>OV121086.1:0-2885000 GCA_921293015.1 Phorcus lineatus | reverse complement strand
TAGATCCCAAATAACCCTCCGTTTTTTTTAGATTTGTAAGCTTTCATTAATTATGTTAAAAGTATGTTGTAGTTTTGCTAAAATATGAGATTTTAGTATCGCTTCATGATCATGTTTAATCTTGTTTTCCAGAAAAGAGAAGAAATTCTTTCACATAGAATAACTACAAAATTCAAATATATTGTCAAGTCCGACAGATTTCATTACATGACGGGGTCGGTATGTATTTCACAAGTTTTATTTATTTTTCAAAATATTCACACAAAAACAAATTGAAAAACAGATCGAGTGTGAACAACATCATAGGTCTGGTTACGTATATGTTGTAAACTATGATTTGCATTTCCATATAATCAAAAAATTTAATAAGAAATTATCGTAAAATAATAATTTTAAAGTTCAATGCCAATTGGCTACAGCATCCGGTTAAAACATTGTTAACTTCACCTCAACATCTTAAAATAGATCTAATTTCAGAAGGGTTCTATGACGGGTCTGAATTTTGTGGACGAGGCGGAAGCAGTCATGTTCAAGGAAGCAGTAGACAGAAAGAAGCAGAAATGGAAGCTACCCTCCGACCCTCCCCACCCCCCTGGGTTACCTGACCACAACCCTGACCAGGTGTCACTAGAAGAGGTCAAGGGTTATCTCCCTTCACATATACCAACGGTTGGAAACCACACAATAACGGTATTTAAAATTAGATAAATCATGTTTCAATTAACGCGACACTTTTACTTTAATTCGCCTTATATATTATTAGAACGCAAATTGAAACATCTTCAATTCTTAGATTTGATTTTAATGAAATATTTGGAAATCTGGGCATATGTAAAGTTTTAACTGAAAGAATTGTACACACTGTAAAGCAAGAACAACATAGGAAGAAGGCATATTGATAACGGTGCAGGCTATAACCGTACTGTTTCTATCTGTTTGAGGCCCAGATCCCGTAGAGTAGACTAACATATAGTCCCTGAAAAAACGATTTCACCAAAAAAGTTTTTTTCAATATGTGGTATGAAGTAATATGAAATAGGAGTCCTGTACAATACTATGGCTGAACTAGACTTGCCAACATTTTCTAGACTTAAGAAGGCTCCTTTAATATTTTGCCATAGGGTCTTGATGACAGACTGCCCGTTGAGGCAAAGTATGGCATATTTTATAGAAGCATAGAAGCATAGCATAGAAGCGTACAACGACACAAGATAGACCGTCACATGACGTTTTGCCTCATTAGAAACTAGTTTTGGTACATGTTAAACAGCAAATGGAGTATGACAATTGATTCATTTTATATTCCAGCCCAAAAGTGTGGATTGGAACAAAGATAGTCCACTGATGCAGATAAAACACGAAATACTCGACACCTGACGTAAGTGTAATATAAACATGAAGTTCCAATCTCAGTAGGAAGTAGGAAGCACAGGCAACAAGCAAGTGTGAACAACACACGCAGGAGAGTTTTACACTTATTCATCCTAGCTCATCGTCTACATCGACGGATTTCTTAAAAATACCTTAAAACCAGTTGAAGTTCTTCGATTTACGTCTTTTGCCAAACCAATGTACTTTTGTAATAAAATATTAACTTTATTGTATAATTCAAACCAGTCCGAAAATTCTTTTGTTACTTCACATTTGTCATAGAGTCCCGGAAATGGAAGGAGTTTCCGGCACTAAAGAAGATGTTTCATACAGTGTTACATTTCGACTCTCTCCTGTTTCAGATTCTAAAACTTCATGTTCGAAGTGTCGAACATACGCCGACCGTCCAAGATGTTGTGTACCCAGATGCGATATTGCGCCACATTCCATTCTTACAGAAGTGTTCCTGTGTATTTGTTTGTGTGAAGACTCTATGCAAGAGACTACTGCATACCCCTCCTCTGAGATGCTATTCAACTCCTCTAAGATGCTATTCAACTCCTCTGAGATGCTATTTAACCTTCTGAGATGCTATTTAACTCCTCTGAGATGCTATTTAACTCCTCTGAGATGCCATTTAACTCCTCTGAGATGCTATTTAAAGTGACACAGAGTTTGTTTCATTGTGCACGTGGCTTAAATAGATTCAAAATATCATATGACCTGAGTTAAGTTCAAATCGCCCCATCTAAAAGTCTTAATCACTGGAATGCCAAAAATTTGACGTTTTCTTGTTTTCGATTATAGATTTAAAACGGTTTTATAAATGTTACGAAGGCGAAATTCTGCGTCAGCGTACATGATATTAGTTAAATGACCTACTTAGCAATACGAACAAAATTCCTCGTTCTGTCTTCTTTAAATAAGTTTCCAAAATTACGTTTGAGTCATTGGCGCGCGCCATTGTCCGGTTTTCGATCATAAATTTCGACTTGTTTCCTGTTTATTGTCACAATGTTAACTGAGAACCATTGAGATATCAATTTTCGGAAACAACCACTACTTGTCGACGTAATAACAGCATTAATGAAGTTATACCTATTGACCCCAAGAACATACTCTATGCACCTATAACTCTTCTGGTATGCTATTTAACACCTCCGAGATGCTATTTAACACCTCCGAGATAATATTTAACTCTTCTGAGATGCTATTAAGTATCCCGAAATGATATTTAACTCTTCTTAGATGATATTTAACTATCCCGAGATGATATTTAACTCTTCTGAGATGCTATTTAACTATCCCGAGATGATATTTAAAACGCTCAACTACGAGTATATCAAAACTGAGTCAGACCTGTGATAAAGGAGTAAGCATATATACATCGATACAGCGTTTTTAAAATGAAGTTATTTTGAAGAAACTAATCTTGTGTTTCTTAATTATTTATTATGTTCAGAAAAGCTTTACAGTACAATTTGTGTCAAAATGTTTATCTATGTGGAAGAGCAACGGCAACGTCTGAAAAACAATTTTGTCATTCAATATACCTTTTTTCAATTTGATAAGCTATATAGCATTCTCTCCCAAGAGATGTAGCTCCGTATATCTAAATACGGAGGTTTATTGGTCTAGAAATGTAGAACGCTGGATGCATTCACAGTTAGTTGTGCAACGAGCGACGCCGTTTCAAACGTAATCATTCAAATCGCCTAAGTTGTGTCCGTAAGCTTTCCAAAAGCTAAACTTTATTCGAATATACACCTTGCACTTTGAGTCGTCTTACAGAACACAAACACCTCATTTTGCGACTATATCATTGCATAGGCCTGTGTGACAACAGATATGTTATTCATGCATTCCTTTTTTTCATTGGCTAAAATATTGCCAGGTAGTTTAAGTTGCAATATTGTGCTGGTAGGGTAAACTGTCGGACGCCCGAAAAACCTTCGTATTAAGACAGAGGTTGTATAGGAATTTATGCCGGAGCTATCTCTGTTGGGAGAGAATGGGTGTAGGCCTATAGATAAACAAAGCTTTATTCGAGTGAGTGAGTTATTGATTAACACCGCTTGGGCAATATTTCAGCCATTAGCGTCGTAAGCTATATTCGAAGGGATCGTAAAAAGAATTTGCGATGCTTGATACCAGTGTATATATAATAAACTGATGATTGAAAACATTTTGAGTTATTTATCTTTGAGAAATAAATAGCGACCCGTTCCTTCTTATAACCCTGCCACTCGCTTGTATAAGCCCCTAACCATGGAGGGAATAAAAATGTGATGTACATGGTTAACGTATCATTATCTGTTCACACCGACCACATTCCGTATTTGTTTTACCTCACCTTTTCTAATTTTATAATGGTCAATATAAGTTAACCAATATTGTGTACATATATATCCATCTGCAATGATAAATTGGAACCTGCTTAAAATTTCATTGATACACGTTTCAAGATCTTTCACCTTTACTTCACAACATTCTAGCTAGGACTTATAAGGATTAACTCATAATGCATTTGTTTAATTAGTTATCGACATCACATCTGGAGATTTTGTTGTAAAGTCATTAATTACCAAAAACAGCTAATCGAATTACCTAGAGTAAACCACTCCAATATGGAAATTTGTCAAACTTGAATCTGACTTGTTGGCCTTTGAAGTGGATAAATGATTTAGGCGAAATGATTTGAATACATATCCCGATGGGTTTTTTAATAGACCTTCAAAGCTTGACAGTTTGATACTTATATTAAGTGGTATACTTAATTGTATTATTCCTACATGTGTAAGATCGACCTCTTTAATGAGCTATTTGAGAAAAAATTCTCCACCGTGTCTTTTTGTGTAATTGTTTTTATCATTGCAATATTGGCTTCAAGAAAATGGCTTCTGAATTATTGTTTAAGAAATTCACTGCAATTGCATCATCTATATCATTCTATTTACCCTACACTATAAGCCTACGTAGCTAGGGGCAGAACTGCTGAAGTTACTGATCTTTCGTTACTTTCCGTGAACTACCGGAAAAATCCGACAAAGCCGGAAGAGTACTGTGTCACGTGATTAACATTCAGGAAGTGTGTGACCTGCGACATCAAGTTCATCATCAGAAAAAGATGAGCCAAAATCGACAAAAACCTGTCAATGTCCCCTGCATTTTACTGAATAATTCAGAAAATGATGTTTTATTCAGTCTTATTGGACGTGGTTGTACGGTAAGTTGGTCCAGCGTGTATAAAATCACATAAAGAGTCGGCCATAAATGATGCAAACTTTGTTGACACAAATGTGACAGATGTTGCATTTATCATTTGCTACATTTTGATTTACTTGATTCATTGCTTGTTATCTTTTAACCACAAAATACTGCTTTACTCATTTAAGATTATTCTCTATTTCTAAGAAAATAAGCATCACATATTCTTGGGTAATTACTTTTTAGGCAACTTAGGATTTCCAACCCACATTATGTGAATATTACTTGATAACTTTATAACTAAAATAAGCAGTTGCACTTCCTTGACCCTTGTAGGTAGTGTCTTTTGGGGTTCATAGACGCAGTTGTGTGTGTTGTAGACAATACAGGTTCATAGATAAATAGAACAGAGGGTTTATGGACAGGTTGAAATATTAGGTTTTAGACACCAAACGTATGATTTTATATTAGCTTCTTTGGAGTAAGGGAGAAAACGATGTTTTATGGATGAAAAACTTCTTTATTGAAGTTTTGCTGTAGATTCATTTACCTTTTTGACAGCTAGACCTAATCCTAGATAAGTATGTATTATATAAACAAATATGTTAGATGTTTTCCTTTTACACAACACAGCATGTCACTGTATGACTTCATGATGCAAAGACTTGGAATGTGGAAATGTTATTTTTTGTTAATCTCCTCATTGATCTGTTGTCAAAAAGAATTGTTGTGGCAGTATTTTATTGTTTACATTCCCTGATGTCACACAAAATGCAAAACACTGTTATCATGAGTTAAAATTATATTTTTTAGTAATCATTAACTGGAATTGTAATAATTTTAAGACAAACTGAGTCAAAGAATTAGATGGAAATTGTAAAAATAATAAACATTTTTCACAGGAATAAATCTACTGTTACCATTTAACATTATATCAAATATGGTTTCTAAAAATTTTATTATCAACAACTGCACTTATTTGCCATGAACATGAATAGTAGATGAAAAAACCAAAAAAAACTGTACTTTTGATAACAAATGTAAACAGTGATAACTCCAGCACTTCTAAATACATTTCAAAACATTTCAGAGCCTTCTGTATCTTGAGTAAGAATGTAAAGTTATAATGATGAGTGTTTTCATTTTCTAGACGTTGGCATCTGGAGTGATCCAACTATATCTTGCTAACTCCCCCGACAAGGCAAGATGGGGAAAACGGTCCGCTGGAGTGGCATGTTTTGTGAAGGACAATTCCAAGCGCTCTTACTTTATCCGGGTCTTCGATATCAAGGTAATCCAGTGTTCGCGTTAACGCATAAACCTGCGTTTTTCACGCATAAAAATCATATATACACACACTTACATATATTTATACTCTTAAGTTTATATTTTTCCATAATGTTAAAAAAAATCGTTCTAAGCTTATTGCCTGATTACGATGTCCTGACGAAAATAAATCGAAACCTGGAAATCCCATTGCTAAAAGCCCTGTCAATGGTTACTATATCGATGGAATTTCTCGGAAGTCATTCGTTTCATCCAATCAGAGCGTTGTTTACAAGTGATTATTATCAAGTCTCATGCTGTATAATATTACGAAGTTCGGAACGGCAGCTAGTTAGTTACACAAGCATGTGGCTTTATCATCAAAATTGAACCGTATATAGTAGGTTAAACTTTGATGTCTAAATTTGATGACAATTTATTACCTTTACTAGTAATTATTCTATTGAAATAAAAACTCCAAGAACGCGAAATATTTGAATTGAAAATTTATTATTTCATTTCTGGACTCACTGTACAAAAACCTACTGCAGACACTGTAAACCACTAGTTGCATCACCATCACACCAAAAAAGGGCCATTATGTATATTGTTAGTTACAATGAGGTTGGAAACAAGATAAAAAGCTGCAGGTGTATGAAATCAGAATTAGATTAGTTTTAGGTAGTTATTTTCTCAGTTCAACTTGTGCTGTTAAACTTCTTCTGAATTTATGTCGAAATAATTTTTTTTTATCTGTTTCAAAGACAAAGTTAAAAACGCTCTGCTCTCTACTTCCAGAAACAATGTTTGCTGTGGGAGCAGGAGCTGTACAACCAGTTCCGCTACAAGACGCCGCGTGAATACTTCCACACCTTCGAGGCAGATGTATGTTTCAACTCCCCCCTGCACCCTTTAAGAGAAAAATTAATTCAAGTCTAGTTAAAAGTTCAAAAGTAAGCCAGTAGCAGATCTAGGAATTTTGAAGAGGGGGGGTTACCATATGTACAACATATATTATAACAAATTCCGAAAGGGTGAACATTGAACCCGGCCTGATGCCACGTCTGTCATTGTAACACTCATAACAAGATTAATTTCTGAGCTCTGACGAACTGTTTTATAACCTTTAAACTTTCAATAGTTTTAATTCTCAATGAAACTTACTACTACAACCATTCAGATGCCCACTCAGATATAAAATGTTATTGATGATTTGCTTGGCTGTAATGAAGAGTCACAAGACATGAGGTTTGCCAAGCGGTACACAGATCATGAAACTCGAGTGCTACTGATCTGATGCTGAGACTGGTTTGGACTCACCCCCCCAACTCCTTCAGAAGACAAATGATACAAACTTTTTTTTCTGTAGAGTGAAACCTGTATATTTTCTGACCTTGCAATGATTCATAAACATAAGGACAATATGAAGAGTAATATTATCGTTGGTCTGTCATCAGTATGATTTTATTAGTCAAATACGTATTCATTAAGGTCCTCTCTTTCTAAAAACCAACACTCGGAGACAAAAAAAACACCACAAAAACTCAGACAAACCTTTCCTCAACAGAACTGTCAAGCTGCACTCAACTTTGCCAGTGAAGACGAGGCTCTGAAGTTCAAGTCAACGGTGGAGATGAAACTGACGGAGAGACATCAGCGCAAGATGCGTGAGTAGATAGAACAGAAGTTCTCAAATTAATAATTTACATTATCCCTCGAAAAGCAAGATTTAAAGAAACAACCACTTTATCTTATTTTTTTCCTTCATCACATTTTGGAAACTTATGATATTGAAATATGATGATTAACTAAAAAATAATTTTTTTCTTTTTTGATGAAAAAAAAATTTAGATCAAAACATCAGATTTTCTTAGTGAAGACTTGCCTGACAAAAGATAATCATAATGATAATGAAAAAGTTAACATTTCAACATAGCCTTGATACTGGGGACTGTTGTTTAACATAGCCTTGATACAGGCGACTGTTGTTTAACATAGCCTTGATACTGGGGACTGTTGTTTAACATAGCCTTGATACTGGCGACTGTTGTTTAACATAGCCTTGATACTGGGGACTGTTGTTTAACATAACCTTGATACTGGGGACTGTTGTTTAACATAGCCTTGATACTGGGGACTGTTGTTTAACATAACCTTGATACTGGCGACTGTTGTTTAACATAGCCGTGATACTGGCGACTGTTGTTTAACATAGCCTTGATACTGGGGACTGTTGTTTAACATAGCCTTGATACTGGGGACTGTTGTTTAACATAACCTTGATACTGGCGACTGTTGTTTAACATAGCCTTGATACTGGGGACTGTTGTTTAACATAGCCGTGATACTGGGGACTGTTGTTTAACATAGCCTTGATACTGGCGACTGTTGTTTAACATAGCCTTGATACTGGCGACTGTTGTTTAACATAGCCTTGATACTGGCGACTGTTGTTTAACATAACCTTGATACTGGGGACTGTTGTTTAACATAACCTTGATACTGGGGACTGTTGTTTAACATAGCCTTGATACTGGCGACTGTTGTTTAACATAACCTTGATACTGGCGACTGTTGTTTAACATAGCCTTGATACTGGCGACTGTTGTTTAACATAGCCTTGATACTGGCGACTGTTGTTTAACATAGCCTTGATACTGGCGACTGTTGTTTAACATAGCCTTGATACTGGCGACTGTTGTTTAACATAGCCGTGATACTGGCGACTGTTGTTTAACATAACCTTGATACTGGGGACTGTTGTTTAACGTAACCTTGATACTGTTGTTTAACATAGCCTTGATACCGGTGACTGTTGTTTAACATAGCCTTGAGATACAGGGGACTGTTGTTTAACATAGCCTTGAGATACTGGGGACTGTTGTTTAACATAGCCTTGATACAGGGGACTGTTGTTTAACATAGCCTTGATACTGGCGACTGTTGTTTAACATAGCCGTGATACTGGCGACTGTTGTATAACATAGCCTTGATACTGGGGACTGTTGTTTAACATAACCTTGATACTGGCGACTGTTGTTTAACATAGCCTTGATACTGTTGTTTAACATAGCCTTGATACAGGGGACTGTTGTTTAACATAGCCTTGAGATACAGGGGACTGTTGTTTAACATAGCCTTGAGATACTGGGGACTGTTGTTTAACATAGCCTTGATACTGTTGTTTAACATAGCCTTGAGATACTGGCGACTGTTGTTTAACATAGCCTTGAGATACTGGGGACTGTTGTTTAACATAGCCTTGATACTGGGGACTGTTGTTTAACATAGCCTTGATACTGGCGACTGTTGTTTAACATAGCCTTGAGATACTGGGGACTGTTGTTTAACATAACCTTGATACTGGGGACTGTTGTTTAACATAGCCTTGATACTGGGGACTGTTGTTTAACATAACCTTGATACTGGGGACTGTTGTTTAACATAGCCGTGATACTGGGGACTGTTGTTTAACATAGCCGTGATACTGGCGACTGTTGCAGAGCGAACCCAGAAGAGAAGGAATGTGTCTGCATCAGGCGGGGGTCAGGCACCAGGGGCAGGGATGGCTCCCCCACCCCCCTCCAGGCCGACAGGAGCTCCTCCAGGTGAGGGCAGAGTTATTTTGTGTTTTACAGACAGGCAAAAATTACTGGATAAAATATGTATTTTCATAAAGCATGATTTGGTTCTTTTTATGTTGATTACACATCTGACACAGATAGCTTGATATTGTGCTACTATCCAGCCAAACTGCTCACACACCCTGTAAATTACATAACTTCACAAGTCCAGGCCTTCAATTATAGGTTGATGACCAATTAAGACGACATTTTATCAGGCATGTTTGAGAGGATTTGATCTTATTGGATGAAATGATGTGATTTCTATGTTTTGATAGTTCAACTGAAACACAAGAATATGAATACCTTTAAACAAATAAAGAAATTTCTGAGCCTCCTTTCACAAAGCAACCTTTACTAAGGTTAACCTTATAACCAATTTTTTAACATTGCACTAAGGTAACCTTAGCGAATTACTATCGACTTGTGAAAGGAGGCCCTATTGGGTTATGGATGAAAGCTACTTAGCATGAAAGTTAAGTATGAAATTCTTTCATTTACACTTAATAACAATCCTATTTTATTGTTATGATCCCCAGTACTGGCGCCTGTGACGCTGAACATCGCGGACAAGCAGAACGGATCCAACAAGAAGAACAACAAGGAAAAGAAGAGCAAGGGAGGACCCAAGAAACTCACCAAGGAGGATATCAGCACCCCCACTGACTTCAGGTAGGGGAAATACCTCCAGGAAGCTTGTATCAGTTCATGAGGCAAGGCCCAGGCCATCTTTTGACTGTGAATTTGTTCAGACAGGTTATTAAGTAGAGTTATGGTAAATGCAACCTTTTTAACATTCAGTATGATATTTTTAGACAGGCTTTCTTTCATACTAGTTTCATGCACTGTATGTCCATTGTCCAATATGTATATATATATAAGATCAGAACGGAATAAGTTGCATTTTAATGATGAAAATAAATTTTTCAAATAAGGTGCAAAATGTATGTTTTGATATTTTACCTAAGGTCAAAGTTTTCATCAAAAAAGAAATGAGGTTTCAATTGCTAGTAGCACATGGTTTATTATTTACAGTTAGGAATGATTTGAAGGCATTCTAGCAAGTTTTTTAACAGAGCTGAAATGATCTTACTTAAAAGAAAACAGGTTACCAATTTAGATGAATAAGGATCCTTTAACAAATGAACGAAGTTTTTTATTGAGCCTATCAGATTAATTACCACAAATCAAATGATTAAACAGAGTTCAAACTAAAATGGCCATATGAAGTTTGTTTCCTTCATAAATTCTACAGTTTATCAGGCCAATTAATGAGATATCTCACCCTCTGAAGAAAATATTTATTGCAAAGTAATAGTATTACTATACTTATAGGAGAAAATTTAAATACTTGAAACTTAAGAAAAAGAATCCATGCTTACTCTAGCTTTAAGATGAAGGGATAATGTAAAGAAATGCAATAAGGGTTGCTCGTTAAGTAAAGGGAACAGATTATGTTGATTTCAAGAATTACTTGTTCCTTACATTGACTCCCTAACTTGTCAGTACAGAACTGAATCATGGCTGCCACAAGCGGATTATCATACCTTTGTGAAACCTGAAAGTCATTGTCTATTAGATATTTGATTAAGTTTATCTTATTATAAGAGAGGCAAATTATGTCAAATGAATTTTAAGTGTGTTCACAGGTTCACAATATAATTTGAAGCTCTCATAAAATGTTTCATTAAGAAGGATCTGTAAAATGTTTATTTCTTCCGATGATAGGCATGTGAGTCACGTTGGTTGGGATCCAGACAAGGGATTTGATGTAAGTACATATAAAACTGACAAACTAGCTTCACCTTGGCAAATTGTATTTGCTATCAAAAGTGAATTTAAATGAAAAAGACTGCAAAGAACTCTGAAGTGGATGACTTGGACAACTGAAAATGATTTTAATTTCTTTACTGGAAAACATTCCTTATTGGTATTTTACAATTATCAAACAAGATGGGGTGAGCTCTGTGGGAGCTCCTCTTCCCTTGATGCACCAATAAACCACAACTTTCCAGACTACTATCTTCCTGATTCTCCTGAAGGAGGCATTATGTTCACACAGCAGTGAAATGAATTTCACCACATCATCACCATCTTGGACTACAAGTAAGAATACTAAACCTGTGTTATGTGTTTACCAGATGAACAACCTGGAGCCGGATATGAAGATGCTGTTCCAGTCGGTGGGCATCAAACCAGACGACCAGGTGGACAAGGAAACCATCAACTTCATCTACGACTTTGTAGAGAAGAACGGTGGTATTGAAGCCGTGCGCAAGGAAATGGCTGGTAGGCCGGCACCACCCCCACCCCCATCTGCTGTTGGTTAGAGTCTCACCTTTTGTTTTATTTTGCTCTGCTGCTCTCTGATTTCTCTACACCATTGCATTAGTCCTTTATCTGTATACTTATTCTTCATTTATGATATTTATTATGCATTCCAATATATATGTGTCAAATATAGTGGTATTAACAGATTGAGAAGTATATTGCGCCTGTGTCCTATAAAGTTTGTTTTTAATGCAAAATAAGACCCCCCTCCATTGATTAATATAAAACTTAGAAGTTTGTAAAATTAAGTAACAAGCAATCTTTAGATAAGGAAACAAATTCAACTCATGCATGAAACATTTAATTCAGATAATGATTTCTGCTTTATCCAAGATTTTGGTTATTTTTTCTAATCATTGTAATTTTGGTTATTGTTAAGAATCAAATATAGGGTTTGAACATTCACTTATTATAATAATTCTCATTTTCTCAAATTTCATAAAATAAATTCATTTTGAGAGAGGCACACTCTTTAAAAACATAACATGCATAGTGTTGGTTTTTTAAATTGTACAATTTCTATAACTTCATAATATCTCCAAATTTATTAATATATGTCTGATCTTGAAAACCCTAAATCATCGGATTATTATTACAAAAGCCTTAACAAAAAAGCTTGAATACCATAGTTGAATCTTATCTTGTAAGGGACTGAGTGATTTTTAAATTTTGTATTTTTTATATTTCCATGATTTATGTTACAGAAAAAAAAAAATTATGAGCAAACAATTGTAGCATAGATAAAAAATACCCATTATTTTCAAGTAATTAATAATGCAAAGTTGAGCAATATTGTTTTTGAAAAAAAATTTGTCTTGATAAATTATGATAAAGTACACTTTCATTTTGAAGATATTCGAACTATGATTAATATCTGAGTAATGAGATTTGGCTGTATTGGACAGTTACTTATAGTGGTTAGTTGAATGGAGATATTTGTTTGCTGCTATGTGTATATACTTCTCTGCATCTTACTAACTATCCTTCAATAAGTATAACAATCTTGCACCTGAAAAATAATCAACGTGATATATATATTTGAATGTTTAAATACATCAGACTGATAGATTCTCTAAACTATGTATCGGACCAAATTTAAACAGTTATTTCACATTTCTTTCAATAAGCTAACTTGACAAAAATAATATTGTTAATTGAACTACTGTATTTGATGTATTGAGCGCTCTGAGTGATTATTTAGTTGAAAAGACGGGGAACAGATTAAAATTGCCAACAATGAAATTCAGGTAAAATGTCTTTGCTTTTTAGCTCATCAGGTCTGAAAGACCCGATGGGCTTATGGCATGGCAAGGCGTCCGGCGTCCGTCCATCCGTCCATCTGTCCATCCGTCCGTAAACTTTTCACTTTTTCGACTTCTTCTCAAGAACCAATGACTCTAGAGAGCTGAAATTTTATGTGCATACTCCTTGGCAAATGGGGATTCTAAATTGTAGATTTCGTGACCCCATGACCCCAAATGGGGTCACAAGGGTCAAAACCTTAAAAATCTATTTTAATCTTCTTCTCCAGTTCCAAAAGGTCCAGAGAGCTGAATAGTTGTGTGTAGACTCCTTGGGCACTGGAGATTCTAAATTGTAGGTTTGGTGACCCCATGACCCCAAATGGGGTCACAGGGGTCAAAACCTGAAAAACCTAATTTCATCTTTTTCCCTAGTTCCAAAAGGTCTAGAGAGCTGAAAAAGTGTGTGTAGACTCCTTGGCCAACGGGGATTCTAAATTGTAGGTTTGGTGACCCCATGACCCCAAATGGGGTCACAGGGGTCAAAACCTTAAAAACCTAATTTCATCTTCTTCTCCAGTTCCAAAAGGTCTAGAGAGCTGAAAAGGTGTGTGTAGACTCCTTGGCCAACGGGGATTCTAAATAGAAGGTTTGGTGACCCCATGACCCCAAATGGGGTCACAGGGGTCAAAACCTAAAAAAACCTAATTTCATCTTTTTCCCTAGTTCCAAAAGGTCTAGAGAGCTGAAAAGGTGTGTGTAGACTCCTTGGCCAACGGGGATTCTAAATTGTAGGTTTGGTGACCCCATGACGCCAAATGGGGTCACAGGGGTCAAAACCTAAAAAACCTAATTTAATCTTTTTCCCTACTTCCAAAAGGTCTAGAGAGCTGAAAAAGTGTGTGTAGACTCCTTGGCCAACGGGAATTCTAAATTGTAGGTTTGGTGACCCCATGACCCCAAATGGGGTCACAGGGGTCAAAACCTTAAAAACCTAATTTCATCTTCCTTTCCAGTTCCAAAAGGTCTAGAGAGCTGAAAAGGTGTGTGTAGACTCCTTGGCCAACGGGGATTCTAAATTGTAGGTTTGGTGACCCCATGACCCCAAATGGGGTCACAGGGGTCAAAACCTAAAAAACCTAATTTGATCTTTTTCCCTAGTTCCAAAAGGTCTAGAGAGCTGAAAAGGTGTGTGTAGACTCATTGGCCAACGGGGATTCTAAATTGTAGGTTTGGTGACCCCATGACCCCAAATGGGGTCACAGGGGTCAAAACCTAAAAAACCTAATTTCATCTTTTTCCCTAGTTCCAAAAGGTCTAGAGAGCTGAAAAATTGTGTGAAGACTCCTTGGACACTGGGGATTCTAAATTGTAGGTTTGGTGACCACTTGACCCCAAATGAGGTCAGAGGGGTCAAAACCTGAAAAACCTATTTTCATCTTCTTCTCCAGTTCCAAAAGGTCTAGAGAGCTGAAAAGGTGTGTGTAGACTCCTTGGCCAACAGGGATTCTAAATTGTAGGTTTGGTGACCCCATGACCCCAAATGGGGTCACAGGGGTCAAAACCTAAAAAACCTAATTTCATCTTTTTCCCTAGTTCCAAAAGGTCTAGAGAGCTGAAAAATTGTGTGAAGACTCCTTGGACACTGGGGATTCTAAATTGTAGGTTTGGTGACCACTTGACCCCAAATGGGGTCACAGGGGTCAAAACCTTAAAATCCTACTTTCATCTTCTTCTCCAGTTCCAAAAGATCTTGATAGCTTAATAGTTGTGTGTAGACTCCTTGGACAATGGGGATTCTGAATTGTAGGTTCGGTGACCCCTTGACCCCAAATGGGCAATGGGCCTTTTTTATTTGATTGTGAATAACTCGGACGTTGGGACAGGCTATCTTTCCTACACTGCCCATGACCTCATGGTCCAAACCACAACACCTATTTCTATCAAAAGTCTGATGAGCTACAGAGCCCATGGCTCTATTTTTTTAACTGAACAATGGAGACAAAGTATGCCATCAAAATATATATTTGAAACTAGTTTGCATTTACTGTTCTCCCTGAATAATTGAAGAAAGTTCAAAACTCAAACATGTTTTCAATGAAACTGCTTATATTTAGTTATGAGAAGAGGGCACCAATTTGTGTTGTCAGTTGAAACACATGGTAAGGGGGTACACACTGAGAGAAGCCGCTTCTTACATCAAATAAAGTATGTCATTTTATAAATTATTTGTGTTAATCACAACAACATTGTAAAACTTTGGTAATGCGTAAACAAGAAAGCATTATTGATAGCTATAAAATGAAGCTTAAATAAAATGGAGAGAAATCAAGTGGCAACTTTTCTTTCCCCTATCATTTCCTTATAACACCTCCAACTACACTCACATTTGAAACCTCTTCCATCTATACTTTAATTTTGTCTGTCTCCTTTCTCTCGTTTCCATCACCTTTACTTTATTTTTCATCACTTGATTTATTTTGCTCAAAACCTTTATCATATTGCTATCACCAGTGTTATTTTTATCACCTATGTTTTATTTTCTGATCACCTATAATTCTTCTCTTTCTGCTTGTGCTTCTTTACATATATACAGCTGACTTAGCTGGTGGAGGAATGTGGTCTTTTTCATTCATCATCTTCATTGTCATTAGATAATTTTGAAATCAAGAAAACAATCTAGAGAGACTAAATGTTCTCTGAAGTTATCTATGAGTAATGCAATAACAATTAAACTTTGTACTCTTCCATTATGGTAAGTATTTGTTTTAATTTTGTATCTTTAACTTTCGTAATCTTTATTATTTCACTCCCATCAATCACCAGAAATTTATATTTCGAACCTAAATTAATGACCATATATATCTTTGTTCTAGCTCCCCCACCCCCAGCTAGAACTGCTGCCCAACCGCCCCCACCTCCTCCCCCTGCCAGAACTTCTGGCGCCCCACCCCCTCCCCCAGTGAACAGAGGCCCTCCCCCACCCCCCTCGCGTGTACCACCAAGAAGCCAGGCACCGCCTCCCCCACCACCAGGCCGCCATGGCCAACCTCCAAGAGCACCTGTTGTATCCCCACCAAGACCCCCACCCGCAGCTCCCATGGCTGCCCCTCCACCACCACCTCCACCCATGGGTGGTGCCCCTCCACCCCCTCCTCCTCCTGCTGGAGGCCCCCCTCCACCCCCTCCCCCACCTCCTCCCCCAGGGGGTGAAGGTACGGACGCACCAGCCTCAGGAGCAGGCCGTGGGAACTTGCTTGCCCAGATCCATCAGGGTATGACCCTCAAGAAGGTTGACCCTGGTGAGAGCAAAGGGGGGAGCACTGATGCTAGAGGGGACCTGCTCAAGGCCATCCAGGGAGGAGCCAATCTCAAGAAGGTGAACTATGAATAAGTTCAAAGATCATCTTCCCACACATGGCCTAACCTTCACTAGCCCCTATGACATGCTGGGATTGACCTTGCAGCTTTTGACCAACTTTTCTGTGCTTGCTCAACAGGCTGCTATGATTGATCTCGAAAATCATATGAGAAATGTAACTTTTTATCATAGAGGGCACTTCAGACATGAGGTTTGGTTGATTAGCAGTAAGGTTTAAATTAGCAAGTGATGTAGACCATCACAACTTAAGCCATGCTGTGGAAGTTATTCTAAGATAATCACAATGTTCTTGTTTCATGGCTTATTCTACAGAATTTGGGTGAAGTCAAAGTGACATTGCAATTAGATGCAAGAGTATAAAGTAAAGTAATAACCAGTGACAACATTGGTAATGTTGATTCGATATCCTGCAGGTTGAGCAGTCGGACAAGCAGGCGAGCCAGCAGGAAGACAATGCAGGCCTGGTGGGAGCTCTCGCTCGGGCCCTCGCTAACAGACAGAAACACATCCAGGGATCAGGTAACTCTACCGTGCATTGTGGGAACTGACGTCAGAGCTCGATCCTCCTGTAGTGAATCCAAGATGTGTTATCAATGTATAAGTCTATTATCCTCCATTAGAAGACTCATTAGGCACAGGAAGCTAGGATCTGGAGTTTAAAGCTTTAGAAATTTCATAAGTACTATACATGAACTCTGACCTCAACTATATTTGTACTAAGAGAGCCTAAAAGATCTAGGCCCTGTAATAGAATAGGTATCCAGATAACATTTTTTTTGATGGGTTTGAAAAAATTTCTTAATTAGCATCATGTATTATTTGCAACCTTGTTAGATTATCAGCAAAACCTGATTGTTTACAGAGCTAGTGGCTCTATTCTCTCCCTCATCTTTTCAGATGATGAAGATGACGACGATGATGACGATGAAGACGATGACGATGAATGGGATGATTAGATCATGGATGGCCTCTGTGACGAACAATAGCGTTGCTTTGCTAGCTGTATGGTGATTGGATGATTCTAAAATTTTGTTTATTTGTTATAATCAAACACCTTGCTTTTGGTAGTGGGATGATATATGTGACCAACAATTAAAATTTATTTGAATTAATAACTTTTCAATGCTTGCAAACTTATTTTATTGTAAACTATTGTACAAAATTGCATTTGATAACTTATTCAAGGGGCATTTGATTAGTTGATAGGTCTACTAATACTTTTATGTATAATCAAAAATGTGACATGGCATTCTTTACTGGAAGTGCCATAGTCCAACTAAAAACATGGCATTTACGATTGTTTGATCGATGTTTTATCTGAGGAAATACTAAATCTCATATACACCACACTCTTTAAAGGGAGTGCAATTTTCCATTGTAAAACTTTGGAATTGATAAATGGTTGGATATTCTCTCTGCATGATTTGAAGATAAAAGAAATGAAATTCCTTAACAGTGTAAACATCTTATCTGAAAAGTATGTAATCAAAAAGCCCTTAAAAGGACTTTACAAGAATTGTGATGATTGACAAATAGATTAAACATGAGATTACTACTGGCTCTCTTTGAGATTGAAAAAAACCCCAAACAAATAAAAATATCTAGGTTACGAACTTTTGTTGTTGTCATTGGTAATGCTTTCATTGAAACACTCTTGAACTAGAACAAGGAAAAGAAGGGGACATTACTCTGTGGATTAAATGCAATGTTAACCTTTATATTTGTAGAACTTGTTCTCTTTCTTATCCTTAAGATCTTGACTTATCATTTAACTATGTGCTTATCTATCAAACAATTCATTGGACTTCACACCGACCAAGCATTTCCGACAGACTTATCATTTTTATTTTTCAAAATTTCCAAGACAAAGTTTATCAGCCAGGGTGTTTGAAAAATATGAAATAGAAGGCGTGTACTGTGGTTGACCCATTCAGCCAACATGTCGTCACTTGAAATGTATAATGTTATACAGGGGATAATGTAAGAGTCCAGTTTTATTAGTATTGATAATTTGTTTTTAAGGACATCCTTCGAAAAACAAAAATCAATTAGAAAAATACTAGTTTTACTTTGGAGTTGAGACTGATAGTACAAAGGCGTAAATGGGAAAAACCCCATTAAGTGTATAATTTGTGGTCTGTATTTCAGTTGATGATCCAGTCCGCATGAAGTCAAAACAAATGCTAAACGTTTTATTGAGAATTATAGATAAGTTGAATCGCTGTCAAGTTTCTGTTTATTAAACAAGAAGAAGAACATTTTTAATATTGATTTATTCAAGAAAATAGTAATTTGATAACAAAAAGAATGAAATAACAATCTTTTATAAACATTTGAATTCATGTAATAGAAATATACTGGGGAAAAAACCTATAAATATAAAACTTTATGTAATACATATAATGTGTTTATTCACGCACACTGAGATACAATTTTAATAATGAAAATACTGATATTCCTCGCATACGTTTCCAATATACTTACAAAAAACAGACCCTAGTTGTAATCACGGCTGTAAAGCATCAGTCAATAGTGCATACCAACATGGCACTTATCATTGAAATCGGTTACATTCGATGATTGAACCATCCTGCAATTCTCATCTGAAAACGGCTGGGTATGGCCTTGTCTCTGATCTTTGATTTGAACAAAATCGGAGGCCCGAAATTATATATGAAATCGTGTCCGAGAATCCATTGCCTCGTCACTGATTGGCTGTCGTGCAAAGTCAGATGACCTCGGGAGCAGTAATTAGATCGGAAATGCCACAAGATACGAGTTATAAATGATGTCAATGAGACTGTTACCGTGTCTCTCTATACGGGTCGTCTCTGCATGAAGATAAATCATTCTTACAGTGAACTAGACTAGTCCTGCTCATAACGCTGAAAGAAATAGGAGCCTTGTATACAGTCTTGGTCTTCATAAAGTCTAGACTACCAATAAAAACGTTCCGAATGTTACTTATCAGTAAGAAATATATTGCATTACTTGATCACCATTACACCATCATTAATACTGCACGAACACAATACTTGATTCAGAGACTGCCTATCAGCACATGATCACACTGGAAGAACGGCATCGATTTATTGGTGATTGCCATTTAAATATACAAGTATATAACCGAATAATAATATGAACAGTTCCATCACTAATATCACAAACATTATAGCATGTATATATGTTTGCAGCATCTTTTAGATGTGCATTCATTTCTTGACCTAAATTAACTCACAATAATGATTGAAAACGACTTTTCCTTATGAACGTACACGACGTATCTCAGTACGTGCTTAATCCTGAATGTTTTCATCTGGAAATCGTGTAAGCATATACTTAGTTTAGACCCTAGAACAAAAGATTTTCATTCTTAGTCTAGATCATGTTGGGAGCTCTAGTTGTACAAGCTGTAACCTGAACGTAGACTTCAATACTATAAATAGAATTAATTGAATGCATCTGACCTGAATATGAAGAAGTGTACAAAACGCAACCAAATGACCCGAAAATCACAAAATGCATAATAGTTCAGTTGCCTGTGTTCAGAGCTGTACTCAAGGATATGGGTTGAAAATACAGTTGAGAAGAATACATGAAGGTATGTCACAAACATTAGGGGAACCTGTTCTCTCATTTAGGTGTGCTGAGACTACTTGGAGAAGAGTTAACACTAAAGACGAGCAATGTCAATTTGATGTCGAAAACAGTACTTCTGTCTGCTTGATGCAATAACGCAAGATGAGCATGTGACGATAGGATACGTAGATGCTGCTCACCAAGTAGGTGAAACATCATTGTAACGAATTATACATGAGCATTTACATATTAGTAAGGTATCTGCTCGTTCCACCACCAGGATGTTAACTCGAGGACACAAGCGAACACGTGTCTTGTTTAATCAGCAACTTCTAGACGAATAACGCCGATAAACAGAAATATTTTGGGCTCATATCGTTACTCAGGATGAAACTTGGAAACACATTAAGTCACCCACCCAAAAATATATTAAAACATGTTCCTCTAAACGTAACGGTCATGTTATCATGAGATCAAAGATCACTGTTCATTACCAGTGCAATACATGACTTGGTTCAGGACTCTTCCCATCCCGGCCTACTCTCCAAATATAGCCCCTCAGACTTCTTTCTCTTCCCTCGACTGACACAAGAAGCTCCGAGGCCATAATTTGAGACCGACGGGAACGTCAATGTAACAGAAGAGGGGTATTTAGGAACACGTGACAATTGGTTTTAGGTTGAGTTGAAGATTTTGTAAGACGCTGGACCAAATGCATTGAGAACAGTGGGGATCATGTCGAAAATTACAAAGTCGCAAACATTTAAAGTTTTCATGTACAGGGCATACAGGAACGTCGCCTGTCGTACCTTGTTTCAGGGACTATGTGTTAGTCTAGCATAGACCTTGAAACGTCGAGTATGTTTACTATAAAGAAGTTTTGTTTCAACATTCATGCTTTCTTCTACAGCAAATGCAGATTCAGACCAAGGAGTCCCTTTCTAATTGATACCGTTTGGATATCTGTAACATTTAAACCGATCACTCCACAGTATTGGGACATAGTTTTGATCATGATTCTTCAGTCTTCCCATTCTTCGTCATCAAAGTCATCTTCATCTTCGTCATCATCGTCATCTGAAAAAGTAGACGCTGGTTTAAAAAAATAATAGTTTAAGGAGAAGAGGACACACAAGAAAGTAGTATCTTCAAAGTTTCTAGTTTATAGGACTGAACTGTAGTGCCCAATCTGTGAATGAACGTTTTTTTTGCTCGTCTGATGTTTGATGGCAAAATATTCAACGAACCTCGACACAACATTTTCTTGCCTTTATTTACATTATTTTGGTGATCAAGATTCAAGTACCTAGCCCCTGGATGAAGGTTTTGCGTTTACTGAGCGCCTGTGCAAGAGCTCCCACCAGCCCGCCATCATCCTCCAGTTGTGGAGCCTGTCGCCCTGACTGGACTTCAACCTGAAACATTTATTTCTTATTCATTCCTCGTTCTATCTATTCCTACCTTTTTCAAACCATTTTCTTATAACTTGTCTCAAACTGATTAAAACAATTCTGTTTCCAAGCAAGCACTGACTGTTTGTGTCTTCAACAGACAATTCTCCAGGATCAAACTCAGGACGACATGAGGATTCACAGAAAACTAATGCTATATCTTTTCAGTGGATTATGATAAAGAAACTGCTGTAGAACATATCTTGTGATCTCAAATCACAATGAACACCATCAATTACCCTCGTGAGTGTTGCCGATCCTCTTTTAATAGCCTCCATGAGATCCCCACGTGCGTCAGATGGGCGTCCGTCTCCAGCACCAAAGCTGACTTTCTTGAGCTCCATCCCCTGGTGAATCTGAGACAACAGATTGCCCCGCCCACCTGCTGGTTCGTTTGACCCAGGGGGAGGAGGAGGTGGCGGGGGTGGCTGTCCACCGCATGCCGGGGGAGGGGGAGGGGGAGGGGGAGGAGGAGGGGGAGCACCAACGGCTGGGGGAGGTGGAGCAGGGGGACCTCCTTTAAATGGAGGAGGTGGTGGAGGCAGATTATGAGGAGCAGGGGGAAGAGGACCTTTGCTGGCGTAAGATTGGGGCGGGGGCGGGGGAGGTGGTCCGCCCACCCTTCGTCCTGGGGGAGGAGGGGGAGTGACAGCCGGTGTTGAAGGGGCCCGTTGTCGTTGTGGAGGTGCACCTTGTGCTTGTCTTCCTGGGACGGGAGGAGCAGCTGGCATCAGGTGAGAATATGAAACATTTAGCATTTTGTTTATATACATTACAAACCCACGACACTGTGCTATTATTGTTTCCTAACTCATCGATGGTAACTGAAATTATAAAGGAGAAACTATTCTATGACATCAAAATATTTTCTTTATACTTTCTCATTCATCATGTCGAATTCTATTAAACCATTATGGTTGCATCAAACTAAAGTGGATCCATCAAATAACGTTAGAAGGTTGAAGTTATCTAACATTGATGTTTAACTGTACATGTCTCATATTCAAAGGCACCAGTGCACGCTTTTAGGTTTAAATTGGATATTTTAAGGTTTAAGAGGACTCATGAATTCACTTAAGCTTTCTATCGATGCCACGAAATACTTAAAATTCTTTACAATTGACCTGCAGTCAACAATGAAAAAATTTAGACAGCCGGTGTCGACTTGGACATATAAAAAATCTATGGTTACCTGTGCACAAAACGGATAAATTATGGACAGTTGAACACGGCTGAACTAGTAATGTGTGCAGCTATTGAATTTACCTAAACTCTGAACTTAGAACAAAGAATGAAATATGTTTCATGAAAGCAATGTTGTAAATAAACCGATTAAATAACACAGCATTAGCATTAGCGGCTGCCGTTTCCGCTTTTTTGGTCATAAACAAAAAATAGTTCATGCGGATTTAAAGTTACGTTACATTAAATACATCCGGTCTATGAATAAACTTTACTACCTGAATACGTAAATATTTGTTAAATAACTTACGAGGTAGATTACTTGAGTGAGGATCTTGAATAATATCGAGAGATAAGCAGTATCTGTGCATTCGTTGTGTTGACGAAATATTAGTGTGCACTAGTGCGTTTAAACATATTTACCAGGTCTAGAGATTGGGGGAGGGGCTGGCTTCACGGCCATTTCTTTCTTTACAGCGTCTATTCCTCCATTCTTGTCAACGAAGTCGTAAATAAACTCGAATGTGTCTTTGTCGATGTTGTCGTCGGGTTTGATTCCAACAGACTGGAAGAGTTTCTTCATGTCAGGATCCAGCTTGTCCATCTGTAGTAGAGATTTAGATATCGAAACGATTGTTTGATCAGTCAATGTTTAGTACAGGAACAGGTGCGACTGAGAATATGAGGAATATAACAAACATACCCGCGGTGCTCACATGTTCTTCCTAAACAATTTTTTTTTCTCTATTAGAATATTTGACGTGTAGACCATGTTTTGCATAAAAACATTTTATTTCTTTGAGTGACATAAAAAATATTTCAGAATAATGAGAACTGACGAATTTACAACTTCTTTATAACAAGAACGATTTGGTTTATATAGGTTTACAGGTACAGTGCACCAAAACAGGACTTCCTCACATTACACAGGGTAAGATACAACTTTAATATGTCTCAACAATATACAACTTGAAACTATAAAACTTCTTAATATGTCTCAACAAGATTACAAAAATTGCAAATGATAATTTAAGAAGATACTTTACGTAATGGTTACCAGCTGGCAAAGTGATCAAAGCTTCAAGAGTCAAAAAATCTACGTACAGTGGCAACTTCATTAAGACAAAATATATACTTACTTCAAAACCTTTATTTGGATCAAAACCAACGTGGTTAACATGTCTGTAACACAGAAGTGAAAATAACTGTATCCATATAAAGAATTGAATTTCAATATCGCGGTTTCGTTAACCTACATCTGGCACATTGAGAGCATGACTTCACTTATTCGTAAATCCTTAAATAAGAGGCAAAATTTTAAAATTTTGATTAAAAAAAACTGAAATGTACCGTGTAGGACCGCGTTTAAAAATTATTCTTGGGCAAATTAGAAAAAAACACAAACAATTAAGCAAAAGGTGAAGTTTGAAACACATGAAGGTTGTTTTGCATGTGTTTTTGGATGATTTTGTTAAAGCGATGAGATCATTGATCTTATTTAAGGTTAAGTGCCAAGAAATATATGGCTACCTAGAATGTTTTGTTTAAGTATTGTGAGAAGTATATTTACATAAAATTGGAAGGGGCTCCAATGTCTTCCTTCGTCAGGCGTGCCTTTTTACCCTTATCAGTGTTCTTCACTGCGTTCCGAGTAGCTTTACTCGCTCCCGTATTTACCGTAGTGTGCACCACTAGGGGATTAAAACATCAAAGAAAATTAAAATATTAAATTTGTACAGACATAGAATTATGTATCAATACTTTAACCGTGTAAAGTCATCATACAACCGCATACTCTGGTTAATAAAAATTTTGTATATGTTATAAGTAATTCCATTCATGAAGAATTGCGAATTTTATTGATTTACAACTTCTTTATTGCAAAGAGATGCTTCAATATCAAAGCATCTCAGTGCAATAAAGAAGTTGTAAATCCGTAAAATTCTTATTTTCTTCATCATACCAACTACTTCAATGTCACTAAAGGAAGAAATTCAATTGAGTTGGTTAGTGCTGGCGGTGTTACCTGACTAAGAGGATAAGGGTTAAAATCCCGCAAGGAACTCGACCCGTAAAGAGTTTGTACTGTTATGTGTTCCCTATTATAACAATGTAGTGAAATGCTTGCTTGCTTCGATCCTATGTTCAGCATGTGGTACTGTATATAAACATTACATTTGAAAATTCTGTTTTTTCAATCCATCAATGAGAGATTGTCTATTGTCTATTGTCTATTTGAACAACATTTTAATTCAAATGTTGCAGTTTTTAAACGTCAATTGCAAGTAATGATGTGTAGAAATTTGTACAAAATCCTTAGTACTGAAATAATGAATGGTTAATTTGGTTCGATTGATCGTTTGCTTAGATTATTACCAGAAATCTGTGCAGGGGTCTGGACATACGGAGCTATTTTCTGGACAGGTGGTTGCGTCCTAGCATTTCCAGGACCTGTGGCTTTAGGTGCCATCTTGCTTTTTCTGTCTAGAAAATAACATTATATTTGATAAAAATGCCAAACCTATGTGTAAATGAAATTATCAGGGCATAATGACGAAAAAATTAAGATAATATAAAGACAAACCGTGAAATGAGAACAACTTACATGTAAATCAATAAATATGAAGTTACACATTATTTGCTTCACAAATTTACACATGTACACCAAGTCGTATTTTTTTTATCAATAGGTAACTTGTTACTAGCCTCATTCCCTCTTACTACCTTAATTCAAGATGCCTCTGAAAGTCGGTGGACAATAAATATTACTTTTATATCAGATATGGCAATTTTCGATACTTACTCAAACGACGTTGGTGTCTTTCCGTCAGTTTCATGTCGACGATGTTTTTGAAAGTTAGTGCTTCATCTTCGCTGGCAAAGTTTAAGGCGGCTTGGCATGTCTACGTAGAAGATTGACAAACGCCTTTGGCATGAATTGGGTTTCGTCAAAGGGGCAGTAGCAAGTTTTGGGGATTTTATTTCTTCAGTTGTTTTTTTTAATAAATAGCCTATATTTGATCCAAATACATTATCATAGATGATGATACCCCATCACTCAATCAGATTCGCAATCGTAGAAGTATCAAAATGTTGTATGAACTCCATTAATCATTTAATGTAGGCAAAATTTATTTGCGTACCTTGACCGAATATGTTGTTTGAAAACTGTTTCATTTGTTTAGAAAAGATTGCCTTATAATTGGTAACATATATTTTCGTATTATCACTTTATTTAAACCGTGCTACTGCCCCTTTAAACGTGATTGCACGTGGAGTTGAATCCTAATGAATAATTAAAATGCATGTAGGTGTTATTCTATATCGGCATTTATACAAGGTCTTAAAGTATATTTCAAAGCATTCACTAGACGTGAAAGTCATATGAATATCATATAACCAGTACAGACTATAAATCATCACCTTTTTGCCTTGTGTTAGATACATTGGTTCGGAACTCCTGCATGGCTATAGAAATTATTTCCATGTAATGACTGCTTGACTTACTGACGAGCCCATCGACCCTACAACATATCTCCTACACTTACAGCAAAACAGATGACTGTTTGTCTAACAAGAATCAGATTGTTCAATGAACAAATCCATGAAATACTGGTCTGTATGTCATTTCCTATTTATTTAAACTCCTACAACTCCTGTTCCAACCTAAATTATTCTGTAGTATATATATATATATGTAATTTGTATGTCTATTGTGTTGAACAAAACTACATGATTGTGTTTAATTGTACCTGTTGAAAAGAAATTAAATTATAAAAAAAGAAAAAAGGTGTTCAATATCAGTGTCTGAGAGCTGATATTTTAGAAACACTTACATCAGCTTCAAAGGTGTGAACGAAATCTCTGGGCGCCTTGTATCTGAACTGTGTGTATAGTTCCTGTTGCCAAACCATCTCCTCTCTCTGGAGAGGAAAGTGTTGATGAAATCAGAATAGCCATTCTCAAATGTGTTGATATTAAAAAATAATGCTTAATCGTAATTTAATTTTGAAGAAGTCACTTACTTTACAATATAGGCCTTATTTGAAAATCTCTGGTAACAATGCAAAAGATCTGACAAAATAGGCCAAAATTTAAATTCTCTTGTTAATTCACTTTTGGCTGAATTTACTAATTTGATGGAGCAATTATGTAAATTTGCCGACATACCTTTATATCATATATCCGGATAAAGTAGGATCTCTTGTTTGAGTCTTTGACGAAACACGCCACGCCACACAAGCACTTTCTCCACTGGTCAGCTACAGGGTCAGCCAGAAAGAGCTGCACCACCCCGGAGGAGAGGGTCTGGAGGAGGGGGACAGTCATTGGTGTACACTTCTCTCCGAAATATCAGACACTTCGGATAATGTATGTTGAAGTGCTGAATTTGTTTAAGGTGACTTAAATGTCATCTATTGTCCGTTGATAGTATACGTTTTATTACTGACTTCGTAATAATCGAAAGTCATGTTTTCAATATGGTTTAAACATTGATCATACACCTCTTATGTGAAAGATATATAATGTATTTGTTTTACTTTGATATATGTTATAATGACCTATCTGATGTACAACATACACAGAATGCTTAATAGAGTTTGTCAAATGCCTGGTTTATTCAATTGAATGTCATGGGGGGAAATTTAACTAAAAGAGAGGCGCAGCTGCAAGTGTGATCACAACTTTATCATAAACTCGAGATGATATAAACCTTATATTTGATTTTGATGATAATTTGCAAATAGAAGTATATTTGTCGAACAAAGGATCCCTCATTGAATTTCACAGCTGAAAACACTTCCGGCTACCATTCAGAAAGACATCACAATTTTAAGTTATCGCATGTTTAGCTTGAAAGACAGCTTATTTTACTTTTATAATGGCATCCCATAAAATATAAATAATTGAATATAATGAACAGTTTTTTCTCTATCCAGATGTTTTATATAACTCAACATCAATCTGCGGCAATGAAATACACAAGTCATATCAATGGAATCTATAGTATGCTTTAGTTCCCTGTTTTCTCAGTGAAAATAATCGGCTAACAAAAGACATATCAAACTTTAGAGACGAGAATAACTTTAAGAAAGTCAGACTCAGAGTAAGTCTGTAAAATGACCTCATTAAATTTCTAAACGTGACAACTATATTTGAAACCCTGTTAAGTAGGATTGACATAATAAGAACATTTAAACGACTGTGTCACATGAACGCTCCATACGACACAAAATATACATGTAGTAATTAGAATATCTTGTATCTTTCCAATGTATTCTATTCTCTAAACGACAATTATTTTCACTTTTGATAGCAGAGATTTACAACTGTTGTAGCTTTCAAATATGTCCGGAGTCATAATTAGTTCGTAATTACCTACACATCAAATAAATTAAAATAAAATGTCTTTATCTGACATTCCATGACATAGGCATCTGCGTTGATTTTGAATTTATCAAAGGCTCTAAGAAAAATGTGTTAATTCAATGGATCTATTAAGAATTCAAAGATCAGGTTACATATTTTACTGGTGGTGGGATAGTTTAATGCTTAGCGCGTTTAGCTTCGGATCAAAAGGTCCGAGGTTTGATTCCCACCAGAGGTTCGGCGATTTTGTCTGCAGTAAAGAACCGTTCTACATGTAGTTAGGTTTGAATTAAATGCTACCCTGAATTTCAGCGCAGTACAACCCATGGTTCGCTAGTTCCAGCTAATGCTCGCAGGTTTCACTGCAATACAAAGCCAAAGTTGCGGACGTTCTCCCTACAATTATGCCAGCTTTCGTGATATAAGTGAAATACGCTTGAAAGCGCCGTTAAACCCCAAAAATACCTTACCAAACCCCTCATATATTACTAGTTAACGCTGAAGCGCGCCTGACAAGTTTATTCAAGCTAATATTTGCACGATCTCTATTACTATATTTTATTGCCTCATTCAATAAGAGTTAAGGTGACATAATAACCGTACGTATAACTCTAATATTGGTAGAGCCACTTTTGACGTGCTTTAGAAATGTTTTTGTATCGAGTGCATGACGTCTTTTATCTGTTTATCAACATATGAAAACTTTATAGATTTATTATACCATACTTGGCATAACTATTTAACAATTCATATAATTGTATTTCATAATGATTGTATCTAATAACATTTGATACATTTTTATGTGATAACAGTCGTAGTAAACAACATGCACCGTAAATGTTTATTAAAAGAGAGTTGTATAAAAGCTAGTGATGTGTTTTAAAACATGTTTAGAACGTGAGTATAACAACCCTTAACATGATGATATGTGATAAATGTTATCATGGTTGCATACAACAACCGTTATCGTCGTTTTATTAAAAACCTCTTTGATATGGTTTTATCAGTTTGGCGTTAATCTTTTACATGGCTTTATGCTAACAACAATTACGAATTCATTCATGCTCGTTTTTCGATGAACAATTATGACTTCATTCACTTTATAAATCATCTACATGGCTAGTTTTCAATGAAGTCACATAGAAAAATGAACATTGTAATGTGTAATTATAAAGGGCAACTTGCTACACAACTTGGATATTTGTTGTTAACTACTTTCAAATTGCCATGATTGTACATAGCCGTTATAGATGTCTGTCATGCAGACCTTAAAGTAAGATAAACTCCTATGCTAGGTTTAGATGAACGCAAGAGGGTTTGATTCAGTTTCTCTTGGTGAATGTTTACATTCAAATCCTGAATGTTAATCTATATTTATATGAACACTAGCTGCACGATTAACATGATTGTGAGTAACTGTAAGGGATTGAAGATGGTTTTACTGTTGGATAATCTAATAATAAATATACTAACATAACAATTATCATGAGTCAACAGTCACCATTGAATAACCCAAGTTATAAAAGGTTTAATAACAACAGGCTTACACGATTTCACTATTAGATAATAAAGTAATGAAAAGTTTACTAACAACATAGTTCCCATGATTCCACCATTGAATAATCAAGTCATGAAAGATATTTTAACAACACAGATTCAATGATTTCACCATTGAATAATCGAGTCTTCGTTAAGAAAATAGTTTCAATGATTCCACCATATACAACAAAGTCGTTGAGAGTAAACTTACCAGACAGTTGGGTCCCAAAATACGGAACAAAGCTTCGTTATCGGATTTGCTGATGAGGGTACAGCGAGAGTTGACATCTTTAGGTTTGTTGTTCGACATTTTGTCTGTCCTGTAAGTGTCAATCTACTTCCTGCTTGTATATCTTCCTGATATCTACCCGACCTGATCACATACCCTCACTACCAGTGTATCAGCGGACATATGCTGTACCTATATGTGTCACCACTTCCTGATACCTGTCCTAGCTGTTCACACACCCTTTCTGCCTCTATATTTGTGTTTTACAGGGACATATGTAGTAACAACAAAATATACTTCCTGATATCTACCTGTGAGTCTTCTGACATATTCATTTACCGTAGCCCCTCGTCCTGTAGCCCCCCTTACCGTAGCGGCCTTACCGTAGTCCCCTTAACGTTTCACGTTCTTCACGTGAAAGATTTTGACTATTTTGTAACTCTGATGTTGCACTGTAGCACTTTTTCAGTCAAAAACAGGATCTTACATGAAGAATAACGCATTTTAGCATCTGCAGGATAAAGGAATGTTGGCAACTGCAATATAGAGGAATGTTAACAATTGCAAGATAAAGGAATGTTACCAACTGCATGATAAAGGTTTTAATCCTCGAGAGCATTTCTAAAAAGAAAGTATAAAGTTCGGATTATCAGTTTCCCGAAGGCGTGTTTGAAGGTATTCGGATGAATGAAGTTGTCTATGACTACGGGTACTTGGGGAAAGTTTCGATGTTTTATCGCCTGGAGAGATACATTTTGCATAAGCTAATTGGGTACATGTTCAACAAGTAAAACATCGATAAAAAACCGTGCTTTTATGTGTGCCTGTAACATAACATTCACAGCATACGACTATTAAAAGAAAAATGTTTAAAATATATGTATTATAGACTGCTTAGGGATATAATTATATTGACTGTGAATGATAAGTGAAGCTTCTTGACTATTCAATCACTTACTAACAGACATCAATAACAACAATAAAATATTCCTATTTTGTGACTTATGTTTATTAGCGACCATCACTACATTGAAAGCAAGAGATACGAGACACTGTTTATGCTTCATCTTCGTCACATTTATTTAATGTGTTGACATTTCATTTCACTTGTGTTCTTGGAATGAATAAAGGAACGTAAAGAAAAAGGGAACACCTCTTAACTAATATGTTTTGTGAGACGTTACGGTAGTACAACGCTGCTAGCAAGTTCAATGCTAGGTACAAACTTCAATCTATATTTATCTATTGCTTATGGATATGCATTTCATATCAGTCATTCCGATACAAGCGAAGGTAATACAGTTTAACCCTCTCACTGCCAAAGCACTATACAGAAAGGTACGATCCTCATTGTAAACTGGTAATATGCGGGTTGAATGTGTTCGAGTAGATTCATAACAGCATTGCTCTTACTTATACAATAACGTTATTGAGACCTTCACGTGTACAATGAACTGGGTCAGAGGTAAAGGCGGAACGTTCGTCTCACTGCAGTGAACTACACTATATATAGACAACTGTCAGAGATGTTGATAGTCCTCTCTCTCTCTCTCTCTCTCTCTCTCTCTCTCTCTCTCTCTCTCTCTCTCTCTCTCTCTCTCTCTCTCTCTCTCTATCTCTCTCTCTATCTCTCTCTCTATCTCTCTCTCTCCCCATGTCTATCTTTCTCCCTACATCTCTTTGTGTCTCTTTTTCTCTCTCTTTCTGGACAATGACTTGTATGTCAACAATGCCTATTCTGCCTATCTCTTTCTTTCTCTCCCCACTTCCCCCTCTCTCTCACATTCTCTTCTCTCTGTCTCTCCTTTTCTTTTTTCCATTCTCTGTCTCCGTCTCTCTTACTACCACTCTACATAACTCGCTCATACCTCTACTCCTTTTCTACTATTCCCCTCTCTACCTGTTCTCTCACTATCATTCTTCTCTCAACCCCTCCTCTCTCTACCTGTTCTCTCTCTAACTGATCTCCCCTACCCCTCCTCTGTCTACGCCTCCTCTGTCTACTTGTTCACTCTCAACCCTTCCCCTCTCTACCTGTTCTCTCTACCCGTTCTCTCTCTACTTGTTATCTCTCAACCCCTCCTCTCTCTATCTGTTCTCTCTCTAACTGGTCTCTCCCTACCTCTCCTCTGCCTACCCCTCCTCTGGCTACCCCTTCTCTGTCTACCCCTCCTCTAGCTACCCCTTTTCTGTCTACCCCTCCTCTGTCTACCCCTCCTCCGTCTACCCCTCCTCTGTGTACCTCTCCTCTCCCTACCCCTCCTCTGTCTACGCCTCCTCTGGCTACCCCTCCTCTGTCTACCCCTTCTCTGTCTACGCCTCCTCTGGCTACCCCTCCTCTGTCTACCCCTCCACCGTCTTCCCCTCCCCTGGCTACCCCTCCTCTGTCTACCCCTCCTCTGTCTACCCCTCCTCTGTCACTATTTATCGAAATGACCAATAAGGATGTAATGTATCCTTACAAAACCCTATAACTGTAAAGGGACACTGCGAGATATCCATGGCCATGATAATCTAAAACCATGTCAATACTCATCCACAAATGACAAATACATGAAATCTATTCGTATTCAAAGAATATCAATCAACATCTTTATGTGTGAGGAACAAAATCACACTACCATTTGTATGAATATTAGTTAAATAACCCCTAAAAGCTGTAACCAAAACTGTATCTTCTATCTGATTTAGCATCAGTCTATTCTGTAGCACTACAGCTTACACTCAAATTAAAAGGAGTCAATCTTCAAGTTCAGGATTTTATTAAAACTAGGAAGTGCACAGTGAGATATCGTGTCCTCTCCCCTCTCCGGGCCTAGTGGTTGTAGATGTTTGGACTTGGTGTTAGTGGTTGCCTGTCTTTCTCTCTCTCTATGTCTCTGTTTCCATGGTCCCTCTTTCCCTGGGCCATCCTTCCGTCTTCAACCGTCTCTTACATCTCTCTACCTCTCCCCCTCTCTCTATCTCAGTCTGCTGTCAGCCTGGCCACCCTGGCTTTTAAGACGTGCTCTGTCCCGACCGGGTCCCAGGTTCAGCCCAGGTAGGAAGTAAACAGTCCATTGTCTTAGTCCGGTATCAGGCAGCACGTGATGTTGATGCTGGTGGTATCTACAGGTGACCTTTTAAGACCCAGTGTCTAAGTTGTCAACATCTTGTTGTGATGGACCACGAGTTGGCCCACGTCTGACCACTGTAGATGTATCGTTTCAAAACAAAGTCATCAGCTCGCTTTGTTACAATTCACGACATATCTTCATTTAAATCAGACATCAAAATGTCCATCATAGAAGATGCGCTCATTATCTGCAGGTTAACCTATGTCTAAATGAGATTTCAGCATTGAATCTACAGTTCCACTCATTGTTTAAAATTTGAATAAGTAAACATCACCTTTTAAAAGCGATTGCCATTACTTGCACATATACCCTCAATATTCAATCGTAATCTGGGTTTTTGCTAAATAAATATAAGTCTTAAAGTGATTGAAAAGAACTTTTAAAATACCTGCTATCACTAGCTATGGAGCAATTCTCCTTCAGATCATTTCATGATCTTAGAGTTGAATATCATAAAAGGTTACGTCCTCAGGGGGACCTGGTTTGTTGCATTTTAACATCACATAAGATTTTGTTCTTAACTAACAGACTTAAGAATTTAGAGATTCTAAAGGATATCGCTATATTTGGGATCGATTGTCCTATTTTCGATCATATATCTAAACATCAAAAGCATGGAAGAATCTTGAGTTTACTACCTCTCGAGGGAGGGAGGGCTTATCACCAAAACACTTGGGTCACAGTAGGATTACTTTCAAGAATTTTCTGGATGTAGTTTCTGTTTTAGAAGTAGATTGTGTTTTTAAAAAATGTGTCTTCTAAATTTAAATTGTAATTGGCTTATATCCCCAAAACAAGCTAAAGAGCCCTTTACAGGTTAAACCATCACACAGTTGTCCTTACTTTTGGCAGCCTTTTGAGTAGCCAGGTATTCAACCTGTGACCACATAGACCACCTAACGAACAGCCATCTTGTTTTATCTCGTAGAGTCGATTGCACTTTTAACGATATTAAGGCAGATGTTGCTGACTTAGAAAAAAGCTAATCATGTCAAATATTTATCTACCTTGACATGGGGAATTTAGGGTAAGATAGCAAACCTAAAGGACACAGTTCGTATTAAGGATTAAACACTGGAATTCTCACATCAGACACAGACATCTTACCCACCTGACGGGATAAAACTTTATAGTTATCTAACACATAGACACTGTCATTTTCCTCGATATGGTGGCTCTGCAGAGAGGACACATCTCCAGCCTCTGACTACACTGAGCACAGGAGACCATGTGTCCACACTCCAGGAATACGACCTCAGCTTCTTCCTCTATACACACCAGACACTCTGACCCACCTGGAGGGGAAAATAACTCGTTAGTAAACTACCTGGCAAAAAGAAACATTGTCATGCCTCTAAAATCAACAAAAAACAATTGAAATTTGAAGGAAAGGTCATCTGATAATTCCTGAGAACACTGAATAACCTTAACCAACCTTTTACATTAAAATAAGCAGCTTTACAAACCAGAAATTTATAATCAGATAGTGTCCCAAAAAATATTTCATTTTTTTGTAACAATTTAAAACATTTTTTAAATAGAACAAAATATAGCCAATTTGTGTGTCAAACAAAATAGCCATTGGCTCTGTGTATCATCAGGCTTACTGTGGTTTTATTATACAAAGAGTCACCATATGAGGGGCAGAAGGATCATCAAATCATCTAATGGTCTAAACACAAGGTTTAAGTTTTCTATGCCATTTGCATCTGTAGTAGAATATAAGAAAATTATTCCAATAAGTAAATCCATTTGGTTTTAATGTCTTTCTTACGTACCGCTGTTACTGGTGTGTTGGAGATGGGGTTGCTGGTTATTCGAGCCATTGACATGAACTGGATGAAGTATGGATTGCTGGGTCTGTCTGTTTGTCTGTCTGGTAATCCAGACACTGACAGGGAACGAGTGGGGTTCCTCTATAGAGAGGGGGAGAGGTGGGGGTATTCTCATCCTGACAGGTTGTTCTGTTCTGGTCATGGTGTTATCCCGCGGGGTTGAAGGCGCTTTAGGTGGTCGGTCGAGGAAGGCGGGAGATGGGGTAAGCCTCGGTGAAGGAGAATTTTGGTACATACATGGAAGGGTAAGGGCTCTTGAAGGGGCGGGGGGAAGACTTCGTCGGGGAACAGTTACAGCTGGGGATATTGGAGCTAGGAGTGGGGCTCTTGAAGTGGGAGGGGACAAAGTTTGCCTGGAAACAGTTACAGCTGGGGATTTTGGAGCAAGGAGTGGGGCTCTTGAAGGGGGAGGGGACATAGTTCTCGTGGAAACAGTTACAGCCGGGGACGTGGGAGCTGAAACATTGATAAATGTATTAAGTGATAAGCAAAATTAGTATAAGATTGTTTAAATGAAAAGAAATATATATATAAACACTATTGAAATTTATCAAGCAACACACAATATTTTAACGCAGCATTTTAAATTTCTTACAACATATCAATTATCATATATCATGTTCGTATTTCTATGATATTTTGATAAAAATTGTAGGTTTGAGAGAAGATCTAGACCATAGATACATAAATATTCTCAAGTCCTGCAAGGCAGCGTTGATATGATTAACTAAAAACATTTCATTAACCAACATTGCTAAATATACATTTCCTGCAGAGACATTAATGTCAGTAGCATTCAAACATTTTGTTATAGGGAGCAAAAGTAAAGTATCCTGAGAGTCTTGATATGACGTTTAATCAGCATTGAGTCTGACCTCCTCGTGAACGATCAGTTGTTTCCAGACGCCTCGTCATTACATTGATGAATCTATCTCTGTATTTGATATTCTGGAATTCTGTTCTGTGCCTCATTGAAAACGGCAGTCAAATTAAAGGAAAGAAAATGGTTTCTCTGACACGGCTGCACAGAAATCCCACATGTGTTCTATGTGATTGAGATCCAAACTCATGGCTTTACACGGAATCGTCTCGACCGCACTTTGCTCCAAACAATGCAACGGTGTATGTGCGGTTTGGCATTGTTCCCCCTTATAGATACAAAGCCAACCATGATTACACGATGTATCCCAAGATGTAAAATGATCTTACATCACTTTTAGAGTCACCTTAGTTAGCTTCTTACCAGATCTATTGGTCATTGACGTTTGCGTTGCTTAGATTCCATAGGTATTTCACTTTTAGATACCAATGAAATTATCTTCTGTTACTTGTAAACTACAAGTTGAATGGAAATAAAAGTGCTCAAACAGGAATTGAATAAGTCTGACTCTTACCAACAGCTTTTGGGATTGGTAACGGCCTATCAGCGATCTTTAAACGCCGTAACTTCTTAACATCGTCAAAGAGAGCCCCCTGAAGATAATCCATTCTTCATTAACGTTTGTGCCTCGTAAGTGGTTTTGCAGATAGAAACGTATTCGATGTACAGGATTTTTGTGTATAAAAGTAAATAAGATTGAAATAAGTAGTCAGTTACTATCATCACTCAAATATGAACTTTCAATGAGTTTACATGAGTTAACAGCACAGTTCTCATTATCAGAGCCGATATGTTCATAGTGAAAATATTCATCACATATCAATGTATAATAGAATAAATGATAATAAAACCAACCATATTAGAGAAATCGAAAGTGCACCTTTTGTGAAAATGAAAGTGAATACTCAAACTTTCTTCCATGTTTTCTTATAGTCATTTCCCCGACCCCAAAACACCGGATCCTCTTGACATCGTCGTAGCGAGGACCGTGAAGAACAAACATTTTCATTTACTTCTCAATAATTTTTATGAAAAAAAGGGCATTTTGGTATTTTATTCACACCAGGTTAACTTGGTTTTCACAATGATGTTTATGAATGAAATCAAAGTAAAATTAAACTGACAAACATGTAAGAACTTACATAAAAACAATCGTTTGGATCCCTGTCAGCGATACGAATTTGTCTGCCGTGTCTGATGATGGCTGCTGAAGCACTTCAGTGGAATATGTTATGATGATTATACACATTATGATGATGTATTGCAAAGACATTATCAAGCTCTTATTATACGTAACAAAAGACAAAATGAACTTTATAGTATTTTCATAAAATCATTAGATCCAACAAAACAATAACAATTTTGTTGGTTCCTGAGAAGAAGATGAAAAAAGCGAAAAAACTTCTGATGGGCTGACGGACTGACAGACAGGCGCCGGAGACCATGCGATGTCATGAAAACATCGTTTGTAATATCAATGATAAAGCTTTCAATAATGATTGATAATGATATACAAGTCTAGGCAAGACCTTAGGAAGGTCACTATGACTTATGTTTTGACCTTAGAGCCCTCGTTGTAGTACATGTAGAAAGTAAAAGATTTTCATTCTTGTCATGCAAAGATAACAATAATTTGAATGTAAAAACAATTATTCATTTGCTTTACAACTACTTTAAGAAAACTCTCAAGGATGATTTGACAATAACATTAGTACCCTGGTCGGGTAGAACGCGATGCTGTCTGCAGAATAACCTTATTTGCTACCTGACTAAGGTTGGAGCGCTGATATCCTCCTTGGTGAGTTTCTTCTTCCTGTTGTTTCTGTTACACCTGTTCTGTTTATTTATGACCTGAGGGTTTCCCTGAACTCGTAACGGCTCGTCTAGAATTTCCCTTTCAGGGTGTGGAGGACGGGGTGGAAGTGTTTTAGAGAGTTGACAATGGCGAGCTTTGGTTTTGGGAGTTGGTGTTTGGCTCGGCTGGGCAGCAAATCTAGCATTGCCCGGGGGAACTGGAAGTCTGTCGAGATGCTGAGGTGCTTGAACGACTCCACTTAAAGCTGGGGGTGGAGAGGGTGCAGTCATTCGAACTGGGGTAGGGAGGCAGGTTTGGGTCAGGCCAAGGTCTCTTGGATTTTGGGCAATGTGAATCTGGGTAGGGGGAGGCGGTGCTGGTCTTTTTGGTATAATACGTTTGCGCGGTGAGCGAGGTATTTGGTTCATAGGGTTAGGGGGTGGGCTCGCCATGGCAGTAGTTCCAGATTAGGTGGGATAGCTGAAAATAGACGCCTTAAGTGTGAATTATTTGTTGAATAAGAACGTTTCTGGAAATTAAAGGGGCGAAATAAGGAAAAGATTATAAAGTTAACACCTAAGGACTTGTTACAACAACAACATCATTATAATTCTGTCTTCAGGGGACCTTGGTTTATTGTGTTTGAACGGGGTCGTACCTGGAAAGCAACATTTGTTATTACAGTAAAAACCCTTTGAAGTTTCACCGAAGGCAACTTATATTGTTTTAATGGATTAAAACGTTGGGTTATACAGAAATGTGAATTACCGAACGAAATCAGGATTTAGTAATTAGGCCGAGAACAGTGAACTTTCGCTCACTACTGACTGTTGTCATATATATATATATATATATTAACCTTTTTTATAATAAGGCCATATAACAATGTATCCAATTATTCAATGTTTTTATATGTAATCTTTTTGTTATATAGGTTGAAGGCGTTTAGCTAAACGCTCTGGGAGACATGCCCAACGATCCTCGCTGTCTGCAACTAGCTGACTACGTCAAAACGCAATGGATAGAGTGAGACATACCCATTGCAGCTTGGAACCATCATAAGGCCACCGGCCCGAGGACGAACAACCATCTAGAAGGTTGGCATGGTCGACTGAAGAAAATTGTTGCAAAAGCCCACCCCAACGTGTTTGATATGTTGGCATTTCTAAGGAACGAGCAAAAACTGAATGAGATAAAACTCGTTCAGTATGGGGCAGGGCAGCGATTACCCCCAAAGAAGAAGAAATATTGCAACCTGAACGCAAGATTGGACAGACTGAAACATAGTCTACAGAATGGAACCATGAGTGTATTTGTTTATGCTGATGCAGCGTCCCACATTATGAAGGTTAATTAAATGGAATATACCAGTGCTTCTTTGTATATATTGATACATTTTTGTTATATATAAATAATATGTATACATTGAGAACAAAGTTAAGCACCCCCCTATTTTCAAAATTGCAAAATGCATATGTGGAGAAAAACACGACAATATGACTAATTGGATCCCCTTGACATAGAAAAGTTCAGACTTTTGAGAACTTAAAATAAAAAACGTAATGGTACTGATTTTTCACCCAGAATAACTATCGTCCGTTTGTCAAAAGTATGCCATGGATTCTTATGTTAGTTGTCATGAACACTAATTTTGTTATAGGGTACAAATTTACACTTAAAAAACACACATATCCTTCACAATATGGACATAATTGGGTTTTGAAATTTGATAAGAATTTTCGATAAAAAGGCCATAACCAGACGATTTTGGAATAAAGGTGGTCTTCTTTCACTTTGACTCAGTAACTCTATACTTCTTTTTGCTTTATAGTCGTTGTTACGGTTAAAACTGCCCCATTTAGTCCCTTTTTATGAATGGGTTATTTTCCAAAAAATGAGATTTTGGAGGTCCATACTGCTGTAACTAGTGACTTTTGCTTAAGAGCTCCATAATAAAGTTTGATCAGTGGAATAGGAATAATGGAATAATACACATTAAAACATGTATATTTGTATGTATGGTCGTGTTGTTGCTGCTGTCAATAAATACATAACTGAATGAAAAAATGGTGTCATCATCTATTTTAGTAACACTTTTTTTATTTCGTTTATTTACCAGTTCACAATTTAGTAACCCCCATATGGTTGAGATCACACAGAACCTCTATTGTTCGCAAGATGCAGTCGACCGGTATAATCCCCTGGTCTGTTGGTTTAAACATCACAAATGTTGCTTTCCAGGTAGTGAACCGTTTGAACATCCCATAAGTTAATTCTTTTATGCTTAGATAAGAAACTTGAGAATTTACTGATAACCACATAATCGTCATTACATGGGTAGGGTCAATTGTCCTTTTAAAGATAATAAAAACAATTTGAAGGGAAAATTGTAATAAGGTCAGAAACCGAGCAGAAATGTTATTGTCTACTATAATAATAGCTTTCTTATACCGCGCATATATCCATGACAAAGCATGCAGCGCCATGAGTATTATTACCCTAGTATGTTCGGTGCCGCCGATCAGGGACTTGCCTAGGGACACAACACAGGGTAAGACATAAGTCACAAATGTATGGTGTCTCCACCGGGATTCGAACCCGGGTTCCTGGCGTGAGAGGCGAGCAAGCTAACCACTACACCACTATGCTCCATGATGATGCACGCACATTTGTTACAAAATGAAGTAAGTTATGTTTTCGATAAGATTTATTCGTTATTTTCTTTAACTCATACTAAGATTTGTAATGTTTCTCTTCTAAACACAATTCTAAAGGTTTTGGTCCAAAAGTATTTCGACCGTTTTCGAAACTTCGTCACATTTCTAATTTTTTTATTATCTTATTTACTATTGAAAATGTTACACATTTGTGTTTTCATCCGAAGAAACATGTCACCAAAACGTAGCCGTCGATATTTTACCTCGTAACAGTTGGTAACGGGTATAAAAGGTCCCTGTAACATCGTTTCATACCATAATTATATATCAATGTCGAGATTAAAAGCAGAGGAGCGAGAAAGAGACATATGTGTGCTTCAGACTGAGTCGACTGACGAAGATGTCGCTGCTGCATTCAGATGCAATCTATTTACCATTATAGACGTAGACGTTTACAGCGGACTTAAACAAAACAAAACCGACCTTGAAGGGGTCTTTTGGTGTTTAGTCCAGTGAAATACCATTGTCAATAACTATTCTTTTCATTGAAGGTATCAAACTGAATGGAAAAGTTTCATGTATTATGAAGTCCAAAAAAACTTTACACCGATTAAAAATTACTATAACAAAACAACTTTGAAATAAAGTACCATTTCATTAAACAACCAAGCACTTAAAGTCAAAAGTGAAAAATCCTTCACAAGGGTAATGTAAAGAGAGCAGAGGTCCAAATTTTAGTTTTCTATAATTTTTCAACTATCACCTATATTTCAGCCTTCACGTAAAAACTGCATCAGACCTTGTTTAGCTTTTAAAGTGTAACATGTCATTTTGAAATGTCTGTTTGTTATTTAATCGGTGACCGACCTTGACAGCTTATTAATCACTGTAAGAATTAAGCCATATATCAAAGTTTAGTGGCTAGTGGTTATCCATTGTCCATTACACCGGCCAAAGCTCAGCAAAAGTGCACTTTTATTCACCCTATTACACCTCTAAGAAACTGTCACATAAGCTGGGGTTAATAATATATTCAATTCAAAATTTTCTATTGACAATATTGAACATATTTGTGAAAAACTTAAAAAGTTGCTTTATAGCAATGAAGGTTCTTGTTTGTCTTGGTGGATTAGATCCTATCTGCTAATATTATGGAAATAGATATATTACCTTAAGCTTGCTGCCTTTTTGGTTGTAGTGTATGGGGACATATATAACTAAAAGAATACGAAATGACTGAAACTGTCCAACGTATTTCAGCAAAAGAGTTCAAAGTCTACATTAACATACACCAAGGCCTTCTTGTGTTACTGCTCTTATTTTTCTCTATATACAGTGATACATTGACAATCACGTCCTCCCCTTCTTTGGTAAATTAAGACGATTGTGGTTTTAACCGTCAGTCTCTCACACTAGTCGGATTCTCAAATAACCAATCATTGCAAAGTATACTTTTCTTGATAGGGCATGTAGGGTGGATATCGCGTCACTTGATATTGATAAAACATATCAAAAGTAGATAACGTAGGCTGACGAATGCTAAAGCAAACAACAAAGAGAAAATTAATGAATACACAGGAACTATTGTTTTCGTTTCTGTCAAAATTAAAAGACGTTGGGTCATGTTTCATAATCCTCATTCCTATGCATTGAAAAGATAACTTCATTTTGTCTTGAATTCATTGTTAGATTTAGTATATACCTAGATTTGACTATTGAATTGTGTAAATAATGGTTGACAGCTTACAGGCTGAAATAAACAAATTGATCAAATCGAATCGATTTTTGTGGAAGAAGATGCGAGGTCGACAACTCTGATCCAATTTGGTTAGACATTTCTCAAAGTGTACACGACGTCGAGTTTAAGAGTTTAAGATAAGTTAAAGAAAGAATATTACATAAGTGTCTTTGTGTATGCAAACCCTTTACATTACTGTTTCAACAGCATAGATCATAATTGTTAAATTAACAAATGATCATACATCTCGTTTTGTTTTATAATGTATTGAATTAAGGTGTCTGAAATGAATCACCGGGGTTACGTTTCTTTTGCGGTTCAGTGTACATACATCAACACTAACGCATCAAACCTACGTTTACATATAACATAATTGTTGCTAACTCAACGTTGTGATAGCCGTTTTATGACTGACGTCGAAGCACAAGGCAGTCAGCTATCAAAAGGTAGGTTATCAGATGATTCTATGTTACAAATTTACTAAACCAAGTCAGGCTCTTTCTCGCGGTTAGAGACAATCTCTTAAAGATTACAATCGTTATCGATGGCGTCATTTAGTCGATATGTACTCAATGTTGCTGAAAAGTGTACTTATAAGGGAAATCGGTTCACTACGATAATGAAATATATATAATATATTTTCTTCGAAAACCGGATAATGTTCCGCTGGTAGACCGCATCAGTTATCTAGGTTACCCTAATTCAAAGCGTTTTAGGTTATATAAATAGTAAACATGTGAGGAAGACAAGGATATTTTATGGATGTACAATTTCTTAATTTTTTTAAAAGGGCGACGTTTCGGTATAGATCCTTATACCGTTATTAAGATATCTGATGTGATAAAGATGTTGTACATCCAAAAATATCCTTGTCTTCCTTATACTTGCAACTTCTAAGATGCCACTGAAACAATTCAGTAAACGTGTAAATGTCATGTTTGATTACAGCTTCTTCTCACACATAAGACTGCTGTTCATTTTTCATTGAAAACTATAATCTCCAAAGAGATTCATATGAGATATCTCCTAGATTCGGATCTAAGAAAAACTAGTTCATGATTAAATTTTGTAGATGATTAAATTAACCTTTGAGAGTGTCACTTACGAAGTTTGGGGAGGAAAGGATGAATGTAATCTCCTACTTTGATTTGATGAAGATAATCCTAACACAATCCGGATAAATCCGTGAATATTATAAATTTTTGTCAGTTAATTATGAAATTTTGGTCAGATTTAAAAGATTATCTGATCTTACCTCAAAACACGCCGCTCAGCATGATATATCCTATCCTGTCCTGCTGATAGTTCAATTTGCTTAGGTTGATTATCAGTTCAATACCAGGGGTTAGAAATGTTAACGAAGTACCTCTTACAAGATTGGCTATCTGACAAGCAACGTTAACCACTCGATCGTTATCAATTGAATTCCTAGAGCTGTTATCACTTTAACCAGCCTCCTACACTTATGTAACCATATCCGAACTTCCCCCTTGGCATGTCGGGTTTGTATCCCTTTGCCTCAAACTCCGTGATTTTGGAAGCATCCACAATGAAAACACTTAAAATATTTCTAAGATTTTATTTTTTCCACAACATGCACATTAGCAATTATTGATTTAAAAGTGTTTGAAACAAATTGTAATAAAAATCATATATTCTCATTATTGTAATAACATTTTCACAAAATTACAATAACTGAAAACAAACATTTACTTAATTTACCAAATGGTCGTACACAAGAAGTAAAATCTTCCCTCTAAAAGTTTCGCCCTGAATGGTAAAAAAGTTGTTGGAAATCGCTTTTACAGGTACAACATGACTGAAACAACTAATTGTATAGCTTAAATAAATTCATAATATTAGATATACTGACACATCCTCCCCATCTGTAATCAATAAATGTCTGTGACATGTGGTCCGCCAATGAAGACAGTGAGAATTGTTTATATAATAAACTAGGATGCAAGTCATATATTAATGTAAGTTTGCCATCTTCATGCATTCTAGAAATAGCATCCGCAATAACATTACAAGCCCCTGGAATATGTTCAGCTGTGATACTAACATTGTGATAAGTTTGTAACCAAAAGAGATATTTCAAATATGGCATAAGAAAAGGAGATTTGGCTGTTCCTTTGTTGATCACAGATTTGGCTGTTACACTGTCTGTTTTCACAACCACTGCCTTGTCACTCCACTGATGGCACCATCTAATTGCTGCCAACACAACAGCCAACACTTCTTTCACATTTATATGCTTCTCAACAACTGGTGGCATGTCCAATTCCCAATTCACATAAAAGAAATCCCCATTGAAATAGGCACCTCCACCTGTCATGCAAGCATCTGTCTGCACTAATGTTTTCTGACGAGTATCTAGAGAAGATTTTGCACCATTGAACGTTCCCAAGAAAGACGTCCACCAATTAATATCAAACTTGAAGTGTTCATCCAACAAAACTTTATCTGATTGACCTGCCAGGTTGTTTTTCAAATCAATCACCCGACGCAAAAATGTTCTCCCTTCTTGAACCACCATGCATGCCCAGTTGAGTTTTCCTATTAGAGACTCAAGTTGCTTTTTGCTGGCTCTTTTTCTAGTCTGAAAGTCGGCAATCAGTATCTTAAAGTCGCTCGGTTTATTTTCAGGTAGAGATAAGGTACACAGCTGAGTATCAATTAATACTCCTAAATACACCTAACTCTGTGATGGACCTTCCACTTTCTTCCAACTGATATTGAAACCTAAAAATCTCAGCACCTTGATCAAAACATCTAAAGCCTGACTACATTTTGCTTTTGAGTCTTCAACGATCAAAATATCATCCAAATATGCCAAAACAGTCACCCCATATCTCACTTTCATTATTCGACATACAGCGCTGCTCAATGTTTGAAATATTCTTGGGCTCTTGGAAGCCCCAAAAGGTAGTTTTGAAATCATACATATTTGTGATGTCTTTGTCACCACTAAAACGCCAAGCCAAACCAGTAAATTTGTAATTCGATGGATGAAGCAGAACTGACCGATATGCATGTTGTAAATCAACTTTTGCCCAAAATGAGCCCCTATCTACTTCTTTTACAGCATGACGCAAATCCATATATGTACATTCACATTCAGACATATAACTATTCATCCCTTTATTAACTGGTAAACTGCCATCATGTATAAGTCGCACTTTAGTATCCGATTTTGGTATCGCACATAAAGCACTAATAACCTTTCGTTTATCCCTAGTAGTTACATAGTTGCCAAGCTCTATCTCTTCTAATTTCTGCGTCTCTGTCTTTTCACGTTCTACTGCTGCTGATCTATGATTCTTTGTCTCAACATTATGTACAACCAAGTTTTCAGTCTCTACTAATTTAAATCCTTCTCTTACCCCCGTAAGTATATATTCTCTATCAGGATCCCCCTCGTCAAGCAGCAATCCCCATGCCTTTTCATTTAAAGCTGATTTTCCTACTGAAAATGTTGGGCGTTTTTTGAATGGAAATCTTGATGTGCAAAGTGATTATGCCCTTTCTTGAAACACTGTGATCAAACGAGTGCCATTCTACACTGTACCAGGGTACACGTCCCTTGATTAAACCTTCTGCAGATTTCAACTCCGTCAGGTGTGAATGGGCCTCGTTGACGATTATTTCTACTGTTCGAAGAAGATTCCATCTGCCGAATTTCCCTGGCTGTTTGTGTATTTGGCTTTGGGATGAGCTGGTGTTCTCTGACGTCAGGCATTGGCGATCCCCACTTGAATCCTTCCCCAGCTTGACACGCCCTGTATTCCTTATCGTAAAGCAACACGCTTGACCACATATACTTGGCCGAATATCTGCATACGTCTTGTATATACTTCAGATAATGCAAAGAGTCTTCATTAGAAATTTCAGAGTTTTTTGGCCATTGTCTTAACATTCCCACATTGCCGTACACCCACATTTCGAGCGTAATGTCGGACAGGCCCCGTTTTTTCTTTCCTAATTCGATGCTCACCCCATCCCCGAGGTCTACTTTCTGCACTGAGTCTCCACTGAGTCTATCCAAACAAAGTCCATGAAGTTTTCTTTACCTGCGCCATTTTCCAACATGGCCGCCGACGGCGTCACGTGATCCGCAAGTCTCGCCGATGCTCGGGGAGATCCTGTGTCCACTTTTCTAGTTTCATCCATGGAAGAAATATCCTCAGTTAATTTGTTGATTTCGGCCTTCAACTCCCTGCGTTTCTTCTCAAGTTTCAACCGTTGAGGATTATCTTCCAGTTGTCTGCATTCTTCCTCAAGACTTGAGCTGATCACGTCAGACGACCCGCCCGCCATTTTCAAGGTCGAACTGTCAGCGGAGCATTCCGTCATTGATTCTGTCACCCCACAGCAAGACACGTCTTCTAAAAGTGTCTCCTTCTTCCCCTTAGTTCCCGGGCGGAGAGCGTCCATAATTTCTGGTATTTTGTTACTAGCCAATTTCCTTTGGCCTTCTTTTGAAGACATTTTTTAAGCGAGTGCCGTGCTGTGCCGTGCCGTGTCGGTTACGTGCCGCTGCGCCCTCTGTAGTCCAAGGGAGTTAATCAAATTCTTAAATAACAACTCAAGGGAGGTAACTCCTCCAATACTACAAGCAAACAACGCTTAAAGCAATAATGCCGAAACTCCTCCTTGTTTAAAACTATTTTAACTAAAATAACACATTAAATATACTGACAGAAAATTAAATGTCACAAAGAGAAAACATTTGAGTTGGGTTTATTAAAATTTATAAAATATTTCTCAATTGAAATAGAGTCCTCCGAAATAACTTCTACAACAACTAAAAAACTGAAACTGAGTCCACGACCCGAATATGCTGGAAATATTAACAAATCATCACAAATTAGAATTCCATAGGGGAAAAACAATTCGAGTATGAAATTACGAGGGTAAATCAAAGAGTTCGTAGAAAAAGCATGATGTAACAATTCACTACTTCCAAATTATCTATAAACATGGAAATCAATCTTTTATGAAGCTGGTGAGAAAATATTGTAACCATCCGTAGAGTAGTTTTCGAGATGTCAAATCACAGTATAGAGGTGATGAAACTCGAAATAAGAATGATGTTGAAAAGCGTGCAGTCATCAAGTATTTGTTCAGGAAAGGAATGTCTACATAGGAAATCCATGAAGACATTGTCGCTACATTGGGTGATGACTGCCTTGCATTTCCAAAGTTACCAAGCGGATTACTGAATTTAAATGTGGCCGTCAGAGTGTTTAAGATGATGCCAGTTCTAGTCGGCCAGTGATGTTCAAGTTGATGCTGTTCACGACATGGTGCTTACAGACAGACACGTGACCATCCAACACATAGCTGAGACATTAAGCATAACCTTGGGTCGGTATACACATTAATGACAGATGGGTAACTTCCTGAAACGATTAGTGACCCAGGATGAGACGTTGGTACATCACTTTGACCTTGAAACCAAAAACAAAAGCATACAGTGGATCGATGCCAATTCCACACCTCCAAAAATGTTTAAGCAAGTTCCATCCAACTTTGAAGACGTGTTTTTTGCTGATAGCAACAGCGTGATTCCGGCCTTGATATTTCTTGAGACTCATAATGTGGACTTTTACGGGAATGGCACAAAATTAAGCTGGCTTGGTCGTTGTGAAGTACAAACACCTTTAAAATGACTACAACGTTTCTGTTGACGGATGTTGCAGGCAATTTTCTGACAAGCAAGTTAAACAGTTCTTTATTGCCAATCCATTGACTTATTGCTTAGGTAGCAAAAATAATGTAACATTAACGTAAACGTCATTTTAGTCGCTAATGTATTTATATACATTTGTACATCAATTCATGAAAAAAGAAAAACGCTAATTTTTCAACTAGTTACTATAGAAATGGAACGGATGTTTGTAAAATAATAAAAGTAAGCAACTGAAAACATTCATCAGAAGTAAATTTAGCCACAATTAATTTGTGGTTTAACTTTTTCTAGCTTATGAGACATGTACCGTACAATATCCATGACGTCCAAGTGCACAATGTTCATCTTGATACAATGCAAACGAAAAAAATTTATAACCTAAGAATGACAAAAATATCAACAGGTGAATCGTCATAATTGGATCACGATATGTACCAATAGTGTTTCCCCTAGGTTGGAAAAAGGGCAGGGCAAGTTGATTTAGAAAAGGGCACCACTCCTTACAAAAGGGCACTTAAATACAAATTCATTTGAAAGTATGTTTAATGAAACCGAGTCTAAAATATATTCGATAAATCTTACGAATAAATTCAGAAAAAACATCACATTTATTCTTTCCAATTTTAAATGAGTTACGGATACCAAACATGTGCATTTCACTCATTACATCAAGTGAGATCCTTCGGCTGTGTCCGCCCGTAATCTCCCTATTGTTCCTGTATCTAGCTAAACATGTGGTCAGCAGCTGTGTCCCAGTGACACAAAGGATGGATCATTAGTTTAATCATTCCCTTCTTTTGTTTCTTTTGCTTGTAGATCCTGATATCAGTAAAATACAATTGCGACATCGTAAATGATTACATTGTACATGATACATTCTGCAATAGGGCAACAGGAAGATTTGGACTAACAACTGGGAAAAGGGCAGGGCGGGACAGAAAAAGGGCAGGGCGCATATTCAAAAGGGCAGGGCGTTGCGCCCTGCTAAAACTGACTAGGGGAAACACTAACCAAGTTTGGAAAACATCTCATTGGTTGACGATTTATAGCACAGATACGACCATCATAGCAAAATCCTAGGCTACCAGAAATATATTTGGTCCAACTAAATTACTTATCAAGTAAGATTTTTCTATTACATCTTGTAAACTTTGAAGATGGTTTGTTGCTCAGGAATGTTCAAGTGAAACACCATCTGCAAACATAACAGAAATTTATAACATAATATCAGGAACAAGTTCATGTTGGTTTTGCCATGCCTCATTAATTCATATGACGTTTCATGTAAGAAAAATGAGGACAAAAAAATTGTGTGAACCATATTGACATAAATATAACCGGTTTATATGAAATCCGACACAAGCTATAACAGAAAATTACAGTTCACAGAATTACACAAACTTCCCAATACCATCACAAGTATACAGATGGACAATCTTAAGACTGCTAAGTTTAACTCATTTCGATCCAAGAAAGGACTCTCAGTCCAAATGTCATGCTTAATACCTTAACGATAGCATAAATTGTTTTCTTTAATGAACATCATTGCTCATGTATATGAGTCACTGAGAGACATATACTCTTCAAAAAAAGAAACTTGACACTGACTTTCAAAGTTCAAAATAAAGACCACAGATGCAAGTTAAACATTGAAATGAAAACTAAAACGCTGTTTGAAGATCTCTGTTCAGTAAAGTTTTTTCAGAATAAGCATGATCTTGAAATGCACAGGTGCACAAGTGTTTCAACATCACAGGGATGCACATACGTCAATATCGGGTATGGCCACCATTGGCATTGATTATTGCTTGGCACCGACGACCCATGGATGCAATCAAGTTGTCAATTACAGCCTGTGGAATGTTCTGCCATTCGTGCTGAAGTGCTGCAAGAAGTCCTGGAAGTGTTTGGGGTGGTGGATTCCTACTGCGCACGCGTCGATCCAGTTCGTCCCAGAGATGCTCAATTGGTGACAAATCTGGTGACCTGGCTGGCCATGGCAATGTCTGGACATTGTTACGCTGTAAAAAGTCTTGACAAACACGTGCAACATGTGGTCGAGCATTGTCCTACTGAAAGAGACCACCATGGACGTTGACGTGAGGAATAACGTAAGGCTGTAGGATCAAGTCCCTATATCGTACTCCTGTGAGGTTACCTGCAACATGCACAAGGAGTGTCCTAACACCGTGACGAATCCCGGCCCACACCATGACACTCCGACCTCCAAATGGGACAACCTCCTGAACACAGTTGGCAGCATAACGTTCTCCACGAAGTCGGAATAAACATGCTCGTCCATCACTATGCGAAGCAGAAAACGGGACTCATCAGTAAAGAGAACGGTTCTCCACCTTGCACGTGCCCATCTTCTCCTCTGTTGACACCACTGGAGACGTTCCGCCAGATGACGTTGCGTTAAAATGGGACGTCGAAACGGTCGTCGTGGAAAACGTCCAGCCTCTCTCAGCCTGTTGTGTACCGTTTGGTCGGAAATTCGACGCAGGCTGTGTATCTGCGTTGTTGTTGACGTTGCTGTCCTGGTGCGTTCCCGAAGGTGGAGCAGTCGGATGTAAAGATCAACGTAAACTTTTTGGGCCATTGTTTTTGGTAAATTTACACTTTTGAGCAAGCCTTTCTTTAAATTACAGGTATGTATCATGAACATTTTTTTTCGAAAAAATCAATTTCGCATGAATGTCAAGTTTCTTTTTTTTGAAGAGTTTACATGGGCACTATTGAATTACTGAACATACCTGATGGACACCGTTCATCTCAAGATTTTAACACTCGAATTCTTCTCGATATGGTAGCTCTGCAGAGAGGACAAGTCTTCAGCCACTGACAACACCCATCACAGGAGAACATGTGTCCACACTAACGGAAGATAAACTTTGCTTCTGCTTCCATACATACAATACAGTCTGTCCCATCTGACGGTTAAGAAATCTGTTATTATCTTGAAAAGGTTTAAAGAGTTATTTTCTACCTAAAAATAATCTCTTACTGAATGAAATAGAATGCTTACAGTGATATGGTGGTTTATTGATGTCATGTAACAGGAAGAAGCCTTTTTTGCGAAAACGCAAAGCAAATAAAAATGAATGTTATTTAGAGTTCTCCCTACGACAATGAAATGAAGTGTTTTCGGGTCGGGGCAGTTTGGCCATATCAAAGAAAATTCGACTACTCCCGTTCACTTTTACTAAAGGTATACTTCCAATTTTTCTTATGATCGATTTTATCTTTATTTATCTCGGTTACATTGATATATCATAAACACTTTTCAATATACTATTTTGGTATGTCCTGATTCAATTTTCTAATATTCAATGTAACTGACTACTTATGCCACCACTGTTTTACTTTCATTCACAGGCATCATGTACTAAGAATGCTTCTCTGGCTGCAAAAACACTAACAAAGGCAAAGTAAATGGAGAAAAGATTATCTTCAGGGGGCTCTCTTTGATAATATTAAGAAGATACGATGTTTTAAGATCGATAATAGGCCGTAACCAACCCCTTATGCTATTCGTAAGAATCAGATTTATTTAAACCCTGTTTGAGCAATTGTATTGCCATTCAACATGTAGTGTAGGTCGAGAGGCTTCGAAATTTTGGTCTACATGTAGTGTAGAAGTAACAGAATTAGTCTTAATTTTTTGGTCAACCCCGCAATGTGGTATGTACAATGTTTTTTGGCTGTTTCTAGACCTCTGAGGCGTGCTCTTTAAGAATCTGAATGATGCCACTCAGTCATCATTGGGCAATTCTCGCAATATTCAAATTAGGTAAGCCATTACAGAAAATCTTTTCGTCGTTTTCGTCATTATCTCAGCAACTATGCATGGTATCATGTTCATTTTGGTGTCTAATCCCATATTTATAGATGTAAAGAATCAGATTACGCTTCTCGGTCTTTTGGCAAAGGTCAAAGGTAGAAGTGATTGAGGTGGATGACGTTTTTCTTTTTGACAGGTGTACTAGTGGCATCATTGGTATTGTATACCATTGTGTGATCTTAAGTGGTCTCCACTAATTTCGGTGATGGCTTTGAACGCAGCAGTACAGGAACCTCCTATTCCTAAGAGATTCCTGCGACGGTGAAGTGCCAGATAAATGGAGGATTTCTTCTATGGGAGAAGGTGGTAGAAGTTTTGGAATTTTACATTCTCTTCGAATGTCTCTTTTGTAGGTGGGAGTGACTTAAGCTCAGGAGCCTTTGTTTCATTTTTTCTGCCCATTCTTCGTGACCAGACTTCTCTTCGGACCTCAGACATATTCGATGTCACCATGATTTTGACGCCGTAGCAAGCAATAATGAATGTTGTCGCTTCTTGGATGATGTCATGCGTGTCCTCGGTTAGTTCACTTTATTTATGAAGTCCAACACCACTTTTAAGGACTTTGATCACGGTGCCCTTGCCAATCCCGAAGCACTGAACCACAGTGTCACAACCCGACAGCGCATGAGCTGCTGGCAACTGGGAAAGCAACTGTCCATGTTCCCTTGCAGTTGTCTACAGTGGTTCTATCAGAGCTTGGTCCTTCCATTGTAAGACGACAGGTTCAACTTAGAGTAGAAGTGCAGAAGAAGGATGAAAACATCTGTGTCTTCGGATACAATGTTGATCTTCTTCATAGCACTTTCAGCTGCCTTAACTATTTGCTGTATGATCATAACATCTGCTTCTTTGTGGTTAGTCATGAGATATTTTCTGTTGAAGACCATACCATCAGGAATTGCAACAGGAACTGAGTCAGTAGACGTTATAGTCAGACTGTATTCTTTTGGCTCTTCCTGCGATATCTTGATCAAATTTTGACAGATCAGCTCTTTGATCTGCACCTTGTTTTCAGTGACTGTAAGTACAACCGTCTGAGGTGGCAATGGTGTATGTAGCTGAAGTTTGTGCTGTCTGCTTGCTTCATCACCTGCTCGAGCTGCCCGTGTTCCTCTTTTAATGCTATAGTAGTAGTAGTGATCAAGGGTCAGGTATGTGTCCTGGTTTGCCACCCTCTTCATCACATTCCTTGTGAAGCCGTCGACAAAATCTGCCACAGTTCCTTGATTAGGCCAGTGTGAGGATAGCAGAGCCGTCCAGTATTTCTACCTCTGATTTTTCAGACAAACGCTGTGTCACAGTCAGTGTGGTTTTTGATGTTGCAATTCTCATTTTGCCTTCATCATCGAACATTGAGAAAGGCACAGGTGACAATTCGTGAGCAAGGACAGTTTTGATGTCAATATCTCGAGACTGTTGCAATCAAAGTACCCTTGAATAGATGAAGATCAGTGCTTCCAACCTTTACTGCTTTTTTCTTGACAGCCATGGTTACCACCAACTTGGATAAGAATGTATTAAATCCGCCAGGCCAGCTCCTTTCATGCTGTGTTCATGAGGCGCAGAACAGAAGTCAGACTTATTTAATTCCTGTTTGAGCACTTTTATTTCCATTCAACTTGTAGTGTACGAGTAACAGATTGATAAGGATAACTGTATTGGTATCTGAAAGTATATAACTATGGAAATTAATTGAGCAATGCAAACGTCAAATACCAATAAATCTGTAGTGAAGCAAACTAAGGTAACTTTAAAAGTGACATATTAATATTTGACACTTTGGGATATGTAATGAAACCATTGTTGGCTGTGCATCTGTAAAGGGGACAATGGCAAACCACACATGCACTGTTTCAATGTTTTTGAGTAAAATGGGGTTGGGATCTCAATCCCATAGAACACTAATGGAATTTTTTGGCCACCGTGTCAGACAAACACACCTGTCCATACCCTTTCCTACAATTTGACGAGAACACAATTTTACTGAATCAAATACAGAGATTCATCCATGTAAGAATGATGTGTCTGGAATCAGCTGATCGTTCACAAGGTCACACACAATGTTGATGAGGTTCATATTAGGACTTGCAGGACATTTTTCTTTGCTCCCCATAAGAAAATGATTGAACGGTACTGTCAGTTATGTCCCTGAAGTCCTTGCAATGTAAATTTAGTAATTTTTGCCTTGCAAGAAGCGAGAATAGTTACAGTATTTATGCTCAAGGTCTCCTACCCTTTTTTAGAATTAAAATATCATTGAGATACGGACATTATGATATTAAAGATGTTCTTAGAAATCAAAAACTTCCAAAAGTAGAGTATTGCTTGGTTAATTTTTATAATGTGTATATATAACCATGTATTACCACTAATTTTGCTAACGCATTTTCAATGTTTTAGCTCAAATATCCCCAGCTGTTACTGTTTAACGGCGAAATCTGCCCCGTCCCCCTTCAATAGTCATATATCCATATATATATACGGAGGCTCTCCTTCGCCGAGGCCTCCCCACACTCTTGCCTTCATCGACCGACCTCCTAAAACGCCCTCATCCAGTTCATGTTAATGGCTTTGATACCCAGCAATCCCACATTGAACCTGAGTTACAACAAAACAGTAAGAAAGACATTCAGACTAAATGTTTATACTTTGTGGCATAAAAAAATAAGATGATGTGTCTATTTAAGAAATATCCAACAATGTGTAAATACCGTCCAATTACTTAAACACATGTTATCAGTGGCATGCGAATACATCCTTTTGTTTGAAAACGTCAATGTCAATGTCAATGTCAATGTAGGTGGGTCAGAATGTCTGGTATGTATAGATGCAGAAGCAGGTCTCATGTGATGAATGTAGTCAGAGGCTGGAGACCTGTCCACTCTTCAGAGCCACCATATCGAGGAGAATTCCAATGTTTTAATCCTTAAGGTAAACCCTGCATTCTACATGTCAACTTAGATTAAATGTTTTAAATGACCTTTTTCTTTGTCATCAACATCTAATTTACTCGTTTAAAGTACAATCGTTTCTTCAAGATAAGATCAAGAAACTTGTTCGTTAGGTGGTCTCTGTGGTCACGGGTTGGATATCTGACCTCTCGGAAGTACTACCAAAAGTATGTACAACTTTAGGATGGTTTACCCTGTAAGGGGCTGTTTATCCTGTTTTGAGGAAACAATACACCTCTTGGTTTCTCATAATTTTAGTATTTTGTGCTAAAAAAACAGACTTAAAAATTTACGGATGATTATGAAATCACTTTATTTTAATGGGTGGGGTCATTTGTCATTTTATCAAATATTCATAAAAACAACCGAGGCATGGACAAATCCTGAGTTTAATGAAATATTGTCTTTGATTAGTATCTGGTATATGCTTGACATATTCTCCTCGTCTGAAAAGGGATAGCCTCCTGTACTTAGCAACGTGCTTCCCTCTAACCCCGACAACAGTAGACCCTCCTTCTACAGTCTGCTCTGTGCATCTAGAACCGCCTTTCATCGGAAAATAACACCCTATACCTGTTTTGGAAGTGCCAACGTCTTACATTTCTGTCCCAGGCAACCCTGTTTTGTCGTCGCAATGGCCTCAGTCAATTTTGTTTGAAGCTTCTTCCCAGCGTCTTGGGACGTCAAGTGCTGTATAAGCCGTTTGAAATTTGTTCCTAAGGTAAAGTTGACGAACGTACCGGTCTTCTTAACCGGTAGTCTCCCGTTACTAGATCGGTTTTGTGTTGTTCAAGTCTGAAAACGTCTAAGCAGTCTTAGAATTGTGAGACGATGACATCCGACTTAGTTTGCAGCATACCAATGACTTTTCCCCGCTTTTCTGTTGTTAATCCCGGAATTTCGATATCAAATGATGAATCCCAAAAAAGGGGCCTTTTATACCCGTTTCCAACTATTTCATGCGAGGTAAAATTCCTATTGCTACGTTTTGAGAACATGATTCTTCAGATGAAAACTTAATTGTGTCACATTTCCATTGGTGATTATAAATAAGGCAATCATTTAGTTGGTTAACATGTGTCAAAGCTTACTAAAACATTTGAAATACATATATGAACCAAAACCTTTTTCTTCTTTAGAAAAGAAATCTCAGTGTTTGGTCATTTTAAAAAATAAATAACGAATAAATCTTATGCAAAACATAACTGTTTTCATTTTAAGCAAATTTGCTTGAATTATTAAAGTAGACAATCACAATTTTTCCTTCCGTCTTTCTATGATCAAAATAGGACAATTCCCTGTTACCATGTAGAGAGTCTAAAGGATTATAGGTCGTAAGTGATTAAAGGTATTTTTAAAAGTTGTTTTCAATCACTTGGTTGATAGTTTTTGGATGGTTCTTTAACTAGTATTCATATATATATATATATATATATATATGAAAGTATTAAAAAATACAGAGAAGATGTAAATCAACTTTCACAATCATGACTTTATCTTTTTTCCAATATGCATATTTCTGCTTCTTGATTCGAAGCTTCTTCAGGGAATGTATGATTGAAGCACAGCAGCAGTCTTAAATAGTCTTCAGTGTATCTAAGTAACAACACAATACAACACAAACATCAAAATAATCAACAATCGTCCTGGTGAGTTATCCCCTCTTAAATCTAATAGGTTTGAATTGGCAGTGATAGGATTAGGGATTTATGACGCTGTTCAATGAAGGAGAAAATTTGTTAATGAAGTACTGTTCCTTTGTTAGCAATTGTGATGTAATGTCACCTCCATTATTGAATATTTCGTAAAAAGGAAATATTTTAAAAGCACCATTACTACATTGAGATATATGTTTACTAACTTTTAAGTGTCTTAAATTATCATCTCTTATTTGTTGTTTGTGAACTGTTACTCTGTTTTGCAAGTTGTTCGTTTGTCCAATGTATGTTACACCACACTTTTCACAAGAAATGACATAGATAACATTTTTAGAGGGGATAACTCACCAGGACGATTGTTGATTATTTTGATGTTTGTGTTGTATTGTGTTGTTACTTAGATACACTGAAGACTATTTAAGACTGCTGCTGTGCTTCAATCATACATTCCCTGAAGAAGCTTCGAATCAAGAAGCAGAAATATGCATATTGGAAAAAAGATAAAGTCATGATTGTGAAAGTTGATTTACATCTTCTCTGTATTTTTTAATACGTTCATATATACTTCTCCACGATTGATACTTCTTACATTTTCTATATATAAACTTCATCGTGGAATGACAGTGAAGATGGTGAATACAGGACTCATAATCAACACTCTGAGACAAGTAGAAGCAAGCAGTCAGCAATCATTGGAAGAACTTAAACTCGAAATCAAGAAGATTCAAGGACAGCTGGTACACATAAGGATCTACTCAAGCAGAAACGCTGAAGGAATATGTTGAAAAGACATATGGAAAATACTTCAAGCAAATTGAAGAGAGAGAAGTTGAGAAGCAAGCCTTCAGCAAAAGAAGATCGATGTCCAAAATTTGGTTCAGAAGACTAAATGACAGGAAACAAGCGTTCTACAACGCCATACGTTGTAAAGGTACGGCAGATGTTCTTCAAGATCAGATGAACGGGGAAGAACCATTTATTCCACCAAAATATATGGTGCAGCAGGACACTTCCAACACGTCAAATGCGGAAATGAAGAATATTGCAGTGCGTCAGATGGAGGAGGAGTGTGACAACCTGCTCCATCAAAATACTAAATACGTGGAGGAATACTCCAGAATTGATGACCAGATATCAAACTTAATACAGGACATAACTAAAGACTCAATACAAGTCAAACTCCAGGAACTATGGACAAAGGACATTAGCAGAGAGGAATCTAAATACATATCCATTTGGCAGAAGAAAGAAAACTGGATGCGTTCCCTCCCGGAGAGGATGGAAAACGAGCAGACATCAAACCTACATAAATCCAAGACACAAAATAATCAGTTAACTAGGCAACAGAGAAAACCAAGTAATCAACGATATGTAGAGAGACCTCAACAATATCAACATCAACAACAAAGACAACATCAACATCAGCATCAGTATCAGCATCAACATCAACATCAGCAACAGCATCGACCACAATGGCACAGAAGACCACAATACCATCCACAACGAAATCAACAACCACAGGCAGAACATAAAGGACCGAGGACAGGAGGAGATCACTACAATCAACAGATTGAGAAACAAATGAACAGCCAGAACGGGAACAATTCAAGAGATCTCCAAGAAGTGCAGAATTCACAACAGGAACGAAGAAGACCAGATACTTCAAGCAGCCAGAGAGTTAATTATGACTCTGAAACAACGTATATCGGCAGAAATACAAACAATGGAAAACCTGTTTTTTTAGAGACAAGCCCGGGCCCACGATTGACAAGATCACAGACTTTCAGGAAACAACTCCCAAGGTAATCAATCTTTCGTCATTAGAGTTATCCCCGAGTCAGATTAAAATTTTAAAACTAGGTCTCAAATTTACCCCCAACCCCTAAGGCTAATCCTCAGGAATTAGAAACAGACATTAAGGAATTTAGTAAGAAAATAAGATTTACAGAATATTTTTTTCGTGAGGATGAAACAAATGAAAACACTAAGAAACAAGAATCTTTAGCTCGTAACAAAACTAAGAACATTCCTCCAAAAAGTACAAACAAACATTTGGAAACATTTCTTGATATCCTAACTAACCAACCAATTTATGAAAACAGTAAAACTCTAAAAAATAACATAAGTAGAAAGGAATTATCAGCAATTCAAGAACTAAAAAATAATGACAATATAATTATCAAAGAAGCAGACAAAGGTGGGGCAGTTGTTATTATGAACAGAACTTTCTATGAATCAAAAATATTAGAAATGTTAAATGACGAAGTTACTTACAAAACTTTAGATAAGAATATAGACAGCAAAATTATGACAAATCTAGGGAAACTTATCAAAACCTACAGTTCTGATCTCACAAAAGATGAAATTGATTTTATTCTTCACTTTGATTTCAAGACAAGTAACTTTTATGGCTTACCAAAGATTCACAAATCAGAGATCATTAAGCAAGCTGTTCATTCTCAAAATTCGGAATACATAAAAGTTTTTGAACCAAATGACCTAAAGTTTCGTCCAATAATTGCAGGTCCTGCGAGCCCAACTCACAGACTTAGTTTCATTATTGACAAACTTCTACAACCACTCCTGAAAAACATAAAGAGCTATGTTAGAAATGACTTAGATTTTTTAAACCATATCCCACTTTCAGTTAATCAGGACACACTACTAGTAAGCTTTGATGTCACATCACTGTATAGTAACATTCCACACGATTTGGGGAAAAAAGCTCTTGACTTTTGGCTCACTAAATATTCACATGATATTGACGAAAGATTTGACAAAAACTTTATAATCGATTCAGTTCAATTCATACTTGAAAACAATACATTCAACTTTAATGATAAATCATTTATTCAAATACTGGGGACCGCCATGGGAACAAAATTTGCCCCTGTTTATGCAAACTTAGTCCTTGGTTTTTTAGAAGAAAAACTCTATTCAAATTTGGAAACCATTCATGGCAAAGAGTTTGCAGATACCTTCCGTACACAATGGAAACGGTATTTGGATGATTGCTTTATATTCTGGGAGAACAAAACTGTAGATATAAAAAACATTGTGCAATTCCTACAAGACCTTCATCCAAAAATTAAATTCACAATGGACACAAGTGACCATGAGCTCCCATTTTTGGATATATTAATAAAAAAGGAAGGAACAAATATCATCACTGATATCTACCATAAACCTACAGATACAAAACAATATCTTCACTTTAAGAGTTCTCACGAACGCCACACAAAAGTGAACCTCCCATATTCACTGGCACGAAGAATTTGTACTATTGTTACGGACGAAAGTCTTAAAAATCTAAGACTCAAAGAATTACAAATGTCATTATTGGATAGGGGTTACCCAAGCCAGGACATCTTCTCCCTTAGAAGACCAAAGGACAAACAACAAAATGAAAATGTATTAGCCTTTGTGACAACCTATAACCCAAACAACATGGAAGTCTTTCCTAAATTATACAATAATCTAGATATCATGAGACAGGACAATCGTCTTGCTAGAATGTTAAATAAAACAAAAATAATAAAAAGTAAACGTCAGCCCAAAAACTTGAAAAAAATGCTAACAAGTGCAAAATATACAAGCAATCAAGATTTACCAACTGTGAAAAAATGTTTAGATAAAAGATGTGGAACATGCCCATATCTAAAAGAAGGCTCGACAACAACTTTTGAGAATGGAATAGACTTTCATGTTAAAAACAACATGTCATGTAAATCTAAAAATGTTATCTATGTCATTTCTTGTGAAAAGTGTGGTGTAACATACATTGGACAAACGAACAACTTGCAAAACAGAGTAACAGTTCACAAACAACAAATAAGAGATGATAATTTAAGACACTTAAAAGTTAGTAAACATATATCTCAATGTAGTAATGGTGCTTTTAAAATATTTCCTTTTTACGAAATATTCAATAATGGAGGTGACATTACATCACAATTGCTAACAAAGGAACAGTACTTCATTAACAAATTTTCTCCTTCATTGAACAGCGTCATAAATCCCTAATCCTATCACTGCCAATTCAAACCTATTAGATTTAAGAGGGGATAACTCACCAGGACGATTGTTGATTATTTTGATGTTTGTGTTGTATTGTGTTGTTACTTAGATACACTGAAGACTATTTAAGACTGCTGCTGTGCTTCAATCATACATTCCCTGAAGAAGCTTCGAATCAAGAAGCAGAAATATGCATATTGGAAAAAAGATAAAGTCATGATTGTGAAAGTTGATTTACATCTTCTCTGTATTTTTTAATACTTTCATATATACTTCTCCACGATTGATACTTCTTACATTATATATATATATATATATATGGTAGTGTGATTTTGTTCGGAACACACATACGGATGATGATCATTGAATACAAATGATTGTCATGTATTTGTCAATTTGGGACGGGTACTGAGACGTTTTCAAGGATATCATCATAAATGATGATTTAATACACGGGTACCAAATAAAACGCAATGAACAACACAAAGTGTCTCTTTACAACTGTCAGGTGTTTGTGCGTTCTACATGTTTGTTACATGTTCTAGAGGAGTCTTCCTATTGTTTTGGTCACTTTGATTAATAATAGGCAAGTTTAAAATTCATAGTTTAAACCTGGAGGCGATCGACCCAAAATTGCATCCATCTTTTCCCTCAAAGAAAAAGGAAATAAGTGCATTGAAATTAAAAAAGTTTGTTTTTCTCACATAACTATTACTTAATGTCGATCAGGTATATAGAGAGGAGTATTGGTGAGAGGAGAAGTAGAGAAAAGAGGGGCGGAGAGAGGGGATGTAGAGAGAGGAGGGGTGAAAAGAAGAAGGGTAGAGAAGGGAGAGGTAAATGAAGGAGGGGTAGAAAGAGGTGGTGTTGATAAAAAAGAAAAGAGAACAGATGTAGAGAGAGGAGTTGTAGAGAGGAGGTGTAGAATAGTAGTGGAGAGAGGGGGAAGGGTAGAGAGAGATGGTGTAGAGAGTGGAAGGGTAGAAAGAGGAAGGAGTTCAGAGAGGAGGTATAGATTGAAAGGTTTAGAGAGATCAGATGTAGAGAGAGGAGTTGTAGAGAGAGGAAGGGGTAGAATGAATAGTAGAGAGGGGGGCAAGAGAAAGAAAGAGAGAGGAGGAGGAAGAGGAGGAGGAGATTGGACATGTAGAGAGAAGAAGCGGAGGTAGTGAGACAAGGTATATAGTTGTAAAGAGAGGTGTAGAGAGAGGAATTGTGGAGAGATGAGGTGGTTTGAGAAGAGGTGGATAAAAAGGAAGGGTTAAAGAGAAGAGGGAAGACTGGTGGATAAAGGTGGGCTAGAGGAAGAAGGGTAGATAGCCGAGGAGTAGATAGATGATTCGTAGGTAAAGTTTGGGTATAAAGAGAGGAGGGGTAAAGATAGAACGGGGAAGAAGGAGTGATATTGAAAGGAGATGTAGAGAGAGAAACAGTAGCGAGAGAAAACGGGTAGAGAGAGAAAACAGGTAGAGGGAGAGGGGCTAGAGAGAGGAAAGCTACAGAGAGCGGAGGAGTAGTATATATAGAGAACGGGTGGAGCTGTAGAGAGAGAACGAGTAGAGAGGAAGGGTAGAGAGAGAACGAGAAGAGAGGAAAGGTAGAGAGAGAACGAGAAGAGAGTGGAGAAGTAGAGGTGAACGAGTAAAGCGTGGACAGGTAAATAGAGAACGAGTAGAGAGACGGGGTAGAGAGAGAATTACTAGGGAGGATAGATAGAGAGTGAACGAGTAGAGCTTGGACAGGTAAATAGAGAACAAGTAGAGAGACGGGGTAGAGAGAGAATTACTAGGGAGGAGAGGTAGAGAGTGAACGAGTAGAGCGTGGACAGGTAAATAGAGAACAAGTAGAGAGGAAGGGTAGAGAGAGAACGAGAAGAGATGAGGTGGATAAAAAGGAAGGGGTAAAGAGAAGAACGAGAAGAGAGGAGAAGTAGAGAGAGAACGAGTAAAACGGAGGGGTAGAGAGAGGACGAGTAAAAAGGTTGGGTAGAGAGGGAACGAGTAAAAAGGAGGGGTAGAGAGAGAACGAGTAAAAAGGAGGGGTAGAGAGAGAACGGGAAGAGAGGAAGTTTAGAGAGAGAACGAGTAGAGAGGAGAGGTAGAGAGGGAACGAGTAAAACAAAGGGGTATAGAGAGGACGAGTAAAAAGGTGGGGTAGAGAGGGAACGAGTAAAAAGGAGGGATAGAGAGAGAACGAGTAAAAAGGAGGGGTAGAGAGAGAACGGGAAGAGAGGAAGTGTAGAGAGAGAACGAGTAGAGAGGAGAGGTAGAAAGAGAACGAGTAAAAAGGAGGGGTAGAGAGAGGACGAGTAAAAAGGTGGGGTAGAGAGAGAACGAGTAAAATGGAGGGGTAGAGAGAGAACGAGTAAAAAGGAGGGGTAGAGAGAGAACGGGAAGAGAGAGGAGCGGTAGAGAGGAGAGGTAGAGAGAGAACGAGTAAAACGGAGGGGTAGAGAGAGGACGAGTAAAAAGGAGGGGTAGAGAGAGAACGAGTAAAAAGGAGGGGTAGAGAGAGAACGGGAAGAGAGACGAGCGGTAGAGAGAGAGGAAAATAAAATAAAAATTGTAAATATCAATAGCGTCGTGAAAACAAAATCTTAATATCAAATGTGTGTATCACATGTAAAGAAAACCAAATATGCTTTCCTCCCTATTTCTTTTGTCTTGACTAATTTTCATGTGTGTATGCACGTTTTCAAAGCTCTTGAACCGAATTGTTACGAATGAAATGATTAAGTGATTCTGAATATGATTCTGAGACAGAGGTGAAAAGAGAAAATAAAGAGAATGAAAGAGTTGGAGAGATAGAAGGGGGAGATAGAGAGAGACGGGAGAAAGATTGAGCTAGAGAGAGCAATTAGTGTTTCCCCTAGTCATTTTTAGCCTTTTTTCTGTCCCGCCCTGCCCTTTTACTGAGCGCCCTGCCTTGTTTCTAGCCCAAATCTTGTGTTGCCCTTTTGCAGAATAACATGTACAATGAAATTATTTACAATGTCGCAATTGTATTTTACATTAGATACTTAAGTATGAAGGGCTCATTATTGCAATGTATATTGCTATTGATAGGAAGAAGAGAATGATTAAACCTAATGATCCATCCTTTGTTTCACTGGGACACAGCTGCTGACCACGTGTTTAGCTAGATACAAGAACAATAGGGAGATTACTGGTGGACACTGCCGAATGATCTCATTTGATGTAATGATTGAAATGTATGCGCACATGTTTGAAACCCGTAGCTTATTCAAAATTCGTTCAAATGTTAAATGTGATGGGGTTTTTTCTGAATTCATTCATAAGATTTAGAAAATTATGAAATATATGTTAGTCTGCTAGAATTGACACAAGTGTAAAGAAAACTGTTTCATTTACAGAAAGTGGCGCCTTTTCGTTCGAACATACTTTCAAATGAATTTGTATATAAGTGCCCTTTTGAAAGGAGTTTTGTCCTTTGTTAAATCGATTTACCCTGCCCTTTTTCAAAGCTAGGGGAAACACTAGCAATATTGAGAGAAAATGAGACAGGGAGTGAGTGAGAAAGAAAGAAAGACAGACAGACAGAGAGGAGATTGTTGACAAATAGATCATTGTCAAGAGAGAGAAAAAGATATAAAGCGTAGAGACACAAAGAGATGTAGGGAGAAAGATAGACATGGAGACAGCAGACGACTGCTTATATATAATTTGACTATATATAAACTCTTCAAAAAAAGAAACTTGACATTCATGCGAAATTGATTTTTTCGAAACCGGTCAATTTTTTTCAAGATACATATCTGTAAATTAAAGAAAGGCTTGCTCAAAAGTGTAAATTTACCAAAAACAATGGCCCAAAACGTTTACGTTGTTTTCAGGGACGAAAACGAGCGATTCGTCCAAATGCATTTTCTGCCAAAGCACGTGCAGCATGGGATCATGAAGGCAACGCAACAACGCTATTGGCAGACTGCAAGCAGGAACGACGCAGCGAGATGTTGCAACACACTTTGGCGTGTCCAGACAGACCATCTCTTCACTGTGGACCCGTTTCAACACCCGAAACAGCGTTGATGATAGGCCAAGGTCAGGCAGACCAAGGGTGACTACTCGGGCCCAAGATCGGTACATCCGACTGCTCCACCTTCGGGAACGCACCAGGACAGCAACGTCAACAACAACGCAGATACCAGGCCTGCGTCGAATTTCCGACCAAACGGTACGCAACATACTGAGAGAGGCTGGACTTTTTCCACGACGACCGTTTCGACGTCCCATTTTAACACAACGTCATCTGGCGGAACGTCTCCAGTGGTGTCAACAGAGGATGAGATGGGCACGTGCAAGGTGGAGAACCGTTCTCTTCACTGATGAGTCCCGTTTTCTGTTTCGCATAGTGATGGACGAGCACGTGTATTCCGATGTCGTGGAGAACGTTATGCTGCCAACTGTGTTCAGGAGGTTGTCCAGTTTGGAGGTGGGAGTGTCATGGTGTGGGCCGGGATTCGTCACGGTGTTAGGACACCCCTTGTGCATGTTGTGGTTAACCTCACAGGAGTACGGTATAGGGACTTGATCCTACAGCCTAACGTTATTCCTCACGTCAACGTCCATGGTGGTCTCTTTCAGCAGAACAATGCTCGACCACATGTTGCACGTGTTTGTCAAGGCTTTTTACAGCGTAACAATGTCCAGACATTGCCATGGCCAGCCAGGTCACCAAATTTGTCACCAATTGAGCATCTCTGGGACGAACTGGATCGACGCGCGCGCAGTAGGAATCCACCACCCCAAACACTTCCAGGACTTCTTGCAGCACTTCAGCACGAATGGCAGAACATTCCGCAGGCTGTGATTGACAACTTGATTGAATCCATGGGTCGTCGGTGCCAAGCAATAATCAATGCCAATGGTGGCCATACCCGATACTGACATTTGTGCACCACTGTGATGTTGAAACACTTGTGCACCTGTGCATTTCAAGATCATGCTTATTCTGAAAAAACTTTACTGAACAGAGATCTTCAAACAGCGTTTTAGTTCTCATTTCAATGTTTAACTTGCATCTGTGGTCTTTATATTGAACTTTGAAAGTCAGTTTCAAGTTTCTTTTTTTGAAGAGTTTAGTATAGTTAGTTCGTTGCATTGAAGCAATCGTTCTATCTTTACTTCTGGCCAAGATCATTGCACACATGCAGGTCTCAATAATGCTTATTGTATGAGTTAGAGCAATGCTATCATAAGATTACATAAGATAACGTATCTTGTTCTGTGGCGTTGCTAGGGTTGTATTAATTTTGATCACGTTGGGATTCAAATCCATAAGGAATAGATAACTATAGATTGTTAGACATACACATTAATCTTGCGGACAGTGTTGTTTTGCCGTAAGATCTAAAAACAGATATCAGTTAACATGGTCGCCTTTTTCTGTTGCTGGTAACATAAGCCCTTCTGACATGCAGAATTTGCGTGTTTTCTTTCCTTTACAAAATTTACAAAATAGTCATTATTATACACGTGAAGAACATGAAACGGTAAGGGGTAGGGGCCTACGATAAATGGATATGACTCACAGGTAGATATCAGGAAGTTGTAGATATTGTTTGTTGTATAGTTACTACATATGTCCCTGTACACACAGAAATTTAGACAGTGAGGATATGGGATTAGCTCAGACAGGTATCAGGAACTGGTGACACATATAGGTATAGTATACGTCCAATGACACACAAGTTGTGAGGGTATGTGATCAGGTCGGGTAGATATCAGGAAGGAATACAAGCAGGAAATATAGTGACACTGACAGGAGAGACAACATGTGTAGCAAACCCAAAGATGTCAACTCTCGCTGTACTCTCATCAGCGACTCGGATAACGAAGCTTTATTCCGTATGTTGGGACACAACTGTCTGGTACGTATACTTTAAATGACTTTGTTATTCATGGTGGAATAATGGTATCTGTATTGTTAGGGTACATGTCATGACTTGATTATTCAGTGGTGGAATCATGGAAACTTTATTGTTAATAAACCTTTAGTTCTTTATTACTCAATGGTGAAACATAGTAACTGTGTTGTTTGTAAACCTTTCTTGACTTGATGATTCAAGGATTGAATCATGGTCACAGTGTTATTATTAAAGTTTTCCAATCTTGATTATTCAATGTTAGATCATTGTAACCGTGTTGTTAGTATGATCTTCCTGACTTGATTATTCAATGGTGAATAATGGTCACTGTGTTGTTAATAAAGTTTTCATGACTTGATTATTCAATGTTTTAATTATCATAAGCGTGTTGTTAATAAACTCTTCATGGCTTGATTATTCAATGATGGAATCATGGTAAACATTTTGTTAGTAAACTTTTCAAGTGAGGTGAGGTGAGTTGGTGTTTAACGCCGCTTTCAAGATTATTTCACTTATATCGCGGCTGCTAGTATTAGTGCAGGGAGAAAGCCCGCAACACCATTGTGGCTATGCATTGCGGTGAAACCTGCGAGCATCGGCTGGAACTAGCGAAAACTTTTCAAGACTTGGTTTTTTATTCAATGGTGGAATTAAATGTTAACTTTGCTTATTGTCAAATTTGGAACAAGATACTATTGATAGAACCAGAGATAATTTATATCCGATATAAGGTTTCCTTATTTTGACGCGCCTTTTCAATGCACTAAGCCATTTTAAATATAGCACACGCCGATTAATAGCACCCCACTGATGGACGGTAATTAAATCCCTCGTCAACAAGAATCTCTAATGCATTTAGTTTCTTATTGTTGTAGTAAGAGTTCAAATTTGCAATAAAACATATTGAATAAAAGAAGTAAATATAGTTAAAATTACTTGTATATTGATATTACTTTTTGATAAATAATTTAAGTGATTTAGCGGGGGCTTGGTCAATACATAAAATATGTTATAATAGAGGTTCATAATTGGGATTAAGCTTATGCAATACCAAACAAATCCCAAAACTTTAAGTACAATTATCTGACATAACGTTTTTTTTTATCATTTAATACGATGAACAATGTCATTCTCAAAGGAAAATGCCAACGCTAACTAAATTTTATAATACGGTTGCAAAAAAGAGGCATGAATTGCACAGTTTCCGTAAGATGTCGTTTTGTATTACTATGCACAAAGCAGAACAATCGTTAACAAGCTGGTTAACACATCAGAACTACTCCCAGTCTACGTATTGTGTAAAGTTTGCAGTTAAAGAAGTGACGTCATTGATGACGATTATGCTTATGTAAATAGTCAAATCTCAAGGTGAATCGAGATTCGTCACTAAAAACAATGGAATTCCACTGTCGTCGAGTTAACCTTAAGTGTCTTGTGGCTCACGCAAGACGATTACGGCGATGAAGAGGTGTAAGGATAGGTTGATTGACCTCATGATTTTGTTTGCACGTGCATTCACAGTTCTCCGATTTTTTTGGCTTCAAAGTCAATGATTACACGGGACTTCGCAAATTCCTCACATAATGGAGTAATACCATTACTTTCACTACAAATAGTGTTTAAGATATTTCAATGAACAGACAAAAACGATTTCATAAATTTACCTGTGCCACGTTTTCAATTTTGCTAAGTATATCACCATACATGCTATTTAGATTCGTATCAAAGTCAGGACACATGGCACAGAATATGAACGAGTTGTACTGATATGCTCCATTACACTGTCAAAAGAAAGAAACGGACTTGGTAAATAATACACTGTGTACCTTACACATAAATGTAAGACGATACCACCTCCGTTTCTCCTATATGACAGATTTCTGTGCTTATTTAAAAGCCTAGAAACCATATCCGTATGACGTATAAACAGCTTAAAGATCGACTGAACTGGCCCATGGCAACGTTCGTGATTCATAAGATATGTATTCTAATTTGCCAGTAACTTGAGTTTAAATTTTCGAAATCGGCCGATAAGCAACTTTAATACGGCTTTTTCGAATCACCAGCTAATTAGCACCAGTGAACAGAACTGAACTGGCCCGTGGTCACTGAGGCGTGTCCTGCCGCGTGACCTAGCGCGTGACGTGCTAGTCGGCGGAAGTATAACCTCCTTAATGAAAAAACAACAGGAAATCTCACAGTCTAAACAACTGTTAAAACATATCTAAAGTCATCCAAGCAACTCAAACCTCCGATAAATTGATGTTAAATATATCTTTAATTATTTGTAGTGTTCCAAGCGAAAGGCAGTGTTTTAATATGATGCCATGCGCACTAACCCATGACATGTGTACATCAATTACGACGTCTGCCAAGTGTCACAACAACAGATTGGATTAACTAGTCTTTTTTTTATGACACACAGGTGGCCGTTATGTAATCCTATCGCATTCAATTTCAACTATTGATTTAATGGTCTCTAACTATACCTTTTGAATTTTAACGCCTTGGACCCACCAAGTAGAATATATATCCTGTCATAATGGCGTAACTCTTGGCATTCGACTGCTACTTAGTTTATTGTCACGGCGTCCAGTCATTTTGAACCAATGAACATGTAGAATATATATTCAACCAATAAATTAAAAGAAGGAGATTTGGCTCATGCACTTCTACGGGCATTTTAAAAAGTACTTCGTGAATAACGGGTACCAACATTCAAGGATTATCATAGGATAGGATTTTCTAACTGTTGTGCCAGGTATGTTTTCATGTCATTGATTGTTGAATAATTCAAAGACAAAGATATTGCAACACCGTGTGAGATACTATTATAGATAAGAATATAATATGTTAAATACAAACGAATCATCCACTAAGTAATAAGGTGTCATGAAAGTGGAGTGAAACAAAATTATTTTTTCTATAGTAAACATTAAAAAAGTTTCTACATTCTCTCCCGTTTATTACAAAAACCTTCATTTTTCAAGATAATTTAGAACTTCATATCGATAAATACATGTTATAACACTACGTGATATCCCATAGTATAGATCTCTCACCGACCTTTTTGATATAAACCCACCCAATAAAACCGCGTCCAAGGATTTTCACAGTAAAATCAAGATGGATTTGACGACTCAGAAGGAAAGATGATATCATGAAGCAGTTACATATCGTATTTTGGAATTCTTTCGGTCATACTATTGCCTCTATTTTGATGTTGAATTAGCTTAAAAATACAGAGAAAATCAAAGGGCTAGACTTTCAGCTGACGCCTAGCACGTCAAACACTGGGCGTGGCTTCGAGTTATGCTTCGGTGATTTTGTCCAAAACAGGGGTATAAAAGGTCTCCTAGTATTCGAATTAATGCGTATATTTTCTCAGTTTTTGGCTCTATTGCTTCTTATAAGTAAAACGAATACAGATATTAATTTGTAATAATATAATTTATGCGTTACTTCTGTTTAAATATGAGGCCTTGAGAACTGCATGTGTATTCAAGTAGAGATACATGTAGCTGTCGAAATAACTCTTGGTGGGTACATTGTACGCAGATCCAAATAACACATAATAATGATAAACCAGTACCTCAGTAAAAGAACTTTCAATTTTAGCTGTGTTTCGAATGTATCCATCACAACAGGTTTAATATTGTTATACATTTAATACAATTTTGTAGGTGAGTGCGCTGAAGTTTTATTTCAATATTTTACCAAATGAACGATATATCTAAACCTTATTCAGTTATTAAGTTTTCTACACTGTACAAAATAGTTGATGTACTAGTAATATACAAATCATACGATTAGTATACAATAGTTAAATAGTTTTCATTACATACAAATGCTACTATTTACTCTTATCGTCATGCATTGACGATGGAGTGACAGACAGACAGATTATTTACTTATGTATCACCTCAAATCATATAAGAATATATTAACCTTATTAATCCGGGCCATTCATAATTATGAAAGATAAACAACTTTTTTTAGAAACATCAGAATGACTTGATAACAGATTCAATTTCAAAATGACACACGCAGCTAAAACTTTCAGAAACACTATACAGGGTTGAAGAGGATTGGTTGTGGGGGGATTGGTGGATGGGTGCAGGGGTTTGGTGGGGACGCAAGTGTATCGTATTTTATTTATATGTATACATTTTAACATTTTAGATTCAAATGTTTTAATGTGTCTCGTAGGCCAAATGACCGGGTGCTATGTGATATTGTTTTAAAATGTCATGAAAATGATAATTAGCATTTGACGCAAACATAAAATATCTTTCTTCTTCATAAAAACTGCAGTCCTTAGCGCACCATGGTAATAAACATGTCTCCCTGCCGTAGATTGAATTACATAACATGATTAGGCGCAGTCGCCTTCAGGTAAGCATTCCCAGGAGCGCAGCTAGGGTTTTGAAGAATGTATTCAATCGAGGTCGAGCACTGCCTGAGGCACCGAGTTGTGTTACGCATCCACATTGCATTCAGTCCGCCAAGCTGTAAAGAGAAGTATCTGAAAAACAGTATTATGGTGTGGCAGTTTCGAAGTAAACTAATGGGCATAAGGAACACTGGACTATTTTTCAACAGACTGACAAACGAAATGTTAATGATTTAGATTTATTCTACCGTGTGTTTGATAAAAGTATCTTTTTAAAAACAAGAATGCATCATTTCAGTCATGAGCCAGAGGGCAGGATGCATATTGCTTTATGGTCGTTGAAACAGTTCTGTTGTTTTGAAGGCCTTAGAATTATAATAAGATCTAAAAATAAAATTGTATATATGTGAAGGTAATTTCAGATGTTGTCTATCTAATGCACCCTCTTGGACTTAAATGCATCTATACATCTTTGATATATGGCGTCACGAAATACGGGAAAATGGCCAAAATGACTTTTGAAATCAGCTTTTAATGGCGTCTTTTTTTAAAAGAAAATCATCAACTTAAAATGATTCAAACAAAGAAAATGTGCATGAGCTTGTTTCTAAAGAATGGTGTAAGTGTAGGTTACATGGCTTCCTGATCTTCACTTGTCCTGGTGTAACTGCGCACACCTGCTTGATAAAGTTTTGTTATTTTTAGGGGGGGGGGGGGGGGGGGGGTGTTAAATAATGAGTACAGAAAGAACATTTAGTGATAGACATGAGGGGAATTATACTGAGGTACATGTCACTTGAACACACGTTTGTATATTTACAGTAAAGGGAGTTTCAATTAACACAGAAAATCATGGGATGTCGTTTACCGGGGTATAACATTCATGGGAGATTACGTCAAGATCACAATAATTTGGTTTAACTGTAGGGTATATCACTTAATGCGGTGGTACTGTAGTTGGTATCAGTATGGTTAGGTGATGTGTGAAAAGCATGCAAGGTGTGCAGGAAGTGTGCAAGGTGTGTGGAAAGTATGCAGGAAAGTTATAAATGTGTTTGGAAAGGTTGTTTGGTACAGTCATGAAAGGAAGCTTGAGAGAACAGGTCGACTGGTGTATTTTCATGACGTGAGTATTATTTGATTTGTCCATAATTACATTGTTGTAACATGAATGTTCGTATAAGAAGATACAATGGCTATAGTAATATTGGTGAAAACATGTCTCACAGGTATAATGTCGTACATTTAATGTACCGTCAGTATTTTACATTGTTCAAGCAATGTTGTATTCAGCAAGTGTAAGCATTTGTTGTGTAATGAACAACGTATGTTGTTCTGATATTATGCTATAATTGCTGAAGTGTTTAAATCATTCTGAGTTGTAATACTCGTGTATGTTGATTGATTATGTAATGGTGTTAATCATTCTGAGTTGTAATACTCGTGTATGTTGAATGATTATGTAATGGTGTTAATCATTCTGAGTTGTTATACTCGTGTGTGTTGAATGATAAATACTTTATCATGATGTATTCATGTTGTATAATGTCCGGAAAACACCCGTGGTAAAACTCCAGACCAGTGGGCGAGACCGGACCCCAGGAACTGTATGCATTTCTGGATTGTTGTGTGGGCGTCCAGCTAGTAAATGACACAGGACTTGTACAGTGAGACCCTATCTTGGGATTGTGCATAAGTGGACAATAATCGTCTGAGCCATGTGTATTCTTGGACATTGTTACAAATATTAGATGATGTATTTTGTATAAGTATATAGCGAATATGTAATATGTGATCAATTGTTATAGGTTAATGTTGTATTGACTGAAAGTATTGTGCGTGTGGGTAGTGTTCCATGAGTATGTTTGAGTAACGGTGAGTATGTGGGAGTGTTGGTATGCGAGATAGAATTGGGGGAGGGGGATTGTATACATATATTTTTTGCATTGATTTTTAATAAATCTCATTTATTCAAGCGTGTAATCTTGTATCTTCCATATTGTGACAGATAATTCTTCATGGTTGAAATGTTACATCCTTTCATTATAATTAACTTTACGGCGAGTATACTCTTAAACTACACTGGACAAATATAATTAGGGATATCTATAAATTATGTAACTTTGAAATATGACATTCATAAAATTACTCATTAATGAAATATTATAATATCCCTAGCTTATGTTCTCCAGTATATTAACTATTCTGTATACATGATAGAAAAGAAATTAAGGAATGTTTCGAATTATAGCTAACATAACACACCCGACACGCTCCTGTGTCCGGTGCGCTCCATTATCAGAGATTCGCTTACTCCAGCCTGGTAGAGTCGCGTAGCCGTGGTAACCCGAAGTGAGTGGTTCGTCTTGTACCCCTGGACACCAGCCTTTTGAAACATCTCGGGGACAATCTTCTGGAGCGTGTTGTGTCCTAGTGCTTGTCTGCTGTACCTGCAACATTACAGTTTCGTTTTTATAAAGGCTTTGAAATTGTAAAAAAAAAATCATTAGCTTATATATTGATGTGTATGATGCATTGCCAAAAAATGATATGATAATGTTTCGTAACAGATATTAAAGGAGTTGTAAAACTAGGACGTGAACTTTGTGTTTTTCTATTGAATGTCACAAATGTCATATAGAAAAGCATGACATTAGAATTGTGTAAGCAGTCAATAAAACTTTATTTTATTAACATTTAATATAGCTATTCAAAATACTTACCAACACTTGTCTGTCGGGGATTGTTAGAGATTGAAGATAGAAAGCATCATCGTGGCCATCTGGGGGACATATAGATACGTATTTTTTGTACAGCTGGACATGACATCTCTCTGGAATGCTACTTGGATGGTGTTCGATCACTTTACGGTTAACTCTTCTGCGTTTGAGGCCACCTTGTACCGTTTTAGAGTAATCTTCGTGATAACACACGAGGTATTCCTTTCCTTCAGGGGTCGTCTTCAGTGTTATCTGAGTTCTTGCTCTTTAGTTTTCGGTGTTCTTGTCCACTCCGAAGACCAAAATGTTTCCCGTTTAGGTACAGGATGGTGTTTACAAGCACTCTTGGGTTCCTATCTCCCAGCTGACCACGCCTCCAGAGCTGTTCCTCCTCGTCAACAGTAATAACTTCAGCCTTCTTCACATTCAGTCCTAATCCTTGATGCGTCAGTCGTCTCATTACCCCGTCAAGAACTTGACGGAAGTTTTCAAACATTTCTGATTGTAGAAATTCAACATTTTTTTTACAATTTGTTTTAATGTAGGACTGTATATATCTGAACTATCTGAAATAACGAATTTGGAGGGTATTCTAATCCATCTTTCTTTCGCACATCGACAACAAACTTAGACATGAAATAAGCCAGGTCTTCAGAAGTCATATTTTCCAAAAGTGTCATCGGTTTGCGTTCATTACCTCTCCGATTATTTACCGCAATTGCCCAAACTGTAAATGTGTTGTATGCCCACTTGTCACGGCGTTGTGTGTTCACAGAGACGGCTTCCAAGGCACGCTTATGAATTTCGTTATCCTTGGCTTCCTAAAAACGCCCCGGAGTACTTTTACCTTCCTGTAGTTTCTCTTCAATGATTTGCGAGGCCTCCAACAGTTCACTGTCAGACTTGGTGTCATGAGCATTTCTTCCATATCTTGTGACACTTGAAAAAGTTCATCGTCAGAGTCAGTCGAAATCATCTCGCACTGTGATACCGCTTCCAACCCGCGTGTTGACTTAAAGCAAATTGAGATGCACGAGATGCACGTCCTTGTGACGTCTTGCAATCATTCGGAAATCCTCGGTAATCATCGCTGCTCTCGAAGTTTCGAATAGTATTACTTTAAGACCCAATCTTAATAAATTTAGATCGGCTGCTATATCTATTATATTGTAACGAATAGAATACAATAAATATGAAACGAAACGATCGACTTGAATCTATTTCGATTAGTTAAAACCACGTGAGCATGAATGTTCCAAAAATAGAAATGTGAACACGCGATGGACGAGTCTATTCGGTGACTACGTGGTGTAAGTAGGTTAGCACTCCCAATTTACGGCTGATATATATTCAACGCTTTCGCCTAAAGGCTCAAGCGTTGAGATCCATATCACCCTTGTTGAGGTTGCTAACGTATACATAAAACATGACCCGCGGGCATTATTAACGAAGAATGCCAATCGCCCACGGGCATTCTCGAGGGAGGAGGGCATACTTTTCAATAATGCCCGCGGGTCATGTTTTGTCCATCTTTTAAACCGACAAAACGGCGGGAAAACAATTTTGTACTTAAATATTAAGTGGTGGACACTGTAATGAAAGGCATTGAGAGTGGATCCAATGTGAAATGCCTTGGTATGCGTTGCACGTGCGGCCAGCCTTTATCTGCAGTGGTACGTTGACTCGCGTGATTTTCAATTTTAAATCATCTAAAAATCCTTAGATCGTCAAATATGTTTTTAGAATGATAGAAAAAATAAGCATAATAATTTAAAATAATAAACTCAGACCTTTGTTATAAAAGAAACTAACTTAAGACCTTCATTAACGCTGTCACAGTTACTCAGTAGTCAGAGCGTCGAGATCAGTGTTCGGGGGTGTGAACTTTGCGGGTTCGATATGGCACTTCGCCAAAAACATTTGCAGACGGGAAAGGAAGAAGTGTGTTATTTTTCAAAAGTAATAGTAAGTCTACACTTTGACTTTAACCAAAAAAATCAATTATATCATTGGAAAATTATTAAGATAATTGCCCTGGGCAGAGGGCATTATCAGGATAATTGCCCGGGGCAGAGGACATTTATCAAGATAATTTCCCTGGGCAGAGGGACGAAATCTAGATAACTTAGGAAGCCTTAGGAAGCGAAATTGTATCAGAACTGAGGAAATTACAATAAAAAGTGTCCCTGCAGAACAGTGGAGTGTAGTCACTGAAGGTTTTTTAACTATATATGCTCCAGTCATATTTATCCTCGGTTTAATTATGAACACCTTGTTTTCAAGAACTATTTAAATGTACATAAAATCGAACGGTCAGATTGATATATTTCATATTAATACATTATTTAAGGAAATAATTTGTTTGACAAATTTGTAAATAACATATTATCACACAATAATAAATCATAAAATTCACTTGAAGTTATATCAGTTTGAAACATTTATGTTTGTTTCATGAGTTGCTGAACTCTGTAGTCTTTGTACATGTCCAAGCAAATTCATATGGCAAACTATTAATGTCTTGATTTATTGTAACGCTTGTCTTCCGTTTTAGTTTATCTTGATTTGGCTTAATATCGACTTAAAAATCAAAGAGCACAGAAATCTGTCATATAGGAGACACAGAGGTAGTGTCTTCTTACATTTATTTACAAGGTACACAGTGTATTATTTTTATATTCCGTTTCTTTCTTTTGACAGTGTTACGGAGCATACGAGTATGCCTCTTTCATATACTGTGCCATGTGCCCTGACTTTGATACAAATCTAAATACCATCTATGGTGATATAAATTCGAAAATATCAGATATTCATCCCCAAATATGTTAAGCACCAATTTTCAATTAAAATTTAAAAAAGCCTAGTGTTTGTGCGATGAAATCAAAGAGTTAGTAAATCTGTCATTTACGAGACACAGAGGTCTGATAGATACATTTAACAACACTTGTTTTTTTAATTCACTTTAAAATACTAACAGTTTGACACATGTGACTGAAACCACTTCGACAGTCAGCTACTGTTTTAGACGACTGAGGTTGTTAGGGACACTTGCAATCCAATACGCCAACCGTTAGTAGGCTGTTGAGCCTGTCTGTACATGTATTTTGCATTTCGTTATGGTCTTTCCTCGGGAAAAGAAACTTAACTTTTCGTAAACATATGCTTACCAAGAAGAGCCCGCCAAATAAGGACATTTCGTGATTCTACAGCATTGATTTGCTAAAATGCTAACCACGTGAGGGCTACTCTACTGTAATAATTACAATAATGCGCTTTTTGTATCCATGCTCAGCCTCTATTTTCAATCAAACAAACAAAAGATTTTAGTAGTTTTTTTTATATATTTGTACTCATTTGAGTACATTGCGTATAGGTAGTTACGCCCATGATTCCCGCCACTGTCTCAAGAAGCCGGTTGAGTATTGAACATCATAATGTCTATTCAAACTGATACCTTTGACACTCCGACATACATTTTCTAAGTTACGCTTCTGGATACACTTACCAGTTCAGGAAAAACTGTTCACTAGGAGAATTACACGCTGGACAATAACTGCTTTGTTTAGAAAGGTATCGTTTTTTAAAGTGTTAGGCCATGTATCTAAGGATTTGATACTCTTGTATGTTATCAATCGAGTAGGATAGGGTAAAAGAGACAGTTAGCCTCGATAAATACTGTTATGCATTTGACGAGTGTATATCTTTGTCTTTCCATAAAACTTACCCAGAAAACCATATCTCGCATATCTAAACTATGTCGCTGAACTATGGGGCTAATGAATATAACAAGCAGTGTGATAGGATGAAATCATTTACAATTTGTACAATCCTATAAACTCACAAGTTACATGAAAGTAGTGACACTATGCCTTATCGACTTCATTTTTTTTTATTATAATGCTTATTTGCAAAACTACAAGACATGTTTTATTCTAATGTATACTAAGAGGCAAAAGTTTCTGTGATCGACAAGAAACTCATTTTCGTACGTCAACAGGATATATTTATTCCGACTTTGAGTTTATAACATACAGATTCTCAGGCTCCATTGTAGTGACTTGAACGCCGATAAATTTAATAGACACATCATTGACAGTACTGCGTGTTCGTGTGGCCATCCAATCGAAAATGCTGTGCACTACTTTTTCACATGCCATAAGTTCATAGAATTAAGAAACCAATCAAGGTTTTTCTACCAATACAATATTGCGGGGATGTCCATCTCTCACAAAAAATTACCTAGAAAATTTATTGAACTCGATTCACAATTATATCATGAAATCTGATCGATTTGAAATTTCATAAGCACATTCATTTTATAACGACTGCCAAATAAACAAATGGTATACATGCACCATCAGTGTATATTTCTTCGAAATTCAATAACGATTTGTCATACGTCACTCACTTTAATTTGTTTGTATATATTTACATATGTGATTATATTGGAGCGGCCTTAAAATAAGCTCTTTTGAGCTTGTTGGCCAATCCCTTCATGTACTATTTCATGAATAAATATGTTTAAAGCATAACATACAGATAGAGGACCTATTGTCAGTTTGACATGGAATAAATGATGGATGTTGAGTTCACTTTGCTTACAAAATGACGTTGAACGCTATGGGGGTTCAAGGCAAAAATCACACATTCAATATCGTGTATGTCCACCATCAGTAACAATGCACGCCTGACAACTGCGTCTCATGGAGCCGACCAACCGTCTCAGGAAGTCTTGTGGGATGTCATTCCATATCCTTGGAAGCTCTTGGTGGAGTTCTTGCAACGTTGTTGGTGCCGGTGTCACGAAATAAAACCGCCCCCGGTATAAAATCTCCCCCCGGCGATTTTGTACCGGTACAAAACCGCCCCCCTCAGTATAAAATCGCCCACTTCCACGAAATTAAATCTCCCCCCAGAATAGATTCGCTGCCCCCCATAAATGCTTTATTAATAGTGTTTATATCTTGAAATGCATAAAAATGTATTGTATATTGCTTGTTAGGAAGTATTTTCGGAAATATTTTAGCGGTAAAGGTAAAAATATTGCCATGAAAGGAGAGATGTTGCGTACAATCGGTTTCTTGGATTACATAAATACATGTAATCATATTATCGAATTATCTATAAGCGGCATATTGAACATTCTATATGCTTATGAAATAATCGATTACATTTCATGATATACATGTAGGGATTAATATAATTTAATAGTTAAGGATGATTTTAACTGGAGGACGTTTTGATATTGGCCGTCTAAGCCTGTTCGTTTATATATTCCTTAAGTTTGTACGACAATGTTGTATTGTTTGATTTGTGTTTTGGGATATTAAAAGTTATCCGAGTTTTCTGTTGATATCGCTAGATTTTTACTATACATCGCTCTTAACTAGCATTGCTACGTGTCACGTCTCTGATGACATACAGTGCGTTTGATACTATCAACATTTTCCTATCATAAAGCTAACTTATATGGTCGTGTATTAGAGTTTTGCTGTTCTGAGTGCATGTCATACAGTTATGGTACGTTTAGACTATCATAATGAAGCTGCTGCATCAGAAACCAAAGACCTATTCATTCTTTTGCAGGTATTTTCATACGTCAACAGGATATATTTATTCCGACTTTGAGTTTATAACATACAGATTCTCAGGCTCCATTGTAGTGACTTTACAATAAACTTAAATTTAATAGACACATCATTGACAGTACTGCGTGTTCGTGTGGCCAGCCAATCGAAAATGCTGTGCACTACTTTTTCACATGCCATAAGTTCATAGAATTAAGAAACCAATCAAGGTTTTTCTACCAATACAATATTGCGGGGATGTCCATCTCTCACAAAAAATTACCTAGAAAATTTACTGAACTCGATTCACAATTATATCATGAAATCTGATCGATTTGAAATTTCATAAGCACATCCATTTTATAACGGCTGCCAAATAAACAAATGGTATACATGCACCATCAGTGTATATTTCTTCGAAATTCAATAACGATTTGTCATACGTCACTCACTTTAATTTGTTTGTATATATTTACATATGTGATTATATTGGAGCGGCCTTAAAATAAGCTCTTTTGAGCTTGTTGGCCAATCCCTTCATGTACTATTTCATGAATAAATATGTTTAAAGCATAACATACAGATAGAGGACCTATTGTCAGTTTGGCATGGAATAAATGATGGATGTTGAGTTCACTTTGCTTACAAAATGACGTTGAACGCTATGGGGGTTCAAGGCAAAAATCACACATTCAATATCGTGTATGTCCACCATCAGTAACAATGCACGCCTGACAACTGCGTCTCATGGAGCCGACCAACCGTCTCAGGAAGTCTTGTGGGATGTCATTCCATATCCTTGGAAGCTCTTGGTGGAGTTCTTGCAACGTTGTTGGTGCCGGTGTCACGAAATAAAACCGCCCCCGGTATAAAATCTCCCCCCGGCGATTTTGTACCGGTACAAAACCGCCCCCCTCAGTATAAAATCGCCCACTTCCACGAAATTAAATCTCCCCCCAGAATAGATTCGCTGCCCCCCATAAATGCTTTATTAATAGTGTTTATATCTTGAAATGCATAAAAATGTATTGTATATTGCTTGTTAACAAGTATTTTCGGAAAGCTAAAAATATTGCCATGAAAGGAGAGATGTTGCGTACAATCGGTTTCTTGGATTACATAAATACATGTAATCATATTATCGAATTATCTATAAGCGGCATATTGAACATTCTATATGCTTATGAAATAATCGATTACATTTCATGATATACATGTAGGGATTAATATAATTTAATAGTTAAGGATGATTTTAACTGGAGGACATTTTGATATTGGCCGTCTAAGCCTGTTCGTTTATATATTCCTTAAGTTTGTACGACAATGTTGTATTGTTTGATTTGTGTTTTGGGATATTAAAAGTTATCCGAGTTTTTTGTTGATATCGCTAGATTTTTACTATACATCGCTCTTAACTAGCATTGCTACGTGTCACGTCTCTGATGACATACAGTGCGTTTGATACTATCAACATTTTCCTATCATAAAGCTAACTTATATGGTCGTGTATTAGAGTTTTGCTGTTCTGAGTGCATGTCATACAGTTATGGTACGTTTAGACTATCATAATGAAGCTGCTGCATCAGAAACCAAAGACCTATTCATTCTTTTGCAGGTATTTTCATACGTCAACAGGATATATTTATTCCGACTTTGAGTTTATAACATACAGATTCTCAGGCTCCATTGTAGTGACTTTACAATAAACTTAAATTTAATAGACACATCATTGACAGTACTGCGTGTTCGTGTGGCCAGCCAATCGAAAATGCTGTGCACTACTTTTTCACATGCCATAAGTTCATAGAATTAAGAAACCAATCAAGGTTTTTCTACCAATACAATATTGCGGGGATGTCCATCTCTCACAAAAAATTACCTAGAAAATTTACTGAACTCGATTCACAATTATATCATGAAATCTGATCGATTTGAAATTTCATAAGCACATCCATTTTATAACGGCTGCCAAATAAACAAATGGTATACATGCACCATCAGTGTATATTTCTTCGAAATTCAATAACGATTTGTCATACGTCACTCACTTTAATTTGTTTGTATATATTTACATATGTGATTATATTGGAGCGGCCTTAAAATAAGCTCTTTTGAGCTTGTTGGCCAATCCCTTCATGTACTATTTCATGAATAAATATGTTTAAAGCATAACATACAGATAGAGGACCTATTGTCAGTTTGACATGGAATAAATGATGGATGTTGAGTTCACTTTGCTTACAAAATGACGTTGAACGCTATGGGGGTTCAAGGCAAAAATCACACATTCAATATCGTGTATGTCCACCATCAGTAACAATGCACGCCTGACAACTGCGTCTCATGGAGCCGACCAACCGTCTCAGGAAGTCTTGTGGGATGTCATTCCATATCCTTGGAAGCTCTTGGTGGAGTTCTTGCAACGTTGTTGGTGCCGGTGTCACGAAATAAAACCGCCCCCGGTATAAAATCTCCCCCCGGCGATTTTGTACCGGTACAAAACCGCCCCCCTCAGTATAAAATCGCCCACTTCCACGAAATTAAATCTCCCCCCAGAATAGATTCGCTGCCCCCCATAAATGCTTTATTAATAGTGTTTATATCTTGAAATGCATAAAAATGTATTGTATATTGCTTGTTAACAAGTATTTTCGGAAAGCTAAAAATATTGCCATGAAAGGAGAGATGTTGCGTACAATCGGTTTCTTGGATTACATAAATACATGTAATCATATTATCGAATTATCTATAAGCGGCATATTGAACATTCTATATGCTTATGAAATAATCGATTACATTTCATGATATACATGTAGGGATTAATATAATTTAATAGTTAAGGATGATTTAAACTGGAGGACATTTTGATATTGGCCGTCTAAGCCTGTTCGTTTATATATTCCTTAAGTTTGTACGACAATGTTGTATTGTTTGATTTGTGTTTTGGGATATTAAAAGTTATCCGAGTTTTTTGTTGATATCGCTAGATTTTTACTATACATCGCTCTTAACTAGCATTGATTCGTGTCACGTCTCTGATGACATACAGTGCGTTTGATACTATCAACATTTTCCTATCATAAAGCTAACTTATATGGTCGTGTATTAGAGTTTTGCTGTTCTGAGTGCATGTCATACAGTTATGGTACGTTTAGACTATCATAATGAAGCTGCTGCATCAGAAAACAAAGACCTATTCATTCTTTTGCAGGATATCGCTAGATCTTTACTATACATTGCTCTTAACTAGCATTGCTACGTGTCATGTCTCTGATAACATACAGTGCGTTTGATACTATCGATATTTTCTTACCATAAAGCTAACTTATATGGTCATGTATTAGAGTTTTGCTGTTCTGAGTGCATGTCATACAGTTATGGTACGTTTAGACTATCATAATGAAGCTGCTGCATCAGAAACCAAAGATCTATTCATTCTTTTGCAGGTATTAGTATTTTTCTCTTTAAATTCTTGATGACATTTGCTAAATATGATCAAGATAGTTATGCTTTCGGATACTGCGAAAACTTAGACTCTTTTAACAAGGATAGTCGCTGTGTCAATCAGGCTAAATTGATTTACAATGGGTTAAAACAAAACAGATATAAGGCGCCAGGTTGTCTCAGCAAAGTAGTTGTAAAAACATCCTGTCAGAGGGTATTTCACAGGGGACCATAATTACGGGTACTCAACCCGATGAGCAATAATGATTTCATCTAAACTGCATATATAACGATATGTAGATATGTAGAGTTACGTCCCCTGACCTGACAAGGCGTGTTTCTGTCGGCTCTGAGATTTATCAGTTTAAATCTGAAAAAATACCATCAATCCTACGTACCAGGTATCATATTACAAGTGATTTATGCTATTTATCACCAATATTAACAGCCCAAACGAACATTTGTGTGAAATTTCGACAAAAAAGACATTTTGAAATATTTCTGTGATTGATATGTCGAAAATAGGTGATAACGTTCTAATGGATTCATCAGACTATGTACAATCAGTAATGTCACCTAACTCTATCAGTGAAAGTGACAACAGTGACTTTTGTAAACCATCAGCGGCCAAAAACCAGAAAACAAATGTTGACTGTTGTGATGAGAGCGTTTCTGTCTCGAACTTTGAACTCATGGTAGCAATAAAAAATATGCAGAATAGTTTCACTGAACTGCGGCAAGAAATAAAAGACAGCGAAAAAAGAGTTACAGAAAAAATGACTGACATTCTTAGAGTAGAAACACTAAAGTTAAGAAATGAATTTGAAATGCAAACACGTTCGTTAACAGAGAAATTTAATCGCCTGGAAAACACATTGGAGGGGGAATCAAGTCAGCTTGCTTCAGTAGATCGTCGGGTGGAGATATTGGAGACTCGGGGCACCCCCGAGACGGAAGTACAGCGGAGTGTTATCATCCGGAACCTGCCGGTGGGTAGACGAGAAGCTGACGACCCCAACATACTGTGCAACAGAGTAAACCAACTCATCAGGGACGGACTCAAACTGAAGGATGTACAGGTGCAGGTCAGTGCGACGCGTAAGACTCGTACTGACAACAAGCCTGGTCTTGTAGTATGTGCAGTGCACAACACTGAACAGAAAAATAAACTTCTGAAGAATAAAAAGTACCTGAAGAACACAAAAGACTTTTCCCGGATATACATTGACTCTGCTCTTTCACAGGAGGATCTGGTTGCAAGGGCCAATATGCAAACATTAATAAAAGAAATTGGAAAAGATAAATCATTTCGTTTCCATGGAAACCGGCTAGTGTCCCACAAAAACAAAGCCTAGGATACCTTGCGGCTAGGTTTTTGGAATGTTGGGGGCTGGGCACAACGAGATCTGGATAATGGTCAGTCACGTGAACATGTAGTCAATATTTCAAATTATGATATCTTTGGTGTCTGTGAGACATTTTTACAGGGTCATGCAAGTCTAATTCTAGATGGATTTACATGGTTTGGTAATAACAGAAGAAATATTAGTAAACGCGCTAGGAGAGGATCTGGGGGAGTCGGTGTCTTTATAAAAAATTCTATACTAGAATTGTTCAGAGTGGAAATACTAGACCGTGAGGACGATGACGTCATGTGGATAAAGTTGATTCCATTTAGTGATAATAGTCCTAATATTGTGTTATGTGTGTGTTACCTGCCGCCTCTGAGCTCAACACGAGTTAACGATGCCGAACTGTTCTTTAATAAGTTACTTGAAAAGTTGTACCTATTCCAAAATGATGGAGTTTTGTGCCTCTGTGGGGACTTTAATGCCAGGATAAGTAATCACTTGGACTATGTTCAGGGCGTGGATGAACTACCAGAGAGAGAGGTAATAGATCACAAAGATAATGCATATGGACAGTTGTTCCTAGATTTTCTGATGGAAGCTAACTTGTGTGTATTAAATGGCAGATTAGGCAAACAGGATTATACGTGTATCAGAAATGGATCTTCAGTCGTGGATTACGTTGTGACTGCTCATGAGCATTTGTCTTTCTTTAAGAATTTTGATGTGATAAAAATGTCTGATATCATCAATGGCACCAATGTTCATGTAAGTATCCCAGACCATTCTGTACTCACGTGGCAAATTATTTTCCCAATTATAAAGGTAAACCATAACGATATTTCCTATTGTAAGTCTCAAAAGTACAACGCCAGTAAGATCTCAAACCAGTTTCTTCAAGGAAGTGAATTAGTGGATAAAACAAACTCTGTTATCACAAAACTTGAATCAAAACTTGCTTCATCTATAAATATCAACGAAGCTTATGCTGAATTCATAACATTTATGTACTCAGAATTGGATAAGGTTGCCAAGCCTAAAGTGTTTACTCGATCGAACTCCAAATCCAAGTATAAACCATATTGGTGTGACGACCTGCAGTTCCAGTGGGATAGAGCATGCGAGTACGAAAAGAACTATTTATCTTGTTAGTGTACAAGAAGGCGTAAATACCTCAAAGAACTGTTTGTTTCAGAGAGGAAGCGTTTTGATAAGTTATTACGAAAGCATAAACGTGCATATCAGTTATCTGAGCAACAGAATTTACTTGATAGATATAATGACAATGATTCTCGGACTTTCTGGAGGACAATCGGTAAACTCGGCATCGCCAATGACAGACCTAATGTCATTCCTTGGGAGGTGGAGATAAATGGCAACCTTAGCACAGATAAGACAGTTGTTTTGAATAAATGGAAACAGGACTATACTTCTCTTTTTGCAGACTCATCGCCGCCAGATCACGATGACATTCACGACCAAAACATCCGGAATGAAATCAACAATGGTCACGTGACATGTGACACTACTGACCTAAATTCGCCAATCACTTTCCAGGAAGTCGAGCGTGCGGTCTCATGTGCCAAGCGTGGCAAGTCTGCCGGCGTGGACTTGCTCCCTGCTGAGTCTCTTAAAAACAATACATGTATAAAACTTCTGTCTAAACTTATGACATTTTGTTTTGAAAACGGCGTGTGCCCTGAACTTTGGCAAAAAAGTATTATTTACCCAATCAAGAAATTGGAATCTGATGCACGTGACCCACTTGGCTATAGAGGCATTTCGCTGCTGTGTGTGCCTTGTACGATTTATTCAGACATTTTAAATATTCGCCTTAGTAATTGGTTGGAAGCTAACGGTTTATTAGCTGAAGTTCAAAATGGCTTCCGCTCTTCAAGAAGTACACATGATCATTTATACAGTTTGTTTTCAATTGTTAATAATAGAAAATTATCTAAGCAATCTACATTTGTAATTTTTATTGACGCAATGAAGGCCTTTGATAAGGTTAATAGGAATTGTTTATGGTACAAGTTGATGAAGCTTGGCATTAATGGCAAGTTTCTCCATGCAGTCCAGTCGATGTATGAAGGCACATCATCACAAGTCCTATTAATGATAGCTTCACTGATGTGTTTGAAGTGAACTCTGGTGTTCGTCAAGGGTGTGTTTTGTCACCGACACTTTTTTCAGTTTATATTATTGACCTTGCTAGCGAAATAGATAACTTAAATTGTGGTATTAACATTGATGGACATATGTTAAGCTCATTGTTTTATGCTGATGATGTTGCTTTGATTGCACCTGATGAACAGTCTTTACAGCGTATGCTAGATTGTGTTGCTGAATGGTGTTCATAGTTAATATTAACAAGACTAAAGTTGTTCATTACCGTCCTTGTTCTGTTAAACTTTCAGAGTTCGTATTTTCATTACGTAGTGAGGTTGTTTCTTATAGTTGTGCTTATAAATATTTGGGTCTGTGGCTGCATGAGAATCTTGATTTGGATTTTACTGTTAAGGAAATAGCTACGTCTGCTAATAGAGCTTTAGGTGTAATATTTTGTAAGTTCAAGGCAGTTGGTGGTATGGATTATAAAGTTTACAATAAGTTATATGATAATCTTGTTCAACCCATTCTCTCGTATGGGGCCGCTGTCTGGGGAACACGGCAATATAGTTGCATCAATGCAGTTCAACATCGTGCAGCTAGGTTCTTTTTGGCAGTTGGTAGCAAAACCCCTAATTTAGCAGTTCGTGGCGATATGGGCTGGGTCTCTCAGTATACTAAGCAAAAAATAGAGGTTCTTCGTTTCTGGCGAAAATTACATGCACTCGAGTCTTATCGAATACCTAGTATTATTAGAAGATGGTCAGGTCATTGGAGACTATCTTGGTATAATGGAGTTTATAAATTGTTAGTCAGTTATAATTTACCTGTAATTGATGTTTTTATTATGTCTCATGATTTTTGTGTAGCTAAAGAGCATCTTAAAACGTCTGACAGTTTAGATTGGTTTTCTGGGCTCTGGAAAGATAACGGTCAGGAAAATGGGAATAAATTACGTATTTATCGTCTTTTTAAAGATTTGTTGCAGGTTGAACACCATGTCGAAGTTATTATGCCTAGGGGTCATAGAAGTATTTTAAGTAAACTTAGATGTGGTACTTTGCCACTTGAGGTAGAGGTTGGTAGATTTGCTAGACCAAAGACTCCTCTTCATGAAAGGATTTGTACACGTTGTAATAGTAATGCTGTTGAGGATGAGTTGCATTTTCTAATTAACTGTGATTATTATTCAGATCTTAGATATAATATTTGGAAGGATATATCCAATGCTCACCCTCTTTTCCAATATATGCCTCCATTAGATAAGATGATTTACTTACTTAACAATAAGCAGTTTATTAAGCCCCTTGCCGCCCTCGTCTTCACTATGTTTAGACGCAGAAATATTTCCACCATTTAACTGGAAATATATCATGTTTTAATTTAATATTTATGTATGTGCGTGTGTTGTTGCGGATGCGTGTGTGTGTGTGTGTGTGTGTGTGTGTGTGTGTGTGTGTGTGTGTGTGTGTGTGTGGCTGTGTGTGTGTGGCTGTGATGGTGTACTTGTGTGTATGTCCTTTTGTATTCTTTTATAGATTTATTGTGACTCCGTGTCTCGTAGGCCATACGGCCGGATGCTGTTTTAAAACATTGTGATATTATTTGATTTTATACCTTCATTGGTACTTTAATGTAACTTTCAGCATGTGACACGTTAATAAAATATATTTCTTCTTCTTCTTCTTCTTCTTCTGTTAAAATTGGTAATCGGAACAAAGTACCTGGAAATAATTAAGCGTTCAACATAATAAATATTGAACAAGTTAAACAAAGTAAGGTGATACATCACGCAGCATTATTTTGACACAATGTCCTCTTTAAAGGTGTAGGTCGCTTTTTCGATATTTTGGGAGTATCAATTTTCAAAAAAAGCACCTAGAGTTGTACATGAGTTCAGATACTAATATGTATGAGTATGTACATCAAACCCAGGACAAATTCGTCACCTCTATTGTATATAAGAATGTGGAACAAACCCAGTATAGATTCGCCCCTTTACCTCTATATTGTTATGTGCATCAATCACACCGACTCGCCCCCATTACTTGTATATCCCTCTGTTGTATAGAAGAATGTGCATCCAACCCAGTATAGAATCGCAACCTCTATTGTATATAAGTATATGCATCAATACCAGTATAGATTCGCCTCCTTTATTGTATATAAGAATGTGCATCAATCCCCGTATAGATTCGCCCCTTCTATTGTATATAAGTATATGCATAAGACCGAGTATAGAATCACCCCCTCTATTGTATATAAGTATATGCATCAAACCCAGTATAGAGTCGCCCCCTTTATTGTATATAAGAATGTGCATCAATCCCCGTATAGATTCGCCCCTTTACCTGTATATGTGTTGTGCATCAAACCCAGTATAGAATCGCCCCCTCTATTGTATATAAGTATATGCATAAGACCCAGTATAGAATCACCCCCTCTATTGTATATAAGTATATGCATCAAACCCAGTATAGAGTCGCCCCCTTTATTGTATATAAGAATGTGCATCAATCCCCGTAGAGATTCGCCCCTTTACCTGTATATGTGTTGTGCATCAAACCCAGTATAGAATCACCCCCTCTATTGTATATAAGTATATGCATCAATACCAGTATAGATTCGCCTCCTTTATTGTATATAAGAATGTGTATCAATCCCCGTATAGATTCGTCCCCTTTACCTGTATATGTTTTGTGCAACAAACCCAGTATAGAATCGCCCCCTCTATTGTATATAACTATGTGCATCAAACCCAGTACAGATTCGCCCCCTTTACCTGTATATGTTATGTGCATCAAACCCAGTATAGAATCGCCTCCTCTATTATATATGAGTATATGCATCAAACCCAGTACAGATTCGCCCCCTCTATTGTATATAAGAATGTGCATCACACCCAGTATAGATCTGCCCCCTCTAAATATATGTAAGTATGTGCGTCAAACCCGTTATAAATTCGCCCCCTTTAATTGTAAGTATATACACAGTATAGATTCGCCCCCTCTAACTGTATAAAAATATGTAAATCCAACCCGGATAGATTCGCTCCCTTTAAGCGGATTTAAGTTTGTCATCAAACCCAGTATGTTTTAGCTTCCTCTTTTTTTTAACTAATACCGAAATATTCTTCTCAAAGACATACTTAAAGCAAGATGTAAAAACGAAATAGTACAATTTAACAAATCCTTTAAAATTCTTTTCTAATACAAAATATTATTTCAAACAATCTTTAATGTCATTGTTTCAAAATAACTATTCATCCTGGTAAGTAGAATATGGCTACAATCAATTCTGAAACTAATACAGAAGCAACTTGAGGAGGAAGATTTTATTCTAAGGGGGGAGAGAAATTATTCCGCCGGGGGGAGGGGGGGGGGGATTTTATACCGGTATAGAATCTCCGGGGGAGGGTTTGTACCAGTAAAAAATCGCCGGGGGGAGATTTTAGACGGGGGCGAATTTATACCGTGACACCGGCTGTAAACGCCGTAAACGCCGTTCCATCTCATCCCACACATGCTCAATCTAAAGCTAAACGTATCTAGAAAGTTTCTAGAACGGATCTAGGTAGTCTCTAGAACGGATCTAGATAGTGTCTAGAACAGATCTAGGTAGTTTCCAGAACGTATCTAGAAAGTTTCTAGAGCGGATCTAGATAGTGTCTAGAACGGATCTAGGTAGTTTCTAGAACGTATCTAGGTAGTTTCTAGAACGTATCTAGAAAGCTTCTAGAACGGATCTAGATAGTCTCTAGAACGGATCTAGATAGTGTCTAGAACAGATCTAGGTAGTTTCTAGAACGGATCTAGATAGTGTCTAGAACAGATCTAGGTAGTTTCTAGAACGTATCTAGAAAGTTTCTAGAAATTCTAGATACTTGGTACTTTGTTTCTTGGTGTAGTGTATAAGTAATGTTTGGTAAGGTGATTTTTTTTATTGAGTGTGAGTGAGTGAGTGAGTATTTCACTTATATCACGGCTGCTAGTAGTGTTGGAGGGAGAAAGCCAGCAACTCTGTTGTAAGTATGCATTGTGGTGAAACCTGCGAGCACCAGCTGGAACTAGCGGAATCAGCGAACCATAGGTGGAACTGCACTGACATTCAGGGTAGCATTTCATCCAAAACTAACTCAATGTAGAACAGTTTTCTACTGCAGCCCCTTGCGGGATTCAAATCCCAGGCCTTTTGATGCGAAGTCAAACGTGCTCACCACTAAGCTAACCTGTCACCAGTAATGTATATAACATGATCTTTGATTTATTGTTCTTTCCATTTATTATTTATGTATTAATAACAAACTTAATTCCTACGGAATGTCAGAAAAGGAAATTTTATTTGTATTTATTTTGGTGTGCCAGGTAGGTTTTGCTAATAAAGAACTAATTATGACTCCGACCATATTTGAAAACAACAACAGTTTATATGTCTGTTATCATAAGTGAAGATATTTGTCGGTTGCAGCATAGAATTCACTAGAAGGAAGGAACATATCATAACTGTTACATGTATCGTTTGTGTCGTATAAAGCGTACATATGATACAGGCTTCTTTCTTTTTTAGTCAAGCCTACATAACAGGGTTCCATATATATATATATATATATATATATATATATATATATATATATATATATATATATATATATATATATATGTATATATAGTTTTCACGTTTATAAAATTAAGAAGGTCATTTTACAGACTTATTCTGAATCTGACTTTCCATAAGTTATCTTCGTCTATAAAGTTTGACCGCTCTTTTGGTTTTGCCGGTTTTTCAGATGAGTAAAACAAGGGACTAAAACGTAATGTAAATTCTATTGATATGACTAGTGTTTTTCATTTCCACAGATTTATGTGGAATTGTATTAAAACACCTGGACAAAGATGAAAACCGTTTTCATTATATTCAATTATTTAATCATTATCAACTGAATGGTAGACGGAAGAGTTTTCAGCTATGAAAACAAACAAGATATACTTTGTTCGATAAAGGTACATATTTTTGCAAATTATGATCTAATTCATCTAATGAATTAAATACGTTTCTGGTCTAATATAACTGAACTCATCTAAAGTTATGGATGAAGTTCTTATCACATTTGCGTATGCCTTAAAGGGCCATTGAGTATGTTAGTGTTTCTAATACAACATTTTTTCAAAAACGCCTAAAAAATATATCATTTGGTAGATAATTGTTTCATCTACAACATGATTTTTGAGAAATAGTATATATATCACGACAAGTCGGTGTAATTATATTTCACCCGTACGAGTAGCGCGCTACTGAATTATGATGTCATTACGCGGATTTTCCTTTCCTGTGTACTACGTAAGCTCGGGTTTTATTGACAACAAATATACAAAAACAATTTCTTTTCTTAAAATATTATAAACACTTCATATTCGTGAAAAAAAACTTGCAAAACAAAAAAGGATGTTGTTGTTGTTAATTTAATATAAAACATATTCACAGCACATATGCAAATTAAAACGATCCTTGTTCCGCCGAAGACTGAGAAATTATAATATATTCAGTTGTCACAAGATGGGTTCATGCTAATTATCTCGCCTTGCTCTATGGAAATCAAAAAGTTTATAAGAGTTACTTCGCCATCACCGTGATCATGATGTATTAAATTGAAAATAACATACAATGGGCGCGCTTTGTTTAAAGGATGGGAGCCAATTACGACCACAATGCTTTGCGCATTAAAATAATAAAGTCTATCTATTTATAGACACGGGAAACAGCTTTACTAATTAGTTAGATTTCTCGGATTATTTGGGGTCGAAACAATTGGCGAAAAATTATGTAAAGATCTTTCAACGAGATGGAATTTTGGCACTATTTTATAATTTGTATCAACATATTTTGTGGCTCTTTACGTTAGAATTTTCCCAATGACATTCAATTGAATTAACTAGGAATTCAGACAAACTCAATTAAGTATCCTCTGAATATTGTACATCAGAATAGATAATTATAACATACACCAAAGTAATCCAAATATGTATTAATCTTCGACAATAGAGGTGTATGAACAAGGTTTCAAGAATACTGACTTTTGATTTTTACAAGGTTTGTTTGTCAGCCAATCTCTTTACCATAAGATAACGATACAAACGTATAACATGAACGGACAATAGATTTTCTCATTTAAATCACCACCACTGCCTCATATTCGGAGAGAAGTATAGAATAATGAGACTGTCCCTCCTCCTTCAGACCCTCTCCTCTGGTGTGGTGCAGCTCCTTCTCGCTGACCCTGAAGCCAACCAGTGGAAGAAGTCCTTGTGTGGCGTTGCGTGTTTCGTCAAAGATTCAAACCAGAGATCCTACTTTATCCGTATATATGATATAAAAGTATGTCGGCAACTTTACATAATTCCTCCATCAATCTAATAATTTCGGCCAAAAGTAAATTAACGAGAGAATTTCAATTAGAGCTTACCTGGTCAGCAGTAGTGAATTGTAACCAGCAATTTTCAAATAGTGCCTGTTTGTAAACATACTTAATTCTAACCAAGGCAAAACATCAAGATACGATTTAGCAGTAATTTTCATATCAACACAATTGAGAGTATTGCTATTCTGAGTTCATTTATACTTTCCTCTCCAGAGAGAACAGATGATTTGGCAACAGGAACTGTATACAAAGTTCAGATACAAGGCGCCCAGAGACTTCGCTCACACCTTTGAAGCTGATGTAAGTGTTTCTAAAATATCAACTTTCAGACACTTATATTAATGAACTTGATTCTTGTGAGACATAAAGTCATTTGAAGGTTTCGCTATAAGTGTAATAGATATTTCGTAAAGCAAAAGTGATTACATGAAAATAATTCCTTGGCCATGCAACCAATGTACCTAACACAAGGCAAAAAGTTGACGATTTAATGTTTGGTTATATGACAGCCATACTACTGTCTTGTGAATGCTTTGAAATATACTTTAAGATAAATGCCGATATCATTAGAATAAAACCAACATTCATTTAGAATATTCAATTGGATACATATCAACATGCAATCAGGTTTAAAGGGTCATTAACACTTTCTTTTAGGTAATAAAGTGGTCACACGAAACCTAAAATATAGAAAACCAATTGAAAGGCAATCTTTTATACACAAAAGAAGCAGTTTTTAAACAAAAGTAGCATGTTTGTTCAAACTACGCAAATAAAATAAAATGATTAAAAGGAGTTCTCACTCAAATGTTCCAAATGTTAAGTTTTTTGCTGAACAATGAAATTCGTCTACTATTGCGAACCGAGTCATGAGGTTTCATCCTCTAAGATGATGTATTTGGCAAAACATATAGGCTATTTATTGAAAAAATATCTGATGAATAAAATCCCGAAAACGTGCTAGTGCCACTTTAATGAAACTAAATTAATACCGAAGGTGTTTATCAATCTTCGATGTAGGAATGCCAAGCCGCTTTAAACTTTGCCAGCGAAGATGAAGCACTGGCTTTCAAAAAGATCGTGGACATGAAACTGGTGGAAAGACACCAGCGTCGTATGAGTAAGTATCGAAAAAATATTGTGCTATCTATTGTCCATCGACTTTAAAGGCATCTTGAATTAAGGCAGTTAATGGGGTGAAGGCAAGTTACTAGTTATCTATTGTAAGAAAACCAAGATTTGGTGGCGAATTGTAAATTTGTGAAGCAAATAATTTATTACTTCATATCTATTGAATGTCATGTTATTTCTTTATGTTATATCTATGTTTTCAATCATTATGTCCTGATGATTTTAATTTCAAAAATAACTTTAACTTCCACAAAGAAAAAGCAAGTTGGCACCTAAAGTGGCAGGTTCTGGAAATGCTAGGGCGCAACCGCCTGTCCAGAATACAGGTCAGAATACCCTGCTCCCTGTACCTACTTCCGGTAATAATTTAAGAAAATAACCAATCGAACTAAAAGATATTTATTCAGTCATTATTTCAGCAGTGAGGAGGCCACATGTCTAAAGTACTTTGTTTAAATGAAACTTTCTACACATAGCATATGCTGAACATAAGGTCGAAGCAGTTTTTGTCATAACTCGTGTAGTAAAATTTATTGATTTAATGTTTGTTGTTCTACTCATAGGAAGATTGGAATGAAATGGCTGTGATGCCATATCGGCCCCCGATCACTAGATCACTAATATGTATGGTGAAGTTATTCAATATGATGCATGTACAGTTAAGCATCAATGTGAAATAACTTCAACCTTCTCACTAAAGTTATTTGATGGACCCACTTCAGTATGATGCACCCATAATGGTTTGATAGAATTCGATATATTTAATGAGAAATTATTTAAAAAACATTAACATGTCATAACAGGTCTCTCCTTTATAATTTACGTTACCATCGATGAGTTAGAAACATAATAGCACAGTGTCATGGGCATGTAATGAAGACAAAATGTTTTTGATATTCTCACCTTATGCCAGCTGTTCCTCTCGTCCCAGGAAGACAGGCCCAAGCTGCCGCCCTACCAGGACCTCCTGGCCCTTCTACGCCGAATGCCTCTCCACCTGCAAGACGCTTGGTAAGCACACACATTGGAATTGGTTTTGATCCAGGTAGAGGTTTTGAAGAAAGTTTATAAGTAGACCACCACTGTAGGTAGATATGTAGACTATTTGAAGCTTTGATCAAAGTTTGCCATCTAGTATCCATCATGCACAGTATCTGCTAAAATTAACATTTCCAACTTTTGTAATGTTATGCAGGAATTTTGTAAACTTTACTATTTTAAAATTAAAATATAAATTCCCTGTGTTACGTTAGGAAAGTCTTTTTTTCTTACTTTGAGCACCTCAAGTAATTGTATCAAATTCCTCATAATCTAAATAACACATTTCCTTTTAAACAACATTGTTTTCTCAAACAATCGTTTTGATATCTAAATCTCTACAACAGATGGACAAGCTGGACCCTGACATGAAGAAACTCTTTCTGTCTGTTGGAATCAAACCCGACGATAAAATCGACGTAGAGACCATGGAGTTAATCTTCGATTTTGTTGACAAGAATGGAGGAATAGACGCTTTTAAGAAAGAAATGGCCGTGAAGACCCCCACCGCTAGAGCTGGTAAATATGTTTAATATGATGCATGTACAGTTAAGCATCAATGTGAAATAACTTCAACCTTCTCACTAAAGATCTTTGATGGATCCACTACAGTAAGATGCACCCATACTGGTATGATAGAATTCAACGAGATTGATGGTGATTGAAAAAAGCACAAGCAGTAAGGGGAGAATATGATAAGAATATAGGTGATCAGAAAATCAAATACAGCCCCATACGGAAAGTTTGTTCACATACCTTTATATCCTAGTGCAAATATCATGTAAATTGGCATGTCTTTGAGGCATCGTAGCATTTCGAAAAAGAAACGAATAATTTAGAATTTTAAAGAAGTTAAAACCCATTGCTCTTTAATGCAATCGTATGCCATTGTTTACAGTTAACCATACTAATTTTTGGCCAAAATTTCAAAAACAGTCATTTTTATTTTTCTGCATAAAATCCTATATAAAATAAGTGATTAACAGCTTTGAACACAAGTCATGTTTGTTCATTTCATTAAGTCAATATGGTTTTGCTGCGTTTTTTCTTAGAGAGTCGAAATAAAATATTTTTAATTTCGAAAATGTGACCTCTTCTGTCTAATTCAAATTTTGGCGTTCACATACACATTCCCAAAGAGAGATACTTTGTCAGTTCTGCTAAAGTTATTTTATTGACGTTCAAATCGAACACAAAATACATGATATTTGCACTAAGATACAGTTGTAAGTAAACAAACTTTTGATATGCAGCTGTATAGGTGATCAGAAAATCAAATAAAGTGATCAAAATAACAGTGGTGATAGCGATAAGATAAAGGTATTGAGAAAAATAAATCAAGGATATAAAAAATATAATAAAGGCGATAGAAACGAGAGCAAGGCAACAGACAAAATTAAAGTACAGAATAAAGAGAATTTAGAAATGAGTGTAGTTGGGTGTTATTAGGAAAAGACGGGAGAAGGAAAAGTTGCTGCTTGATTATTTGGAACTATTAATAACGATTTTCTATATATTGGTTTCTACAATATTGTTGTTCTGATTAACATAGAAGAAGAGCTTCATTCAGTATATATGGTCATACGACCGAGAGTACACTTTCACAAAACAACATATGAGCACATGGACAGGGCAAAGAATTTAAAAAATATTATACAGGCAAGTTTCGTTTAAGAAAAACAGGAATATTTTAAAGTATATTTAACTTTTTCGTTGTAAGTAATTGGTTGAATTTCACGCTTGTCGGATGTAAAGTATAAATAGTATAATCCGGTATGTACAATGATCGCTGCTGTGAATAAAATGGACAAACGAGGAAAAAATTATATTCATCTTGAATTTGGTCTAATGTACACTTATCACATTTTCTAGAATCCGTAGTTAAGGTCTTCAACATTGCCACATTCTTGTGTTAGCCACACATATTAAAAACACCAGTAGGAAATAAAAGTAGATGAACACGAGATACCAATATGCAAGTCCCATTGTTGTCATAAGCCTTTAATATTTCATATGAGACTTTTGGGTAACGGTAAATTTCCATTAGAGGAGTCTACACCAATACTTTATGCAACGGCTGAAATAATGTACACAAAGATGGTTTCTCCCATTTTCAAAATGTTTAATATTCGATATTACAGTTTTGCTCACATAGATATATCTTTTAAGATATAGACATAAATGATATATAAAATGACATTCGATATTTGATAAGTACCCCCTTACCTTACAAAACAAATAGGCGCCCTCTTCTCATAACTAAACATAAGTAGTTTCATAGTAAAAACATTTTTGAGTCTTGATTTCTCCTCAATTCTTCAGGGAGAACCGTATATGCAAATTCGTTCCAACTATATTTAGTTGGCATTCTATGTCTCCTTTTTTTAGATCTATAGAATGCCAAGACATGTTATTCGTTCCACTGAATTTTATTGTTTGCCGTTTTCATAAGCGCCCCCCTCTTTTCAATTACATGACCACTCAGGGCTTAATACATCAAATACAGTTATTACATTAACAATATTATTTATGTCAAATTAGCTTATAGAAAAAAAAAGTTAAATAATTTTTTCCAAGTTGGTCTGATATATAATTTAGAGTATCCAAGATAGTCTGATGTCTTCAAACATTCAAATAAATATCTCGCATTGACTATTTTGGTTAGTGAATGATTGATAAGATTATTAAAGGATCGTTAGTAAGATGAAGAGAATTATGTCTTAAATACACATAGCAGAAAACAAATATCTCGTCAACACTAACCACAATAAGAAACCGTCCAATACAGCGACATCTCATTGCTCAGTTCTAAACCAAAGTTGGAATATCTTCAAAATTTAATTGCACTTTATGAAAAAACAATCTGATGAGAATAAATCTTCAAAAGTTATTTGATTAATGCAAAAAAACACGGTAAACTTCATTATGGTAAATATAGGGTTTAAATTTGGATCTTAAAGTTTAGTTATAACTTAAAATTTAACACAAATTAATGACCAATTGTATTTGTTCTAGCTCCCCCACTCCCAGCTAGAACTGCTGCCCAAGCGCCCCCACCCCCTCCCCCTGCCCGGACTTCTGGAGCCCCTCCTCCTCCCCCAGTGAACCGAGGACCTCCTCCACCCCCCTCGCGTGTACCATCAAGGAGCCAGGCACCGCCTCCTCCACCCCCAAAACGCCATGTCCAACCTCCCAGGGCTCCTGTGGTATCCCCACCCAGACCCCCATCCGCAGCTCCCATGGCAGCCCCTCCACCACCAACACCACCCTTGGATGGTGCCCCTCCACCCCCTCCTCCTCCTTCTGGAGGCCCCTCACCTCCCCCTCCCCCACCTCCTCCCCCAGGCGGTGATGGTACGGACACGCCAGCCTCAGCCCCTCCATCACAAACACCACCCATGGGTGGTGCCCCTCCACCCTCTCCTCCCCCTGCTGGAAGTGCTCCACCTCCCCCTCCCCCACCTCCTCCCTCAGGTGGTGATGGTATGGACACCGGCCGGGGGAACCTGTTTGTCCAAATTCATCAAGGTATGACGCCCAAGAAGGTGGAACCTGGTGAGTACATGAGCAGCGGCACCGATGCTAGAGGAGACCTGCTCAAGGCCAGGCGAGTAGGAGCCAATCTCAAGAAGGTGAACAATGAATAAGATTTTCCAAGATCATCTTCCAACGCATTGCCTAACCTTCGCAAGAATGACTTGCTAAGATTAGTCTTGCATCATCCCCAACCTTTCTGTGCTTGTCAAACAGGTTGCTGTGGTGGATCTTGACAGTTCAATGTGAAATCATATGAGAATTGCAACTGCACTAAGAACAGAAATTTTCGGAAAATAGCGTTAAGGGTTGAATAAGCCATTGACATTGGTACAATTTTAGCCATGCAGGATAATCACAATGTTCTTGTTCTATTGTTTGTTCTACAGAATTTGTTTGAGGTCGAAGTGATGTTACAAATGAATTTGGAATAGGAAAATGTCCCCAGTCAAACCAGCAAAATATAACAAGACAATTGCATATCAATTACACTTTAATCAATCAAATAATAAACAAAGTGTTTAAGATTACAATATCAAGCTAATACAAGCTATGATACAATATCAAATGAGTCACACTAATTAGCTAAATAAATATATTCACCAGTCCTTATGAATCACACAGTTGATGAGTATAGAAAACAGTCAGTGGGTCTTGATAGGAGATAGATGAATCCGGCTTGTAAAGGTATCCAAAAACAGTGGCACGGCAGATGATTGCAAAGTTGATTGTAAGAAGCAAGTTGAGTAAGAGTTCTAATGCCGGCCTTTATATAGGTTAGATTCCTTCTAGAATGTTCCACAACAAACTCCAATCAGAAGTATCCAACTCAAGCAATCAAGATATAGATAGAACATTCTAGAATAGATGATTCTAGAGACTGCTAGATAGGACTATCAAAACAAGTGCAAGTGTGACCCACTAAACAATACAACAATGTTAAACTTATGAACAATCACATAATCATAACAGTGACATTGCAAGTAGATGCAAGAGTATATTGTTAAGTGATAACCCAGTGACATAATTTGGAAACGTTAACTCGAAGTGACCCTGATATCCTGCAGGCTGAGCAGTCCAACACGCAGGCGAGCCAGCAGGAAGACAGTGCAGGACTGGTGATAGCTCTCGCCCGGGCCCTCGCTAGCAGATCTAAAGATGTAGCAGGGATAACTTGGACAAGAGATAACCAAAGGGATAAGAAGTTCATTCACATACTCATACCATTTGAAGGTAAATATAGCATTATAGAAGAGGTGTAGGTAACAGTATTAGTTCTCTTTTGACAACCTGAAACAAAACATAAAATACATTATAAATATATGCAAATTGAATATATAACACATCATACATTACAGGCATATCTAAGAGATTGAAACATTCAATGCAATGACATATAATTCATTAACAGATACTTACATCTGCATCAGACATAAGATAATGCTTATACTTAACATAAGAGTAATTTAATACATGAACTACATTTAATGAGGAGTTACACATTGGTATTACATACAACAGTTACACATTATACAGATATAATCTGATATGAAACCCTTCGTAAATTATGAGGTGAACTGTCACTAAAAATAATGATGGTGATAGATAATACCAAGTATGCCTAATATAACACAACCATTACATGTGCTAAATGTTAGATATAAATCCTTGCTTTAGCATGTGAGACTAAAGGCATATTACATTCATACATCATACACACATAACCCTTACCATATATGTTATGATATTTAGGCGTATATTGCAGTGCGTTTCAACGTTTGTGCTGGTTAACTTTATAGATTTAGGAAGCATGCATCTTAAGAGGTATGCCTCCCTAACATAAATGAAACCCTTAGTGAAAGATGAGGTGAACTGTCACAACGGAGACCAAAACATATTCCTCATTAACCATAACACAAAAGCTACGCAGTTTTTCTCTGTAATGGTTAATGAAGAAATAGGCTTATCACTGCTTATCCATAACCACTATTTATACCTACTTTATAACAATATTATTTATAGATAACAGATTCAAACCTGTCATTATCAATATTCAATTGAGCATCCATGATAACATATAAGTAATTATGTACTGCCCAGCATTTTCTGCTTGTTTGGTTATTGCAATTGTCATTTCTTCACTACCATTTTCAATTCTTCTTCCAGAGCAGTGAAGTTGGTCATCATCAGTTGTTCTAAGATCAAGCCACAAAACGTACTTGTCAGTTAAAAACATACCTATACTCATATCAATCAGACATAAATCCTTCATCACCATATTTTTCATTTGATGACGTTTTATACTGGGAAGTTTCGTAATTTCATCCCATGTTTTCCATATGTTGACAGTAACGTTGATTCAGTACCCTTTCAATAGCTATGTGTACAGTTTTGATTTTAGGATTTTAAAATGATTTAGCCATTCTGTCAAATTCAGCAGTAGGGGTTTCGAATAGCAGGCACATTTATATTATTACTATTTGAATGGATTATTTCCGTCTTTCTGATTGGCCTTCTTGGTCACATGACAGCATTGACGTCAAGCGATGTCAACCTGTGTAAATCGCAAGAGGTTGATATAACAATCCAAACCTTTGGTGGATAAAATAGATTTCGGAAATCCCGGTCTTAAACTCTGTACTTCGCGTATAATACCTTAAATCAAGTGATAGCCATCGGTTTGTCTTTGTGACTGTGCGGAATTAGAGTAACATCCCTTCCGTATCAACAACGATGACGAAGTACGATCGCAGTATATAGACAAGAGACTATTGTATTAAGAATGGATTTCATGTGCCAAATCTGGTTCTGTAACTTTGTCAAATTCTTATGCAATATTCTTAATTTCATATTTCATTTCATTATTCCCTATAATAACATGTTTATATTCATTAAATGTTAGTTCAAGCAGCTTGGAATAATGTCATATGACAAATTGACAGGACCAAATTTATTAAAAAGAAAACAACAGGAAGACTTAGACGAAAAAGTAACCCAAATGTTCACTTAGTTTACCAGCGAGGGTATAAAAAGGGCAAGGCACTTCCGCTCAAAAATTTACAGACTAAACTAGGTGTAGGAGCTTTTTGTGACGAATTAGGCTTTGTACATGTAGATTATACAAATACATACCAAAACTTCCAGAAAAGCTTGAGAGAGCACTTTCAAGATCAAATTCGGTATTAAATGAAGCAGAACAAACTTTAGTAAAAAAATAATCCAAGGCGTTAATGAAGCTAAGGATGCAATAGATAAAGCCATAATGACTATCAATGACCCGCCCTTAAATACTGAGGGGTTAGAACTAAGTAGACTAACAAGCAAAAGAAAGGTTTCACTCATTTTTTCAAGTCTATAAAATATAAACAAACACAGATATGAGAATTCTGACGATTGGTTTATTTTTCCAATATTCTCTTTAAAAAGCATCCAAATACGGCACTTAATTTGCCCCAACACACAAGACATTTGGTCAATATTAAAATTACACAAATGTGGGGTGAGAAGACAGGTGCCCAGAAACTCTCAGTAGTCACAGGAATCATTGCGTATGTCATCAGTAGCGAGTATGAACACCGTGAGCATCACATCAAGCCGCCTCATTGAAGTCGTCAGGCGTAGGATGACGTCAGCAGGGATCCTATTCCATATGTTTAACACAGCTTGCTCAAGTTCCTGCTGGTTGTTTGGAGGTGGCACCAACTGTCTCAAATGGCGGTCAAGGTCATCCCAAAGGTGTTCATTGGGGTTCATCTTGTAAGTTGAATGGCCACGGCAAAACAGTGACGTTGGCGTTTTCGAGGTAGTCTCTAACAATTTGGGCAATGTGAGGTCTTGCGATGTCGTGCTGCAATATCAATCTTCTTGGCTGTTGTTGGATAAAAGGAACAATGATAGGTCTCAGTACCTCATCAATGTAACGCTGGCCAGTCAGATTCCCTCTCAGAAAAACCAGCTGCGTCGTCATTTGGCAACAAATCCCTCCCCACACCATGATGTCTCCGCCTCCAAACGGGCGAACCTCTTTAATGCAATTTGGCGCAAGTTGCTCGCCCCTTCGTCGATAAACTCGAACCCTGCCATTGTTCCTGAATAGGCAAAACATGCTCTCGTCTGTAAATAGCACCATCGCCCAGTCACGTCGCTACCACCGGCGTATATTACGTGTCCATTGTAATCTGCATTTACTGTGTAAACGGGTCAAAGCTATTCCACCGAAGGGGCGGTAGGTTCATATACCAGCCAAAGCCGACAAAGGGTTGTTTTTGTGCTGATGACATGACCAAATGCGTTCGCCGCTGTAGATGTGCCGTTACGAATCGGTTTCTGAGGTGAATGTGCCTGCTGTAGTGATCTTCGGCCGCAGTTGTTACCCTCAGTCTTCCCGATCTTGGTCTGTCCTGTGTTTGGCCCGTCTGCTGGTAGCGTATTAACAGCCCTCTGATGGTGGTTTGGCTACGGTTGAATGATCTTGCCATTTGACGTTTGGAAGCTACCATGGTGGACATACTGAGCGCTTGGTCATGTTGCGTTTGCGTAAGTCTTGGCATACTTTTGGTGTTTTTTATGTTTTGTTATGGCTGCTCTATTGCTGCACGTTTTGCACATGTTTGTGATGCACAATTCAAGTGGCTGCGTTCGATGTGATGTGTTGGTGTAGAGGAAACATTGCAGTAATAGTATCATTTACTGCTTAGAATCAAACATGAACACATTGAACATGAAAACATAAATTAGCCAAAGGGGACAACCCAGAACAAAAAGAACGGGTTATTAAGTAAATAAATGATTTAAAAGATAAAAGGTCGGCACGTTACAAGCTTCTTCAATAAAAAAAAGAAGTATAACGATGTTATTAAATTAGAAATAAATTTAAAATACTATTAAACTATCCTGAAATAGAAAGTGTTATACGTTACGTAATATTTTGGTGGCATTCTAAAAGTTGTAGTAGTAATGAAGTACACCGTTTTATGGATATTCACCTTCTTTATTGCAACGTTCCGGTATACTTCCATGTACCGTATTCAAGCATATGGACAGAAAAGACGAATGAATGTATTTATAGATGTGTTTACAGAAACAACAAATTGAGGTTAACAATGACATAACAATTTAAGGAGCTATACCGAAATTTGGTCATCCTTGGTAATAGTTTGTCCAGAACCTGACATATTACAGAGCTTGTGGTTCTATCTTCTCCCTTATCTTTTCAGATGATGAAGATGACGACGATGATGACTATGAAGACGATGAAAAGGATGACGACGAATGGGATAATTAAATAATGGATAGCCTCTGTGATAAACAAAAACCTTGTTTTGTTAGCTGTTTGGTGATAGGATCCTTCAACAGTTGTGTTTATTTGTTATAATCAAACACCTTGCATTTGGTATTGGATGATTTGTGTAATCAACATTTGAAATCTAATTGAATTAATAGCTGATGAATGTTAAAAAACTTATTGTGTATACCATTGTAAAAAAACCCATTTGATTAGTTAATAGGTCCTATAATGAATTAATGTATACTTGAACATGTGACATATGGCACTTTTCACTCGAAATCTAATATTGTAACGAAAAATATGGCATTTACAATTATTTGATAGATGGTTTACCAGAATACTACTAAATCTAAAATATAACACATTCTTTATAGGGATCGCAGTTTTCCATTGTCAAACTTTGGAATTGATTGACGAATTCATAATTTCTCCAATGATTTGAAGATAAATAAATAATAAATTCCTTTAAAACGTTACATCTTATCTGAAAAAGTACTCAATCAAAAAGCCTTTATAGATGACTTAACGAGAATTGAGACGATTGACAAGTGGCTCTCTTTTAGAGATAAAAATATCTAAGCATCAAACTTTTGTTGTTGTCATTTGTGATGACTTTATTAAAACACTCTAGAACTGAAACAAGGAAACAAGGGGACATTAGTCTGTTGATTAAATGCAACGTACACCTTGATATATTATAATATAAGAACTTGTTCTCTTCTTGTCCTTTAGATGTTCACTTACCATTTATCTACGTGCTAATCTATTGAAAGAGCTACGGTTCTTGTTCTAGTGAGAACAGTAAGGTATTGACTGAAATAATTTATTGGACTTCACACCGACCAAGCATTTCTGACACAGCCCCATCATTTCATTTTCACAAGACAAAGTTTTCGGCCGAGGTAATGAAATAGAAGGCGTGTACTGTGGATAATCAATGCGGTCAACTTGTCTCCACTTACAATGTATAATGTAGGGAGTAATGAAAGAGCCCAGTACAGTAATATTAGTGTTGATAATTTCTTTAAAAACACATGATTCGAAAAAGTAAAATAGTCCATAAGAAACGAACTAGTCATAATTTTGAGTTAATTAAGACAGACAGCATTAAAAGGCGTAAACAGGAATAAGCCCCTTTCATTTCCTGTAAAATAGTACGACATTTGTGATCTTTATTTCAGTTGATGTTCCAGTCAGCATGAGTTCATTACAAATGCGAAACGTTTTCTTTTTTGAGAAAATAATATAGAAAGTGAAATGATTTGACTGCTGTCAAGCGTTCTGTTTATTAATCAACAAGATTGTTTTATAATATTTCTTTATTCAAGAAAATAGTATCAGTTCAAAACCAAAGACGAGCCATGTCAATTTGATGCCGCAAAAGGGGAGGACAGCAAAAACGCTGTCTGCAATAATAATGCAGGGCAAGCTTTTGACCATGACGTACTTAGCTGCTGCTTACCACGTAAGTGAAACTTCACTGGTACGATCAATACATGAGCATTTACATATTAATAAGGTATCTGAATCCACAGGATGTTAACTCAAGAACACAAGGGAACACGTGTCATGTTTAGTCAGCAACTTCTAACGAATAATGCAGATAACCAGAAACATTTTGGGCTCATAGCATTACTCAGGATAAAACTTGGGTTCACCATTTTGAATCTGAGACAAAATGACGAAGCCTGCCGCGGAAACACCCCACAAACTACCCCAAAATATAATAAAACATGTGCCCGAAAGGTAACGGTCATGGTATCCGTTTGCTTGGACTCACAGGGTATAATAATGAATAATTGGTTGTGGAAGGGTTCTACACTCAATGTTGTCTATTCCGTTAATGCAAATCTGTAGGTTCAAGGATCTTCCCATCACTGGGCTTGTGTAAGGTACATTGATTTGGAACTCTTACATGGCTATAGTTCCGAGTTTCATATAATCAAGTTTTGCTTGACTTACTGACTGGCTCATCGACCATAATAAATATCTCTTGATGACTACGACTATTTCTCTTACAAGGTTAGGTTATTCAGTATCGATTTCTGAGAGTAGACATGAGAGTAGGCACATGTCCCCATTTATTAGAAGGCTCGTCTTTCACATTTGACAATGGCAAAACATTTGAAATAAAATCTAACTTTGATTGCAATTCAAAAAATGTCATTTATGCAATAATGTGCCCTAAGTGTAAAAAATCCTATATTGGTAAAACTGAATGCCTAAGAAATAGGGTAACCTTACACAGACAACCCAATAACGATAGCAGATACCGCTGTTTATTTGTAAATAAACATCTTTCTACTTGTGCAAATGGTGATTTCAAAATATTTCCTTTCTATAAATTATTTCATAAATCTAACATGGGCAGTGTCTCAAATGCACTTTTACGACTTGAAGAGTCCTTCATTGACACCTATAGACCCTCACTAAATAAACAATGAGATGATTACCCTTAAATCACTGACATATATCTCTAACTACAATTGAGCTATTTAAAAACAAAAGGGATTATGTCACATTAACATATTGCTCAAGGGGTAAACTCATAAGAGAGTGATTGTGTCAATCAGAAGACCAACAAGGAAGAACCATGATGTCACCTGATTAGCATAATTTACAATATATCCTTGTACATTGTACGTATATTTTGATATAAAAACGCTTATAATGCGATGCTAACGATTATAATGTCTTGTATGCTGAACTTACAACTGTTTATGTGATGAGAGAATAAAAATAAAAAAGGTATTCAATTGAAATGCCACAATTTAAGAAGAATTGTAGAATAAAATGAAATTTTCCCGCGTCTTTATTTTTCAAATTAAAAGTTAAATAAAGAATTACGGCCTCGCACTCTCCGAGAAGTTTCTCATTATTTGTAGTGTATTACAATGATATTTATATCGAGATTTTAAAAATTATTGATATTTAAGCCAGGAATTCACATGGTAAGATTTACTTTCAGTCCTGGAGTTAGGTCAATAAACTGTCCGAAATTTGGGGAATCAAAGGGTCTACTTAAATATTTATGTTAGGAAAATATTCAAACAATTTTGCTAATGTAGATCTGAATCGAATTACTTAAATTTGACAGTTAAGTTTGCTGACAATTATTCGTTTTATATCTAGAAATATATATATATATATATATATATCTTAAAATTCAGTTACCAAAGACAACAATATAGTATACACTACAGTTGTAGGGATACGGTAAGCTGATGTCACAATTATCTAGTTTCTTTATTGAAATAAGATTAAACACGTATTTGAAATAACTTGATTTTATGACCCACTACTTCTTTTACTTATCTTTGGGAACTTTAATCGTGACTAGTCCATGTGTAATCACATCGGAATCGTAAGTGCACGGAGGCAGTGCTGTAGACAATAACGTTGCGCCACTATGTCGATAGCTTTGTTTGCGTTCCTAGCCTCGTTCTCCTTTTCAAAATGGCGTCGCGTGAATAAGGTCAATAACATAAGTCGTTTATGTGGTTGGAGTCACAAATGTCACACTTTTAGTAATGTTGTAATTTTAAAGTGAATTACCGAGTGTTATTAAATGTATCATCTTAAAAAAATGAAAAAATAGTCGCGATTTTTTAAAATGGACAAGTACAGGCCCCCAATGCCAAACTTGAAACTGAAACTTATCTGAAGCAGACAGAAGCAAACGTAGGTCCAAATATTGTTTTTAGGGGTTGAATAACTGGTACTAATGTAAAATATTTAATGTAAATTTTTTATTTAATTGAAATTTTTTGGGAATGATATTTGATATTTTCGAATTTATATCAACATACATAGTATTAAGATTCATGTAACACAAAACTATTGTTGACGATGTTCACCAATACACATGCCTGAGCTTCCAATTTAACAAAGTTTGACAACGAATATTTCGTGATTACTTCGTTCGAAACCTCTCTAAACCGGGTACATTTCTATGAGAAACATTATTAAAAATTTAAAATAATGATGATAAATGTCTTTTTACACTCATATTGGTCCAAACATTTTCAAGTTACTTATAACCTTTAAAAACTCTACAGTAAATATCTACCCCACACTTGGTAGATCTAATGTGTCTTCGTTTAGTAGGAGGTAATTATCGCTGCAAAAATGCTGGTCCCTGCTGCTATCTTGTCGTTGAAGTTCAGTATGTAAGGTGTCTTCTAATTGGCCTATTAGAAGGGCCTAAAGTAGGCTGAAATCCTAGCACAGAAAATGTGGGCCATGGTGTCAAGGGCGGAGCGGGAAGATGAAATCTTTTCCTTTCGGCCTTGACGTCGTGAAGATGGGGACCGCTGAGTCATCAACTCTATATTATATATTTTTATACATACATTTTCAATTAGCTAAAGAGTATGTACACAAGATTTCACTTTCTAGGAATTGTGCGTCTGAGAAAAACATGAAGGTATTTAAGGCATTTTTATAACTAAAAACGGGTCCTGTTGAAAACGGGCGTGGCGAAAACGACCAAAAGCAAACAAGAGAAAACGGTCTTAGTAAAAGAGAAAACGGCTATCGATTCATGAAATAACGGCCAAAGAGTTTTCAGAAAAAAGCTGTTTTAATTTAAGCCGTATAACATAATAGTTTATAGCTACATCAAATTCTGATTTCCATCTGGAGATAACAAGTAAATGAATGAAGAACTGAACTGAATCATTGTGACTGTGTTGATTTTTTTGTCAGAGATTGGAACTCGTCCATTGACATTATAGCTGTTCAAGAAACCAGAACCGATAAGTTTGAAGACATTACAGTAGATGGATATACCCTTATACTCAAACACAGATCTTCTACATCAAGGATCAAATCCGGAGGCATCGGCGTTCTTTAGTCTAACAATAAGACTCTGAAATGAAAAATGCATCAGTTAATCGAAAAATTTAAAAACTTATTATAAATGAAATGAAAAGGAGACTGAAATTTCTTCATTTTCAGAAATCAAGCTTTAAAGTCTTTTTATAGACTTGCTTAGGCTTTTACCTTATTTCAGGGTCTGGCCTACAGACTACGGCGTTCTTATACGAGACGATATAGCAAAGTATGTAACTCAATACCCTAACGTAGACGATAGTGTACTTTGGGTTAAAATTGATAAACAGCTACTGAAAGTAAAGGAAGATCTTTTTAGGTATAGTGTATATACCCCCACAGCAGTCCAGGTTTGCACGTGATGACCACTTCTCTGTCCTCACAGATGAAATACTTAATATTTTCACATTATCAAAGAATATTATCATTTGCGGAGACTTCAATGCCAGGAGTGGAGATTTAAAGGAATATTCCAATGCAAAATGAAATTTGCGCTAATAAAAGAATGTTTATTTCATATGCCTTACGTACAATTAAATAATTTTTAGATAATCGGGGTAGCCCATAATAAAAATTTGAAATCTGAATTTCTACTATTTAACCGGCCTCACGGACGCTGCCATTTTGCAGTCTCGATTAGCAAACGAGAGCGAGATTTGGGGCGCGTCAAACACCACGAAATTAGGATACACGGCCTGTCAAGCATGGGGATGCTCCAACCGAAACGATCGGGGGACAGACGCTCCCGCTTACGGGAAATCATATTTTCAGATCCCCAAGCCATCGAAGGACAAAAGTCTGACTTGTAGATGGCTGCACAAAACTGGTACAGGATGAACGGTCAAGACTTTTAAGTTCGCGCAGCACAAGGTTTGTACAGTTCCCCTCCATTATTGTTAACGATGATAAATTGTTTTTTTAAAGTGATTGATTATTAAAACCATACTGACTAAGTCCATACATATGTTTGGCAATGACAGTTATTGAGGATTTAAACTGATTAAGAATATGAGAGGTAAGTTAAATGCACTTCCTAGCCAATTTCCCAATCTAAAAATCTATATGCTAGATGACGATTATTCAGCGTAGCGAATCCTACTCGTGTACTCTCGTCGTTGGTTCGCAATCAAATTAATTTCGTACCCCCTGATCTGAAACATGAAGCTAGTTAACTTTTCGAATGTGTTCGGAGTTACTAGATCAAGCAATTAATTCCAGAAAGTAAGTTACACACTTTGACGGGGTATTTTTAAAATATAAAAGTGATTCACGGAATTTGTTTGAAATTATACGAAAAAACGTTTTTGTTACGAAAGACAGTGACTAGATCGCTGTTTTGTTATTTCATAGAACAATCTGAAATGTTTGCAAAATGTTTATTCCGACTTCAGGAGAACTAATGTATGTAAATATAAACAAAAGAATGTTGTTATTCTATTTTATCCATTGATTTCCATTAATATTTAATATATTTTTTTTAAATTTTAAAAATCAGTTCTTTAGCCAATCATTTGAAATGATAAAATCATGAATGTCTAAATTAATCTTCAACAACAATTATATATAAGTATAATCTCAATGACTCACATAATTAATTTTTTAAATTTAGGATTATAATGAAATTGTTATTTGATTGTTAAGTAGAATTTCATTTAGTTCAAAATTTACAGGTTGTTTGTGAAGACCATTTTAAAGATGAGTGTTTCCTAGGTGGGGTCCAATCTGGAGGAGGAAAAAAGCATCGCAAGCTGAAGACATGGACCTATCACACTATCACTTGGATATTATTGACTATTTGATTTGATGTTATTGATCTCCCAGTTTGTGAACCTATGGACCCATCACACTATCACTTGGATATTATTGACTATTTACTGTAATGTTATTGATCTCCTAGTTTGTGGAACCATGGACTTTAGTGAAATGTGATGTTTAATCAACACATACATTGAAAGACAGATGGGTGAAATTATGCATGATCAGCTTACATTGTTGAACTTAATTTGTAATAACTTAAAGTTATCTGTTCGTTAATCTGTTTGTATAAAAATATATACGGAAAGGCAACCCAGCATTCTATGCTCCTATTACCACTCATGTATTACAAGATTTGTTACTGTAGTTTGGATAGAAACAATCAAAGTTGATATAATTAACTCAATGTCACTCATGAAGATTCATGGCTTCATTAATTTCTTTAAACCCAGTATACTGCTCTTCAGGGAATTGTTGCCGAATTTTCAGGACGACACAGGCAGATATAACAGGTATAACTTTACGTATTCCTTTTCCCCACGAGATGACGTTTGATAAGCTATGAGCCTTAACTGTCTGAAATAGGTGGAACACGCAGGTCTATGGCATGGTATAGTCTCCATGTTTGAGAAACTTGAAGGATGTATGGTTCTCTTTTTACAATAACTCAAATTTCAACTAAAATCTCATAGTGCTGTAATATGGTATGCATTCTTTGCAATTAGTTTACATATTGAGTGTATATATACAGTGTTAATATGAAATGAAGTACCAAATTGCAGGTATATATCAGCACCATGCCAGAATTGAGTTGACACATCTGTGCATTGGTATTTGTTTCTCAATCAATTGGCAACTAGGTAAATATCCCAATGTTCATCATGAAAGTGATATGTGAATAAGTAATGATAAATGCATTGTATTTGTATTTAACATTTAACTACTAAAGGTCACTAACTTTGAATGAAATCGACTTAATGATGATTTATAATGTGTGGTATGTATATTTGTTATTATAGATAAAATATATTCAATAATCAATGCTGAATTTGTTGTCTTTCTTTTGAATTTATGTTTGATCCTTTTGAAATTTTATAACCACAGAACTTACTTAATGTTTCTCATTAGCAGAGTAAATTCAGAGTAAAATCTTCATTGAAATGCAGAAAGTGATAGCATACAGAACAATTGATTGGTCACAAATATTTGGAATAAATTGTCAATTTGTAGTAAAATGATTATATTCAAATTATTATTGTTTACAACATTCTTAAATTTTTTTCAAGTAAATTATTTTACAAATTCTATTCATAATTTGTGAAACAGTAGTCCAATTATCAATAATTCAAAATAGCCTTAATTTTACTCCTCGAGTTGATAATGTCAACCTACCGGTCTGTGAGGACATCTGGGGCTCGGCCCCCCATGCCGTTCAAAAAGCATGAATTAAATAAAGGATATTGTAAGAACAGGGGGACTTAAACGAATTGTTTGAAAATCGATGTGCTTAGTTATACAAGAGATGCCATTGATGCGATTGTGTAGGTATGATTCCTCTTGAAACATCGACATTCAACGGCATCGGTCATCAACGCACAATGCCCGCATTCGCACCATGACATTGACAAATGAGACGGTCGACGTTCCTATCAGAAACATCATTTCCATCTGAATTATCCAACTCATCCCGAATTTCCCCTTCCTCAAAGTAGGGTTCAAACATATAAGGTTTGATATCATATTCTATCTTTTAAGATGCAACGAGAGAAAAAAAAATTAAGGTCTATATATAAGCTAACTGTAGCAAGAGCGCAGCGCAGACATGGGAAAACGGCAGTTTGCTTTGCAAACTCTACTGCACTTACAAACACCTTGCACCGAATATCTGGTGTTTGAAGGACGCCATTTTTACCGGGAAGATGGCTGCGCCCGTGTCAAGCGAAAGTAGCAATTTCTGATTCATGTCTCTAAGTAACCAATCAACCAACCAAAACGTTTAATAATTTGTGAGAACGATCTTTGATACTCAATCTATTATTAGAAAAAAACTAATTCGCACTGGAATATTCCTTTAAGTGATATAAGTACCGTTGACCCTTCTGTTGGACATTATTTAGGACTCTCTGACAAAGATTTAGAAGATGTGAATAAGTAAGAATTTATTCTACAAAACTGTGACTTTTCCAAAAATGGAACATCAAAGGACAAATTTATCAACAAATATGGAGAGGAGTTAATTGATATGTGTGCAAGCACCTCTATGATTATTCTTAATGGCAGAGCCCATCAAGACAAAGATATAGGTGAATATACATGTGGGACCAAGAGTGTTGTAGACTATGTGCTAGTTTCAGGCGAAGTAACAAACCTTGTATCTGATTTTCAAGTGACGGATTATTCTGACTTTTTAAGTGATGTGCACTCTCCATTACAACTATCACTATCAAATAGAATCATTCATAATCATAATACCAGTGTGGACCTTGAAAATGAAAATCAAGTACAACCATCCACCCTCGTCGTTTCGTTATAGCCAAATCACATGACTTTGTATCAAATATAGATCAAGTTGCAATCGACACCCTGAAATGCAATGTACAACTTGCACGTGCAGGTCAGGGTGACCTGACATGGAATGTTATCACAGCTGTAGGTGACCTGTCTGATGTATTTGTCAACAGTGCGAGACAGACTTTTGGAACACGCAAATCAAATAAAATGTAAAAATCAAAAACATACTCTTGGTATGGAAGAGAATGCCGGCATGTTAAGAGACAATTCAAAAGAGCAAAGCGCTATTTTAAAATGAATCGAAATGAAGAATCTCGAAGAAAGATGCGACATTCAAATAAGATTTATAAAAGGACAATTACAAGATTTTATTCAAAACATGTATCCAAAAATAGAACCAAATATTCCCAAATGGCCAAAGGCAATTCTAAAGAATTTTGGAAAGTTTTCAAAAATAATAAAACTAATGAAGAGAATGGTGTCACCCTTGATGAACTGTTTGTATTTTTAAAAAATCTGAATAAGTCTGATGATGATTGTGAAAGTGTGGACCGTGGACCAGACATAACAGACTATAATCATGATTTAAATGAAGAAATATCAAGAACTGAAATCCTCAATGCAATTAATAGATTAAAGACTGGTAAATCTGCTGGACTAGACCAGATCGAGAATGAACATATCATATCTACACAAAATGTCATGATTGATTTGTTTTATGAATTGTTTAACTATGTTTTAGATACAGGAATCATTCCAGAAAGCTGGATAGTTGATGTTCTTAGACCTATTTTTAAAAAGAAGGGCAGTAGATATGATGCTTAAAATTATAGACCTATTACAATTTTGTCATGTTTAGGCAAATTGTCTACTATGGTTTTAAACGAACGCCTAACAACATTCGTGATGAAAACTCTGTTATTTCCGAAATTCAGACTTGGTTCAGAAAACAGTATTCCACAATTGATAATATATTTGTTTTAAATTCATTAATAGACATTCTAAGATCTAAAAAAAGAAACTCTTTTGCGTCTTTCCAAAAAGCATTTGATAACATTTGGCGTGTTGGTCTCTGGCAAAAATTACTCTCATATGGTATTCAAGAAAATTCCTTCACGTCATCCAAAATCTATATCAAAATATCAAATCATGTATAAAATACGGTGAAAATTTTTCTGGTTTTTTTCCCCTTGTGGTTAAGGAGTACGCCAAGGAGAAAATCTGTCTCCATTGCTATTTTCCCTTTATTTGAATGATGTTGAAATTTTTATGAATGAAAATAATATTAAAGGTATAGAATTAGACAATATTGTTGGCTTCTTAAAAGTTTATCTATTACTTTATGCAGATGGTACAGTCTTATTTGCGGAAAACCCCACTGATTTACAACAGTGTTTAGATATTTTTGGCCAATATTGTAATAGATGGAGGTTGAAGATTAATATTAAAAAACCAAGATCGTAATATTTGGCTCTGGTCATACCAAGCATAAGCCTCATTTTCGTTTAAATGAATCCGATATTGATATCACGGATTGTTATAATTACCTTGGAATTGTATTTCACAGAAACAGAAAATTTACACAGGCATTAAAATCTCTTAAGCAACAATCACTAAAAGCAATTCATATAATATTATCTAAGGCTAGAAATGAGCATCTACCTTTGGACTGTCAGTTTAAAGCATTTGATCACATGGTTTTACCCATTTTGTTATATGGGTCAGAAGTGAGGGGTTTTTGTAATATTTTATTATTAGAAAAGGTACATAAATATTTTCTTAAATTGTGTCTAAACCTACGTAAGAGCACACCAGATTATATGTTGTATGGAGAGATTGGTAGATTCCCTATTGATATCTATGTTAAGAAAATGATGATTTCATATTGGCTTAAACTAATTACATTTGAAATTTCCAATAGATTGTCAAGTATTTGTTAAAAATTTTTGTTCAGAAAGTCAAATGTAAATACAACTCTAATTGGCTAAAGTATATCAAAAGTATATTAGACAACTGTGGACTTAGTTTTGTTTTGAATAATCAATGTGCTGTTGATAAAAGTTGGCTCTTATCCACAGCTGAAAGAAATTCAAAGGATCAATTTATCCAAAACTGGCATTTTGAAAAGTCTCTATCATCCAAAGGAAAATTCTATTCTTGTATCAAACCACATTTCGCCACAGAAAATTATATATTCCTACCATTTAACATTTCAAGGCCTTTATTAAGAATTAGGACAAGTAACCATTCACTACCAGTAGAAAAGGGAAGATGGTCTCATGTCCCCTATCTTGATAGAATCTGCTCACTTTGTCATCTTGGGGTTGGCCATGAATTTCACTACTTATTTATTTGCCCATCACTTGTGTGTGAAAGAAATAAGTTTGTTAATCAATATTTTGTCATTAGACCCAATCTATATAAATTAAATCAGCTCCTATCTGCTCAGGACTTATGCACACAGAGAAAACTTAGTAAATTTATTAATTGTTTATTTGATAAATTTAAAGAATGATTATGCTGCCTCAAAATTACATGTATGTATTACTTATGTATCCATATACCACTGTGAGTGGTCTTTGTGGAAATAAAACTGATTGAAATGCAGCCGCGCATAATTTTTACTTTTCAAAATAAGTTTTACCCTTTTGATAAGCCATATTATCGTAAGCGAAGTCACATGTTTTTGAAAGCAGAAACAACAACATTAGCCAACCGTCATGAGATTGAATTTATCACAAGACAACGCCTTATGACTTTTGAGGAGTATCCTTACTTTAAAAGGACAGTTCTTTCGTAATAGTTCTTTTGGAAACGAATTTCAAGGGGACTTCTGGTTTATACATGTATGTTATTTATTTATTATTTACTATTGGCCGTTTTCTCCAGTTCCCGCTAAAAATTGCATATTTTGAAGTAAGAATACAAAAATAAATTCTCCTGACTGTTGTTTCAGTTTCAAACAGTTCAGTAACGTTTGTTCTTCAGTTGTCCAATCAATGACAAGCCATGAAATCCACAGAATAAAAAAGTTGCTTATCCTTAAGAATTATGGTTATTGTTGATCAGTCTAAAGCTTAAATAGTGTTAAATTGTAAATTGTATGTATCTGAGGTTAAAGGGGCAGTAAGATGTTTTTTTTGAAAGATTTATTACTTCAAAGTTTCCCAAAAGTAACATTAATTTATGCCAAATTTATTATATTTAGAAAGACAAATCATCTCAATACTCAATTCCATTTTCCGTAGTCGAAGATGAAATAATCAAATATCAAGTTAAACCCACGGCCTGCCATTTTTGTGTAAACATCATTTGAGGTAGGGAAATTGATTCGCAAAGCTCAACCGATCATGGTACAATCGTTTAAAACTGCTTCTTTTGATTCAAAATAAACTTAATATGTCAAAAAAAACGTGCTACTGCCACTTTAATCTGATAAGTTACGTCACCTACAGATAAAGAGCAAGCAAAGAGATCATATTGTTTTTTCTTGTCTTTGGCTTATACAATTACCCTAACCGTCCTGTATTGTATCATCTCTTTGCCAACGGAAATGCCTGTACAATAGAGTCTCCAAAAGCGTTACTCTACGTTGCCGTGTTTTTCTCCACAGATGCATTTTGCAATTTTGAAAATAGGGGGTTCTTAACTTTGTTCTCTATGTATATATATTTTTAAGAATTAGTCATCTTTGCCAGGTAATAATCATGGAACATATCATCCTAATAACACATATGGCGGCATCATTGACGTTTTCAAACAAAAGGATGAAGTTATATGTCACTGATAATATTGTGTTTTAGTAAATAACATTTACACATTGTTAAATATCTTTTAAAATAGACACATCATCTTAATATTTGATGCCACCATTTAGTCTTAATGACCGCTGTCAGGTTGAACGTGAGGTTGTTTGGTACTCGGGCCATTGACAAGAACTGGATGAACTTTGGGTTGCTGAGTAATCGAACCACAGGGACCGATTGGGTTTCCTCTATAGAGAGGGAGAGGTGGTGTTGTTCTCATACTGACAGGTTGTTGTGTTGTGGCCATTAAGGAATCCCATGGGGATGAAGGCGCTTTAGGAGCTCAGAATCATTACACACATACATACAATGCATTTCAATGAGCAGGTGACCCTATGGAAGACATCTCTGTTCCAATGCCTGATGTTTTTGTTGCTAATGAGAGTCATAGTTCGACTCTTGTAGATGGGAAGCTAGAGCCAGTGCGCTCTTCCTGGAGAGATGGTCGACATCAAGGCCCCACAACGTGACAGCTTTGAGGAGGATAATGAGGTTGTTGTGGTGTGTGGTGTATGGTGATGTTATTGATGACGATGCTCTCTCTTAAAACTATGATTTTGATAAATTGCTGATGTCCAAAAAGCAGCTGAATCAAACAGTCATATGGAGATTGAAAATGAATAATTTGCAAGAATGTACTCCTATACTACATGCCTGTGATGTGTGTAATGACGGAATTAGTACCTATGTGTTATCTTTCTTCTTTGTACCCTTTAAATCTATCCAATGATTTAGAAGTAAAACAACACATTCAAAATACAAAATTTTAAGTTTTTTCCAAGGCTGATTTGGTGTATTTCAATGATAGTAGATTAATGGTAGGTCCCTTGGTTTGCTTTTGGACACTTAATTTGTGTGTTAAAAGTACACATAAGTACACAAAAGGGTTACAAGTACTCATAATTCTATTTTCAGTGCAAATAATGTAAAATAAAGTGATATACATTAACTGTAGAGAAGAGAAAATAGTTTGTTTCCAAGGCCGAGTTGGTGTATTTCAATGATAGTAGAATAACGGTAGGTCCCTTGGTTTGCTTTTGGACACTTAATTTGTGTGTTATAAGTACACATAAGTACACAAAAGGGTTACAAGTACTCATAATTCTATTTTCAGTGCAAATAATGTAAAATAAAGTGATATACATTAACTTTAGAGAAGAGAAAATAGTTTTTTCCAAGGCCGAGTTGGTGTATTTCAATGATAGTAGAATAACGGTAGGTCCCTTGGTTTGCTTTTGGATACTTAATTTGTGTGTTATAAGTATACATAAGTACACAAAAGGATTACAAGTACTCATAATTCTACTTTCAGTGCAAATAATGTAAAATAAAGTGATATACATTAACTGTAGAGAAGAGAAAATAGAATTGTTACCGATCGAAGTCATGAATGATGAGCTTTTGTAATGGAAACCTAAAATTTCGTACAAATGACTCATGGTAGCTATCTGAAATGTCTGTCAATGGATTCAGTGACCTTTTAAACATACATTTAGATACCAAGATTATGGTTCTATGATAATTAGAACCAAAGATATGTGGACATCCACCTTTTGGTGTGACGCTTCAGAGAATAAGTAAATGAGGGGGGTACCCATGGAAATATGTAAAATGAAACATTGCATCCCAGTTTATACACTGTTACAACTCAAATTTGCTTAATAGACATGTCAAGGCTTCAAAAAAAGTTAGTTTCGTTCTGCAATGGGGGGGGGGGGGGGGGGGGGGGGGGATTGCATGGGGACCCCTAGTGGTCGGTGGCCGGTGCCGGTGGACATTTATGGAAGGATGGAGGGCTCTTGGAGGGGCAGGGGCAGATTTCGCCGGGAAACAGTTACAGCTGGGGATATAGGAGCTGAAACATTGATAAATGGAGTAAGTGATTACTCTCTCTAACCCCTATCTCTATACCTCCTCTCTCTACACCTCCTCTCTCTTCTCCTTACTCTCTCTACACATCCTCTCTCCTTTCCTTACTCTCTCTACACCTCTCTCTTCACCTTACTCTCTCTACACCTCCTCTCTCTACACCTCCTCTCTCTTCTCCTTACTCTCTCTACACCTCCTCTCTCCTTTCCTTACTCTCTCTACACCTCTCTCTTCACCTTACACTCTCTACACCTCCTCTCTCTACACCTCCTCTCTCTTCTCCTTACTCTCTCTACACAGCCTCTCTCCTTTCCTTACTCTCTCTACACCTCTCTCTTCACCTTACACTCTCTACACCTCCTCTCTCTACACCTCCTCTCTCTTCTCCTTACTCTCTCTACACCTCCTCTCTCCTTTCCTTACTCTCTCTACACCTCTCTCTTCACCTTACACTCTCTACACCGCCTCTCTCTACACCTCCTCTCTCTTCTCCTTACTCTCTCTACACAGCCTCTCTCCTTTCCTTACTCTCTCTACACCTCTCTCTTCACCTTACACTCTCTACACCTCCTCTCTCTACACCTCCTCTCTCTTCTCCTTACTCTCTCTACACCTCCTCTCTCCTTTCCTTACACTCTCTACACCTCCTCTCTCTTCTCCTTTCTCTCTCTACACCTCCTCACTCTACACCTTCTCTCTCTACCCTCTTCTCTCTACATCTCCTCTCTCTATTTATCCTTGCTCTACTCCACCTCTCTCTACACCTCCTCTCTCTATACCTCCTCTCTCTTCACCTTACTCTTTCTACACATCCTCTCTCTTTTCCTTAATCTTTCTACACCTAATCTCTCTATTTATCCTTGCTCTACTCCACCTCTCTCTACACATATTATATTATATATTATATGTGTTTATCATATGTACATGTATCAAATACCAAGTCTGTTTGCCTTTCTATTTCTTTTGTCTTGATCAAGTATGTGTATTTTTATATTTTTCTAAGCTCTTGAACCGACTTGTTGCGAGTAGAATGATTAAGTGATTCTGAATCTGATCCTGAGACTCGAAATAAAGTGAATGGAAGAGTTTGAAAGATAGAGGGGGGATATAGATATATATTCTCTCTACACCTCCTCCCTTTTCTTCTTACTCTTTATACACCTCCTCTGTACTCCTCCTCTCTATACCTCCTCATTTTACACTTCTTCTCTCTACATTTCCTCTCTCTACACCTCTTCTATCTATACACCTCCTTTTTCTACCCATCCTCTCTCCACGCCTGCTCTCTCTACACTTCCTCTCTCTATAGTACCTCACTCTACACCTCTCTTCTCTTCTCCTTACTCTGTCTACACCTCCTCTTTCTTCCTCCTACTCTTTCTACACCTTCTCTATCCTTTCCTTACTCTCTATACACCTCCTCTCTCTATCCCTCCTCTCTCTCCACCTCCTCTCTCCACACCTCCTCACTCTACACCTGCTCTCTCTACCCTCCTCTCTCTATCCTCCTCTCTCTTCTCCTTACTCTCTCTACATCTCCTCTCTCTTCTCCTTACTCTCTCTACATCTCCTCTCTTTTCTTCTTACTCTTTATACACCTCCTCTCTACTCCTCTTCTCCATACCTCCTCATTCTACACCTCCTCTCTCTACGTTTCCTCTCTCTACACCTCTTCTATCCATACCTCCTTTTTCTACCCATTCTTTCTCTACGCCTCCTTCTCTCTACACAGTACCTCACTCTACACCTCTTCACACTACACCTTTTCTATCTATACCTCCTCTCTCAACACCTACTCACTTCTTCTTACTCTTTCTACATCTCCTCTCTCTTCTCCTTACTCTCTCGACACCTCCTCTCTCTTTTCCTTACTCTCTATAACCTTCTCTCTATCCCTCCTCTCGTCACACCTCCTCACTCTACATCTTCTCTCTCTACACCTCCTCTCTCTATTTATCCTCGCTCTACTCCACTTCTCTCTACACTTCCCCTCTCTATACCTCCCCTCTCTCCTCCTTACTATCTATAACCTCCTCTCTCTGTCCCTCCTCTCTCCACACCTCCTCACTCTACACCTCCACTCTCTATTTATCCTTGCTCTACTCCACTTCTCTCTACACTTCCTCTCTCTATACCTCCTCTCTCTTCTCCTTACTCTTTCTACACCTCCTCTCTCTTCTCATTTCTCTCTCTGTACCTCCTTTTTCTTCTTACTCTTTCTACACCTCCTCTCTCTTCTCCTTTCTCTCTCTACACCCCCTCTCTCCTTTCCTTACTCTCTCTCCACCTCCTCTCTCCACACCTCCTCACTCTACACATTCTCTCTCTACCCTCCTCTCTCTCTTGTTCTTACTCTCTCTACACCTCCTCTCTCCTTTCCTTACTCTCTCTCCACCTCCTCTCCCCACACCTCCTCACTCTACACATTCTCTCTCTACCCTCCTCTACCTCTCTATTTATCCTTGCTCTACTCCACCTCTCTCTACACTTCCTCTCTCTTTACCTCTTCTCTCTTCTCCTTACCCTTTCTACATCTCCTCTCTCTTTTCCTTACTCTCTATAACCTCCTCTCTCTATCCCTCCTCTCTCCACACCTCACTCTACCTCTCTTCTCTCTATTTATCCTTGCTCTACTCCACCTCTCTCTACAATTCCTATCTCTATACCATCTTCTCTCTACCCTCCTCTCTCTGTTTATCCTTGCTCTACTCCAACTCTCTCTACACATATTATATTATATATTATATGTGTATATCATATGTACATGTATCAAATACCAAGTCTATTTGCCTTTCTATTTCTTTTGTCTTGATCAAGTATGTGTATTTTTATATTTTTCTAAGCTCTTGAACCGACTTGTTGCGAGTAGAATGATTAGGTGATTCTGAATCTGATCCTGAGACTCGAAATAAAGTGAATGGAAGAGTTTGAAAGATAGAGGGGGGATATAGGGAGGAAAAAGGAGAAAGAGAGAGCTAGATAAAGAGAGATATAGAGAGAAAAAGAGACACAGTAAGATATTAGGAGAAACATTGACATAGAGACACAGAGAGACAACTGTACACACTTAAGTCATTTGTCTATTTATAGTAGTTCGTTGCAGTGACACAAACGTTCCGTCTGTACTTCTGACCCTTATCATAGCACACATGCAGGTCTCAATAATCCATGAGTAAGAGCAATGATCTTATGAATCTCCTCGAACACACTACACCCGCTCGTTACAAGATTACATTGGCGTTCGTACGTATCTAGTGCTATATATATATATACGTGAAATGCATATCCATAAGCAACAGACAAATATAGATTGAATTTTGTACCCGACATTGAACTTGTGTGCAGTGGTGTATTAACGTTGCGTCTCACAAAACAGATATCAGTTAAGAGGTTCGCCTTATTCTGTTGCCTTATAACCACATCAGCCCTTCAGCCAGATATATATAGAGATCTAATGAATTAACTGTAAATGCAATTAGAAATAAATACTTATTGTATCTTTTCTATCATTTTTATATAATTATAGTCCCTAATAAACATATTGACAAATCAGGAATATTCGATTGTTGTTATGGATGTCTGTTAGTAGGTGATTGAATAGTCAAGGAGCTTTACTCAATATTCGTAGTCAATACATTTATACCCCTAACCATTCTTTCTAAATATATAAATATATTTAAAACATAGCAGTTTGTAGTGAATGTAGTTATGTTACAGGCACATCCTGTGGCACGTTTTTTTTCGATGTTTAGCTTGTTGAACATGTACCAAATAAACATTAGCTTATGCAAAATGTATTCTCTCCGGATATACAGACAGTTACGTTATGTGATCAGCTATGACAGGTATCAGGAACTGGTGACACATATAGGTATTGTATACGGCCACTGATACACAGGTAGTGAGGGTATGTGATCAGGTCGGGTAGATATCAGGAAGGAATACAAGCAGGATATATAGTGACACTGAGAGGACAGACAACATGTCGTGTAGCAAACCCAAAGGTGTCAACTCTCGCTGTACCCTCATCAGCGACTCGGAGAACGAAGCTTTGTTCCGTATGTTGGGACACAACTGTCTGGTACGTATACTTTAAATGACTTTGTTATTCATGGTGGAATAATGGTGACTGTATTGTTAGTGTACATTTCATGACTTGATTATTCAGTGGTTAATTCATTGTAACTGTGTTCTTATTAAACCTTTAATGATTTGATTATTAAATGGTGAAATCATGGTAACTGTATTGTAAGTTACCTTTTCATGACTTGATTATTCAATAGTGCAATCATCTGACTTCATTAGAAAATGAGCAATGTTAGATGATTACAGAAAAACATGATAGGAGTTGATTAATATGAAATCATAATTGTTGTTAGTATAAAGCCATTTTAAAATTTAACATGTACACCAAACTGATAAAACCATAACGGGGTTTTTAATAAATCGACGATAACAGTTGTTATTCGCAACCATGATAACATTTATCACATAACATCATGTTTCGTTATGTTCACATTCTTGACATGTTTTAAAACACGTTACTTTTTATAAAACGCTGTTTTCATAAAAAAAATCACTGTACTGTGTTTAATACAACTGTTATCACATAAAAGTATATCAAATGATATTAAATATGATTATAATGTACAATTTTATTAACTGTTAGATAGTTATGCCAAGTTTACTTTACAATAAATAAATCATTTCAAAAGTAGCTCTATTTAGATCTGAGTTATTCATGCGATCATTGTATTAATTTAACTCTTATGGAATGATGCAATACAATATGTCAGTTATAAAGACACGTAAAAGCTTGCATAAACATGTCGGTTTTAGCGTTTACAAGTGATATATGTGAGGATAGGGGAGGGGATTTGGGGTTGAACGCCTCTTTCAAGAGTTTCACTTATATCACGGCTGCTAGTATCATTGCAGGGAGTAAGTCCGCTACACCATTGTGGCTATACATTTCGGTGATACCAGCGAGCATCGGCTGGAACTAGCGAACCATATGTGGTACTGCACTGAAATTTAGGGTAGCATTTCACCCAAACCTTACTACAAGTAGAACAGTTCGCTACTGCAGACACAATTCCCGAGCCCGTGGCGGGATTCAAAAGGGAACTTTTTGATCCGAAGCCGAACGTGCGAATGTCTGAGCTATCCCGAAATCAGTAATATATGTCACATGATCTTTGATTTCTTGTTCATTCAATTGAATGAACAGATATTTCTTAGATCATTTTAATGAATTCAAACTCAACACTGATCCTTATGTTATGGAAAAAGATATTTTTAATTGTTAAGTAGGTACGGCCAATTACGAATTAATTATGACTTCGGACATATTTGAAAACAACAGTTGTATATGTCTATTTATAAAAGTGAAAATATTTGTCGGTTAAAGCATTGAATACATTGGAAGGAAACAAGATATCTCATGATATGAAGCGTACATGAGATACAAGCATATACATGTTCTTATTGACTAAAGTTTACTTAACAGGGTTTCAAATATAGCTTTCAGGTTTAGAAATTTAACGAGGTCATTTTTACAGAATCTGACTTTCCTTTAGTTTAACTCATCGGTAAAGTTTGACCACTCTTTTGTTTGCCGATTTTTTTCGATGGGAAAACAGCATACTAACACATACCATAAATTCCATTGATATGACTTATGTATTAAATTACCTTAGTGCGATTGATGTGGAATTATGTCAAAACATCAGGGCAGAGAATAAATCTGTTTTCATTATATTCAATTATTATCATTAAACATCATTTCATTTAATAATGGGCATTGAAATACTTGTATCTATAAGTTATATAAACTGTCTTTCAAGATTTCACTTGCGATATCTTATATTTGTGACCTCTTACTAAATGGCAGCCGAAAGTGTTTTCAGCTGTGAAAACAAATGAGGGATTCTTTGTTCGATGAAGGTAATTTATTTTTGTAAATCAATATCCAAATCGCATTATAAATATGATACCTTTTGGCAGATATAAGCTTCATCTTTTCCCATGACATTTAATTGAATAAAACAGGCATTTGACAAACTCATTAAGCATCCTTAAGCATATTTCACTTCAGAATACGTAATTAACATATATCAAAGTAAATCCAATACATGTATTTAATTTATCTTCGACATTAGACGTTTATGAACAAGGTTTTAACAATACTGAAACCATGATTATTAATTTTTACGAAGTTATTATTCATTATATAGGTTTTCTCATTTAAATCACCTTAAATACATTCATCACTTCAACATAATATTATCTTCAGACCCTCTCCTCCGGTGTGGTGCAGCTCTTTCTCGCTGATCCTGGGGTCGATCCTGTGGCGTTGCGTGTTTCGTCAAAGACTCAAACCAGAGATCCTACTTTATCAGGATATATGATATATAGGTATGTCGGCAACTTTACTTAATTCCTTTATCAATTTAGTAATTTCAGCCAAAGGTGAATTAAGGAGAGAATTTGGGCCTATTTCGCAAAATAAAGTGAATTCTGACCAAGGTCAAACATTGAATTATGAATTAGCAGTAATTTTCATATCAACACATTTTATAGTATGCTATTCTTAATTCATTTATACTTGCCTCTCCAGAGAGAACAGATGGTTTGGCAACAGGAACTATACACACAGTTCAGATACAAGGCGCCCAGAGATTTTTTTCACACCTTTGAAGCTGATGTAAGTATTTCTAAAATATCAACACAGATATAAAATACCTGTTTCTTGTTAGACAAACAGTCATCTGAAAGTTTTGCTGTTACTGTAAGAGACATGTCGTAGTGTCGATGAGCTCGTCAGTAGGTCAAGCAAAACGTGATTAAATGTAAATAATTACAAAATGATGTTGTTACACGTTTTTCGGCGATTCTGATTGGACGAGAGCTCTCAAAAACATGCAACCATTTCTCGATGAATGCAGAAAATTTTGCTGTTATACCTTGTACCTTAATAACTGAAAAAAGTGCAAGACTCAAAATGATTAAAGAAAACAGCTTATTTTTAGTTATGGGATGGGGCGCTAATTTTGTCATGATAAGGGGGAAATTATAGGGAGTCATTATATATATTAATTCTGATCACCTATTCAAAGTTTCCTCCTACTGCTTGTGCCTTACATATATACAGCTTTCTTAGCAGCTGGTGGAGGAGTGTGGTCTTTTTTCACTCATCATCATCATTGTCCTCAGATAAATTTGAAATAAAGAAAACAATCTTTTAAATGTTTTGTATACTTATCTGATTAATGCAAAACCAATTCAACTTGGTAATCTTCATCATGGTAAATAAATTTAGAATGTTTAATTTGTTATCTTAAAGTATAGTTCTAACTATAAATTTTGATTGTTAACACACTTTTTCATACAATTGTCTTTGTTCTAGCTCCCCCACCCCCAGCTAGAACTGCTGCCCAACCGCCCCCACCCCCTCCCCCTGCCAGAAGTTTTGGAGCCCTCCTCCTCCTCCAGTGAACCGAGGACCTCCCCCACCCCTCTTGTGTGTACCTCCAAGGAGCCAGGCAACAGGCCGCCATGCCCAAACTCCCAGAGAAACTGTTGTACTCCCACCCAGACCCCAACCCGCAGCTCCTATAACTCTCCCTTCACCACCACCACCACCACCTATGGGTGGTGCTTCTCCACCCTCTCCTCCCTCTCCTGGAAGTGCCCCACCTCCTCCTCCTCCTCCTCCTCCTTTCCCAGGGGTTGATTGTATGGACACGCCAGTCTCAGGAGCCGGCCGTGGGAACTTGCTTGTATATAACCGCCAAGGTATGACGCCCAAGAAGGTGGCACCTGGTGAGAGCATGAGGAGCGGCACTGATGCTAGGGGAGACCGAGTAGGAGCCAATGCCCTCGCTAACAGAGGTGTAGCCGGGATAACTTGGACAAGAGATAACCAAAGGCTGCCTATGTTCCATAAGAGGTTAATTCACATACTCATACCATTTGAAGGTAATGATAGCATTATATAAGAGGTGTAGGTAACCGTATTAGTTTTCTTTTTACAACCTGAAACAATACATTAAACGCATTATAGATATATGCAAATTGAATATATAACACACCATACATTATAGACATATATAAGATATTGAAACATTCAATGCAATGACATACCATGCAATAACAGATACTTTCATCTGCATCAGACATAAGATAATGCTTATACTTTACATAAGAGTTATGTAATAAATGAACTATATTTAATGAGGAGTGAAACATTGGTATTACATACAGCAGTTACACATTATACAGATATAATCTGATATGAAACCCTTCGTAAAAGATGAGGTGAACTGCCTCTAAACATAATGTTGACGATACCTGGTATGCATAATATACACAACTATTACGTGTGCCAAATGTTAGTAATAAAACCTTACTTAAGCATGTGAGACTAAATGCATAGTATATTCATACATCATACACATATAACTCCAACCATACATGTTATGATATATTGCAGTGCGTCTCAACATTTGTGCTGGTTGACTTTATAGATTTAGTAAGCGTGCATCTTAAGAATTTCCTCCCTAACATAAGATGGAAACATAGGAAAAAGCTTAGGTGGTGAACTGTGAAGGCAGTCACACCACAAAACAATAGAAAGAGAGCTAACAGCTTGATTGAAGGCCTGTGAAATCTACAAGAGCATGGTCATTGTAATTTGGCTGCTTTATAAAATACCTGGAATAAAATAGGGAATTAGAACAAAGAATATATACATTATAAACATATAATCTTAAAATATATAATTCTGCCACAGACAGAAACACATCAGATTAGGTAACTCTAGCTTCCATAATTAGAACTGGAGTCGTAGCTACTACTGCAGTGTCAACAACATGTGTAATCAATGTTTAGATTTATACTCATCAAATAGCAGAATCATCACCCAAAGGAAGCCAGGATCTGAAGTGCTTTAGATTTAAGAGTGACAATAGTACTACAAATTAACTCTGATCTCTACAAGAGAGCCTCGAAAATCTAGGTCCAGCACTGGGAAGCTCAAGCGTTGTGATATTATATATCGATGGGTTTGAAAATATATATTGTTTAGCATGTGCATCCTTTGTAATATTTCGATTAAAACCTCATATTTTCAGATGATGGCGATGACGTCGAATGGGATAATTAGAAAATGGATAGCCTCTGTGATAAACAATAACCTTGTTTTGTTAACTGTTTGGTGATATGATCATTTAACAGTTGTGTTTATTTGTTATAATCAAACACCTTGCATTTGGTAATGGGATGGTTTGAGTAATCAACATTTTACATCTCATTGAATTAATAGCTGATGAATGTTAACAAAATCATTGTGTATACCATTGTAAAAAACGCATTTGATTAGTTAATAGGTCCTCTAATAAATTAATGTATATTTGAAAATTTGACACATGGCACTTTTCACTCGAAATCTATCATTGCAACGAAATATATGTCATTTACGATTATTTCATTGATGTTTTACCTGAATACTACTAAATCATAAATATAACACATTCTTTATAGGGATCGCAGTTTTCCATTGTCAAACTTTGGAACTGATATACGGATGGATATTTTCTATATGATTTGAAGATAAAAAAATAAATACTGATAACAATGTTACATCTTATCTGAAAAGTACTTAATCAAAAAGCCTTTATTGAGGACTCAACGAGAATTATACTGATTGACAAGTTTATAAAACAGCTGAACACAAAAAAGAAATAAAGATATCTAAGCTACAAAGTTTTATTGTTGTCATTTGTGATGATTTTGTGAAGTACTCTTGAACTAGAACAAAGAAACGAAGGGGAAATTACTCTGGGGATTAAATGCAATGTAAACCTTTATATTTGAAGAACTTGTTTCTTTCTTGTCCTTCTTGTCCTGTGACTTATCATTTATCTATGTGCTAATATGTCAAACGAGCTAAGATTCTTGTTCTGGTACGAACAGTAAGATATTGACAAACAATTAATTGGACTTCACAGTGACCAAGCATTTCTAATACAGCTTCATAATTTTTTCAAAGGACCACGTTTTCAGCCAATGTGGTTGAAGAATATGAAATAAAATGCGAGTACAGTTGGTCAACATGTCGCCACTTATAATGTATTATGTTACACAGGGATTAATGAAAGAGTCCAGTATTTTTAGTGTTGGTAATTTGTATTAAAAGACATCCTTTAAAAAAACCAAATAGTCAATTAGAAACATACTAGTTATACTTTGGAGTTTATTAAGGCTGATAGCTTAAAGGCATAAATGTCACTATCCCCTATGTATTTAATTCTGGTCTGTATTCCAGTTTATGATCCAGTCAGCAGTCACAACAAATGCTTAACGTGTTATTGAGAAATTAATATAGATTGGATCGCTGTCACGTTTTCTGTTGATGGATTTAACAAGAACATTTTTAATGTTGATTTATTCAAGAAAGTATTAATTTAAAAACAAAACGAATGATACAATTTTTTTACACAATTGAATTCATGTAAACAATATAGAGGTAAAAACAATAAAGATATATATATATATATATATATATATATATATATATATATATATATACGAACAGTATATATATATAAAATGTACGTAATACAGACGCACACTGTGATAGAATATCAGCAATATCACATACTTTTCAAATATACTTGGCATTTTGAGAAACAGACCCTTGTTGTAAACTCAGCTGTCAAACATCAGTCAATGGATATCAGATGTATACATCTGTACCAATCTGGCAAATCTCATTCAAAATCAGTTACATTCGATCGCTTGAACCATGCTGCATTTCTGATCTGAGTAAGGCCTTGTATCTGACTTTCACTTAAAAAAAATTAAAAACAAGCTGAGGCCCAAAAATATATATATCAAAAATCGTCAAAGCCGCATCACTGATTGGCTGTAGTGACCTTTTGAGCAGTAATAATTATATTGGACAATTTTAACTGATTTCGAAAGGATTGTCACCATGCCCCTCTATAATCAACCCTACAGTGAACATCAGATTTAAGTCTATGATTAAATATTCAAAAAAATGTTTCGTTTCTTTGATGTGGGTAGCCGAGTTTAAGAAGTGGAATGCACGCTGTCTTATTCTTCTTATCACCAAGATCCTTTGGTTCACCAAAGCCTGCCGTGGAAACAATTTACGTAACCCATCCCAAAAAATATTAAAACACTTTCCTCCACAGGTAACGGTCATGGTATCATGAGATCAAAGATCACTGCTCATTACCTGTGCAACAGAGAACAGTGGGTTAAGACCTCTTTCCATCCCGGCCTATTCACCATATGTAGCCCCCCCCCCAGACTTCTTTCTCTTCCCTCGACTTAAAAAAGAAGCCCTGAGTCCATATCATAAAAGAAGGATATTTAGGATCACGTGAAAAGTGGTTTTCGAATGAGTGGAAGATGTTAAAAGACATTGGACCAAATGCATTGAGGTCAGTGGGGATTATGTCGCAAACATTTTTAAGTTTTAATGAACTGGGCGTGCAGGAACGTCACCTCTCGTACCTTATTTTTAAGGAATATATATTGTGGGAATATATGTTTCAGACCAGGGGGTCCCTTTTTTATTGATACTTTGTGTTATCTGTAACATTTAAATCGATCACTCCAAAGTATTTGGACATGGTATATGATCATGATTCTTCAGTCTTCCCATTCTTCGTCATCAAAGTCATCTTCATCTTCGTCATCATCCTCATCTGAAAAAGTAGAAAACAATAGTTTAAGGAGAAGAGGACACACAAGAATGTAGTATCTACAAAGTTTCTAGTTTATAGGACATCACTGTAGTGCCAAATCTGCGAATGAACGTTTTCTGCTTGTCTGATGTTCGATGGCAAGATATTCAACGAACCTCGACATAACATTTTCTTGCCTTTATTTACATTATTTTGGTGATAAAGAACCAAGTACCTAGCCCCTGGATGAAGGTTTTGCGTTTACTGAGCGCCTGTGCAAGAGCTCCAACCAGCCCGCCATCATCCTCCAGTTGTGGAGCCTGTCGCTCTGACTGGACTTCAACCTGAAACATTTATTTCTTATTCATTCCTCGTTCTATCTATACCTGCCTGATGAATACCTTTTTCAAACCATTTTCTTATATAACTTGTCTCAAACTGATTAAAACAATTCCAAGCAAGCACTGACTGTTTGTGTCTTGTGTCTTCAAGAGACAATTCTCCAGGATCCAACTCAGGACGACATGAGTCAGTGTAACTGGTTAGGAAAAGTAAAAGGAAAACTAATGATATATTTTTTAAGTGGATGACGATAAAGAAACTGCTGTAGAACATATCTTGTGATCTTAAATCAATTACCCTCTTGAGTGTAGCCGATCCCCCTTTAATAGCCTCCATGAGATCCCCACGAGCGTCAGATTGGCGTCTGTCTCCAGCACCAGAGCTGACTTTCTTGAGCTCCATCCCTTGGTGAATCTGAGACAACAGATTGCCCTGCCCACCGACTGGTTCGTTTGACCCAGGGGGAGGAGGAGGTGGCGGGGGTGGCGGTCCACCGCATGCCGGGGGAGGGGGAGGAGGAGGAGGAGGGGGAGCACCAACGGCTGGGGGAGGTGGGGGCGGAGCAGGAGGGCCTCCTTTAAATGGAGGAGGTGGTGGAGGCAGATTATGAGGAGCAAGGGGAAGAGGACCTTTGCTGGCGTGAGATTGGGGAGGGGGAGGGGGAGGTGGTCCGCCCACCCTTCGTCCTGGTGGAGGAGGGGGAGTGACAGCCGGTGTTGCAGGGGCCCGAGGTCGTTGTGGAGGTGCACCTTGGGCCTGTCTTCCTGGGACGGGAGGAGCAGCTGGCATCAGGTGAGAATATGAAACATTTAGCATTTTGTTTATATTCATTACATAGCCATGACACTGTGCTATTATTGTTTCCTAACTCATCGATGGTAACTGAAATTATAAAGGAGAAACTATACTATGACATCAAAATATTTTCTTTATACTTTCTCATTCAACTTGTCGAATTCTTTTAAACCATTATGGTTGCATCAAACTAAAGTGGATCAATCAAATAACTTTAGTTAGAAGGTTCAAGTTATCTCACATTGATGTTTAACTGTACATGTCTCATATTCAAAGGCACCAGTGTACGCTTTTAGATTTAAATTGGATATTTTAAGGTTTAAGAGAACTTATCCATTCACTTAAGCTTTCTATCGATGCCACGAAATACTTAAAATTCTTTACAATTGACCTGCAGTCAACAATGAAAAAAATTAGACAGCCGGTGTCGCTGGACATTTAAAAAATCTATGTTAGCTGTGCACAAAACGGATAAATTATGGACAGTTGAACACGGCTGAACTAGTAATGTGTGCAGCTATTGAATTTACCTAAACTCTGAACTTAGAACAAAGAATGAAATATGTTTCATGAAAGCAATGTTGAAAATAAACCGATTAAATAACACAGCATTAGCATTAGCGGGGGCCGTTTCCGCTTTTTTGGTTATAAGGTTAAAGTTACGTTACATTAAATACATCCGGTCTTTAACTAAACTTTACTACCTGAATACGTAAATATTTCTTAAATGACTCACGAGGTAGATTACTTGAGCGAGGATCTTGAATAATATTCGGGAGATAAGCAGTATCTGTGCATTCGTTGTGTTTACGAAATATTGGTGTGCACTAGTGCGTTTGAACATATTTACCAGGTCTAGTGATTGGGGGCGGGGCTGGCTTCACGGCCATTTCTTTCTTTACGGCGTCTATTCCTCCATTCTTGTCAACGAAGTCGTAAATAAACTCGAATGTGTCTTGGTCGATGTTGTCAGGTATGATTCCAACAGACTGGAAGAGTTTCTTCATGTCAGGATCCAGCTTGTCCATCTGTAGAAGAGATTTAGATATCGGAATGATTGTTTGATTATACAATGTTGTTCGACAGGAACAGGTTTAGATTGTAAATGTTTATTTTAGAAGTACTTTGCGTGATGGTTACCAGCTAGCAAATTGATCAAAGCTTCAAGAGTCTAGAAATGTACATACAGTGGTGACTTCAGTAAGTCAAGATATATACTTACTTCAAACCCTTTAATCGGATCAAAACCAACGTGGTTAACGTGTCTGAAATATAGAAGTGAAGATAACTAATTTGATAAATAAAACTCAGTTATGATATCGTGGTTTCTTTTCTTACACTTGGCAAATCATATTTTCAAAATAAATATGAAAACATGACTGCAATTATTCCTAAATGCTTAAATAAGAGGCAATGAGAGAAATTGTTAGAAACTTTTAAAAAATGAAATGTACCGTGTAGACCCGCGTTTAAAAACTATTCTTGGTCAATTTAAGAAAACAGATAATTATGTACTCCTCACAAGCAATTAAGCAACAAGTGAAGTTTGAAAATCATGAAGGTTGTTTTGCATGTGTTTTTGGATGATTGTGTTAAAGCGATGAGATCAATGATCTTATCTAAGGTTAAGTTAAATTTCCCTCCCTACATTATGTCTCGATATATGGCTACCTAGAATGATAAAGTTAGTTTACAGACAGAAAACATCCTTGTTGCTTAATTATTGTGAGATGTATATTTACATAAAATTGGAAGGTGCTCCAATGTCTTCCTTCGTCAGGCGTGCCTTTTTACCCTTCTCAGTGTTCTTCACTGCGTTCCGAGTAGCTGTACTCGCTCCCGTATTTCAAAGAAAATTGAATATTAAATGTCCTACAGATATTCAATTATATCTCAATACCTTAATCTTGTAAGTTGCAATTTCAACATAGCCACAGTCGCTTAATCTATTTATCAAAAGCCTATAAGTAATTCAATTGATGAAGAAATAAGATTTTAAGGTTTTACACTTCTCTATTGCAAAGAGATGCTTCAATATCAAAGCATAGTTTTGTTCAGAATTTGATAATGTACCTGAACAATTAATTGAATAATTCAATTTTGTCCATCCATCATCGAGAAATTTTCTTCCTTACTGAACTATTTAAGTAAAAATTAAATTCTAATGTTGCATTTTTCAAACACAAAATAATGATTAATTTTGTTCGATTGGTCGTTTTCTCTTATTATTACCAGAAGTCTGTATGGGGGTCGGGGCATTGTGAGCTGTATTCTGGACAGGCGGTTGCTCCCTAGCATTTCCAGGACCTGTAGTTTTAGGTGCCATTTTGCTTTTTTTGTCTGGAAATGAAAATAATATTTGATAAAAATGTAAACCTATGTGTAATTGAAATCATCAGGACATAGTGACTTATAATAATATAGATAATATAAAGACAGATTGATAGAATAAAAACAACTGACATGACAATCAATAAATATGAAGTTACACATTATTTGCTTCACAAATTTCGTAGTTTTCTTGCAATAGGTAACTTGTAACTCGCCTTCCTCCCTCTCACTACTTTAGTTAAAGATGCCTCTCAAAGTCGGAGGACAATAGATTGCACGATATTTATTTTGTATCAGCTATGGCAATTTTCGATACTTACTCATACGACGTTGGTGTCTTTCCGTCAGTTTAAAGTCGACGATATTTTTGAAAGCCAGTGCTTCATCTTCGCTGGCAAAGTTTAAAGCGGCTTGGCACGTCTAAATAGAAGATGCATGTTGGGTTTATTAAAATTATATCGGCATTTATCCAAGGTCTGGAAGTATATTTCATTCCCAAAACGTGACAGCTTTATGACTATTATATAACCAGTACAGACTTTTACTCAACACCTCATAGCCTTACATTGGTTCGGAACTCCTGCAGTGCTATAGGAATGATTAAAGGATTGTTTTACATTTTTTGTGCCTCTATCGATGTATAACAGCAACAAATTGTATAACATCGATAGAGGCACAAAAAATGTAAAACAATACTTATAATTACAAAATCACCTCTATTTCCAAAGATTTTCGGAATAATTTAACGCGTCTTGAATGACCATTACGTAAGTTTGCAGTTTGCTACACACAACAATTCATGATGGAATAAAAATTGCGAATTTCATGTACTAAAACGGAATATGATTTAATTTCGTTTTTATCAGCATTGACGCTCATGCAATCAAAGTTCGTCTTAACTCCAGTCCGCATTTCTGAAATAACACTCATTAGCATATCACGTGACATGCAAAATGGCTACCATTTGTAGAAACGATTCGAGCTATCAATCATCAGGACTCGTACTTATTAAAATCAAGAGTTTTCGGTGAAGGTAATTGTTTCTTTTGGGGGAGGAAAGTATTATCTGGTTATCCACTCAGTTATGAAGATGATAACATGCATACATTTCTTATTTTGCAAAAAAGACCAAAGTAACGCGTTGTTGTCATAACCGAAATAGCTGTCATTTTGTTCTGTCGGATTGTGACGTCATAAAGTATGAATGCACAAGGTATAACAGCAAAATTTTCTGCATTCATCGAGAAATGGTTACATGTTTTTGAAAGCTCTCGTCCAATCAGAATCGCCGAAAAACGTGTAACAACATCATTTTGTAATTATTTACATTTAATCACGTTTTGCTTGACCTACTGACGAGCTCATCGACACTACGACATGTCTCTTACAGTAACAGCAAAACTTGCAGATGACTGTTTGTCTAACAAGAAACGGGTATTTTATATCTGTGTTGATATTTTAGAAATACTTACATCAGCTTCAAAGGTGTGAAAAAAATCTCTGGGCGCCTTGTATCTGAACTGTGTGTATAGTTCCTGTTGCCAAACCATCTGTTCTCTCTGGAGAGGCAAGTATAAATGAATTAAGAATAGCATACTATAAAATGTGTTGATATGAAAATTACTGCTAATTCATAATTCAATGTTTGACCTTGGTCAGAATTCACTTTATTTTGCGAAATAGGCCCTAATTGAAATTCTCTCCTTAATTCACCTTTGGCTGAAATTACTAAATTGATAAAGGAATTAAGTAAAGTTGCCGACGTACCTTTATATCATATATCCTGATAAAGTAGGATCTCTGGTTTGAGTCTTTGACGAAACACGCAACGCCACACAAGCACTTCCTCCACTGGTCGACCCCAGGATCAGCGAGAAAGAGCTGCACCACACCGGAGGAGAGGGTCTGAAGATAATAATATGTTGAAGTGATGAATGTATTTAAGGTGATTTAAATGAGAAAACCTATTGTCTGTTCATGTTATACTTTTGTATCGTTATCGTATGGTAATGAGATTGGCTGAACACAAACTTCGTAAAAATTAAGAATCATTGTTAAAACCTTGTTCATACACGTTTAATGTCGAAGATAAATACATGTATTGGATATATGTTAATTACCTATTTTGAAGTGAAATATACAGAGGATGCTTAATAAGTTTGTCAAATGCCCGTTTAGTTCAATTGAATGTCATGGGAAAATTCTAATTCAACGAGAGGCGCTGCTGAGAGTGTCATATGAAGTTTATCCATAACACAAGATAAGATGAACCTAATATCTGCCCAAAAGGTATAATATTCATAATATGATTTGGATATTGATTTGCAAATATAAATTACCTTCATTGTACAAAGAATCATAGCTGAAAAATGTCGGCTGCCATTTAGTCACAAATATAAAATATTGCAAGTGGCTTGAAAGACAGTTATATAACTTATAGATACAAGTATTTCAATGGCCATTAATAAATGAAATGATGTATAATGATAATAATTGAATATGATGAAAACAGATTTATTCTCTGCCCTGATGTTTTGATATAATTCCACATCAATCACACTGAAATACATAAGTCATATCGATGGAATTTATAGTACGTGTTAGTTTGCTGTTTTCCCATCGAAATATAATTCCACATCAATCACACTGAAATACATAAGTCATATCGATGGAATTTATAGTACGTGTTAGTTTGCTGTTTTCCCATCGAAATAAAATCCTTAAACAAAATAGTGGTAAAACTTTACCGACGAGTTAAACTAAAGGAAAGTCAGATTCTGAATAGGTCTGTAAAATGACCTCGTTAAATTTCTAAACATGAAAGCTATATTTGAAACCCTGTTAAATAAACAGTAGTCAATAAGAACACGTTTATGCTTGTATCTCATGTACGCTTCATATCATGAGATATCTTGTTTCCTTCCACTGTATTAGCCGTACCTACTTAACAGATAAAATGTCTTTTCCTAACACTCCGTAACATAAGGATCAGTATTGAGTTTGAATTCATTAAAAGGGTCAAAGAAATATTTGTTCAATGAAACAAAAATCATGTTTGGCTTCCGATCAAGAAGTCCCGGGTTTGAATCCCGCCAGGGGCTCGGGAATTGTGTCTGCAGTAGCGAACTGTTCTACATGGAGTAAGATTTGGGTGAAATGATACACTGAATTTCAGTTCAGTACCGCCTATCGTTCGCTAGTTCAAGCCGATGCTCGCAGGTTTCACCGAAATGTATAGCCACAATAGTGTAGCGGACTTACTCCCTGCAATGATACTAGCAGCCGTAATGTAAGTAATACTCTTGAAAGAGGCATTCAACCCCAAATCCCCGCACCTATCCTCTCATATATCACTTGTAAACGCTAAAACCGACATGTTTATCCAAGCTATTACGTGCACTGTCTTTATAACTGCCATATTGTATTGCATCGTTCAATTAAGTTGACACAATGATCGAATGTAAAACTCATTTCTAAATAGAGCTAGCTACCTTTGAAATGATTTATTTATTGTAAAGTAAACTTGGCATAACTATCTTACAGTTCATAAAATTTACATATTAATCGTATTTGATATTATTTGATATATTTTTAAGTGATTACAGTTGTATTAAACAACAAGTACAGTGATTTTTTGTATGAAAACACCGTTTTATAAAAAGTAACGTGTTTTAAAACATGTCAAGAATGTGAATATAACAACACATGTCATGGTTGCGAATTACAACTTTTATCGTCTATTTATTAAAAAAACCCGTAATGGTTTTATCAGTTTGGTGTTAAATTTTAAAATAGCTATATACTAACAACAATAATGATTTCATAAATCAACTCCCAACATGCTTTTCTGTAACCATCTAACATTTCATTTTTTTCCACCATTTTACAATACAGTTACCATGATTTCACCATTTAATAATCAAATAATAAATCGTTTAATAACAACACAGTTACAATGATTTAACCACTGAATAATCAAGTCATTAAATGTAGCCTAACAACACAGATAACATTATTCCACCATGAATAACAAAGTCATTTAAAGTATACGTACCAGACAGTTGGGTCCCAACATACAGAACAAAGCTTCGTTCTCCGAGTCGCTGATGAGGGTACAGCGAGAGTTGACATATTTGGGTTTGCTACACGACATGTTGTCTCTCCTCTCAGTGTCACTATATTTCCTGCTTGTATTCCTTCCTGAGATCTACCCGACCTGATCACATACGTCTACTACCTGTATGTCAGTGGACGTATACTATACCTGTATGAGTCACCACTTCCTGATATATATCTGTATATTTAAAAAGAACGGTTAGGGGCATAAATGTTTTGACTACGAATATTGAGTAAAGCTCCTTGACTATTCAATCACTCACTAACTGATATCCATTACAACAGTCGAATATTCCTGGTTTGTCAATATGTTTATTAGCAACTATAATTATATAAAAATGATAGAAAAGTAGAAAAGATACAATAAGTATTTACTTCTAATTGCATTTACAGTTAATTCATTCGATCTCCATATATATCTGGCTGAAGGGCTGATGTGGTTACAAGGCAACAGAAAAAGGCGTGCCTCTTAACTGATATCTGTTTTGTGAGACGCAACGGTAATACAACACTGCACACAAGTTCAATGTCGGGTACAAAATTCAATTTATATTTGTACATTGCTTATGGATATGCATTTCAAACACACACACAATATAAGCGAAGGTAGTACAACTTAATCTTCTCAATGTCATAGCACTAGATACGTACGAGCCTCATTGTAATCTTGTAACGAGCGGGTGTAGTGTGTTCTTACTGCATTGTTCTTACTCAAACAATCTGCATTATTGAGACCTGCATGTGTGCTATGATAAGGGTCAGAAGTAAAGACGGAACGTTTGTGTCATTGAACAAAATACTATAAATAGACAAATAACTTAAGTGTGTACAGTTGTCTCTCTGTGTCTCTATGTCAATGTTTCTCCTAATATCTTACTGTGTCTCTTTTTCTCTCTATATCTCTCTTTATCTAGCTCTCTTTCTCTTTTTTTCTCCCTAGACCCCCTCTTCTCTTTCCAACACTTCTATTCATTTCCAGTCTCAGGATCAGATTCAGAATAACTTAATCATTCTACTCGCAACAATTCGGTTCAAGAGCTTAGAAAAATATAAAAATACACATACTTGATCAAGACAAAAGAAATAGAAAGGCAAACAGACTAGGTATTTTACACAAGTACATTTGATATACACATATGATATGTATATCTTGTTTTCACGACGCTTATGTAATTTACTATTTCCATTTTTATTTCTCTCCCTCTCCTATCTCTCACACGATCTTCCCTCTGTCTTTTTAAATTAATGCATTCTCTGTCTGCTCCTCATCTCTCTACTGTGGAGGTGTGGAGAGAGGAGGTGTAGAAAAAGGAGATGTAGAGAGAGGAGGTATAGAGAGAAGAGGAATGGAGAGAGGAGTGTAGAGGGAAGGTGTAGAGAGAGGAGGTGTAGAGAAAAAGGAGTAGAGTGAGGAGGTGTACAGAGGGGAGAAGTAGAGAGAGGAGGTGTAGACAGAGGAGGTATAGATAGATATTCTTTATTTCCTTCATTTTGAAGATACAAATGAATACAGGTATAAATCACATTTTACATGTCAGAAAGTGAATGGATATATATATATATACTGTTCATACATGTACAAAGATCAAAAGCATTTTGTAAAGTATTTCTGCCAAAGTTTTACAGTTTTACTTATCATTTTTATACACTTGAACCAATCGTTCATATCAAGATTCTCTATTTCTTTATTCGGCGTTCCGCCTTGTAAAAATATGAGAAATAAATCATCATCGTCCCATATACTGGCAAAGGTGTTGACACCTAGGGTATCAATAAGAAAATCGAACATTTCATCACGTGCGCATTGAGTGTGGGGGCAAAATAGAATAACATGCCTTACAATATCATATGCATATGTACAACAAATACATTCTTGTGATTGAACATGTAAAGTGCTGACACGTATCAGAAATGCAACATCATGTTTGTTAATCTTTGGCTCTCGTAACATTGAGTATCTTTGAAGGTTTTGCCTATAATCAATTTCACAGAGATTATTATGTACATCAATATTGTAGACATGTTCCTTCACACGTGTTGACCATACCTTTTTGTCCGCAAAAACAGAGCATTATTATAGTAGTGGATATCGCCTGATAGGCCATATATATAACATAATTCAAACATATGGAAAATTGGTGAATATCTGCTTTTTTCCTGTCTTTGCAAACTTCCATCACATATGTATTCAGATAATCTGAAACTGAGGATCTGTTTAAATACAAAGTTCGAGTCAGCAGAACATAGTCGGCCCAACAACTGGAGAGAGCGTTTATCAACGTAGCCCTGTAGGGACATTAAACCAAGAGTATCACTAGCAATGATAGAGCATGAGCGGTTTGAGAAGCCTTGAATCATTTTACAAAAATATTTCTGAGCTCCTTCCAACAAGTCATAATCTTTCCTTGATAATTTGCTCCAGACGTTACAGGCAAACATACCACAGGGTAATATAACATTTTCCCATATACGTACATCAACAATTTCGGAGAACCACATATGATGCTAATAATTAAGTCGATATAGATCTAATGCATATCATTCTAGTACATGCTACTAATTTAACTGCATAATGGGTATTTTTTTCTTTTGGTGATTTCATCTTTAAAAAATACTGAAAAGTTTATCGTAAACACGATTTGAGCGCGCCGGAAGTGAACATCGCAAGCTTTCCATTTCAAGTGGCTGCCCGGCTTTCATTTCGTTGCTGTTTAATGTATTCACAGTGAGTATACCAATTACTTTTTCAAATTTGAATATCTTAGTAATAAAATAGATAGTAGCACTGACTTAATATCTGACATATCACCGTTTTGGCCTTGCTTGTGTCACTTCGGCACAGTTGTATACCCTCGTGTTACCTGTTTCCGTGGTATTAAGAAAACACCTTCTATGAGCGTTTTTGCTGATAGTGACAGCTAGACACAAAGTGATTTCCATCATTCAATTTATGTTAATCAATATGTACTTTTCTTCCTTTGTTGAATTTATAGCTGTTCATTTTTACTGAATTGGCGTCAGTCAGTGTCACCTTGTTTTTCATGGTTTTAATTTTTACACGGTCAAATGATGAGAATAGAACACTTGCCACAACTTCAAATTCTACTGTCACTATTTCTTATACACAGATTGATGGCAAAAGAGTAATTAATTTGAGATTTGGGGAAATGGGATTTTTCTTAAAGTAGCTGAGATAATTTTCTATACAATGATATATAACATGAAACCTTTTGAGTATGGTTGCAGACCGATTTATAACCTTGAAAACATCTAATTTTGAAGTTTGGTTACTTGTTTTTATAGAACAGAAGAGTCTTGACTAAACGTAATCTGGTTGCAGAGAGAAACTAAATGATGATATGGCAAATGTTGGAACTTTACCAGGCTGTTTATTTACATTTTAATGAAACATTGGTAACTGGCTCAAATCTACTGAGTCCAGTTTTCGTTCATGTTGTGCTTTGCTGTCGTTTCTGACAAAGTGGATGGAAAATTTCTACTAACCTTGTTAAATCTATTATTCTATATAGTTTATCATGTCTTGGTAGGTATTTATGACATTCCTTGACCAAATTTTCCTAAATTTGTTTTTACAACGTGGCCCCAAGACGAATTCGAATGGCTGTAAAATCTCAACTCAATTATCATTGGCTGTAACAGATGCCTCTGATTATAAACCAATTTTGATAAAAAAAAATAAACATCAGCAAGTAAGTTTATTGACTAGTTTCTATCTAAAAACCGATCAAAATCAATCATGAATATGTAAAAAGGAACATCAAAATTTTATTGAATATGTTTGTTACTGAATTAGTCAATTGAAAGACGTGTTATGTAGCGCATTACGTGACACATTGTGTCAGAGGGAACATGTCAAACTGAAACTGTTGACTTGATCGTTTTCAAGTTAGGGAACTTTGAAGTCGGCTGCAACCAAATCCATCTGGTAAAGCTTTTCCAAAAAACATTGTTATTACCTGCAACCAAATTATTATTAGCCAAGACATGAAAAATGATAAATATTTGACGAAAAATAATGTGGTTGCAGTTGCCTATAGGGGACTGCAACCAAACTTGAAAATCGCTCGATTTTATGATGATTTTCCATTTTGCAACCAAACTCAAGGATGCCTAATTATACAATATGTTACAGTCACTTATTTCAGCTTTCAGAATATCTTCATCTGAACTATTTTCAAGGACTAGGTAGCATTTTATAGACGTTTTAGATACCCCGTCATTCGGACCCCTAAATTACTCTTAGGCCAGATTGATAGTGAAAAATAGCTTTTGATTTAACATTAACACATTTTGAAAGTATTTACTTGGTCATGTAATTATTTTATTTTCACAAAAATTGAACACAAAATGTCATGTTTCTGGTCAAGTAAAAAATTCATTCTTCTGCTCAGTGTACATTTGGCATTGGAAATCTATTAGTCACAAAATGTCTTGTATTTATTGTGGCTAAAGATTTAATGTGAGCAATCATAGCAATGTTTAACTGTTCGATTAATAACTTGCTTTCGTTGCACCAGAAAATCATATTAAATTTACCAAAATATATGTAAGAAATAAGCTTTCTATTATTTGACTTATTCATCAATAGAACAGATTACACCCCAATGTCAGGTGTTTCAGAATAAGATCAATATAGCTTTACAGGAAAATATTGTTTGAAAAAAGTTGATAGCGATTATACTTTTAAAATCAAACATAAATTTTCTCCAAAAATAGTAATACATGAAAAGCATAAAACTTTATTTGATTTTCATCACTGAAGAGAATTGTTAAATAGAATTAGATAGATGAAAAAATGACCATTTCCTGCTTGGGTCCATGTAAAACAACCTATAGCTACAGTTTCCTAGCCAAAATAGGGTAATAGATAACCTGATGTCGCCTTTTATAAATTCTATAAAAACTGGGAAAAGAGGTTATAAAGTTACAGCTCTGCAGCTAAGAACAACCCATCAATAAAATAACTGCTGACTGGTCATGACCAGTAAGAGGTTAACTTAATCATTTGTATATACTGTGAAATAGGTGACCATGAAAACAGGTTACTTGAGGGTACATAGAGATGCAGGAGTTATCAAATCTGTTGAAAACATCATTGCTTCTATATCAGAAACCTTTAAGACATAAATCGAATTGATCATTGCAGTCCATGATCACAAATATTTGTAAAAAAGACAGTGTTTCAGTTCTCACTGTTACTCAGATTATTTGCCCCCTCAATTTCAATTTGTCAGCAAAGGCAAGCTATAAAGACCAAGGATGTGGCTTTTAGTGTTGATAATTCTTTTAGCGCTCCATATCATTATGAAAAGATATGGAAAAACAAATATTATTGATATATTTGGGTTTCATTGTTTAACACAAACTTGACCTTATGTTGATTTTTTGGGGTTTTTTTACAGGACAAAAGAAGGTTTGGGCCTTAGTTTAAAAATTTGATGGTAAAACAGCGCAATGATAAGTCTTATTGGTAAGTAATTTCACTTTCAATTATAATGTGAAGATTTGACATTTTATTTTTCTAAACTACTGCTTATAGTTTGACTAAACGATGTCCTAACGGAGGTAACATTTGATTTTTATTTCAATGGTATATTTATTACTAATTGGGAAGATGGACCCATAATGTAAAATTTTATGTATGACAATGCAGTAAATGGTAATTATAGACATTTTGTGAAAAGGTTTATTTAGGTATCTTAGAGTAAGACCATCACATTTTGTATCAATATGACTTTTGATTTGTTTTACTAAGACAGGTTTCAGAAAAATTAAAAATAGTTGATAAATCCCTCATTTATTCAGACTTTTGAATATAAACTGGTTGTAAAAACTAGAGTTGTGTTTTACAGTTTTTTCATGAAACAAATATTTAATTATTTTATTAACTGGCCGCTGACTTGCATTGACCTTGGTCAAAGAAGCCATGGGAAAAATGTTAGTGTTGGCTGTATGAACGTGAAACTATTATTCTCCAGGTAAGTCAAAGCATATCTATTGTAATGATTTTATTCTATAACTTGTTATCTTATGATTGGCTAATGGCATTGATTCTAGTCTTCAATTATCCATAAACCTTTTGCTATCCTTTGAGATTATGCTGTATTTGCCTTTTTAACCAGAACAAAAAGCCTAATAGATCTGAAGGGATGTGAACAGACTTCTTAGCCAAAGCTATTGTAGAATGAAAGTCTTTAAAATGTATTTAATATTTTGCTGCAGAAGGTGGAGGCCTGGAAAGTGTAAATGTTGTGTTGAGGTCACTTATCCAATAAAGGTAATCAATTTTATGTTATGGAACTATGCGGCCACTTATAATGGCCAGTGGGCTACCTCCTTAAGATATAGAGGTTATTTGACATTTCTCGTCGAATACCATGGATATTTCATCGAGTGAAGTAGAAATTATATTTTCACGAGTGGCGTAGCCACGAGTGTAAATATATGATTTTTTACTTCACGAGATGAGATATTCATGGTATTTGACGAGAAATGTCAAATGTTCTATTTATCATGTTTCCCAAAACCTCGTAAATGACCCTAACTATATGAATGGAGAAGCTAAATCGCTTCGCTAGTGCAGCCGTTGCTTGACGTCATTCAATTGTTTCATGACGTCACAGACGACGTCATATGATTGTTGCATCATTTCACTGAGTAGAATAACATTTAATTTCACTCAGTGAAAAAACGGGTTTTGTTTTCACCGATAAATGGCATATTTTACCATTGGAAATATAATAAATATATTCATTTACCTCCAGAGCAAAAAGCAGGAAGTGCTTTATAGGACTGTTAATTGTATATGTGTTGGCCCTGAGGTTCACAATGAGGGCTGCAAAGACCACAGGAACTTTGCCTCTGAACTGTGGACTTGATTACCAATATGGCAGTAAAACTTCTGTTGACAGATATATTTTACTGAATTAGTTTTCTAAATAGTAAATATTATACAGTCTGTAGATCTACAGAGTAAATGATTTAATTTCCTGCTCATTGGGCTTATAAGGCTTAATGAGCTTATTGTATTGGCCACCATCAATCCTTCGAACTTGAAGCAAGGCAATCCAAATTTTTCTAGGTTTTTTAAATTTGCACCCCAGGCTCCTTGAAATTGATCTTTTGGGTCTTTTATACCAACAATTATTTAAAAGCTGAAGTTTTCAGAATGACATGATTTTTTAATTGATACTTTTTAAAATTATTGTCTTCAGCATGTATTATTATATGTAAAATATACAAATGTGCATTATTATTGTTATTATTATTATTATTATTATTATTATTATTATTATTATTATTATTATTATTATTATTATTATTTGTTTATTATTTGTCGGGCCTCTAAAGCCAGGTACTTTTAGGGCATTGCCAATCTTCTTGAGTCTCTTTGGCATTGTCTGTCAAACTTTTCACAATTTTTGTGGCAGCTATTTTCACGGGATCATATTAAGAAACCAACTGGTATATGAAGCTCACATTTTTAGACAAAGTTTGTACATTGGTTTTGATTGTCCCTCAATTGGCGGGAAGATTGTTCATCCTTGAACCTTTATTTCACTTCTCTCCAAGTAATGCTAGGAGACTCAATTCACCATCATCCTCATATCAACATTAAGATAGTACCAAAATCCAGCTTTGCTGCTCATACGCGCTTTGTTTTCCATCAATCACTTGATATCACCCTTCATTACATTACACATTTTTTCAACATCAGCTTCTTATGGAGTATGCAACATTTTCACCTTAATGCACCAAGTTTCATGCACATTTTTGCGAGGTACCAATTCAAAGCTGGATGAACTGGTACACATGGTCAAATGATTATGAACAATTATTCTGCTATTGCTGTATTCCCAACTAGGTGTTTGCACGTTTTCATATGGCCACCAACGGTCATGTACCAATATATTTGTGGGTTTTCTTAAGTGCTTTTGGTTGTGTAGTGTACAGCAGAGGTGGTGACAATACTGAATCAGTGTGCGCACATACTTGACTCCAATTCACCCACATTAAGCATTTTCTATTCAACTTTCATTGTGTTTTTTTTAATTAGGTCAATGGTGGATAAGTGAACTGAAGATCTTATGAAACCTGACCGAGTTGCTTCTCCCCATGAATGATAATCTAACACTGTGCAGATAAATTTCGGGTCTATTCCAGGCCACAGGTCATAAGGATATTTTTATCAGGCTGAATGCATGAGTTCTTAAAACAACGATCAAGTTGGGTACGTTTTAAACAACCAAATTTTGGATATTATTCTAATGAGATTGGCCCAGTGCTCAGTTGTTGGGGATTTCATCATAATAAGTAAGGCTTTGTATGGTGGATGAAATCTGATTTATGTGCTCTCACTTCTCAAGAAACAATAATGGCAGATTTCTTTTTAGAGACTTATTATGTGACATGTTATTGTTGAGGAAATATTTTTAGATGACATATGATATTGAACCTGTTATTTTCTCTAATCTAATATATCAACATCTGTTGGTTATGATTAAAATATCATCTGCAACCCTTGGATACTTGTATTGTTTTAGCTCATCTTGCCTGATAGGCCAAATGGGCTTATTAAATGTCATGGCATCCAGTGTCCAGCGTCTCTGATCTTTTCACTGTTTTATCTACTTCTATAGAACCATTGGCTCAGGAAACCCGAGATCTTGGCTACAGACTCCTTGACTTATGAGGTTTTTACGTTACAGATTTGGTGATCCTGTGACCCCTAATAAGTGCCACTAGGGTCATGCCCTAAAACCTATTTTCATCTTTTTCTCTGGAAGCAAGAGTCCTGAAACTTTGTGTACAGACTCCTAAGCTGATAAGATTCTAATTTATCAATTTGGTGACCCTGTGACCCTTTACTGAGGCCACAGGGACCCTGCCCTAAATGCCTATTTTCATCTTCTCCAGAAGCAAGAGACCTTTTTAGCTGAAAACAGAGATTCAACAGCATATCTAACCATCAAGCTCCCCCTGAAAGGCTTTTAATCTTTTTCATTTATATGTAGGCCGGATTGGGTGTCTGATTGACAATTATCATGTCAATGTTTAATTTTTTCAACTTACAAGTTACATTTGCATGTAATGCATTGAACAAATAATGCTCAGTCTATGTCTTACGTGACGCGGTATAGTTTGTAAATTACATTTTTATGTCCTTGCATAAAATCCTGTTCACATTGTCCAATTCAGGGCTGTAAGGATCAGAATGTGTAAATGACTGTTGGTATGGTAGTTTGAAAAAAAAAAATTTCAGCTGTTTTAATGTATTTAGTGATTAATTTCAACTCCAGTTAATATTTCAAATAGTTGTAACAAATGGTTGTAACATGTTTTTATATTTCAATTTCTTTCACAAAAGTATGAGTGATTAATGATATGTTGAAAATTAAAATTCATTATCATAATCAATTTATATCACAACATTTTCAGCTTACTATGTCTGTTTGTTACTATTGATGTTTAGTTACTTACTGTTTCAAACTTAAAAGTTTTATATTATTTTTAGAGTTAGGCGATTTTGTCATGGACAAGATGCAGGACTCAACCTCTAGTGACTGCTTGCAGGCCTGGCCTTCCTTTCACCCAACTCTACTCAAGAAACAAAGTGACATTGCAGGTTTGGGAGAAGAAACTACTATTATTTTCATTTTCATTTATTTTCAAGTCAGTTGTGTCTTCAATTGGCTAGTAAGACCTGAGGGGCAAAGGGCGTGGGTTGTTGTCATTCCGACAAAGTTTGCAATTGGCAAAAAACTCACAAGCCCTTAGGAGTATAGCTCAGATGAGATCTGTTCCAACTTTTGCCTTTTGACACTCTCTCCCAGTCCAAAGAAGCAGTTTATATTCTACAGATTAGTATCACAATTTCCATAAGAGCTCAATTACAAGTAGGTCTCACTTCTAGCATATATATTACCATTTTGGCTCACAAGCCCTTAGGATTATAGCTCAGATGATATCTGTTCCAACTTTTGCCTTTTGACACTCTCTCCCAGTCTAAAGATTAGTATCACAACTACTACATGAGCTCAATTACAAGTAGGTCTCACTTCTAGCATATATATTACCATTTTGGCTCACAAACCCTTAGGATTATATCTCAGATAAGATCTTACGCAAAAGTATGAGTGATTAATGATATGTTGAAAATTAAAATTCATTATCATAATCAATTTATATCACAACATGTTCAGCTTACTCTGTCTGTTTGTTACTATTGATGCTTAGTTACTTACTGTTTCAAACTTAAAAGTTTTATATTATTCTTAGAGTTAGGCGATTTTGTCATGGACAAGATGCAGGACTCAACCTCTAGTGACTGCTTTCCGACAAATTTGCAATTGGCAAAAAACTCTATTGAGTTCTCAGTCCAAGGATTCTAATTTATATACTTGTGACCCTGTGACCTCAATGGAGGGACCACACCATAAAAGCCTTTTTTCATCTGTTTCTCCAGAAGCAAGAGGCCACAAAAGGCGAAATCTTGAATAGACATAGAGACTTATCAGTTGATGGGGATTCTGTTATATAGATTTGGTGAAACCATGACCCCTTAGGGCCACAGGAACCACGCGACCATTATCATAGGCTGATGAGTAAGGATGGCAAAAGGCAAAAGTTGAAACAGATTTCATCTGAGATATAATCCTAAAGGCTTGTGAGCCAAAAAGGTAATGTATATGCTATAAGTAAGACCTACTTGTAATTTTGAATTCTTATGGTAATTGTGATACTTATCAGTAGAGTATAAATGATTTGTTTGAACTGGAAGAGATTGTAAAAAAGCATAATTTGGAACATATCTCAACTGAGATGTAATCCTAAGGGCTTGTGAGCCAAAATGGTAATATATATGCTAGAAGTAAGACCTACTTGTAATTGGCTCCTTGTGGTAGAATAATCTGTAGAATATAAACTGTTTCTTTGGACTGGGAGAGAGTGTCAAAAGGCAAAAGTTGGAACAGATCTCATCTGAGCTATACTCCTAAGGGTTTGTGAGCAAAAATGGAAATATATATGCTAGAAGCAAGAGCTACTTGTAATTGTTCTCTTATGGTAGTTGTGATACTAATCAATAGAATATAAACTGATTCTTTGGACTGGGAGAGAGTGTCAAAAGGCAAAAGTTGGAACAGATCTCAACTGAGATATAATCCTAAGGATTTGTGAGCCGAAATGGTAATATATATATGCTAGAAGTGAGACCTACTTGTTATTGAGCTCATGTAGTAGTTGTGATACTAATCTTTAGACTGGGAGAGAGTGTCAAAAGGCAAAAGTTGGAACAGATCTCATCTGAAATACAATCCTATACGTTTGTGAGCCAAAATGGTAATATATATGCTAGAAGTGAGACCTACTTGTAATTGAGCTCTTATGGAAATTGTGATACTAATCTGAAGAATGTAAACTGATGTCTTTGGACTGGGAGAGAGTGTCAAAAGGCAAAAGTTGGAACAGATCTCATCTGAGATATACTCCTAAGTGCTTGTGAGCCAAAATGGTAATATATATGCTAGAAGTGAGACCTACTTGTAATTTAGCTCTTATGGAAATTGAGATACCAATCTGTAGAATATAAACTGCTTCTTTGGACTCGGAGAGAGTGTCAAAAGGAAAAAGTTAGGGCAGATCTCATCTGAGATGTAATACTGAGGGCTTGTGAGCCAAAATGGTAATATATATGTAGGACTCGAATCCATGGCAGGCCTCAAATCTGTGGCGGATCTCCAAATCTATGGCAGATTTTCAAATGCCTGACATTTGTACCTTTTTTTATTTTTCTGCAATGATTAACCAAACCTAACGCTAGACAAACTTACTCTAAAATCCGTCGACAGGAATCCAAGGGTTAAAAAACTATAGTCTTCCAATATCTTAGGGCTAAAGAAGACAGACTCACCGAGGGCTAAAAAGATCCTACAAAGTAAACACATTTGATATGGCACAAAGCCGTAAATGTCTTATTTACATGTAAGGTATTGTTTAATGTATTTTCGTAATTGGGTTATGGACTAGTCTTATTTGGTCGTTATCCGTTTGCAATATCTCTCTGTGTCTTCCCTAATTATTTCGTTAGCGACGCAATTGGGCCTTACGACGGGAATAGTTAGCTATTATGACGTCATCGCACAATGACGTCACTTAGCATGACGTCATGAAACAGTCTAACAATCAAACGCGCCCAAGATAAGGAGATCCGCCAAAGATTAGAGACCCGCCACAGATCTGAGTCCTACATATATGCTAGAAGTAAGACCTACTTGTAATTGAGCGATTATAATAGTTTTGATACTAATCTGTAGAATGTAAACTGATGTCTTTGGACTGGGAGAGAGTGTCAAAAGGAAAATGCTGGAACATATCTTATCTGAGATATTATCATAAGGGCTTGTGAGCCAAAATGGTAATATATATTCTAGAAGTAAGAGCTGCTTGTAATTAGGCTCTTATGGTAGCTGTGATACTAATCTGTAGAATATAAACTGATCTCTTTGGACTGGGAGAGTGCGTCAAAAAGCAAAAGTTACAAGAGATCTTATCTGAGATATAATCCTAAGGGTTTGTGAGCCAAAATGGTAATATATATGCTAGAAGTGAGACCTACTTGTTATTGAGCTCATGTAGTAGTTGTGATACTAATCTTTAGACTGGGAGAGAGTGTCAAAAGGCAAAAGTTGGAACAGATATCATCTGTGTTATACTCCTAAGTGCTTGTGAGCCAAAATGGTAATATATATGCTAGAAGTGAGACCTACTTGTAATTGAGCTCTTATGGAAATTGAGATACCAATCTGTAGAATATAAACTGCTTCTTTGGACTCGGAGAGAGTGTCAAAAGGAAAAAGTTAGGGCAGATCTCATCTGAGATGTAATACTGAGGGCTTGTGAGCCAAAATGGTAATATATATGTAGGACTCGAATCCATGGCAGGCCTCAAATCTGTGGCGGATCTCCAAATCTATGGCAGATTTTCAAATGCCTGACATTTGTACCTTTTTTTTATTTTTCTGCAATGATTAACCAAACCTAACGCTAGACAAACTTACCCTAAAATCCGTCGACAGGAATCCAAGGGTTAAAAAACTATAGTCTTTCAATATTTTAGGGCTAAAGAAGACAGACTCACCGAGGGCTAAAAAGATCCTACAAAGTAAACACATTTGATATGGCACAAAGCCGTAAATGTCTTATTTACATGTAAGGTATTGTTTAATGTATTTTCGTAATTGGGTTATGGACTAGTCTTATTTGGTCGTTATCCGTTTGCAATATCTCTCTGTGTCTTCCCTAATTATTTCGTTAGCGACGCAATTGGGCCTTACGACGGGAATAGTTAGCTATTATGACGTCATCGCACAATGACGTCACTTAGCATGACGTCATGAAACAGTCTAACAATCAAACGCGCCCAAGATAAGGAGATCCGCCAAAGATTAGAGACCCGCCACAGATCTGAGTCCTACATATATGCTAGAAGTAAGACCTACTTGTAATTGAGCGATTATAATAGTTTTGATACTAATCTGTAGAATGTAAACTGATGTCTTTGGACTGGGGGAGAGTGTCAAAAGGAAAATGTTGGAACATATCTTATCTGAGATATTATCATAAGGGCTTGTGAGCCAAAATGGTAATAGATATTCTAGAAGTAAGAGCTGCTTGTAATTGGGCTCTTATGGTAGCTGTGATACTAATCTGTAGAATATAAACTGATCTCTTTGGACTGGGAGAGTGCGTCAAAAAGCAAAAGTTACAAGAGATCTTATCTGAGATATAATCCTAAGGGTTTGTGAGCCAAAATGGTAATATATATGCTAGAAGTGAGACCTACTTGTTATTGAGCTCATGTAGTAGTTGTGATACTAATCTTTAGACTGGGAGAGAGTGTCAAAAGGCAAAAGTTGGAACAGATATCATCTGAGCTATAATCCTAAGGGCTTGTGAGCCAAAATGGTAATATATATGCTAGAAGTGAGACCTACTTGTAATTGAGCTCTTATGGAAATTGAGATACCAATCTGTAGAATATAAACTGCTTCTTTGGACTAAAAGAGAGTGTCAAAAGGCAAAAGTTGGAACAGATCTCATCTGAGATGTAATACTGAGGGCTCTTTTGAGCCAAAATGGTAATATATATGCTAGAAGTATGACCTACCTGTAATTGAGCGCTTATAATAGTTTTGATACTAATCTGCAGAATGTAAACTGATGTCTTTGGACTGGGAGAGAGTGTCAAAAGTAAAATGTTGGAACAGATCTTATCTGAGCTATACTCCTAAGGGCTTGTGAGTCAAAATGGTAATATATATGCTAGAAGTGAGACCTACTTGTAATTGGGCTCTTATGGAAGTGTTGATATTAATCTGTAGAATATAAACTGTTTCTTTGGACTGGGAGAGAGTGTCAAAAGGCAAAAGTCTGAACAGATATGATCTGAGATACAATCCTATACGTTTGTGAGCCAAAATGGTAATATATATGCTAGAAGTGAGACCTACTTGTAATTGAGCTCTTATGGTAGTTGTGATACTAATCTGTAGAATATAAACTGTTTCTTTGGACTGGGAGGGAGTGTCAAAAGGCAAAAGTTGGAACAGATCTCATCTGAGATATAATCCTAAGGGTTTGTGAGCCAAAATGGTAATATATATGCTAGAAGTGAGACCTACTTGTAATTGAGCTTTTATGGAAATTGAGATACTAATCTGTAGAATATAAACTGTTTCCTTGGACTGGGAGAGAGTGTCAAAAGGCAAAAGTTGGAACAGATATGATCTGAGATACAATCCTATACGTTTGTGAGCCAAAATGGTAATATATATGCTAGAAGTGAGACCTACTTGTAATTGAGCTCTTATGGAAATTGTGATACTAATCTGTAGAATATAAACTGCTTCTTTGGACTGGGAGAGAGTGTCAAAAGGCAAAAGTTGGAACAGATCTCATCTGAGCTATACTCCTAAGGGCTTGTGAGTTTTTTGCCAATTGCAAACTTTGTCGGAATGACAACAACCCACGCCCTTTGCCCCTCAGGTCTTACTAGCCAATTGAAGACACAACTGACTTGAAAATAAATGAAAATGAAAATAATAGTAGTTTCTTCTCCCAAACCTGCAATGTCACTTTGTTTCTTGAGTAGAGTTGGGTGAAAGGAAGGCCAGGCCTGCAAGCAGTCACTAGAGGTTGAGTCCTGCATCTTGTCCATGACAAAATCGCCTAACTCTAAAAATAATATAAAACTTTTAAGTTTGAAACAGTAAGTAACTAAACATCAATAGTAACAAACAGACATAGTAAGCTGAAAATGTTGTGATATAAATTGATTATGATAATGAATTTTAATTTTCAACATATCATTAATCACTCATACTTTTGTGAAAGAAATTGAAATATAAAAACATGTTACAACCATTTGTTACAACTATTTGAAATATTAACTGGAGTTGAAAGTAATCACTAAATACATTAAAACAGCTGAAATTTTTTTTTTTCAAACTACCATACCAACAGTCATTTACACATTCTGATCCTTACAGCCCTGAATTGGACAATGTGAACAGGATTTTATGCAAGGACATAAAAATGTAATTTACAAACTATACCGCGTCACGTAAGACATAGACTGAGCATTATTTGTTCAATGCATTACATGCAAATGTAACTTGTAAGTTGAAAAAATTAAACATTGACATGATAATTGTCAATCAGACACCCAATCCGGCCTACATATAAATGAAAAAGATTAAAAGCCTTTCAGGGGGAGCTTGATGGTTAGATATGCTGTTGAATCTCTGTTTTCAGCTAAAAAGGTCTCTTGCTTCTGGAGAAGATGAAAATAGGCATTTAGGGCAGGGTCCCTGTGGCCTCAGTAAAGGGTCACAGGGTCACCAAATTGATAAATTAGAATCTTATCAGCTTAGGAGTCTGTACACAAAGTTTCAGGACTCTTGCTTCCAGAGAAAAAGATGAAAATAGGTTTTAGGGCATGACCCTAGTGGCACTTATTAGGGGTCACAGGATCACCAAATCTGTAACGTAAAAACCTCATAAGTCAAGGAGTCTGTAGCCAAGATCTCGGGTTTCCTGAGCCAATGGTTCTATAGAAGTAGATAAAACAGTGAAAAGCTCACAGACGCTGGACACTGGATGCCATGACATTTGATAAGCCCATTTGGCCTATCAGGCAAGATGAGCTAAAACAATACAAGTATCCAAGGGTTGCAGATGATATTTTAATCATAACCAACAGATGTTGATATATAATATTAGAGAAGATAACAGATTTAAATATCATATGTCATCTAAAAATCTTTCCTCAACAATAACATGTAACATGATAAGTCTCTAAAAAGAAATCTGCCATTATTGTTTCTTGAGAAGTGAGAGCACATAAATCAGATTTCATCCACCATACAAAGCCTTACTTATAAAGATGAAATCCCCAACAACTGAGCATTGGGCCAATCTCATTAGAATAATATCCAAAATTTGGTTGTTTAAAACGTACCCAACTTGATCGTTGTTTTAAGAACTCATGCATTCAGCCTGGTAAAGATATCCTGATGACCTGTGGCCTGGAATAGACCCGAAATTTATCTGCACAGTGTTAGATTATCATTCATGGGGAGAAGCAACTCAGTCAGGTTTCATAAGATCTTCAGTTCACTTATCAACCATTGACCTAATTAAAAAAAACACAATGAAAGTTGAATAGAAAATGCTTAATGTGGGTGAATTGGAGTCAAGTATGTGCGCACACTGATTCAGTATTGTCACCACCTCTGCTGTACACTACACAACCAAAAGCACTTAAGAAAACCCACAAATCTATTGGTACATGACCGTTGGTGGCCATATGAAAACGTGCAAACACCTAGTTGGGAATACAGCAATAGCAGAATAATTGTTCATAATCATTTGACCATGTGTACCAGTTCATCCAGCTTTGAATTGGTACCACGCAAAAATGTGCATGAAACTTGGTGCATTAAGGTGAAAATGTTGCATACTCCATAAGAAGCTGATGTTGAAAAAATGTTTAATGAAGGGTGATATCAAGTGATTGAGGGAAAAACAAAGCGCGTATGAGCAGCAAAGCTGGATTTTGGTAATGTTGATATGAGGATGATGGTGAATTGAGTCTCCTAGCATTACTTGGAGAGAAGTGAAATAAAGGTTCAAGGATGAACAATCTTCCCGCCTATTTGAGGGACAATCAAAACCAATGTACAAAATTTGTCTAAAAATGTGAGCTTCATATACCAGTTGGTTTCTTAATATGATCCCGTGAAAATAGCTGCCACAAAAATTGTGAAAAGTTTGACAGACAATGCCAAAGAGACTCAAGAAGATTGGCAATGCCCTAAAAGTACCTGGCTTTAGAGGCCCGACACATAATAAACAAATAATAATAATAATAATAATAATAATAATAATAATAATAATAATAATAATAATAATAATAATAATAATAATAATATTAATAATAATAATGCACATTTGTATATTTTACATATAATAATTTCATTATTATTATTTACAATAATTTTAAAAAGTATCAATTAAAAAATAATGTCATTCTGAAAACTTCAGCTTCTAAATAATTGTTGGTATAAAAGACCCAAAAGATCAATTTCAAGGAGCCTGGGGTGCAAATTTAAAAAACCTAGAAAAATTTGGATTGCCTTGCTTCAAGTTCGAAGGATTGATGGTGGCCAAAACAATAAGCTTATTAAGCCTTATAAGCCCAATGAGCAGGAAATTAAATCATTTACTCTGTAAATCTACAGACTGTATAATATTTACTATTTAGCAAACTAATTCAGTAAAATATATCTGTCAACAGAAGTTTTACTGCCTTATTGGTAATCAAGTCCACAGTTCAGAGACACAGTTCCTGTGGTCTTTGCAGCCCTCATTGTGAACCTCAGGGCCAACACATATACAATTAACAGTCCTATAAAGCACTTCCTGCTTTTTGCTCTGGAGGTAAATGAATATATTTATTATATTTCCAATGGTAAAATATGCCATTTATCGGTGAAAATAAAACCCGTTTTTTCACTGAGTGAAATAAAATGGTATTCTACTCAGTGAAATGATGCAACAATCATATGACGTCGTCTGTGACGTCATGAAACAATTGAATGACGTCAAGCAACGGCTGCACTAGCGAAGCGATTTATCTCGTGAAGTAAAAAATCATATATTTACACTCGTGGCTACGCCACTCGTGAAAATATAATTTTCTACTTCACTCGATGAAATATCCATGGTATTCGATGAGAAGTGTCAAATGACCTCTATATCTTAAGGAGGTAGCCCACTGGCCATTATAAGTGGCCGCATAGTCCCATAACATAAAATTGATTACCTTTATTGGATAAGTGACCTCAACACAACATTTACACTTTCCAGGCCTCCACCTTCTGCAGCAAAATATCAAATAGATTTTAAAGACTTTCATTCTACAAAAGCCTTGGCTAAGAAGTCTGTTCACATCCCTTCAGATCTATTAGGCTTTTTGTTCTGGTTAAAAAGGCAAATACAGCATAATCTCAAAGGATAGCAAAAGGTCTATTGATAATTGAAGACTAGAATCAATGCCATTAGCCAATCATAAGATAACATTTTATAGAATAAAATCATTACAATAGATATGCTTTGACTTACCTGGAGAATAATAGTTTCACGTTCATACAGCCAACACTAACATTTTTCCCATGGCTTCTTTGACCAAGGTCAATGCAAGTCAGCGGCCAGTTAATTAAATAATTAAATATTTGTTTCATGAAAAAACTGTAAAACACAACTCTAGTTTTTACAACCATTTTATGTTTAAAAGTCTGAATAAATGAGGGATTTATCAACTATTTTTAATTTTTCTGAAACCTGTCTTAGTAAAACAAATCAAAAGTCATATTGATACAAAATGTGATGGTCTTACTCTAAGATACCTAAATAAACCTTTTCACAAAATGTCTATAATTACCATTTACTGCATTGTCATACATAAAATTTTACATTATGGGTCCATCTTCCCATATAGTAATAAATATACCAATGAAATAAAAATCAAATGTTACCTCCGTTAAGACATCTTTTAGTCAAACTATAAGCAGTAGTTTAGAAAAATAAAATGTCAAATCTTCACATTATAATTGAAAGTGAAATTACTTACCGATAAGACTTATCATTGCGCTGTTTTACCATCAAATTTTTAAACTAAGGCCCAAACCTTCTTTTGTCCTGTAAAAAAACAAAAATATCAACATAAGGTCAAGTTTGTGTTAAACAATGAGACCCAAATATATCAATAATATTTGTTTTTCCATATCTTTTCATAATGATATGGAGCGCTAAAAGAATTATCAACATTAAAAGCCACATCCTTGGTCTTTATAGCTTGCCTTTGCTGACAAATTGAAATTGAGGGGGCAAATAATCTGAGTAACAGTGAGAACTGAAACACTGTCAAATATTTGTGATCATGGACTACAATGTCTTAAAGGTTTCTGATATAGAAGCAATGATGTTTTCAACAGATTTGATAACTCCTGCATCTCTATGTACCCTCAAGTAACCTGTTTTCATGGTCACCTATTTCACAGTATATACAAATGATTGAGTTAACCTCTTACTGGTCATGACCAGTCAGCAGTTATTTTATTGATGGGTTGTTCTTAGCTGCAGAGCTGTAACTTTATAACCTCTTTTCCCAGTTTTTATAGAATTTATAAAAGGCGACATCAGGTTATCTATTACCCTATTTTGGCTAGGAAACTGTAGCTATAGGTTGTTTTACATGGACCCAAGCAGGAAATGGTCATTTTTTCATCCATCTAATTCTATTTAACAATTCTCTTCAGTGATGAAAATCAAATAAAGTTTTATGCTTTTCATGTATTACTATTTTTGGAGAAAATTTATGTTTGATTTTAAAAGTATTATCGCTTTCAACTTTTTTCAAACAATACTTTCCTGTAAAGCTATATTGATCTTATTCTGAATCACCTGACATTGGGGTGTAATCTGTTCTATTGATGAATAAGTGAAATAATAGAAAGCTTATTTCTTACATATATTTTGGTAAATTTGTATGATTTTCTGGTGCAAAGAAAGCAAGTTATTAATCGAACAGTTAAACATTGCTATGATTGCTCACATTAAATCTTTAGCCACAATAAATACAAGACATTTTGTGACTAATAGGTTTCCAATGCCAAATGTAAACTGACCAGAAGAATGAATTTTTTACTCGACCAGAAACATGACATTTTATGTTCAATTTTTGTGAAAATAAAATAATTACATGACTAAGTAAATACTTTCAAAATGTGTTAATGTTAAATCAAAAGCTATTTTTCACTATCAATCTGGCCTAAGAGCAATTTAGGGGTCCGAATGACGGGGTATCTAAAACGTCTATAAAATGCTACCTAGTCCTTAAAAATAGTTCAGATGAAGATATTCTGAAAGCTGAAATAAGTGACTGTCACATATTGTATAATTAGGCATCCTTGAGTTTGGTTGCAAAATGAAAAATCATCATAAAATCGAGCGATTTTCAAGTTTGGTTGCAGTCCCCTATAGGCAACTGCAACCACATTATTTTTCATCAAATATTCATCATTTTTCATGTCTTGGCTAATAATAATATGGTTGCAGGTAATAACAATGTTTTTGGAAAAGCTTACCAGATCGGTTTGGTTGCAGCCGACTTCAAAGTTACCTAACTTGAAAACGATCAAGTCAACAGTTTCAGTTTGACATGTTCCCTCTGACACAATGTGTCACGTAATGCGCTACATAACACGTCTTTCAATTGGCTAATTCAGTAACAAACATTTTCAATAAAATTTTGATGTTCCTTTTTACATATTCATGATTGATTTTGATCGGTTTTTAGATAGAAACTATATATCATTGTATAGAAAATTATCTCAGCTACTTTAAGAAAAATCCCATTTCCGCAAATCTCAAATTAATTACTCTTTGGCCATCAATCTGTGTATAAGAAATAGTGACAGTAGAATTTGAAGTTGTGGCAAGTGTTCTATTCTCATAATTTGACCGTGTAAAAATTAAAACCATGAAAACCAGGTGACACTGACTGACGCCAATTCAGTAAAAATGAACATCTGTTTTTGAAAAGTCAGCTATAAATTCAACAAAGGAAGAAAAGAACATTTTGATAAACATAAATTGAATGATGGAAATCACTTTGTGTCTAGCTGTTATTATCAGCAAAAACGCTCATAGAAGGTTTTTTCTTAATACCACGGAAACAGGTAACACGAGGGATACAACTGTGCCAAAGTGACACAAGCAAGGCCAAAACGGTGATATGACTGATTTACGACAGAGTCAATTAAGTCAGTGCTACTATCTATTTTATTATTAAGATATTCAAATTTGAAAAAGTAATTGGTATACTCACTGTGAATACATTAAACAGCAACGAAATGAAAGCCGGGCAGCCACTTGAAATGGAAAGCTTGCGATGTTCACTTCCGGCGCGCTCAAATCGTGTTTACGATAAACTTTTCAGTATTTTTTTATAGATGAAATCACCAAAAGAAAAAAATACCCAATATGCAGTTAAATTAGTAGCATGTACTAGAATGATATGCATTAGATCTATATCTACTTAATTATTAGCATCATATGTGGTTCTCCGAAATTGTTACGCTGCGCTGCGACTGGAGCCAAATGACAAGAATGGTCGGCGACCAACTCTGATAGTGCGGCTGGATGTATAAATTGGAAAAACTTATTTGAATATATAAACGATATGTTTTTGCATTTATTTTATCACGTAAATGAGCCTATTATATGCTAAAAGTTTGGATGTCATTATATACATTCAGTCTCGAGATTTAGCTGATGAAATATCGTGTGCCAAAAAGGTAAACCGAGATTTTTACCAAAAAATATTTGTCAATAATTTTCCTTTTCAATTCCATATACCTCTAACACACAAGTATATTAGCTAATAATAAGACGTTCAGAAGTGTTTGATTTATTTGAATAGTCCGATGTTATTTTGGCTCATCAAATGTGAGCCAAAAAGGTTTATGTATAAAGCCCAAAATGGTAATGATTGTACTAATATATATATAATTTTTGGTTAGGCCAAATGTTGAAAAGAAATAAAATCATTAAAAGCAAAAGACAGCCCAAAAATCTTAAACACATCTTAACAAGGGCTAAATATGATGGTATCCAAAACCCAACAGAAAGACCTTCAGTTTCCAAATGTTCAAATAAAAGATGTGGCACATGTCCCCATTTATTAGAAGGCTCGTCTTTCACATTTGACAATGGCAAAACATTTGAAATAAAATCTAACTTTGATTGCAATTCAAAAAATGTCATTTATACAATAATGTGCCCTAAGTGTAAAAAATCCTATATTGGTAAAACTGAATGCCTAAGAAATAGGGTAACCTTACACAGACGACACAATAACGATAGCAGATACCGCTGTTTATTTGTAAATAAACATCTTTCTACTTGTGCAAATGGTGATTTCAAAATATTTCCTTTCTATAAATTATTTCATAAATCTAACATGGGCAGTGTCTCAAATGCACTTTTACGACTTGAAGAGTCCTTCATTGACACCTATAGACCCTCACTAAATAAACAATGAGATGATTACCCTTAAATCACTGACATATATCTCTAACTACAATTGAGCTATTTAAAAACAAAAGGGATTATGTCACATTAACATATTGCTCAAGGGGTAAACTCATAAGAGAGTGACTGTGTCAATCAGAAGACCAACAAGGAAGAACCATGATGTCACCTGATTAGCATAATTTACAATATATCCTTGTACATTGTACGTATATTTTGTTATAAAAACGCTTGTAATGCGATGTTAACGATCATATCGTTTCATCCCTGATGAGTCAATACTATTGACGAAATACTAGTATCGGATTAAAATGATTCTTCAAACGACTATGTGAAGTATGTTATATTTAATCTATATATATATATATATATATATATATATATATATATATATGAAATATATATATAGCAAGATATTAGTTGAATATTTAATCGTGTCAATACAATGATATCTCAAATAATAGCAGTGTTTAAAATTAAAGAAGATAAGAGAGTTTTATATCGGACATTGTACTACAATCAGTTTGATAGTTGTTTGACCACACAAATTGTTCAAATTGTGGTTGATTTTTAAAAAATTTCTCTCTTTATCCAACCTCGAGCGAAGTTATGCCAAAATTTTGATTTTCTTAGAACTTTCTAAGTTATCTGCCCTTGATTATGACTCTTTTTTTTAATCCCACCGACATATATTACTGGAAGATGGAGTCGTTGACCCGTCCGCCTGTCTATCCGTCCCTCCGTAATAATATTGATCTTGATAAGATCAGACGACGATGTTGTTGTTGTTGGGTTGGGGTTTAAGCGTCTGCTTCCACCTCTTGGTGATGTCGCCGACGTTGGGGCCCATACTTAGTTATAGCCGAATATAAGGAATAAAATTTGAAATAAGATATGGGGTACCCAAAAAAATGGTATTTAAGAGAGTTTCTAAATTGATAAAGATTTGGAATGAATGCCAGAGGGTAAATAAATAATTTTGAATTTGGAAGATGGGGGAATAAGAAATAGAAATATAAATGTAATAAATTAAAAAAAAAAAAAAAATAAATGTAAATAAATTAATGAGGTAGTTAAGTTTATTATTAATAATGTCTCACTTTGTGATATGGCGTCGTACCTGCAAAAGATACAAAGAGATTTTTAAGCGTATGGGAACAATTAGTTTATAGTAGTTATGAATGATAGGTTAAGTTAATTTTGAAATATTTTATAAAGATAGATTAATTAAAGTGATATTTTGAAATAATTGGAATTGGATAAGATGTGAATGTATTATTTGGTTAAATATGGTATATTTAAAGTTTTATGTATATATTAAAATTGAATATTAAATATTATAGTTTTGAAGTGATATTATTTATTAGGTTAAGTAAAATATTAGGTTAATACTCATCTTGTTTGTTGCTGTTCTATTGTTCCGTTGTTAAAGCGTTGTTTTTCTTCGCAATGTGCTTTTTTTCTCCTTGATGTTACCATTCCGCCCCACTCCTGTGGAAGGGGTGAAAAGAGGAGATCCCCCCGTGGGTTCGTTTCTCCTGTCCTCGAGCTTTTGATTAGTTGTGAACTCTCCCCGTGACGGGTGGAGTTCTGTTATTGTTATTAGATAACTCCCCCCGTGATGGGTGGAGTCAATTAGTGATTGGTGATTGTCGTTGATTAGTAGGAAGCTGTAAGAGGAGATCCCCCGGAGGTTCGCTTCTCCTATTAGTGGTAAGTGGTCGTAATAGTATCCGTGGTCTTATAACGGTCCTTAATTACTATATATGATACTTGTTGATGATTGTGTTGGTGGTTAGTTTAGGTTTGGCTAGCAGTTCTTGTGGTTTGCTAGCGTAATGGGTCTGTCTAACAGTTCTTGTGTTATGTTAGTTTTATTATTTCTTGCATTTGCCCATATAGGGACTGCGTAGCAAGATAGTGTTGGATAACAGTTCTTGTGGGATGTTATGTGTTGTTATTAATGACTCCTGACATTTGCCCTTTGTAGGGACTGCGTAGCCAGGGGTTGTTGTCTATTTATGTTTCTTGCATTTGCCCCCGGAGGGGACTGCGTAGCAAGAAATTTAATTTTTAATAATGATAATATGTATTATTGTAGGCTATCAGTTCTTGTGGTTGTGCTAGCCTGTAGGTTCATTATAACAGTTCTTGTGGTATGTTAAGTTGTTTATCTCTTTATTAGGAAATGAGGGTTGGGAGTGGGCATTGGGGGTTGGGGGATTGGGACTTGGGTATGTGTGGGTGGGGTGGGGATGGTGAAAGTGGGGCAATTTGGGGTGGGTAGTTGGCGGTGGGGGTAGGGGGAATTGGGATTGTTGGGGGTTTGGGGGAAAAAATAAAGGGGGTGAAAAAACCCTATAAAAAATGTAAAGAGTGGATAGCCGCGATGGTGTTAGCCGTAATTATATGCCGAGATAGACAGTGTAACTATAACTGTTTGTATAGTTTAGTTTTTAGCAGGAATGTTGCTAGGTATTGGTAATTGTTTGTTGTAGCTAACAGTTCCTGTAGGTTGGTGGCCTTAGCAGTATTTAACAGTTGTCTCCTGTGATGTTGATACTTAGTACATTCTAAGAGAATGTGTTGTATAGTATCTTTAACTTTGCAGTTATTGCATTGATTATCCGCTGCTCTGCCAATTTTGTGGAGATAGACATTGTTTGTAACATTATTGAGTCTTAATCTCGTTATGGCAACGTCAACTCTTCTGAATTCATGAAAGTTTTTGACTTTACTGATTTTTTTAGGCTGTATTTGATAATAGTTGGTGTGTCCCCAATTTTCTTTATATGATTGCATGTATTCTTTGTTGCATTTATCCATTATTTATACTTTTTATTTCTTTTACCGTATAGGGTATATCGACTTCGTGGTTGTGTGTGAGACCAGCTTTTGCTGCTTGGTCTGCACGTTCATTACCGAGAAGTCCTATGTGTGATGGTACCCAAATAAAGCTGATTTGATTTTTATCCCTTAACAGATAATTGTATAGATAATATATTTGATTTATTGTTTCATGTCTATTCTTATCTGTTTTGTTTTGTATTGCTTGCAGTGAACTGAGTGAATCAGTAAATATTGCTATATTTCTGTTTTCATACCCAGTGCAGAGTTTTAGGGCTTGTAAAATTGTCGTTAGTTCGGCCGTGAAGATTGATACATTGTTTGGGAGTTTAAAGGCTATGACTTGTTCCCCCATGTGTGTGAAGGCTATTCCTGACCCCACTTGACCTTGGTCATCTTTGGAGCCGTCTGTAAATATTTGAATGTGGGTGCTTTGATTGTAATTGTTATCAATATAGGCTTGGGTGTTAATGAGATCAGTTGGTTTAGGATTACTCTTATCTATGTGTTGTGTTAATTCTACATCTACGTGGATGTCTGGTATGTAGGGTGGCTTTAGAATGTGACATGTAAACGGGTCCGTTGCTATGTCAATATCTTCAAGCTCAAGCTGGTCTATGTGTTCTTTTGCTATTTCTCCGAATGGTGGTGGTATCTTTTTGGCATGTTTATTGAGTGCTTGTTTTTTATTACTAAGGATGCTTTGTAGGCAAGGTTTATGTTGTGATTTTACAATATAATTTGTAATGTTATTTTTCCATTCTTGTTCTAGGGGAAGCTCCCCTAGCTCATGTCGTATTAGATCCATCGGGGTCCCGTTAAGGCTGCCCGTTATAAGTTTATATGCTTGATTTTGTATGCTGATTAGCTTTTGTACATTTGTTTCACTGGTGTCGCACCAGGCTTCAGCTCCATAGTGTAGTTTGGATTTTATAAGTGATTTATATAGAACAAGTAGCATTTCTTTGCTGCTGCCCCATCTAGTATTTGAGAGCAGTTAAAGTATATTTATATCTTTTTTGCATCTTTGTACTAATTCCTGTGTGTGTTGGTTCCATGTTAGACATTCATCAAATATGATGCCTAGGAACTTAACTTGTGTTACTTGGTCTAATTTTTCCTCATTGATATATAGTTTAATTGGTCGGCAGTCAGCCTTTGGTGATGGTTTAAAGAGGATTGAAATTGTTTTACTGGTTGATAATTGGAATCCCCAATCTTGGGTCCATTGGTTTACTTTATCTAGCGCTTTTTGTAATTGTTCCGCTGCTACGTGTTGATGTTTATGACTAACCCAGAGGGCTCCGTCATCAGCAAATTGTGACGTGTTTACTAGCTTGGGTATTTTGCTAAAGAGATCGTCTATCATAATATTAAAGAGTGTTGGAGATATTATGCTGCCCTGAGGGGTTCCATTTTCTAAGTCATAATTGTCTGATATTATATTTTCTGTTTTAAGGCGGAAGTTTCTATCTGACATAAAGTCATTGATAAAGTTGAGCATTTGACCTTTTATACCTTTTTTTTAAACTTTATGTATTAAGCCTGTTTTCCATACCATGTCGAAGGCTTTACTGAAATCTAGAAAGACTGCGACTGTATATTTTTTGCTGCGCTGTGCTTCTCTTATTGAGTGTTGTAGTCTTACTAAATTATCTGTTGTACTGTACGACTTTCTGTATCCCGATTGGTTTGGTGTGATAAGCTTATTGGTTTCTAAATAGTGTTGTAGGCGTTTGGTAACCATAGCTTCTAATGTTTTACATAGATTTGACGTGAGGGATACTGGTCTGTATGAGTCTGCTTTTGTTGGGTCTTTGCCTTGTTTATGTAACGGTATGATAAGGCTTTCTTTCCATTTTGTAGGTATTTTTATTTCTTTCCATATTTTATTATATAAGTCTAGCAATATAACTTTGCATCTTTTAGGTAGATTTTTGAGCATAATGTAACTTGTTTGATCTAAGCCGGTGGCTGTTCCTTTTTTATTATTTACGACATTATTAAGTTCAGACATGGTGAATGGTTTATTATACCATAAATTTGGTTTATTATCATCCATTGTGTATGGTGCTGCGTTGTTAACTTTTTCTTGAAATTTGGGTGTATAGTTACTGGTTGAACTTGCCTGTGCAAATTGTTTGCATATATTATTAACTTTTTCTTGTTTGTTTTGGCTGTTGTTGATACATGGTATATGTGTTTTGGAAGTTTTGCCTCTAAAGGCATTTATTTTCTTCCACACTTCTCTTGAGTTTGTTTTAATATTCATTGTGCTGCATAGTTTTTTCCATGATTGGCTTTTAGCTTTGCTTATTAATTTTTTTACTTTGTTTCTAGCTTGTGCAGCTAGAGGTATTAGCTTTTTGTCTTTTTTTGCTTTTTTCCTTAGTAACTTTCTTTCTTTTCTTGCTTGCATTATTTCTTCGTTCCACCATGGAACTGGAATTTGCTTATATGATTTCCTAGTTGGTATTGCTGTGTTAGCAGCATTTATAATTGCGTTAGTTATGTTTTCGTTATAAGTATCGGTATCATCGTTTTTAGTATTTTCATTTATGGTTTGTGCAGTTATGTTTTGGAATGTAGCCCAGTTGGCTTTGTCAAAGTTCCAACTTTTGTGATTATTATTTTGATCTTGTTGAGTAATGTGATTCTTTAAGGTAGTAAATAGTGGGAAGTGGTCACTTCCCCAACTGTCATCATGCACATATAAGCTAGCGTCATTGGCTAAGTCTTGTGTTATGATGCTAAGATCTATTGTTGTATATGTTCCTTGTGTTAATTTATGAAAGGTGGGTTCGCCATTATTTAATACTAGTAGATTATTATCTTCTAGCCATTCCTGAATAACTCTTCCTCTGGGGTTTATTCTATTACTATTCTCCCAGATATTATTATGTGCGTTAAAATCGCCTCTTAGGAATGCTGAGTTATTAAGATGTGGTAGTAGTTGATTGAGTATTTCTTTGGTTATATTGGTTTTGTGGGGTAGATAGACGTTGATTATGTTGGTAGGTTTAGTATTTAATATATTAACTGTAATTCCTTGTGTTTCTATGCCTTCGATATTTATATCTAGAGGTTTATAATCAATGCCGTGTTTCACGCCAATGATTAGTCCTCCATGGGGGGTACCTTTAGTATGTAGAGTATTATCCTTTCTAATGATATTATAGCCTGGTAATTTATAATCCCTTTTTTTTGAGAGTTTAGTTTCCTGTAATAGGATTACTTGTGGTTGTATTAGTTTATTTTGTAATAGTACTTTGAGTTCGGCTCCGTTACTGCCTAGCCCATTTATGTTCTGCTGCAATACCGTAAAATCAGCCATTATTACAGAGGGGGTTTATGTTAGTACAATGGGGATATTGGTTTTGGTATTTTATTCAGTGGTGCTTTTGCCAGGGTAGTAGGACATATCTGGGGGTGTTGGAAGGTTGGGGTGAATTTTGGCAAAAAAGTCCTCAAAGCTGAGACTGGTTAGTCCTATACTGCAGGCGTTTGAGTGAAGTCTTTTAACGTCCTTGCGGTGTTGCTTTGCTGATAGTGTTGGTAAGTAGTTGACTAGTGCCTGAGTTATAAAGATTACTATAGAGTCAACAATCCCTCCCTGAGTGTTAGTGTCTGGTCGTGGTTTGTTTTGTTTATGAGTGATATTTTCCCTGAGGTCGTGTGTTTCCCTGTAGCTTTTATCTTTATGGTTGTGAGAGTAGTTTAGTTTCTTTCTCATCATAGGTGGGACGGTTTAACCTCACTGTTCCACATTTCCCTAAATTGGGGATGGATTAGGAGGGGATTAACTTTGGGTTGTCACAACATCGTCAAGTTATAGCCCATATCAAGTAATGAAGGTCCCAAAGTGAACACAGTTCACAGTGTTAGTGTCAGTTCATAATTGTGAAAAAGTGTTCACTTTCTTATTAAAGATGAACAGACAAGAGTTGAGATAACTCTACGTCAGATGGAGGCCGGCGGACGTCTTCCACCCAAGCGAAGGAAATACCGACATATTGACATTAGCATCCAAGAAGAACAGAATCACCTTCAGGTCGGGAACAAGTGTCCACTGGCATATCTGGATGCCGTATCTAGATTCGTTGGATGTTAGACAATGTGATATGATGTATGTTGAATGTCGAAAAATCAATAACAAACACCATAAAGATACTGCAATAATATATTTTTCATTTTAACCTGAACCTGAAAAGACATGATACTGCATTACTGTTATCTGTATTTGTGTTCAGACAGACTATATACAGATACAGACTATAGTCTGGGACCCTATTGTGATGTACTTGTGCACGCCCCAGTGCTCCCTAATCCTCTAACAATAGAATGTGGAACAGTGAGGTGATGCCAGGTGGGACATACTTGTCTGATTGGTTTTGTGTTTTCTTTTTGTTCTGTTTTTTGGGTTTGGTTCAGACGACGAGAATCGACTATTGTTTTTAAGGGGATGCGGTGATTTCGTAGACAAAACCATTTCGTAGACACGAAATCCGGTGAATTCGTAGACAAATCGAGCAGTGAATTCGTAGACAGGTTTCAAAATAAGATTATAAGTAATAATAACAAACTTTTATTTATCAAACTCAAGGATTCGAACACTTTATAGGTTCGATTAAAGAAATCAAGTAAATAAAAACTATTAATAGTCAATTTGTTGTGTTTTGACACGATTAAAGTAATCCAATATTCATGTGTTGTTTTCAATTCTTTTAGTTCTTGTTTGATCTTTTAATAAAATAGATTACGGTAAGTATGATTATATTTATCAACAACTACGCAATCAACACCAGCTCAGAGACGAGAAGACATCCGGGAAGATGAAAGACGGTAAGTCACTGACAATCAAAACAAATAGCGCGGCTATTATACCAAATCCACTTGCATGAGTAGAGACTCAAACTTACCTGTCAAAACACATAAACAGTATATAAACCACAAGTTTGAAATTATAATTCATTCATGGCAAACATGGCTCTCTGCGTGGTATGTTCAAACGAAGTTAGACCAAAACAACATGCTATCCAGTGTGACAGGTGTGACCTTTGGCAGCACTGAACTTGCGAATCGGGAATGGATATCAAGACATACAGACGGCTGACAGCTTCTTCGTAAAGCTGATAACATTCTACGTAAAGCTAACAACATTCTCGTAATTAATATTCAATAAACGTCAAAACTGACTTAGAAATACAAAGTTGATACTGTCTGCGAAATCACTGTCTACGAAATGTTTGTCTACGAATTCACTGCAAGCCGTTTTTAAGTACCATAGGCTATGGGTGTTTACGCTGAAGCCTTTTTCATGTAGGCGGTCCGGTAGATGTTTCTTCATGATAATTCAACAACAATAATACTAATGATAAGGAATTAGTCGACGAAAACATCAAATACAAATGTTCTCATTGTTACTTTACAAAGTGAATCATGTTGAACCTTGTTCATAAAACATACTTTCACTTTTCATTTCCTTTTTAAGAAAACATGATCGATATTGTGTATTGTGAAAAGAACGAAATAATGTTTTCCTTACTCTCATATGAAGTTGACTAAACTGAAAAAGTCTCCTCTTGTAGAGAATAACTGGAAATTACTCGGAAATGAAATGTAATCAATCCTGTTTTTATATTATCGGGTGTATATGTAGTGCAATTTTACAATCAAATTTAATTTCAAAACGCGCAATATTGAACAATTTATTGTTTAAGTTTATTCATTGCTTTCCTGTTCTCCGAGCGACGGAGTGATCGTGTCGGTTTTTGTCTTCAAATGTTTGCACAAACCGAATAGTTCATGCTGTTTTAACGTACAGTTGCACTAATTAACATGGACTTGATCAATTGGATTCTATGACCAATATACATGAGTCTTCGTTTAGAAGCACGTGCAAACATTATTAGTAATTATGAAAGGCAAACTGAAGTTTCTATTCTTAAGTGTAGGAGGTTTGACATAGTGTATGTGTATCATCCCAACTGCGGATCCGCCCCATCTTAAGATGGGACGCCATCTTGAGATGGGACGGGGGATATTAAAACATGTTAATAATATTCATATGTTATAATGATTTGTGGCAGTAAGAGATGTTTTTAGATAGTTTTGTTATATTCTTTTCACACCTACGAAGAAAATTTGATTTGATGTTCATTTACTTCACTTTTTCAAACGACCAATACATGCGTAGATCGAACAGCTGACATCAAACATACATCTTTGTATCTTAGTTTCTTTACAAAAAAATGGTATAAACTATTAACAATCTAAGAAATGAAGTTATTCTAATACAGATCCAAGTTTTACAATACTAGTGATAAATTGCTTTTTCAAATATATCTTTTCAAAAAACGTACCTGATACTGAGAAATGAATAATCCATGCAAAAACCTCCTATAAACAGAAATTAAGGTACTCTCCATCGTTGCTATGCAGCACTGAATAGACTGAATATGTTAATGTGTCAGCTTGGCGTGACAGGGAACGGATGATTGGGCACCAATTTGCCCACCGTAGGAACTGTTAGGCTAAAACAACATATGGAGACACCAAAACCCCATGTTGTTTTAACAAAGTATTATCTTGTTTATTTACTTAGCGACTTGGTTGATTGTATCAAATGTAAAAGAAATTAAAAGTTCCTATTATCGAAGTATGGTTCCCCAACATTTTATATATTTTAAACTAGCGCCAACCTTAGGGTTTGAATATTCCCTCATATCAATGTACTAAAATCTATCTTAACGGCGACAAATCTTTGTCACAGAGAACGAATTCCTAATAATATACATTTATCATTTCATAAACGATACCAATCGATATTTAAAGCTCTTTTCTGAAATTTGTACAAAAAATGTAAGGTAGACAAAGCTTAGTATTAATTTGAGTTTTAGTAAGAATAATTGCAAATGTATATTTCCACCAATGTACTTGATATCTAAATCGTTATATGTTTGTTTCAGGAAAACAATTTATATGGGCATTTGCTGCCTGTTTGCTAATCCTTTTTTCTTTTTGTATATATATTCTGAATTTTGTGTAACACATGTTTTATTGAAATAAAATATCGTTTAAATCATAGAAATATTCTTACTAACCATTATATGATTACACATATTGCATATTTTCATAAAATGAAATATCGAATATTTTACAATAAGCAATGACAGTTTTAATATCAAATTTGTATAAGAAATGTCAGTTTCTATATTACATTTGTATAAGCAATAACAATATGAATCATTAAGTCCTCTGAGGATATTACATTAGTACATGTATGTCAGCACAAAATAACTCGGTAAGTCTTAGTATATCAATAAAACTTCATTGATGTGTATTTACAAACCTAATGCCTTTTTTCTAAAGATAACAAAACGATTAGTTAAGTAAACTTTCAGCTGTAAAATAACAATATTACACTGAAATGTATTTCTTCCCTCTCACCTACTCATCTTATTTGACTTATGTACGGATCAGTTGATTAACGTATTAGTAGTAAGAATTCTCTCAATTCAACGCTTCTAACAAGCCTCGATAGACGCTTGTACATATAAAAACAACCTTTTAATACTGATCAAAATCCTATCTTACCTCGGGCTTTGTAGAAAAATAGTAGAATAATTTTTCTCAACTCTGTACACTGGTTTGTGTCAACAAATCTAGTAAAGGTAAACAAAGTTTTTTTAGTGAACTCAAAGTCAACAAACTCCGTTTATAATCTTCTTGTAGTATTGATAAGAAATGAGTTGAAATATTGCATTTCTAGATTAGCATGAAGAAATTGCCTTTACAATATTGAATATCTTAACGTGTTGTGCTGCAACTGTACATCGTATTTGTTTGACTTTGTGTTGTATGTTGGATGGTTTCAATATATAATTTTTTTTATGGAGCGGCATTAATATAAGCTTCCAGCTTGCCCCCAAATCTAATTTTTTTTTATAAAAATGAAAAAAATATTTTTAAACCATAATCTTCTTTTGCAAATCTTGGAAACTAACTCACCAATTTTTTTAAAATTTATTGAAAAGCCTGCTTTTCCCCCATAAATAATCAAGGGATGATGTTGGATTTCATTTGGTTACTTGACATGATAATCGTTCTGTTAATGAAAAAAATATTTTGAATATAATATATAATTATAATATATATAATATAATTTAGTGTGGCAAAACAACTTTCATCGAATAACAATACAATAACAATAAACATAAACATTTGTTGTTGTTTTTGGTCAGGGTTAGATCTAGCTTAGTAAACTTAGCTTGATTGCGTTCTCTCTAGTCGTTTCCACTACATCAGAGCTAAGACGCACCCCAAAAGACGGCAGTGGAGGAAATCCTTTGTCGCACTTTCGTGCATCTGTTACGACTTTCGCGCACGAAAAAACTACATCAACGCTTTCTTTATACTAATACCTAAAAGTTTTCACCTTTATTGTAATAAAAAAATTCAGAGAAAAGTATTTTTTAGTAGTCAAACAACTCAGTCGATCTCTCGCGATGGTCGCGTGACACATCGGGGATTCCCACCCCAAAATAGCGACACACGTGCGATGGCTCCGGTGCTCGTTTACAATTTGTTTCCCTAGTATTTAGTTTAGTTTTCATGGGTGCGAACATTCTCAGCCAATAAACGCAGCGGTATGGCGAGATTTCAATCCGAAATTGACTGACAACCACTGCTCATTCCAAGATTTCAAAGGAAAAACAGGTGAGTTTTCAATCTTCTCGAGGTCAGCTCTATGTAATAGATCACTGTATATTATCATTTTGTATAATACCTAAATATTTATTTTAATAGTATTCAAGCGTGAATTTGTATCACGATTAAATTCATGAATTATGTAACAAGCTAATAAAGTTTTTATTCTCACAACAAATATGATTTTCTTGTTTATCGAACTCAGCCTCAAATATTGTTATGGCAAAGTTTATTATTAGTGTCAAGCAATTCCATCTGAAATATCCCAACAAATTCGTTTTGTTTTTATGAAAAACATGTTCATTCTTTTAATTTTTATAATGGTCTTCACATTCAAATAAACTTTAATTAACGTGCTAGAGATTTGTTTGTTTTGAAATAAACAAGTCGTCCTTTTATGCACACTTTATTAATGTATTTGGCTAGGAAGATATTATCAGATATTGTCATGGAAAAATGTCCAGTTCGAAAGACATATGAGATATCTTATCAAAGACCAGATACAACATATTTAAGATAGGCAAGTATTCATTTATATAAAATGATCAATTTGTTGTACATCCTGTCAATATTCATATTTCCTAAAAGCTGATGAGAAATATAAGAGGTAACAATTACAAGAGCTTGTGTTAAATCATACATAATCGTCATAAGAACATGTAAAAACTATATTTTACTAGGCCAAGAGTGCATTATAATTTATTTGGAATATCTACCATATCCACTAACATTCGCGACAATACAAATGCCATGCAGGGGAATCTAGGAAAAAAGGTCACAGGATAAAAGTCACAGAAAAAAAGTCATGGAAAAAAAGTCACAGGAAAAAAAGTCAAAAATTATATTAAAATGCATATAAGTGACTAATTATTTCAATATTTTAGTAAATAATCCTTTGATATGCATTTTGAATTATTGTTTGTTGTAAATCCACATATTTTTAGAACCATTTAAGCATATATAGTAAGGTAATTGGCTTTATTGTAATCACAAATTGAGTGTTGTTTTTGTTAATAACTATGAATAGTCATGAACTGTTGTGTTGTTATTGTCAACAGCCAATCAGTATGTTTACTTAGTAGATTGAGAATATCCATTCTAAAATCTTTTGATGTTTTGATTGAGTTCATCTTGTTTTAAGACTGGCTTCTTAGGCAATAGTGTATAAAACATGTTATATTTGTCATTATTTCACTATCATCATGGAGGTCATTCAGACTAACAAAGATGGTTTCAAAGTGATACTTGAAGGTCACATGTACACCAAACATGCTACTCTTAAGTGTGTTAAGAGATCGAGCATGTCCTGCAGAGGATGTATCAGAAGGGAAACTCAGAAGTGAAAGAACCACACAACCATCCATCAGATGAGAAGCAGATTCAAATATTGATTCTATTGATGGCTATTAAAAAGTTGTGACTTTTTTTCCTGTGACTTTTTTTCCTGTGACTTTTTACCTGTGACTTTTTTCCTATAGAAATTTGTGACTTTCTTTCCATGACTTTTTTTCCTGTGACTTTTTTTCCGGTCAGTATTTTGAGGAGGGAATTCCTGACGTGTCATTGGTCACGTGATTCAAAATGGCGGCGACCATCGCGAGAGATCGACTGAGTTGTTTTACTGCTTATAAATACTTATCTCTGATTTTTTTGTTTTAGGTGCGCATATATAGATATAAGTGTAAAGAAAGCATTGATATAGTTTTCTTCGTGCGCGAAAGTCGTAACAGATGCGCGAAAGTGCGACAAAGGTGTGTCACAACCGAACCGGATGTTTACCAAAATCCCTTCTTTCGGACATACCACCCACCCCACACCCATCTCTGAACTACCAAGGAGTTATGTATGCCATTTGCATCACGACACTGATCAGATGAGGTTCGATCGGAAATATGAGGAGGCATAACTGGATTTATTTACTGGACCTCTGATAAGCATTGACGGAACGCCACTTATAGGTTAGTGTTTGTGAATTATGTTAAAGAAACATACACGTTTAGATTCGACTATCAAACACAATAAGTACATTGGAATCTTGCTTAACGGAACCGTTTATGTGTAAGAAATTGAACTGATTACAAGGCGTAAGAGTAGGTACTGAGTGTATAATTGAATATAATTTCTTATTTTATTTGCTTAACATGCTGTCATTTTTAAAAACATTTAAGAATATAATGAAATAATTTATAAGATTTTGTAAAAGAATTACTTTTGAAATCGTATTGGGCTATGATGACTCGTATGCGATGAGAGATAAATATAGCCATTAAGTCATGAAAATCAACATAAAATATTTCGATGTCCTTGAAGCGCTTATCTAAATGATACATGTTATCATGTTTTTACTTAATTCAACATTAGAATAAGGATATTATGAACATGTTAAAGTATCTGCCGTCCCATCTCAAGATCGGACGTCCTAACTTAGAATTCCAAGTTGGGACGCGTCCCATCTTAAGATCGGACGCGATCCCAAGTTGGGATGATACATATGTACATGTCCTTCTACGCACTAAAGCAATAAAACATTAAATGTACCTTCGTTTTGCCAATGACGTCAATCTAGATCTCTTGCGTGCCTTTGCTGGTCTTCTCGACAGAAAAGCCTATCTTTCTTTAATAAAAAAATACGCCTGTATCACACCATAGAGACTGATAATGTTATGTCACCATGACAGCAAACAATCACAAGCATGATTTGTATTGGTTTCAATGACAACTTACAACTTTCTCGGAACTGCTGTTCTCAGAAACGTTAAACTGGAACTGACATGTTGGGATATACCATGCAGGATTGTGTACAATGAAATTATTTCTAAGGAAGCTTTCAGGAGGGATGGGTCGCTGGCCATACAGAAAAGATAGAAAGATATGCTTCAGAAGAAATTTTTAGCGAACACCGAACAAAAGGTGGCAAATCGAACAAAAGGACCAAGGGTATCTATAGCGAGCCCATTCAACATACGTCGTTTGCTAACAGTTGTATTATATAAGCCTATTATAGAACTGTACATAATACAATGGTTACTAAATATCTTTCGCTAGCGGTAACTAAACGAGGGGGTTATGTCGTATGTTTATGAAACCCATATTCGTAAAATATATGTTTTGTTACTGTTACTTAAATATGAAGTGTATTACATAAACCTGTCTTGTCCATCGAAAATGACCATCTGATTGACTCATTTCATAGACTTGGTGACTTTTAAGTTTCATTTTTCAATCTCATTTTATCATCTGGTGTTATCCCAGATTCCTGGTTGACTGGGGTGATCCGACCAATATATAAGACTCCCTCGATCCTAATTCTTACCGGCCCATTACCATTCTCAGTTGTTTAGGAAAATTATTTACTTGCCTTTTGAATTCAAGATTAAATAGCTATATTGAATTGAATAATATCCTGAGCCCATCACAGACCTGGCTTTAGAGAGAATATGTCAACACTTGATAACATTTTTATTTTAAATATGTTAAATCAATACTTCAAAACCTGTAAACGAAAACTTTTTTGTGCTTTTATCGATTTCTCAAAAGCGTTCGATAGTGTATGGAGAGTAGGTCTCTGGCACAAAATGTTGTCATACAACATAGAGGGGAATTCTTTACTTGGTGAAAAACATGTATAGTAATATTAAATCTTGTGTTATGGTTGGCAACCAGACTTCAAATTTCTTTTATAGTTATTCTGGTGTTCGCCAAGGGGAAATTCTTTCTCCATTATTATTTTCCATTTTTCTTAATGATTTGGATGTATATCTCGAGGACAATGGTTGTAAGGGCGTTGATATTAATTTTGTTTATGATGATCTTGTATATACGTGTATACAATTCCTCATTTTGTTAAACGCAGATGATGCGATACTACTTGGTGAAACCGAAAAAGATCTTCAGAATTCCCTTGATGTATTCAAAACATACTGTGATACATGGAAACTCAAAGTTAACAAAGCAAAAACTAAGATTGTAATATTTGGAGGGGGTGTGGCTAGTACATCTAAACTTTCTTTTCGTTATGACTGTAAACTCATTGAAATTGTAGATAGTTATACACATCTTGGCATCATGTTTCATCGCAATAGGAGATTTAACTTTGCTATGAATGATTTATTAGCTAGCTCTAAGAAAGCCATGTTCGCACTACTGAAAAAAGCAAGAAACCTCAATTTGGCACTTGATACTATGATTAAGCTTTTCGATATATTGATACTACCTATTGCCCTGTATGGGAACGAAATCTGGGGTTATGAAAATACTGTAAATATTTAACTATTGCAACTTAAATTTCTTAAATTTGCTACTGGTCTAAGATTATCTACTCCTAACTTATGGTGAATTGGGTCGTTTTCCTGTTACCATAACAATAGCTAAAAGGATGATCACATTTTGGCATAAATTAAAAACCGATACCTCCTCAATTAAACTATCATCACGTGTTCTTAAACTGCTAAAATTAGACAGTACCCTACATCCATATAGAAATAACGCATGGTTGTCTCACATTAAAAGTATTTTGAATTCTTGCGGTTTGACATATGTACTTGAAAATCCTGATTGTGTCTGTAAACAGTGGCTGGTCTCCATGGTAGAATCCACCCTTAAAGATAATTTTATACAACAATGGAGAGATGATATTAATAAAAGTTCAAAGGGATACTATTATAAAATGTACAAAGATTTGCCGTCCTTTGAAAAATACCTCTATTATGTCATTTCGGACGTCGAATCATCATTTACCAGTAGAGACTGGCCGCTGGAAAAATATACCGAGAAAGAATAGAAATTGCAATCTTTGTAACTCACCGTCGATAGCCGATGAATATCATTACTTATTAAAATGCCCATCTTTTGATGATTTACGATTACAATATCTACCAATATATTACAGAAAATGGCCGACTCTTGTAAAATTTAAACAGTTGTTTACCGTAAATAACGATTCAATTGTAAAAAATATGTCACGTTTTATTAGAATTATCAATAATACCATGAACAGATAAATACTTAACCTTTACAATGTTTGCTGTTACCAAGTGATCACAACTTCTTATTTACTTATGTTAAACTATTGTTTGTATCGTTCCTGTACCACCAATGGTGGTTTGTTGGAATAAAATATTGATTGATTGACATAAAAGATACCAAACCAACAGTAAAATGATTGAGCCCGCTCAGACTTGTTTCATAAACCGCCCTTGGAACGAACGATCATGTTATCATTGCTTCGTCCCGGTATAGGTGGATCCCTATACAGAGGTAGTCTGTCAGTGTATTCCAACAAACAGGTCTAACGAAGATGAACATCACTGACTGATCAATGGATGAGTTATTAATAACCTATACCACATTTGTATTTATCATGGCAACATGATCCAGCGTTGTGAAAACGATCATTCAATCAATAATTCAGTAGAAAGGCCTTTTAATTGCCCACGTACAAATTCAACTTAAAGATGAATTACATATAATGATTACAGAGTTGCATAAGATCAATCGAAGGCTTATCGTACAACCAGACATCTTTAACATAATTTGAGATGGCTATAGAATGAGTATCATTTTGAAGGTTACGAATCATTATTTCCTCATTAAGATACACAGGTAAATTTTCTCAATATTTTACTCCAATCTCATTGAAATGAAATCTACATGCCTATAATCTGCGTAACGTAGTGTAGCAATGTTACATTTTATTTTAATGAGATTGTATTTTACTCGTTAATCATTGTATTCTGGACATTTATAAAGAAAGTGAAATTCATCCTCTACACTATTTGATTTACAAATTTTGCAATAGCGAAGTTGACTATGTATACCATCTCGTCTACCAATATTCTAATAGATGGGGAGCTCACCAATTCTTAACAAAGTAATCCTCCGCCTTGCTTCTTTAGAGTTAACAAAGACGAGATACTTTTCACGACCGAACACCGTCTTAATTTTAGAGTATAGATGTTGTGTTGAATATTCATTAATTTCAGCCATTAACGATTGAACATGTTAATTCTTAATTCTTGATTTTAACTCTTAACACAGAACAACGTAAATATATTGTCTGCCACATTCTCCTAAAACAGCAACATTGGTACGCTTATAACTCAAACCCAAAACTGACTTGCAAAACCTTACTTGAAATATTTCAACAACAGATCACTTTTGATAACCCCAGATTCTAATGCATATAATAGTATTGGCTCAATTTGAATATAAAAAATTCTAAAGAGCACCAACGGAGAGATATTTTTAAGAAGTTTTGTCTACAAGATTTTGGACAGACTTTGACCATGACAACCTATTTGTAAAGAGCAATCCCAAATAGTTATAGTGAGATGAAATTTTTACTTTTTTATCTTTAAAAAAACCAAATTGACTGTTCTTTGTTTTCCACCGTATCTAAAAACGAAAATTTGTTTTGTCAAAATTAACAATTAATCCCCATTTGTTGCAAAATTCTACCAACAAGTTGATCTTCCTTTGCAAACCAAGAACACTATCTAAAAACAAATACAAATCGTCTGCATATAACAGAAGATAGAATTCCGAAAACTCTGCACATAAGAAGATAACCACTATCCGATTTCTCCATTTCACTATGTAGCTGATTTACAAATAAAGAAAACAATAATGGACTTTAAATGTACCACTGTCTCACTCCATTAAGGGAATCAAAATACTCAGAGACTGTAAAACGAGATAACTAGTTTTAGAACCGATATAACTTTACACAAGCTCTAGATTTAGAATAGATATTCTTGATGATATTAAACATACTCTCATGAACATTATTTGATAACAAAACATAATACAACAAGTCTCTATTAACAGAATCGAACGCTTTCCGAAAATGCACGCCCACCTGATTTTGATTAATACTTCTGAACAATACTTTGTAACGTAAATATGTTATCCATATGTTATGGCAGAGTAACCTTTACGGGAACCTCCTTGACTTTCAGGATATAAATTCATAAACTCAACAAATATTTTAAACAGTTACAGCAGTAAACAATTTACCACATACATCCATTAATGATAGCCTACGGTAAGTATTGACATCATGTATATCCCCGATCTTATGTAAAAGAAAAATGATATCATTATTGTGTTTAAATACTTCGAGCAGTACACCATCAGGACCCGAACTCTTTCTCAGCTTGATATCATCTACAGCCCTATCATTCTCCTCTTTGGTGAAATCTGTTCAGCAGGTTATTAGTGTCATCATCATTACAATCAGCCATATTATCGTGACAATGTATGTGATCTTTTACAAATGAGATAAAACTACCATCAAAAACAGGGTGTTCTATTATGAGAACAGTTTTAAATATAATTCCCATGAAGTACAATTTATAACAGGAGGTGTGTTCATAAAAATCTTGTTAAAGATCGAAATGATATTACATTATTGCTCTGGCAGTTGTTGATGATTAATACAGTTCTTTACGCTGGCGACATAAATCTCGAAAATTGTTACAAGCTGAGTGAAACACCCAGATATCGAAATACACCTGTTACTCTGAATCTGTAAAGGGAATAATATTTTTCACGTTTTAAATTCTGACAGTCATTATCAAACCATACAGCACTCATGGGGAGCTTAACACAGTTACTGTTACTTCTTTGTGTCATACCACAATTCTGAGCTGAGGAATTAATTAAAACTTGCAGCAAGTGATGTGTTGCGACCTGCAGTTTCCTTGAAATCCTCAATTAGAATGTTCTTCAACCCCTTTTTTTGTGCTTCATGAAAAGTTTCAGCAAGCGCAGGACGCCTAACGGGTGACTGTCATATGTCAAGCTACATTTAATAGGAAGGTGATCAGACTCAACTCTAATTTCAACATTAAAAGTTATAACATTAGTAAACAGGTCATTCTAACACATCATATAATGCACCAGATCCCCATCGAATCTGCCAATCAGAATATGAATACCTTGAGTGCAACATAAGTTAACTGAGTCCTTCCCATATGAATTTACCTCCTCATCTCGTGATGAACGTGGTGTTTTGAGGTTATCTACAGTGTCATCAGTGTCATCAGTTTCTTCAGTGTCATCAGTGTCATCAGTGTCATCGGTGTCATCGGTGTCATCACTGTCATCCCTGTCATCGGTGTCATCGGTGTCATCAGTGGCATCAGTGTCATCGGTCTCATCAGTGTCATCAGTGTCATCGGTCTCATCAGTGTCATCGGTGTCATCGGTGTCATCGGTGTCATCACTGTCATCGGTGTCATCGGTGTCATCGGTGTCATCAGTGGCATCAGTGTCATCGGTCTCATCAGTGTCATCAGTGTCATCGGTCTCATCAGTGTCATCGGTGTCATCGGTGTCATCGGTCTTATCAGTGTCATCAGTGACGTTAAGTTCAGGAATATTCTTGTGTGATCCATATAGCATATTCCATAAGCTGTCTAGTTCGAGCATTGACGTCACCACTGAGTAGAATATCACAATCAACACGTTTTGATCTAAGTTCGATGAGAGCTTTATCTATGTACTGTATCTATCTTATATCACGAGTATCACCTACAACCGGGTCTACATATACGGGAAAACGTTCCCTCCCCTGTACCGAGAACAAAGCATCAAAGACAATGAATATACAGTCTCTATAAGTCAAATATACTTTAACAATGCGAGAAGAGAGTAGCTTTGGTAGTAAAACTCCAACACCGCCTCGGTTGTTATAATTTCTGAAATCAAATGCCAAATATATTCAGGAAAATCATTGCTCTGAATTTCTGAAAAACTTATGATGTCATATATTAAGCGGAAGCTTATAAAATCTCTGTTGGTAAGTTTTGTAGAAAGTCCATGAATATTCAAACTAAGAAGTTTAACAACTGCAAACGAAGACCGGCTACATCCCTATGCACTTCCAGTGTCAGGTAGATCTGTATTACGTTACTGTCTCTCCGAAAACAATCTTGTCAAACTTAAGACGACATTTGCAATCAGAGAACTAAACATTTGGTAGAGGTTTTGAAAATTTAATTCAAGGAATTGGAAGTATTTGTGGAAAGGCAAACAAATGCATTGAAGCTTATATAAATACATGTTTTCCGATACAAATGAAGATAATGAAAATATTTCTTGCAAAATGAGTAAATAAATCGGATTTTAAAGATTGCTTAATGTATGTCGGTGGACAGAATTCGAAGAAGTGTCGTAAAATCGTGCCCTTGGCCGTTTTATCTAACTGTACATCTTGTGATAATTTGGTATCTACTGACAGTAAGTCAAAATCTTATCCAGATATTGAGACATGGAAAACGCTTGATCACTACGCTCCAATTGTAGCACAATGATTTTTTTTCAAATGTAAGAGGAGTAAGTCATGACTTGGTAAGATATAGTTAGATGAAAACAATCAACATTCTAATAAGTTGTACTCTCTTAACATGGCACCAATCAAAACACTGAAAGTCCGTAAGTCCGTAACAAAATAAAGAAGAAAAAGTAAATAAAACCATAATTCTGTTTAAGATCCAGTCCGATGAAGTCCAAACAGCATAGACAAAATAATGGAATATAAATAACAATTTTGCCGCGCGGTATTTGGCGATCGCAAGCATGTTTATTTCGCACGTGCATTTCATGTGCTTACGTCATTTGCACACTGGCGCTCTCAGCATCCTTAAAACGGCATACCGGTGAGTGTCCTGTGCTGAAGCTACCATAGGGATGTCGGATCATACGGTTTGACTGTTGCAATCTGGATAAGACCCGATGGATGTTTTAACATCGTAACTGTCTCCCATACTACTTGAGCGTAATTGAAGCTCAACAAAACAAAGTTATATTCAATTTTCTCCGCTGGTCAATTGAACAGGCATTTCTACCAAGGGACGCAACTATCCGACCATTCTATCTGTGATATGGTTATAGATTTCAATTCATGAATACAACTTTTAGCGTAAGCCTTATTACAATGTATTGATGAAATCACGGGTATTCATTGGCGTATATTGAGTTGCTACGTACATGAAGCACTCAAGGATACAGAAATAAAATGTTTCTTCGCTCTTATTCATGTCCTTGACTGATGAATGTAATTCCAACAGATGTTGAAGTTATCAAGTTTTTCCCCATCTAGGCCTAATGTAATCATCAATAAAATACAATCTTTATAGCCTTTTAAAGTTAAAAATGCGAACATTTGCATAGTTGCTACACACATAGAAACTTAGCTTACGTCAGTGTCAGCAACGATTTATACACAAGAAGTAGGAATAGGTCGTTGAAACTATAATAAGAATTGTAAAAAAAATGAAAAAACAATGTTAATTTATCAATTATTCTATACATTTTTACACGTTAAGGTAATAAGTAATTCGTAAATGTGTCTGATGCTAATGAAAATGTTTTGTTTGATGTAATTTTGGATTCACCCATAACCCAGGAGGAAATATTGAAGGGATTTACTGTGCTCAAGTGTGGCAAATCTGCAGCTTTGGATGGTATCATTCCAGAGTTTATTGTCTCAGCTAAAGATATTTTACTGCCTAATTTCGAGCTTTTGTTCAACATAATGTTTGATTCAGGTATTTTCCCAGCAGCCGGGTGTACTGGTATTATCATTCCGTTGTATAAGAAAGGTGATCCTAGTGTCCCTGATAATTATAGAGGAATTGCTTTACTAAGTGTGGTTAGCAAGTTGTACACTTCCATATTAAATAATAGGCTTTCGTTTTGGTCAGATGCTAACAGTAAGATTGTTGAATCACAGGCAGGGTTTCGGAAGGGTTATAGTACGGTTGACAATATGTATATTCTCCAATCTGTAGGCCAGTACAAATTTGAAAATGGACAATCCAAATAGATATTTTCAACAACCAATGGCAATGGATTATCAAAGATGTCCCCAACACACAGAAGAAACATGTGAAAGATCTTTGCTACAAAATGGAAAGGGAAACACGATTAACTCAGAGGCCAATCCGAGTACTCCGGCTTGGGCAAATACTCTATTCGACCAGATAAAACACATGACCATGATGGTCCACAATGTTCAACAACACCTTCAAACAGTAGATTCTTATATGGACAAGAAGCTGACGATGATTTCAGATAAGCTATCTACATTGGAAACAGGTCTACAGAAAACTACAACACGAGTAAGTGAGCTTGAAGAGTCTATCCGTACTATAAAAGAACAGGCTAGTACAGGCCTGAAAGAGACATCCAAGCTGAAACAACATGTAAAGTGCTGTATGGAAGATAGTTCCATGGATAGAGAGAGAATGAGCAGAGATATTGACAGTCTATGCTATGAACTCGATTCTCAACTACAGCACCAGAGAGAAATGAAGGATAAGAAATCCTAAATCTAGATCGAATCTCAAAACTAGATCAAAACTAAATGCCCGGTGAAAGTACCAAAGAGGTTGTGGGAGATTTTATCAAGAAGAACATCAAGTGTGAAAGCAATGTAACTCTTCTGCGAGTTCACAGAACTGGACCCAGGAGATCAGGAAAACCCCGCACTATTGTGGCCAAGTTTGCATACCCAGGCGAAAGGATGAAGGTCCTCACTAGTACAGGCGAACTGAAACAGACAAACTACGGTGTGAGTGAACAATTCGCATATGAGATTGTACAACGGCGAAAGGAACTGATACCAAGACTTCGAGAAGCAAAACGAAGAGGATTCCGAGCTAATCTGTCAGTGGACAAGTTGTACGTGCCGAGACGCCAGCTTTACGTGTCGGGACGCCAGTTTTACGTCGATCAGGATCACCTCTCGGACGACAAATTCCCACAAGGACTCAATGAGCAATACGGAGCAAGAAGTTACGCTAACGCCGTTCAAGGTGAAGTTGGGCGCCAACCCCGGAAGATTGCTCGCATGGACGACAATGAGACGGAACTCTGCTAGGATGTGGGAGAACCGGGGTCATTGGTGAATAGTGATTCTGTTGACTATGATATCCGTGACTGTGATTTGAGTAAGTGCACACAGACTAATTTATTGTCCATTCTGTCTTTAAATGTATGCGGAATCAAAGATGCAAAGGAAATTGAGTCCAATTGTTCGTATGGCATTCAATTACATCCGGAACTAGTGGAAATATTATTATTATTATTTGCTGATGATGTCATTCTCATTTCAGATGCGATTTTTGGACTTCAAAAACGGATAAATATTTAAGTTCTTTTTGTGAGCAATAAAAATTGTCTGTTAATTTAAGTAAAACAAAGGTTGTGGTTTTAAAAAATGTTTAATAATGAAAAGTGGTAATTTAATGGTATCAAATTGGAATGATAAAGTTCGTATAAATATCTTGGCTTGCTGTTTACAAGGTCACTTTCATGGCGGAAACATATACATAATGCAGCCCTTCAAGCAAAGAAAGTTTTAAATGGAATTTTTGCCTCTTTACTTAAATTAAGGCCACTCTCGTTTAAGCTTTTCTTTAAAATATTTGATTGTCAAGTATCTCCATTATTATTGTATGGATCGGAAATTTTGGGATTGAATAAAGACATCTGTTCGGAAAAAGAGGTCATATATGTGCAAGCTTGTAAACGGTTCCTTGGTGTTAAGTCCTCAACGTCTAACCTTATTGTTAGAGGTGAATGTGGTCGCTACCCTATGAATATTTTTGCATATAAAAGAGTGATTTCCTATTGGTGTAAAATCTTAGCTATGCCTAATTACAGATATGATAGAAAATATTACAATATGCAGTTGCAAGCTCTTAATAATGGTAAAGTAAATTGGGCCTCAAATGTAAGAGATATTTTATGTTCAAGTGGTTTTGGTAATGTTTGGGAACATCAGTGTAGTAATAGTATATCAATGGTTGTTAATGAATTTTTCAATAGATTAAAAGCTTGTTATGAACAAGAATGGCTTTCTGCTGTACAGGATAGTCCTAAGGCTTATTTATATTGTATGTATAAACATAACTTTTCAACAGAATTATATATTACCATTTTAACGTGTGACAAATTTAGATATGCACTAGCTCGCTTACGATGTTGCTCTAGTCGTCTAAGAATTGAAACTGGTATACATAATAAGGAACCTAGGAATGAAAGAACATGTAATGTATGTAAATGTAATTATATAGAAGACGAATATCACTTTATTTTAATATGCACTTACTATGATAATCTAAGGAATGAATTAATTCCTAAAAAATATTGGCAATTTCCAAGCAAACACAAGTTTTATGCTTTACTGTCTTCATGCAACCCATATACAATTTAGCAGTTAGCCACTTTCATTGTTAGAGCAATGCAATTATGAAATTATTCTCTGTAACACATTTATTATATTTATTTGTATCATGGGCCTATGGCCTACATACTTTATGCAAATAAACAACACTAAATAAAATCGTTTAAATACGATATCGCATTTTCCTTCAACGTAATTAGATTACAGATCATTTCCATTCTTTATTAGAAACGCACACTTCTTATTGTAACTATGACACGAATTTCTCTCCAGAAAACTCAATTTTTTCTGTTGATTTTGTAAACTTTGTCAGAAACAAATTGGGGAAAACGATTTCAATTGGTATTCAGCTATGCAACTTGTTTTATAAGATAAGAAATACTCGCCAAAAAGCAGTTCATTCAATGTCCGTGAGTGTTAGTGCAAAAGCAAGAACTGTCACCCTCAATGTATTTCATCGCAACAATATGCGTTTAATATGCGCTTAATACATGTATGTTACTTACAATCTTGAGAAATGTTAAATTTCTCCCACCGAATTTGTTTTGAAATGTAAATGCCAAACAGATAGTTTTCAATACGGGATAGCAACTGATTTGAAATGACTTGGTTTTCAACACGGTTATAAGGATGAAACTATGTTATTTCGGTAGTGTATTCCATTATTCAAAAGATCAAGAAGGGAAGATCTCGCAGAGGGCCTATTGCTAAATTTTGAGTCAACGTTCATATTGCAACCAATTGATAATTTAAGCAGGAAGAAGGTTGCTTTGCTAAATCGTTGCAGTATTATCCATCATTTCATATCACAGTGCAATTTATCAACGCATTAAAGCATACGTTAACAATGGGTTTCTTTATATATCTTATAATGGCTGGTAAAGCGAGAATGTGCTTCGTATTGGCAAAGATATTCCTCAAAAACACATTTTATGCAAAAACATAATTGCTGCTGAATTGGGATCGTATCTGGTGAATGTATAGAAAGGTTTAACCTAGCACATGTGTTAGACGATTTCCGTTACTTCAAAACAAAAAAACCTATTATATTAGTTTTGTGTGCACCTATTTTTTAATGGAAAGAGAAATGAAGGGATTGAAACACAACGAATATGCCAGTGGAGAACAAGGCAAAAACTGTCATCCAGTCCAATGTAGTGAAGGAACTTACAAGATAAAATATAAATTTAGCAACAGTCGTACTTGTTGTTTTTGTAAAACATAAAATAATTTCACTAAGGAAAAGAAAAAAATATGATTTTTGAGCAAGCTGCTTTTCATGGTAGATTTTGGATGCATCTTGCCAATTCAAACTTGATGAATTCTGTGGACAATATCAACTTATATTTATATAGGCCAGCTTTTGTAGAATCTTTTACAGGAAGGTTTCCACAGTGTAATCAGACTAGCAAACTCCTTTCTATTCTAGGGAGAGACATCTTCACATAATTATTAGTTTCAATATTTTTCTTTTATGTCCTGTATGCTCTCAGTTTATTTCAAATTCTGTTACCTGTATCATTAAACATATTTGAGTGCCACTTTTATCTGTCTCTTGTATCTGACACTTGGAGGCAATTACATGATAGATCTGTATAAATCTGAGCACTATCATCTAACACTTCTTATTTCCATGAATGTTTATTTTTTAACACATTAACAACCTCATAATCCCAGGAATATTTTCTTTGATGACAGTCCATGGACTTTGACACACACTGAGGTCTCACTGGAGTTTATGAATCTTAATCTTAGCGTTCTGGCCTCTCCATCCCCTCTCTGATTTAATTGCCACATTTGATGCAATCTTTCTCATACCTAAAAAACGCTTTATTGATGCTTTATTCTGAATGTAACATATTTCCTTGTACAAATCAATTACCCACTCACTTGCACTGTTATTAAGGACTGCTTGCACAATCAGCTTTGTGTAAACTGAATGGCTCCAAAATGATTACATTTTCTGAAGACAACTCCAAATGCTTTTATTTTCTGCCAAACATATGTTTTTTAACTGTTATAGTCACAAAAGTCCATAATTCACATTCCAAGGTACGTATTTTCTCTACAATTTTGAATATCCATTATTCACATTTGGAATGAATGTAACAACTCGGGGTTGGTCATGTTGTACTATGCATAACATCAGTTTTGTCTTTGTTAACTATTTTCTGCCATCCCTTTGCAAATTGTCAGACAGATACATGTTTCCGATAGCCTCTTACAGAAGTGTGCACATTGACTTCAGGCAAGATAGTCCCATCTGGAATAAAAATAAGATGTCTTGTCATACGTCATTTTAGTATATTGTTGTCAAAAAATATTAGCTTTAAGTTAAACAAGGTTTCAAATAAATGAGACAGTGTCAAGTTGACGTAATCTATAAATGATTTTCGCTAACTTATTCTTCTAACCATGTACATATTCAGCTATAAGACATAAATGAAAAGATGCACTCAGTGACCAAAATATGTTAACCATTGAAATGAATAAGGAGTTTAAGCCAAAGCTAATTAAGGAATGATGGTACAATATAAAGTAACACCTGATTTCATATGATATGAAAGCACATACTTCAACATGAACATAAAATGAACATATTTCTGATTGGGAGTAAAACATCCTCGATTCTTCTTCCCTAATACCCTGTTTGCAAGGCAGGATCCCCCAGATAATTGTATTTCCTTCTTTGCCTTTCTTCTTGGCCACGTCTTCTCTCAGTAACCTATCAGGTACGCCTTAACCATTTGATACAAAACATTTTTACATTGACTATACAATACCCTGCGAAAAAATGTTTTATTGTATGGTTACCCAAATTCTTTTATATGGTTGTGAAATTTATGTTTTGAAAATGTCCATCCTCGTTTTCTTAAATATTTAACCTCACTGCGGAAATATACACCTAACTACATGGTATATGGGGAATAGGGGAGATTCACTCTTATAAACGTTATCAAAAGCAGGATGGTATGTTTTTGGGCTAAACTTTTATCTGGAAAATCTTCCAAATTGTGCTCCTTGGTCTATAAATTGATATTCACCGATTTTATATTTGGCAAACATGTACATAAAAGAACGAACTATCTTCAAACAATTTTCGGTGATGTTGGATTGAGTTTTATTTGGAAATTTCAACATTTTAAAAACATCCGCTGGCTAAAATCAGTTGTTAAAAGTAAATTAAAAGATACCTTTCAGCAAACATTGATATCAACAATTGAAACCTCTTCGAAAGCAACAACTTATAGTGTTTTTAAAAATCCATCTCTCAATTTTGAACAATACCAAAACTCCCTGCACTTAAATAACTGAAATAGGTAGATGGCGTCGAATCCCTGTAACTGAAAGATTATGTACTCTTTGTAATTTAGACGATATTGGTGATGAATTTAAGTTTTTATTTTTATGTCCGAAATTAGAACTAGAAAGAAAAAAGTATATTCACAAATATTTTTATATCAGACCAAATATGCACAAAATGAAAACTCTGTTTAATACCAAAAAGCTAGGAACTATAAGAAATTTGTCATTATTTTGTAAACTCATAATGTCGCATTTTAAGAAATAACATACTTATTAACCTTGGAAAGGCGTGTCTTCCTCTTATTGTATTGTAATGTATCATGTATGATTGTACATATATCCATGTACCTCTTATGCTGCAGTTTGCAGCCTGAGTTTATTAAAGTTAAGTTCAGATCAGTAACACATTGTTGGGCAACTACAACCCTCGCAACAATCACAGAACTATCCAGACTAGTTATTCGCGTAGTGATCAAGCTTTTTATTTTTAATTCTAAAAAGAGAACGCACTGAGGTAGGAAACAGCTGTAAACCCCGACACGAAAGATAGATACAGAAATTGTAACACCAAATCTTTGCTCAACACGTATGATGCCAAACCGATAACATGCACTGCCAACGTCAATATTCTCCAACCTCCTAACTATTTGTGGACGAAGCGGTGGTGTGTGATAGAAGCCATTCAAATGACACGCCAGACATCCAAGTGTAGAAAGGATTAGACAAAACATTGGATACAGGATATATTGGAAAATTATCAGAACATTTACACTGGCTTATCGAGGATGAATATTACACTGCATTAGAAGGACACACCCCTTCCGCTTCATAAACAGATTTCTTACTTATATGTGTTTAAGAAGCGACATTTGTTCGACCAGTAACGGTAAGAGACTTCAAGTAAGCACGCTTGATGATATATATGTATATGAATTGAAGATGCTCATGTATCAGAGTTATTGAGAGGAAAGACGATATTTAACTGACCAATCTGGACGTTTTCTCACATACCTGATGTACAGCATTCATCTTAAGACTTATACACTCTAATTTTCCTCGATATGGTAACTCTGCAGAAAGGACACGTCTCCAGCCTCTGACTACACTGAGCACAGGAGACCATGTGTCCACACTCCAGGAAGATGGTCTCAGCTTCGGCCTCCATACATATCACACATTCAGACCCACCTGACGGGAACAAACTTAATAGTTTAGTGATGTGATACCAACACTGATACACTATTTACGTAATATCACAACGATGTTATACAATGTCAATCCGAAAATCTATTCATATTGCGCCTTATCATATGTAAACTTGAAAACAATTGAAAGTTGTTATGAATATCAATATGTATATTTAACCTCGTAAGGTAGAAACAGAACCCTCTTAAAATTGAAATCCGTTATCAGAATCAAATGGTAGTTCGTACGCATTTCATTTTTAGTTAGCGCTGTCGTGCGCCAGTTATGTTTCAGGTACTGACTGGGTTTTCTATGCCATGAACAGTCATTTGGGGTTATAAATTCGGATATCATTGACTGGGATGAACGAAAAAGTTGCTCTTGTATTTTGAAACCCTTGTTGGCTTACATTTATCATATTGAATAATTTCACCATGCATATTTACAAGATCTAGTGATGGGGGCTGATATGGCAACAGCTATTTCTTTCTAATCCTCCTATGATTAAAACAACTAATATGACATCAATATTTTTTTACTATACGAGTAATGACAAAAACTGCTACGACCTCACGTTCAGCATATGTTATGTGTAGAAATTTACATATAAACAAAGTACTGAAGACCTGTGACCTCCTCAGTACTGGAATAATGGTTGAATAAATATCTTTTAGTTTGAATGGTTGTTTTCTTAGATTATTACCGGAAGTATGTACAGGGATGTTATGATCTGTATTCTGGACAGGTAGTTGCCTCCTAGCATTTCCAGAACCTGCCGCATTAGGTGCCAACTTGCTTTTTCTTTCTGAAAGTTAAAATCATTTTAAAAAATGAAATTATCAGCACATAATGATTGAAAACATAGATATAACATAAAGAAATAACATGAAATTCAATAAATATGAAGTAATACAATATTTTCAATTCGTCACCAAATCTTGGTTTTCTTACAATAGATAACTAGTAACTTGCCTTTACCCCTCTATCTACCTTAATTCAAGATGCCTCTCAAAGTCGATGGACAATAGATGACAGGATATTTGTTTTACATCAGCTAGGGCAATTTTCGATACTTACTCAAACGACGTTGATGTCTTTCCGTCAGTTTCAAGTCCACAATGTGTTTGAAAGCCAGTGCTTCATCTTCACTGGCAAAGTTTAAAGCGGCTTGACATGTCTACATTGAAGATTGATAAACACCTAAGGTATTAATTGAGTTTTATTAGAAGGCATTAGCACGTTTCAGGGTTGTATTCAATTTTTTCAATAGATTGCCTATATTTGTTGTCAAATACATTATCTTAGAGGATGAAACCTCATGACTCAAACCTATTCGCAATAGAAGAAGAATCTCATTATTAAGCAAAAAACTGTTGTGGAACATTTGAGTAAAACTCCTTTAAATTACTTATTTAGTGAAATTGATTCGCGTATTTTGAACAAACATGCTAATTTAAAACTGCTCTCTTTTGTGTAGAAAACATTGCCTTTTAATTGGTTTTCTATATTTTAGGGGGGCGGGATAGCACAGTGGTAAGCGCGTTCGGTTCGAATACCGCCAGGCAACTTTGTCTGCAGTAGAGAACAGTTCTACACGCAGTCAGGTTTGGGTGCAATGCTTCACTGAAATTCAGCGCAGTGCCACCCATGGTTCGCTAGTTCCAGCCGATGCTCGCAGGTTTCACCGCAATGCATAGACACAATAGTGTTGCGGGCTTTCTCCCTGCAATAATACTAGCAGCCGCGATATAAGTGAAATAATCTTGAAAGCGGCTTTTAACACCAACTCACCTCACTCACCTCACCTCACCTATATTTTAGGTTTTGTGTGACCACTTTATTACTTGTAAGAAAGTGCTAATGCCCCTTTTAACCTGATTGCATGATGATATGAATTCAATTAAATATTGTAAGTGAATGTTATTATCCTAAGGATATCGGCATTTATCTGAAAGTATATTTCAAAGCATTCACAAGACAGTAGTATGACTGTCATATAACCAAACATTAATTCGTCAACTTTTTGCCTTGTGTTAGGTACATTGGTTGGGAACTCTTGCATGGCCTAGGAATTTTTTCATGTAATCATTTTTGCTAAACGAAATATCTATTACATTACTATTATCTATAGTGAAACCTTCAAATGACTTTTTGTCTCACAAAAATGAAGTTATTTTATATCAGTGTCTGAAAGTTGATATTTTAGAGACACTTACATCAGCTTCAAAGGTGTGAACGAAATCTCTGGGCGCCCTGTATCTGAACTGTGTGTATAGTTCCTGTTGCCAAACCATCTGTTTTCTCTGGAGAGGCAAGTGTAAATGAACTAATAATAGCAATACTATCAAATGTGATGATAGGTAAATTATTCCGATGTTTTGCCTTGGTTAGAATTATAAATAAGTATATTTACGATATAGGCTGATTACAATTCATTACTGTTAACCAGATACGCTCTAGTTGAAATTCTCTTATTAATTTACTTTTGGCTGAAATTATTAAATTTATGGAGGAATTATGTAAAGTTGCTGACACACCTTTATATCATATATCCGGATAAAATAGGATCTCTGGTTTGAGTCTTTGACGAAACACGCCACACCACACAAGCACTTCCTCCACTCGACGACCCCAGGATCAGCGAGAAAGAGCTGCACCACACCGGAGGAGAGAGTCTGAAAGAGGGGGGACAGTCATTGGTGTACACTTCTCTCCGAAATATGAGGCAGTGGTGGTGATTTAAATGAGAATTTTACTGTCCGTTCATGTTATACGTTTGTATCCTTATCTTATGGTAAAGAGTTTGGCTGAACACAAACCTTGTAAAAATCAAAAGACATGGTTTCAGTATTATTGAAACCTTTTCACCTCTAATGTCGACGATTAATACATGTTTTGATTACATTGAAATATGTTATAGTCTTTCTTTTCTGATGTACAATATACAGAGGATACTTAATTGAGTTTGTCAAATTCCTGGTTTATTCAATTGAATTTCGCTGGGCAAATTCTGACTTGGAGCATCCGCAAGTGTGATAAGAACTTCACTCATAAGTCGAGATGAGTTCAGTTATATTTGACCAGAAACTTATTTGATTCATTAGATGGTTTAAATAATAATTTGCAAAGATATGTACCTTTATCGAACATAGAATATCTTGTTTGTTTTCATAGCTGAAAACACTTCCGTCTACCATTCAGTAGATAATGATTGAATAATTGAATATAATGAAAACGGTTTTCTTCTTATCCCAGGTGTTTTAATACAATTCCACATAAATCTGTAGCAATGAAAAACACTAGTAATATCAATAGAATTTACATTACGTTTAGTTCCTTGTTTTACTCATCGGAAAAAAAGGCAAAACAAAAGAGCAGTCAAACTTTACAAATACCGATAACTAAAGGAAAGACAGATTCAGAATAAATCTGTAAAACGACCTTGTTACTTTTATAAGATACTCTAGATATCAAACCCTGTAATGTAGGCTTGACTTAAAAAGAACATGTATATGCCACATGTACGCTTCATACGACACAAGCGATACATGTGGCAGTTATAATATCTTGCTTCCTTGTAGTGAATTCTAGGGCCGACAAATATCTTCACTTATGATAACAGACATATAAACTGTTGTTGTTTTCCAAATATGGTCGGAGTCACAATTAATTCCTTATGAGTCACACCGACTTGATACAACAAAATAAATACGAATAAAATTTCCTTTTCTGACATTCAGTAGGAACCAAGTTTGTTATAGGCCTACCACGAATTTACCACCACCAAATGTTCGTAGTTCCAACCGGAGCTCGCAGGTTTCACCGCAATGCACAGTCACAATAGAGTTACTGGCTTACTCCCTGCAATAATACTAGCGGTGAAATACACTTGAAAGTGGCGGTCTTTCTTTCATTTTGAATTCATTAGTTGGGTCGAAGGAAAACTTGATCATTCAATGGAAGGAACCAGAAATCGAAGATCATGTCATTTACATTTGGTGGCAGGATAGCTTAGTGGTAAGCATGTTTGACTTCGGATCAAAAGGCCTTGGGTTTTAATCCCGCAAGGGGCAGTAGAAAACTGTTCTACATGTGCACCTGTTTTGAATTCAGTATTGACCAAAGGAAACAACTGTCTGTCTTAAATGTGGCTATATCAAGTATCACTCCTTATTGTGACTTTGTGCACTTAAATAATTGTTGACAAGACAACTTGTATTTATATAACGTCATGCTGAAATATCCATTTAACGTTTATTGCTAACGGAAATTTTAGTAAGTTTAACAACAAATTTTTCAGAATGCTTTATAATTTATCATTGGTAACAATAACTTGTAATTCTCCTATTGAACAGTTTTCCCCGAAGTAGTAAGTGTATGCAGAAGCGTAACTTAGGAAAAGTAAGTCTGAGTGTCAATGGCATCGTGCAGTTTGAGTAGACATTATGATGTTCAATACACAACCGGGTTCGTGAGACAGTGGCGGGAATCATGGCCGTAGTTAGCAATGTAATCAAATGAGTACAAACATAAAAACCTATCTTCTGTGTGTTTGAGTGAAAATTGAGGCTGAACATGGATATAAAAAGCGACATCATTGTAATTTATTACACTAGAGCAACCCACACCTGGTTTGCATTTCAGCAAATCAATGCTGTCGAATCACGAACTGTCCTTATTTGGCGGGTCTTCTTGGTAAGCATATGGCTTAGGAAAGTTCAGTTTCCATTCCCAAGGAAAGACGATAACGAAATGCAAAGTACATGTACAAACATTCTTATCAGCCTACTCACACGATTGGCGTATTGGATTTTGCCCTTTTGCAAGTGTCCCTAATAACCTTAGTCGTCTAAAAAAGACGTTCGCTGTCAAAGTGGTTGGAGTCACATATGTCGAACTGTTAGTAATGCCAAAATGTCAAATGCCAAATAGTCAAACGTAATTTTGGAAACTTGTCTGAGCAGACAGAACAAAAACTTAGGTCAAATTATTGTTTTATTATTATTATTGAATAACTGATGATAAATAATCTTGGATTTTTCGCATTTGCACAAGTACTAGGCCTTTTTAAATTTTAATTGACAATCAGTGATTAACCTATTTAGTGTATAAATTGTGGATTTTCGAATTTATATCAACAAACATGGTATTTAGATTCGTATCAAAGTCAGGGCAAATGGCACCGTATATGAACGAGTCATACTCGTATGCTCCGTAACACAGTCAAAAGAAAGAAACGGAATTTTAAATATAATACACTGTGTACCTTGGTTATAAATGTAAGAAGACACTACCTCTGTCTATCCGATATGACAGATTTCTGTGCTCTTAGATTTTAAAGTCGATTTGAAGCCAAAACAAGATAAACTAAAACGGAAGACATGTATTATAATAAATCAAGACATTTATAGTTTGCTATACGAAATTACTTGAACATGGACAAAGAACAAAGAGTATAGCAGCTCATGAAGGCAGCATGAAGGTTTCAAACTGATATAACTTTAAGGGAATTTAATAATTTATTATCGTTTGATAATCTGTTATTTACAAAAATCTCCAAACAACTTATGTCCTTGAATAATTAATAAATATAAAATGAATCAATCTAGCAATTCTATTTTCATTTACATTACAATAGTTATTGAAAACAAGGTGTACTTCAATCTACCGAATAAATGCAATAACGAATAAATATGATTGAAACATAGTTATAAAACCTCCAGTGACGTCACTCCACTGTTCTGCAGGGACAATTTTTTTCGTAATTTCCTCAGTTCTGATACAATTTCGCTTCCAAAGGCAGTAGCTAGATTCCGTCCCTCTGCCCCGGACGCTCTTGCTTCTGAGCCACAGTGTCATATATGATGAAGGACTGAAGTTAGTTCCTTTCATAATCAAGGTCCTAGTTTGTTATTTTATATTATTATGGTTATGTTTCGGAAATAAGGCTAAGAATATTTTTTTTATCATTCTTAGAAATTATTTGATGACCTAAGGATTTTTGGTCGATTTAAAGTGAAAATCATGCAAGTCAACATTCCTCTGCAGATAAATGCTGGCCGCACGTGTAACGCATACCAAGGCTTGCGCACATGCGTTCGAGCGATGCATTTCAAAACCGAAATTGGATCTACTCTTAATGCCTTTTCATTACAGTGTCCACCACTTAATAAGTAAGTACAAAATTATTTTCCCGCTGTTTCTGTTTGTTTTCAAGTTGGATAAAACATGACCCTTGGGAATTATTGAAAAGTATGTACTCCTCCCTCGGAAAATGCCCATGGGCATTGCCTCCGGGTCATGTTTTATCTTACATTCATATCATTTCTTTAAAAACATTCTCATACACATTTTCCTTGTTTGATTTTAAGTTGATGTTTTTCTAATAAAGACGCCCTTTAAAAAGTGACTTCAAAAGTCAGTTTGACCTTTTGCCCGTATGTATAGATGCATTTTAGTCAAAGTGGGTGCATCAGATAGACAATATACTCATATATAAATTAGAGATTTTATTATGATTTATATTGTTTCAAAACAATAAAACTGTTTCAACCATAAAGCAAGAAGAATTATACTCTCCCGCTAATTACTGAAATTAAGCATTCTTGTTTTTAAAAAGATAGTTCTATATACAGAGGATAAATCTAAACCGTATTAACATTTCGTTTGTCAGTCGGTTGTAAAATAGCCAGTATTCATTATGCCCATTAGTTTACTTCGAAACTGCCACAGTGTAATACTGTTTTTCAGATACTTCTCTTTACAGCGGACTGAATGCAATGTGGACGCATTACACAACAGGGTGCCTCAGGCAGTGCTCGACCTTGATTGAGTACATTTTTGGAAACCCTAGTTACGCCCCTGATTCGGAATGCTAATCTGAAGACGAATGCCCCTAATCTGGTTATGTAATTCAGTCTAGGGCAGGGCGGCATGTTTATTACCTAGGTGCGCTAAGAACTGCAGTTTTTATGCACACTGATCATATAGAAAGTAAAGTCGAATAAAATGTTATCACCCGTGTCTCAACATCGACATAAGCGTATATAACATTCAATAAAACATTTAAAACTTTGTTTATATTTTTATGCAAAATAATCGCAAACTCTAAATTCACCCAGCGTATTTGATTTTCTAAAATTTTAAATCATACAAAGGTACTAGAAATGATGATTGAACAGCTGTTGAACGTTTCAGAGCACGATTGTTGCATTTCAAGGTTTATTATTCGTTATTACTTGTTTAAATATATAAATACAATTCAGTCTTCGACAATTGTTATAGGGTTATGAATATCAAATCATATTAACACATCAAATGAATACTTTTGGGAAACTCTCTTATATTTCGTGTAGTTTTACGATGTGCATGATTACATTCAGTCTTTTTCTCATCCAACGTGAATGGGTGTTGTATGTGTGTGTGAGAAAGCCATGATAATTTATTAGCGTGAGTGGCAGGAGAGGTAATAAGCTGACTCAACAACCAGTTCAAGAAAGACTACAACACTGATGTATATAACCGATTGGTGATATCGAGACAGAAGATGTTAGTTATGGACGTAAGAGGTATGCATCAATAAAACTAGAAATAGGGCGTTACGCGAACCCTCCCGATTCTGAGAGAGTATGTTTTATTACTCTCCCGTTGAAGATACCGGCGTTTAATAAATCTACAAAGTTATTACACATTATGCAATAACATCGCGTGTCAATTGACGTCACATGACGTCACAGTCGTCAAGCATGACGTCACAATGTTAGCGGCGCAGCGACAATTGCTATCCCGGCGATTTTCATGATTTTTCTTTGCTATAATTCAGCGAATGATAAATTAAATACTAAACTCAGTCTCGTAAAATTACATTTTTATGAAACTCGTGAATGGTATCGGTATCTAACTCGCTTTCGCTCGTTAAATACCAAACCACACACTCGTTTCATAAATATGTTATTAAACAGGACATCGTTTAGTATTCTCTATTTATCTTTTCTAATTTGTGGAGGATTTGCTGCTTGTTTTACTTTAATATCCAATTTTTACTGATGTTAGTAGAGATCTCTGTTTTTATTTTTGGATATACATCTATCGACACTGTCTATTACGTGGAGAGGAGACAGTGGTTTGGCCAACTGACTTATTTTTTTGTGTGATTCATTAAGCATATATTCTATTAGTTTGTGCAGTTTTTTAATCCTACAAAATTGCATTTGCATGTTCATTTCAATGATATTTCGCAAAAGAACTTATATCTATATATATAAACAAGTACTTAAGTCTTTTTTTAATGCATTTTATTATTTTACATGGCGGCTAAAATATTTTTGCTACTACTTATTCATGCCAACCTCAAACTCAGTTGATGAAATAAAGTCAGATATCCAAATATTATTCACGTTATACGTCCGTCAAGTAACAATACCAATTTTTAATTGCCATTGCGACAAAGGGCTTATTCATTTTATAAACTTGTTTAAAGATTATTTTGTTGAACATTATCGTGCCTAAGAAACTTATACACACATATAGTGTTTAGTAAGCAGCGTGGGTAACATGTAAATATTCCAAATACCCAGTGACATCAAGTTGATTTTCTAAGTGCTCGTATCGTATTCGGATATGACTTAATATGCAAAATTCACCAGTTTAAACTGAATGAAAACTGTAATAGTGTAACTTCAAACAGTTGTCGTGGTTAAGTGATTTGCAGAAAGAAGGTTTAATTCTCATATTTCGAGAGTCACAATTAGTATCAAGACATGCAGATTCCTCTCAACGACCCCTAAAGATTACTCTTATCATGGTTAAGTATTTCATCTCATACGGATACGGTTTCTGTAACTGCTTATACTTTCATGAAATTTAAGTCTTTCTTACCCGTTCGATTATTTCACTTTAACTTCATAGTGACAAATTGTTTAAAAAACACCATTACAGCCCTTGAGAAATATTCTTTGTAACTTGTAAACTTTTATTGCCTTAACTGTGAGGTGAGACCTGAATAATTAATCTTATAGTCTCCAAGAAACAAAGTGTAGAATCACCATAAAATACAGGGAAAATATTAAGTTTATATCCGATTGTATCATCATGAGATTACACTTTAATTTTCATTGATGAATAGTCGACTCAAATGTGATCGATTTATACTTCTTCGTTGTAAGACACCCAAACAAAAACTATGTTATTGTTTTTAGACCACATTATAAATAACGTTGTATCTTAAAATGCTTTAATATTGTTTACAAAACAGTACTGTTATTATCAGGAACATGGCCAGGGTATTGAAGGATGTATTCAATCGAGGTTGCGCGGCACCGAGGGGTGTTATGCATCTGCATTTCATTTACTCCACCCTGCTTTAAAAATGACTTTCTGAAAAACGGCCTTTCGTAGTGGCAGATTCAAAGTGAACTAATGGGCATAAGGAACACTGGCTATTTTACAACAAACTGAGATAGGAAATATTAACATGATTTAACCGAATGTTTGATAGAAGTTTCTTTTCGAAAACAAGAATGGGTTAGGAGGTCAGGATGCTTCTTGTTCAAACAGTTCTGTTGTTTTAAAGTCTTATAAATCATTAAAAAAAAACATTTTAAATTCATACATGTGAAGGTAAAATGAAATATTGTCTTTCTAATACACTTTGCATCTATACATCTTTGATATACGGCGTCACAAAATACGGGGGAAAAGCCAAAAGTTCTCTATCTTCTTTAGACAGATTATAAAATGACTATTGAATTCAGCTTTAGTAGGGCGTCTTTTTTAGAATAAACTTTAAATGATTCATACAAGAAAACTGTGTATAAGTTTGCTTTGAAAAAATTTATGTAATTGTGTTTTAGTCATATTTATCTTACACTGAATGAAATAAACCTTGTTTTCCATTAAAATTTACATAAAAAGGAATCGTCAGATTGATATTTTGAAATCAGTTTAGGAAATAAAATTGAGCTTTTTGTAAATAACACATTATCAAACGTAATAATTTATAAAAATTCCTTGAAGTTATATAAGTTTAAAACCTTTGTGTTTGTTTCATGAGCTGCTTAACTTTTTTGTTCAAGCAATTTCGTATAGCAAACTATTAATGTCTTGACTTATTGTAACGATTCTCTTCCGTTTTAGTTTATCTTTATTTGGCTTAAAATCGACTTTAAAATCAAAGAGCACAGAAATCTGTCATATCGGATAGACAGAGGTAGTGTCTTCTTACATTTATAACCAAGGTACACAGTGTATTATATTTAGAATTCCGTTTCTTTCTTTTGACTGTGTTACGGAGCATACGAGTATGACTCGTTCATACACTGTGCCATTTGCCCTGACTTTGATACGAATCTAAATCACATTTTTGTTGATATAAATTCGAAAATATCAGATATTTATCCACAACTAGGTTAATTACCAAATGTCAATTACAATATAAAAAAGCCTAGTGTTTGTGCCAATGCGAAAAATCCAAGTCCGCTTGTCATAAATACTAGTTATTCAATAATTCATAAAACAATAATTTGATCTTAGTTTTTGTTCTGTCTGCATCAGATAAGTTTCCAAAAGTACGTTTGACTATTTGGCATTTTACTTACCCACTTGTCCATTTAAAAGAAGCTTAAGCTGTAAAGCTGATACATTCAACAACACTTAGTAATTCACTTCAAATGACAACATAAAAATGTACTAATACTAAAAATATGACGTATGTGACTCCTACCACATAGACATCAAGCCTCTTTTAAGAGTACTTAGGTTATTAGGGACACTTGTTATCGGGCGAAGTCCAATACGTTATCCCGTGAGTAGGCTGTCCAAACTGTCTGTACATGTATTTTGCATTTCTCTATTTTCTTTCCTCAGGAAAAGAAAATGAACTCTTAGAAAACATATGATCACCGAAAAGAACCCATTGAGAAAAAAAGTGTACTCAATTCAATATATTATGTATAGGTTACTATGCCTATTATTATAATACTTGTTAACGACTGTCTTGCTTTTGTGCAAAGTAATACAAAAGGATATTCTACTAAAACTGTGCACTTTATGCTTCTTTTTTCAAGCTTAGTGTAAAAGTTATTTGCGTTGACATTTCCCTCTTAGGCTGACATTGTTCATCGTATTAAATGATGCAAAAAAACATTAACGTTATGTCAGATAATTGTAATTAAAGTTTTGGGAATTGTGAAGGATTAATCACAATCATGAATCTAAGTTTTAACATATACATGACATATAGTAAAAAAAGTGTTGAAAGATGGGACGTCGCAATTTGAAGTAATGTAAGTGACTTCAACTATATTTACATCTTCCGCAAATGTTTTTTTTGAAAATTTCAACTTTGAAGTACAACATTTTGCATGCATGACAGGTTTTGCAAAATTCAGCCACATCAATCTCATACTAGGCCAAAAGAAATGTGCAAAAATTTTCTCACAAGATATAAATACACCCAAATGACCTGCCATTGGACTTTCATGTGCCAATGAAAGTTCATGATTTTGGAATAATTTTGAAACTACAATTTGGTGATGTAATTTCGATTCACTGCACAGGAGGAAAAGTACCCGGAAAATCCTCCTCCGGACAAACAGTGACAATGAGATCAGAACAAAGTTTTCCACCCATAAAATCATTACCGATTAACAGATCAACACCTGGAACTGGGAGAGTCAAGAACACCAACCTTCACCTCACCATAAATCAGATCAGAAGTTTCAAAAGACAGATCAAATTGACAAAATGAAGAGGAGCAACTGCCATTTATACCCTGAAGCAAAACATCTGAGTTAGCTGAAGACTCAACAGAAAAAGGCAAAGTAAGCTTCAAAATCAGAGATTGAAGAGCTCCAGTATCACTCAAAATAATAACGGGCCTTGGGGTAGAATTATCCCCGATAAGTGTCACAAATCCTTTCGAAGCAAAATGCAAAAACTCCTCAGGATTAACAGAACCACCAGAAAAGAAAGGCTTAGGTGTGATAGACACAAAAGCATTAGGGGAACCTATGGACTGATTCTTCAACTTGAGTCTGGGACATGCAAAAATCCAATGACCTGGCCTCTTACAATAAGCACAAACGGGATCAGAATCACTGGAAGTTGTAAGCTTAGACTGAAAATGTGATGGCTTGTCAGAAGAATTTGAACCTGTCTTATCACCTTTTGAACCTGCATACCCTGAAGTCTTACCCGGGGAAAAACCTTTATTGTAAGGAAACTTAAAGTTACTCGGAGACCGAGGAAAACTCTTGTGAGTCTAAAAGTAATCATCTGCCAACACCGCTGCATCATGTAAAACATCAACCTTCTGTTCATCCAAATAAGTCTTAAGGTCAGAACCAACACACCGCTTAAAACCCTCCATCAAAACGAACTGCATCAAACTAGTGTAATCTGAAACCTCTTTATAACCACACCGTCTATCAAACAAATTCTCCTTATTTCTAGCAATCTCTACAAAAGTCTCATTGCCCCTTTTATGAGCATTCCTGAATTTCCTATGATGAGCTTCAATCGCTAACTCATAAACTTTCAGAAGGGTCCTTTTAACATAATCATAATTTGAGCTTTGCTCAATCGTTAGGGGCCGAATATGCATCTCGAGCTTTACCCTTTAACACAGTTTGCAATAGCATAGTCCATGACTCTTTTGGCCACTTGAGGTTTTCAGCAACTTTTTCAAAATGTAGAAAATATTTTCTACTTCTTTTTCATTGAAAGGTTATTAACTTTAACTTTTTAACTAAATATCTCTTTCTTTTTCTCTTTCCTCACTATCCAATCTTTTTAATTCCATTTCTTTTTGTGTTTGAATTTCGAGTTACTTTAATTTAAAATTGTCAAAATGTTCCTCTTTAACCATGTCCAAAACATCATGGCCTCAACTTCATAAAAACCTTGAAATCAAAAGCAATTGTGATTTTCGCAAGGCACCGACTGCATCAGGGGTAGGGGACTAAAGAAAATACTCAAGTTTTAACAGCATTTTGCTGGTTTAACAATTAACTTTCAAAATAAAGATTTTTTTTTTAAGTCTCAAATGTCAAATGAATTCTATTCCGGACGAGCCCCCAATATTGTTACGATATAATTTGGAATAGTAATTAAAATATCCCCAGTCCAACAAGCAAAACATAACAAGACAAGAGTATATTAACAAATAAAGAAGTGAGCACAGCTCACATACCCCCGCTTCAAGTATGGCTTTCTTTGTTGGTCTTACCCTAAAATAGCTCACTAAGGATCATGGTTGAAAATTGAATTAAGTTTGTTGAAGCTAGCATGTATAGTTTAGGATATATGCTCAGGGAAATGCACTTTGTCAGATAGTCATTGTTTTAGTAACGTTTCCATGTAAACCTCAAAAAATAAAAATAATTTTTTGGTCTTACCCTAAAGAGGCGCATCAATGGATCATGATTGATAAGTGTATGAAGTTTGGTGAAAGATAGCATGTACGGTTTAGAAGATAAGAAGGACTTAGTCATAAATTGATTGTTTTAGTCATGTTTCCATGGAAACCGCTAAAGATAAAAATGATTTGTTGGTCTAACCCTCAAAAGGCACATCTAGGGATCATGGCTGATAAGTGTATGAAGTTTGGTGAAGCTAGCATGTATAGTTTAGGAGATATGCTGTGGACAAAGTTTTGTGACGGACGGACAGACAGACGGACAGACGGACGGACAGAATGAACGCTATATACCCCCGCTTACGCTGTAAGGCGGGGGTATAATTACAGTTTAATCAATCAAATAATAAACAAAGTGTTTAATAATACAATATTAAGCTAATACAAATAATAACACAATATCAAATGAGTCACACTGTTAAAATAAATATATTCACCAGTCCTTAAGAATCACACAGTTGGTGAGTGTAAAAAACAGTCAGTGGGTCTTGATATAGGAGATAGATGAATCCAGCTTTTAAAGGTATCCAAAAACAGTGGCACCAAAGATGATCGCAAAGTTGATTGTACGAAGCAAGATGAGTAAGAGTTCTAATGTCAGCCTATATATATATATATATATAGATAGATAGATAGATAGATAGATAAAACGTCACAGAACAAGGGGCGCATAACTCATGACAATCGATGCGTACCCACAGATTGGTGACGTCATTACTTTACATCAATCACATATATAATACTAGCAGCAGTTTTTAGATATGGACATAGTTAGGTGACATTAATTGCATTTAATTGTGGCTTGAAAAGTTTAATGAAATAATTTTCTTTTATATTTCTCTTTTCATTGCTGTTTGACATGACTTTATAACAGGGGAATATTTTAAAATTATCCCCGGCGCATCTTTCTATATGTCCACTCAATGGAATATAGCGGCAGGACGGGTCCCTGATTTGCTGTTTATGGACCCTCACTCTTGATCTAAGTGTGTCCCCCGTTTGTCCAATGTAATCTTCGCCACAACCACCGCATTTGATAACATATATTAAATTTTGTGATGCGCATGTCATGTTTTCCCGTACATGGAATAAGTGGCCACTTTTGAACTTACTGTAAAATCATTTATTTTCGAGGGGTGTTATTTTCGCGCAAACATAAAAAATGACTGATTCGCGGGGTTTAATTTTCGCGCATATCGACTAAGCAATATAAAAAATTTAGTGAGAAAAACTACATGCACTGTGCAGAAAAGAAACTAGTAGTAATTTACAATGAAAACAATAATATTTATTCAAAAGTCAACGATAAAAATTTTATTTATTGTCATTAAACGTCTTCAAGTTTTGAAGTGGTAACGATACCTGTCGCCAAGCTTTCCCGGAAGTAAACATTCGGAACGAATTAGTTTGATCTTTAACTCCCAACAATAGTGTTTGAATGATGTGAATCCTCGAGATCTCGTTCAAAGAAATATCATACCGAACCGAAAATATATTTAAACCGAGGGTCCTGTACCGCAATACGCTCCGAATCGAAGCTCAAGCGTACTGCAATCAAAACAATAGGACACGCATATTGGCTATCAAGAGTGGATTCCGCCAGGCCGGATTATTGTGATGATTGTGTTTGCACAATAAACAACGTGCATATCGGCGTACACGCTTGTGAGAACTCTAATTAGTGACTCGTCATTAATGAACACACCAAACAATCCTGTGAGTAATAAAATGTGTCAACCAAATTATTTGTCTGTTATTGGTTTTCTTCACGTTCATGACCATAATATTTCGCGATGTTTTATTATTCGCGCATTATGACTTTGCGCGAAAAGCGCGAAAATTAAACCCCCGCGAAATATTATGATTTTACAGTATATTCTTTCCCTTCTAATATGTACGGGCAAGTGCCACAATTTGGTCTTCCACACTTGCTTATTGATTTGTCAATTTGGCTTGACTGGTCAAATTTAGTTTTGCTTATTATTTGTTTAATATTTCGGCTTTGCCGTTTACTCTTTATAAGTTGTACATGTGAAAGTTTATCTTTTAAGGTATCACAATTTTGTAGGGGGTGGAGCGTTTCTTTAAGTTTTGGGAATATCTCTGGGTTTCTTGGATTAAATGTTGATATAAACGGTAGTACCTTTTCTTGTACTTGCTCTTTAACTTTAAGGAGATCATTACGTGATCATATATATATATATATGTTAGATACCTTCCAGAATGTTCTTTAAAGTTCCATGACAAAATCCATCAGAAGTGTCCAACTCAAGCAATCAAGAAATAGATAGAACATTCTAGAATAGATGTTTCTAGACACTGCCATCTTAGACAATATAAAAACAAGTGTAAGTGTGACCCACTTAACAATGCACAATGTTATACAATGTTATACTCTTAAACAATCACATTCTCATAACAGAGCGTTGTCTGGAAGATTCTTTAGAAGAATGACAGTCAAGCTGACAAGCGTTTCACTATATTGAAGAAAGGGAAAATTATCAAAATACACACACATACTTTATAACTTTCTCTCTTCCACAGGCTCCTAAAGTAATGAAGGCATATATTAACAACTAAAAACTGAACACTTCATATCCAAACCTCTCCATTGCCACTCCTGCAAAGCTGACGAGCGTGTCTGCCCTTTGTGTGAAATGCCAGAGAATGGCGACCACCCTGAAGACTGCAGGGAGTCGCCGAAGTGTGCTAACTGTTTTGATGGACACACGGCTTCCTCCAAGGATTGTCCTAAGTGGCAATAGGAATCTCAAATCACAAAACTCCAGTTCACTCAAAAACATCTCCTTCGAAGAAACAAATAATTTATCCTGGGGACATCACAAAAATCTTCATATTCTTTCACAGTTTCTTCTAAATGTACAGTATGCACTCTGACAGAAAGAGAGGCATTCACACATTCAACTAAGACATTGGATGGCTGTGCAAAAAACCAACAGAGATCACTCTATGCAGTTCACACATCTGTTACAAATCTTATCAAATTAACAGGAACTATAACCTCATCAGAAGCACTAAAACTACAAACAATCAAACTCAAAATAGAATACAACAAAAATCAAGAAATAAAACATTCCAAAAGGACAGCGAAATGTGGTAGAGGTCTGCAACAAATTCAGATGTTTGAACCTTGAATCTGATTAGGTCCTCATGGACACATCAGACTTTTTGCCATCTGCCACTTTGCCCAAAGGGCCAAAGGTTGTGATCCATGGATCGATGGATCCACCAACGACTTTCTGCAATTAAACCACCACCATGAGGCTCCTTACATTTTTCCACCTTATACTTACATCAATGGCAATCCTTCAGTGTAATTGTCGAGGGTCAATTTTTATGAATTGGACTTTCAAGCATAAAAGTACAATCCTCAAGTAATTTGTCCTACATATCAAAGAAACACATCTTAAAGAAACAGATTCAGTCTTAATGAGACAATTTATTTTTCACAATTCCATCCCTCCTCCTCCTGAGAGGCGAAAGGAGGTGCATCAGTTTTGATACGTGATGTATTTACATAGAAATTTTACCCACAACTTACTTGTCCAAAATGATTTATGTGTTTTCAATGATGGTTCAAATACATATCTACATCCTGCAACATGTTCATACTCTGCAATAGATTTGTCAGTAACTGATCCATCCTTCTTGGATAACTTTTTATGTCCATGAGGATACATGTGGAAGTGATCACTTCCTTTTGCCGCTAACATCTTACATAAGATAAATTAAAAAATTCAGCTGATCTGGTTGATGCCTTTTTTCAAAGGTTTTATCAATATTGCAAATGACACTATTCCTAAAACCACGGATTCACAAGCCATGGTTTAATAATGCTTGTGATGAAGCCATTAAGGCCCGTTAGAAGGCTGAACGACCTACTCAAGACAAGCTTGACAACAGCCAAAAGGTAAGGTAAGAACTAAAGCTCGCCGTACTGTAAATCAAACACCTATAAGCAAGGTCTTGAATATGATTAGTAGAATTAAAGACAAAGGACTGCCATTAAACACCTCAATGTCTATGGTAACCTTCTTAAGCCTATATTGCCAATAAGTTGGCTGGAGCCATTTCTAAAAACTCTTCTTTTACAAATTACGTTCAAGTATTTCAAAAATATCAAAAAGTTCTGGAAAAACGGCCAATAAATTTTTAATCTGATAAGGTATTATAATGAATACTTCTCCATTTCAAACCTTAAAATAGCACTTGCTTAAGCCTTTTAATGCCTTGTATTAAAGAGTTACTGGCTCTGTATAATCATAATTGGGAAACAGATAATTAACCATCGTGTTGGCACAATGCCACTAATGTGCCTATTGCTAAACTTGGAAAGTATCATACAGACCCTTCCAATTATCGAACCTTAGCTTAACAAATTGTGTATGGGAAACTAGGGAAGGGATGATCACCGATCATCTTGTTTGGTACTTTGAAACTAACAAATTACTTTCTTACATTCAATGCGGTTTCCAAAGACAAGTACGTTTAATCATCTTGTATGTTTTGAAACTTTTATTCGGGATGCATTTATTAACAAACAACCTGCAGTATCTATATTTTGTATTTGTAAAAAGTATATGATACAACATGAAGGCATGGCATCCTTAAAGATGTATATGAATTTGGCAAGCGAGGTCGTATTCCTGAATTTATATCAAACTTTTACATGATAGTTGATTTAAGGTCCGCAAGGGTTCTACGCTTTCTGTTTTCTTTAAGAAATGGGAGTCCCACAAGGAAGCATTTTATCAATCACACTATTTAGCATTAAAATAAATAGCTTGGCTAAAGTTTTAAATGATCATACTGATGGTTCACTTATTGTGGATGGCTGTGGAGTCTCTTGCCGAGGCAAGAATATACAATTAATCGAACAGCAATTACAACTTAATAAAATTCATAAATAGTCGTTTGAAAATGTCTTTAAATTTTCCAAAGCTAAAACATCTTGTGTGTATTTCAACAATATGCGAATATTTGCACAAACTCCAATTAAGGTCGTTCAAGAGGCCAAATGTCTTGGCACTCTCTTTGATCCAACATATTCAGCTACATGCTTAAAAGCGTTAGACCTATTAAAGGTCGTCTTAAATGCTAAATGGGGCTCGAGTCTTCATATCTATCGATCACTTATTCCCTCAAAACTGGATTATGGATCAATTAGCATATATCAGAATGCTAGATACTATCCACCATCAGGGTCACAGTCTTTGTCTAAGGGCTTTCAGAATATCTCCCATTGAAAGCCTTTACGTCCAAGCCGATGAGCCATCTTTTGAAGATCGGCAGAGAGACCTCAGAGAGGTTTCATTCTGACTACAAATAGATTTATACTGATGGTTCTAAGGATGGCAAAACAGTTGCAACTGTCACACCTTCAACACCTTATGCCTCAAGGCTGCATATGGCAGCAGTATCTTCACTGCAGAAGCAAAGGCTATTCTAAAGGCAATTCGACACATGTAAAATTCATCCCCTAACGACTATATAATTATGGGGACCCCTCCTGGCCGGTGGACTATATCTTTTCTGTTCAAAATACAGTTCTCCAATGTGACATATTTTTTCTAGCTTTCTAGCTATATGGGTATTAGAGGTAAGCAGCTAAGTCAACTCTCAACTTCAAACATGTCTCACTGACTAAAGTTCAATTTACATATTCTAAATCAGCTATCATATCTAACATCAATTTGACAGGCAACAATGTAATACATTTTATGGTATCCAACCTCATTTAGGTTAAATATTTCAGAATTTTAAATTTCGAAAGGCAATCAATCTTTTTGAGAAGTTGTAAGAGTTTGCATTAGGTTTTTTACAGCTTTCATGAATCACGTTATTGTTTATGTAATCCTTTTCATTTCAGGAAATCTAGATCTGTCGCTGCCAATGTCTGAAATATTGCACAAGTGGCGGTGAACAATAACTCACTCACTTCCATGATTCCACTATTGAATAATCAAGACATGAAAGGAATACTAACACACGGTTTCCATGGTTCCCCTGGTTGCCCGAAAGGTTTTCTAACAATACCGTTACCAAGATTCACCATTAAACAGTAAGTCATGAAGATAACACTAACAACACGATTACAATGATCTAACATTGAAAAGTCTTGAAAAGTTTACTGACAACAGTTACGATGATTAAACCATTGAGTAATAAAGTCAAAAAGTTAATATTGACAACGCGGTTACCGTGATTCTAACATTGAATAATCAAGTCATGAAAAGTTTTCTTACAAACCGGTAACCATAATTCTAACATTGAATAATACAGACATGAAAAGTTTACTGACAACACAGTTACCAAAATGAGTCATGAAGTGTTTAATAACAACACATATACCAGTATTAACCATTGAGTAATTAATGCAGGAAGATAATACTAACAGCAGGGTTACCATGATTCCATCATTGAATAATCAAGTCAGGAAGATGATACATACAAAAAAGTTACCAGAATTTTATCATTGCATAATCAAGTCAGGAAAAGTTTACAGAGTTACTTTGATTCACCATTGATGAAACAAAAGGTAAATTTACAATAAAGTTTCCATGATTCCACCATGTCTAACAAAGTAGTTTCAAGTATACGTACCAGACAGTTGGGCCCCAACATACGGAACAAAGCTTCGTTCTCGGACTTGCTGATGAGGGTACAGCGAGAGTTGACATCTTTAGGTTTGTTGCTCGACATGTTTTCTGTTCTGTCAGTGTCAATCTACTTCCTGCTTGTATATCTTCCTGATATCTACCCGACCTGATCACATTCCCTCACTACCTGTGTATATATTATACAATATTCTACCTCCTGTTATCTACCCGTGGGTCTTCTGATATATTTATATACCGTAGCCCCCTTACCGTTTCACGTTCTTCACGCGGAGAATCATGACTATTTTGTAACTCTCACTCTTTCCGAAGTGATATGATGGGATTCATACGAAAATGGATGAATGAAGTTTTCTATGACTACGGAGAATTGGGTAAACGTTCGATGTTTTATCCCCTTGCGAGAATACATTTTGCTTAAACTAATGTTTATTGGGTACATGTTCAACAAGTGCCTCAATATGTGCCTGTAACTGTTTTCATAAAACTGCATTGATAAAAGAAAAATCTTTTAGATATATCTATTTATTATACACTGGTTAAGGATATACATTTTTTTACTAAGAATATTGAGTAAAGCTTCCTGCCGGAATTAATGACGGAATTACCTCTGGGTCGAGATTAACCATGTGCATGGACCTACAAAACTTTTAAAACAATTTTCAACCTTACTTTACAAACACAACATAGCTATCCAGTACGAACATGCAATTTTATCCAATAAAAGAAATTAAGGGATAAAACAAAGAAATATTCTATTGATTTATTAGGTCAGCGTGCTGACTGCGCCAAGTGTTACCTGTTAAATAACCGTTTGTCCACTTCCCCCTCTCCATGACAGTAATGGTTCAATGCACACTTGTTTAACAATACCATATTTTGCTGAATCTTGACAAAAAAGGAACTTATTATTTTATACACAAGTACATTACAATGGAAAAAAATATTGAGTGAAGCTTCTTGACTATTCAGTCACTTACTAACAGGTATCAATAAAAACAATCCCAAATTCCTATTTGTGTTTAAATTGTTTATGAGTAATTATCATTGGACTAAAGTTATAAATAAGATACAACGATTATTTATTTCAAAATGCATTCACAGTTAATTCATTTGATCTCAATAAACTCAATGTCAATCTTCTGTTTTTCTTGATTCACTGTTTGTGCTTAATCTCACTTTTTTAAACGTGCAGATATCTTTTAAATTGTGTGTTAATAGGGATGAAAATAAGGACGTTTGATATAAATTAATGAAATTGGAAAGGAGCACAGTTGTGTAGTGTGGAGCACGATGGTGTAGTGGTTAGCGTGCAGACACCAAAACTTGGTCACCTTGGTCCAAAACTGCGTTATGTCCTTAGGTAAGGCTCTTCATCCACATTGCGCTCAGTCCACCCAGCTGTTAAAATGGGATGTACGGACCTCTACGGTCGAGCTTAGCGCTAAGTGGCTGCTTTGAAACTACACTTCCTTAAGGGTAATGATGTAGGTAGCGCTTTGAGCATGTCTTGGTACGTGGAAAAGGCGCCATATAAATATTCACATTAGTATTCTTATGAAAGAAAGTTTATTTCAGTTTTTTAGGCCATTGCCCCATGTAAAAAATAAATAACATTTATGCATTTTATATGGCAATATACAGACATCTTAAGTTTCAGTTTGTTACATATCGACACTTAAGAGACAATTTAATAAATTTAGCACAATTCATTAACAGAACAATATCATTAGACATAAATAGCTTGATCAATTTACAATTGTTCGTTAGTTTATTCCATACAGGTATATACTTATTTCTAAGTATTACATATTTATTACATTCAAATGTAATAAAGTGGAAATAAGAATAAATAAGATGTGGGCTTCATTTTCATTACTTCCGCTATTACACATCTTACAAACAACATCAGAATTAACAGTTTCTTTCCATCTAGTATTACATCTCAATGGCAAAGCATTGAATCTTAGTAGGCATAGATATCTCCTTAGGTCTCTAACATTTATTCTTAATATGCAATGATCAATGGGAAAGGATAACATTATACTTTTGAAATTATTAAGTCTGGAAGAATTCATAATATTGCTACTTATATTTTGTTTGGAGCAATCAACTAGTATTCAACTAGTATAAGTATTCCTATCACATTAAGGGATAGAAAAAAACGTACCAAATGCACCTGATTCAAGTGTTGCATGTCAGAAGGGCTTATGTGGTTTCTAGGCGAGAGAAAAGACAACAACTGTTAACTGATAACTGTTTTTAGATCTTACGGTAAACAATACTGTCTGCAAGTTGGTAAAAAACTTCAATCTATATTTATCTATTACTCACTGATTTAAATTTCATATCAGTCATTCAAATGTAAACAAAGCTTAAGGTAACACAACCCTAGCAACCCTAGATTCGTACGAGCCTCATTGTAATCTTGTAACAAGCGGGTATAGTGCGTTCGAGTAGATTTATGATTTCAGACCTGCATGTGTGCTATGATAAGGGTCAGAAGTAAAAGCGGAACGTTTGTGTCACTGCAACAAACTACACTATACTATATATATATATACAAATAATTTAGGTGTTAACAGTCGTCTTTTGTTTCTCCATGTCTATCTTTCTCCCTACATCTCTTTGTGTCTCTACCCTTTTCTCTCTTTTTCTCTCTCTAGACAATTACTTATTATTAACAATCTCCTCTTTGCCTCTCTTTCTCCCTTACGTTCAGCGTTTGTGCCCTTTCTGTCTTCTTTTATCTCTTTAAATCTCTTTATCTAGCTCTATCTTTCTCATTTTTTCTCTAACCATCTATCTTTCCAACTCTTCCATTCTCTTTATTTCCAATTCGAAACACTCTGTCTCAGAGTCAGTTCAAGATTCATTAAGTCGATTCATTATACTTACCATACACATACATGAAAATTAGTCAAGACGAAAGAATATAAAGTCGAGCAGACTTAATTTTGTATGTATATGACACACACATGTAAAATGTATATGTTTTCGCGACGCTATTGTTTTTAACGATTTCAATTTCAATTCCTCTCTTTCTGCCCCCTCACAATCTCTTTCCTCTCTTTAGTCTCACTCTCAGTATCTCTCTAAACTACGTCTCCTCTTTTTACAACTCCTTTCTCCATACCTCTGCTTTTTATACCACTTCTTTTAACCACTTCTCCCTATGACATTCCTCTGTATATACCTTCTCTTTCCTCCCTTCCTTCTTCCTTCTATCCCTCCTCTCTCTATCCTCTTCTCTCTTTTTTTACTCTCTACACCTCCTTTCCCCACATCTCTCTACATCTCTCTCTGAACCTTCCTCTCTTCACCTCCTCTCTCTACACCTTCTCTCTCTACACCTTCTCTCTCTACACCTCCTCTCTCTACACCTTCTCTCTCTACACCTTCTCTCTCTACACTCCTCTCTCTATATCTTCTCTATACACCTTCTCTCTACACCTTCTCTCTGTGCACCTCCTCTCACTATATCTTCTCTCTACACCTTCTCTCTCTACACCTCCTCTCTCTATATCTTCTCTCTACACCTTCTTTCTGTACACCTCCTCTCTTTACATTTTCTCTCTACACCTTCTCTCTCTATATCTTCTCTCTCTACACCTCCTCTCTCTATATCTTCTCTCTACACCTTCTCTCTCTATATCTTCTCTCTCTACACCTCCTCTCTCTATATCTTCTCTCTACACCTTCTCTCTCTACACCTTCTCTCTCTATATCTTCTCTCTCTACACCTCCTCTCTCTATATCTTCTCTCTACACCTTCTCTCTATACACCTCCTCTCTCTACACCTTCTCTGTACACCTTCTCTCTGTACACCTCCTCTCTCTACACCTCCTCTCTTTGCACCTCTCCCTACACCGTCTCTCAGGGTCCTATGCAAAAGAATCCCAGCACGCTTTTCCAAATGTACAACGCTCGATCTCATGTAGCAAGACATACGTTACAGTTCTCGTCGTCAACAACGTTCCCGTTTTCCCTTGGCCTACGAAATCGTGGGATATGAATCCCACTTAGCACGTTTAAAATCCGGTTTGGACAGCAACAACCACATACTCGTCACTAAATTATCGCTGCATGGATAAAGTAGTGGAGACAGATACCACCTTACGACTGACATTTCTGTGAGAAGAAGAGTTCAAGCATGTTTGAATGGCAACGGCAGGCAAACCAGATGTCATTAGACTCGCGATTTTTCTATGCCTTTGTCGTTTTTATGAATGATCGATAATAAGACAATAGACCAAACCCATGAAAATATGGTGGTTACAAAATTATAAGTACATTCTCCAGAATTCTATTCCAGCACAAAGACTATACTTATGGGATGTTGAAATACAACAAATTAAGTTTCTCACATAATTATTTTTATGATATTCCAATTCAAAGAGGCGTAAAATTTCTTTTGGTGTTTTGTCCAGTGAAATATTATTGTTAATTAATATTCTTTTCATTGAAGGAAGCAAACTGAATGGAAAAGTTTCATATATTATGAAATCAAAAAAAACTTTCCACCGATTGTAAATTTCTATAACAAAAAACTTTGAGATAAGCACCTCTTAAAAACCCACCATTTTTCTAAACAACCTAACACATAAAGTCAAAAGTGAAAAATCATTCACAAAAGACATGTAAACTGGGCAGAGGCCAAAATTCAAGTTTTCTAAACGTTCCTTGTCATATTTTTTCACCTATCGCCTATTTCAGCCTTCACGTAAAAAACTGCATCTGAGCTTGTTTGCCTTTAATTGCGTGGTTGGTGTTTAACATGTCATTTTGATTTTGTCTGTGTGCCCGATCTTAATAATCTCTGTAAGGCTTAAACCATTTATCCAAGTTTAGTGGCTAGTGGTTGTCCATTGTCAATTACACCAAAGCTGACCAAAAGTTCACTTTTGTTCACCCTACATCAACTTTGTACACTACACGTTTACACCTTAAGCTTGCTTCCGTTTTGGTTGTAGCGGATAGGGAAATATAAAACCAAACGAATACAAAATGACTGAAACTGTTCAAAGTTATTTCAGCAACAGAAGTTCAGAGTCTACATAAACATACAAACAAAGTATGTTATATATTAATACTCTTATTCTTCACTCTGGACACGTCCTTCCCTTCTTTGGTAAATTGAAACGATTGTGGTTTGAACCTTTAGTCTCTCACACTAGTCTGATTTTGAAATTAACAATCATTGCAAATTATACTTTTCTTGATAGAGCATTTTGGGTGGACATCATGTCACTCTATATTGATAAAACATATCAATAGGAGAAATGCACATAAATTACAGACAAGAATCCAGGAGAGAGATTTTCCCCCAGATCAGGATGAACGCTTAAAAAAGGTGGAGAACTATTGGACTGGATGAGAAACTATGAAGAAACTGTATATATTCCGGAATGAAAACAAAGTGTTGATTTTTCACATTGACGTTCTTGGGTTTTTCCTTTTAATTTAATGTACGCATTCCGTTTATATCAATCACCAGACATTGCAAGACATATAACCGGACATTTGTGAGTGGATCATGCATTCTTAGACTAAATGCGAAGGATCTGTTCACTGATATCATTAGGTTGTGTTTATAAACAAAGCATACGTGCACACCTAATCAAAGGTCCGAGTCTTGAGAGATGATCGGTAAACCCACCAATCTTCTGGGGGTTTTTTTTGGGTTTTTTTAAATTTCTATTCTATGACTTTTTTAATTTTTCTGTAAAGATCTCAAAGTATGGATATTCAGGTTTATCAAGGAGGCTTCTTCTGAGAATACATTATCCTTAACAATGAAGAGAGGGGTTATTACTTGCATACCTTAAGCAAATAAAAATAGAACCCGGCTTAAAAATTGGAGACCAATTACTCCCCTGAATGATGTTTATAAGATGATAAGCACATGCATGACAAACTGTTTAAAGAAGACATTGGACTTACTTGTAAATGGAAATCAAACAGGTTTTATTCCAGGCAGAACTATTAGTGAAAATACCAGACTATTATATGACATCATGTTTGAAACTAAAGTGAGAAATATAAAAAGATTGCTAATTTGTATTGACTTTGAAAAGGCTTTTGATACAGTTTCAAAGGATTTTATTACCTTATTTTTAAAAAATTGGGTTTGGTCCACATATGATGGAATGGATTAATGTACTCACCTATCAAACAACTTGTGTGACACAAAATTGTCTCTTAACTGAATTTTTTGTTAATGAAAGGGATTGTAGACAGGGTGATCCCTTCTCCCCATATTTATTCCTTTTTGTAGCTGAAATCCTGGGTTTTATGAGAGGAGATACTGACAAAATAGAAGGTATAGTCATTGATGACAAAGAATACAAACTAATGCAATAAGCTAATGATACAGAATTATTTCTGGATGGCACACCTGAGTCCATATGCAGTCCTTAAAACAATTAACACATTTTATAATATGTCAGGCTTAAATATAAATAATGACAGGAATAAAACAATTTGGATTAATTCAATGGCAGGTAGTAAGCAACATTGTGCACAAATTTGAAAATTGAATGGTTTAATGGGGAATTTGAAGTCTTAAGAACTCAATAAACACAAAACCTTGTAGATTTATGGGTTATCGATACAAGAAAAAAGCTGGAAGAAATAAACAGATTACTGGCAGTGTGACATTGATCGGAAAACATACACTTATAAAAACATTAGCCCTCTCCAAATTAGTAAATATTTTCAGCTAAGTGCCCAAGCCTCCAGAAAACTTTATTATATCTTTGGAACAAATATTCTTTAATATTAAATGGAATTTTAAGAATAATAAGATAAGAAAGAGCACTTTTTTCAAGGATGTTTCTGAGAGCATAAGTCATATTTGTTAGGATTGTTGTGAAGCCATGGAATTATTGAATGAACTTGAACTTGAACTTTGGAATAATCACTATTATACCCAAAAGATAACTTTTTCGAAATACTTGATTTGGTTTGTCACATTCAACAAAAATGGGTTATTTAATGAAATCATTATCTCTGCCAAAAAATTTATTCATTTATGCAATGTTAAAACTTCAATTCCCAAATTCACTAATTACAAAGGACAATTAAAAGAGATTTTCCTGGTAGAAAGATTAATTTAAAAAAGAAATAATGAAATTGACAATTTTTATAATAAATGGCAGCCACTCATCTAAATATTCAACAACTAATTTTCACCCACTCCAAATTCTGTATATTGATCTGAGTCTCATATGATGTATTTGCAATGTATATTCACTCTGTAACAATAGGGAGATAATAAAAAAAGAATTTAAATTTTTGAAAAAAAGTTTAAATCAGAGATAGCCCTGACGTCGAAGCACAAGGCAGTCAGTTATCAAAAGGATTCTATGTTACAAATTTACTAAACAACGCCATGCTCTTTCTCGGGGTAAGAGACAATCTCTTAAAGGTACATTAGTTATCAGTGGCGTCATTAAGTCGATAATTACTTCTATTTTGCTGAAAAATATATATGTGAGGCTAATCGGTTCAGTACGATAATAAAATATATTTAATATAGATATATAAAGGTCGCTTTCTCCACCGAAAACTGAATAATTACCGCTAGTAGACCGCATCAGTTACTCTAGTTTAACCCTAATTCAAAGTGTTTAAAGGTTATATATATGGTGTATGTAAGACATAGATATTTTATGGATGTACAACTTCTTTATTTTCACAATGGCGACGTTTCGGTATAGATCCTTACACTGTTATCTAGATATCTAAATATATAAATAAAGAAGTTGTACATCCAAAATATCCTTGTCTTCTTTATACTAGCAACTTCTAGAATGCCACAGAAACAAATAAGTAATCATGTAAATGTCATGTTTGTTTTCAACTTTTTCTCACAAACGAATTTTAGATGATTGAATTAACCTTTGAGAGTGTCACTTTTAAAGTGTAGAAAAGGGTCAATTTGATCTCCTACCTTGAATTAATGAAGGTAATCCGACACAATCCGGATAAATCCGTGTATATGTGTTCTTTTTTAGGCTGATTAACTAATATTTGTCAGGTAATTATGACATTTTAGTCAGATTTCAAAGATAATAAGATCTCACACCAAAACACGGCACTCATCCTGATACAAGCTATCCTGTCCTGCTGTGTGATCAGGGGTTAAAAATATTAATGAACTATACCTCTTACAGGATTGGCTATCTGACAACCAACGTTATCTACGCGCTCGTTATCAATTAAATTCTAGAGCTTATACAACTTTAACCAGCTGTGTACGCTTATGTAACCATAACAGTTGCTCATCGGAATAATTTGTGGTCACTTGGCCCAAACTTACAATGCGACAGCAAAATAAAGGCAACAGCAAGACGATAAGTAACTGCTTCATGATATCAACTTGTCATCAAATACATTTTGATAGGACTGTGAAAATCATTGGACGCGGTTTTCGTTGGTGGGTTTATATTCAAAAGGTTAAGAACTTGGTCGGTGAGAGATCCACCACTATGGGTTAACTCGTAGTGATATATCGCGAATTTATCGAAAATAATCGAATTCATTACTATTGAAACTCAATTTGAATGAGTATCCAACTCGGGGCTGATGACAACTTTTCCACGATTAGCTTGTGATTGAAGTATCCAACTCGGGGCTGATGACAACTTTTCCACGATTAGCTTGTGATTGAAGTTTCCATACAAGGATCAGTTCTCAATCAAGTATGGCTGACATCGACCCAAACACAACCAACATAAAAGAATCATTGTTCACATGAACACACTGAACACAAAAATATTTTCAACTTGCCCACTTAGTCCAATTCTGCCGCAAAGTTTGTCACGTATGCCACTGTTTGGTACGAGTATAGTACGATGTTTGTAATGTAAACTATGCCGGGAATTCCCCTTAGTTCGACCTTATCACACCTCTTACAGAAGTAGAACAGTCGCAAAGTCCTTTCCACACAAAAGTAAGTACGCACAAACAGAGTCCGTTCTTAAACTTCTTTTAACTAATGGTCATGTTACAATATCGATAAATAGTTGCGTTTATAAAATTTCCGGGATTCATTGTTATTCAACACCCGCAGATGTAATTTAAACCGAGGGCGTTAGCCGAAAGTTTTAAACGCTTAAATTTGCGGGCGTTGAATAACAATGAATCCAGGAAATTTTACAAACGCGACTATGTATCTTCTTAAGGGAAACTGAACGACCTTCCATTTGATACCATTTTTATCTATCCAGTCAGTGATTTAGTATAGAAGCAAGGAAAATGGTAGGTAGTGTAGTATTATTTCTATTCCTTGCCCACTTAAATCGAGCATCATTGCTAACAAACTAATATTCCCGCAACTCGGCGCCATTGTGACAGCAGTGCTGACATGGTATATACACGTCACATGTGCAAGGGTATAACAATGGTTAAATATTGCCGTATCACACTGCAGTCTTCTACGAAGGCGATTAATAAACATTTATTTCATTTCTGAAAATGTTATCAGAGCTCAATCAAACCATGTCCTCTCAACCTTATGAACCGTCACCTGATGGTATTACCATCACAATAAATTTTGTCATTAATTTAATCTGTCTTTGATGCATCTTTACCTAAAAAGATGAACTGTGGAAAAAAACCAGCATCAAGTTTCCAGTAGACGTCATAATGTACGCCCATATTGTAGTAAGTAAGACAAGCTTTATTTTGAATACAAGGCCAAGACTGGTTAGTCAATTTGAACTACAAACACTTTTTAGATGTTTAGGCAGTAACAACACTGTAACACACAACACAGATGTTGCAGGCAATTTTCCCACTATCTAGTTCAACTCGTCTTTATTGCCAAGCCATGGACTGATTGCTCAGGTAGCCAAGCATAACATAACATTAACGTAAATGTCCTTTTTGTGGCTAATGTAGTTATATCCATTTTTACATTAATGCATTAAATGGAAATGCGCAAAGTTTCAACTAGTTAGTATAGAAATGGGGGACAGATTTTTTTAAATATTAAAAACAGCTAAAACACTCCTGAGCAGTATATCTAGTCACAAATAAGTTGTTTTTTTATTTTTTCTAGCTTATGAAACATTTATCGTACAAGATCCACAACCTCAAAGTGCTCTATGTGTAACTAGATTACAATGCAAACGGGAAAAAATAAAACCTAACAATTATCAAAATATGAACAGGTGATCCATCAGAATTGGATCTCGATGAATACCAAGTTTTGAAATAAAAGTGATTAACGCTATATAGAGGAGACATGGCAACCATAGCGAGACCATAGGCTAGCAGAAATATATAAGCTGATTGATTATCAAGTTCGACTTTTCTTTTACATCTTGTAGACTTCTAATGCCCTTTTTACATGCACACTTTTACTCCTGTAAGTATATTTACTCCTAGGAGTAAATATACTTACAGAGAGTAAACATGCCATGTAAACGGTCCCTTTGCAATTTACTTACAGGAGTATATAATTGCTCCTGGGAGTAAAATACTCCACCCCAAGAGGTAAAGTAAAAGTATATTTACTTTTGCTCCTGTAAGTAACCATGACATGGAAACAGGTTTTGTGTTTACTCCTGTAAGCAAACTGAATGCAGCATCCCAAAACTAGACATAATATTGTATCATTTCTTTAAAAACAGACGGTCACAATCTGTATAAGTCAATTTGAAGAGATTTTATTTAAAGACAATATTTTTGCTATGTTAGAACATTAATCCAAATGAGCCAAGAGGTTCACAAGACAGAATATGAACTTTCTGCTCCTTCCAATGTTCCGCCCATATTGAAATCAAGAGTTCAGATCATTTAGAAGATAAACAGTTGTGTTTTTAAAATTTCTGGAATTTATTGCTATTCAACATCTGCCTTTTAAGTTTAAAATTGTACAGTAAGCTTTAATTTGCGGGTGTTGAATAACAATGAATCACAGAAATTTTAGAAACACAACTATTTGTCGATATTGTAGTATAACTTAAGAGCAAATTCTCTTTTTGCCTATCACCTTTTGAGTGGAAAGGACTTTGTGACTGTTCAATTTTTGTGAGGGGTATAGGAAGGTCATAATAAAAGGGAATTCCCATCTTAATATACTCTACAGATTAACGTTAGTGTAATACCAAACAATTGCTTTCATAATTGAATCTTACAATATTCACTATCTTAATTTTTGACTAAGATTAAGATTTCTACTCAACTATTAATCAATTGATTATAGTTTATCAGAAAATTAGTGTTTTTGGTTAAAGATAACGTCACTAAAAACTTTTCCAAATTAATCACAATTATAAATGTTGTACTGAAAAAGAAGAGGAATTTACCTTGACATTGATTATGTACATGTATATCTAAACTACTTCTATAAACGTATTGGTGGTAAATTGGAAATAAAAGAATTGAGACTTAAGATTTTCATTTGAAGGAAAAAACATAAATCTAAGTTGAAAACTGTTTTTATTGTTCATAATCATAAGCCGACATGTCCCCATTATTACAACAATTTGACATTCACGTTTAAATTTAGGTAACTTGAGTCAATATTGTTTTATTATACAATAACTTGGAAAAAGTGTGGATCCTGTCCCATTGTCAGAATCCCTTTTCACTACCTTTTATTCTGTGAGTAGTGCCACTACAGACGAGTATATACCTTCGATAAAGGTATTTCGATTTGAATATTTCAGCTATAAATAAGTGACATATCGACAGAAATATATGGTACCCATGATTTTGACGTCAAACCTTTAAGTCTTTATGACATCATGCCATTGGAACAACATTCGAAAGAAAGCAGATTTTCAGCTACAGCAGTACACAGAAAATATTGACAATCTCTTCTTCTCCTTTGGATAAGCAGTTTACTCATTGTGAGTTCTCACCAAAATGATGTTTTAACCGTAAGCAAACCACATATACTTAAGGGTCCTTAATTTTGCATAGAACGTAAAGTAAATATAATTTTACTCCTAGGAGTAAATATACTCCTGGGAGTAAAGAGTGCATGTAAAAAGGGCATAAGATGGCTTATTGCTCAGGAAAGTTCAAGTGAGGCACCATCTGCAAACATAACAGACGTTTTTTTTACATAAGAAAAGTGACAAGTTCATATTGATTTTGCCATGTTTCATTAACGTATACTACGTTCCATGTAAGAAAAATGAGGACAAAACCTAGTGTGAACCATATTGACATCAATGTAACAGATTTATAATCAAATCAGACGCAATCTATCATATAAAAGTATAATACCAACACCAACACAAGTATACTGCTTGACAATCTTAAGATTGCTAAGTCAAACTCATATCAATTAAAAAAGGACTCTCAGTCAAAAAGTCATGGTTAAGGCCTAACGAATGCATAAATTGTTTTCTTTAATGATTATCAGAAAAGATTGCCCATGTATATGAGTTATTTAGAGGAAAATTTAATTGGACATGGGAACTATTAATAACTGAACATACCTGATGGAAACCGTTCATCTTAAGATTTTAACACTCGAATTCTTCTTGATATGGCAGCTCTGCAGACAGGACACATCTCAAGCCTTTGACTACAACCGTCACAGGATACCATGTGTCCACACTCCAGAAAGACGATCTCAGCTTTTGCCTCCTTATATACCAAACAGTCTGACCCACCTGATGGGAAACAAACTTATTATTATCTTGAAAAGGTTTAAAGAGTTATAACGAGTATTCTTGCAGTCAGAAGACTTCAATCATATTTTCGTGAACCTTTTTTGAACTAATAAAGAAATGTTGATCATGATTACCATAAAAATATCTGAGTTCTTGATGAAGAAAGAGTGCACTTTTGAATTCTGAATCTGAGTTCATTATCCAAATCTAATGGTAGTTATTATGTTAACGTGTCTTTCTTACTGTATTCACTCATCTGGCATTCCTCTGATTGGGGCTGAGACTGACAACTAGTCACTGGCTGGGGTCCCTCGATATACTGGGTTAGATATGCAGGGTTTGACATACCAATGTTTTTTTGTTGAATCGGAGTGGATGGTCCTGGCGATGGGAGTCGGGTTTGCCGATATTGGCCGTTTGTAAAGTTAGGGTAAACATGTTTTTGAAAAGAAGTAGGATATGTTACTGGAGACAGCTGGTAGTATTGTGCGTTAGTCGGGGCAGGCTGAAAATAAGTTTGGTGAGATTGGGGAGGAGGAACTGCAGCAACTTGCTGATATATGACGTTTGTTGGGTTGAGAGGAACTATAGTTTGAGGGCAGGGTGCAGGATGTACTTGAGCTATTTGATGGTATTGGGCTTTAGTTTGGGGAGTAAAAATATTAGTTTTTTGAGGAGATTTGGGAGGTGGGACTGCAGCAACTTGCTGATATACGGCGTTTGTCGGGTTGAGAGGATTAATAGTTTGCGAGGAGGGTGAAGGGTGAACTTGAGCCGTCTGTTGGTATTGAGCCTTGGTACGAGGAAAGGGAACATCAGTTTGATCGCCTACATCCGTTTCAAAATCTTTATGTAAACCTTTCTTCTTGAAAACGTTGTGCATCTCCCTATAGAGATTGTCCATCTGAGGCAACAAATATATATAAAGTAAGATATATTATTTGAATATTTAATCGTTTCAATAACCAATGATACAATTACATCTCAAAATAAGAGCAGTGTTTTAAATTAAACAAGATAAGGGAGTTTAATATCGGACATAATCAGTTTGATAGTTGTTTGACCACACAAATTGTTCAAATTGTGGTTTGATTTCAAAATTTTCTCTCTTTTTTTCCAACCTCGAACCGTACCTGTGGCAGGTGTTTGACGACAGGTGTACCTTCTGAAAGTAAACGTCTCCTTCTGAGGATTTTCTGCAGCTCTTCAGAGACATCTCCCATCTAATTTATCAATCAGAACGATTATAAGGACATCCATTTTCACGAGACATGCAAAGGAGAAGAGTTTAAAGGAATTATATAATTAACATAGGGCTTGACAATATTCCTCATCGAATATGTTGACAGCGGTTTTCGGCCGTTATAATAAAACTTTTGCTACTTCAAAAATTGAACATTTTGCAAATTTGAGAAGATTTGCTTTTCAGATGGTGTGTTTTACTGAAAATATTCATCTCGTTAACGACATGACGAACAGTGATAGGTCATTATAAAGTATAGTTAAATTCAAAGAGCGAAGTGAGCCAATATTTTGATTTTCTTAGAACTTTCTAAGTAATCTACCCTTGATTATGACTCCTTTTTTTATCCCACCATATATATATTACTGGAAGATGGAGTCGTCGCCCCGTCCGCCTGTCTATCCGTCCCTCCGTAATAATTTTGATATTGATAAGATCAGGCTATGGGTGTTTACGCTGAAGCCTTTTTCATGTAGATGTTTCTTCATGATAATTTAACAACAATAATACTAACGATAACGAATTAGTCGACGAAAACATCAAATACAAATGTTCTCATTGTTACTTTACAAAGTGAGTCATGTTGAACCTTGTTGAATAAACATACTTTCACTTTTCATTACCTTTTTTGGAAAACATGATCGATATTGTGTATTGTGAAAAGAACGAAATAATGTTTTCCTTACTCTCATATGAAGTTGACTAAACTGAAAAAGTCTCCTCTTGTAGACAATAACTGGAAATTACTTGGAAATGAATTGTACTTAGGATATTAATCCATCTTGTTTTTATATTTTGGGGTGTATGTAGTGCATTTTTACAATCAAATATCATTTCAAAACGCGCAATATTGAACAATTTATTGTTGAAGTTTATTCATAGCTTTCCTGTTCTCCGAGCGACGGAGTAATCCTGTCGGTTTTTGTCTTCAAATGTTTGCACAAATTGAATAGTTCAGGCTGTTTTGATCAATTGGATTCTATAATCAATAAACATGAGTTTTTGTTTAGAAACCACTAACATGGTAACACGTGCAAAGATTATTAGTAATTATGAAAGGCAAAACTGGAGTTTCTATTCTTAAGTGTAAGAGGTTTGACATAGTGTATGTACATGTCCTTCTACGCACTAAAGCAATAAAACATAAAATGTACCTTCGTTTTGCCAATGACATCAATTTCTTGCGTGCCTTTGCTGGTCTTCTCGACAGAAAGGCCTATCTTTCTTTAATCAAAAAATACGTCTGTGTCACACCGAAGAGACTAATAATGTTATGTAACCTTGACAGCAAACAATCACAAGCATGATTTGTATTGGTTTCAATGACAACTTACAGCTTTCTCGGAACTGCTGTTCTCAGAAACGTTAAACTGGAACTGACATGTCGGGATATACCATGCAGGATTGTGTACAATGAAATTATTTCTAAGGAAGCTTTCAGGAAGGATGGGTCGCTGGCCATACAGAACAGATAAAAAGATATGCTTCAGAAGAAAATTTTTAGCGAACACCGAACAAAAGGTGGCAAATCGAACAAAAGGACCATGGGTATCTATGGCGAGCCCATTCAACATACGTCGTTTGCTAACAGTTGTATTATATAAGCCTATTATAGAACTGTACATAATACAAGGGTTACTAAATATCTTTCGCTAGCGGTAACTAAACGAGGGGGATATTGCTCCGTTTGAAGGATGAGATTTTATATCGTATGTTTATGAAACCCATATTCGTGAAATATATGTTCTGTTACCGTGACTTAGATATGAAGTGTATTAAATAAACCTGTCTTGTCCAAAAAAGATACCAAACCTACAGTAAAATGACTGAGCCCGCTCAGACATGTTTCATAAAATCGCCCTTGGAACGAACGATCATGTGATCATTGTTTCGTCCCGGCACAGGTGGATCCTTACACACAGGTAGTCTGTCAGTGTATTCCAACATGTGTTACGAAGATGAACATCACTGACAGATCAATGGATGAGTTATTAATAACCTATACCACATTTGTATTTATCATGACAACATGATCCAGCGTTGTGGAAACGACCATTCAATCAATTTATTTCAGTAGAAGGCCTTTTACCCACGTACAAATCCAACTTAAAGATGAATTACATATAACGATTACAGAGTTGCATAAGATCAATCAAAGGCTTATCGTACAACCACACATCTTTAACATAATTCGAGATGGCTATAGAATGAGTATCATTTTGAAGGTTACGAATCACTATTTCTTCATTAATATACACAGGTAAATTTTCTCAATATTTTACTCGTAAATCATTGTATTCTGGACATTTATAAAGAAAGTGAAATTCATCCTCTACACTATTTGATTTACAAATTTTGCAACAGCGAAGTTGACGATGCATACCATCTCGTCTACCAATATTCTTATAGATGGGTAGCTCACCAATTCTTTACAAAGTAATCCTCCGACTTGCTTCTTTAGAAATACAATAACAAGATACTATTCACGACCGAACACCGTCTTAATTTTAGAGTAAACATGTAATGTTGAATATTCATTAATTTCAGCCATAAACGATTGAACATGACAATTCTTAATTCTTGATTTATAATTGAAAATAAAAGCCTCCTGGAACCTTTTCCCTGATTTCACACAAAACCGAAACCGTAAGTATATAGAATATTTCTAACATGATATACCCAAGTTTTTCTGCCAACTTATAAATTATACAACATAAGATAAGCCTGTTTTGGATACCTGTCCAACGGCATTTCAATCGAACTGATCCACAATTTAATAACTCTCAACAAAGAATATACATAAATATAATGTCTGCCACATTCTGCTAAAACAGCAACATTGGTACACCTATAACTCAAACCCAACACTGACTTGCAAAACCTTACTTGAAATTGTTCAACAACAGATCACTTTTGATAACCCCAGATTTCTGATGCATATAATAGTATTGGATTGATTTGAATATGAAAAATTCTAAAGACCACCAACGGAGAGATATTTTTAAGCTTTTGACTAAGACGTTTAACTCAAAATAGAGCAAAAGATGCCTTTGTTTACAAGATTTTGGACAAACTTTGACCATGACAACCTATTTGAAAAGAGCAATCCCAAATAGTTATAGAAAGATTAAATTTTTACTTTTTTATATCTTGACAAAACAAACTTGACTTTTTTATGTTTTCCACCGTATCTAAAAATAAAACCATTTTTGTCGAAATTAACAAATAATCCCCATCTGTTCCAAAATTCTACCAACAAGTTGATCTTCCTTTGCAAACCACTAACACTTTCTGAAAACAAATACAAATCGTTTGCATATAACAGAAGATAGAATTCCAAAAACTCTGCACATAAGAAGATACCAACTATCCGATTTCTCCATTTCAGTATGTAGCTGATTTACAAATAAAGAAAACAATAATGAACTTAAAATGTACCCCGGCTTCACTCCATTAAGGGAATCAAAATACTCTGAAACTGTAGAACGAGATAACTTAACACAATCTCTAGTTTTAGAATAGATATCCTTGATGATATTAAACATACTCTCAAGAACATTATTTGATAACAAAACATAATACAACAAGTCTCTATTAAGAGAATCGAACGCTTTCCGAAAATCCACGCCCAACTGTTTTTGATATATACTTCTGAACAATACATAAACTCATCAAAATATTTTTAACGGTTACAGCAGTAAACAATTTACCACATACATCCATCAATGATAAACCACGGTAATTATTGACATCATGTATATTCCCGATCTTATGTAAAGGAAAAATGATATCATTATTGTGTTTAAATACTTCGAGCGGTACACTATCAGGACCCGAACTCTTTCTCAACTTGATATCATCTACAGCCTTATCAATCTCCGCTTGGGTGAAGTCTCTGTTCAGCAGGTTAGTAGTGTCATCACCATTACAAGCAGCCATATTATCGTGACAATGTATGTGATCTTTTACAAATGAGATAAAACTACCATCAAAAACAGGGTGTTCTATTATGAGAACAGTTTTAAATATAATACCTATGAAGTACAATTTATAACAGGAGGTGTGTTCATAAAATTCTTGTTAAAGCCTTTAACATAAAATCAAAATGATATTGCATTATTGCTCTGGCAGTGGTTAATGAGTAATACAATTCTTTTCGCTGGCGACATAACTCTCGAAACTTGTTACGAGCTGAGTGAAACAGCCAGATATCGTAAGCCATCTGTTACTCTGAATCTGTCGAGAGAATAATATTTTTACCGTTTTAAATTCTGACAGTCATTATCAAACCATGCAGCACTCATGGGGAGCTTAACACAGTTACTGTTAATTCTTTGTGTCAACATTCCAATCTTTATTTGCACTGAAAGAGGCCACAGGCCTATAGTACATATTGTAAACACACATTAGGCAGTAGAGAGTACATTCGTTCTACGTTTAAAGGCATGGTACAGAAACATTGCTAGATTTTCGACATGCATTTTGCTAGAACAGTTTAGTAATGATATGAATTTATAGATATTATGATACGTAAAATAATATTTTTTGATATACATACGCCTCAAATCGAGATAGGCTGGACAAACACAAAGAAAATGATACTCATCTTCAGTTTCATTTAAATTACACATTTGACATAGTCTATGGGTTTTTTCTAAACCAATATACCTACCGGTTTCAATTAATAAGTCATGAGAGGAGCAGCGAAATCTTGAAAGCGAAATTCTAAATTTCCTAACATTCAACAATGATAAATAATTTTCATTGCATATAGATTGTTTGAACATTCTGAAATAGAAACATTTATTTGAAACTGATAATTTGTTGGGCCAGTCTTATAGATATATATCTTGCAATCGTTGTTTAAAGGACATGAGAAAATTCGATTGCGAATCTATACATTGTTCTAGCCATATATTACCAAATCCTACTGAACATAACAAATGTTTAACATCTGATACCCAATTATATTTTCCATTTTCATCATACAACATCATCATATTATAACATTTTTTCGGTAATCTATAAGATGGCATATTCAAAACTTTTATCCAGTATTTTATTGCTTTCACTTTTGATTCCACATATAGTGGAGATCGGTCACATTCGCCGTAGACCATTATGTTTGAAGTAGTAGGTTTCACACCTAAGAATTTTATTATTGCAAATAAATGAACCCTTTCCAGAACATCAAAATTTTTAAATCCCCAAACTTCGGAACCATAAAGGAGTATTGGGCTAATCTTAGAATCAAATAACCTAAAAAACGTTTTAAAAGGTAAATCGCCCAAGATATGGATGTATCTCATGATACCTAGTAATATTTTTTTTCCTTGCGTTGCAGCATTTTTGACATGTAATGACCAAGATAAATGGTTTGTAAAATAAACTCCTAAATATTTGTAGGATGTGGTTGTTTCGATCTTTTCGCCTTTATAGTACCATGTTTCGTTTGCAGCAAGTTTACCTCCCTTTTTAAAAACAATTATTTTTGTCTTATCTCTATTTACTGTTAGTTTCCATTCCTTACAATATTTTTCCAATTCATTAATTTCTGTTTGTAATCCCCGTACCGTGCTTGAGAAGAGTTTTATATCATCTGCAAATAAAAGGAGAAATAACTGCACCATGTCTGGGTGTAATTGAATACCATTTGAACAATTTTCATGAACCTACCATTAGGATGTCGGATCATACGGTTTGACTGTTGCAATCTGGCTAAGACCCGGTTGATGTTTAAAACGTCATATTCGTGATCTCAACTATGCTAGACTGTCTCCCATACTAATTGGGCGTAATTGAAGCTCAACAAAACAAAGTTATATTCAATTTTATCCGCTGGTCAATTGAACTGGCATTTCTACCAAGGGACGCAACTATCCAACCATTTTATCAATATGATATGGCTATAGATTTCAATTCATGAATAAAACCTTTAGCGTAAGACTTATTACAATGCATTGATGAAATCACGGGTCTTCATTGGTTTATATTGAGTTGCTACGTATATGAAGCACTGATGGATACAAAGCTTCTTCGCTTTTATTCATGTTCTTGACTGATGAATTGACTTCCAACAGATGTTGAAGTAATCAAGTTTTTTCTCATCTAGGCCTTATGTCTCCTCAATAAAATACAATCTATATATCCTTTTAAAGTTAAAAATGCCAACATTTGCATAGTTGCTACAAACTTAGCTTACGTCAGTGTCAGCAACGATTTATACACAAGAAGGTACATTTGTACGTCCTTTGCCAGAACAAATGTGCAATAGTCAATAGACTATTCGTAGGAATAGTTCTTTGAAAATATAATAAGAATTGTAACAAAAATGAAAAACAATGTTAATTCATCAATTATTCTATACATTTTTACACATTAAGATCAGTAAATCGTTTAAATACAATATCGCATTATCCTTCAACGTAATTAGATGACAGATCATTTCCAGTCTTTATTAGAAACGTACACTTCTGATTGTAACTATGACACGAATTTCTCTCCAGAAAACTCAAATTTTTCTGTGGATTTTGTAAACTTTTTCAGAAACAAAGTTGGGGAAAAGGATTTCAATTGGTTTTCAGCTTTGCAAATTGTTGTATAAGATAAGAAATACTCGCCAAAAAGCAGTTCATTCAAAGTCCGTGAGTATTGGTGCAAAAGCAAGAACTGTCACCCTCAATGTATTTCATCGCAACCATATGCGTTTAATATGCGCTTAATACATGTATGTTACTTACAATCTCGAGAAATGTTAAATTTCTCTCACTGAATTTTGTTTGAAATGTAAATGCCAAACAGATAGTTTTCAATACGGGATAGCAACTGATTTGAATTGACTTTGTTTTCTACACGGATGAAACTATGGTATCTCGGTAGTGTATTCCATTATTCAAAAGATCATTAAGGCAGGACCTCGCAGATTGCTAAATTTTGAGTCAACGTGCATATTGCGACCAGTAGATAACTTCAGGAGGAAAAAGGATGCTTAGCTAAGTCGTTGCAGTATTATCTATCATTTCAGTGCCATTTATCAACGCATTAAAGCATACGTTAACAATGGGTTTCTTTATACATCTTATAATGGCTTGTACAGCGAAAATGTAAGAGGTTTGACATAGTGTATGTACATGTCCTTCTACGCACTAAAGCAATAAAACATAAAATGTACCTTCGTTTTGCCAATGACATCAATTTCTTGCGTGCCTTTGCTGGTCTTCTCGACAGAAAGGCCTATCTTTCTTTAATCAAAAAATACGTCTGTGTCACACCGAAGAGACTAATAATGTTATGTAACCTTGACAGCAAACAATCACAAGCATGATTTGTATTGGTTTCAATGACAACTTACAGCTTTCTCGGAACTGCTGTTCTCAGAAACGTTAAACTGGAACTGACATGTCGGGATATACCATGCAGGATTGTGTACAATGAAATTATTTCTAAGGAAGCTTTCAGGAAGGATGGGTCGCTGGCCATACAGAACAGATAAAAAGATATGCTTCAGAAGAAAATTTTTAGCGAACACCGAACAAAAGGTGGCAAATCGAACAAAAGGACCATGGGTATCTATGGCGAGCCCATTCAACATACGTCGTTTGCTAACAGTTGTATTATATAAGCCTATTATAGAACTGTACATAATACAAGGGTTACTAAATATCTTTCGCTAGCGGTAACTAAACGAGGGGGATATTGCTCCGTTTGAAGGATGAGATTTTATATCGTATGTTTATGAAACCCATATTCGTGAAATATATGTTCTGTTACCGTGACTTAGATATGAAGTGTATTAAATAAACCTGTCTTGTCCAAAAAAGATACCAAACCTACAGTAAAATGACTGAGCCCGCTCAGACATGTTTCATAAAATCGCCCTTGGAACGAACGATCATGTGATCATTGTTTCGTCCCGGCACAGGTGGATCCTTACACACAGGTAGTCTGTCAGTGTATTCCAACATGTGTTACGAAGATGAACATCACTGACAGATCAATGGATGAGTTATTAATAACCTATACCACATTTGTATTTATCATGACAACATGATCCAGCGTTGTGGAAACGACCATTCAATCAATTTATTTCAGTAGAAGGCCTTTTACCCACGTACAAATCCAACTTAAAGATGAATTACATATAACGATTACAGAGTTGCATAAGATCAATCAAAGGCTTATCGTACAACCACACATCTTTAACATAATTCGAGATGGCTATAGAATGAGTATCATTTTGAAGGTTACGAATCACTATTTCTTCATTAATATACACAGGTAAATTTTCTCAATATTTTACTCGTAAATCATTGTATTCTGGACATTTATAAAGAAAGTGAAATTCATCCTCTACACTATTTGATTTACAAATTTTGCAACAGCGAAGTTGACGATGCATACCATCTCGTCTACCAATATTCTTATAGATGGGTAGCTCACCAATTCTTTACAAAGTAATCCTCCGACTTGCTTCTTTAGAAATACAATAACAAGATACTATTCACGACCGAACACCGTCTTAATTTTAGAGTAAACATGTAATGTTGAATATTCATTAATTTCAGCCATAAACGATTGAACATGACAATTCTTAATTCTTGATTTATAATTGAAAATAAAAGCCTCCTGGAACCTTTTCCCTGATTTCACACAAAACCGAAACCGTAAGTATATAGAATATTTCTAACATGATATACCCAAGTTTTTCTGCCAACTTATAAATTATACAACATAAGATAAGCCTGTTTTGGATACCTGTCCAACGGCATTTCAATCGAACTGATCCACAATTTAATAACTCTCAACAAAGAATATACATAAATATAATGTCTGCCACATTCTGCTAAAACAGCAACATTGGTACACCTATAACTCAAACCCAACACTGACTTGCAAAACCTTACTTGAAATTGTTCAACAACAGATCACTTTTGATAACCCCAGATTTCTGATGCATATAATAGTATTGGATTGATTTGAATATGAAAAATTCTAAAGACCACCAACGGAGAGATATTTTTAAGCTTTTGACTAAGACGTTTAACTCAAAATAGAGCAAAAGATGCCTTTGTTTACAAGATTTTGGACAAACTTTGACCATGACAACCTATTTGAAAAGAGCAATCCCAAATAGTTATAGAAAGATTAAATTTTTACTTTTTTATATCTTGACAAAACAAACTTGACTTTTTTATGTTTTCCACCGTATCTAAAAATAAAACCATTTTTGTCGAAATTAACAAATAATCCCCATCTGTTCCAAAATTCTACCAACAAGTTGATCTTCCTTTGCAAACCACTAACACTTTCTGAAAACAAATACAAATCGTTTGCATATAACAGAAGATAGAATTCCAAAAACTCTGCACATAAGAAGATACCAACTATCCGATTTCTCCATTTCAGTATGTAGCTGATTTACAAATAAAGAAAACAATAATGAACTTAAAATGTACCCCGGCTTCACTCCATTAAGGGAATCAAAATACTCTGAAACTGTAGAACGAGATAACTTAACACAATCTCTAGTTTTAGAATAGATATCCTTGATGATATTAAACATACTCTCAAGAACATTATTTGATAACAAAACATAATACAACAAGTCTCTATTAAGAGAATCGAACGCTTTCCGAAAATCCACGCCCAACTGTTTTTGATATATACTTCTGAACAATACATAAACTCATCAAAATATTTTTAACGGTTACAGCAGTAAACAATTTACCACATACATCCATCAATGATAAACCACGGTAATTATTGACATCATGTATATTCCCGATCTTATGTAAAGGAAAAATGATATCATTATTGTGTTTAAATACTTCGAGCGGTACACTATCAGGACCCGAACTCTTTCTCAACTTGATATCATCTACAGCCTTATCAATCTCCGCTTGGGTGAAGTCTCTGTTCAGCAGGTTAGTAGTGTCATCACCATTACAAGCAGCCATATTATCGTGACAATGTATGTGATCTTTTACAAATGAGATAAAACTACCATCAAAAACAGGGTGTTCTATTATGAGAACAGTTTTAAATATAATACCTATGAAGTACAATTTATAACAGGAGGTGTGTTCATAAAATTCTTGTTAAAGCCTTTAACATAAAATCAAAATGATATTGCATTATTGCTCTGGCAGTGGTTAATGAGTAATACAATTCTTTTCGCTGGCGACATAACTCTCGAAACTTGTTACGAGCTGAGTGAAACAGCCAGATATCGTAAGCCATCTGTTACTCTGAATCTGTCGAGAGAATAATATTTTTACCGTTTTAAATTCTGACAGTCATTATCAAACCATGCAGCACTCATGGGGAGCTTAACACAGTTACTGTTAATTCTTTGTGTCAACATTCCAATCTTTATTTGCACTGAAAGAGGCCACAGGCCTATAGTACATATTGTAAACACACATTAGGCAGTAGAGAGTACATTCGTTCTACGTTTAAAGGCATGGTACAGAAACATTGCTAGATTTTCGACATGCATTTTGCTAGAACAGTTTAGTAATGATATGAATTTATAGATATTATGATACGTAAAATAATATTTTTTGATATACATACGCCTCAAATCGAGATAGGCTGGACAAACACAAAGAAAATGATACTCATCTTCAGTTTCATTTAAATTACACATTTGACATAGTCTATGGGTTTTTTCTAAACCAATATACCTACCGGTTTCAATTAATAAGTCATGAGAGGAGCAGCGAAATCTTGAAAGCGAAATTCTAAATTTCCTAACATTCAACAATGATAAATAATTTTCATTGCATATAGATTGTTTGAACATTCTGAAATAGAAACATTTATTTGAAACTGATAATTTGTTGGGCCAGTCTTATAGATATATATCTTGCAATCGTTGTTTAAAGGACATGAGAAAATTCGATTGCGAATCTATACATTGTTCTAGCCATATATTACCAAATCCTACTGAACATAACAAATGTTTAACATCTGATACCCAATTATATTTTCCATTTTCATCATACAACATCATCATATTATAACATTTTTTCGGTAATCTATAAGATGGCATATTCAAAACTTTTATCCAGTATTTTATTGCTTTCACTTTTGATTCCACATATAGTGGAGATCGGTCACATTCGCCGTAGACCATTATGTTTGAAGTAGTAGGTTTCACACCTAAGAATTTTATTATTGCAAATAAATGAACCCTTTCCAGAACATCAAAATTTTTAAATCCCCAAACTTCGGAACCATAAAGGAGTATTGGGCTAATCTTAGAATCAAATAACCTAAAAAACGTTTTAAAAGGTAAATCGCCCAAGATATGGATGTATCTCATGATACCTAGTAATATTTTTTTTCCTTGCGTTGCAGCATTTTTGACATGTAATGACCAAGATAAATGGTTTGTAAAATAAACTCCTAAATATTTGTAGGATGTGGTTGTTTCGATCTTTTCGCCTTTATAGTACCATGTTTCGTTTGCAGCAAGTTTACCTCCCTTTTTAAAAACAATTATTTTTGTCTTATCTCTATTTACTGTTAGTTTCCATTCCTTACAATATTTTTCCAATTCATTAATTTCTGTTTGTAATCCCCGTACCGTGCTTGAGAAGAGTTTTATATCATCTGCAAATAAAAGGAGAAATAACTGCACCATGTCTGGGTGTAATTGAATACCATTTGAACAATTTTCATGAACCTACCATTAGGATGTCGGATCATACGGTTTGACTGTTGCAATCTGGCTAAGACCCGGTTGATGTTTAAAACGTCATATTCGTGATCTCAACTATGCTAGACTGTCTCCCATACTAATTGGGCGTAATTGAAGCTCAACAAAACAAAGTTATATTCAATTTTATCCGCTGGTCAATTGAACTGGCATTTCTACCAAGGGACGCAACTATCCAACCATTTTATCAATATGATATGGCTATAGATTTCAATTCATGAATAAAACCTTTAGCGTAAGACTTATTACAATGCATTGATGAAATCACGGGTCTTCATTGGTTTATATTGAGTTGCTACGTATATGAAGCACTGATGGATACAAAGCTTCTTCGCTTTTATTCATGTTCTTGACTGATGAATTGACTTCCAACAGATGTTGAAGTAATCAAGTTTTTTCTCATCTAGGCCTTATGTCTCCTCAATAAAATACAATCTATATATCATTTTAAAGTTAAAAATGCCAACATTTGCATAGTTGCTACAAACTTAGCTTACGTCAGTGTCAGCAACGATTTATACACAAGAAGGTACATTTGTACGTCCTTTGCCAGAACAAATGTGCAATAGTCAATAGACTATTCGTAGGAATAGTTCTTTGAAAATATAATAAGAATTGTAACAAAAATGAAAAACAATGTTAATTCATCAATTATTCTATACATTTTTACACATTAAGATCAGTAAATCGTTTAAATACAATATCGCATTATCCTTCAACGTAATTAGATGACAGATCATTTCCAGTCTTTATTAGAAACGTACACTTCTGATTGTAACTATGACACGAATTTCTCTCCAGAAAACTCAAATTTTTCTGTGGATTTTGTAAACTTTTTCAGAAACAAAGTTGGGGAAAAGGATTTCAATTGGTTTTCAGCTTTGCAAATTGTTGTATAAGATAAGAAATACTCGCCAAAAAGCAGTTCATTCAAAGTCCGTGAGTATTGGTGCAAAAGCAAGAACTGTCACCCTCAATGTATTTCATCGCAACCATATGCATTTAATATGCGCTTAATACATGTATGTTACTTACAATCTCGAGAAATGTTAAATTTCTCTCACTGAATTTTGTTTGAAATGTAAATGCCAAACAGATAGTTTTCAATACGGGATAGCAACTGATTTGAATTGACTTTGTTTTCTACACGGATGAAACTATGGTATCTCGGTAGTGTATTCCATTATTCAAAAGATCATTAAGGCAGGACCTCGCAGATTGCTAAATTTTGAGTCAACGTGCATATTGCGACCAGTAGATAACTTCAGGAGGAAAAAGGATGCTTAGCTAAGTCGTTGCAGTATTATCTATCATTTCAGTGCCATTTATCAACGCATTAAAGCATACGTTAACAATGGGTTTCTTTATACATCTTATAATGGCTTGTACAGCGAAAATGTGCTTAATATTGGCAAAGATGTTCCTCAAAAACACATTTTATGCAAAAACATAAATGCTGCTGAATTGGGATCGTAGCTGATGAATGCATTGAAAGCTTAAACCTACTACAAAACAAAAACAAAATGTAACATTAGTTTGGTGTGCACCTCTTTTTAATGGAAAGAGAAATGAAGGGATTGAAACACAACGAATACGCCAGTGGAGAACAAGGCAAAAACTTAAAAGATAAAATATAAATTTAGCAACAGTCGTAATTGTTGTTTTTGTAAAACATGAAATAATTTCACTATGGAAAAGAAACAATAAGTATTTTGGAGCAAGCTGCTTTTCATGGTAAATTTTTGGATGCATCTTGCCAATTCAAACTTGATGAATCCTGTGGACAATATCCACTTATATTTATCTAGGCCAGTTATTGTAGAATCTATTACAGGAAGGTTTCCACCGTGTAATCAGTTTAGCAAACTCCTTTGTTTTCTAAGGAGAGACATCTTTACATAATTATTAGTTTTATTATTTTGCTTTAATGTCCTATATGTTCTTAGATTGTTTCAAATTCCGTTACCTTTTTTCTGCCAAACATATTTTTTTAAGTGTTGTAGTCACAAAAGTCAATAATTCACATTCCAAGATACTTATATTCTCTACAATTTTTTTATTTCCATGTTTCACATTTGGAATGAATGTAACATTTTGGGGTTGGTTATGTTTTAAAATGCATAACAACGGTTTTGTCTTGGATAACTATTTTCCGCCATCCCTTTGCTAATTGTCTGACAGATATATTTTTCCGACCCTTGTCATCTACAAGACAGGCAAGGTGAAAAGATATAGAGTTAAAGTTCATTCTAACAGGGTTGAAAGCAACTTTATCACACAATTGCAGCAGACTGTCGCTGGCACTTGTACGTCTGTATCATTCTTGTTCTAACAGGCTCCTATAGAATTGTGCAAATCCACTTCAGGTAAGACAGTCCCATCTGGAAAAGAAAAGATCTCTTGTCATGCGTCCTTTTAGAATAATGTTGTCAAAAACTACTAGCTTTTAGTTAAACAAGGTTTCAAATAAATGAAACAGTCTGTCAAGTTTACGTAATCTATAAAATGTAATCTATAAAACATATTCGCTAACTTATTCTTCTGACCATGTACATATTCAGCTATAAGACGGAAATTAGAAGATGCCCTCACTGACCAAAAATATGTTAATTATTGAATTGACTAAGGATTTCGATAAAAGCCTGGGCTAACTATGGTATGATGGTACAATAGACAGTAACGCCTGCTTTCACATGAGATAAATGGACATACTCTTACATGAACATAAAATAAACTTATTAGAGGTGGTGTGTAATTGGGTTGAGCCTACATTGGATACAGGGTATTAGTACAGAATTATCGAACATTTACAATGGTTTATCAGGGATGAATATTACACAGTATGGGAGGACAATCTCCTTCCGGTAAAAGCAGAGAGTAAATAGCTGGACAGTCAGTTCATAAACAGATGTCCTACTACAATTTATTAAACAAGGGACATTCGTTCAACCAGTCACGGTTAGAGGCCTAAAGTTAGCTCGATTAATGATATATAAGTCTATGTTGCTCACTTCAAAGAATAGAATATGCAAACGTATCCAAGTTATTGAGAGGAGAGACGCTATTTAACTGAACACTCTGGACGTTTTGTCCCATACCTGATGGACATCGTTCATCTTAAGACTTATACACTCTAATTGTCCTTGATATGGTAGCTCTGCAGAAAGGACATGTCTCCAGCCTCTGACTACACTCAGCACAGGAGACCATGTGTCCACACTCCAGGAAGACGGTCTCAGCTTCGGCCTCCATACACACCACACATTCAGACCCAACTGACGGAAACAAACTTAATAGTTAAATTATGTGAAACTATTTACGGAATGTCACACAACGATGTTATACAATGTCACTCCGAAAATTTATTCATATTACGTCTTATCATTTGTAAACTTAAAAACGATTGAAAGCGGTTATGAATATCACTATGTATATTTAATCTCGCAAGGTAGAAACAGTACACTCTTAAAATTGAAATCTGTTATCAGAATCAAATGGTAGTTCGTATGCATTTCATTTTTAGTTAGCGTTGTCGTTGGTCAGTTGTATTTCAGGTAGGGGCTGGGTTTTCTATTTAGTTGAGCCATGAACAGGCATATTTTGGGGTTATAAAATCGGATATCATTGACTGGGGTGGACGAAAAAGTTGATTATGTACTTTGAAACCCTTGTTGGCTTGTATTTTTTTTCTGTGCTCAAAGTATGCTATTTTGTATCACATTTCCAAATTATAATTTACCTGGATGAGACTGGACGTCAAACTGTCCATTGTTGTTCAAAGTTGCTGCACAAAACTGTTCCACATCAGATTTAGTTTCTTCATGTAAACCTTTCTTTTCCAAAACGTATCGCATCTCCCCAAATAGATCGTCCATCGTTTTAGGTTTTGAATGAGACTCGGCTCTCTCAGATTTAGCTTCCTCATGTAAACCTTTCTTTTCAAAAACTTGTCGCATCTCCTGATAAAATCCGTCCATCTGTTGAGGTTTTGCATGAGACTTGGCCATGTCAGATTTGGTATCTTCATTTAAACCTTTCTTTTCGAAAAGGTGTCGCATCTCCTCATGTAGAGCGCCCATCTATGTGATAAAATGAGGATCACAATGTGTTTTCCATATGCAGTATAACTTTTTTCTACAAATGAAAGTCTTTTTAAAATTTCATGAAAAGAATGTATAGTCAATATAAAAACAATTTTATTTCCAACAACAACAATCTTTAAAAGCCACAGATAAAGACAGAGATCTGTATTTCATGGTTATACTAAATTTAGACAGAGTATTTGTGATAAATATTAGACAGGTACCGATTTGATATTTGTTTATCATACAGTAACAGATGCTTTTGAATTATTTAAGATAAAATTATTTCAGGTTTTCATGTTATAGTTTCTTTGGTTTTCAATCCTCTTACAATACCTGTGGTTGCTCTACATGTTTGGTGGCAGGTGTTGTTTCTGCAAGTAAACGTCTCCTCCGGAGGATTTTCTCCAGCTCTTCAGAGGTGTCTTCCATCTAGTGTAATAATTCGAAAGGTCAGAAGCAAATCTATTGTCAGCATAGATTGGACCGAAGGATGAATTTTTAAAGCAGTTTTTTTATGTCTTTTACTTATAATCTGTGCGAACTGTTGTGGGTTTTGACCCCGACTATTCTTGGAGCAGAGATGCTCATGATGTTGTTGGAAATTAACGTTTATTCTTACCATTTTTAAGATTGGAAATTAAATTTTGAGTTATGATGCAAAATTCATAGTTAATACTTTGACTTAAACTAGAATCTAAACATCGTTTGTGAAAACTTCAAGAGGGACACTTAAATAAAGGATTGACCTTAGGAACCCTTCATCAAACCATGCACCAAACTCGACGATCAATATGTTACTAGCACTTCTTTCTTTACATGCTTAAATTTAGACAGAGTATTCGTGATACATATTAGACAGGTACCGATTTGATATTTGTTTATCATACAGTAACAGATGCTTTCATTGAATAATTTAAGATAAAATTATTTCAGGTTTTCATTTTATAGTTTCTTTGGTTTTCAATCCTCTTACAATACCTGTGGTTGCTCTACATGTTTGACGGCAGGTGTTGTTTCTGCAAGTAAACGTCTCCTCCGGAGGATTTTCTCCAGCTCTTCAGAGGTGTCTTCCATCTAGTGTAATAATTCGAAAGGTCAGAAGCAAATCTATATTCAGCAGAGACTGTACCGAAGGATAAGTTTTTAAAGCAGTTTCTTATGTCTTTTACTTATAATCTGAACAACTCTTGTGGGTTTTGACCCCGACGATTCCTGGAGCAGCGATGCTCATCATGTCGTTGGAAATTAACCTGTACTCTTACCATTTTTAAGATTGGAAATTAAACTTTGAGTTATGATGCAATATTTATAGTTAACACTTTGACATAAACTAGAATCTAAACATCGTTAAGCGTTTGTGAACATTTTTAGAGGGACATTTAAATAAATATTGCCCTTTTGAACCCATATACTTCATCAAATCATGCACCAAACTCGGCGATCATGATTTTACTAGCACTTCTTTCTTTACATGCTTGATCGACGTTATCAAACATAATTAACGTAATTATAAATTGTTATGAGATACAGTAAATATTACCCCTGAGCACAATTCATAAGTAAGGGTGTTTGCTTTTTTGGATATTCGCAGGAAAAATACGGTCACTTCCTCATATTCTCAGCTGCTTAACATTGATATTTAAAAAAAAAAAAATTTTCTTCAAGTTAATCAATAGAAATTTGTAACCTTCAATGTTTTCAAAAGGTATTCTATAATTTTATTTGTTTTGTTTGTATCAAGATCAAAAAGCCCTATAAAACTACGTGGTTCCTGATTACATACTTAGAAAGTATTAATTTTCTTATAGTTTTCTATTTCCACTGCTGACTTTACTATTCTTGTTGCATGAGACCCGAAATTCATGTATTAATCTCAGTCATTATATCCTTAGCTGTCTGCTGTTGCTGAAATTTATACCCATCTAAATGAATGAAAATATTTGAAAAAAAGAGCAAACACATTGACATTTCGGTATATTTCTGATGCCCTACTAAAGGTAAGTGATATAACGCCAGCGTCTTATTCTCTCTGACCTCCTACCTAACGATGGTGTTAGTGTAAGGAATCTGAACTATTGTGGAATCCAGGGTTTGATGATGAAGAACTATGTTCTGGACATAGAGCTGCAGGGATTCTAGTGTTACCAGTTTTTTTCAAATCAATTTACCCTCAAATTATTTATCATTACAAATAATTCCTCTTTACAAATAATTCTCCCACTCTTTTTCCTACCTCAACAGTCACTATCACCTCCCATCCCACCCCCACCTCAACTTCTCCCCACCCACTATTTCTCTCACTCGTAAGCCGCCAATGGCTGAAATATTGTCGAAGCGGGGGTAAACAAATCTCTGTCGCTCAATCTCTACCCTTAAGGTCTTAAGGTCTTGATTTTTTCATAATCACTTTAAAAAATACCTTTGGTATTAACATCCCCTCCGCAAAACAGTTTAGCGAAAACATACCTTTTGTATTGACTTCCAGTCTGCAAAACAGTTTAGCTAAAGTCAACGGCGTAGTTTAGAAGTCCACTTTCCAAGTCTGAAACCAATATGACAGAAACTTCAATATCTGCTTAAATTGAAGCTGATGTACATCATGTGTAATGTCGCTGACCTTTTTAGAAACACTTACGGCATTGAAAAAGAAAAAACTTATCGTATGTTTGTATAACTTGTATGACATAATATTCTCATTCTATTCTAATTATTCTATTCTCTTTTCAAAAAGGCAAGCAGGAACATCTAAATATGAATATAAGCATCACTTGCAAATATAAAACTATCCGCTATACTGGTGCTCAAATTTGAATGAGTGGGTGAGTTGGGTTGTAAGGTGTTTAACACTATTTCAGTTATTAAATACGTGGATGAAAAGCACGTGGATGAAAAATACGGCGGCCTTTTGTCCCACAGCAATAAGTTGGGCGTGGAAATAGTATTTCGACCGTCCTCATTAAATAACCCCAAAGATTTATTTGTTTAATTCAGTTGGAGTAGAAAGTCTTTGCGGAGCGATCATGACAACGCAACGTTTCTAGAATGTAGTTAAAGTTACTTCCCCTGTTGTTATGACGCTAGCAAGTGATTCATGAACAATTTAAGTTATCTGATAACCATACATTAACTAAAGTATTTTATTATGAACTGGAAATCTATAATAAAGTGTCGAAAAGGAGAAGCATATATCATTTTCGAAATGATATTATATGAAGAATATTTTTCTGCCAGTGTCACAGCCGAATATCGCCTAATCCGTGACCTTCGCTTTGGTGTATTGTAAATGAAATTACTCCTCAAAATCCTGGTCACTGCTCTCAATAAGGAATCAGTTATGCTTTTCATTTTTTTTCAAAATGCCGATTTAAAAAAAATAGATTTCGATTTCCATGTGTTTCCGTATTACTGATATCATATATTAGGAATAAAAAGGCCAAAGGCTCGCAGAAAACCAACTTAATGCTAGTATATGAGATTAATAATAATAATAATAATAATAATAATAATAATAATAATAATAATAATAATAATAATAATAATAATAATTATTATTATTATTATTATTATTATTATTATTATTATTATTATTATTATTATTATTATTATTATTATTGACTATTATTAGTTTATTACCGTGTCATGTTTTGATACATACAATTTTTACACATATATATCACATAAAACAACCAGGCCTCAATAGGCCAAGAAGACACCAAGGTTAGGACATTTAATATAAAACCGTAAAAGACACACAAAATATGCATTTACATTATTCACATTCTCCATAGACTTACACCAAGGGATACACGCACCACCCACTCACTGATCCATATAAGTTGACATACAGGCAATCTCTATCCGAAAAAACTACTTTTTTCATCCAGAAAAATCCGCTACCTCGCTCTGACACCCCGACAACCTCACACAGACACCCTGACTCCCCCACACAGACACCGCGTCTACCTCACACAGACACCCCAACTATCACACACAGGCACCCTGACTACCCCCACACAGACACCGCATCTACCTCACACTGACACCCAAGCTACCTCACACTTACACTCTTACTACCTCACACTGACACCCCAACTATCTCACACTGACAACCCAACTATCACACACTGACACCCCGACTATCTTACATTGACAACCCAACTATCTCACACTGACTACCCAACTATCACACACTGACCCCCCAACTATCTTACATTGACACCCCAAGTATCTCACACTGACACCCCGACCTACTCATACTGACACCCTGACTATCTCACATTCACTTACCAACTACCTCACACTGACACCTCGACTACTACACACTTTCACCCCGATTACTTCACACTGATCACCTGACTTCTTCACCCTGAAACCCAGACTTTGATAGTAAGACACCCCAAGTATCTCACACTGACACCCCGACTTACTCATACTGACACCCTGACTATCTCACATTCACATACCAACTACCTCACACTGACACCTCGACTACTACACACTTTCACCCCGATTACTTCACACTGATCACCTGACTTCTTCACCCTGAAACCCAGACTTTGATAGTAAGGAAACGCACTCATTTAATAATCTCTGTCTATACCTTCTCGGATTAGCGGTAAACAAACAAAGGATCAAAAGAAAGTAGTTGCTCTCTAAAGTGAAATTGTGAAAAACTAATTTTTACTTTCCCGTTTGAGATTAATTAACCTACAATGTATTACACATCAAGTCACAGCCGTTAAGCATGAGCTCACATTCTTAACGGCGCGGCATTACAAGTATTTTCAGCTAATTTCATTTTTCTTTAATATAATTATGAATAGTACACTGAATCAGTCACGTTTAATTTGTTTGAATGAAAATCTTAAATGGTATTAGTATCTAACTCGTTCCATAAAAAAGTTATTAAACGGTACGTCGTTTAGTATTCTCTATACACATCACTCTTAGACGGTAAACGTTGCATATACTGAGTCGAAGTTTGAGGTAAATGATGAAAACGTAACCTCACAAGACACAGCGTTAGATTGACTGCTAATGATGATGTTAGTCATTGTCTGTACGGAAGTCATATACTACCTTAAACCAGATGACATTGGCCACAAGCTGAAATATTTTATCACAACAAAATGTGCATAATCTCATTGTCATTGTCACCATCAATCTCTTTGTTGTCCTTAAGGTTAGTCACATGTCTTCTTCAATTCAATTGAGACAACTACACCGCATTTGTCGTTTACAGCATACATCTGAAAGTTGTCGTTACTGCAGAATATGAGTGTTTTGGAAATTCCACCATTAGTATATTCTATATCAGTATACGGGTTCACGGTTGACTGCGCTTCATGTCTGTGGCATGGCCGACGTTGAACAGATAGCTGAGTATCCACATAGGTCCTGTATTTGATGATATTAACTCTTTACGCTCTATGCATCAGAAGTAACCCAGCGTTTTGTGAATAATGAATAGCAACCCCCTTGAAAAAGGAAGTTGATATTGGTGAATCATATACTAGTATGTTAAGGAGAAAACACGACTATGAGTGCCTACCAGAGATTGTGAACCCGAGATGAGGGACAATCCTGAAGACCGAAGTGTTTCCCTCCTGTCTGAGTTTACACTCTTAGGTAAGTCTAAGTATAGGAGAGGCTTCTTTAACTCATCAAACATCGATGCTAAAATATCCTTGAAAACAATAGATAACATCGAAACAAACACGCCATGGTTCCTTATAAGGACTCTATGGAATGCACAGTATATCGAGTATCATGTAGCCGAGAAATGTCTGAATTTCACAATGAACGATACACTTACCTTAATCACCAAAGTTTTGTGAAAGAAACAAAGACCTATACTTACAAAGCCTCCAGACCGTAAAAGCGCTGAATTTTCACGTCACTGGCTTGAACGGACAAAACAAGTTTGAATAGGAATAGAATAGAAATAAAGGTGTGGCGGGATAACAGAATTCTCAGAATTACGCGAAACAGAAAGTAGACATGTCATGAATAATAAATTTTTCTGAACATGAAAAGTATTTGAAAGGGGAACTCCCCTCTGGCTGTTTGTTTTTAAACCTGGTATTCAAACCGCCTCGCTGCTTCAAAGTGATTTCGAATAGTGTCTCCGTGTCCCATTAAAATGTTTTTTAAAAGATGAAGATAACCCCTGAAGGGTATGTTTGATACTTAAACCTTCGTGAAATGAAAAACGTGAGCAATACAATGATTTTGTTCAGGTATGTTACAAAGAGAAAACCATATGAATCTCTATCTCGTACTTTGTTTACGTCACGAGTGTCTTGATTGATATTAGGAATTACCGAGTGGGAGCTCAGGTAGAAGCTCATTTTAATTCATATAAATTGTTTACATCACAAGTGTCATGATTAATACTAGGATTTCCCGAGTGGGAGCTCAGGTAGAAGCTCATATTACTACAAATAATCAAGTATTTTGTTTATTGTCTTGGTCATGACATGGAAGATACTACACAATAAACTACATTAAGTCATATTGTGGATACCAGACGTCATTGCCTATTGAACGCAACGTCATAGGCGAATCATGACGCCACAAATATGTGCATGACATCATGTCACCATGGCAAAGTGACTATTTTTACACTAGGGCAGCAACTAAGAAATACAGTTATATATTTCACGCTAACTGGACTTATTGGCAAGACCCTCCAATTTAAACAGGTTGTTATCATGCATGAAATACAAACTAGCTTCATCCTACGTCGATGCATTGCATGAAATATTCGACTTCTTCTATGTCTTCGAAACGTCAAAGGCGAAATATGACGCCACAAAATGTATCATTACGTCATGTCAACATGGCAAAGTGATTCTAAGGGCAGCAACATAGAATTACATCTCTTGGTTAATTGAGTTAAAGTTATATTTTTGCACGCCTACTGGATTTTTTATCAACAACGTCCAAATTTAAATATATCAAAATTACAAAGAGACTTAAAAGACACAGGATGTTCTCATGCATGAAATACAAACTAGCTTCAACCTAAGTCGATGCATTACATGAAATATTCGACTTCTTCTATTATATTCGAAACTAAATTACAAAGTTTAAAAGGCTTTGTCATCCTGATTGATGTGGGGGAAAAAATGGTTAATGGTTTTGGATAAGTTCTGTTTTGGAAATAACATTCAGAAAAGGGTTCTTCGTCATGTATTTTTCAAAATTGACACCTTTCAACTTTCTTTATTCTTAATAAAATTTAACATATGGGTCAATGCTAAGAAGCCCCTTAATGAAGCTATGGAACCGTTTAAATTTATAATAGTTTGGAAACCAATCTGGGCAAAACCATAGCAATTTGGATCAGTTCAATAGCTGGCAGTAACATAACTTTAAACCAATATTTCTTGCTTGATTGGCTTACCGATAGTTTTGATGTTCTAGGAACAAAACTAAACACAGATTAGACAAACGTTTTTGTGACACTTAGAAATTTAAACATAACGACTTAAAGATTTAAAATGGAATTTTCAACTGGAAAAAGAGAAATATAACTTTGACTAGAAAGGTAACTGATCTACTATTGTTCAAATTCTTTCTTCTCTTCCAAACCTGTCCAAATGTTTTATTTCAAACTTGAAAGAGACTAAGAAGTTTATGTAACTTTAATAGCAAACATTTACAAGCATGGTTTGTGTTGATTTCATTGACAGCTTTCTCGGAACTGCTGTGAAACAGAAAGGTTGAGAATTACCATTCAGGATTGTGTTCATTGAAATTATTTCTGAAGGAGCATTCAGGAAGGATGGGTCGCTGTCCATTTGCACAGATAGAAAGATATCGAACCACCACAGATAAGAGGTTTGTCACCGAAGAAAAATAAACGTCGTGTTTCAAAACAACAAATAAAGCAAGCAGAACGTCCAACGAAAGGTGGCAAATTGATAAACAGGAAAAAGAGTATCGCCAGCAAATCCATTTAACATACATCGTCCTAGAATGGTATAATCAAAGCCAGCGAATATCTAATAGGAGGGTTTCAAGAGATCGTCTAGAAACTCGAAGCCGACCGCTTTATGAACAGGACGAATGTTACCTTGTATGTTTATCAAATCAAAAGTTGTCAAACTACGAGTAGTGTTACTCTGAAATGCATTTACAGAAATCTGTTTAGTCCTAAAAAGATACCCGACCCACAGTTACATTATTGAGTCCTATCTAACTTGTTTTATAAAACCGCCATCATGTGTTGCTAGAGTTTCCTCGTGCCTGTATAGGTTGAACGTTATATGGAGGTCGTCAGTCAATGTATTCCAACATACACGTGTAAGTAAGATGAACGACACGGACAGATCTAAGTGTATGAGGAATTGAGTAACATATACAACTCACGTGTTTAAGATCCCAACATGATCTAACGTGTTATAAACGACCTCCTAATAATATGATCAAGTTTCAGCTTTCAATTCACATATGTATGAACTCGTCGGAATTTTAATTTGTAACACGCAATTAGGATTGTAAAGAAAATGAAAAACATCGTAAATTAATCAATTATTCCTTACATATTTTTTTCAAATCGCATAATGCAGGCCAAGTTAAGGTTTTAAGTACATAGTTTAATGGCAAAATCACGTCATAAACAAAAGTTGGGGAAAATGAATGTCAATTGATAATTAGCAATGCAGCTTGCTTCATAAAATGATAAATACTCGCCAAAAAGCATTTTATTTCTATTTCCGTGAGTACTAGTAAAATAGCGAGAGCTTTTACCTTAATTGTATTAACATTTCTCGTGCATCTACGGTGTCGTTTATAATGAAAAGATACCATTTGCTACACACTGCGGATTGTACAGTGTGACCTTTAAGGAGATAATTGATAGATCATGTGTTAACACGTTACATGTTATTTGCATTCTTCTGAAATCTTAAATTTCGTGTTTTGCTACACTGTTATTAGAATGAAGCAAATTATTTATGAAAGGATCAAAGTGTATATCGATAATGCTTATTGAGGAAAATCGACATTCTCTTTTGATATTTTTTGTTCTCTTTAATATGTTTTAGAAGATCATGTTCAACCTTGTTAATGTAATCGATAAAAGACGAGGGACGTCTGGTCGTATTTATTGGACCCTAACAAATTTCAATTTCAGATTAGATTTGCTACTTATGAAATGGATGTTCATGTGACTTGCCAAAAGAACAGAAATGTTTTCGAGGTCGCTGCATTCTTTTCTAGGTGAGAAGTATGGTTTGACAATATATTACACCGTAATGCAGCTCAGAATGACTGTGTTTGCATTGTGAAAATTAAAAGAACAGTTATACCATTATATTTGGCTGGTGTGCACCTGTTTTTAATGCAAAGAGAAATGAAGGGATCGAAACACAACAAATACGTCATAGGAGAATACAGGCATGAGTTAGGTATTGGCAAAACTATTCCTCCATAGCAGTTTATTAAAGGAACTTAAAAGATAAAATTTGAATTTAGCAACAGTCTTGCGTGTTGTTTTTGTATAACATGAAACAGTTTCAGGAAAAGAATTAAGGTCTCGAAACACAATTGTTTCAAGCAAGCAGGCAAAGCTATACCAAACAAGTACTATTTTCTGATGACTACTCATTCTCAGATTTCTGCAACAAGAGAAAAAGTTATTTTTGCAAAAATACCCTGCATTTTGGCTATCTGCCACGGGTCATTCCTTTATTTCTGAACAAAAAAAATATGAAACGGGTTTTGAACTCGAACAAGAATATATAAGGAATACTAACAACTAAAATTTTATACTCCAAAATGTAACGGTCAATGCAAAAACGCGTCCTTAATATGAACCAGACCTATAAATTATAACAAGTTCAGCAAGCTTCCAAACTAACTCTTATAGCTAACATGTGGTCAGGTACAATAGGTATAACGTCTGTTAATTCCCACCTTACTCCCTTAAGCGGATGATTGCCAATCTCTACAACATGACCTGGTAAATTATCATATACTATATACATCATATACTACATATACTACATTGATAACAACAAATGATTAAATGTAGAGATATACAAACACCAAGCCTCAGGAGGCCGAAATGACAGCTTAAACAATACAAATTCATAAATGCATTAGGAAAATACATATATGCATTACATGCATAGATATCATTTTGACAAAATCTTCAAAACCCACGCAATACATACATACATACACATGCATACACATAAATACACACAGAACAGGCATGCAAACACATTCAAACAAATATTTAAACATCTAACTTACACAACTAAATATGTATAAATGCATACAGGCACATATGCATACATGCTAACCCACATAAATACATGTGCACCAATATTAAACACATATACATAATACATACAGGCTTATTTACAAGCATAACATAAATGCATGCATAATTTATCATTCAATATATGTGACATATTCTTTATGAGAAAAAGATACTTGTACCATCAAATACATCAGGAGAATTGAGAAAGCTGCTTTTTGGTACATTTTTGTATGCATCTTGCCAATTTAAACTGGATGAATTCATATTTATCTAGCGCAGATACATAAACATTCAAAAAAACATTTAAACAACTAACACAACTACATATATATAAAAATGCATACAAGCACATATGCATACATGCTAACCCACATAAATACATGTGCACCAATATTAAACACATACACATAATACATACAGGCTTATTCACAAGCATAACATAAATGCATGCATAATTCTTCATTCAATATATGTGTCATATTCTTTGTGAGAAAAAGATACTTGTACCATCAAATACATCAGGAGAATTGAGAAAGCTGCTTTTTTGGTACATTTTTGTATGCATCTTGCCAATTTAAACTGGATGAATTTATATTTATCTAGCGGAGATACATAGACATTCAAAAAAACATTTAAACAACTAACACAACTACATATATATATAAATGCATACAAGCACATATGCATACATGCTAACCAACTGAATGTGTGCGCACTCAAATAAAACACATACACACATACTACATAGAGGCATATCACAAAAACATGCATAAAACTTAAAGAGAGAAACATAAAAGATACTAATTTTTACCATAAAATACATAAGGAGAAGTGTTTAAGAAGAACCTCCCTTTTTGGTACATTTTTGGATGAATCTTGTCAATTTAAACTGCATGAATTCTGTGGACATTATCCACTTGTGTTTATCTAGCACAGATAAATCACAGAAATTGTTGACAATATTACAGGAAGATGTCCACAGTTTAATCTGGTTTGTAAACTCCTTTGATGTCTAGGGAGAGACATCTTCACATGATTATAAGTTTAAATATCCTGTTTATATGTCCTATATGTTCTTAGTTTATTCCATTTCCGTTGCTTTAGGATGAAATTCACTACAGAAATGACTTGGTTTCCTGAATTCTGGAAACCAACAGGAAAGTGTGTAATTTGGGTATCCAGCTTGTATCCATTCACTGAAACTAAGTGACTTCGTTTCCAGTTGGTTTCCATTTTGGATTCTCTGATCTGTGTATTTCTGTATGAGGAAACCAAGTGGAAACTGAAAGACTGGGTATCCAGTTGGTTTCCATTTTGTAATCTCCGATGATATGTATATCCGTGCATGGAAACCAAGTTGAAACTAAATGACTGGGTATCCAGTTGGTTTCCATATTGGATTTTTTTTTGTTATGTATATCCGTGCATGGAGACCAAGTGGAAACTAAATGACCTGGTATTCTTGTACCAACTTAACTCTCAGATTATATTCAAGTAGGTTGCTTTGCTGCTAGAACCTATTTCAGACTTTTATTAATATAACAAAGTACCAATAAAAAAAACAATCATCAGGATACTCTTCACGGTTGGATTATTTTACTTATTGATGTAACACTTTGAAAAAAAAGACAAATTGAGCTACTTTAAATTATTGTTTATTCTATCTTACCTTACAATCAGGGATTTAAATTTTCATTACATAAAAAGTCACACACTATATATATAGTAAAATAAATGTATGGCTTATGTCCAGTCCTCTTCTTGGTTTATACTCTCTAACTTGGTATGAGGTTTTGCCAGGCTGATATTGATTGTAACAATCCAAATTGGTATCTGCTGTAGTTATGTCTGGTGGATCCATCTAATCTGAATCTGTAAATGACAATCACTTATCTTATAAGTAATGTTGTAGTAATTAAAAGTAATGATACTGCCATAGGTACATGGAAACATTACTTTAATATTACTTTAATGGTGATTGATATCATACAGCATATATAAGTTTCTATAGTTGGTGAATTGAATACATGTTATTGATATTTTTTTCTTGAATAAGAACATAATACTTATCCAAGAGCATGACAACGTTCTCAGCTTAATGGGGTATTTATTGTATACTTTGATTTATTTTATGTATATATATTTTATGTACATTTGATCAGATGGCCAAATTATCAGGGGCCAAATTGACTGCTTATCATTTGTAAAGGTACTGTAGTTACATGTCTGATAATCTCATAATGATAAATTCTATTTATATAGAATTAGCTTAGATCATTTGATGACATATTCATATGACAGTAATTAGAGTTTATCCATGAAAACTAATAAAACCTTTATGTAAGATAAACAGAAAATACAGAAAGCAATATATGAGTTATATTATCTCCTAAATGAGTTAAAGTTCAGACTTAAAGTTAAGTTCAAGCTTGCATGCCTTCTTGACCAGTGGCTCCTGTTCGCTGCTTGGTGGCTGCTTCTGGTCTCACTGGTGTGACTCACATACTTGTAAAAATGGGGACAGAACACCTCATCCAGATCCTATAAGATAACATTTTAAATGGTTACAAAATGATAGAATGTTTTTGATAAACAATATTGATAATAATACAACATTGAAAGTATCTAGTTTGGATAAGACATATCCTATCACATTGGTTGAACATTGACAAAGGAGGGAGAAGATATAAAACTACATAGTCTTAAAAAAAGTTTCTGAAAATGAAATGCATGTATCTTCATTCACACAAATAAGTTATCTAAGTTATAAGAAATCTTACTAGGAGACAATATGTATGTTACATAGAAATCAGTAAATTGTGTGTATTACAGTTTAGTTCATTTCATCTCGATTTACTTTTGAATAGCACAAGTCAAAATTATATTAACAGATTATTTTACAATAAAGTTTTCACAAACTGACCTCTTTGATATTGTCAACCATGGCTGTTACACTTTCATCCTCTGGACCTGTATCATATAAAGTGGTATTCATTTTATTTAAAAATCTTCTTCATATCCTTAATGTTGAAAGATTTGCTGTACATAGTTATAAATATGTTATGACAGTTATTCCATCCTTTTTTGAATGATGTAAAATGTTCTATTCGATAGATAATAGTACAAGCCATAAGGCCTCAATAAAAATCCCTTTACAATACGTTGAATCCAAGAATGGCATGTGAACTAGAAGGTCGCAATTGCAGTGATATAAATTACAACATCTATTTCTTATAATCACTTCGTTTTATGACAAATAAAAAACACAGGACATATTTTGCTAGTGATGCAACATTGAAAATAACTTCAAAGAAAATCGAATTGTATTGTTAATCCTGGTTCTTCCTGGTACTTCACAGCATACAGAGAACAATAGCCGGACAAATCACAACTTACTAGAATATTCTTTTAAAAAACATGGTGGATACGAACAAATAATGATTGTTGCAGCTAAAAAACAATACGATTTACAGTCCTCCCAACAATCAACAATTCATACTGGTTTTCGATTATTGATGAACATCATTTTCTATATAAACTATCATGATTCATTATGAATACAAGCCAATGTAAAATGTCTTAATGCAACTTACCCCTGGTGTCACCAACTTTCTCTAGTGATCGTACATAGTAAACATTGTTCACCCTTTCCAGGGAAAACATTGTGAGTTAACTGGTCACACCGTATATATATATGAAACTAACTAACTGTTCAAATGAAAATAACAATAATCTATCAAAATCTACATAATTCTTCAAGTATATTTTTCCAAAATACCAAGCAGTTTTATAACTGTAATTCTTGTTCATGATTATCAAATTACTATCATAAGTCTGAACATAACTTGTAATCTACTAAGGCAGAAATAGCAAATGTAAGCAATGATTCTACATAACAGAATGATAATTAAAAAAACATCCTTGTTTGTCCTTCTATAATCTGTACTTCCTACTCCAAGATATCCCTTAACGTTGTCTGCTTTTCTCTCATTTGTTAACGTAAAGACTTACTTCCGTATATAAAAACTAAGTCCATTACGGCAGAGTTGGTTATTTTATATCAACAGGTTACTTAGATCAATGGAATTTTCTAAAATCGCTTACTTTCAACGAGAATAAATGTACCTCTTGTGTCACTTCGTATTGGTAAGTAATGTTTCGAAACCAAATCAATATTAGTTCGCCTGACATGACATTGAGTTCAAGTTGTTAACGATTAATTAGTGTCAAGTCATTATCTGTCGGCATTCATGGTCTTAAAAGGACCCTATTATAAACTCAAGCAACTGTAAAAACACACGTGACTTACCTGCGTCGGTACGCCCCTTGTGTGTTGACAAGCTTGACCGGAAGTAGCGAATCAGTGATCCGGGGACGCGCGAAGTTGTGAAATGTTGTCTAAACAATGCCAATATAATCAACAGGGACCTTTTTATAATACTATTCGCAATCACAACCAACTTTGGTCCAGGTTGCAATTGTTGCCTTAAAGTTGTCAATTTAAAAAAGGATTAGGTCATTGTTTTCACCCACAATGCCCCTCTCGCCGCCATTTTGATTTGTCACGTTACCTGCGGAGAAGTTGTTTTGAAAGTAAACAGGGTCGACTTCTTTCACGTTAACACAATCTCATATGTAAAAAACGAAACAAAGTGCAGGAACCCTCTTTCGTTTCGTTTTGATCGAAGAAATGGCAGCGAAAACCAAACTAGATCGAAGCTTAGGAGCCTCAAGTTCGGGATGTCGAAAACACTCGTCCAGCGCAGCCATTCCAGGTACAGTAAATTACACAGAAGCATTTATAAAAATTGTATGGTTATTTGCGCGAGAAGAAAAGAGGATTTGAATAAGAATAACAAATATTTCTTTTCATAGATTTGATTGAAGTGGCAAGGCCCATTTCTATTCATGGCCATGGTCTCATCAATGTTTCTCTAAAAGGGTATCAGTGACGTAAATGTTTTATGTTACAAAATAAGCGTTGAGTAGTCAAATGAATTCTTTACATTACCAAGATAACATTTTAAGCTAATTAGTGCCACAATGTGAAATGATCATGTAAACAAATTTTAGCAATGAACAACTGTTTAAAAATGTTCTATATCCACATTATCAATCTTTGTTTGATATCTGTAAATATCTGCCATGGTGGGCATTGTGCCCGGGGTGCTAACATTGTGACGTCACAACTTTATGTATACATATGGGCAATACTATACTAGTTGTCGTCTAAATATTACATTGTAGTGTCTAATTGAAGTATTGAATGTTTGATACTATCACCTTGGTTAAAATGTAGCACTTATCCTTTATCTCTAATGCAGAACAGCAGATGATGAGGAAGGAATGAAGAAAGTGGTTAAGGAGACCAGATGTTGAGACATGTGAAGGTATGACATCTTTTAAAAAATATGTACAACATGTCAAAACAATATGATAACCTAACCACAGTCAGGTGCTTGATATCCAAATACAGAGTCCCTGCATTCACATCTGCATTAATTGACCATACAATGCAACTCAAAAATTTTATGAACACTTTGGATTTGAACAAAGGGATCAATCCTGAATAATAAAGCCAGTTGAAATATTTTATCGCTAAATTAGCGTGAAGAAATTGCCTTTGCAATATTGAATATCTTAACTAAATTGTGTTGCAACTGTACATCTTATTGGTTTGTCATAACTTTGTGTTACATGTTTGATGGTTTCAAAATATAATTTTGTATTGGAGCGGCATTAATATAAGCTTCCAGCTTGTTTGCCAATCCATTTTCATTGAAATGAATAAAATATGATTAAACCAAAGCTAGATCATAAAGAAGTACCTTGAAATGTACATATTTCTTGTAAGTGGCATTGTCTTTTTCCTTGCAACCATTACATGATCATGTTTTCATTTCAGAGGCATTTTGGAGAATTTGGACAAACGAGGGACTATCTGAGAAGAAAAAAGAGTGTTAAATTAGAGGCCCACATGTTGTCCGCAAAAGAATAAAAAATGTAAATAAATAAAACAGCAGTCAGCATTAAGCAAAAAGTGTTTTCAAATAAAAGAGATTAAATAATAGTAATGTTGATGTGTAAAACTACTGCAATATTTCTGAAGAGTTAAGATAATAATCATGTCCATTGTTGTTTTGGTTTTTAATGAGAACTGAAAATAAGAAATTTCAAAATTGAAAAATCAATTCTGATAATTAAAAAAATATATAACGTTTCCAATAGTCAAACATATAATTGAAGTCAAGTCTTTATTGAATCACAAAAACCTCAAGCCCATATGCAGTACCGTAATACATAATGAATATACACACATTTTTAATGATAAGATAATGCTTTATTCACGTTTAAAAAAATCTTTAAGATCGACTGAAATGACTCGTGGAAACTTTCGTGATTCATTAAAATGTATTTAAAAAATTGCAAGTGACTTAAATATAAATTTTCGAAATCGGCCGATAAACAACTTTAGTACGGCTTTTTCGAAACACTAGCTAATTAGGACCAGTGAGCAGAACTGAAAGGGCCCGTGGTCACTGAGGTGTGCATGTCCTGCCGCGTGATATGCTAGTAGTCACCCCTATAACCTCCTTTTTGAAAAAAGAACAACAAATCTCGCTGTTTTAACACCTGTTTAAACATATAAAAGGTTATCCAAAGAACTGTATCCATCGATAAATTGTTATTTGATATACCTTAAGTTGTTTGTATTGTTCCAAGCGAAAGAAAGTGTGTTATTATGATGCTACACGCATTTTCCCCGTAGCATGTGTACATCAATTACGACGTCTTTCTAATGTTTTCACAACACTCAGACTGGGTAAAGGACTCTCAATTTTATGACAAGCAGGTGTCCATTATGTAATGCAATCGCACTTAAATTCAATTCTTAATTTAATGGTCTCTAATTAGACCTATTGGATTTTCACGCCTTGTACCCGTCAGGCTGAATATATTTCCTGTCATAATGACGTAACTCTTGGCATTGGACTGCCACTTAGTTTACTGTCACGACGTTCAATCATTTTGAGGCAATGAACTTGTGTGGATTATAAATTCAACAAATAAATGAATTATTTATTTATCTTCTAGCACTCATTCAAATTTTTTATCTATTTAGAAACTCTATTAAATACCATTTGTTTGGAAATCCCATAACTTATTCAAAATTTTACTCCTTATATTCGGCTATAACCAAGTATGAGCCCCACGTCGGCGACATCACCAAAAGGTGGAAGCAGACACTTAAACCCCAAAACAACAACAACAAATTAATGATAGAGAAGAAGATTTGGCTTATGCATTTCTACCATCGATGACAATCATTTAAAACAGCTACTCGTTTGGAAAACTAACCAAAATTCATTATGGTTATATAGGATGATTCTAGCGCCAGGTATGTTATTATATCATTCATTGTTGAATTCTATACTGTCTATATTTCAGAAACTGGAGAGCAGTAATAAGGCCCAAGCCACTTCAACTGACCGAGAGAACAGACAGAGAGAGCTTCCAGAGTACATACATCTTGTACCCCTGCTGTAGTCTAGGAAGAGAAAAATGTTTTCCATCCGCCTCTCATGGGAGAGTCCTAAGCTGTTAAGGCTTAACAGAAAGCTGGACGACCAGAAAATACAGCGACCAGATTATAGATTATGATTCTTTGAGGACTTTGATAAAATGTATTTGTATCACAGGCACATGACTCATCAGTATGATAACAATATTGCATGGTATTGCATGGACACCTTTAGTGCTGATTCATTGACATACTACTTGTTTTATTTTTCATTAAAATGACCCTCCAAACAAGGGAGGATTAGTAATATATACACATATTTGAGGTTTTATTTTGAAACATGGAACAAACAGGATGTTATGTCACTTGGTTAACATATTAGTTAATAAATGTCGACTATGTATTCATGCATTTTTGAATATTTTGATGAGTGAATTATATGTTTTTTTTCAATGAATGTTGAAAATAAATTATTCTATTTATGTATATTTACTTATTTGTTGTTTCTATGATCTTTGTCATTATGGATTTAATGGATTACATTGCATGCACTATTTATGATTTGAGGATACCCCACTGAGAATGTGAGAGTTCACTAGGGTAACCGAATGATGAATACTTGGCAAAGTACACTAAACACACTGAAACCAAGTTGAAACCTACAATAAACCAAGAACACAAAAACCAAGTTGAAACCGACAATATACGATAACACGGAAACCAAGTTGAAACCTACAATAATGTAAGAACATGGAAACCTAGTTGAAACCTACAATAAACTAAAACACGGAAACCAAGTTGAAACCTACAATAAACTAAAACACGGAAACCAATTTGAAACCTACAATAAACTAAAACACGGAAACCAGGTTGAAACCTGCAATAAACTAATAGAATATGGAAACCAATTTGAAACCTACAATAAACTAAAACACGGAAACCAGGTTGAAACCTGCAATAAACTAATAGAATATGGAAACCAAGTTGAAACCTACAATAAACTAAAACACGGAAACCAAGTTGAAACCTGCAATAAACTAAAAGAATATGGAAACCAAGTTGAAACCTACAATAATGTAAGAACATGGAAACCTAGTTGAAACCTACAATAAACTAAAACACAGAAACCAAGTTGAAACCTACAATAAACTAAAACACGGAAACCAAGTTGAAACCTACAATAAACTAAAACACGGAAACCAGGTTGAAACCTGCAATAAACTAATAGAATATGGAAACCAATTTGAAACCTACAATAAACTAAAACACGGAAACCAGGTTGAAACCTGCAATAAACTAATAGAATATGGAAACCAAGTTGAAACCTACAATAAACTAAAACACGGAAACCAAGTTGAAACCTGCAATAAACTAAAAAGAATATGGAAACCAAGTTAAAACCTACAGTAAACCTAACTATGGAAACCAGGTTGAAACCAACAATAAACTAATATCACGGAAACCAACTGGATCCCGCTTGGATAGTGTGTAATGTTTCCGTGATGGAAACCAGACGGATCTGGGTAATTTTGAGGAAGTTTCAAGTTCACGGAAACCAGATTGAAACTATGAAAACCAAGTGCGGAAACCAAGTGGAAATATTGGTTTCCATGTCGTTTCATGCTGGTTTCCGTACACCGGAAACCAAGTCATTTCTGTAGTAAAACATATCAGAATGTCACTTTTGTCTGTCTCTTGTATCTGACACTAGGATACTAGCACGGTTAGTCTGAGCACAACAAACTAACACTTCCTTATATCCTTCATGTTGATTTATTACAAATTCATGAACAAATTCATATCATGAACCTCCCATGAAGAGTTTCTTGTTGTTGACCTTTTATGGACTTTGACACACACTGAGGTCTTACTCGAGGTGAGGATTTTATGAAAGCTTCGAAGGAATTCCATTTTAATCTAGTGTTTTTATATCCATGTTTCACATTTGAATTGAATGTAAAATCTCTGGGTTGATTTTGTTGTACAATGCATTACATCGGTTTTGTATTTGTTAACTGTTAACTTCAGTCATCCCTTTGCAAATTGTCTGAGAGATACATGTTTCCGACCCTTGTCATCTACGAGATAGGCAAGGTGCAAAGATATAGAGTCAAAGTTCATTATAACAGGATTGAAACCAACTTTATCACAAAATTGCAGCAGACTGTCGCTGCCACTTGTAAGTCTGTATCATGCTTGTTCTAACAGCCTCCTACAGAATTGTGCAAATCCACTTCAGGTAAGACAGTCCCATCTAGAAAAAAAAGATCTATTGGCATACTTCCTTATATCATATTCTTGTCAAAATCTAATTGCTTTAAGTTCAACAAGGTTTCAAATAATTGACATGTACATAATTGTATGTCATTTATAAAATAAAACATTCGGTAGCTTATTCTTCTTACCATATATATACGCTTTAAGACAGAAATGCGCTAAGTGACTTAAAATACATCATCTATTGCATTGAATAAGGGTTTCAATATAAGCCTTAGGAGGCTTCTGATAAGTCCTAACTGTGAAACAATATTGTAATTAAATTTAAAAAACGCTTGATTGGACATGTTATAATTCTATGATTGGCAGTGATTCACATCCTTGATAACCGAGGGTGATTATTGTCCAATAAAACCCTGTGACCGAGGTAGGCTCAACTCGATAATTTTATTCCTCCTTTTCTCGCCCTGCCTTCTCTCGCCCTGCCTTCTCTCGCCCTGCCTTCTCTCGCCCTGCCTTCTCTCAGTTACCAATCAGGTATGCCAAAAATCGTTTGATATAAAAGGCTTTGACATTAACCATAATCTACCCTGCAATCAGTAACACAGTGTTGAGCATCCGGCTTTCAGCATTTACTGTTCGCAAACATAAAAAAAAAATCTTTTGGATAGCTATTCACGAAAGGATCAAGCTTCTTAATTTGTATTTCGAAAAGGGGACACAATCGAGTTCTCCATCGTACAACCTTGACACAAAGCTAAATAAAGTAGATTGTTACACTATTTTATCTCAACAAGTTCGTTGTCAAACCGATATATATCTATAATGTGCACTGTCATTGTCAATATTCTCCGACCTCCTCACATGTAATGACACGAGAGAAGTTAGCACGATTAACGATATCTTAGTAGATGTTCCTCACCTCAGTGAGTATTAATGGAAAATGTTAATATATCAGAGTTACTAAGAGGACAGACAATAATCAACTGAACATTCCGAACGTATGGTCACATACCTGATAGAAACCGTTGTTCACTGGAATTCTCCTCGACACGGGGGCTCTGCAGAGAGGACACATCATCAGCCTCTGACTACACTGATTACACATCACCACGTTTCCACACTCCCGGCAGAGGACCTCAACTTCTTCCTCTATACATACCAGACACTCTAACCCACCTGGAGAGATAGTACTTCATATTTATTTAAATTTTATTTTATTAAATTCGCACTTTAATTAATTGAGTGACATACCAATCACTAAGTAATTTGATACTTACAATGGCACACAACGATGATGTACGATTTAAGTCAGGAAACTTCATTCATATTGCGTTTAAACACATGTAAACTAACAGACAATTTGAAAGTTGTTATGAATATCAATATGTATATCTAATATTGAAAGTTAAACAGGACACTCTTAAAATCTGAAGTCCATTATCAGAATAAAAATGGTAATTCGAATGTATTCAATGTTTACTTAATGTTGTCGTTTGTTAGTTGTGTCTCAGATAGAGGTTGGGTTTTCTGTTTAGTCGAGCCATTAACAGATACAGGATGGGGTTCCATCACAGAGAGGGAAAAGAAGGTGAGATTATCCCACTGGCATGTTGATGGTACTGACATTACACGTCGTTTAGAATAAGGGGTTGGTGGTTGTCATTCTCTTCACATATAAGAATTTTGGAAAGCGGAGTTGTTCGAGAAGCGTGGGAACATGTTAAGATAGTAAATTGGTTTAGGGTTGTTCTTGATCTAGCTGCTGGTTATGGACTTTGGGGACGTACATGTAGGGTGGGTTATGATGGAGAGGGAAAACAGGCGTTTTAGGAATAGGCATTTTTTCTGAAGAAATACATTTTAGGTTTCGTGGAGGAACATATGTGAGGGTCTTGAGCTCATATGAGTTTGGGTTCTACATAGAGAGGACACTGCTTGGAAACAAAACAAGACAATATTAAGTATGGTCCGGAACTATATGGTGTAATCGCTTTTTTCAGTTGTTCAGTTCACCGAATTTATTAATTTGGATATCACTGAGTGTTGATTGAGGTGGATGAAATTACAAGTTGCTTATAGTATTCATAACCCTAGTTGCCTTTGGATTTTTCTGTGGTTTCAAAGTATGCTAATTTCAAATGCACATTTTCAATTGTATGAATTACCTGTATGAGAATTGTCAATTTGTCCATTGCTGTCCATAGTTGCTGATTTAGTATCTTCAGGTAAACTTTTCTTTTCTGAAACCAGTCGCTGCTTCCCATGTAAACTGTCTATCTCTTTAGGTTTGGGATGATACACAACTCTTTCCGATTTCGTTTCTTCATGTAAACCTTTCTTTTTTATAACTTGTCGCAGCTCCCATTGTAAACTGTCCATCAATTTAGGATTTCCATGAGGCACGGCTCTCGCAGATTTAATGTCTTCATGTAAACCTTTCTTTTCCGAAAAGAGTCGCATATCCCTGTGCAAACTGTCCATCGCTTTAGGTTTTGCATGAGACACGGCTATCTCAGATTTAGTTTCTTCATGTAATCGTTTCTGTTTTGAAACTGGTCGCTGCTCCCCATGTAAAGCGTCCATAGATTTAGATTTTACCTGAGACACGGCTCTCTCAGATTTAGTTTCTTCCTGTAAACCTTTCTTTTCCAAAACGAGTCGCATACCTCTGTGTAAACCATCAATCGATATAGGATTTGCATGAGACGCGGCTATCTCAGATTTAGTTTCTTCAAGTAAACGTTTCTTTTCCGAAACTCGTCGCTGCTCGCCATGTAAAGCACCCATAGATCTACGTTTTACCTGAGGCACGGGTCTCTCAGATTTAGTTTCTTCATGTAAACCTTTCTTTTCCAAAACGAGTCGCATACCTCTGTGTAAACCATCAATCGATATAGGATTTGCATGAGACGCGGCTATCTCAGATTTAGTTTCTTCAAGTAAACGTTTCTCTTCCGAAACTGGTCGCTGCTCCCCATGTAAAGCGTCCATAGATCTAGGTTTTACCTGAGACACGGCTCTCTCAGATTTCTGCATCCCACTACATAGATCGTCTATCTTTGTAAAAAATTATGATCATAATGTATGATCTCATATGCAGTGAAAACATATTCTCATAGTTTCATGAAAAGAAATATAAGGACAACATAAAATATGATTTTGCAGAAAACTGCAATCTTCATAAGCTACAGAAAAAGGTTTTAATATTTGTCTTATTTTCGTTCAAGTGTACTTCAATAGCAGAAAGTGTATAACAGCATACTTTAAAACACGTGGCGATTTTAAAGTTGTTATAACATACAATAACAGATGCTTTCAGGATTTTAGATGTGCATGTTAATGTTCTGTCTTTTCGAACCTCGTACCATACCTGTGGTAGACGTTTCTGTTTGGCGACAGGCCTCCCTTGTGTAAGTACATGTCTCCTCCTGGGAATTGTCTGCAGCTCTTCAGAGACACCTCCCATCTGGTATATTAATAAGAAAGGCCATGTTCAGGAGAGATGGGACGGAATGATTAACAAGTTGAATATGTCTTTCATTCAAAGACTGAAAGATCCCTTGAGTTATCATGTCAGACGATCACACATTAGCCTATATTCCTGCCCTTAAGAAGATTGGAATTGAAATTTTAATAAAATTTATAGTAAACACTTAAGTTTAAACCTGAATCTTAAATCGTTTCTTAAAATTTGAAGACGTTTTGCCCATTTATACCCGTGTACTTCATATTCCAATGCACCGACCTCGACAGCAGGATTTTACTAGCGCTTCCTAAAACATATGCTTGATCAAAGTCATCAATCAAACTTTGTTAAAGCTTTATGATATTCATAAAACACATCGCTTAGCCACAATTAATAAGTAGGAATGTTTGCTTCTCTGGGTATTGGCGGGGACAAACACTGTCTGTTCCTCACAATTCCAGCTGGTCATGTTTCAGCCACATGAACAGATATATTTTCATCAAGTTTTAACAATAGAAATTTGTTTCATTCAAGATTATACAAAACATTCTATATGTTGATTAAGTATAAAGCCAAAAAATAATAAAATTGTAAAGATCCAAAAGAAATGGCTTTATAACATAGTTAGCCTATAGATTTCTATGTCCACTATATAACTATTCTACTACTGTTGCTTGTATTGAGACCTAAGATAGCCTGTATTTATATCACTCATTATATCCGCTGCTGTCTGTTTTATACCAACATGAAATGAATCAGTCACATAAGTGACATAACAAAAGCGTCTTAATGTCTAAGCTCTTAATTTTGTCTTGTTTGACTCGCCTATTTAAGAACAGTGGTGTTGCTGAAAGGTATCTAAACTAATCACGTTGTGTAATTTGATGGTTTATGAAGAAGAACTCCCCGTGTAAACCGTCCGTCTAATTAGGTTTTGCATGAGAGGCAGCTATTTCAGATTTATTTTCTTCGAGTAAACCTTTCTTTTCAGAAACGAGGCACAGCTCCCCATGTAAACCGTCAATCCATTTAGGTTTTGCATAAGACTAGTGTTTTCAGATTAAGTTTCTTCATGTAAATCTTTCTTTTTAAAAACTCGTGCAGCTCCCCGTGTAAACCATCCATCTTTTTATGTTTTGCAAGAGAGGGCTCTCTCAGATTTATTTTCAGCATGAAAATATTTCCTTTTCGAAACTTGTTGCAGGTCCAAATGTAAACCGTTTATCTGTTTCGGTTTGCAAAAGACTAGTTCTCTCAGATTTAGTTTCTGCATAAAAATCTTTCTTTTCCGAAACTTGTCGCATCCGCTACATAGATCATCCATCATTGTAAAAGAATTATGATCAAAATGTGTTGTCAATATGCAGTAAAATCATTTACTACAAAGTTTCATGATAAAAATGTATGGACGATATGAAAAAATGTTTTTTCAGACATCACCAATCTTTATAAGCTACAGAAAAAGGCAGAGGTCTAAATTTAATCACTACAGAAATGACTTGGTTTCCTGAATTCCGGAAACCAACGGGAAAGTGTGTAATTTGGGTATCCAGCTTGTATCCATTCACTGAAACTAAGTGACTTCGTATCCAGTTGGTTTCCATTTTGGATTCTCTGATCTATGTATTTCCGTATCAGGAAACCAAGTGGAAACTAAATGACTGGGTATCCAGTTGGTTTCCATATTGGAATCTCATATGTTATGTATATCCGTGCATGGAAACCAAGTGGAAACTAAATGACTGGGTATCCAGCTGGTTTCCATATTGGAATCTCATCTGTTATGTATATCCGTGCATGGAAACCAAGTGGAAACTAAATGACTGGGTATCCAGCTGGTTTCCATATTGGAATCTCATCTGTTATGTATATCCGTGCATGGAAACCAAGTGGAAACTAAATGACTGGGTATCCAGCTGGTTTCCATATTGGAATCTCATCTGTTATGTATATCCGTGCATGGAAACCAAGTGGAAACTAATGACTGGGTATCCAGCTGGTTTCCATATTGGAATCTCTTCTGTTATGTATATCCGTGCATGGAAACCAAGTGGAAACTAAATGACCTTGTATTCTGGTAGCAATGTAACTCTCAGATTCTATTCAAGTAGGTTGCTTTGCTGCTAGAACCTATTTTAGACTTTTATTAATATAACAAGGTACCAATGTAAAAAAAATCATCAGGATACTCTTCACGGTGGGTTTCTTTTACTTATTGATGTAACACTTTGAAAAAAAAGACAAATTGAGCTACTTTAAATTATTGTTTATTCTATCTAAACTTACAATCAGGGATTGAACATTTCATTACATAATATGTCAAAGTGTATATATATATATATATATATATATATATATATATATATATATATATATATATATATATATGTGTGTATGTATGTATGGCTTATGTCCAGTCGTCTTCTTGGTTCATACTCTGACTTGGTATGAGGTTTTGCCAGACTGATATTGATTGTAACTATCCAAGGTTGGTATCTGCTGTAGGTATGTCTTGTGGATCCGTCTAATCTGAATCTGTAAATGACAATCACTTAACTAATAAGTAATGTTGTAGTAATTAAAAGTAATGATACTGCCATAGGTACATGGAAACATTACTTTAATATTACTTTAATGATTATTGATCTCATACTGCATATATAAGTTTCTATAGTTGGTGAATTGAATACATGTTTTTTATATTAGTTCTTGACTAAGAACATAATACGTATCCAAGAACATGACAACGTTATCAGCTTTATGGGGTATTTATTGTATACTTTGATTTATTTAATGTAAATATATTTTATGTACATTTGATCAGATTGCCAAATTATCAGGGGCCAAATTGACTCCTTATCATTTGTAAAAGTACAGTAGTTACATGTTTGATAATCTCATAATGATAAATTCTATTTAATATAGAATTGGTTTAGATGTAAAAGATGAGTGGATGACATATTCATATCCAAACTAATGAAAACTTTATTTAAAATAAACAGAAAATACAGAAAGCAATAAATGAGTTAAATTATCTCCTAAATGAGTTAAAGTTCAGACCTGAAGTTAAGCTCAAGCTTGCATGCCTTCTTGACCAGTGGCTCCTGTTCGCCGCCCAGGGTGGTTGCTTATGGTCTCACTGGTATGACTCACATACTTGTCAAAATGGTAACAGAACACCTCATCCAGATCCTATAAGATAACATCTTATATGGTTACAAAATCATAGAATGTTTTAGATAAACAATATTGAAAGTGTCTAGTTTTGATAAGACATACCCTTTCAAAAAATATTTCTGTTATCACATAGGTTGAACATTGACAAAGGATAAAGAAGTTATAAAACTACATAGTCATGAAAAAATGAAATACATGTCTCTTCATTCACACAATTAAGTTAAAGCACGTTGAAATCTTACTAGGACACAATATGTATGTTACATAGAATTCAGTAAATTGTTTTTTTTTTCACAGTGTATTACAGTCTAGTTCATTTCATCTCGATATACTTTTGAATAGCACAAGTCAAAACTTTATTAACAGATTATTTTAAAATAAAGTTTTCACAAACTGACCTCTTTGTTATTATTAACCATGGCTGTTACACTTTCATCCTCTCGACCTGTATCATATAAAGTGGTATTCATTTTATTTATCAATCTTCTTCATATCCTTAATGTTGAAAGATTTGCTGTACATAGTTATAAATATGTTATGACAGTTATTCCATTCTTTTTTGAATGATGTAAAATGTTCTATTCGAGAAATAATAGTACATGCCATAAGGCCTCAATAAAAATTCCTTTGTTGCAGCTACGATTTACAGTCTAAGTCCATTACGGCAGAGTTGGTTATTTTGTATCAACAGGTTACTTACAGCATTGGAATTTTCTAAAATCGCTTTCTTTCAACGAGAATAAATGTACCTCTTGTGTCAATTCGTATTGGTAAGTAATGTTTCGAAACCAAATCAATATTAGTTCGCCTGACATGACATTGAGTTCAAGTTGTTAAACGGCCAGTTCGACCGGGTATTTTCTGTTCCACAAATATTCGGGAGGGAATTCCCTTTTGCACGCGACACGTAACTTTTTTATATATTCGATTTGTTTTCTATTTTCTGTGTTTACAACTTTTTCATGTTTGGTAATTAGTTGTAATCCGTCCTTCAAACTGAAAAAAATAGCGAAAACAATCGAAGCCACTGACCAGCACTACCAAGGGGCTTAACTCTATTGCGATCATGGCGGCCATTAGATTGTTGTCCGCTGCATGATTGATCTGCGTTGTAGTAACCTTGTAGTTACTTGGATGTTTTGATTGTTGGGGATTAATAATGTAAATAATGTTTGCATAACTAATTATGACATCTCAAATGGCTAAGCTCAATCAATATGACACTGAGGAGAAAAGTGGCTTCGCTCCGGCTTCCCAATATAAACAAAGATTCGTCCAGACTATCGCACTCCAAATTACTCACAGTGCTGCAGTTTTCCGTACATTAAAAACTTTATGTGAAGTAACTTAGATATCTTTCTTAAAAAAGAAGAGTTTTACTATGAGTGAAGTTGTGCGAAGTCGAGGGCGACCGCGAAAGTACGATGGAAATTCGCCTGCGAGACGACAACAAGAGAGAAATGCCAAGCGGATTTATTTGGGAGACCTTGCTCAAAAATGGAAAGACCTGAAATCGGCACTGAAATTTACGGACTTTGAACTGGCAAAGCATTTGCTTGACAACCATGAGTTGACATGTGACTGCAAGTAAGTACAACTGTTTTTACTGTTGTTCACATGATAGGCTAATATAAACATGGTTATTTCTCTGGATGAAATTGCTTTTATCAACATGTCAATTCCATGATTTCATAAAGGAGTGACTGTTTTTGAAAAAAATGAAGGGAACTGTACTGTACAGTAGTTGTCAAAATTTGATGGGCATTGAAAAGATAGGTTCAACCAAAATTATTACTGCATAGTAAGGAAATACACATTTGAAGTTCATATATATCATAATTTTATTTCAGCCATAAGTAATACTAATTGAAACGAATAAATAAATATAATTCAAGTATTATTGTAAGAATTCAATTTTAATGCTGGCATATATTGTTTAGCATTTTAGAGCTTATCATCTCCAACTTTGATAATATTGATGAAACTGAATGTCTTTCATGTCCTTTTCCTTATAGTCCATATATGTATACTAACTGATTCAATTATTGTTGTAATTTGCAGTTCCAAAACAGACCTGCCAGCACCTGAGATGCTGGGGGATCCGTGGGACAGAACCCCCCAACAAGAATGTCTCAAGCTCCCAACAGTGAGCACACCTCAGAAAAACCGAGATTTGGATATCATATCAAATGTTGCTGGTGGGTATTGACATTTTCAAAGGTATAAAATACAATATAGATGCTAGAGAGGTCTTTCCTGATATCAAGCATATATCAATAACATTAATTTTAAACAGTTATGAATATCTGAGATTTGCTGAGGATATATTTCACTCCCATCAATTATGTCATATAAGCATTGTTTGATGATGTCAGGGCCTTCGGCCTTGTTCACAACACCAGAGTTTTGTTTAGATGTCAGAGCGTTCATTGATACTATCAGAGCTTTGTTGCTTTTGTTCAGTTTATTATTTTCAACAGATCTCAGTAATTACCTCTGAATTACCTCCCAATTTATGAATAATATAATATAATAATATTTACAAATAATTTGCTGTCTCTCAAACTTTATTAAATTTGTTTAAAAGTTTTTTCATGTACATGGTCGTCAATGTAGTTGACATATTGAAGTGTTGTAATAATATCACATTTTATGTACACATCCACATTCAAGATATATCTGGCTGTCCGTAGTTATTTTCATGAAACATTATCTCATTGTATAAAAATATTTTTATACTGTGGTTTCATTGTATATGATTAAAAGTTTGTTCATGTATATGGTCGTCAATGTAGTTGACATATTGAAGTGTTGTAATAATATCACATTGTATTGACACATTCAAGATATATCTGGCTGTCAGTAGTTATTTTCTTGAAATAATGTTGATTATCTCATTGTATAAATTTTGTTACACTAGTTTTATTATATATGATATAGGTCATATACAAAACATATACATGTACATCAAAAGAAAATGATATATTTAACATTACCACATGGTAACTCGTAGCTGTGAACAAAATGTCCTATTATAAAATTGTGCTTCCATAACATAACCTGTTCAATGCTGAGCTCACCTGAGAATGAATATACATGGTCTGGGTTTAATTACATATTAAATATGAATAAGCTTGTGTATGTACATGTGCTGTTGTATTACATAGACTGAACATGATGAAATCTACCTTTGTCTTACTTTTTATACACAACAATCTGTCCCAGACAAAATCCATGACATAATATGATCATGTTTTATGTGCACATTTAGCGATCATTTATGATAAAGTTGTTTTATAAATAGACCTGTAAATCTAGCTCAGGACAGTGTATGCTAGCTTTATTTATTGATATATTTAGATGTTGTGGTTTTATTACACATAGGAGATGTGAATAAATATATATACGTACACAGAAAAAATCATTAACTTTGTAAGAATATGCAAGTCCTTTGAATAATCTATTCTTATATACATATGAAGATTAATACATATATACAAATGAAGATTCTATTCTTATATACATACGAATAAATAAAAAAGTTGACACTCCATAAAATGTCTTGTCTTCACTGTACTACCAACTTCTAGAATACCATTTTATCACATTTGTTGTGCATGATAAAATATCCATGTACTGGATTCAATTATATTTGATGGATCACATCTATTTTTGGCTACTCTTTGTTTGAACATAACAAATTAAATAAGAGGCGCTGAACGAAAGCCTGTGTATTGTCCATCTGTAGAGGGGTAACGTTGTCTGATTGCTAAAACCACGCATGAAGGGACAACTTTCCTTTGTCCAGCACGCAAAACACCGTATGTCATCAGGATGAATTGTCTGTATGCTGTGTGTCGAAACATACGATTATTTCTCACATGGTCGTAGGCATATAAATCGTTCCTGTAGGCTCCGGCTGCGTCGAGAACATCTTCATCCATAACAACACGATTGAACTTTTCTTTAGTTGTAACACACTGTCCTCCCCTCTTTACACAACACCTGTTCTCGGCTTCTGTGGGCATTGGCTTGCAATTCCCACAATGACACCACCTAACTGGAGCTTGGTCTGCAGGGGGCTGGGGATCCGGATCATCAAAGGCTGATACTGCTGTCTGAAGTGCTGTGTCATCCCGCAAGATCATCTTAGTCAGTAGCTCCCTTTTCGCTACCTCGTCCAAACCGTCAATGTACTTCTGCAATTGTAATATCAAAATAAATACAAAAAATTCAAGAATCAGATGTTGGTAATGGTAATGTACTGACCAAGGTTTGCATTAATCAATTCGATGTCACAATTGATTATGAGCTGGGATAATTGATTTGACACTCGTCTTTGTTGAGAAATATCATATACAATAACATGTGTACATGATAATTAATTCCTAAAACTTACACATATAACAATTGAAAGCAACTTACTACTCACAGATGTGAGAAATTAAAACTGATAATAGGTTACCTGGACTTTCAACAAGCTTTCAGGTGTTAGTTCCGAGGTGGTAGATGTAGGCTTGGCAGATGTCTTGGCCGATGCAGGCTTGGAAGATGTCTTGGCCGATTTCTTGGCTGATGCAGATGCAGACTTGACTTTAGATCTTGCAGGTGCAGGTAGTTTTGAAGACGCTGGCTTGATTTTGGAGGCGGTAGAAGGAATTGGTATTTTCGATTGTTTGCGGACTTTGGTGGGAATCTCTGGTACATCCAGCGGTAGAAACCTCTGCAAACAGGATCATAATTTTAGATATAGTCACTATTAACGAAAACATATATCTTAACTTCATTTAGGTTAATTCTGTTGAAGATGCTTTTTAAATATGCCAATATGCTATATGTTATTGTCCAAATCAAATATATAGGGCAATATATAAGATATAACATTACATTAATATAACCATGTATCATGAAAAAACAAACCTTTCTCTGCCTATAGTTTCCTTCTTGGTTCCTCACAAACTAAAATGAAAAAAAAATAATAATAAAAAAGTTTATGTCAAACGGAATACCAGAGCAAAGCAAGAAGTGAATATTTATAATAAAAATAACTATTTACGAATATGAAATATTTTGATATTCTACATTATGTGATAGTAATGTTTCGTATACAAAGTCATAATAATTGGAATGAACTAATACATTTTTCAAATGTATGCCTATAATTTATGAATCAGCACATATATGACTTGATAAAGGGTATGGCTAGTGACCCTGTTATCGTGGTAACCCTATTATCGTGGTAAACTCATTCAAGTCTCCAAAGTCTTCAAGGAATATTTGTATTTGCAAAGCACATCATAGATGAATAAACTAAATACTGAGGCATTCAAAAACTTTTTTTTTTAATTTTGAGTAATATTTTCTCACATTTTTAGTGATCTGAAATGTTGAGTTTCATTTTCCTTCATGAAGCATTCACTTCATTTGCAATTAATTAAAAAACGATCCTGTCTTCACGAAATGTTGTCTGAGAGTTTTTCTATTTTGTATTTAAATAGTTTGATAGGTAACAAACAGAAAAATATGAAAGGAAAATGTATTGATGGTTTCAAAGATGTTGAATAAAGAATTACTTTTATTTCGAAAATAAGACCCAAATCCTAAAATTATGACCTTTTCGTTATATCAAAATAGGTTACTAATGATCTCAAAATAGATTGCAACATTCTCTTTTCATTTTATAGGTACAATAAATGTGAAAACAAGGATCTCACTTTTCACGAGCAATGTAACAAATATTTTATATGTACTTTTATTGTTAAAGAACAGCATTTTGTTAAGATAGTGTTCAAATCACTTATCAAAAATGGCTGCTCAGTAAAACTACGAGGAGGAGTATTTCTATTAGGATTTTTTTGTTACAGGTTTGCAAATATTGTTTTTAATATCCTTATTTCAAATCAATTTATATTCAGTTTGTAAATAATAATCTTACATTGGTGATTATATCTACAGAGAATAAATTATTAATTATATATTAATTACCTTGATAATAGGAACACTTCAGATAAAATACATAACACAGATAAGAATTTTTATATTTATGTCAAAAATTATATTTTCCATAGATAGAAGTTTAATTAACATATTTTGGAAGGATATATGTGCAGAGCTTAAAAACAAGAAACAATATTTAGATTGTACTCATTTAGAGGGAAATATACATGTGACGCAATAAGACCCACGATAATAGGGACCACCTTCATAGTAGATAATTATATTATGATTCTTGTGAACAAGGTAATGTTTTCTGGAAGAAAGACTCGCCGCACTTACCTCCGCAAAGGACAGGTCGCCGTCAATCGGTTGATCTTCGCGGTTTGTACACGGAAGTAAATGACCACACTGACATAGATCGCTGCAATATCTCTTCATCTGCTTACAAGGACATGATCCACGTTTTCCTGACCGAGAACAAGTGTTGTTGCACTGACAGCTCGCCATGATCGAAATTGAGGAAAAAACGCATGGTCATCTGTATTTATATGTTCATTTTGATTGATTCGTGGACATGTCACAATGTCCCTTCTCTTTTGACACTGGCACATGACCAAGTACCCCGCATCACCCCTCAGACCCATTCGACACGCTGACACAAACGTGATTGTCGCCATGTTGTGAAAACATGCAGCGTTGCATTATGGGAAGGGACTTTTCTCATTCTATTTATAGATCTACTTAACTGCTGACGCACTGTATCTAAAAATAGCTTCGTTAGCAGCATAAGCTTATCGCTGAAAACGTAATCGAACTGGCCGTTTAACGATTAATTAGTGTCAAGTCATTATCTGTCGGCATTCACAGTCTTAACAAGAACCTATTCTAAACTCAAGCAACTGTAAAAACACACGTGACTTACCTGCGTCGGTACGCCCCTTGTGTGTTGAAAAGCTTGACCGGAAGTAACGAATCAGTAATCCGGGGACACGCGAAGTTGTGAAATGTTGTTTAAACAATGCCAATATAATCAAGAGGGACCTTTTTATAATACTATTCGCAATCACAACCAACTTTGGTCCAGGTGATTGCTTTAAAGTTGTAAATTTAAAAAAAGGATTTGGTAATTGTTTTGACCCACAATGCCCCTCTCGCCGCCATTTTGTCTCGTTACCTGCGGAGAAGTTGTTTTGAAAGTACACAGGGTCGACTCCTTTCACGTTAACACAATCTCATGTGTAAAAAACAAACAACCCTCTTTCGTTTCGTTTTGATCGAAGAAATGGCAGCGAACACAACACTAGAAGCTTTGGAACCTCAAGTTCGGGATGTCGAAAACACTCGTCCAGCGCAGCCATACCAGGTACAGTAAATTACACAGCAGCATTTATAAAAATTGTACGTTTATTTGCGCGAGAAGAAAAGAGGATTTGAATAAGAATAAAAAATATTTCTTTTCATAGATTGGATTAAAGTGGCATGGCCCATTTCTATTCATGGCCATGGCCTGATCAATGTTTCGCTAAAAATTGAACAGGGTATCTTGTGCATCTAAGTGCATGCTACTCAGTGACGTAAATGTTTTATGTTACAAAATATGCGTTGAGTGGTTAAATGAATTCTTTATATTACCAAGTTAACATTTAAGCTAAATTGTGCCACAATGTGAAATGATCATGTTAACAATTTTTAGCAATGAACAACTGTAAAAATGTTCTATATCTACATTATCAATCTTTGTTTGAAATCTGTAAATATCTGCCATGGTAGGCATTGTGCTCGGGGTGCTAACATTGTGACTTCACAACTTTATGTATACATATTGGCAACACTATATCACTAGTTGTCGTCTGGTCTAAATATTACATTGTAGTGTCTAAATGAAGTATTGAATTTTTTATATAACTGTCACGTTGGTTAAAATGTAGCACTTATCCTCTATCTCTAATGCAGAACAGCAGATGATGAGGAAGGAATGAAGAAAGTGGCGAAGATGACCAGGAGTTCGGACATGTTAAGGTATGGCATCTTGAAAAAAATCAGTACAACATGTCAAAACAATATGATAACCTAACCACAGTCAGGTGCTTGATATCCAAATACACAGTCCTTGCATTCACATGTGCTTTAATGAACCATACAATGAAATTTTTATGAACAATTTTGATTTGAACAAAGTGGTCAATCCTGAATAATAAAGCTAGATCATAATGAAATATCTTGAAATGTACATATTTCTTGTGGCATTGTCTTTTCCCTTGCAACCATTACATGATCATATTTTCATTTCAGAGGCATTTGGGAGAATTTGGACAAACAAGAGGGACTATCTGAGAAGACAAAAGAGTGTTAAATTAGAGGCCAACATGTTGTGCCCAAGAGAATAAAGTGTAAAATGTAAGTAAATAAAACAGCAGTCGGCATTAAGCAAAAATTGTTTTCAAATAAGAGATAAGCTAATAATAATGTTGATGTGTAAAACTACTGCCTTTATAAAAAGAAATTGCAATATTTCTGAAGAGTTAAGATAATAATCATGTCCATTGTTGTTTTGGTTTTTAATGAGAACTGAAAATAAGAAATTTGAAAATTGAATAAATCAATTCTGATAGAAAAGTGGACACTTATTAAAAAAAAAAACATACAACGTTTCCAATAGTCAAACATATAATTGAAGTCAAGTCTTTTTTTAATCTCAAAAATCTCAAGCCCATATGCAGTACCGTAATACATAATGAATATAAACACATTATAGATACAAAACTAATGATTGACTGAAATGACTCACAGAAACTTTCGTGATGCATTAACATGTATTTAAAAACTTGCCTGTGACTTAGATATAAATTTTCGGAATCGGCCGATAAACAACTTAAGTACACCAGGTAATTAGGACCAGTGAGCCCGTGGTCACTGAGGTGTGCATGTCCTGCCGCGTTACATGCTAGTAGTCACCCCTATAACCTCCTAATTGAAAAAAGAACAACACATCTCGCTGTTTTAACAACTGTTTAAACATAAAAGGTTATCCAAAGAACTGTAACCATCGATAAATTGTTATTTAATATACCTTAAGTTATTTGTATTGTTCCAAGCGAAAGAAAGTGTTTTGATACGATGCTACACGCATTTTCCCGTAGCATGTGTACATCAATTACGCCGTCTTCCTAATGTTTTCACAGCACTGAGACTGGGCAAAGGACTCTCAATTTTATGACAAGCAGGTGCCCATTATGTAATGCAATCGCACTTAAATTCAATTCTTAATTTAATGGTCTCTAATTAGACCTATTGGATTTTCACGCCATGTACCCGTCAGGCTGAATATATTTCCTGTCATAATGACGTAACTCTTGGCATTGGACTGCCACTCTGTTAATTGTCACGACGTTCATTCATTTTGAGGCAATGAACTTGTGGAATATATATTCAACAAATAAATGATTGAGATTTTTACCATCGATGACAATCATTTGAATAAGCTGATCGTTTTGAAAAGTAAACAAAATTCATTATGGTTATATAGGATGACTCTAGCGCCAGGTATGTTATTATATATTACTGATTGTTAAATCTATATTGTCTATATTTCAGAAACTGGAGAGCACTATTAAGGCACAAGTCACTTCAACTGACCCGAGAGAACAGACAGAGACCACCGTTTGTTTTATATTAAAGTAACATATAAAAGCAATGACAAATGGATGCATGGACACCTTTAGTGCTGATGCAATGACATACTACTTGTTTTATTTTACATTAAAATGACCCTTCAAACAAGAAGGAATAGTAATGTATACACATATTTGGGGTTTTATTTTGAAAAATGGAAAAACAGGATGTTATGTCACTTGGTTAACATATTAGTTAATAAATGTCGACTATGTATTCATGCATTGTTGAATATTTTTATGAGCGAATTATATGTGTTTTCAATGAACGTTGAAAATAAATTATTCTATTTATATATATTTAGTTATTTGTTGTTTCTACGATCTTTGTCATTATGAATTTAATGGATAACATTGCACGCACTATTTATGATAGGAGGATACACCACTGAGGATGTGAGAGATAACCAGGGTAACCGAATGATGAGTAACTATCAAAATACACTAAACACACTGAAACCAAGTTGAAACCTACAATAAACCAAGAACATAGAAACCAAGTTGAAACCGAAAATATACTAAAACACGGAAACCAAGTTGAAACCTACAATAAAGTAAGAACATGGAAACCTAGTTGAAACCTACAATAAACTAAAACACGGAAACCAAGTTGAAACCTACAATAAACTAAAAGGATATGGAAACCAAGTTGAAACCTACAATAAACTAAAACACGGAAACCAAGTTGAAACCTACAATAAACTAAAAGAATATGGAAACCAAGTTGAAACCTACAATAAACTAAAACACGGAAACCAAGTTGAAACCTGCAATAAACTAAAAGAATATGGAAACCAAGTGGAAACCTTCAGTAAATTAAAACACGGAAACCAAGTTGAAACCTGCAATAAACTAAAAGAATATGGAAACCAAGTTGAAACCTACAGTAAACCTAATTATGGAAACCAGGTTGAAACCAACAATAAACTAATATCACGGAAACCAACTGGATCCCCCTTGGATAGTGTGTAATGTTTCCGTGATGGAAACCAGACGGATCTGGGTAATTTTTTGGGAGTTTCAAGTTCACGGAAACGAGACTGAAACTAGAAAAACCAAGTCCGGAAACCAAGTGGAAATATTGGTTTCCATGTCGTTTCATGCTGGTTTCCGTACACCGGAAACCAAGTCATTTCTGTAGTGAATGGCTTTAAATTTTTGCTGATTTTCATTCAAGTGTACTTCAATAGCACAGCATATTACAGCATACTTTAAAACACGTGGCGATTTGATAGTTGTTTATCAAACAGTAACAGATGCTGTCATTGAAAACAGATAAAGTTTAGATTTTCATAACCATGATCTGTCTTCTTCAAATCTCGTACGCTACCTGTGGTAGCTGTCCCTGCTGGGCACCAGGTGTCTCTTCTAAAAGTGAATGTCTTCTTCTGAGTTTTTTCCGCAATTCCTCAGAGACATCTCCCATCTGATGTATTGATAAGAAAGGTCATAAGCAAATCTATGTTCAAGAGAGATCGGATGAAATGATGATTTTCTTTTACGAAACATATTTGAAAATGGAAATTCCAAAATAAAGTTTTGCCCGATATACTACATGTCCGACCTCGGCAATCACGCATATACTAGCACTTTATTTTTCACATGCTTGATCAACCTTATCAATCAAACTTGCCGTAATTATTATTTGTTAAAGCTCGATGATATACATAAAACATTCCCCTTGGCCACAATTCATAAGTAGGAATGTTTGCTTCTCTGGGTATTGGCGGGGACAAACACTGTCTGTTCCTCACAATTCCAGCTGGTCATGTTTCAGCCACATAAACAGATATATTTTCATCAAGTTTTAACAGTGAAAATTTGAATCTTTCAAGATTTCTATAGGATATAAAAACATTCTATATGTTGTGTAAGTAGAGAGCCTAATAAAATGGTGAAGTTCCAAAATAAATGGCCTGATTTCAAACTTAGATAAAAGAAGAACACCAAAACTGCTTACATATCCAAATGAATGTATTGTACGTTGCTTTCAGTTTACCGTGGCTTTGGTTGGTAAAGAAAATCATGCTACATGTATGGAGTTATCTTTCGTTAAGCAATCTCTGCACAGCTCAAGGTAATTCTCTAGTAGACAGGACAAAATGCTATGTCTTGAAACATTAATGTTGAATCGCCTTTTAGTTTGTAGTAATCGTTGAATACACTTTAAATTGTGAAAGGAAATAACCATAAACATGTTTATAAAAGGAAAACATCCAAAAGAGGCACAAATACCAATAAGAGGTTTCTGCCAATAAGAGAGGCACAAATACCAATAAGAGGTTTCTGCCAATATGAGAGGCACAAATACCAATAAGAGGTTTCTGCCAATAAGAGAGGCACAAATACCAATAAGTGGTTTCTGCCAATAAGAGAGACACAAATACCAATAAGTGGTTTCTGCCAATAAGAGAGGCACAAATACCAATAAGTGGTTTCTGCCAATATGAGAGACACAAATACCAATAGGTGGTTTCTGCCAATAAGAGAGACACAAATACCAATAAGAGGTTTCTGCCAATAAGAGAGGCACGAATACCAATAGGTGGTTTCTGCCAATATGAGAGGCACGAATACCAATAGGTGGTTTCTGCCAATAAGCGAGTCACAAATACCAATAAGTAGTTTCTGCCAATAAGAGAGGCACAAATACCAATAAGTGGTTTCTGCCAATAAGAGAGACACAAATACCAATAGGTAGTTTCTGCCAATAAAAGAGACACAAATACCAATAGGTGGTTTCTGCCAATAATAGAGACACAAATACCAATAAGTGGTTTCTGCCAATATGAGAGGCACAAATACCAATAAGAGGTTTCTGCCAATATGAGAGGCACAAATACCAATAAGTGGTTTCTGCCAATAAGCGAGTCACAAATACCAATAAGTGGTTTCTGCCAATAAGCGAGTCACAAATACCAATAAGTGGTTTCTGCCAATATGAGAGGCACAAATACCAATAAGTGGTTTCTGCCAATATGAGAGGCACAAATACCAATAAGTGGTTTCTGCCAATAAGCGAGACACAATACCAATAAGAGGTTTCTGCCAATAAGAGAGGCACAAATACCAATAAGTGGTTTCTGCCAATATGAGAGGCACAAATACCAATAAGTGGTTTCTGCCAATATGAGAGGCACAATACCAATAAGTGGTTTCTGCCAATAAGCGAGTCACAAATACCAATAAGTGGTTTCTGCCAATAAGAGAGACACAAATACCAATAGGTGGTTTCTGCCAATATGAGAGACACATTACCAATAAGAGGTTTCTGCCAATAAGCGAGTCACAAATACCAATAAGTGGTTTCTGCCAATAAGCGAGTCACAATACCAATAAGAGGTTTCTGCCAATAAGAGAGGCACAAATACCAATAAGTGGTTTCTGCCAATATGAGAGGCACAAATACCAATAAGTGGTTTCTGCCAATATGAGAGGCACAATACCAATAAGTGGTTTCTGCCAATAAGCGAGTCACAAATACCAATAAGTGGTTTCTGCCAATAAGAGAGACACAAATACCAATAAGTGGTTTCTGCCAATATGAGAGGCACAAATACCAATAAGTGGTTTCTGCCAATATGAGAGGCACAATACCAATAAGTGGTTTCTGCCAATAAGCGAGTCACAAATACCAATAAGTGGTTTCTGCCAATAAGAGAGACACAAATACCAATAGGTGGTTTCTGCCAATAAGAGAGACACATTACCAATAAGAGGTTTCTGCCAATAAGCGAGTCACAAATACCAATAAGTGGTTTCTGCCAATAAGCGAGTCACAAATACCAATAAGTGGTTTCTGCCAATAAGAGAGGCACAATACCAATAAGTGGTTTCTGCCAATAAGAGAGGCACAAATACCAATAAGTGGTTTCTGCCAATATGAGAGGCACAAATACCAATAAGTGGTTTCTGCCAATATGAGAGGCACAATACCAATAAGTGGTTTCTGCCAATAAGCGAGTCACAAATACCAATAAGTGGTTTCTGCCAATAAGAGAGACACAAATACCAATAGGTGGTTTCTGCCAATATGAGAGACACATTACCAATAAGAGGTTTCTGCCAATAAGCGAGTCACAAATACCAATAAGAGGTTTCTGCCAATAAGAGAGGCACAAATACCAATAAGTGGTTTCTGCCAATATGAGAGGCACAAATACCAATAAGTGGTTTCTGCCAATATGAGAGGCACAATACCAATAAGTGGTTTCTGCCAATAAGCGAGTCACAAATACCAATAAGTGGTTTCTGCCAATAAGAGAGACACAAATACCAATAGGTGGTTTCTGCCAATAAGAGAGACACATTACCAATAAGAGGTTTCTGCCAATAAGCGAGTCACAAATACCAATAAGTGGTTTCTGCCAATAAGCGAGTCACAAATACCAATAAGTGGTTTCTGCCAATATGAGAGGCACAAATACCAATAAGTGGTTTCTGCCAATAAGCGAGACACAATACCAATAAGAGGTTTCTGCCAATAAGAGAGACACAAATACCAATAAGTGGTTTCTGCCAATAAGAGAGGCACAAATACCAATAAGTGGTTTCTGCCAATAAGAGAGACGCATTACCAATAAGTGGTTTCTGCCAATAAGAGAGACACAAATACCAATAAGTGGTTTCTGCCAATATGAGAGGCACAAATACCAATAAGTGGTTTCTGCCAATAAGAGAGGCACAAATACCAATAAGTGGTTTCTGCCAATAAGAGAGACACAAATACCAATAAGTGGTTTCTGCCAATAAGCGAGACACAAATACCAATAAGTGGTTTCTGCCAATAAGCGAGACACAAATACCAATAAGTTGTTTCTGCCAATAAGAGAGGCACGAATACCAATAGGTGGTTTCTGCCAATAAGAGAGACACAAATACCAATAAGTGGTTTCTGCCAATAAGAGAGACACGAATACCAATAAGAGGTTTCTGCCAATAAGAGAGACACAATACCAATAAGAGGTTTCTGCCAATAAGAGAGACACAAATACCAATAGGTGGTTTCTGCCAATATGAGAGGCACAAATACCAATAAGTGGTTTCTGCCAATAAGAGAGACACAATACCAATAAGTGGTTTCTGCCAATAAGAGAGACACAATACCAATAAGTGGTTTCTGCCAATAAGAGAGACACAATACCAATAAGTGGTTTCTGCCAATAAGAGAGGCACGAATACCAATAAGTGGTTTCTGCCAATAAGCGAGACACAAATACCAATAAGTGGTTTCTGCCAATAAGAGAGGCACGAATACCAATAGGTGGTTTCTGCCAATATGAGAGGCACGAATACCAATAGGTGGTTTCTGCCAATAAGCGAGACACAAATACCAATAGGTGGTTTCTGCCAATATGAGAGGCACAAATACCAATAAGTGGTTTCTGCCAATAAGCGAGTCACAAATACCAATAAGTGGTTTCTGCCAATAAGAGAGGCACGAATACCAATAAGTGGTTTCTGCCAATAAGAGAGGCACGAATACCAATAGGTGGTTTCTGCCAATAAGAGAGACACAAATACCAATAGGTGGTTTCTGCCAATATGAGAGGCACAAATACCAATAAGTGGTTTCTGCCAATAAGAGAGACACAAATACCAATAAGTGGTTTCTGCCAATATGAGAGACACAAATACCAATAAGTGGTTTCTGCCAATAAGAGAGGCACGAATACCAATAGGTGGTTTCTGCCAATAAGAGAGACACAAATACCAATAGGTGGTTTCTGCCAATATGAGAGGCACAAATACCAATAAGTGGTTTCTGCCAATAAGAGAGGCACGAATACCAATAGGTGGTTTCTGCCAATAAGAGAGACACAAATACCAATAAGTGGTTTCTGCCAATAAGAGAGACACAAATACCAATAAGTGGTTTCTGCCAATAAGAGAGACACAAATACCAATAAGTGGTTTCTGCCAATATGAGAGGCACAATACCAATAAGTGGTTTCTGCCAATAAGAGAGGCACGAATACCAATAGGTGGTTTCTGCCAATAAGAGAGACACAAATACCAATAGGTGGTTTCTGCCAATAAGAGAGACACGAATACCAATAGGTGGTTTCTGCCAATAAGCGAGACACAAATACCAATAAGTGGTTTCTGCCAATATGAGAGGCACGAATACCAATAAGTGGTTTCTGCCAATATGAGAGGCACAAATACCAATAAGTGGTTTCCTAGTAATTATACATGCCAATGAGATTGACTCTTGAATCGTCAAAGATCGTTGCTATCACCGATTCAGTCGTGTTGTCGCCGATTAGAAAGGGCATATGCAACTTACTTCAAATTGTTCTTAGCTAAATGGAATGTTTATAAGAGTTTCAACTTCTTTTAACGAAAACACATGAAATCACTTTAAAGGGCCTCGAGAGACGCGCATTGTGATTGCTTGAAGTTATTAGCGTCAAGCCAGTGACAGGTCAAAGGTGAACATGACCGCTCGAGTAAAGGAGCCTTGTGAGATCTAAACTGCAACGTAGTGCAGCGATATTAGATTTTATTCTAATGTGATTGTTTCCAAAACTACTTGCAAGCCGCTAATGACTGAGATATTGCCCAAATGGCCCTAAACAATAACTCACTCATTCAATCTCTACTGGCCCGTCTTTAGGTCTTCTTTATGATTTTAAAACATACCTTTGGTATTTGCTTCCAGTCTCCAAAACAGTTTAGCTAAAGTCGAAGGCGTAGTTTTTTCCAGTATCCCAGTCTGTAACCAATGAATAACTGCTCACTTTAAAGCAGACATGTATCATGTGTACTGACGTTGGTGTTTTTTAAAACAGTCAAACACATTTTATGATAAAGAGAATATGATTCTCGTGTGTTTCCTTATCATTCATATCACATAAGGAATAAAAAAGGCCAAAGGCTCGGATAAAAAACTGTAGAATGGCTTTTTATATGATATTGATCATAAGGAAACGCGCTCATTTAATAATCTCTGTATATGCATTCTCTGACTAGCGTTACACCACCAGGGATGGTTATTTCTATTGTTCTGAGGAGTCATTTTTCCTAATAACCAAACTTAACCCCGGGTATTTTTGCCGACCAAGGGAGTTATCTATGACATGTAGTAGTTATTTGAGGTGGATTTTTATTTTAGAAGTTATTCTCTGTCAGATACCTTAAGTCCTCGGCTTCGCCTTGGACTTGCTATCTTCCCTCGAAAATTATACATCGAGAATTTTCAAATATTGTCTCTCGGCTTTGCCTCGATTTAATATTTGAAAATTCCCTCTGTGATAATGTTAATTTATTGCTCATATTTTAAATAAACGACCTCAAATAACTACCCATTGTCACAAATAACCACATTTGATTATTCCGAAGAAACATGACTTTGTACATCAGTCCATGTAATTACTTTCACTAAAACAACAAAAACAAGTCCAACATTTTATTCAGGCAGACATTGATAGTCATGTCCATTTTCTGTTACATTTAATTAAATTTTTTTATTCACAAAAAAATGTTTAATGACAACTTGGCGACGCGCTTCGTCATTATCCGAGTCGATGCCTTCAGTTTTATCGGGGCTGACCTTGGTTGTTGCTCCAGCCGTGGAGTTTGGATTGGTGCCGTAAGGAACTTCACTGACGGCTTTCATCTGCTCTTCACTTAAGCCTGAAAAGTACAGTTCAATCACATTAAAGATTAAACTCTACATTTGAACAACATGGACATCAGTCCGGGTAGTCGCACGGTTGTTTATCATTATGACAAAATTGTTCAGATTGTTAAACGTGTAACGGATAATTACACTTCCGAAAAATGTGTTTCCATTATTTAGATTTTAACGTAAACCGTTGGAGGTGCATTAAGAATGATTGGTATATACCTGATGCAGATCTGTGAGCTGTTCGCTCCATTATGAGTTGATCTTTGTTCTAAGTAAATTCTTGCGAGGCCTCTATTAAGTCATCGTCAAATTGTGTGAGATCCATGTCGCTTCAAACAACAGCAATGAAAGGCTATCGCTTAGAACATTGAATACCTGGTCGTGCGAGACGCGCATGCTATGAGTGAACGTGCAACTCATTGGCGTTGCGTTTGGTTGACCTGTTCTGTGTTTTCGTCTACATTTTCGAATAAACATTTAGTATATTAATCATATTGTGAAAGTAAGTGTGTAACGTTGCTCATACCATATTCATTAGCAAATATGGGGTAGATGTTCAGTCCTTAAAAAATTCAATTAAGTCATTGTGTGTGCAATAACATATGTTTAACTGAACCAAGAGGTAATAATTTTTACCCAGTAAAAAACCGTCGGACATGTATTTTGCGATTAAGAGATGAAACTCAAATTGAGATATCAAAATTCAGTTTGAGAAAAAAATATGTTTTGTTATTCATATTCTTGAATTATCATTACATCTATATTGATATTTAAAGCAAAATATGAAACTGATGTGCTATTAGATTGATCAGATGCCATACGGAAAGGTTACATGTATGTCTAAATATCCTAGGGAGGTTATGTGGAACGTTTCAATTTAAAACTATTTAAATTGATCCTAATTGTTAGAAAATGTTATTATACCTATCAATAAACAAACCCACGTGGTGTAAGTCGTTTAGACACCTTGTCATCGGGAATTACGGAATAAAAGCCTCGATTTCATCTCGGGTTATATTCCGTAATTACCTCGATGCGGTGTCTAACCTTAACTTAAACAAACAAAGGATCAAATAAAAGAAGTTGTTCTCTAAAGTGAAATTGTGAAAAACTAATTATTACTCCTCCCTTCAGCATAACGTCACAATGTTAGCGGCGCGGTAGCAATGGTAATTTCAGTGGTAATATCAGCTAATTTCATTCTTCTTTTTTGATATTATTCAGCGAATTAATGAATAAAATATTGAACTCAGTCACGTTTAATTAAATTTTTATGAAACTCATAATTGCTATCGGTAGCTAACTCGCTTTCGTTATACACCAAACCACTCACTAGTTCCATAACAATTAAACGGTACATCGTTTAGTATTCTCTATTAATATTCTTTGACAATAAACGTTGTATAAAAGGCGTCGAAATTTGAGGGAAATGATAAAAACGGGACCTCACAAGACACAGAAATAGATTACCTGCAAATGATGGATGTACGTCATTGTCTGTGTTGACAAACCTTCCAAAAAAATGATCGAACTGTCAAAAGAAACAGGTGAATATCATCTGGAACACCTTGGCAACGAATGACCCGTTATCCAGTCCCAGAATAGAAGAAAAAGAAGTTCTTAGCCGCCAACAAGCCTATATTTACTTTTTTTAGACCAACTGTGCAATTTTTGTTGGTGACGTTATTCCATGTTTGCTTGCACTCAATCACAAAACCTTTTTAACTGAAATCACAACTAATGGACTGCTTTGTGGGCATACACTGACAACTAAACTTTCAAGTATTGCCAAAAACTATACGACGGCGACAACTTAATAAGAGTCGTAATAACACTTTCCAAGATTTGACATGCTTCAATTTACGTTTTACTTTGGGACTGAACAAGGCCCGCCCCCCAAACGTGCTAGAATGAAACAAACCTCAAGATGCAGAACAACATGGACTGGCCAAGTGCAAACCACATCTTGATATTTATTATTATTCTCGATAGTCACGAACAAACCCTGTTCTCCTTGGAGTTCAGCAGTCTCAATTCCGTTCGACATGTATTTATCATATCATTTGAGACAACCACAACGCATTTTTCGTTTACAACAAGCATCTGAAAATTGTCGTTGCTGCAAGGTGTATTTTGAAATTCTACCACCAGTATATTTATCGCTGGTTCACGGTTGACTGCGCTTCAGGTGTGTTTCGTACGTGTGACAGATAGCTGAGTATGCACAGAGGTCCTGTATTTGATGATATTAACTCTGTAAGCTCTATGCATCAGAAGTAAGCCAGCGTTTTGTGAATAGTTGGCGCTGCAACCCCACAGCGAAGGAAGTTAATATGGGTGAACATGTTCATTAGAAACCACGATTATGAATACCTAGCAGAGATTGTGAACCCCGAGAGGAGGGACAATTCCGAGAACTGGAGGCCCGAATGTTTCCCTCCTGTCTGGGTTTACATTCTCTGGTAGGTCCAAGTAGGAGAGGCTTCTTTAACTCATCAAACATCGAAGCTTAAATATCCTTGAAAACAAAACATTAGATCGACACAAACACGCCATGGTTCCTTATAAGGACTCTATGGGATAGACCGTTTATCCAGTACGTTAAGATCATGTAGCCGAGAACTGTCTGAATTTCACAGTGAACGGAACACTTAACTTGCTCACTTATAATCCCCAAAGCTTTGTGAAAGAAAACAAAGACCTATACTTACATGGCATCCAGACCGTACAAGGGCTGAATTGTAAAGTCACGCGCCCGAACAACGAAACAAGTTTTAATAGAAATCAAGGTGTGGCGGGGTAACGCATCACTTTTCCCCGAATTACGCGAAACAGAAAGTAGACATGCTATGATTGATAAAAATAGTTTTGTGAACATGAAAGGTTTTTCAAATTGAGTTATGAAAGGCGAACTCCACACTGGCTATATACTTTTTTAAATCTTGGTATTACGAAACGAGTGTCTAAATTGTTGGTAGGATTTCCTGAGTGAGAGCTCAGGTACGACTTTTGTAACAAAAGTATTCATATATAGACACGAGTATATAAATCCACCAATAAAATTTTCAAAGTTTCCAGGTTGCGTTTCTTTTTTTGAGGAGTTTAGTTCTGTTTAATATCTAGGTCGTACAACAGAAGAAACTAATCTATAAACTAAACTCCCAGGCAAAAGAAATGTTTAACTTTGTGTTTTTCATTAAAACATGAAGAGGGCTGGTACGGGTTTGTTTCTAATCAGGAAATGATAGTATGCTGCATCGTTTCCTCTACACGAACGCATCACATCGAACGCAGCCACCTGCATTGTGCATTCACAAACACGTGCTAAGTGGTGCACGTGCAGCAATGTATGTAAATACCCTTGTTGGAAAGAGCAGACATTTAGTAATATAAAGAACACCAAAACTATGCCGTGACTTAGGCATGCTCAACGTGACCAAGTGATCGGTATGTCCACTATGGGGGCTTCCAAACGTCAAATGGCAAGAATCTTCAACTGCAGCCTAACCACCATTAGAAGGCCGTTAATACGCCACCAGCAGACAGACCTTTCCGCGGAATGGCTTCGATATTTTGACACCGTCAAGGCAGATTAAGATGGACACGTACTGTACGACGCTGGCAGCGACGTGACTGGAGGAGGGTGCTGTTTACAGGCGAAAGCATTTTTTTGGGCTATTCAGGAACGATGGCAGGGTTCGAGCGACATGCGTCTCGCGCCAAACTGCGTTAAAGAGGTTTACCCGTTTGAAGACGGAGGTATGGAGGTGTTGGGAGGGATTTATGGCCAAATGACGACGCCGCTGATTGTTCTGCGAGGAAATCTGACTGGCCAGCGATACCTTGATGAGCTACTGAGACCTATCGTCGTTTCTATCATCCAACAACAGCCAAGATAATTGATATTGTAACATGACAACACAAGACCTCACACAAACAAACTCACCAGATATGAACCCCATTGAACACCGTTGAGATCACCATGACCGCCATTTGAGGAAGCTGGTGCCACCACCAAACAACCAGCAGGAACTTGAGCAAGCTCAACGCTGCTGACGTCGTCCGACGCCTAACGACTTCAATGAGGAGGCGTACGTGTACTTGCTTGAATTGATGCCCAGGGTAATCACACTCGCTACTGAAAAAAGAATCCGTGATTCCTGTGACTAATGAGAGTTTCTGTGCACTTGTCTTTTAACTCCACATTTCTGTAACTTTTGATATTGACCCCCCTGTCTCTCTCCCTCTGTATTGGGGCAAATTATATGTTGATATTTGGATGCTTTTTAAAAAGAATATTGGAAATATCTCATATCTGCGTTTATTTTTATTTTATAGACTTGAATGATGAGTAAAACCTTTCCTTTGCCTGGTAGTTTATATAACGTTGAAAAATATGTTAATCAAGTTTTAAATAAAAGTTTTGAACAGGTTTTGGAGAGATGAAAGAATTTGAACAATAGAAGATGAAACCGACTTTCTGATAACAGTTATCTCCAAATCAGAGTTAAAGTTCTCTTTTTTCAGTTGAAAACTCATTTTTATATCTTCTATTCATTATGTTTAATGTTTAAGTGTCACCCAAAGTTTTTTCTAATCTGTTTTTAGTTTTTTTCCAAGAACATCAAAACTATCCCTATGCAAATCAAGCATGAAATATTGGTAATAAGTTATGTTACTGCCAGCAATTGACTTGATTTATACCTGAGCTATTGATTTTCATACTTTTATAGAATTTAATGAACGTTGAAGACGCCATTCAAACATATATTCCCTCAACAAAAATAAGTTTGCCTATGTATTCCCTTAAAATTGGCCAGAGATTGTGAGATAATGACCTACAGCCGAGTCGGTATCGGATATAAACTTCAAGCGACAGTAAACCTATTGTAACATTGATTAAAAATATGTTGAAAACATCCAACAATTTACACATTTTCTGGTATAAAGTTAACAACGACAAAAGCACAATTTTTGGATTTTTTGTTTATGTTATTGAACATTTTTAATTGAAACGAAGAAATTAAACCTGTTTATAAATCTAGAAAATATCAGTTCAAAATAAAACAATCAGCTGTAGATGTGACATGTACGATGAGGAAATTATACAGGCATCCCATATTGCAAAATGAGCATTTCAACGTGATTAAAACACGTTTCTTTAAAGTTGTTTTTTTATTTCAAACACAACATTACAAGGGGTTGGGTACCCTAAAACACAGTGGTTTTAATGTTCTTTCGAGGTGCGATACCTCAAAACAAGTGAGGCAAAGCCGAGCTTGTTTGCGGTATCGAACCGAGAGCGTTTCGACTAAAGGCAGCCTAGATGTTAACAGAGGTAAGGTTATATAATATAACCATCACACGCCTGGTTATATGAAATAGCTAACCTCTGATATTGACCCGATAACCACACCACCTAGTGTATTTTTGATAATTTAGCTGATGCTAAGTTTACGTTTTCAAAAGCGTGTAATCTAGCTAGATGATTGTATCAATTGAAAGACAGCTAATCTACAAAAGATACAATGCTCTTTTAAGGTTTTGCTTGCGAGAATTCCAAAAGGAACTACTTTGATAGATCCATCTTATTAATGTAGAACTTTTCATGTGTAAACATTATATGTATCTCTGACCACTGTTTAGTGTAAGTCCTGATAGTTCAGTTTCCGTGTCATTGCCTCTGTAAATACTGTCACGTCATGCAATTATGTACTGTACGAAGCATTGTTGATTATATAAAATAAAATGAAGAACTCTTTCATAAATAACACCAAAATATAACCGAAATTAAATGTAAAATAAACCAATTGGAACACTCTAAGAGTACGGTGAAGAAGTCACTTCTCGAGTTGTAAAGTGAAATCTACACTCAGGATCATTATCAATCAACAGACCCTACAATGAATAGTGAAATCTACACTCAGGATCATTATCAATCAACAGACCCTACAATGAATAGTGAAATCTAACCTCAGGATCATTATCAATCAACAGACCATACAATGAATAGTGAAATCTACACTCAGGATCATTATCAATCAACAGACCCTACAATGAATAGTGAAATCTAACCTCAGGATCATTATCAATCAACAGACCATACAATGAATAGTGAAATCTACACTCAGGATCATTATCAATCAACAGGATCATTATCAATCAACAGGATCATTATCAATCAACAGACCCTACAATGAATAGTAAATACATTTGACTTTTCATTTGATATCGATATTTTTGCTACATTAAACGTTTTCACACCATTGACTATCAAATTGAAAAGAATAAACAACAGAGAAAAACAACCATAATCAACAAAGATCTGTGTTTATTGTGTAACAATTGTTATCTTTGTGATGCACGAGATCTAGTATTCATTTTTCAAATGATTCGAGCATATATGAAGGATGAGAAAAAGTTAATAAGGAACAAGTTTTTTCATAAGAACAAAATATGAAAGAAAAACATAATTAAAAAAATATTGAACATAAAATTACTCATTAATTGACCGTGTTTCGTTTTGCCAGTCAAACTGATATAATGGGTTAGTTTAAAATGACATGTCGCTAAATCTAACATTGTGAACTCTTGGAAGTTAAGTTGCATTTGTTCTATGTCATCATGTGTTCCCAAAGGTAGGAATTTTATAGTTTAAATTTATTTCAAGAATGTGTACACAAACACTAACGATTGGTTACATTGGTATACAAACTGCAATAAAATGTTTAAATACAATAGAATAAAATGAAATTTTATATTGCATTCAGATGAGTTTAGTTAATTATATAGTACCACACGCCCTAATCTCAAGTGTTTCTTCAGTGCTTTATGATACAGGTATAACCTCCGATTGCAATGCAAAGTTTTAATAAAATAGAATAAGATGAACTTCTATCTTGCATTCAAATAAGTTGAGCTAATTATGCCCTCATCTCAGCTCGTTCTTTCAGTTTTTTTATATAAGATACTGGTTAAATGTTCGATTTTTGTGAATTTTGAAATGGAATGGTGTAATCATTAGCTATTGTTCTGTTGTTGTCTCTCATTCCAGGCTCTGATTCTCTGGTTCGAACCCACCGTCTCCACCAGCTGCTTGGTCAATGGGTAACCATCATACGGATCTCCCACAATCATTACAATATTCTCCATCATCCAAAACAAGGCAAGATCAGCAACAGTTATCTGAAATATAGCAATTGGACTGGCTGATATGTGAGACAATTGTTGACAGAAGTATACACCTTTGAATACATCGATACAATCATTGTACATAGACAAAGATGCTGGGTCCAAATTTTCGAAGCTCTCTTAGTACTAAGATAGTCGTAAGCCAATATTGATGTATGGTACCTAGGACTATCTAAGTGCTAAAAGAGCTTCGAAAATTTAGGCCCTTGACAATATAACTGATAAATAAAAAATGTTATATTAACATTCAGATTTATATCTATAGGCTGCTAAAATATCACGTATAAGCATTTCAATATTCCTTACTTTGCAGTTGTGTTTTCATGATGTTTCTTCCATGTGCAATTACCAATATGCACTTTGCTTTTAAAAAAAGTTGTACGAACAACATACATATCCTTAAGCATATTAATCCTCGTATCATCGACCCTCGATCAATTCAATGTTCTCAAGCCACTGCTGCGCATCAATATTTCGTAGATATCAAGACTGCACAGATAATGTATATCGCTCTATATTACTGACGATCCGCACACAGGTATTACATCTACTGGCTTCTGTCGGGTTAACTTTGTCTATTTTGTTTAAATTCAGCTGTTAAGAATAATACCTATTTTCATGCGTCGATAGAAAGTTAAAAGTGCATTTAATATTCACGTTGAAGCATTCAAGCGCATATCTAGTCAGCTTTACATTATCAGTCTAATCAGCTAAACATTTTCTTAACGACGTTAAATCAGTAAGGGATACCCCGTGGAAAATACTATTTTCATCTTGAAGCAATCGTAGCAGCTCTATGTATACCCAGGAAATGTCATTCAGAGTTAGCGATTCTCATTGGACAAACCATGTCTTTACGTGTAACAGTTAATAGGAGCAGGCCTATGAGAGAGAACCGGCCATAAAATGCTTGTGTACACCCAATATGTTGACATCAGACTTGCTTCTTATCGACATAATACTTTGATGATACGTTCAGTGGTAGGAATTGTAACTTTAAAATTGGATATCTAAGAGTCTAAGCTCAATTTTGTATCAGAAAGGACGTTCAATTTGTCTGCAACCTATCATACGTTCAGCACTAATTTATGTAAAACTTGATGGGCGAAACAAAATATTACCGAGTTTCCAACAAAGAACCCGGTACCATTGGCTTTCAAAATCGTTTCAAACATTCCCATGAAAGCTGGAATCTTGTCTTCCTTAGCTTGCTGTGCGAGGTTTTCCTGGAATGTAATAACAGAGATGGAGATTGAAACATACACGTGTCAAAGAACATATCACAACAGACGTAGTGAATATGTACTAAACTAAGACAGATTATTGAAATACCATATTATTTTCAAGTGTAATTTCATGCATGTGCTTCGTTGGACACACGGTTAATTTAGAAGTGTGATGCCGATAATTATTAACTGTAGAGTTTGTAATGTCATGAGTTACGTAAATATGAAAGGATTTTACGAAAAGAATTGTAGAGATATTCATAATTATTACTTTAAATTTTGAATACGGTTTTTCATAAAATATATCAACAATATTTTCAAACAAAATCATCTCGAAATGTTCGTTGTGAAACTTTGTTAAATTAAAGCCACGGCAATTATAATTTGGAGCATCGTCAAAAGTAGATTTGTATATGAATAAAACGGGTCACTACATCCATAAAATGCACACGAATCATAAACGATGAGACTTCAAACAATTGATGAGATATTCATTTTTAATTGAAATTATTAATAGTACATTTGAGTACATAGATGCTTATTATTTCATAGAACATTTGATTACATAGATGTATATTCCGGCATTCCGAATGCTTTAAACAGGTAATACGAACCGATTATTTTCTGTACCGTGATGATTTACTAAGGAAAAGACAATTTCGTTTTACGATCCAAACTCTTCCTTGAGAGGTATTGTAAAAGCTGGATTTAACAGTTGAAAGTCTGATGGATGACAATGCATGCGTGGTTACCAACAAAATGACGCTTTATCCAATATAACCGTTCAGAGCACTGGATACCTACTTTCTCTTCCCCTTGCGCGAGATAGACATCCAGGAGAGTTTTACCGACGTCATCTACGATACCAAGAACCTGGTCCACTTCTAACTCTTCAATGTCTCCATGTCCATACAGACCTGGTCAATCATTAACACAATGCTTTTAAAAAAGAACGGACGTTTTTTTCAATTGAACAGTATTACCATCAATGAAGAAAAAGAAAATACTTTTTTCTAACTGAGCATTTTAGTAAACAGTTTTTGAAATGGAAAGTCACACCTTACTACCTCACAGAAATACGAACTCTTTAATTAACACGGTGAATTTATTTGACAAATTCACTTGAAAAGAAGGATCTTTAACCAAATTACCAACACTTCAGTTATAAGGACTCTTTTAACAGTGTTTATAAAACGGCGCTACGAACAAATTTGTTTAAAGGATATTAAAATGATGAAACCAAATGTTCTTTAAAACATGCAACTAAAAGACAATTCAGTTGAGTTGACCATGCGATTTTTTAAAATAAACATATAAAAAGCAGTCAAATATGTTGATAAAGCATGACTTCATTAATACACTAGTTACCCTAGAACATTTTCAAGTAAATCCTTGAGATCAGGGTAACGTATGATCAAGAATTTCCACTGAAAGTTTGCATCATCATTTTAATGTTTTAAGGGCTAACAGGGTCGATTAACTTGGATGGATTCCGCACAAATGTCTATATGCTGATATTTGCATAGTTTAGTTTATATTTCTCCTAAGAAAGAAACAATGTTGATATTATATCGAGGAAACTGATATTTACTTGCTATGATAAAAACGCCTATAAGAGTAATAACAAATACAACTGTAAACATGATTAGGAAAAACAAAGATAGGAAATACAATGTCTGACATCTCTTTTCTTCGACTTTTCGATAATCTTATGAAGATGGAATGGAGTTTATAACATCTCATTGAGGAAACAGTACTTCCACATGTTTGTGGAGCATGTTTGATAAAATTATGTCACGAATGAAATCCATACGTTTGTATATAATATCTCTTTGTGGTATTTATTCGACGCAATATATACACCCTCGTTATCATAGAATAAACGCTTTTATAAGTAGAACAAGAGAGCTTTATATTTTTAACACAATGCAAGATTCAACCTGAGGATCATCGAAATGTCTGACTTACCAAATGTCCTGGCCAGGTATCTGACAATAGCCGAGCTCTGGAAGTAGGGTTTGCCATCAACCTCGAGAACCGGCAGCACTCCATACGGGGATTCTGCAATAGACGGAGGAGGAGGAGGAGGAGGATTTTTCATTTCATGGTTGTTTGTTAACATACTTCATTCTCTCAGCTCAATAAATCAGCCGCCAGTCTTTGAGTAGTGAGAACATGTTATTTTCAATGAGTAGAGTGAAACGTACTTGTTGTATATATTACCACTTCATAAGAAGTTATACTATTAGTTGATATTGTTCAGCTTTGCGATCTCTCATCTTAGATATAATGAACATTACAATGATTACATTTTATTGTGAATAGAATATTTGTAAATTCATGAGAAGTACCGGGAGTAGAAAAGTTTCAGATTTGGCTCGTTTTCACTTGTTACAAACTTTTACCCAATGAGATAACCATTCAGTCGATTCAGTTTTTAATACAAACATAAATATTTTTCAACACTGTCAACTTGAAAGCCAAAACTTACCAAATGTGTAAACACACTCAATTGAAAAATATGTGAAATGATTATTGGCTATTAAAAAATTCCTCAGATGGCAGTTTTGTCAATGTAAGTTTGGTTGTGTAATTGTTGATATGGTTGCGTAAATCGATTAAATGAAACAGGAAATGCTTCATTCATTGCCCTATATCATGAAACACGTATATAAAAGCTTTTCCTGTGTAGTTGGGCAGGAATATTTGTAAGTGCTGATGTACAATTGAGTTCTCGCGTCCTTAACATAACAGAGGCGAGTGTCATACAGCACAATGGTTTTGTTGAGTCATGTATATTTCACTACGCGCCAATGATGGTGTAAAATGATATCACGATACGTATGGTTGGATCTATTCACGTGAAATTCAAATCATTGAGTGTCCTTTCTAAAGTGTTTTTTCTCAAGGCTTCAAGCTGGGAGCAAACTAAAACAAGCTACACATCATAATACTGACAAGCATAATATACACCTGCAGATAGAGACTACTAAAGTCACTTTTGCAAAGTAACTTCGTATTGAGTTAAAAGCATGGGTCTCCACAATGTAACACGGTAAATTACCTCATATACATATGGTGCCAAATTACCTCAACTCGGTGACTGGTCATATATGTTGATGTATAACATTTATAGATAAGGATGTATAAATTTCATGTTGTGATTTATAAATTCCTACGATGACCTAGTCTTAAATAATGTGATTGATCAATAACAAATCAATAGATCTATAGTAGTGGACAGTGTATACGGACAAACAGGAGGGTAGATGTAGGCATAGAAACAGATATACTGTCGATAAATAGCTAGAAGTTGTCACTATTTTCAGAGATACGTTACTCTCTCATGTAAGTATATATATATACGTCCATGGATTATAGTATACATACTCGGTTTGTAGGTCTGCCACTCTTCTTGTGTGTACCGTTTGTCTTCGAAGTCTTCCCACGCCATTACAAACAACAACCTGGCAAGTTCTGCCCGTCCTTTTGTGTTGAAGTAACTCAGTCGATATTTCGGCATTTTTAGAATTTTAAAGCTTTCTCTGCGATCGTCTCACCAACTGACGGTCAGAATACAAACTCAGATCTCTCAACCGATACACATGACCTGGTTAACTGCAACCCTCTTTATGATTAGGAAGGGAAACTTATTAACAGCCATGAACCCTCAAACTGAGACCACTAGTAGCTTATTTACTCAGAATAGTATTATTTGTCTATTGCATTGAAACACTGTGAGCTTTGGGAACAGTATATATAGGCATGTTTGCTTCCTCCCTTTCACCCGTTGTTGATATCATGATGAGTCAGCAGGCCACGGTCCAGTGTACTACAAATCCCGTGATGACTTTTCCATTGCGGTAACTTACTAAGGCAGACTTCTTATAGAGACAGTCCTATCGGGTATTTTTTGTGCAAACGAAATTATAGGTGACATTCCTGTTTAATCATTTATGTTGAGATTATTAATCTAGTGTGTTTCAGTAACATTAAAATCATATAAAAGAAATAACATTTGTATTATGCGGTACCCTTTTATCATTCGCATGAATTGTATACATTTTTGTGAAAATAGTTCGTCTTTTGATCTTATTTGCATGTTTATCAGCTTTGGATACCAAGTTTATCCGATAGCTATATTACACCGATAACATCCTCCATTATATGATAAATGATTTAATATATAAACCACAATGATACTGTGGGTCATGATTTGGTTAGTTTATATTTGACAATTTGACAAAGAATAAAGCGCAGTGAAAAATATAGAAATACATTATTGAGATGAAGCTATTCATTGCCGCTACTAGTCCTGCTTCATGACTGTGTATTGAATAGGAGCTTTTAATGCAGTCTAGGTCCTCGTTCAATAAGTCTAGATTTGACTGCATGCACATATAAAATTAAGACCCCGAAGACAAGAATATCATAAATGAAGTAACAGTAAATTATCACAATATTTCATATATATATTCGCTGCGAGTGTTGAAAACTAGCTATGGTATGACTAGACATAGTCGACTACTATTCCAGTCATTAATTATTGGTAAAATTGAGGATATTCTATCAATACACATATTTCATCCATCTCAGGTCATTAAAAAGCAGGGCTAGATAACTATTGCTTAGAACTGCTGAGCGTTATCCCAATATCTTATCATTTCAGTTATAAACAGTAGTGTACAGATGGAATCAATACTTTTACCGTTGTAAAAATATTTTACATTCGTAATCAATCAAACATATTGATATAAATCATCCTTTTTCCCGTGGACACATTTACCCGCGTATTTATTTATTCAAATTGAGTATTTTTGTATTTCCATAAAGGAAATATATGTGTTCACATTGACAGCAGGTAAAAATGTGTAATCTGTGATGCGAAACTTTGGATTCTTTTGGATATCAATGACAACAATGCGTATGTTTGCTTTGTTTATTCATCAGATTGTATCGGGTGAGAGGTTTATATAAAAGTAAAACAACACTTAAGTAAAACTGTTCATGTTTGTAAAACCTTTTGAGGATATACGTCAGCGTATACATGGTTTCAGACCGAATGCTATCTTTTGAAAACCGTACATTATCAGATGTCAGTAGATCTGTTAAAATTGCATTCTGAAATGTATCTGTAACAGTAGAGTATAGTGGGCCTCATAACCGTAACACATTCCTTCTATGGTATTGTGTATCAGACATAACCGTAACACATTACTTCTATGGTATTGTATATCAGACATAACCGTAACACATTACTTCTATGGTATTGTATATCAGACATAACCGTAACACATTACTTCTATGGTATTATATATCAGACATAACCGTAACACATTACTTCTATGGTATTGTGTATCAGACATAACCGTAACACATTACTTCTATGGTATTGTATATCAGACATAACCGTAACACATTACTTCTATGGTATTGTGTCTCAGACATAACCGTAACACATTACTTCTATGGTATTGTATATCAGACATAACCGTAACACATTACTTCTATGGTATTGTGTCTCAGACATAACCGTAACACATTACTTCTATGGTATTGTATATCAGACATAACCGTAACACATTACTTCTATGGTATTATATATCAGACATAACCGTACCACATTACTTCTATGGTATTGTATATCAGACCTAACCGTAACACATTACTTCTATGGTATTGTGTATCATATTAGAGTTCCATTGCTTGTGTAGCTTGATATGAAGAAAACGTGTTTATGTATGAAATATTCCTCTTTTCACAGTCAATTGTTCAGATCTCCTCCCATCTGAACTCGTCACTGTCATAATCTTCCTCATCTGAAATAAAGATGTCATACTGTAAGGATATGACAGCGATAAGCTTTGCGCTTTCGAAGGTATCTCCACCAATGTTCAATGATTTAGCAAAGAAACCGACTAAGGTCAACCATTTAAAAGCAAGACATGCACATGTTTTTAGAAGCACGTGTGCTTTAAAAAAAGATTTTGTAAAATGTAGGAATCATTTAAAATGATATGATGTTAATATAAAGGTTATAAAAAATTCAACTTGCATGTTAAATGATAACTATGGAGAAATCTAAATTTTCTAAGTTTTCTAGGGGGCTATGTTAAATTCTTTACAGACAATCGTTGCCTCAAAACAATCAACTGCACTAAAAAAACGTATATTTTGTTGTGTTTTTTTCCGTTCTGAGGATTCTTATCAATTGGATAGAGGTCTTGGGAATATAATACAGACAAAGGAAATAATATTAAGAAATGTATATCATCATTGCGAGAAGTACAGTGTCATAACAAGATACGCAAGTCAGCTCTGTTACAAAGGCACTACCACCCACACCAGCTCATGCCTCTGTCTCCTACCTATGTGAAGTATATATTACCTGGTTCAATATAAGGCCTCATCTTGTCAAAGGCGTCCACAAGCTGGGATATGATGCTCCCCGGGGCTGATGTAGGTTCCGCTTTTTGCTTCTCACTTGTACTGAAAATCAGGTATATCTTTGTTATATATTTAGGATCACAATATCTACAATGTACACATTCGTGGTGGTGTTGCCTGGATTTAAGTCTGTTCTATTACAGATAAGTTGATTCTAGAAAAAATATATCAAGGTTTTATTTGTTCACTGTCACACGTAGCTCTGAAAATCAAGTATTATGAATATATATATATATATATATATATATATATATATATATACATATATAAAACAGTTCATGCAGTTCCACCTCTCAAGTCTTATATAGAAAAACACATTTGTTGAAGAAAACCAAGATGATGTATTCACAAGTACTTTCGACCATAAGGTCTCATCAGGTGAATGACGTTGAGTCGGTTATGACGTCATGGTTAACAATAATGACGTCACAATACATTGCATAGATACATATGTTGCGTAGATACATTACATACATATAGACTGCATGCTACATATGTAGCGCATTACAAAACATACTTGCAAATGGACATTGAATTGAAGAATATTAGATTAAAGTTTTGAATTAAGCTTTGGCTTAAGTTTATTAATGAATGATAATTCCTTTTCCGCCAAGTAATTAGATTCAGTGGAATCAACTTTGTAAACCAGTCAAATTGAACATGCAGATAAGAGTTGCCTCCCATTAATTACTACGTTTAATCCAAATCATAATAATGCCCTAAGCTTGGTAAATCAACATTTACCTGTTTTACATCAAAGTCAAAGGATGAAACGGATATTGAGAAATTATCATATTGTTAATAGTCGAAGACAGCCCCGAAATCTAAGGAAAATGTTGACAAATTCTAAATATGATTCTAATACTGATAAACCAGAGGTCCGAAAATGTGGCGACAAAAGATGCGCAACCTGTAAAATTTTGATTGAAGGTAGTTCAGTTAGATTCTCACGAAATAAAACGTTTTCTGTAAAAAGAAGTATGACTTGCGACTCAAAAAATGTTATTTACATGATTTCATGTCATGGATGTCAGGAAATATATATCGGGAAAACAGAGCTCAAGTTAAAAAGAAGAATGAATCTTCATCGTTCACAAATTAAACAAAAGCATAATCGCACAATCCCTCTAAGTGCGCATCTAGAAACATGTGGAAAAAATATGTATTCTGTTTTCCCGATATACAAAGTTGATTCCACTGAATCTAATTGCTTGGCGGAAAAGGAATTATCATTCATTAATAAACTTAAGCCAAAGCTTAATTCAAAACTTTAATCTAATATTCTTCAATTCAATGTCCATTTGCAAGTATGTTTTGTAATGCGCTACATATGTAGCATGCAGTCTATATGTATGTAATGTATCTACGCAACATATGTATCTATGCAATGTATTGTGACGTCATTATTGTTAATCATGACGTCATAACCGACTCAACGTCATTCACCTGATGAGACCTTATGGTCGAAAGTACTTGTGAATAAATCATCTTGGTTTTCTTCAACAAATGTGTTTTTCTATATATATATATATATATATATATATGATCTCTATTCTAACTTATGTATGATGTGTGATTCAGTCACAAAATATTTCACAATTTTTTCGTTCAATAAGAACTTCTTTTTCTCTCGACGGGGGATACTGAACTGATGTCTAAGCATGTCTATGTTTAGAATGAGTAGAAGGATATCAATTTCATGATATTTCTGGTTTTTGATTTGAAACTGGAAACAAGACATTTGAGAGTGGAAGCAAGCTTGTCATAAATTATTACAAGACGTTTCTCCTGGGTTCTTGATTCACGTATAAAGTTTTCTCATTTCATACATAATTGTAAAGGACATCCACAATTGTATAAAACAAAAGTATAAAAGTAGATATCATAATCTTAAAGGATAACCATATATCCAAAGCATCATGCATAATTATAAAGGATAATACATAATTGTAAAGGATTATGCATGATTCAAATGATTTATGAATAAGCTGTGTTTAATATCAATATTAAACTGTTAGTTAAACGGTCAGATTAAGACTTGAAATGTTATTGCATTATGAAAGAATATGAGGTATTTTGAAATATGCAATCGTCACGACAAAAGAACACTTTATCATCAGACTTACTGCATTTAAATGTCTCCCTTTGGCGATTTCTTCAAGGAAAGCAGTCAAATTGTTCCTTTGCGGTGGTTCAGATGCTTGAACTGTCTTTTCATTTTGTTCAGTTTCAGACTTATTGGACAGATTTTTAGGTGCACGCGGAGGGGGTAATTCTGGTGGCGGTGGTGTGGGTGTGGGTGGGGGGACGGGAAATGAAGAAGCAGAGGATTGTGTAGATTCAGTTGAGGGGTTATTTGGAGGGGATAGCGGAGGTGGAGGAGGAGAGAAATGGGTCGGCAATAAGGACTTCGATTGACATGTGATCGAGTTTCGATCAACAGATGTGTCTTGTATCACTTGAGAAGTCAAGGAACTTGATTCGAGTTCAACAGACTGTGAACTTTGAGGTCCAAATGAAGACGAATTTGAAACTCCAATGGGAAGAGCAGGGGGACGTCGTGGAGGTCGATCAGAAGGGGGTTGGCATGGAGAGCTTGTCATTTTTACAGGTTGAGACTGCTCAGGGAAAGATGTTGCCCTGGTTACAGATGTTAAAGGAGAATGCTTTTTTCTTGAGGTAATTGTTGTGGAGTCTGGGCAGAAGGAAGTACACACTGTCATATTAGAAATCATACGAGCAGGAATATTGGAAGGACCCTGGGGACCTTCTGAGGAAGGGAAACCTTGCTCAAGGAGAGCATACCGAGGAGATGTCTGGTTTTGATGATTTACTGTTTGACTTTGAGCCGATGATGTTGAAGTCTGATGAGGCTTGGGCGGAAGAGGTGGAGACTTTGCGGTGTGCATTGACGAGCGGGTGCTTTGTTCTTGTTGTCTGAAGATAACTGAGTAGTCGGCGGGGGAGGTGGAAGGGGGAGTTGTTTACGATCAAGTACAGCTTTTGATGCATATAGTTGACGAGGCGACATCTGTCCCTGTTCTACAGGCACTGAGGGAGCTGTTATTAGAGAAATCATCTTTTTGTGAGATTACAATCATATAATAACATAGATCAACCGATGAAAATAATTCCATGTTGAATAAAGTGTCCTTATACTTAAAGCTGATATGGAAATAATTGGCAATTTGTATATAAGCTGTTTGAGTGGCTTTCAAGAAGTTGTCGGTATAAGGACAACAAGGAATTTATACCGAAACGTCGCTACCAGTACAATAAAGAAGTTGATTATCAATAAAATTCCTTGTTGTCCTTAATTTGTATATAGTAAGTATGATTGTGAATTTCAAAACATCAATGTTGAATTGAATCTGTAACAGTTATATTCTCGTACATGATGTATGTGGGGCCGATACTTGTGTCATTTCCTTTCTGACCGTCTGGATCCCGCCATTCTTGTTGACGAAATCGAGGACGAACCTAATGGTGGCCATGTCCACCTGGTCATCCGGGTTAACTCCAAGCACGTGCAGCAGTCGTTTCATGTCCTCTTCAAGATCGCTCATCTACAAAAACAACATCAGATCAGATCAGAGACCTTATTCTACAAAGCTATGTCTACACAAGCAAAATTGTGTATCAGTGACCCTTTTCCACAAAGTTTGAACAACACCATTCTCTCCCAACAGAGGTAGCTCCGTCATAAATTCCTATACAAACTCTGTCTTAATTCGAAGGTTTCTCGGTCTTCCGGCACTTTCCCCTAGCGGGACAATATTGCAACTTAAACTACCTGTCTATAATTCAGCCAATGAAAACAAAGAATGCTTGAGGCTTGAGGCGTTTGTTCTCTGTAAAGACGACTCAAAGTGCAAGGTGCATATTCGAATAAAGTGTAGCTTTTGGGAAGCTTACGGAAATAACTTAGGCGATGATATGATTGAATGATAAATTTTAAAACGGCGTCGCTGATTGCACAACTAACTTTGATTGCATCCAATCAGCGTTCTACATTTCGTGCACAAGAAACCTTCGAATAAAGACAGAGGTTGTATAGAAATTTATGACGGAGCTACCTCTGTTGGGAGAGAATGGAACAACACAAGCAACAAATAGATATCATTTAACTACATTACCCGTACGATATCATTAACTTTATATCTTTGCCTTAAGTTCAAATCAGAACAGTATGAATAAACGTTAAAGGTCAGGGTATATAAAACATTTTTAGCAAGACAACTATAGTTAGTTACTTACATTAAAACCTCTGTTCTTGTCATAGGCGACACTGTTGACAACTCTAAAACAAAACAAAAAAATGCACCAACTAATTACATTGCAGCAGTTTTCTATGAACGTGCACATTAAACTTTGTTGCTTATATGATTTTAATGCGAATTTGAATACATCAAATTACCTTTGTTTACACCTAACTATTTAACTGAAACAATACATTGACATGAAAATTCTACCATTAATCTCTCTATCAATTTACCTTACCTGAAATTGAAAGGTGAGCTTATATCTTCACGCTTTATTCTGTGTTTTTTCATGTCCTTCTCCTTGTGAATTTCCTTGCTCCCATCTAGATTATTTGTCACGGTATTATTGCCTAAAGCAAAACAATACAATACGTAATTATGATATAGGTATGTGATTCATAATAAGACAGATCGTGGACTCCAAATCATCGGGAAATGTAATGCAGAAATTGGGAAGTGGTCAGGAGATAAACTAGATCTGATGCTAACATTTTTTCTGCTAACACTCACTAAAAGCCTATGGTAATTTTGTAGAGGAATTCTAGAATGTGTTGTTGTTATGAGAAGAACACAATTTGACGGATAACCAACGTCTTTATTCAAGAAAAGACGACGTTCCTGTATAGATCCTGATACTATTTCCAAGCATATGGACATTACAGAATAGTGGTACAGCAAAATATGAACTCATGCTCGGAGTCCTAACTCAAAGATTTTACAATATAAAAACAAAAGCGACAGATTGTCTGCATGTGGACTGCTCTTGTCAACAGGTAGGGAGAGGTTTTCTTGGGGTTGGGTGAGCATGTCAGCATGTGGGTCGAGGTAGTTTGCATTTGTGGTGAGGTTGTATAGTGTGGTGTGAGATTGTCTGCGGCTTTTGTGATGTTGTCTGCATGTGGGTAATTAGTTGGCAGTCTTCATGTGTTGAGGCATTGTTTACGTGTGATATGAGGTCGTCTGCATGTGGAGTAAGGTCGTCTGAGATGAGCGAAGATTGTCTGCATTTGGATGAGGATATCTGCATGTGGGGTGAGAATATTTAGACATACATGAGGGAGCGCGAATGTACGTTGGCATCCAAAGTTTACTCAATGTGCACATAAAAATTAAGTAGTTTAAGTAGAACCATGATAGCCAAACCTATCACGTACCTGCAGGCAAGAAATTTCCAGTCTGTGGGGTGAGGTTGCCAGTCTGTTGGGTGAGGTTGCTTTGAGTTGATAGGGGTGGCGAAGAGTTGAAACCAATGGAAGAGGGATAAGTCCCTGGTTGTTGATCACGCGGTTTCTTGCTTTTCCTTGCTGGGAGTTAAAAGATCAGCAGTTAGAAACCATATAGGCAACTCACAATTTGACAAACATAAATCATAAAGTATTTCATCCATTGCAGTCAGCCCTTTATTACTTTATTTATTCATATTTTTTGTTTCACATTGTAATCATGCTGATACTTTTAAACTTATTTCCTTAAACATAAAGACTAGTGTGATGGATGACATATAACTTTTTATCCACAACGCTTGTTCTGATCTAATTTCCAAATTCTAAAATGACGTGGGCTGATCACACTTTTTAAGCTTTCTAGTAACTTACTCATTCGGCGTTGCTCTCGGTGATGAAGTAGATTATGGATAGCGTTTCTGAACTTCCGAGCCTCGTCCTCGCTGGCAAAATTGAGTCCAATCTGGGCATTCTGGACAAATAGGAACAATGTTTCTATTTAGAACGTATCAATGTTTGTGATGGTATTACAATTATGGCAAGCGTTTCTTTCAAACGTCATCAATTCGATAAACACTTGATTGCCGCTGAGATGATTTGTTCAACTATGTTCATGCATGACTGATTCATGTAACAACATAAGGATAAGGAATGGTGTCATTGACACATGTTTCAGACAAGACAAATATTCATGAAATCGAAAAATGAATGACAAATGGAAAAAAGGACTGATGGGAAACGAATGGTTGAAAGATAAACAAACATATCTAGGTTTAAATCTGAGAATTATGCGACAATGTAGAATTAAGAAACGGTCAATACCCGAAAGAATGAAGAATAAAAACATGAAGGTATGGATTGAGCAATCGACAGATGAAGGATTGAAAACTGACACACGTAGGATCGAACGATGAACACATTGAAGATTGAACGATGGAATCATGAAGGATTGAATGATAAACACATGAGGTAATGGACAAAGGCTGCATTGAAGATTTTGCAATGAGGACATGAAGAAATGAAAAAACGACACATCGATGATTAAACAGTTGACACATGATGGTTTGAACGATGAACACATGACGGATTGAACAATAGACACATGATGGTTTGAACGATGGACACATTAAGGATTGAACACTTGACACGTGAAGGATTGTTTGATGGTCACTTAAAAGAATAAAATCACTTACATTAGATTCAAACGTGTGAAAGAAGTCCCGCGGAGACTTGTATTGGAACATCTTGTACAGTTCGTGCTCCCAAAACATTTCTTCTTCCTTGGAAATAAGACAGTCAATATTCCATGTAAAATGGTATTTTTGGTAATTTATTTGTTCAGGACACAATAAAGGTGATATGAAATATATGATTAATAAGACTTTCAATACAATGAAGATGCAGATTAATGTCAAATGTAGGAGTGATTGTGGTTCGGCCGTGTGAATTGATATTTTTTCTTATACCTTTAAATCGAAAATCCTGATGAAGTAGGACTTCGCTTTGAAATCTTTAACGAAGCAAGCCACCCCGGAGCCCTTGATGTTCCACTCGGTGTTTAAGGGATAGTTTGACTGCAGGAGTTGGACAACAGCCGAGGACAGCGTCTGAATATGAATAACATTAATGGTCTCGGTTTATTGAAAACATTGATTGCTACGAGACGCTTTAAATACACTGTGGCATTTTTTCTTTCTTGAATTAAAAAGATTTCTTGAATAGGGTCACAACTTTTACAAAGTGCAAATTTAACAATATTTTCTTATCATTTAAAGGAATTCTTAAAAGGTTCTTTTGAGCTTTGTGAATCAGATCCATTTTTCTTACTCGAATTATCTGATAATTTTAACACGAAGATGTTTTCTTTTTTTACGTGACACGTTCTTCGTCGACAACGGAAAATCTGGTTGGGTTACCAGATGTACTCTCTAATGAAAATATATTTTGTAAAACTTTTATAACAAAAGCAAATTTGAACAAATATAACATTAAAATCGTGTTACAGAGTCTTTAAAAGAATAAACTTGAAACATCTTCCCGACCACAATGTAACATAGATGCAACTGCATTATTTCGTATATCGTCCATTAATTATCGTACTTTAATATTTATTGCTATAAGTGTTAAAATAATGAAATAGCAAAGTTGATTTAAACGTATACATTGTGTAACTCATTGGAGGCAGTCTAACACGTTTTCGAGGGGACATAAGGAATCTAAGGACAATGAACACAAATGTCACAAATGTTGAGGATTTCTTAAACAGATAGTCCAAGGTAATCTATGCTAGGTGAAACCTATTCTCTAATCATTTAAAGGTGTTTCACGTTGGTTTAACTTGATACGTATCACCTTACGGGCAATCGTATATAATATAATTTACAGAAATAATGTTTAAAGAGGAAATTCTAACAAATAAAACATACCCAAAGTGTTATTGTGGTTGAAAAATATTGCAGACAATCAGTGACGACACCGTACCGTCCATGTAGGAAATAGCGGCAGTTATACCATTACACTTATGATTTTCCTGTTCGCTTAGGGTGACACACAAGTACATCATAACTGACTGATTTTATTACTTTAAACAGTCCAGTGTGTGTATAGTATTAAAACTGAAAGTTGTAGGAACAGCACTAGAATTACTTACATAGCAGCTTGATCCGAGAAGACGATATAGAGTCTCGTTGTCGGCATTATCAAGTAGTAGAGAAGGCTGGTTTACGATTTTCTTTGGTTTGGGAGGTTGTTTGTCACTCATTTTAAATACTTAGCTGTTACACCGTAAGATTCATAAGGTTGGAACCTTTTGATATCTGGACAAGATAAAGCTGATAGGGTCTTAATCAAACTGTCTGAAATGAAGCGTTATATACGCGAGGTAAGTTTGTAAATAACAGGAATGTTCCCCCGTAGTTTATTATGTAGTATATATACCCGGTGCTATTTTAGGAGTATGTGTCATAGAGAATAATTAAAAACGACATATATATATATATATATATATATATATATATATATATATATATATATATATATATATATATATATATATATATATCTATATATATATGTCTCGTTCTATGACACATCGCTACTCTATAAGTTTATGATTCTATAGCTATTGATTCGAGCACACTACACAACAATATCGTGTGACACAACTATTTTCTATGGCTTCTGTTGACCAGGCGCACGAGTGCTTATTGAACAACTACTGAAGATCTGAGATGTTTATTTGCGGACACAGGACAAATGCGTTGTTGATATCTGGTATTACGTGTCGCTTATCGCTGTAAAGTTGGGGGAATTCTGAAGCTTTCTGATATAGTGTATGAATACTATTGCTATATGTAAGCAGTGAGTCATATACTTACCTCCCCCCTCCTTACTCAACTGTACTGGACAGAAGGGGGAGGGGCAATCCATTATTTACATTTAATCAGCGCTTCAATGGACAAATATTTATTTGTGTGTGTTTGTGCGTGTGTGTACGTCTAAAGCTCAAGTTTCCTCAAACAAGATACCTGAAAATTTACTTAGAAACTAATTCTAAAATCAAAAAAAGTCTCAGAAATTTATTTATGGCCACAAACCACATTTTTACGAAACCTGGTTTATAGTATTCGGGCCAAGTTTGTATATGCCTTTTTGTAACATACCAAAAGAAAATAAATGAGGCGTATTTTAAGTCAAAGAAACCGGTCGATAAGTATTTGCCTCATATATAAAACACAGAATAGATATTATATTGACTGATTCTGATTGTAAAGCCCTTAAAATATATTTAACTTCTTACATTGTCATGGAAAACTTATATTCTGTCAGGAATGGTAATTTTTCGCTGAATATAGAAAACAGATTTAATAATAACATTAGTTGTTCGTCAATATATTGTTTTATTAAAATGATGAAAGCAAAACGTACAAAACGAGCACACTATGTTTTCTAAGAGGATCGTATAAATGGATTAGAGAGTTTATCATCTTGTTCCTAGGAAGATAAGTTCGTGTACATGTGCTACAAATATTTGAAACAATTTGACATTACTTAACCTACCCATACCGCTGTTGCAATAACCTGTGCCGTCGAGAGCTGATCGATATGTCTATCCATAAATTCACTTATTCATTTGCAATGAAGACACAAACGTTAATGCCATCTGTTATAAAACGAGAAGAATCACCAATACTGAATCCTATATTTGAGTTTCTGCCGATGCAGATTCTACCAGGGACTAAAACATCGTACCTACAAGGATGAATGTCCCCTTTTTTAATAGATTTCAAATGTCTTTCACATATAATAAACGTCACCACGTTCAGAAATCATAAGATCCAATGTCGTAGTACAGTTCATCTCATACATGTGTCTACTAATTGTGTGGGTTGGTAATGCTGAATGTTCAAGGGCGTATTATTCCATGTTTCTGTCGTCTAGTCATCCCAGTCGTCGTCATCAAAGGACTCTTCACCGTCTACTTCTTCATCTGGAAGTAGGAGATAAACAGTGAAACGAACATGTAAGAATGTTCATGTTGTTGGTGCTACAGTTTAACCGTCATCGATATCCGAGTAACCATGTTGTTTTCAAACATATTGATACTTTCAACTTATTAATTGCATCCTACTATTACCTTGTGTAATGAACAAACAAAAAAGCCCACGTTTATTTTACAAAAGCATGAAGATCTATCAAGTAATATACATGTAATTGATCAGTGGCATAACTTCCTGTTCATATTTGACATCACTTTCCTAACTGTCTACATGTTCGTTTCCTCGACATCATTGCCACAATATGAAATGTAGGTATGTACTATGTATTAGTATGGAATATAACTTTATAGATAGTTCGATATATATTCAAGGCGAAGATATCATTACGATTTTCTTAGCGCCAACTTTAGAGATTTTACTGCGCTTTAAAAAAAACCGCACCTTGTCTCATCTTCTCCCTGAGTTTGATAAGTTCCTGTTGAAGCGCTCCAACAAGCCCGCCACTCTCCTCCTGTGGGGCCGGTCTCTCACTCGCCGACACCTAGGCAAGAAGAGAAACCTATATCCGTGATGTCACAGTGGCTTGATTGGTGGAGAAGTGGTTCACCATATTTTCCCAGTGCTAGGTGTATTTTTCTCTCAAGGAAAACAATGTTTATTTGCTCAACAAACTTTCAGCCCGATAAACATCTTGCTCCAAACCTGAAGACCCGTTAGAAAATATATACATCTAAACTAATGCTCAAAATGTATACATGTATGAAAAATAAAATTTGAATGGAAAGTAACATTTTAATCTGTCATGTCTGTCATGTCTTTTCATGGTGGTCAAACACAGTCTTTACTTTCTTTTGAGAAACATACAAGATCATCAGAAGCGAGTCGCTGTGAGCCCTAGTACGTGTTGATATTCCAATTCATATCTTTACTGCATATATATTCTCATAAAGAACAAATGTAAAGCCTCACAAAACTTATGGGATGGAGTATGTCATAGTTATAGAGTTTAAGGACAAAATCGCAGATGATATATTTTGTAGTTCAATCTTAAAATACAAAATGATTCTAAGATAAGAGACTGACTCAGTTTGTAAGTTTTCAATTCGTACATATGAGGGGATATCAAAAAGTTCAATTATCACAAAGAATGTACTGGTGAATACGGACCAAATGGTCACTGTAGCATAAGTGATCCTTGTCTAGATCCTGGGTCAACAAGTCTTTTTCGCGACAGCCAGTTTTACGTCTGTTGATAATAGCAGTACCCCCTATTATGGAGAAAATTGAGGCGCGCACTGTAATTAGGTTTTTACATTTGAAGGGCTATACTGCACGTCAAATTCATGATGTGAGGAAATCTAATTATGACAATGACAGCCCATCCAATGACACTGTTGTGAGATGGAAAAGGGATTTCCAAACAGACCACTTGTCCCTCGCAGATGAGCCAATAAGAAGATGCCCCTCACATACTGATGATATGGATGTCATCAAGAAGGTTGAGACGCTGGTTCAAGAAGATCGCCGCGTAACTCTACAAATGATAATGCATGAAACGGGTCTGAGTTATGGCAGTGCATGGAACATACTCCATAACCAGTTGCATATGTCCAAAGTTTCAACACGCTGGGTTCCTCGCTTATTGACTCCATTGCAAAAAAAGAATCAAAGGGACATGTCACGGCAGGCATTGGAGCTTCTGGAACAAGACGAAGAGGATTTCTTCAAACGTCTTGTTACCATGTATGAATGCTGGGTCTATCAATATGATCCTGAGACAAAAGAGATGAGCAAAGAGTGGAAGCATGCTACGTCACCATCTCCCAAAAAGGCCGAGGTGCAAAAGTCTGCAGGAAAGGTCATGGTGTCTGTTTTTTTTGGGATTGTCGTGGAGTCATCTTGACGGATTATCTAGCTAAGGGTCAGAAATTTACTGGAGCTTATTACTGCAACCTGCTGAGCAAGTTACGAGATGCCATTAAACAGAAGCAAAGGTGTACGCCTTTTAACTGACAATGCCCCAGCTCACAGTTGTCAAGCAGCTGCTGTGCAGGCACGGCGATGTGGCTTTGAAATTTTACCGCAACCCCCGATCATCCGATCTTGCAGAAAGTGACTTCTTCTTGTTCCCCGAGATGAAAAATCCAAGCAAGGTCAAGAAGCGATGGGAAAAATGTGTATCTCCGGATGGGGACTATGTAGAGAAGTCTTAAAAACATGAGAACAAAAAAAAGTTTGTACCTTTGATATGTGTCTGTGCTAAGTGAAACTTTTTTTATATCCTCTCGTGTGTGAGAGCCTCACCTTCTTGAGTTTGGCTCCTCCGGCTATTGCCTTCAGCAGGTCCCCCCTGGAGTCAGGTGCCCCAGGCATCTCCCCGCTATCCAAGGGGGCCAGGAGAGGGGGAGGGGCCGGGGGTGCAGGAGGGACGGGGGGAGCAGGTGGGATAGGGAGTGAAGACTTTGCACTGGTAGGCGGCAATGGGGGTGGAGCTCTCCCTATAGGTGAGGGTGATGGGGATAGTCTTGTGGGCGGGTGGGAGGGGACCTTGGGGAGCGACCTAGTAGGGGCAGGTGGTGGCTTTCTACGGCTAGAGGGTGGAGTAGGGGGCGGTGTGCGATTTGGAGTAGAGGGCCTCGCTAGGGGTCGGTTTGCAGGCGGTGGCACTGACAAAATAAAGAGAGCAAAGTTGTTATTATTTATACGTAGTAATATAATACCTAGGTATATTCACATAAAAACATTAACCATTATTTCTCTACGGAAATGGCGAAGGTATCAAATGTAGGAATGCTTTGTCATATTATTCACTTGAACATTTAAGAATATGGATTAAAACAGTTCACGATTCAATGATGTATGTTTGACATGATCTGCGCGGAGGTTGGTAGGTAGTTGGATTTAAGGGTGACGTTGAGCCCAAAATGACCTATAACATCCCGGCATTAAACTAGTGATTTAAATGAAATTTAGAACGTGAAATACTTAACATTTATATGCAATCATATCTGTTTGTGTTCTTGACAAAATCTAAAAGGGATTTCTGAACTTCGTCAAACATAAGATTTTCTCCAAGAATAGATCTCTATGAGAAGACGTTGGATAAAGACATAACAACCTGTCTGAGGTCTTCACGTTAATTGTAATGACCTTCACATTCTCACAGAAAAATGGAAGACAAAACAGTTGATACATAACGCGGATACACCTAGCTTTGTCAAACGAGTGAGAATGATGATCTGCGCGTAAATATCATCACGTGACATACCGGGTGGAGGAAGCGGCCTATTGGCCATTTCCTTCCGTACAGCCTCGATGCCGCCATTCCTGTCGACGAAGTTGTAGATAAACTCGACCGTGCTCTTGTCCACTTCGTCCCCAGGCTTGATTCCCACCGACTGGAACAACTGCTTCATGTCTCCGTTCAGGTTGTCCATCTGCAGGTACCACACCACGAGGATATTTATCCTAACATGTTCATCAGTAAACATGATTATCCATGAAGAAATGGTTTCCATCAGGGGATTTTTCTAAGCAGATATATATATACTTAGATAAAGCACTTTATTGTTTAATTGATAATAGTTATTTCCATGTAATTATTCTAAAACATTCATCATTAAGCTTTTACCCCGGAAACGTCTTTGGTACTTACATCGAACCCCTTGTCAGGATCCCAGCCCAGGTGACTGATGTGTCTGCAACCATAGAGTGCCAACTTATCAACAATTAAAGCTTAAGCTTTAGTCAAATATTCTCAGCAACACGACATCCTGTTTATTAATTAAATTCATGTTATGGTGTGCATATATATATAAGTACTTGAAAAGACCGATACACTGGTCGAAATGAATTCATCGTACTGTATTAAAGAAGATTGATCCAGTCCGAACCATCCGATGTTTACTCTTTTTTATATACAACTTTCCTTCACGTGAGAAATCGATTCTACTTTTTTTTAAAATATTATATCGTTGTGTTGGTAGGGGTTATAACGTAGACATGCACATACTGTTTAACTATCATGTTCTTAACTCACTATCATTATGAGATGCCAAGGACAAATCTACATGACGCAGAACATATTATGAAATTTAAAAAATAAACAAAGCAATTGAATATTACATAAACCACGCTTTGAATAATAGAATGTTTTTGGTGCGGCATTGGTATGCATGTATGGACTTTCATACATGACACACAGCAACTTGAAGTTCGTCAAATATGTAACATTTACGATTATTCGTGAATCGGTACAGCCTAAAGTAACGTGATCATCTTTCAAAATAAGCCATTACCACGTACATCAAGAATTCCCATCATATCACTTCACCAAAGTTTGATATTTGATTGCTTACATGAAAATAACGTTTTTACTATTCCTGCTAATCGTGCAAAGTTTCTTTAACCAATCTGTTTTTGACAAAGATGAACTTCTCAATTTAAATGTTGATTCAGTTTTTCTTATAGAATGAGATTCTGTTTTTCCTATAATGAGATTCTGTTTTTCTTGTAATGAGGATTATTCGTTTTAAAAACTTTATTCATCACAACAACAGCATATATTATGTATGCTTATAATGTAAAATACTCGACCTGAAATCCGAAGGCGCACTAATGTCAACTTTAGAGAATTTTCCTTTCTTATCTTTACTAGTTGTTCCCTTTTTGTATTTGGAAGCTTCCCGGTCTGAAAAAAATTTAAACTGCATTGAATTGTTTTGTGCTCATAGGTGGATAAAAGAGAATTCAAATTACAAATAATTTGCTTTGAAGTTATGAATATGCAGGAGATTTGTTTCCTATACTATGAAGAAGCAGCTAATGCATTTGAATATGTCTTTGAAATTCTATAATGGACAATAAACTAAAAAAATATCCCTTGGGACATCCATTTTTCTCTCTTCTATCCAACATAATCATTTTAATATTATAGTCAAAACAATTATTAGGCAAATACAAAGTCAAAGAAAAGAAAATTTAAATGTGAAAGTGACCATATTCGACTGTTTTCTGGGGCAGTGAAGGAGCTGTGTTCGGCACTTCTAACTGGTTCGTGTTCCCCTTGTTCTTGCTGCGTTCTGGAAGATAAGGAGACGCTGTCAGAGGTAGGGCCCGAATCGGTGTATCCCGTAATTGCATCGAATTATAATTACGGTTTCCATGTATCAAGCTCAGTAAGATATCATAACTAGTAATTGTCTTTATATAGAATTTGAATGATACGTGATTGTTATCTTTAATAAGTTTCAATTAAACTCAGGTTTTCATATGATTATTTAATTCACAATATGTCTTTTATCCAACCACAGTTAATGACCTTTTGAAAGAATGAACATGACAATGAGTGTTTCTTTATCTTTATTTTTCACATGATGAATCCATGTATTTCTAGTATTTTTCATACTTTCATCATCCCTTTTTTTTTCTCTACCACTATTTTACACACTTAGATGCTAGTATTTTGTAATAAACAGGTGTTTAACTGTTTACCTCTCCGCCGTTGACTCCGTTCCCGCAGTTTGTTGAGCACGGCATTTTCAAACTTGCGAGCCTCGTCTTCACTTGCAAAGTTCAAGGCCGCTTGATAGTTCTTTGATTGGTTGAAACAGAGAGTTAACGTCTACAGGTATTAATCACATGGACCTCGGGGCAAAAAGATCAATTATGAGATAAGGTGATATATATAATGTAGGTATTTCTGCAGTTCTATCGTATTTCTAAATTGTGAAAATGAAAATGCATCATCAGTTAATAACTTCCCAATGATCCAGGATAACTAAGAACTCAAATCACAATGCTATGACGTCAAGCGACAAAGGTCATCACAATTATGTGTTTTTATTTTATTGATATGGTCAGAGTCCAATTACTATTTGTTTCTTAAAGAGTTTGTCTTCAATCAAATACAAGGGCTCACATTCTCTCCTCACAGGGGCAGCCCAAGAATCCTACGCGAACTCTGTTCTAATACGATAAATTCTCGGCCTAAAATGAAGGAGCTTTATAGGATGCGATGAAAGTTAATTCTGCAAATTGCGACGCAATTCAAAAATAATTATTTGCAAAGCATAATTCAGTTATGTATGCTTCGTTTAAACTAGATTTCGTTCGACTGTGAACTACACTCACGAGTCTTGACAGAACGAACATAATTTATTGCAACTGAATAATGGCACCCGTCTCGGTGAAAGTAAGCAATCCTCTCAAGCAACTGGCTTAACTTCGGTAACAAATTTTTTATGCAAAAGTTATAAATCACTCACATCAGCCTCGAAGGTGTGGAAGAAATCCCGAGGAGTTTTGTAGCGAAACTGGGTGTACAGCTCTTGCTCCCACAGCATCTTCTTCGCCTTGGGATCATAAAAGTTTGGAAATTAATTTGATACAACGCACGTTTAATATCTAATTTAGTAAGTGGTGACAGAGAGGGGTCACATTTTTATTCAAATATGGTCTGCTCTGGTGGACAAACTTGAACATGTTTTATGGATTGTAAAACACGGCATAAGTTGTTGACAGCAGAGATGATTATATGAACATTCATGTCTTTGATCAATTTGGAAATCCTGTTTTAAAAAATGAATGAAATTAGAAGATTAACAAAATTATAAACAATTATTATCTATACATCTATCTAGCCACAATAGGTTGTTTTAAAGAACCATAAATCTTAATCCGATTTTTCACAAATACCGATAAGATAATTTGGAAACATGGATTTTTGATCTAGTTTGCCTTGTTTTAATTGCCATCACCATATATTGAAATGATAGAACACAAAAAGGAGGTTCTTCTGGAATGGTAGACAGTTTCAGTACCGCTGACCTGGATATCGAAGACTCTGATGAAGTAGGATTTCTTCTCGTTGTCCTTGACGAAGCAGGCAACTCCGCAGAACTTCTTGCTCCATCTTCCTCGGTCCGGGGAGTCAGCCAGGTACAGCTGGACCACGCCTGACGACAGCGTCTGAAGATGAAGGTCTTACCGTTCACTTATCATGCTATTGTCACATACAGCATACATCAATGTGGAAGATTTACCGATGTCCGTCTGAGCCCTCTGATGAAAACACAGTGGCAGAAACAGACAGAAGGTGGAGGAGAGGGGGAGTTGGGAGGGAATAAGAACGGGAGAGAATGGGGAAACTAGAACACACCTTTCATTATCACTACCATCTCAACACTGTCATACCGCCACTTGAAGACGAGGTTACAGCGTAGAAAGAACTGAAGAAAACGACTCACGAATTGCACCACGAAACCGACGAATTGGAACAGTGCAGTAGAAGGATTTTCTATCAGTATTAAAGGTGTACATGAGTTCGAAGACGGGAATATTCAAAAGTTGACCCTAGGAGTTTTGAAGAAGATTAATAAGGAGAGATCAGATCATCATGTGGGGAAACGAAGTAAAAGAAGGAATCGCCAGATCATTGTGAAATTGTAAGTCATCTTGACAAGTAAGGAATGTGCACTCATAGGAGGAAGTTACACTCGGTAAGGCGTTTATCAACGAGGATCTAACTCCGTATACGAGGGGAAGTCAATAAGTAAAAAGAAATGAGAATTGATGCACCTCTGAAGACATCGGATCGGTGATTTCATTATTGAGATAGGCCATCTGACGATAGTTGACAGACATAAACAACACTTCCTGATCATTTACTTGAGATTTACAGCCTGCTGAACACAGATATCTAAAACGTGCGGTTATCACGTTTCTCGGGAAAGAAGGGCAGAATGCGAGCGAAATACAAGAATGTATGCCCAATATGTATGGGAAAGAAGCCCCTCAATATTTTACTGTTGCAAAACGGTCAGCTGAGTTTGAGCGGGGTTGCAGCCCATTGTCAGGAAGGCCTGTTGAAACTATTTCCGATGATATGTACACAGGTCCGATCGTTTTATATCACTTCCGTGAACTAATTGACTTCCCCTCGTAGAAGCGAGTTGTTCATGATGGCAAGAGACCTCAATAAATCACGATGGATCGAAGACATGTGGACCAGAGATGGACTCATTTTCATCCTAGAACAACCAGAAGGTGCAGTGAGACATGTCGAGTTTAAAGAGGAATTAAACAAATAAATTCATGCCTGATTCAGCTGATGTGAAGTGTACTGTGTGAGTAATTCCACCAGAGAGTGAGTCAGTAAATTATCTATATATATTTGCATATTTCTAGATTGATAAATGTTTTTTTACTGTACATATCATTAAAGCGCTCTAGTAAAACGCGTATGTCAAAATCCATATGTTTCCAAATGTTGTTACTTTGTGTGTGTGTAACTTTTCTGATCACTCCTTACTGTATTCTCCTAGACTCTATTGAAGACAAATGAGAAACTAATTGAATGTTATTTCACCAGTCATGCACTTCAAATCTATGTAAGAAATTTGATACAACAATTTGCAACATTTCACGAGGAAATATGCCGACGTCAAAAGGTTAATGATATGAAGTATCATGAAAAAGAAAATTGAGCAAAAGAAAACAATTTTGACATATGTTGAAAATAAGAACTATTATTGGAAACAACTACGGTATTTAGTGAAACAGTTTGGATAGAGTACCTGCATACCTCCTCTTAAATCTAGTAATGAACGTGAACGTCCATCTTGTTTTACTGATTTTGAAAAAGCAGAACGTTTAATTGAGTATTTCCAATCTATTTCAACATTAGATGATAACAACAGGCGCACCTTTTTATACTCCTACCATTTCAAATGAGGAAATTGAATATAATTATCACAAAATACGTACATTTAAAAAATCCCGTGTAGTATTCTAACAATAAAAGAAATCCTAATATAATTCATACAAAGTCGCGGTATTCAGTTAGTTGTTTGAACTTTGATTTATAGAGTTGGAATTAAAACTGATCCTAGTTGTTTTTGTGGTAATCTTCTTGAGAACTCATATCATTATTTCGTTGAATGTCACTTGTATTAACAACAGAGATTAACATTCACGTCACCTATTGAGCGCATTTTTACATAAGTAGGGATTACTTTTAACCATAACATTTTGCTTAAAGGAAGAACAGACCTATCACGATGTCAAAACACAACAATATTTAAGTTAGTCGAATTAAGAAAAATCGATTCGGACACATGTAGCAAACCAATATTCTTATAAATATGTTCTTTTCTTTTCCTTTGTTACTTTCTTGCTAGCTTTCTGTCATCTGTATGTAAATGATTTAAATTACCTTTGTACATTTCAAGGAGAGGGTATACTAAGCTGGAGACCTTGTTACAAATATTTTCATGTGAATGAAATATGTTTAAACTAAAGTAGGTATCATATAAAACAAGTACTTACCGAACATCTGTTCCCCAATATTCGGAATAAATCGCTGTTTTCAGCGTCGCTTATCAAGACGCTGGGCACGTTAACGTTAATTTTGTTGTTCGACATGGCGATTGAGTGTCCTATTTATTTAAACATCCTTGAATATTTCTCCTCTTGACTGGTGTTCGGAAACATGTGCTCGGAAGTGTGTACGGAGCTTACTGGCGAATCGTTCTTGCTTCATATCTTCACACGTGGGTGTTTACGTTAATTCAATATATAAATACATAGACACATTATGTATTCTCACAATAACAGAGTATCCAGCTCATCTTGATTCTCTCATTTAGGTATTGTCAAGTTGAATAATACCTTATTGATTTTTATAACCTGGGCTTTACTTTTGACTCCTGTTAAGATAGAAATTTTGAATTAGGAATATAGACTAATACCAGGATGCTAAATAATACAGTCGACGTCATTGTGCTGTATTTTTACTTTTGTTAAATCATTAGGACAAGGAAGCAGTATTACAGTCAGGGGAAGTCTGTTATAGGAGCAAACTGATATTAGAGGAAAGAAATTAACAGACACTTTTAACATTGTTTATTGTCAAATGCATTTAAGAAAAACGCTATCAGCTAAACCTTTGGAACATTTTGAAATTAATGTACAATTGATAAGATAAATACTCAGGGTTTCTTCTTGTCCATTAGTATTTTTGAATATGGTTTGAACAACATACTTATATAAGACAAATCGACATTGTTGTGAGGCTTTTCCGAAAAACAAACTGAATTGCCTGGAAGAAGCTAACGCATAAATAGAGCCATTTACTGCAGCTCATCAGGCTCCATGCAAAATATCACATAAGGAGGGAGTTAACATTTGTAGGGTCACAGTGTTACCATATATAAAATAAACTGCCTTAACCAAAGAGTCTGTAGACAAGAAAGGCCCATTTCTTTTCAACCAGAAAAGGACGGAATGTTATATAGGGTGCTATCCATGTGGGACAAATTTGAAGCGAAAGGATCACCACAACTATATGGATAATTCTAAACCTCTTAAGACAAGCAGTCTGTAAACAAGAGTTCAGCTTTCTAGGACTTTATTTCTTGAGGAAATAAAAAAATAGGTTTTTAGGTCGTGTCCCATATGGCCTTTATTAGGGACCACGGGATCAACAAATCTATGAACTATAATCTCAATAAGCTAATGGGTCTGTAAACAAGATTTCAGCTTTCCAGGATTTTTGCGTCTGAGAAAGATGACGAAAATAAGCTTTTAGGAAGTGGCCAAAATAAAGCTTTAATCATATGATCATATTAATTGCTATATGACATACTTTTAGTGTATTTGTTAAGAGGTACATTATACTACATATTTATTTATGAGTTTAGGTTCAAGTGCACACCTATTACAAAACGATTAAGGGTTTTATTTATAAAGTGAATGTTGTTACGCCACAGAGTACCATGTCGTTTATAGAAACAACGACTTTCCTTCACACCAATGTATTCGTGTATGATGACACATGCGTGATACAGTGTGCCTTTTCCTTGTAGCTATCGATGAAATGATTTAGACGTTGACAAGGAAAAACTGTCAGCACTCAACCGAAACGGATATAGCACACGTGTGTGTGACAGGAGGATGTGATTGCTTGTATTTAAATTATGATATCCTATTACTAATGATATTAGCAAATATGTATTTTCCACAGGTATCTTCCACTTCTTGCGCTCCTTTGACAGAGCAACACGCGTTTTTCATTTCATTTTACCATTTATTTACAAAAGTCAGCCAATCAAAAGAGAGCTGGTCCAGCACTCCGAATCGCGGGTCATTGCGATTGTTTCGCCGTTCTAGAGCACCTCGATTAAAAAATCCGAATGTTACCTATGTATATATGCGTCTATGAATGAACGTATGAATTGTGTTGAAAAATATGATGACAGCACCAATTCTGTGCAGATATTGTCCACAGAATATATGTATTGTTTATGTGTTCATTTATGCAAAAGTTTATCAACAAATTAGGTCTAATTATCACAAAATAAGTTTTAAGGATAAATATAGACAAACGGAGAGTAAACGTCAGTATGTGACATAAACCAAGATGCATAAGAAACTCGTGCTTGATTGGTTTAAAGCTGACTTCCTGTCCTCATATTATTAGTTGGTTCAAAATTCGTCAAAGGTCATCTGAAAATATCCTCAATCACAATTCAGTAGATGTATTTATGGGTCATTGCATCTAGTTTTAACTAGATTGAAATTTACGAAAACTTAGTTAATTTGTCTTTCTAAAGATTAAAAAAGCAATACTAAATAAAATCATTTACAGTGTAACGATGCACGTTCAAACGTTTGGGTAATTGATTGATTGAATTAGAAATAAGTTTTTGAAATATGAACTTTGATGCAGTTGAGTAATTCTTCAACATTGTTTGTATGTGTTTCGATCAAAGGATTTCAGTGCATTAGTCCAATGATAGCATGGACCATAATACTAATAAATAACTTATGAGAAGTAATAATATGTTCGATTAGCAATAAATTAGAAGAATTGACCTCTAGTTTCTTCCTGATCGTGACTAAGACTTCAAATCTTGTACACAGACTAAATAACGTAGTTTAGACAAGTTGATTTGACATCTTGTAAACAGACTTCATAACGTAGTTTAGACAGGAACTTTGAAGTACCGCATGGTGTAAAACTTCTCTATTCTAAGTTCACAATGGTGTGTCAAGGACAGTCTCCTCGGCCCTTTATCATTTAAGTTTCATTGAGAATGACAAGCAGGTTATGTAAAGTATATACACACAACCCCAGATAACCGTACGTTAAATACTGTTAAGAAAGGTATTGTGGGATCTGAAATCATAAACTGACTACAGCGTCTTGTTTAGTTTGTCCATAATTATCAGTACATATAGTTCAAGAAAATGTATTTTGAATGATTATAAGAGTAAACCAATCTTAGACTTTAATAAAATTACTTGGCATACAATTGTTTCAATCCCCTTTCTAACAATATTGGCTCACTTAACTTAACTTCATAATTATGCTATAAACGAATCGATTACTCCAGACAGCTCTATGGTCGGGTGGATCAGGTCAAAGGGCAATCTATACAGTACTGAATGCGCTCGTCCACCCACTGATTCATTTTGCTGAATCATCATTAAAACCAATACTCAATACACTTTCAGGAAGTTAGCAAATAAAGTAATGGAGAAATGCTCCGCTCCGGACAATATGACTACATCATCGACACACAGTGGAAGTACTGTTTCCATCGAAAAAGAAAAAATTATAATTCATAAATAGGTTTCCTTTAAGAGGCACAGTGAGAGGTCATGACCTTTAATTAGGTTTAGTGAAGCTGGTCGTATAGGAGATAAACTCCGGATGATGTGTCCGTTCTAACGGACAGAAGGACAGAATGAACGCTTTATAACCCTACTTTCGCTGCAAGTTGAGGGTATAATAATCTACTTTCAGGCCATACTTCAAAAGTGCAACCTTTCGGAATAAAATACTTAACAATGGGTTATCCCATGAAAAGAAGTATTCTTCGAAACAATGGACGAACTCGTGCAAAGTTGACACTAGCTTTCAAGATCTTTCTATACAGAGAGCGCCGGGTAGGGCTAACCAGGTCACGCGTATCGGGTGCGAGGTTTCACATTCACCCAGTCAGTCAGTCAGTTGTTTAGACGGTCGTCGAGACTAACCGCAAAATGCCGCAATACCGACTGAGTTACTTCGACACCAAAGGACGGGCAGAACTGGCCCGGTTGTTGTTTGCTGTAGCCGGCGTAGACTATGAGGATAAACGATACACACGGGAAGAGTGGCAGGAATATAAACCTAGTAGGTATTCACCTGTGTATGTGTGTACTTACATGTACCCGAAGAGTGTCACGTGTCCTCACTCTTTTTTGATATGTATTAGTTGGCAGGTGATTACGACGGAAATGATGGTGCTTAAAAGATGGTAGGGAACATAATAAGTATAAATGGGTTTACAATACATTGAATTGTGAATGAGCCAATGAAGAAATCGTCCTGTATACTAACCTTCCGATATTAGGCTACCTTGAGAACTTCGATTTTCGAACGAGACAAGAACCACATCAATAAGTCGAATAGTCATTAGCGGCTTATATGTACCAAACGGATGAATTTTTTAAGCCATCAAATATTCAACTTAGCAATATCAACATTTATCATTGAGAATGAATGTGATCATTGATCTCACTCTCCTCTGATAATTCTTGTAATCCAAATTACAAGTAGGACATCAGTGGTTTGTATAAATTATAGCTGTTTGCACAATCACACTACGTAGTGCGTCCCCTTTGCGTTTCCATTATGCGGAGTGAGGGGTTGTGTTTGATTAAGGCCAGTCCATTATAAGAAAGGGGAGAGATAGTATTCGAGACCAGTCTAGCTCGTTTTCATGCCCCATGTTATTAACATGTAAGCGACATAGTCAATAAGTATTTTGTATGGTAAAGTAATATGATTATTCACGCAACTTATTAACCTTAAATTATTAAAAACCTTCTTCATATTTGGAAAAAAATCATTTATGGCTGAACACGATGGTCATGTGAGAGATCAGTTAGTCTTTGTAAAAATCGTTGATAATTCTGTGTACATCAAATCAACGGAATCTCCATACACAAATTCTTTTTAAAGATAAGTACACCAGGTTTCCCTCGAACCTAATCATCTAAAATATTATAGATTTGTCTGTGGTGTGATATACACGCCTGATCATCTGCACTGTAACTATTTTACCTCAACTCAACCGATGTTACAATACGCTGAAATCTTTCATATCTAACAACAACCCTTCATGATTTTACTTTACGTTTTATATCTAGTATATTTACTACGTAAAAGATCAGTTATCGTTTAGAAATTTTGTATATGTATATTTTTTAACTTTACTGACTTTTGTTAAATAGTCTATATATGTGTAGGTAATAAACTGAACGCTGAAAGTGAATAACAAATTCGTCTTATCAAAACATAACTGATTTCATTATCCAAAAATTTGCATGCTAAGTCAAAGGAGACAATAACATTATGGTTCACTTTCTTACTTTTTTATAATTTTCATTTAAATTTTTCTATGATCGAAAATAGGACAATTTGACCCAACCATGAAAATATGGTGATAACATAATATCAATAAGGTCTCAAGTCTATTGTTTTAGCACAAAAGACTAAACTTATGGGATGTTGAAACACAACAAACCAACTTTAAAGAGGTGTAACATTTCTTTTTTAAAATTCAGGTTACAGTCCAAACCATAGCTAAAGCTGCATACCGAAAGTTTGTTCACTTACCACTGAATCATAGTGCAAATATCATGTAATTTGGATTTCGTTTCAACGTCAATAGAAAAACTTCAGCAAGACTGACAATGGATCACCCACTGTCCATGTGTGAAATAGCCATTCATGAACTCATTTTGGCATTGTGTGGTCACTCGTGCAAAAATTCGAATTTTGGCATATTGATATAGATAGAAAGGATCACATTTTCGAAATTTCGATTTCGTTACATGTCGAATAAAATGTTCAATGTCGACTCTCTGAGACTATAACCAATGTAAGAGCCAAATTTTGATGAATTTTGTTGTTAGCTTAGAAGAAATAGTCCCATGATACTTATCAGTGTTTTGGTAGCCAGACCCTCTAGTCCCACACACTGAGCTGTGACACCCCCATAAAGTTCTCCCTGAATGTGCTTATAACGGTACCGTCCAAGTTGTTAAGATAGTTCACAGCTGTTAGGCAAATTGACCATGACGTTTCCCTTTTAACTGTTTAATTGTCCTGTCGCTTTCTAAATTGTCCAAGTAAATAATTGCCCATTGAGTCTAAGACTGCCCAGCCTGAAGATATGAAGCCTGATAAGCATCGTGGTTAAATAGAGACCCTGAGAAAGTTCTAGCAGAGTTCCGTAAGATTTAGACAAAGTAAGACTATCATCTGTAAGAGTAAGAATCGAGTTAGTAGCGTAAGAAGATCTATGGTTTTTCAACCATATCACAAATTCATATACAAAGGCAAACAGAGACGAAGTCGACGCAGTTTATGTACAAAGTCAGTGTATAGTTTCAAGAAGTGTATATCCATCTTCAAAGCGTGGAGGATTAAAATCATATGAATATCATCTTGTGTTTGTGTTGGAAACCTGGACAATCGAGTGAAAGAAAAAGAGAACTTTCACATCCTACAACCAACATAATCACATTGACTTTGTGCTAAGAAACAAACCTGACTAATTTGTAAAGAACTTGATAAATTATAAAGGATTTTATGGGGGAAAATAAAAATTAGTGTCTTAAGAATTTTGACCCCTGGTCACTTCAATGACCTGCCAAAACTGTTACGGGTAATTGTTTGGTACGATAAATATTTGCCTTAAAGAAGAATGGATCTGCATATGTGTATTGGAAATTCAATGTTATACGTTTCTTTTTCGCAACGCTACGTTACCTCAAAGGCATCTCAAAGTACATGATCTTTGCACTAGTATATTCAGGTATGTGAACAAACTTGTGGCATGCAGATGTACATGTACTTGGTGATCAACAGTGATCTAAGCAATACCATACTCAGACCATGGACGTATATTTTCCGTTTTGAAAACCGATTTACAATTTCTGGTTAGATTATTCCATTGAAAGTACACTGCTTAGACGGAATTTGTTATCTTGAAAATATTGCTACCGTTTGAACATTCTATACATATTAACATAATGATGCATTGATGTGGTCCTCACTGTCGACGATCGACATCTGTAGTCAAATGATATTTAATTCCATCATGGATAAAAGTGGATAGATATGACAACCCGATACCTGCAGATTAAAGACTTCTAAAGAGGTTCTGAGCACATCGTTTTATACAATATATTTAGTTATTAGAATGAACGTTACGAAACTAACATCTAAATCTGGTATGTGAAATAGAAATGCATTAATATTCAATTATGAAAGACACCTATTCATTTGCATCTTTTCTGAAAATGATAATATTTTGTCCTGATCTAGATGTGTCTATGTATTATGAAAGTGCCCCCTTCGAAACAAACTTCATTCAACCTCTTCCCTCCCTTCCATCTGCAGAGTCACCCTATGGCGTGATGCCGATGCTGGAGATAGACGGTAAACCTTACTTCCAGAGTTCCGCCATTGCCAGATACCTGGCCAAAACATTTGGTAAGTAACACAATCAGGTATTCAACAATAAATAAATGTTCTGTGATATGTATAACAAGCGAAAGTTATTGGAAATGGTGCCTTCTACTATATCTAACAAGGCAATCAAAACAAACAAACAAAAACCATCAGACAGTAGTAAGATTTATAATAACTTCTTTTGTATCTTAATGAATTGTTATTCATCATTACAAATTCGGTCTGGTTTAAAAAGGCCCATAAGTAAATGATTAAGATATCATCATTCTTATATACTTTCAAAATTCTCTTGGTGTTTAGTTAAAGAGGATGGATGGATCTATTTGCTTAAATGCTTAGAGAACACGTTGTTTAAGCAGTTTGCATCCGGTTAAAGGTTTATGACATCTTATCTATCAATTAGTATATTATTAGTAGACAGTATATCTGTTGTATTGTTTACCAGGCCTGTATGGGCAGGGAAACACTGAAATGCTAGAAGTGGACCAGGTGTTTGGTATCGTTGATGATGTCGCTAACGTCATCTTGAAGATTTTCTACGCGAAAGAGGAAGAGAGAGTAAGTACTTGGTGACAAAAAATAAGTTATTTGCTATGGTTACCACTTTCCCCACATAAGAAAACAGTCAGTAATAAGCTTCATTAATTCTCCATTGAGCAGGGTGTTTGCATCTTGTCCAAACAAATCTCTAATTTTAAACTTTCGTCAAGGTTTATAATATATTGTGATCGTACCAGATGTAAAGTTCTTACAGAAAACGTTCAGTTTAAGTTACGGTTTCCTGAACGAATCTGTGGTCAAAATAAAATGTCATATGGTTACTGTAAACAAAATATATCAGTTCTCGTCCTAAACGAGAACCAAAACTTTAACTACTTTCCTTTCTGAATTTAGACCACGTTAAAGTATATTGACACTTATTAGCAACCAACAAATTACGTATAAATGTGCTAATAGCCTATGATTCAGGGCGCACTATTATAAGAACGGCCGAAATGAGTAAGTTTTTTCTTAAGGTTGGTGTTTTGGGACAAAAGTATGATATTTAGATATGCCTGGTATACATGTAAGTGTAAATGAAGAGTTAATATAAAGATGGGAACAATCGTATTATCACCTGGGATTAACATACATTAGAGAAGAGACGAAGTTTGAGAAAACTATGGAACATGTGAAATGGAATAAACTCAATGAAGCTGTGTAAAGTACTAATATATATAGTATCATCATTTGCATTGTACTGAAAAGATATGGTGGCCACATGAATGGTATTATATTTTGTGATTTGTTGATTTTAAATGTATTTGAACGTTTCATGTGTGGCTATGTTGATTTTTACAAGTATTTGTATTTTTCAGGTTTGACTTTGTTGATTTTTACAAGTATTTATATATTTCATGTGTGGCTATATTGATTGTTACAAGTATTTGATTGTTTCATTCATGACTTTGTTGATTTTTACAAATATTTATGTATTTCATGTATGACAATCGTTTCAGGAGGCACTCGTGAAAGAAGCAAATGAAGAAAAGATACCAAAATTGATGGAAATGTTTGAAAAGATTTTAAAATCCAATGGATCCGGAACAGGGTTCTTTGTGGGAAAATCGGTAATGTTTTGTTTAATCATATAATTTGTGGTACTGAACTTGTTAAATTTCACAACTAAGTAACCTCAACATAAAACCATAGACACGAAGTTATACCCGGTAGCTTGAGGTCGTCACTGATTATATCAAGTTTCTTTACATCGACAAGCTGCAAAAGTAAGTCCAAAAATAACTTTATAGAGAAGACGACATGCAGGTAAAGAGCCACTCCGTAATTTGTTGGAGTCATATGTGCCAAAGTTAATCAATGGTGTCATTTGATCGCAAAGTATCGAACGTTACAAAAAAAAGACACATTTTAAAGCTTATTGGTTTTTGACAGTGACAATATGAAGGTAGAACCCAGTTATAACCGAAAAGCGGACAGTGGCGCGCTTCAAATAGTCAAACGTAATTTTGGAGACTTATCTAAAACAGCTAGGAGGGCATTTAGGAGTTGATAGTGTTTGTTAGCTTATATGAATAGTATACATGTATATTGGACGTGATATCTACACCTCTGTGCATTTATAAGGCTGTTTTTAGATTTTTATGGAAAACCAATATTTGTCATATATATGTCTTTTGGACATGAAAGGTTAATATCTTTTGATTTAAATCACCATATAAGGTTCGTATCAAAGGTAAATAATATGTTATGAAAATCACGAAGTGGCTCATTTTAATGTTTCTTCCTCTCTTTAATGTTGCATTGTAATGTAGATACGCTGCCAGTGACGATGAACAACTGATTTATTACTTGGGGGATAATAAATTGATGGGTTATTTTCTCAGATCTTTAAAATGATATTCTAGGAAAGTAATGATATTGCGAATGAATCATTAACCCGTTACAATACATATGTACGGTTGATACAAACTTTCAGTGAAGTTTTTTCCCCAAGATTGTGTTTTAGACTATTTATATGTCTTAGTCAAGATTTAAGTCAAACATGGATGATTTACTCTTATAATTCTTTAATCCAGATGACTCTCGCTGACATTGCCGTTTTCGATATAGTTCGTGCTATAAAAATGGTTGCTGCAGACCCGCTCGAAAACTACCCATTGACAAAGAAGTTGGTGGAGGATGTGGGTTCGAATCCAAAAATCAGTGCTTGGAACAACAGACCCCAATAAGATCATCAGGTGTCAGGGTGTTCATCTTTTGGAATGACAATTAACGATTTGGTGTTTGTTTTCTTAGTAGCTCATTATTTCCGTTGAATATTACGCCGACCAACAAATACAGCCTGGGAATCGAAATCAGATATTTATTTCAGATGTATTACACTGAAGAATATTTACGAATATGTGATGTTTTATGTAAGTATTGATAAAGCCAATTTCCTATATGTATTGTTTAAGTTGTAACTTGTTGAAATTAAAATATGAACATGACAGGGTGTACACGCTCTAATCTTTTGTTGATTTTCAACATATGATCTTTGTAGGTATAAAGAGTAAGTAGATAAATAATAAATCAATATGTACAAATGTGTTTCTTACTTTGTTATGATATTATTTTGTAAGTAGACAGACCTGTATGAGCAGATATACATTGAAGTGTTGGAGTAGGCGAGGGTCTGGGTATAGAGCACCATATAGAATACCTTCTCATGAAGCTGAATTGAGGTCCGATAAAATACCAGTAACCGAAGGTAGGTAGGTGGATTTAAGGGCGACGTTGGGCCAAAAATGACTTATATGCGCCCGCCAGTAACTGAAACGTGACACACGAGTTATGCCCCTTTGCCCTTCAATTTGTTTGCCAATATTTATTGATTTATGTTTAAAAAGCGATAAATTATTGGTAATGAAAATCTCAACAATTGCTGTTAACGATACACTAATGTGTATAAGAACATGGCTGTGTCTGAAATATTATACAGACGCTTCTATGACTTTACATCTTACCGTATATCCTCGCCCATACAGCTGCCCAATGCTAGGCTGGTTGTTAATATTAAGAATAAGGGTCTGGGTCAAAATTTCACCGAACAATTTAAGGATGATAACCAACAAATTTTTAATGAAAGAAGATTAAACTTATGAGATTGATGACGTATACGAACATCGAACAAACTATCTCCGAATCAAACTGTCTTAGATCTCGATCTCAGTATTGCCAATCCTCGCCGTTTATCAATGTTGTGTGAATTGAAATATGAATCCAAATATAATTATAGTTCAAAGTACTTGAAGTTTATAGTACATGACAATGAAATTAAACCGTGTGTTATCCATATTTTGGAATAGGGTTGTATATTTGAGTCTCTTAAGTTTATTTCAACCTACCGAAAAGGCAAGTTATCGTGCAAATCGTGCAACTTTTCATAATGTATCTTGAATCGGACACATTTATTTTGCTTTTAAAATTAATATATTCCAGTGTGTAAAAATAACGCGATTTGTTTTCCTGGAAAATAGTTGTTTTTTGGTTATTTAGCACAAAAAGAATAGAATATGTACTGTAAGGATATTATCATTCATCTATCTTAACGTAAATACTTTCAAATGTCAATAGAAGAGCTTCCAAAAGTATTTTTTAGATAACCAGTTTCATTTTAGCCCTGGTAATGAACTCGATGTCGTTTAGAGGGTCTAGTATATGGAAATTATAGTTACAAAGACGATAGGGACATAACCAAAACTTTCAGAGTCGAATTTCAATTTCTTTGAATCTTAAAGCCTTATTACAGACTCAATCATCTATCCATAAACAAAGAGGCACTAGCTGGTTAAGTGAATTTCAGGTAAGCTTATTAACGGCATGTATATCTTTTCATTGATCTTTTATCATGTTAACACATTCATAACTCCAGGCTTCTGTATATAAGAAGATATGCCGATTGAACACACTTAAGGAATAGGGGATTATAATACAAAAGTATCACGAGGCGTTACATGTTCAAAGTTTCTCGTTTAACTTCATAATGTAAAGAAACGTTTGTAATGGATATGTAAATTGAAAGAGATGATAGAGAGAAAAGTTTTCTCCGCTTCAATAAAGAGGGTAGAACCTGCAATGTCACGGTGACGTGCGTTTGCTGTATTGACATGTCCTATAAAGAGAGCGATGTTCCAGTTGATCATAGCGACAGTGGACCTCAGTAGTATAGACCAATGGTCCAACTGCTTACCTGAGATGAGTGCATGTATAATGTCATTGTTTTACAAGGCTCACTATCTATATTTGTGAAGTGGAAATCTGTTGGCAACACAATGTCTGGGTGTTCCGATTGTTTGTTTTGAGGAATTTAATGTTTTTGCTTAGTGTAAAGCAAAAATGCATTACATCGATCATTTTTCCGAAGAGACATAATTTTTCATTTATGAATTATTTAAAGCATTATATATAGGGGCAAGAGTAAAAACATGACATTTATAACCATATTGAATTTCCCTTATTATGATATGAATTTATTTCAAAAGACAATATCATTTTGAATTCATAATTTTATCCTGTGAGTATGCTTTTCATTAACTTACAAAAAGCTTTAAACAGATGTAATAGAACAGATCAAATTTGTTTTCTTTTTTATCAAATTCGATATTTAGGACGTAGAACAGAAACGAGACTTTAATTCACAATTATACATGTTTTTCTATATGGGAATATCTGAATAAAAGTGTTTAATTCCAGGAATGATCACACACGTTTTCAAATCAAACTACATACACTCAGACTTTAAAATATTATGATGTTAAGAGGGCAGTAGCATTTTCTATGAAAATTAATTTCTTTAAATCTTTTATAAAAATAGAAATCAGTTAATGTCAAATGTGTTATCTTCAGAGAATAAAACATCTAATTACTCAAACCGACCATCCGTAGTCTAAGAGGAAATAATAATGTGTATAGCTAAACCAACCGGAAACCATCTTTGTGTGAACGCCTTTTAATCATTAGACGTATAGAGAAATGGATTAGCATATATATTATTAGCTGATCAAATATTTATTTTCTCTTTTTCACTTTACCTATTACCAGCGTGCTATTACCCCCTTTTAGAGAGATTTGTCAGCCATAAGATGAGATTAAAAGGAGCACAAGTTGATAATTCAAGGCGTTTCCATAGTGTCTGCTTATAATGCTATGTAAGTTAATCTTGATTTATACATACATCGAGTCTGCTTCATATGTAAAGTAAAGATGTGTTCATTCAACCATCAATACCTGACGGTGTCCTATCAACCAGTTTTGATGATGTTGAAAAAGATTGAACGAATTCATTCATTCATGCATTCATTCAAAAGTAAAATATTCAAGTTACGATGATTACTTAACAGATAAAGAACATTGTTTAGAATTCCCTATTTTGATTTTTATTGCTTTTAAAACTGTTTTACTCATTCAACTTTTTTTCAACAAGTTTTTTTGAGTTGGTGAGATTAAGATGTAAACATTAATACAATGAAGAAGTTGTTTCTCATCTCTTACTACTTAGCTACTTCTGTAAATATCTTTAAAACACATTTTAAATGGGGGGTTTTAAAAACGATAGGTAAGAACAGATAAGTAGGTACCTAATCTTATTTACATTTCAAATTGATCGTAATAAGTAGAAAGTATTTCACGCTTTGATGGGTATTTTTTGATAAATACATATCATAAATAGAGTAAAAACTAAAATATGTCAATGCTAAGATTTAATCATATATTTATCTGGACGCAATTGTGCTATACGTGTGTCGAATGGAGTCCAGATTTCACCTAGTCACTGTTTATGTTTACCATGGCCGGCGTGTTGAAATCACCAACTGTCCCTCCCCGGCTTATCTTGTAAGTATCGTTAGTCAGCAGAATTCAACTGATATTTATAAGGTAGAATTCTACCATCACATCACATTCATCCGGAGAGAACAGAATTAATAGAACACTAATCGAAAGATGTCCAGCCAGTACAAACTGAAATATTTCGACTTCAAGGGGCGGGGAGAAATCATCCGCCTGCTCTTTGCATTGAAGGGCCAACCTTATGAAGACTGCAGAATATCATTTGATGACTGGCCGAAGGAAAAACCAAGTAAGGTTAACCTTTATTCTTTAATATTTGTCTCGTTTACAAGATTTCGAAAAGGCAAATGTCAGATTACTGTCTATTTTTCAGCAACGAATGACGTCATTACACTATAAACTCTAAGTTTTGTAAATTCTACAAATATGGCCATATTTTACTAAAACATTCTGAGATATTCGGTGTTCTCTAATAGGATATGGAATACAACATTTAGACACGCTTGAATTGGATTCTTCCATGAACGTGAAAAGCTATTCTTTAATGCACCGCGATGTCATTGACAGGCAAGGCCCTTCCTTCCACGCGTTATCCAAGTGCTCCACGAATTACCCGTCAAATGAAAAACACACCTGTTGTACTAATAAAAGTGATTCTCTTCTTCTGTCGTACCTCCGTAGACTAGTTAATTAGATCGCTGATAAAACAATCGGAGACTTGAATGTTTGATTGTCGTTTGAAACACACGTTCAAAAGTAAATTTCCATATTTGAGACGTTTAAGATTTGTCATGCCTGAAGCAAATAGATCTATCTCAATATTATCAGAAACAATTAAAATCTTACACCTCTCCTGGCCGGAACAGTCATAGAGTAGTGGATCCTTAAAAATAATCATCACTTTATCACTATTCGATTTTCGTTCAAAGATTTTTCAGCAAAATAAGAACTGGGCTTGATTTTTGTTAATTTAATTCTTTAATTAGCCTTTCATTAAGACAGCGTAGTTATCGGCTGTGAAAACCCCACATGGGCTAGGGGCCATACTATTCGCGCGGGTGTGACGTAATAAACAGACTGTACAGAGTGGCGCATCATTATTTCAACTGAAATAATTATTAATATGTAAATTATTGTTTAATTACTTTTGATGTGGATATCTTTATTACACCAAACATTTGTTACATCGTCCAATGATTTATCTAACTGAGTGGAAAACATTCTCTGAAAATTGTTAATTATTGTATATTTTCTGCGATATTGTTACAATAGATGTATAGATCACGAGGCAATGATTCTGTTTATGACGTCACAAAAAGGGCGTGTGACCAGTCATGCATTCACTGGTTTGTGGCCAGATAGATCTAAGCTGCCCATTAAAAGTGGCATTCAAAAACGGCTTTCATTACCAAACTGAACATATTTGAGTAGCGACCTTAACAATACACTATTATAATCAATTATTACAATATTGTAAACAGACATTCATATATTTCAAAGAAAATAGTGAAATATGTTTGTGGTTGCGTAAACTTTAACACAATAGAGTGACGTCATCATCATGGATTAACTAGTACTGATATTCTTTAAAATCTCATTATTTTGGGTGAAATCTGTTTCAGATGTATCATTATATTTAAATGTACCGTTTATGTTTCGGATGTACCCCTTTTTCATATGAATACCTATGTTCCAGATGCTCTTTTCGGTTGGTTACCCATCCTGACGGTGAAAGGCAAACAGTATACGGATAGTATGGGAATTGCTCGATTTCTGGCCAGGGAATTCGGTATGTAATTTTTGTGCGTTAATCCTTATATAAACTTGCCCTAGTAACATGCCGTGAGTGTTTGTAATATAGAAAATATATTGCAATAAAATTATATATACAATCTCTGTTTTGAAATGTTATAGTCACTCTTTAAACATCTACTTTGTTTTTAAACTTTTGAGGTGATTTGGCGTACGATTCTCAACTTCAGACCCTTCCTAATACCCTGATCTATATCGGGCTAAATCCCTCGTATGGCTGGCATATTGATATTCGTGCATGCTCAGCTGTTTTATTTTAGAATACTTAGCTACTGCAATACACTCTGTGTCCCTTTCATTCATAGAAATGACCAAATATCATCGCAAATATGGAACTTTTCATTCAGGTGTTGGTGGCAAAAACAGTATAGAGCAGTTGGAAGTTGATCAAGTCTTGGGAATGGTATACGACGCTATCTTGCCACTTGGAAAGATTCACTTCGAAAAAGATACAACAAAGAAGGTTCGTTTATACGTTTTCGTCTTTACTGGGTTGCAAGATGTACATGTATCAAGTACCTTCTATCCTATTTTCCTTAAAACAAGGACTAAAGTGTGGTTGCCATCCTTTTCTTTTCAAAGACTACACGTTGAATTATCCAATGACAAAAGTCTCTATTCTATCAAAAACACAATACAATGTACACGTTATTTATATTGCAGTAAAATAATTGCATGTGAATAATTTAGTAAACTTTTGTGTGTATTTGTGTTTATTTATCTCTCTATTCTATCTTGACCGATTTCTTAATTTGTTTTTGTATCTTTTTGAAAATCTTGAAGGTATTTTACCAGATAAGGTTTTGTCCTTCCATAGGTTCAGTTGAGGAAGGAGGCGCATGAAGATTCTCTGCCCAAGTATTTCAAGGCATTTGAAAAGATTTTGACGGACAACGGAACTGGCTTCTACGTCGGAAATAAGGTGAGTCTTCATGTTTTTTAATACTCGATACTACGCTTCAGTTTGTGATCTACACTACAAACTACACTACAGTTAGTGACGCCTTGCTGCCTATGAATGTTCGGCTTTTCACCAATTTTACATAAAAAGAACTTGTACAAATCGTTGATTCTTCGTAGGAGCGTTTTAGAATGGGTGGCAAGGTAACTCATTTGTCGATATTATTACTTGTGCGGTTTAGTCAGAGGGGTCAAAACTGCCAAACTGACCATTCTTAAAAGGGACACAGAGCATGTTGTTGCAGTCAAATGTATCAAAAAAGTGTTATTGTATTTAGGCGAATCCTATTGTTGATACCAGTTATAGTGACAATAACATCGTCGATAAGAAAGTCTATCACATGTATTTAGAAGATTGTATGAAAATGAAAGCAAAATTATTACAATTTCCTTTTTGCGTGTCCTACAGGAACAGGAAGGGGGAGTTACTCTGATCTCTTACTGTCATCATAACATTTGACATTTGCCAGAAAAGATATGATGAAATATAAAACAAGATTGATGTTGTTGATATTCAATTAAACCTTAAAAAAATATCAAGGTTTTTTTTCTTCATGTTCGGTAAGGACTCGATCAGGCACCTGGTGATACTTAAATCATGTCCTTACACGACCCAAAATGAGCAGCTCTCAGAACATCAATGTAGCGAGATGTAGGAGTGACACTTTCGTTCTATGGCTGTCGTTATAATCATGTAACTGTCTCAATTTCAAATGTTTGTATTTTTCGAGCTGTAATTTGCATACTTTATATGCTTGTTATTGTATCAGCTGGCAGTTGTTCGTTATTGATGTGTTATTTTCTCTTCGGGTGCCAATTGCTGACGTTATAAATCTGTTGTTGTTCCAGCTGACAGTTGCTGACGTGGCAGTGTTTGACCTCATTGACCACGGGGTCGAGTCCAGCTTCGTCGACGAATACCCCAAGGTCAAGGCCAACATGAGCAAGGTCACGTCCAACGATAAACTCAAAGCCTATCTGAGCAGTCGGAAACAGTTCTCGTTTTGATTCCAACCATCCAAGTGTTTTACCAATTTACAATTGTATCATCATCTGCTTCTTTTGTTTTATGAATAAACCTATTTATCAATGGATTCTTGTTTCTTGTATACAATCGCCAACACCAAGACTTCATTATAAGTATATAACAGAGCCTTCATTGTACATCAGAACAGAGGTATTTGTGAAACTCACTTTATAAGATCAAAGTGCTGATGTTCTGTAGTACAATACATCTTAGTCTGGAGTCAAATGCCAAATAATAATACAAGTAAAGTATTGAATGAACTAAAAGCATGTCATATGCCGCTATAGATAAAATCAATGAAGGATTTATTGAAATTAATGAAGTAATATTTAAAAGCTTTTGACACGTTAATAGAAATGTAAACGTAATGAATACAATAATTGTCTACCAATGATTTCATGCATTTCTTATATTTCATAATACATAACTACATAAGTACATGAGATCAATACATATTTACATAAAACATAACATATCTTCCATGATATTATTTGGGAATTAACATGCTAATTAAAGACCGCATCATAAATATATGCGTTATCACTTGAAAAAGATTCAAGTTGTGAAAATAGCGAGATTTTCTCTAGCCCAATCGGAATGAATGTTTTCGATTTGAATTTCCACGGTTGGTGATTAAGCCGGTTGTGTTCAACTTTTATCGAGTCAATGTGTGATATAGGACCGTCGACATCCCTGATTGTTCATACAATGCTTATGTTGGCAGGAAGGATTTGGTGACCCGTAGATCGAAATGCTAGTATGGGAGTCTTCACCTTATACTTGCTTCAGACTTGTATTGCTTCTTAATGCCGTTAAGACTGATTTTCCGACTAATTACAATTATTTAAAAATAACAGGTACGTGGCTGAGAACATTAACATAACATATGGATGATATCAAATACAAGTCAATGCAAATCGTTTTTCTGTACTTCGTCTATGGTTTCACCTCCTGAACTCGGCCGGAGCAAGGCTGAACAACCTCCACTTAAGAACAAATTTACAGCCTATACATAATTGTGTAAATCTGTTATTTTAGCTCAAAGGACTACACCTATCGGATGTTAAAACTCAACAAAGCAAGTTCTTCTGAGGACATAACATTTTATGTTATTAAACTTTAAAGAACTGTATTATTTCTTTTGGTATTCAATTTATGAACAAAACTAGATGTGGGCTGCATGCTATGCGAAGTTGAAGGACAACATAACAGTTCCATGTGTACCAAACTCGACAATTCTCAACAAAGTTATGTGTTCCGGTTTTGCGAATCTATATACATATTTAATAACAAAGCAAACGAAACTAAATAGATGGCAGGGAAACAAGAAAGTGCAATGCATTGTTAGTCTCTGCTGACAGATGTGCAACTTTATTAATGTGCAAGCTTAATTAATGTTTACTTTCACAGCCGACATGAAAATATAACACTATTATTTATTATTTCGACTATCGCAGGAGAACTGACCTAGTTAAATGTAAGTTTTCAGGTTTAATATGGATATCAATTTAGACACATGGCAATGAATGGAACATGTCTAAAACATCAAGAGGCAATGTCATTAAAACATGCTCATTTGCTCCACTACGTTAAACGGGTTATTGAGTAACAAAGATTAAGATCTTGATTTATTGATATGATCGAGAGAGGGCAAAGCGAATTTGACAATTTCTTATTTCCAATGGTCGAAATTTCATTTTGGAGAGTTCATTTTAAGTCTTTGAAAGTCTTGGAATGTTGATATTTGATATCAGCAAATCCAAAACTGTTGTTTTTGAAGGTCCCTTAGGTTCATTGAGATTAGTTTAAATGTCGAAGAAAAATCATCAGGAAAAGTAATGTTTAATGAAATGGTTGTACGTAGTCTTATTCCCAATGTACATGCACATACAGCTGCATACCGAAAGTTTGTTCACTTACCACAGAATCGTAGTGCAAATATCATGTAATTTGAGTTTAGTTTGGACGTCGATAAAATAACTTCATTAAAACTGACATAGGACCACCCACTGTCCATGTGAAAAATAGCCATTCTTACACTTATTTAGGAATCGTCATGTCTCTCTATCACAAATTCGACTTTTGGCATGTTGAAATCGAAAGAAGGAGTCATATTTTCGATATTTCGATTTTGTTAAATTTCTAATAAAATGTTACATATTGACTCTCTGAATTGACATGAGCACAATTACATTGATTTGATGCAAAGGAACAAACATGGCTATTTATTAAAGGAATTGATAACTTATACAGGATTTTGTAGAGAAAATAAAAAATAGTGTTTTTGAAAAGTTGACCCCTGGTCATTTCAATGACTTGCAAAAACTGTTTCGGTTGATTTTAGCGTATGATAAACATTTGCCTTAAAGAAGAATGGACTTTCAACATTATATGTTTCGTTTTCGCAATGCTACGATACTTCAAAGGCGTCAAAAATCACAGGATATTTGCAGTAGTATACCCAGGTATGTGAAAAAATCTTTTGATATGCAGCTGTATATTGCTTCTGGTTTGCACGGTGTCAAAGTTAAGTAAGTTAGTTCAAAAATATCAAATATGATTTGTTATCATTGACGTCCAGTTTCAAGCTCCAATGAATACTTTAACCAATGCAGTGTGATATTTACGAAAAAAGGGACACTGTTTCCAAATTTATTATATTTATTCATACAACGATCTGGATGCAAATACAATCTTTGCTGGTTTAATGTTGGAATCTTCTTTTCAATTGTGAATAAACTAATTCATTTTTACTAAATATAAATTCTAAATAATAGAATCAAAAGGATTACATATAATACTTTATCATTAACACGTCGTCAATGATTTCAGATGTTCGCTTAGCACCAAGATAATCTGAATGGTATTAAGTAAATACTTTGGGCAGAGAATGTTCATTCTTGTTGCTATCACCAGCGACTTTCTTTCCTACTAGCAATGTAGGTTTTGAGTCTGGGGTGGTCTTTAACCATATCTCGGTTGGCCTTGACCTTCGGATACTTCTCCAGCAACCATTCTGGGAATTCAATGTCAAGGACGTCGAACACGGCAATGTCAGCGTACGTCATCTGGAAAATGAAAAGTTTATGTGACAGTCTTTTGGAATTTTAGGCCAGGTAACAAAGTACTTAAATTTTATCCTCGGTGAGAGACTACGTAACTATCTTCATAATGTTCATTTAGATAGCTTGTTTTGGAAGACCGTAAATGGGGTGGGATGACAGAAGAACATTGAATGGTTTTGTATTATTCTTATTCGCGAAACTCTCTTGAACTTAAATAGTTTTTTTCTCTTAATTTCTCAACAACAAGTACTCTCTTAATTCAATTATGAATAGGAATCACAAGTATAATCGTGTCCGGGTCAGAATTATTCCATACCATATGACATGGAATACGTCACACACCCTTCAAATAAAACGATCCAGGCAATACTTTCAAATTATTAAAGAATATCGTCATTATAAAGTTGCAATCTAGTCTTTTGGTTATCTTTAAACTCGCCTCATTTCCAACGTAGAATCCTGTACCATTATCTGTAAGAATTTTTTCAAATGCTTTAAGATAAACAGGGAAATTGATATCCTCGTTAGCTTTCTGTAGTTCATCCTGAAAAGAGAAAAAAGATTCAGATTGTATTCGAGATGATCTGTTGGATATCCACATTTAAAGTTCAAAAACTTTTCATTTCATACCTCGTGTTATGTTTCTCCGCACAAAATAAAAGTCGCATATGCTAAAGAGGTTATATTGAATATCGGTAGACTTGAATTACGAAATCAGCAACTGTACCATTATTGTACGGGGGAGGTTTTTGGGCTTAATTTAACCAAACTCAACATCTTTGTACTATTTATATACCAAATGAGACTACCTCTTTGTGAGTTCGCTCCAGTATGGCGTGGACCCAGTCGATAATGAAGACCCATAGATCTTGAGTCTTTCCAATCACTTGGTCGATCTCCAGCCTATCTAGATTAGTCTTACCGTACAGGCCTGTAGGGGTGGAAAGGATGGAGCAATACAACTACCAAAATCAAGTGTATATAAAATATCATTAATAGAAAAATCAACCTAGTATGAATTCAGTAGATGATTTTAAAAATATTGCATCATTTATGACCTTCTGAACTTGAGAATACGTTTAGAGACTTAGGGACTTTCTCCTGTGTCTACTTTCAGTCCCATTAAGTTATACAAACTACCAGTTAAATCAGCATAAGTCACGAATTTGCACACATGATTTCGGAAGACAAGAGCTTCTGGTGTTTTGGGGAAAAACAAAACATTGGCTTATTTACGGTGCGATACGTCTAAACATCGAGTCTAAGCTATTTGCGCACATGAAATACTCATAGGTAGGTTTGCCCGTTTTCGTCTTAACGTTAACCCGTGGAATATTATTTCCCAATGTTTTATAAGATCGGTGCAGCTGATATATAGAGATTATCACACGACCAAGTGTGCCATATGATATATACGAAACTATTGTCAATTGTTGTATTACCCGAGGGATATGACACACTTGGTAGTGTAATAATTTCTTTTATTTCCATTTAAGTTTTGTTAGAATTCACCCGAAAATACGAAACGCAAGAAGTAGAATCTAGGTCATTACGCATTGATACATTACGGCGAGGTCAGTGACAGGAAATATAGTGCACAGTTAAGTCTCTAGCTTCGTCTAATAGAGAGAAGTATACTGGGAAAATAACGGAAGTATATGGCCATTTACTTTTACTCGTTTACGTTATGTAAGAAATATATCGACACTGCTTTCACAAATAGCGAAACTGTTACATCGCTGTGGAAAGATAAAAGTTAGCATAGTAGATGACGCGGCCATTTTAATGTGTTGGTCGACGTTCAAGCAAGACCGCTAGAATGAGTTATTCAGCTGAAGATAAAGGACGAAAAGAGTTGAAATTCAACTTAACATGTTTAATAACTTTGAATATTAATATGGCATCATCGATGAAACGTGATGACGAGAGGTCGAGGGGACATTAGATTCTCCGTTATTTGGCGTGAGGCGTTGTAGTCGACATGCACTCAGTCACACCGGCACCCGACCCGATAGTGATAAAAACGTAAATAACGTATACAATGTTAATATCTGTTGACGTTGGTTCATTAAGTGACAATTTATGAATAAAGAAAGCGTTTATTGTTGTTATGATTCCCGACTTGTAATCTCGTCTTATCGTGATTGAAAACCGTGAATGAAGTTTAGGCTACGTAGTAAAAACTTATGAATGGAGAAAGTAGTCCCTCGTCTCGTTCACAGAGGTCAAGGTCATATTTCAACCAATCAGATACGTCAAAAGTGATATGTGCACATGTGCTCGTTTCGAAAATATTAACTCGCTTATCATCAACCATATGGATAACAAAGGTGAACATTTAACACACCAAGGCTGTCTTATCTCACCAAATTCGGAAGCAAGATAGTTGTTGATGGCCACACTCTCAGTGTAAACCTTCCCGTCAATCTCCAGGGTGGGTACCTGGCCGAATGGAGTGCCTGCAGAGAAGAAAATGGATATCAAAATGAAGCATATCAAACATGGAGAGTCATATTTTTAAAACATACTTACATATTTGAAAAATCGGTAAAGTCGAATTCGTACCAGTTCTACAGAAATGATTTAATCGACGTTTCAATTTTGTAAAATCACATTGTGTGAGAGACTAATTTTCTGCCATTGGCATCTTTTCAGGAGAGTTAGTTAACATCTCCTATCTGTTTACTCGGTCTGCTGGGCTTATCCTCCTCGTCTTTATGATAATTATTACACGTATAATTGTCAAATAATGTAAGAAAATTTGTTACACGTTAATAAAATATTTTTCTTCTTCTTCTCTTCTTCTATAATATCTAGTGTAGTTATATTATTTAGTTTTTACCCCCTCGTGATTTTCTGTCAGTTATGTTCTGTTATTCGTTCTAGCGTCTTATTTTGTGTGTTTATGCTTTCAAGAGTGCTCCATAGCCGGGTGGAACCTATGCGTCTTTTCATGATGAAACCTGATTGATTTTAATTGTATACGATCTTTTATAATCACTGGTAATTGGGGAAAATTGTGACTGAAAATTTAACTTTTTATATTTGATATGAAATACTATTGAAATATGTCATTAACAATACTAACAATCCTTGTAATTCTACATCTTACCAACATTTTGTAGACTTAAGAGGGCTCCTAGAGTCTGAATGACTACAGCAAACAAACGAATAGGGAGTCATATAATATGAAACTTATCGTCTCACTCGTCACTGCCTCAGTCTACCTCCTCAATGTTCAAAGTGGATATTATATCACTGTAGACTAAAATTTAGTCTTCGATATATTTTAATAATCTATTGCTTATTCATAAATTATATTCTTTTCTTTCGGGTCCTTAATTTCAAGCTAGACTTGCTGATTGAGGACCTAGACTGTATTAAAGGCCCCTATTTATACACAGTCATGAGGCAGGACCACCATTAGTGTCGCTCCGGTATGTATTTGGTGCGTTTCTTTCTACTATGCGTATCCCCGTTTGCCTATCAAATGTCACCAAGTTTAATGTATAAATGTCAATTTTTAGCTCTTCACTCGGAGAGTGATTCAGCCAATTATTATATCCTGACACATATTACAATCAGTGGTAAATCTGGATTTCTTATGAAGCATTACTGTTTTAGTATGTATTTCTTTCTCTATTTGTCTAACAATCTGGTGTATAAAACATGGTAAATGAAAGCAAGAAATGTGTTTTGCAACATGTAAACTGTTTTGAGGTAATAATGAACTCCAGAGATATATAAATAAATGAATAAGCTGTTATTGTCTGTAAAACTAACACATTACTATGATCTTTTTACTTTATGTATGTATATTTTGCTTTGTTGTTGGTGATATGATAAAAATCGAGAACACCGAAACCAGAACCCACTGACCTGAAACACTGCATTGTATACTAGTAGACTGTTGTCTGTTGTAGTTAGCGATTCCTACAGTCTTATACGTCTCCCACGTGTATCTTGTACTGTACAATCTGGTTTGTTGTAGTTAGCGATTCCTTCAGTCTTATACGTCTCCCACATGTATCTTGTACTGTACAATCTGGTTTGTTGTAGTTAGCGATTCCTTCAGTCTTATACGTCTCCCACATGTATCTTGTACTGTACAATCTGGTTTGTTGTAGTTAGCGATTCCTTCAGTCTTATACGTCTCCCACATGCATCTTGTACTGTACAATCTGGTTTGTTGTAGTTAGCGATTCCTTCAGTCTTATACGTCTCCCACATGTATCTTGTACTGTACAATCTGGTTTGTTGTACTTAGCGATTTCTACAGTCGTATATGTCTCCGTACATGTATCTTGTACTGTACAATCTGTTTTTTTTTATCTGAATACAGATTCGTTGTATCACTGTGTGGAACGTTTCGATGGTAAGAAATCGACATTCAGCGTCCCATTTACGAGTATAGTAGTTAAATGACCTTCTAAACAATACCAACCATATTCCCGTTGTGACCTCTTTTAATACGTTTTCAAAATTAGGTTTGAGTAATTTGCAAGCCCCTTTGTCCGGTATTCGATCATATGTCTCTACTTGTTACTGATTATTGTCACTATTTTAACTGGTAAGCACTGATATGTTAAATTTTAGAAACAACCGCTACTTGTCGATGAAATGACACCATTTATGAAGCTATACTTATTTGACCGCAACAAGACACTAAGTGACCCTTTATTAAATCACTATCACTTGTGCATGCTTGCACATAGGTTGCATACACACGTTTTGATAATTGTTTTAAATCGCAAAGCACATCCATTGATTCGCCTCTCAGTATTTAATTATTCAATTCAAAATCTTTAAAAATACAATTTTACTAACCCAAATGATTTTATCAATTGAAGTAAAAATAATTTCCCGTTTACGTTTCAAAATTATCAGATATCCTGTCGTTTGCTTTGCTTTGGAGATCGCCTCAAGTATACCAAAATCAAAAACCGTCTGGTAAAATCCTATTCATAGTAAGAATCCTGCTGATTGTTATGCATTAGTTTCAAGTAAGTCAAAAATAGATATTCAAATCAAGTAGTTTCGATTGGATATTTACCGCTAACAATCAGCGTAAACCCTTTTAAAGACAGTACATTTATTTATACATACACTTTGTTTTATTTGTCTAGAAATGGACGAAAATAGTTTTGGAAAAAGCATCTAATGATTTTTCTGAAAATGAAAATACAGTATGACTTTTTCATATCGAAAAACCTTTAGATAAAAAGTTGTATAAGCCTTTTATAATGAACGAAAACCATGTCAATTGAACTGCTGATCGATACTTGACTATACAAACATCGAACGTCAATACGTATAGGTTTAAAACCACTACACTTGCATTTTACAATTTTTTCTTGAATTGAAAAATCTTTTACAATTCATGAAATGAATAAATCTTTTCTTTACAAATTGTAAATAAAATGTTGTTAAGCAACAAAATATGAATGAAATGCATCTAGAGTATCTTGATGGATACGAATAATATGATATAAAAACAGGGATCATGACATATTTGTGAAATTTGGTGTAACGGCCCATATTTATGCATTTTATATACATTATATTTAACACAAATCTGTCCCTTATACTAATTACCAGAGAGGTCAGTAGACTAGGTCAGGGTGACCCTTACAGGGTAATACCAGATGTTAAGCTTTGGGGCAGTGAGAGTTCTGGAGGGGTTCTCATAGACTGGGGGAAAGTTAGACCAAACTGACCAATGGAAATGGTCAGGTGACCAACTCATGCCCGGGAAAGTGCAAAGTAGGCCTCTCTAGATTCTGCATCCAAGCTGTGAACATCTACTGTACCCTGCTCTTTTAATTTCTGATAGGTAAGAACTTATCAAAATTGTATGTTTCTTTCTATTAGTTTGTGATTCTAATTTAAGATGCTATTCTTCATATATGCTCGTGATGCTTGTATTTCATGCACTCACATAATAGGGCATTGTGAATATTTAGTTACTTACTGGCATAAAGGGTTTTGCTTAATTCCAAATTGTAAAGATATTCTTGCCGTGCGGAGATGTTGCTCAGTTGCACAATCCCTTATGCACCCAAAGGCAAGAATAAGGGCATTCAGTAATTCAAAAAAACATATTTCCATTCTGGAAATTGTATTTATGTAACTGTTACTTTCTTTTGGAAACAATTCAATCATTTGATCTGCCAGTCGAAATTCATTTTGCGCATTGCAAAATTCAAAGTACCTCTTTTCCAAATTCTTCCTTTTTTAATAATTCCTAACAAGTTGTTGATAACAACAAATCCATTTCAAATTTACCAGTGTTGATTCCTTTGTCTCAGCAACACGTGGTACTAATTAAGCCCTCAAGCCATGTAATCAACACTGCAGCTCCATTAGGGATTCCCTGTTAGGCTACCCCAACTCTATTTTTAGATTACCTTCTTCAGGGGTTATGGGTAATAAAGATGGCGGCGCCCAATAGGTAAACAAACCGTCGTCTGCTAAAGTTGTCTAACTTTACTAGGGATATCCTTAGTTCTCATTCTTATATATTATTGGGTTTACATTATCTTATGATTAATACAAAAGCATCTTTATCATGTTTAAGTTACAATACTGTCTCATGTTAGAAATTAGTTTGATAAAAGTAATTTCAATTATCTCTCCAATAGTATAATTACTACACATTACTCATATCATCGGCGCTCATGCATCATAATCATTTCATCGGCTAAGCATTAACACTCATTGTTTTTTCATCACAATACATAAGGTTTGTATTCAAATCGGTTGTTTATTTTGATCTGCTTTTCAAGCAATATATTGTCACAATATAATCATGTGATGTTTTTTTCACAATGTCTTGATTAATGCCATCATTGTTTTTCCTCATCCCTCTAATTATTGTTATCAATATTTATTTATACGGTGTGAGGTTTTTTCACAATGATTTAGCCATAATTAACATTATTGTAAACTCTTTATGTTGTCCACTTGATGTGAAGTCACTGTTATCTTAATAATACATTATGTATTACTTCTAGGCACTTTCTATTTTTACCTTCAACTTTTAGTAAAATTTAATTATGTAATATCTTATTATTGCATTTTAATATATTTCATTTTACTAAAGTTAGGTATCCATATTTTGGGTAGTTTCTTGTTATTCTACCTAATGGGTGTATGTACATATTGTTGGAGCCAGTCTCAAATAGATTGGTACGTACAACCAACAGACAGTCGTGCCCCATCCTTATTATTTTCCATATAAGTATAGGCCAGGTGCCCTTCATGGTTAATAATTCATTTAAATTACACAATACCGGTGTTGTTAGGTTTTATACCTTATACATATTATACAGTTTGGAGATAAATGATATACCTCCTTAAATTGTTACAGTGTATACTTTTGGCCTAGGGGTAACTATGTGACTTATACTCTACATCAGGTGGCAACTATATTCCCTGTGGTTGGGTGTGATGAAGCTTTAGGGGTGAAGTAACGTAATAATTATAATTTCATACAATTCCTTATTTGGGTGGGTATATGCACATATTGCTGCAAGCCAAATTGTATATTTCAATCATAATATTATCTCTCTATCCTGTAAGTAGTTATCATCACATCCATTATATACCACTTCAATTAAATTAAGATAATAATTTCATTATTTTATAGGCTCTCTAGATTCTGCATCCAAGCTGTGAACATCTACTGTACCCTGCTCTTTTAATTTCTGATAGGTACCCCTTGGATGCACGATCAAGATCAGCATTATCATATCAGTCACTCTGAGAATACATATCATCATTAATCTAATTCTTGTGTTGTGTTGTCTTTGATCAAAGTACTCGTGCTAGCACACTTGCCCATCCCTTTATCGTGAGACAGAAACTTGGCTAATTAAAAGGCAATTTCCGCAAGTCTTACATTGGCGCCCAACGTGGGGCATTGTGTTTTAGCGCTCGTGTACTTCTAACAAATATCAAAGCAACACTAAATAAAACACAGAATTAGCATCACTCATATCTTAATATTTGACAAATAATAAGACTCTATCAAAATGGTTGAAATACGCACAGCAATGGAAGCCAATAGGGTCAACCCTGACCGATCATTTGCGATCATTGGGCTTCCACTAAGTCTGGGAGCGGAGATAATAGAAGAAGAGGTCATGCAAATGCATGGAAGGGCGCGGGCTACCCTCGTCCCTGACTCTGAAAGTCAGGTAGCACTCATGGAGTTTGCCCGGCCCAAGTGTTTGCTGTCCTTGGACGACACAATCATCATTGATGGAGAGGAGTATGATGTTCAGAGAGCAGACGATTTTAATACCGGATCCACACATGTAGGGTCTAATCCAACACCGGTTGTGGAGGCTACTGGTGGGCTAGCTGCAGCGTCAGAGCACTCGGCAGTGAGCAGTCCAATTGCTCCAAACACTGCTTCATGTGCTTCCTGCAGTCAGCACACCACGACCCCCAACCCACAGCCGGTGATAATTAATTGGGAGCGACCATCCCAAAATTTCTTCAGACTGAAGAATTTCTCCGGCTTAAAACCTGCTAGGAATGGAGAGGTCGACTTTGAGGAGTGGGCCAAGATGGCAAAGCTGGTCCTTGGAGACAAATCAATCTCTGAAGAAGGGAAGAAACAAAAGTTTTTCAGCAGTCTCCAGGCGCCAGCATTCGACATGGCGACAAGTTTTGGCCAGGACAAAACTGCAGACGAGATACTACAACATCTCACAATTCTGTACAAGGGCTACGACGACGGATCATCCTCTCTGAAGAAGTTCTACCGCATGACACCATCGACGGCTGAACGCCCTTCAGAATATCTTCTGCGGTTGGAGTTGGAGCTCCAGAAAGTGCTGAATCATGGTGGCATAAGAAAAGAAGATATGAACATCCAAAGGCTCAACCAATTCCGGTCAACCAATTGCAACCGGAGTGTATATGGACTTCTAAGTGCAAGATTTCCTAAAGGCTCTGCACCAGGATTGTCGGAATTGATGGAGGCAGTCAAGGAAGTTGAAATGGACGAAGAACTCTTTGCATCCAAGAAGAGTGCACAATGCCACTCGCAGGATGCATCGTCATCGTCATCTTCATCATCAGCATCATCTTCATCGTCAAGTTCTGATAAAATTGAGGCTCTAATGGCGCAGATGGCAGCATTGACAGCTCAGATGTCAGGCTGGCAGCAATCAACCAAGTCTTCACATCCTAAAGACCACCGATCAGCAAAAGGAGAAAGGAACCAACATTTTCACTTTTGCCATAACTGCGGCGAATACAACCATCGAAGAGAAGTCTGTCAAAACCCCACAAACAAAAGTCTTGTCTTCGATCGAATGACAGCTCGGGACAAGATGATAGCCAGTAAAAAGTCGAAGAAGGGAGCTTTAAACTTCAACGGGTCTCCAAAACAGTAAAGGGACAGGAGACCCCAATAACATTGACAGGTCCCAAATCATCTACAACGAAAATGAAATCCATTGGAGCTGTTTGCTTACGGCAGAACTGTCGAATTGAAATCCCTTCAGAAGGATCCATGGAATTCAGGGGCAATATCATCTTACCAACACCTCGGAAGATTGAGCTTCGAAAACCTGAAACCAAGCAAACTCCACCTAACCTTGAAATCTTGTCGATGAATGCAACAGAGTCAGGGGAAGTGGCAGTGAAGATCAGGAACAAAGGAAAGAAGACTCTCTCCCTTGGACCCGATCAAATATTGGCACATTGCTTTGTCAAACAATCACAGCGCCCTGAGGAGGATTCACCTGAGGATATTATAAGCTCTCTTGTGGGTCCAGCTTGCGAATCAAGAATCAGGATTGGACGGACATCTTGCACAGGTCTATTGGACAGTGGATCACAGGTTACAACTGTCAGCCGGTCCTTTTACGATAAACATCTTTCTCATTTGCCAATAGAAAGCTTGAAGGACATTCCACTACGAGTAGATGGAGCAGGTGGGCAGTTGGTACCATATGATGGATTTGTTCGTCTTAGGATGTCATTACCAAAAGAAATTGCTGGCACTACCGACGAAGTACAGACGATGGCTTTAGTATGTCCGGATACCTCCTTCTCATCCCGTGTTCCCGTCATCGTTGGAACCAACACGTTTAGGAAAATTGCAGAGAAATGCCAGAAGAGAAGTAAGTCTTACTTATGCACTCTACCAATCAGGAGTGAAGTAGCCTATATCTTTAGTAGCATTGCTGCAAATCCGTCTGGACGTCTTGGCACGGTACGCTTGGCAGGGAGGAAAGCTGTGAATGTACCAGCAGGACAAACAATGGAACTTCGTGGACTAGCCAGGAAGGTAGATATCCCATCAACAGTTCAGACCATCATGATTCAAGAGGGCATCAACCATCAACAACTGTATGGTAATGATCTTCACGTCGTGAATGCCGTCATCTCTGCTGCTGGAAATCTACCTAAAGTCAAGGTTCTGGTTCACAACGCCTCATCCCAGGACATATACATCTCTCCACGCAGAGCTCTAGCTGATTTGCACCTGCCTCAGGATGTCACCCCCATTGACTGGGTGTACAACCGCTTGAAAGAGGAAGAGGACCAAGCTGTTCTGCGCGTCGATTGCATGGCTACCCAATTATCCAAACCTGAGGAATCTACCGACAAGTCAAAGCTCCACTTTGATTTTGGCGACTCACCGTTGCCACAGGAAGACAAGGATAGGATTTCAGGGAAGCTTCGAGCAATGGAAGATGTGTTCTCCACTCATGAGTTTGACATCGGCAAGACAGACCAAGCAACTCATGTGATCAAGCTGATGGATGAGTCACCTTTCAGGGAAAGAGCCAGACCAGTCCGGCCACAGGACTTTGAAGATCTTCGTCGGCATCTTCAACAATCAATGGATGCAGACATCATAAGACCATCATCAAGTCCTTATGCGAGTCCAATTGTACTTATTCGTAAAAAGTCAGGCAAGTTGAGGCTCTGTGTCGATATGAGGAAAATTAATGCCCGAACAGTTCGCGATTCATATCCGATCCCAAAAGTAGAAGACTTGTTCGCGGCGCTTCATGGATCCACATGGTTTACCCAACTTGACGTGAAATCTGCGTTCCACGCCATCCCGATGGATGAAGAGTCGGCAAAATACACTGCTTTTGTATGCCCATTTGGACTCTTCGAGTATAACAGGATGAGCATGGGGTTGGTCAACAGTCCCTTGACTTTCCAACGTCTGATGGACAGATGTGTTGGCGACATGAATTTAAAGGAATTAGTAGTTTACATGGATGATCTCATTGTCTTCGCTGCTGATGTTCCTAATCATGAAGACCGCCTCTTCAGGACTCTCGCTCGACTGCGGAAGTTTGGTCTCAAACTAGACCCTGAAAAATGCAAGTTCTTCCAAACAACAGTCACACATCTTGGACATGTGTGCTCAGAAGAGGGCATCTCTCCGGACCCGAATAAAATTGAAGCTGTGAAGGAGTGGCCAGTCCCAACAAACATTGGAGAGCTCAAGAGTTTCCTTGGATTTGCTGGTTATTATCGACGCTTCGTTGAAGGATTTAGTCGGCTCTGCAAACCCCTAAATGAAATGACTGCTGGTTATGTTCCTCGAAAAACTCTCATCAGACTTGGAAGGACTCCTGGAAAGAATGATGTCACTTTGAAAACACCTTTCGGAGACAAATGGACGAGAGTCTGTCAAGAGGCTTTTGAGACCATCAAGGTAAAACTAACTACTCCGCCAATTCTGGGATATGCAGATTTATCAAGACCCTTCGAACTTCACACTGATGCAAGCGGAACTGGACTTGGAGCTGTCCTTTATCAACAGCAAGGAGATAGCCTCAAAGTCATTGCCTACGCAAGTCGTGGCCTATCGAAAAGTGAAGCGAATTATCCAGCTCACAAGAGGGAATTTCTGGCATTGAAATGGGCTGTGACAGACAAGTTTCATGATTACCTCTACGGATCTGAATTCACAGTCGTCACCGATAACAATCCACTCACATATGTCCTGAAGTCAGCCAAGGTCGACGCAATGGGATATAGGTGGTTAGCAGCCCTAGCAGCCTACAACTTTAACATCAAGTATCGTCCAGGAAATCAAATGACGGATGCTGATGCACTCAGCCGACTCCCGCAAGGACCTCAAGAAGAAGATGCAGATTATATGAGAGACAAGGAAAGAATTGACTGGTTAGTAAACCGCACCTCGCCTCTAAACGAAAAACCTGAGATGAAGGAATGCTCTTCTGCGTCAATTAATGCTATTCTCCAGTGTCATGGTGTACAGTCAACTTTTCCATTAACAAAGTTAAACAGTTCTTTCGAAATGAGCAGACAAGAGAAGAAGATACATGCCTTTGCTCAACATGCTTCTGTAACAAACTTGGACAAACCTGCCTTGGTTGAAGCTTTCTCCTATTCGGAAAATGCAGTGCCTGACAGCCTTGCCAATCCACCCTCAGCTAGTGACAAGTCCCTACAGCCCATAGACTGGGAGGAGGCTCAGTCACAGGACGCCGACATCATGAAGATCATATCAGCTCTAAAGTCTAAAACAGAACTGAAGAAAACTAGTACTTCAAAGATGTCTCCTGAGGCTCATGTCTACCACAGAGAAGTAAGCAAGCTTGTCATAAAAAGGAATGTCCTCTATCGCATGGTAACAGACGAGAAAGGAATTGATCGTCAGCAGTTGGTCGTTCCAAAGGATTATCGGAAGGAAGCAATCAAAGGAGTCCACGACCAAGTTGGACATCCATGCAGCAATAGCACATTGTCTTTAGCTCGTCAGCGATTCTTCTGGCCATTCATGGCGACATCCATCCAAACTTACTGCTCCAAGTGTGAAAGATGTATCCGAAGAAAAGCCCGAAAACAGACTGCTCCACTAGAAGCGATACTGCCATCAGTCCCACTAGAACTGGTGTGTATCGACTATCTCTCCATTGAACCGGATAGAGGAGGTGTTGAGAACATTCTTGTCATAACCGACCATTTCACCAAATATGCTATGGCCATACCAACTAAAGATCAAAAGGCCACCACAGTCGCAAAGGCCTTGTGGGAAAACCTCATCTGCCACTACGGTTATCCCCAACACATACTGTCAGACCAAGGACGTGATTTTGAGTCGAAAGTCATCAAGAAGTTATGTGAAATGACAGGAACAAAGAAGATTCGGACCTCACCGTACAACCCTCGCTGCAATGGAGTCACTGAGAGAATGAATCGAACTCTGCTTGATATGCTTGGCACTCTCAATCACAGCCAAAAGAAGGACTGGAGGAAATATGTAAGTCCCCTTGCTCATGCCTATAACTGCATCACACATGATACTACGGGATACTCACCATACTATCTGATGTTTGGCAGGCACGCCCGTCTGCCAATAGACATGATGTTTTGAACAGATCCGGATAGCCGATGCAGCAAAGGACCTCTGCAGTATGTGAAGGATTTGAAAAGACGCCTCCAGTTTGCTTTCGAAGTGGCTAGAGAAAACGCACAGAAGTCTGCAATCAAGAACAAAGTGTACTACGACAGAAAAGCCCATGCATCCACTCTAGAGCCAGGAGATCGGGTGCTCGTTCGCAATGTCGGCGTACAAGGCAAACATAAGATTGCTGATAGATGGAAGTCGGGTGTCTTCCTGGTTGAAAGACAACAAGGCGATCTACCAGTCTATGTTGTCAAACCAGAAAACGGAGACAAACCCTCAAAGACTTACCATCGTAACCTCCTTCTACCTGTTGGGTCGATACCTCTCGACACAGAAGAACCTGAGAGGGACCAACAGCCTAGAAGGCCTTGCACGAGGTCAAGAACCAAAACTCGACCACAATGTGAGCGTGCAAACAATGAGTCTAGTGATGATAATGATGAGTATCAAATTTCTGAGAATGTGACTGTTCGAGTTCTTCCAAACTGCAACTTGAACCCGGAGGCTCAACCCTTCCAGCCACATGATCAGCCGACTCAACCATCATCTCTCGACGACATCTCTAAAACTCACGTAGTTCCGGGCTCTCAGTCAGATGTGCCAACTGCTGGAACCCTCGACCGGGAATCAGGTGCAGTGGACATCGAAACTGATCCTTCAGAACTCGTAGAAAGTAGAGATGCACCCCAGTCGCAGATCTCTGGGGAAGATAGGTTGCCTGGAGGACACACCGATCCTCCGGATACAAGGGACCTTCCTGATCCAGCTGACCTGCATGCTGAAGAAGACCCACAGACGCTACCTGCTGTCGAGGATGCTCAGGAAGCTGTCTTCGACGATGCAGTTGCGGCAGAGAATGTGCCGAGTGAACCTCAGCAGATACAGCCTGTCCAAACTCCTCAAGCACCTCGTCGATCGCAGCGTAGCAGGCAACGACCACGGCGTTTCCGCTTTGATCTCAATGGAGATTCCTTCTGTCAGGTTTTCTTTTCCAATTTTCCAGAAACGGTTTGAAACTAATGATTTAGCTTCCAAACAGTAAAACTAACATTATTAAACTTAACAAGTAAATTGCGTAAATATCACAAAATCTTAAAAATTGTGTTGATGCTATGCCATTATGATGTATGCTTTGCAGTCCTTGTGTGCTCCTTTTTTGTCAACTTGTTCCAGAACCGAAGATGGAGTCCTTAACCGTTGAAGCCCTTCTTCAAGAACTGGAGGTTGTGAGAAGGGAGAGGGATCTATTCCGTATGCAGCGCGACCAGGCCCGAACCAGTTTGAGATGGACGGAGGACCAGCTTGCGGAGACCATCAACTCCCTGAGACAACCAGGAGCACCAGCCGGAAGCAGCCAGATGTCTGCGCCTACAACTGACAAGTCATCAACGTCCTTCAACACCCCATCAAGTGACAGTATCCAGCCTCTTACCCCTCGGGAAGACAAACTCAAAAGCTCCCGCTCAACCTCCTCCTGTTCCTTCGGGAACTCGGAAACCGAGCAGGTGTCTCGAGGGAGAGTCAGACCCCCAAAGAGGACACGGAGTGTCACCGCATCCCACCTAGACGTCTCATCCCTGATGCAGTTGGGTGAGGCTAAAGGAATGGATCCAGACTGCCTTAAGAGAGACCCAGAGGACAAGCGTTCCAGTTTACACCTACAACGCAACTGGCTAGATGTCGACCTGCCCCAGACATCGCCGCTTCTCGTTATATCAGACTCTCTCTTTCGCTCAGTGGATCCAGCATTCTACCCAGGTGTGTTGGCAGATATTCGAGTCTTCGGTGGGATGAAGACACAGGACCTTCTTCCTATCCTGTTCAAGGCAGCTGTTCAAGGTGTCCAAGTTCAGCGCCTCGTATTGTGCGTTGGGCTGAATAATGTCTTGAGTGACGCTCAAGGTTCTGAATTCATCCGTGATGATGTGCAGAAAATAATTCACCTTGCACAGCAAATCTCCTCGTCACTAGTCATGACAACCATTTATGAAGCAGGCTGGCGACGACATTCAAGAAATAAGAACTCTCTTGACACGATCCAAGACTTGCGGTTGAAGTTTAACTGGGACTTGATGTGCCTCTCAAACCAACACAAGTTTGCAGTCTTGGACATGACGAAGATTTTCAAGGACAGGAAAGGAGGTAGGATGCCTGGCTGGTATCTGAGAGATGCTGTTCATCCAACATTGAATGGTACCATCGCCATCGAGATATGTTTGGGACAGGTACTGATGGGGAAAAGCATTGTCCCACCTACAACGTCAGATCCGAGACTTTTCCATGAGAAGTCTAAAAGTGAGAACAAGACTGAGGTGCAGCGACGCAGAGCTTTCTCTGATCAACATCGTCCGCTGGCCAGAAACTTGGACTCTTGGAAGGCTTTACGGGTGACTGTACAGGAGGTGGGCTCTGTCCAAGAGACAGACCAGCACAGTGCAAAGAAGAGACGCTGCTATTGACTCTGAATGTTGCCTGACGTTTTAAACAAAAACAAAAAAAATCAATGTATTGTACTCGAACAAGGTCTTGTTATGTTAAAGGATTATTGGTGTCATCAGGGCATAGGTAGAATTTTCCCTTGCTTTTTATTCCAAGTCCAAATTCTTTTTACAAGGGGGGGAGAGTGTAACGGCCCATATTTATGCATTTTATATACATTATATTTAACACAAATCTGTCCCTTATACTAATTACCAGAGAGGTCAGTAGACTAGGTCAGGGTGACCCTTACAGGGTAATACCAGATGTTAAGCTTTGGGGCAGTGAGAGTTCTGGAGGGGTTCTCATAGACTGGGGGAAAGTTAGACCAAACTGACCAATGGAAATGGTCAGGTGACCAACTCATGCCCGGGAAAGTGCAAAGTAGGCCTCTCTAGATTCTGCATCCAAGCTGTGAACATCTACTGTACCCTGCTCTTTTAATTTCTGATAGGTAAGAACTTATCAAAATTGTATGTTTCTTTCTATTAGTTTGTGATTCTAATTTAAGATGCTATTCTTCATATATGCTCGTGATGCTTGTATTTCATGCACTCACATAATAGGGCATTGTGAATATTTAGTTACTTACTGGCATAAAGGGTTTTGCTTAATTCCAAATTGTAAAGATATTCTTGCCGTGCGGAGATGTTGCTCAGTTGCACAATCCCTTATGCACCCAAAGGCAAGAATAAGGGCATTCAGTAATTCAAAAAAACATATTTCCATTCTGGAAATTGTATTTATGTAACTGTTACTTTCTTTTGGAAACAATTCAATCATTTGATCTGCCAGTCGAAATTCATTTTGCGCATTGCAAAATTCAAAGTACCTCTTTTCCAAATTCTTCCTTTTTTAATAATTCCTAACAAGTTGTTGATAACAACAAATCCATTTCAAATTTACCAGTGTTGATTCCTTTGTCTCAGCAACACGTGGTACTAATTAAGCCCTCAAGCCATGTAATCAACACTGCAGCTCCATTAGGGATTCCCTGTTAGGCTACCCCAACTCTATTTTTAGATTACCTTCTTCAGGGGTTATGGGTAATAAAGATGGCGGCGCCCAATAGGTAAACAAACCGTCGTCTGCTAAAGTTGTCTAACTTTACTAGGGATATCCTTAGTTCTCATTCTTATATATTATTGGGTTTACATTATCTTATGATTAATACAAAAGCATCTTTATCATGTTTAAGTTACAATACTGTCTCATGTTAGAAATTAGTTTGATAAAAGTAATTTCAATTATCTCTCCAATAGTATAATTACTACACATTACTCATATCATCGGCGCTCATGCATCATAATCATTTCATCGGCTAAGCATTAACACTCATTGTTTTTTCATCACAATACATAAGGTTTGTATTCAAATCGGTTGTTTATTTTGATCTGCTTTTCAAGCAATATATTGTCACAATATAATCATGTGATGTTTTTTTCACAATGTCTTGATTAATGCCATCATTGTTTTTCCTCATCCCTCTAATTATTGTTATCAATATTTATTTATACGGTGTGAGGTTTTTTCACAATGATTTAGCCATAATTAACATTATTGTAAACTCTTTATGTTGTCCACTTGATGTGAAGTCACTGTTATCTTAATAATACATTATGTATTACTTCTAGGCACTTTCTATTTTTACCTTCAACTTTTAGTAAAATTTAATTATGTAATATCTTATTATTGCATTTTAATATATTTCATTTTACTAAAGTTAGGTATCCATATTTTGGGTAGTTTCTTGTTATTCTACCTAATGGGTGTATGTACATATTGTTGGAGCCAGTCTCAAACAGACAGTCGTGCCCCATCCTTATTATTTTCCATATAAGTATAGGCCAGGTGCCCTTCATGGTTAATAATTCATTTAAATTACACAATACCGGTGTTGTTAGGTTTTATACCTTATACATATTATACAGTTTGGAGATAAATGATATACCTCCTTAAATTGTTACAGTGTATACTTTTGGCCTAGGGGTAACTATGTGACTTATACTCTACATCAGGTGGCAACTATATTCCCTGTGGTTGGGTGTGATGAAGCTTTAGGGGTGAAGTAACGTAATAATTATAATTTCATACAATTCCTTATTTGGGTGGGTATATGCACATATTGCTGCAAGCCAAATTGTATATTTCAATCATTATATTATCTCTCTATCCTGTAAGTAGTTATCATCACATCCATTATATACCACTTCAATTAAATTAAGATAATAATTTCATTATTTTATAGGCTCTCTAGATTCTGCATCCAAGCTGTGAACATCTACTGTACCCTGCTCTTTTAATTTCTGATAGGTACCCCTTGGATGCACGATCAAGATCAGCATTATCATATCAGTCACTCTGAGAATACATATCATCATTAATCTAATTCTTGTGTTGTGTTGTCTTTGATCAAAGTACTCGTGCTAGCACACTTGCCCATCCCTTTATCGTGAGACAGAAACTTGGCTAATTAAAAGGCAATTTCCGCAAGTCTTACATTGGCACAACTATTCAACCCCTTTCAAAATATAACATTATCATTTGAATAGATATCCCTAAGGATCGCAAAACTAGGGAATCGGGTGCGTTCACATGTAAAACAAGTAACTAAAGAGAGTACTCACTAGGTTTAAACTTATACCACCCATTTTCTTGTCTGAACGTTACGTTTTCAAATTCTTGTCCCTGGTAGGCGAAGAGGAGGCGAGCAAGCTCTGCCCTGGCTCGGACATCGAAATACGTCAGTTTGTAGACCGCCATTGTCAGCTTCAGACACAGAGACCCCTACAGGTACTTTAACTCATGGTCAAGACTGGTCTAAACCACGGATGACCTCAACATGACCTATTCACCAACAGACTGTATGGCGTATCAGTTGCCTGCCGCAGGGATTTACAAGTATACTGATAATGCTACGTCCTCTGTCAAATAGTTGGTCAATAACAATTATCTACAGTATATCTACCCCCACCTTTACGTTATATCCTTTGTTCTAAGTTGCAGGTTATATGCAAAGTTTGGCTATCACATATATGTAACCTCCATTGTCGGTTAAGTGATGTTCAATCAAAGCAAACAGATAGACTTTTTTTTTCAAATCTTTTTATTCATTTCAGTTCGGTGGGTGTACATCTGATAGCATACATAGACATTAAATATCAAACACTAGTTTGGAAAATGATAAAGCAATCATAAAATATAGATAAAGGTAACTAATGTAAAACATTATTTAAGGCTCTCCATTTAATGTTGAAAGATGGTAATGCATTATTTTTACGTGCAATAATGTTTTCAACATGAAAAACATCCTTGACAACACTTATAAAACACTCAATAGATAGTTTGTTTCGTTTAATACTTGATATATGTATATACTTTTTAGCAATTAGTATGATATGAGATACCAGAAGGCTAGCTGAACTGTTACAGAATAAAATATCTAAGTCAGAGATGAAAATATTCAGATGTGTTATATGCTGATTCATAAAATTTTCAACTTTTCTCCAGAATTCATGTACTAATTTGCATTTAATGAAAACATGCTGCAGACTCTCAGGTTCTGATTCGCAAAAAGAGCAAATATTTGTATCAATTATGTTCATTTGCATCAGTTCTTTTCTAGTGTAAATTGCTCTATTGATAAATCTATACTGAAAATCTAAAAGTTTTGCATCTTTAGTACAATTTCTGTATTTTCTGAAAACTGCATTCCATTGAATATTTGAGTTTGCCATTTTTGACAAACTTTCAGTGGAGAGTCATCAGCAAGCAGTTGGTCATAGAATTTTCTGCATCCTTTTAGTTGAGAAAGTAAAACTTGAAGAGTTTGGCTCACTGAGAGATTTTGATTACACAAATTATTCAATAAGAGAATGTGTTTCCATATTTTGGGGATATTCAAAATTATCTTGTTGTACTCAAGGGTTGTTCCCTTTATACCATAAAGAGTTTTAACTTCATTGAAAGGAAAAAAATTGTTATCTCCCCAAATGTCTCTAATTTTCTTTTCTAATGCATTTGTAAAGCGCCTAATATCCACCTCAAGATGCTCAGTGGCGCTAATACAGTGGTAACTGGAAATATATACATAGGTATCTACATGTACACAGATAAAAACAGGTGGGTCTTAAGCTGTGACTTAAATGTATCTTTAGTAGTTGTATTTCTAAGGTTTTGAGGAAGTGAATTCCACAATTGTGGGCTGACAAAAGAGAAGGCACGTTCGAAAAGTCGATTAAGTGATTTGGGTTGAGTTAAGAGGGAGTTACTGGAGGATCTGAGGCTTCGCTGAGGTGTGTATGGAGAGATGAATTCTTTGAGATAGGATGGGAAGTCATCATTGTGGAAACAGTCATAAGTTAGAACGAGGAGTTTGAAAGTAATTCTTGCAGATATTGGAAGCCAGTGGAGTGATCGAAGCACAGGGGAGATGTGTTCATAGCGGGAAGAACGAGAGACACAACGGGCAGCAGAGTTCTGAATTTTTTGCAGTTTTTGGATGGATGTTGAAGACATGTTAGCGTACAGTGAGTTGCAATAGTCAAGTTTAGAAGTTACTAAACAGTGCATCAGCGTCTTGCAGGTTTGAATGTCAAGATAGTGGCGTACTCTGCTGATGTTGTAAATGCTGTAATAGCAAGCTTTGCTGACAGACACAATGTGGGCTTCCATGGACATGGTGGAATCAAGCATGATTCCCAGGTTCCGCGCGTTGTGAGTGGGTCAAACTTCGGCATCCCCAATGTGAAGACACAAAGGGGAAGACTCTAGCTTTTTAAGCCGGTGCTAAGATCCAATGAGAAGAAATTCTGTTTTTTCTTCATTTAACGTGAGAATTGTGTGAATATATATTGTTGTTTATAGTATTTACCCCATAAAGTTAATATTTCGTGCCAAAAAGGGTTATCTACAGATATGTGCTTTCCTATATTTGCCCCAAGAAGAAATATCTTATTAAATGGGAATAAACTTGGATTATAAGTTGAGGTTTTTTAATATACCTCCTCAGGCAAGATAGTTTGAGTGCACTTATAAAGGATCTAACATCTATCACTCTTAGTCCACCTTCTTCATATTTTCTACAGATAGTTGTCCTTTTGATTTTATCCTTCTTGCCATCCCACAGGAAGTTGTATATAATATTGTTCAAATGGTCGAGGATTTCTTTTGGGGGGGTTGGCAATACAGAAAAAATATGGACTAAAGTTGATAATGCTAGAGTTTTTAAAACTGTAATTTTACCTTGTAAAGTAAGTTTTCTTTTTTTCCATCCTGCAAGAAGTCTTTTTATTACTTCTAGTCTTTTTCTAGTATTGATTACCCATAGATCTTTTAAATCAGGATTGAGAAATATACCAAGGATGTTGACGTTATCCTGATGCCAATCTAAGCTACTTTCCGAACATAGTATCACTCTGCTTCCGGTCATTGAACCAATCCAAATGGCCTTTGTTTTTTCGATGTTTATCTTAAGACCTGACATTTCAAAAAATGTATGAAGTGTATCTAGAGCAGCTTTAAGACTGCTTTCAGATCCGTCTAAATATAATTGAGTATCGTCAGCATATTGTCCCATCTTATATTCTTCATTATTTAGTTTAATGCCTTTGATATCATTATTGTCTCTTATCATAATTCGAAGAATTTCAGCCACAAAAATAAACAAATATGGGGATATTGGATCTCCTTGTCTACAGCCTCGTTCATTAGAAAAGAAAGAATAAAGATGACCATTTTGAATTACACATGAAGATGCATTTAGCATTAGTATCTTTATCCATTTAAATATGTAGGGTCCAAAACCAAATTTTTTTAAAACTTTAATTATAAAATCCTTAGAAACTGTATCAAAAGCTTTCTCAAAGTCAATAAGAATCAAAAGGCCTGGTTTATTTTCTTTTTTCAGTTCAAACATGATATCATACATTAATCTAACATTATCACTGATGCATCTACCAGGTATAAAACCTGTTTGATCCGAATGTATGAGCATATCTAAAGTCTTTTTCAGTCTGTTAGTAATACAAGAGCTTATTATTTTATACATGGTATTCAGAAGTGAAATAAGGCGCCAATTCTTCATAAATCTTCTATCTTTATCTTGTTTTGGAATGCATGTTATTACACCTCTATTAATAGTATAGGATAATTGATCTTTATCAAAAACTTCCTGAACATATCTGAATACCCAAAACTTCAGGTCTTTCCAAAACCATTTGAAAAATTCAACAGGAAAGCCGTCCAAACCGGGGCTCTTATTATTTTTCATGGATTTAACTGTTTCAGAAAGTTCCTTCATTTGTATGGGTTCATCAAGCTTATTCGCAAAAGAGGTGTTAAGTGAAGGTGTATCAACAGTATTTAAAATTCCTTCTGTATCACAATCAATGTTATCAGCAGCATAAAGTTTATGATAAAAATTTTCTTGTTCATTGAGAATAGCTCTCCCATTGGTCAAAAGTTCTTTTTTTTCATTAATTAAGGAGTTGATGAGTTTGCTTGTATAATTTCTATTTTCTAAGTGACAAAAATATTTTGTTGGTTTTTAACCTTCTTCATACCATTGAATTCTATTTCTTATTTGTCTACCTTTTTCTTCTTCCTCTTTAATTTTTTCAAGTTCTGACATATATTTGGATAATCTAGCAAATGTGTCTTCGCTGACATTTTGAAAGTTCATCCTCCAGAATTTGTATATCTTTTTCTAACCGACTAGTTTTTTCTGTTTTAATTTTTTTAAGGTATGATGCAAAAGAGATGGATTTTCCCCTGACTTTCATAAGAAAGATTTCCAAAAATAACTCAGCAGAAATACTAAGCTTAAGTTTTAGGTCATCACTGTCCTTCGTGTTAGTATTTTCAGAGACATATTCTTCTTTAGTTTCCTCCAATAATTCTTTCACAAGTCTGTTATAGTCTTTATTGTAAAGAAGGGAAGTGTTTAATTTCCAATATCCATTCCCTGTACTGTGAACATTTGAGAAAATTAATGAAATTGCTGAATGATCTGATTTGTATCCAGGCAATATTGAAGTTTCTACAGTTAAATTAGATATATCTTCAGATACTAGAATGAAGTCTAATCTGGCTTGTTGCCTGGGATTTTTTTTCCACCAAGAATATTTTCTTACATTTGGGTTTCTTGTTCTCCAAAGATCTATCAAGTTATTTGACTCTATGTTTTCTATTACAATCTTTCTAGCTTTTGGATTATTAATATTTTTGTAATTTTCAAGATCAATATCAGGATTAATAACGAAATTCCAATCTCCACAAATAATTTTTGATTCATTATCAAACTCATTTATGGTTTCAAAAAGAGAAATATAAAATCCTGGATCATCTTGGTTTGGTCCATATACAGTGGTAAGGGTTAGCCTTATACCTTCAACTGTAATATCAGCCACAATGTAATTTCCATTTGGGTCTGTTTTATATCTATGTATATCTAGTTCTATATCATTATTAAATAAAACAGCAACCCCTCTTGAATTTGAAGCATAAGGAGCAATGATACTCTTAACACCCCATTCATTTCTCATTACATTTTCATCCTCCTTTTTAATATGTATGTCTTGGAGGCATATAATTGAAAAATGTTTCTTACGCCATAAATTCATTACTTCTTTTCGTTTAGATTTTTGGGCTAACCCTCTGCAATTAGCAGAGATTACTTTGACTTTATCTGTCATATTGGGGTATGAATGAGATTAAATGGGTTTTTGTAATAACAGACATAATCACACCCACCGAAATGAAAGATTTTTCAAAATATAGAAGAATAAAATAGTTGCATAATAACATAAACAGAAAAATTGGTGGCGTTTTTTCTGAAGACCTCCATCATGGAAATAATAAACAGGGTTTATGTTAGGCCATTTCAACATGTTCAATATAGCACATCACCTTACTTGTAAATCATAAATGTCGGCGTTCAAAAGAAAATAAGTTTCGGTAGCTTACGAAAATCCTGATACCGAGATTTTTATAACAATCAAAGTCATCCGACGTTTATAAATGTCAGAAACAATCAGAATCTAGTAAACAGGAAATGAGTAACAAAGGGAAGTAACTCGCATTACTGTGAAAAACTTAAACAGCCTCATACAAGAAAACTCAAAGTTTCAATAATATTTAAATGATTATCATCCTGATTATTACAGAGTCCACAGCAGAGTATGCGATGGCAAGCAAACATATCATAGTCCTAAGTCCAGATAATAATGAAATCACATATTGACAGTCACATACTCGGAAATGGGCTAATCACACCACAGGGTAGTGCACTCACGTGAATTAACTCTCTCGCTGCTCGAGGCCGCAGGTTGTTTCTTAGCTGTCTAAAGCACTTGTCATGAAAACAGATATAAATAAATAACAAATCTTCATTCCCCAATCCTCTGCGCGAGAACCACTGAGAAATGCGATGCATGAAACTCAAACACAGAGGCGATAACTAAAATAACTTTTGAGTTTACTCATACATCGTTGATGTTATTTAGACAAAAGTGTTCGATGCCGGGCTGCGACATGTTCAAATATATCCATTTTAACACTGTTTAGACGGCGATTTTGTCGATATCCTCCGAAAGATCGATGTTTTTCCACGGTTGAGTGGCATTCTTTCGGTGCTGCAGGGTTATCTCTAGACCTCGTTCAAGAATTTTCTAGTTTGAACCTTCAGAGATTGTCTCATGCTGAAAGCCTTAGCAGCGAGCTTACCTCGGTATTTCTTGAGTGGGACCGGTAACAGGCCTACCAAAGAAAAAATCGAATCGCAACGGAAAGCAGCGAAACGACCACATAAAGAGACGAAATCGCATCACAACATTGGGTAAGTCCGTCCGGATTGAGATCTTCTTCTCCCTGAGACTCGCTCCATTACGGAAGGATGAGTTCAGTACCTGTTGTCTGTCGTTCATCTCGATGAACTTAATAACAATAGGTTAGACTTGTTAAATCTAGTCATTTTATCAAATTGTAAATGATCAGTTCATAAGCAATGATAGTTAAATTCGGACCACAACCCACAAGCAGCGAAATTAGCAGTTGAGATACCAAGCATCCTTGAAAGTTGGTGTACCTCCTTTTGTGCCCTAAGTACATTCCCTTTAGGTAGATTAATAGGTAACGATATAAAAGTCTTTTCCATAAGGGATCTTGTCATATCTGTTAAAATCTTTTTTGCGACTAGGTGTCTTAACAGGTAAATACGCCCTTTATCATCCCGTTAGTCAGACACAGAGACCCCTACAGGTACACAAACCCCCGCTAAACGCACTTTACTGTTTAACTTAACTGCATATTCCGAAAATATTTTTTTTTTCAATGTGACAACCTTTGGAGGGGTTTCCTGCTGGATTGTTAGCCAAATAATGACCTGCTTCTGGCGTACAGGCAATCAAAACTCGGGCATGTCCTCGTTGATTCATCATAACCGCTCAGACATGGTCAATAAAGACCACATAGATAAGTATAAGATGTAACGAACGCAACTACCTAGCTTTCATTGTTACGGGGAAACTTGCTATTGCAAAACATTTCGACTCAAGACGTAGTATGGAATCTATAGACATTTCTGTGTGTTAGTTATAAGATATGTGACACAAACATCATGAGTGTTACTATTATATTTTATCATAATGCAACCTTTGTAAAATAACATTTTTGGCTTTTGACCAAAATGAAGTTTTGATCTAAACATTAAGAAATCGAGAGTAAAACACATAAGATTCTTTTGTTTCAAACAGTATTTTTGAAAAAAAATATTAACTTGCTTCAAACGTTTATAGCAATACTTCTAAAGTCCTATTTTACAATAGAATCATTTATTTCCCTTTTACTAAGATCGTGCAACTCGTAATAAAGCTAGTTATAAAAGTATTCCATTAGACATTGTACCAATAACATCAATTTGGTTTCAATGTGGAGCAGATTGGTGTAATGGTAATATGGCGTGCTGGAGCAAATGGTCCGGGTTCGAATAACGGTCGGGTAATCAAACATTTATGATCGTTGCTTTGTATTGTGTTGTGTCCTTTGGCAAGACACTTTTTCCACGTTGCGATCAGTCTACCCAGCTGTACAAATGGGTACGATATTATTGTTTTATCTTAGTATCGCTAGGGCAAACATCTATTAAATATCTAATAAACGTTTTAACTTGATATTTAAGTATGACAAACTAATACCCTCATAGTCGCTATGTAATTGCAAATCGTGAATCCATACAGTCATGGTAGCGTCAGCCATGCATTTACAAAACAGTAATTTGATAAATGCTCACTAACAAGGAAGCAGAAAGCAGTCATACGTCATACATTCAATGTCATATAAAGCTAAGTGTCACGTTCTTAAACTTGAGATACGACAGTCAATAAACCATTTTTGCCACTTAAAAGTTAAATGGACATGTTGAGGAAACTGAGTTCGTGGGTTTCTTTTGTCCCATTCAGAAACATACATGTTTACTTTACACAAAAGGCTTCATCAACTTGTCCTAGGTGCAATCCGACGCTCGACTCTCATACCCTGGGTTACAACCCTAGTCAATCCTACGCGCTGTGACTTGTGGCCTATAAACTATCTACTGCATTCTTTGTTATGGATCACTGTGGGAATCATACATATCTCTTAGTGATCAAAGAATCTCCCAGAATCTTCCAGAATCTTTGAAAACTCCTACAAGGGAGATATGACATTTTCAGTCTAACGATTCCACCGTTACTTCCACGCGTGCTACTGGACATCCTAATCTCATATCTGCCTTTCATGATCTCTTTTCATCATTCCGACAGGTGAGACTGAAGAATTCAAACTGTTTTAAATTGTTTCTGCATATCAACATGATTCAGGTATAGTCGACATGATTAATGATAGTTTTGATAATGTCAAATTGTCTAATATGTAAATAAACATTGAGCCGACACATTATTTATGTTCCACAGCTGTCATTTGTAGGAATGTGTCTGTTGTTAAGTCGCCATTTATATACCACATTTACAATATTTAGAGTAGTTAGATATTGACAGCGACCGCGTCACACACTAAACTGACATCAAAATAAAACTTAAAACACTAGGGTTTTTTTACCTAACTTGCACATAGCTTAGTATACTTGTAGTTGATTCCAGCAAAAGAAAAACTTTAATTTTCCAAAATGAAATTATTTTTCAGATATCACGTAGCAATGTCTCTACAAGTCTGTCCATGAGGAGACTATCACTACTCGACTAGTCGACTGGGAAGTACCACATAATACAATGACATATAGGATGCTTCATAATTTTTTATGTGGTTTATATTTCAGCGAAAATTCCATATGTTCTCAGATGAGTTCAAATCCGCTGGCTAAACATTGTTAAAGCATAAACCTATATCTGTATGAATTCTCTTTCATCATTCAATTTGTATCGATTGCTTGATAAATAACGATGTTAATTCATGCAATAAAGAAGTTGACTTTTCGTCTTCGTTTTTTAACTGTCCTACATTTGGTAGAACCTTACTCCTTTAAAATATGTTTTTCGTGATTTGTCATCCCTCCATCTTTGTCGCACCGATTCTTGGTTAACCATTTGTCGTAGAAAATGACCATGACAATATATGAATGTATTAAATTGTGTTCAATAACAGCAATAATATTATTAAAGTTCCTCGTTGTTCTCAACCATGGGACAGTGATTTTGATGTCAAGAGTTGTTTTCACGTTATCAACTTTTAATCAAATATCAAATTATTTATTTGTTTTAATGTGATTGATCAGAGATTCACGAATCATTATGTGCACCTGTTACAGTAGGTAAATAAGAAAATATAAGGGAGAGTTTAAATTGCTCCCTGACTCGGATATGGTTAGTAACCCTAATTATTTGTAAAGGGATAACAAACGATAACTATAGCCATACGAGGTAGACAGGCCGGAGAAGAGGAAGGAGAATACGTCGGAAACAGACAGAAGCAGTGTGAGCGTCATCACTGGGAACCAGAAAGAGCATCTGCAGGGGAGACAGTACTGGTACAGGAGAGAACATAAGCACGGAGGAGAGAACATAAGCACGGAGGCTAGAGCAGAAACGCACAGGTCGAGCAACACCAGAGAAGGGTAAGAACTACACACTACTACCAGAAACACAGGAAAGAGACACACCAGACAAACAAATTAAAAGAGAAAAGATCACAAAAGCAAAATGCCAGAATACAAACTGACATATTTCGACTTCCGGGGTAGAGCAGAACTGGCCCGTCTTTTGTTTGCATACCAAGGACAGAAGTTTGAAGACATTCGCATTCGACGGCGTGACTGGCCGACCTACAAGTCGTGTTAGTAATGTATATATTACCTCTATTGTCCTTATAATCCTAATATAATAATATATGCTTCTCTCCATATACTTCCCTTCCCGTCGTTTAATTATCTCGTCCCCTTCCTCTGCCTTATTCGTCTTTGTTTACCAATTTGTTTTCTTCTCCTCTCTCTGCATCGTAGTAATCATTTCCTCAAAGTATCCCTGTATTTTCACTCCCCATGTGATTCCAGTGTTTTCACTTCCCTGGTGATTCCCATCTTTTCATTTCATATAATAAAATGCGCAATTCCAACTTATTTCCTACTCACATTTTTACTCGGATATTAAGATTATGCTATTCTTATAGACAGCAAAGTCACGATTTGTAAGTTAACCCAGATTCCAAGGAAATATTGATTTTGTTTTTATGAATCTATTTTAACGCTTTTCTCCAACGCAGCCACCCCTTTTGGTCAACTTCCGGTTTTGGAGATCGATGGTAAAGAATACTCTGAGAGTGTCGCCATCAACAATTATCTGGCAACCGTGTTTGGTGAGGAGGGTATTACATATCAAGCTTTAATTCAAAGCAACGTTCACGCTGAGCGTAAATTTTCGAAGCTCTCTTAGCACAAAGATAGTCGTAACTTTCACACATTAACATTAGCTTACAACGGTCTTAGCACGAAGAGAGCTTCGAAAATTTAGGCCCTGACACACTTGTACATATTACCTTTTAAGTATCAATGCATTAAAGTGGACTGTTTTATACCTACCTCTTCCCCTATTTTAAATATTGAAATGTATGACTATTCTGCATTGTCAATTATGTGTTCTGTTGTGCATGTTTATTTTTATTCAATAGCATCTTTGTAGATTGGTGTATATTATTAATATTGCAAATTGAATGGACAAACAGATGCATGGACGTACACTTAGCTTCTTTTAATTTTAATTGATTATGTTTAAATAAACTGATCACATAGAAACCATTGTGTAAGATAAGATCACAAGTGAAGGACGATAGCATTTGGCGTGATAAATTGTTGCTCACACGCCATAATGTACTGCATTGCAAGAAAAGTTAATATGAAGAAGGTATGCTATAATTAAAAGACGTTTCATTTAATCTTTCTTTTGAGGATATTTTACAGAAGATTCTGTTTGATAATTATTTCAACGATATTTTATAGATGTTACATTGATCTCGCCGTTGTATTTATTTTAAGCGTTTTCACATGTTAAGAGTTAAATTATTTACACCTGTGTTTTTCTCCTTTAATTAGGAAAACTGATTTCTATATATCCTCTTTACAGGACTGTACGGTAAGACAGCTCTAGATCGATTGCAGATCGATCAGGTGATTGGGAAGACTCAGGAGACCTCGGCCGCTATCATCGACTGGCTTCATGCCCGAGTGGATAATAATGGAAAAGCGGTAATAACTTTTATTGACGCGTTATAACATCGATCATATCTATGTCGTTATTTTTTTCACAGTGGCAATGTTTTTGGGTTTTTTGTTATAAAAAAACAATAACAAATATAGTCGCAAGCGACGGCAAAAGGATTCAGTGCGCTAAAAGCACATTCAGTACAAACATAATGATGTTAGCAATATTCCCTGAAAGTTTCATGAAAATTGGTGCATGCATTAAGCTACAACAGCATGCTTTATCTGATTAAGTCTCATTACTATACTGTGATTATTGCAAAGAAGTTGATAATGTGAAAGAAAATGACAATTACGAATTCGTCATTGTTTACTTTTTTGTTTGTATTGTTTAAATGCTTCTTTCAAAACAAGTTTCAAGTCTCTAAGTGCATTTTGATAAATTAGCCCATATTAATTTTGAAAAAGGTATTTTTCCCGATTTTGATCGATTATTTTATCGCGACCAATGTTTTTATTGATTCTTAAAGTGTGCATAGTCGTCTTACATTTCTACAAAAATGGTGAAAATCTGAGTTCAACTTTTTGAGTTATTGCCATTTGAGCACTGGACATTGGTCACATGAGCAATATCACCAAACTTTGACGGGTTGCCGAAAAGAAATTGTTGAATCCTTAATAATTTATAATTTATGAAGAAGCTACATACACCCACATTATAAACCGAACATGGTTGCCTACCAATTAGAGTACTGCTCGCCAGGGGTCAATACCATATGAACGCCATAAATTCAACCAATAGGACTGCTTGTTGTCATAGGCTCGATGCCGATTGGCTGAGTAAAAGATCACAGACATAACCCCGATCTTACGTCCCCTTGAACCAACGCGGTATTATGATTTTGATGGGGTTGTGAGGCAAAACATAAGTTCCTTGTATTAAAGGTAAAAGGTTTGTTATGATTGAAGTTAGAGAAAGTGCACGCTTTCAAAATAATGTTAATTACACTGATACACTATTATTTTTTTCCAGAATGAACTTGAAAAGGAAAATCTGGAGATCAAATTCCCGAGATTTTTGAGTATTTTTCAGAAAATACTTGAAGAAAACGGGACGGGATTCTATGTAGGAAACGAGGCGAGTTTTGATTTATTTCTCATATCTTTATTTTTATTTTGTAATGTACAAGGTTTATTTACACTGAAATGAATATAGCGACTGCAGATAGGGTTTAATATTGCTATTTAATGGGTGTATGAAGTGTTGCATTGTTCCTTTTACCCTTGATAGATGGTACGAGTTTCTTCCAGTTCTTTCAGTGATAAGTTGATCACCATGAACTTCGGTCAATTGTTTAAAAGATCAGGAGCACACTTCTTTAACTCATGTCAAACGCATAATATTCAGAGGGTTAAACATATAATTACTCGACCCTATCATCAGTAGTCCATTTGAGGTATTGGGTGCGCATAGCTTCCTGAATTTGGTTCGTTGCTTCTAAAACTGCTTTTAATTATCGAAAGCAATAAGACACGTTTATATGTGTAATCATAAGATCTTACAACGTGCTAACTATGCATTTAAAAAAATCATAACACGCTTTAGTGTTATCATGGAAAAATCGGATTTTAATTATTCAAACTTAATGATATGAAGTCGTACCCATGGGAATAAATTGAAATAAGTATTACTTCAACTCATTGATACCTGATTTATCATTCCAGATTACCTACGCTGACATTGCTGTGTTTGACGTCATTGACATTTTCTTCCCAAACTGGTTGCTGGAGAAATATCCGAAGGTCAAGGCCAACCAAGATATGGTGAGAAACCATCCTCGACTCAAGAACTACATTGTAACCAGGATAGCAAGTCGTTTGTGATGTCATCAGTTATTTCGTTACCGAGTTTCAACAACCTTTTCCCATTTTCATTACCTTTCTTGTGAACCTCAATCTCTGCTATCATTAAAGAAATCTTGCACTTTGTTTCATTCTGACCGTCATCTTGTTTTTAGGATTGTTACATAAAAAAACTTCGCTGTATATTTACTTATTTTTACAACTTTATAAAGATAATGTTTGTTTACAAATGATTAATGGGAAGACTATAAACAACAGTGCCTTACATAATAATGCTATAGTAAGGCTTTTTGCAATCGCGGCGCCAATGAATGGCTTCAATTCTAGTTCCTGTTTTATTTTACCGAGTGTGCACTTCAATTTACCAAATTGTCAATTAATAATAAATAAATATGTTAGTATCAGTTAATTGTTTTAACTTGGTTGTGTTATAACCGATAATTATATACATTTGTAAACTAGAATGTCACCTTGGATTTCGTTTCAACAAGCAATACCCCCGATGTGATATTCCTTTTAAAGTTCTCTTCCCTGGAAAATCCTGACTCAACTTGTTTACTGTGAAAGCCGAACGCTTCCACAAGGTTTTCGAAGGTTAAAGGGAAGTAACTCCACATAGACTAGGTGGCTATGGTAGCCCTCGCCCAGAAATTATCTTGTCGCTTATGTAAGGAATTTCAGCTTAAGTCTAAGCAATGTCATGAGTGCTTGTAGATTAAAAACAGTTGTTGATGTAGTCAGCGTTCTGTTACAGTAGTAGAAGTATTTCTAGGGGGAGTAGTGTTAGAAGTTGTAATAGTGGTAGACGACGTATGTATGTATTAGAAGTAGACTGGTTAATACAGCTAAATTTAATGAATTTGAAGGTAAAGGGGCAGTGTATGCCAAACTTGTTACTGATTAAACTGATTAACATCAGTATGGATAATATTTAAGAAAATGATACAAGGAAAATAAAAGTGTGAATTAGTGAGTGAAGGAAAGGTCTTATTGATCTGTGTTAAATTCTGTTATCAACATGAAGTATATTTTGCATGTAAACTTACACCTTTATCGATATATAGAGAATCTCACCCAAGTGTCTTCTGATATCAATTATATCAACACGAGTTGATGAAAGTTATAAATGTCCGAGGCTTGCCGAGGATATTTTTACTTTTATCAACGAGTGTTGACATATTTGATATCAGAAGACACGAGGGTGAGATTCTATTTATCATCCAAAATCATTTTTCATTACATTTGAATGACAAATGAATATCACTGAACACAGTGCTGCCCTAGGACACCCAGTGCGGTGATGTCATAGCATTGTGGCGTCGTAGTCTTTATGGCGTCATAGCATTGTGATGTCATTACTTGATGATGTAAAACAACTGTGATGTCATATACTTGACGTCAGAGGGGCATTGTTCAAAATCTACTGCCAAAAGATATCTCCTGTGGAACATAGTTTTGGATGATAAATATGTATATGTATTCTGTATGTTGATATCAAGAACAAACAAATAAATAAATAGGAGTAGTCCACTAAACTCATGGCAAAAGAAAGGTTTCACTCATTTTTCAAGTCTATAAAATAAAAACAAACGCAGATATGAGAATTCTGACGATAAGTTTTAAAACAGAAATCATTTTCCAATATTCTCTTTCTAAAAGCTTCTTAATATCGGCATCTAATTTTCCCCAATACACAAGGAAAGAGACAGGGGGGGTCAATGTCAAGAATTACACAAATGTGGAGTTATAAGACAAGTGCACAGAAACTCTCAGTAGTCAAAGGAATCACGGAGTCTGTCATCAGTAGCGAGTTTGACCAACCTTGGCATCAATGCAAGCAAGTACACGCCTCCTCATTGAAGTCGTCAGGCATCAGATGACATCAGCAGCAATCCTGTTCCATATGTTTAACAGAGCTTCCTCAAGTTCCTGCTGGTTGTTCTGAGGTGCCACCAACTGTCTCAAATGGCGGTCAAAGTGATCCAAAAGGTGTTCAATGGGGTCCATGTCTGGTGAGTTTGCTGGCCACGACAAAACAATGATGTAGGCGTTCTCGAGACAGTCTCTAACAATTCGGGAAGTGTGAAGTCTTGCGTTGTCGTGTTGCAAAATTAATCTTCCTGGCTGTTGCTGGATGAAAGAAACGACGATAGGTCTCGATACCTCATCAATGTATCTCTGGCCAGTCACGTTCCCTCGCAGAAAACCAGCGGCGTCGTGATTTGGCCAAAATGTTTAGCACGTGTTTGTGAATGCACAATTCCAGTGGCTCCGTTCGATGCAATGCGTTCGTGTAGAGAAACAATGCAGTAATACTATTATTTCTGCTTAGAATCAAACCCGTACCAGCCCTCTTAATGTTTTCATGAAAAAAAGAGAAACCTTTCTTTTTCCTTGAAGTTTAGTAGCAATGTAAGTAAATAAGTAGTAGTAATAGCAGAAGTAGTACTAATAGTAGGCCAAGGAATCGGAGCATTAGTATTTATGGCAGTAACAGTAGAAGTAGTAGTAGTAGTAGTAGTAGTAGTAGTAGTGGTAGTAGTAGTAGTAGTAGTAACAGCAGTGGTAGTAGAAGTAGTAGTAGTAGTTGTAGTAGTAGTAGTAGTAGTATTAGTAGTAGTAGTAGTAGAAGTAGTAGTAGTAGTAGTAGTAGAAGTAGTAGTAGTAGTAGTAGTAGTAGAAGTAGAAGTAGTAGCAGTAGTAGTAACAGTAGTGGTAGTAGAAGTAGTAGTAGTAGTAGTAGTTGTATTGGTAGTAGTAGTAGTAGTAGTAGTAGTAGAAGTAGTAGTAGCAGCAGCAGAGGAAGTAATATTAGTTGTTGTTTTTATTGTTGTAGTAATGATAACAATTACATGGCTATGTATGGTAGACAGTCGTAAATGAACGCATGTATGTTGATATGTATGGTAGACAGTGGTAGAAGATCAACTGTGTGTAGCTGTGTATGATAGACAGTGGTAGGAGATCATCTGTGTGTAGCTGTGTATGGTAGACAGTGGTAGAAGATCATCTGTGTGTAGCTGTGTATGGTAGACAGTGGTAGAAGATCACCTGTGTGTAGCTGTGTATGGTAGACAGTGGTAGCAGAACATCTAATGATAGACATAGAGTTTAATGCCATGATTAAAAACTTAGAATGTTCCCGAACGATATATCCGATCTAGATTTTTTTACCTTCCCCTTGTTTATCACAAATAGATAAACATCAGTTCCTTTTTTTTCGATCTTGATATATTTAGTTTCACTCATATCAGCATTTTTGTATGATCTTGCAGAGGTATCTGTTAGAGACGTCCTAACTATAGGAATAGCTACCAAGGATTTACATCAAGGTAATTTCAGTTTTTTGAAAACCTCAGAATCTTGAATATCTATTTTCTGTTTTTTTTTGGTCTATTCATTTATCTCACATTAGTGTACGCCTCTTGAAGTTTTACCATGTAAGATAAAACGAGACGAGATCAAGATCTTGCTTAAATTTATATGTTTGGTTTATCATTTATCGCGCTATAAACTATTAATTAAACGCATGAATGTAGGTTTGAGGCATAACAAATGGCAATGTCTGTTGATTAATGAATGAATAATAAATGAATGAATGAACAACACAATCTGCATCTTTGAGATGAATGTGAAGGTTTGTTTTGTAGGTTTTCAGAGGCATTTCTCACAATACCTACTATAGCAGTGCCCGGCATCGTACACACAGGAACTTTAACTTTAAAATAATCACATTTCAATGGTATATAAAGTATAGATGATGATATCCAAGTGAGTACACCAAAAGACTAAAAGACGGACAAACGCCATCTTGTCGGAGAGGCTCGAAGTCATGACTTTCATCCTTCCTAATGTCAAATCGTACACAATGCCATCTGAAGTACTAGTATACTTACCACCGATTCTTTATCAGGTTTCATACTAATCGTAGATCGTTAAAGACTTTCGTTAATGCGCTTGTCTGTTCTGTAGCATATTAGTTTAAGGGAGGATTTATCGTTATCTATATTTCAAATGACCTTAGTAAATATATTCAATCTCCTGTGATTGTACTATTCTTATACAAGACTCGTTAGCGTTGTCGTGTTTCTCTCCATTCATAACCATACAAGTAACTGATCATAATGTTAATAATATAAAAATTGAAAAGAGAAATTTTGTGCAATAAAAAATCAATTGAAACCTTCTTTGTGAGTAGTTTATACCTTTCTCAACAAATACATCAACCGCGATTTGGAGAAGACTACTTTTTTAAAATATGTTATGTTCGCTACATAGCTATCTCAAAAAGTGGTAAGTTGTATCCCTTTAGAGTGTCAGGCCAAGGTTCGGCCCACTAAACAGCGCGCACCTGGGGGCCAGGGATCTATAAATCAAAGCAAGTATATCTGACCATCAGGTCCCACTCTAGATCTCCTCTTGAAGGGTTACGGGGCGACACAGGTCTGCAGACGACGTTACAAACACCCTCGCCTAACTCCTATACTCAACAGTCGGCTGTATTGATAAGTCATCGCTTCTGCACTTGATGACCTCTCCGCGCTCAATTTCTGGAACTCTAGACTTGCTGAGTCTCTGCAGGTGAATGTTATTGCTAAATCTGGAGTAGTAGACCAGTCCCGCCGCTTTCTACTTGGCACAGTAAGAGAGAAGACGAGTGTTTTATACAGGGGTGGTGCAGTACAGGGTCTGGTAGTGCATGCAGGTACACCTCACCCCACCTGACGCTCTACTGGTAGCGAATAGACGGGGTAACTGTCGAGGGTGAGATGGGGCTAAAGGAGAGGTGGGGTAACTGTCGAGGGTGAGATGGGGCTTAAATAAGGGTAGGGTAACTGTCGAGTGCGAGGTGGGGCTAAAGGAAGGGTGGGGTAACTGTCGAGGGTGAGATGGGGCCAACATAAGGGTGGGGTAACTGTCGAAGGCGAGGTGGGGCTAAAGGAAGGGTGGGGTAATTGTCAAGGGCGAGGTGGGGCTAAAGGAAGGGTGGGGTAACTGTCGAGGGTTAGGTGGGGCTATAAGGAGGGTGGGGTAACTGTGGAGGTCGAGGTGGGGCTAAAATAAGGGTAGGGTAAGTGTCGAGGGCGAGGTGAGGCTAAAGGAAGGGTAGGGTAATTGTCGAGGGTGAGGTGGGGCTAAAGGAAAGGTGGGGTATCTGTCGAGGGTGAGGTGGGGCTAAAGGAAGAGTAAGGTAATTGTCGAGGGTGAGGTTAGGTCTAAAGGAAGGGTGGGGTAACTGTTGAAGGTGGGATGGGGCTAAAGGAAGGATGCGGTAACTGTCGAGGGTGAGGTTTTGTCTGAAGGAAGGGTGGGTAACTGTCGAGGGTGAGGTGGGGTAACTGTCGAGGGTGAGGTGGGGTTAAGGACGTTAGGGGTAACAATCGAGGGTGAGGTGGGGTTAAGGAAGGTAGGTGTAACTGTCGAGGAAGACAAACGGTGGAGATAAGATTGATCACAGACACACCTGTGGAAGAAGGGACAGGGCGCCTCGTGATCAATAAAGGGGTTGACAAATGAGGGAGAGGTGGGAGTGGTGAGGTAGAGGTGGGGGAACCGGTGACGGAAAGGTGGGGTAGCTGATTTTGTAAATTGGGTAACTGATATGATGTAAGAAGTGTAGGAACGGAACCTATGAGGGGTAGATGATTTTACTGGTGAGGGGGAGGTTGAAATGGTTGATGAAAAGGTGGGGTAAGTGGTGAGGGAAAGGTGAGGTAAATGATTATAATGTGGGGCTAAGACGATGCAACTGGTTAGATAGAGTGGTAGGAAGGTGGTGCTGGAGGGAGGGAGGGTTGGGCTACTGGTGAGGAAAGGGTCGGGTGCTGATGGTCTGTTTCTTGTAAAAAGAGAAGCGCATATTTAGGATTTCAAATTTTTTAAATGCACCTGTTTTGAAAAACAAAACAAACGACGCATATGTCTAATCAAAAGTAAAACTGTGCCGCAGGGCAAATAAGAGATAACCAAAAATGCAAATAGAATAAATAGTTTTGATGATTAAGAAATGTGATGTTATGAATCTACTGAAGGCATCGGCGTACAGCGTGCTGCGCAGGTAATTTTGCATTTGAACAAAAGTATAGGGATGTAGGGTTTTCTTGTGTCCGAACTAATGTTAAAGGTGGGTTTCATCGCTGATTTTCATGAAATGACAAAGACCGGAAGATGATGATGATTATTGACGATGATGATGTTGTGCTTGATTACGGTGATGATGGTTGTTGATGATGATGATGATAATGATGACGACGATGATGACAACGACGATGACGATGGTGATGACGACGATGACGATGATGATGTGTTTGATGACCGTGGTAACGATGGTGATATTGAAGATATTATCATCTATACATATTGCTCTATCCATAAGTTCTGAAAATATTACTAAACGTAGCATCGCACCGTTTAGGTTGTACAGGAGAAAAAATGCAATAACAAGTCAGAAACACCTTCTGTTATACACTACCATCTGTTGGAGATCGATTTGGGTTCAGTTGTACAAAACATATCGACCACAGCACCGCACCTACATTGTGGCACTCGGGCGACCTCTCTCGCCTTATTACAGTTCAGTAGTTGTTGAAGAGATTTTATGATCAAGTATTACTCAGGTCTCATAACACGCATCACTGAATTCATTAAAGTGATTGTACTTCAAAGAAGTTGATATCAATCAGGATCTATCTTGACTTCTTCGAAGAACATGTGATTTCCTCTATAGATCGGTATCAGACATTCAGTGTTTCTCTATCCTATTCTTATTTCAAAATTGTGACGCGTGATTTTCATTCCAATTCTAATAACTTAATTATTAAGGGCATTAACTATACTGTTTAAACTTATATTAAAAAACTATATAAATGTTTTTAAATCTCTGTGTAGTGAACAATTGATAGACGCGACAAAAGGTGATACCTTTGCCTCTCTGTTTCAATGGATGTAACCAATGTCAACGTTACGTGTCTACTTGTCATATTAATTATTCAAACATGTCTGCCAAAACGTACATTTGATATTTGATCTATCAACTACAATGAATAACCTGGTGCAAGTTATTTTTCTTTCCGTTAATAGTTAATGATAATGATTTTAATTACTAAGCACGAACTGTCGGAATTTTCGGAAATCACATCACCGACTGTTTAAGACAAGATGTTTTGTAAAACTTCTCAATCATTATAGTTTGCAGCTTCAGAGAAATGAATCCACTTTTCAATAAGGAATAATGGTTTTTGTTTGTAATATTGTTTAACGTTCTTCGTGTTGTTGTCTTAAAATATGCTGCACATTGTTGTAATCAGATTAGTTAGAATCTCGTGGTGAAACGATCATAGTCGTGTGGCTTTTTACCGTTAATAACGTACACCTGTATACGTGTATGCTTTTAATTGGTCGTAGGAAACATGAAAATCTGCCTTGACAAATGCTGTCATCCTTCAGACGAACAGCAGGAGTTATTTCAAAGGGGCAGTAGCACGTTTTTGAAAGATTCGGTTCTTCAAATTTTCCCCTACAAACATTAGTTTATGCCAAAGTTATTATATTCAGAGAGTCAAAACATCTCATTCAAATCATCCCTAATAATAATGCGTATTTGTAAATGCACTCAGTCCACCCTCTGAGCTGTGCTCCGAGCGCTATACATTTATTACCCTGATGCTGATAATAAGCGCTTCGCGCGACAATATAGATCCATACATCCCGTATTCAGTTGCCCATTTGTACAGGTGATCGTAGTGAGATAATCACGTTCCAAGCAAAACCTACTGGCGGACACTTTTGTTAGAACTCCTTTTAATCATTGAGGTAGGGAAATAGATTATCATGGCTTAACCCATCATGGTGCATTTGTTTATGACTTCTTCTTTTGATTAAAATATATTGTCTTGCGATTGGAAATATTATTTTTGGTTTTCGTGAGATCACTTTATTTATCTAAAAAATACGTGCTACTGCCAATGTTAACTTTGCATTGTACTTTCGCCAACTAAACTGGAGGTTCAGCATCTCATGCGATATCAACTCGTCCTAGTTTGTTACCCTTGGTAAAGCATTCCAATAAATAAAAAATAACCAAAAAAGTGTGTAAAAATTAGAAAGATACAAGAATTCCTTGGTAAAGCATTCCAATAAATAAAAAATAACCAAAAAAGTGTGCAAAAATTAGAAAGATACAAGAATACTTAACGACGTGCCGTGCTGACTGGTTCGGTATTAAACGAGTTTGACATAAATGTTATCAAACGACACTTAGTTTAGTTTTTTTATTCATTTTTCTCTGAATTATATCAAAGAAAAAGTTTGTCGCGCTATCATCATCATGACGTCATGAGAAAATAATCAGAAACGTCTTCTGTTCAGAATAAAGAATTTGTTTCCAGCATTTGGGCTGGTGATATACACGTATTCCACAGTTATCACTGCCCTTTAACTTCTCCCACTTCTCTTACCATAATAAATTTAAAGAACTTGAAATTTTTAAAAAGAGTCACTAATAATTTCGTTTTTTAGAATTAAAACAGATTTTATGTCACAGATACAAATTGATCGAATGGCCTGGACTCTATGAACATACATGTCGTGAAATACTGTTAAAGTAAATTTGGGTTTTTTACGCGACATGATTAAATTTACTATGATCAAAAAACCTCACTTTTTTAATAATTTCTAAGAAACACACCCTGCATTGCTTTACTGCAATTGTGAACATCAGAGGAACATAAAAGAGAATATACAAGTTCTAAAATATATTTGTGTGAGATATAACTTTGGGAGTATAATAATGCTTAATTCTTTAAATTTGTGTTTAAAAAACGATAATCGTTTCAATTAAAATTGATGTAAAATATATAAATGATTGTATTTGTCAAGTAACAAACGGAGATAGAAATCCCTTTGTAAGTGCATAATAACTATAAAAACGTTTGTTATAAAATGTAATCCAATCTTTGCACTAAAACGTCTCAACGATCTACCAATGAAACTATTCGCATTCCACATTTCATTTCCTCGCGAGAATGACAGACATTCCTAATTGGTAATTTCAAGTGCAAGTTTAATCATATAGCGTGTTGTTTTAGATTAACTTCCATCCAGGCTGCAATCACCATCATTTATCTGACAATGCTTCATTAAAGATTAACCGAACCTGCACTTCTTGACCCAAATAAACACGGAATTTACTAAATGCACAATAAAGAATCGGCCATTGTTTTCAACGGTTCGATCTTCTCACAGAATTCCATTGACAACAAAGCCTCTATTTCTGAAACACAGCCCCGTGAAAGATTGATGACAAATACAATCGACTTAAGCGATGCGTATCACAGGAAAACAAGTGAAAGTAGCTGCATTCAGTGGTATACCGGCTAGTGTAACTCGTACAATGTAAGTTTCATGCCATGATTGCCTGCCTCCGGGATATATATGACAAAATCAATTTTCTATTTAGGGTCGGATAAAATATTTATGTGCTGTTTGTGTGGCTGTTTTACCTACATATCGACTATAGAACTGAGTCAGGGTTTGGTGATGCAATATTCTCGATGTCCAAAGCACGCCGCCTTAACTTACCTTTGCCACTGTTTACTGTTTGCCTGAACAGAATATTGTTTACATAAACATATCTCGCGTAAGGAAATATTGTTACCTTCTATGATAAAAGAAAACTGGAGAGGGCGTGTTTAGGTCTGGGGTGGGCGGTAGGATGCACGTGCATGCTCCATCACCTTGGCAACGACGAACAGAGCCATATGTAAGGATAAATATTCTTAAAGACGAATCAACACTAAAGGCGAGAGCGAATGCAGGTACACCACTTTGTACAAGTTGAGAGCGAAGAGTCAGTGAGATATTTAGCCTGTTGCGTGGACTCTCTGCAGGTGAGTGAACGCTGGGCAGGTGTTAATCCAGGTGTGTGAGTGACCAGGTGTACATACAGGTAGAGAAGAAAGGGGATAAGCACATAAGTCCGAGGACTCCCTGACCCCCTCAAGTGCGGTTTGTCGGTCACCCATCTAAGCCAAGTGCCTATCGGGGACACGCGGCGGCCGGAAGAGGTAGCATAAATGGTCAGTGATTAGGATGAGACGCTTGGACTCGGGCTGTCCAACAGGGCTGGGTGCTGACCACGCGACTGCCCGCCTCGTGTGACTGTGTGACGTAAACAGCGCCGTACACTGCGAGCAGAGAGGCGGACTGACGGACGGACGAGTGCCCCAGGGACACGAACAGTCGAGCAAGGCGGGTGGGCCAGGCGAGCTGTGGCAGGGTAGCGGCGTCTATCGCGAGGAGGCTAGCGGCTGCAGAGAGAGTGAGAGAGAGGAGGAGAGATAGTGTGAGGAGCCGACACCCCCAGTGAGAGATAGGTGGGCCGGGCACTGCAAACATGTCAACTTACCGCCTCACCTACTTCGATGTCCGAGGACGGGCGGAATTAACTCGTTTATGTTTCGCAGCTGCAAATGTGCATTTTGACGACAAACGAATCGCCAATAATGAGTGGGCTTCAGTGAAACCATGTAAGTGAAAACTTTATTCTTATTTCATATACACTGTCAGTGTCCTTAAGTTAAACTCTTTAAGTTCTAATTCATCATTTCGATTTTTACTCTGAAATTTCAACTATGATCACAATCCGAGGCAAGGAAACTTGCACTGGCATTGGCGGCTGGGGTCATCAAGTACAAGTAAATGAACCCACTTTGGGATGTGCTCCTGTCACAGTGAGCGCTTTTAAAAACCACAAGCGCGGTCCGAGTTCGTCCTTTATGTTGAAGCAATGGTGACACGGTCCGCTTAACTTTGATAAAAGCATCGACACCCGGACTAACGAGCTGCGATTGTCAACACCCTGTTACCGCGTCAGTTTTTGTGTCGACAAACGTTTGTTCATTTGTAATATTGGCACAATGAAATATGATATATTTTATTCGGCGGGTGAGTAGATGCGAGAGAGGCTTCAGACTCGGATGTGGAGATATCAGATCTCTTGATCCACACGGGTCGAAGTAAATAGCTGGTAAGACGTCAGGCCTAGCGAGAAGTGTCACTTATGCCAGGGATAAGTCATGCAAAGGGTGGCAAGTGATGGAGAATAAATGTAACAATCGTAGGAGTATTTGATGGTTGAGATTGTATAATATTTTCGTGCCTTTGTAGTTCATATTTATTATTTATTGTGTTATATACAGATATCACTCGTGTAAACAGTCATTAAGAAGTTATCTTGAAATTGAAGATTGATTAATTATTGCTACTATTCGACTTTGAAACCTAGCATTATGGCATTGGGGAAAAACAAAAAAGTTATGAGATCGTTGGCGATATAGCTCTTCAATTGGTGCAAACTTTCTTTAATCGACGTCTTCCGATTGTTCAATTACATTCAGATCTTCTCGGTTTTGAGTAAAGCAAGGACGACTCTACACACAATAACACGTGTCAAGATCATCGGGAATGAATCGATTTTCATCCCGCCTCAAGTAGGTTACACCTAGGTTTCGACCTGTGTAGTAAAACATTGTAAACATGTCTACAGTAATGGACTTCACAAGCCTTTTTAATTTCACTCACTAAAACATAAATTTGGCCAATTGATAGCAAAAAAATGTTTGTTTCCATCAAACGTCTTCAGCACTTTTATTCGTGCGAGAAAAGAGCTCCGCAAACTACTTAAAACACTTGACAGTAAGCGATGAATTTGCAAGGCCGTTTACAGCAATTTGAAACCTTCTGATTGTGCGGTGAAGCTTTCGTGATGTAGTGTCTTATCAACTTACCACATTGTATTGTTACGAGGACCGCACTAGTCACCGACCATTTTCAGTCGTGTATCATGTGTACCAAAATGCAAATTACCAGAACTTGACATGTATACCCTCTTTAAACTATTTACCGTGCGGTTTATCATCATGTAATAAGCTCATGACCTATGCGGGCATAAACACATGCTTAGTGGAATAGTAGGCTACATATAATCTAGATTTGTGGTCTATGTAATTTGTTAGATTTAAAGGCAGGTAAGACGGTCAGTGTACGGTAAAAAAAATAGACTTGCACTCCGTCTCTAAAACATCATTCATAATAAATATCTTTAATAATTTTTTTTTTTAAAACTCTGAAAAAATATGAATGCTTTACGACCAAAATATAGACTTGCTTATCAAGAGATTATGTTCACCAACAACAGTCTTTGTTTTAGAACTTATCATATAATTCACGGATCAAGGGCTACTTTATGGTATGGGTTCGAATCTTATCAACGAAAAGGTTTAGTCCAGCTCAGAAACTTTGTTTGCAAATGTATTTGAAAAGACTATATTTTGTACAAATATCATAATGTGCAAGCAATGACATGATAATATTCCTGATAATATTCAGAGGATCATTCAGTTCTGTATTGAAGTGAATATAAACAATTCCTTGAGTAACATTAAATAACAGTCTTGCAAAGATTCAGTCATAACCGATATAACATCGAGTAAATTTGTGTGTGTTTTAATCGCACTTCTCTAAACATGAAGCAGAAAGAGAGAGATCGTTTATTCAAGTCTCACCTCATTACATTAAAATACTGATGCAAAGGTGTCTTGAACTTGTTTTTTCATCCGATAATCGGTCAAAACGTGATTCGTCTAGTGGAAGGTTTTACCTATTAATCAACCTCGACACAATAGAAATTTCGTTCGTTTCAAATATATTTCAACAATTAAGTTAAGGACCAGCCGAGTATTCAATGTTAAAGCATCATATAGATCGTCACAAGCACTAAAGAATATCTCAACAGTGAAAACCGATGTGCTGCTGAACTTAATTTGTTCAGTATATATATAACACAATCTCATACTAAGGAGTCTTTCTATAGTGTTTTACGCTTTATACTCCCTATGCTATATGTCATGTATTTCATAACGTCATTTTCACTTTGTCACTATATTTGGTTTATAATTTGATATCTCATTGCCTTTAATAGTATGTTTTTACCGTGATGGCCGTGTTAGGGTTTAGCGTCAGGTTTTCTTGAGAATGAGAGGTTTAGGTTATTATCAAAGGTCATGCAATTAAAGACACACTATTGAGCTCATTATATGCCGTTATATTCATTATGCTTAGTGACTCTCTGAAACTAACAATATGCGCACATAAAGTCTTAAGCCCTCGGTCGACTCCATGATGAGATTTTAAGACCATTTCTGCCTTCGCTCATACCAATACTTACTACGTGTCTGGCAGACCACAGCAAGATTATTCTAGCGGGTACAGTACTAAAGTGACAGTAGCACGTTTTTTTCAAAATGTTATTTCTTTTCGGTTGCCCAAATAAATATTACTTTAGGCCAAATTTGTTATCTGCAGATGGTCAAACATCTCATTAGTAGACACGATCATCCGTAGTCTGAGAAGAAATGATCAAGTAGCAAGCAAAAACCACTGGCGGCCATTTTTGTGTGAACACCTTTTAATCATTTGAGGTAATCATCTATCAGCATTGGTTAACTTAACTTGGCGCGTTCAACTAAGAACTGCTTATTTTGATCAAAAACATTGTCTTGCATTTGGGTGAATTTAATTTCGTTTTCGTGAGATCACTTTCTTTGTCTAAAAAAAGTGCTACTGCTTATAATGAAAAAAAAATGTTGTGCTAGCTACATGGTAACGCGTGAAGAGATCGTCGTCTCAATATGTTATAATTCTGCTTTTTGGGATGAGAGGCATAAACGAAGACATTATTTAGGGTATTGCTGATGTTCCTGGGTTGATGTAGACTTCCAAAAACTCATTTGGAAATTATTTGTTTAAGGGAGCAGTGTACTGATTTTAAAGTGAAATTCATAGATCACGTCAAACACCATGGTTACGATTGAGATTAAACTACAAGAAATGGTTTCGAGTATGAATTATCACGAGTGACGTAACAAAGTGTATGTATATATATATATATATATATATATATATATATATATATATATATATATATATATATATATATCAACTTCACTTTGTGTCCGCATGATATCAATCAGACAAGACAAATGGGTTTTTTTTATCTTATTTGTCACATGACGTCATTTCCTTGTCACATGACGTCAGTCATTTAAATATCCTTTAAACTGATAATTGATTGCATATCTTAAAAAGAAAAGATATCTCCAGACGGGCTATTCCCGTCCGCATGTTTACGAAATCGTCTCAAGATAAAAATGAATTCTATGCAAAATTTATGGTTTGAACTATTTCGGACGTCTCCATCAACGGTTTGAATCTTGGTTTATTCGATAAAGATGAAAATTGATTAAAAGTTTTACTTGATCACTATGCTGATAAGTCTCTTATTTTTCCGTAATCTTGAAAGGACGAATTTAACATAACATTGGAATATAAGCTCAATACTGACGATAACAAGATATGCAAATTTCCTCAAGTTGAGTACTGCCGAATCTTTCTCTGGTACCATTCAACCATGTACCTGTGAAGAAATGCTTTATTTTTTTAAACTTAAGTAGTAAGCTTCACATAAATTAATCAGTTAATGTGACAGGGGCGAGATTTCAATGTATCTTTAAACGTACGAATTTTACTTACATAGCAATGGTTAATTATTGCGTAGGGAGAAGACCCGAACTGCTATATATATAGTAGAATTTTATGAGCACAGTGTATATAGATAAAGTGGCTACCATCATTCAAGTGGTCAAAGTGTATGTCTCTATTATTAGGATACGATATTACAGTTTACTTCAACGTTTAAACTAAAATATCTTGTGAATAATAAAATCATTTTTGTAACTTCCTTGAGCGGCACTGTAGAATGCTAATTTACTAATATAATGAATACCGTATTTCATCGAATAGAGGCCGGGGGTATGGCTGTTTTAAGTAAAAACACGCCGGGTCTCGAATACACGCCGGTGATACGTTGATTAACTTATGCTCTCGTAGTTGAATGCAGTCCTACCTGGACGAAATTTCCTACTAGACAATGAATAGACGCCGGTCTCGAATACACGCCGGGGGTAAAGGGGGTCTGAAAACATAGACGCCGGGGGTGTCTATTTGAGGAAATACGGAAGCTTCATTCATAAGAGACTGCGACGTTTTTATACAGTCATGCTTGATAAGATAAGGAACCTGCACCGACACGTGGCACTCTCAGAGTGAAGAAGTTGTCTCCATAATCTGATCTTGAGTACTGATGTAGGATGAAATCTCGCACCACTGTAGTTGTTGTGCATTTCGGCAAACCTGTCATCATTAACAGTGACATTTCATCTAAACACTGGTAGGCCTACAGATCTTCTCTAATTTTGCTGAATACGCGAATCATTTCGCACGAAGATTGGTCCTACATTAGTTCAGATAATCTAAACTTCGGTTCATGTGCGGTGATTGCGCACCCGAAGTCGACGTGGGAAGACGTCTAGCTAGCAAGCTTGACTAGTCCAAGATGTATCAGTCTTTAGCGACTTGTTACGGTGTACATATCGCTATAGAGAAACAGTAGGAAAATTGTTCCAATGTTTACATGGAAACAGATAAGGAATAGTTGTTTAAAAGACAGGTTCCCCTCCTTCTCTTGTTCCAATCTAGTATGGTACAAGTCAAACATTTGTCTTCCTCCTAACCTGAAGAGCTCTTGAGTTAGTCTAATCACCGTACGTAAACAACGACGAGGACGATGTTCGCCTCAATAATCACGTCTTTTATATATGATGGTGTATCTGTGCATCACGTATGATAAAACTTGCCCGAGTGACAAATCTTCCCCATCAACTGGAGATATTCCGTTAAAACTTAACTTAAGAGTGCCTTCCTGTGTGTCGCTTATCTGCTAGTCCGCCATTTATCGAACCCTGCTTCAACGCATGGCAAAGCGAAACGAGAGTTATCTCCACTTGGCGAGGAAATGAAGAGCCGATAAGCCCGATTTATTCCGAATGTTTGGATTGCATATCTGCAACTTGAACTGTCTGACTCTAACTTGGGATGTGGGCCATCTGAAGATCGGCATTTAACAACTCTATGACTCTCGAAATACCAGATATGGCGCCTGGATTACGGAATTGAAATGGAAACTTCTTATGAAGCTCCGAACCATGACTTGAAAATATTAATGATTTCTGTTTGAGAGACTAGACCTTACAATTAAGCAGTTATACGGTGTCTAGCCTACTGTACACATGAGGTAACTATGGAGGTATACCATTGCCAAAGTAAACAGAATTTAGATTGAATGATTGATGAAAACAAACTCATTGAAGTGTTTAATTAATAACAAATGTAAAGAGACATAAGTTGTATAAATCTTGTCTTTCTTATGTATTCCACTTCGTTATGTCCTCCACCTAATGAATAAAGGAGAAACCACATCGTCCGCAATGTCCTCAATGACATGTTTACATGTTTTTCTTACACTTGATTGAAGTCAAGGTCTATAATCTAGATGAGTTCAAATGCATTCGTTAATTGGAGTTTGAATGCGTGTTCTATCACAGAGTATGAGAAATAATTCCAACAAACAATTCTTAAATTCATAGAAATGTGTTCGTTTCGAAATTTCAGGCTGAGACATAGAGAAGCATTCCCCACGGTCAAAGGGATTCGGAATATTTTGGTTGGGCCAATGCAAACTTCTAGAAATGGTGTTATTTGGTCGAGAATTAGTGGTTATTTCTGAAAAATAACATCCAAATGCTTATCAGTTTAGTTTAGTGACAAAAAGCAGGTTAAAGTCGAGCTTTGTGATGCCGCGCACCAATAACTCGTCGTAATTTTGGAAACTTATTTACAGCATATACGTGACGAATCTAGGCTGGTAGTCCTAAGTAGGTCATTTAGCTAAAATATAAACGTGTAATGTGAACATTGAAAAACGGAGTACATGATGCATTTGAATTTGGTAAAGGTTGACGGGGCCAAATGATATTGGATTTAAGTAAATCATCAGAGTGTTTTTGTACACACAGAAAAACTGTTCTTGAATACGTATAATTGGTTTGAGTATAGAAAATAAATATCATATGAAATGTCAATTGAAAATTAAAACAAATGCCTTTAAAACGAAATTATTTAATACAAAAAACATAACTTGACATTGGATGTAGTATGGTATGCAATGGTATGTAAAGTGCGCAGGGCGTTGTAGTTTATATACAAGTTTGTGAACATAGCAAGAAGGGGCATAAGTATACAAAGTTAAACTTAGTGGAGTATAACATTGGCTAATGACACCACTGTAGTCAAGCACTTATCAATATTTGGTTCTAATACAATCTTTCCGGACACATATCCATAAACTATAATGATAAATTCATCATAACCGTGTTCATGCTACTGCGTCAGTGGCTATCCGGATGCGTGGTAACGTTTAACGAGCAAAACACTCGCCTAAAGAAAAAACGTGTTGAGTCAATAATAACTCCATTGATACTGTAACGACTCGATTCAAATGTAACTTTGTTAAGCAAAACACGGAAATGGCCTATACAAAGAATAACCTGTTCTTGCCCATATCCTCGAGGGTTAGTAAAAGTTCAAAGGAATCCGGAGCGCCGGGGAGGCCTCGCTGCCCAGGAATGAAAACATGCCGATAGAGTGATTATATTTCAGAAGAAGAATCTACGCGCTGTTTAGGAGGACAGAGGCCTGTCCAAACACCAATGATATCTGCCCGCGGTTTATTGGGGAAGTTCATATAAACACAAGTTTATCTTCTGGCCAATCTTCCTTTTAATTTACATCATAGTTCCTGAGGAGGCCCACATGGTCTGGGCTTTGTTAGGGCAAGGGGTACTCCGATATCCCGGCTCGGGGTAAGACGAGAAAATCGGGTTAGCGTATATACTTCTGTACGTACTGTTTTGTGTGTTTTAGAGATAAAGTAGGGGTCGAAGTAAGGAACTTGCACTCCGTGACCTTTGCGCGGTTCGCCGGGTGCATTTCAAGGAGTTGAAGATACATTTGTATATGTACTTACGGGCCGGTGTTTATCAAACAAATGTACGATTGGATTGAATGGGTTTTGTGTTTATAGCTCGGGTGCACGGGTTCAACTAATGTTATGTGAATCGTCTGTTAAGTGCCGAACTCTGGTTTGCTGTAAGAGAGATAAAGACACCACACTTGTGTATCCTCAGACTTTATCCGGGATACGGTGCTTGACTTGAAATGTTTACATTGATTAAGGAAAACCTGGTATCGACAAAATGAGTAACTTGTGTCAACTCGAAATATGAATACATTGAATCACTCAATATAACAGGACTTGTATAACAAGGATTTCCTTATGTCAAACGATATGAACATTTCTTGTTGACCAAATTGAACATCTTGTTTCAAATGGTCATCCTGTATCCACCAACCGTTGATTAATTATATATCAATATTTATATAACAATAACATATAAAACTGGTATTCGTTTAGCCACAGCCTTTTTCTAAACATTGAAAATGTGAATTGCTATGCCTTCAAATTTTAACATCAGTATCTTGAGCATTATTACGCAAACACTGCCAAACAGTGATATACAAGTGGTGTAATATGTTTCATATGTGCACAAGTGCAAATGTAACGTTTACAAGTGAACATAATTTCAGCATGTGTTCTCGTATCGGTAAATGTTAATGTGTGCACCGTCAAGAGGTAATAAAAGGCACTTACTGTCGATAAGTTTAATTTTTTTAAATATTGTATTTAATTGCTCTCGCTCGTGTAGTACAAAACAACTCGTTTCGTTAAAGTCATATTCCATACCATTCTCTCCCAACAAAGGTAGCTCCTATACAACCTCTGTCCTTATACGAGCGTTTATCGGTCTAGAAATGTAAAAACCTGATAGGATGCAGTCAAAATTATTTGTGCAATAAGCGACGCCGTTTAAAAAAAAGTATCATTCAAAACGCCCAAGTCATTTAGATATGCTTTCGGAAAGCTAAACTTTATTCTAATGTGTACTTTGTATTTCTTTACAGAACACAATTGTTTCATTTAGCGACTGCATCATTACATGGACATGTGTGACAACAAATATGTTAACCAGGCATGTGTTGTTTTCATTGGCTAAATGAAGTTGAGGAAATGAGATGTGATGATCTAGTGTTCTCAGATATAAAATATTGATAAAAATCAACATGAATATTATATATGGTTATATATATATGGTTATATATATCAATAAACATAAAGCACATACCCTCATATCTATGATTTATATTGTGATAAAGCAAAAACCATATGTATACAGTGTAAAAATTAAAAAATAAAAATATAATGATCCGGACTATGACAATTATGTATGTAGATGTTACTAAAGGGCAGCTACTTTATTGGCGGATTAATCCGGAAATATTATTATCCCTTTTGGCCTTTGAGAAATGTCAGGTTTATTTGCATGTGACAACTGATTTATTTATCGGATTCTCAACAAATGACTGGCACTTCCGGCACTAATCCTATAATTTACCCGTCATCATATTCACACACCAGCTCTCGTGTGCATGGTGCTTGTCGGAGTATATTTTTCGGCCTACTTAATAGTTCAACAGTTTCAAATCTTCATTGTATAACGTTCTCATTCATCCTGTATCTCTGTATCAAGTGTCCTCACTGATTATGTGTACCCCACATTCCACCCGATAAAGGAGTAATATGTACCCCTAACCTGCCAGTTAAATTGGTATAAACGACGGAGCTTGTACTTATAATGAGGACTCAACTTTGTAACATTCAGTTTCGGGTTTATGAAAATGTTTACTAGTCATGATTTTAGTCAAATCAGGACGGATTATTACGTTTAAATTTCAAAAGTCTGATTTGATATCACTGTAAGATAATCGTATCTAAGATTCTGAGATCACTTTGTGACCATTACTCACACGATGGTTATACGTTTATGATATCAGTAAAATAAAGTTTGACGACTAATAATCGCCGGTCACCCTATACACAAAGTCTACTCATGGGTACGGCTTATATACTTTCATAAGACCATCCTTTACTGACATCTTTATTAATAATTCTCTTTAAGTATGGATAATCATATTTATACATGTAAAATTGTCATATAAAGCTCATAAAGGTGAAATAAACGACACTAGCATCTGGGATAAGCGGCGTTATTTAGGGAGATTGCCTTCGAGGACAAAAATATATCGGTTTATACTTTTCATTTCATTTAGATTATTGATGATGTCATTCTTCTGGACATTGATATTTTTAAAGGCGCGACGAATCGCAGTCAGTCTGTGTCAGATTTTTGTATGTAGATTTTCATGTTAATGACACTCGTGCTGCGAACATTCGAGCGTATGACACGATCACTCATGTGATATGTTCTGTATACCGGCTGGCGTTTTCAATCACGCCAATTTACATAAACATAGATACGACCGTATGATCAATTTATTGTTGACAATAAAGAAAATCTCTATTTATCAATTTTTACAGAGTTGGAACTCAAAATGCGAGGAGAAGTCAATAAGTTCATAGACGTGGATATAAAACAGAAGCCAGTGGTTGTAATATTGACTTTAATCACCCTGCTAAGTCAGCCAAACCCTCGTATCGCTAGCTATCTAGCCTGTCAATGAGACGACTCGCATTCAGCAACAGCGGCACAACCCGGATGGAAAAACCCGTTGAGTTCAAGCTAGTATCTTCAAGCTCCTTGCATAACGACATTTCATTGGCTGAAAAAATAAGAGGTGAACAAAGCCAAGAAAATCAAGCCGCGGCAGCCATATGAGGCATTTGGCCATAACGAGATTAGGGTATTAGGAAGGACATGAGCGGATTCAAAAAGGGGGATTTAGCAGGATGTTTTTCAATAATTTTATAAAAAAAATTTCAATATAATCTCCATGGACCTCGATGCCCATTTGTCTTTGAGACTGTCTAAGCCCATGCGGTAGAAGTCTTCTGACTGGTCACTCAAACACGCCTCAGTAGCTGTCTAGAGTTCACCATCATCGCCAAACGGCACGATGCTCAGTTTTAGAACTTTCCATGATAACAGGAAGACACCTCTGTTCGATAGGCTGTAAAACTAAAGGAAATGATCGGGGAGCTTTGTTTATGTCTGTAAACGGTCGTCAGATGGCCTATCTCAATAATGACATCATCGATGATGTCTTCTCGATGATGTCTTCAGGGGTGTATCAATACTCGATTCTACGAACTTATTGACTTCCCCTCGTATGCCAACTTTAAGCAGAATAGGTCCACATCGGAAAATTATAATTACGTACACGATTACGTCGGTCGTACGGACCTCAAATACCCCATATCGTTGTCGGTTACATGTGAACACGTACTGAAACAGTGTTCGCTTGTCAAAGTTACATGTGCACGTAGGAACAAATATTAGACCCCTTGTTTATCAACGTTTGGGCAACAATGATTAGCATGTATGATTATTCATACGTATAGCCAAAAGAATAGTCTGACTTTTAGGCCCTTGAGCATAGCATGAGGGAAATGTGGATATAGTTTCAAAATAACGTTTGAATGTATTGGGCGGTTCAGCATCGATACTGTGTCCGGTTTTCGATCAAAACTCGACTTCTTACCCTTCTTCACTCAAACTCCAGTGGACCAATCAGCTTTACAGAGATACATTTCAGCGACAATGAGTTATTCTTGATACAATATAAGTATTGACGATGTTTGGTAACGTGCTTCCAACAACTCCGGCTGTGCCTCTTTAATGTACGATGTATAAGTTCCAGGAGTTCTGTTTTCAAGCGGATATCGCGATTCTATCGACTAGAGTTACGCGGCCGCTGGCACGGGTTCGCCCCCCGGTGTTTAACCGACTTCCTGTCCGCGAGTTGATATCCGGTTTCCTGAGAATAGTTCTCCATTGTCGTGCTTATTTCTTAGGTCTTCTCACAAAACACAGTTTCCTTTGTTGGAGTTGTGATTAGAGATATCAGGCGATAGAATAGCTGAGTAATAAGTGTGTTGTTGTTTTGAGGCGGACGTACGTTATGTTTAACATAAATAATTGGAGCTGAAAGTACATTCCTGGAATTCTATTATTCAGATAACAAGTGAGATATATTTATTTGTTTGATGCCACATTGTTGAGTTAAGGCAGAGGAAGGACACTTTGTTCTCGAAAACATGAGTTCAAATAGTCTTCGGAGAAGAATGGATTGTGTATATAAAAGTATATGATTGACTATATTATAGTGGTAATGTGGTTATAATTGTAAATTTACAGCAGTAAAGATAACTGAATGATTGTAGTAAAGGTGGTTGAATGGTTGTTGTGAGAGTGGTAAAATGAATGGACTTAAGTCAGAATTAAGTTGAATCAATAAGTAAGCGGTGTGGTCGCTGTAAAATTGAGTGAATGATTGCGTTAATTCGGGATGAATAATAACAGTTATTCTGATTGATAGACTGCGTTGAAGCGCTTACATGTCGCCGGTTGGTGACCGTTTCACTCCAATAACCTAAAGTTTACAACCTTTCAACAACAGCTTTATCGCGCTATGATCAACCACGTGTCAACGTTCAAACGCCTTCGAAACTTGTACGTGACAGAAACTCCTTATACTCTCTACTGGCAATAACCAATGTACGGAACGTTATGACAAATGAGAAAACGTCACCATATCGTGAGACGATCAAATCATCATAACAGAAGGCAGCTTGACGATTGGTCAATTGTTTATACTGGATGTTCTGTGTCTATGGCGGGTCACACGGGCCACGCGAGATCACGTGAGGTCGCGAGAGGTCATGACGGCGCGTGTGCGACACCATGGTCACCTCATAACAATAATTTGACTTTTGCGGGCTCGATATTGCGTGTATATTTAGAACAAATTTCACGTATTTCAGTGCAAGCAAATGAAAATGTTGAACAAACAGCCAAGGCTTGTCTATCGCCCTTTTTGTGATAATAAGGTGAATTACTTTTGAAGTTTTTCACCCGCCACTCGGAGCAGAGGCATCACGCTGGCACATCAAATAGATCGAGATACTTTGTGTAAGGCTGGCTCACCGCCTAAATGTATATCTTGTTGAGCCTGCAGAGGGTCTTGGGTGCAAATGTCTTTAAGTGCACTTCGTTTGTAGACATTGGGCAAACGAAATGTTAAATCATGGCACACAAGCTGTTTTGATTCTGTTGTAAAGAAAACTTAATTAGTTCGTCTCGAGTTGTTATCTTTTTTATTTGAACGTTCATTCGAGATGATGTTAAACCTCAAATAAAGTTTTAACAATTATCTTATATTCTTTGAAAAGAATGTTTCTTTGAATAAACCATTTGCTGTACGCTTGGTTTTCTCACTGGAGGTTTGTTCATAAGTTAACCGACATCTTCATATGTCGGTTCTGTTAAGATTTCTTTACTTATCATTTCAATAGTGTAGATTTCATCACAGTAGGAAGTTACGCCATTCAGGGCTGAAATTCGTCGGTATGCTCGGGGACGATTTCTTGACATGGTCCCGATTCCCGGGTTAGTAGGTCAACCTCTTGCATCTCACTCGTCAGGATTCTTTGATTAACAGGAATATTTAGGAAACGATTCATTTTTTTAAATAGCACCAAAGGTTTTATAAAACAAGGATTGAGTTTGTGGCCTATCAATGAAAGCCTATCAAAATGGTAAGTATGTAAATGGAACTGCTGATAACGGTATCTGCGTTTTGGTGTTGATCTGTACAGAACCCTGACTTTTGTAACACTTTGTCACCGGGGACCCTAAAGGTCTATTTGTAAACACGTTGAATGGTTGTAATGATCTGTGTCGAACCTTACTATATGGGATTTATCTCAGCGGTTCACGTGTTCGGAAACGGTATATAGTGTCCAAGGTTCTAGTTCTACCAGAGCCTCTGCAACTTATCTCACCAATAGCGAGACCAGGCTAACAGGAGGGCAACGTCTTGCTTATCAGCAATTTCTCTTGCGATGGTTTTCTGACACTCTTAAAAGTTGTTGTTTACCATAAAAACGCTTCACCGTACCTCGCGTTTACCACAAAATCATCTCGCCTTAACCACAAATCGCTTCAACGTACATCGAGTTAACCACAAAATCGTCTCACGTTATCTCGCCTTAAAACGAGACTGTGTTAACAGTAGAAATGAGACTCATCATGATCGGCACGGGCTGATTACCCTTACACCCCTTGGGAAGTGATTTCATTTGTTTTATTTGAAGATTATTTGCCGTAGCCACCTTGTGCGCAGGTTGGTTGTCATAAATAGCATGGTCGGTTATGAGTGAGTAGATGAGTTGGGTTTTAACGTATTTTTTAAAACAACTTTTCAATTATTAAACACATGGGTCGGTTGTGAGATGTTCAATGTGTACGAACAAATGGACTTGTAAAATTTTGAATTTACATTAAGCTAGAAATATAAGATTCATAAAGAGCATAAGTGGGATTCCAACCCATGACCTCTCTGTTGACAAGCAACGCCTCTACCACTTTCAAGAGCTAATGAGGATCCATGTCACTTTTTGTTGTGTCATGTCTACACTGATTTCACCCTGTATATATTAATAGGTAATAGGTTTTGTATATTTCTGATGTCAAGGATCTAGTTTTCACCTTTAAAATCTTAAACAAGCATGTATTGTAGATATTCTATTGGACTCGGTCAGAAAACATCAACCCGCAAAGTGTAAAAGTATAACGTTAATAAATTCATTGTATGTACATAATTTAGTTTAAAATTATTTTAGGAATGTTCCGCGGGAGTGTACGCCAAATAATGACCCGGTGCCGAGCGGTTATGGCAATAAACTCGGCTCGGGCTACGCGTAGCCCGAGCCGACTTTATTGCCATAACCGCTCGGCACCAGGTCATTATTTACTACGTAGCTTTACGAATGCAGACAAGCGCTTTTTCCCAGTAACCAATTAGCCCGGGTTGATAACAATGAGTTCTATTGTGGAAGCAGTCTCGCTTTAACCACAAAATCATCTCGTAGTACCTACCGGTTACCACATTTCGCTTCACCGCACTTCTCGTAAATTGCCCTGCCGTACCTTGCGTCAACCACAAAATCGCTTCACCTTACCTGCCTTAACCACAAAACCGCTTCACCTTACCTCGCCAAAACCACAAAATCGCCCGCCGTACCTCTCGTAAACCACAAAATCGCCCGGCCGTCCCTCTCGTAAACCACAAAATCGCCCGGCCGTACCTTGCGTCAACCACAAAATCGCCCGGCCGTCCCATGCGTCAACCACAAAATCGCCCTGCCGTACCTCTCGTACACCACAAAATCGCCCTGCCGTACCTTGCGCCAACCACAAAATCACTTCGCAGTACCTCTCGTAAACCACAAAATCGCTTCACCTCACCTCGCCTTAACCACATAATCGTTTTACCTTACGTCGCCTTAAAGAGGCACTCCTTGATTTTCATAACATATTATTTACCTTTGATACTAACCTAAATGTCACATGTGGTGATAGAAAATCAAAACATCTTAACTTTTCATGTCCAAAAGACAAATACTGGTTTTCCATGAAAATCTAAAAACAGCCTTATAAATGCACAGATGTGTAGTTATCACGTCCAATATACATGGATACTAGTTATATAACCTAACAAACGCTATCAACTCCTAACTGCCCTCCTGGCTGTTTGAGATAAGTCTCCAAAATTACGTTTGACTATTTGACGCGCGCCACTGTCCGGTTTTCGATCATGATTGCGACGTTCTACCTTCATATTGTCACTGTAAACAAAACAATAAACTTTGAAATGTGCCTTTTTGGTAACATTCAATACTTCGCAATCAAATGACACCATTGATTAAGTTTGGCACATATGACTCCAACAACTCGCGGAGTGGCTCTTTAACCACTAAATCGTTTCACCGTGTCACACATGATCACCACAAATTCACCTAAACCGTACCTCACATCACCGCAGTATATAAAACGGACACACAGCACTAATGTGCACAATTTAATCTTTCTAACCGACAAAATTAATCTCGACAAAATTAATTGGTTAAAGCATCGTGTATGCACGCTTATTTCATATGAGATAAAAACATAATCTCCGTCTTTCCACCAACAGTCCCAAAATAAAGCAATTCTTATTGGCACCCCTTGTGCTATCGAGGATGTCGAAAGTGGTCGAGTGTTAGTCCACTACACATCCATACACGTACTCTGCAGTGGTTGATAGTTGTCAAGAAAACAGTGGGTAGGATATGGAAGTTATTACATATGTTGCATTAACGTACCTGATGTAAGAGGCTTTTTCTTGAGCCTGTAGAGTGCATATTTATTTTGCTACGGAACGACAATTACCACGTCAAAGTCTAGTCTGTGTGGCATTAGTTTAGAAATCACAGCCCAAGTTCTATTTATACAGACCAAGGAAATCATTCTTTTTACTTCCCAGGCAATCTCATTGCTGTTCTCTCTTCAGTGACTCCAGTAAGTTCTTTGCATAAAGTGATAAAGTAGTCCGTCACTCAGTAAACTCGGGTTCGCTGGGTATGATGCCACTCAGTGCGTGCAAGCTTATTAACGCCGGTGTAATGTGTCCCCCTCCCTCCCTTCTCTTGTTCGACCCCCCCCCCCCCCCCTGTATACTGTCCCACCTTCAGTCTTACTATACGATTTAACAGTCCTTCCGCAGGTATAGGGGATAATTAATACCTTACCTCCTATTCTTATTTCGCCTATCGTCCTGAACGCTACCAATACCCGCAAAAAACCCTATTACCTATATCTGAGTGTTCTGTCATTCTATGAGGTCTCTTTAACAGGTAATGTCCTTTTGCCTATAACGGCCCTCTTTTTAGCACTACATCTCACCTAGGTATCTTCCTTCCCTTTCTCTAACCTTCCTCACCCTCATCGACCTTCTTTGGGAAATTTTGGAGGGTTCACCAATTTTTAAAAAAAGGGGTTCGAACCCCCAGAAATCAGCCACTGCTTCTACCTCAGATATCCACTTATAGTCGCGCACCTACCCCTTACTCTAATTAACTTTCCCCAACCACCCCCTCCAGTACCTTTCCATCTCAATCTATCCCTGTCTTCACAGTATCGTATATGTCTGTACCCTTGACCCCTTCCTTCGATGCTATACCCCCGAGTTCTACCCTAGGAAACCATGGAACCTCCGGATGATCTCTTTCCAGATTCCCGTGTCCTCTTCCCTGCCCCTCCCCGCTCAATTCTACCCTTGAACAGGTAGCGCCGAAGAACACAAGATGCACTGAATGACTCAAGTAAATTACAGACCGCCTCTTTTTGCCTTGCAGGGGAAGTGTCTTGACAATGGAGGAGAATCATGTGATCAGTGCTAATTATAACACAAGCTTATTACACCAGGGGGAGTCTACCAGCGTACTATATCATTCACGCAGCACAAATATGATGCATTCTAAAATCCATCAAAGTTTCAGACGTAACCAAATGTTCAATGATGTGAAATACTGTTTTAGTTGTAAACAGTTTTTCTATGCTTTCTTTTCCCCTGAGTTCAACAGCTTTCAGAACTCAGACGAATTTCGTGTGTAATAAGGGGTCATGGTTTTATAATTGATGTTGTTGTAGCCTATGCTTATTTTTTTGTTTATGTTTCAACTCACACAGAAGTGATCAGTACTAAGTACGTAACCCTGTGTGATCACTACCCTAGTCAGGACGTGCGTATATAATTAAGAAAGTTTCTACTCGTTTTGAAGATATACGAGTCATTCTGGTGAATACGAATACACATTGCAAACCGTGTTAACATGATTCCAAATAAAACAAAATTTTATCGTTTATGCTTACACATGATATTAAATTGAAATCTAAACTACTATTTCACCGTACAATATTGTCTATAAATTACACTTTGAAGTTCTCATTCTCATTTCAATATTTTTAACCGTGGAGCGATTCATTTAAAACGCAAATATTTATTTTTTAAAATTCAAAACTTGCATTCATTTTCTAAACATGTAAGATTTTCAAAGTTTAAAGACATTGAAGCACGTTTTTTAATGTAGATAAAGTGATCCCAAGTTTAAAGACAAGTTTGATCGTTGGACGCTGATTTAATAAACGCAAGGATAGATACAACGGATATTGGTTAACCTCCGCGATTATATTTCGCTTTCTCCCTTTTCACACTAAAATGGCTGCCTGCAGTGTTTGCTTGATACGCGACACCCTATCCTACTAGGGATAATCGACTGAGTGAGTAGAAGTCTTACGCTCTGAAAGATAATATCATTATAAAGAAATAAAATGTAAAAATATTCTCATAAACTTATCCATAATGGTGAAAACATATAAAACTTCTGTCAACGTCTTACAATACCTTTAAGACTAATAATAAACATGTATGTTCTCCCCACTGCATTCGTTGAGACTGATGTGCCTCGGCCCTACAGGAACTGAAATAAATTTAGGCATTGAACTATTCATCAAACTTATGTATACATTGTAAGGTGTGGTCATATCTCTTCATAACGTCCAAACTCTCTCTCTCTTCTTATTTGCTTGACGAGAGCCACCGGTAGGTAAGTATATGCCTTGTAATACCCGCGAAAGTACCTATCAGTGAATGAAGTCAGGCATTCGTTCGCTTGCTTTCCCGATTATTTTCTTACTATATATCACTGAGTATTAAAAATCGGGACATTGATCAAATCTGATTTCAATATTCATTTACACCTACTAACACGTTCAGCCATCTTAAATCTCCCACCGCTTTACTTCAGTGTTGACAGTAAGAGCCAGTTCACTGAAAAGCTGTCTCCTGATTATAAATCTATTTTATTGACCTCCCGTAATGACTTCTTTTCTTATGTATATTACCTCAGTAACGCGGCTCAGCGCTGATATGCATGGTTGATTTAGAACTAACACCTTAAACGACCGCACGCCTGTTAGTATAATTACCGAAATAGTACCTCTCGTATAAATCATTCCACGGTGTAAATGACTCCCTGCTTTCCACGTGCACCTCGTGAAATGTGTAACCGAAATGGATTGCATTTCTTGTCTGACGTTTAACATTTTTGCGTGCAATAGACAAGACATTGATAGTGTTGCACCTGAAGGGATTGTTAGCCTCACGTGCAATAACAATGTAAACTCACCTGCGCTATGTTAAACGCTGCTGTACAGGTGTAAAAGTAAGTAATGACGGACATATATCAGAAATACAGACAGTTTAAGTAACGGGCTGTCTTTAAGCACTTTTCACCTAATGACTTGCTGTCAAAAAAGAACTCGTGACTTCAAGTTTAAGAACATTTCTTTCGTATACTAAAATATGAATTTTAACACATACGGCTTAAAACTTGAAAGGTTTATTGTCAACTGAGGGTTTTGTTGGACCGTAGTACAGTGCATGTTTTTACAATGTTGGAAGTTATTGGTGTTAAATGTGAACTTTACAACCCAAAGCGTCAGCTGTAGGTTCTCAATGTGTTTGTCTGTATTTTCTGTACTAAACGACACTTGGTTTTCAGGTCACGTGATCAAATAGTTTTTAACTGTTAAATTTGATGTTTGTTGTTATAAGGAACAAGTGATATTACACCATAAACATTACCTAAATATATAAATATATTATATACACTCAATATCTCATTTCCTATAGTGTTATGGCTGTTTCCGAAGTTTATCTTCTCATGGTCAAACCATTGTACACATTCTATTAGATGGATGCAATATATCATATTCCCTATCATTGGCAAAAATCCAGAAGGGCTTATAAATAAGAAAATATCATGATAATTAGAAGTATAAATCCATTTTCAACAAAGATGTTTTACGCAAGCTTTTTTCATCACACTTCCTGCTATAAGACATTTCCGTGTGACTTTTTCACGCTTGGGTAATTTCGATTGCGGGATTCGAACCTACACCCTTAGAGTGAGACAACACAACCACCGCTGACCGAACAAACAGCTTACCACCTCGACCACCCAGCCTTCGTCACTTGGTATTGTGATTGTATATTTTGTTACTGCGTTCTAACCGTATTCAGATTCGTGTGTATTTATGATATCCCCTCAACATCCTGGGGAGTATACAACCGACTTCTGTTTCAGTGACGCCGTTCGGGATGCTGCCAGTTCTAGAAGTGGACGGGAAGGAATACTCGCAGAGTTTCGCCATCGCGAGATTCATTGCACGGGAATACGGTACGTAGAACTGATGATTCTTGAAATAGCCAAATGTACCACTCTATATCATATGATAATAATTAAAATTTAATTGTTTTTCATATTTGTTGGGGGTGGGGGGTGTGTGGTATGTTGATGGTTTTATCAATAATCGGTGGTATGAAATATTTTGTCGCAATGATTAATGAACTTTCAAAATCAACTGTATTTAAAGGCACTAGTGCACGCTTTCACGGTTTAAATTGGCTATTTTAAGGTTTACGAGGATTTATGCATTCACTTTAAGTTTCTATCGATGCAAATACTTACTAAACATTCTTTACAATTTACCTGCAATCAACAATGAAAACGTTAAGACAGCCGCTGTCGGCTTGGACATATAAAAATCTATGGTTAGCTGTGCACAAAACGGATAAATTATTGACACTTGGAAACGGCTGAACTAGTACTGTGTGCAGCTATTGAATTTACCTAAACTCTGAACTGAGAACAAATCATGAAATATTATTTTGTATTAGCATTGTTATTAGATTGACCATGGCGTCTGCCGTTTCCGCTTTTCTGGTTATGAGCAAAATCTTAATATTCCCGATATCGTAGTTCATGCGGATTTAATGTAACGTAATATTAAATACTTACGGCCTTTAGAATTCCACTTTACTACCTGAATACGTAAATATTTGTTAAATAACTTACGAGGTAGATTACTTGAGTGAGGATAGTGAGTAATGTCGAGAGATATGCAGTATCTGTGCATTAGTTGTGTTTACGAAATATTGGCGTGCACTAGTGCGTTTAATTTACTATAACCAATTATTTGAGTATGCTAATTTCTAAAGTACATGTAAGTCAAATTTCCTATGAGCAGTCATATCGATATTTCGAGAATACTCAAATCCTGCTCATCGATGTTACCGATAGTAAAGATTGCACATCATCATCATCATCATCATCATCATCATCATCATCATCATCATCATCATCATCTTGTTATTTACCTTCATCATCACTGTCTTCTTCTTCGTCATCGCCATCATCTGCAGGGGTGTATGACAAGGCCAAGGAGTTAACATGAGGAAAATTTACGTTAAAAAATTAATAGTTCACAGATTAAGTTGCATTTATCTACAGGAATGTAAAACTAGACTGTGAAACTAAAGGATTTCTACAAAGTATCTTATATTAATTTGACTAAGTTCAGTGTTTGGCTGTCCTCCTGTAGGGTTGTACGGCAAGACGAACGTGGACATGCTGCTGATAGACGAGGTAGTGGGGCTGGCTGAGGACCTGAGGGACTTCTTCGTCAAGATCTACCACGAGAAGGACGAGAAGAGAAAGGTCAGACGCTATCCAATATTTCATTTTATCAAGTACTTGCTATCAAATACAGAGATTTTGCATGTGCGATAGGTTTTTGTCCTTGACGACGGGCTGATACAGGTTATCTGCCCTGCGGGCTGATAAAGGGGGTTTGGTGAAGGGTCTATCGAACATGCAAAATCTCTGTATTTATAAGCAAGAATATGATATATATATTATGATATGGCATATTTCATATCATATCCTTTATCAGCCCTCAACGAATATCAGTCCTCGGTCCAGAGGCCCTCGAGCTGATATGGGTGTCTCGGGCTGACATAAGATATGATATGAAATTTGCCATATAATCATATCTATATAGTCCATGTTCGTATGCACTTTAGATCTCGACTTCTCCCGCAAGTCATAACTCGCGACAGTGGACAGTTGATTGGTTTGAATGTAGTACAATACACATATGTTGTAGTAACTTGCTTTGAAACGTTTCAAAATAATGAAGTCACCTATTGAACTTCTATGTTGAGTTAGTTCTAACGAAATTACCACCTATCGCTTTTGATCATACTACGCAATATACTGGACACACGTGAAAATTCTGATATCTAATAATGACTTATTTTTACCTTGATCACCTAATGAAATATTTATCTTGAAATTGATGATATCCCGAATTCATTTTGTCCAGTATATATCATATGTGTTTTTAGATTGGTATTTTCTAAAAAAAATTACTTTTATTTTATAGTTCGAGTTGACCCCTATATTACGAAATACCTCTCTCCTTCTTGATCGATCAATCACCGAAACATTTTCAGTTCTATATGTTTAATTCCAATATGCTATAGTACATGTGATTACTCTTTTACCAGTACACAACACATGATGGTAACAATGTGTGACAAGATGTTGACGAAACTGTTGTCAATATCAAACCTATTATAAACCTAATGTTACCTATATAAACACTTAATATCCTCTCCACAAACCACTCCGTTGTCCCGAATATAGTGTATCGACAAACCTGTCATTGCGGATATTGTATATAGTATATGGATGCATAAATAACAACAATGTCAGATTTTATCATTTCATATGAAAACATTTTATCATAATGATTCATTTGTTCGGATATTACTTTCCACGGCGGGTTTTGCATTTTAGCATATTTATGTTAATGTATAAGTGCTTTATATGTTTGAAGGCGTTTTGTAAGATGTAATTTTATTTGAAAATAATGCATTCATATTGATGTTTTGTGAAACGTAACAGTCTTAAGAGCAACTGCCGACAAGAGATAAAAGATTAGACTAGGGGCCAATTGGCTTCTTCAACCGAAGCTTCTGAAAGAAGATAAGCGGGCCATAATCGGTGTCTCTATAGCTCTCTACGACGCATAAACATATTTCAGTACTTATGTGCATTTACTTTTTAACTTCACAACAATGGGTGCACTGTTATAGAGTGACATGGCTGGAGAAAATAAAGAAACGCAGTGTAAACTACCTGTATGGTACACCTCTGTTACCTGTGTGTTACATGTATGCCACTTGTATGTTACCTATTAAACCGTAAATCATCTTGTATTACCTCTGTCTCCATTTTCATACCTGTATGTTACCTGGATGTCACCTTATGTTACCTGTATGTCACTTTATGTTACCTGTATGTCACATTATGTTACCTGTATGTCACCTTATGTTACCTTTATGTTACCTGTATGTTACCTGTATGTCACCTGTATGTTACCTGTATGTCACATTATGTTACCTGTATGTCACCTGTATGTCACATTATGTTACCTGTATGTCACATGTATGTCACCTTATGTTACATGTATGTCACCTTATGTTACATGTATGTCACATTATGTTACCTGTATGTCACCTTATGTTACCTGTATGTCACCTTATGTTACCTGTATGTCACCTGTATGTTGCCTTATGTCACATTATGTTACCTGTATGTCACCTGTATGTCACGTATGTTACCTGTATGTCACATTATGTTACCTGTATGTCACATTATGTTACCTGTATGTCACATTATGTTACCTGTATGTTACCTGTATGTCACCTTATGTTACCTGTATGTCACCTGTATGTTACCTTATGTCACATTATGTTACCTGTATGTCACCTGTATGTCACGTATGTTACCTGTATGTCACATTATGTTACCTGTATGTCACATTATGTTACCTGTATGTCACATTATGTTACCTGTATGTCACATTATGTTACCTGTATGTCACATGTATGTCACCTTATGTTACATGTATGTCACCTTATGTTACCTGTATGTCACCTTATGTTACCTGTATGTTACCTGTATGTCACATTATGTTACCTGTATGTCACCTTATGTTACCTGTATGTTACCTGTATGCCACCTTATGTTACCTGTATGTCACCTGTATGTTACCCTATGTCACATGTATATGTCACCTTATGTTACCTGTATGTTACCTTATATTACCTGTATGTCACATTATGTTACCTGTATGTCACATTATGTTTCCTGTGTGTCACATTATGTTACCTGTATGTCACATTATGTTACCTGTGTGTTACCTGTATAGTCTCACAGGGATGACTGTTATGGTCTCACAATAGGGACCGGATAGGGTGACATATATTTATTGAAAATAATTTAAATGTATTCCTCTCTACCATTTAAAATCTGAGAAATCGCGAAAACGCCAGAAAGTTCCTCATTCTAGATTTGACAATGTATTAAGTCATTTTTTTCTCTCAGAGTCTCTATAATCGACTGTCCTCGGTTAGGGATTTCCCCGATGGTTTCTCAATAAGATGCACTTAAATACTAGAGAGAACATTCTTGATTTTCAGTATATTTTACGACCTTTAATATAAATGCATACCTTCAATGACATATAATTCAAGAAAGTCGAATTCGAGTTAAATGGATTTCGTCATTTTTACAGCGAGAGCTGCAGGAGAAGTTCGACAACACGGACCTGCCTCGGTTCCTCGGGTACTTCGAGAGGCTTCTCACCGACCGAGAGTCGGGCTACTTCGTTGGAAATGGGGTAAGATTTATTACTTCAGCCTTTAATGCAATAAATGGAGTACACTGAACGACGGTTCATTTGAAACCAGGCTTATGAAACGAGCGTGAGCTTTGGTATGTCACGAGCGATAGCGAGTAACATTCATGAGTTTCAAAATGGTATCTAAGTTGACAGAGTTTATGATTTATTGATTACCCATTACTCACGTGTAAGGTTAATTGATACTTTCCATCTAAGATGCAGTATATTGTATTTGTGATTTATCAAGTTACCAGAAGGGGCTCTAAGAAATTCAGCACGTAATGCCACACATCAGTAAGGCATGACATGCTCAACATGGTAATCTTCATATTATGTTTCAACCCTGCTCTTCATCTGGACCATGCATTTATATTTCCTAGGTATAGATTGCAATATTTGAGGTAAAAATAATACTGAATGCTACGAAAACATTACAGTTTTATAAACATCTTCAAAATGAATTCTCATCACATATGGGCAGATATTTTAGTTGTCATAAACCAATGAATTTGTTGGCAGTTTCTCAGAGATGTAGAGCACCCAGCCAGGTTCGTTATCACTTTAACCAATCTTCTTGCTTCGAGAAACTTCCAGATTTATCGGTTGAGCAGTCGGGTTGAATACCTCATCATCTGACCTGATTCAACCCGAGTCTTAGCGAGCTCACCTACATGGTGTTGAAACCAGTCACCCTGAAACCAAATATAAATGGGGCTCGTTATTTGGATATATGGGTGCATTCACATCAATTCTCGGACCAGCGCCTTTCTAATCCAGGGTTATTCCCCTTCATAAGGTCTTCAAGTGTCTCTCTGGTTGATGGTGTGTCTTCTAAGGTATAATTTAGAAGTTCTGTAAAGGACGCGTTAAGTTTCAAGTTTGTATCAGTTCCGTTCATCACATTGCCTGGTTAATCTTTTTGTAGTTTGATTTTCAATTCCAACATTTGGACTGGGATATTTAGTCGATTTAATATTACATTTTCTGTTTGAGTTCGCCCCTTTATATAGTAATTGCAGGGATTGTTCACTGACCGGAAGTGTAACATGCACAGCTCATTAAATCGTTTTGACGAATATCGTTATTGTGATGCTCGCTCGGAATGTATTTCTGCTTGAAACATTGTGGCACTTCTAGCGTTCTCTCCGTCAAAACAGGAAAAGACAACATAAATTTTTTGAATCCTTATGAAGTAGATCATTTTCCCTTTGTGTTTTAGATACTTAATATATAATAATTTTTAAAAACATTTTTTCTTGTGTTAAGATAAACATTTGATAAAGGACCACACTTTAAAGAGATTTGCTATCTTTTGTCCCATATTTTGAAGGTCTTCAGTGGTTAGTAATTTATAAGAGAAACCAGAATATGCAGCCAGATGTTTAAACGTCGAAACCTCTGTCTTATTGTAATGAACATCTAACCGAACCGTTTTTAACCTATACGAACTTCCATAGCAACAAATGTCAGAATAATAACACAACCAACAGAGAAATTACTTTTCGATCAAGAAAATATCATAACATAAATTTTGGAGGAAAGACATCGGATCAGTGAAGTTTCATTGATATTTATATCTTATTTGCATATATTAAGAAGTAAAATAATGGTGTACTCAGTCATTGTGTTAGATTACATGTTTCAATAGTTAAAATCGAAGTGAAAATCTTATCCTTATGACCTTCTTATCAAACACTCTCACTCAAACAAACGATCAAAATAGCTGTACGGCATTATGGGCAATTCTAATAATTTCTGTCATATGTGTCTATTAATATTTTTAAATAGAGGAAAAAGATTTGCTAAAGTTAATCGCATCTATGCATTTGAATATATTTAAGATTACTAACAAAGATTTTATAATCAACTATGAGTTTGCAATCCTCATCTTCTTACATATCCATACCATTTCAGAGTGGTGTTTAGCTAGTAAGCATATCATGACCCCCAAGTTATATTCTATAAAGCTTAACAAAGAAAATTGTTTACATGAAAGAAAACAGGTTTAACATTGCCCCTGAAATAAGCACATATGACTGAGAATAAATATTACTCATTCAAATTGAATTTTTAAAATCATTCAATACAAATGTATAAGAAAGAATTTATCTAACTTCGTTAATATCCATTAATATTGGTATCTTGCTTCTTTTGTTAAAAAAAATTAGGTTTGTTGGCTTGAAACTCGAGGAGGGGAATAAGATGGTTTTAATCTGCACTGAGATAGGGGTCACACAGGGTGGACTTCTCGCTCCCTCCGTATTGCGTTACGAGGCATTATCACGGCTATTACCGACTGACGTGTTTGATGCGTATTAATTACCATGTTATATGGTCATCTGTCGGCGTATGGGCGTATCTATTCATCTGTATATCACCAAGTCTTCGGGTTGACCTCTGACACTCGTTCCTATTTTACCGAATTCCACCGTTTCAAACGAGAACTCCTTGAAATTCTGATTGGTATATGAGAGCATATATATATTCATATACTTCAAATATGCACTTGTTGCTTATCATCTGTCATTGAATGATATATTTATATGATCGTCAGATTTACAGTACAAATAAAAGTTTGAGAAGTTGTAATAATGATGATGAATACTGAATATATTTAAACCCGTAATTGGTTTAACAGGTACTTCAATGGGACAAATTAGGTTACCTTATTACATACATATGTCTCTTGAAAATGAAAAATGTAAATAAACTTGGTTTAGACATACAGTGATAGTTATATATAAAGTTGAGATACATATGCCAAAAAGGAAGCACTTAAAATCGCCACATTTTTTCTGTTTCTGATGTTTATAAGAAATACCTATGAACTTCAACCTAACGGCATGGGGCCATTTTACCTCTACTGTCACTAATCATAACGATGAAACTTCACAGTTTAACGGCTGAACCTGATATAAAGAGTCTCGGTTTACGTGTTATTTAGTTCTCTTGGTGTAAGTATATATACTTACCCGTTTTGAAGTGTAACTGAGTACTTAGATAAATCACACTTGACCGACCGAGTGGATAACCTCCTGAGATCAAAGTCCTTGAAATATATTTCAGGTCAGTCAGTTCACATGCAATGTATATTAGTACTTCAAACTGTTAGTCATTACTTCGAAGGTATTTCGAAACGGCTTTACCTTTGGAATATGACATGGTTTCATTTTGACGTCAGTGTTAAACAGAAATTGAACTGAAGAGACTAGACCGTTGTGACGCTCAATCCGAAATTTTGTTTGAGGAACAGAAAGATAGCTTTACATGTTTTACATGCGGTTAGTCGTTAAGCGGAATTTTACAATTTGCTAATCTCATTAAATCAAGCTCAGTTTCTGAACTACGCTCTGCGAAACGTGCTGAAGCAGAGTAATGATTTTAATTCATTTGACACTTATCATCATTTGTGATTATGTAAAATTAACCAAAGTATTATTCAAACAACAGATATACAATTTTACTCATGAAAGTATCAGAAAGTTTAACTTGTTGGATCTTAAAAAGAATGCACTTGGTATGGACAAAGATCTTTCTCCAGTCAAATATAATTGCATCCATCTCTGACACCATCACAACACAATTCAAATTTTAGGGTATCCTATTCGTTTTTCCTTTTTCAACTGGCAGATGGTGGCATGAAGTTTGAAGCAGAGACTCGGCGACAAGTATCGTCCGATATATGTTGCCTTTAAGTCTGTTCAATGGAACTTGTCTGCTCGAGTTCAGGGTTTAAATGATATCACGTTTTCGCCGCGTTTGTGCCCGTTGTGAGGGTGTTGATCAGTTTTGGGGGTTGAATTCCTATTTTGGTGATTTGTGTTCTGTTTTAGAGTATTTGTTGTCGGTTTTGAAGATTTGTTTGCCGATTGTATTAAAGGCATGGATATGCAGCACTTTCTGTGTTATGTTAATAAGTGTTCTCTGTCACGGGACCATTATGCTTCGTAATAGATATAGAGGTCGGAGTCGACTGAAATGATAATTATCTCCCCTTGGTTTTGAAGGCACCCTGGTGCGAGCATAAAGCTGCCATATAAATGACTTGATAACGCTGATGGACACAACAATGCTATCTGATTAGGAATATATTAGACCATAAATTCTGCAAGATGTGTTTTCCGATATGTATTACCATTTATAAGGGTTTGAATAAACCAAACCTTATCATGGCTTGCCTCGTAAATCTTCAACAGGGCAGAGTGGAGATTAATTTAGCATTTTCTTCATTGGATGATAAATGTTATACCGGACGGAACACCAGCTTGTTTTTAAATATCATAATACGTACACGCTTTGATTTATGCTTACAATAAATCATTTATATACACGCATGCACAAAGTTTTCAAACAATGAAATCCCATTATAAAGTTCATGAATCTTATTATAATACTTCGCATAAATTTATTTTGATAGATTGTTAATCTGTTAACATTTTTAAAGTTGTGATCCTTCGAATGTTTAATGTCGTTGACGTCAAAAGTTTTCAGTAATTTCAGATGTATATATATATATACACAAGGAAATTAATAAGCCAACGATAAATTCTATCACCAATAAGAATTTAAGGGCCTATACCGTTGAGACGAATCCATGATTCTCATTCCGGATCTCGTTCGATGCCACAAAGAGAAACCAACCTGCCCATACTCTTAATGATTTGACTTTAGCTTTGCGTAAGGAATAGAACAAGATTCCTCAGAATCAGCTAGTGTGGTTGATCCCAAGAATATGGAGACGTCTGTAATTAGTCGTTAATGCACAGGGAGATCACACAAATTATTGATAAAATGTCAATACTCGGATTCAGAGGACATTAGCATTTGTTCCCTTGAACAATCTGTTTGAAGAATAATGACACCAACGCTACTGCGGGAAATGTGATTAAGAATATTCCATTTTGATGAGATTATCAAATCTGCGTTTCTTGAAATAAGCCACCATAGTCCCCCTTCCGCTATAATATCAAAAATACGAAAATATAGTATATTTACAATCATATATGATATTAAAGTCACTGCGTCACGACAATAGGAGTGTTAATCGCTTGATTAATTTCAATATAGAACCTAAGATTTTGTTTCTAAATACTACTTGCTTTGAGATTTATGCTGAGAATAAATTATCTTTATACACGCATGTCGTTATTTGCAAACAATGGAATATATTTATACAAGTACAGGAATAGCCTTTTTTTTATTACACTTTATGTAAATGAACGCGCGTAAATGCGTGACATACCTAAAATAGTGGGGGGGGGGGGGGGGGGGGGGTTGGCACCTTCGATTACAACATACGTTTAACGTTTCACATGTTTTTATTTTATGTTAAAGTTACTTAAAAATAGTTAGATGGATTTGAAAATACTTGTTTGACTATAGCGCAAATTAAAATTTAATTTTAATTTCTGTAATCAATTAATATCGTAAATGTCATTGAAAATGTGATAATTTAGTGACTTCGATTATCGGTATATAAATAGATGTTGGTTCAGTATTTCATGCAATGAATTTAAACACTTTTTAGTATGATGATTTGAGACCATTTGTTATGACTAACGGTATACAGATTTTAGCTGAAGAGAATTTCTCCGGAAAGCACTAGAACCCCCTCATTAATAAATTTTTTGCTACTATGGAAACAGAATTAAAGAAGTGGCTTCTTTAGTTATATTCGTGAGATTTCTGTGCAGATAATTGACGAAAACGTTGTAGAGTTTTAAACCTGATTTATTGCTCTTATTGTTGTATGTTTTGAGCTTTTAGAACAAGTTCTCGTAGTTAGATTAATATCACAGATCGTTTCTTTTTATCAGAATGCTTAATGTTTTTTATTTTTTGTAATTCAAAATGTAAATTTAAAAAATTGGAAAAAGCAAGTATTGATAAGTAATTATCTATGCGAGAAGTTAAGTAATATAAATCATGTTACGTGAAAGATTGGAGGTTACATTACCGTTTTCTTATTTTATGAGTTAATACTCATATGAGTTTTAAAGAAGATATCTCACTCGGAGCAGTGGCCCGACAAAAAGTGATCAGATTTTAGAACATTATGCTTTACAATGCAATATAGTATGATTCTCGATAGTTTATTTTTCCATATCTAATATAAGCAAGATACGATGTATTTACATTTCATATTCAAATTATATGTTGTTATACTAATTTCTCAGTTCAATGAAATTGATGCATAAACATTTTGGCTCGAAACATACCCATGTATCATTAATACCCATGTTTTTAAGAAGAGCAATGAGGTGAAATATGATATCTGTGATAAAAGTTTAAATCACTGAATAGATCAAACGTTCATTGAAGCAAATTGAAAAAAGAGCAATAGACTCACGTCTCGGTTTTCTCGGCAAAGCGATTTGATTTTATATAGGAAAACATTCGACCCTTGCAACAGCAATTTGTTAAATTTAAACTTGTTTTTTTAAAAGAAGGTAGCATGTGCATAAACCAGTCACCACTTAAAACGTTTATTTATCAAGATATATTGCAAAAAATAAAACAATAAAAAAGAGGCTTATAGCGAAAGCATAAATATGTTTGTATCAGTTGATGAACAGTATGATTAAGTGTTAAGGTAACACTTTTTGCGTTAAGTAATTCATGTCGGCGCTGTAATCCCGAGCCAGGATATCAACTGATGGGCCTATTCCTAGTGACATGCGTGTTGGGACCTTCAAAAGGAAAATATGTGTTCAAATCTTTGCTGGGTCTCTAGAGGACTAAGCAAGTCTAGTACTGAAGACGTCCTCGCCTCTGCACCAAATGACACCTGTTAGTTCACGGATATTGATTTACGAGCGATTCTGATGGCGCCAACTCCCAACACATTGATATAGCTGACAATCGGTTCAGGTGGTGTGCAGAGTTCATAGATTTACCCAGCATTCCTAATTCCTACAAGGCTCGTTATAAAACAATACGAAGACTCCTCGCAGCGCTTTGATAGGCGGTGACACTGACCTTGAAATCCGTCCTATGTCGTCAGCATGCGACCTCACTCTGCGGTTTTGCTGTCAAACAAACAGGGCCGCTGCAAGCTTCGGGGGAGGTCTCAAAAGCATTACAGAGTATTAACGAATCGGATCTTTTGACATGTCATTTGTAAAGGGAATTAATAGGAGATGAGCTTTTTATGATTAATGTTGTTTGTATGTTCGTCGTGATCTCTAAATTGTGCACCGAACACAAAACGGTGTTGTTATTGGGTGTTCAATTGTCAAGTTCTTTGGTGTTATGACACAGGCTGAAGGCTTAACCGTTTTGTGGCGTCGTGTTTTCACGTACCCTGTGCTGAAGCCTTTACCGTCGAGTTTACAGAAGGTCTTTGCATCAACAGCAGCAAACAAAAGCTGACATACTGCTTGGTTTAAAGTTTATGTACAAATTCTTCCCAGGATAACCAGAGCGAGGCTGCTGGTGAATGAAGTCAAACATTCAAAACATCTATTCAAATCCTCTGTGTTCTGTGTTTCATTCATCCGCCATCGTTGTGGTAAGCCCAGCGTCTCACACATTTCATTACTATCGACCTGGAAAGGTAGCAATTACGAAACGGTAGCTAGCTTCCTCGTGACCTTGTCAGTTCAATCGTATGAAGTGTTTTCAGAGAAATTACATCTTGTGGCGACGATGCAATAAGTAGGCTAGGCTAACAATAAAGGTCCCATGAATGGGGCAGATTCGAAGCTGAATTTGGTTTTGTTATGTCTAACGTTAAATGAAATAAACCTCAGTTAAGGGTTATTCTAAAATCATCTAAACTGACTTCGGGTGGGCCAAAGTTGTGCAATTTTATGGAATGGGACGAAAGTTTTAAACCTTGATAGTAAACGCGTGCATTCACTGAACAAATAGAATTCATTTGCCGTGATCACTATACCACCCATGGTTCGCTGGTTCCAGCCAATGCTCGCAGGTTTCACCGCAATGCGTAGCCACAATGGCGTTGCGGGCTTTTACTAGCAACCGCGATATAAGTGAAATACTCTTGAAAGCGGCGTTAAACCCCAAATCACCTCACCTCACCTCACCTCACCTCACCGTGACTACTACTCACAATCAGATCATTTGTTTACCAAAGTATCCAACGGTCTTCATCAAAGCTCATGTAACCATTTCGTATCTTGTAATTATACATGACGGTCATATGTTCTGATGACCTGACTTGAAGTCATATAGGACTTGATATCACATGGTCTAACTTGATGGTCATATGAATTTGGTATTTTAAGGTCCGACTTAGAGTTCATATGGGATTTTGGAATCTTATAGTGTGGTTTGGAGGTCATATATAGGAATTTGGTATTATGGCCTGACTTGAAGCTCATATAGGTGTTTGGTATATTATGGTCTGACTGTGAGGTCATATATTATATGTTTTTCATATATTATGGTTTGAGTCCAGGTCATACAGGACTTTGTTGTATTATGGCCAGACTTGACGGTCATGTAGGAGTTTGGTATATTATGGTCTGACTGTGAGGTCATATACATTATATGATTTTGATATATTATGGTTTGAGTCGAGGTCATATAGATTTTTCGTACCTTATGATCTAACTTGAAGGTCATATAGGAGTATATTAAGGTCCTACTTGAAAGTCACATGAGTATTGAAAGTATATGAGTGTCCTACCAATGAAAGGTGAACTTACGTTGACCAACGAGTCCATAGTAAAGTACACGTTAAGACGAATGTTCATTTGATGATGGTCCCTTAGTTATAAATGATTATGGTTAATGTTCATATTACATTACACTAGATACTAATGAACTATGAGACACTCCCCCACTCGTGACCAGTTGATGCCGATATGAAGACGTGATAATATATATACAATCTGTTAGATGTTTTTGGCTTTAGACGGATAACGGAATCGAATGATGACGTCACGACACCCGTAATCATAGTGTTTTACCCTAAGGCATCATGCGTACACAATTTCACTCATTTTGCATATCTGTTATGATATGAATAATAGTGATTATAATGTTAACGTTGTCGTTGATGATCTTGATCTTAATATTATGGAAATGGTGTTGATGATGATTACGATGTTGATGCCATTATTGATGGATGGTAATGATCGCGATGTGATGGTCATGACTTTGAAGATTGTCATAATGATGATGATGACGTTGAAGATAAAGCTGATGGTCGTAAATGTGATGATAGGTATAATAAGAAAGATGGTATGAAAGATGATGATGATGATGATGATGATGATGCATGTTTCAGCTGACCCTCGCGGATCTGGCTGTGTACGATGTGCTGGAATACCCCCTGGACACCCAGAAGGGCGACATCCTCAAGGACTACCCCCAGGTGAAGGCTCACAGACTCAGAGTGTCCAGCCACCACAATATACAGAACTACCTCAATGAGCGCGCCAAGACTGTCATCTGATTGTCTGACGTTACAGTCGAATGGCGTCAAAGTGGTATACACGTGTAAACACGGCAGCATACTCAGTAACGTGGTTGTTGACTTGTTAAAGTTAATATGAGCCATATATAGACACTAGTTTGACAGAACGACATTTGGAGGTGCGTGTATAACTAGTTGATCTTCATGAGGGGTGTACGATAGCAAACTTGGTAAAGGTGCTTTAGATGTAAAGTCGTAATTGTGTTCATGATACCAGCTCGTTAAAGCTTTACATCAAGACATGACTTGATTTTCGCTAAATATACGAATTGATTTGAAACAATATGAAAGTGGTTGTAGAAAAAATATCGTTGTGCTTGTATTGATAACTATACACTTCAGTTAACACAAGTGTAGCTTCTAACGACAGATCACCGGTGTTCTGTTTACCAGGTAAATGATAGTAAAGTTCACACATTGCATTATGTCCCCATAGTGCCTCGGTCAACCTCACATCAAGATAATAACTGTAAGTTAAGATCTCCACAGTAACTCTGTAAACAAGTGGGTAAATAAATATGCAAAAGCATATGTAGGAAATTGTTTTTATATAATGAAATTGCTTTCGATGAAACCCTTCGATTGTTGATAATATGAACATGGTTTCCCTGAAATTAACAAGATATTATGATTTCATCTACTTTTAGGTTTGATTCATGTGCCATAGTATCTTCAGATCGTAATTTCTTAAGATTACTCGTTACTTATATTAAGTAATAGGCCAACTGCAATGTCCGATTGAGGGGGAAACTCCAGATGGATTCTATGTTAGGGAAAAATAAGTGTCACTTATTAAAGCTTTAAACAAGCGAAATCAGTTTACTCGAACATTAAATGCTTTTCTTTTATAATTTCCTAAAGATGTGATTCTGTCGCTCGCTGAATCAATTAAGTAACTGCGAAAGGGTATAATAAAACATGTTCCTTTATATTATATCCAAAGTATTAGTTTCATATCAATTCGCTGTCATTTCTTAAATCGTTTTGAATTCAACTTTAAGATCTTGAGGAACTTTACAAATATAATCTGAATTTACGTTAAGGTTAAGAAAACATTTGATCTATAACAGAAAACTTGTTCAAACTATTGTTAAAACGCGGAAGATTCATCAAATCCCTTAAGTCTCGGGGAAACCAGAAAATTCATAAATGAGATGAAATTTAATACGGGTTTATTTACTGGCATGGTCTCCAAGTTATGATAAATGGCATTTTGTACACTTTTAGCTAAGCCAAAGAAACGGTCATTTAGTCGTTGGTTTTCATCATTGAATCTTTAACTATTTCTCTTCGATAAATTTCTCCATCCAATATAACGCACCTATGTTGTAACAGTAACTGGCGTTTATAAATGTATGTCTTTTAAGGACAAAACTGTTACCAAATTTGACATCTTATTTCAAACAGTCAAGTAGCTTGACTTCGACGCTGCACAAAGTTAAAAACAAGATGACACGAGAGCGAGTACGTCGTTAAACATATTTTCTTACGTTGTCATCGAGACAAGTATTAATCTGGCGAGCAGATGTACCCAGTTATTTGTATCTAGATGATATTATTCACGACGATGATGATTATGATTAGATAATTATGACTTTTGAGAAATAATGATGACACTACTTCATCACAGTGACGCTGTTAGATGAATCATATCATTAATGGCTTATATCGTCATGCAACCTTCTTCGCAAGTCATAGCTCGCGCCAGTCTTAAAGCACTTGCTCGTGTAAGCTTTGTTGCATCTCGGAAAAAAATAGAGGTTGGCGTGTTGCCACTTTCAGGAGATCCGAGTACATCAGTACAGACCTAGCACAGAAAATTTGACGGAATGTAGCAAGGCCTAACTAAGCCAGTGGTTAAGAGTAGCGCGGGTATTCCTTGTGGGGGTTGCCATGCAACATGCAATAATGTGTACAATGTATATCTTTTGATACGTTGTTGGTATCATATTTGCATGCTGAGCTATGTAAAGTAGCGAATATGTTGTTCAGTTAGTATTTGAAGATTTTTGTATAGTATAAACAGTTATATATACACATTATACTCCTCTTTTGCCCATACTCAGATCTATGGACTAATGTTTCCAGAAGGGACATTGAAATATAAGGGTCTTATTTCCATAAAGAAAACAACTTGTAAACATATTCTTACTTACATCTGCGTTTGCTTGGAAAGTCTTGTATAATTAGTAATGTAAGGACTTCAATTGTTTTAGGCCGAATGATAAATCCAATATCAAAATTCACAACAAGAAATTTTTTCGAGCACACTTCGGTGACAACTTCTAGGTCAAGAGGTGACGAAAACTTAGCACATCGGATTTACGAGTCCAATACTGGACCTTGTGAAATCGAATGGTTTCAGTTCAACACAGTAGGAAACTGCCATAAGCTATAAGAATGTTCTATTTGGGATCACACTATCTGTTCTTGTAAGTTTCCCCGGTCGATTCCCGTGCCGGATTCAAACCCTTACCGAGGGTCGGGCACCGACTGTATTTCAGCTTACCTACCCGCCCACCAGGCAACCAACATAAGCTGTTCTTCTTACTTACCAATGAGATTCTCTTCAGAAATGTACACCTACGTTTTGTACGCAGGTTGTTGTGGTCTAAGCAATTGGTTCGATGATGTTTTGGCCCAAGAAACTCAATTCCTGGTAAAGTAATGTGCAGAGTATCTTAACATCCTTTCTTGCAAATGCCAGACAAAATCTGTAAATGTCCTCTCTATTGATGAAACCAGTGTGTAGTACATAGATTTTGTCTCAGATTACACTTATCGTGAAACTTTCGTTTAATATTTCGATGTATACACGCACATTGTATATCAAAGTTGTGTTGTTATGCTTTCTATACCTCAAGCTATCCAAAACAGACGAAATGGACAAGAGAGCCGTCTTGTAAAACGGAATCGTCATTTTACTTTTAGTTGTTTGTTGTTGTTTTACATATTTTGCACGTCTAAGAACAAATATATGTCCTTTTCAATATCAATTTTCAGTATTGTGTGAAGTTGAATATACATGTAATATTAAATCTATGTTGTGTTTGTTTGCGATATGCAGAAGAAATTTGATACAAAAACCTAATTCCACATCCGCTGTTAGGATGCAGTATGTTTTACCAAAGAATCTTGCTTTTTACCACAGTGTCGATTTCTATCTAGTATTCGGTCTCTGGTATCGACGACACCGTCAGCGCTTCGTTGTGGAAATCTTTTTGTGTAATGACGTCAACGAGATTTTTTAAAAACTTTTGGCAATAAGCATTCTTGTTTATTGATACGCATTGTATCTATTGCAATGATCAAATTAAAAATCTATTAAGGTAAATGTAGTATCTAATAAAGTGTTTTTGAAGTAAGTAAAGTATGTTATCTTCAGTTTTAAGACATTGAAGCATTTTTTATTCATGATTGTTTCAAAATTATTTGCATATGCTTTTTAAGGATACTTATCTTTGAAGTGTGTTTAGGTTTTACAATGTCAACATAATGTTCATAATTTTCAGGTACTTTTAGCACTAAATTTGGAAACTGTTGAAACTATTCTGACACTTCAATGTGATATTTTACGGCGCTTCAGTTACTTTTTGTTGCAAGTCAATGTGAAATGTTTGATATAACTATGAAATAAACAACACGGTTTCGTGTTTTACTTCATGTTCTCGCGAATCAACAACTTAATAACCCAGTTTGATAAATATTTTTTTTAAATCTAATGTAATTCTAGTTCCGAGTTTGAACAGGTACTTCTTCAGGACCCTGAACTAAAATATCATAGGGAAAAAATTGTCATGACACCGGAGTATTTCTTCTGAAGCTTGTCCAGTCATCGGGACGTTGATATTTTAAGTGTTTTTGGCAGGGATTTGATTTTGTTGTTATCAGTTTTAAATACTTCATTATCGCAACATTTATATATTCTTGTTAAATAGGAATAAACATTATTTGAATTGACTCGTGTTTGTTTCTTGCTTTAAATTGTCTTTCGTTTGCCTTTTTAATGAATGCTTCGGATCATATAAAGGCCTCTGGCTGCAGGAGGAATAAATATAGTCGCAAGCGACGACAAAAGGATTCAGCGCATAAAAAGCACATTCAGTACAAAGATAGTAATGTTAGCTAGCTTCACTGAAAATTTCATGAAGATTGGTGCATGCATTAAGCTTCAGCAGCATGTTTTATCTGGAAATTGCAATTATTGCAAAGAAGTTGATAATGTGCAAAAAGTATGCTACTTAGGAATTCGTCGTGATTCGCTTTTTTGCTCGTGATGAAATTGCCTATAGTTTAAATCAAATTACAGGTCTCTAAGTGCATTTTGAAAAAAATTCCCATGTTAATTTTTCGAAATTTGGATCCTTCTGTGCCTTTAACGCTTAAGCCGATTAAGCCCAAAAGCTTATTGTGGCTTCGTCTCATGCAGTTCTATCAGACTGGCAAGTTTGGCTGTAACAGCATGAGCAGTTTTGGCTGAATCGTGTTCACAAGAATTGTGGAATGTTGAAAACCAATTTCTGGAACAAATAAGTTGATATTCTGCAAAAACTATCATACTTATGAAATCGTCATGATTGACTTTTTTGTTTATACTGTTATTACGCTTCATTTAAAACAAGTTTCAGGTCTCTAAGTGTATTTTGTAAAAATAGCCCATGTTAATTTTTTTTAAACATATTTGTGCGATTTTTGATCGTTTATTGTGAACGGAAATGACTGTTCGCGATCAATGTTTTTATTGATTTGTAAAGTGTACAAAGTGATCTTACACTCCAGTGAATATGGTGCAATTGTGAGTCCAACTTTTTGAGTAATTGCCCCTTGAACATGGTCACACGAGCAAAGTCGCCTGACTTTGAAGGGTTGCAGAAAAAAAAGTATTATGAAAAATGCAAATTTTCCAATATGAATTTTCTCCCCACTCCTTCAGCTATGATATATGTGAGTTTCAGCTCTCAATTGCATGTATCTTCAGAGAAGAAGATTTTCAAAGATGCATTGGGTCCGGAAATTTCAAAAAATTAATTAAAGCAATATGGCGGCCAAAGTACTCATGCTACGAATTTGCCATGATTCACTTTTTTGCTTGAATTGTTACTGTGCATCGTTTAAAAAAAGTTGCAAGTCTCTAAGTGCATTTTGAAAAATTTTCCCATGTTAATTTTTCGCACTTTGGATGGTACTGTGCCTTTAACGCTTAAGCCGATTAAGCCCAAAAGCTTATTGTGGCTTCGTCTCATAACGGTCTATCAGTCTGTCGAGTTTGGCTGTAATCGCTTGAGCGGTATTGGCTGAATCGTGTTCACAAAATCGGTGGAAGAAAAATAATAATAAAACACGCCAATAACAATAAGGATTCAGCATTTCTGCTGAATCCTTAACTATGACAATACACGTATCATTTTCACCTATACAAATCCTTGTGCTAACATTTGAAGCATTAAACAAAACTATCTAAAAACAACTGGGCCCACTTGCACAAAACGATTGTAGCAGAGATCGTTTTGTGCAAGTAGGCCCTGAAGTCGACGATAGGCACCTATTATTACCATAAAATAAAATATGTCAACGTCACAAGAAGTGGCAACACTTTTCCCAACAGGTCTGTACTTTTTCATGGCTTCGTAAGAAAGTCTTTATGCTTTAATCGGCAGTACAGACCGAAATACTGTTAAACCAAGGTTTCAATGGTAAAGCATTACCATCATAAACTCATAGTTATCATTCTCAAATTAAATCGAACCGATAGTCAAGATCATACATATTGTAATATGAAATTTTTAAAAATCAATTACGATCCAGACAAATTCTTTTGAAGTGTTTGGGCGTGGCGCAAGATGCCCCACGGACGCCAACTGTACAATTCACCGTCAGTACACAAGGTTTAAGACTCGTGTAGCTGTTTATTCCTAAGAAGCATAGTGCTTGTCTTGTAGCTACTGTGGCCCTTATTTCTGGAGAGAGGGTTAACAAGTCAATGTACAATTTCAAATTGCAAAGGAGTCTCTACAGAAGCTTTCATCTTCCTAAATCTGTCCACTCTGGTGAAGATGAGGTTCTGGCACTGTTGCAGTTATTTTGGGTCATAAGACATATATGGCCATGCCGACAGTAGGTGCTTAATACATCAACATTGTCCGAGAACTGCATCTACCCCAGATGAAGTCTGGAGTACAACAAAGACAAATGAGTAAATCCAGGTTCTTAGCTGCCAATATGAATGCTTCTCTTTGACTGAAATATCAAGGTCACTTAAGGGAATGGCTCAAGATTCACCAGCAGGTTGGTGTAAAATATTAAAGGATCAGAAAGACTTGTTTTGGATTGAGATATAGTGCTGAAGAAAGTTGTATGTCACAGTCTAACAAAATCGAGCATATAGTTTTTAAGATGATTCAATTTACAGAGACCTCCACACCACTGGGCGTAATCAACCGTGATTTACTTCAGGTGATAGATCATTTCTGCTTCAGATAACAAGCCTGAACAAATTAAAGTCCAGTCAAGTTGACAGTCCAAGACCTTTGTTCATTTCGTGGTTGTAAATGATCACTCAACAAAATGTTATGGTAAAAATTGTAGGCCCATTTATTTGAACAGGTTGGGCTTGTGGTATTTTCTTTTTACAGATGTATGTATACATAGAGCATGCAAACAGCAAAGGCAAACTAAATCACAAATGATATTGTAAACATGGTAACAAGCACTTTTAACATCAAAGCTCCGATTCGAGCTGCATTTTTGGAAATGTACATCTCAAAAGTTGATCATATTCAACAAGTGAACTGAACAGAACGATGAGAGATATATACTCATTTGCAGTGAAGGTCAATGAAAATAAAACATTGCATATAGCTGTCCTTTCTCTTGTGCATCAGGTATCAATCTGACAGAATCAATGGACCCAGTCACACTCCACCAATCCACATACAACAGCTGCAGTCCAATATGCCTTGCACAATTCACTCATTCTCACAGCTGGTTGACTGCCAAGTCCTTCCAATTGGATATTTTTATATGGTTTATTAGAAACATGAAAATGATGTCTAAAGACTAACACGAAATGATCTTCCTTTTGGTAGGTTACATTTATCTTCTCTTCAAAATACATTGGAATAAATACTAAACGTACAGTAATATTGACAACTAAATTATTGAATCCCAAGTTTGAGACAGGAATCTGATTGCTATAACATAATATTATTTGAAGGACTTCCTTGCATTCAACCAGCTACTCAACTCGTTCAGGTGCTGTCAAGTACATGTATAACCGAAACTATAACAAACACGGTGAGCTTCTTGCAGCTAGTTTCACATCTGCATATGACATCACAAAGCTTAATGGCACAGTGAGCAGTGTATACATTCAATTATCAATTCAATCAGTGGACATGGGCAATCTTCCATGTTTTGGAGCATGTGGGATTGTCACCTACATTTTGTTCTCTGTGGTCTCCAGCGGTGAGTTTCCATCCATGTTTTAATTATCACACTAACACTCACCATTTCTCGACAGTGACACCTCTGGTTTTTGATAATTATGCACTACTGATTGTCTGAAAAGAATGAAGATTCCAAACGCTCACAATTGCTATATTTGTTTAAGAGTGAGATTCAACTGTACAGTAATTAAAATTGAAGATATCTGAACTGAAAAAATTGCTCTGAGTCTGCTTCTCTGTATACATCACTTGTCTTGATCCTACCATAAATTCTGTAATGCAACTTTGTTTTAAACAAATACAATTTTAACCTTTTTTCAAATTTCATTTGTATTCAGTTTTCATAACAAATCACTTAGCGGACCACCAAGATTTCAAATGAATCAACGAGGATTGCTCACTCGATCGATCTTCCAACATCATTGAAATCCAACGGTCCTGAAATCTCCAATATCTCAAACTCCACATTTGTAAAGAAAATTCAACAAGTTTATAGACATTCAATGAACATGAGAACATGAAATGTAGAATATAAGATGACATAAATTGTTTTCTATAAAGTAACCTTTCATGTCGGAGAAACATTTTTCATTATAAAAGTCATTGACTCTTAAAAATGTCAAATTAGTTGATGAGCCATCACTTTTCCTTAGAAAAACATAACACTTCTGTATAAATAATTCAATCATTTTCCTTAACAAAGCCGTTTTCTAGCTGAGTTATGGTTAGTAGGAATGGTTTTGATGTTGCAAAGAGAAAGATATCTTAATACCAAGGTAATGTTCTAAAGGCTGTCTAAAATAAGAAATGAAGCACTAAATTTGCAAGTCCCTTAAAGATTACTGTTTGATATCCATACTAGAAATTGGCTGTATTATGGAGACAAGCAGTTTTATAGATTATCAAATTCTTTATTATGGACAAAAGCATGGTTTGGTATTGAATCTGATTACAGTTTTGAGATTCTAAATTTATAGATTCTCATACCAAAACAGAATCAGAATTTCTACCTAACCTTTGCTTCTATCGATGAAGATTATACTCCATAAAAGTCCTTGTCTTACTCCTCAAAAAGAGTCTATAAAAGACTATGGTGCTGTGATTACTTTAAAAAATGGCTAAATGGCTTGAAAAGTTCTTAGTACTACAACCCATTACTCACTTAGTTGGGTTAAGTGGCTGTAATGCTAAGACGGTGCCAGCAGTTGTTAGTGATGGAATGCTGATTTGATACAATCATATATGTCTGCATATCAGAAATAGTAGAGGTAATATCTTGATATATATGCATCTATTTCGATAACTTGATCTATGGTTAAAGAACCTTCAACAATATATATGACTAGGGACTTTATTGTCATCTCCGAAACTGATGTGAAATATGTTAATGAAAAGCTGAGTACTGGTTCAATAAGTTAAGCTACATGTCCATTACATCTTCACCTTCATCTGGGACTATATATTGGTTATTCACAGGGAGCATGGAATTGATCAGATCTCAAACTCATCCTTGGCAATTGACTTCACCCAGCAAAGCTGAATAATAACAAGGGAATGAAGTTAGACAGTTTGATAAAAGAGGCCCCAATTCGAATACAGGGGCAGCTGTAGAAAGTTGCATTTGCTTGATCTAACGGTTTGGTATATTATATGATAGGGGGGTTGACATTAACAATAATTTATTGAGAGGATCGAGAGTTTAATCCCCACTAGGCAAACCTACCAATTCAAGTTAAATCAATAAGCTGAATCAGCAAGACTAAAGGTAACATTTCTACAGCCTCTTGTTTCATCATTGTTAAAAGGAAAGCAAAACTTTAAAGGGATAATCCTAGTGCAAGGTCTAAGAAGCTGTTACAAAGCATGACAAATGCTGTGTGTTCTAGTAAACTTACTGCACATTGACCACTTGAGTTTGAGAATGCTGCTCAAGACTAGAAGTACAAAGTCCCATCTTCACCACCCACTGGTTTGATTATAAAAGCGGAGCTCGTACGCAGTCTACGCAAAGTTCTACAGACTCCTATCTGAACTGTTCATTGAACTTTATGTTAGTATAGGCATGAAGGAAGTTTAAACTTTCAGAGGCAACATAGCTATTATCGTGCTGTCTGAGATCAAAATTGAAATTGACCTGACACAGATGTTTACCTTCCAATGGCACACATTAATAGTTGGCTACAAAGTTTTAAGATAATGAATTCCTGAAGGAGTACTTTGCCATATTAAAATGAGGCACATAATCATAAGACTTGTTTGTCCTGGTCACATTTGTTCCTTAAAAATATTGCTTTTAAAGATATGTTGCTAGCTTAAAAATTCCTTACTAAATAGCAAGACTTTAGAGATATTTAGAAACCTTTGGCACTCAACCCTTTAAGACTATGAAGAAACAATTATCTTCAAAACAATATCCCTGGATTCAAATTTAAAGCAGGGATGACAAAATGATTAAATGATAGGGCACAAATATCTGAACAAGACCAATTAATACAAATATTTTTACAACTGATCATGTAAACAATTGTTGTAAATGTCAATTTATGGTAAATCATTTATTTATCATTATCTATAACAAGAACATGGCCCTATTTTAACATAGAACTGGAATGATTAGCAGCTCTGCTGTGAAACTAAAGAAGCATTTTAGGAAATAACTGTTAAGCAAAACTAGAATATCAAAATACTTGCATACTTGGATAGTTCAATTGGTGATTTCAAGAACAGGGATGCACTCTTCAAAGGCTGTACAATTCAGTAACTAATGTATCTGCTCACCACCACAACTCACAATCAGAAAGTTTGAGGTGTTGTAGGAGAAAAAGCTCTTGTTTTCAGATGGCCAAATTAGCAAAACTGGGTAACTCACTGAAGTATTATAAAGCACATAAATCAATTCCCTCTTACAAAGATATCTTATAGTCTTCAAAGTTGTTCATCCAAAATGTAAACATTAATTTTTTGGGATAAGGAAATAATTCTTTTTTAAAGGAAATTCAGATCTAGTAAACTTTTTTTTCTCATAGCATATACATCTAAGTATTAAGCTGTTTGAGACAGTGTAAGGAAGGAGGACATCATGCAGAACTGGTGCCAGGTCAAAACAAGTGCATAATGCTTGTACTCAGTGCAGCTAGCACATACAACAGTATATACAAATGAAGTATGGACAGGTAATGCTGCACATGTAACACTATGTTGGTTGTCCTGTGGTATGTCTGTACGTGTCAGGGTCGATAGAGCAGTATAGATGGAGCTGTCCACGCAGTATTCCTCACTCAGCCTCCAACTTTACAGTCCACCACTTGAAACTTCAATGATTGAACTTTCAAGTTCATGCTGGACTGCAGCTTATGCAGGGCTTCAGGTAAAGGCCTCCGAGGGAACAACTAGCAAGTAAACAATGCGATATCTGCCACTGAACTTAAATTCTCCCACTTACAATAACAGTCAACAGTAACTGGTCTCATAACTTGAAATGCACAACCTTTCCTATGGACGTGATGAGACTGAACAATCAACAAAGACAAACAGTGGCAGACAGTTAGGTATTGTACTGTACAGCTGTAAACAGGAGACAACAGACAGGAGCGTGTCCACCTCATGGTGCCTTGTTTTAAGTTATGTATCAATGATCCAGCACGATGATCTATACACAGGCCAACACCACAGCCACTATACATAGTATATGTATGTTCTGTATTATGAAAACATGAACAAACCTACTGCAGCATGGTATTTCCATTGACACACTTCCAACATCTTGCTAATTTGCATTGGACATATCATGACATCATGTGCATTTGGTAATCCAGACACCTCACACCTCATTATTGACAACTTGAAGTGAATGAAGGACTCCATGGTTTGAATATGTAAGTCTTGCAAACCGACGATTTGCCGGTGTCAACAGAGTTTATGCAAACTCAAAAGCTTGTGGTTAAATCTATCACAGTAGCACCTTTTATAGCAAATAGCTCACTGTTCCATGCAATGCTTGTGAATAAATATGCTTCCAATTTGCCGTGGAGTCATTCAATCAGTTCAAGTATGCAGACTTGCTCTGACACTGAGGTCCTTGGAAGTCTGTCTATCCAAGCAAACAGGGAAACAGTAAGACAGAATAACTGTACAGGCAGATGAACTGATCACTACTGACGGTGTACACGAGTTATCCGGTACTGGCGTGAGAGACAGCAAGTGTTGATGATTACATAGTCTGCACAAACACAGCTACACAAGATCGTATCTTCCTTGCATGGTCACATGGCAGTCAATGGGTGGGTGGGGACAGGGGCTGGGAGAGGCAAGCTCTATCCAGGTCAAGAGTCCAGCCAGGGGTGGCCTAAACAATCCTCAGCAGTAGCACGTTGGTCCGGGTCAAATTCTAGCATTGGAAGGAGGAAGTCGGCAAAAGCGTTAGCTTCTAGTGGGTCCCATTCATACTTCTCTGTTAAAACTTCAAACAACTGCCATGGCTTCAGCTTTGTTATATGCCTCAGTTCACCTGCAATCATGGAGAAAAGGATTTTTTACTTGACGATAAGTTATCTTCTAAGATCAAGCTTGTCAGTAATTCTTTTAATAACTTTCCCCTGTCCCTTACATGACAATGTGTATGCAATCATTTTGAAAATATGACGAGAACTTAAATGAATAAAATTAATCTCTAAATTAATAAATTATTATTATTACTTTAAATTAGAATAGCAAAGAAATTCTAAAATCTTGATTAACCACTTTAAGGCACAAGATGAATTGAGGAAGCCTCACCTCTCCGGTTAAAGTACTCTCTGGAGTATTTGCCTGCGAGGGCTATGTGTCTAGGGATGGGGCCGAGCAGCTCAATAATATGAGCTAAATGGTCTTCATCTCTTGTATAACCTTCCCCGGAATGAGGCTCAAATAAATAGTCACCAGTTGCTAACTCAAACGCCTGCAAATTAGAAGAAGCTAGTAAATATCTAAGTTATGAACTTGTTCAATAGTATCTCAAGTGGCAGCCAGCCTGACAAAAATGAAATTGGCATTAAAAAAAAACTATTTGTGACAAATAACATACCTACCGTATTCGACTTAATAACCGCCCACTCCCCTTTTAAGCGCCCACCCACCACGTTTTTGACTGAACAATATGAGTCCTGATTTAGCGCCCACCTCTCAACATTGCTTACCTTGCATGCTGATTCATCGAGTGAGGTTTTTCAGTCTTGCAATAAGTCTTTTACTTCCACTAAAGTGAAGAATACAGGGTATTTCAAGACCTCCAGCCACCATCAAAATGATAAAAGTTATAAAACCATATTTCAAAGACATATGTATCATAAGAAACCACTTTCAAGACTAAACTTGAGGACAATTTTTATCATTTTAATTAGCGCCCCCTTTTACCAATTTTTTAAGCGCCCCAGGCGCTTATCACGTCGAATACGGTAACATATATTCTAAGATATATCTTTTGGCAACTATTTCATGTAACTATATACCAGCATAGCTGCTTTTGATAAGATGATTGGAACTGAAATAACCTGAACTTTTACCCCTATTTACTGTTCAAGAGGAGACGTAACGCATAATTTTGATTATTACAAATTATTATCTGTATTCGCTTCATTTATAAGAATCAATAGAGCCAAAAAAATGAGAGAATATACGCTTTAATTCGACTTCTAGGAGACCTTTTATACCCCTGTTTTGGATAACCGCCTAATGAGACTGGCGAACGCTTAGTCAAAATCATCGAAGCATGACTCGAAGCCACGCCCAATGTGTGACGTGCTAGTCGTCAATTGAAAGTCCAGGCCTTTGATTTTCTTTGTATTTTTAAGCTAATTCAACAGCAAAATAAAGACAACAGCATGACCGAAAGAATTCCTAAAAACGATAAGTAACTGCTTCATGATATCAACTTTCCTTCTCAGTCATCAAATACATTTTGATAGGACTGTGACAATCATTGGACGCGGTTTTCGTGGGTGGGTTTATATCAAAAGGTTTAGAACTTGGTCGGTGAGAGATCCACCACTATAGGTTAACTCGTAGTGTTATATCGTGTATTTATCGATATAAAGTTCTAAATTGTTTAGAAAAAATGGAAGTTTCACTTTCACTTTACTTTCATGACTTCACTTAGTACTTAGTGGATGATTAGTTTGTTTTCAACAAACATATATATCATATTGTTATCTAGTATAAAATCTCACACCGTGTGGCAATATCTTTGTCTTTGAAGTTAACAATCAATGACATGATAAAATACCTGGCTCAAGCGTTAGAAACATCCTATGTAATTCCAAAGAATGTTGGTACCCGTTATTACCGATCTACTTTTTAAAATGAGTGTCATCGTTCGTAGAAGAGCATGAGTCAAATCTCCTTCTCTTAATTTATTGGTTGAATATATCTGCTACAAGATCATTGGTTCATAATGACAGGACGGCGTGACAATAAACTAAGTAGCAGTCGAATGCCAAGAGTTACGCCATTATGACAGGACATATATTCCGCTTGGCGGGTCCAAGGCGTGAAAATTCAAAAGGTATAATTAGAGACCATTAAATCAAGAATCGAAATTGAATACGATAGGATTACACAACGGCCACCTGTGTGTCATAAAAGAAAAAATTAGTTAAACCAGTCTGATTGTTGTGACAACATTTGGCAGACGTCGTAATTGATGTACACATGGGATAGTGCGCATAGCATCGTATTAAAACACTGTCTTTCGCTTGGAACAATACAAATAATCAAAGATATATTAAACATCAATTTATCAATTTTGGAGTTGTTTGCATGACTTTGAATATATTTAAACAGTTGTTAAGACTGTGAGATTTCCTGTTGTTCTTTCATTAAGGAGGTTATACTTCCGCCGACTAGCACGTCACACGACAGGACACGCTTCAGTGACCATTTCAGTTCTGATCACTGGTGCTAATTAGCTGGTGATTTGATAAGCCGTATCAAAGTTGTTTATCGGCCGATTTAGAAAATTTAAATTCAAGTTACTGGCGAATTTGACTACATATTTTATGAATCACGAAAGTTGCCATTGTCATTTCAGTCGATCTTTAAAACTATCATTATCTATCCCACACTGCAATGAGCAGCAGGGACAACAGTGAGTAGAGAAGCTGCAGACCTACCATACAAGCTGTGCTCCATATATCCGCGGGCGCACCGTACCCTGCCCCCACCAACACCTCCAGACAACGGTACTGTCGGGTCTGAATGTCCTCCGTGAAGTGGTGATACTATCAACACAAATATCTTACTCTCACAGGAAATAACATACCATATTCCATTCAAGTAGAATTGGTAAATAACATACCATATTCTACTCAAGTAGAATTTTGAGAAACATTGGGAAAACCCAGTCAATTACTGTCATGGTCAACACCATAAAGGCTCATGATTGTATTTCTCGATCAAATTAGACAAATTTGTCAATTACTTTCATATCAACTTAACATATGTTTATAAAGATGTAAAACTTACCTTATCTTAAAAATTTCAATGCAGGTATCTTTAAAAACAACAACATATAAAATAAACTTTATTTGAAATAAATGCAGATGTGAAATGTTTTCATTCAACTTACCGTCCAGCAGGCATTACCCAGATCTGCTATCTTGACAGGTATGTCACATATTTCTCGTACTGGGTCCGGCTTGTCAACACTATTACCTTTGTTTTCTGAAAACAATACACATCCAGAAAATCTGATTTGGGGGAATTCCTATATTTTATGTCAATGAAAAATAATACAATTATAAAGAACGGTATTTCATTTATGCAGATATTGTAATATTTAGATATTGAAATGTGTTTCTGAGGTCAAAGGCAGGCAAAGGAGAGTTCCAATATACTGCTTTTATAGCCTATCATAAAACTTGCCAAACAGAATCATTCCTTTCTTCTAATTAAGTTCTTGAACATCATTTCATTAACTGTTTGCTAATCATTTGAAATATCTGGAAGAATGACAATCACTGTTTATTAGCCTTAAGCCAATAATCAAAAGAGAAAATTAACTTCTACATATTATCCCTTGCAAAGTAATCGGGAGCAAAATCCTTCTAAAGCAGTGGACTGACCTGTCAGATCATTGGAGTTGTTGTCTGGTCCCTCAGAGCCCCCTTCCTCCATGGCCTTCCTCTCGGTGGAGCCGCCCTGAGACGAACTGTGCTCCATGTCATTCTCTGGTAGTGCCATACTCTCACAGCTCTCTGGGGGCACGTTTTTGTTCATGTCCATGCGGTCTGGTGAGGCCTCGTCGTGCCCGTTACAGATGGGCTCACAGTTCTCCTTGGTCTCATCATCCGTCACGTTGAGCCTGGCTATAGCTGTGATCTGGCTCTCGTTTGAGGACACCTTGCCCAGATCGTTCTGGGAGACCTCCTCGATCACTGGACATGTATCTGAATTCATTTCCTCTTCATCTTCCTCAGTGTTTTTTGTGTTCTTTGGTGGGTCACTTTCTGTAAGCAGTAACAAAATTATCAACATGCTGTACTCGTTTGAAAATTTTAAGCAGAGTACTTCAGATATTTTTTTTTATTGGCCTTGTTACTTCTAAGTTTAAGTCAACAAACATTAAATACACTTCAATAAGTGATCAAGTTGTCTTCGTTTTGCATAAATTGGTAGCATTCATAAAATAAATATACATTTCCATGTAATCTTGAGGCTACAGGTAAATGTAATATACTAGCCCAAAAAAGAAAGTGTGCATTATTGAAATTGATCAAACTCCTTAAACATGATTTCGTAAGTGTACAAAATGTAAACCTGTTCCTGAATAAGACATATTGAACACAAAAATGTGTTTTCCTCATGAAATTTGCATAAATGGTGAATGGTGTGCTGCACGTTTGTGAAAAGGCATGTTTTACACGTGGGGAGTCCTAAAATTCATGCAGCAGTGTTAATCCTTGGGTATTTAAACACTAAAGGTAGGCCATCCTATCTTTCACATTAAAACTTGCGCTGCAGTTACAACGACTCCACACAAGCATGCCAACATTGACTAATAATCAACGTCTCTTTGACCTGGGTATGATTAGAGCTGGCAGGACACACAGAGGTTGCCCAGCATTTCAACCGCCACCGTAACACTGTAGACAGGCTAGTCCAGCGACATGAACAACATGGTGCTGTTCGAGACCGACCCCAGCACAAGATTGGCATATCTGTGTAGCCCATCTCCGGAACCGGCAACAAACTGCAAAGACGACAACCAGGAACATCCCTAACCTGAGACGGATAGATGCGCGAACAGTAATCAACCTGAGAGAATATGGCTTACGTCCTCGAAGACCTGCAATCTGTCCAATTTTGACGTTACGTCATTGTCATGCTCGTCTGCAGAGGTGTAGACAACATCTAAGGCATCCCTTACACTAGTGGCAATGTGTTTTATTCACAGATGAATGTCTTTTCCATCTTTCACCATCAGATGGCGGCCAGAGAGTGTACAGACGTCGAAACCAACGTTACGCAGATCCGTGTATCGTGGAGTGAAACCGGTATGGGGGAGAGTCTCTCATGGTGTGGGGTGGTATCACTGCCCGTAACAGAAATGAGCTAGTCATTATTGATGGCAACCTCAATGCAGCCAGATATTGTGATGAAGTGCTTACACCTGTTGTTGTCCCGTTTCTGCAACGACACGGCCCTGGCGTCATTCTACAGCTGGACAACGCTCGACCCCATGCAGCTCGTGTTGTTCAACAGTATCTGCAGCAACAACAAGTGGATGTTCTTCTCAGCCCGCAAATTCTCCCGATATCTCACCCATTGACGAAAGGAAACGTCAGCTTTGCCGGCTTCCCCATGCACCGTCAATGCTTGTGGAACTCCAAAGAGAGCTTATCAGAATATGGAACAACATCCCACAACACTTCCATGCTAACCTGTTCGCTTCCATGAGGCGTAGATGCACAGCAGTAGTCGATGCAGACGGAGGTCATACCAGATATTAAGCGTGTGACTTTTGTGTTTGTCTCCGACTCTCCATGGCACCAAGATTCTTCGCCGTAGCGTAATGAAATAACTCGTGTGGATCACAAATTGATTGATCTATGATTTATTGACATTGCCATGTAATAAAAGTAGATATATATATTGTTAGTGTTATTTTTTAGCATGCACACTTTCTTTTTTGGGGGAGTATATTACAAAACCAACCAAGTCTGCCACTAACCAGTTGCATTATTGTTTTCTTGTTCTTCCATCTTCTCCTCAGTCTTAGTCTCAGTGTTATCGTTGGAGTTGACCTCCACATTATCCACTATAATAGGTTCGTTGTTGGCGGTGCTGGTGTCTCCATTGCTCTCCCCGTTGCCTGCCAGCTCCTGCAGACTGCCTGTACTCTCACTTGGGGTGGGCTCTCCTCCCAGCTGCTGCAGGCTGTTGGAGCTCTCACTGTTGGTCAGTGCACTGCCATCCTCAGTGTTCTATAGAAGAGAGGGATATTTAGGTATGAGAGCATCAATACTCAGAAATCTTGCTGTTTCACTATAATGAAGCAATAAGTGTGTTTCTTCCCCAAAACAGTGTAGTTCCTAGGTGATAAGACAATATGTTTTCAACGCTATTGTGGCAAAGAGGTTATACAAATAACACTAAAGCATTCCATCCTGGATTCTGCAATTCCGCCGTTGCAGAAAAATCACGGTAAATTTTATGGTCTGCCTGCTGAATTCATCATTTGCTAGACAATTTACTCATTTTATAAGTTGAAATTGTTTTTTTAAAAGTTTGAGTCTGAAGGACAAAATTATCTATGGCTACAAAAAAAAAAAACTGAAATACTTGTTACAAAGTATACTTTTCAAAACTCAAGATGTTACATTCACAATTTAATCCTTTGAAAGCAATTCAATATCACCAATCTCTAAAGAAGTGCAAGAAATGTGCATAAAATGAAGAATTTTATCATTTAAGGCTTTTTTTTGTGTGTTAAAGTTGCAGAATCTTATGCAAAATTTGGTAAAATTGGGTGCAGAAATTACTTAAATCTGCCACTGAATTCTTAATATCCCTCTCAGAATCCAGGAGGAAGTACTCAAGGTTCCTTACCGGAAGTGAACTCTCAAGTTCCTGTATCTGTTGCATCTGCATCTCCAGCAACTGCTGCTGCTTCTTCATTTTCTTCTTCATCTTCTTCTTCTTGTTCTTTGACATCTTGCTGGGGTCTACTGGCTTTTCCTTGGGAGCTGTGCTCACTGTAAGATCAAACCAGTTAAAACAATACAATACAATACAAGAAAGCCTAAAAAAAAACTACCCTAAGGGAAACCATTCATAAAGAAATCTATGAGTTCTATCATAAATACTGATATCCAACCTCGTATATTAATGTCATCACAAAGCTTGGTTTCTTAAATAGCTTTTGACTATATCTTCTTGCATAGTAAGCACAATGGAGAGACTGCACATAGATTGAATGTCTAGAGACATCAACAATCCACATCCAAACAGGCTGAAGATTTGAATATACTTCTTGTGAAATCAGGGAAACAAAGATTTTTTTTTTTTAATTAAACGGAAATAAAGGACACAGAGAGTAGACGAAATTCTGAAAGTTTGCATGACCTCCGCAGCCAAGAATGAAAGGAACTCTTCCAAGACTATGAGCTTACCTGCTGATCCAGGGAGTTTTAACCCCAGTTTCTGCCACTCGAAAGCATCTGCAGCCAACTTCTTGATATAAGCCTCATCTACACACATGAGGATGTTCTCAGGCTTGATGTCAGTGTGGATTATCTTGCACTTCACATGCAGGTAGTGTAATCCTTGCAACACCTGACACAGAGGAATCATACAATGAAATTACACCACACAACCACAAAAAAGCTTTTTTTATTAAGTCCTTTTTATATGTCATGAACAAGACAGTGTTTTTCTGATTCATATTTGTATATATTGAAGAGCATGATTATTTGAAAGATGTAAGAATTCATGTGCAAAAAGCCTACCTTGTGTGTAACTGAAAGAACCTAAGTTCCACACTAGAGTTATCTCCCACTGATCATACACATACATACCTGTCTGATTATACATTTTACATTGGTGAGGGGAATACCCTGGTAGTTGGAACGGATGATCAACTTTAGGAGGTTGTACCCAAGGACTTCGAAAACCATACAAACATCTTAACCTCATTAAGGAAGATTTGTGATCATAATAGATGTGTGAAAAGAAACATAACTCAAACATCAAATGTGACAACTTGATTCCTGATGTTGTTGGTTTGTTCCTCGGATTAGATTGACACAATATAAATGCCAGTTTTAAAATGCCTAGCAGTTAGAGCAATTGAAAAAAAGTACTTAAAGACAATAAAGGTATAGTATTTTTGTGAAGTAACAATTGAATGATGAGGACAATTTTTAAGGATAAGCAACTTCTTTATTCTGTGGAATGCCGATTCTAATGTATTAGGGAGTGGAGATAATATATGTATACATGAGTATTTATACAGGAGAGGAGTTGTTTATACAATGGCACAACACAACAAGTTTCAAGTCATACTGTTTTCATAGTATACTCTCAATTATTGCTGCACACACAAGAACAGACAGACAAGCAGAGAGCTGTATAACTTGACCTCATGAAATTGGATGTATAGTTACTTTTAGTAGGTTTTTAAAGAACCTCTTATAAGCATCCGCATGTATTATTGACTTGTGTTTTCCTTCAAACTTCTTATTTTAAAAATAAACTACTTAAAATGTCAAAATAAATGACAAAAGTTCTCAAAGGTGAAGATTGCAAGGATACGAGTTCCATTCACACCAGTGATTTTGAAGTCATCCAAAAGTTGAACTGTCTTCTTTCTGAAAGGGTCATTTTCATCACTGTTTCTTACCTGAAAGAAAACATATCATTTAACATCTCAATAAACAAAACAAACACTGACTTCTGTGGCATGGAGATAATTTTCTTACGTTTTGCACACTATCATCTAATCTTTCTTAAGTTTTCAAGTAGAAACAAACAGGGCATCTCTTTTTAATCACTTGATTTAAATAAACAGGTCTGCACAAATTTAGGCCCAGGGCTTTAACAATGTTTTACTTGTTTTGAGAAAAAAGGGGTTTTTTTGGTTGAATATTTTACTCAATCTACCAAAATTTTGGTACAAAAAGGCAGATACTAAACAGAGAGCATGTAAGCTGCAAACTACCATATGCCTTTTTTTTTAGAAAATTTGTTAGAGAAATGAAACTATTTTGAACCAAATAACACTTTACAACATAAATTGTAATCAGAACTTGTGAAAAGACTTTGGACATTATTTTGAATATCATGATACAGACAAGATCAAGTAAAACTACGAAAGGATCTAAAAAACAAATCAACTTACACATTTCAATAACTTAATTTCATCCAGGGCTGTTTCTGTGTAGTGCTGAGCACTCTTCACGACCTTCAGGGCTACAAACCGCTTTGGCCTGAATAAAAACAAGTAGGAAATGAAAAATCACAGACAAAATCTTTCTGAAATTCTGAAAACATGTCAAGAAATTGGTGCAGAGCTGATGATATAACTGTGGTATATTATCAATATATTTGTATACCTACTTAAATTGTGCAATACAATTATTGCAATATGATTTTGCTTTTGAAAATATATTGCACCAAACATCTTTAATTGAAATACATAGATAAAACTTTGATATAACTTGTTTTGAGGGTAAGTTGCAGGTTGAAGATGCAAGAAATTGCACTTAAGTGGCAGTTACCATTTTCATCCCTTTCATTAAAGTTGGGTTTTTTTAAGGCTGTAAAGGTAACTTTATCATATTTGTCTAATTGAACTTGGAAAACTTTAAAAACATTGAAATAGAGTCGATTCAATATATTGCAATACAAAATTTGGTGCAGTAACAATCCCAGCTGATATACCATTAAGAATTTGAATTATCATCTAGACATCATGTTATAAACACTGACAAAAAGCATACTAAAAAATATAGAACTAAACACAAGTTGACCTCGATGGAAAAATGAGAAAATCTAGGTTCAAATCTATTGTGGAGCCACAAAACTTGCGCAGTATTGCCATACACTTCATCCCATATCAAAAGGTAATCCCAATATGTAGTATGCATAATACAGAGCAAGGCAATCACCTGCCAGCTCACAAATAATCCACCATAGCTATTTGGCATTATGCAATTACTTTGATGATGTATATGACAAGCAATTTTCGGATGTGATTACATCCTCCTCCGCTGGGCATCATAATATACTGATAAACTGCCAGAAATTGAAAACGTGATCAGCTACAGCACAGAACATGCACAAAAAATTCAATCAGTACAAATTATTAAAAGGACCATAAATCTTTTACTTCATAAGCTATGACTAAAATTAAAATCCATTTGAAACCTCCATGTTGTTTCAAGTTACGCCACTATCAGAATTCTTTTCTTTATTTTCTCTAAAATGAGAACAACTCTAATTTAGTAGTTAACCAAGCAAACACTTCAATAGAAAACATGTCTTTAACAGCAAAAGCTAGGCCTTAACAGGAAACAAGTCTGCGCAAAACAAATTTTAAAACTCTTAATTTAAACCCAAAGATTTTGATTCTCAAAAGAATATTTACTTTTTCACATCATGCATCTTTGATGACAAAGACTCACTGGCCTATCCAGGACTAGAAATAACCATGAAGTAATTTTAGAACTCGTTGCTCAAAGTCGAGGAGTCGGCTAAGAAGTAACATCTTCCCCTGAGCGGGGATGACGCAAGTAATGAGACTGCCTTAACCAAATAGAAGAAATTGATTAACTTATAAGATGAGTGAATAGCCAGCTCGAGGAAGCTGCCTCTCCATGTCCTAGACAAGCATTCCTCATCAACACCCCACAAACATCAGAGTAAAACAAAAGCCTTTGTTGCTGGATGTAACCTGATGATTATAACAACATGTAGCAGTCATTGATCGATCTGCATCTCATCAAGTATCCATTATCACTAGCAAGCCATGATTTCCAGTGAGGTCAGCTTGGTAGATAGCCAAATGTAAGTAGGTAATTGCATCAGGCAAGAATGTTGATTAAACATCAATCTCTTTGGGAGATAGTAGAGAAATGAAATGATGCGAAGGTGGAGACAAGAAGGCAAAAGGCAATGTAAGAGGCTAAGAGAATAGCGGTGTGCAGGTCAAGGCAATGTTTTGATACAGGAGAACTCAGTAGTGTCACTGTGTGATCAGGTTCAGAAGAACTTGGTTTGAATATCACTGAGAATATTGAAAAGCAACAACAGCTCCGACAAAAATAGTTCATGTCTTCACATTATCTTCATTAGTATGTTGAACTTTTAATTGCACAAACTGTATCTTCCAATATTCAATTAAATCTTAATGATCATTTTGGTGAAGATCAATCTACAGATACTCCAAGGCCCATAGAAATCATTAGTTTCTTTTTGATAGCATCAATCAAAAGAAATAATGATGAAAACACACTTTTTCAAATTGCAAAATCAAAAATGAACTTTGAAGGCAACAAAGAACTTTACCCATTACCACTTCTTTCTATTACAAGTAATTGTTTTATTTCATACTGTTGTTTCAGTAATAACTTTTTTTTATAGTAGAGTAGTAAATGGAGTTGGTCATCTTCAGTAGATAACCATTTTCCTATATTGAAGATCAAGATATCATGATCATAACCACATTTAAAGTCAGGTTTTAACAAATATTCATTCTCGTATTTCACACAGAGGAAAATAACTATGATTCAATAAATTATATTTTAGTTTGACACGAGTGTGTCTTCTTTAAATACAAAGCTAGGCAGAATTTGAAATGAAGATAATGTATTGATCATGGTGTGCAAATTGTGGCTTATTTAATTGCAGCCTGACTGAATGATTTTTTAAAAAATATTACACTTTAACAGCTGAACTAATTCATGCAAAAGATTCTGAGTGTTCCAATTAAACAACTTGCTAGCAAATGTAATAGTGGGAACTGACCATGAGGTAAAAACAAAAGGCTATCTCAGATTATCAGTGCATTTGTAGGTAAAGTAACTGGGAAAGGTAAGGTAAAGTGCATGGATGGAAATTTCTCAACGGAGGCAAGTTCAAGGTTCAGGTTACTATAGTTAAGGCCAAGATTGATCACAGTGTGAAATCAGATCAACCTTAGCTAGACATCAACAGGAAGCAGGGATCTTCAGCAAAAAGAGAAAAGCTTCTGACTATAAATAGGAATGAATAGCAGCTGATGAGTGGCATTTGCAGCCTCATATTATCACTCACATGAGCGTGTGTATGTATATGAAGATGAGTTGCTTCTACTTCCTTAGAACACATGTTTCGATTTAAGAACTATATACTAAAAAAAATCCTTGTATGTATTTCCTATGTATTTCCAGACACTAATTAAAGTTCGGAATGAGCATTGAAAATGTCATATTGTAAAAGCTTATTTTATCACTGTGGGTTTGTCAATGCTAACTTCAGTTCAACTAATTTAATTAAGGTATGTTTTTGTTGTTGCTGACTTTCACACTTGCATGAAAAGGTACAGGTAGGTTATTTTTAAGTGTAATTACTACATGCAGCATGTCAGACAGTCTTACTAGACTGATTGCCTTTTGGAATGTACATAATTCGTATTGTCTTGTTTCTGTATTGCAATATACCAATATACTGATAATACCGCGCACGCTTACTCGCAGCTAAGATTAATACTTTAAAACGATTACAAAGCATGTAGAAAAGGGGTCGAATTTCATAATGTCAATACAAGAGTAATTCACTTATATCACGGCTGCTTACATTATTGCAGGGAGAAAGCCTGCAACACTGATGTGGCTATGCATTGAGGTGAAACCTGCGAGCATCGACTTGAACTAGCGAACCATGGATGGTACTGCACTGAAATGCAGTGTAGCATTGCACCTAAACCTTACTGCGTGTAGAACAGTTCTCTACTACTGACAAAGTTGCCGAGCCCCTGGTGGAATTCGAACCACGGACCTCTTAGCCATTCGGACAATTTCTAGTCTAAACAAATTCATGCTAGCCAAATGCATCTCCATGACCTTATCTTCCAAATTTTATCTTGTCCTTAGGACTACCAGTTGTTACACCTTATTAGTCCAGGTCCTTTTTGACAAGGACCAGACTACCAGACTAGTGCTTATTTCTAACCTTGTAGAGGGTGAAGCATTCTCAATCTAAATAGATCCTTTAAATACATCATAGAGTACAATATAGAAAATTCTCCAAAGTCAGAATGATTATCATTTTGATCAGAAGATTGTTTTATTCAGAATTCTTGCACACCCTCCAAGGTCAGTCAAAAAGCCTGAGGTACACAATCGGTTGGAGAAATGCAATCAGATAACAGTAGCAGGAAAATACCATGCATTCAATGTGAGATATGTCTAGTTATTTATAAGGATATAAAAAGAAAAACAGCCAGAACACAGGAATCTTTTCCTTATTCATTAGTACATTGTTCATCTTAACAATACCTGAAGAATAATAGAGGATAGGCTTTGTGTACAGAATAACCAAATCATAGTGCCCAATGCTGCCCTTATATTTGTAAATCTGTGTGGGTGATTGGTTCAACCACATTTAATTTCACCTTGGGGGGGAGAGAGAGAGAGATAGGGCAGGTGAGGGAATAAGATTTGATGGATGTTTTTTCGCTGTCCACCATTCGAAAAAGGAGAGGGGGAAAATATGGACCCGAACTTTAAACAACAGAACTAAGAAACCTGTTTTCATTACTTACTGCATATCCCAGCTGAGCCATACTGTAGAGAAGTGTCCCCATCCTAGTTTTCTGACAACATGGTACCGGCCATTAAACATGTCTCCAATCTTGACGGGATGGTAGCCCCCTGCAATAATCAATGGCAACATCAATACTGGAATATACAGACTTTATCAGGCAGGGAGAACTTCTGTCACTTCAATGTCTTCAGGTCTTGCTCAAGAGCGTGAACATCATCTAGCTACTGGCACATTTGTTACTGAGAGACACTGTCTAGACAATGACATTTATATTATTACCTGACAATCTTATGCTCACTGAAAAACATTCACAGAATGGGCAAGTGACAGAACTAAATGCCTTAAAGGGTTGTATTTACTTGAAAATATTAACATGTTCTAAATCACGCTAATCTTTTTCATAATGATTTTGATATAATAGAGTTGTTGTGTGTTACTCTTTGCTGGTAATAAAGCAACACAAAAAACCCAAACATAATCAATATTTTAAATGTGGCATTGGTCAATGCGACATTTATATTTTAAGTATCATAATTAAATTTACATTATTAGATCAAGATAAGACTAAGATTTCACCTCTATAGTTCTTTTATGTCCAAAGGAGATTAGCTAAAATGTGTGCACCTAAAACGAACTTACAACCTCATATCACACACTAAACCATTGGCTCCCAACATAACAAATGCCTGATAAGAACAAGATATAAATTTTTCAAAACACTTTTGTTAAGAAAGTTAGATTTCTACAAAGGACTCAATCCCAAAAAGTACATGAATCTGTACTATTTAGATAGTGTTATCCCAAATAAAACAAATGTGTATTTCATCATTATCAATGTGGCATTAGGGTTTCCACGAGTCAAAAATATTGGACTCGAGTACTCGAGGGGTCAGACTCAACTCGGACACGAGTACTCGAATTTGTCCCATTTCAGAAATAACGATGTAAATGTAAGTGTAACTGCGTAATATATTTTGAAACAACGACATTTACCTAAGAGATCAGGCATACACATGCCATTTTAAATCTTCAACTTAAGTCAATCACGTCGAAGTTGCGACGATATGACAATATATCCAAGTTTATTCACTATTATTCATCATTTGTCGTACTTAAACATTTTAAATTTGCAGTGACAATGACATGCCGACAACTTCATAAAAATTAAAATTTGACTATAATGTTCACCGAACCTTTACTTTTTAATCTACAATTCTTTCTGACTGCCTCATCGCCATTTGCAAGACCATGGCATGCATATCATGTGACACACATCGGATCAGCCATTCCATGATAGTGAAGTGATTCACCCGTGTCCCTCCAAATTGACAAACGAGCATGATTCATTGTATCGTTGATAGGAAATTAGGAAAACTTTAATTTTTTAATTTTAAATGGTTGTTATTGTAATGCTCCCTTTGTCGAGTCCTGGAGTCCAAGAAAATGGCCTCGAAGCCCTTTGTGGCATGTAGCTATGTCAAATCTGTGTTTACAAGTCAAGTAACCTTGGTCATATCAGAATTGGTCATTTACAAAAATTTCTAGGTCTGAATTAATGAACAGATACTGTATCAAAGATTTGCACTAAACATGCAATGGGTGATTTCAATGTTACATATTTGATATGCCTCTACTTGCTTACTTATTTAGAAAAAAGAAAAGGAATCCCACAAAAATAACTAAATTGATATGGAAGCCATGTCTCTACATTTTAACTTTATTGGCTTCAGACCCATTTAACATGTTTTGGTATGTTAATGAGATTCTGTCAGTAATGAGGTGAGTAAACTTTTCAAACAGTAATTGAAAAGGTCTTCAGTTCACAGCACAACTTCTCCAGTGACATTACTGCTGAAGTGGGACAGCGGAACTGATTTGTTTTTCTTAGAGCAGTTAACCTCTTACTTGCAAGTTTTCTTTTTAAAGGCGTTTAGCTTTGTATCACATATCCTTTACATTCTGATGCTGGGGTAATAGTGTCTTCCTGTAAATTTGGTTGGCTTATTAACTCTGTCTAGTCAACAACAAAAAACTTGAAAATATCTAGCTACAAACTTCCAAGATGTCTGATTTCATAGTATCTTAAATCTAATTTTATATTATAACAAAACTGACAAGAACTCACATATATACCCCTTCCAGAAATACATGGTAGCATTTGTAGCCAAGATTTTGAATGATTTGAGAACTGTTATAATAGACATTGCGAACCACCAACTCTAGTCTGAATGACTAATGACGGCAATGTAGAAAATCATACTGTTCTTAAAATAATAGTGATAATATAATTGTGTCGACAAGCTCCAGCATTCATATCAGTTTAAACTGCTATCTTAAAAGCATTAACAAATACATTATGAAATAGATTTCTAATGTAAATAGCACAACTAAAGTTTCTTGTACATAAATTCAAAGAATAACAAGCAGACAGAGTCAGCCATATCCCCCGCCGAGTGGCATAAGTGTGAAATATACTGAACAAAAGCTGTATTCTTTCAGAAACCTACAGAAACTCAGATTCCTAGCTAAAAACTTCCCTTCAACCATCATTTGTGCACATTTATAGTTCAAAAGATGAAAAGAAGTATCAAAAATTCCAAAGTAACCACTACATACTTTGATAATTCAATTATCAATATACCAAAAGCAAGGCCTTATAATTTTTTAGTTCTTAATTGAAAATGGAATTCTAACTTGCCTGTCCATCGACACGACCATAAAACATGTAGGAAGATGTTGAAAACACTACACACTATGAATTTTTCCATAAACCAAGTTTTAAATGAGATAGAAATTTATGGTTTGTTAGTTCTGGTTAGATATGGTAGTAATATTTCCATGGAATCCAGCAAAAGTAAAGTAGGAATAAGTTGAGCAACAAATTCACCAATATACACTATGATCATTCCAAATACCAAGTTTTATTTTGCTAGGTCTTAAGGTTTTTGAGTTCTGGAGGCCCTTGCACAAAACACTAAGGTTACCTTAAGTCACTAAGGTAGTCTTAGTGCAATGCTAAAGGACGGCACTAAGGTTAACCTTAGTGTTAAGTTGCTTTGTGCAACGGACCGCTGGCCTGTAAAACGCAATTCTAAGTTGCGTTGCCTTAGAAATGACCAAATCTAAATGTAGGAAGAAGTTGAAAACCCCAAAAGGTACTAGTTTACATGATGATTGTTCAATATACCAAGTTTCAATGAGCTAGGCCGAATTGTAAGGACACAAATTTATGTGGGCAGTGAAAACTGTGCGAAAATATTAAAACTTAGGTTGTATATGAAAGATGTGTTCAAAAAATATAATTAAAAAATCCAGCAAATACTTCTTGATCGAAGCCGAATGCTCACCACAGCACTATCCCAACCCCTTGTCATATTCTCAATTATACTCTAAGCAACTAAACCAAAATTATTATTCTTGCCGAGCAAAATATGAAAGTAAAAACAATCTGCAAGTATTCATGTTACTAACTGTTTACACTGCAACTACTCAAATATAAATCTGTAATGTAAGTATATCATATCATGAATTTATTGATAATTTTGCACTTGATACAATAGTAGAAATAACCATTAATAAATATACAGGTATTGATACAATATAGTTCTAAGATCAGCAATTGTTGGCATTTGAAAACCTTATAAATGTAACTTATAATCTAGTATGATTCAAACGACATTTTCAATCTCTTATGTTTTTAAAGTGATTCACTGAAATAGTCATTTTAATTCCCTTTAATTGTGTTAGCTTAAATATAACCATAAAGAGAATCCAAAGCATATCAATCAGAACTGATTGACAATTTCTTTCACACCTATCAGGAAACAAGCTTCAAATCAATTCTTTTCTTAACCTTTTCAGAGGATTAAAAGGAATTTTCTTACAATGTTTAAACCATGAGATATCAAAGTTGAGGCAGTATTTCTTAAGGTATTAAGAGGTATTTGACATATTACATTTAGTATACTAACCAAGACAAGTAAATTTTAATGGATAACAAATTTTGGCAATAAATTTGTACTGAGACAGTTTCATGAGAGATCAACATATTCAAACACACATTCTTCATTCTCCCATCATTATTCTCAAAAAATAGAATACATAATGATATCACTTCATATAACTCTCGTTGAACTCCCTGTAGAAAACTTCAAGAAAACATTTTTGAAATATAGAAAATGTCCTTTACATCTTGAGATTCTACCCTAAGTTCTGTAACATCAGCACCCATTTAAAAAAAATAAGATAGAAGTTCTTTACCTTTCATATAATCATGGGGATCCTCCTGTTCATCGTCATCTGAGCCGAGGATTTCCTCCTCCTCCTCTTCCTCCTCGTAATGCTCATTCTTGTGAGAGGGATCAGACCTGCAAGACACAACATCAGCATACACACACACAGCAAGTCTTTCATTGGACAAAACAAGCTAGTTTCTTAAAAGTGTTCATTTTCTATACTTTTATCCTGATGATCACCACTGTTATCATCTCAAAATTCTACACTGTTCCACTCACTTAGAATGTAAAATAGGTTTACTTATATAAAGCAAGTATGTACTATGCAACCCTAATGTCATTCATTATAAGGGTTTCTAACTGCGCATGTTAAAACATCTTCTTAGGTTTAAAATGAACAGTATTTACACATTGCCCAGAAGAGCTAAGTAATTTAACATTTGCAGTCATTTCAATTCTTTATGGATTCATTTCGATTTGATTATTCAAGTACCTACTTGAGTAAATCCAGTTATTTCATCTAAAGCACATGAGAAAATAGTGAACATTCGCTGTCGTACCGCGTTTCCTTCATAGATTGACATTGATTCATTAAAGTAAAGACATGCCCCTACACTTTATTACCAACGTCTGTGGATGGATTCGTATCCAAAACGATCTCATCCCTGTTGGATAATTTTTACACAAACACGTTCATAAAGTTCAAAAAGGAATTTGCTGTCACCAGGTTTCAGGGTTGTCTGTCAAATATGACACAATTAAATATTTATTATCTTTAATTATGCATGAAATATATAATTATTCATTGTAAACCAACAATATGAGAATCAATTTATTTCTTATATCATTGCATTTTCAAAATGTGTATATAACTCATATATCATATGTCATGTACAAGTATGACTTATCCCATTCACATAAGTTATCATTTTCATATTTTCTATTCATATATTGGTTTGTCACAAAATTAATAAATGTTATTTGCTTTCACGAAAAATATGAAATACAATTTCAATATTACCGTCAAAATGACTGGGTACGAGTTTCATTTTGATGACGAAGTCATCGCAAGATTATTGTTAACTGCCATTTGATTGGACGTTGCGCCTCTATCTTAGCCAATTACTATTGATGTTAATAATGGATGCTAGTGGTCTTTGGTAAAAAATGGCGGATCAAACATCGCTTTGCAAAACACACGGGTATAAATTTGCTACAGGGAGAATATATTTTGACATTTGTACAACCTGCTACGCAGACATAAGGTGTAAAACAGGTTAAACATAAATTCTTTTCACTCTTAACACGATCTTGATCTCATTCCCAACGACAGCGTTCGTTATCTTGATGTTTGCGAAATTAAACTGTTTTTCCCCATCACAATTCGACTTTGATTTTAGTTCAAGTAAATCGAATCGAAAATAATCGAATCGAAGACTTTGAATCGATAATCGAATCGAATCGAATGGAAGTGAAAGTGAATCGTGACACCCCTACTAATATCTGAATGACAAAGTGGTTCCAATGTTACAACCAAATGAGTAAACATTAGCACTAACCCAATAGCTATGGCTTGAGAAAAGATCCCCATCCTGTAAAATGTAGCCATAGAGACTATTCAAAATTCAAAGATAACATGATATTGTAGATAAGTCAATAATAAATAAATGATCTTAAACTCAAACAATCCTTGAACCCTTTGTGGCATCAACAAAGCTTAGATTTTTTTTGTTCATATTTAAAGTAATAATTGAATTCACAATGATATGCAATTAAGAGGAAATATTGTTTGATTAGTCACAATCATATAATCATCAACTCTAATCGTAATCTGAAGATTCAATACAGTACCAGTAATGCAAAGTAATAATATTTCTAAAATAATGGTACAATTACTCATTAAAATACTTGCTACATTATAAAAGTAACAGAACTGTAAGCCAATGCTACAACTGTCATGTCAGCAATCCTAAGAAATAGTATATGACCAGAAAGTGTATGCAATCATTTTATATGGTGACGGTGACCACACTGTCCAGTTGCATACTCACAACTCAGTAGTAAACCACTAACCTTTTATCCGTTGAATCTAACCGAGGAAAATAAAACCAGTGCCAGGGCATGAACGCTAGCAGAACAACAGACATCTATGCAACTCATTATCACTAAAATGTTTGTCTGAACAAACGACAACTTGACCTGGTCAACATGACCTGAACACAAAATCTGTCAGTTGTGAAAATCAGAGACAGAGAAAACTGTTTGTTATAATCTAGAAATATACATCAAAGAAAGTAACACATTAAAGGACATGAGCATCTCCCGTATCTCACATTTCAATCAAGGAAATCTTTCCTGATGATTGAGCACAATATAAGAGCTATCACTGTCACATATTTCATTCGTCAACTTCAAAAGCAAACAGGAACATGAAAATCAAAGGGATGGAAAAAAAATATGATTTTTACTTTAATAATATAATTTTATACTTTATAAATAATTTGACACCACAAACTTGAAAGAGATATCATTTTAAGAAAGCTTAATGTAAGTATGATGGTATCTTTGAATTTTATGTAAAATTTGCAAAGATAGAATAATAAAAAAGCTTTTTCATTCATAGAAACTGGGCCTCCTTTCACAAAGCCCTAAGGTGATCGTAAGTCCTTAAGGTAACCTTAGTGCAATGTTAAAGTATGGGAGTTAAGGTTAACCTTAGTTAAGGTAGCTTTGTGAAAGCAGGCCCTGGTATAAATTCAATATTCATATAAAATGACTTAAATACTTGAGTCTCCTCAATAGTATGTCATGGAAGACCACTTGTGCAACATGAGTTACATATTGCTAATAAGCGAGGATTGGAAGCTAAGCATGGCAAATTGCCAGGTAAGCCTGTTCCACAATCTGAAACTGACTGAGTATCAACATCATGACTGATCAATCAGGTATGAATTGACATTCCTTTTCCCTGTCCAGTATTAGAATGCCTTGCCCCCTGGCCTTGGGATAAGGAAGCAGACCATCTCAGACAAACTGACCCCAGCCAGTAGACACAAAGGGTGAAGATAATTATAGGCAGATGCCTCCCCCTCCTCCCCTACACCATTTCCTCTTCCCAATCTTCTACTGTTATAAAAAAAAAAAACTGCCACCCACAAATAGACTTCACCTATGACTTGGTTTCAGCATGGAGACTTGGGCTGCCTCTGAGTCTACTGGCAGTTGATAAATCAGTACAATATGTCTCAGCAGACAGTCCAAATTACAACTGTTAACCTCACTTTCTACACTGAGGCAGTCAAGAGTATCAAATAACAGTAATAGAAGTGAACAAAGCTTACTTTAATTCACCTAAACTAGGCCATCACATTCAAGTATCCAAACGGTGATTGCTCATCATTCAATTAAACACATTTGGGCCCCTGCCATGGCCTCTAATAAGCAACTTGTCTCGTAATCATAACACCATTCAGGGTATCCCTTGAGATAACAAATCCAACAATAAACAGTCTGAGGAATGGATGCAGCTTGAATACTTCTCAAATTACTCTCATACAGTCTGCTACTCACATAAGATAAATGTTCGATTTCCAAAAGGCTCTTTTAAAGACATTATTTATTTTCCTGCAAAAATCCTTAATGTTCAAATCTCATAATGGTGCACATAACAAGTGTAAAACACTTTTGCTTCCAAAAGCTAGTTTCCTACAGTTGAAGGGTTGGGACTAGATTTAGTACTGTAGGTAGTTGAAGATATAGGAAGAGAGAGAAAGGGAGGGCATCTCACACAACCCTACCTTTCCTCTGTTGAAATAGGGTCTGCAGGGGAGTGGAGACCAAGCACACAAGACTTTGTCACTCTGGTGTGTAGGAGGACCCAGACTAAAATGTCTGCAACACCAGTAGCCATGTAACAGAGGCCTGGTGATGTCTCAGTACACACTACACACACAGCACACCTTCTGCCTCAGACCTAAATACTACACCTAGGATTTGGCAACATTCCTCCAGCTTGGAACTAGGGTAAAACACACACACACACACACACACATATGTACCTTGAATACATCAGCTGAAATACCACCTGTAATGTCATTCAAGAGGGGGATGGAAAAGCCAGTTTCATCAAGAGCTACATGTTCTTTGTTATCAGTTTATTGATAACATTGTGAACAACATACTTGGCTTATCATTCTTGCTGATTTTTGTTAGAATATGAACTGAATAATCACCATCATTGACATCAGAGAGAAAATCAAATATTTAAAAAGCCACTGAGTTGGGAATTATAGAAATCTGTGTTTTTAATAAAATTCATAAAGCAAATATATCATACAATTTCATCTCAACAGTTCTTATTCAGCCATTGGTTATTGCTTCACATGTTAATTATCAGTTAACAAAATGAGTCATTTGTTGAAAACAAAAACCCAAAAGACCTTTCTCTTTTATACAGCAGGATTAAAGGTAGTGGTTGGCAGCCCCTGGTCAATAAAAATGCAAAGCTTTAACTTTTCATGGAAGGGACCAATCACGGCAATCAGATATAAGACAAAATCATCAAATAGGAAAAACTTGTTACATAAACTAGATGAGCATTTGCTGGACACTGCAAAAGCAGAGCAGCCCAAAAACTGAGGATTACACTTTCCCCCGTTTTGCCTTCTTCAAACCACAATAAAAGTGGTATTTTTTCTATACATACAACAACAGCAATTCAGCATTAAAGAAATCTCACTTATAACTAGTAGCATTTGCATATCATGATATCATTTAGTTGATTATGCACAATTTGAATTTTTTTTTTTTTATGTGATTTCAGAACTTGTTACTTGAACTTGTCCATGAATGTGAAAATATCCAAAGCAATCCAGGGTGGTAAAATCAATAAATGATAACTCTAAACCTGTTAATTCGTAAATCATATCTCTGTGACCTTGACCTTGGAGCAATTACAGCAAAAACCTTTTCAAAATTTGGTACTTCTCTAGCTGATATATACCAAATAAGAGCCTCATTGCACCAAAGCTTTTTAATTCATTGTGTTTATGAGGACTTTTTTTAATGATTTCATAGTCGCGACCTTGACCTTTGACTTTTAATGTAAACATGTCAAAATGTCACAAAATGACAAAAATGATAGCAGGCCCGTCCTAAAAAAAACTAGGCAAAAACTGATAGCAATTCATAAAGAAAGTATGTCAATTTAACTGACGATCCATTCTTCACATAGTATTAGTCTTGAAGAGCCAAGGTCATAGGTCATAAACGAATCAAGGCTACTTTTAAACCTGTTTTCCCCTCTTCAAGAGAGATGCTTTGTTGCTAAGAGAATGTCAATTGAACAGCGAACATTGATAATAAATCCGTCAATTACACATTCCAGGCACAAGAACAGAACTTCAATAAAACTCAGATGTCCTTGATGATTTCCCTGCCTCAGTAGAGAAAAATTGCAATAAACAAAGATATCCCCCAAAACCAAAATACCATCAATTAATTCTTGGTGAATAATTGGCAGATTTAGCCCAGTGGCAGCATGGCACGTGTTTGTAATATTATCTAAAGCAGCTGCTGGAGGCAAGCAACTATCTAATGAACATTCCAGAACTTGTTTAACCATCAGCATCTTACTGACCAGCCACACTAAGACTGACAGAGGGCTCCACGGGAACCACTCACCGCAATACATAAACATGCAGTCAGAGGTATGCTCCTAATTAACTGTGCACCATTCTCCACCTTTAGGTCTTTATCTATTTAACAAACTATGAAATGTTCATTACATATGGCTAATTGGACTGCAAGAAAAAATTACCAGCCACTAAATGCGAGTATGACAATGCAATCCAAATGTGAAGTCTTACAAAGGATTTTTGATGTTTATGGAAAGGCAGTTACCATTCTACTATGACAAAATCAACAGAGGAGAAGTAATATTCCATACTCTTTTAAGCATATTAGCTACACATCAGCTATACTGAAAAGGGTTTATTATTGACCTTATTTGACTATTGCGATTACATTATGTCAGCTTTAATTCCCAAAGATTTTATAAGTAACGATTGTTTGATGAAACAGATTTTAGCCGTTTGGTATCACTGCAACCCAGGTTCAACATTATAAAAGAATTTTATTGCGATAAATCCATAGTTTGATATATTGTTACACCAATAATACTGAAATTTACCAATTACAAACTATTTTGAAAAAAGATTGTTTCTGAGGAAGTTTCGTCTGTCTGGAAAAACCCAGCCTTGTTAAAACTTGCTGTTAAGTAGTACACCCCATTAGAGGTATGTACCCACTTGACTATATCAGTTTGTATATATATATTGCTCCTGCAGTGTCAGTCTTGTAACCTCAATTGATTATTCCTGGTGGTGTGAAGTTTTCCATAAATCTTTAAAAACTCTCAGAATAGAAACCTCACAGCAACTTGAATATTGTCAATAAGAATAAATGTGTTGTATATTTTTAGTTTTTGAAAAAACATTAACAAAGTTGGGCAGGAACTTACAAAGAAGCAATTTATATATATATATATATATATATATATATATATATATATATATATATATACACTTGAGTAGCAGTAAAGACAGTTTGTAACAGTAAGCAAGATGCAATGTTAATGTGCTAAGCATTTATAACATGAAATTAAGCTTTACTACATGTATATTCAACTTGAAAATTCATCAACCTTAGAGATTAAAACAATGCCTGAACATTTACTACCTTGATGTTTATATCAAACAAGTGACCATTGGTTGAGGCAGGATTAACCACCTCACAGGCAGTACAAGACAAATTAAATTCAACATCAAGGGCGTTAATGCCCAAATGGGTTTCCGATGAGCTCTAAAACACTTCAAGAGAACATTACCATTGCAATAGTAGTGTGTTCATCATTGGGTGGTCTTCATCTATATCGATTGGGCTATATATATCTGACAAGTAGCCTGTAACCCAACATCCTCGTCACACAATGGAGGCATTGACATGTAAGTCACATGGGAGTGTAAACACAGATTATGCAGCAATGTTGAACAAGACTTTGTTAAGTAGCCTTATTTAAGAGATAAGGCTGTGAGAAAACATCTTTCCGCTTGAAAACTTTCAGAAAAATCTTTAGTTCCATTTTTTGAGTTAGAGCTGCATCGCATTTATTTAATATTTCATACTTCATTTTTTCAAATAATCCTCATCACTTTTCTTGCACTCACAAAATTGAAATCACTAAATCGAAACTTGCCTTTATTTCAAAATCAATAGTTTATGTGCATAATTGGTTTACTTAGAGGAAAACAACCACATCTTATAACAGAAACAATTGAGAAAACAATTTTGATAAAAGTAATCCATAACTCATACAAAGAAAGCCATTTGTATTGTTAGTAAAATCATTATCATTAAAAAATAAATAAAAAGAAGCACAAGCCATGTACCATGTATGTGAAATATTGATGTTGAGCACTCTTAAAGTATATTATCATACTGCTAGCCGAAGAGCTGGTTGAGATGGCAGTTGAGATGGCAGTCCAATAGAAGCAAGTTTAGATAGCTTAGTGCTTGGACTTTTAGAAATACATTAACTGAATGTTATATTTTATCCTTCATAAATAGTTCAAATGTCAAATCTCTGCCTCCTTGCAGCTGTTTCTACCTTACTATTGGGCACTTGGGACATTAAAGTTAAGAGAGAAACACAGAAGTTAAAGACATTACCCAAAAAAATAATTGAAATTAAAACAAATGTTTACTTTCACAAAGTTCCATTTCTGCAAAATGACATGATGATCTCAGGGGGAAAAACTTGTAAAATTCCTCAAATGAAATCTGGGCATGTCTTACTACCTACGTCATATAGTGGGTATTACAATATTTTGGTCATATGCAAACCCAGGCATTTTATACCTTGTTCAAATCAAAACTAAATATTTTTTTTAAATTAAAAATTATTATTGGCACTGGCCTCTTGAGTAATACAAACCCATGAAGACATGAAAAAAAACATACTTTGAGAACAAAAGAGTGTATTGAATTCTAAAATAAAACAAAGTAATTTTTTACATATTATAAGAACACATCATTGGAAAAAATAGAGCCATGGGCTCTGTAGCTCATCAGACTTTTGATAGAAATAGGTGTTGTGGTTTACACCATGGGGTCATGGGCAGTGTAGGAAAGATAGCCTGTCCCAACGTCCGAGTTATTCACAATCAAATAAAAAAGGCCCATTGCCCATTTGGGGTCAAGGGGTCACCGAACCTACAATTCAGAATCCCCATTGTCCAAGGAGTCTACACACAACTATTAAGCTATCAAGACCTTTTGGAACTGGAGAAGAAGATGAAAGTAGGATTTTAAGGTTTTGACCCCTGTGACCCCATTTGGGGTCAAGTGGTCCCCAAACCTACAATTTAGAATCCCCAGTGTCCAAGGAGTCTTCACACACCTTTTCAGCTCTCTAGACCTTTTGGAACTGGAGAAGAAGATGAAATTAGGTTTTTCAGGTTTTGACCCCTGTGACCCCATTTGGGGTCATGGGGTCACCAAACCTACAATTTAGAATCCCCGTTGGCCAAGGAGTCTACACACACCTTTTCAGCTCTCTAGACCTTTTGGAACTGGAGAAGAAGATGAAATTAGGTTTTTCAGGTTTTGACCCCTGTGACCCCATTTGGGGTCATGGGGTCACCAAACCTACAATTTAGAATCCCCGTTGGCCAAGGAGTCTACACACACCTTTTCAGCTCTCTAGACCTTTTGGAACTAGGGAAAAAGATTAAATTAGGTTTTTTAGGTTTTGACCCCTGTGACCCCATTTGGGGTCATGGGGTCACCAAACCTACAATTTAGAATCTCCAGTGCCCAAGGAGTCTACACACAACTTTTCAGCTCTCTGGACCTTTTGGAACTGGAGAAGAAGATGAAAATAGGTTTTTCATGTTTTGACCCCTCTGACCTCATTTGGGGTCATGGGGTCACAAAATCTACAATTTAGAATCTCCAGTGCCCAAGGAGTCTACACACAACTTTTCAGCTCTCTGGACCTTTTGGAACTGGAGAAGAAGATTAAAATAGATTTTTAAGGTTTTGACCCTTGTGACCCCATTTGGGGTCATGAAATATACAATTTAGAATCCCCATTTGCCAAGGAGTATGCACATAAAATTTCAGCTCTCTAGAGTCATTGGTTCTGGAGAAGAAGTCGAAAAAGTGAAAAGTTTACGGACGGATGGACGGATTGACGGATGGACGGATGCCGGACGCCTTGCCATGCCATAAGCCCATCGGGTCTTTCAGACCTGATGAGCTAAAAATTGAAGTTTACCCATTTTTATGAGAGATTTGAGAGCTAAATTTTGGTATGATAATATTCTGGGAATACACACACAGGGATTGGGAAAGGCAGGGGCCATTGGTCAATTTGCACATTGGATGAAAAAATGGCCCATCATAATTGTAAATTTTACCATTGCTACTAGGGGGAATGGCCCATTCAAAAATCTGAAAAGGACTTAAAGCTCTAAAAATGGCCCATTGTCAAAGGTGTCTTTCCCAATCCCTGCACACAAGATATCTACACCCTAGTACTATCATAAGGAGATATTTTAATTATCTGCATACACATCATCTGTATGAACAACAACAAAAATAAGCATATTTTTTTAGTTACCAACGCATTGTTAAAAACATTACACGATGCTAAAAGTTTTAGCTGATATTTGTGATTCCTGAATTCATTACTCCTACTGACTCACTAGCATGGTAATGTGTAAATTGACAGTGATTGGTCAAACAATATTTTCAAATCCTAAAAGTGAATTGATCAAGCCTTAACCCAAAGCATAAGCTAAAAACAAGAATGAAACTATTATGGGGAAATATTTTCTGTACATTTTTGACATCAAGAGGCAAGCCAGCAGACTTCTTTCAGATTGAATACAAAGATAATATTGTAGGAAAGACTTTGAAACATAGGCTCTAGTCGAGGTGCAGCACTAATAAGCTTAGTGTAAGTAGACTACCCCAACTAACCCACCTTGTTGCCAGTCCAGCATGAGGTCTTAACATCCTGTTCAGCACCTCCCTTCATCTTTCTCAGTAGTCAATACAGGTTACAAGGCAGCTAGGGAGGCACAGGCTGCCTGTTAAACAGTTTACTGCCAGGCCTGCCAGATAGGGGGGTAATTACATGATGAGAGCTGCCTAGCTCTCACTATTTATAGCACCCTCACCTAAGCTCTTTGGAGTACTGTCCCTTTTCTGACAGCAATCATAGACAATCAAAAAATCAGTTAGTCATACATTTGAATTTATTCTATAAAGGTTTAACTGACATTTAACCATAAATAAGTCCCATTAAAAAAAGCCAAGGGCTCTGTAGCTCCTCAGCCTTCGTATTGTTGATGTTTAAGGTGAGGTGAGGTGAGTTGGTGTTTAACGCGCTTTCAAGATTATTTCACTTATATCGCGGCTGCTAGTATTAGTGCAGGAAGAAAGCCCGAAACACAATTGTGGCTATGCATTGAGGTGAAACCTGCGAGCATCGGCTGGAACTAGCGAACCATGGGTGGTACTGGATCTTTTTTCAAGCTATTATTCCTAGATTTTTCCCACTGACGGAATTATCTGACTTTGTGTACTATATTTATTCATATGTTATAACTCATACTTTTCTCTTTGATTTTATTCATGCCAATACTTCACATCATTACCCTTTATTCTAACATGTATATGCGCTTTGAGCATGCACCTTGTGTATGGATATAGCGCTTTATAAATACTCATTATTATTATTATTACTGCGCTGAATTTCAGTGTAGCATTGCACCTGAACCTGACTGCGTGTAGAACAGTTCTCTACTGCAGACAAAGTTGCCGAGCCCCTGGTGGGATTTGAACCACGGACCTCTTGATACGAAGCCGAATGCGCTAACCACAGCACTATCCCGCACCCTGTTGATGTTTAACAGTAAGATTCAAATTGTCAAGTGTCACTACATTAGAAATGTTTTAACACAAAATTGTAAGAAAATCAATAAAACCACAACATTTTGGGGATAGGACAATGAAATTTACACATTTTTATCTCAATCCTACAAAAATTAAATTTTCATGTTTGATATTTTCAGATACAAGGCTGCCACACCCATATTTGAAGGACAGTCAAAACAAAACCTTCATCATTAATCTTCATGGAACAAAAATGTTATTTTGATTTGATTTTGGTGAATCATCATAACTATGCATCCCTGCAACCCCATAATATTGGGGGTAGGACAGGTCAGTCTCATATACACATACAAATTCAGATCACCTAGGTCCAAGGTACATTCCGACAAAATTTCAGCTTTAAGGATGCAGCAGTTTCTGAGAAGTCAAGAGCGTGAATGTTTACGGACACCAGATGACTGACAACTAGCCATGCAATAAACCGATCTCACCTTTCAGGTTTCATGTACTAAAAATTCAATCACTTGAAACAAAATAATCCATGATTACGTTACCTCTTCATTAAGGTTCAAAACTTACTGGGTCTTGTGACAGAACATTTTATTTAACATTTTTAATGTATCATATATATGTCTACAGACTTTGGCTGCAAAGAAAAACTTTGATTTGAGTATAAAATTAATAAAATGGAACTTAAAATGCAGTTGAATTTGTTTTTAAAGAAAATACACATGTCAACTATCCTTTTTCAATTTAGAAGTTTATATTATAGGATTAACTTAAACTATGTTTTAATTTGTTAGAACAAGTAAAGAAGTGAGCACAGCTCACATTCCCCCGCTTCAAACCATAGTCTGGCTTTCTTTGTTGGTCTTACCCTCAAAAAGCTCACTTAGGGATCATGGTTGATAAGTGTATTAAGTTTGTTGAAGCTAGCATGTATAGTTTAGGAGATATGCTCAGGAAAAAGCACTTTGTCAGATAGTCATTGTTTTAGTAATGTTTCCATGTAAACTGCAAAAAATAAACATAATTTTTTGGTCTTACCCTCAAGAGGCACATCTAGGGATCATGGTTGATAAGTGTATGAAGTTTGGTAAAGATAGCATGTATAGTTATGAAGATATACTCTGTACAAAGGACTTTGTCACTGTTTAAGTCATGTTTCCACGGAAACCGCAAAAAATAAAAATCATTTGTTGGTCTAACCCTCAAAAGGCACATCTAGGGATCATGGTTTATAAGTGTATGAAGTTTGGTGAAGCTAGCATGTATAGTTTAGGAGAAATGCTCCAGACAAAGGACTTGGTCATAGAGTCACTGTTTTAGTCATGTTTCCATGGAAACCGCAAAAAATAAAAATCAATTGTTGGTCTAACCCTCAAAAGGCACATCTAGGGATCATGGTTGATAAGTGTATGAAGTTTGGTGAAGCTAGCATGTATAGTTTAGGAGATATGCTCCGGACAAAGATTTGTGACGGACGGAAAGGGGACTGGCCCATTCAAAATTCTGAAAATGAATGGCCCATTGTCAAAGGGATCTTTCCAAATCCCTGTATTATATATAACAGTATAAAATTTTCAATGTTTTATATCTTGGCATCTATATCCATTAGTATAATCTAAAAACCTAAACTAAACTAAGATCAATCACCCATATCGATAGAAAAATCTTGTTACACTCCTTTGTTATTGCATCATAGAAGCACAAAGGCATAATTTCATGTACAATTGAGGTATCTGAACACATGTCATTGATGAAATAAAAGTTTTGGTCAAAATGATAACTGAAATTGCTGTATCCATATGTGTTGCTGACAGTTGCCTTCATTTACCTTATCAATTGTTAAATTACCTGTAATGTGATATAAAGTGATAAACTTATGATCACAAATCAAAGTGTTATTTCATGATTGTTAGCCGACACCTACCAACCATGGTTGTTTTCAAATCATAACAAGGCAATAGGCGACAGTAGCTCTTACATACGACAAGTTAAAAACATGCACGCATGACTTCATTCATGGATTGAGACTCCATATTGCTTTTTCACAATACTAAATGCCATGCACTATGAGACACAAAGTACCAACAAAAGCTGGATGTACACAATTAAGAATTACTATTTTCCATTTAGTTATGAAAACCAAAATTTACAGGTTTTTGAAAAAAATTTATATAGTACAATATCTGCAAAACTACCTTATCCAAAGCAGTCAAATCTGCAAATGAATGACCTGTATTGTAATCACTGAAGTTAAGATGAATTGCCATTGATTACAATACAATTATGTATTGTTATGTACTGTTATTATACAAATAGGGTTTTATTCTAGACTCAATGACATAAACATGACATTGTCAAGAAAGACAAATATCCTCTTAATGTTACATGTTGACTAATCAAATCATTATATTCACATTTTCAGCTTGTAAAAATGTTTTGATTACAATAATCATACCGACTACATTTTATAAACCTGCAGATAAACTGGAAATAGTGCAAGCAATTTGAAGAATGAGTGTCAGTGAAAATATAAGTGCATCTTTGAAGAAAGGAAGCCCACTGAGTTGTTGACCTTTTCACATAAGGAAGTTGTATCACTTACTCTATCATTAACTGGACTGCATGCACACAGATATTGATCAGACAATATGTCATGTCAATGTGCCACAGTAGACATAAGATACAATGTTCACATTTACTGCATGGAAGGAAATCAAACTCTCCCTCTGTTAATGTCTCCCATGTATTCTAAAACATTAGTGTTGTCAAAACTTTACATCAGTTTTCAATCTGAAATAGTTGAGTTCTTTCATAAAAGTTTATCATAATTTGTGCCTACTTTATCATTATCTTTGATATATCGAAGGCGAGCTAGAAAAAAAGAATCATTAGCCCTGTAGCTCACCAGTCTTTGCAAGATTCATTTTCAGAAGTGGAAGATTTGCATAACGCATTTTGTTAATGGGGTTACAATAAACAAATCCCTCTTGGCTTCTGCAAAGGAATTTTAGAAATTCTGCGTAAAATTTAATTTATTTCTAAAATATTATTTTTCTGATGTCTGCACAAGAATTTGCAATTTGTGAAGAGTATCCCAAAATGATAAAATACTTTACTTCTTACACTTCTTGCCCTCAGTGAAAATGCTTTCAAAAAGATACATGGAATGCAACATTTAAAGTTTTGTTAAATTTATGCACTTCATAACCAGGTCTAAGTTGGTTTCCGTGTCCCCATTCACATTTTTTCAAGTATCAACATAAACCACTCAACCAAAGTTTAGACTCAGTGCATAATGTAATGTCATTCTTTCTGTTGCAAACGGCATAAGAACTATTGGCTCTAATCTACTTGTTGAAAATAAATGCAGTATTCTTGATATAAGAAGACCTAAACTTCACATTTGCCCCAAAAAATGTAAAGCTGGCAGAGGTGGTCAAAATGAGGTGAAAAGTGTAAATTATCAGCCAAGTCAATGAACTTCTGATGAGCATTTGTCAATAAAGTTTCATTTCATGACACTTGGGTATAAACACAGGTCCTGAGCAACCATGATTCTGTTTTACAATCATGGGTCATGGAAGACATAAAACTTTCATGTAATAGGTGGTCTAAACTTTTGTAATGTAATATATGTGGGTTTTCTTTAAGAGCGTAACAATTTATATCCATCTATCAATTTATCAGCGTAGTCACGTGATCACCTATGACATTATATTAGCGACAGAGGTCGCTTTACGTAAGATTTGCTCTGTGTATTCCAGCAGACAGACGTCATGTCATGCGATGATGAATCTGACGTTAATACTTCAGAAGATAGATAGCGTTTTGTCTCACATATCTTCAGAAGTTGGAAAGTTATCAGATAGCCAGAGCGATATTGAAGCTCGTTTTGAGAGGAACAATGAAGACCTTCGGGCTCTGATTGACGGCTTGCGTTGGCCCCTGAACGTGAAGAAAATGGCTGCCCTACCACGTCTCGGAGGAAGATCTAGATGCCGCAGGCGAGAGATATATTCAGGGAGATTTCCAAGGCGTTAAGGATTCCCTGCAACGAATTCGACTTCCTACGGAATTGAGGTTAAATGATTCTAGGAGAGGAATCAAGGCAAATGACAGATCTGTCTACAATGTGGTGAGTAAATCTGCCAGATGTGTGGAAACTTGTTTAAAGGTAGTCGCGACGGAGGAAAATCAGTCACAATTGGACGTTCAAGTTACTTTGTTTCTCGTGTTGAAGGCCCACATAAAGTACCTTCAAGATGAATATGTAGCGCTATTAGTGCAAGGACAGTTTGACAACACGACGTCTCGTGTTTTTCGAGCTCTACAGTCCAACACGAGTGGATTTTCGCCAGAATCACTCGAACTGCTACTTAATGCGGCAGCCATCTCAGCATTATCGACTTCTAGTTCTAATCGTGGCAATCATCGACCCCACTTCAGAGGACGTTTTACAAACTTTAATCCTGGTAGAGGTTATGGTAAAGGTAAGAGGTAATACATCTTTGCAATAGTAAACAATCAATAGGGAAATTAAAACACTATCAACAGTAAGGTAAACTAGCAGTACTTTCAAAATCGTTAGTTTACCTGGATTAGTGGTTTTTTAGATGATTCGTGCAAGTATTTCAAGCGAGGTAATTTCAATTAATTTCTTTTCTCAATGTTCAGGTTATAACGATATAAAATGGTTGAAATCTGTTTCATTAACCAAATGTTCATTTTTTGGAATCACAACTGAAACACGAACATGTATACATATGGATTCAAAATTATCGTAATAGCAATTGCGAAATCCTAGTTTTGTTCCAATCATTATCACTGTTCATAATGAGCAAATTCTGCAGCAGAATTCTGAGAATATGGTAAATTCTGTATGAAAAATCTTTACAAGGTCCAGACTTTTTTCGTCATAAGTTCTAACTGTATTGCCAAAATAATTATGTAATGCAACTGCAGATATGCAGAAGGCAGGGGGAATGATATACAATGAATCCTCACTAAGCATCAATCATTAGCAGCTAGGCCTACATAATATTTCACCATTCTAGTGCTCTTTATTTCATTTGCATAAAATATGCTCTGAAGCTCATCATGTATAGCATTATTCATTATAACCATGGTTAAAGACTAACATGTCGAAATAAAAGATATGTCATATTATTGTTCAAAAAGAAAACAAATTTATACATAGAAGAAAATATTCCAAAAATTAACCTTTTAGAAATGTGCCTACTCAAGAAGTAGTTGTTGTCCAAGACAAGGTTTCATGCCCGTTTATGGTATTAGTTCTCAAAATGAAATACATCAGTCAAATGTCAGTGCGTCAGACAAGATGTTTTAACCTAAAATTGAAAGAAAATCAGCGGTCAGGGATTAACCATATTTTAATTCATTTAAACTCTCATATATTTGCTCTCTTATATCTTGTGGAAATGTACTCTCTAAAAACTAAACACATTTGAAATTTCATTTCTCACCAACATCCTACCTCCACCTTTTGACTCCTCATTTGCTGTCCACCCATCCCTAATTAACATAAACCAAACCCATGCTAATACGCAAAGAAATTGCAATGATATCAGTTTCCACATGCCTGTCCCTGGCTACTGTGAGTCCACTGACAGTGAACTGCATACTGATCGAGCTCAGGGATAGACTACAACATTGCTGACCATTTTATGTTTGTAATTTGCATACTAATTCTGCTACAGACATGAATTTTAGCTGGCTTGAATCCTCATTACCACATCAAATGGTTAGCTTTTTTTATTTGCAACCCTGCCATACCAAATGAATCCCTGCCACATCCTTAATTTTGAGGGAGAATGATTAAATTTACACATCTTTGCTTCAATCCTCAAAGATCCTATAATCCTACATTCTCAAAATTTTAGATCCCTAGTTTCTTAAAAAAGACAACAGCCAATTTCAGACTGGGTACCCTGCTACACCTATAGGGCAGTCAAGACCAAATTTACAAACTTTAATCTTCAAGAAACAAAGATGATACTCTGGAAATTTGAGCTTCCTATGCCAATAAGTTTTGGTTTTGGTGAATCACCATAACTTTGCACCTATGCCAGGCCCTTTTAAATGAAGGTAGCACAAAGAAATCTACACATCTTAGTTTCCATCCCACAAAGATGACAATTTCAAAATATGAGATATCTAGCAATGCTGGGGTTCTTCTTAATTGACAGCAGACGATTAGGGGTTTGAAACTCTGCCACGCACATATTTGAAGTGGGGTCAACACCAAAGTTGCAAGTTTGAGTCATCTAGACACAAAAAAGTCATTCTTAAAACTTACACCTCCTGAGCCAATTATTTCTGGAGAATGAAGATTTTCAAGGTTACAGGGAAAATGCCTTCCATGCCCGTACCAAATCTACAAATTCTGATCAACTGAGTTCAAGGTACATATCCACAAAATTTCAGTTTGGGGTCTGCAGCAGTTTTGGAGGAGAAGTCAAAAGTGTGAACAATTTACGGACGACGGACAGCAGGGCATGCCATAAGCTCATCTGACCTTTGAGGTCAGATGAGCTAAAAATAATTACATCCCTGACAATGTCTGAAAATGAGAACTTCAAATGTCAATTCTAATAAGATGACATGTAAGGCTGCAAAAACAGGTGTAATGTGTTCGTATTTACAAGTCTCTGTGATAATGGATTCTTCAGTCTATGCAGGTGGTTTGTTTATCTTGTACTGCAAAGGACATGGTGAGTTCAGTCAACACCTTTAAAACTTTAAGGCCTTTTTAGGGTCTTTTTAAGGCTTCAAAACCAAAATATAAGGCTTAGTTGTCACGAATAACAGAGTATTTATAAAGTGAAAATGCATCTGATTTTCACAACCAAATGCAGCATTATCATTCAATAATGACATTACATAAAACACTTTCTGTTAAGATATTTTGAAATTAACAGACTTCTCACAAGAAGTGTCACATGTCATCTTGTCACAAGAAGAAACCTTAAAAAGAGCCACTCCATGATTTTCATAACATATTATTTACCTTTGTTACGAACCTAAATGTCATATATGCTGATATAAAATCAAAACATCTGAACTTTTCATATCCAAAAGGCATATATATATATATGACAAATACTGGTTTTCCATGAAAATCTAAAAATAGCCGTATAAATGCACAGAGGTGTAGATATCATGTCCAATATATACATGGATACTAGTTAAATAACCTAACAAATACTATCAACTCCTAACTGCCCTCCAGGCTGTTTTAGATCAGTTTCAAAAATTACATTTGACTGTTTGACGAGCGCCACTGTCCGGTTTTCGATCATAAGTATGACCTTCTACCTTCATTTTGTCACAGTAAAAAAACAATAAGCTTTAAAATATGTCTTTTTAGTAAAAGTCGATACTTCGCGATCAAATGACACCATTGATTAAGTTTGGCATATATGACTCCAACAACTCACGGAATGGCTCTTTAAATCTGAGCAACCTTTGAATCAAGTTTTTTTTATTGATTTCCAAAAACTGCACTTCTTTTTCCAAGAAATCTTTGTTTACGTTAGCAGAAATTAAATCGTTATTATACTTCACATTATCTTGTTTCTGCTGGGGTGGTTCAGATTTCATGAACAAACCCACAGATGATAATGAACACGAGCCATGAGCGCCTTCGTTTACCTGATGGACGCGACTGCGACCATGTGACTTGATGGCTGCCTCTCCCATTTCCCCTGGTCAAGATTTTTATAGCAAACGATAAAAAATGCTTTGTGCCTAGTAGTCTTGTTTTGTGTGCAAGAATCCCTGGATCTTTCCAATGATTCTGAATAGGCTATAAGCATATAAGCATATCTAGCAATTGTAAGCGCATAGGATTCAGTTGACAGGTCTTACATGACTCACAGACTGGGATACAATTTGATGGGAAAACATTTAAGTTTTCTATGGTGATCGCATCTTCCCACAAATGGGCTTTACTCTCAGAAGCCCAAATGATTTGCTAAGAAAGGCTGCATTTCCCAAACTATTCTGTGCTTGTCGTCCAGGCCACTGTGACGGATCACAATAGTCCCATGAGATTTCATATGAGGATTGAAACTTTTTGTTTTCCTATCATTTCAGGAAGTTGTTTGTCATCCATCAAAGGATATATCCTCAATGCTATGCTCTAAGCTTTCTCGCCAAATATAAACATTGGCTGGTTTGACACTTACAATGTTACTGTAGGGTAAATCATTGCCAGCATACCAATGAAAATTCCATCCAAGTTGACAGATCAAATTGCCTGGTGAATGATGCACAGAGAGAGAAGAGGACAGGGAACTCTGCAGGACATCATGCCTGGGTCAGAATGAAGACCATTTATCTGCACTTGCTTCTAAAGTCCTTCCAGAGAGATATGCCCCAAGCCACTGTACCTAGAGGAACACCTTTTATGCCCAGACTGTTTATGGTCAATAGTGTCAAATGCTGAGGAGAAATCTAACATGGTCAGTAAATGCCTCTGTTGTCCCTTGATTGTAGTTTGTCACTGTGTACAAGAGCAGTCTCAATACTATATCCTAATTTGTAAGCAGATTGCAGCTATTCTAAAAGACACCTTTTGAGAACAACCTAAAAGGATCTTGGAATGGAAAGTTTGGTAAAACCATAATGCTAAATAAAATATTCAAAGCTGATAGTCTGATTACGATGCCCAGACAAAATAAACTGAAAATTCTTATCCCTAAAAATAGAAATACTGTGCGACTGTATTTTAAACTGAGTCTACGCAGGAGGTCCTTGGTTTATTTTGATGAAATTTTAATGGAAATGGTTATATTCATCCAAACAGAACCATTTTAAAAAGTGATTTTATGAAGCCTAATGCCCTTTATTACAGTATTTAAAAGTTTTTAGTGGTCATATCACAGCTAGACCGTAAGCATGTGACAAGCTAACAATTATCAAAAGTATGACAGGATAAACCTTCTTATAATTATTAGCTGTACTTGTAATAATCTTATTGAATAAAAAATCACACAGTCCATACCCAAAATATTTGATTTGAAAATACATTATTTCATTTCTTCACATACTATGAAAAAAACACTACTACAAACATTACAACTTGAGACCTCACACAACATAGACCATCAATGATAAGTGGAGCAGAGTTGACAATGACAATGTCTGCTGTCACACATTAGAATAAAAGGCAAATTAATTTATCCAAAAAAGGTATTTCATAAGTGATCTAACAGTCTGTATTCTCCCCTCTGAGACATATTTGGAGACAATGTTTACTAGAGTTTGAAAAAATAATCCAAGTGAAATCTGAGCTTGAAATTTATGTCAATGTCAGATTGATTCTGCATATTCCCTTCATGAAGGCTGTCACCAAATTTGAAGCCATTGGGTGCAATGGTTAATAAAGCGACTTAATAAAAACTAGGGTTGAAACGATTCACAAATGCAGTAGTTGAATGTACTGAATTCAGGTGGATATACCAAATAGCATATTTCATGTAATCAACATTATTTCATTTACAGTAATTTAAAGTTTTACATTCTTCAGACCTAAATTTTAACCAAATGTGTGACACTGTGTTCTGTTGCGATTTTAGTTTGTTGTATTCTAAGTTCTTAACTAAACTGAGGCTTCTGTACTGCAAAATGTGAATAGTTTCACCCTTGAATTAAACTTGTCCAAGTGCCATGATGACATTGAAAATTAAGTGAAGGTTACCATAATCTACTGGTGTAGACTGTCTTCATTTGGAGATATTTTGTGCATCGATTCATCACATACCACATTAACAAGAGCTTGAAACATTGATGTCTGAATATTATCAAGTATCACGTAAACAAGAGTTTGTAATGTAGTGTCATGATGACCTTGAAAATGAGGTCAAGATCATAATCAACTGGTGTTTCCATAACCCCCAAAGGGTATACAGTCAACAATTTGAAGACATTGGCAGGGATTCTGAAAGGTAGGGGCCATGGATCATTTTGCACATTGGATGAAAAAATGGCCAATCTTTTACCATTGATACAAAGTCGCCCATTCAAAATTATGAAAACAAGGAAAAGCCCTTTAAAATGGCCCATTGTCAAAGGTGTCTTTTCCAATTCCTGCAACACTACATGAAATATCAGGTTAACAAGAGTTCGAAAATGGTCAAAAAGCTGCAGTGACCTTTAACAAATTGAAGACTTTATGTGTAACAGTTCATGAGATGTTTCTTTAACATAAATCACAACATACACTCAAACATCACTAAATTCATAATCTCCCGTTCCGTGATACGGTAATGGAAATTTACTATTACTAATGTTATGTCAAGCATATACATCATGTGCTTTCTAACTGTGTTAATATTTATTTATTCCTTCGATGTTTTTTTGCAGAATTCAAAACCACACCCTCAGAGTCGGGCAATCTTGATAGCAATAACAATACCAGCAGCATCTTGCAGGACCACAAGACCTTTACATAACAAATTAAAACGCTCAGACCATAAATATCAATTTGTTTTTTAATGAATGCTAAAAAGGTGCTATTCTTTGACAACCTGTCAAATATGGGACAACAAATATCTTTTCCGAAGCATCATGTTTTCCTGGATAATGTCACAATCTTGCATTTATAACCTACTTACAAATGAGAATTTCTTCCAAGAATTTTATTTTCACTCAATATTTTGCTATAGATCTGTCACTCAAAAATAATCTTATGAACAGAATTTAAGTGAATCAGTTTTCCATTTTGCTAAGGAATTAAATTCTAAAGAAGTAAAATTAAATTTGTAGCCATTTCCATCTTTCACCAAATACTTGAAATATTTTTTAAATAATAACTAGACATACGAAGCAACTCTACTTTCCTTATGGCTATGCTTTTTAAATGATAATAATTTTAGTAGATTGGTGTTGACTGACAAGACCATCAGATACAAACATGCACATTAAATTTGAGGATCCTTAATTTGATTATAATTGAATTATGTGTTAACTGTAAATAATCTCCTAAGAATCTAACTGGTCTATACAATGTCAATGAAAGGTAAGGAAAGGTCAAATTATCTTGCTTTCAGCCTAAGGATCAAATTTCAAGAGAATTCCCCCGTATCTCCACAACAGAGTTCAGTGCACAGGTGGGAAAGATACAAAGCAGTCTATCACAGGTTCTCGCTGACATGATGAGTACTAAATTAATATCACCAAATGTTATAACTGAAATACTTCATGCCATCTCCACAGTTTATCCAAACTGTCTATTTATTGGATAGGATAAACATATAATTAACCATTAAGAGTCATATCCTATAATAGAAATCAAGAAATCTATGGTCATCACTTTTAGACAAGAATACCAAAGATGAATACAGACAACAATACTGTAAATGGCAAACAACATCACTTTGTTTTTGCTGAAAATCACTTCAACACAGTGAAGGAGAGTAATAAATGTGGATAATCAACTTCTTTATTGCAATGTATATGCAACTTTTCTGTGCAGACACTTGAGAACAGTGTCAAATGTTGAAAACATTCTCACTGCTGAGTTGTTATATGTACAAGATATAACATTTGCTATCTTGGTGAAGCTATTTTTTAATATGAAGATTGCAGAAATGAATGAATAATTGCTGCTAACATGTGTTATGTTTGCAAAAACCTTTGTCTATTTATATTTTTTTTATCATGCTTATACTTATGAAAACACAGATGAAAAGATGATAACAGAAAATGACTTAATTGAAAACGTCTGAGGTTACAACAGAAAACTAATGATGAGATTTTGGAACACAATGTTTACAGCACAATCATGATAATCAAGGCATTGATTGATCTTTTCTTTTCATCATAAATTTCTTGACTTAACATTCATATTTTGCAATCCATTGTTGTTCTCCTGCGCTAAGCTAATTAAATATGTGCCTGTGAATGGAATTCGTCTGGTCCATTATTTGTTATGAATGGAGCTTTGATCTGTCACCAAGCAGGCAACCCTGCCACACGTGTTCAAGAAATGATTCATTCGTCCTGCCTCTCACCGATCTAACAAAGACGATCTATATTATTGTTCACTAGATGTACCCAAAATATTTAGAACATTCCCTTGTTCTAGTATGACTACATATTAGAAATACGAGCGCGACCGTATCCCGAGTGATTCAGGAGTGAATGAACCAATGTTTTTACTTACGAGGCTCTCTTTGACTTGTCGTCGTTTTTAAAACGCGGTTTAGCTTTAGAGCGCTTCTTCCGCGCCTGAATGGCCAAAGCTGTAAAGAGAAGTGAAAAACGCTATAGAATCACACATTTTCAGTCAAAATCCACATCGCTATATTAATGTTAAGACAAAATACTTTACCTTTTCTAGGAATTTTGGAACTCATCGTCTTCTCTCAGATACATTTGGAGACCCGGTACGCATGCGTGATATATGACAGTTGCATTGTGGGTGAAAGCTTCCGGACACAAGCCTGAGCATTGAACGACATGAAAGCGGGTCTTACAATGCGATAGACAAGTGGCGCCAATTTTAAATGTCAACAACATTGAAATATCATTATTGAACAAGCATATACATTTATTTATTTCATGTAATTTTCATAGCTTTCAATAAAAGGGTTTTTTGAAGATTTGTTAATTTTGAAGACTTTGTAACCAGATCTATTTTACATAGTGTAATGTTACATATCGATACAAACATTTTACGATATAGATCTAGATCTTTATGAAGTAGATAGGTTTCATTGAATTATTTAAAGGTCGTCTTTTGGTGCAATAAAAACATGTTGAGATTTTTCAAGTAGGCCTATTCTGGCCTTTTAGAAGTTCACCGACATGCATGAAATATTCTAAGCATGCAGTAGGCCTAGTTGAAAATCCATCAAATGTGTAGGTCCTTATATTATACCAACTTTAAAACTTCTCTCAAACAAAGAGGCAAATTTGAAGCAAACTAATCTGGCTAGGAATTATTTGAAAACGTGCGGTGTAAACGAACTTTAAATAATTAGTAGGCCTGTGTCAACAGCAAGAGAATTAAAGAGCCACTCCGTGATTTTCATAACATATTATTTACCATTGATACGAACCTAAATGTCATATGTGGTGATATAAAATCAAAACATCTTAACTTTTCATGTCCAAAAGACATATGTATGACAAATACTGGTTTTCCATGAAAATCTAAAAACAGCCTTATAAATGCACAGAGATGTAGATATCACGTCCAATATACATGGGTACTAGTTATATAACCTAACAAACACTATCAACTCCTAACTGCCCTCCTGGCTGTTGTAGATAAGATTCCAAAATTACGTTTGACTATTTGACGCGCGCCACTGTCCGGTTTTCGATCATAATTGCGACGTTCTACCTTCATTTTGTCACAAAAAAAACAATAAGCTTTAAAATGTGTCTTTTTCGGTAACAGTCGAAACTTCGCGATCAAATGACATCATTGATTAAGTTTGGCATATATGACTCCAACAACTCACGGGGTGGCTCTTTAAAACCCGCCTGATCTTAAAGGAGCAGTAGCGCGTTTTTTAAGATTTATATCTTCAAATTTTCCCCAATAAACATGTTTATGTCAAATGTATTCATTACTTCTCATTACACAACCTGATCATCCGTAGTCGTAGAAGTATCGACCATAAATCACTGGCGGCCATTTTTGTCTGAACACCTTTTAATCATTTGAGATAGGGGAATGGAATAGCATTGCTAAACCTACCAGGGTACGTTCGTTTTAAAACTGATCCTTTTGATTTAAAAAGTTTCTCGCAAATAGAAACATATATTTTCGTTTTCGTGAGCATGGATCACTTTTATTAATCTAAAATAACGTTCTTCTGCTCATTTCACATGCTTTATTGCGCTCTGTCCCGTTATAGAGGTTTGGCGGCTTTGAAGAACAATTATTAGATATAATTATAAATGTTACATTTGTTCATTGAGTTACATTGATTGCTAGTACATTATCCTGGTCTTAAAGGTACTGAATCTACTGCTATATAGTGCTGACGGTGTCCGCATATACTTTTTAGTTTGCCATGCTGGAGAATTCAACTTGGCGTATACATGTCCTATCTTCATTACTCAAAATATGAACATTTTGGACAATTTTGTAAGTGTCTATCTGTGGGAGTTGAGGACTCCACGTGTTTTCAATGCAGCGATTGAAATTTAAAATGCTCCAATATGTTATGCGAATATATGCTTGGGTTGCAGGCGAACTCTTCTTCGCTTCTACATCAAAGATCTTCAGCACTCGGAAAACGAAAACTTCCGACTTTTTCCGAAATGTGTAGCTGCCTTCGTGTATCGGTATGAATTATTGTGTGTTGCTTTAAATTAACAATGGTTGGAATTTTTGGTCTTATAAAATCAAAATCGAATCGCACTCTATGGAGTTAGAGCAATCTGTGCACATTCTACTAAAGCTTTAGTGGATGTGACCAACCAAAATTGCTATGGCAACAGATAAGTTGATTTGTAATATTTGTTTGATACTCTTTACTTCGTGAAACGAATTTCAAAAAACATTTTGATAATGAATTACATCAAAACATACACAAATAAAGATAAGAATGTTCTTGTTTATTAAAATCAGTCTTAATCAAAGTACATATGCCAATAAGATTTACCCTTGTTCCGTCAAAAACTTGGATATTATAACTGATTCCGTCCGTTACTACTGAAGGAAAGGACATGTGCATGTAACTTCAGCATTTCTTTGTAAAATGGAAAGGCTATATAAGAGTTTCAACTTCATTAATGGTCATCTAGAGACGCGCAATGTGATTGCTTGAAGTTATCTACGACAAGCCAATGAAGTTAAGAGGTCAAACTTGAGTAAAGAAACGTAGTGCAGCAATATTAAATATTATTTAAGTTAGATTGCATCCTGTGTAAAAAGTTTTCTTGGTTTGCCTGGCAAATCTTCAAAAGAGCCTTTGAGCACGTGACTCGTACCATGCATCTACTGAACAGACGTGAGCAACCTGAAAACCGTTCATGACCACCCCTTTAAGAGAACTGTCCACAAATACCCTAAAGAGGTTTTTGCAGAACGGCGAATGTATTTGCTGTATTGTTTTATAATTTCACAAACTGGTAATTACCAAATAATCTTTAATAAGCATTGCCTTGTCGTGCTGTAGCAAAACTTACCAGTAGCGCCGTTGACTGGGTTTTTTATATCTCAATGTGGTTTTTTTCTCTTTAAGTAAATGCGAGCCATGTATGTCTAATTGTAAATAGTTGAGCGAAAAATAAATTACACGCGTTTGAGACCGAAAACGGCAACATTAATTTTATATATATGGTACAATGCCACATATTGTGTTTGTAAATCGTTGCAGATAGATTTATCCAAGTTGAATTGAAATAGAGTTGCCGGTATTTCATCAACAATCATATGGAAAAAATCTCTCACAGCTCATCATATATTATAATAGAAAGGTTATCGCCTCTCGGGTGATGTCATTAGAAGAATTATATGACGTCATTTGGAATTGTGATACCGATTTTCTTTGACCGATATCAACAAGAAACACGAATGAAGTCATATAACCAATGGAAATGAAAGGATAATTTTCATGCTGTAGCAGAGTGACAATTAACACGAATGAAATCATGATCCTGGTCGAAAACAGGACAATGATGCGCGTCAATTAGTCCAAGGTTATTTTGAAACTTATCTTAAACAGGCATCAGATAACATTTGAGTTGATGGTGTCCTTGATAGGTTGTGTGACCTTTGACTGTCTACAGAATGTGTAATTTAGGCTTTGGCACACACATGATGTTTTCTATCGTCTTATTTTTTATTTTTATATAAAACGCGATTTGTAATGTATTTGGGTTTTTTTTATTAATGATTAAATATCATGAGAGTTGATTTGAATTATAAGAATATTAGTGTTTTGCATGTATATGAAAGCCAAATCAAACACCACCACATACTGTTTTACTTATAACGAATAAAATATCACGTATAATCTTTTCTTTCTCCTTGAAATCTGAAACGTTATTGACGCTAAAGAGGCTTGCCTATCGGTTACATCCGAATGTTGTTTTGAAGAAAAATTACATGAAAAAGGCATTGTACTTCCACTAATTTTACAACATAATAGAAATAAACCATATATATTTATAGAATATCCATACATTTACAAATGATTTATGATAACGCAAATCACAAATGCCTTTTAATGTCGTAGGAAGGCCTATCACGTTCTTAGCACCGATGAATGACTTCACTTTTCTTGTTTTACCGAGTGTGCGCTCTCAATAATATAGTTGTAAAATGTTATTCAAACCAAATGTTACCTTCAGTAACATGTTCCTACAGGTTTTTTTATAATCCTACACTTATAACACACTCGTATTTATAAACGGAAAATGTCCCCTTTATAATTTCGTTTCTATAAAAATACCCCATTAGGACTGTCCTTTTAAATAGACTCGAAGATTTTGGAGCAGTTTACAATTATTGATTAAAAGGTGGACATGATACGCCAGATAATATCTTAATACGATGTGTCACTCTCAGTACAAACACAGTTATAAAAAGGATATTGTCGTTCTCAATGATATCGAGTATGCCATCAATGTCTGGCCTATTTGTTTCTCTTGTACTTGTATCGATGTACAGCTTTTAATAGCTAATGACTGATAACTCTTTCCAACGTTCCTTTCACTTGTGAATGATAGAATGATTTCCTTTATTTGATAGTTTCCGGTAAGTCAATTGCAATCGTATGATCATACATCAAATAAGGGACAATCTAATGTAAAATTAGCTTGTCAATGATCAAATACAATAATACAAAAATGACAGCACCAGCGTGTTGTGGCGTCAGAGCATTGTTCGATGGTCTCATATTTTGAATATTAAAAAAAATATTGTTATCAGGCTAATTTTGAGAAACAATTTAGAGTATTTAAAAACAATGAGCTTGTCGACATTCGCATTAAAGAAGCAGGAAGAACAAAAATAAACCCGAAGACTTTATCTGGAATAAGGAAATAAAAAGTATTAAGTTTCTTATGCTGTATGATTAATGATCGAAATAATACCTTATTACATTATAATAAGCATGCATAATCATTATATTATATAGAGGATATTACACGCCCGTGTAATATTTATACTACGATATTAAACTAGTGTTATACCGCTGCAAGTAAGACGTCAAAATATTATGTGATTGTGACGTCACAACGTTAGCACCGCCAACACGATGGCGAAAATGTTCGTTCAGTTCACTTCAAGTAATAAACAGAATACTAAACTTACTTCAATTTAATACTATTTTTTTTATTAAACTCGTTATGGATTTGGTATCAAACTCGATTTCGCTCGTTTTATATTTAATCAATAACTCGTTGAATAAAAACAGCATGAAATGGAAGATCGTTTAGTATCCTATGTACATTACATTGTATTTGCGGGTGGAATTAATTTGTTACTTACGATAAGTTTATTCCATAAACACATTTCAAGAAAGCCACCCCACAGTCAATGAGGTATTTAACCCCTCAATATATGTTTAAACATCGTTTCGGTAAACATCCGAACTGAAAGGAATGAAGTAAATCGTGTATTGATAGAACATCTAGGGTCATTTTGAAACACTCATTAATAAAATGTAGGAATCAGCCATTTCAGACATTTTCGTTTAGTGTCGATTTGTGTTACCTGATATGTTCAAAACTTTAGGAATACGGTCAAACGTTACTCGTCTTGCAATGCCGATGTACTTGAAAACTGACAGGAACCCTGTTCCGAGGCAATCTCATTGAAATCAGTTAGACCCTAGGTTATATACGTTTTAAATGATGTTACCAATGTTTAAATGGATGACAATTGAACTAAACCAAATTCAAAAACATTACAACATTTACAGTTTTCCAGATCAGAAATAATGTCATGTAAGAGTATGAGAAAGAGATCCATATACCAAGGCAGCTAACGATCTAAGGAACTGTGGGGGTTAAATTATTCCGATGTAAATCTGCCGTTCCGTATGTATTCATATTGGTTGTGTGTATATGCAAAATTAGTTATGGACAATTTTTTGTGTGTGTTTTCGGGTTGGTTGATTTAAAGAAACACCTATAATTATGTATTGATATTAACCATGATAGGGCTTGATTCGTGAATTTGTTTTGGTTTAATATGTTACCACATGCATTAAAACATGGGCTATTTACTGTTTCGTTTTGGTGATGCACATTAAAATCAAATCATTGATTCCTTCCCTAGGCATATTTGGGTTGTCACTCTCTATGAGCTTAGGAAACAAATCAGTGATGATTCCAATGGGATCAATACTTTAAGCTGAGGGAACTATTGCTCACCTTGAAAGTTTAAGGCTATAAACAACACTTGGTATATTTGGAGAGGCATTTACAAGTTGGGAAGATTTAAAGAGAACAAGCACTGTGGATCTAAACTCCGAGTGATAACGGTGTAAGAATCTTCACCTTCATCGAAACCTTGCAAAAGTGCAATACAGGAGTTTTGTTACTATAACGCCGCTAATGGCTGTAATATTGCCCAAGCGGCGTTAAACAATAACTCAGTCACTAACATGCTTGTCAAATTATAATAAGCATGCATAATCATTATATTATATAGAGGATATTACACCCGTGTAGTATTTATACTACGATATTAAACTAGTGTTATACCGCTGCAAGTATGACGTCAAAATATTATGTGATTGTGACGTCACAACGTTAGCACCGCCAACACGATGGCGAAAATGTTCGTTCAGTTCACTTCAAGTAATAAACAGAATACTAAACTTACTTCAATTTAATACTATTTTTTTTTATTAAACTCGTTAATGATTTGGTATCAAACTCGATTTCGCTCGTTTTATATTTAATCAATAACTCGTTGAATAAAAACAGCATGAAATGGAAGATCGTTTAGTATCCTATGTACATTACATTGTATTTGCGGGTGGAATTAATTTGTCACTTACGATAAGTTTATTCCATAAACACATTTCAAGAAAGCCACCCCACAGTCAATGAGGTATTTAACCCCTCAATATATGTTTAAACATCGTTTCGGTAAACATCCGAACTGAAAGGAATGAAGTAAATCGTGTATTGATAGAACATCTAGGGTCATTTTGAAACACTCATTAATAAAATGTAGGAATCAGCCATTTCAGACATTTTCGTTTAGTGTCGATTTGTGTTACCTGATATGTTCAAAACTTTAGGAATACGGTCAAACGTTACTCGTCTTGCAATGCCGATGTACTTGAAAACTGACAGGAACCCTGTTCCGAGGCAATCTCATTGAAATCAGTTAGACCCTAGGTTATATACGTTTTAAATGATGTTACCAATGTTTAAATGGATGACAATTGAACTAAACCAAATTCAAAAACATTACAACATTTACAGTTTTCCAGATCAGAAATAATGTCATGTAAGAGTATGAGAAAGAGATCCATATACCAAGGCAGCTAACGATCTAAGGAACTGTGGGGGTTAAATTATTCCGATGTAAATCTGCCGTTCCGTATGTATTCATATTGGTTGTGTGTATATGCAAAATTAGTTATGGACAAATTTTTTTGTGTGTTTTCGGGTTGGTTGATTTAAAGAAACACCTATAATTATGTATTGATATTAACCATGATAGGGCTTGATTCGTGAATTTGTTTTGGTTTAAAATGTTACCACATGCATTAAAACATGGGCTATTTACTGTTTCGTTTTGGTGATGCACATTAAAATCAAATCATTGATTCCTTCCCTAGGCATATTTGGGTTGTCACTCTCTATGAGCTTAGGAAACAAATCAGTGATGATTCCAATGGGATCAATACTTTAAGCTGAGGGAACTATTGCTCACCTTGAAAGTTTAAGGCTATAAACAACACTTGGTATATTTGGAGAGGCATTTACAAGTTGGGAAGATTTAAAGAGAACAAGCACTGTGGATCTAAACTCCGAGTGATAACGGTGTAAGAATCTTCACCTTCATCGAAACCTTGCAAAAGTGCAATACAGGAGTTTTGTTACTATAACGCCGCTAATGGCTGTAATATTGCCCAAGCGGCGTTAAACAATAACTCACTCACTAACATGCATATTTCATTTAAAGATAAAAACTGTCATTCCAATATCACTAAAGGTGATGTATACATCTCAAAATGTTAAGCAAATTTGACAATCTTTACCGAAGTTATGCTTGTTCTTCATTCAATATTCTACAACCCATGAGTAATTGGCAGTTAATGATTCATGTATTTCCCTTCCTGAAATGGTTGAAAGGTGTTCATAATAAAATGGCTGTTAGTGGTTTTCGCTTACTACTTGCACTAGACCGGGTTGAGGATTGTGGTGTTGGACTCTCTGAAGATACTGCATTTTGTAAAAGCATATCTATAGGGGAACATTTTAAGAAATAACACACCCTTTATTAATCATATGTATGTTCAACCTATCTTGTATGATGAAATGTTTCTTATTCTATTGTTGAGTGATTTGTTGTGATTAACCGTATAAGCCATAGTGCCAATGAGACCAATTGATTTCCCTCTAATTCTAATAGCTCACTGTACTCCCATGTACTTGTTTATCATTCGCATAGGCTAGCAGGCCTTCTTTATTCAATAGTTGACAAAAACGTTTTCCTTTCAGAAAAAACCTTGCTGACCATGTTGTTTATTTTGCAATGAATGATGAATAGTGAAAGCTGATGGACATGCATTGCAGCTAGTGTTGATTAGCAACTCTAGGGTAGGTATGTAGATAGGTAAAGTAAATCCTTGAATAAATTAACCCTGCCTTATGTTTTCAACTAAACCAAGTTAAGGACGAGCCCAATATTTAATATTACATGAATCATTATATGAAATATACAACATGTCAATATCATTGATATATTGGTTAGTTCTATATAGGTATTTAAGTTATCTGAAGGGTATATAATCGCCTGCCTTGAACAATCACTTGATGAAATTTTAGAACTAGTGAATTTCTGGTGTTTTGATATAATGCCAGAAAGTATCCACAGTCAATAATTCATACCCTGTTTAACCTATAGCAAGAACTACTATATCTAGAACTATTATAACAATAAGAAATAATTGATAAGGGAGGCTACTGTTGAAAATTTATTAAAAAATTGATTCGAAATTGCAATCCTAAAATATTCAAATGCTTAGTATAATCCTCAAGTCAAGTAATTCAGTAAACACTTGGCAATTACTCAAAGATTTACAATTATTCAAAGATTTACAATTACTAAAAGATGTACAATTATTCAATGATTTACAATTTTTCAAACATTTTGGTATATAGCAAGGAAAGTGGATTAAAGTTATTTTCAAATCCTAAGGCCAAAAATGAACAACATGTGGTCTGCAATTAAACTTATCATGGACAGGGAATTAAAAACTTGTTTTGATCAAAAAAAGTTATAAATCTCAATAACACTGTAAGAGTTATCTCCCTTCGTATGAATCGCTTCATCCTGAACACTGTAAAGGAGCACTCCATTTTTAGTTTGCTTTCTGCACAGACAAAAAGTAAAGACAAAATTCAGTTGTACTCAAAAAGTGAAACTTGATGCATTGATTTTCGTTTCGTTGATCTTTTTATTGCAAGATTTACCAAACCATTTAAAGGTTGTAAAGGCATAAAAATTGACTTTTGCATAACATTTAAATGTAAAAGCATCACAAAAATTGACGATGGTTACTGAAGTAAAACCTAAATTGTTATCACTTAAATAACTCCACAATTTAAAACAAAACTCAACAAGAGTAAATATTTCAATGACTTTATTCATTTTTGTCCTCCTTAGAGCGTTTATTATATTGTTCCTTGACAAATGATATCAGCCTCTTTTCATATAAATAAATAGAAAATAAAACTAGTAAACAACAAACTCCACCGATTCCAATATGTAGTAGTCGCCCCATAATGCCAGATTCACCAGTGCAGAAGTATTTCTGAGAAAGGAAAAATGCACATGAAAGAGAATTTTAACAGGATAAGTCGCAGCTGTGGATCCAGGAATTTGGAGGGGAGAAGTCACCTTTGGAGCTCTGTTTTTCAATAGTTTTTTTTTAAAAATTGTTTCGAAGTGAAAAGGGGGTATCTGGATACAATAATAATTACATTGATCCTTTGAATTACATTACATAATGCCACTCAAGTCCGAAAAAAGAAAGCCTTTAACCCTTTAGCATCAATTAACTAGTGTTGGCTGTTGAACTAGAAAATCATGATAAGTTATTGAGGCCGTCCATCAATCAATATTTCACAATGAGTAGGTAAGAAGTAACTTTGAGTATGACTTCTTGTTCATATCAGCGGGAGAGATGATATGCAGTATCCAGTTGGTTGTGATAAATATACCTTCCTTTATATCTACAGCCATTCATAACAATGTTGCTTAAAATCAGTCTCATTAAAACAAGATCAAAGGTAACAGTCATATCTGCATACTTTCATCTTTCATGAATTCAGTCAAGTACAGACATGCCCAGGTATTGAATAATGCCGGTGATTTCCTTCCCTCGTCTGATTGGCTAGAGTCATACTGCAGTGTTATAGATCAGATAATCAGCGAGGTACGAGTGTTCTTTCAACCTGATTTAAAGAGATTGATTCTACCCTGACTGTACCCACCTCAGTGAGAGCAGTGACGCAGTACGAAGCACCGAGGGAGACGAGAACCTGCATGGAGGGTATCCCTTCCTTTAGGGGCGTGGCTCCGCTATCTCCCACGTAGTTCAAGATGAAATAGATACTGCAAGAGAAACAATAATGCTCAAAAAGGGCTATAATGATTGTGTATTTTTGTTTTTGACTGTTATGATGGAAACAATCATTGTTTATAATTTTATGGCAATTCTTTTTTAAAATTTTGAAATCATATGCTTATCATTTGTGTAGATACTATTATTCACAAAAGTTTACCACATAGGGACTTTAACTGGTGACTAAACAACAGCAACAGAGAAGACAAAATGGAAGAATCGGCTCCCTTTGAATTGTGCTGAAACCTCATATCACAGTCTGGAAGTGCTGGGTAAAAAACAACTCGGCGCACCATTGATCAACACCTTGCTGCATACCCCTGATAGGGTTTGAAATCTTGACCTTTGTATTCTACCTGAATCTCACTGCTTCCTGTTTAGGGTTAACTGCCTACCGACATCTACCCTATCCCGCCCAGCCTTTTGTAAATATAACTGAATGCATGTTTTATTTTGAGAAAGCTATAGGTGGATTCTAAAATTTCAAAATGCGGTCAAATACATATATAAATGGTAGGTGTTCACCTGGCTTTCCTTGTAACGTAGCTATAAGAAATCTAAAAAAGATCATTGAATCACCCCTTCTTTTAAGATGGTTGTTTGAATCTAAATCTAACTCTCTTATATTTTCCCAATACAACATTAGTCTCACTTGATACATTTAACTTCCAGACTCAACCTCCTCAAGCTTCCCCGGACATGCGCCATTAGGATTAGGTGCTCTAGAGTCTGTTTGGTTACCTGTGAATGATGCGGGCGAGCATGTTGAGGGAGATTGTTACCTGTGAATGATGCGGGCGAGCATGTTGAGGGAGATTGTTACCTGTGAATGATGCGGGCGAGCATGTTGAGGGAGATTGTTACCTGTGAATGATGCGGGCAAGCATGTTGAGGGAGATTGTTACCTGTGAATGATGCGGGCGAGCATGTTGAGGGAGATTGTTACCTGTGAATGATGCGGGCGAGCATGTTGAGGGAGATTGTTACCTGTGAATGATGCGGGCGAGCATGTTGAGGGAGTTGGCGAGGATGAAGCCGACACTGCCGAGGCGTGTAGTGAGGAGCCAAGAGGAGAGAAGGAACACGGCGGAGAACACCAGCATCTTCTTGTTGTACCTGCACATCCAGCAACAAGAGTTACCATCAGACTCTACTTCCAGTGTAAAGCATATCTCTTGGCGGTCTCCATCACTGGCTAATCTAAATCTTGCTGCATCTTAACAAAATTACAAGTATTTTGTATATTTATGAACGATACCTACCTCTAAACTTATATGCATTCTCTTGTTTATTTATAAACTATTAACAACAATCAAACCTTTAACCAAGTCTAGAATAGACAAGTTAAAACTTTTGAGTCTCATGTGCCACACGTGCACTACGTGTTTATCTCGATCACCCACAATGCCCCTCCCCCTTCAACTTCACTTCTCTTGATGTAACCAAAGCTGATAAACTGCAATGTGGGGAGGTTTGGGCGGGCTCTAAACCATAAGTTTAGAGGTAGGTACCGTTCATAAATATACAAAATACTTGTAATTTTGTTGAATTTCTTTCACTCACTACCTCTAAACTTATATGCAGAATCCCACAGATCGGAGGTGGGTAAGTTTATCAGAGGTATGATAAGGTAGCGAGACTCAAAAGATTAACTTGCCTAACCAAAACAGAGGTCATGAGAACGAAGTCCCTTCTAACCAATGGAAAGGTAGACTGACCTCTGCAGTAACGGTTTCAGAACGCAAAACTGCTTCAGCCAACATAGGAATATTTGGTCATTTGGAGGAACTTCGTCCTTAGGATCTCTTAAAAAAGAAGAGAAGCTAGACGTATTCACCTATGTTACTTCTGTGAAGACTGGATTCCGCCTGCGGCCACAAAAGATCCAAGCTGGTGGAGACCCTGTAGATCTGTCTGGACATCTCTCAGATAGAATGATGAAAAAGTGGTCGACGAAGCCCAGTAACCAGCAGCGATGATATCCACGACGGAGGCAGAGTGCCACAACGGAGCAGATGTTGCCCATGCCCTTATTTCATGTGCAGACACCTTACCAAAAATCGGTGAAGCTGTTGCAGACTTGTGATAAGCTGTCTTAATGGTCTTCTTCAACCACGCTGATATAGTATTCTTAGTGATATCTTTGTCAGAAGTAGGAAGACAGGGAAGGAATAGCCTATGTCTTCCTCTCCTGAAGGACTTAGTTTTGGATATATACTCTCTTAGTGCCCGAACTGGACACAGAAGAAGATCTTTTCCCATACCGTCTGAAGTGGCAGTTGTCAGTGCCGGGACAGAAAAACATCTTCTTCCCAAAGGCCCGGATATAGACTTCTGATTTTTAGCAACGAACCCTGGTAGAGTGGACAAAGAAACAGACTGCCAGTCTTTCGTATGAGTTAACGTAGAATGGTCTAAGGGATGTATCTCCGATACTCTTCCGGCAGATGCTAATGCCAACAGGAAAGCTGTTTTCCAAGACAAGAACTGTAAGGAGACCTCCCTGATGGGTTCAAACGGATCTGCTAGAAGTACAGATAATACCACAGAGAGGTTCCACTTCAGTTGGAACTTTGGAGTCTTCAGATCTTCAAGCTGGAATGATCTAGATAATTGATGGATGGTCTGATCACTTGACAAATCGATGCCCTGCAGAGCAAGGGCAGATATTAATGCCGACTTGTATCCATCGATCGTACCAGCCTTCAACTTCTTTTCTTTCCTTAGAAAGAGCAAGAACTCAGCGACGAGTGGGATGGTGATGCCAACATCAGGCTGGAATTGCTGTTTCCACTCAGTGAATTTGGCATATCGACAATCGTATAGAGCGGACGTTGAAATTCTGAGACCCCCCCGGACTGCGTCCGCGACACCTTTCGAGAACCCACTCCTCCTGAGGTTATACTGGATAACCTCCAGATGTGAAGATGGAGGGACCATGGATTTAGATGGAACCTGTCGGACCTTGGCTGTTTTAGCAGAGTTTGAAACACTGGCAGTTCTACTGGCGGATGAGATGCTGCCATCAAGAGATCCGGATACCACGGACGATTTGGCCATGCTGGAGCAATTAGAATGATGATACAGCTGTGACGACTTGCCTTCTCCAAAACAGCTGGAACCAGCGCTGGCGGAGGGAACGCGTACGCAACAAGACCCTCCCAGATGATTGACATTGCGTCCACTGCATATGCCCCTGTATCCGGAACCGGACTGACGTACACCGGAAGCTGGTTGTTGAAGCTGGTCGCAAATAGATCCACCATGGGACACTCCCATAATCCTGCTACCATCTTGAAGGACGAGGGGTGAAGAGTCCACTCTGTCGACTGGATCTGATCTGGGCGAGACAGACTGTCTGCTAACACATTCAGGTGCCCCAGAATGTGTCTCGCTCGAAGCTGACATATGTTCTTGTCAACCCAGTGGAACAACTGTTGACACAGAAGCAGCATCCCCTGTGATCTTGTTCCTCCTTGACGATTTATGTAGGCGACGACGGTGGTGTTGTCGCAAGCCAACATTATCTTTTTTCCAAAAAACTGGCTGCTCCAGTGAAGAAGCGCCTTCAGGACAGCTAACAACTCCAGCTGATTGATGTGCAGTCCTGACTCCTTTGCTGACCAAGTCCTTTGGATCATCTGGTCTTGAAAATGAGCTCCCCAGCCCTTCATGGACGCGTCCGTCACCAGAAGGGTATCCTGCTGGAAAGCTGACAGGGGAACTCCTGACAATACATTGTCGTCCCGGAACCACCAGTGAAGAGAGTGAAGAATCTCTTGTGGAGGACAGCAAATTGTTGAAAGCTCGAGAGAGCGAACAGAGTTTATCCAGCACTGAAACGGTCGATTCATCAGTCTCCCCCTGTTGGTCAAATCTTGCATGCTTGTCAGCCTGCCCAACAGGGACATCCACTTGCGTAGAGACTGTGGAGACTGTGACATGCTGCGTATCAAACTTCGAGCCACCTCCACTCTGTCCACTGGTGGTAGAAGTATGGAATTTCCTGTGTCGAAAATCGCCCCGATATATTTGACCTTCTGGGATGGAATAAAGTCCGACTTCTCTGGATGCACAATGAACCCCAGATGTTGTAATGTAGAAACGGCATGGTCTCTGTTGTGTTCTAACTTTTGGTGTATCTGGTCTGGAAGTAGGAAGTCGTCCAGATAACCGTGCATCCTTATGGCTTTAGAGTGAAGAAAGCTTAGCGCTGGAGCTGTTATTCTCGTGAATAACCAAGGAGCTATTGAAATTCCGAATGGAAGAACCTTGAACTGGAACAACCTGCCGTTGACTGCAAATCGAAGATACTTCTGCGACGCTGGATGCATTGGGACATGGAGATACGCATCTCTGAGGTCTAAAGGTAGGGAGCAGACGGGCTGTTGTTGCCGCAAACCAGTGAATGTAGCACGACGTCTGCATGGCCTTGTGAATACATACTTCTATGTCACGGAGTCTCGAATCATTAACTCTTATTTGCTCTGAATAAGTACCTTTGCCCATCAAGTCACGGAATTTTTCCTCTAACAAGGTTCCCTCCGGCGTGGTGAATTTAGCATCGTGAATTTTGTAAGGAAACCCCCTGTAAAAGGATGATCTTGAGGGTTGTTTGTCAAAGCTAAGACCCTTAACTTTTTCCGAAATCTGTGACGCCAGCTGTGCCATGGACTCTGGTGGTGGTAATGAAGTCGCTGCCGGCTTAGCCGTCACCCTGGATGAACGGCTAATGGCATTGTGGATCGGCTCCGCTGGTGGTGGGGGATGAGACAAATCCGGAAAGTGTCTATATACTTCGTCGATTTTGTCCAACCAGGGCAACCCAGGAAAGGTCTGCAATTCTTGTTCTTTATCCTTTCTGGCTCGTTTTGCTGGTTCCCGGGAAGATGGACCATAAAATGAGAGTTCGGGTAACTCCGTTGACTTCCTTTTGGAACTCTCGATGGATAGGTGCCGCTCCGATGGATGATTCTGACGTTTGTCAACTGAATGTTGCTGTTTCCCGTGGCCTGCCATGGAAGATGACGATGAAGCAGATGAAGAGAAACCATAGTCAACGATGTCCTTAAGACTCCTTGGTTCCTGTTCCCCTCCAGTCCTGATATACCCCCGTGGATCAGGATCCGTGGAAACTGCATACCCCTTGGCCCCTGTGGTATCCTTTGAAACCCTGGTAGCCGTGGTAGCCTTGGAAACCCTGGTAGCCGTGGTAGCCGCTGCACCCGCCGTAGGAAGAATGATGGGGACCATCGTTGACCCTGGAATTCCGGTCACCGTGGTTGCTGTAGGCCGGGTCCGGGTGGATGTGGTAACTGCCGTGGATACTTTCACCGCCGCCGCCGCCCCCTTCGATGCTAACCGGTGCACCTTCCTGGACAGCCGAGGATCTTTAGAAGCTGGTGTAACATCCACAGAGTCTATGGCCGAAGGAGCCTCGATGGAAAGACAGTCTTCTAGCTCCTCTTCACCCCCCCCCCCCCCCCCACCGTCAGTTATTTTGGAGATTATTTCTCTCCCTGACCTTGGGGCATGCCTTTCATCATGGTCCACAGCCTTGGGGACGTCCATGCCTAGCAGTTTGGACATCATCGGCATCATTATGTCCGCCATCTCCTTGAACTTTATGAAATCATCTTTCGTCAGTCCAGTAGACGGTGTCGAAACGGTTGATGACTTGGAAGAACCTCTGGAAAGTCTTTTCTCCCTGGCGGACAGGTATGCGTTGAATTGTGATGCAGAATTCACATCGGTCGTGGGCAGCACAAGAAATACCATAACATCGGGCGCAAGCTGGATGAGGATCTGCCGCCGCCATAAACTTGCGGCAACCTTCGCACCTCTTAGAAGTATTCATTATCTGTGAACAGGTTAAGAAAATTTTTAGACCACACAGAATATCCATTTGCATTTCAAAATGAAAGAAATGTTAAAAGAAAAAAAATTTTCCCCCAAATATCAGAGGGGGAAAAAATATATATATTTATATATAATAAGGTTAGATATATATATATATATCTTATATATGTATGTATATAGTCTCATACATACTATGTATATATGGGAATAATAACTTCTCATATATAAAAAAAAAAAAATAATAATAATTTACCAAAATCCCTGGTAGAATTTGGTAAAATCAATAATTGCAACCTAAAATTGCATTTGAAACTAAAATAAAATTTAATAATAAAACGTAGCAACTCACACGCACGCTTAATTAAGTGTAACAGACGCAATGAATATTGCGAGAAGCGTCAGTAAAATACCGCTTATGACTGAAGCTATAAGAAAACAATCGCTAAAATTTGATAGCACGGTGGGCGGGGCATCACGTCCCGGAATCGCCGAACTAACAAAATCATATAAAAAATTGCGATACATTGTATAGAAACATTGCAATAGAAAATAAAATGATTATAGAATATTGCAAAAACCAAAGTATTAAATTTCTGAGAAATTTAACGTCTCTTATTACGAAAAATGCTGACGTGTCGCATCCGCCATTTTTGTAGCATTTGCGAATGATCGCTCTCCGACGAGCGCTAAAGACGAAATTTCAGGAAATGGAAGAAGGTATTCATAGAAGTAATTCTAAGGATACGATACCAGGATATCTCGCAATGGAAGAAATCACGTAATAAGGTAAGATTAATTCTATCGCTCAAACCAAACCGAACGGCTTGGTAACAACAAGAGAAGTGAAGTTGAAGGGGGAGGGGCATTGTGGGTGATCGAGATAAACACGTAGTGCACGTGCGGCACATGAGACTCAAAAGTTTTAAGTTGTCTATTCTAGACTTGGTTAAAGGTTTGATTGTTGTTAATAGTTTATAAATAAACAAGAGAATGCATATAAGTTTAGAGGTAGTGAGTGAAAGAAATACACTAAATACGTGATTTGAGTGCATCACCCACATTGATAATTAACGTCCAGGGACCCGTTCCACAAAACAGGAACAATTAATCAAACATTTGTAACCAATAATAAAGGAATCGGATACAACTGATTGTAACTCTACACTGTTTTGTGGAACAGGCCCCAGGGTATTTCTGATTGGATGATCCAAGTAGAATGCAATACTGTATGCCGAAGAGCTGGCGCAGAAAACTTGCTGAAATGCAGGAAGGCTTGGATTAGCTGGTGATTGAGACTGGAGCAAGCTATGCCTTGTGGGCAAGTTGTGAAAGACCAACATTTCTCATTCTGAGTAGAGAGATAAATGAGATGTTACTGTATAGAAAATTCTAGATATTTCCTAGGCGACATTGAACGTTTTCACAACTGCAGTAAAATACACTTTTCTTGTCAAAGGATGATCACAGTTTCATAATTCTCTAAATTCACCAATACATCTAGCTAATTACCTTAACATTGCTGTATGAGGTCACAATAGGTAAAGCACAGCCTAAAACCATGCATTATTGACATGTTCTATGAACTTGACATAACATACAAACAAAACATTTTAAGAGTATCACTTATCCCTCATTTGGATTATTGGTGAAAAACAAGCTGGTTAGTTATGTTACCCATTTAAGCTTAAACAGAGTCATACCAGTGGTTAGATTCTAACCTGTCAACCTCCTCTTTACTCATGGCAGCAAACACGAACCCCTCGGTGATCCCGTTCACAGCGATAACCAGCACGTACAGACAGAACCAGCGTAACAGGAATGGCCCTTTACGACAAAATATATGTGATAGAAGACGTATATAGTAGAATGAAATTTCAACAAATTTATGATGGCTTGCATAATTTGAAACAAACAACTGAAGACACATATTTACATTTGTAGTCATTGTATGGATTGATATGAAAATGCTCCCTGTCGAACATTGGTGGATCAAGGAATTTTTTGAAGGGGGGTCAGTGAGGGATTTTAGAAAAAGATTTAAAAAATGGGGATAGTTCAAACCCCTGGATCCAACATCAGAAATTTTTCTTAAATGTCACCCTACAAATACTTACCAATAATAGCCAATATGTATCTGTCACACTGGTGTTGCTACTAATTAAGAACAATCCATGATTGATTTCATCAAGTATATTGCAAGTCTTATTTTGATTCTGTCTCTTGCTGTCCTCCCATTTAGGAAGTCAACAATGACCTTGGGTTCTACGCAGTGATTAGCAAGAAATTCTATTGCTTCCCAGTAAACTGTCGATGGGATCAAAGGTTGAATGAGATTAGATTCCTTAAAAATACATATCATCAAGATAGGCATACAATTTCTCTATATCTATAACACTGTAGTTTCTTGTTGATTAGTAAAAGTGGTAATTTTTGGTGATTGTAAAAAGATTGGAACCATCATGAAAGTCTTAGTGACAACAGGTGTGAGGGGTGAGTGAAATTTCCTAAGGACCCCAGAAAGGAATTAAAGTGTGATGGGAAATTTTCTTGGTTCTTTGTGTCAGTGCTTGCACAACATACACACACCATTGTCGCTAAGAGGAGAATTTCTAACCCATTTACCTGAGCCAGAGCTGAGAATGCTTCCTCCATACAGATCTAAAGCCAGGAATGAATATGATTGGCCGAAGACTAAAATGGTTAGACCAATCAAAGTGACTGCTTTCAGGACATATCCCAGAACATCACTGCTGAGCTTAGCAGACTCCTGAAATATATAAATAAGATTCTTTTTAAAACATCTGTGAGGCTCATGTGATTATTTCTTATTTTTCAATTTTTATCTAATCTAAGGTAGTCATGTCAATATGTAATATTATCATCTAAAACTGTGTGATATCGCTTGTAGAAGATCAACTCGTGTTGATGTATTTGATATCAGAAGACACTCAGGAAAGATTCTCTATTTGAAATCATTTTGACAGAATGTCTACGGTCGCACCGCACCAACCGGTAACAAAGCTAATAAGATGGGTGTAATGTAGTACATGGAAACTTTATATATTGTCTTAGACTTACAGCTTTAGAACAGTTATATATATCAAAGCGATTAATTTCAATTTTCTTATTGTTGAAAGCTATTGCCTCAAAGGCTGTTTGATCAACAATATTATCTTTAGATTAGATTAAGATTTCTCAAAGCCTGCTTGATTTACAATATGATTTTGTTGAAATATCAGGTATTTCTATATATTAAGTTCTCACTTTATGTTGTTTATGGAATGGAACCCCTCGTGTGAGAAGCTGTGAGAAAAACAGATTGCCGCTCTCCTCTATGGGCTGGAATATAAACCTGGCAGCCATTGAACCCAGGTTGTTGATGACGTCATATACACCTGATAAAACATATAGGAATTATCAAACAGATTATTGCATAATCCATCCATCATCTGTCAAACCCATTATTGCATAATCCATCCATCATTTGTCAAACACTTTATTCATAATCCATTTATCATTTGTCAAACACATTATTCATAAGCTATTGCACAATATGCATACATACTAGAGTGTTGGATTTTTACCCAAGTTACCTTGTTTCAAAGCATAAGTTTTGAATACAGAATTTCCAAAGTTGGCAAAATTGAATGAAAAATAAACATGTGATTTTCATGATCATTCATTTAGTTAAGTTTGGATACAAAGCAAAATAGTGGATTTAAGTTTAAAATGTCTCCGATATTTGTCTTTGAATAATAAATATATGACAATATTAAGTTTATTTGTCCATTCACTTTACTAAACAATTTGGCTTTAAAATGACTTTTCAGTAACAGCAAGACCTCTACATTAGAATGGCACTATTTGTAAAGTTTGACATTACATGAATATGACATCTCACCAAGTTTAATTTTGAATGCATTACAAAGACAGTGTAGAAAAACTATCTTAGATAATCTTGTAAATAGAATAATGAGCTTGATGCATTTTTTGTAAGAAGAGCAACAGAGAAACTCCTCTGACAATAAATTGTTTGAGGATTGTCTTTAAATAGCCATATTATTTTGAAACATTTGTATTTTCCTACCTTGGTCAGCAAAAGTTAAAACACCAAAGAATGTCATGACATATTTTTCTCCTGAAATAAAAAAAAGTGTTTGTAAGTATCTAAATCACTAGAAAATATCTGAATCTTAATGTAAATTATAATTACTACTTTTCTGCTCATTTCTATGTAACTGATACAAAAATTATGATGATTTTTCAGTTCTTCAATGAATATTTTTGTAATTGTTGATAATCACCTTCAGTGAGACTCTGTTTCAATATAGATTGTTTGAAGAAACTTCGCACCAGCCCTGCAAAGTGACTGTCGATAGAAGCCTGAAACAAAACAACAAATGGCATCAGGGTAAATAGATATATATATATCTTAGATATCCTATTATCCTTCAATGTGAACAATAACATAATTTTCTGTTCATCTAATTACTTGGAATGGGATCGAAAATATGTAAAACATTTCAAACGGGTTAACTAAGATTTCAGATTTGATGAGCATTTTTAAGTTCTGCTCCAGCAACAAAGCTATCCCTGTACGGAGTCCGAATACAACTTGTTTACATTGAAACAGAAATGCTGGGAATATCAAAAGGCACCACTTCAGTAGGTCTGTAATACACATGCAAAGGTTCAGAAAGATATAACAAACATCTAACAAAAAAACACATGTATAATGTGGAATGTTTTAGTACCTTTCCTTCAATTTGCTGAGGAAAGAAGTCTCGCACAGATTTGAGCGGAAAGTCGTCATCTTTCTTCTTGTTGTTGTTGATGTAGGAGGCGAAGTAGAGGAAGTAGGTCAAACAATACACAGCTGACCCTGTAACCTGAAATATGTCAAGGTGAGTACACAGCTGACCCTGTAACCTGCAACATGTCAACATCAGTACACAGCTGACCCTGTAACCTGAAACATGTCAACATCAGTACACAGCTGACCCTGTAACCTGCAACATGTCAACATCAGTACACAGCTGACCCTGTTACCTGAAACATGTCAACGTGAGTACACAGCTGACCCTGTAACCTGCAACATGTCAACGTCAGTACAAAGCTGACCCTGTAACCTGAAACATGTCAACATGAGTACACAGCTGACCCTGTAACTTGCAACATGTCAACGTCAGTACACAGCTGACCCTGTAACCTGCAACATGTCAACATGAGTACACAGCTGACCCTGTAACCTGAAACATGTCAACATCAGTACACAGCTGACCCTGTAACCTGCAACATGTCAACATCAGTACACAGATGACCCTGTAACCTGCAACATGTCAACGTGAGTACACAGCTGACCCTGCAACCTGAAACATGTCAACGTCAGCACACAGCGGTGGACAGGAAAGTAGTTTCATGGTAAGCTTATAACTGACAAAAACAAACAACAGAACAAACAATTGTCTTTCTGTCATATCCAATCTGATTAAGATGTGAGTTAAAAACTGAAAACACTCCTAGAAATAGGATAAATTCAACTGCCATAGATTGCAAAAAGCATATCAGCTGTGACAGCTTTGGAAATAGTACCTATATTTTATGTAATTGCAATATCAATTACTTTGTAACTCAGTAGAAAGTTTTTTAGTTGAGGAATTGTAAAGTCAATCATCTCGTCTCTACTTGTTTATAAGTTGGATAAATCATCTCTTATCAATAATTGTACTCTGTAAGTGTAAGTGTGAGCATCCTCAATCTATTTCCCTCTGGGTGTTCTTATCTCTTAGTAATTACTGTCACTTGTACTCTAATGTAATTGCTTTTCATCTTATGCAGTAACTATATCATTTAAGCAGTTATAATCAGTTCATTGATAGCAAATCTTACCTGTGCAATGCAAAATGCTAACAAACCGAGAGAAGGGAGGAAGGTGATGAGAGTGACGGTCATCACACACTTGACGGCCTGGCCTGCACCGAATGCCAGCACCTGGGGGGGAAGAAAGGCAACATGCCAATTATTATGAATATACTTTGTAAAAGCCATATATAACTTTACATGAATTTGCAAAATAAGTATAAAGATATTATGCATCATTTAATTAATTCATTGCAATTACTATTTCAATTGTTATTGCAGACTATCACAATGTGATAATCATATACACACATATTATAATCCATTAAGATCAATGACAATCAAAACAATAACAAAACTTTGCAATAAGGCCCTCATTCTAATTCATCCTTATTACTATGAAATTGCTGCATGACAATTTTTAAACCACCTTTTATCAAATGTCTGTAACAGTTCAATTTCAGTCAATCTTCACAGAATACCACTCACAATGTCATCAAAAAGATTGCAAAATTTTATCCATTTTATGCCATTTATTCAGAGATTTGTTGACAACAGAATGAACATCACCAATATAATGATGTCACAGTGTACAAAACAAAGGAAATTTTATCTCCCCACATAAATACCAGCATACCTTGAGCTTAACAAAGAGGTGAGCCCTGCCTACTACAAGAAGAGGGTCAGCGAGGGTTTCCAGCACTGATGAGAGAGCGAAACATACGACACCAGCGCTGTAGTAAGGTACGATATCAGGGTCGGGTAACTCTAACAGGAATAGCCACACACCTGCCAGCACCAGGGAAAATAGTATTGAGACGGGAATTCTGAAAGAGTTAGTTCCCATATTACATTAATATCAATATCATGCTTTAATTCAAAGTTTATCTTTTAGAAAAAATTATATGAAATAAATCTAATTACTTTTTACAAGTATTTTAACTAAATTTAAATAGCTCATGCAAAAGAGTAATTGTCTAAATGAATTTTGTAAAGAATACTCAAAGTTTTGAGTTAGATCATTAAATTATCTTTACAAACTATATCTACATACAAAAAGAGATAAAGATTTTAAGATTATTGACATTGAGTATAAAACTGTTGACACTTACGCACACCACATGAGGTTAATGGTCTGCCTCCAGTCCTTCCGGTCCTGTTTGCTTAAACAAGCCTTGTCGAACGGTTCACACGACAGGAAAAATATGGTGCTATACAGGAGCAGCAATCTGAAGGTATATATATATATATACATAAATATATAGAAAAAATATTTGTTGAAGAAAATCAAGGTGATTTATCTCTTTTGTTTCTACAGAGGATCTTAGGGAAATTTGCCCACCCTTTTGGCTTTCTGTCCCTTAAAGTTTTGATAAATAGATTATTTTAACCATTTAACCATCCACAGAGAAGGCCAAAATGACCTCTTAATCACCTGGGAAGAACACTGATTTATTTCACAAGTACTTTTGACCATAAGATCTCACCAGGTGAATGACGTTGAGTATACATACATAATGTATATAATAAAAACTATATATATATATGTGTGTCCTTCTTCACAGAGAAACCAAAGGTCAAATAATTCATGACAAATTCAGTTTACTTTCACGATGATCGTGGTACTTTGCCATACGGAGCAGCAGTCTGAGGTCTATACATAACTTTATATATATATAGCTCTTTCCCTTCACAAAAAACAAAAGAGAGGAAATATGATCCATAACAAATCCAGTTACTTCAACAAATATAAAGATACTTTACTTTTAAATGTGCAAATCCATTTCTGAACAATAGAATTATTTTCCCATCTGTACAAATAGTAAATGCATGGAATTGGAGTGAAGTATGTTTTTTTCAAGTGATGGTAAAGTTATTTTGTACAATGTATGACTTTTATTGGAAAGTTTTTAATGATAATGATCGACATTATAGCAGTCACAGACTCAAGGCATTAAAGGCACTTAAAGCATGCTTTTCAGCTCAAATTGGCTATTTTAAGGCTTATGAGGATAAAGACTCTTAGATTAGCTTTCTATCAATGCAATGAAATAAATATTAATCAACAAAGAAAACATTAAGACGAACATTTCTAATAAAGTAGTTCATGTGGATTTAATGCAACGTTGCATCAAATACTTCCGGTCTTTTGCAATCAATTTTATAACCTGAATATGTACATATTTATTAAATAACTTACAAGGTAGATTCCCTGAGTGCGGATCATTAGTAGTATCAAGATATATTGATTATCTGTGCATTTGTTTTTAAGGAAATATTAATGTGCACTAGTGCCTTTAAAGGACAATATAATGTTTTAAATTACTGCCAAGTGCAAATGAACAATAATCCAAAATATATCCATTTGTACTTTTGATAAAATTAATTGAGTCATAAATTGTAAGTGATCACTAGAAAAAACGTACTTTGCAATATATATGACATTAAATATAATTTATGGATAAGTAAAAATTAATAAGATGACATTTCCAGACATTAAACTTAAATACGGCCTGCACCATTTGATAAAAAAAGATTAGTCACCTCACATTGACAACTCCGAGCAAATCTTTGGATATGAACCTCAGTACAAAAGCGTTGAGGAAAAATGTCATGACTCGAACCATCAACTGAAAGAACGTCAGTGTATATATCAAGTCAAGTTATTAGCATTCTTTCCCCACATTAATTCCTATACAACCTCTGTTATAAAATGACCTTTCTGGCTGGTTCCCCTAGTGGCAAAATATTGTAACATGACAGAGAGAGATTTAACTATAGAATACAATTTAATATGTAATTTTATTATATCATTTTAACAATATATCTAAAATTCACATAAAGGTAAGAAAAGATCAATAAACAAGACAAGCAAAAACTTATTATTCTTAAACATCAATTTAAGACAAGAAAAAGTTATAATCTCCCAGTTCTCATATTCTTTACCTGCAGTTATAATCTCCCAGTTCTCATATTCTTTACCTGCAGTTATAATCTCCCAGTTCTCATATTCTTTACCTGCAGTTATAATCTCCCAGTTCTCATATTCTTTACCTGCAGTGCCATATTGTAAGTTGTTGCCTTGGCAGCCCCAGCTAGGAGATCTGAGCTCTTCATGGTTTGTTGTTACGAAGCTTATTCTGTAGAAGAAAGTGACTATATATATATATCATCTCAACATACAATTTGCAATCTATACAGCAGAATGTTTGATACAGAGAGAGTATAAACCTGGTTACTTCAACTACTGTACCAGGGACACTAGCAGATATCAACAACTTACATATTGACGCTGAACAAACAAATGATAAATCAATAACAAACCATATGGATTCATTTTGACGTCCTAGTTTTTAAATCACATTTGAAACAGATTTTAAAACAGATTTTGTTTATGAAAAAGGTAATCTACAAGATGTTAACATGAATATTTTAATCATACATCTATACACTTTTCAGAAATATTACACAGAATTTGACCCTAAAAATGCACTAAAACTGAATGTTAGATTTTACTTTATTTTAATAACAGGAGTTATGACACATGATATATTTTTATCATAAACTTACCACAGGAAGAAAATTGTCTTTTTTTCATATAATATTACAACACAATTAATAATTATAATACGTCATCAAAGCTGGCATAAACAGTAATAATCTGCTCATTGCATTCTATTTTGTTTTCATCAATTTTAATCATCTATGATGCAATAAATAAAAACTAATTTGAGTAATCAACTTATAAGTGACCTTAGTTCATTGGATCATTTATAAATAGTGGTGATAATGTAATAGCGAAATGATGCAACATGTGAATGTTCCACAATGTTTATCTGGCATATGGAAGCTGCCATTTTGTACACATCACGTGACTTTGTTTCAGTCACATGATTTTCATACTTTTGATTTATTATCATTTTTGTTTCAGTAAATATTGTTTTGAATTTGGGAAATGTGAGTAAATTAGCAGAACAATATTAAAATTTTCAACTCAAGAGTTCCATAACGAGACACCTTGGATAGATTTTCAAGGGACGTTACTCTAATCAGATTTCCCGCCATCGACCAAAACATCTGAACATGGTAAATCTGTATGATTTAGACACAATATTATTAAACAGTAACAGTACACCTTAACATCACTATGGCTCCAAAAAAGCTAGGGGGGAAGAACGACAAGTCGGTAAGTATATTCCCCAAACTTGTGCGATATAAAGCTAGCTACTGTTGATATTTATATCAGTTGACATGACAGTCCTTAGTTGCCTTGGCGTTGATTTATCAGTTTATTAATTTCTGCATACTTCATGCAATTGCGTCTATGTATATGCTGTAATTTACGAAGGAGAACAGAAAGGTGTGCATCATTGTTTTATATCTCTATATTTCATATTTAACATGTTCAACTTGTTTAAGCATATAACATTTCTGACATTTCTTTCCAACCTAGAATTCCTGTAAAGAAGTTATCAAATGACATAACATTGAATAGAACAAAGCCCACTTGAGAGTGTTGGTTTTATTGAATTAAAAAACAATGCACCAATAGTGATATATGAAAATATTGATTAAGATGTTTTAGATGAAATATTATTTTGGAAATTGATATTGTTTGTAATATTCATAAGAAATATGAAATATAGATTTTATGCCTTCTAGATGAAAGATAGTTTAAGAAGCAATAGTTTATTCACTTTTATAAGTGTAGCCATGCTTCGGAACAGTTTTGCCTCGAATTGATTGATTTTCCATTGAAACATCTGAACATAAAATGATATAGATGGTAATTTTGAAAGCAACTCAAATAACTTCATTTGTTTTTTTAATAGTTGTGAGAAACAAGAATCTGTTATTTATAGATGTTTATACAAATATATATGTTTAAACACAACGAACACTAGATCAGTCAAGCATCCCAATCTCGGAACTCAAGGGGGGACTCACAGTCGAGTCACAAATCTTCCAATCAGAGGTCTTCATCATTTCCCCGTCCCTCATCTAGTCAACAAGCATCATCAAGCCAACAACCATCAGCCAGTCAGCGAGCTTCATCCAGCCAGCGGGCAACAGGCAGTCAGAGACAAGCTTCTAGTCAGGCCATGACACAGGCAGATAAGGCTGCAGCAGGCATAGATAAAGCAGAGCTTGATCATAAGGTAGCTTATTGATAGATGCATAATCCCAGAAGAGATAGAATATATTTAACCCTGAGTCCTGTATCAAAAAATAATAAAATTCAGAAAGGACTCAAAAAAAGATTTGTACTTTGGGTGTCCGGGCTGCAAGTGAAGTTTTTAAAAAATTGCTCGGACTCGAGAGACCTTGTGTTATTTAGTCAATGTACTCAGCAGGTCATATTTGTAAATTTATCACTGTCAAAGTGTTGGTAAGCATGAGAGAGAAAGTGTAGCTAGAAATCTTTGTCTCTCACCACCTTCATTTGCCAATTTCAGTAAGGGTTTCAGCAGGGATTGGGAAAGATATATTTGATAATGCACCATTAGTCATTTTAAGATATTTGAATTGGCCATTCCCCTTAGTAGCAATGGTAAAATTTCTAATTTGAATGGGTCTTTTTTCATCCAATGTGCAAAATGGCCAATCGCCCCTACCTTTCCTAATCCCTGTTTAAGTAGTATTGGATCTTTGTATATCAAAGCTATGATCTTGAAGTAAACTTTATTGCTCTCAAAATGAAATTATTATAGTCTATGATGTAGAAATTCATTCTGAATTTTTTAACATTTTATTTTGTTTATATTGTTTCCTTTAGGTGAATGATTTAGTGCAGTATCTGTTGATTGCATGGCAGAAAAACTACCCAATTAAAAAACTTGGTAAGCATCATTTGCTTTTAACTTTGGTGAGAATTATTTGTAAGCTTAAGTTTTCACATTATTAATCTGATTGAATAAAACTTATATATATAGAAATAAACTATATATATATATATATATATATATTGATATAATATCAACACATTTTATAAATGATTTATTATAAGACTAATCTACAATTCCTTGTAACTTATAACAAGGCTCTTTGTAGCGCAGATGAATAGCTTGACTTCTCATTATTGTTTTATTTTACAGAATGTGCGCTCTCATTTATCTAGTTAAATCCAAATCAACCAAAATGTAAACGCAATAACATGTTTCGATTGGATTATTTCATAATCATGTACTACTAACGTACATGTAAAAACTGGAATTTCCCCTTGAATTTTGTTTAAACAAAAATACCCTGACTGTCCTTTAAAAGTCTTTAAAAATTCAACAGCCAACTAAGGCTTCATATTGATACAAAGATGTTTGAACTGGTCAAAGACTTGGTGACACTGACACAATTTTTAATCGCTCAGGTACAGAGTAATTTTCAAAACCAAATATGCTGTTCTAGTTTGCATTCATCTTTGAGCCTTTCACCCCAAGAAACCAGACACTAATACATTTATGAGCCTGATTTTTAGTGGTGAAAGGGTTAACAGCATCTTTAAAAAATCTTGTAATTTCAATAATGAAAATGATTCTCCAGATATCAACAAGAATGTTTTGAAGGAACACAAAGCAGCGTTCAGCCACATCATGAAGAAGGCCCAGGAGAAGATGTCAGAGGTCAGTCGCATATATTTATACTTTTCCACAAGTAATAAAAACAGAAATTAGACGATGATATACGTAAAATTAATTTTAATTTATTTAAGAATCGTTTTACTGATCTCCAAATTGGCTTTTAAAAGTCATGAAGTCAACAAAAGTCTATTGTGTTAAGTTTACCTTTGAATCTGTAGAAATGGTCCCTGAGCCATGAGTTTATCTATAACAGATTACGACAAAATGAAAAACATTTAATCAATTTATCAAAATGATTTGCTGATACAAGGATATTTTAACATATTATTTTCACATGGCAAGGTACGTCTGTGTGTCATAAGGCATTTCCATTTTTGACATTGTTTCACAGACCCCTGTGTTGAGAGAGGTGAAATCATTTGTAAGGTCCAACAAGGCTTACAACTTGTGATTTCAACATTTTGAACCTCAAATGGAGCCTGATAAACTTCAGAGATAATTCTAAATGACATCCCATTTATTTACATTTCAATGAAACAAGTGAATGGATGGGTATGTATCGAGCGAAAGTAATATGTTTAGTGAGAGAATAATCAGGGCTCTATCTTTTTGATTTACAATTGTCTATAACTCTACCATGTTTTGGCTCTGCAGGTGTTTGGTATCTCTGTGGTAGAACTACAGGACAAGTATAAAGGCAGCTTCGTTCTCGTCAACAACCTCAAAAATGATCAACACAACCCACATTTGAACTGGTTTGTAAAACATTTATGTGTCAGTCAGAGGCGGATCCAGAAGTGTGTAAAGAGCATGAGCTATCAGCATTCAGTCAGCCATCTTGTTTTAAGTGAAATGACAAATTTTACAACATGATGAAAATAATCTATACAAATGGATAGAATACCACACATTAACAAATGGTTTATAATATGACTAATCAACAATGCCTTGTAATGTTGTAGCATGGCTTTGCCCTTGACTATTAACGTTCACTAATTTTGAAAGATTTACTCTTCTGCTGGTTAATATAGTGATTCTCAAATGATATTAACTCTTAATTCGAATATAAGAAAGTTTCTTGATGAGTACCCTATATCTGCTTCAGGCCGGAGGAAGACAGCACGAAGACGGGACTGTTGATGGTGATTCTGAGTATGATCTACATGAATGGAAACATCATGCAGGACTGTGAGTAGCTCATATTAACTTAGTTATCATAATTATCTATAGATTAGATTGTGGTGTCCTCTTTTAAACTCAAGGGGGCTTGATAGCGCAGTGGTTAGCACATTCGGCTTTGGATCAAGATTTCCATGGTTCGAAGCCCGCCAGGGGCTCTGCAACTTTGACCGCCGATAAACTGTTGTACAGGCAGTCAGGTTTGGGTGCAATGCTACACTGAATTTCAGCTCAGTACCACCCATGGTAAGCTCACTAGTTGAAGCTGATGCTCGCGGGCTTCACCACAATGCATAGCCACATGTTGTTGTGAGCTTTCTCCCTGAAATAATACTAGCAGCAGCGATATAAGTTAAAAACCCTTGAAAGCTGTGTTAAACCCCATATCACCTCACCTGAAAACTCAAACTTCTTGGTTTCTATTAAAGTTGTCGCATGAGAAATTGACATGGTAATAGTGTGAAGTGTCTGAGTACACCTTGAGTGTTTAGATGTACACAATATAGTTGTATGATTATATACACTATCATTGTGCTTGATATTTGATAAACAAAATCGTTTAGACAATTTTTAAAAGGAATGCTGTACTCTATTATAATGACAATATATTTATTTGTTGAATCTTAATAATTTATTTTCTTTCAACGTAGCTGAAGTTTGGCACGCTTTGAAGAAACTTGGAATAGAATCAGAGTAAGTATGGTCTTCTGCTTCATTGAAATGTTGAATTCTTTTAAAAGAACCGTTGCTCTTTTTTAAATATTGACCTAGCGGCACAAATTTTCAAGCCCTTTTTGTATGCCTTGAGCTTGTTTTGAACACTCTGTAGTTTTGATCGCAATCGTGAAGTAATCTGTCTTCACATAATCAGTATTTGTATTCTCTAGTGTCCCACACCAAACATTTGGAGACACCAAGAAGTTGATCACCCAGGAGTTTGTTCGACAGGGTTATCTCGAGTACATCCGTGAACCAACCGTCGACCCGCCACTGTTTGAGTTCCGTTGGGGACAGCGAGCAATACTGGAGATATCAAAACGTGATTGTATCGTCTTTGTCAGTCAGGTACCTGCTCTCATGCCTGTTGAGTAACTAACATTCTCTCTCCTCAAGGTTTAGGGAAATTTCTTTTCCCCATGTCACCTTTTATACAAATCTTTGCTGTAATAGATATCCGGGTATTGTAGAAGGTTTGTTGATACAGATATGCTGATGTAGCAATATGTTGCAGTTAGCTAAAAAGTATTGAACCCCCAGTGACACTTCTGCCTTCAACCATTTGATTTCCTGTAAAGTAAAGCTTTTATTGGCAAGGCAGAATTTGTAATGCTTACAAGAACTCTCACTGGTCGGTTTGTTGCAAGTGATATATGCATATGTAGCAGAAATCAATTTATTACTTTTATTACTATTATTGAAAAGTGTCATCGTAAACAGTAAAGCTAACCTAGGTAACTAAACATAGCCTTTATATTGTCCCCTTTAAACAAATGCTCATTGGGGTCTGAATAGTTGAAATTCTAACCTCGCTGAGAATTGGAACACAATATTTTTATGGTCCTTTACTATTTGATTATACATAGGTATCATCAATATTCACGTTTTACGGCATTTGCAGATTGCTGTATCGGTGCTGTTATAGATAAATGAGAAGACTAAGGAACAAGTTTCATACAAGAATCATGCAAGAATTGAACTGTCCGAACTAATATAAAAGGTCCTTTGAATGGTAAAAATTGAGGCCATATTGTTTGATAAAAACTTGTTAGAGAGAAGTTTTTATCAGATAAACAACAACATTCTGATTTGATGAATCATATACTGAATGTTTCAGATCTACGACATGGAGCCGGAGAAGTGGACGACACAGTACAAGGACATGCTGGAGACCGAGGGACCCATACAGAATGGCGCCGGCGATTCCTGATAGTTCAGTCTGGCTCAGGAGAACTCAATCTTGATTCTGAGAACTCGCCACTGTGGACCAATTGTGAAGGCATCAAATACTATGATGTTAAACAAGATAATGGAGCAAGGTCTATAGACATTGTTCAAAGAAAAAGGTACCAAATCTGCAAAAAGATTTAACGACTTAATGAATGATTTCTTACAATGGTTTTCCGGTATGAACAGACTTGTCCATCGTCAATTGGTTGAATTTTGTGTAAGGTTGATTCTTGAAATGGAAGAGTGATGGATCTTGTAAACCATTTCAAGGTCTGTCACAGAAGAAGACACAGAGAGTACAACTGATATGTACTGTATAGGGACTTGTATTCTTGACTTTGGAGGTTGTACATGTACATAGTGCAGAAGTTTCCTGAAAATCCATAATTTATACTAGAAGAGAAATATTTGTGACTGAATAGAGAACTATTTGGATTTTTTCATTTGAAAAAAATACCAAGTTAACTTTCAAATGGTTCGGGCAGGACACTTTGGAAAAGGAATACACTCAAATTATTGGCTAAAATTAATTTGCCTCTTTTTCATTGCTGGTTATTGTTGGCAAGCAAATCGGTTGACGGTCAGGCAGTGTGACCAAATAGAGATAGAGACATGGTCTGTGCTACTCAGTACATCCTGCTACATTAGCGTAGTTGTCTCCGTCTAGCTCCATCATATACCCTGATATCCTTCGACCAAAAACGCTCATATCGCTTACAGCTGGTTCCTCATGGCTATTTATAGCCTACATTGACATTTGTTTGAACTCTCATCCGGGTGGTGCCGCTATTTCTGAATGTGAGTCATTTCATTGGCTTGCTATATTTAGCGATACCAGCATTTTAGGCCGAAGGATATCAAGGTTTATGATGGAGTTAAATGGAGACAAATATGCTCATGTAGCAGGATGTACTGATTATATTGAGAATGGACCATGCAACAATGTCCGTCAGACATCAGGTTTCCAGTTTCAACGTGGTTATTGTCTGCAAATGTTTCTGAATTAAATTTCATTGATAGGTGAGGGGAACTGATCCCTGGTTCATCTAACATGAAGCTTATCATTTTTACATTGTTGGTGATTGTCTTGAATAACATTAAAGCATTCATAGAAACCACAGAGTTGTCTGATCAAGGAGATATATGAAAAAAGGTTATGATCATTGAAATGTCGTCATACATTTCAGTCTGTGTAAATAATGTACATGTCCAATTTTTTCTTGTTTTGTTACCTTGTACTATATAAACAATAAATATTTTTACATGCTTTGCTTGGTTTGTTCATATTCAATTATATTCCCCCATGCTGTCACAGTTCATGTCTTGAATGGTGTTGTTCTCTTAATATAAAGATGAGTTCCTTTTTTTATCAGATGAGATAAATATCAATGTAATATAACAATCAAGTATTTGACATCATGTCATTGCCACCTGTGTTCTTGCAAGTCAAAGCATTGTGAGGTCATTTGATGATGTCATAAAATTCAGAATTATGATAATTTGAAGTAGGATAATGTGAATATTTCTTCATCTTAAAAATATCGACTGTTCACAAGTTTGGTTTTATCAAATATCTTTCATAGTGAAGCAGAACATAACATTGAATGAAATTACAATTAATTTTATTGATATCAGTTTGCCTTTTCTCGCATTGTTCACATATACAGGCAATCATAGGCAGGAGGCTATCAGTTGGGCATATACACATATTGAACATATCAACAGCGCTAGAATACATGACGTCACATACTCCTATGTTATGTGACGTCATACACAAAATAAGTAGTTCTGCGTCACATGAATACTAATTGCAATTCTTTTTACATTATGAAAATGAAGAATGTTATTGTGTTTATGCAATGAGGTAGTAATGCCTCGCTGAAGAGTAGCTTGTGTTCAGGTTACGGTTGAATTATTTTGAGGTTTTTGTCGATCCCACCATAGCTACTTCATATGTCAAATATGCCAGCACTTGATCACTACAGTTGGAATATCTACAGCAAGCCTCAGATGTTTATCATTTTGATAAAAATTTGTTTGAGATAATACATGATCAGTTGTATTTTGTTTAGATTCACTACATATAGAATGATCATAAAAGATGTGGTGATCAATGGCTCTGATGAAATATTAATCACAAGTGTTGATGCAATCTATTTCTTAAATACATGTGATGATGAAGACACACATGTTCATTAGATATCAATAATTTACAGAAGAACCAATCTCAATTGAAATGTTCAAATGACTGTCAAACCAGTGTAGAAATTAACCTTAAACTTATCCAATAGCCTGAAAGAGACAAATAGAGATTCTATTACCAATCAGTATCGGAGAGTGACAACCAATCACTTGGATCACAGCTTGAAGCCGCATCCCATATCACCCGATCTCGAATTTGCCCAAAGGGCAGCTGCTGCCACCCCTGCTCCACAAGTTCTACGTCGAAGCCTGCTTTCCAAAATGTCCAGTCCATGTTCCAAAGGATTAAGATCAGGACTCATTGGTTGCCGTGAAATCCCGAGGTAGAGCATTGTTCTGAATGATCACAGATTGTGAATGATGTGGCTAATCATTGTCATCCATGAATATCATCCGTCTGCCTGCCAGTGGGTGATTGTCAAAAGGAAATTCTAACCTCTTGGATGTAGCGATTACCTTTCACTGATTGCCTGGTATAGTAACTAAACCCAGCTTGTAATCAAATATGAAGCATCCAAATACCATAACGGATCCACCTCCATATGCTACAGTTTGCATTAGCAGTTCCTTGACGCCTTTTAAATATCACTCGGCCAGCCGCAAAATGCAGAGAAAAAATGTTTACATCAGACCAGTGGACTCTTTTCAACGACCTCTAGTTCCAACCCAATCTCCCTCTTAACTAATCTAGACGTAGCTGTTTGTAGTTGTTTGTGAGTTGAGGTCGCTTGATTACCCTTATGGCCCTCACGATGCTGTACTGTTTGAGGGCTGATCTGTTTTTTTTTAAGCCAAAGACGTTTCAGTGTGGTGCTTGAAGCAAATGGATGACGTTTAACCATTGTAGCTAACCTCAACAATGCTCTGTCATCTCTATTTGAGGGCTAATGTGGTCTGCCTGAGAGTCTACGATTCTTTATATCATTACTTTGGGTATATTTACTGACAAAACGGCTTATTGTTTATCAACGATGTCCTGTTCCTTGAAGGAGACACCTGTCCTGTTTAAGCCAATAAACTGCCACTTGATTGCTTCTAACAGTCCCTACCCGACATGCTTTGTTGCAACGGAAGAGACAACTTTTATCTTCTACGGCTTTATTTTTATCACCAAAACAGGGTACTGCAATTTGAAAACATCTTGCAACATACTACTCACGTGCTGATAGCTGTTTGTACTTTCGACCGAAAACATTACAATTAAACTCCAGATCTCAGATGAACAGCTTCAATCAAGAACAAATTCCGGGTTTTATATCAAGGGTTTTATTCTATGGATTAACTATACACAGGTGCAGGCGTTGTCTAATCACGTTCTATGCGTTACTCGTCTGAAACACGCAGGGTTTACACAGATAATGACGTTCTTACAGTTGTCCTTTGAAACTAAAAACAGTTCAAGGATATATCTGGAGATCTAAAACTATTTTTGTTTTAGATATGATCTACGTATTCGTATGGCAATTTCACCATTCTTCAATTCTTCGCAAGAAAAATCAATTTCATATAAAACCTCTCGGGTAAGCCATGGAACGTGAACTTGTGATAAAGAACCTACTGTTACAATAACGGAATGGTATAAATAGCATGAACAACACGAATGTCCTCAGACATTAAGCCTTTTAGATAAGGAAATAAATCAATATGAAAGCAGATAATTGACATTTTGACTTAACCGCCAACATTTGAAAAATTAATGAAAGCTACTGGCATAACACCATGCTCATACACATCACACTTTGCTATGTATCATGGGATATCTTCAATTATAACCTACTTTCTTCTTTCCAGTGGTTAGCGCGTTCGGCTTCGGATCATGAGGTCCGTGGTTCGAATCCCGCCAGTGGCTCGACAACTTTGTCTGCAGTAGAGAACTGTTGTACATGAAGTAAGGTTTGGGTGCAATGCTATACAGAATTTCAGCGCAATATCATGGTTTGTTAGAGCCAGCCAAAGCTAGCAGATTTCACCGCAATGCAAAGCCACAATGGCGTTGCGGGCATTCTCCATGCAGTAATACTAGCAGCCGTGAAACACTCTTGAGAGCGGCGATAAATCCAAAATCAATTCACCTAACCTCTTTTTCCTCTCACAATCAACAAATTTGCCCCCAACCCTTTTTGTAAAAATTCTGTAGATGTCTATACCTTCTTAAAACCTTTTCTCTCTTCAAAGAGACATTCTGCGAGTTGATTGGGTCAAGTGTTCCAAATGTTGACATCTTTGTATCTTTGTCGATTGATCGAGAAGTACTGGCTGATGTTGCAAGTATTTTTGTATATGCCAATCACTTCAGTACAGTGACACTTGGAAAGTATTAAGTCGAGATATTGATCGAAACCTCACATTGTAATGTGGATTTCGCGTATCAAGAAGTCAAACGTCAATTTGAAACTTATCTAAAGCGAAAAGAAGATATTGGTATTGGTAATGTTAAATGTGTTATAACAATAATATCCATGAGAAAGAGATTTCCGCTTCTGAGGCACCTTTTCGTGTCTATTCAAAACTATTTAGTCATAATTTTGGCGTTTTTAGATGAATAAACGTGAGATTGATATATCACCCTTTGGTAATAAGGCACACACTCAAGCCAAATGTTATATCAAGAAATTCACTTAGTGTCTCTTTAAAATCTACGTTGAATTTGAACTGTGAAAACCACAATATACCGAGTAATTTCCTTGATTACTGAGACCAATACCTGTAAAGTCATAGAACCATTTTCTTTAAAAATAGAACTACGACGCGATATAACATGTATCTTCTAAAGAACCTCGACTCTCCCCTCGCCAGTAGGCGTTAAGACGTTTTTAATACCTTTTGTATCTAAACATGCCATGTCTACCTGGTCATTTATTCAATTTCAATGTCGATTTCTATTAACCGCTCTATATATGAAAACCCTCCTACAGAGATGGAAGCTTCCAGGTACCCGGATGTTGAAGGAAAGGGTAGAACTGATTAAAGCCGTCGGGTAGCCATTTTGAAATTTCAATTATCAACAATAGTTTCAGGGGACTTTAAATGTGTATTTCTTGAGGATGGAGCGTGTAGCACTATCTTCGGGTTAATGTAGACCGTTTGCTATTAACCCGCAGGTAAGATGAATGTTTTTCTTCATAACGCTTATTTTAAAAAATATTATAAATATTTATATTTGACAGTAGTATGGAGAGCTAGTCATCACATATTTTATATCAGTTATATCAGATTTGCGACATATTTCTTTAAGCATTTTAACATAAGTTATAAAGAGGTTGTAATTTTACAGGTATCATTTTATATTTTGTAATGACGACAATAAAATTCTAACGTCGCTTTAAGTAAGCAATAATTTGATTTCGTTTGAAAGATTTCTACATTCTACATAATATACTAATAAATTTTAACAGTTCCGACTTTTTTGTGTGTTATCAGTTTTCTTTACATCGCTTTTATATTGATCGTCTAACAAACTAATAAACCTTTGTGTTTGTTAACAATCTCAAAACACAAAATTAGTCAAGGCTATTGCCCACACTTAAAGGCTTCATTGCTGCTTTGGAAAGCTCGGAGATCTAGCAGAAGCACATGGTATCTTATATGATAACTTCTACTTTCATACACAGTGATGTCCTGGGTATACTTACTAGTCTTCATCTGTAGTATATTGATTTAACAAGACAAAGAAGTATTCAATATGGAGCGTCTCACACTTAGCAAAAGATAATGATTGTCTTGGTTGATAAATTATTCAGACTTATTTCATGTTGCTTAGCAACCTGTTTTCTTGGAAGACTGTAATATGAATACGGAAAGAAGTTGAAGTTTTTTTAATAAACAAACCCACAAAACCTGTAAGTTTCAAATCAAGGTATTGTATGCAATAGCATACGACTGCATAGACGGTGAGATTTAGCTCGTCAGGCCTACTGGCGTCCACCGTTGTCGCCCGTCAACGTTTTCTACCTTTCTTTCACAAAGTGTATAGAAGTTCAAATATTGTCTTGCTGAAATTTTCGAAATAAACATTTTTAAACGAAAAATCTTAATCTTAAGTATGAGATGTGTTCAAAGTGCCGGACACAGTATTACCCTGAAGTAAAGACACACGCCTCTTTATATTCATAAAAACTGTGGGTTGCAAGATCAGAAGAAAGAAGCGATATAATTTCGGACCATTGTCATTGAAATAGGATAGAACTCTTTCTTCGTTGCTTTTCCAATCTGACCTATAGGGTATGGTTGCCTTGTCTTTGACAGTCAACTTCCACTAGCTCAAGATTGTACAGCAAACGGTTGACTTTCACGAAATTCCATCAATATGAAATCTTTGAAGGGCATTTAGAAGTGATATACATAAGAAAGACAAGATGTTCTTGATAACAACTTCAAGTTCCCGACCTATCGGAGTATATGTTTACTCCTTCATTCCCCCCCCCCCCCCCCCCCCAATGAAGGAGTAAGCAACGTCGTAAATTTCCAAATAAAGAACTTGATATCCAGCAAATCTTGTCTTCCAGCAATTTGGTACACAACCTTCGGGGTTTTCTTTTCGTTATTTAACACCTCTGCTCTGGTAAAACATTCGTGTACAAAGTTTATTCGTGTAGCTGTGGTCGACCCATTAACAATTTCTGAATAAATTATTTCATGTTTTCAAGGAGCTTTTACTGTATGATTATTTGATGAGTAAACTCGAGGGATAAGTAAAGTATGCATGTTCATATCGTACTTAGTATTTCAGATACGTCTTCAACATGCACCCCGGCAACAAGCACCTTGCTGTAACAGTTCTACTTGTACTATGCGCCACAAAAAGTCATTCAGGTTGGTTTCCATACATCTTTTAGAAATTTTGCACGTGTTTTAAAGGGGCACAGACTGTGTCCTTGGAGTAAAAAATGTCTAACTTGATGATTGGTGTGTTTTTATCGAGAAGAAATGACTGTTTCTGTAAATGTCTATCAAAATGCTTATCAGTTCTGTAAAGTGATAATGAATAGTTAGTATTGATTTTTATTAAGGTAGTCGAGTGTAATTTTTATCGAAAACCGGACATTGGCGCTTGTCAATGAATCAAACGTAATTTTGAAACTTAATTTCACAAATATGGGTTGGTAGTATTGGGGAGGTCATTGAACTAATGTTCACGTAAATAGATGCAGAATTTCGACCAATGCCAATTCATATCGCCGTTTTTTTATATTATCATAGAAGACAAGAAAGTATTGTATTGTTTGCAATGTAGAAATAAAAATGTAAAATTAGGGATGCGCTTTGAACTTAACAAAGAATATATGGAAATTTGTCTTTTATTTAAGCCACTAAAAATGTATTAAACATACTCTGTGTGACTTTAATAGAAATAAGCTCGAAATATCAAGAACGATTTTACTTGGTAACCTTTTAATTTGGTATGTTTAGTGATGTTCTTTCTTGTTTTCTTTCTGAATTGCTTGTGTGCAAAAAAAATTCGACAGCTCCCATCTCAATAGTCGTTTGTGATAGTTTTCTAGAGAAAGTGATCCACCATATGAAAATATATGAGTCTATGTTAGTGATTTTGCAGAGAAAGTTGTATAAAAATGCTCTGTCAAGTGTAATTTTAGTTTCAGATTAGTGACCCGTGTGAACCTTGTTGAATGTGAGGGGAAGTGGTTCAGGGTTTGAAAATACATTTGCCTATGTTATATCATTAAAAAAATATGATTGCTATTATGGCAATACTTAGTTGGTTTTCCTTATTCCAGGAAAGTGACCCATCGCAGTGTAAAATATACATATTCTCACGTGACCGCTTCTCGAGTTGTTTGAGGTGATTTTCGGTTCAACGCCATTTTCAAGAGTTTATCACTTACCGCTTCTGGAACAATCGGATATCAATCAAAATGTTTTCATAAAATAAACTAGGTTATTCAAAAGAAAAATTTATTTTCTATTTAATCGGTTTGTAACATTTTTTTCAGAAACAATTATCTATAGCCATTCAATAACGAGGTCTGTTACATATTGTAATTTGTATTTGTATTACATTGTTACATGTGATACTGTTGCAGGGAAAGTAATCCAGGTGAAGACGACGGGAGACCAGACCAAGTCGGTGTATTTAAACGACAAAGGAGTGGAAGTTATCGGCCAGAAAACTCTCATTATGGACATCAAAGCATGCGCTGAAGCCGTCATACAGTTCGCACAAACGCAACATCTCAATGGCGGCTACTATGAGGTATAACAGTAATGATGATATTCATTGCCTTTTATTGCCCTCTTTTCCATGTAAATTAGAAATTCTTTTTCTGAACTTGACCCTGAGCCAAAATAAGCATTTCGAAATCTTTTAACGTCTATTGGTATAACGCGGTCGGGATTCGAACCGGGACCTTCTGGCTGATGAGCGTATGCAGATTTTGTCCAAATCTACTGAACGTTGCTGTGTCTAGCAACTCGGTGACTGCACATCTTCATTTGTCAACTCTCTGGTCATTTACCTACGGATTTGTGGGCCCTTTTAAGTGGACAGTGTGATCTGTACTTTAGGGGTTGTGTCACCACTGAAGGACTCTGCACTCGACTCACAAGGTTTTTACACCCGGTCGCAAGCTGGATCGAACTCGGTACCTCGGGCATACGAGGCTAACGCCTACCCGACTCGGCCACCGCGCACGCCTGATAACTAATTCTCTGTTTATACGAGAAAACATAGCATGAACTCCATGAACAAACCTAATTATAATAACCAAGAACTTTACAGTAGTGATACAACTCTTCAAATGTTTTGAATAACTTGTCAGAAAATAATACAATTTATAACCTTTGTTTTTGCAAATTTCTATTATTGGTAACCTTTGCCAATGTGTGGACAACTGGATGCATTGAAAGTATTGAAAAATATCTATTGTCAAAGATAATATACTCGAACCTACAGCAAGTTCTACCTGCAATTATTATTGATATTAACATTACTTTTTGGGGGTTGATTTTGTTTTCTGCCATTTGACTTACTTCTTAGTGGAGAATGTGATTATAACACGTAGCGCTAAAAAGTATTAACAGTATTATCACTTTCATCTCTAATCTAGCTTCAATTTTGACCCTGCACTGTAAGTTTCGTTGTTAGTTTCAGTAAATTCAATTTACATAAATAATTTATCCATTGAGGTGTGTTTCATAACAATATGAAATTCAATACTTTGAAAATATGTTAATTACAAATTGTTAACTGCACAAACGACTTTTCCTAAACTGAATTATACAGGGTATGTAATTTAAAGGACAGATTGTTGCGTTTCTGTTACAATTTCGAAGAATCAATACAGTGGATAACGTAACAATAGTAGCCCGATAACCCCCCCCCCCCCCCCCCCCCCACCCCAATGGACAATTTCTGAATCCACCCCCCCCCCCCTTTCAAAAATCCTGGATCCGCCACTGCAATAGTTTTAATAAATAACACGGCTCATCTAAATTTAGTATGTAAACGACTGCCTAGGCAAACAGACCAATGTCGAGTTTAATTTAAACTTTTTAATAAGAATATTAACGGCAATAAATGATATAACGGAACTCAAGTCCCACTTTGGTGTATATATATTAGAAAAAACAGAGTGATATACTCTTTATTTCATGTTTTGGCAGATATACACTCTGTTATCATTGGCTATAAAATAGTATGTTTAGTTCGTGTCTTATGGCTCAAAATCTTTCGATTTTTATTTCAAATGTATTTTGAAAACAATACAAATCAATATTATCACATATTTACATTAATAGAAACTGATAAGAGGACCAGAATTTAAAGTACCTTATCAGCTATTTCACCTCTACTTCGTATAACTAAATGCTGTAGCTATTTATCACAGACTTGAATGATTGGAAGGTGGTCAATCGTATCTGTTAATGTAAAAAATAGTTTTTTTGAAGAACATGAAATTATATTGAATCAGTCATTAGATATATCTCAGAAGACACTTCGTATTTTTTCTTTATCAAAATGGATTTCATATTTCTCACAGTCAACCTTTCAGCTTTGTCTATAATGTTCGTAGCAAATTTCTTTCACAATATATATATTCTGAAGTGTATCGAGGATTTTTAGAACAAAAGGCACATAAATGATATATAAAATAGCCCATTTTATATAAACGGGTACATTCAAGGATAAGGTGGTTTTGTGTTAGACAGTGTTTGGATCGTACAAAAAGGTGTCATGTTCTCTTTATTTGACATGTAACAGGAATGTTGATGATGACTTGTCTCGCAGTGAAAATGGAATGTTTATTATCTATCTACTTATATAGATGTTTTATCTAGTGACTTAATTGGCAATTCTATCTTATCTATTTTTAAATCAATTAACTAACAAAAACTTTTCCATCGAAAAATTCTTTCGAGAATGTTACAACATTCCCATGCTGATATGGACATGTGAGGAGATAAGACACTAACTACTTAAACTCCATTCGATCGTTAACAGAGTTACACAATTCCTGTCTGAAGAATTCCGCGTAATTATTAATGCATTTTGAGTCTCATTGCATTCCGTGGTGTTGACCTTGAAGGAGCCCTCAACGAGTACACACAATTGTGAAGTGTCACACTCAATTTCTTTGTTAGTAATTTATTATCATATTCTTTTTCTGGACGGATCCATCGTTTTATTCTATATAACAACCTAAAGGCCTTGTGTTTAGTTAAATTCAAATATCGTCCCCAAACTTGCATCTTTATCTCTAAATGCCAAAATCAGGATATTTTCTCGTTTTTAATGATGATAGAAAAAACCGCCATATACGTATTAATAAGTCAGAATTGTGCGTCTGATTTACATGAAAATAAGTTAATTGATCTACTTAGCACTATCAACAAATAATTTTCCTTGTATCTGCTGTTAATAACTTTCCAGAATACGTTTGAGTCATTGGCGCACGCCATTGTCCGGTTTTCGAACATAAATTACAACTTTAACCTGTTTATTGTCTCCATACTGAAGTGATCAGCAATAAGATGGTGATTTTCAGATTGAACCATTATTTCTCGATGAAATAATACCATTTATGAATATAGTCATATTTGACTCCAACAACATACTCTGTGTCCCTTTAATCACTTATCAATGTTTTCAGGTGTACCTGGGGTCGAGAGACAACTCCATGTCCATGGTGAGGTTCTCTGGTCAGAAGAAGAAGGAGTCAGTCAGAGGAAGTCCACTCGACTGCAAGACTTTCAAGTAGGTCGCCGGATTTTTTCTATAAGATATGATATCAGATCCCATCTCCTCCCGCATGGCTTCACATTGCGCCAGTCTTGTTGCATTTCTCAAATGATTTCTCTAAGGACTATCGCGATCCGTCGCAGCAGTCTCGGCGACAAGCACAGGGAAATACGGGAAACGGGGCAAGGCATATCTTAGCAATTCACTTGGGTTCGCGTAAGAATATGCCATGCGTGAGAAGATGATCAGAGCCTAGGATTCCGAAGCTTTCTTAGTGCTAAGATAGTCTGAGGTGACGAATTATACCAATTCGAAATAAAAACCTCGATTTCAGTGAACTATTCCTGATGGTATAGAACGAATCTTAAGATTTTTCCTTCCAATATTGGATGGTATACATGTATATCCACTGATTGTTACAATCTTAGTAAAACCTATGTGTCTAAATCCATGTAAGTGGAGTGCATTTTAGTTTATGCTTATCATAGCTCTAAGAGAGCTTTGAAATCCTGGGTCCTCACCTGGTCTTGTAAATTGGAGTATGTGAGCGTACAGCTTCCAAATCCCTTCTCTTATCACATATTTCGGTTTACATCTTCAATGACTCTATGCTGTTATATCACTATCACTTGACATCGCTTGTAGTGCGTCAATAGAAAAGGTGTCAAAAAGGTAACAAAATTATATTAAGATTTGTGATGTTTTATGTTTGTCACATTAGTCGATAGTTTTTCATTTTTAGTTTTTTTTATAGATCATGATTTCCTATCTTTTCATGTGTAGGCGTCTGAATAATGTTCTTTGTTGAGGAAAATGTCTAGTTCAAGTTCCTGTCTCAATCATAATTGCTTCCTTGCAGAAAATAGCTTTCAAAGGGCACGCATGAAGGAGTGGGAGAAAATTTTATGATTTTGTTATGAATTATTTATTTAAAAGGTTCTCCGTTTTTAACAGCTGAACCTTGATCTTAAATGTCCAAGATCGATATTCCATAGCACTTAAGAATTATAAAAGTCCATTAAAGGGAAACAGTGTATGTTATTGGAGTTAAATTTGTCAAACTGTTTTAATGATGTTAATCTATCGAGAAGCATTGGTTGTTTCTGAAAATCACCATCAAGTTACCAGTTAGTATAAAAACACTAGACAGAATTAAATCGTAATTTGTGATCGAAAACCGAACAGTTGCGCGCGTCAAATCGTCAAACGTAATTTTGGAGAGTTACCTAAAACAGCCAGGAGGGCAGTTAGGAGTTGATAGCGTTTGTTAGGTTAGCGTTTGTCAAACGTATTTTTTTAGTTAACTTAAGTTTCAACAGCAGCCATAAAGACAAAAATGGTTGGTATTTTCAGTAGGTAATTAAACTGACATTCGTGTATTGTCGACGTAGAATTTCGACTTATTAACATTTATATGGCTTTTTTGTACGATCATTGAAAAAAGAAAATATCCTAATTTTGGGAATTTAGAAATAAACATGCAAGTTTAGGAGGCATATTGTTAATGGTGTTTTGGCTGTAATCAAAACAACATGGGAATTCTTGAAACATACTCTGTGACCCTTTACACAACCTTTTATTCGATGTTGATTATTCAGTTTTAACATGTACACAATAGTTTCAAGTGAAAAAATCCATCAAAATGTTTTCGAAGAAGCTTTAATTAAAAAGGTGTTTTTATCAAAGTGTGTATTATTTTCGCTATGCAATACCACAGTCTTAACTAAAAGTCCTTTAGCGGATAAACGAGGGTAGCTCTAGGGGCTTGATGACGTCAAACACAGAACATGGCCACATCATCCAGTATGACTACAACCAGTATGGCTAGACCATTGCAGTATCACTGTGCACATTGCAGGACGTTCTGGTTCTCGTGGGAGGACACGGGTACTCTCAGGGTGGGCAGTGGCAGCATTATCGGGGTGCGGGAGTTCCTCAGTCTGGAGATAGACGAGCGTATCGAGATCCACTACATCATCGTCTACACCGCACTCGGCAACGAGGGCGAGTGGAGGGTCCTGAAAGGTAATATGTCTGTGTGAACATTGTGAATATGTAATGCATGTTATATGTAACAAAACCTCTTATAATGCTTTGGAAAATATAATGGTTGCTTTTGATTGATGTGTATAAGAGATTTGGTGACCTTTGTTGAAATAACCAATGTTTGGGAAAAAATCGGAAATTGGAAGCGATTACCAGTTGGATGAGATGAGTGATATCATTTAGGATTCGAACCCCGACTTTACGAATGATCAGTAATAAAATATGTCCTTTCAAATTGGATTTTGAAATTTATCGCGATAGGATATTTTTGACTTCCAGACAGTAGACCCGAATTCGTGCACCCCAACAGAGACGGAAGTACGGTCATAGAAGTGAGAGAAGATACACCTGCACACGCCGCCATTTATGAGCTGAAGGCGCATGATCCGGATGAAGATGACGTCACATATCACGTGATCGGTCAGCATTCGGATGTGTTCGGAATCAGCAGTACGAAGCTGAAAATACTGAAGAGACTGGACTATGAAGAGAAGCAGAGCTATGTGGTCACTATCAGGTAAAGATTAATATTCCACACAACTGTATGACAAATGCACATGTAGTGAGACTTTGAATAAGCCCATCCTGTTATCTAAAACGTGCGTTTTTCACACAACAATATACATTAAGAACTGGTTTAGGTAAAGGATACTACGTTAAGAATGAGGAATGACATAGGCACCTTATATAGCAATAAACTTTGAACTAGACACAAACTTTCACAAAAATTGACATTTTAAGACTACAAACGCTCTATTTAACAATGTGAAAATTGTTTTTATTGAAAAGGTCCGACCTTCTGAAATCGGGAAATTCGACGTCATCCGCAATTAGTGTAAAATAATCAATATTCTACTTCCTTTCTCTTCAAATTTCAAAAAACATTCCTTTTGGATATTATCTCTTGTAATATAATTTTATGGGCGAATGATAGGTTGTGTTCTGGTAATGTACTAAACCTAGTCCAAAGATGGTATTTGTTCTCAGCACTAAAATATTAGAGGTCATGTTTCATGACCTTTCACTCAAGCCAATCAGTGACTTCGTTAGGAATTCGTCGACACAATTCCATATGAATGAAGATCACAACTAAGGCTATTGAACAAGCTCCCTACAGAGCAATATACTGAGTGAATCGCAGCTAGGTACGAGTGTTGGCTTCGAACTGATCTTAATGAGATTGTTTTCTCGGCTAGTGCTACTGACGGCAAGCACGAGGTACGCCAATCCATGATGGTCATTGTGGTGGACCTTGTTGACGAAGTTCCGGTCATCGGACCTCCCATCATGCAAACCATCTTAGAGGAACTTCCGGTCGGCACTCCCATTGGTCAGCTGGCTAATGTTGTAGACAGAGACAAAGGCGCCAAACTCAAGTACACTCTTAGAGGTAAAACAGGGATTTGTCTTGATTGATGAAATAAGTATAATTTGTGTATAATCAAAATGTAACTACATCCAAATGACATAAAGCAGCTTAGCATGGTTGTAATTTAATCTTGTGATTGTCACCAGAGACTTTGATTTGATTAAAACCACCCGAATAGGAACAAATGTATTGATAATAAGTTGATTTCTTTTAAACATTGTAATTCATGTGATTAGTTTATTTGATAAAGATTAAATAATCTCTATGGGAAGAGATTGTTAAACGCAAGGCCACAAATATTCATCTGAGACCAAAATATCCACATGAATAAAGAACAGAATAGCTAATAATTCTAAATATGCAAATCAATGTTAACCCACCATGCAGGCAGAGACGCCCAGTACTTCAACATGGACTCGAACACGGGGCAGGTCCGGATGCGGAAGCGGCTTGACCGGGACAAGAGGAACGGGCGGCGAGTGCTTGACCAGCTGATACTGACCGTTGATGACCACATACACCTGCAGGAGAAGAAGCTGCGAGTCGGCGTCATCGACATCAACGACAACCCGCCCATGTTCGGCAACACCATCTACAGGGTGTCAGTCAAGGAAAACCTTCTCAAGGGTACGTTTTTATAATTTGCGTTAAAACATAAAGGTCTTTGTACATCAAAGTTGAACATATATATTGTTTGAAATGAGCAGTTAAACTTTGAGTAGTTTAAAGGAGCGGCAAAGTCTATTGAGTCAATGAAGAGTACTTATACAAGATCGAAGTAAGAACATTGATTATTTTCAGACAAGTCGATTAGATTAAGAATAAGACATTAAGTAAACATTACTTGAGCTAAAGGGGACGATGTCAAGCAAAACGTTTTGTAGACTAAATCAAAATTTTAATCAAAAATAACAACGAGTAGGTCAAAATAAGACGATATCTACAGTTTGTCTGTAAAAGGAAGCTGTTCGGAAAGGTAAAAGGTTCGCATTGGATTCTAGCAAAATTATCTGATGTTATTTAGAATGAGACAGAAACCTTTGATTAAAGTCATCGGAATATACATCCTCTAAGTATATGCAGCTACTTTATTGCACTTGATATGATTTATAGTCGTTATTGACACCCCTCTTTTTCACTGCAAATGGAAAAATTACAAAAATCGTTGAATTATGCTCATATCAACATCAAAGACAAAAACTTTAGAGACAATGACGTTGCTGTCGAGATTCGTTAGTCTTCATCAGAAGTCATATAATATGCCACACGAAGCTAAATCAAACTTACGAAGCATGAAACCAAGTTGCCCAATTCTATTCTCTATCTTCGTGGATGGTTTTGACATGATGAAAAATTCAATATCTCTTAAGTGATAGAATGATTGCTGTAAGCAACAGTTTTAAGTTTTCTTAACGAAGCATGAATAACGATACACTTACTTTGCTGTCATGGGAGAGTTTATATGATGGATTATTTTGATTTGTTTTTCAGACACAATAATTGCAAACTTATCCTGTGTGGATATAGATGATGGAGCAAATTCGATATTCTCCTTGGTTGTCAGTTCAGTTGATGTTCATGGCGACACCAAACTACCCCAGAAGGAGCAAACCAACAATGTGGGTGGAGATCTGAATGTTAATATGGCTCGTTCAAGCATGGCACCGCCAATAACCAAGGGAGATAATCCAGATGACCGTGATGCAATGAGACCAACCATTTCAGCTCCTACAGACACCGGAAGTGAGGTCAATGGACGAGAAAGGATACCAGATAAACACGATGATGAAATTGGCAATATCATGGATAATCTTTTCAAAGCCAAAAAACCTGGGTCAATATTTGACAGCACAGTTAAGGAAGACCCAGTTGGACGTAATGCAAGATCAACAAACTACAATAAAGCGTACTTCAAACACAACGATGGTCGGTATGCAGATGAGCAATATGGATCTAACATGTTTGATTCACAACAAGGCGCCCCCTTGTCACGTTATGGTGCCCCACGTCTTCAACAGCAAACAGGACAGCAGCAACCTACAGATTCACAACAATATAACATGTATCTTGGAAACAATAAATATCCCGGAAACAATATATATCCTGGTAACAGTAAATATCCTGTAAACAATATATATCCAGAGAGAGGAAGAAATCTAGAAAACAGATACTCACAAACTAATAAAATTGATGATAATGTTTTTGAGAGGAAGTACGTAAAGTCAAATGAAATAGATAGTAATTTTAATCAAGGAAGACAAACCAAACCGAGTCAACTGGACCAGAACACATACAAATGGGATAGAATAAGTAAAAGTAGATACGCTGATGGATTCCGTCCCAAGGATGAAGATTCCAGGAACATTTATCATAATGGACGCTATAACGAGCATGAAAAGTATGAACTAAATAATGTTAGACAAACAAAAGAGCCAGGAACGTTGAAACAAAGGCGTAAAGACCAAAGACGACCCTGGCGGCAAGAAAGACGATTTGATTATTATGAATATGATTATGATTATCCTCCGCCATGGTCGAGAAGACGGAACATGAGACAACGCCAAAAAGAGCTCCATGGTTCAAGTTGGTTGCATGACCGTTATAGCAACTTCAGACGGAAGTCCGTACCCTCTAGTTGGGCAGAGCTGCTCGAAGACCAGGAGCCGTATCTCGGACCGAGGGGAGGTGAACGCGTAGGCAGCCTCGAGGACTACTTGAAACCTGTGGAGAAGAAAGGTCAAAGCTTAGTTGAGTCTGAGAAACCAAAGCCAAAGAATGTCATCACTAAAAAAGATCAAGTTAAGATTACAACATCAACGACTAGCACCACCACCACAACAACAACCACAACGACTGTTGCAACAATAACCACAATAGCATCAACTACAACCAAGCCTCCTGAAACAGAGGCAGAGAATGATATGAATCAACTGAGCAACACACTTGGGCAGTCGGAAGGCTCAGACTCTTCTAATCAGCTGGAGGGTCTCCTTGGTGGAACTGACGACAGTAACTCCAGTGACTATGGAGGTTTACACCCTATTCAAACCTCAGTTGGAGATGACTACGATCCTTTCGGAACCGATTATGGTGATGAGACAACTTTGAATACTCCTGAAACTGTGACCCCCATCCCCAATCTTAATTCAACTATGTCTTCAAATATAACTCAAAATGGTACTGATAGTGATGATCTTGATGACCTCGATAGTGAAGATGAACTTGATGACCTCGATAGTGAAGATGAACTTGACCTTGATGACGAAGATTATCTCGATGATTCAGATGAAGATGACCTTGATCTTGATGGTGAAGATGACCTTGATGGTGAAGATGACCTTGATGGTGAAGATGACCTTGATGGTGAAGATGACCTTGATGATTTAGAGAGTGAAGATGGTCTTGATGACTCAGATGCTGAAGATGGTCCTGATGATGGTTTAGATGGTGAAAAGGGTCTCGATGATGATTTGGATAGTGAAGATGATCTTGATGATGATTTAGATGGTGAAGATGGTCTTGACGGCAATGATCTAGATGATAAAGATAATCTTGATAGCAACAATCTTGTTGATAAGGATAATGTCGATGACAACGATCTTGATGATAATAAAGATAATATTGATAACAATGATCTTGATGATGATAAAGATAATAATGACAACAACGATCTTAATGATGATAAAAATAATGTTGCTGGCAACGGTCTTGATGATGATAGAAATGATGTTGATGACAAAGATGTAAAGAATGGACCAGATATTGATAATGACTATGATAATAGTAATGATGACTTCAAGGCCCCGTCATCGTCAACATTGTCTTCACGAAGAAAGAGGTCTTTTCAAACAATATTTGGAAAACAGCTAAGGAAGTACATGAAGGAAAAGAAACGAAAGAAAAAGAAGATGGTAAGGGAAGCATTGAAGGCTATTGGCAAAATGGCACGGGCAGCTAGGAGACGCAAAGAAGGACGGAAAAGGCGAAAGGAGAAGTGGGAGAAGATCGCAGAAGCGATACTGGAGAAGGCTGGTATTCATGGACAGTTTGTTTCTCAAATGATGGGAAAGAATGAAAGAAAACCAAAACCTCATGGATATCCATATAATACTGAAGGTTATCGTCATGACAATGAATTACCAACTTATCAGGATGACATATTCCAGAAGCAACGAGGTGGGCATCGAAGTAATATGAAGTCTTATAAAGTTGTCCCTAACGAGGAATACTTTCAGTCTCTCTATAAGAGCAAAGACAGATATCTTGATGGAATCAGTAACAGATTAAATGTTCTGAACCCTCACTATAAGTCAATCCAGGACAATAAGGCTGGTATGGATTTCCAAAACTTTGAACATTCAAGACAACATATTCTTGGCAGATTTCCTTCATATACTCAAAGTAGTTATCTTTCACATCCACAGGTCATTCAAAATAGCTTAGGGTTTCAGCAATTAAAACATCCCAAGTTAGAAAAGCCTCCGTATGATTATAATCCACCAAACACTTTACCATACTTTCAACCATACAATGGCTGGAATGACAAACATTCTCAAAGACCTTTCACCCATGATCAAAGATACATCCCTTCTCATAAGCAACCAGTATGGAAAGATTTTGTGTATTCATCTCTTTGGAACAATAACATCCCTGACTACAACAATCATCTGAAACAACATATGATTGAGAGACCATATGCTGAAAACCTTCCATATGGTTGGAATTCAAGAAGACCATTCCAGAAGACAAGACAAAATCATCAAAGAACACGCCAACCCTCATTTGAAGAATATTTGGAAACATCAAGGAATTTCTTTAATGGAGCAAGTAGGCCATATGATGATTCAATGTCACCCGATTCTTTACACATACCCAAAGCTGAGAGTCCACAACTTGGGAGGAATCCTCAAGGAGAAAGTTCCTCTGGCAACACTTTTTCTCGTAACAGTGAAGAGTCACTGAACCAATACTTGGATAGTTTCCGCTACAAAAATAATCGAAAGTACGACCAAGGCAACTTAGACGATGGAGTAGAAAACACATTTCGAAATAATCAGGTGGATGAGCAAGAAGCTGGAACTGACTACAAGGCACCCAAGAAACCAGTCATCCCTGAAAGCAGACGAAGAGTGTACGAACAGCTTGGGCTTGATATTCCAGAATATGATGAGTATGACTATGTTGATCCAACAGAGATAAAGTCTCAATCTATTGAATCCAAAATTCCATGGGGTGGAGAAAGAGATTACACTGACGTAGATCAAGATCAGAACATAATTGATATCACCAATGATTTGGGTAGCAAACAAGATAGATACAATAAGTTCATGCAAGGTGAATTTGATGCAGAGCGATTTAGAGAACCTGATTCTTTAGATGAAGTGCAGAATGGTTTTGGATATGGTGGAGAAAAAGTTACTCCTCAAAAGGAAAGCTATGTCAGCTTACCCCTCTCCGAACTACTAAAACTTCATATCAAAACTAATACAAAAACAGATAAGGTACCGATGAACGACTTCGTCCTTGTTCCTAAGGTGTCTGTTGAAGAGGACATTGAAGAAGCCTTGAGAGAAGGACCTGGGGCTCAAGAAAATGTCAACAAACGTGCCACGGAGTATAAACCATTCCAGAAAAGAACCACAGATGTGTTGTATGAGTCAAAGGAAAAGTTAATAAAAAAACTTGCGGACTTAATGGCGGAAGACGAGATAGTGGAAGCGGCGAAGAGGTCCCATTTTCCGTCACAATCCTTGTACGAACATGAATCAAGCAAATCAAGAATGCCATCTAAACGAGACCCAAGAATCTATTACCATTACCTTGTAAGACGTCCTGGATCCCAAAAACCATTTAGAAAGCCGATCCCATATCGTCCAAAGTATGGTGATCCCAGGCGTCATTACAGATCTCCGTCTTCATTCAGAAGTTCAAACCTAAGGAAGGTCCTAAAGGCCCGATTAGCTCAGCAAGCCGTCTCTCCCCTTGCAATCAGCGAAAGGAGAGTACTAAATGTTCCGAAACTGAACTTGAATACACTACAGAACAAAATTATTCAGAAGGAGAACCACAAACTGAGTCCATTCAGGTACCACGTCCAAGGGAAACCGAGGAGTTCACCAACTCCTACACGACAAGTCCGATACCGTAAACCTCCGAGACGTTACCCACGATTCAAACGCAATGAAGAAAACATCGCCATGAAACATTCCGTCAACATCCACCATCTTCCTAAACGAGACACTGCACAGCTTCGCAGGCCAATGTTTGAGGCCAGAGGATTGTCAATTGTAGCCAACAGCAAGGCGGTTGATTATGACAGCATGGGGGAAGGGGATCACACATTCACGCTGACGGTTCTAGCAATAGACAAGCCTGAATATGGGTCACCTCAGACAGGAACTACCATGGTTCTGGTTGAGGTAACTTCTCATCTTTCACACAATAAGATTATGTAAGTCTCTGTAGTATTCCTTTAAAGTGACATACAGTGTTTTGTTGTGGTCAGGTCGAGGTACCATTTTTGACAGAAAATAGTTACACAATGGGCTTTAAATCCTATTGTTCACTCAAAAAGTATTTAACATTTGAAGCCTACCAGTCACAACAACAATAGCCTATATAGTGACCTTCCGCTCAGGATTAGTTAAGTAGTGAACCATTTCAATTAGTTCAACTTTGTGAAGAATGCTATCACAGTCAATGTGACTGATGATACAAATAAATATATACCTACATGGCAGTAAGTTAACGACAGAGGACATTGATTGTACGTTTGATATTGTCGTTATTATTTTGATAATGTGGTAAGGGTTATTTGATGTTTTACCATATACCTATGGTTTATGAGTCCCTATCGTAACGGCGGCACTGGGTAAAGGATGCAAGTTGATCATCCATTGAACCGTAGTCTTCTCTAATCTAAAGTGTCAAACAGTTCATAACTTTAACAAATTTGGTTGAAAATTTTGAATTTGCTATGGTCACCAACGACATCTTGTCAACTCAGGTATTGCCAGTTAATGAGTTCGTCCCGGAGTGGTCCAGTCCCCAGGTGAACGCCACGGGCTGGTTCCCTTCCATCCTGGTACCAGAGAACGTGACTGTGGGGACCAGGGTCACCTCGCTCCTGGCTACAGACCAGGACGGGGGAGAGGACGGCAGGATCACGTACACGCTGATTAAAGTAGTGGCAGGTTAGTAACAAATACAAACATATGAACAAATAGGTGATATGTTAAAAGGAAATTTGTGTTTTTGCGTTTGCACCGGGCAGCCACAGAGCAGGGCCAGTTCATTCAATGATATATATAATGTTAAGCAAGGAAAGGAACAAAAACTTTCATCTCCTTTCATCTTTTTGAAAAGACCATCGGAAATTGACACCCCACCCCACCCCCCCCCCCCCCCCCCCCCCCCCCCCCCGCATCGATGGAAGAAGGGCGCTCTACCAACTGAGCAATCCCGTTGTTTAAAATCATTGACACACTGTTTCTATTACATTTGGATTGTTTCTCGGTCTCTCACGTTCAACCAACAGAAACTTACAAAAGATTCTTTGGAGAAAATTTTGATATTATTGGACATGAGGGATGTCGACTTAAAGGGAGTTTATGAATGCAACTGACATTTAATCTACGAACTCTGAATCTCGGTAATTTATTTGATGTTATGAATTGTGAAGTCATGTATCGTTTTATGCCATCGCACTTCTGTATCCCTTAATTAGCAAAGATATTGTCCATTTTTTCATTTTGATCACATGGATTTTTTCAATTTCCCACATTTCCAACTTAATCTTCTATTTCCTGTGATCACTCAAGCTGACGGCGAGGACGCCAAGGAGTTCTTTACCATCAGTCCGTCCACTGGAGAACTGAAGACGGCGGCCGTGATGGACAGGGACCCCAACACAGGTGGAGTGACGCACTTTGACCTAACTATAAGGGCATCAGACAATGGCAAACCCCCCTTCTCTTCCAAGGGGATGCTGAGGATCATCCTCACCGACGTCAACGACAACCCGCCCGTATTCGGGAAGCTCCTGTACGAGGCGATCCTGCCCTCTTCCTGGAATAAACTCTCCGCCTGGAAGCTCCAGCTAGACGTCAGAGACCACGACCGGAAGGCTGACTTCAAGTTCCGGATCTACAAGGGTAGGTTATTCTCATTGCATCAACTGTACTGTACAGTTGTTTCTTCGTGAATCCATGAACATAACCAAGACTGAGAGATAATCGCCCCCATCACCATCAGTTACACGTTTAATGCTCTCCTTGCGCACCGCATAAAACTAAAAAAGTTACTCCCATACAATTAACTGAAGCATTTTTCTTAATTCAAACAGTATCCAATACATTTCCCTGAATTTTAATCTCAAAACGTGCTGTAGGCGACTCCCAGAAGTTTCTGATCGACGAGAAGACCGGAGTTCTTTCTTTGAGCGGCACCCCGGACAAGACGCTTCCCTACAAGGTGCTCACCATCCTGGTGTCTGATGGAGGCACCCCTGAGCTGAACAGCACCACCCAGGTCATCGTGCATACACAGAAATACAGCTTCGAACAGGTCAAGGCTGCCATTGGTATGGATGGGAAGTCAATTGCATTACTTCAATTTATTACTTAAATTGTATTACTTCATCCTCGATACAGACCATCCTTTGTGCATGTTTGCAATTATTATTCTCAAATTAATTGTATGACCGCCAGGTCAATGTTTGAAGCTTTGTATTTTTGTACGATGAAATAGACAGAAGGTGTTAAATTTTCAAAATTTCAGTTTTTTTAAATTTTGGAATGAAACTTTTCTCAATTAGAACATTCATCTCAATTACATTGCTTGAGCATTAAAGACCACATATACCCCGGTGTGTTGATGTGCCGCATGTGATGTTGCAGATGCCCAGACGAAGACGGAGGGTCCCTGGGTGTTCAAGATGCTCAGTGGAGTCTTTGGCTTCGTCCTCCTCTTCATCGTAATCTTCTACGTCTGTAAGAAATACGGGTGCGTGTTCAAGTCTATACACGTTAATAAGTACAGGGTTCTTATCATATCCTGCATTAGATTAAGGCCCCAGTGTTGGCTTTAGACAGGAATTGATTGCTAACACACGTTCAATACTATATTTTTCATCACAATTTGTTGTGACCAAAGGCTCCAGAATCTAGTCGAGGCTTGATGTTTATTTTTTCCTCTTGACAATGGGCTTTAAAAACAAGTTATCTGCCCTGCAAATAGCGACATAAGAATTAAGATTACCAGCAATAGCAACCAATATTAAAGTGATTTCATACACAAACATTTTCCCCTCGGGTTGGTATATTGTACAAGTCCATTGATATTATACACTGAAGGGTGGAATGCTTAATTTCGCTTGGGACATTTAGAACCAGTTGTTAATAGTGTTTTTTTCTATGTTCCAAAATAACTGAAAGCTCCTTTTTAAGACCTAGTGCCCTACTTGCTTGTGTCTTTATTACAGAATGCTGTCCTCTGTGGTGAGGCCTGAAGGAGAGAATGCAGCTGATGAAGGTAGGGCATAAAAAGAATACTAAACGACGTGCCGTTTAATACCATTTTTCATTAAACGAGTGTGAGGTTTTAGAATCTATGGAATAAAAGCAGTGTGTAACATCGATTATCTTCAAAAGGCGATTTATAAATTAGGTTCATTACTATGCATTACAGATGAAAAGGTTCGGATGCTGTTTTCATAGACGTATGTAGATGCGTATATTTCGAGAGAATTGATGGCTCGTTCCACAAAATGTCATATGATATCGTAACCCTCAACCAAAAAGGTAAAGTTATTCTCTGCTGCTGTTCAGTAATTACGATTGTTTCTTCAACAACAATTTTGGTCTTCAGTTTCAGTTCATGACGGCAGAAGATCAAGAGTAATAAACATAGCGCCCCCTCCCGATGTGACTAATAGGGGCGATAACTCGCAAATAGAGGTATGATACGATATTTGCAATACTCTTGAACCTTTTTAAATGATAAATGCTCATAGTATGTTTAAAAAATTAAGAGTGAAAAGTTAGGTCTTGAACTAAACAAAGTAAAGAGCTGAATAAGCAATCTAAACAGACTCCATACCTGAATTTTGAAAAAAGGACACAATTATGATACGAGAATTAACTCCTGGGGAGTTTCTAGGATCTCTTCATTTTATTAGCCTATTGATTTGGATAAACATTAATTTGAAATAAAACTCTATAAAATAAAAATATTTCGTTAAGTACATTTGAAACTGATAATATATTTACTTCAACAGAATGCAATATGTTTTGTACTTAAATGCATTTAACAATGTATATTTATGTATATCAATAAATCAATTTATGCATGTTTCATTTTCATAGCCTTTTATGTCCTCATTTTATTATTTTCTTGTTTTCTAAATTTTATAATCACTGGATCACTATCTATGTTTAACTGTTTCCTTACACATTAGAATAAGGGTTTGAGTTTTGAGAACATTTGAATATTTCATATTCATTTTAAGGAGGCACAGATATTTTAGACATTGGTCTATTGCAATGCATTTTAAATCAAATGACAAGTGGAACAAGATGAAGTTGGAATTTCGTGTAGCTAACGTTTTTCAGAAGGAATTACCTGTACTTGTCTTTTCTTGCCGTTAATATAGATAGAGGATACTAAACGACCTTCCTTTTCAAATGAAGTACGATTTTAGAAACATATTGTAGATAAATGTCAAAGATAACGATGGCACGTTTATTTACATGTGACCGTCAGTCAGCACTGTATCTTTTAAGTCCGATTGGAAAATTTATATAACGTTTAAATAGTTTGAAACTTTACAGCCTTAAACACAGAGGATGGAAATAGGTATAAGGCAATCATCATTACCTGAAAAATGAAGTACAGGAATATCCCCGAGCGATGTTATTGGTCTTAAGGTCTCGTAGTTTTCTCAGGGAAATAAATTGATCTTATGAATATGAAACTAAATGGTGCTGATTGTATGACAATCTTTATAATTCAAAACAAAGACCTTTACATGAACAAATTCGGTAAAAATACACGAATCGATTTTCTTTTGCCCTAATCATTTAAAGGTGTTCACACTAAAATGGCTGCATGCAGTGCTCGCTTGATACACGGCACTCTTTTGCATTGACCACAGATAATTCGATTGAGTAATGAAATATTTAACCCTCTAAAGAGAATAAATTATGCATAAACAAATATCAACTAGGACATAAAAATAAATCATGAAAAGTCGCTCTACAGTGCCTTTAGAACTTATTTCAAAACAAAGGTTGTAGACTCCAATCTGACCTTCAGACTTGAGATACTTGAATTGATAAGATAACGTCAAATTTTCATTCTATTGATGCGATACTGCTGTTCCTGATTTAGTCTGTAATAGTTTGTTTTCTAAGCTTAGAGGAAAATATAGAAATAAACAATATTTGAAATATTTGGTTTAAGTCTCATATGTCAATGGCGACCTGTCTGATGGATTCCTGAGAAACCAAAATTTGACACGTCCTTAAGCAATTTTTTTTATCTATAAAACACCAGCTGTTCTCTAATTCTTTGTCATGTACATCATCGTGTTCGGATATCACTCATTGTTAAGATCTCATTGACCCCTTATCAATCACCATCAAACGAAATAACTTTATTCCAACAGCATATTGACGTCCGATCTGGTGGCGTTCAGGTTCATGGCGGAGTTACCTCCCTTGTAAGTGAACACTAGGTATAAAGAGGTACAAAGTACTTTAAAGTCATCACAAAATGGACGACGTATCACGTTCTAGTCCTGCTTCATGACTGTGTATATAAAGGATCCTTTATTACAGTCTAGGTCCACATTCAGCAAGTCTAGATTGACTGAATACACACATGAAATATGGAGCCCAAATATAAAGAAATATTATGGATGAAGGAACATTTAATTATTAAAAATTTTCATAGACTAAATTTTGGTCTAATCACGTTCATAAGATGTCACATTTTTAATGAGGTTAAGGAATTTAAAATGTCAAATGGTGAACATCTATATAAATGTGTATCAGTTTAACGACCGTAGTAGAACATTGAACATTAGAGCCTATACTCTGCTGCACAACTCTTTGTCAGTGTTGCTCAAGTGCAATATAAACATTGTGGCATCGTGAGGGGAGACACGAGTGCAAGGTTCTACTTATTGCCTTCATTTCTGCAGCATTTTGCCTCATACATATCAGGGTATTTAAGGAGTTCTCCGGATTCAAATATGTTGATGAAGCAAGATGTTATTTCTTTAGTCTTTGTAACTGTTTTTTACTTTATCATTATAGATGTATTTCCTGAAACCTTGTTTATCTGCTTCTTATGATCAGAGATAATACTCTTACATTACAAGAAAAATACACCATTCTTTTAATGCGTTTAATATTAAGTACAATAAGTGAGATTATCCGACAATTAGCTTCAAACAAACAATGGTTGAAATAATATACACATTTAAATTTTGCAACGTTTGTAATGTGCAAATCGTATTGAAACTGAGGTAAAATAACGCGCTTGTTTGATATTCATACATTTAACTTACATTTAACTCGAACTTTTTAAATAATAAATGACTCTTTTGAACTCGTCGAAGCTATTTACGCGTCTCATGTATTAGTAACTTCCCGTCTAATTTCCTTAGGAGTAACTGAATGTCAATGTTACTATAGTAACACAAAAGTGTTCAATATCATAGGTTATTGCCCCATAACGTTATATGTCTAATCTAATATTGATTGAATGTTATATTTGCATATTTACCGAGGTATATTTAGATTCAACAGTTTATCATAGTTGAATTAAGAATATTTAAGACATTAACTATTCTGCAACAACAACAAAACTTTAGAAAAATGAAAATGCATATTCAGTATGTCGCTACTTGGATATAATACTTGGCGGTGGTTTTAAGTTAAAAACACGTTTGATTTCCCAAACAAATGTAAAGAAATTTAATAGTCTAAGGTACCCGATAATGTAATTTTGTTTTCAGAATATCTTAGGATTTATGACATGTTTTGGCACTACCCTTGTGTATTTCTTTTATGTCCCATGTGAAGAAGTAAAATATCCAATTATTTTGAATTTGGATGAAATAATGAGTAAAATAAAGAAATTCGGTTATACCTCCAGTGTACATAGAATTAATTCTTCTTCTTCAGTTCCATTATTGATTTGCTTGACTTTGTGACTTTGTGACTCTCACCTTTCTTAATCTTCTGTTATGGTTGTATTGTAGCAATATATATTCAAACATATTTTGCTTTTCAATGTAATTCATTATTTTCGTTTCTGTTTAATTCTAAAATGATTGTATTGATGACTAATATTGAATATTGCTATGGTTACTGTAGCAGTCTGTTGAAGAGTCTCAAGAGGGACATCCCCAGGAGAGTATATCCAGCATGGTAAGTATATACCTACATACTGGTCAGTCGTAATGACCTATGGAGCTGACCTTCTCTTACACCTCCAAGTGTAAGTCTTACAAGTTAAGTATCATGAATAAGGAGGAATGCCAAGGTCTGCAATAGCGTATGGATTTCTAAAAACCATAGCTGACCTACTCTTACACTTCCCTACAAGTAAACAAAGTATCATTATTTGGAGGAATGTGACATGCCAAGGTCTGCAGCAGCATGATAAAAATTTCTAAAAGATTATAGGAGATGAATGTATTTTGTAAGTAAATCAGAAAAAATATGACTGGACGAATACGATAAATAACATAAATCAACGTAAAACGAGTGTAGAACTCTTTCAGATGTCTGTTAAATGGATACGTTGATATTCTACTGAATTGCCCTTACGTTATGATGTGAAGTTGATATACAGACCTAGAAAACGCTCGTTCGTGATGTTGGTACATGTACCTCAAGTAATAAAATCCTACACTATACCTTGTTTTAATACCAGCCCTCCAAGGGCTAGAATGGAAGACGCCAGATTGGATGTAATCAAGGTCGAGTACAAAGTGACCATGATCTCTTGAAATACATGGAACATGGAATGAACATATTCATGATTAGCTATATTAAATTGATTTTTAATCATTATAACTTTTTTTTAAGAAGTACACAGTTATACAAGAATCTGTGTCGAAAAGTCGCACTTTCCGATTAAAGAAGCTGTTATCCATAAAAATTGTGTACTTATTTGCCTCCCAACTTCTAAATGCCACTCAAAGAAACTTTTTTATATTCGTGTAACATCAAATGTCAATTTTTATAGCAGTTAAACAGTTCGATATTAGTTATATATAAGATATACATATGTATCATATATGAATTGATCTCCATATTGATCTTCAACCGTACCCGACGGTACAGTCTGTCACATCATCACTGTTTAGCATTTACATGTTACACGTTGTGTCCTCAGCATCTCATGCCTACTTTCTGAGTGTATAACTCGTTCATAAAACTGACAAGATCATTGTAACACCCGCCCTCTCTTGTTTCATGTTCTATAAACTGGTCATTCTTACAGTCACGTAGGCATAAAGTTTAGATTGACATTGATACAAAGATAAACATTAAGGATAGGGGTTTTAAAAACAATCAGGAAAATGACATAGCATTTTTCTTTTAAACATCTGCCGTTTTTAAGCAACTGAGTGTCTTAAATCTAGTTGCTGAAACAATAAATGCTTATTATTGAAAAAGTACTGCTAATTGTCTTTTTTAAATACATTTTCTTATCAGAAAATGAAACTTTCATTTGTAATTACCTTTGTTGGATGGAAAACTTCTAGCATATATCGATTTCAATAAGCAAGATAGTTTGACATGAATGTTTGTTAAATGATACAGCATGGTAGCAATATTATGTAAGAAAGTAGCTAGAAACTATAGTTTAGTAGATGAATAAAATATATCAACAACATGATTCAGCAGAGACGCTGGATAATATATAGTAGTATTTAGATAATATAACAGTATCTAGATAATATAACAGTAACTAGATAATATAACAGTAACTAGATGATATAACAGTAACTAGATGATATAAGAGTAACTAGATAATATAACAGTAATTAGATGATATAAGAGTAACTAGATAATATAACAGTAACTAGATGATATAAGAGTAACTAGATAATATAAGAGTAACTAGATGATATAAGAGTAACTGGATAATATAACAGTAACTAGATGATATAACAGTAACTAGATGATATAACAGTATCTAGATAATATAACAGTAACTAGATGATATAAGATAGTAACAATATGACGTAGAGGTAGATGATATAGCATGGTAACTGGATGTCATAACATAGAAACTAGATGATAAATAGTTACTAGATGATATAACATAGTAACAAGATAATAAAACCAAGTAACTAGATGTAATAACATAGAAACTAGATGATAAATAGTTACTAAATGATATAAAATAGCTATCTACTATAACATAGCATATACATTGTATCATAACGAAGTAACTAGATGATATAACATAGTAACAAGATAATAAAACCAAGTAACTAGATGTCATAACATAGAAACTAGATGGTAAATAGTTACTAGATGATATATAGTAGCTAGTTACTATAACATAGCAAATACATAGTATCATAACGAAGTAACTAGATGATATAACATAGTAACTAGATGATGTAACAGTAACTAGATGATATAACAGTATCTAGATAATATAACAGTAACTAGATGATATAAGATAGTAACAATATGACGTAGAGGTAGATGATATAGCATGGTAACTGGATGTCATAACATAGAAACTAGATGATAAATAGTTACTAGATGATATAACATAGTAACAAGATAATAAAACCAAGTAACTAGATGTAATAACATAGAAACTAGATGATAAATAGTTACTAAATGATATAAAATAGCTATCTACTATAACATAGCATATACATAGTATCATAACGAAGTAACTAGATGATATAACATAGTAACAAGATATTAAAACCAAGTAACTAGATGTCATAACATAGAAACTAGATGATAAATAGTTACTAGATGATATATAGTAGCTAGTAACTATAACATAGCAAATACATAGTATCATAACGAAGTAACTAGATGATATAACATAGTAACAAGATAATAAAACAAAGTAACTAGATGTCATAACATAGAAACTAGATGATAAATAGTTACTAGATGATATATAGTAGCTAGTTACTATAACATAACATATACATAGTATCATAACGAAGTAACTAGATGATATAACATAGTAACAAGATAATAAAACAAAGTAACTAGATGTCATAACATAGAAACTAGATGACAAATAGTTACTAGATGATATAAAGTAGCTAGTTACTATAACATAGCATATACATAGTATCATAACGAAGTAACTAGATGATAGAACATAGTAACAAGATAATAAAACCAAGTAACTAGATGTCATAACATAGAAACTAGATGATAAATAGTTACTAGACAATACATAGTAACTAGTTACTATAACATAGTGACTAGAGGACATAACATAGTAACGAGATGATAAACAAAGTATCATAACGTAGTAATTAGATTATATAACATAGAAACATGATGATATAACAGTAATGATATCAGATGATATAGTAACTAGATGATATACAATGTAACTAGATGATATACAGAATCTAGACGATATACCATAGTAACTAGAGGATATAACTTAGTAGTTAGATTATTTGAAAATAGTCTTTAGATGATATGAGTAACTAGACGATATAACACGACAGTTAGGAAGTATATCGCAAATATAGCAAAATGTTTGGACCAAATAACTTGATGATTAAGGATAGAAACTATATGATATAACACGTATTTGGTTTGTTCCGATACAGAAAAGAGCTCATCGATTCTGATCATGATATCCGAAGAAAGACTTCAAGATTATCAAGGTACATTTAAATTCCAAAATATGTATTTTCAAGTACTTTTTCAAAACATTATTTAGTCATTACAGCCAAAACACATGCAACCAGTTAACGAGAGTTTTTTTTTGTCATATGAGAATTTGAATCACAATTCATTTCGTGTTCGTTTTCACATGTTTTTATTTCGCACTTTAGTTTGTATGTAAGATATCAAAATGCTTTTCAGGAAACATTGAAGTCATATTCATTTCATATGTCTTCTTTGCGCCTCTCACCGTTATTACATTTCAACGGTCGTTCTTCCGATTTCATCAAATATTCTTCAAACTTAATTTTTCTTCTAAATTTGCTTTGTCTTCATAATTTATTATCGTGTTCATATCTTTTATAAGGAAACTCCAATGTTTCTTCTCTGGCTCATGGTATTTGCTGTCGTATTTCTTACTACCATCAACTACCTTTTGTATAACTACCATCCCTAATAGAAAGCAGCTAAACCTAAATTAAGAACTGTTGAAATACATATGTATTCTCCATTCTTTACGTGTGATATATTCCTCCTCGATAACCACAAGTATTTATCAGAACCATAGCACCATACTGCATCGTGTTGATGCCTTGTACAAAATGAAATATGTATAAATCAGATTAAAATTATCATATTCGACAAATAGCATGTTCGTATATAACAATATTCTCATTACTTGTAATTTAGAACTGATGAATACCATCTATACATCTATAGGCTGCTTACTAAAAGTTTTCATGTTAAGTGTTTATGCAATTAAAAGGTATATGACCTTTCAATAACAAGTTGCTGATCTATTTCCGGTGATGGCTGCTGCAGTTATCGATTTTACACACTCGTCATGAAATATTCATCTTCACTACTTCAACATTTCGCTTTGTATCTAATTCATTCTCACACTCATGTCTGTTCCTTATCCGGGAAAATAACTGAACAAATCAAAACCTTTACTCATTTTCTGTCGTGGCAAAAATATGGCATATCTTATCATCAGATGATGAATTATATCGTAACATAACATGTATATTCCCATTTAGTTACACGAGTTTTTATTTCCATCAATAGGTGCAAGAATGATATTAACTTTCCCTGAATTTAAGAATTAATGCATCAAACATTACCAATATTATTTTATACCGTCTTATCCAATGCTTACTAAATGCCATAATATAATTTGCCTGAGACATGTTTTTGTACGAGTTGATGAGTGCAATGAATGATTTGAAGTGTTTAAAATTGCATATACATTTGAAAATACCTAAAATAAAAAATGTGAATCTACTTAGTTCAGAGGTATATAAATTTTGGCTATAGATTGAACATTTCATATAATCTTGATAATCAATCTACACTCATTTCATGTGAACTGTATTGCAGTTTCTTTCCATTGCTGTTGAAACAGAAACGTTCAAATTCATGCACTTCAGTTATTCAGATACTTAGATTTACAGCAAGGACCAATTGAATCTAGGTCCAAAAGTTGTGGAGGGAACGTACAAGGAATTCTTTTATATGCTAGAAAGTATTATGTTCATATACTGTTAACTAGAAGCTGCATGAGTTAAGGAATGATAACGTACAGTTGCTTCGTATATTTCTTATTATTTTAATTTTCGTCTTTTTCTCAGGGTCCTGCATACACTGGTTTGACTGTTCACAGACACTGATCGAGATGTATATCAAGGAATGGATGGTTCAAGGAAAATACAACAGAATGTCTAGAGGCCAAGGCCCCATCTTAGCACTGTTATCAAAAAGGCTCATGCGAGAAGGCCTGCATTTTCATGACCCGGTTTTCAGTAGTAAATCAGAAAACAGACAATCATATAACCAGTTATTTAATTGTGTTAATTTGACATATTTGTAAATGAATTTAACCACGATCTTTTCTGAGATTATGTGTGTACCGTTTTTATCTGTAATGTTGTTCCGAATATGACATGTAGTTATGAAAAACGTTGGAATTATTTCTTGGTACTCTATCATTGATTTTGCCATTCAATCATACAAACCAAAAGTACATTATGTGTCTTCTGAACGCTAACTGAACCTTAATTTTCATGAGCGATTAGACAGAGTTGTATTATCATGCTTTTTAATGTTCGATTTTACTATAATAGAGGCATAGCTGTACGACTCGTGAAAACATAAACTTTAATTCACTAGCTGAAATAAACATAATATCTTCATAATATTTCAGATGTTCTTTTGTTACACTTTAAAAAAAATTGTTAAGCATTTTAATTAACGTATATGTATGACTTGTAATCTAAACGACTTAAACGACTACCAATTACTAAAATTGTTTTTCTTTGACTAGAAACAATGTTATTTCATTAAATGAATTTATAGAATTTATTATTTATATATGATACATTCTTTTAATAAGTTTTCATAATGCCATTTTGATTACATAAATTTAACTATTCTGCAAACAAAGTTGTGAATAAGGTATTCGAATATAAGTACAACATACTGCATATTTAATTATATAGATATTTGTTTAGATTAATAATTTATTGACTCGTTTCCTTTGAAGGAGTACTTTTTCAATAGGCAACATCGATGCTATAACTATAGCATATCGATGATCTAACTATAGCATACTTATTCACTGTCATTCTTATAATGAATCATTTTAAATATACAGACACTGGTATGTATAGCCGACTTCATTTTGTTATAGTTTACATTGAGCAAACAAGTATTTTATTGATTGATTATTGTGTTATGACAACACAGTTGAATTCATCCGTTGTAATTCTCAAACGTGTCAAATGTTATGACCAGTCTGATTAAAATCGCCCATGTTCCGAGGAATTAAAGTTTCAAAATATTGACTCTACCGAGATTCGAACTCCATATGTGCAGGCAATCCTCTCCACAAGGCACGGATTTTAATCAGACTGATGTTATGACTGTCAAGTTACCGAGAATGTTACTTAATAACTGTTGTTATAGCTTCCTTCAGGTGTTAATCATGACTTTCATACTGTTGAAACACCGTCCATTTGTTACTGTTGATACAAAAAACGCCGTCATTATATTCATATCTGTTAATGATCGTTTGATATGCTCTTTTAATCATAGTTGTTACCGTTTAAAAATAGTTTATATTCTGTTCAAAAACTGTTTTTCCGTGTGCAGTGAAGTTATTTTTTAACATATGTATTCTATTGTCTTGCTTAAATTGTTTGATTTTGTGTAAATATTTCACATTATTCAATAAATGTTAACTTATATTTCACCGCTTTGTTATAATATCACTCCTGTTAAATGTGTTTCACATTGCTACTCGTAGATTCTAATTTTTGACTTGTGAACTACTACATTGTTTCACTTATATTCTTCTGGTCATTGGGAAGACATGTTTTAATATTACACAAATAGTAACAACAATCTTGTTTTAACAAAGTTATTAAAGAAAAAACAAAACTTCCCCCGTAAAGCATACCTTACACTCGCTGGGTAAATAAAGCCTTGCGATGTAGATGTAGGTTCTTATGAGGCTCCATAGCTTTGTATTTTTAGTAATTATTTACTGTCATCAAACACGATGGGAAGAAGAAATTGACCAAATTAATAGGTGTTTTCATTATCTTATAATTCATACATAAATATAAAATAGTGGAGATAAATTGAGTCGGTTAAATAACAGTAAAGCAAAAGTTTAATCATGTAACAAAAAATATCGGCAAAAAAAGACTTTTGGAAATTTTCTAAGTTTTCAGGGAGAAAACAGTACACTTGAGTAGGTTTTGGACATGTCATTTATGTTTCATTTCAATCATCATAATATATGAACTATTTTTTTCATTTTTCTTCCTTCATTGTCATTCAACAATCATAAAAAGCCCAACATTTTAAATAATAACTAGAAATAAATGCCTGGGGATATCTTTAATATCATCTCTCATGATAGATGGGTCATTATCTTTTCTCCAAAATTAGTTGAAAAAATTAATCAACTAAGTATGACTTCAAAAACAAAGTACGGATGTGTGTACACTCAAATTCAATGGTATTAAAACCATTTCCGACCTACGCAAGTTTGATTCAACATTCTTTAACAAAAAAAGTAAAAATTTCTATTGACTTTTTTCTTCTATTCACCAAATATATAATACATAGGTGGGACTCTGAAACAGCAGTCTGTTTGTGAAGTTTTGTTATTGGTGTTAAGGATAAAAATACCAGAAGGCAACCAATTCAACATACAGTCCTTTACTTTAACATATTATGCTCAAACATATCAATATGATATCAATTTTGCTTATGATTATCAAAAAGACTAATCAATCTGCAATTTTGTTTTATGGTATGGGCAACTGATATGACATTTAACATGACGAATTGTGTTTTAGCAAAAAATGCATAAAATACCAATGAAAGAATTGCTGCAAAAGGTCAGTGAACACAACTTTGATGTAAATGATTCTCGGAGTTTTTACAATTTTGCTCCACTGCTTAAGAGATCCAACATCATTTACAAAAATATATTTCAGTATTAATTATCACAGGCATGATTTTTCTAATTGCAAATACAAATCATGGAGGTTCAGTGAGACAGTAGATACAAAGAAAGAAATCGGGGTAAACATGACAATTGATGACTTATATCGTTCCAACCAATTATGTGAAGGAGTAATTGTCTCTTTTTGTGACGTTTTTCAGATGTATGTCCAAGGCTTCACAGAGAACCAAACTGGGGGTTTCGCAAAATAACTGTCACTAACATCACATCTCCCCTTTACACAATCCATGGATTAACAAGCACATGATTAATCTCGCTGGCAGCCACAATCGTCACGTTCGATTTATTCCTTTCTGGTTGGAAGACCGTGTTTTGAGGGAGCCACTACTTTCTCGTGTTGCATAAACCCATCTGCTGAAGACTTCCTTTTTATCCTGTTTTTAAAAAAATATAGAATTGATCTTCGATTGACCATGAGACTGTTCTGTTAGGTCAATCACTAGTTCTGATAGTGTGAAGTATTTAGAGTTCTCTTCTGTAAAAGATGATCCCTTTATGAAACGTCTTTTCAAATTGGTCACACAAGTTTTGGTACTCCTTACTTCCTTGTTTTCTCTAACACTGCCATGTGTCTCAGTTTTTTTATCATTAATCTTCTGTTCTGATTGGGTATGCAGATTAGTTCTTGTCTTGTCATGGACTGTTGAGATAACTCTTAAACATTCCACTGACATTTTCGTCTTCTTAACTTGAGTCTTAGTTTGGCAGGCTTCTGATGTTCTAAAGTGTGTATAGCATTATGGAACTTCATAAGGGGAGGATAAGTGAGCTGTTTCTTTAGAATGCTTTTTCTGGCTTGAAGAAAATAGTTCTTCGTCTTATACTTAACAAGTGTACATCGAGTCTCTTCACATCTTCAAGTCTTTCCTATAGGGCTGAAAATATCTTCACTTTGAGAATCAGGATCCCAATTGGACAAAAACCCCATCTTCACTTCAAGTTTCTTCATTCGGAGCCTGAGTCTCCTCAAATGACAGCTGAGTGGGTAATGAGTAGCTGTGTTGCTCTGCTCTCCAGAGGTACCTCCAGAGTTTTAGATAGTTCCAAAAACAATAGGCGAATCCAATGATGAAACCGAACCATCATTAGACAAACTTAATAAATATCATAAATATTATAAATATTGAATATATATTTATATAAGATATACAAGATAAAATTGGCAGTAGTTATAAACTCGTTTCTAAATGCTTATCATAAATATATAAAAATTGAAAATGGAATACTTTGAATGGTTTTTTTAATTTAAGGTCGTTTTTACAAATACGCTTTTTCAAGTTTTCCACTGAATTATCTTCATAAGATGCAATGCAGGTATGATCATCCATGATTGCAGGACTTTTAGATTTTGATTGACTTCTTGAAGTATTTTGAGAATCTCATCCTTCATGATAATCCTTATCAACTTCACACACATCAGCACAAAAAAACTTTATTACCTACGAGGTAAATCATATCGGGATTTATAATGTGTACTGGATGCCATAGGGCAAAAAGCACATTTTCATTCCGACGTCAAGTTAAAAACCATGTTTTGACGTCACAGTTGTGTTGTGTTACGTTGTGTTTCCAGTGACAACGAATGCTCAGATATGTCTCTATTTCTATTTTCTTGATCGTTTTAATCGTTGTCAAAGATTAATCTCGGCAGCATTTCTTGAGAACCTAATCACGTTTTTCTGTTCAGTACATTGGTTCTTCTCCGAATCCTGTTCACGTGAAATGACATCTTCCTTTGTCTGTCCATTGTTAGGTGATGGCTGACTGGAACAGTAATTTTAGTATACATTTGTACAATGTTAATTTAGGTCTAGGGGTTCGAAAAGTACACCTTTCGAAACACGAATTTTTCGATATATACTTTGCTTCCTAAAGTATCGTTTCCTCCTTTGACTTTTGGAAGTCAAACTACACTTCTTCCATGTCTTGACACTGTTATCTGAGCACACTCTCAATCTAGTGTTCCTTTCAATGCAGTACTGATCAAACACGCTCATGTCTGCTCTGGACCTCAAGCAAACATTAAAAGGACCCTTTGAATCTGCAGAAACTATAGGCACAATAGATGATGGTCGAACCTGTGAAACAAATTCCTCCAGTTCTGCATAGGAGCTATGATCAGAATACGGCACAACAAATACATCATCTTGATTAGCAAAAGGCTGGACACCGATCCCGGTGTAGAGGGATGTTGGCAGAATGGCAATTGTCGGATGAGTTGAGTTCCATTTGGCCATGTTCCTCTTACAGACCATCTGGAAGGGCACAGTTCTGATCCTACAGCTCGGTTCCTGGACCTTCAACACCCTGGGCATCTTCAGAAGCTCAGCAACTTCATACATTGAGCCTGACACCGATATCCATTCTTGAAGCTCCTGGGCAAGCCACACAAGAAGATCTTCTTTGCCCAGCTTCCTGACACCAATAACTATGTCATGGTCTGGATGGTTGTTGATGATTCTGAGAATCTCTTCACGAACAATTTCCCGGGGAGGAAAGATACACTGCGGACTGCAGAATGTATTATCAAGGTATACAACATCTATGTTGGCAATATGGGAGGAAAGAGGGCTAGTTGCTTCAAACATGCTTGGGTGGTATCTGCAAGAAAAACCAAAAGATAGACTGATGGTTATTAACTAATATGTTGACATTATATGAGTTCAATGTAAAGGTCAGTTCCTCTGTTGGATTAACACACATATTGTAAACTCAACTAGAATCAATGTTAACAACTTGTGAAATTATCTTTTTGGCTAAAGTAAGGCTTTGCAGAAGCTCTCTACTCATGGCAAATGTTAACAAGGCCAACCATTAACAAAAATAAACTTGAATTCTGTTCACTACGAAATTTGAGTTATATTTTGACTCTGTGACACACTTGATACTTATTGTTTATATTTCCCTATGTCGACTGCTACTTGTAAATAACCTTGGTCTACTCACTGCAATATGTTACCTCTTGTTATCTTTTCATTTGGGGGGAAGGAGGGTCGGGGGTATGTTACTCAAGGATAAGTGTTGAACCATGACTATGATGTTGTCCATGGGTATGATGTATTGTGCTAGTCAAATAAATGTTAAAACACTAATCACCAACCTAAAATCGCCCGTATGGAGGATTGTTCCAAACTCTCCTTGAAAAAGAAACATGGCCGCTCCAGGACAGTGATTGGCGTCAATGACCGTCACTGTAAACGTCTTCTCGGTCTCTCTAAGAGTGATGACATGTGATTCATTGACCTCCAGAGGTCTCAGAAGTGACGGGTTGACGCCAAGCTTCTTCTCCAATAAATTTGCAGTTATTTCAGTACAATGAATCGGAAAACCCCACGTGGACGTGAGGCCAGCAATATGGTCACCGTGAAGATGTGTCAGGAAAAAAGTCAAACTGGTAGAAAGCAGCTCTCGAATTTTCCAGAAGTCCACAGAAATATTTGTACCTGGAATAATTGCCCCATTCATGATGAACCTCTGAAAAAGATTTTGATATTACAATTAATTAAAGAATCGATAAATAAAATCGATTACAATTAGCCAATATTACTCATCTGCTCTGTATGTATGTCTACATATGTTGTTTTAATCTTAATTAAAAGTATATAAAGATTATAATATTCCTTTTCCTACACCAGTACACTATAAGACTGACATTTGTCATTTTGTCAACATTTTCGCCAGGTGGCTGTCCTAGACGTAAGTTACTACAATTGGCCAAATTTGAGTAGTCATATATAAATTTATAAATGAAAACGAAAACTCCACAAACCCTACTCTCGAGTGTATATAGATGATATATTGTTATAGTAGAATTATGCACGTAATCTCTTGCTATAATGACTTCTTTTGAAATTTGAATTTCAGTTGAAATCACGTTGCTTGTGACGTGTCGTGTCGCTCTTTTATACGTCATAGAGGTATATGCGTAATGAGCACGAGTTCAAGGAAATTAACATTTCAGTTTGCAGTAAAGAGATAACTTGTTTATATATTGACTTTCAGATTTTAAGCACACAAGAAAAGAGTCTAAGACTGGCATAAAACCTCTACAGCTGCATACCGAAAGTTTCTTCACTTACCACTGATTCGTAGTGCAAATATCATGTAATTTTGGATTAACCATGTGTGAAATGGCCATTCGTGAACACATTGAAGGATCGTCTAGTCTCTAATGCAAAATTTCGAATTTTGGCATTTTAAAATAGATAGAAGGGGTCATATTTTCGAAATTTCGATTTCGTTTAATTTCGAATACATTTTTCCATATCGACTCCCTGAGAATAAAATCAGCAAAATCACAAAGACTTAGTGCAAAGGAAAAAGCTAGACTAATGTTTAAAGCATTTGATAATATTTAAGGGATGTTGAAGAGAAAAATAAATTGATAAATTGATGTTTTCGAAAATTTGACCCCTGATCACTTCAATGACCTTCCAAAACTGTTAATTGTTGGGTATATAAGTGTGATATGAAATAAACATGCATATGGAAATCCATCATGCGTAATTTTACTAATTTCAATTTTTATTCGATAGCAATGGCTTAGACAACACACACGGGCTATTGCAGCCGCTTATTGCTGTTGTGCCCCCAGAAGCACGAAGTAGACTCGAATTATGCTTGTTTGTTGTACACCCTTCCATGTATCGACGTCCTGCGATATAACTTCTTCTGTCATCTTTTTTCAGAGATTGATTATGCTAGGGATCTAAAATTTTGAGAATGTGATCATTGAAAGATTGAGACAAAAATGTATGAATTTCATTGATCTAACCCCAAAATCAAGATTGTGACAGGGTTTCAAATTAAAAAAGTTAACCATTTCTAAAGCTTTGTGAAACGGTCCCAAGCCCAAGTTCATGTCTGTTGCAAAATTACCATAAAATAGAATGGTCGGTAGCCAGGGACAGGCATATGGAAACCTGATGTTATTGCGATTTCTTTATGTATCGTATGGGGATAGGGGTGGGTGGAAAGCAAATGAGGAATCAGATGATGGAGGTAGTGTGTTTGTAAGAAATTATATTTAAAATGTGTTTAGTGTTGTAGAGAGTATCCACCAAATACAAGAGAGCAAATGAATAAGAGTGTGTAAATGAATTAAAATATAGTTTCTCACTAACTGCTATTTGTTTAAAGAATCAATTTTGTTTCATGATTCAATGTGATATGGTTTTATTGACACTTGACATTTTGGTGATGTGTTTCATCTTGAACTTACGGATATGAATCTTAATCTTAAACATCAGCAATACAAAGGCTGATGAGCTACAAAACCCATGACTCTATTTATTATTAAACCCATGAATGGTATCCCTATGGAACTCACTTTCGTTCGTTGAACACCAAACCATTCACTCGTTTCATAAAAAGTGTAATTAAACTGGACATCAATTAGTATTCTCTATATACAGGCATAGCGAATTCGCCGATAAAAAGACGTTATTTTTCTTCATAGTATCGCCACTATCTTAACTGTTTCGACTAAACGTAAATAGTTTTTATAATAAAAAGTAAGTATTGAAAGAAAGCATTTTTAAAAATAGGTATATTAAAAAAACTATTGTACCTTTTCAGATAAAATATATCCAACTGTAGTAAATTTCTTACTATTCTGTGCTGAAGGTTGATTGTTCTATTCAATTGCAAAGATATTCGCCAATGAACTGTTAAGGATGTTCGCTCCTCACCTGCTGCGCATGACCAAACTGTCAATTTACAAGTCACAGTTACAAAACTGAAATAACCTTAAATCATAATGTTCTTATATAATAAACGAACATGAAGCGGTAATTTCTCAATTTTGATGATTTCTGGTTATATATTCATCAAAATTAACAAACATAGTAACAAGTCAAGTTTCATTCAAGACGAGATCTCCAGGAACTCATCAAATCCTAGATCATTGTTCTCAACACTTGGCAAACTTCTTGGAAACCCTCAAGACTGCAGTTTGCCTAATGGCAATCATAAAGACATTGCTGCTGATTTTAATATTTTCTTCATTGAAAAGATTTCTAAACTAAGAAACAAGCTGCATGTCCGTTGTGATGATTTTTCACTGCAAAATTTCCGAGGAACTGAGCTTTGGGTGTTCCGTCAAGTTGATGAGTCTGATGTCAAGAAAGTTATCCTATCCTCCAAAACAACATCATGCCAAATTGATCCTGTACCTACAGAATTCCTCTTGAAAAACCTCGACACTGTACTTCCAACAATCACTCAGATTGTTAACCTATTGGATCTGGAGAGTTTCCGTTAGCATACAAAAGGGCAGTTATTAAACCCCTTTTGAAAAACCTTCCCTCGACACCGAAGTGTATGGAAACTACCGTCCAGCAACTAATCTCTTATTCGTCTCCAAGATCATTGAGAAAGTTGTAAAGTCTCAGCTGCTGGATCATTTGCAGGTCTATAACTTGATTGAAGAGCACCAGTCAGCTTACCGAGCTGGTCACAGCACCGAGACAGCCCTCAACTGTGTCTTGAACTATTTGTTAGAAGCTGTGGACTCAGGAGAACTGTTAGTGATGCTCGACCTCTCTGCAGCTTTTGACACTGTAGACCATGCAAAATTACTGCACACTCTGGCATTTGAATGCGGTCTCAATAACACAGTCCTCAAGTGGTGCACATCATATCTCTCTGACAGATCTCAGTGTGTTCAGGTTGGTAATGAACTATCAACAAACAGTTTACGTCAATATGGAGTCCCGCAGGGATCTGTGTTAGGCCAACTGTTCTTTGTGATATACACACGATCTCTTGGCTCACTGATATCCGAACAACAAGTGTCAAGACATTTTTATGCTGATGATTCCCAGCTGATGGATAGCTTTAAACTCTTGCCAGCAAGTCAAACACAAGCAAAAGCGAAACTGGAAACATGCCTCATTTCAATCAAATCTTGGATGACGGAAAATAAATTAAAACTTAATGATGAGAAGACAGAAGTTCTACTATTTGGCCCTAAACTGCGACTACAAAAGAGTCAAATCAAAAGCTTATCTGTGGGAAACTCAGAAGTTCCCATTTCTTCAAATGCAAAGAATCTTGGTGTTTTTCTCGACTCAGGTCTTACAATGGAATCCCATATTAATAATCTTTGTAAAATCTGTCACTTCCACCTCAGAAACATTGGCAACATTCGACATCTCATCAATCAAGACACTGCAGCTCTCCTCGTAAGATCACTTATATTTTCTAGAATTGACTATTGCAATAGCCTTCTCTGCGGAGTATCCAGACAACAGATTGACCGACTTCAGAAAATTCAAAATCATGCAGCACAAATAATAACACGTACCCCCAAAGCATTTCACATCGCTCCAGTTTTAAACTCACTTCATTGGCTCAGGATTCAAGAAAGGATTGACTTCAAGGTTCTCTCTCTTGCCTATCAATCCATCCACAAACTCTCTCCCCGGTACCTGCAGGACTTTTTAAAAAAAATTTTTTTATTTTATTTTTTTTTATTTGCTCCCCATGGTTACAGAGTGAATATACATTGCAAATAAATCATGGAAGATTCAGATCAATATACAAAATTTGGAGTTTTTTTGTACAAAATGGGTGAAAATCAGTTGTTGAATATTGGGATTAGTGGCTGCCATTTAATATAAAAATTCTCAATTTCATTATTTCTTTTTGAAATAAATTTTTCTACCAAGAAAATCTCTTTTAATTGTTTTTTGTAATTAGTGAATTTGAAAATTGAAGTTTTAATATTGCATAAATGGATATATTTTTTGGCAGAGATAATGATTTGATTCAGTAACACATTTTTGTGGAATGTAACAAACCAAATCAAGTATTTCGAAAAAGTTATCTTTTGCGTAAAAAAGTGATTAATCCAAAGTTCAAGATCATTCCAAAATTTCATGGTTTCACAACAATCCCAATAAACATGACATATGCTCTCGGAAACATCCTTGCAAAAGCTACATAGATCATTGTCAATGAGGTTCATTTTCAAAAGTTCCTTTTTCGTATATATAACTCTTTGCAAAAATTTGTACTGGAAGTCTAGAAGTTTAACATCTTTTATACCATATCTATTAAAGTTCCTAGAGAAATCGCTTAGTGATTTGATTTGCGCGCTATATAAGAACACATATTATTATTATTATTAAGTGTTGTGCCAGTCAAAGTTGCAGTCATCAAACACTTGTTCCCATTTATTACAAATCTGAAGTTTATCATGTTTCGATATAAGCTTGTCATAAAACAATCTTGAGCCTTTAGCAGGTTTCAACATATTTTTTTGATAAACACTGAAATATAAATTAATTAAATTGATATTTCTTGTCTGTTTAATAGTATCTTTCCACTTATCAGGCAAAATGTGAAGGAGATAGTTAAAATCAAGTATTGTCCCTCTTATTTTGTATTTTGCCTTTATCTCATAAAAAAGCATGAATCCATGTTCATCACATATGTCTTTAATGGTCAGAATACCTTTATTAGCCCAGTGTTTAATAATATGGTTGGGGTTCTTAAGATTGTGGTTAAGCCATAATGGTTCGCTGAGAATGTGATCAGTGCTGTCCTCTTTAATATTTAACTTTCTACAATACATTTTCCAAGCTTCGAAAACATCTGTCCAAAAAGGGTTTTTAATGTTAAATAATTTGTTTATATTTGCTCCGTAATTAAAAATATTATTGTAAGGTACATTACTAGGGTTATTATCAAAGGATTTTTTATAGTAAAGTTTAAGAGTGGATAATTTTAAGGCTTCAATAAATGTTTTTATGTCAGCCATACCCAATCCTCCTTCCGTCTTCAATCTTTTAAGAGTGCTCCTTTTTATCTTATCTCTCTTATCATTCCAAATAAAGTTAAAGAATATTTGTTCCAAAGATATAATAAAGTCTTCTGGAGGGTTGGGCAATGTGCTGAATATATGTACTAATTTGGAGAGGGCTAATGTCTTTATAACTGTAATTTTTCCAATCAATGTCAAATTTCTTTTTCTCCACACTGCCAGTAATCTGTTTATTTCTTCCAGTTTTTTTCTTGTATTGATCACCCATAAATCTACAAGGTTTTGTGTAAATTTAATTCCTAAAACTTCAAACTCTCCATTAAACCATTCAATTTTCAAATTTGTGCACAATGTTTGCTTACTACCTGCCATTGAACCAATCCAAATTGCTTTAGTCTTGTCAATATTGATATTTAAGCCTGGCATCTTATAAAATGTGTTAATTGTTTCAATGGCTGCAAGTAAACTCTCAGAAGTGCCATCCAGAAATAATTCTGTATCATCAGCATATTGCCCTAGCTTGTATTCTTTGTCATCAATAACTATACCTTTTATTTTGTCATTATTTCTTATCATACAACCCAAGATTTCAGCAACAAAAAGGAATAAATATGGGGATAAGGGATCACCCTGTCTACAACCCCTTTCATTAACAAAAAATTCAGATAAGTGACCATTTTGTGTCACACATGAAGTTGTTTGATAGGTGAGTACATTAATCCATTGTATCATTTGTTGACCAAACCCAAATTTTTTAACACTAAGGTAATAAAATCCTTTGAAACTGTGTCAAAAGCCTTTTCAAAGTCAATAAGAATTAGCAATCCTTTTATATTTCTAGCTTTAGTTTCATACCTGATGTCATATAATAGTCTTGTATTTTCACTTATAGTTCTGCCTGGAATAAAACCTGTTTGATTTCCATGAATAAGTAAGTCCAATGTCTTCTTTAAACGGTTTGTTATGCATGCGCTAATTATCTTATAAACAGCATTCAGAAGAGTAATTGGTCGCCAATTTTTAAGCAGAGTTCTATTTTTATTTGCTTTAGGTATGCAAGTAATAACCCCTCTCTTCATTGTTAAGGATAATTTATTCTCAGAGGAAGCCTCCTTGATAAATCTGAATATCCATACTTTCAGGTCTTTCCAGAAAAATTTAAAAAAGTCTATAGGGAATCCATCAATACCAGGGCTTTTGTTATTTTTCATATTTTTTACTGCAAAAGTAATTTCATCAATATCAATGTTTCTTTCAAGTTCTTCTCTAAGGTCATCATCTAATTTTGGAGTTTTAATATTTTCTAGTTTAACATTTTTATCAAGATCCTCATTTGATGAATAAAGTTTCTGATAAAATGTTTTAACCTCTTGTAAGATGGATGTGCTGTTGGTGATCTCTTCATTTTTGGAAGTAATAATCTTATTTATTGACTTTGAGACAAAAGACCTCTTTTCTAAGTTGCAAAAGTATTTTGTTGGTTTTTCTCCTTCTTCATACCACTGAATTCTATTTCTAATCTGGATGCCTTTGAATTCCTCTTCCTTTATCTGTTCCAGTTCTAATTTATATTTGGAAAGTTCAGAAAGCTTAGACTCATCTATGTTTTGAAAATTTTGTCTTATGTTGTCTTCACAAATCTTTATTCTGTTTTCCAATTCAATAGTCTTATTGTTTCTATTCTTTTTTAGGAAGGATGCAAAAGATATGGATTTTCCTCTTACTTTCATTAAAAATGTATCTGCAGGACTTAATCAAAGTGTATGCTCCATCTCGATCTCTACGTTCTTCCACTCAGCTTCTACTACAAGTTCCCCGATACAAACTTCATTCCTTTGGTGCCCGCTCCTTCAGATACAACGCTGCCTTTCTTTGGAACTCACTGCCTCATGAACTGAAATCTGCATCATCCCTAACTGCATTCAAATCCCAGCTCAAAACACACCTTTTCAACCGCTATTATTCAACCTAGTGCTATGTATATATGTATATATGTGTGTGAACATATTATTATTTAACATTCTGCAAATATTTATGCGCATTGAGCATAAACCTTGTTTATGGAGGTGTGCGCTTTATAAGTACTCTTATTATTATTATTATTTTAAATTTTCAATTGTAACTATCATTAAGCAAGTTTTATTAAATGTTTTTCTTAGAAAATAGATGTTGTTGAATAAATATGATTTATCTGTATGCACAAAGGTTGATTTTTAGATAATGAGTGGGAGAAAGCATGTTTTTAGTACAAAAATAACTTGAATGTTGATAATTTAATTGAAATGTTCAATACATGTTGTGCCGTAGCGGCTGAAAACCCACACTACCATACATATTTTTTACTTTTTTTGTTGAAGAAAATTATGTTAACGCTAACTTATTTTCATATTTTAAAAAAGTTTAATACAGGAACTAATTCAAATTTAAGATTTCTCAATAAAGGTCATCAGTTCCCCATATGACTCCCATGTTAAATCCCTGGCTGAAAGTCTTAAAATATTTCGGAAAAAAACACACTAGCCCCCATGTTGGGGGGTTGATATTTCAAGCATATACTCTGAACTTTTGAAAAATACAGGTTAGAAAAAAGGTTTATTACTTTATATTGGAGAAACGGACATCCTTAAATGAGAATAACTTGAATTAACTAAAACCATGAACTCTCATATGCTGGGCGGACATTGAGCAGACGGGTACCCATGACTGCCATATATACTCCTCAATAATTTTGGTTATGGCCGTCGTGGTAAGGCACGACCAAGACTTTTCCTTATTTCATACATCATCAATTAAAATGTTAATGGTTTATTTTGGTAATTGTACATAAAAGAATCCACAATTTTCTTCTTAATTTAAAGAAACCTTCCAGTTGGAGATGTGTACAGATAGTATTGTTTCTATTCCCGAATGTGAGATTCTACACGTTACATTGCGGAAGCAACACAAACTGCCAGAAATGGGAGATCGTCGAGAGGAGTTTATGCTTCCATATATACAAGCTTGTCTCATGCCGGTTCTGTTGTGCAATGTAAAACAGAGTTTATATTGATAGGTCTCCATATACCACCTGAGGGATTAGCCACAGGCTCTCGGATCATTAAAAAAAAATATTAAAAATTAAAAAAAAATTTTTTGAGAACACCCCCTGATTAGAATTGTTCCTCTGTTAATAGTATATATAATACAGGAACAATTCTAATCAGGGGGTGTTCTCCAAAAAAAATTTAAAAATTTTTAATATTTTTTTTTAATGATCCGAGGGCCTGTGAGATTAGCATGTTACACCTCGTCTGGGAAACAATAAGGTATAGTATAGAAGTAGACTGTAGACTGTCAATACCGTCAATCTTAACTCCAGAGTCGGGACAGGAAACGACCCACCTGAACCAACACTGATATTCCTGGGCAATGCGTTCCCTAATAAAGAGTTTGTACCACCTGGCGAGAAACAATCCTGTGATACGTCAACCAATGGATTTAGTAGAGAACTTTAATAAATAAGTTTTACCTACATCTTGGCAGCGTGGAATGGTATAACAAAAAGCCAATTTAAGTTAATATGTAACCAGTGGTCTTCTTTGAAAGACTATTGTGTTCTCAACTATGAGGCATCCGTAGGGATCCAATCGTGTCAAGTGGAATCCCGATGAGAATCAGATCACATGACTTTTAATACTAAACATAAACGTCATAAACATGAATTCTGCAATAGGAGAATAAGAATGGAATGCTTCCTTTTGTTTTAAAAAAACATGTAAATGTCATAACCTCTATACTCGCTGCGTCAATATCAGGGGGAAAAAACAGTTGAACACAGGTACCCTCCTACAACCAATATCTGGCCCAAAGCGACTTCTTTATGTTTGAAATCAGACTTGCGTTGTACACGATTTGGCGATGATGATGAACTCAAGGCAGCCACTGTGGCGTGGCTAAGGGGCCAGTCAGAAGAATTCCACAGTCTAAAATACAAATGGGGAAAACTCATCGAGAACCAGAGAAAATATATTGAAAAAATAAATCAATATCACAACAATTGGCTTCTGTTTTATATCCACTTCTATAAACTTATTTACTTCCCCTAGTTGGTAAAATTTGGTTTCAGTCCATTTTGCGTTGTTTTGAAGATGTTGTACTTAACGTAAATGATAATCATCTTGAATAAATATATATATCTAAGGAAAATGTTTCTTTTCGAGAAATCTAACTTTGTTTTGTACCTATCTCTATCCATTCATTAAATCTGTTCCATACAATCGAAGAGATAACTTTGTCATCCTAGCATTTATTTTTATCTTTAAATTTTTCCATATTTAGAAGAGTATTTGTGGGGCCAATGCTATGTATAATGGAGTATCAAAACCAGCTTGATTTGGGATTTAGATTAGATTAGATATAAAAGGTACTTTGTTTATTTAATTCCATTTGCTCTCACTTAAATAACACTCCCGCTTTTCCTTATATATGTGCAAAGTCATAGTTGTAACTGATGTTTGTAGTATATTGTAAAAATCGACAACCTTTTTCTTTTGTGGCATGTTTTTCAAACTTTTATATGTCAAAATACAGCAAATTTTGCAATATTGATAGGAGGTGTGAGGTTTCCAACGATTTGCCTGTTTACAGAGCCTCAATTTGATGGCTAGTAAAAGGTTTAAGCATTTGAACGACGACACCAAATTGTATGGTTTATTACGAGTGTTGAAGATATCCCCTCTACATAAATTCAAAAATTAGGTGTTGAAAGTATTGGCTCAAAATCCTCGAAATGCACGAAAGATATGTTGATCGGTCTCGAAAATGAATGTGAGTAAGGTATCTGGGGTTTAAAAAATCAGAAATCTAATAGTTATGGTTTTGTTTGGTGAAACCTGGGTGTCGGTGATGTAAAAAGTTTTAAAGGAATTCCGTGAACGGTGAGTATATGTTTTACCAAGAATGGTATTCAACACTAGAAACAAGTTCTCATTAAGACCTATCAATATATATCGTTCAAAGCATTACTGCAACCAGAGCGTTACTTAACCTCTCTTAATTTTAAAGTATGGGATTTAATCACACCATACAACCAAGGCTTGCTATAAATAATGATAAACAAAGAGAGGAAAATGTCCTTTATTAAATGCTAACGTAAATGTCAGTTGTGTAGCCCCGCAAATTAGGATAAGGTACACTTTTGTCTGTCCATGTTATGGAGACTTACTACAAGAATTTATTTCAAATGATATTTTATCAAAACCACCGTTAACAGCATTTATATCGATTGTGAAATCCAAAGATACTTCAACTATTATAAATCTAGATACGCACGTTAAGTTGTTTCAAGAGCGCTGTGTTGAAATTTTGAAATGTAGATCTATATCAAACTCACTTGTATTGAATAGTATGCAATTAATACTAATATGAATAACATGCAAATGTACCTCTCCTGCATGTATATGGGCAGGGGGCATCGAATACAATAAATGTTGTCTTGTCTTGCCCTTTTGTTTAATTTAAACGTCTTTCCAAAAAGCGTTTGTTTTTGGGGTACAAACGTATTTAATTGTGCATTATGCTTTCACTTTCATGGTAGAACTCACTGTCGGTTGGCATACAGTAATGTTGAATAGCTTTCTTGATTTAAAATTGTTATCAGAGTTGAAGAGCTTTTCACACAACTATTTTTTGCGAAAGTATTATACTTTTTATATATGGGGCTCTATATCCACCCTCACTACACATTTTATTTATTATTCATGTTTAATTTTATCTGGTGTTACTTTCCAAATGAAATTAAAATGAATTGCCCAAGGTCATCTTTATTGCTAACCCTAGGGTTTGGAAGTTTGGTAAATATATTAAGTTAAGACGTTTTAGAATAGTTGTTCTAGCTAATGGGGTAAGATCCCTTCCGAGCCATTGACTCATTATAACTTGTAATTTCTCTCGACCATTTCTGCTAAGTTGTATTGGAATGTTAAGCCAAGAATAGATAAGGCATTCTAAGTCAAGTCTAGTTAGTAGTCGTTGCAAAGTATCTGTTTCGAATGCTTTAAGTTTTTTTAAAATTTGTGTTAATTTTAACAGAATTATAGCACGCTTTTTCGGTTCAAATTGGATATTTTAAGATATATCAGGATATAGGGACTCAGTTTACTTTTCTACCGATGCAATAATTATTATTCTTAACAATTGAACTGTAATCAACAATAAAAATGTTAAGACGGCCGCTAAGGCCAGCTGTGCACTTAACGGGGAAATTATGGACAGTTGAAAACGGCAAAACTAGTGATGTGTTCAGCTTATCAATTTACTAAAAGATGAACTGAGAACAAAGGATGAAAAGGTAGTTTATCAATCTTGAAAATTAACCGATATAATAACATAGTAACAGAATTTTTATTGGATTAACCAAACAGGCTGCGATTTTCACTCCTCTGGTTGAATATTTCCGATATCATAGTTCATGCTGGTTTATTGCACCGATGCATGAAGTACTTTCCGGTCTTTTAGAATATACTTTATAACCTGAATACGTACATATCTCTTAATCATACTGCAGCATTTCGCCAAGTACAATAGACAGATAAGGTGAAAGTGTATCTCCTTGTCTATAACCATGTGTAATTTCGAAGAAATCAGAGGAAACCAAGGACAAGGGCACTTGCATTGATATTTAAAAAAGAAATTCATATCCAGTATCTAATTGCAGGTCCGATATCGGAGAGCAAAAGAAAATTTTATATAAAAGCCCAGTGAGTGAGTTATTGTTTAACGCCGCTTGAGCAATATTTGAGCCATTACCGGCGATATAAAAGTCCAGTCTACCGAATCGAAAGCGTGACATCAGCTATCACTGGAAAGCGCTCGTAAAACTCTCAACTTAAGTAAGTAATCGAAAGCTTTTTTCGAAGTCAATGAGTTATAATAGGCCTGGTATTTACATACATTATGCACACTATGATGTCACACTGATTTGTCTTGCACATTATACGATATATCTATTTGACATGAAACCTAGTTGATCCTTATTTATTAGTTGTAGGAGCTCCACGCTGTTGCTCTACAGCGCTGTTTCATGCAAGGTGGAATCGTCAAGTGATCGCTTATTTTGTGTTCTGGCCACTTTTGTTACGTCTGCGCTTTGGCTTGTTGGCTGATTGGTGCCCACTGGCTGTGTTTTGGTGATGTGATTCGGAGTTTCCTTCAGGGCTGCATTTTGGAGCTGTTTTGTGTTGTGGCTGGATTTTTAGCAGATATTTGTTTGTGTCTGCAGGTCACAACTCGTTGCATTAATTTAAGATGGCCATTTGTGGTTTGCAAATGATTATAAACTTGTCTTATATGCAAATGCTGCATTTTTTTGTTGATGTTTGAACATGGTTTGGCTTTGCCTATGACTGACCATTCTATGTTGAAATCTGTGTTTCTTCTTTTAATTGTCAGATGTATTTGCTTAATTCTATAGCCTTCTCTTTGGTAGGGTTGTTGTAAGAGGTTTTGTGGTTATTGTATCTGGTTTTGAAATGTGTTTCTGTGAGCCCAACATACTTGACAATGGTTTAAACATATTTCTATTCAAAAGAATCTGGTTCGGTAAACAAGCAACATTGACAATTGACAATTACACCTGATCTGTAAAAACTGATTTTACGCTATACATCTTACCTAGTTCCATTTATCAAATGTTGAGCACTTTCCCCATTCGTAACATGGCCAAACTCCTCAAAACCATTTAATTTTCTGTAATCTCTCTCTGTGTCTCTCTCTATAGATGAAAAATTCACTTACTTATTTATTTAATATTTTATACCGGGGTCGGTTTTAAAACTCGGGACAGTGGGAAACAATCTATTCTAGACTGCTATAGGTTTAGTTAGTCTCCAGGTATATTTTTTTCTGTCTGGGTTTAGAGATCGCCGGGGGTTATCTGACGTTAATTATATCCATATGATTTTTACCTATGTCTGTAAAATTTTCTTTTTAGATTTCTTTTGTTTACAGTTTTGTAACGAGAAAATATATCGCTCTAGAAAATGATCAGGGCATGGGTATTTCCTTGCATTATTGATATTATGCTAACAAGGAAATTTTTAAAGTTTTCCTTTGTAACTTTGCCAAAAAATGGCAAGATCGACAAAAGACCTCGGCCTTGCGGCCCCCTACAAATGAGATCCGGAGGTGCACAGATAGAACGTACATGTATATCCGCTGAAATGCCACTAGTTGGAGATGTGCAGGACACATGGTTGGAAGCCGACGTTTTGTTGAGAAAATCAAGAAGACTAGGATCGCCGAAAGAGCGAAACTGCCTCCGATCAATTTAGGTGCTGCAACACCAACCTTGAAGAAGGTTTACGTGAGACCCAGAACAGACCGGCCAGGCTCCTGGAGAGACTCCGTGAGGACCAAACTCAATGAATTCCTAGGTGTAGTTGCACACTTGTTGAAACTCGGTTAAAACTTGTCGAATTGTGCACTCATTATGTACATTCTTAAAGATGTACTAAATATATGCTTGTGCCTAATAGTGCTAAGTTATGAGGCAGACTTGTTTATATGATCTCAATATTCCCATATACTGTTAAATAGTATGTTGAATAATATTATTTTCTCAAACATTGTTACATTTTTTGCTGAAAAAATTCATATGAATTCATAAATAAAATGGAGGGGCAGTGCTCTTGACCAGTGCAAACAACTTCATGGTACGAGGAACAATCGACCCCTACAAGTGGAGAAGTTTAACAAAACCGTGTTTGTATTGAGTGTCAGTTCGGAAATCCCAAGTCAAAGGAAAGTAGGATAGTGATGACTTGTTATTTCAAACCATTTCATAAACCTGTTTAAACTTGTATACCTTTTTCGGCGTGCTCAGACGTCAGCGACCATGGCTTGTTTTTTTTTAAAGTGGTTAATCATCGACACTTAATAATGAAGAAATGGTCACCGGGTGTAATGTAACATATTTCGTAATTTAAACACCAATATATAATGATAAGATCGATTGCTTATTTGAGTTGAAATTGGCGAATCAGGCCAGGCTCTATTATGGGCTTCACGAATATTATCCAACCTTACAAACGAGCTTTTTCTGAACGCCTCCTGGTTACGATTAAGTTGTGCGCTGTTAGCTTTTGGCTTTTAGCTTAAGCGCTCAGTCTTCCCTAGTCTCATGTGCGTTGGACCGCGACGAGTCTAGGGTCAATTACTAGAAATAACTTTGTAATGAAGTGAGATGCGTTTCCCTGTTAATTTGATTGTCCCTGGTGATATTGTGTGTCACTTGTATTTAATTATTCGGTATTAGGGTGTTCTTCAGTACATTTTTCGCTAATGTAAAAACAATCGGTCTGAGTAATCGGGTAGATTTAAGTTTCGTTTTCACTACTACGTATATAATTTATTGACGTCGTTACCTTGTAGTAATTAGTCTTTTTTGCTACTTCTACTATTCTACTGATACTCACGTTAAGGCCGTACTTTTCTTTAGGAATTTACTTTCTTAGTCTTGTATTTTTCTTCTGTATCTAGCCGTAACTATCAATTTGTAGCAGTAGTCCGATGTCCGGGTTTTTCCATGTGATGGGGCAAAAAGCAATAAATCTGAGGCCTTTGAATGAAAATATGGAATTGTAATCACCATGAAAACGGATTGTAACACGTTCTTTATCAAATACGGTTCGGCTGGAATATGTGTTATAATCAATTTGTTATAAAAAAAGAAATATTGATTTCTGATTTACCCATGGCTCAGCGAATGTATTAACGATTTCATCCTCTGAATACTAGCACTTTAAAGTCAATTTTTGGATTAAAAGCCCTCAATTCATTTTAGTCTATTTTCAAGAAACTATCAATGCTAGGAATCTAAATCTATAAATACCATCCTTGTTAGATTTAGACTTATATGTGTAAATTCTATTGTCCTGTACGTGATTTTCATGACTATTCCCGCTTTGATTACACCTCGTTGTGTTAGCGCTATATAAGCTTTGCTGTTTTCATCGTCGTCGTTGTTGTTGTAATAAAAGACTAATAGGATTTAATAACATAGTGACTATGATATTAAATAATGATTTGTTCTCACTTTGCCACCAGGCCACCAAGGATTAACCGGGATTAAGATTAACAATGTTTATACAAGCACGGGGGTCGTATCAAATGCTGAACTGAGCTCACCCCCTTAATAATATCCATCGTAGTCATTGAATACTGAAATGTGTTCACCACCTAGATAGATGTGAAACATGTTCACTCATACAATTGGTGAGCGATTTTCCGTATTTATTGATTAACTAATTACTACTGATAAGTGATCACTGTAGATACTGATATATAAGAAAGTTCAGATTAAGTCATTCATTGCAAAATGGCAAATGCACAGGTAGACACTCAGTTCATTCCCAACAACCGTGGTGGTAGAAGCCTTGTACATCAAGGTTATAAGTATCGTGTGAAGAGAACCAGAGGTACCAGCATCCACTGGAAATGTTGCTTATCAACATGTCCAGCTACTATCAACACATCCAACGACTACATCACGACAGTTAACAACATCCACAACCATGGTCCAAATCATAGCAAGATCGCGTTTGACAAGTTTTATTCATCAGTGAAGGACATGGTTAAGGAGGACAGCAGATCGATTCATTCAATTTATCTTTCCTGGTTACATGGTATGTATGAGTAGAAGTTTTGGCTGTTTTTACTTCTGATTTAACTTCATTTATATATGTTTATACATTGTATATTACTGTTATACATAATTGGCCCTCTGCCTTGAAACAAAATATATTAACAGTAGAATTATCTTATATTATCATACTGTCCAGACTATTTAATTTAATTTTTATTCTGTTTTCAGAAATGCGGAGAGATGAAGCCGAAGTTGTTGCAGAAGCACCAACGTTCTACAGCGTCCACTCCAATCTCTACCGTGCCAGAGCCAAGGCACTTCCACCTCTACCTAGTCAACGCTCAGAGATCGACCTCCCAGACATCTACACGAAGACCTGGAATGGTGACAACTTCCTGCTCCATTCCCACGACGACATGCTCGTCTTCTCTACTAGATCCAACTTGGAGCACCTTGCAGCAGCTGATACCATATATGCTGACGGGACATTTAATATTTGTCCAAAACTCTTTTACCAATTGTATACCTTTCATGCTTTTGTTGGTCAGAAAATGTATCCCCTTGTCTATGCTCTCATATCTGATAAGAAACAGTGTACATATGTTAAATTGTTCAATATTGTAAAGCAGAAATGTGTTGATCTCCATCTCCAGCTGCATCCCAGTTACATGATGACAGACTTTGAAACTGCTGCCCAAAATGCTGCCGTGAATGTGTTTAATTGCGAACCCAAAGGTTGCCTTTTCCATTTTAGACAATCCATCTGGAGAAGTGTTCAACGGTTTGGCCTACAAGGCAAATTCTCCTCTGATCCTGTGGTGAATCTTTTTGTTCGCCGTGCCTCTGCTCTGCCTCTCCTGCGACTGTGTGACATCGACGACGTTTGGCTTCACGCTTTGGAAGAAGTCGACATGACCGACCCCTCCAGTTCGCAGACTACATGACGGAGACGTGGGTTGAGGCTCCTGGCTGAGCCATGTGGAACCACTTCAACAACGACGGTGCCAGAACAACCAACCACGTTGAGGGATGGCATTCCAAATTGAACAAATCTGGACCCTGCCATCCAAACCTCTTTAAGTTCATAAGCTTAATTCAGAAGGAACAATCATGCAATGAGATTGTTATGTGTCAACTTGCTGCAGGTGGACGTCAGCCACCACGGAAGAAGTATAGGGAGTTGGACCAGCGCCTGCGAAGGGAGGAGGACTCTCTCCTAGCTGGCACCAAAACTCCAACTGAATATGCAGATTCAGTATCTCACCTTGTTGGACTTTGAAGTTTATCTACATGTGTCTGAATCTCGTGCTATAATGAAATTGAATTCAATGTATAATGAATTTATATATCATGAATGTGAAATGATGTCTCAAATATATTGAGATGAAATGTATCTGTATATGAATGTCCAAGTATGTCTCAATTATATTGTGAATGTGAAAGGAGAATGTTAGAATTTAGAATAAAATGCCACCTCTATTGTTTTACCAATTAGCATGCATGACCAACTTTGCCACCGAGAACAATAGGTGGTGGCAAAGTGAGAAGACGCCTAAATAATACCTCAATGATAAAACATACTACCTTAATCATATAAAATAGTTTTTCAATGAGACAACATAGTAAATAGACATGGTAACTAGATGATATACCATTGTTATTAGATAATGTAATACTGTTATTAGATAATATAACTTAGTAACGAGTTGATATAACATAGAATCCAGATGATATAACATATTAACTAGATATAACATAGTAACTAGATGATATACCATTGTTATTAGATGATGTAATATTGTTATTAGATGATATAACTTAGTAACGAGTTCATATGACATAGTAACCAGATGATATAACATAGTAACTAGATATAACAGTAACTAGATGATATACAGTCAGACCTCGATAATCCGAACACTTCCGTTTTTCATCAAAAACGTTCGGATAGTGAAACGTTCGGACTACTGAAACGAACCAAATCTACAGACAGACGAATATTACGAATATCTAATGAGTTATATTTCATATACACATAACAACTGGGATCATTGCACAAAAGCATTTCTGGACACTCACTCAGGTTTGAAGAATTTGCGATTACAGATCAATTTATTACAATCACAAACTGCTGACACGCTCATCTCCCGTGCCAATCCACTGTCATTGATGTTGATTACCGAACGCTTTGATGAACAGTCGGATTAATGAAGCAGAAATAGCTGTTATTAACTAATCCGTTACAGCTAATTAGCGTTTGGATACGGAGACTGAATCAACGGATTAATGAATCAACATTTAATGAGTTTATATAGAGATTAGTTTGGTTACAGCTTGCTACCGTTCGGATACTGCGAGATTCGGATTATCGGTGGCCGGATTATCGGGGTCTGACTGTACCATTGTTATTAGATGATGTAATATTAGTTTTAGATGATATAACTTATTAACGAGTTTATATGACATAGTAACCAGATGATATAACATAGTAACTAGATGATATACCATCGTAATTAGATGATTTAATATTGTTATAAGATGATACAACACTGTAACTAGATGATATAACATTGTTATTAGATGATATAACATAGTATCCAGATGATATAACATAGTAACTAGATGATATTCCATTGTTATTAGATGATGTAATATTGTTATTAGACGATATAACTTAGTAACGAGTTGAACATAGTATCCAGATGATATAACATATTAGCTAGATTATATAACATAGTAACTAGATGATAAACCATCGTTATTATTAGATGGTGTAATATTGTTATTAGATGATGTAATATTGTTATTAGACGATATAACATAGTAGCTAGATGATATACCATTGTTATTAGATGATGTTATATATTGTGATTAGACGATATAACATAGTAGCTAGATGATATATCGCTGTTATTAGATTATGTCATATTGTTATAAGATGATACAACACTGTAACTCGATGATATAACATTGTTATTAGATGATGTAACATTGTTATTAGATGATATAACATAGTAACTAGATTGCATTTCATCGTAATTTGATTATATTACGTAGATACGGTGATACAAAATAGTCTAGATGGTATAACACATAATCTAGTTGGATTATAATAGTAAACTAACAAAGTAACTAGATAGAATCTATAAATACCATCCTTGTTAGATTTAGACTTATATGTGTAAATTCTATTGTCCTGTACGTGATTTTCATGACTATTCCCGCTTTGATTACACCTCGTTGTGTTAGCGCTATATAAGCTTTGCTGTTTTCATCGTCGTCGTTGTTGTTGTAATAAAAGACTAATAGGATTTAATAACATAGTGACTATGATATTAAATAATACCTCAATGATAAAACATACTACTGTGACGACCATGCAATGATAGCCTCTTGTCAGGATGGCTAATTCTTCTCAAACAATTAATACTTCAAGGCAAATGATAACTCAACAAATGGTTTTAAAGTTCAATAACGATTTTATTTGGTGATGAGACACCCAACTGAAAAGTATGTATATGAAGATTCAATCGAGATCACAGAATAACAATAATTGTATTATTGCTTATCACAGAATCTTATTCACACAACACTAAACAATAAATTGTAACACTGATATTTATAAGAATCGAACGTATAAACTATGGATAAACACAACACTTGTATAAGAAATATGAGATCTATCTACTTAACACCCCATAGGTTTACATAACTTTATCAACTTTATGTATTTCAACTATATGATCTTTAAATGCTTTATAATGAACTTATACTTTATGTACCGAATCTTATAACATCAACAATACCACAGATTAATATCAACAAACTTCTGAGATCAATCCGTATAGATTATGTTTGTATTGTAATTAAACAATGCTTATGATGAAAGAGATATTAACAATAGACAACAATAAACTTCAACAGTATATCTCAATCAGTCACTACCTGAAATATCTCAACCTTGACAACTGTAATGGAATTCACAGTGATCAACTTTATATTCAAAAAACTATAATATCACTAAAGTACAGTTATTTATCATATCCAACAACTGTAAGACTCTATCTGTAAGAACCACTGAGAAACAGATAATCTCACAAAATACTACTTCTAATATCACAGAAATTTACCCTGTAATATGTCAACAAATACTTCCAAGTTGAACCGCTACAGCTACGTTACTGTATTTATCATATTTCAACGTGAAACAATCTCAATATTCAATGCACCCTGAGTTTAACTCAGTCTGCAACATTCATTAAACTTTGTGAGAATACAACCCTGAACACTCCGGTAAAACTTTAATATGAGCGCGAGTGTTCGCTAATAAATTATCCGCGAAAAACACAATACTACTTCATCCTAACGTTAATTATGTGAATCTGAAATATTACGCTACTATAATAACCCTCTAAAATTTCTGATTAACCCAACTAACCTCTCTAATGACGAGTGACACTAACACGACCTTTGCACTACGGTGATGACAGGCTAATCTGGGCCAGTCGACTGGCACCTCTATTTATAATCTACTATTACGTCACTTCACAATATCTAGTGGAATCGGGTGGAACTTTGTGTAGTCTTGAGGAATCTTGCGAAGTTGCGCAGAATCTTATGGAATTAGTGGAATATTGTGGAATATGGGCTTGTGGAATATGCACCGAGTGACGTACACCCGATGAAGATGACAGAAATGTCTATGAAAATTACCAAAATACAATCTATTTTAACTACTGAGGCCCTAAAATAGCATAATAATTCATTTATAGGCAATGATATAATCCTAACCATGAATAAATAGAAGATCTAAGTTTGACATATTCACTATCGCGTAACTTACCCGCGAAAGTTTGACAGCTGTGACCCGGAAGTAAACAATGCATGACCTGGGTCAGAGGTCAAGGTAATTTGACATGAAAAGTTATGCTAGTTGCGAACACGAGGAGAGTTTTGAGAGGTAAACAAAAGATATTAATGTTGAATTACGATGTTAATATTTACTGATGGCATAGGAGAGTTGAAGAGAAATCTTTTAGTGACATTTACATTTATCGGAAAGTATGATAATGTACGACAATTAGAAAATAGGGTCAATTTGGAAACAATGTGAAAAGATTTACGTTACTGATAAAAATGCTAATCAGAATGTGTGAATTAAAAAGTCGGTTCCTCACACTACCTTAATCATATAAAATAGTTTTTCAATGAGACAACATAGTAAATAGACATGGTAACTAGATGATATACCATTGTTATTAGATAATGTAATACTGTTATTAGATAATATAACTTAGTAACGAGTTGATATAACATAGAATCCAGATGATATAACATATTAACTAGATATAACATAGTAACTAGATGATATACCATTGTTATTAGATGATGTAATATTGTTATTAGATGATATAACTTAGTAACGAGTTCATATGACATAGTAACCAGATGATATAACATAGTAACTAGATATAACAGTAACTAGATGATATACAGTCAGACCTCGATAATCCGAACACTTCCGTTTTTCATCAAAAACGTTCGGATAGTGAAACGTTCGGACTACTGAAACGAACCAAATCTACAGACAGACGAATATTACGAATATCTAATGAGTTATATTTCATATACACATAACAACTGGGATCATTGCACAAAAGCATTTCTGGACACTCACTCAGGTTTGAAGAATTTGCGATTACAGATCAATTTATTACAATCACAAACTGCTGACACGCTCATCTCCCGTGCCAATCCACTGTCATTGATGTTGATTACCGAACGCTTTGATGAACAGTCGGATTAATGAAGCAGAAATAGCTGTTATTAACTAATCCGTTACAGCTAATTAGCGTTTGGATACGGAGACTGAATCAACGGATTAATGAATCAACATTTAATGAGTTTATATAGAGATTAGTTTGGTTACAGCTTGCTACCGTTCGGATACTGCGAGATTCGGATTATCGGTGGCCGGATTATCGGGGTCTGACTGTACCATTGTTATTAGATGATGTAATATTGGTTTTAGATGATATAACTTATTAACGAGTTTATATGACATAGTAACCAGATGATATAACATAGTAACTAGATGATATACCATCGTAATTAGATGATTTAATATTGTTATAAGATGATACAACACTGTAACTAGATGATATAACATTGTTATTAGATGATATAACATAGTATCCAGATGATATAACATAGTAACTAGATGATATTCCATTGTTATTAGATGATGTAATATTGTTATTAGACGATATAACTTAGTAACGAGTTGAACATAGTATCCAGATGATATAACATATTAGCTAGATTATATAACATAGTAACTAGATGATAAACCATCGTTATTATTAGATGGTGTAATATTGTTATTAGATGATGTAATATTGTTATTAGACGATATAACATAGTAGCTAGATGATATACCATTGTTATTAGATGATGTTATATATTGTGATTAGACGATATAACATAGTAGCTAGATGATATATCGCTGTTATTAGATTATGTCATATTGTTATAAGATGATACAACACTGTAACTCGATGATATAACATTGTTATTAGATGATGTAACATTGTTATTAGATGATATAACATAGTAACTAGATTGCATTTCATCGTAATTTGATTATATTACGTAGATACGGTGATACAAAATAGTCTAGATGGTATAACACATAATCTAGTTGGATTATAATAGTAAACTAACAAAGTAACTAGATAGAAACTAAGCAACATGATATTACATGTATTCGGTTTGTTCTTATACAGAGAAACGCTAGAGCGTATACGGATCATGATATCAAAAGAAAGATTATCAAGGTTCTTTTAATATCAAAAAGGTGTATTTTCGAGTACTTCTTTAGTATATTCCTTTGCCGGCAGTATATTTCTTGCTTATGTAACATGCATAAACATATAACTCAGTTTACGAGATATTCATTTGTCATTTTCTAAACACAAATCATTTGTTCATTTTCACAATTATTGATTTCTCTTTTCTTGTTTTTTAAGATATTAAAAATTCTTCTCAAGTTCTTTTACATTTATTTTTGCTTTCATGTGTTTATATCCTTTGTAATGGAAGTCGATTTCGTATTACTCTGCTCATTGTCAATGCCGGCCATGTTACTTATAACATCGAATCTCTTTTGTATAACTGCCATGATTATTAGACACCGGGAAAACCTCAAACCAACGCTCGTTACATACATATGTATTCGCTATTCTTGATGTGTAGCACGCATTTGTATAATTAGGAGATAAATAAACTGTGTTTGGAATATAACGGAATTATAATAGCTCTGAAACCTGTTTAGATTAATAATTGATAAGCGAGTTTTCCTTCTTTGAAGGAATACTTTTTGAATAGGCGATTTCGTATAGTTTTATTGTGCATATTAAAGCATTTGTAATGATTGCATTGTTTGATACAAAGAAAATCAGATTAATTCGTCCGTTTGATTTATAATAATGTCCCTGATATGTCGCCACTGTCAAGTTCATCGTTTACCGAGAACGTTACCTGGTGGATGTATGAGCTTCTTTTAGGTATTAACTGAGTTTCTTACTGTTAAAACCCGTCCATTTGTTACTGTCGATATAGAACACCGTCATTATATTCATAGTTGTTATTGCTCGTTTGAAATGCCCTCCAATTAATCTTAAGTGTAAGGTAAGGTGAACTAGGGTTAAACAATCAAAGACAAATTGTGATTAGTGTCTAATAAGGCTATTCTTTACCAAATTAATTTATTTACGGAATTTACCCCCATTTCTTAAATATTTGCTTTTCTCTTGTAATAACAGTTGGTAGAAGTTTAAAATTAATAAAAACTACATTTTTTCATTTTCCTAAAAGGTGAAAGGTGCAAACTGAATCACAAGAACAAAGTGATATTTATGATCAGTTGTTGTTCCACACTTCATACTTGGCATTATCCTGGAATGGAAAATGTAGGCTTTTACGATGATCTTTTAGCATTGTATTTTTCATTTTCAACCAACATCTTAATAACTACAGACATTTGTCTGTGGAAATGTCTGTCTGGGGAAATCGTCATATCTTTGATATCATCTCTAATAGCCAATTTGCACATTATCTTTCCTCTAACATTAGCTAAAAAGAAGCGTTCAACTGAGTATGATTTAAAAAAAAGATTAGTAAGGAATACTAAGGATGTGTGTAAACTCAAATGCAAGAGTATAAACGATTATTTCTGATTGATGGTAGTTTAATTCAACGCTCTTTTGACTATTTTTTTCTATACACTAAATATAATATACATAGATTGGACTCGTAAACAGATATATCTGTTTGTGAAGTTTTTTTATAGGGTTGAGGATCAAATACCACAATATGACCAATTCAACATACAGTCCTTTACTTTAACATATTATGCACAAATATATCAATATATCACTTTTGCTTATGATTATCAAAAAGGCTAAACTGGTGACTAATAAATTTGCAATTTTGTCTCTGCTAAACTGATAAGACATTATAGATGAACAATTTTGTTTAAGCAAAAAAAGCAAAAAATGCATAAAAATATCAGTGAAAGCATTGCTGCAAAAGGTCAGTGAACTAAACTGATGTCAATATTGCTTGATGTTGCAGGGATTGGGAAAGGCAGGGGCCATGGGCCATTTTGCACATTGGATGAAAAAATGGCCCATTCAAATAAGAGATTATACCATTGCTACTAAGGGGAATGGCCCATTCAAATAAGAGATTATACCATTGCTACTAAGGGGAATGGCCCATTCAAATAAGAGATTATACCATTGCTACTAAGGGGAATGGCCCATTCAAAATTCTGAAAACGACTAAAAACTTTATAAATGGCCCATTGTCAAGGGTGTCTTTCCCAATCCCTGTGTTGTCACAATTTTGCTCCACTGCTTGAGAGATTCAACATTATTTACAAAAATATTTAAGCATTAATTATCACAGGCATGATTTTTTCTTATTACAAAAAAAATACAAATCATGGAGAGTAAGTGACACAGTACATACAAAGAAAGAAATCTTGGTAAAAATTGCAATCTACTTATGCTGTTCCAACCAATTATGCAGAGATGCAATTGTCTCTTTTTGTGATGTTTTTCTTCGTTCAAGATCTGACAAGGAAGTCCAAGGCTTCACAGAGAACCAAATGGGGTTTTTCGCAAAATAACTGTTACTGACATCACATCTCCGCTTTAAACAATTCACGGACAAACAAGAACATGATTCATCTTCCTGGCAGCCACAAACATCACAGCCAGACTCATGGTATTTTCGCTTTGTTCCTTTTTGGTTTGAAAACTGTTGTGTTGAGGGATCCACTACTTTCTCGTGTTGCATAAACCCATCTGATAGGGAATGTGCTGTAGACTTCCTTTTTTTGATAGAATTGATCTTTGATTGACCATGTGACTGTTCTGTTAGGTCAATCACTGGTTCTGATTGTGAAAAGTATTTAGAGTTCTCTTCTGTAAAAGATGATATCTTTATGAAACGTCTTTCCAAATTGGTTACACAAGTTTTGGTACTCCTTACTTCCTTGTGTTCACCATCACTGCCATGTGTTTCAGTTTTTGGATCAGTTATCTTCTGTTCTGACTGAGTATGCAGATTAGTTCTTTTCTTGTTGTGGACTGTTGTCCTATTTGTCAATGGTTTAACCCTCAAACATTCCACTGACTTTGCCCTAACCTCAAAATTGTCAGATTTTGCATTTCTCTTCGAGCATTTCTCATGTGAAACATCTACAATTGTTGAATTTAACTTTGTTCTATTGACCTTTGAAACTGGTTTCTCTGATATGCAAGTTTCGAAATGTTTATCCTTTATTCTAGTCAATCTTTTTTCTAGATATTTCTTCCGTCTAGAACCATCCTCAATTATTTTCAATTCCTCCTCTTTGGTTTGTTCATCCTCAAGAAACTTCTTGTGTTCAGAAATTTCATAGACATTATCAAGTGAATGTTTGGCATTGTGGGATTTCCTCATTTCTTGGGACTGCTTAGATCCATGGGATTTTCTTGTTTCAGGACCAACAGTTTGCTGATGTTCTAAAGAGTGTTCGGAGTTATGAGATTTAGTCAGTTCAGCAGAACTCTGAGCTGTTTCTCCAGAGTGTTCTTTCTGGCTTGAAGCAAAGATGTCTTCTTCACTTGGTAAAAAAGTTTCATATGACATACCCTTCCCCTCCTCAAGTGGACACTGATTCTCTTCACTGGGACTTAAAATATCTTCAAATGGACTGAGAACATCTTCACTTTGACAATCAGGCTCTCCTATAGGACTGGAAGCATCTTCACTTTGAAAATCAGGTTCTCCTATAGGACTGGAAGTGTCTTCACTTTGAAAATCAGGTTCTCCTATCGGATTGAGAACATCTTCACTTTGACAATCAGACTCTCCTATAGGACTGGAAGCATCTTCACTGTGATAATCAGGTTCTCCTATAGGATTGAGAACATCTTCACTGTGACAATCAGGTTCTCCTATAGGATTGAGAACATCTTCACTGTGACAATCGGGTTCACCTATAGGACTGTAAGCATCTTCACTTTGACAATCCGGTTCTCTTATAGGACTGGAAGCATCTTCACTTTGACAATGAGGATCTCCGATTAAACTCTGAGTATCTTCATCTTCTTCAACTGGAGCTTGAGTTTCCTCATTTGAAAGCTGAGTGATTCTGTTTGGACAATGAGTCTTTTCTGGAGCTCTGTTGCTTTCCAGATGTTCATCAAGAGATTCAGAGGGGTCCAAAACTATCGGCGCCTCTGATGATGAAACCAAACCATCATCAGATAAACTGTTCTTGATCGTAGTTACAGAATGGTTTTCAAAATGTTTATTTTGAGTTTCACAGTTTTCCACTGCCACAGGGTGTTTTGAGGATAGAATTGAATCTGTAAAACTAACAGGTTTTTCATTTATGCTAGTTTTGACAATGAATTGACATTTTTTCAGGGTTTTCACTTTATTATCTGCGAAAGCAACACCGCAGATGGGATCATCCCTGATTGCAGGACTCATAGATTTTGATTGTCTTCTTGAAGTATTTGGAGAAGTACCTGCATCCCTCCTGATTAGTTCATCCGTATCAATTTCTGACAAATCAGTACAATAAACAACTGTCTCTCTATCTGTTCTCCTGACTGGTATAGAAGCACTGACGTGGTCTCCTGATGTATTAACCTCCTCAGTTCCTACATCTTCACAACAATCACCTGCAGACTCATACAGATACAAATAGTTTCCTGACTCAGATTTTTCCATTAACAAGGAATGCCTATTTCTATTTTCTTTATTGCTTTCATTGTAGTTGAACAGTACTCGGGGCACAAATCCTTGCGAACCAAAATCTTCATCATTGTCTTCACTGCAGTTGTTTCTCACAGATTCTTGTTCATGCATCTTGACACAACCATCGTTTGGTGAAGGTTGATTTGAACAGTCATTCATAGATACTTCTGTGCAATGTGAAATTTTTGTTTGAGACTTTTCAGAACAGCTCTCTTTGTCTGGGGAATCAAAATGTACACCTTTTAAAACAGGTTTTCTTAGGATTGGATTTGACCTTTGTTTCCTTAATGTTGGTTTCTTCCTCTGACTATTAGAAGTAAAACTATTTATCCAAGTCTGTCCATCATTATCTGAGCACACTCTCAATCTATTGTTCCTTTCAACACAGTACTGATCAAACACACTCATGTCTGCTCTGGACCTCAAGCAAACATTAAAAGGACCCTTTGAATCTGCAGAAACTATAGGCACAATAGATGCTGGTCGAACCTGTGAAACAAATTCCTCCAGTTCTGCATAGGAACTATGATCAGAATATGGCACAACAAATACATCATCCTGATTGGCGAAAGGCTGGCCACCAATCCCGGTGTAGATGGATGTTGGCAGAATGGCAATTGTCGGATGAGTTGAGTTCCATTTGGCCATGTTCCTCTTACAGACCATCTGGAAGGGCACAGTTCTGATCCTACAGCTCGGGTCCTGGACCTTCAACACCCTGGGCATCTCAAGCAGCTCAGCAACTTCATACATTGGGCCTGACACCGATATCCATTCCTGAAGCTCCTGGGCAAGCCACACAAGAAGATCTTCTTTGCCCAGCTTCCTGACACCAATAACTATGTCATGGTCTGGATGGTTGTTGATGATTCTGAGAATCTCTTCACGAACAATTTCTCGGGAAGGAAAGATACACAGTGGACTGCAGAATGTATTATCCAGGTATACAACATCTATGTTGGCAATATGGGAGGAGAGAGGGCTAGTTGCTTCAAACATGCTTGGGTGGTATCTGCAAAACAGCAAAAGGTAGACTGATCGATACTCATTTATATGTAGAGATCAATTCCTTATTTAGATTAACACACATATTGTAAACTCAACTAGAATCAATGCTACTTACTGGTAAATCTATTATCTGCTGCTTGTAATGTTTTGTATATGTAAAGCATAAGCAGGGCTCTCTTTTCATCGTGTATATATTAATCTAGCAAATAATCAAAACTAAATTTGTTGAGCTGAAAAATAATTTTTACTTTTATTTAAACATGACCATGTTATATTCTTGATACTGATTGTTTCCTTTTTTCTATGTTCAAAGTTACTTATAATTTTGCAAATCACCTGGGGAAAATCACAGGGAAAATACATATTTTGTTTACAAAGATTAAGCCCCATTGTGAGAAAGGTATTGATAAATAATACCAATCTCAATAAAATCAGCTCGAATTCAACAATTCTACTTTGTTGCTTTTGATGTGGCTGCTTTGGAGTCATTTTAATTTTGCTCCAGCCAATCAGCAATGAGGCTGGTAAATTCCTGCAAAATTTGACAATGAAACAAGTCTGGAAACTAAGGTAGTTGAAAAGATCAGTGACAAGGTAACTTGACAGGATCCAATTATTCAGTACTCAGATGAAAACCACACCAAAGTATGAGCGGTAACTTCAACCTGACTTGAATGGAATTGTTCATTTTACTTAACTGTTTGAAGAAGGGGTTAACAAGTAACATTTGTGGCAATGAGACATAGAGCGTACCTCACTGCATTTCAAGAAACAAATTTGCTGCTAATGGCTGAAATATTGCCCAAGCGGTACTAAACAGTAACTCACTCACTCAAGAAACAGCACTGATGAGCAACAAGTTTTGAACTGATTTCAATGAGATTGATATGGTAGTGAATCTAAATAATCGTAAGGGCGTAAGTGGGTTTCTTTGGGGTTTACTCAAGTTTAAGGTTTAAATACTGACTCACATTTTGTCAAATTCCTAATTTGATGTTTATTTTTTAACTTACAATGCATATTATGGCTGGCACAGTCAATATGACGCACATTGCTAGTCAAATAATATGTCAAAACACTCATTACCAACCTAAAATCGCCTGTATGGAGAATTGTTCCAAACTCTCCTTGAAAAAGAAACATCGCTGCTCCAGGGCAATGGTTGGCATCCATGACCGTCACTGTATACGTCTTCTTGGTCTCTTCACGAGTGATAATATGTGATTCATTGACCTCCAGAGGTCGCAGAATGGATGGGTCCAGACCATGTCGCTTCTCCAATAAGGTTGCAGTGATTTCAGTGCAGTAAATTGGAAAAGCCCATGAGGATGTAAGGCCAGCAATATGGTCACCGTGGAGATGCGTCAGGAAAAAGGTCAAACTGGTATACGGGAGATTTCGAATTTTCCAGAAGTCCACAGCAATATTTGTACCTGGTAGAATGGCGCCATTCATGATGAACTTCTGAAAAATATTTTAACATTACAATCCATTTGAGGAAAAAAAAATATAATTAAGCACCTAAATGTTTTTGATGTTTTATAGAGGATAATAATCTGCTCTGTTTAATCATGTAATTGTTGTTATCACATGCATTCAATGAACATTAACTTTTTAATCTGTGAAACAAATGAAAACAACGATGAACGTACCAAATATATTTATTGAGTCATCTGAACTTGATGACATTCAGTTTAGTTTAAACATTATAATCCCTAAACATAAAAATTTGCAACATAACAGAAATACAACCTTTCTGAAAACGTATTGTTTTCAACGCTATCAAATTCTTTACCGTGGTATTACTAGGCTACCATTAGATGTTTTAAAAGATTTCAACTCGCGCCCAGGATAAGGGAAGTAACTCGTATTTCATATAAACATAAAAAGACGAAATAGGATTAACTATTTTCTTATAATAGAAGCACCAATCAATGTTTCTAGTTTGCTGAGAAACTCCAAGTATTCCAATTTTACAAATTTACAAACCTACTTTGAACTTAACACAGTAAACAAGAAGCTATGAACTTAACCAAAATAGCCAAGTTGCAAAAATTATTCGCCTCGGGTTGCATCAAAATATTGAGTTCCGCTTCCGGTTTATTTCGGCTGCATGGACTGGAGTTAATTTCAAGTTGACAGAAACCTGAAGGTAACAATTTGATCGATTTCATTTGTTATATGGTAAAACAAACGTTATCTTTCAGTAACTGCCGATCATCATATTCCTGTCCGCCAGTTGTAGCAAGGTGTTATAAATTATCTTATTATATTTTTATTTCATGTTTGATGTCAGAATAAGAACTCACTCACTCACCAAGTCTGTTTTGAGTGTTTTTGAGCACTGCACTTTACTGGCCGCTACTGATTTACAACTGCAACATGTAACCAACCCTTACTCTAGATTAACTAACTCTAAAAGATCGTCGATAGGGATCCAAGGGTTGGAAAAGAGAGTCTATTTTGGGGCTATAAAAGAGTCTGTCTTAGCAGGAATTAAATACAGCTGTGTCGGGTAAAGATACGCGGAGGGGAAAGATAAGCACTCGCACAAAACTTAGCCTACTAAATCAGCATGAGTGTTAGCTTGTAATAGATTGATGTCTTTGAATCTTTACGCAATTAATGAGCCACTCCGTGATTTTCATAACCTATTATTTACCTTTGATACGAACCTAAATGTCTTATGTGGTGATATAAAATCAAAACATCTTAACCTTTCATGTCCTAAAGACACAGATATGACAAATACTCGTTTCCCATGAAAATCTATAAACAGACTTATAAATGCACAGATGTGTAGATATCACGTCCAATATACATGGATACTAGTTATATACCGTATTTCCTCGAATAGACGCCCCCGGCGTCTATTTATTCAGACCCCCTTTACCCCCGGCGTGTAATCGAGGCCGGCGTCTATTAATTTTTTAATAGGAAATTCTGTGCAGACGGAGTATACATTATTTGCATTCAACTACGGATCATTAATTAATCAACTTATCACCCGGCATGTATTCGAGACCCAGCGTGTATTCGAGACCCGGCATGTATTTATTAAAACAGCCATACCCCCGGCCTCTATTCGAGGCCCGGCGTCTATTCGAGGAAATACGGTAACCTAACAAACACAATCAACTCCTAACTGCCCTCCTGGCTGTTTAAGATAAGTCTCCAAAATTACGTTTGACTATTTGACGCGTGCCACTGTCCGGTTTTTGATCATAATTGCGACGTTCTACCTTCATATTGTCACTGTAAAAAACCATTAAGCTTTAAAATGTGTATTTTTGGTAACAGTCGATACTTCGCGATCGAATGACACTATTGATTAAGTTTTGCATATATGACTCCAACAACTCACAGAGTGGCTCTTTAAAAAGATTTCATGAATTGTTTTGAAAGGTAAAAGGGACTTAAATGTTGATTAGTCGCACAAAAGAGTGACAAATTCGTAAAAACTGACAAAATTCATAGCAAACATGGCGTCATCAAACAGTTTGCCTTCTCACATAACAATTGTTGATGGAAACCAAAATATTCATTTGACTTTCGGTTTGTCCCTACCTAAACTTCGGAAAACAGTTTTAAAATCTCTCAAAATCATAATAATAAAAATGTTGGGTGTATTTAAACTCTGCCAGCGTATCTTTAGCCTACGCATGCCTACCTATGAAAGTCGTTTGAAAACTTTCAATATTACTGACAAACGCATTTCAACATCTATATTATAGATTAATATCATAATTGAAGCTTTAAACTTTAACAATGATGTTGTTTTTATCCCATACTGTATTTTTCTCGGAAGAATGAACATGTATCTCTCAGGTGCGTAGCTTTACCTGACAGCACTGTACCTAAACAGATAGTATGAAATTAAAACAATCGTTATGTGCCCGCTGAAATGACGTCTTCCTGAGATATTTATTGTATATAGTGAGCATTCTGTGTGTAATGTATTGTTGCAGCCTTAGAAACAGTGGTATTCTATTTATTTTTTTGAGGTGGCAGTTCAATTTGACACTGTTTGTTATCGTCCTGCACTGACTGTCAAACACAACAACACAACAGCTTGATTGTCACACTTTTTCAACATGTATATATGAATATCAATGTCATCTTGTCATATAGTTGTGTTATTATTTTTTGGAATGTTGCATATTTGAATAAAAGGCATTTACTGAAGAGGAATTTTAATTTGATATTTGGAATTTTAAATTTTGAGCACTTGGATATCTTCTTTGATTTTGTAACTTTGGTAATGAACAGAATGTCTTAAGACTTAAAATCAGTATATATCCCTCACCCTGGCTCCGGAAATACTAATAGTTAGGGACTTTTGTTGTATATTAGTAGGTCGTAAAATGTCCTTCATGTGTCTCATGAGAAGAATTACCTTTTTTGTCTTATATTATCTTTGAGTCAACACTGCAACTTCAAAGTTCCAATAAGAATCTTACTATTTTACCAGGTATTTGAGAAAAGCAGTGTAATGTAGAACATATGTTCAATATTTCTGGACATGTGTAATGCACATTTACAATCTTTTTCAAATTACTGATTGTGAAGTATTTTTCAGCAAAGTCAATCGTCTATAACGACATTTGAAAGTTATCAACGACCATTAATTGGATTGACAGGGAAATGTTTAAGTATGTTGTACCAAGTGATTTTCTTACAGGAGCACACATTTCAGCTATTCTTTTTAAGAAAAATAGCACATGGAGCTTTTATGTAGAGAATAACTTCGATCTGGGAAAATTGGTAGACACATCATGTCTTTCCCAGCATTATCGTGATGGTCAATAGTTTAACGATAGTAATATTCAAAAACAATTGATAGCGTTGACAGCATGTCTCACTATCAATGGTTAAATGGTTAAATTACTTAGGCAAGCACAGAGAAGTAAGGGGAATGGTGCAAGCCTTAGCCTAGCTAGTCTTAGGGTTGCAGTGAGGTATGCCTTGTGGTGGCTGTTGATTTAAGTTCAAAACATGGGGTAAAAAACATCATTAACATGATTAAATTTGCCAATATTATCAGGATGGTTTCACAATCATTGTTTTTATCTAGAAGACTCTGCAGAGCGGATGGCCTCCAACTACGCCCAGCGGATGGGTCGTTTGGCAGCCAGAATATTTGGAGACGTTGCAAGACCAACAAATGAAACCTCGATGAGAGTGGTGAAACTGATGAGTAAGCAGCCAGCAAACCTTGACCCTGAGGTGGTCAACTACTACCCTCGCTACAAGGAAACTAACGGGCTTATGCTCAAACTCAGACAAGTGGGTTTGTTCAGGTAGGCAGTTTGTTCATATAAAAGTACATTTTGAATCCCTAATCTATATGAATTCCTTGAGTATTAAACTTTAGACATGTTTTTATATTAATTAAAGGATTATCCGAAATTGTTTACATACCTTTTCATTGAAAGTACTGTGTTTGTCTTGGAGGCTAAAGTTTTCCAACATTAGCATATTAAATGTAAAACTGCTAGAAATATTTCATAAATAGTTTTAAGGTGTAATTTAATTTCGAAGAATTTTTTTGGAATAAATTTCGATGAACTTTGGTATCGACATATTATTCTCATGTTTGACAGAGATGAACATTTAGACTTCAAGGATGAGATGAAGAGGTTGAGAGCTCTACGAGGAAAGGTAAAACCGAAGAAAGGAGAAGGCAAGCGAGCAATGAAGAGGAAATGAACCTTCTCTCTGAAAGAATGTGTGTGATTTCTGTGTGTGATAGAACCAAACATTTTCAAGACCATGAAAAAGTCTTGGACAAAGTGTAAATAATAATTTCATGAGGCCAAGGATAAATAAGACTTTCAGGGGTACCAAATGGGATTCCTGACGCCTCCTATGTTTACTCATGAATTCAGCCCATAGGCTACTAACCCTAGTTGGTTATGATTTTTAATGTACCTTTGAAATATAGATCTATTATTTAAAATCTAGCTAAATTGTGTAATAAAGTGAAATGAGTAGTCATTACTACCAAACTTTATTCAAGCAGAACCCTGTTGTAAAGTCTCCCAAGTCTCAATGTAAACAATATTTGAATTTGGTTACCTGCTAAAACACAATTTCTTTATCTATATAATCACGTTTACATTGTATTGTAATAAAGCAGTAAACATGTGACTCATCGTTACAATCTTTGTGTTTTGTGATTTATTCTGAAGCAGTGGCTCCTATCAAAGAACGACGAAAGTCTGAAACGTTGTCACTGTTCCAGGTGAAGTTTCTGCTGAAACTTGCCAAGTTTTTTATTTGCTAACAAGAAATATTGTAATTCAGTTCAAAAGCCCCTCTCTCAACAATTTCAAACAATTAAGAGCCCCCATTCTTTCTTCACACTTTCGTACATGCTATAATGAGGTACTGTTTCTTCACTTAAAACCAAACATGCCCCAAATATCTTTCATTTTAATGTGGATAAAGTATCATTGTAGTTGAATGTCTGATCACTGATGGCTGGGCATTCATGTGAGCTTGTAGTTTTTTTTAGCTAGTTAAAGTCACGGATTATTTGACTATATTAGTTACGAACTCTGGTGGTGCTGCCATTGGCTGGTTACATATTTAGATAGCGATAGAAGACACATGACGTTTACATATATTACCCATATGGGAAGATGGACACAGGGTATTACTTTTCCTATAAGGCACACAGGAGTTACACATTTTCCTGTACTTTGATCGGGTGTTGTGAACCAATGATACTTAATGTTGTGCCGGAACTATTTCATTCATCTTTCATACTTTTCTGACTGGTAATTTTTTTACAATATTTTGCATTTTAACAATGTTTATTATGTCCAAGTAGTTGCTATTCGTTATTTCTCTGATGTGCCGCCACAAAAAACGGTGAAATAAGTCTCTCAAACTGCACAAAATTATAGAAATTAGCGATTATTGAATACTACGTCCTCAAGTTATGCTTACATTTGCGAAGAAGTGCCTGGTTTTGTTCTATTGTAATGACGTCATAGACATGAGCAGCTGTGACGTCACAGTGCCATCAGTCAAATCACAAGAATTTCAGATTGAGCTGTCTTATAGTATTACTGTAGGGCATCGCTGACCTCATTAAATCAATATAAAACTGTAAAATGTTATCATTTTGAATGACGGTTATAAAAAAAAGAATAACCTTTCAACAACACTTACATTTAGCTTTTATTTTTAAAACTTTTTCACAAATGACAATTTAGCCGTGCGTACCTTTGTGTCAAGTAAAGCCACAGCACAGGCATATGAATTTGGAGATTCGCCACTCAAATCCTTTATAGAGAAAAGTGTATTTCCTTTTATATTATATATAACTTTTAAAAAAGATATAGGTAATATAAACAATAACCAACACTTGATGGGAAATGACAGATTATCTCTCCCTCGTTGTATCTATCATTCCCCTGAAGTTTTAACTAATTTGCTGATGATTCCTGCAAATCAGACACTCAGGAATGTCAAACAGCCTCGGTCACCCTAGGCTAAATGTTCCTATACTCTTCACAAGGCACCCCTTTAATGTGACTACTAGTTCAAATCTATGTAGTCATTTACTCATAGCATGGGCTAGTAATTACATTACATATATTAGGATGAAAAGTCATTGCTGAGGTGTAAAATTGAAGAGCAGGGCAACATTCAGCCTGGCTAACTGATGATAATGTTGACCTTGCAACAGAAGCAGATTTGTTGTCAATATTTTGGCAGGATTTGAAGATAAAAAAAACCAACACAATTTACAGAAAGTAATGTAAATAAAGAAATAAAAACCTCGGAGATAATATTTCAATATTGTATTCACACTTTTCATGAAAGGACATATTTACATAATACATTAAATTTTGCTGACTGCATTTCAATAATCTATACAAAACAACAGTATAAAAATATGAGCTAAAACATTATAAACAAAACCTTGAATAAGATAAACTTAAGAATAAAATAAAAACATGAACAATGTATATGACTATCACAGAATCATTAAAATAAATGTAGATGTTTTTGGTTCATGAAAATATTATAATGGGTCTAAAATGTCGTCTTGTTACAAGATGTCTTGATCAAAATGAGGTGTCAGTTTTTCTTAAAGTTCTATAATATACTTTACTGATAAGAAATTTTGAATGATACATACATTTATTTATCACATATTAGTCATGGAAATCTTTGAGAAATCACAGGACAATTAACTGTATTTCTTAAAAATGGAATTTTAATCACATCCTAATAATCACATTGTTATTCAAGCCACATTGATGGCAGGTGAAGAAGTCTTGATGGGAGGAAGTATTTTATGTCGGTCATACCCGGGACGGTTCCTGGAATCAGGTCTCGGTGCTGAGGGAGGTCTCGCCTCAGGGAGATCTGTCTGTGAGGTCGACCGATACCCTTGCTCAGTCATGAGTTCAAGAGGATTCACTGTTTCTGTGGGCAGGAACCCTCTCGGGTTGTTATTGTGAGATGGCGGTGAGTCTCCTCTCTCCAGCTCTGTAGCAGAGCCGATGTTTGAGAGCCCGGAACTGGAGTTAGCTTCGTCCAGACTGGAGTCCGGGGAGCCAGGAGGGAGGATGTTGTCCAGGAACTGACCACTGACCGGTGCTGAGAAGGCTCGTGGGTCAACCTCGTCTCCTAGCCCCACCTGGCCTTCTACTGGTAGTGGGGCTGTTTTGGGATACCTGCAGCAGAAGGGTTAACATTGTGTTGGAGTAAAACTCTGGCTTTATGTCTTTTCACGGTGTTATATATTGGAATGGGTAAACTGGGATGGGTATTGGCAAATATCACAACTGTCTATCAACCTGCTTCACAAGGGTTAACTCTTTGAGTTCTGAGTCTAAGTACATTTACAGAGCAGGCTCTGTGCATTTACTTACAACAGAACAGTAGTAGTAGATTTGAATATCAACATATTGAATTGAAACAGCCTAAAATGAGCATGTGAAGATTTGTAGTTAGAGAAGAAACGGCTACATCCATCAATGTGAGAGGACAAGTGAGGAAATAGAAAATAAATGGATGACATATTATTGAGTATAGAAAAAACTCTGCTGCCCCTACCCAGTAAGGAGCTGTTCATACAAGGGCGGTACGTAGCCTGCCACGACATCTTTAGCGGCGCTGTGTCGTCTCCTCAGTGACTCCTCCTCCTGTACATAGATACACAGAAAACTCATCAGGCAAATAATTGAAGATTTATGGTTCATGTGGATTTAATCCTTTGCCTATTTCCTGGTAAATGACCCCTGACAGTGCATCATCTTCCCACACAGGTCCTTTTCAAGTGTCTGGTTAAGTTTTGAATTTGGTACAACTGGAATGCATTATCTCAGCACCTGAAGACCCCACAGGTTGTATTCTAGGGCAAGGTTGTATTTGAGTTCTGGCTTGTTTTCGAGGAAATGTGGTAGATTTTCAAAGCCAACTTAGTGTTGATGGTGCCCATAAGTCATAGATATATAACCGAGTTACGATTACCTAGTCTAAGGGAACTGTGTGCTCGGATCCTTATGAATATGAATCAAATGAATATTCTTCATTGAGAATTTAGATGTTCTTACCAGATATTTCGCCAAACTACCTCAATACAAGTTCTAAAGAAGCTGTTGAAATAATTCATTGGATGTAAATGAAACACTGTAAGACTATGATTAAGAAGCAAGGACTCACCACGATGCCCCTGCCAGTGAGCGCCGGGGAGGTGACCTTCCCGCGATTCTGGGTAGCACTCTCATGTAGGCTGGGTCTGCTCCAGGTGCGACCCCCCATCATGTTGGTGGAACCCACCCCGGGGAGGTGGAAGGTGTCGGTTTCCCCCTGAGGTTGAGTGATTTCCGGGTATCCAGGGTCAGGAACCTCTGGGGAGAGAGACCCCACACCAAGGTAGTCCATCACCAGACTGCGCAGTCGCAGGTAAGCATCTTGGATATTATCTGGAAAAAAAAGTTAAAAATTTGAAATGTTATGGTTCAGATTCTTAGAATTGGTAGGGACTTTCTTCCAAGGATCCAAGGTGTAAAATTTTTCCCTCATTATTTCGAATATAATGTTAGGATTTTATCAAGATAATTATTTCCTTTCTTCCCAGTTTTTCAAATTCTAAGAACCATATCCTTCCAATTCCTGGCTAGCAGGAGTCTTACAAGACAAGCGTCTCACCACTGGGAATCATCATATCAAAGAAGCCGGGTTTGTTCTCGTTCTGATCGCGGTACATGTCGGCCCTCTTGACGGTGTCCTCTATCTCCTCCTCGCTGTACACCCCTCGCTCCCGCAGTCTCCTCTCGTGGGCCTCCCGGTCCTCCGGCAGAATCAACACGTAACGTGGCTCAAAGTATGTGTTCTTCAAGGATAGTACTCCCTGCAGATTTAGTAGAACAGACAATGTTCAATGTTGTTAAACAATCCATTATTTCTCAAGGGGAAAGCAGTGTTCAAAGTTACTTCCTTGTGGGCCATTTGCTGGTGCATTGTGAACTGGGCCATTTGCAAAATTGAAAAGCAAGCCTAACTTTGATAAATTATTATGTACATAAAGCAGGGCCTGTCAACTTTTTCCTACACTTGTGGGAGAGATTAAGTGTTTTAGGTCATGCAGAGGTGAAGTATTTAAATAGGTCCTTTTGGGTAACCCACATAAGCCAGACACCGGTGAGCAGTGTTGCAATGTTATGATGGTTTTGAAGTCTTATTTTGATAGACATATACAAAACAAAAAATAACAGCAAAAAAAATAAATTTGTGCAAGAATTATCGAATTAATTCTGAATCTTTTGACTGCATTTAATCATCAATAAATCTTATCACAAAGACAACATTTTTTCATAAGTAATTGATATGAATATCAACATATTCAATTAAAAAAATTTATAATTAAGACTGAGTGAACTATAGGCACCATCAAGCTTTTAAAATTGATTCCAACATTTCAGATTTAGCAATTCAAAAGTAAAAAGAGTTGTTCCCACCTCCAGCTCCATATGTACAACACAGGCGAGTCCGTCCCGCGCCACACTCTCCACCGCCTCCATCTGTAGCCCATACCACTCGCCATGGTACTCGTTGGTCTGAATGAACTGGCCCTGAAACACATACGATCATTGACTGTCTATTGTGTGAGTATTCATAACCACATACCATATAATTTGGCAGCCAGGGTCCCGTTGCACAAAACACTAAGGTCAACTTAGTGCAATGTTAAAGAATGGCACTAAGGTTAACCTTAGTGTTAAGTTGCTTTGTGCAACGACCCCCAGGCCAATATCATAAAACAGTGTGCAATGTGCAACCACATGAATGGAGAAAGAACGACAGTATTGTTTCAAACCTCTCAACCTTATTGTAAGATTGATCTCATTAATTATTTTGATTTTGATGATGATAAAGTCTTTATGATTTTGCAAGTAACATATGAAGACATTAATTTATTAGATTGTACTGAGGTAAGAAGTTAAGAAAATGTGTATTGGTAAAGTCACAGGTACTTGGTCTGTTGTATTGGTGCTGGACATCCACCTGTAACCATGCCCATACCGAAATACTAAATCAATTTGGGACACATGTTTTTACCTACCATTTTGATCTGCATTTCAAATCTTTCAAGGGAAATAAAGTTATAATCTTTCTCATCCACTTCATCTGGATATGGTTTTCGCGTGGTATCTGGAATTCTGAAAACATTAAACTCCAACTTAATGTCTAGCTACAGAAATAAAATCATATTTGCAAAAAAATTTGAAATATATTCATCAAAACTCTATTTTCAATAGTTCAATACAACATTTGTAATGTAAGTATTAAGAAAACACCTGTCAATATCTATTCTTGGTTCCCCAGAGAAAGAGAAATAAGAACATATATGCCAAAATTCTGTCTACATAAATAACCTGCCTTGCAAGGAATCACTAGCACCAGTCTTAACCACTGGTTAATTTAAGCCTTGCTACTCCTCATCTACTTTTCTGTGCCAGCTCTTCAGCTTAATGCACCTGAACTTGATTTTAAAATTAAAAAAACTCTTGCTACCTATTGCTAATGAAGCACTGGATTCAAATCACGAATTTAGAAAAGCAGAAAGGTTAACAGCATGAGCGAGGCTTGGTAGGAAGTTTACAAAATAGAGAATCTTAATGTTTGAATTCAGAAACTGCCATTTGTCCCATTCTACAGTCTGCATCAAGTTCCAATAGATAATCAAAAGTGACATTCACAGAAAAGTCTACACAGACATAATACTGACCCATAACCAAAATAATCCGAGAACTCTTCAGCCAGTCTGAGTGCGAGATCTTTCTTCCCTGAGCCCTGAGGTCCGACGAGGACAAGCATAGGATAAACTGTCTCCACATTGGGCAGCGTGCTGAAATGTAAACAAGGCAGAATGGAGTTGTGTTGAGGTCAAACAAGGGTCGCACTGATGTCATTCACATGAATAGCTGATACCCTTTTCTCACCAGGAATTTTCTCATACAGTAACATAATTTCACACTTAAAACTACCAGGGTATAGTTGTTCAGTATTAGCAAATTTATAAAGAGGCTCTTATATAAATCTAAAGATTGATAATGAAAGTTAATCTTACCTGTCCCAGACTCTGCTGGGCTGGAGGAAGTTGTAGACAACATGCATGATATGATCCCGCGCTGCCACTACTTCTGGGGGCGGGTCAAACATGTTCTTTGCGGCAACCTGGGACAAATTTTAAAGACTCGGTCAGTTACATGACAGTTACAAGGATCACATATGCAGAGTCAGCAATTATTTTGTTGCCCAATAAAAAATAGGCTTTTATATATTCATAGTCACGAACTCAACTTAAAATTTGTCAATGTTGTTGATATTTTACTTCAGTCAAAATTTAAAAATTAATTTCAAAGCAATCATATAGACATGACAACTGTCATGAGGAAATATACAGATTTAAGAAAAATTGTTGAGGGTAGATATTCGTGGATGGTGAAAGGGTTAAACATTGCTGGAAGTGTATTGTGAGCATTACTTTCTCCTCCACCTCCACCCGCATGCGGTCCAGGTCGGTGAGAGACTGGAGCCTGAAGAGGACGGAGAGGCGGTAGTCGGGGAGCTCCTGGACTGGGTTCTGGAGGAGGTTCATCTGCCGCAGCATACGCAGTTTCACCAGGTACTTCATCTCGCTGATGTCAATCACCTGTTAATTAGATGTTTTAAGAAAATTTGGCATAACTTTCCAGTCTCCATCACTCGGGTCTATGACCATGTTGCTTTTTTGGCCTGATATGCTTTAAATGCAGGGTCCTCGTCAACCATGGGTAGCAGCCTCCGATTTATGATAGGCCTATCAAGTACAGCTACAGTAGGTTAAAGAGGTGGTAAAAGAAAGTTCAAGACCTAATTTTAGCCAGTTAATGACGCCAGCGGGAGTTACGCAGAACTGCCTACCTTCTGTTCGGTGAATGTGTTTACAAAGTGTTACTTGTATTTAAGAATTTTTTTTGTGTACAAAAACAATGAAGGTAATATTTTACCATTAGTTCCAACATGTCATGCTCTGGTTTTACATTTATAAGCCTTCATTAGCCCCACATTATTAACTAAGTATATAAACTGCCTGTTGGACACAATATGGTATGTTAATGATAACAAAATAAAATATCACTGTCTACTTAATTGGGCAAGTGTCACGATGATAAGGAGTTTGATGAAGTCTACAATTATGGTTTTTAGGACACTTGTTTCTAAAACTTATCTGAATGTGACCAATCAACATCCTTCATTATCAACTCTTCATATCAGAATGTTAGTGAATCTTCACCTCATTATCTTCATTATTATTTCTTCATATCAGAATGTAAATAATTCACCTCATTATCTTCAAGGTTGAGATACTCCAGCACACCATGACCTTCCAAGCCGGACAGACTCCGGATTTTGTTTCCAGAGAGGTCCAGATGCTGAAATTGATAAATACAAAGTTGTGATAAGTCTAGGACTAATTATTGACTTTTATCTAGTTACATATTCATCATCTACTGACTTCACTGTATGTTATAACAAGTCTGTTGAATGAAGTGACATATATTTTATTTTTTTCTCCAAAAAAACGGTTCTGCAAATCACTTCAAGAAACAAAAATTCTGTCCAAGGTTGATAGAATGTAAAATACATTACCACACGTAAAACAAGTTTTTATTCACAATTTTTATCAATAAGTTTTTTTAAATCATACATACCCTCAGAAGAGTCAAAGATTCCAAGTTTTCAATTTGTGTGAGAGAATTATGACACTGAAAATAACAGAAAGAACAAGATCAGAACAATAGAAGCAATTTGGAGATCAACTCTCAACTTCATCAGGAGTATAAAAGAATATTACCTCATTTTAAGCAGATATGGGTTATATTTTTCACATTACAACTATCATGAACTATGTTTTAGTGTAATTAAAAATTATTGATAAATGTAATGCAATTGTCAAATCCTTATTTCTTGTTAATCATAAACCTCAGACATATGCCAACAACAAAGAGATCTTGAATCTGCCTCCATTATCCTCATATAACCAGTGATGGGTCGTGTATAGTAGAGCACATTTTTCACCTTGGTTTCCAGTAATTGTTATTTTGATCAAATAAACTATTTGTTATGCTCATATTTCAGATACATTTATGCATGATCAAACAGGGGACCATCCTAAATAACAACATGTAAGATAAGAGCAACAATGGTAAAAAAGTTACTGACCATAAAAATTTTCAAACTTGTGTACAATCTTTACCAGGCTACAAGGCCATTAATATTAGTGTTCAAATTTTTTATACAATATCCTTAGTCAATATATGACTTTTATGAAAACCTTGCAGATTTTTATATTACCCTTATTCTCGTCAGGTAATACAAAACTTCACACTTGTTTTGTAAAAAGTAATATGACACACTTACTTGGTTAATAATCTCTATCTATGTCATACAACAATTATGCTTGAACATTGGTAAATAACTGGCTATGGCTCAGGAAATGACTAATATTCAGGTCTTGTATACACTGTACACAACTATATTATCCCCTTATATTTATACACACTGTCACATGACACACTCTTAAGGGTAATAAGCTGTATAAGAGAGACTGTGAGTGACCGCACCAGGTTGAGATGCTGTAAAGGAAGTCCGTCCAGCCCCTGCAGTCTCTCAACCTTGTTGTGGGCCATGCTCAGGTAGTTCAGTCTCTTGCACTTCTCCAGGCCCTTCAGTTCTCGGATGTGGTTGTCTGGCAAATCAAATATAACTTAGTGTTTATTGACTGGGAGATATACGATATAACTGAGGCTTACAGATACAGTCATCTGGGAAATATACATGATAGAATAGTGAGGATGTATATAAATTTTGAAAATACTACTTATTATTTTTTTAGTTTATTGATACGCTGATAATATATAAATCATGATATACTGATAATTCATTAATAATAAATATTCCAATATCCCTTTTTTATTTTGGCCTGAATATGTCATAATAATTATGATCTTACTGAGAAATTACTTAAACAGTTATCTTGGAAATACATCAGTTTTATTTTACCAAAGATACATTTTATAAACACTTAAAAATATTGCAAAAAATCATTTACTTTCATCATAATAACCATTCTAAAGACCAGAATATTGAAGAAGATGACAAATAATTAAAAATATAATCCAAACTTAAACCTTTGGATTTAAAGGTTAAAAAACAAGGATAACTCCAGGGGGTACACAAACTCAAACCTGTTTCCCTTATTCAGACGTTTGTTACTTAAAGCCTTTTTTTGCTAAAGTTTTAATACAAGGCCCTTATTCTTGACACTTTCATAACCCTCAGAATTCTCAAATTGAATCACTGACCATGTTGGAAACAAACTTAGGAATGTTAAGAAGGGTTAGAATCCTATTCAGAATTGACTATGACAGTAAACAGCTTACTCTCTCACAGAGGAAACTCAGGTTATACTAAAGTTTCATCCTTAAAAATTTAACTACAAAAATTGACGACGGATTTTCAAAATGAGTATTGGAACTGTTTTGTAAGTGTTAAGAAGAACGGCCCAATTAACAAATATGTTTTCACAACAAAGAAGTTAGTTAAAAAATTATCACGCAATTTGATTTGATGAAATCAAGAAAGGTATCTGTCTTGCAAATCTTCACATGAGGCATTGAAAGTTAAACTATCATGAAAAACCACCCATCTAAAACTGACATGAGAGGAAGATATGTCTTGAGTTACCCCTGTGGGGGTAAATTGCTTAGTGTAAAGATAAAGACAAGGTGAACATACTGTCAAGATTGAGTCTGTGTAGATAGTGGTGGGCCGACAAGTCGGACATCTCCTCGATGTTGTTGAAGGAAAGATCCACAATCATCAGATTCTCTGGTGGTTTAAAATCCAACATGGCGGTGATCTGGTTGTGGGATGCGTCCAGCGCCAGGAGATTATTCAGATTGCTGAGGGGGGACAGATCTGAAAACATGGCATGATTATTTTTTTATGAATTTATTTTAAGGTTTAACTCTATATTTTCTGTTAGTGATATATCTAGTAATAAAAATAACTCTTTATTGTCCTCATAAAAAGAAAATTGTAAATTCTATTTGCATCATTGGCATCCAGCAGGGATCCACAGTGCAGCTCCAGCTCTAATGATCTACCCTTGCTCAACACTAAGCAAGGAAGAAACAACTCCCATAATTAAACGTCTTTCAGTATTGACATTACCAGGAATTGAACCCTGGAATGAATTACTACTCTTTATTCAGCAAATAATAAGCTGACTGTGACCATTAAAGGAAAGCTTTCAAAAGCCAAAATATCTCGTCTACAAACCTGTAATTTCATTGTACGGGATTTCCACTTTCTGCAGATGGACATACTCTGACAACAAGCTTATGTCTTTCAAGTTAAATCCCTGGAATAAATATTACCATATATTTACAAAAACATACACCAAACAAACAAGAATTTCGAAACATGCATGAATATACTATTTTCAAAAACTTCCAAACCATAAAGTGTTTAACATATAACATTGATAATGAAATCAGAAATTAATTTCACTGCCAGTAAACCCTACAAGAAAGTGTAATTGCCAAATTCCATCATCTGATTTTGTTATTAAAACCCATGCACCTACATGAAACAGTTCACTCGGCATAATAACATTTATATTACTATAAAAGTTTGACATTCAAAGTTAATATTAATCCAATAACTATGGAATGATATTGTGCTCACCGGTATAGAGCAATGTAGATAAACTTGATGAGCACCATCAGCTGACCGTCCAAGATTTGACAGACCCCGTCCAATTGTTTCCTCATCCAAAATTCCATTGGGAGAGAGCTTGGGTCAGAAGGATAAAATAACTTTCATTTCAGTAAAAAGAAATCATTTTAAGTCTAAACATTTTAAAATGAGAAGCACAGAAAGAAAGAATGGATTGCTTGACAGTTAACAGTGTAGGTTCTCCTTACAACAACAGTTGACGTTGCTAGTGTCTGTTGACATCGGACAATTGAACCAAATCAAAGAATTTATCTACAAATCCATCTACTCCAACACATAGTAGATGTATGAGTATAAACCATCATATTGTTGCTGTTAGAATTGACATATACACATATCTCCATTAATAGTACAGCAATCTTCAACACTGTTCATTTTCATCAAAACAAGAATACTTTTATAGGCTTTTAGACACTAATTGTTAGATTTAAATCAGTGAATATAACAAACAAATGATAATTCACAACTATGTTCTAATGCTCTGATGAAAGAGATTTCCACAATCTTGTATGACCATTTAATGTCCTGCTGAAACAGGGAAAACGACTCAATTTTCAAATAATTTCTTATTTTGTCACTTTGTTTAATGTCACAGTGACTAAACAAATGAGACAACAGCCTACCTCTTTAACTTTCAATACTAATTTAATGTTTTTAATCATTTAGAGCAGGTTTGGTAGTACCCAGACACTTAAGGTTTAAGAACAACGTTTCTCTCACAATGTTACCAACAGAATTCTAGTCAACTTGTATTAACCAAAGGGACCATTAAAATAAAATCTATAACCAAGATTTGTTTTATTAAACATAAAGAAAGGTGTCTTGGAGACATGGGAGTTTGACTTTCCCGAATTTAGATTTGCTTTTCAAGGGGTAATGTAAGTTCCTATTCATCCAGCTGCATCAGCGTATTTGTCTATGTGCAGCTCCTTTAAAATATATTAGGTAGTTTGAAGCATAAATATTTTGTTAAATCCTAAAAAAATTCACAACAATTTCTTTAAAATTTATTTTTATTATATTTGGTTTACAACCAATATTTAGATGTTATGTTCTTTTAAAATGTTATTCAACATCTGACTACAGTAAAATAAATGATTACAGTCATTCAAACATTTTGTTTCAAATATAATATGATTATTTGTTATTATTTGACCCTTGAGTTTTCTCAGTTTGTGTTTAGCTCAAAAAATTATTTGAAAGCTGATTGGAAATACACCAATACAAAATAGTTCCTCACACACCTTAATTTGTATTAATTTTTAAAGTTAGTTTTTGTACTTACTGTTTTTATGAACTAATAACCCTTTTGTAAAAGCGATTAATGTATACTCTTTTAGTGTCATGTTATAAACATAAGACTCAAAGTGAAATAATCAAGTAATTTCATGACTATCGCCGATGTGTAATCTTGTCATACAGGTACTGCGCAGCCAACCGCTATTGAGCTGGTCTTGCAAACTGATCTAAACATGAATTAACAATTATGCAGTTAATTCTGATAGTCAAATGCTATTTTAAATGTATTTTTAAGTGTAAAAATGCAGAGTTTAGACTGACAATGCCTCATGTTCATAGCTTTATTAGTTGGATTTTCTAAGTAACAAATTGTAGCCAACTATATGCATAGGAAAACAATATCACTAAAATGAAATCTAAAGGAGCTTTGTGAGATCTATAATCTGCGTAACAACGTGCAGCAATGTTAGATTTTATTTTAATGAGATTGTAAAGGGAAAGTTCTCAAAATGAATATTATGAACAGACAAACAATTGTTTAATGATCAGTTTAAATGACTGTTAGTGTAATATCTAAATTTGTACTCCCAAATAAAATTTCTTGATATTTAACTTGAGTCATAGGTTCTTGTTGCTGTAGATGGTTGTCTTGAGTTACATCACCACTATTTCTAAATTGACTTAGTAATTTGTAAGTGGCTGTGTTGTTGGACCATTAATGACAAAAAACATCGAGCCCTGAATCTAGATTGTGAGGAAACTATTCCGATGCATTGGCTTTCAATTAACATTCATTTAACCTCCCTCATATCTTTTTATATTGTAGATAAATACTTTTTTATTGAATTTCACTCATAAAAGATTAAAAAATAAATATCAGTGCAGGTACTGCCCTCGTCCACATTTTCTCAGTGGAAGCAGCCGGACACACTCAAATGGAGATAAATAATTTTATATCACTGCCAGTCTACGTTTAAATGTTATATTGAGATTACGATGTGTGTTGGTTACAGAATTAATCGGAATTTTTACCATATATTTGTTCTGACTATAAATGCATCATTTAATTAATTATGCAATATTATGTAACACTTGTTCCAAGTCCGCTCTACATAAAAACGTGTTTAGTTATAGAGATGCCTGTACATTTGATTTTCCAAAACCCTTCCTGAGTTCGACTTTGGTTTTGACTGACTGCTTTTACAATAGCTTTCCACTCTTGTTCACTTTATTAAAATCAAACCCAGTCATAAGGGAGCATCAATTGTGAGAATATATATATATATATATATATATATATATATATATATATATATATATATATATATATATATATATATATATCTGACAATTTGATGTAATTTCAAAACAAACAAACCTCAATGTCTTCTTCATCTGAGTCAGCTGCGAGTTCAGTTTCAATTTCACCATCAAATTCAGTGTCAATCGGAACTAGAGGTACATCAGGGTTATCATCTAGCTTGAGAATATCTGTATCACTGTTTATAAAATGAGTTTCACCGTTGACATGAACATATTCGCCGTCAACGATATGGTAATACTCTTCGTGAGGAGTGTTTTCGGCCACGTCCGCCATCTTGAATGCGTGTCTATGGAAACAATAGCTCCGCACAGAATATGCTAACTGGTGTGCCAGCTATGTTACGCTACGCAGACTGGGCACTGCTTCAAGCACATGACTACTGGTCAACTGAAAAGGAGGAAAATCATAATTTTTTCGCCTGTGAATAAAAATATTGTTTGTTGTAAAAACAACTTTTTTTAATCGCAAATAGGTATTTCAGGGAACAGTAAAGCTTGTTTTCCCCAGTATGATATTAAATAAAGATAATTTAGGTAAACATACTATTTAAATTACTTACAATTTTACGTATTTTAAAAAAATAACAACAAAATGTAAGCAATTTCTTGGGCTACAATTAGGAGATCCAAAGTAACATTTCGATCATCGTCAAATTGATGACTTGAAATTAACATAATTTTTAAACTATATAAAACATTAATTGTGTTACCTCGTGGAAAATCCATTTGTTACATTCTGAGAGTAACCATATGATTCGCTATCATAACAACCATTTCATAGGCAATCTAGAAGTTATTGTTAGCCTTTATTTAAATATCGATTTTATTTGATTTTAAAAGAAGGCAGGATGAACTTGTTACATGTCCCGTTGTCCGGTGTCCGTCGTCTACACATTTTTAATTCTCTTTCAGAACTGCTGCACACCAGAGTTGAAATATCATATGGGGATGTACCTTGCACCTTGAATGTCCCAATGGAGTAAGACAAGGGTGTGTCTTGGGTTCTGTATATTGTTTTCTTTATTCATAACAATGAGTTGGCAAATGAAATAATTAGTTCAGACAGGAGAGCCATCCAGTTGTCCAGGTCTCATTCAAATGTTCCTGTTACATTTTGCAGATGATGTAGTTGCAGTACTACATACTGTCAACAGTTTGGATTGATATTCTTCAGAATTGTTATGAATCCTGAACTTGACAGTTAACAAGTCGAAAACTAACATAAAGCTCTTGAGAAAAGTTGGAAGATTATCATGTTTTGATAAGTGTAAATTGGATGTAAAGTGAGTCTGTGGAAATAATTCGAAAATAGCGTCTAGTCATAGTTATCTGGCTTTGATCCTTACTAGCCAATTAATTTTTTTCTCAAAGTTGCAATTTGATTGCTATTAAGGCCAAGAAAGCCCAGGTGAAGTTCTTAGAATTATATGTCTTCTCACGGAAATTTTCCCTACAAGAGTTTCTTTACAATATTTGATATTCAGGTTATGTCAATCTTGAATAAAATAGGAAATTTATGGATTAACAACTTCTTTATTGCAAAGAGATGCGACGTTTCGGTGTAGATACTAACACCGTTATCAAGCAAGTGATCACTCAAAGAAGCTATGTCAATCTTGTTAAACGTGTCGGTGGGGTTTCCAACGCGTGAAGTGTATGGAGAGAGTACATCATGTTGCTTGTAAACGTTGTCTTAATATTGGTTTAAGGGATTCAAATGTTTTGTTTGTTTTTGTTTTTATTATAAGCTCACCATGGAATATACATTGCATATACATCATATACGACTCAGATCAAAACTTGGGAGTGAGTCAAAATTAGTTGTTGTATATTGGGATGAGTCGCCGCCATTTATTATAAAAAATTTCAATTTCATTATTTCTTTTTGAAATAAATCTTTCCACCAGGAAAATCTCTTATAATTGGTTATTGTAATTTAGGAATTTAAGAACCGAAGTTTTGATATTACATAAATTGATATAATTTTGGCAGAGATAACGGTTTGATTCAATAACACATTTTTGTGTAATGTGACAAACCAAATCAAGTATTTCGAAAAAGTTATGTTTTGGGGAAAATAGTGATTAATCCAAAGTTTAAGTTAATTCCAGATTTTCATGGTTTAACAACAATCCCAATAAACATGGCATATGCTCTCAGACACATCCTTGCAAAAGGTACATAAGTCATTGTCAATTAGGTTAATTTTCAACAGTTGCTTTTTGTATATATAACTCTTTGAATTTTTTTTATTGGAAGTCAAGAAGTTTAACATCTTTTATACCATGTCTGTAGAACTTGAAAGTGTTGTTCCAGTCAAAATTACAGTCATCAAACATTATTTCAAATTTATTACAAATCTCAAGTTTATCATGTTTCGAGATAAGCTTGTCACAAAACAACATTGAGTCTATAGCAGGTTTCAACATATGATTTTGATAAACTCTGAAGTATGAATTAATTAAGGGAATATATCTTATTTGTTTAATAGTATATTTCAAATTATCAGGCAAGATCTTAAGAAGATAGTTAAAATCAAGTGGTGTCCCTCTTATTTTGTATTTTGCCGTTATCTCATCAAAAAGCATGAATCCATGTTCATCACATAAGTCTCTAATGGTTAGAATACCCTTATTAGCCCAGTGTTTAACCATATGGTAGGGGCTCTGAAAATTGTGGTTAAGCCATAATGGTTCACTAAGAATGTGATCAGTGACGTTCCCTCAATATCTAACTTTCTACAAAAGAATTCCAAGCTTTAAAAACATCTGTCCAAGAAGGGCTTTTGATCTTAAATACTTTTTAAAAATATTTGTTTTGTAATTAAAAATATTATTGTAAGGTATATCACTGGGGTTAGTGTCAATAATTTTTTATAGTAAAGTTTAAGAGTGGATGAATTAAAAACTTCCATAAATGTTTTAACATCAACCATAACCTATCCTCCTTCAGTCTTCAATCTTCAAATCTTCAATGCTCTTTTTGATCTCATCTGTCTTATCATTCCAAATAAAATTAAAGAATATTTGTTCTAGAGATTTGATAAAGTCTTCTGGAGTGTTGGGAAATGAGCTGAAAATGTATTCTTATTTAGAGAGCAAATGTCATTATATCTGTAATTTTCCCAATAAATGTCAAATTTCTTTTTCTCCACACCGCCAGTAATTTGTTTATTTCTTACAGTATTTTATTCTATTGATCTCCCATAAATTTACAAGTTTTTTTGTTGTAAATCTAATCATTAAGACTTAAAACTCCCCATTAAATCTTAAATTTTCAAATTTGTGCACAACGTTTGCTTACTACCTGCCATTGAACCAATCCAAATTGCTTTAGTTTTATCACATTTTAAGCTTGACATCTTATTAAATGTGTTTATTGTTTGAATGGCTGCATATAGACCCTAAGTTGAGACATCCAGAAATGATTCCGTATCATCAACGTATTGCCCTAGCTTCTATTCTTTGTTTTTATTAGTTACCAGTGTATATATAGTTACATACAGGTAATGTAGAATACATAAGCAACGTTGAATAGAACATACAATAAAGAGCAGTTTGTATTCTTTGTCATCAATATCTTTACCTTTAATGTTTTCAATTTTTTTTATCATACAACCCAGGATTTCAGCTACAAAAAGGAATAAATGTGGGGATAAAAGATCACCCTGTCTCCAACCCCTTTCATTATCAAAGAATTCAGTGGCCATTTCGTGTCTCACATGAAGTTGTCAGATAGGTAATTACATTAATCCACTGTATCATTTGTAGACCAACCCCATTAAAAAAAACCCAAATGTTATAGTTATTGGCGAATGTAGCAGATTCCATTTGTTTTGGCTTTTTTGTTGAGCTGCATTAAATTTTGGATTAGAACTCGTAGGATGGAAACAAACACGTTTAAATGTCATTATCTTACACGTAAGAATGAGAGCGTGACAGAAGGCAACAACTTATCCAAAACCAAAACCTTTCGACATAGGTAAACGTTTCAGGATATTATCTCTATTAAAATGAAACTTGAGCTTGTAAATTTGCTCTTCACCCAAAACGAAGATTGCTATGGCAGGGTGTCTAGACTCAAACCTTCATTCGTATTGCGTCAAGAAACCGTTAATACTTAAAATCTCAAACTTTGAAAGTATCCTCTTAGCAATTTTCACATCTTAGTCTCAATCTATCATTGTCCTATATCCCAAATAAGGGTGGTGGCAGGGTCGCAACTTAAGGGTGGCACACAAAACACTAGAATGATATAATCTTGTTATGTTTCAAATTATGTTTTTATCTTCTCTTGAATGGTGCATTCTTTCAGTATCAATTTTAAAGTTGATAGAAAATAGTCTTAGTGATGATAAAATGTTTAACGTTATCCTATTGGTCTTGATATCAGTTCTTAGGACCATTTTAACCAAAACACCCAACTCACCACTGAAATAATTTCTTTGACATGATAACTGCATGTGTAGGGCAAGTTGCTGGAAACCTGGTACGTTGCGATTTCATTGATGTCTGTCTAGAAAAAGTGTAATAAGTCTGTGCATTGGCAGTAGTTAGGGAACCCTAGACCTATTACCTTTCAGTGGTCTCCGAGTTTAGCCTAGTGATATGTATTGGGTTGGGTGGGAGGAGGAACCAACAGCAAAACTATTAATTTTTTCCATTGTGTGTTATGATTTAAGGGATTTGATATTATTCGGTTATAAATTTTCTTCAAATTCAGTCTTAAGCCATCTAGCTTGGTCCACACATTGTTGAAAGGTGCTGGCGGATGTCGTTCTCTCGTTGATCGTCGCTGCACGGGAGTGGGAGGTGAGAAAAGTTCCGACCTCTTCTCAAGTAGCACAGTCACATCTTAGTCTGTTTCTCTTCTACCACACTGCTGATTGTGACGTAGTTGATAACGTTTCTATATGTATTGAAACATGCAATATTTAATTTACCATTTTTACCTGTAAAACCAAACTTTTATGATGTATTCACAAGACCTATTTGAGAAACACTTAATTAATGCGTTAGAATCGATTATCTTGATCGAGAAATGTTAGAATAAACGCCAAAAAAACCCAACCACATTATTTTCTTTTCCGTGAGTACTCCTACTATGGTTAAGATTTTGGGCACAGTTTATATTCCAAAGTATTTAAACTGAAAATAATTGATAAGAAAGATCTCAGCTGTTCATAAGTATAACAACAATTTGTAATACCGATTATCGACAGAGGAGTGACTATCTAAACCGACACGTCGGTGTACATCCATAGAACTCGATCACTTTCTATCACACCTACTTCTAAATGACTCTCATGGAAGTAATACATATGTACGCTAAGACAACCAACGGCGAATGTGACTGCTTTGTTGCAGTCTAATTTCATCGTTTAAAGAGCCACTCCGTGATTTTCATAAACATATTATCTACCTTTGATACGAACCTAAATGTCATATGTGGTGATATAAAATCAGAACATCTTAACTTTTCATGTCCAAAAGACATATGACAAATACTGAATTTCTATGAAAATCTAAAATCAGCCTAATAAATGCACAGAGGTGTAGATGTCCCATTTCATATGCATGGATACTAGTTATATAACCTAACGAACACTATCAACTCCTAACTGTCCTCCTGGCTGTTTTAGATAAGCCTCCAAAATTACGTTTGACTTTTTGACGCGCGACACTGTCCGGTTTTCGATCATAATTGCGAAGTTCTACCTTCATATTGTCACTGTAAAAAACCAATAAGCTTTAAAATGTGTAAAATGGGTGTAAATGTTTCTATTACCCGTGCGAAAGCAAGAGATAATAACAAATTTGCATGAATGTTTTTCTAGTTTCGCCACACTTCAGAGCGTGATACTTTCTTTACAGCTTATTAAATTCTAATTGATTCATGTAGAATAAAGTGCTTGAAGCGACCCCTTGCTGCAGCGACGTTTTGTAATTTGTAATAAGATGCGTGTACAATTATGATAAAACTGACATTGGTCAAACTAACTCATTATCTTGAGGGGCATGTTGTGAATAGCTTTTGTCTAATGATGTAAGTAGTTGCATGCCGTGACAAAGAGATATTGTAATGAGAAATAAAGGTTTCCAGAAAAGCCAAATACAGAAAACACAACACCACAGTAACGTGAATAACTTTAATATATACGATCTGATAACAGTAGAGGAACACTATAATCTAATCAAATACCGAGTAATGCTATAGGGGAATAGTGAAGGAAAGAAACATGAATTAATGAAAACAAATTATTCAGTTAAATTTACTTTGTTGTATTCAAATACTGATGAATTCATTGTCAAGGTCATTTTAAAGAATACAGCCATGTGCGTTAAGATAATTTAAATCCTCAAAAAATTTTCAAATATGATTCAGCAAGAAATGGTAACGAATGTGTAAAGGTATGTCTGAGGAACAACACCCATAATAAGTAAATAAATAATAAATAAACAATTAGTGATGTTAGTATGTAATAATACAAGTACAATGTATATTCAACTACTTTTATCGTCCTTTACGTGAGCGCGAAATTGCACAAACAATTTTACACAAATAGGTACAACAATTTGATTTATCTATATCATACAATATACTTGGACGGAATGTGAATGGCTTGTTTAATATCACAACAGTATATCACAACATGGATTTAAACATTTGGCATAGTTGAGAGAAAAATGGAATGAAGGACGGTTTTCTTAGGAGGACGGATCCGGAAATCACAAACAGCCGTTCAGCAGTAAATAATTGGAGGATGTAACACCTACCGGTAAACAAGGAAATAAAAAAAAAAATGTTTATAAAATGTAACTGTACTTATAGCCAAAACATATCCAATAAAGAAACAATCTAGCAGCTAGTTTTAACTAATTTGATCAAGAAATTTATTTAATGTTCTTTAAATCACCTGTTCGTTTTAAACTTAAGAGACATAAGAGTTCATGTTTCGTAGCATTGATCAAGCTGTTCTAATTTGGATAGTGGCTGGAGGTACAAGCAGGCCATAGAGAAGATAGACCATTGTTTAGTCTAGATACAATCGTTGTTGTGGACTCACAAATACCCCTATACAACGAAGCTTACATGATACATGCATATGAAAAGGAAACTATTATTTACCCGCTGCCCTTGAGACAAACCCTACTCCAAATCACTTAAAATGAGAAAGAAAACCTATAGAATTGGGAAACATTATTTACAAAAATCCATCGAAGTGTAGAGTTTTGATATCACAACTTACTGCATAAAGCTCCAAAATATATCACGATTCCAGCAGCATTTCATATGTTAAGTGTTAAAAAAGGTTTTTCAAAAATATGAAAATATCTTGAATTAATGATAAAGATATGCATAGTTATTTAATCGGTGTGAAATTTACTCCAAGTGGCATGGAGAAAAGATACGATTTACAATCACGAAAGATTGACAATATTGTAAAATTTCCTACTGTCCACCCTGTCAGCATGTCATATCCTTGCAGCAGTTAAACATCCAATAACATGTAACTCAGCTAAATCTCGTCACGTGATTAAATGTTTGCACGTGGTAATCAATCACAGTCTGTCAACAACAGCACACTTTGAGCGTGCTTCACGTGCAATGCACGCTTTACTTCCCACAACAACTCGCCCAGTTGAATTTGACCGGCCATAGACCTCCGTTTTGCTTTCTGATACCCGCAAATGTTGCTGGAAAACAATTGATGTGATTTTTTTAATATTGATATTTGAAAATAATTGTTAAATTATTACATACATGTAGAAGACAAACTTATAGTGATAAGATAGTTACGATAATTAGGCGAAGAAATTTTGAATATCTGTTTAAATATCCTATTACTTCTAAGAACTTATAATTCATTAAGTGTCACTGCTTCGGTTAAATTTGAAATAAAATGTAATAGGGAATAGGACAATTGGTATTCGAAATTTCTTCAGAAAGAGTTTTCATTCGACTTTTTTTTAAATCACGTGGACAGTATCTAGCTGTATGAAAACTCAATTTTAATTGGTTAGTGAGAAAAATGTTTATTCTTATTTTTGATAAAAGAAATCAACACAATTACTTCATTTTAGATGATAGAAAACACAATAGCCAATTGAATAATAAAGATAAGTAAAAAATGCTCAAACCTCCCCACTCCCCGTCTCTATGTCCAGCGTCCGGCACAGTTCCCTCAAGGGCTGTGTCCGCTTCCCATTTCATTTTCTTAGGTGCCTTGAAGTTAGCTGTATCAACCTTAACTTCCTCAAACTTTTCTTTCCGGACGCTGGCCCATGTTTGACCATTGTCCGCACTGCTCATGTAAGTTTTCCCGTCGCTGGCGAGAGCGTATAGGTTACCCTCAGCAGCGCCTATCATACAACCCAGGCGCTCGTCCAGTTCTGAATAGGATAGAGAGAGATTCTTTATTTCCTCCAGTTCGAACCGAAGATCAAAAACATTCATACAAATACATCAATTTATACAAATACAATGTTACATTTATTTCTACAAACACATAAAATAAAAACATTGAATATACATGTTAACACATTAAGTTATTATAGGGATTTCTATTAAGTAGATGGACATATCTACAGTACCAGTATTATAGGATAGAAAACAATATAGTTATTTATTAATGTACTATGCACATGCCTTTTTTATATATAGGCAGTATATAAAGGCACACAGAATTGTTGACGTTCGCTTTGAATCTATACTCAATTTTCATTCTTTGGAGTAAACAAATCTCAAGAAATTTAGATCTACATTTTTTAAAACATAAGGTCATACTATTGACTTAAAATATTGTAGATATGTTGAACTGATATAAATTTATTTAGATTGGGAAGTCAACGAGGGAAATTGTTTCGTTTCAGCAGCCGAATGTAGATTGTTAAGGAAATAAAAAATGTATTTTTTCATACGTTTGTTACGTTTAATGTCATCGTCAGTAATAAATTTTAATTTGAAGTAGAAACAGAACTCACTTTCCCAGTTGTCTCCATTGGTGGTCTTGTAACAGGCCTGTTTCATTCCGCTGTTACAAGAGAAAATGAATAATTCACTCAACAACTCAACCTGCCGGAGAATAAATATTAAGGTAAATATTTTCCTAAAAACAGGGGGAAAACATCATTGTGTCGTGGTGACGTTGGCAATAACAATCATATGACGTCACATTATTTCTGTTATGAGCATCGCCAAGTTTTAATTGAAATATATTTCTGTGTAACATCCATCATCTAATATATTAAATCTGATATAGCATTCAGCTTCATGCCATTTAACACAGACACAAAAGCCTCTTCCACATGCTGTCGATAAGAAAATAACATTTAGGTACATGTGTCGTAAATGTAGTTCCAAAAGGGCACTCAATATACCAAGATTTGTTCAAATTACAATAGAATGAAAATCTTATATATATACATGTATGTATATTTTATATTACATACTCTTCAGCTGTTGCGTCGCACACGTATAAGTTAGACTCATAATTCAGGAAGCCGCTACGATGCCATTCTGAAATTGAAATTGAAGAATATTACTATTTACCTCATTTTAGCATATTGTGCATTTTCGTCTACTTGAAAACGAATCGTTGATAGAGAACCCTGCCTTTAATGAACCGTGACGTGAGTAGCAAAATGACCGCGTATCTAACATCTTGAGAGATTCATTTTAAAACTAGCAAACGTATTTTGAAAAGATTTAGACATTTAACCTACAATTATGATTTCGTTGGCATGCCACTGAAAGCTTTAAAGAAGGAAAATCAGTAAGTTAAACTGCAGTATAATTTACGATAAGGCAGCTTCATCGAAATGTAAATCTTACTTCTTATTATGACAAAGTTGTAGCCTAAATGGAAATTTATAAGATGTTGACTGGCAACCAGCTTTAACAAAGTCGAGAAGGCCTCAAGTTCCACCAGAACATATACAAAAGTGCATTGAAGATCAAAGATATTTTGATAATATTGGCTTTACCTGGGTTATTCACCCCTTCTTCCTTCACCCCGTCGCAGAGCTCGTCTCCTGCCTTGTCGGTTGTGAGATAACATCCTTTGAACTCGAATGTGACCCCGAGCTTCTTGCCCTCGTTACTTTCTTGTATTATGTATACCCTTATATAGCGTGCTTCCCTCCCACCAACAACCGCCACTGTTGCTGGGAACGGCTGGTTAACAGTTAACTGAAGCGGGAGTAAAATCATGACATGAGTATATTACAAAGATTGCTAGTCTTCTGAAGCGGAGGTAAAATCATTGTATTATTAAAACAGTTGAAAGATGGGGTGTACATTGATGCTGATGTAATTAAAGGTCATTTTACAGTACGTCGAGATGAAGGTAATCCATGGAAGGAAAGTAAACTGAAAGTAAATCAATACATTAAAATAAAACAGGAAAAGTCAGCTGAATCTGGAGTAAGATCAAAGTCTAATTAAAATAATTGAAAGAGGGGATGGCTTCTGGAGATAACGGATCATTGCACTGAATATCGCTAAAAATAAATACTGGAAGCGTTGAAGTAAGAGTTAGATCTGAGTATCAGATTACTGTGATACATGTAGTGGGGTGGTTAGATAAAGGGAGTAATGTCAACGTACATTAACATTGTCATGAAGATAGATGTGGGGAAAGTTACGGACGGTGTAGATTAATGTACCGTGCTATTTCATATACAATTCATTTTTTTTAAATCGTGCAGTTGACCTACAACACCTTTAATACATGTATATTGATCAAGAAGATGTCTGAAAACATGATTAGAAAACAGAGCTATTGGAAAAAATGGAAAAATGGTATTTCAAATTATTTTCTTCAAATCCCTTTTGGATTCTAATGCTGTTCGTTTTTACCGACTCTCCTTTGAAGTCCAGTCCTTATTAAAGGTACTTACTTCTGATGCAGGCATCCATGCATACCCATCATCGCTGAAGTAAGGCTGGATTTTCTCAACGCTAGACACCAAGTCCGTCCCTGTACCCTTGTCCACTATGATCTCTTGCACGGAAGCCTTGTTTCCAAAGTAGACTTGGAAGTAGCGTTGTTTGTTCAGACTCCCCTTGCGGACGAACGGAGCAAAACCTGAATGTGAGAAAACAGCCAATGAAAATATTAGGAAGAGCACCCTTAGCAGTCCAGGGCACGAGGCATATTAATATACGTTGTGCAGTGGTAAAGGACAAAGATCACAACAACTTGGTGTTTCTTGATTTGTAGTCGACAACGGGATCTATGTGGGATGAAAACGTTTCTATCAATTAGTTTACTTAGGAGTCTTAAGCCTTTATAAAACGAATCCATTAATGAAGGAATATGCATCAAATGTACAAATGCATTGATATATTCTATCTCTTTTTACATCTCACCTTTGCCACCCGTGCGTCCTTCAGTAGGTCCCCCATCAGCGTAGTGATCTGGTGATCCCGAGATCTGGCAGTCTTTTATCTTCACCGTGTCTCCCATACCGAACGCTTGTATCGTGCAGTTAGATGCTGTGGAGAGATGGACGTTTAAAACAACTTTTGAAGCAATGATTAGTACATTATACTCCCACTTAAAGAGTCTGTGTTATTTTGGGGAATGGCATGAAAGAGGGCGCTGTACTTTTACTAATTTTACTTTACAAAAATAATATATATATATATATATATATATATATATATATATATATATATATATATATATATATATGAAAAGTTGAATTGGTTCAAACGCAAGGTCACATATAGATTAAATATAACATACTTCACATAGTCGTTTGAAGAATCATTTTAATCCGAATTTTATCGGATTAAAATGATTCTTCAAACGACTATGTGAAGTATGTTATATTTAATCTATATATATATATATATATATATATATATATATATATATATAATCAGAATATTCACACATTTACAAATCATTTATGATTACGACTTATCAACAATGCCTTGTTATGCCGTAGCAAGGCATTTCACACACGTAGTGCATATGGATGGCTTCACTTTTCATTGTTGTGTTCTTTTAGAAGTATGCGCTCCTATTTATCAAGCTGTCAAATCTAAATCAAACAAAATGTTACCCTCAGTAACATGTTGTTGTGTTTGATGGGTTAAAAGGTTTCCCTTGAATTTCTTTTCCACAAAAAATACCCGATAGGACTGTCCTTTTACAACTTTCTGCCCAGAGACATTGAGTATTCATAGTCATATTCTGGTAGAAATTTTCTTTGCTGTGTTCTCTTAGATGTAATAATCCACAAACTTATTGACTTATCTAATAGAAGTCAATTGGGTGTCACTTTTCCCTGTTTAATAGTGAAAAAAGTGGACATATTGTTATCTTAAATGATACAAAATTGGCTATCGTAGATGAAAGCACATCATCTAAATTTCTCAAAAACTGGACCCGCTGTTACAGCGATTGACTTAAGTTTTATCTGCCGTAACTGTAAGTCGGTTATTTATTTACTATATAAAACTATAATACTAAAGTTATAGCCCAAGGTTTCATTGTAAACAAATAGAAATAATCTAAGTATATTGACCTGGTTTCGGCGTGACGCTGACAGTGTGGTTGACGTAGTTCATGTTGCAGGAGAAATCCACCTGGTTGCCATATTGAGTAACATTACGCGCATGCATCTCTGACGCCGTTGCCAAGGTGATAATGGCGTCCTTGCCTTTTATGTCTGTGGGAACCTGGTAGCTGGGTTTCTGCTCCAGAACTGCCGTGACAGCCACGACATCGGAGAAGAAAAAATGGTCGCACTGAAATATGGTAATAGAAATACATATTTATCATTTATTTGTGTACACATAAATAATTATGCGATAAAAATCTGTATCAGTTTTCATAATCAATTCATAATGTACCTATAGCAAAACTGAAGATCAATATATGAATATATATGAGTTTGTTTACTAAATAGACTAAACTAGTTGGAAAAGTTCGATTCCTGAATCTGAATAATTTCTTGAGCATAAGTCCTACCGCACAAGAATAATAGGCCTTTAACTATGTGTGTGTTCGTTGAAGGCGTTAGCATTATTTGAATTAGGATTTCAATTGAAAAAGATTGACAGACACGGCGTTATGAAAACTCGTTAATCATTCCTGTGATAAAATGTATTCTACTGATAAAAAATACAGGCATAGTGCTATGTATATGACGTTAAACGACTGCCAAGGTCTTTTTCTTCTTTTTCTCCAAAAACATTGCCTTAAATTAAAAAACAAATTCTTTCTGAAAATGAGCGAAAGACCATGTGCTTTGTGATAATCATTGAAGACACGAACAAGACAGGAACATGTTTTCTACTGAGCACTGTGATATGTCAATTAATCGTTGAGACATTACCATTATCTGCAGCATGTTGGAATCGTGCAGTTGCTGGCAGTCGACGTAGGTGTCGTTGATGCTGGTGATCTCCAGGAACTGCAGGAAGGGAGGGAAGAGCACGAAGGCGGTCATGTTGGTACTGATGGCCGTCGACTCGTTGCTGTGCTTTAGAAGCGTCTTGATAACCACCTTAGTACTGTAACAATACAACACATATCAACCTTGGTACTGTTACAATACAACGCATATCAACCTTGGTAATGTAACAATACAACACGTATCAACCTTGGTACTGTAACAACACAACATATATATACCTTTGTATCGTAACAATACAACACGTATCCACCTTGGTACTGTAACAATACATCGCATATCAACACAATCGAATCTTCTCTACCGAATATTACTAACATAAACTTACATACAAAAATGAAATAAACCTTTGCGATAACCCTTGATAAGAATTAATTCTAAATAAATGACCTCCAATCGCATTGCTGCGTTTCACTAGGGTGAGGCGATCCCCATTTGTGTTGCAAACGGTCAACATGCATTGCAAATAATATGATATAACTAATAAATACTGGTTTAAGACCAAACGATTAGTAAAAGACCTATCAGTGCAAAAGTGTTAAGGAGCATGAAATCACTACTGGTTCCGGGTTCTGGGTAAATATGATGGTAATATGATCAACAGTGAGACGGCCCTTTTTCTCTGAACCTGTTGCCATTTTCACAACCCGTGAACAGGAAAGATATAATCATACTTAGGGACAGCATGGACATCTCATAGTTCACGACTCATCTCTCTGAAGTTTAGTTGGGAAACCAAGGCGACTATCTAATGTTTAGAAAATCACATAATAATTAGAATAAAAACATGTCTTGCATGTCAAGCATTGCATGTCGATGAAGTATTGTGAAACTGATCTGACTGTCTTTCCTAAACTATCAACAATACTAGTACATTGCAAAATTAGTTTTACAATAAAGGTACAATTGTGGCGCTGTTTCTAATGAATGGGACAAAAGAATTACAGATTATAATAAAAACTTACTCGCTTGACTCCACATTATCGACCTCCCCGGTGAACTCTATGCACGGTTTCTCCAAGCCGTCACGAATGACCTTGACCTTGTGCTCCAGAATAACAATGTAGATACCGATCTTGACACCAAGGCTGATCCAGTGAGTCGAGCCGTGCTCGTTGATGGCACTGTCAGCCATGACCAAGGTTAGTTCCATGGTGATGACGTCATCATCATAATTCGTAGTGTCAAGTCGATGAGTGGTACCTGCAATACGGCTTGGAAGTTATAATTATCATCCATAACTGTGAAGACATCCTTTTGACAGTAGATTTTGAACATTGCCCTTCAATTGTCAAGAACATGCCATGATAATGGTTTTCACAATGCTATTAGTTCATAAAATCAACGACGTCACATTGATATGACATCACGACATTTGACAGTGCAAGAATTTTGTAACCTTTCTCAACTCGTGTTGATATCAGAGGACACATGGTAAGATTCTCTACATTAAAGAAACGTTTACTTACAGAACGTTCCAAATACGAATCACATTTACTAATGAGTGAGAAAATCTAAATTGAAAACATCTTCCAAAGAAGTCATAAGGCTTGATTCATCTCAAAGGATTACTATAGCCTTGAGTTATATTTAGATGTACTTGAGTTTTATTCAGATTTAAAAGATAATAATTACAATGTTTTGATAGTTATTTCTGGAAATGCTCCCTTTTCATGGCACGTAAAGTTGGATTGAGTATGAATATCAATAACTAAAAATGCTGAAGACCTTTCAACATTAATAAGAGATATTTATAAGAGAACAGGCGAATCGATGGTTTCGCAGAAAAATTTTAAAAACTTTGTTGAATTGATTTCTCTTTTTTTAGCCTAACTTTCATTTTCTCAGGTTATCTTACCTGCATTCGTTACGATGCCCAAATCCACATAAGCTTTATTGATCTCCGACGTATTCTTGGTAGATTTCTCAACAGTTGTAAGCTCATCTTCCTGGTATCCATATCCGGCTAAATTCTTGCCACTTCCGGTGACTTTGATCTCTTTGAAGGTCAACACGGCGGAATCGTTGACAGGGAGATCGACGTCAAATTTGACGTTTGCAGTTAAAAACGGAGGCACAATGATATGGAAGGGTATCACCTTCTCTTCGTGGACTTTCATCTCGATTGGATCGTCCGTTATGTTCAGCTTGATAGCTTTGTCGTCCAAGAGTGTCATATTTTCCTGCAACCAATCAAGTAATTAGATTAATTTCACACTGCGGTTCACATCAGTGACAATTTATTGTAAACACTGTCACTGACAACATTTCGAAGAGCTATAATTTCCATGAACTGCTTGATGAACTTAAAAAGAAATGTTATCTCTGGAATGAATTTACCTCATGTTCACAATTAAACTAACGATGTTCCCTTTTTACAGCTATACAAACTGCCTCATACACATACAAGCTTGTCTGACACGTATTAACCAAGCAGTTGTCCTCTCACTTGTACGTGCAAATCAAGTTAATGTATACGCATATCTAAACATGAGAGCAGTTGACATCAATCAATCTAATATTGTGTTTAAAAACACGTTGCGTTAAAAAAAACCTAGCAATAAATGTATATAAATACTAGGCGAGAAACTTCATAGAGGCTATAACAAATGTCCAAATAAACCATATTCTGATAATTTTCCAGGAGTATGTCTGTACATGGGAAAACAAATGTTGGTCAAATATAAAAAAAATATTGGAGATGACCATATGGATTAAAAATTAGAGAATATACGAAATAGCGCCGGACAACAGTTCCAAATGAGCACTTACGGGCGGTATGTCCATAAATGTCAAAAAAAGTGTATGTCAAACAGAAACCAAATATGGAGATGACCTTATTTCGTGAATTTACATGACACGCGTGTACATTACTTTCCATTACTGAGCACTTACGGGCAGTATATCGGTGAAAGTGTCTGTGACAGTAAGATCATGTTGGACGATGGCTATCCTCTCGTTGTTGGTGTTGAGGCTGCCGCTGAGGGTTATGGTTGTACCCGCCGTCAGGCTGTCGTCCTTCAACACTCGCACCACTGCTTCCACCCGGATCTGAACATGGACGATATGGTCAATGGATTTGACGAAATATATTGTACGGTTTTGAAATTAATTCTACCACAATAATCATATGTTATTAATTATTGTAATGAATGAGAACGCCTATTTAGTAAGAACAAGTAAAATGATCAAGTGATTGTTAGACTTTCGTTTCAATGCCCAAAACCATGACCGGAGTGCCTATTTTATAACTAATGGCTTTACATACCCGGTTAGCAAGAGGGTCTTCCTTGTTGACTCCGACGTTACAGACATACCCGAGTCCGAGGGTTGCCACAGCGAAGTTGCTCGGGTATGTGGTGGTTCTGAAGCAAAGAAGTTCGTTCAATAAGAGATTTAGAGAACCTTTCTAAAATGCATTCTTATGTAAAAAGGTAATACAAGTTGTCTTGTTGGAGCATAATGGCTTCATAGAATTGTGTTATTGTTACTTATCTGTGTACAAGCATTGTCGTTAGTGGCTAATGGTTCAATTGGTATTTGCTAGGAAATATCGCTTGATCTCAAACAGTCGAGTTCTCTAGTGGATGATTTATTGATTTAAACTGGCTCCCTCAGTTATATATCTTTTAGAGCAATCAGCGATATCGTCATCGAAAATATCGATTAGCTGGTGATAGTGCTATGGCACGTGCTATGACTTATCATGTTTCGATACTGAATGATATATACAGTTTTAATCTCATATCTTGTGATATCAAATACATACACACTCATACAAAATTAATGACAAGGTTTATGAATGGTCTATTTCTTTATTTAAGTGAGAGAGACAATTCGGTATAGAGTCTTAACCGATTTCAAGCAACTGTATAAAAATAAAATCTTAAACTTCAACATATAAGGACCTATACTGACACGGCTCTGTTATGTATATAGGCAGTTTACATTCCTTAAATACAGTCATCATTTCGTTCTACAAATTCTAAAACAAAAATCATACCTTGTATATTTTGGTAAGTTGAAGCTTTCGTGTTCACTGTTTAAAGTAATTTGTTTCACTATGCCTTAAATCGCGTTTTATTTAGCCTCCTCGACTAAATAATAGAATATTTGATAACACGGAATCTGGGTGATAATTGTTGTGGTTAATCACGACAGTCTGAAATATACACTTGGAAAAAAGTATTGCAAAACCAAGTTTTCCCTGATATATTACTATGTATTGCAACCAAACTGAGCACATGAGGGTGAGATTGCATTCATTTTTCCCGGTTTAATGGTCCGGATTCGAATTTCAGTGGAGACACCAACCATTTGTAACATGGACCTTCTCATGTCCCTGGGCAAGACACTTCATCCACGTTGCGCTCAGTATAATCAGCCGTACAATTCGGTACCTGAACATGGGAAGGTAAGGACCTACATTACCTACAGCGCTTAATAGGCCGCATCGATGTAATATTCCCTCAGGGTAATAAACCCATTTGTCGGCTTTGAGCATGCTCTGTCACTGATATATGAACGATACAAGAAAGCTATTATTATATTATCAGAATCGACACTGGTATGTCTACTTGTATTATTACTATGTGCCACATTGAAATTTGTTGTTAACACGTTTAAGTGATAAGTGAACAATTGTTTATTTGTTAAATTAGCTTTTATGTGTGTTTAAATGTCATGTATGTTGATTTGGGATATATTCAGATGCAGTTTAAAAGCGCTACGGTCAATATTCCTCATGTTTTCCATTGTTATCTTAAATCATCTTGGTAACAACATGCTGGACGTTTTAAAACTCGCTATGTATCAGACGATCATTTCACAAACACAAAAAGTAGGTGTATCAGAAAGTTGTAGACATAACAGAAAATTATATGTGTATCGGCTTTACACAACATTACCTGTTAAGATAGTCGGCTGTTGTCCCATCCCGATTGAGACAAGGCAGGTTATCTCCAGCTTCCAGTAGACCGATGTATTTGATTTCCACAACTGAAGATTTGTCTACGGGCGCCAAGACTCGTGCAGTCAAGTCTTGGGTGGCGCCAAGAGGTACGAAGATGTCCAGAAATATCCGCTTAGCCTGGCCCTTGGCAACTTCACTAGAGTTATCGTCCTTGGTGATCGGGAGGACGCCAATTTCGATTGTGGCAGATTCGTTGCTCGCCTGGAAGGTTGAAAGGTCAATTAAGTAAAACCTAAATATGGCAGTGTCAGATGATGATTGGTGCAGCCACAAGTTGACGGAACTAGAGCTTACGTTTACACAACTTACGACAAAGCACTAAGCAACCATCGATTGTTTAAAAATCCAACTTCAGTAAATATTATTGAAGTAAATATGGGTATATATAACTGATGAGTAACCTATGGCGTGAGACAAGCTTGTAGCATATAAATCAGCGCATTGAAAATTATTACGCGCTGAGTTTTCTTCCGCGGACCTCTTTCGACGTCTCTTACATATGTTCAGATGGATACTTTAGCACACAGTCTATGGACTACACAATACGGCTGTGAATACGATATTGATACGTCCAATGTCTAAAATCTATACGATACGTTATTATCATAAAATGTATTGGTAATTCAATAAGTTTTACACAAACCGCTAAATATTTGATTAATAAGCGTTGATGTTTGCAGTCTAACCTTTGATAAGATTTACCTTTGGTGTGCCAATTGTTTATACAATGAGCGTCAGCTGTGTGCAAGAACCACTTTATTTCTATATAAACCTTATATAGGCTGACACTATTGAGCATGCATTAACGTATGCACAAGTTACGGTGTACTTGGTAATTTTGTATATACCTTAAGAGTATACTTTGTAATTTTTCAAAGCTAAGAAAACGGTATCAAGTAAAATCACTCTTTAACTTCTCTAAATGCCTGTAAAGTCACTTGGCCAACTCACCGATACGATGCCTGACGTGTCATGTGTTGATTGAATAGTAACAGTCTTTGTGATGTCCACGCCACCATAGGTTGTCAGTACGTCATAGGTGAAGGGAGAGTTGTCGGCCGCGCTCTTCGACAACTGGACAACTACCTCAAACATCAGTGTGTTGTCATCGAAGACCCCGTTAGTGTTCACCGTCCCCGACCCTGAAGAAAGGACAAGTGACATTAGTCAGCTGATAGAAACTACAAGGTCAGAGAATTTTAAAAAAATGTTCAATCAGAGACAATGTGTAAAACATAAAACTATTGATTACTTCAAATCCCAAAAGTTGACATGTTTTAAAACTAAAGTCATCAACACTTCTTATGGTCCAGATCGAAGTGGTCAAAAGTCTACACAATCTTCATGCATAACAAACACTTGTTAATTTTTAAGACATTTAGATTTCGTTACAACTTGTATAAAACTGACTCTGTGGTTTTGTATGTAAACAATTATCTTGTTACCGTCAGCTTGATCTTGTAATTCCTTATCTGTGAAACTACAACCTACAGTGGTGAAGATTGGGCATTCAACATCTTCAAGCTAAGAGTCTACATACCAATATTGGATACCATTCCCACATCAACCGAGATCTTAGTGATCTTGCCGCTGGGATCATTATTGATATCTATTATAGGTTCATCCTTGACGCACGGCATGTTATGACCCTTGGCCAGTAGCCGGACATTACAGATGGTCAGTTCATTTGCTGAAGTGGACACATTGAGGAAGTAGTGGGCGTGGTCTCCTGGCGTGGGTTTAATGACGATAGTGTGGATAGCAGAGTACCCAACTGGAGTGTTGGCGCTGGTGTTCGCTACTATCTCAACATAAGGAGGCGAACTCTGGAATAAAAGTTCATCAGTATTATTTCCTACAAACCCTCCCATACTTATTGTCCATGGCTCAGTGCTCATTGGCAATTTAATTCACTTTATAAGTATCGATTAAAGGTTTGTAACCTATCAATACAGTCCATATTTAAAAAATAAAAGTATTTTAAGACTATCATTGTCGCACTACAGCCTTAAGTTCTCTAATAAAATCAGAGTTCCGTCAGTGTGGTTTGTAAAAACACAAAGGAAAGTGTAGGATTTAAAAGATGGCTAGCCTATTGACCTGTATAGATTACATTTGTATGAGTCTCGTTGATAAGGGTTAAAATGGACACAGAATATCAATGTACAATTGATGGCAAAATAAACTCCGCGAGTCCAATGGGTGATTGAAAGGACACTGCATCGGACCAAAGGATCTCAATAAATTGCCGCTTACTGGTATATGTAAACATATTGTTCATGGACATTCTTATAATGTCCTCTATGAATGGTATTATTTATAACCACTGCATCGATAATATTTACCCCTGTAAGAGTTCCGTAGGCGGGAGATTAAGGGACAGAAAAAAGATAGTGAGGTATAGCATCATTGTTAGCCAGTCCACCAGTAATACTTACGACTTCGAGAGTTCCGTTGTCGAGGACAGTCAGAGAGAGTTGACCCACCCACATCATCTTCTCGGTGAACATGAGTCCACCACTGAGCCACTGCTGGTTGCCATGGCTGTTGTCAGCGTGCTGGTGAAGCATCACCACTGTCTCCAGGATGAGCACGTCTTCAGCTGTGTCATTGACCACCTCCGAGTTACACAGGGATCCCAGACTGATGATGGAGCGGTCATTATTGCCTCCTGGATATCTGGAACAGTAACGGTTGACTCTAATATTGTTTATTGCATTTGAGTTACCTACACTATTACCCCTGGCTCCTGGAAATACTAAAACGGTTTGGAGATTCTTTAACGAGCGTCCTTCAGTTTAAAAAAAATATAACTATAAAGCTAAATCTTGTTGTACTTACTTCTGATCATAAGTGATAGCCTTGTTAGCAACAGATTTAGTAGCGCAAGGGAGGTTCTTCCCAACTGATACGATCTCTGTCCTGCAAATACTGATTGGGGAGTAGCCCTCTGCAGCCGAGTCGTTGGGCATGATGAACTCGATGTCCATGACGGGAAGGATAACGTCCCGGGCGGTGTGGATCTCCAGAGCGAACCTTGTTGCGGCGCCAACCTGCACGTGGTCATTACCTGTCTTGTAGGCCATAGTCATTGTGGGCACGCTCGAGTTCTGGTGAGAGATAGAGACGGCGTCGACTTGTGCACTTTTTCTCAAACTTCTTTGAGAAGAAGTGCTGATTCAAAGCAAGATTAGCTAATATAGTGCTACAAGATATGTAATAGTTTTAAAAAATCATTTAGATATTTCATTCATAGGAAAGGCTCCATTTCTGGAAAAAATATCGGCATCATGCACCAGGTTTTGGAGACAGATTTATAGGACGAAAAGAGGTATTTGAATCCGATAACGTCATCTGGACTCCATGGCATTTGAAAAATTGCAGGACGGCATATATAGATCGTTCGTACACGTACACCTGTCTGATGGATACAAAAGATCTTTATTTCATTATCAGTTCCAACTAGAGTATAAACTTACAGCGACTTCAGGGAGAGAGCCAGGACTCGCTTCATACTGTACTGTGACTGTCTTAGGGCTGAGCTTGGAGTCGTCCACGTACAGTGCAACAGTCAGGTCGGCGTTTGTCGTGGTGTGGTTCGTGGCTTTTACTATTATTTGGTAGGTGATATCATCAGCACTGTCAGAAGAATTCGATCCCCAAACTCCGACATTTGTGATGCTACCAATATCGAGGATTCCGCCATCGATTGCACCATTCTCTATACTGAAGTCAAAATTGAATTGGCACTTTATTGAAAAATTAATAATTTCGTATCTGATCCGCAACTCACTTTCAGGGGCATGGTCACTTGAAAACATTCGTTTTCATTTTCTTGAAATCACTTTATTTATCTCAAAAACGTCATGCTGCACCTTAAGTTTAACCTTTGATACCTCCTTAGCGTATGTAATAAAATGCTCGCTAAATTTCCCATATCTTTGATGTACCATAGGCGGACTCACGTGGATGTGTACTCGGCCTCGGTGTTGGTATCAGCGCAGGGGCAGTGTTCTCCCACAGCCACCAGACGGATGCTGCAGATCTGGAGAAGGGCGTCCCCTCCGCCATTATGAGGAGCCGAGACCTCCAGCTTGTAGGACGCCGTGCTGTCCTGGGGGAGAGTGATCGACCCCTCCACGATGACAGGACTGTACATGGAGGTTTTCTCTGTCGGTGAAGTAGGAGCAACGAAGGCGATAGATGGCTGGAATGTGAAAATATTCAGTGAGATAATGACTGATTTACAGAGTTTTAAATGACCGGAAGCACTTGGGATTATGCCACATGAGGTCATGTACACTTACTCATGACATTATCCTTGCCATATTCAATGGAGAGAAATTTAGGCCTTACTTAAACAGTGAAAAAAACCGATGTCTTAGGTTAATTGTATGAGAGACCTATTTTTGGTCAGTGAAGAAAGACAAATTTTGAAAATTGAGAGAGGTGTTTATGAGACAGAACATGCTTTCTCATGCTTTGACGTCATTTATGAAGAAACATCATCGGCGATAAAACAAAATTCTTCATGACATCACAGCAACATGCAGGATGTTCTTAATCGTATTTATCATAAATTGGTTTATTTAATTCAACGGTCCCACGAATGACCAGAAATAAAGGTATTTACATTATTTTGTACTGGTTGAAGAACATGTTTCTAGATTATGCCAGTTCGATCTCAAGTATAAATGGGGTGCTAAACGCACTTCAATGAACTACTATTTTTATTCAACGAATACATGTTTTCATATAAAACGAGCGAAAGCGCGATTAATATAACATATTTCACTAGATTATTCGAATATAATGTATGAAATATAAGAAACCGGTTAGTAACCTGGTTATAAACCATTTAAAAAGTGCAATTGCCTTGTTAAGTTTGCTTAACTAAAATGTCAGCCAGTCAGGTAGGATTGGTATGCCCGATAATTATTGTGACGTTATACGTGCAACGGTACTCCCCCCCCCCCCCTTTGTTTTACCGTATAACACTAACACAGTACCCTACATGGGCGAGTAATAAGATGAGTTATAAAACTGAGGTTATTGTATAACTAGACCGGTTAAACAAAACCCTTAACTCAACCTGATAGAGCAAAAAAATCATTTATTTTCGTCATTGTCTTGATACTTACGCTGCTTATGGCTTTGGCTGTGATGGTAATTTTGAGCTGGCCAGCCCATATTTGGTCGGTACCGATCTCAGCCGCGGCTCCGATCCAGACGTCCATGCCAACTAGAGACACGTCATCAAACACGAGGGCAGTGAACTGTACAGTGATTCGATTGCTGGCTACCTTATTGTCCGCCTCCCGAGCACCTGTAAATCAAAACAGCATTCAGTCAATTTTTTCGAATTTATAAGCATTGTTTGCATCACCCTCTCGCTAGAATGTTTGAAATTCCTTAAAACTTACCATTTATCTTTAGAAATACATCCCATTTGAATAATGAACAAATGTAACGTGGCTTTATTTGGATCACACTATCAGCAAAAGTATACATTCTTGTACTTTTGTGAAGATGTACTTTTGTGGATCAGGTCATCTGCGGGATTCGAACTCAAATCCTTAGAGTTGGGCAATACTGACAACACTAACCGTACCAACTGCGAGTTGAGTACTTGTTGGTGAGGTTGTTAGCTGTTGATTTGTAGTATTGCAGATAGTGTTGTTCCAAAACAGTGTTACCATTTCTCTCTAAACTAAATATGGATCTGTCAAGAAGTTATATTTACTGATGGTAATAATGGCAACATCCACTTCTAGTCCTGGTCAGACATTTGTCATGACCAAAAGGTAGCCATCAAGGTCAACTAAGGCACGATGAATGCAGAGAAGTATATCAATGAGAACACTCTCTTGATTTTCCTCAATGCCAATTCTCATGTTGATTACATCTGCCTAGTTGACAACGCCCGCCCCCATTATAGTGTCACGGCTCCCAAAAGGCAGCACGACTGGCTAAGTTCTTGAGATCTAAACCCGATCGAGCACGTTTGGGATGTGACTGGTCTGCTTAAAACTAAGACGAACCAGTTAATCATGAATATTCAAGAACTAAGACAGGTCGTTGTAGACGAATTGAACTATCTGGCAATGGCATTCTTCCGCAATCGGGGATAACGATGAGGCGATGATGTCAAGAATTGGATCAGATTCGTGGTGTATACAAGAACTACTTATGTTTCAGTTACAGTTTTCAGAGGGTTTCGTTTACGGACGCTCTACACTACGATGAAATTGGAAGTATGACTGAGTCACTTCTTAAAGTCGCATAGGTTATTTTGTGGGAGTCAAATATGTCAAACTTAAAAATAGCGTTATCATACTCGGTAAACGGATAGTGTCGCTCACCACTGACTAATACGTAATTATAGAAAATTATTTACATCCGAAAAAGAGACAATGTGGCTTGGTCGTGTTAAGTATGTTACATTAGTGACATGCGAGCAAATGGGAAATAGAATTTCGACATCGTTAAAATTATATTGTGAATTTCTATTATCACTGAAAACAAATAAATATCATAACTTCAAGCAGGACATATGGTATTTTTTGCCATAAGCAAGCAACATTCAAAATTATGAAACACACTCTGTGTCACTTTAACAAAATTAGAAATACGTTTTATACAACAATTTTTTTTGATTTGACACACTATTTTTCTCATGAAATAAATGTTCGTGATTGTCACCTGCTAACTTTGTGTTGTCCTTGAAGTTAGAAACTATTTCATTAAAAACGTGTTCATTATCATTCTAGATAACCATATCGCATTCTACGTGTAAGCCACATTTCTCATTGTTTCCAAATATGGGTGTTGCTTCAACTGTATAGATTTATCTGAGACGTATTCAAAGGTGTATGACTGACGCCGCTATATACCTTTGTTGATTGCTGTTCCCAGCGACAAATGACCTCTGGCGTTTCCTTTGACATTTCCTTCAGGAAACAGCTCTGCGGTGTTGGCGTTGATGTCGAAGCCACAGTCGTAGTTCTCTGCGGCGTCCTTTCCCTTGACGGAGCAGATTGACATCACGTTGCTGGTGTTGAGGGGAGCGAAAGCGTCGAAGGTCAAGTCAACGGCGGGATACGGAATGTACAGGTCAACCGTGAACACAGCCGAACTGCCAATTGTCATAGTGTTTGGGCCAGTGAAGTTCACCTCCGGGACATTTGAAAACGTCTACAAGAAAAGATATATTAGTAAAGAAATGAATCTCTTCGACAGTGGTAAACTCCTGGAAGAAAAGAAATATTCGTAATGAAAACATTTCCTAATTAATCTCTGTGACTTAAGTAGAGTTCTTGAAGAAAATGATTATTTTATAAGCACGACAACGCCGAAAAACTATCAGAAAATGAGAAAATCTCTGACATCAGAAAAATTCTAGAAGAAATTATTATTATAGAAGTCAAGATAAGACCCATTAACTTTTTCTTAATGATGACATATGTTAGACAATGGTAAAACTAATAAGGATTAAAAGTACTAGTGAAGATAACGCCCACAACGCTTCAAAGATAGTAGTCATTCACAAGTTGAGATTTTAGTTTACCTTAACTGTATCATTTATTATTATTAAACCTTTTGTACGTCATAAAAAATTCAACTTATCTAAAAGCAGCCGTGAATATTTTTTAAATTGAAAACTCCCCTACCTCAGCATCGTCTCTATTGCATTCGAAGCTTGCTTGTCCAACCCAGACGTCTGATTCGTAATTGTATTCTGCGCCTGCGCTAACCCAGTGAACACTTCCGTTGATACATAATCTGTTCAACATGACAGCATCATAGTCGATGATGATTTGACTGTCTGCTGCTGCTGCACTCGCCCCGTTGTTTGTGATGTTCCCGAAGTTGATCACGGCTCGATCATGCTGTTATCAATCCACAAACTTGATTACTTCAAATTGTAATAACCTTACTTAATTCTTTTCTTTTCATAAAGTACCGTTCAGCCGAACTTGATTGCTTTAAATTGTAAGAACTTTACTTTTTATCTTTCGCTTAAAATAGCATTTAGAAAAGGTCGCTTTAAATAAGTTTTTGAAAAGAACTACAACTTTATATGGTTATCGTTATCGGGAAAGTTATTACTACAAATGAATGAATGGTTGTTGAATGGTAAATATCATTCTTGACTGTTTCATGACGTCATTCACGTACCAACATAGGTATTACGATTAGCACTATCTGATGTAACTATGTTCAGCATATTATCCAATATTTTCTTCATACTTTTATAAAAGGTTATTTTTAAACTTGATATTTTTCATGTGATGTGAGAGAACTATTTTAATGTCATTACTTGTAGCCATTCAAAGAGGGATTCTCGCCTGGTCGATATCTAAGTAAGTGTTGGGAGCGGTGTTAAAATAAGCCCTTCGGCTTGTTCACCAATTCCAATTCAATTTTATTGAATAAAATATGTTTAAATCATTAGTAACTATGGTAACGAGATAACTTGATAAAATCTCGTAAAATCCTTCTTTTTATATTTCAAGGCTGTTTCATCACGTTGCTTTCACAATCCTCAAACTTAACTCCTCGTTTATAAAGTATCCTTTATATCTTACGTAATCATTATTCTCCGCACTGTGAAGTTCCGGCACGACGTCGGCGTGTTCGATGATCAAGTTGGATCCCTTGCTGACAATAGTGACCCCGCACAGCATCATGAGGATGGTCTCGTTGTCCGGCGTGAAGAGTTCCACCAGCATGTTAGTGGGCTCAGAGGGGAACGTGATGGTCAGCCGGAAGCCGATCTTCTGACCAACCTTCATATCCGTCTTGTTCGTGTGCGGCTCCTTCTTAATAAGGTCGTAGGTCACATTGGCGTTAGTCTCCGTGGCCTGTGAACATAATTAGTGAGTCGTGTGGCAAGTAGATCTAATTCCAAGGAGGTGGCGAAACGTTTTGCTGTACTGAAGAAAGGAGTTTATTAAGTATAAAAGCCACAGGCCCACGTATCAAATTGCCAAACTCTTTGAGAGGTGGACACCCTTAAATTTGCTCAACCCTTTACAATTATTGTGATCATTTCCAAGACGAATTAAAAGAAAACGGATTCTACACAATCTTAAAGTCTTGAGTTACATCACCCTTCTCTCTGTTCATCGATCAACGTATTTCTTATCTTCAAACTTACGCATTGTATCAATTCTAAAGTGGGGAGTTAGAAAAACTGATTCTACTATAAAGTAAAGTCTTGAGGCCTGTTACCCTTCTCTCTCTGCTGAGGGAATCCTCGTATTCACCCTTACTGCCAGTAAAATCAACGGTCAAGCTAAGTGTGCTGGTAGCGCTCCCGTCCACGTTCTCCGCCTCGATGATGAGAGTGTACACGCTCTCTGGCAGTTCGTCGACGTTCGTCTTCACCTCAAGACCACCGCTCTTAGAATTAATGGCGAAGACATCGAGATGGTTCTTCAGCCTATACCTAACCTCGGCACACGGACATGTCCCAGGGACTGGTCCGCATTGGTCATCGTCCGTTGCCACAACCGTATGGAACACTTCACCAGACACGATGTTGCTGTCTTTCACCACAGTGTCGCTCGAAGTTCCGCTGGTTGTCGAGAATCTAGGGGGGTTCGACACTGGAGCAAATCGTAATCGGTTAAATTCCTAAATGAAACTAAAGAATCTGCGTTGAATGAAAACGAACCTTGACATTGTAATAAAAGGGTTTTATATTTATCCTGTATTTTTGAATGGAAAGAAATATTAAGTATTAATGAATAAAAAAAGAAAACAACATGTGTACGTTAGAATGAATGAAATACATCTCGTCAAGCCAGCATGATTATTGTTAATGTCGGATATCCAAAGTTGTCCTTACTAGCGTAAACTGACCTGTTTGATTGCAGCACTCTCCTTTATAGCACGCTTTGCAGTTCCCATCCTCCGCAAAGTGAGTCTCGCCTTGGCTGCAGATAGAAGAATCAGACTTATTTCACAGGTCATTCAAATATCACAATACCGATTCATTACTTAATAGTATTCAGGGGTTTAAAGAACAAACTCTTTTGACGTTAAAGAACCCCATGGTCAACATGTCATGTATTGTAAGTCAAATAGGGCAGTTTAGGATCATTAGAATCCACAGATTGAATGAAGCTGAGATATTGTCTGAGAAATTAAAAACTGTACACATTGTCGGTGATTGGTGTTGTCAACTACCACACTGTACAGTTTGTTGAAAATGAATTGTAAGAGTAGCTTAACTTGTTAAGGAAGCCATGATGTGCACCCAGAAACCGTATGTGTTTTGCTCAGTTATAAACATAAAAATCCCTTTACCATTTTTACTGATACATTTGATCTTAAGTATGCCCTTATAAAATAACCCAGAGTAAAACGTTACTGTAATTTGTAAAAAACTGTATGAAGTATCATACACAATTAATTTTTATTGCTCTATAAAATATATCAATAATTAAAATAGCAGTTAATTATTATTTTGACCGATATAAAAAAATGTTCTTTCAATGCGATAGATACACGTAATTAACACTAATGTTACATTTTGAATCACTGTCGTTATTATATTTCGTTTTTTGCCAATTAGTTGGAGTGCAATGCTCTACTGAATTTCAGTGCAATACCACTCATGGTTCGCTAATTCCAGCCGATGCTTGCAGGTTTCACCGCAATAAATAGCTGCTAAATTGTCGCTGGCTTTCTCCCTGCAGTTATACTATCAGCCGTGATATAAACTTCAAATCTCTTCACCTCACTCCGTTTCTATTAAAATGGCATTTAAAAAATCCTATTATCGTTTAAGGACCGAGTAATGGTCAACTTGAAATCTTTGTAATTGATCCCCGAAAGAGACAGTGGTGCATTAGAGTACATCTTTAAAGAATATTGACATACACTTACTCACTCTAAACGGCTAGGGCTTTGTGACGAACACTTCGTGGGCCGACAAAAGATATAATTTTTCTGTCTCAATTTTGGTAACAATACAATTATTGATTGATTAAAGAGGTAAAAATCGACTTCGATAGGGACTTTGATCTTGCTGTTACCATTGGCAGCATGTAAACTTAATGGATTCTTCATAATCGCACTCATTTTTGTCGTTCAGATTTGGTAAGACGATGTTTAACTATAGACATACAAACCATTTAATGATAATATATAACCCTATTTCTAAAACAAACAACGTTACATTGTAAGGGAAACTTATTGTTTTATAAAATATTTGCAGTAGAACAAGGAATGAAATGACGAAAGTGTTAAAAGTTGACAGGGCTAATGAATAAGTACTTTACATGGGAAGGAACTTAAGATATGAAATGATTTGATATAAACCGATATACCATTAAGAATACTATGCCTTTCTATTAAAATTTCAGAATAATCAAATTCATATCCGAGTTAAAATATAAAGATTTTGAATCATTAATTAGTTTGATGAGTCATATGAGAGTGATGAAAAAAACCCAACCACATAAATTATTGTAGTTCTCTGTTTATGCAAACGTTGTGGACTTTTTTTTTATAAACGAACAAGTACACGAATAAGAAATAAACAAGAAGTTATTCAGACTTACCACTTGTCCTGTTTTGAGAGAGGGATCGATCCTGAAACATGAAATATGAACACTGATAAACATAAGTTCATGTCTGATCACAAAGTCAAACATTGTCTATTGTTGCACAAACACTTAGGTAACCTGAAATCATTAGGTGGCCTCGATTTTGTAACCTCACCACCTAAACATGAATTTGCATTTGAATGGAATGACTTATCTGCTGCTCAGATAGGAACAAGTCAAACAATTGCAATTTTAAAGCTATCCTGAAAACATACCTTTTTTCTATATGATAAAAGTGACGATATCTGTGCAATGGACTGATTATCAATCATTACTTTTTTCATTGTATGATATCACAAAATGTAGAATAGGCTTTTTAACCGACCCATATGGTACTATCAGAATGGTAATAATGTATTGCTGAATATTGTAAACTTGCGGAAATATTTAGAAGAGTAAGATTAATCTAACTATTGAAAAGGTGATATTAGGAATCAAAGGTAAAAATAATAATCTGGTAAATGAAATAATCTTACAGATCAAATATAAATAATAAATAATCTACCGAATCGACTACTTATATCAAAAATGAAACAATCGAATATTACAATATCACAAAACGTATCTACCTATCCAACCAAAATAAAGAGAAATTAATACACTTCTGGTCAAGGCTACATTTAATTTTTCGAAACTAATCTAACAGTTTTTTGTCAAACAGGAACTCGATTCTAATGTGAATAAGTCCTGTGGATTCATTTCACAACAGTATGAAATACAAGTGGTATGTGTCTCCGCCATTTTTGTTTTTCATATATAGTATTTTCTTTGACCTAATAACATGATTATATTTAAGTATTAAGGGACAATTACTGTGCATGCCGGGTTTAAGAATGAGACTCGGTGTAAACGTTTAATGATTATTGTCATCAAGAATTCTGTAAAAAATATGGTACTAAAAAAGTAAAAAAATATTGCTTAAAATTAAGACTCAAAATCGAAATTCACCTTTTGAAAAGACTTAACAATATTATGTATCCTGTAAACATTCGAATAAAGACAAAAATCGGGGTGATAAAGTAGAAAGACCTTATGCCATGATTTCTTTATCACTTTAAAATCGAAAGTAGAATCACATGATCTTTTCAGAAAAATCTGGTATTTATACTAGTTGAGCTTGCACCTTTCAAACCGTTTAAACGCTAATGATTAAACACATAATGAAATCTATGTCCATACTTTTTACACGTGTTCAAGTAAGTCTTTGTTATTCTTTCAACCGGCGTTAAGCCAATGCAATTAGTAATATGGATAATTTTGATTGGACTACTGGTGTCTGCAATAACACAACAGTCAAGATCTTTTCTTGGTTTCTCTTCGTTTGGTAAAATTTGCATAAGAATTTTTTTTCCGAAGAGAAGGTGGGGGGTTATCTTAGTAAAGTTTAACTGATACAAATAGTTACGCAAAGTCTAATGCAAACCATTTTCCCGATCTCGAAATGTTCACACCAAAATATCATTGATTCAAATTTTATTTTTCAATATTTTGAAAATTTTAAAACTACAATTTTGTTTCCTGACTTTGATTGTATTTACTTTTGCATTATATAATGCAAGTCAGTTGTTCAGAATAACAAACATGTTATTGCTTCGATAGAAAGCTGAAGTAAGTGAATATTTCCACTTTGAGTTCTACAATTCGTACTATAGTGCTTTTAATACAATACAATTCCTACACCTGGAGGACTCGAGTTGCTCTGGCATATACAATTCTTTCACTTCAACAATGCCTATCCCAACCAAACCTTATTGTTTGTGTTTTCTTATCATGTTTGAAAGCAATAAGGTGTTTTAGAGTTTTGTTCAATGGTATTATCATAGCATTACAATAGATACAAGTAGGCGATAAACGTAAACAAAATGTTATTGGGAAAGTTTGAAAAAGGTCCCATCACCGGACAAGACATGATCGTAGAGTTTACTTTCATAAAAAAATAACCGTGTTTGGATTCTAACGTCTTTGGGAACTGTATTCAAGATTCAAATTAGTGATTTGAAACTTTAAGTGTAGTATGTATATTAAGTGTAGTAAGTGTAAGAGGGTCAAATAACGTGAGTCTATGAAGCAATAAGCCTGAAAATAAAACGGATGTTCCTCAAGATTCATTCGCCTGCTTTCCTCAGTGAAAATTTTGGCTATTGCAAAGGTACACTTCTTGACTGCTGGACATATTTCCACAGCATGGCTTGTATACCAAGTTGGGCTGACTTCATAACGTAAGGTTTGTCCACACAACGATGTTTTGAAACTTCAGTACCATATCTCTATAAAAGTCTCTAGGTTCCGTCGGTTCTTAGACCAAAGTTTATGTGTAGGTATATATATGTGTGTATGTGTATCTAAGTAAGTATGTATGTATTTATGTATGTACACTGTTAAAGTATGTATGAACACATTGAAGCCATACTGGAACTCGCGCTGAGACAATAGTTGCTAGACAAAATTGTTATTACACAAGAACTTGTCTGGAAAATATGTCACGGCTTTTGTATAGCAAGTGGGAAATGAAACGCGTTATAACATTATGCATGTTTCAACGTAACCTGAAGAAGTGGATAACAGGCAATTGATAACAAGTAATGGATTACACATTATCACAGCAAGTATCAAAACAGCTTTCAACCTATCTGTGACACCACGAAAACAAAATCACTTTAGACGTACTCTTTTGCCAGGCCCTGAAAACGGTTTCGATTTATGTTTTCGCTTGGCATTAGGATAAAACAAATCGATGGATGTATCGATAAAAAATCGGCTTTAGATTGATTGATGTCTTACATATCTGAAATGAAAAAATGATTTGCTTTGACACAGCTCCGTGTATGTTGTTTCTGAGAAGCTTACCAGTTATCGATTAGTACAACCTTGCCAACGAACCTTTCGATAAGCTTAACATTTCACATACATTGTGTTCCCATTATGGATTTTCATAACCGTCCTACTTGACTAGCTCGGTGACTGCTTGGCTAAACAGGTCGATCGTGTGTGAACAAACCGTTGGAATCAGTCAGTTTTTTTAAATATATAATCATATGTTTTTCCAAGCATATAAATATTGGATGAATTGACTCTTCACATACGATCAAACATTGATTCTCATCAGTTGATTATCCTGCTGGGAACGTGTGTGTGATTTTGCTATGTCATGAGAGCAGTAACAGACTGCGAATCATCAGTGAGGGCCTGCTAACATTGAAGATTATATTTTTCGAATAGATGAGAAAAGTATATAATATTAAACAAACGGGATAAATATATTTTATTGAGAGTGTATGAAAGTAACCATTTGTTACTGTAAACACGTAACATCACAACCAGGCCTTACCAATATGTTATTCAAATAAATAAGTTAAAAACTAAGGAATAATATGACTTCGTAGTAAGCATGTTTTGAATTCTAAAAGGAAACAATGGGTTAAATTGTTGAATTTTTTTAAAATATGCTATATGATAGGAAATCGCATAAAAAAGACAATTTTTCTTGTGTTTCATGTTGTGTTGTCAGTTTTGTATAGTTATCGATAACACGCTGAATTGTTATTTTACCAAACATAGTATATGGTGTTTCCTAGTTCATCAGCAAACTTCCGCAATACCCTGATATTTGTCTCGAATCGTATCGGACAAGCCATTGAAACGTACGCTTCTAGTAATAGCGGTACGGCGCGGAGGAAAATTCAGAGTAAATATAGATATTTTCCTCAAGGTTCTTGCATGGAGACATGAAAAACATAGCATGTAAAACCAGCCGTTGGCGACACGAAGCATTTAGCCTGATAAAATATGATGTTGTAGCGTAATGATAAGATATCATTACCACTTATTGAACACTAATCAGATACCTTAGCGGGGTAGAATTGTTACAACCTTAAATGACTGACTTTCGTAATTTGAATGAATATAAAAATCCAAATGGATCAAACGAATATCAACAGATGGTCTTTGGTATAACCTAAATCTACATTGTGTTAATACATGTAATACTCCCACTTTGTTTAACTTCCAAAAACGAAGGTTATTGGGACAAGTAAACAAATGCAATTTACTATTGGAGAGATGTTATCACCAGTTATGAAGAACTACGAAGTGACGATACATCTGATATCAATTCTTTCTAACAAACCCCATTGCTGATTTTTTTCTAAAAGATGTAAATTTGTTTATCCGATTCCACGCACAATGAGGCGTGCCGATCTTTTTTTAATTATTTGATGCAGAGAAGATAAAATTAGGTTGTAGTGTTCAATAGGCACTCAAGGTAGTATTAATGTAATTTGTACGTTTATTATTTGCTTAAGCAAACACAAAAGTATGTAGGATTCTTAATTGAAAACTTTAAAATGTTCATGTTTTTGATATCTTTGGATGCATAACTGAGATGTTTTGGATGAAACCGTCATTTTGGTGTTTTGATACGTCTGGAAACCAAATAGGTTACTATCACATTCACAAGGAATCTTTTAAACTAATACAAGCCAACAACGTGGGGTTGCAAGTTACTTAATCTCGAGTTGATACTATGCGAGTTAGGTCATATAGACGATCCTTCATAAGTTTCCATCAAATATACACACCAACTTCAAATCCGCAGAATATAAATATTTGTATTTGACCTTACGTGAAACATCCAAAACAGCCTTAGCATTTGTTTGAAAGCAATTACATGTGGCTCAATTCAATTAAAACATTTCATACAAGAAATAATGGATATGAAATCATTCCGTCACAGTAGGTATGTAAATTGTACATAGCCTTTGGTCCATGTAACGTTTTAAAAAATGAATTGAAAACATACTGCGTAGAATTATCCGCTTAACCAGACCATGAATAGGTCAGAACCTGTGAATTGATCACTACAGAGATTTGCCTCGGAAACAGCCTCTGATGGTAGATAGGAACAATTGGGACGTTTATGTATTGGTTTGCTTCCAATACAAGCCGTCAGTCTCCCGGGGCCATATCCACTCTCCCGATAGTCCGAGAATACGAACATAATCTATCTCAATTTCAAACTCTGGTGGTTAACGTCACTTATTATGCGATAGAATGTCAACACGAAGCATTTAATGGTTACCATCTGTCGAGTATCTCAGATTTAAAACAATTGGCGTTATTTTTGTGTACATTGGTTTGGAATTGAAATGTCCAATTCCTGATGATTATATAATTACGGTTGACATGAAGATTTGCTATAATCTAAGTAAAACCGCTTTTGACATTCATGCTAGGCATGTTGAAATGACTTAATCGGCTAACAAAATGACATGTGAACTGATGATATAGAGACAAAAAAATCTAATGTCAACAATAAAGTAAAATACATACTTTTTTAAAGAATATACTTTCTATACTTCCAGTTCTCCTACTTAATCCTGTAACTGTTTATGAGACATAAATTAGCAAAATAAATGGACCGCATCTTATGAAAATTAGAATGAAATAAATCGTTGCTAATTAAGTGATGAAGTCTGTTGCCATAGATACCATGATATTATGTAACATTTGGGCCTACCTTAATGGATATAATGAGAATTTTATCACCATTGAAGTATTTGTATACCAAATAAGTGTTTCGTAAACATAATGGATAGATGGTGAAAACGAAAGCAACAAGCCATAAGATTGGAGAGCGTGTCCATGACAACGATCGTTAGAATATCAGCCATGCACTGAGCTTCAATAAAATGAACCATTTACGTAACAGCACGATGGCGTAAGCTGGCGATAAATATGAAGGACGCGTGGTTATGAACTAGCCAAGGAAAATGTGTTCCTGAATGGTTAATGGGAAGTTTTAAAACTTGGTCCTTCTGATGTCAGATCTATACCCAAAATTTCAATGCAATTATGATCTTATCTCCAAGAAACGCGTCGAGGACAACCCTGGTGAAGAAACATGCTAAAATTCTATGCCACTGTAAAGTTAATTCTACAGAATGCAGGTATCAAAATGAAAAAAAGCTTCCTTGCTACATGACATCATATTGAAATCATCATTCACCATCGTTAAGTGATTTTGATGAAAACATACTTTATTCTTTCAAAAAAAGGGATTGGGCACAAGTTACAGAAGCCCTCTCCAGATATTTACAGCATTTATCATACAGCATTGTACAACAATCGGACAGGTGTATGGACAAGAACAAATTACTTGAACGGTTTAGTTAGAGAGAAATGAATGTTTTTAAACGTGTAGTTTGTTAGATATTAATATAGACAAATTTCGAAAATAGTGAGACCTGCATTACCAAGTAAGATAATAGTAACATCAATTCTAACTCTGTTGTCTATCAATGTTTTCTTGAGATTTAAACATTTTTGTTCTTTTGTATGTTATACAAGGGGCGGTCAAGGAGATAATGACAATCATTTTCACAATTATGACCACTCTGATAACAAGCATCATTTCTGACATTAATTCTAAATGCATCATAATTGAGTGAGCTCGTCATGGATCTTAATCGTAAAGCTGTGTTCTGACCCAAGCGGGAAACTCAGTCCTAACTCCAACTCCAAACCTACCTCTATTCCAAGCCGTAAACCTTATTCTGACTCCAGACCAAAACCAATCTGTTATGCGAACTTCAACCCTAGCCCAATCAATCTCTCATCCCAGCTTATACCCCAACTTTAACCCCAACAACGAGAACATCAACGGCGAGAACCACTGGAGTTCGTGGACCTTCTGTTGGACAAACATATCGGGACTCAACCCTATAACCCTGGTGGTGACCATTTTAGTGTGACCAATTTGACTCATTTGTACATCGCTTTAAACAGTCTTTATATTGTTAAAAGTGGGTTGCCTTGCAACTGGTGACATCTGTTTTACATTTCGTGATATACCCCTATTACCTTTAGACGACGTGCTACAGAGTCTTTAAACGTTTATGGTTTCAACAAGTAAAATATGACATCCTCACTAGTGTCTGGCGATTTGAACTAAAGGTTAGGTTCGTTACTCAGACTTTCAAAGCTTCAAAGCAAGATGGCGTTAAGTCAGTATCACTGTTTTGTGGCATTGGACGCTTAACCGAACAATATTTACCCTCCTCTTGTGAGCAATAAGGCGAATATTTGCAATAAGCATCGTCAATTAACCGACCATGTAAGCCAAGTTAAGGCAACAGAACAAACAGTGTAATGTCGATTATATCCCCTCCTCTATTAATGTACAAGCTGTCCATGTTTTTGCGTCCACCTCAGAAGGAACATACCCTGGATCTGGCGGCATCAAGGGACAATGTGTGTGTTTGCCAGAAGAACGACCGCGTTTACAGGACCTCTGTATTAATTGAGCTCTGTAAATATTTGAAGCATGATATTGTTGTCCACAGAGATCGATGGTATATTTTACCGTTGTAATGATGGTTTGGGTGGATGTTAGCTTGAAAAATATCAATATTGGTAATTATTCTTTGCTGAACGTAGCAATGTAAACAGTTGTTCTGGATTGATTTGTGTTAGTTTGTGGACAAGATTAGAACATGGCTAATATGAAAATGATAATTAGTAGGCTCTGAATATATAATTTTATTTACGGTCCAGTAATCATTGCCTTTTTCAAACTAACATATTAGATAATTACTGGTATATAAACCTATTGCCAATAGATGAAAGGGGACCAATACTATATTCATTAGTTTAATAAAATTAATTCTTGATATCAATTTTGTGACTTTTTAAAAACACTTTGACACATTGCCATGAGGAAAGGTCATCTCAACACGTCATCTGTATGTTCAGGGTACGTGTGTACCCGTCTACGGCAGAACCTGGCCATCAGAGAAGAAGATTTAAGCACAAAAAGACAAATAATTGTACAGGGAATGCGTATTCAAAACCGCCACCCTTGGCAATTAAAAGTGTTTATCAATCAATAGTAAGACATTACAGAGAATACTCCTGTGACGGTGCCTTTGTCTTCTCTTTATGATAGAGATCGTGGACTGGCCTTAAATAAAGATTGTCAATGTATCGAAGTTAACGTAACAACGGAAGAAGAAATAGAGGAAGTGTGAAACTCCTCACATGTTTAAATTTGAAAAATATAGGTAAAACATACATGTATATTAGAGCAAGTTCTTTTGTAGATAGAAACATGCATGTTATGTTTTTCATATAATTTATTGCAGATGTAGATATCATGCTTAATACCAACTTTGTCATGCCTGTAACACATATAATTATTAGAGACAGACACATGAGTGTTGCAAAAATGGTTTCATAAAACATTGTCTCGCTTAAACAACCAGCGAATGACCACATGTGTGTTGTGTATTTGGTCTATAACAATACGATAAAGAAATATTGCGCATAAGGTAATGAACAAATATTGATGCATTTGGTAAGTCACAGAGAATATCGTCTTTGCTACACAGTGGAAAGGTTGTGTATTTCGACGTTGCACGGCAACATTGTAGTGTGTTCATTTTAAGACTTTGTAAAATAGAAACCATACTTTCTCATGTAACGATTCGTTGATCGCAAAGATCGAAATAGATTTTGGTGAAAAACGCTACCCAGGTGTTTTTGCATCATGAATAAACTAAAGTTATAGTACGGACCAATACTATGTAAGTAGCAGAGGTGCAATTGGGACGGGCGTTTTTTACAAAAGTTTTCATAATGTGAGATTTATATGATATACTTTGTCGACTGACTAAAGCTAGACAATACGTGTTGTAGACGATATGACAATTAATTATTATGTAGGAATGGGGCATTAATTGTATTACTGCCAGAGCAGGCACACCTACATCGGAAAGGTTTGAAACAGATATGAGGTTAACAGACTTTATGAATTGAAAACATTTGACAAATGCATGGCACATATCGTGTCCTTATTGAATAATTGCTATCAAAATTTCGAACATGAGCGACGAATTATCTTTCAGCCTATATGACCTTTTGCTTCAAACTGCTTTGGTGACTTCGGTTAGGAAAGGATGATAAACCCGCAGACTCCTTTAACCTTAGTTAACATCAATTGACGCACTTCAAAATCGACGTTGTTGGCCAAACTGAAGTAACTTCGCATATTCAAAACATGTTTGTTGAAGTGGAAAGGAGAATCTATGCTGGTATTCATATAAGGTTGGTATTGTTCCTTCAACGAACGAAAACATAGACATGCAGTTCCATTCAGTCCGTCGGTTCCATTCTCACTGGAATACAAGTCTTTAAGGTCGTCATAGTAACGTCCCTCTGGTTACATGCAATTACACTCTATATTACACTCTATTCAGACGTAGTCGCCTAGAACCTTTAATTTGATCATTAAAACATTTGTAGCATTCTTGCATTTGTCAATTGGTTTAGGGTCTCATCGGCGCAGGAGTTTTTACAGAGGACAACTTCAGGTTTCCTAAGTGAAAACACTGACATTAAAGCTTAATGTTTCTGTGATATTTCAGATGTATGAAATTCAAGAAGAATATCTATTATTTTGATATAAAACTTATCCCATAGCACAGTCTGGGTTGTTTCCGCTCCTTTTGTTTCAAAACTGGTCAAGGAAATCATTGGATTTAAGGTGTTTAAATCACGATTCTGAAGGCGCCAATGGGGCATAATCTTATGTAGACGAATCAGACTACACATAGTTTCCATTTAGACGACACCGCCATGTAATGTAGGAAAGGCTTTATAAGTATTTTAGAGTTCTTCGAAGTTGAATGCATAAAATGATTGGATTAAGAGGTATTCATTGCAGGCAGTCACAATATTGGACATGTATATTTTAACTTTACAAGGAGTAACTCGCACCGCTCTCAATCGTTGCTCATTTTTTACCTTAATGCATTTCTTCACGTTATCTGTGCCAGTCTTTCAGCTTAATGCATTTCTTCACGTTATCTGTGCCAGTCTTTCAGCTTAATGCATTCATTTTAGTAGACCAATAAATATCTGGAGGTTGTTACAACTCGTCGATGAAGGCACTGCATCCAAATCATGAATTTCGGTGCTATACAGCAAGGCTTGAATAAGCAAGTGATGTAGACTGGAGCAATTAATACTTTGCAGGAGAAGTTATTGTTTTAATAGCATGAATCCATATCAATGTGATCTTGTATGGAATGCCATTGTGAACGTAATGGAAAATTTATCAAAATGTATAAAACAAATAAGTATGATTAATTTATAATCATTCTCAATTGATAATAATACCAGGGACATGCTGGTTTCAAGATTATATATTAATAAGAAACAAATAGTTAGGCTACTATTTATGACCGATCACAAAATATCAAGTATAAATTTTTAATCAATTCTACCAAGTCATATTGATAAGTATTATACGTATCAACAAAGGAGAATTACCCAGGGGTCTCCTGTTTACTATACTTACACCATATTGCATGTTCACAATGCGTGATGCGTATTTCCATAACGTTGAAAAGAAAGGTTAGATTTGTACAAATATTGATTCTTCGTTACCGTTTTGCTTTTGTTGATGTGAATGTCTTCTGTAAACATGATGCTTTTCATTTGAACACCTTCTTCTCATTTTCATTTATTCGAATTTTTTTAAAAGTTATCCATATGAAGAATATCATGATTAACAGGTAGCCTTTATGATGATGATGATGATGATGATGATGTACATCATAAGGATTTCAAAGGTGACGGTTTTGATGGTGGGGTTGACGAAGGTTGTGATGAAGGTTGTGATGATGTTTGTGTTGATGAAAGTTGTGATGATGTTTGTGTTGATGAAGGTTGTGATGATGTTTGTGTTGATGAAGGTTGTGATGATGTTTGGGTTGATGAAGGTTGTGATGATGTTTGTGTTGATGATTGTAATCAGATAACAAGATACTGATGCTATTGGTGATGGTGATGGTGATGGTGATCGTGATGTGCTGTTTGTAATATTCATTAAACTGTGAAATTCAATTAAATCATAATGTTTATGTAATGTAGTTAGGTGACCATTTAAAAGAGTAAAGTCCTAACATGGTCGACTAACCGTTGAATAGACAGGGGCAACTTACATGATCGTGGTTCTTCTGATCAAGTAAAGCATTAAACAGTATACATTGATGATTGAAGACTGTCTTTGATTTCTAGTCTACATGGACCTAGTAAAAGTACAACGCTAAGATATTAGATTTGAGGTTTCATTGAGGACAATGTGTAAAGAATACTTTCAACTTTGACATGAAAAGAACATCAATTCTGAAGTTTAAAAAATATGAGTTTTCATATACGGACATATGCCATTTCCCGTCTCCTTCATTCACCCAAATCGTATTGCCAATCTCGACTTTCAAAGTAAAGTTGACGTGACAATACATCACTGGTTACACATTAATGTTCCTGTAATCAAATGTACTGTTAGCGATATACTACTCACCAGCCCAACGAAGCCAAGGTAAATGAGATAATAACCACAATAAGCGCATTCTCTCCCGACAGAGGTAGCACCGTCATAAATTCTTATACAACTTCTGTCTTAATACGAAGATTTTTTCGGGCTTCCGGCTGTTTCCCCTAGGGGTACAGTATTGCAACTTAAACTATCTGGCTATGTTTGAGCCAATGAAAACAGCGAATGCATGAATAACATATTTGTTGTAACACAGGCTTGTGCAATGAAACAGTCGCAAAACGAGGTGTTTGTGTTCTGTAAAGACGACTCAAGGTGCATATTCGAATAATTTTAGTTTTTGGAAAGCTAACGGACCTTACTTAGGCGATTTGAATGAAAACCTGCATCCAATCAACGTTCTAAATTTCGTGACCAAGAAACCTTCGAATCAAGACAGAGGTTGTATCGGAATTTATCAGGGAGCTAACTCTGTTGGGAGAGAATGCTTCTTAGCATGGTTCAGTATCTATAGAAGCTTTTACAAAACATGCTTTTAGTATTTTTTTCTGAGAAATTTAATAAGATGTTTCGTCAATTACACTTGCCATAATGTTTATTTTGGAGAATTAAAAGAAAGAATTCTTTTACCAAAACGTGTTATTTGCCACTTTAATCATTAATAATAATTGTAAGATAGTGTGTAAAGCTGATGATTACATCATTAATAATAATTGTAAGATAGTATGTAAAGCTGATGATTACATCATTAATAATAATTGTAAGATAGTATGTAAAGCTGATGATTACATCATTAATAATAATTGTAAGATAGTATGTAAAACTGATGATTACATCATTAATAATAATTGTAAGACAGTATGTAAAGCTGATGATTACATCATTAATAATAATTGTAAGACAGTATGTAAAGCTGATGATTACATCATTAATAATAATTGTAAGATAGTATGTAAAGCTGATGATTCATCTTACTCCTTTTTGAGATATACGCTTTTAAAAGTATTTGATTTTGTTCGGTTAAGTTTGAACTAATTTATGTTCACTCCAAGAATACAAACGAAATCAAACGTTCTCTTAACTAAAGAAAGGACAAATTCATTAGTATCCATATATGAAAAAGAGTACTCCGTGTAAGATATGTTATATAATACCCTTCAAAATACCTCATGTGAAGGACTAACAGATTATGTGTCACTCGGTTCTGCGACTAAATTCTTAACCTAAAAAATCAGTGATCTATTGAAAGGATATTTTCATGTGGTACCACTCATCCAACCATTACCATTGGATCGATATCAGTTGATTTTAAAAATTCAGTTTAAACGTTCGGTAAATAGAATACTTAAGTTTTTAAGAGCATTTATCACTGAAAGAGGTTTTAGATCGAATTATCAATGCTGCATTCTACATTATATATTGAATGAAACAAGTCTTTAAATGCTTTAGACCAATCGAACAAAAAAACGCTATAAAGCATATTTTCATTATATGTTCTCAAAGGGTGTACATCTTAAAATCTTTTGATATCGGAGGTTGAAAAAAAGCTTTGACGATTAATAATTTAATATTGATTTTTTTATGCTCCATCACTTACGTAACGATATCAGACATACTCAACTAGTGTTTCAACATTTGCTGCGATCCTGTTTCTCAACTACCAGGTCCGTGTATTCATTGGTGTACACCCACCCACAAATGTAAAGTGTAGGTGTGTTGTACAATACAATGGATAATGCCAACACATATGTTCGATATTCGTTGGGGTCATATGCTGATAATGATGCAAATGAAAGAGGTCATGTATTGGACCTTATTTTGAAACTTACGAAGTTGTCACATGCTGTTATATTTCAAACCTTAAAAAGCGTCGTTGAAATATACCTATTCATAAACAAAGATTTAAAAATGACAAAAGAAATCAGTGGGGTCGCATCGTTTAGGATAAAGCAGTGCCAAAACACGTTGTCGCAATTTGAAATCTATCTAGCAAACCTTCTAACTCTTTTTAGTCACTTTATGAATTATTAAGATGGGATCTGAAAATCAACAAACAAACTGCTGGAGGAACTCGCAATCAATATATCCTTTAACGAAAGCCGCCATTTGCATTCGAGCGGAAGGGAAGCAACTTTCGTTCAAAACCATGGTAGGCACGTTCGTATCACTGCATGAAAGCGACAGAATGCGAAAGATAATATTCGCCATCGCATCGGTGAATGTTTTTCATTTTAACATTACTTGATACATATCAATCAGGGGTGGACTGACAGTACTAGAGTACATCAGACAAAATGTGTGTTAAATGGACGATGAATCCTTCCGATCAAAGTAAAGCAAACGTTCGTTATAATGGGATCAGTTCTTGAGAGCCATTAGAATTACGACGTCATCTTAGCGGACTGTTGTTAAGGACTCATGTTTCAGGAATAAAAAGCGAATCACTGAACAAACTATACGACTAATGTTACAGTGGTCCCTCACTCTGAACGGGGGAATCGAAGAGTTCTTATTCAAAGGACATTAACCTCAATATAGTCATCAAATCAAATTTTGTTACACATTTGTTGATAACATATACCCACTTTACGTAACCCGAAGCACCATTTGTGGTTAACGATTTGGTGCTGATACGTGTTACGTGTCATCAGAATCTTATGTTTTTGGTGATTTTGGTAGAACATCACTTTACGTAGAAAGAATTTCCGCGCATCATTTCTATCATTTTGGCATAAACCGAATTCACCCGTACGAAAACTTTCCAACTCTCCCAAATCATGTGTGATTGTTTTTTGACTAACACAAACAATAACCAATTCAAATTCCATGGTTACGTCGCATTTAAATTTTAGCCTACCTCTTCGCTGTATTCTACAACTTGGCTCGTACGTTTATCAGTTTTTCCAAAAGCGGAGAGAAAACATTGAATGCAGTTGTAAAACTATTTTGAATAAACAATAGAAAACAAAAGAATTCTAACAATGCCTTTTGTAACAATATTTTTTATCCATATCCATAGATTCCGCTTATCAGAACATATACTTTTAGAGACTGGCCGGTATATCAAGGGAAGGACTTTTAAAAATGCATTAAAAATGCTTTTAAAAAAACATCTTCCGATGTGAAGAACTTCTTTCAAAAAGAGCTTGACATTTTTCAAAAAACATAACCAAAATCCTTATTTTTATTACGTTAGTAAAATTCTAATACACCAAAGAGCTAAAGGGCTCTTCTTAAGTCAATACTATTCTACTGTTGGTATTAAGAAATAGTGCATAGGATGTGTGTAATATGTTTAATATGGTTGTAATGTTAATTTGTTCTTGAACGACCGTTGTTGATTTTTTTTATTGAATAATGCTAGGTTGATTGATTGTTAATTAAATGTTTCATTTATCAATGCGCGCAATCGAGGAAATCTTAGACTTCACTGTGGTGTGGTCAGGAATGTATTTGGAAAAAAGAATGCAAAATGAATTGTACGAGCGTGATAAAGTGTTCATCAGGCTCGTAATTGTTTCATGATAAATAAGTTGCATTTAAAATAAACATTATCATTTCAACTCGCCAAGGCTCGTAGTTGTTGAATAATTAATATCCTGCATTAAAAAATAAACAATATAATTTTAGCTCGTCTAGGCTTGCAATTGCAATGATTAGTCCTAATTCATCATCCAAAAACTCATTCACATGAAAACGAGTTCTGATTATTGCATCTATACTCTACTTTTTATCATTTGAGTAAAACAAATTGTTTTCACAAAATAAAAATAACTTTGGTAATTTCGTTGTGCATACATTCGTTATAAGTTTGTTTAGTTTGTTTTCTTTTATCAATTTGCACCCGAATATACATTATAAATTTATTTTCCATAAAACTGTTTTGCTTTGGAAATGCTGAAGAAAAATCTGGAACAGTTCATTATCAGTCGATGAATGAAAATAGAAGGTACTTTTAAAAAATATACTGCGACCGGCAAATCGTACGCGTAATTATAAGTTTTTCAGTTAACCTTTGGTCGTATATGTTTCATCTCACTTGATAGTAGATATTTTAAATTAGTATAATATTCTATCGCATATCAAATTAACTAAGTTGTATTTTCGATACATTCGGTGTAATTAAAAACCCTCCTACCTTCCTCAACATATGAAGTATTTATTAGAATGTCCGCTCTGAATTTTTATCCATAGAAACAGGTAAAATATCCGTATCAAATACCACGTCACCATGACTGATACTAAACAAATAGAAGATATATTCATCTCACACTGCTCATCAAACGACAGAAGACGACATCCGCCATCTTGAAATGAACATCAGAAAACTTTTCAAACGTCCCATATCGGAATAAACTAAAACATTTCCCTAAACTCACCTTTTACGATATATCCGGCAAACAGGAATAAAACAAAGCCCATCAAACGTAAATCCACGACACGTCTCCAGAAATGAACCGCCATTTTGGCGAGATGTTTCCAATAGAAGTGTCGTCTGCTCTGGGATGTCGTCTGCGCTCTTTTCCACTCCACCCGGACCTGACAAACAGATAGCACGATCGATTAGCACAGCAGTTCGAGCATGGTTTGGGCAAGTGTCCTGGTAAGCTCCTGATGACGCTTGCTGCCTGTATTAAATCGATTTCTACCGATGGCTCCGGCAATACAAGCAACGAGATCGTGTATAAAGTGTTTTGTGGGTCCAACGAAGTTGCATCGACAAAACTACCCGATCGCTAGGGCTGCTAATTCACGCGTGTGTAGATATACCCTGAAGCATTTACATGATTCCAACACGGTTAACGCGGTGTGAAATGACGGTTGATAAGTCAAACCAATATATCCGTCGTTGATGTGGATAGTTTGTTTACAAACATTACATATACTTGATAAACAGAACTGAAATTAGTCAACTGCATCTCTAGGGGTAGGAGAGAATATTTAAATCAAATCATAGATGTTTATTTTTAATAACTTCTTTTATTGCATAATCAATAGACTTTTCTGAACGAAAAAGGTTTTAAGAATAAATGAATTCTTAGTTATATCTACTTTCTTAATACTAAGAAGAACGATGACGTGGTAAACACTGAATTCAATGTTTAATTAATTGTTTGATAGAAATATTTTATGTAATTTTTTTCAAGTTTGAATAAAGTTATATAACATTCTTATGTAAGGGATGGTCTTATTACTTCTTGATATTTGACCTCTGGGTATACCTATAAATTCTTCCTATCGAAATAATTCCAAACTCTAAAATAAGTAAACATTTTATGTGGTTTAGACGCTTCCTTAATTTTGCGACGAACGCGTTTGTCGTCAAGAATGAAAGGTTAGATTGTCAATGTACCAAGAAATCTAGTGCTTTACCTTTCGTTGGTGCATCGAATGATGCCCCATAATCAAATGCAGACAATTTCCTATTTCCCCTGCTTATTAACGCGCCTACGAGCATTGTTATTGTAAATTATCGCAAATGAGTATATTTACGTGATAAAGGGTCGCATGTAACAAATCCTTTAGGAACAAAAACGTGACTCTTGTCACTTCATATTTTCATTCAGCAGAGGCGCCGAAGGTATGTATATTTGTAGTTCAATTGAACATGATTAGGTTTCATGCAACATAAATAAACCTCTGTATGATAAATCTAATCAGAGCGATGATACAGAAGGAACATCATCTTGTATCATTCTTTACAAAAGCTAGTTGGTGAGCAGATCGATATGGACATTGCTTTCTGTAGTAAGACATTACGGTCAATGTTGAAATAACAAAAACATTCAACGTGTTGAGTGATTGTCATACTAGTCTATCAAGCAAAAGATCCGGGTTCGAGTACTGGTGGAGACATTGTATTCCTGTTAAAATGAACCTGAAATCAGGATGTAACGACCTAAATGCTCGCAATTTGTTCTACGTAGCTGCGCGGAATGCTTAATTCCTTCGGGGGTAAGGATGTAGGTAGTGCTCCGAGCTGGTATTAGTACAGGTATTAATATAAATATCAATGTTAAACAGTTTGGACTACCTTGTAGCTTACCCGTTAAAAAACCCTGTTCTGAAGATATAAAGAGGAGAATGAAGTAACACTGCATCATATATGAGCACAAGTGCATGGATATATTGTCAGTTTTGTGTAAATCATGGATGCTCAAACGTAACTGTTGCAAATGTTCGAATAAACAAGGCGACCGTTGCTACACCTTGATGTTCAAACCTACTGTCAACATTACAAAGGCTCTATCCCAAAACGCTTCCAAAACCTTTTAAAAATCCGTTGGCTGAAAAAATGATTTTACTATTAACTACTTTTTCCTGATGAATAGTTAGGGTGGGGAGGAAAACGAGATGTTGAGATATTAGTCTGACAGATGTCCAAATTATCAACTTGTTTCTTATCCTGGAAAGCTCTGGACCCAAATCGCTACATAACTCACAACTTCATCGGAGCCAGGCCGCAAATGGAGATTGAAAAGATTGAAAACGTCATTACATGAAAAAAACTAAGCACAATTCACGAATCAAGGTTGAACATAACCAAGCAGGCGATATCGCTTTGCGTGCAATGTCTCAATATTTGCCGTGTATAGCCCGTATGTATACCCTAAAACAAGCGCTAAAACAGTCATCATGATATAAGTTAACGGGAATTATGAAAATAATGCCATAAATCCAGAAGAATTACTTTAAATGATCTGGAATTTGCAATTCATAAGATATTTCTCTCACACAGAGAAAAACATGAACAGCTTTGTGAAGAAAGGTTAAGCGAAGCAGGATAGAGAGAGGACCAAGATCAGGAGATAAAAGGCACAAGTTCCACGACATTATATACGACCTCAACTGATGAAGAACACAAAGTGCACAGAATGCGTATCGGGAGCATAAAGCACTGAAGGATTGAATGTAGATGGGACACAAGCCTGACAAATTGACAAACGCCAGACAACTCTTCTCTTTCCTCAAACCAAGTTGCATCTCTACAACCTTGTATGTGAATGCCGAATCAGCGTATTCAATACCAAGAGACGGTCATATCAAGTGAACTGGAGACGTGGAGAGGGAGTAACGACAACAGGGCCCGGACTTTTATACAATCTTGAACATCACAGTATTGTTTCCAAAAACGAAGTCAGTATCTTCGTTACAAACGATAATACATTCCTATTTAATAAGCTAAAGACGCGGAGAGGGGCCAAATATTACAGGACCTTGAGTGTATCAACAGATACTCATGGCACAACATGACATCATGATAAAGGCAAAGACACAAATACAAGACATCCTCACAAGATGGTATTGACACATGCTGAGAAGAACGTCAAATGTTAAACAATGGACTGCAGCCCTCCTACAAGAACCATTTAGACATCTAGATTTTGATTTATTTAATATATTAAAAATCAAAAGCTCAGCTTGCATCTTTTTGTAGATAATTTAAACACACCTGCCCGACTGGATTACATAGAAAACTGGAAATAATCTCCGAAGGTCCTATCATTTCTATTTCTGCGAGTCCTATAGACGGGAACCAGAATATACCAGAGTACGTGAAGAGCGAGGACTTGGCCTGTACTGAATGAGCATAATTGTATACATTTCATGACCGTCGTAACTACCGCAAGTAACTACCGAGATAAGTGCCGCATATTCGTGACTCGCTTCTTGATTTGAAATAATAAATTTTCGGCCAAATGATGGTATCCATCTCAACTGTTACATGTCGGCACCCATTGGTTACGGTAGAGACAGAAAAATGAAGCAGGGAGATCATGAATTCGCTTGTTGATTCTTTTCAATGAATTCACTGCTCTTCCTGCAAACCCATTGCTTTTTCTTCTGATTTTCCTAAGGATGAGATATCCCGATTCATGTTGACAAACGTTTTTATAATGCTTGTGTATGTCAAACCTTGTTTCATCTGACAACAGAACTGGATATATAGCACAGGAAACTGTGCCAGTGATTGATCTCGGGGATAAACAGAGGCAAACGGGTTATATTTCATGTTACTGTTTACTTTGTGAGGAAAGGTTAAGCGAAGCAGGATAGAGAGGACCAAGATCAGGAGATACAAAGCCCCATTAACTTTTAAGTGAGGTGTTCTTTTATTTCTTATTTACAAAGGTTTTTTATATCTAATATTTACATTTTATATTATTAAATTTCTTTCTGTCATGTGGGAATATTTTCATACATATGTTCATAACTTACACAAGTGGAGTTTATAGGGAGGCCGGAGATCGAAATGTATACATGTAATACATAGTGTTTTCAAATTGTAGGTATTACAATTGAGGGGTTAATGCAGCTCACATGCCTGAGTTAAGATCAACAATGATTAAACTACCAAATAGCACAAATATAAGTTTTCACCTTTGTGAGACGTAGTTTACAATCTCAAAGCTTACAGAGATCACAATCCAACTTTCAACTGTAAGACATATCCTAGTGAACTATTTATTGGGTAGTCCTCTTAACTTTTGGTTCAATCATACTATTTTCATTGGGATCTAAATCACAATAGTAAATCAAAGATGTTTCTAGGTTTGTATACTGAGATGTATGATTTGGGAGACACGTTATTCTCAGGTAGAGGGGGTCCTGGTTGACGTGTGTATCAAATGGTTGAGGCAAGTGTTACAGATGTTACCATGGACATGATTACTTTATTAAAAAGTCAATATATATTTCTTGTTTCCGTAAAAAAAGCAATACAATGTTACAAAACAGATTTATCAATAAAAAGAACGTCCAATATTCATGGTAAATATCTTCGACATTCCGAGTTAGATGGCCCGAAATTATTATTTTTGGTATACGTTCCCCTTCACTTTTGAGAATTGGGTAAGGTACTGATCACGTATATAGCACATTGATAAGTGAGATAGACTCCTAATTATTTTCGGGACGTCGGTAAGACGCGCCGCTTTGAATGAATATTTTGTGAAAATACTTATTTGGGCTATTGTTAATTGGTTGAATGTTATTTTCAATTCCTGTATAGTTTGAATAATTCATATTCGAAGTCTTTCAACGGAAATCGATTGTTAAGGTGAAAGCAGCCATATCCAAACGTAAAACCCAATCCATATCACTTTGTCTCTCGTGTTTATCGTTTAGTTTTGTTGAGACGACAATGAATAATTTATTCAAACTAAACGAACTAGCTTTGGGTATAGATATCTGAGGGACTTAATATTGATGTCAGAGAACTTGAAACGGGCCGCCCGTTTTCTTGACAACGATTTAGACTGTGAAATATGAATAAATTAGAATCTTTAATCTTTTGTCAACGAAAAATCAAATGCTTTATAGAAAAAAGTACATATTCATTCTTATTAAAATACGTTTGCCTTAAAACGATTTTCATGTATGTTGTTGGAAAATAAAAGGGATAATAAAATTCGTTTGCAATGTAATGCAATGTGAATTGATGAGTTTTGTCATGACAATTGTTACGTTGTAAGCAATCATTAGAAGAGTTGTTTTGTTAATGATAAAAAACAATCATAATGTGGATGATTATATGGCGCCTTTCCACGTATTCATACATGCTCAAAGCACGACCTACATCATTACCCTGAAGGAAGTGTACTTCGCGCGACCGTTTAGGTCCGTACATCCCTGTTTACAGTTACCCCTTTAACAGGTGGAAGGACTGAGTGCAATGTGGAAGAAATGCCTTGCCCAAGGACAAAACTCGGGTCACACATTTTTGGTGTTTTCACCGGGATTCGAACCCGCGCCTTTGACATGAGCACGTTAGCGTTCGCACGCTTTAACCACTACATCGTTTTGCTCCAATGATAAAGGCCTATACGCATGTCCGTTTTTACAAGCATGTTATTAGAACAAAATTATCACACAACCAATTGAAACATGTTACTGAAGTTTACATTTTGGTTAAAATAGATCTGACAACTAGATTAATGAAAACACACACTCGATGAAAAAAAACGAAGAGAAGGGCAGCCATTAATCGACGTTAAAAGTGTGAAAAGCCTTGCTAAAGCATTAAAAAGCATTGTTGATTAGTCTTATGTCATGTGTCATGATGCTGTGTCATGACGTTGTGTTGTGCAATTAGGTATCTATTCGCCTGTGATGTTGATGTTGAGGTGGGAGTGGTTCCATTTGTAATCGTTGCAGTGCTGTAATATCCCACTCGACCCTTTCTTCTCGTATTGCGATGTTTTGTTTTTCAAGACATGACGATCATCACGTATATAACTGTATTTTAAAGAGTACAAGGCCTTAAGTGATTCTTTATGGTGAATAAAAATATATAAAAAAACGTTTCGGTTTGTTATCCCAATTACTCTCAAGGGTTCGTTCATGTCCACTTAACAGTCTCTTTCAACAAACTGAGATTATTCATTTCATTTTCTCGCTTCGATTGATAGCGCTAGTTATACTGTTAAACAAGAGAGGTTTAGTGGAGGCCATTTACTTTCTATGTGCTTATCGAATCCCGAAAGACAAGGGATAACGATGGCGTGTACAATGTATGTTTTCACTATAACAGCAAAATTTCATTGCAAATGTGAGTTTGGACCTTAAGATACATAACACAAGGGATATTTATCTAAAAAGTAAAAAAAAGCTAAAATGTGACATATAAGTTTGTATCAATAAAGGGTAGCATAGCTCAGATCAAATCAGATTATTGTTAAGTGTTGAAAGTTCTTCGTTATGACGTATTTTTAAGGATTGTAATACAGAAAACTGGGGACCCGAGTCAGCTCTTGCAATTAAATGTAGATGAAAATAATTGTACGTAAATGTAAAAAAACTTGAATATTCTTAAACATATACAAAATGTTTAATCAATTTAGTACAAACTTCCAGAAGAAATCTTACCTGTAGTAATTTGCTCTCAACCTTCAAGTAGAAAGAAAGGTGACGTGCCCAATATGGCTACCTGGCCGGGAGATCGATTCCTACATCACAAGCAATCGCGGATTCTTCTCTTGGTAAACGGATATGGACCCGTGTATTTTTGAGAAGCTTGCGATGAATTATTAAATCAGGGAAAGTTCACATTTCAAACCAAATGATGACTGATGTTATTTGATTCCTGCGAAAGCAGATATTAAACGAGTAGATATTTGAGCAAGGAACAACATTTTCAAGCATTCAATTCATCAAATAAGATTTAGATAAGAAACTTGTTTCTTCGAAAGAAGAATTGCTTATTTAAATGAGTATTACATCGACAAACACAAAAAGGAAAAATATATATTTGAATTTGAACACGTTTAATGGGTATGGAAGGAAATACAAGGATAATTCTGTTGACGATATTTTCCTATTAAAAAAATTATATGAATACTTGGAAATAGAAATACAATATTTAAATTTTCTTGAACGACTTAAGATAACCATTATCGTTTGATATAAGAATTTAAAGAACGACTATGAATTTATTACTGATCAAAATCTAAACTTATGATAAACTCAATGGTTTTCGATGCTTTCCTAAAATGACACAGAGTATGTTTCATGAATTTTGTATGTGGCTTGAACAGAGCCAATATATCACATGACATAACTCAAGTTCAAATCGGTTATTTAACGTTGCATCTTTATCTCTTAAATGGGAAATTATGACACTTATGTAAATTAAAAACGACCAAAAAATGTAAAGAAATCGAAAATCAGCGTCCTAATTACATGTATACATGTATCAGTTAAATGGCCTACTAAGCAATACCAAATAATATATATATATATATATATATATATATATATATATATATATATATATATATATATATATATATATATACATATATATATATACATATATATATATATATACATCGTCGTGTCTGCTATAAATAAATTTCCAAACTTACTTTTGATACATCGACGCGCGCCATTAAAATAAATCTTGACGCTTTTCCTGTTTATTTTCACTATGCTTATTTATGAGCATTGAGATGTTAATTTTCAGAAACCTCTTCCTGTCGATGAAATAACATCATTTTTGTAGTTTGACATATTTGACCATAACAACATAATCTGTGCCCCTTTAAAGCAAAGAAAATTTTAGATCGGTGCAAGTGGGTGGTAGCTATGACAACGAAGGGTTTTCACCTGCCCTGAAAAATACATATGATTATTTTCATATAACTTTAAAGAATTATTGAAAATAGATATTGAAATCAAACCCACATGAATAAATTGTTTTTAGAGATGATTCACTATCCTACTTAATTCTCCTACTTGACACTACCGAAACTATAAATCCTACAGTTACTTGTCAAACATCGTGACAATAGATAGAGGATATTAAATGATGTTTGTTAAATACAATGTTTATTTCATCGAGTGGCGTGGGCAAAGTTGATATATATCAACTTTGCACACGCCTAGAGATGAGATTGATATCGTATTTGACAAACATACTTTAATATTATATTCAGTATGTAATTTTAATCTTTAATATTAGATACCCACGGCATTAAAACAATGTCGAACAATGGGACCGACGATGTGCTTTATTTGACGATACAACCATGCGCGATGTTAATGACGTCATTTCAGTAACGTTACAAATGACGTGATATTGGCCAAGTCCATTGATCAAACTTGAGGGGGCTATTGTCAATCATGGCTGACTCGGCGTCTGTTGATTCGAAACCAAAAGGAGAGGTGTGGGTTTGCAGAGAAAGAAAAGCACGGATTAGAGACGTAACGTATCCCCTGGGGACATTTTCAAATTCATATTGACATGGTTCAATGAATTTGATTCTATTTATATTGGAGCGCCCACCCCAATACATGATAATGGACTCGTCCGAAAATGTTCTACGGCGAGAGGCATCATTGTTTTCAAAATGTTTTTGTTAAAAATACCATAATTTTACAACTGTTTTTATATGTAAAGCAAGTAATTGTTAAGGGTATCTCATATAAGAAATAGAAAACTCGTTGTTGTGCATCTATCGTTGAATAAAACATAGCAGGAAGCATAAAACACTCAGGGCTGCGCCCTTCGTGTTTTATGCTCCCTGCTATTTTTTTTATTCAAAGATAGATGCACACCAACTCGTCTTCTATTTCTTAAATAAGGGTATTTTTCAAAACCATCACGGCCTCTCATGCCCAATTGCCCATGTACACAATTTATAAATTTGCCACAACAAACTAGTTCCAATTAACGAAAGCTAAAAACGGTTGCAAAATACATTATGTCCCGTAAAAACAAACTTATTTACCAAAAACAAAAACTTTATAAACTCAATTTTGACCATTAGTTTCAAACCTTTTCGTGTTCGCTTGACCTTCTGACAAGTGACGATATAGTATGTCTCCACTGAGAAGAGTGACGATAAAGGTTATCACCACTGTGGCCTAATAGAGGGTATATTTCAGAATAGAGTATCTCATCCTCAATTATATAATTAAAAACTTGTCTTGCAGAGAGAAAACAGTTACATTTCCTTTCATAACATAATAAGATAATAAGATGACACTCACAGAATAAGATTGTAAACTTTGTTATTAGACCAAAACTAAAGACTTACCTTGTTACTTACAACTGAAATCCTTACAACCATCCTTCAACATGATCTAATCAGGTTTTATTTCTTTGTTCGGAATAACACTTTTTGCAATAGCACAAATTCTTATAACTTTCCAGGACAGGGACGATCTAATTCAATTAAAAATCTGTCATTGGCATTTAACTTATGCTTCAACATGTCCTCAATATAAATGACATCGATTTTTAATTGATTTTTAGTTGAGGGGTACATTAACAACACTCACATGCAACCTACAATTAGCGGAAATGATGTTTTTCTATTGCATTCATGTCATGGAAAAGGGTTTTTTAAAAATTAAAAACATGAACGAGGGAGCAAATGATGACAAAGATGTTAGTAGATTCACCGATTCATCTCATTCTTGCAATCAAAAAGTGGATAAACTTAAAACAATTCTCCATTTATGTAAACCAGTTTACAATATATTTCAAAGAAGTTTGGCAGGGTGTGTGTGGTGTGTGTTTGGGGGTGGGGGGGGGGGTTGTTATTTTAGCCATTCATAGTGCATGCGTGTGCATGCATAGTGGGAATATTACTTTTAACTGCATGCCACTCTTCACGAGTGTAATAAGACTATTGAATAACATCATTTAAATAAGAAGATAAGAACAGAGAAACTATATATCACAAATCAATTTTGTTTTCTTTACAACACCAAGGAAGAGACGTGGTGAAGCGTGGCAACTCAAACAGGGAAAGTAAACACGAACATACATTTGAATTTGCTAATCCAGTTAACGACTATTTGACATACCGTCATGGCAGAACGATAAAACCTAACTTAACTCAATCATTCATTTGTCGGACAGCCTTTGTCCTTAAAATAAAGCAATTCGGACATAATGAGATCGGAATGGTCACGCAGTACGCCAATCAGGGAACAATGGATTTATCAGAAATACTTATATATATTCGACTATAGTCTATCATATAGGATTGAGATCCGATCAAGATTGTTGATCGTTGGTGACTGTTATTGAGGGAGTTAAGGGAGAGAAATAATTGCATATTTATTGATCATAATGATAACGTTGATGGCGTGAATGGTGATGATAACAGTAATATACATGCAGTTATACATTATATATAATTGATTAAATTAATATAAAAAGAATAGACATTTTATCAATTTGACCCATGCTGTCTTACAGACTAGCTACTTTTGTATTACATTTACCAGTTTTAAATTGGTCAACTGGATGAGATAAATATTATAACATCATGGACTGGGCATTTAGACCATATGGAGACTAAATCGTTGAACATTAGGTTAATTATTTTGATTTGTCTCATTTTCATTTATTCATCCTTTTCAAAAGAAGCAAATAAGCTTTCGATCTGTCTCTAATATTCATTTCCGGTATACGCATGCGCAATAGATGGCACAGGACGTCAACAGTCGTCAGGTCACCTTGGTGACAAAAGCCGCTTACTATTTTGACATAGGGGCTAACATTTGATCTAAATACCCCAAAGAATGTCCAACTCACGGGCGCTGATTTGAAATCGATGTAATTGTCATTGTTTGGATCTCTTGGATCCGTCAAGGCTGACAACTTGCTTTCATAATGCTATCAGCAAGATAGATTGACTATTGATAAGGACTATATGGATCGCAAATGATGCACAACTTTTTGATAGGGCAAACAAGAAATCAAGTTTTGTTTGTATACCCGATATGGGCTGGATAAGCGGGCCACATATACCAGAACATGTATTGTTTTAAACAATGTAATTCTAACCGCGCCATTTGTTCAATACCACCACGGCGATATTTCAGATCCGGATATGTGACTACTTAGTGTCTCCGCTTATTGCGCGGAATGTATGAGCTTGAAACGGTTTTCATTCGTAATCACGCAACTTTTATCCCACTAGTTAGCACACTGAAGGAATATAGATAGTTACGTACTGTATTTTTATTTTGAAATTTAAATGACTAGAATAAATGATAAAATGAATGCGATTGTCCATATTCAAATACATGCATACAAGAGGAGGACAAGGGAATGCTCTTTTACCTTTCCTTTTCGTTTAATTCTTAAGAGACGATGGTTTACGTTATAAATGATTTAATCTGAAAATTGTACGAAACTATGGCAACTGAATCTTCTATAAACATTTTTTAAAACGCATGATTATGCAAAAAACGAAGAAGAAATGCGAATAAGCATTTGCATCAAAGCAGGCCCAGAACAGAACAGAACAGAACAGAATGTTATTTCTCATAATTCACAACAGTGACATAGAGAACAGTTAAATATATTATATATATATATATATATATATATATATATATATATATATATATATATATATATATATATATATATATATATATATAACTGGAGTAATAGTGTGCTGTATACATAAACATGTGCTGTGCATAAATTAAAACTTACAACGACCTTCTTTAACGAATTTTGCTAAGTTTAGTAAAAGTGGTTTATAAGTAGTTTTCATTAGGGCTCTATTCTTTTCAATTGAAGGATACTAAGGAAGGTATTTAAAGCAGGCACTGGCAACAGATCGTTATAGAATAATTAATAATCTTAACACGAGTATCAATCAAGTCATTTATGAAACGAAAAGAAAACAAACCACATACATGAATAAATTTAATAACAGTACGAATCGAAAATAGCTATGAATCAAACCTACATTTGGCTCTAAAGAAATTCAAATGTGTAATATACAGCCAAACGCAAAAAATCAATAAATGAAAAACAGCAAAAAATGTTAACCAATGACATAATATAAAAATGTTTGCATTTGCGTACAATCAGACAATAATCGAAAGGTCTAGGTGGATACAAAGATGCTTTTATAATCGATGAAGTGCCGTAAAATGACACTTTTTAACTAAAAATATTCTCTTATGTTGTATGACATATCTTACATTAAAAATAGATGTTGACATTAAAAACGGCTGGAAAGATTTGTAATATTTAGAGAGCAAGCAAAACTGATACTCTAACTGAAGAAGTGGTGCCTTGCAAAATGAAGATTACCATGTACGTTGTTATAAGCCGATTTGGAACTCTTCAAGTCCATTCACTGCTTAGAATTATAATAAAGATATTCACACGTTATTTCACATTTAAAAGATCTATAGACAAGAAAAAAACGTACACGCACCCGAAACTTGACAATCTTTACATTCTGTTTAAGAAAGGTCCACCAGACGGGCCTCCAGCTACAATATCCGGCGTATAATTACCGAAATGGAAATTTTTCAAAACAAAATCACAATGAACCTGAGAAAACTCAGTCGATGAAATGAACTAGATAGGTGACATCTAGAGTTTAAATCAGTTTCTTATCTAGAAATGTTCATTGTGGGGAGGTGATCTTGTAACTGGTTTTTCACTCGTGTAAAGGAATTTTGAGTCTGCCAAGGAGTAGAGACATGTAAAGGTACTAATAGTGTTATTAGAACGCATTTATCGAAGGACCAATGTCTGGGTAGGAACCTGATTTATTACCCTTCAAAACTATCCCTATGACATTATGAGAAAAAAATCTTATAGACATATAGATCAAATACGAGCATAAATGTGTTATCGGATTAATAGGAAGTTCAGCATAATAATAGCCAAACTACGATATGGCCTTCAATACTATCCATATGAGATCAAATACGAACATAAATGTGTTATTGGATTAAAAGGAAAGTCCAGCATCGGTTGGCAAAACAAACTCCTTTAACCGAACTTCTTACTTTATGGATATCAATCGGATTGTTGGTGCAACAACCCCTTCCGTTATTATGGCCCTGCGGGTGATCCATAGAATATTGAACGAGCCGTTCTTTGTGGGGTTTTGTTTATAGTAAACAATATGAACTTAAAGGGAACCTAGTCGTTTGGAGAGGATAAATAATCGGTAAAGGACTGAATATCGATTTGTGTATGGATTGAATATTCATAGAAGCATCGAGATTTCTAATGTCTTTGATGACTAACAGAGATGTTGTTTCAACCGACGTAATGCTCAATATATAATACTGTTGTTTTACAACAACGCGCTTTCGTTCGATGTAACGTCATCTGGTACTGTCACACATTTCTTTCTCATTTACAGATTCTTGAGTAACACTCATCAATGTTTCGGCCTGGTTATTGTGCGCAAATCTATCATCATCAGGCTCAGAACAGCAACATTGTCTTACGATCTTTATGTAAATGAATTATATCAATTCAGTGATAATTTTCCATAAAAGAGTTTGAACAAAACTGTTTAAAAATCACGAAAAGCTCATTTAAGAGATGTCAAACGAGCGATGGCAATTGACGATTGCGAAGATATGAAACATGTATCACAGGCACTTACAATATCATTTTCCCGAAAGGGTTAGCTCCATACATAAAATCCAGTGCAAACCTTTGATCGAATAAGAGCATTTTTTGGCTTTGGCAAATTGTCCTAGCGGCGAAAATTTCACCACAGGCTGTCTGAAAAGTTTCAGCCAATGAAAATACTTCTTGCATTGAAAGCCTGCTTGTTGTCACCGAAGCCTATGCTATAATTGCTGCATAAACATGCTGAGAAACAAAAACAACCAAAACATGTACAAACACCAATACTAGGTTTCTTGATAATTATATATTAATCATATGTGACGTTTATATGCTAATGAGAGTGACCCTTGTTTCGTCAAAGACTGAAATGTTATATTTAAATCTGCTGGGTTGAAGCGTAAAAACGGACATATAAAAATAACTTTAACTTGTTCTGTGTAAAATAAAAAAATGTAATAGTTTCGACTTCTACTAGCAGAATTACTTGCAAGCTCCATAAAGGCTAGCAATAGACATGCATTGTGATTGCTTGATTCTGTCAACATACCACCTTAGCACGAGCAAAACACGGTGATCAACTTAGTTACCAACCTAAAGAGAACAATAGAGTTGAATGGTAAGGATATTTGCCCTATACAAATACCCTAATTATTATTATTAATTTATTATTATCAATTATAATAGGGATACAAGTATTATATTCAGAAAGTGCTTCCAAGAGAACCTAACTTTGATGGAAGACTCCGTTTGGGATCAACTTCACAATACCCAAAGATATAAAGAATAAATATTTTCTGTTTCACCAACGTCATTTCCTCAACAAGTGCTTTATAAACATCTGAATTAAACCTGAAGTCATTTACCTATCACATATGTTTACATTTTATGGATTTTCAGAAGTCTGTAAGGAAGTTCTCAGCATAATGACAACGGAATCGAATACCCCAATCCGCCGTTGATGCCGTGCAGCTATGCCGTCTCCATGGAAACCAGACAAGAACAATTCAACCATTGTTGATATCCTAAAAGTTCGTTTTGTCCTTGTATTGTTATATCTTATTCATATACACGCATATACGTTATTTCTGTTTTTAGACTATGGAAAGAAAAGCGAAAGACGAGTCGTACGGTTGAATCGATATTGTAACGATTACCTCTGAAGACGGGCGACAGGTGACAAGACGTACCTCCGTTTTTGTGCAATTTGTGGGTAAACCTTTGATAATTATATGTGTATCATCTTAAAATGTGCTTTGCACTTGTCTCAATTCATTTGATATTAATAATATCACAAGATATGTTTCTTTTAAAAAGATTACAATCGATATAATACTGAACATTAGAGAGTATATATACCACAGTGGCAATCTTATAACTTCCTGTTATCCTAATTATTCAGCTTGTCATTTAGTCCTGATGACTGCATAACCTAACAAAAACGTACGTCCATGGTTATCTACTACAGGTGAGCGCCCAAGTCACATGTGAAAAGTATGGAACCTGTGCCGAATCCTGATAGCTGACGAGATTGTTAGAGGTTGACTGTCTTTACACACAGCACCGTGTTCATGGAAATTATCAACTGATGACAGCGCCCGGGTAGCACATGAAAAGCTTGCATCACGTGCCAAACCCTGTCAGGTAAAGAGAGGGTACATACGCCCTAGACCAGCAATGTATCAACCTCTTTCACCCAGGGCTATATGTTTCCATATTCTTCAAAACAACCCTGTGAATTTTCATCAGGAAAATGTGTACTCAAATTTCCCCGCCCATGAGAGAGCGTTATATGAGATGGGACCCCCTCTACCCCCCCCCCCCCCCCCCCCCCGGATCAGCAGCCATTGATATGAGATGGGAACAAGTGTTTTGTTACTCTGAGTTTAAAACATTCCTATTCAGAACATGCTTAGGGACTTGAATTTGAAATGTAATAGGAAATTTCCCTGCTAATAGGTTGTGAATACGAAAGTATAAGCAAACAGCTGGAACTTCACTACAATTTCCTCGACTACAGGGTGTTGTAACACGTCTTTTGAGAGACTCACAGTTCCAATCGACGTATATTTAGCAATTGCATTAGCAGCTCCAATTATCAATCTTCGTATAGTTGCCACTGCCGCGCGTTTCGTTTTGGCTCTAACGCATTTCTTGTAACGTTTTCAGAGCTCATCAATCTCATTTGAATGAAATCTTAAATGCTCCACTTCGTAACGCCTATAAATTGCGTAACGTAATGCAGCAATATTAGATTTTATTCTAAAGAGATTGAGAACTCATCAACCTAAGTTCCTACTTACATGTATATCTCTGATGGTTTCTCCTGACATCACATTCAAGGTCATACAATCCCTGTCACGAGTTATGATAACAGTGAAAAATATCCTTGCAAACTCGATTACTTGAAAAAAAATTCTGCAATGAGGCTCTTATGTGGTATATATCAACTACATGTATGGACGATTACCAAGATATGAAATTACTTTTGTGGTAAATTGGATATGTAAGAAAATGCCTATTTTATTGAGGCTGCGGGAAGACTGAACAGGGGAAAACAAAACCCCCAGTTTCGGTGTTGCTCAGCTTTTTGCGGACTCCCAGTTATCAGTTCATCTTCCCCGATCTGCTTGAATTTGAATTCTGGTAACATTGAAATTTTAAGTCATTGAAATGCAACACTATGTTGAGATATTCTTACAGAAGAAAGACATCGATAAGTTCAATTGATAATTCATTACAGACGTATTTCATGCATGTCCCATGTGATAGTTATTTGAAATATTTAATATGCTAAATGTTATAAGTAATGGTTATACCCCGAGGATCCTGGGTGTCATCGTTGAAATAGTTATTTAGACCCCGAAGCGCGAAGCGCTGAGGGGTCTAACTAACTATTTCAACGATTACACCCAGGGATCCGAGGGGTATAACTTACTTAAACCATAACCCAAAAACATACTTGAGACTTTTTAATCAATTGTTACTTTATTTCTGCATTTTGTGACGCACTTTTTTAAAGGCGATTTGTACAAGGTCGCCAAAACAAGTACTTGCTCACGTACTTCCCGTGCTTTTTAAAGGGGCGTGCTGCACGTGCAGCTCGGGTCTCGTTTTGATAATTATGCATGTTCCTGTTGTCCTTCGCTTTTTCTGTAAGCCCTAATAGGGTATACGTATTTCACATTCGCGGCGTGGTGAAAAGGATAGCTACCTGTATCATTTCATTGTCAGACGCTACCGTGAGTGGAGCCACATTTTCGAAATGTCTTTTTATAAGTTTTTAGTCGACGATGAACTCATTCCGTGTTCTCAGGTACCAGGTTATACACAAAGTAGAAAATACGGAGAATTCAGCGATATTTCTTCGGAAGAGGAAGGACACATTATAGCATCTTGTGACACTGTTGAGCAACAGTATCGCCAGGTGGACGGCAAAGCAGGTAATTGTTGTTCATATATTAATTTAAGTTTTTATGTTCCGTTCTCTCCTCTCGCGATAAAATTCAACAATCACGTCACAGCACTTCCATAAAGCTATAATAGTTACTTTCTAAATGTTAAACTTTCAATTTTTAAAAAAAAATTTGTATTGATATCCATATATACTACATGGAGTGACATAATATTCAATTCTAAAGCTGCAAACGTTTGGGCAAAATTGTCTGCTTGCGTAAAGTTCTCGAACACTAGTTATCTCCCCCAACCCCGGAGTAGAATGCAGGGAGTCATTGTCTCAGTCTGTCCGTCCGTTTCAGGAGTAAAAAACCGTTCGGCCATATTTACTTACTATGTTGACTAATCATCACACGCAGTTGTGCCTTTGGTGTTTTTCAACTTCCTGGAATTTTTTCAGTTTTGCAGATGGGTCCCGCTAACAGAGACCCTATGAACATATAGGATAGAGGGGGTCTCTTTTAGCGGGGCCAATGGTTTCCAAGCAAAACTGATAATTTTCAATTACATGTATAAATGTATTGCTAAAACTGATTATTCAACTTATGTTTTGAATAAATGAATTAGTTTTTTTCTATCATACATGCATCTCCGTGTAAAGGTGCTGTTATTTTTCGGAGCGAATCTTTAAAAACCACATTCTAAGAAGAGATGGCTTTGATACATATTTTGTTCATGGAGACATTTCGTCAGTTCTTGTGTTTTCTTGTAAGCATTCAGTAATACTAGTATATTTTACAGGTACAGGAGGAGACGTTGCAACTGTCATGCCTGCAGTGAACGACATTCGGAGCATATCGGATCAAGCAGGTAATATTTCACAAGGGTCACAAGGGTCAAAAACTTAAAAATCTATTTTAATCTTCTTCTCCAGTTCCAAAACGTTCAGAGAGCTGAAAAGTTGTGTGTAGACTCCTTGGGCACTGGAGATTCTAAATTGTAGATTTTGTGACCCCATGACCTCAAATGAGGTCACAGGGGTCAAAACATGAAAAACCTATTTTCATCTTCTTCTCCAGTTCCAAAAGGTCCAGAGAGCTGAAAAGTTGTGTGTAGACTCCTTGGGCACTGGAGATTCTAAATTGTAGGTTTGGTGACCCCATGACCCCAAATGGGGTCACAGGGGTCAAAACCTGAAAAACCTAATTTCATCTTCTTCTCCAGTTCCAAAAGGTCTAGAGAGCTGAAAAGGTGTGTGTAGACTCCTTGGCCAACTAGGATTCTAAATTGTAGGTTTGGTGACCCCATGACCCCAAATGGGGTCACAGGGGTCAAAACCTAAAAAACCTAATTTAATCTTTTTCCCTAGTTCCAAAAGGTCCAGGGAGCTGAATAGTTGTGTGTAGACTCCTTGGGCACTGGAGATTCTACATTATAGGTTTGGTGACCCCATGACCCCAAATGGGGTCACAGGGGTCAAAACCTAAAAAACCTAATTTAATCTTTTTCCCTAGTTCCGAAAGGTCCAGAGAGCTGAATAGTTGTGTGTAGACTCCTTGGGCACTGGAGATTCTAAATTGTAGGTTTGGTGACCCCATGACCCCAAATGGGGTCACAGGGGTCAAAACCTGAAAAACCTAATTTCATCTTCTTCTCCAGTTCCAAAAGGTCTAGAGAGGTGAAAAGGTGTGTGTAGACTCCTTGGCCAACGGGGATTCTAAATTGTAGGTTTGGTGACCCCATGACCCCAAATGGGGTCACAGGGGTCAAAATCTAAAAAATCTAATTTAATCTTTTTTCCTAGTTCCAAAAGGTCTAGAGAGCTGAAAAGGTGTGTGAAGACTCCTTGGACACTGGGGATTCTAAATTGTAGGTTTGGTGACCACTTGACCCCAAATGGGGTCACAGGGGTCAAAACCTTAAAATCCTACTTTCATCTTCTTCTCCAGTTCCAAAAGGTCTTGATAGCTTAATATTTGTGTGTAGACTCCTTGGACAATGGGGATTCTGAATTGAAGGTTTGGTGACCCCTTGACCCCAAATGGGCAATGGGCCTTTTTTATTTGATTGTGAATAACTCGGACGTTGGGACAGGCTATCTTTCCTACACTGCCCATGACCCCATGGTCTAAACCACAACACCTATTTCTATCAAAAGTCTGAGCTACAGAGCCCATGGCTCTATTTTTTTCAGTTCGTTTCGCTGATCCAATGACAAAAGAGGAAATGTCATCAATGACTAAGAAGTTTGTCCCCAAAAACACCCAGAAGACTATCAAGTGGGCCTGCAGGGTGTTCGAAGAATGGCGTGTAATCCGAAATATGAAAATCAAGAATGGAGACTTCGGAGAAAAGAGATTAAGTGTTATTGACATAAAACTTGAGAACTTGCATGATGATGAACTTAATTTTTTGCCTTAGTCGCTTTATTTGTGAGGCAAGAAGAGAGGATGGAAAGGAGTACCCACCAAAGACTCTACGCCAGTTAGTCCTTTTGATCCAAATGCACTTAAATGAACTTGGAAGAAATATAAATTTTCTATCGGATTCCATGTTTAAGGAAGTGAAAAATACCTTGGATAACACAATGAAGAAAGGCACGGTGAAGGGTCTTGGTATTCACCCCCGACAGGCTAGTGTAATCAGCTTGGAACAAGAGGAACAGTTATGGTCCTTAAGATTGCTTGGAGGGGAGACTCCCCAGACCTTGGTGGATACCATGGTATTTCTGATTGGACTAAATTTCGCATTGCGCAGTGGTGAGTAGCACAGGAGTTTGACCTTAGATCAACTGGAAACGGGAAGCAACGAACAAGGTGAATATCTTCGCTACCGGGAAAAGATAAGCAAGAACAATCAAGGTGGACTGAACAATGTGAAGAGCACACCCAAAGTTGTTACGGCCTATGCTGTACCTCGACCTGAAAGGTCGATTATGAACTTGTTCAGAAGATATATTAGTGTTCGACCAGCCAATGCACCGGAAGCATTTTATCTTCGACCTCTGAACAAACCTAAGGGCGACGTATGGTATTATTCCTCCCCAATCGGTAAGGATACCCTTGCCAAGACCATTCAGCGTGTTTGCGAAGCAGCTGGATTTAAAGGTGAAATTTGAGCTTAAACATTATTTTCAAGATCTCCGGGTACATAAAAGATATCACCTGTAATGACATATTGTAAATTTGAAATCTGTAGTCAGATGAGTTTTTTGTCAGCTTTCCACTGAATTAACGAGACCATATAGAGTATAACAGCGGTGGACGTTATTAAGTTGAACGCGATTGTGGTAAGATTTATATCTATCAAATTTAAGCCGAAAATGCATATACATATACCACATTGATGCTTAAACTAGTATACTCATCAAACTATTTCTCTTTTTTTCAGGTTTCTTCACAAACCATTCACTTCGTGCCACCTGCGCTACTCGGTTGTTCCACGAGGGCATTGATGAACAACTTATCGCAAGAACAACTGGTCACCGAAGCAATGCTATCCGTCAGTACAAGCGAGTCACAGATGACCAGGTCCTCATGGTCAGCTCTGTTGTACAAGGAGCTAAACGCCAGTGTCCTGGCTCGGCTCAGGCTACCCACACCGGCCCTAAATCACTCCAGTTTACTGTCAATGTTACACTCGCGTAAACTGTCGTAATTTGTGACCTAAATAAATTCTCAAAGCTGATCGTGTTCGTTATTTATTCAAGATATGGGAATTTGAGTGAACTGACGAAAGTAGTCCGTTTGAAGTATAACGAACTATTTAGTTGGTTATACCTTGGTTTGACACAATGAAGCTATGGTTTAATTATAATATATACGTCCCCAAGTTATAGTTCAGGGGAACAGGGGAAAACGAAACCCCCAGTTTCGGTGTTGCTCAGCTTTTTGCGGACTCCCACAAACGCTTAATCAAGTTGGCCAACTGAAATCAAGGGCGGATAATTTCAGAAGAAAGTACCAGGGGCAGTATGAAGAGCATCGGAACATTTCTTCCTGGGTTACCGAGGTAGTATAGGCCTGAAGCTTTTCGTCGAGTCAAGAGGGAGAAAATCTTACCAGTGACAAAACTTGAGTTTTACACTGATATGAGATGCATAAACAGCTGTATACATATGAAATTATACTGCATGTATCAACAGAGTGATATTTGTGTTGCATGATTATAAAGTGTAAGCATGGCACTCTGTCCTTTGCCGTGTAGGTCTAACCGCTGCAATCAACCGTGACCGTTGATATTTATTCAAACGCTTTGACGATGTTTTTTTCATCGACGAATTGTCAAATGAATGACATCGTTAATGGTTGAAATATTACCCAAGCAGCGACAACTCAATCCATTGATTGCTATTGTAACATTTTGAAGAAATGGATAATAAAGAAACAAAATAAACTCGCGAGATGTTTTACAACAGCATTACAAGCAAAAGAGAAATACACTGAAGATCAAAAGAAACTTGTCACTATTTAAATTGCAATTATGAAATATTGACAACATGAAAATAGACATTAAACACTGCATACACGTAGTCCACGTCGACGTTTTTCTTTACTAGAGGTACATGTAATTGGATATTCACACATATGTTGTAAAAATAAGTTAAGAAAACCCTGCTTCTTTACAGAGGTAAAATAACTGCCAATAACCGATGTTTGACGTCACACCTATTGAAAATAAAACCACATATTAACTTAAAAAATCAGTCTTCGAAAACCGAAAAAAACTTGGCAACGGATACTCTAGATACTTCGCCTTATTTATCGCAGTTCCACTGAAAACATATTGTTACAATTAATAATTGATGAAATGATATTTCACAATTACAGAATAGAATTCTTTTTAGGGTATTTTGCTTCACAAAGGCCTCAATACGCGTGCTTTTGACCAACGTTAACGCTTATGTCAGTGACGTCATAGCGAACAATAGGCATGGCGCTATGCACTCAAGCACTAGACGACCCTGTTCAGAAGAAACCAAAACTTTTGAACTGTACAGTGAACACACACTGACAGAGTTATATACTTTCACACATACCATTAACATATGACGATGACAACATCGACTTGTATTTTGAATTTGAGAGGTTTACAGTGATCGTTAAGATCTTCAGGTTAGTCAATGATTGAACTACTCTTATACGCGTCATAAAACGTGAGTCACAACTACCCCTTCTAAAATATGAGCATGTATAAATATATGATGTACATTGGAACTGCAGCAGTTGTCATATAACGTCATCTAAATTTTTAAATTTTCAAACAGACACTGAAATTTACATATACTATTAGCATATATATTGAGGCATAAATTGACATTTTTAGATACTATTACGCATTTCTACGCTTTGAAAGATTCAAATGAGCGCCAGGAAAAGGAAATTCTGACCCCTGCTTTGTTAAAATGCAAGCCTGATTTTATCAACGTCAATTTGGGTGGTTTATCATTTGAAAGAATAGTGTATTTATAAGAGGTACTTTATCTTATATTTCTACCGTAATTAGTAATTTTTGTAGTCTCGTTTCAAAATAATGAAAACTTTCTTTTGATCTTGAGTGTACTCTATTTGGATTATTCTCGTTGCAAATTATATCCCTGAAGTCCCGTGCGTAATGCATGCTTGATGAGCCAATGGGCGTGACGACATATTTCCATTAAGAACATGAGCATTTAAAATATATTTTATATGCTTGATGAGCCAATTGAGGTGACGACATATTTCCATTAAGAACATAAGCATTAAAAAATATCTTATATCTTATAAAGTATGCCTTAATACGCTGATACGTTTGTAGCCTTATATATTACCAAAATTATGTCACTAGGTATTCAAACTTTATTCAACATCGTATTTGCCAATAGGTTATGTGTTTTATTTTTTTAATATCGTTTCGATGAAATGACCATTTTTATTTTTAACAATAAAAAAATCGAATAAAACATAATCAATAAAAAATGTTGAATGTTAAGTTTGTGATAATATTGGGTTTCGTGGTAAAACGAAACCCCCAGTTTCGGTGTTGCTCAGCTTTTTGCGGACTCCAAGTTATCAGTTCATCTTCCCCGATCTGCTTGAATTTGAATTCTGGTAACATTGAAATTTTAAGTCATTGAAATGCAACACTTTGTTGAGATATTCTTACAGAAGAAAGACATCGATAAGTTCAATTGATAATTCATTACAGACGTATTTCATGCATGTCCCATGTGATAGTTATTTGAAATATTTAACACGCTAAATGTTATATTTATAATATATACGTCCCCAAGCTATAGTTCGGTTTAACGTTCACCTCAAACTTCCTGACATAGAATCTATTTATCCGTTAAGGAAAATCTTAGTTCAAGACCTTCAAACGATAAAGTCATTATATCACTCAGGACCCATATTGTATCTGAGTGTATGGATTTAATTCAATAATCATTCAAAACTCTTTAATGTTTCTAATGTTGATGCGGCTACGCATCACGAATTACACCTCGTAAGAGAAAAAGATTAAAACAGATGACAGAATATCGTAAATAATATATTTGTCGCTACGTCCCCATGGAAACGGCCCAGTTGCAATCGATTATTTAAACAATGATCAATAAAATTTAAGTGGTTTCGTGTTCTAAAAATATTTTGTTAACACAGGATGTAAATAAATAACACACAGAGACTATAAGGTATCTAAATGACATAATAAATTGCAACGCGATTTATGGTTTAGATTTTCTAATCAACCAAGGATTAAGCATTCATTGAATCAAAATCGACTGAATCAAAGTATTACTACAGGGGGGAAGGAAAAGGAAATTTAGTGTAAAGGATGGGAGGCGCATTTTATGTCTCAGATCTTAATCTATGATCTAAAAAAATTGAAACCTTCTCCCTTCTGAAAATTCACGAATTCTGACCTTTTTATATATGTACGCTAACAACTTATCAGAATTTATTCTTGATCTAAGCTCTGTTCGAATGCGAGCACTTTTCGGGCTTACAGAGATTCCCCTAGTGGCAATCTGCATAAAATCAGCCAATGAAAACAATTGGTTAATGAAGGCTTACTTGTTGTAAACGGAGGCCTTTGCCATTTCAATGATGCTTGTTTACCAATCCCTCTCTACTGAATAAAATGTGTTTAAAACATTTCAATAAAGCATCCCTTCCTGAGAGGCATAAAACATTTTGAACAACTTTTGAACACACTTAACGCCACCTACGAATCCTTGCGAGGTTCCAACTCACATTCACTTGAGCACGTATTAACGGTATTTTGTTCAAGATTTGAACTTTGGTGTACCTGCGTCTATACTGAAAGCAGGTGCAATGTGAGTTGAGCTGATGGTTTGACGTCTGTAGGCGTAGTAGTTAACCGTATGGTGTGTTGCGTTCAGGAATTGAAGCCTGTTTGAGAAGGCAGTTAATGGTTTTTGCAGAAATTGGATGGAAAAGAAATTATATAATGCACGAAATATATATCAATGCAGGTCGGTTTATCGACCCCCTTTACAGTCTCCATTGTCTTTCCTTCAATTTCTCCTTTTCCAACATCACAGTGATATTCCCAACACAGCTTTTATCACAATAGACTTTAAGGGACGGTAGCTCGTGTTTAGGAAGTTTTATTTAATCAAAAGTCCCCGAGTAGATACATTTTTTAAATGCTAAATGCATTATTCTCAGGGGTCAAACACCTCATTACTTGTGGTTGTAGAGGAAAATATCACACGATAACTGTAGGCTGCCATTTTAGTGTAAAGTCTATGTAATCATTTAATGGAGGAAATCTATTCGTGTAGCTGAACCGAATATGTTACTATCGTTTAACTGCTTTTCTTGATTACAGAATATTGCCTTGCTGTTGGCAACATATATTTTCGTTTTTTTTAGATCGCTTTGTTTACCCAAAAACATGTGGCGGGAGATTCTGAATTATCACTCAAAATATATGTGACTGCTTAGCGAAGGTAATATAAACCTCGTTATGTACCTCCTATCCTTAAGTATCCCCATCATCTTCACCATTATCGACGACTTCCAGATCATGTGACCAGTGAACGTGACCACTCGATGCGACATTGCTTTCAGTCATGTATTAACGTGAAAGGTAAGCATATTTTATACTAGGGAATTTGGCTGTCAAAGCTAATATTCAATGTTTTTATGTTATTGTATATTGGTGGTTGGAAACCGGACAATAGACCTTACGATTAAGTCGTAGCCTATAATCATGTTTAACAACCCTCATCTCCATGTTAAGAAATCCATTTGTACAATATCGATTTATTCATCGATATAAGAAATCAAAGATGCTTCTTGTCTTTTGATTTGATTTTTAAGAGTGGACATTTTTGTGGAGCGTTTGTTTTGCAAGGGTCTACGTTTTTGGAAGAGACTTTACGGGACTTTAGGAGACCAGCTCATCCGAATGGGGCATGTGTCAGCAACACAAAATATTGCTCATGTTGCTCTTGGTACATGTCAGTCTGCGGGTTTGAATCTTACCAGGGACTCGTCTTTCTTGTACTATTTCAAAGTGAAATGAGAGTATTAAAGTGTTTGAGTTGTAAAATATTAAAATGAATTATTAGGATACTACATAAAAATGTTATGTTCTGTGGACAGCTTTGATCAATGATGTAAATATAAATCAAACCTGAGTGATACCGACGCATTTGGTATCGCTTTTGTAAAAGGACAACGGGAGAGAACATTAAAACTAGTCAATATCAAGCTTTTGCAAATGAAATGACGTCATGCATGCAAAAGCGCATGTTTACAAGGAAGTCCAACAGAGAATTATTTCCTGAAATTATTTCAGCAGTCGTTGTTATGGTAAGAGCTGTACTTAACAAGTAATCGATAACCTATCGATTTGTCAATCACCCCCGTGCTTCGTAAGTCATCTCTAAACCGTTCTGAGACGGCTTGCTAATGTAGCAATGTACAAGTAGAATTACGATATTGAATTTATCGATCTGTTCTTTTCGACTGATTGGAGAATTGAGTTTGGCAGGCTTAACAATAAAATTGTTTTAGTAAATCGAAGAAATTAGTTCAAACTCTTGTTATGTGGATCAGCCAACTGGATCAGCAAAAAAATATCGGTTTTTGTAGGCACGTGTTAAACATTGTATTGACTAAAACGTGAAAAGGATCGGCAGGTCGGCTAAATCAATACGAGACCATTTTAGATTAAAAAAGTAACCGACTCAATTATCTAAAGACGGACTTTGGAGATGATAAATCAAATCAAATCGTCGAAATACCCGCAGATTAGTGAAATACGTTTTAATTTTCTTTCAGAGTTTGACAGATATCAAATTACACAAATTGATCTGAACCCTTCTTACCAACAAATAACTTAATACGAAGTAAGGGTTTAAAGCAAACATTAAAAGTAGCAATTTAAAAAAATGTAATTTGAACATTTAACTTAAATAAATAATAAGTGTTTTAAGAACATTTGGCAGTGGCTCTATAATATATTTTATTGATAACAACGTCCTTCTTCAGAAAATCACAACATTTTGGGGTATAAAATACTCTAGGAAATGTTTGGAATACATTTAGATATTCATTTCACAATGAATCCACAGCGTAGCTTACAAATATAGCATACACATACTGGCTGTCGTAGGAAAACTCAATATATGAACACGGTTATCATAATACTAAGGGATTTATGTATCCATTTATCAATAAAAAAAATCGTTTAGTCAATTCAAAGGAAGACGTTGAATGTGCCGTACTGTTCGCGAATACAAGAAATCCATACACCTGTGTCAGAAAGCTAACATAACACTTCAATCAAGACTAAACGCGCCGTTGGTTAGGTGTCCTAAAAATAATATATATATTGTTATAGTTTTGTCGATTTCATGAGCGTATGAATATTTCAAGTATTGTGCTTGATATTGATATTTTGCGGTATAGTCTCTACGAAATAGACTCTGATCTTTAGATGTAAAAGGTATTATCACATAATTTGAAGAAAGAGAAAAAAATATCGATATATTTTGTTGGTGTTGACAAAATGTATTTCAAACTTTACTTAGTTTGTTAAGATCGTGACATAGTCAATCCAATAGACATTTCCACACAGCGAGGTCGTACTGGTGCTCTCCGAAGATGGTTTATTTGTTTCATACATCTTCATCAATCACATTGTGTCTTTCTGTGTCTGTGTTTATTTGTGTGTCGTTGTGTGGCCATGTGTGTCATGATTGGTTCAACGTGTCCTTGTTTGGAATCATCTTGTGGACGTTTATTTATGGTGTATCATGGTGTGCTCAGGCGTAACGTTAGATTGCAGTTTATTATCTTTCCTACAACATCAATTTTACATCTTTTCCCCACAAAAGCCTTGCTTGTTGAAAGCTGAGTCTATTGCAGATAGGAGAAAACCAATGTGTGTCTCGGCTTGAACCGCCAGAAAGACTATTTTCGTTCTTCGCGCCATAGTAAAAAGCCCTTGAGAGCTAAATCCCTATGTACAGACTTATTGGCCAACGAGCATTTTAAATTGTAATTTTGAGTACCCTGTTTTCAATAATAAGATCTAAGGCTTAGTTAAAAAGGTGTACAGTATTTTACTTTATGGTAAACATAGTACGCGCGTGTTACAAATTTGTTGTGATATATTTGCTCATAAACCCCTATGTTGTAGAAAGTATTAGACCCCATTTCCAACCACTGGTTTACAGTGGCACATACAAATACTAAATCAGAACGGTCAAAACAGGACAACTTAACATCAACAGACATAAGATGATATATCGTCATAAGAGTCACGATCGTTCTAACTGACCGGAAGGCAAGAGACGGAGTCGAGAGATACCGGTGTGCACGTGGAGCCCTGTGGTGTGTTGGTTAGCAAGCTGACCTCTCACACCAAAGGTCCGGATTCGAATCCCTTTGGAGACCCAACATATTTGCGGGTCTCACACAGTCCTTGAGCAAGGTACTTCATCAACATTACATTCAGTCCACACGGCTGTGTAAATGAGTATATGAATTATTGGCTAGCTAAATACGTTTAGAGTAGTGCTTACGAAACTCCAATAAGAAAGTTAATAGTGCTGTTTTCATATGAACAAACTGCTATATAAGGAAATCAAGTGTGGTATTATGTATTGCATATTTCTTTGTACATCCTTGCCTTTTGGTATTTGATATGAAGATCGGATCTTTTTTTTCATGTTCCACCATTGGAACATTAAAATTTGTGGGGAATTGTTTTATACTGAATCAGTCAATCGAAGGCCGTGTTACGTAACTTATGGCATTATGTCACTCATAGTGAGAGAGGGAATCTATCAAAAGGAAACTGTTGATTTGTTCGTTTTCACGTCAGATTAGGTAAATTTGACAGCTGCTGCTAACAAATTCATCTAATCAACTTTTTAACAACTTTTTTAGCAAATCATTACTAGCCAAAGCATAAAAAGATGAATATTTGACAAAAAATAGGCCGAAACTTCTAATCTCTTTACTTTTCCACGAGGAAATGCAGACAGCAGCCGGCCTAAAGCAAAAATATTGATCAAAATCTGGTTGCTTTTAAATATTGATAAAAAGTACTTGCCGACCTTTATCATTTTTAAAGTAAGAGAGGATCATTAGTTTTCTTGTTGATGTGACCTTAAATAATAATGATATTGATTAAATGTGTCATGCAGACAAAAACTTAGTGCAAGGACTTATACGACAGCACGTAAAACATACTGTTCATATGTAAACACACATAGCCTAAGCATAAGACAACTTTTTAAGTGTCTTTTATGTCCAGATGACAATTTTAGGAGTATGTAATCAATGGTTTTAGTTGGTGTAGACTCAAAGAACTATCACACGTTTCCCACACATCAAGTTCTCTGCTCGGCATTGACGGAGCAGTTCTCTCGGCGACCTTTCATGTCCTATCTTTCATCTGCGGCATTCCGCCATAGACTTAGCAACGATTCAGGTTGAACCGAGGAGATTGATAAACCCTATGTAGACAACATGAAGGTACTTCGCATCCATTGTACCTTAAATGGGTACAGATTGTATTATTGAAGAAAAACATGTCAAACTTTATCAATAGTGTTATTTACTCGAGAAGTAGTGTTGTTTCTGTAAATGAATGCATTTCAGTTCAGTTTGCAATAACAATAAACAGCTTAATTAAACGTAATTTTTGAAACTTCGTTACATCATACACAAAGACAAATATTGGTTGGCAGTGTTAAGTAGGACATATTTTGACTTCCGAATTTTCATATGGGCCATTTCAGATTACGCCACCCTTATATCCATATATTCTAACTCCTCATTAGATAATTACACAGTTACAGAAAAACTGATCCAAGACGTGATGGTAACGTGATCTTGTGGGCAGTTGGACCTTGCCTTGCACGTTTATGTTAACATTGAATAGTTCAATTTCGCTTAGATACATATATCTGTCAATTTATCATAAGTGCCGAGGTTTTTTTCACTTTGTCTTACTCGAACTGAATATCCAAATGTCAAATACATTGTTTTCAATGAAAATGTTTATTACGGCCTTACACGTATGCAGAAGACGTCAACAGCTCGCATACCTTTAAATTTAATATGGCAATTATCAGCAATAGAAACTATCTCTCGATACAATGACGTAATAGAAAATGTTAGTATGTTTAAGTTATTTATCTCCCTTTTTTACATATACGTGCAAAGTATCACATCTGCATATAACAGCTGTCTATTCTTCCATATCGAAAATGCCAAATCTAGGTTTGTTGTCAATGCAAAGGAAATACAGGTGTCCAATTTACAACTATACAGGTTATATGTCTTTAAATAAAATTTAATATTGAATATACCAATCCATAGTTCTTTTCAATTGGATATCTCTCTGTGACTCGCCTATGATACATACTGCAGTGTTTTATTTTTATTATAACACTTCATATTATTGTTTATCGTTTTCACTAGTTGTCTACCAAATCATTCACTCGTTTAATAAATTAGTTTAAAATGTAAGGTCGTTTAGTATCTTCTATTTACACATTTGTACTAAACCAATGACTCCAACATATTCTTAATGCCTTACGAATACCACGTTTGAATGTAAACAAAGAAATGGATGTAGACAATAGCCTTGCCGTATTCATATAATGGAACGTGACGCATGACGTCCTCTTCCATTCAAAGGATTAAGCTTCGGACACCACTCAATTCCAGACTAGTGGAATCGGATGGACATACATTGTACAAGTTTGTTTCTCCGAGATGGATATATTATGTACAAACTTTTTCATATTAAATGCCATCATTATTGTCAAATAAAACCTGTATTATCTGAAGAACTCTCAACATTACTAGCCCCTCCTTACACCCGGAGCTAATGAGGACAATCACTAAATAAGACCCTTAATGACTATCTCCTTTAGACCCTCTGTTTAACATACCCTTAACGATTTTTCTCTCACAGCTAATGGATTCTCATGAGCTTAAGAACAATGTAAATTGTTTAAACAGAGAATGACGATAGTGTTTTATGCACACGAGATTTCGACGTTTAATAATGCATCTTGCTTCAGTGTAGTCGCACAATTAAATCTAAAGGGGTTTACTGTCGACTATTGTGAGATGTATATTATGCATGAATATAAGAGAACCTGTTCTTACAGTATAATGGGTAGGGCCTATGAGGCACGGATATCTTTCTAACGCTATTTCTAAGCGATGAATGTCCCAGTTATCTTGATGACACATTATTTTTCAAATCAAAGAAATAGGTCATTATTAATAGTTGTTAAAGGTCCAGTCTCACGTTTTTTAGGTAATCAAAGTTATCTCACAAAAACGAACAAAACCACACACAAACTACGAATTTCAAGATAACCTTGATTGATGAAAGGAAGCAGGGACATGTCCAGTCTCTTGTATAAAGTTGTGTAGGGAAAAAGAATGTAATTTCAATAAGATTATTTACATTCAATGAAATAATTTTGTCTTCAATTTGAACAAAGGGAGATAATCTATTACTTTCCATACTGTCTTGCAGTATTTGACATGCGCCCTTAAAATATACAGGCACTGGTTCATTGTCCATAGTAAATATCATTTTGCCCACAAAGTACGTTCAAATCAGGACGGGAGTTTTTTAGTTAACCATATTTCAAGTAAAAGAAAATGTATATCAATTGTAAGCAACTGGTCGTTTTCTGTACCTATTATTTATCCTTTAAAACTATTTATTATCAAGAATATGAAGCAGTATAATGATACCTAAATTAATTTCTAAGTTTATACACCAAAAGCTGATCCGCAAAGTTTTGACCGAAACATTGAACTTTCATTTAACAACGTTTGTATATACGACCTGGTTGTGCCGTTTGGTATTTGGCATCTTTTCAAATATTTACCATGTCATTAACATCACGCTACAAGTGTAAAGATTAACTTCATGTCATTGATTACATTCTGACCTCAGCCATTGCTGATGTTGTTCCCTATTGTCTTAAATACACACCTTTTCAACAAGGAACTTTCTTCACAAAAACACAAGAAAAGAATAAGGCACTTTAAAAAATGTTTTTATTGTTCACAAGAGAAAATTGTCAAACCTTAATGCAATACATTCAAGATCTTACAAATAGTCTAAGACACTTAGAATCTCTGACAACAGTCTCAACAATTCCGCCCATTGTTTTCGAATTTTTCCTTTTCCTTAAAACTGTGTTCGCCTCATATCATGTTTCGTTTACTATCCTTAAACAATAGGGATATTTGTTAATTGATTGTTTATTATCTGAAAGGTTTTCCTCGTACAAAGTTTGAACAAGAAACATAATATAACATACACACTTAGACGTTGATTGCCAAATCTTTCCTACTCGTCTACAAGTACAAACGTAATTTTTTTTCTTTTTTAATTTTTAATTTTTCAAAACTCCATACAGAAAAAGGACACATAAGAATAACAGTTCCAAACATAAACCAATTTTACATAAGTAATAATTTGTAAATGTATACAAGATCTGATGGATAATCAATCTCATATTCAAAGTTAATTCTGACAGTAGGTACAAACGTAATTTTGATATGTAACACCAAAAAAAGGAAATTGAACATGACATTTGGAATCGGTATATACAGCATTAAATAACCACCATGCTGATGATGATGATTTCAAACACACAAACAAACTACCATTTTATAGTGGACATAGAATTGGTCAAAACGTTCGTTACTGCTTTCTACACGCACATCATGTTGAGAAGTCTTTATTTGTTTTAATACACACTGAATGACGAACAGAGAAACGTCGTCGTTATGTACATCAAACAAATAGAAAGTTTGTTCACTTAGAAGTGTATCTTAGTGCAAAAACTGTACGCCAGCTAAATAACTTCAGCTTTGAACCGACAAAGTCAAACCATTGTCCATGTGTAAAATAACCATTTTTAAAACTTCATGTAAAAATTCTAATTTTGGTATAATGAAATAGATAGAAGGTGTGATTTTAAAAAAAAATCATATTTCTTTAATTTTCATTTAAAATATTCTATTTCGACTCTCTGAGGAAAAATCAGCAAAGTTCCATTGACTTACTACAAAAAGACAAATTTACCTTCTGTTAAAACTGTTGATCACTTATAAGAAGTTTTGTAGAGGGGGAAATAATGTTTTCGAAATTCTGACCCCTGGTCACTTCAATGACACGGACTGCCAAAACTGTTACGGTCAACTGTTGAATTGAAAATAGAATTGGTTTAGGTTCAAAGATACGGAAATCATTACCTCAGTCACATATTTCGTTTTAAAGGATTTCCTTTCAAATACTGAAACCTAAACTCAACCACACGTTCCCGAAGAAAAAAGAGCTGTTAGAACAAAATGTTCATACCGTAAAAGTAAACAGCACAACTTGCAATAAAAATTAGCTGTGATGATAAGAAAATGTATACATGTATATATAGATAATTCGTTTCATAATTTCAGTTCATGTCAAATCTGAAAAACATCATACATGACCATGTTCATGAATTTCACCAGAATATAAGTACATCAATTTTATTATCTCAAAATCATGCCAACTAAAAAACTCTTCAGCTATCGGGACTATCAAACACGAGCTCTCTTTCGAAAACACGGAAGTTTAACACCACGTGGGCCAATGGTAGCGACATGTAGGTGAGTTTGGATCTAAAAATAGAAGGTCAAAGTTCATGAATTAACAAGTTGGCGTTCGTGGGTAGTGTACATTTAGGGGTTTTACCTGTTAATCTCTCCGGATTAGGATTTACAGTGTCCAGGTAAGTCCCATGACAAATTAACGGAACTTTCAGGACGATAACGTGAATAGTGCTTACATTTCACAGGTGATAAATGTGTTATCTTACTTCTGGGGATTTCACCTTGCCTGAGATAAGAGGACTGCATCTAGTGAGCTTGTCTTGAAATTAGTATGCAGGGATTGAATGAACTTTGATCTCGTAATGGATTATGATATATAAATCATTATGATATATTACGTTATGAACCTTGGTAATCCTAATTTAACCTTGACTACCATTCTAACGTGACACACGTGATGGGATATATTATCCTGTAATGGGCTTGCTATCATTTGTAATGGGATATTCATTGTGTTTTTTGGTTTTACCGGGTCCTCAGTAAAGAAACTATCTTTATATATCACACACGTACGTGTGTATAATTCTGATGGACATATTGATAAAAATCGATACATTTTTATGTTGAATATCATGCAAAATCTTGATTATGGAATTGAAATTATCTCTAAGTATTTTGATAACATAATTAGCCAAATATACAATTTGGGACATTTCGTTTACAAAGGCACGTCGGATAGATTGAAAAAAATAGCTGACATTCTTGGGTGAGTTTGGTCCTGTCCATCATAACGAAAATAGGGTACACGTTGGATTATTATTTACTTTTTACCGTTGAATCATAAAATTGTTTACCTCCTTACAAGTTATATGGTATGTTTACCCTCAGTTTAACTACGACATACCTATAGTGTAAGCTCTCACTTCATATGCGAGCATGTCAAGAAGAAGTTTATCACTGGTGTGACCGCCAAGCCTAGCAAGGCGTGACACGAATGTTGTACATTTCCGAATGGGGTCATCCAATCCCCGTCTTTGTATAAGAATAAAGGAAAGGCCTTGTCGATAGCGAAGAGAATTACAGATTTAAAGCTTTGAGGAAAAGCACGAAGCGTGCATGACGATAAGACGAATAGTAGTTTTGTTAGTAATCTCTTCCCTCTTTTGTAACTGTATGCAGTTATGAATGATGGTTGTTGCTATTCAGGAGTACACTTGGTTTAGTAGGTAGATAGTACTTTAGCGAATATGTTTTTGCATAGTAGTATTGTAGTATGTAGAAAATAAAAAATTTTGGGACCAGGATATTGAATAAATTATAAACTAATTCTAGTCTTTATATATACAATATGTCATAAGAAATATTTAAAAAACTAAAACATTCAACATGAAAGTTACATATAAATATTGTATTATCTATAAAATGAATATGAATATTATTTTCTCCAACTCTGTTTTTTTTTCTTCACGGAACTAGAATAGTGTAAATGAGGTCTGTCTACATCTTATGTACCAGTTATTATTTAACCAGATTTTAGTTAAGTTTATTACGAGATATTGATGACAAAAGATAAAAATGAGATAAAATGAACAATAAACAACCTGAACACGTAAATGCATGTAATTACACGTATCAACTGATTAAGCTGATGCTTATATATCCTGTGGAGTGCTCACCGGTAGATAACTATACAACATGTGTATATGACACATCCATTCTTCTGCGATAGCTGAATGAAAACGGAAGCTGTATTTTGTCATGATAAGTGTTTCCAATAGTGGATTCTGCAAATAGTACACCAGTTACATCCTGTTTGTGAAAAATGTTGAGATGTCTCATTAAAAGTCAATGTGGATAATTCATTTATAACACACCGAATCAACCAATACTGATTAACTGTATGTGTGCATGGATTCAATGGTAAATGAGATTGAGGTTGAGAAGTTTTGGTGTATATGTTTTAGTTTCTTTAAGCATAAAACTTTATGGTTACCCGGATGCCCATGTACATTGAACTGAATGTTTGATCATTATATTTTTGCAAGAATCACATTCATTATATAAAACCCCTCTTTAGAATTCAAGGATAATCTTAAATGGAGCAATATGTGTTCCCTTCGATAAGCTTGATAATGGTGGTAGTGTCTGTAATGTCACGTTCGCTCCTTACAAAAAAGAGGTTAACTATCTATTTCCATCAAACTCTACAACTTCTTTAAGGCCATTATAAGAGGGAGACTGAGGGTTTTCATAAAAAAATTATTGAACTACTCAAACATATGTGAAGGGATGTTTCCTCGATCCTTCGTTGAAGAAAACCCTAGCGTCTATATCTATTTGTAAAACAGACCTATTTGTTATAATTGTTTATAATAGTTTATGATTTACAAAACACTACTATTTTCATCACATGGTGACAAAATCAAATGAAATTGCGGCAACGAAAATGTCTGCAATCTGTATAAAGATTAGCAAAAGAGCATCTTCAACATAAAATACACTATAAACACTATAGCAGGATATTTTTGTTATACACTTGTTATCTAAGGGTATATGAGTAAATATGTACTCACTTTGTGCAATACACCTTTTAATTATTCTTCACAAATGACCTGTTTCAAACGATTGGTCAATTCGCGTGATTACCATTCTTTTACGCCGTGCACAGTGATTGAAAGCAAATACATTACATTCAGCGTGCTTTGATAACACTACCTATGTTTTCAAACTGTGGTCAACCTTTTTTATCCGTCAATGAATAACACAGGTTTCTAATTGACAATCTAATTTTCTTGTTGCGTTCGTTCTCCGCAGCAAAGAAGTCATAATCGCTGTTAAAACGGTCGGAGAGATGCATGTTCGTATCTTGATCCACGTATTTTCAAAAGTTTATTTTCATATTTAAGACGTTATAGATTTGTCATTCTCGCATAATCAGTATACATTTTATACCAAAACTAAGTGACACCCCATGACAGGGAAGTCAATAAGAAGTAGATTCTTGAAAAATAACCCACTTTTAACACAATAGAGCGAGAGGGGCATCACCATTGATTAACCACATTTCCTCTTGAAAGTTGATGACATTGTCGTTCAAGCTTTTGCGATAATTCACTTGAAATGCTTTTGTGATTAACAGGAAATCCTTTCCTGAAAACAACTTTGAAGACACACCAATAAATAAAGTAGAATATGCTTTTAATAACGATATGTTCAATCGTCGTATATTTGCATTATAAATAGTGATATTTTGGAATACTTTCATATTGTATCAATTAATGATAAAACAATAAATGGAATTGATCCTGAGGAATATCTTCTTTGTGTAGACTTACTTAACTAGACAAGACTACACGTAGGTAACTTCACTTCAAAGTCATGGTCCTAGGGAACTCTCCAATGAATTGAGCTTCAATCTTATAAGTAATCTTCTGAGCAGGTGAGTAACTAGATAAGTACTGATTTACTTCAATGTGTATCGCTTTAATAATGATGATGATAATAATAATAATAATAATAATAATAATAATAATAATAATGATAATAAGTGCATTTAATAATGCGCTAAACTCCATTCACTTGGTGAATGCTCACAGCGCTAAGAAAATGTAAGCAGTTTACAATATTGATTGTACATCTCAGCATTGTGTAGTTTCGTTGAAGAATTTGTTGAACAATTATGTCTTTAGAGTATGTTTAAAGCGTCAGAGATAAGAGCATGTGGTTTTAATATGTCTGTCATATTCACGAAACTGTCTTGGCACGTCTGCATGAATGTGTACATAGTCTTGAGTGTAGGTAATTATAACATTGTATATGTGTTTCCATTGTATACGATTTTACCATTGTCGTCACGTTCATTAGCAAAAGTGTTCGTGTGGGTTTGAATACAGCCACTGCTGTTACGTCATCGGCAGGTTCATTGACGGCGACCCGAGCGATCACAAATGAGTGCTTCCCATAACGCCTCAGCCTTCTCATTTTGCCTTGACAAAAATATTTGTAATTGTTAAAACAGGAAATTGATATAGAAAAAACACGTATTGTATGTTTATTTACACATGACATATTCCGGCTTTAACAATGGTAGTATATGGAAAGACAACATTGATTATTGATTTTGATTGACAAGGTTAAATTGTTCAAGCAGTACCCGACTTGTCTATCCTAATTCCTAATTACATTTAGTTCAGCTCTCTCTCTCTCTCTCTCTCTCTCTCTCTCTCTCTCTCTCTCTCTCTCTCTCTCTGTCTCTCTCTCTCTCTCTCTCTGTCTCTGTCTCTGTCTCTGTCTCTGTCTCTGTCTCTCTCTCTCTCTCTCTCTCTCTCTCTCTCTCTCTCTCTCTCTCTCTCTCTCTCTCTCTCTCTCTCTCTCTTCACGAGCTAAACATGACCGCCAATCCCTTTTGTCGACTGCCATGATTGAACAACCTGTTCGTATATCGCCTCAGCAATGTTTGCTAAATGTCATTCCATGTCATCTGAATCTGATCAAGTGTTTACATGAGTCAATTTTAGGCCACTAACCGAGCTGCATGTCGGGTGCTTAATCTATGTTAATAACACTCGACTGATAATTATCCAGTCTTTCTTAAATTGTTAACCTTAGGTTAAGACGAATCTTAAGCTAGGAAATGCATCACCTTTAAAAGTAAACTCTTGAAATCCAAGCTTGACCGTTTGAAATATCTAAATATCTCATGGTTAAAACGGAGATATACACTAATTGTTATAAACCCATTCATGAAGAAATAGAGATAGAAGAAGAACAATTGAAAGTGATGGACGCTGAAGGTGTTTCTGAGTCAGTTAGTTCTATTCTATTTTAATAATACATTTATCATGGGAGCTAAATATTTCTTTTAAAACCTTTGTTTATCAATGAACAGAACACAATATATATATGGATGTACCATAGTTTTTCCCGAGGTGTTTATCAAGTAAACCCCATGTCAATGCAGCTGAAATATCGTAATGTGTATAAATTTACCAACCTGATCACTTATATGATTTAGTTTGCTTCGGTTAACCATAGTTTCCTCCAGTTATTTTGATCAATTGTATCCTTGTTCCGTTTTTATGATTACGAGAAAAATATTTCCTTAAAATGGTTAACATTATGATCTGAGACAGGCGAAGAACAATTTCTTAATGCTATGGTGCTTCTTAGGTGCTAATTTACCGGTTTTGAGTTATCAAGCCACACCCCTCATGAAATGGATTAGTCCTTCCACGTGCTCTGTAAATCCCTCGTGCTAAACGATGGGCTTGACAGCCAGTTCCTTGGGTCAACAGGTGCTCTCTCCAAGCTACCCATATTCTTTATGCGTGGAGCATGTTCTACTCGGGCAATGACGCACACTTCAGACTAACAATCATTTCGCAGCCTTCGAAGCTTGGCAACAAATAATCAAAGGGTTGAAGGTTCACTCTCTTTTTGTGAAAATAATTTCAATCATTGGTAACATGATTTAGACTTATTCCTTGATCGATGTATTGTATTGCTGTCAATGAGCAGTAGATTTCTGAAAATAATGAACACAATAACGTGACGCCATCTTGGATTAAGAAATTGAGAATTCATAAACTGAAGACGATTGGCTTCGTGAAAACATTAATTTACAATAAACCACTAGTATTGAGTGGTTTACTATTCAGTTTACAAAAACAATTAATCTGAATGCATTTTCCATCCCCATCCATGCATGACTTCACAAAACTGAAGTCAATCCTTAATTTTACATTTTATATTTATTCCCACATTTTACGCGAAGTTTAATAATTTTCCGAGTAGGATAGCGCAGTGGTTAGCGCGTTCGGCTTCGGATCAAGAGGTCCGTGCTTCGAATCCCGCCAGGGGCTAAGAAACTTTGTCTGCAGTAGAGAACTATTCTACACTCAGTCAGGTCCGGTTATGCTACAACGGTAATCAGTACAGTACCACCCATGGTTCGCTAGTTCCAGCCGTTGCTCGCAGGTTTCACCGCAATGCATGATCACAATGCTGTTGCGGGCTTTCTCCCTGCAGAAATACTAGCAGCCGCGATATAAGTGAAATACCCTTGAAAGCGGCGTTTAATGCCATACCACCTCATCTCACCTTGGGGCTCACCCATCTGAGATGAGACAAAACCTTAAAACCTGCATGAATTAGATTCAAGTATTACGATGCTGTTGACCCGCAGTCTATGCGTTTACATCATGCTAACCATGTTCGGCAAGTGCGCTCCATGCTTTACTGGTAAAATGAAAAACAAAGGTTCACTGCTTTCTGACAAACCAACGTTTATATTCTGTACGTTCTCCCTGGCACAGTGCTTGAAATGGCTGAGTAAATTGTCGGAGTGGTTCATACAAGGTTCATGGCTATAGATTTCATGAACGACTAGTTATATTATTCTTAAAATAATTTGTACACATGGTTCGTTAGTTCACGCAGGTTTCACAGCAATGCATAGCCACAATAGTGTTGCGGGCTTTCTCCCTTCAATAATATTGCCGCAATATAAGTGAAATACTCCTGAAAGCGGCGTTTAAACCCATGTCACCGCACCTCACCTCAGAATATCTTGCATTTTTCAAATTAAACTCTAATTTTTAAACTTTGAATTTTATTCTGTTTTCCTTTAATTTACTTCTCATCAATCGACACTTATCGTTTTAACAATTATTTCAACTACTACACCATTCAAACGATAAGGAACTTCCTTTGGTACAATGGCCTGTAAATAACTACATACGAGCAATAAGAGACAAGGAAGATGAATCAGACAATCATTCAATACTCGTGGCCCACTGTAATGATACGCGCCCACTGAAAGGATCGCTGTAGCCTAGGAGGAAGAAGTTTTTCGAAAAAACCCAATGGTGTCGAAGCATACATTTAATAGTGTGTCCTTATGAAGTCCAGACGTGGAAATATGCTTTTGGTGAAGTATATATCATTATATTTAATAGTATATACATTACTGCGTTTTATACTCAATAATCTTCCGAATGACCTTTGTTCTGTAATGATAAGTTATTTTCTTTTGACATTATCTTCACATATTATACCGATAGTCCATAGTGAGTCTCGTTTTTGTGAACTTTATCAGATTTTGATTAATGTGATGAATTATCATACTAATGTAGCCTCTCTTGTCGTTTAACATTCACGGTATCATAGCCTGCCATTGTTTCTTCTGCATAATCAAATTTTGTACATTATTAAGAACACTTAATTTAATAGAAATACGAAGGTCATGTAAGATTTTGTATAAATGTGCATCAGAGTATTATGTATCGTTTATTTTGAGTGTTCCATAAAGTTAATAACGTGTGTTCTATACAATAGTTACATAAGTAGTTTGTTCAGTTTCATGTTCCTGAATATTGTATATTATGCATGAGAAGCAAGGATACAATTGATGGATGACTAATTTCGTTTAGAAGTTTAGAATGATACTGTATGACACAGATCCCACACATCAAACTGGATATGTCACTATAGAAAAACATATTACCTTTATCAAACGATATGATTTTATATTTTTCTATTATCGATTCTGTTTTATTTGAATAACATGTATTTCAATGTATGAAACAAAAAAGGTAACTCTGAAACACATTTTTAAAATCTGATTTTTACTTTGGATCTTTGGCCTTTCTACAAATAAAATATCTTGAATCTTGAATCTTAAATATCATGGAAGCATCCAGTTAACGACCTGGCCCACAAGTCGACGTCACTAATTTGTTTTATTACGTCAAAGACGAACAAATAAAGGGACTCGTGCTTAAAAAATCGTTACGAAACAGAAATGATATGTGCGCATGTGTGTAACATTCAGTATCACTTGCTTGATAACAGTATTAGTATCTACACCGCAAAGTCGCAATTGTTTATAATATAAAAAAGTTGTAAATCCATAAATTTTCTATTACATGAAACCTTAACAATTATATTCGAAAATTTCAAAATCGAGTGTGTATTTCTCAACGAGATTCGTAAAATGTTTAAATGTTCCTCAAACAAATAAATCTAGTCGTTGTTTTACTCCATATCTAGAAACAAACATAACGGTCAGTAATGTAATGTATATGTACTCAAGAATACTTCAATGATTCCCAAAATTGACCCAGGAATAAGTGTTCTCAAATGTGACATAAGGTCCTTCGATTTTCATTCATAAATCGTTGCTTGAAATATTGTCTATATATTTTAAATGCACTCAAAATTCTAAATGTAAAGCTCTGGAAAAATATGTCATGCTAACTTATGCGTATGTGATATTCAAGATTTTTATTTGATGTTCCAAGGTGAATACCTAATGAATTTGTATTTGAAATGTAAATCTTATGTTACAGGGTGGGTCTCTGTACTCCTTACATAATAGTTGATGCTCTAGAATTCATTGTCTAAACGTTATATAATGTAAAAACCTCGTTGTTCAAGATTGTATAACTTAGGTTCAATAATTTATATCTGATGTTCCAGAGTTTGTCTGTTTTTGTGGTTACATTAGTTGTATATTGTATTGCAGTTGGATCTTCCCTACACCACGATGTGACGACATCAGTCCTGTACAATCAAGAAACCATCCAGCATATAGTGATAAAATCCAGGGATAACTCTCAGCAATAACACGCAGTGATGACACCCAGTGATAACACCCAGGGATAACGCGCAGTTATAACACTCATTTATAACACTCAGTGATAACACAGGGATAACAACCAGGGTAACCCTCAATCATAACATCCAGTGATAACACACAGGGATAACTAGCAACCTTTCAGAGGATTTCATATTTGATGAGTCATCTCTGAACGATGCCTAATCTATATCACTTCGTGTTTATAACTGGTAAGAATTCTCTTTCCCGAATTTCAAACAAATGGTAATTAAAAATATAGGCAGATCAATTGTTGTAAAACAATAATTTATTCTGATTGTTGATGGGAAAGTATATATTTCCTTATTTGCTTCACTCTAAATGATAAGGAAAGTATTTTTTATTTCAAGTGTTTCATGGCCCAAAATTACGGGTTACACATGTTGTCCTTCACAAAATCTTACAATGTACAATATTAATTGGAAACCATTGTCGTCATCTGTAATTTCGTTTACAACCCAAAAAGGATATACATTCCATTTCGTCTCTCTGTGCTCGTCTTATATAATGCTTAGTCTCGTCTTCTCATAAAGCAAACAGAACAGGGAAATTTTACTAGACCACTTTCGAAACACTTTGCTCTCATTCTCTGTTTATGAAAACTCAACAATTTCTTCTTTGATGGTTTGTCTATGTCAATTCTATATCATAAAATATATCTCTTTTCAATCTGAAAACATTCAGACAGAGTTTTACTAAGCTATGTCGCGAATAATAAGGATAAAGTAATCAATTAAGAATCACATGCATACTATCAAAAAGCAATAACCAGTTTTGTTCCCCTTTTCAGCGTTGGCGGTTCTTGCTGGTGTAGATGGTGAGAGTACAGATGAAACGACTACAACAGTATTAACATCAACATCACCAACAGTAACAATAACTCCGGCAACAACAGAAATTACAACAACAAAAACAACGTTACCAACGATAACACCAACAACTTTAACAACAACTACTCCAACTCCTACAACCACAACAACTACAACAACAACTACTACAACTACAGCGCCCACTACAACATCAACAACAACGACGGCTACTGCCCCAACAACTACAACATCGACTGTACCACCACCAACTACTAAAACCACATCTACCAAACAAACTGAAACTGTTTCAGTGCTACCATCAACCAGCATTCAAGGTAAAACACAATTGGGATGCCAGCGTTTAGGATACTTCTGAAGCATTTCATTTAAACATACATACATACAATCATACATACATACATACATACAAACACAAATACATACATTGTACATACATACATACAATGTACACCAAGCAACATTATTAGCAAGTTATTAACAATAAGTAGGCAGTTCCGGTTAAAACAGTGTAAATCTATAGTAAGTAAATATCATCAATAAACATCAATTGCACGTAATTTTATATATATTTTGTATAAGGTTCATGGTATATGAAATGATGAATCATACAAACATTTCACAATTGAAGTTTTTTAAATCAAAGTTTTTAAAAATGATAATCTACATGGAATATGCTTGTTTAATGGTGTAGACGCTTCACATTCCGTTTAGAAAAGCTATTCAAATTACCTGAATGTAACTGATTTTTTATCTGGTTTACATTTGCTTTTACTAACAACTAATACAAAATTATAGAAGAATAGTCTTACTAACATCATTAGAATCTATTTTTTTCAAGATGTAGTAGCTTCGAAGCTAATAGTCAAGTGAAAATGCCTCAAATCTTTCAGCTACAATTAGTTCATCGGTGGGTCAAACCACATCATTGACCTCGAGTTTGTCCACAACTGATGCACGTTCCTCTAAAGCTTCAGAAGCATCTACTGGAACAGCATTCGCTGAACCTTCATCATCTCTAGCTTCTTCATCGTCATCAGGCTCAACTTCATCACCAAACGTTACACATAAGTCTTCATCCTCATCAATGGAAACATCGTCATCTGCATATTCGTCAAATAACCCTTCGGCGTCAATGGGTGATACTACATCGGCAACTAAACTCACAAATATCACTCCTGATAATGGTGGTGCGGCTACAATGTCATCTGCCTATCTTGAAACCGGCGAATCAGGTTTTACTGAAGAACCATCAACTTCAGCGAATAATAATTCTATTACAGTTTCTTCTGCAACGGAATTTTCCACATGGGAAGAAACATCTTCTTCAGAAAGGACAAACACTCCTGAAAGCTCTCCAGAAACCACTCATACGGAATCGATGACCTCTTCATCTCTCTCTTCATCACATGCTTTATCTAACTTCCCAACATCAGCATCATCACTTACATCTTCCTCAGTCCCAATGACTACATCTTTCACGACAGCGGAATCAACTGGAAACATGGAATCAACTGAGTTACCCGCAACAGTCACTGGGATTACTGACGAACAAGGCCGGAAACGGGGAGGTTGGGAATGTGTCGATTTTGTCCCTTTGTCTGTCTTTTTGTCTGCATGAGTTGAGGGACACATTTTCAAGTTTCGTCCATCGCTTTTCGTTATCATCGGACTGGCATCGAGCACAAACTAAGGATATTTGCAAGCTTTCTGTTGTCTTTGCTTCACGTGGACATTATCCATATTTCTGTTTCATGTCCTTGTTACATTGAGCTTCTATTGTCATCTTTTAATTAGATTAATCATTAAGAGTGTGAACACATGTAATGTTAAATTGTTCTTTTTTGTATCAAACTATCTGCAATGGTACAATTCAGGTATTTTTCGGGTCAAGGTGAGGACTTTGAACACACAAGCTCAGAAAAGTACAGTACCAACATTGAGCTAGAGGCGAGTTGGTAACCTGTTAGTACGGCAAGCGCAGTGTTGCCTGATTCCGAGGGTATGGTTCGAATCCAACAAGGGCCTCAACCCGAAAAAACGTGAATTTTCTGCTACAGATAGTGATCCAAAAAATAACAATGTTACACCTTGCAAACAATGCACCCTTTCCCCTGTCTTTTTTTCATAATAACACTTATTTAATAGATTATATGTTTTCACCTGATGAACGATTTATCTATATCAAATGAAGAATGGTATGTAAATAATTAAATTTTCCAAGAACACAGAGAACAATTTTGCTAATTTGTAATATGATTTATTATATAATACACGTTAACTTTTATGTTTGAAACAGTACTGTATTTATACGTTGTAACTTAAGTGTTACATCAATTATCTTGTATCTGGTTTAAGGCATTAAATTCCTTTGTTTCAGATCTCGAAACAGAAAATAAAAATCTCAAGATTGGTATAGGAGTCCTGGCTGGTGTGATCGGTCTAGAAATCATTGTAGTTGCAGTCTACTGCTTAGTGAAGTAAGTCTTTATATGATTAATAAATTCTGAGACCGTGCAATTTCATTACATGTTGTATCAGTCTTAAACAATACGAATATTTCAACGGTGAAAGTTATTAACTATTTTTTTTTCTTGAAAAGTGAAATACTAGTACCTGTTGATGGTGTTATGTCACTGGTAATTGATATTTACAAATACATATTAACAAATCCATGCTAAGTGTTAGGACGTGTTGAAATTCTACAAGGTAAATAACACATTCATTGAAAATCGACACTATCAATTAAGATTTTTTTTAAAAACTCAAAATTAAGGCACTAAGGGCGAGGTCAACTTGACATTGAATTAGAAATAAGACCAATAAGATGCCGCGAGGTATATATATATGTATGTATATATATATATATATATTATATGAATTGATTGGGTTTAGAATCGTGTTCATGTTATTGAAATTCGCACTTGACATTGTATGATGACAAAATTGATAAACCTTTAAGAATATGACAGTTAACTGAACTCATATTTAATTATGAAACCTTAATATTTGAATATTGACTTCATGGAAGTGCGAATATCGCAATTTTTTATGTACAGAGTAAAGCAAACGCAATTGCAAGGCGGTACTGCGAAACCTAAAAAGTTGTATTTTATAACCGCTTCACTCACCCTCTAAGGCATTGCTATATGCTATTAAAGCCCTATCATGCTTTACCTATAAATCTCTATTTCAGACGTAAACGTAGACGACCACCTTTTGAAATTGGGGATGAGGAGGAACCGGCTGTAAGTACCATAGAATGGGATGGGCCCAAGAAACCTTAATCAAAATGAGAATCACATCTCGCAGCGATTCTGATATAAGTACTGCTCATATTTGGGTACCTTCGCGTGATCTAGACTGTGACCTTTCACCTCCCTTATAATTACAATCTGATTAAAAGCATTTGAACGTATCGCGTGCTTCTCACATTTGTCCATTATCAATATGTGATACTAATATAGCTTGTTAAACTAAAACGAAAAGTATAAAACGATAGTAAAACGAAACGATATTATACAAGCAGAATTCTATCTGAATTTAATCAGATTGATATAATTACAAACTGAAAGTTGGAATGAAATTGATTTGACATCACCCTTCCGTAGTATGACTTTACCAGAGTGTCAATCAGTAAATCAATGCACATCTTAAAAAACATTGCATACGCTGTTATATACAAATGAGTGATGATATTGTTTATATCAACGTTGGTCCTTTGACAATTTGGTATCAGCAACATTTCGTTCTTTGAAGAAGGAGAGCTTGTTCAAATTTTCCGAAGCCCCCTTAGTGTACGCTCAGACGCAAACCCCAGAGTTATCACATGACCTTGATATCTGAGCAACTCTTTGAATGTGAACCCTTGTCTTCAGACGAGTTTAGATTGCAAGTGTTTGCTGACGGTAAATAACAATACGCGACACATCGATATACAGTACATTCACGTGTTAATCTTTGAACAGCGTAACCATAAATTATCAATATATTGAATTAAGGAATCGAAGTGAGCTTAACATACGTTTAACAGTGTACAAAACGCCTCAACGCCACGTGACACCAGCTTCAAAATGCTTTCTAAACGTGCCGATTAGTGGAAAGATACATTTGCATAGTTCTTGGCTTGTGATCTTGTTTTAAGTAATTGATTTTGTAAAATGATTTTTAAAAGTATAACTGATAATAGGATAAAAAAAGGTTTACTTTTGATATTTCGTTGCAACAGAGAGGTTACAGAGGTAATATTGCTTTATGTTATCCAATATAAGCACACATAATGCAGACATTTTAGGTAAAGCCTAAAACTTCCTATCATATCTGTCTATTGGAACAATGACAATCACTACAGTCACACCAATTTTAGTGTTATGTTGCTCTGTTTTATCAAATAACCAACCACCCACTTGCCAACTTGCGATATGTCATATTGTCTTTACGGCAAAAATATTTTCCCGACACTTTATATAATTCAAATTTCGAAGATTTGAGCATGTTATCTATCGTCAAAAGTGCTTTCAAGAAATATATGAATCATTTTATGTCTACAGCTACGTCATGAGAAGCGCCCCTACTTCCGTCCAGCCAGCGCCTTGGACCCGGGCAGTCCAACGCGAACAGTGTCCACTTCAAGCGAATCGGAGCCGATGACCGCGAAGCTCAACCGGGATATGCGCATGGAGACATTTACTTTCAAATCTGCCAATGGTAATGACAAACCCTTGAAGGAAATCAATGAGAACGAAGCGACATAGTGTCTGGGCTCACATTTTCACAATCCAAAAGCTAGAGCTGTCTTTAAGTATTATACTTATGGTGAGTGAAGCAAGTTGGTTTTTCGAACAAAGGAAGGTCCAGATTTTAGGGTTTTCAAGTTTTACCGGTTTTACGTAAGAAAGAGTCAAGCATTGTGGTTAATTCAGCAAATCGGTGCTTTGTAAAGAATTTGCCCAGAGCAAGAGCGTCATGGCTATATTTCCTGATTCCAAGATGACTCTGGTGAACCCGGTTATATCATATATTTGCCATGAAACTGATGTATTCTTGTTTGCCAGAAAGGAATCGACGTTGTTTGTTATTTTCAAAGATACATGTATTTCTAAGAAATGGTTCGTCATTTTGTATAACTTATACAGGAGGTGCTACGTTTATGTATGTCGGTAGTAATTGGGAGTTATACCCCTTAGATAAACACGATGGTTAGTAAAGGGAGTTAACTCTAAAATGGCCTTCACAGGTCAAACTAAGGTTTGACAACAAACTTTAAACAACAGCCTGTAATCATGCTTCAAACTGGTTTTTAGAAATATAATCAATTTTTATTTCACAAACTTTGTAGGATTGTTAACAACGACATTTTATATGTTTTTGAACGATCTTTGTTAACCAAAATGGATTCTATAACTCGAGTCAAATGACCTCATGACGTCACTGAGTAAAACGTTTGACAACATATTATGTTCGTATGATGACAAGAGCTTAGATAAGATGTTGTCAATCTTATGTTTGTCATGCGGTTAACGTAGCTTTATTGGAGCGGTGCTAATTGAGTTCCATTACTAAAGAACCCTGTTCAGCATTTGAAAGATTATTCTAAATGGAAATGATTAATTCACGGGCTACCAGCATTAACACTTACATTTTCTATCAATCTAGAGAGACTGTTTATTTTAATTTTTGGACAATCTAGGAACTTTTATATTCATTTTATCATCCAAGTATATCCATATATGTACATAGCTACCTTTAAACTACAGTGCCGATTTGGGTACAAGAAAACAAGGTACTGTTCATGTGTTATATGTTGAACAATTATGATAAATATTGATAAGAATAATAACAATGTTAACTCCCAATATCTAGTCCAGGACTGATCATTGTTCTGTCATACTGTATTGTAATCGCTCGTTCATTTCATCAGTAATTTTGGATTATAATGGTACAAATACTATACTCCAGATAGATAATGAGGGGTTTTATATGCTTTATTGTAAATTGATGCAAGTTTTTTTAATCTATGTATGTAAAATACAATGATGTTCTAATGTAAAGAAATCACAATCAACGAATTCTTAACGAGCATTATCATTATTCATGTAAATAACAAACACCTGTGTTGTTGAAGCTGAAAGAGAAGTGTTAAGAGACTTTTGAATGTTTCAAAAGTTCAGCTAATGCACGGGGTCACGTCATCAGATGGTCAAAAAGCTCTTAATCGTAAGATTAGTTTGTAATTTCATACTTTTATTACATCTTTGATAATTCGTCAACAGCCGTTGGAGAGTATTAGTAGCATATTTTTTCTTCTTAAATATTGGTAGGAATCAAATGGGTATGTTCATATAAATCCGTTTTTACAGCGACGTAACCCGTCGCCATTTTGAGCAACTAAATCTTCAGTCATAATTTGGAGCTTTTAACGACGAGTTCGTGGAAATACATTGTTTTCCACATTCCCTCGAGTTTGATGCATCTTCACAACGTCACGACCGAAACAAAAAGATTTCCAACTCTTCCCGATACAGTTTCACCTTGCCGTGGGAAGATGAGTTTGATGTGAAGACCTAATTACATGTAGTGTTATGATTAGCACGTCGTTCGATTCATCTTCTACACAAACTCGCCAACACAAAGATACTTATTTCATTAATCATTATTTTCTTCTTCAAAACATTTTCAAGACGCCATGTTGGATTTCATTTTTTATATTTTAAATAGATGTATCTCGTAACTCAAGCTATTTTAGAATGGATACCTTTTATCAACATAAAATTATTTGTTTCATTGCATATTGATTCATGGAAATCTTTTGTATTCAATATACAAAGTTCATTAATACCAGTTAATCATTTATTGATCATCATTATTCCCTGAAGTCATTCTTGTTTTGTGTCTAGAGTGTGTGTTTGCTTTTTAATAAAATATAATTATAATATTGTTTTTTTCTTTTATAACCCATTGTCAAAGCGCTATCATGTTTCCATACCGATCGAAGCAATTTATAATATTGGGATAAAATTAAAGGGCCAGCGGAAACGACCATTTGGATATGAGAAAGGGTAACTCCCAATTTCTGTAGACTATTCACTGTTAAATAATGTATCGTAAACGTCCTTGGTAATTAAATCAATGCGATTTGAAGTTAACACTGAGTCAATGAATTTACAGCATTACTACCCCGGCTAGTATTTACTCACACCAATACCAAGGGATAACCGTTCATTAAAGAACCTTCACGTAATTCATGGAGCATTTTCAAGCCCATAACATAACAACGCTGTTCAAAGATTTAAATGTCGTGAAGAATACAGTTGAAGTGTAAAATGACAGATGAGTTAATCAGTAGCAAAACTAAAGTGCACTCGTGCGTTGGCCTGTTCCCTGCTATGACTAAGGTGCTGTACCGGTTTATTTATTGTCTTTGCCCTTTATATTTCCTGGTAAAGTGAGAGAAGTTTAAGTATAAAAACACAGGTTTAAACATCTCGATTTGTAATTCAGATCTAGATACTATCCTTCATAAGTAGCACAGATTGACCAAACCTTTTAATAACGTTTTCAGAAATTGTACCGGTGTTCCAAAATGATTATCTAATCTAACAGAAAACATCATTGTCATAGAATTTCAGGACAACATTGGCAAAGATTCAAACGTCAGCTAAACAAGCCGTAATCGATATTCATGTTTGTTGATTACAATTCGAGGTTTTTCTAATGTGAAAATAAACAAAACCATAAATTCTATATCTTTATTCATGGGAGGTTCATGCTTGTCTACTGTGAAATGTAGAAATTAAATGGTTCGTAAAAAATCCTGGAAAACGTTGCGACTATTCTCAACTTACAGTTTGCTTACTGGTATCGTGTAAAGGTTTAACATGATTCATAACTAAGTCCAGCGGTTTCAAGACCTACCTACCGACCTACCGGGTTCGTTTTATGTTCAGTCTAGTTTAAAAAACAAACGTTCTTTATTAAATAATGTCTCTAAACTTGTGTGAAACACTTATAAATGTTTAGGTTTTCAAATATTTGATAAATGTGAAAACAGGAAGTGTTCTATGACATAAAAGTTAAAACTAATACTAATAAGTTATAAAAATCAAATTGGTCAAAAGGCTATCTATAAAAGTAATATTAACCAAGTCCTTGGTCAAATAGCAGTGATGGTTACTGGTATTGCCTTGAAGAATCCGGTTGTAAACAGTTTTCAAAAGTGGAGGACAATGCCTCAGAAGAATGATCGAAGTTCAATTGTAGAAACAAGGTTGATCAATTATGTGAGTGCGTGCTTTCTAATAGCTGGCCTTTATATAAAGATCATAACATTTCCAGACCCTTCCTTTTCTAGAAAAATTGAGGAGTCCAGAAATACATGGAAACTGAAGAACTTTCCAGAGAGGAGATTCTAGAAAAACTACCCTACATACAAGTATTTGACCCGTTGAACAGGGTGACACATTGTTACACAATGTTACACGTACATGTAAACAATCACGTTCTCATAATTAACATATTTGAAAACGTCTTTTCATATACATGACATGACTGTTTCGAACCCTCTGATTATGACTGAGACATGGAAGAGATTTACCTAATATTTTCCTATGTTTTGAACTTTATCATGACATGAGCGCGATAACTTCACATACTTTCAATTTAATTACATATGAAAAAAGTATTGCAGTGATGCATGATAAACACTAATGAACACACACACAAAAATGTTTTGGTACATAAATGGTCCCAGGCGTTCATAAATTCAACTTTTCTCAATTATAAGGCCAAACGCTCGTCAAAACTTCAATAGAGAAGTAATGATACAATGCTGAATTAAAGCCTGCAGCTATTAAGTACTTCAATAGAGAAGTAATGATACAATGCTGAATTAAAGCCTGCAGCTATTAAGTACTTCAATAGAGAAGTAATGATACAATGCTGAATAAAAGCCTGCAGCTATAAGTACTTCAATAGAGAAGTAATGCTTCAATGCTGAATAAAACCCTGCAGCTATTAAGTACTTCAATAGATCAGTAATGATTTTGCCGCAGTCGTAGGCAAACTAAATGGAATAGACTTGCTTGTGATCTTGTCGATATCATGACGAGGCATTTCTTATCATTATACCTTTAAGTCACACTTGACAGCTATGCCATGGAAGATATAACTGTTTAGATCCATCCTGGTTTCCTGGGTGTGTTGCGATTGCGATCAATGTTGTCGATTTTAGGCCGTGTTAATATGTGTCCTGTTTTATTATTGACAACACTTTACTCCTCGCACAATGAAATATCTTTTTGTAACTGTTTCAATGGGATCATCTGCAAAATTACAAATCGTTGTGCTACTTCGAGGCAAGTTTTTTGCGGGATCGAGCACCTTCTAGCACTGATTGTACTAACAACTTACCAACTCGCCCATCAGACCCTGAAAAAAAAGAGGAAAACTTTGTACTATTGCAGATTGGGATCCCAAACCTTACTGCATATAGAACAGCTCTCTACTGCAGACAAAGTTGCCGAGTCCCTGAACCGAACAACGGACCTCTTGATCCGAAGCCGAACGCGTTTACCACTGCGGCTTCCCGCCCCTAATTCCCTTGCCCCTACATGGTCTCCAATTGACATAATAAAGTGAAGATACCCTTCAATAGTTTTCAACTAATGTCCAACCTCATTTTCATTCAAAGATTGCTAATGTTTTGCGGTAATATCATTGAATATGTAAAAGAAACATGAATATGTAAAAGAATCAAATTAATGTTTTACTTGAAAGCAAAAATAAGAAGATTTTTTAATGAATTTGTTGTGTTTTGTTACTTAGATAAAATATGGCCTCCAATAATCCATTTCCTACACATAATTAAGTAAATTGAAAGGTTGAAGTTGTGCATAATAAACGAAGGAGATGAATATGAAGAGAAATAACCATAAAAACCAATAATGTGTGATTTACACGAAAATGCGTAAATGTCATTTTGAATTAAAGACACCTTTTGATGAATGAAAACTTAAAATTAATAATTATAATGAGAGTCATGTTTTAACCAAGGTAAGGTAAACTTTAACTTCTCGACAACGCCTACTTTTTAATTAGCAAGAAATCAGCGAATTGAACATTCTGAGCGAACAGAAATATCATAATGAAATATATGTAAAGATGAGAAATAAATCATTTTATATTGAAAACATGATTGTTTATTTTTAGAGTAAAAATGTTGAAGTACAAGGGAAAGCGAAGGCGCTATTGCCCTTTGGCGAGTCATTTGTCATAATCAAAGAATATTATCAGCGAATAAGGGACGATGGACGAACCAAATATAATGGTTGAGAGGCCTAGTATCGATAAACCTCTCCCGTAGTTAAATCACTTAATCATACGTAATCTATAAGTGTATTAACGTGTTCGCAGTGCAGAATACATGTGGGACTAAGTCGAGGTTTGAAGTCATGTGGTTATCTTCTAATACTTTGATCTATCAAAGAATGACGGACTGTTATGTTGGGTAAAACAAATGAACCGTCTAATCTGCTACAGTATAAACCTCGAAGGGAGATAACTAGTATTGAACTGGTAACAATCTCTGTACTATTTACACAATTTTTTCTGACGACAACGAGTATACTGGCTATACTGAAGCGACATAAGCAGTGATCATAATTGATAAAGACGACTCAACGCAAACCTATTACTTTATTGTATATAAACCGAATAGCAGTACACGGTGTGTGGGTTCTAGAATCCGAAATCAATGCAAGCTTATGTTGTAAATTAACTGTTTATATCAAGGGGAGGTTACCGCGGGCGGCTGGAATAAGTGTTGAATGAAATGTTAGCGTGCCGAGAGGTGTCTAATCAAACCTTAACAAGTCAGCCGAGGAAAACAGTTGGCAGTTAGAAGAAACTCCCTTAGTGGATTGCCTTCATAACAACAGAGAGGGTAAGGGTCAAAATGGATACATTTCCAGTTGGATAGCATGTCTACATGCATGGTAGAGAACATACGCCAGCAGACGACAACCTAACAGCGTTCAAATCGTTCACAAAGTGATTTTGGTTGAAGAATGTGAACATAAGGACACTATTTGGTGGAACAGTATAGTTTTTTTGGGAATGGTAGCAGACGACAACTCATCAGTATTTAAACCGTTTATTGAGGAGTTTTGAATGCAGGAAGTGGTTTGTGAAACTTTGGAAAAGTGATGTTCCGAAGAACGGGTGGTTTGTGAAAGAAGTTGCGTTTCATACGATGTCATATTTTTGGGAACGTGATATTTTGTGAAAGTGATGTCTTGTATAACGGTTCGTATTTAGGTGGTGTTAACACAATGAGGACTTTTGCTTTATGGAAACTGTTCAGTGGAGATATATGAAGATTTGGATTTGAGGATGTCACTCACAAGCTTTAAACGGCGTTGGATAGAACGATGGTGCGAGGAGGTGTATAAGTATCTTCTTGAAGGAAGCATGTGCAGCAATGTTATAGGATATCCTTCAGAGGAGACTGGTGGAATCGCTATTCAGGGAGTCCTTAAATCAACCTTACCACTCAGAAGTGACAGTATCAAAATACTACAGAAATCTCAAGAAAATATCGACAAAGGTTCAAAATTGGAACCGGAAGTGCCTGAGGAGTCGTTACCTCTTGTGAAGTTTTCGTATAGTCATTTCCAGGATCAGCGCAGAAAGGTTGAACGCCTCGTTCATGGTTTGCCAGTTTTGTCAAGTTCGACAACTCAGCTCGACAGATCTCAAAGGGATGACTCTATGCCGTTTGTAGTGATACACAACGAGGACGCCATGAAAACGAGGCGCGAGAATTTCGACAAGGGCAAGGTCACGTCTGCGCCGCCATCTTTGACTGCGCAACGTCTTGCGCAAGAGCTGAAGCGGAAGTCTCGCGAGCTGCCAAACGGAGGCATACGTGTGAATATAATGGATACCGAACCGATGAATAGGATTAAAACAGCTCCATCTTATAACAATTCAAATGTGAACAAAGCAAGGAAATTGTTATCTAAGCGCCATTCTAGTTCAAGGAGATTCGACGCAGCACACTACTCACCCTTAGAAAACGGCTGGACAATGACAGAGGTGACGTGGTCATGAGTGTAGTCCATTTGTTATCCCCATGACCTTTAGTTGATTCACATTGATTGTATTTGTATTTGAGTTCCCGGGCTCATGTACACAAAGTTGACCAAAGGTACCTTAAGCTAAGGTGACAGAAGCTTCACTACAAACAGAAGTTGAAGGGATTATATTGCCTTGGGTCACTTTGTGCAGTCAAGGCCCTGCTCACAAACCCTTTGGTAAAGTAACGTTAACACAATATAACGGGAAATATAGATAATGGCTTACTAAGTGCTAAGGTGTTTTCGCTAAAAGAAGACAAAGGCAACGTTTTGCAATCGTAACTTCGTATTTGGACCAAACAATATCGATCTTTGTTGATATTAGATTTAGCACTAAGGTCGACATGCATAATGTTGTCAAAGGGATCTTAGTTCAAGGTTTCCAAATCGACAACGATACCAGAATTTTCGAAACGTAGCTTGTACGCCACAGATTTGTTAGCCATTTCATGTTTTTGTTATAAGTTGAACATGTCGTGTTATGATCTGAACTTTACCTTACCTGCTTATGCTTTGTATACGTAAAAAAAACTTTCCTAAAACACGATATTTGTTTGTAAACGTTACTTGAATCATTAGGTAATGCCCTTCAGCTAAGTTATGTAAATTGAAATATTTGAGAAGATATAGCTATTTAACATTTCTGACTGATACAACTGTGTGTCTACACATTAGAGGGATAAGTTATTTTGTGTCATGTGTCCTTATTTCTTCGAATCGCCATCATCGGTTGGTTGCATTGATATGGGAGCTTGTAACACGTTATGTTCAGTAAAAATGAATGATGATCATGATAGTAAAGTAATATTAAATAGTTTTCTGCCCTTCATTATTACCATGGTATATATGACAACGTGGCCGTTCCTTCACGGTTTATCATTACAAAATGTATGTCTCGGTTCGAGATGTTTTATGACCACTTTTAAACGACAGTGAACCAACTTTTTATTTTTTGAGCGATTGATGGTTGCCCGTCCACTTGTTTCTGAAGTTGTCAGTAATATATCTTCCTGGCCAAACTTTAAAGCATTATAACGTTTAGATAAATAGATATTCCTCAAGTAATTGCTTTACTCAATATTAAATCGGCTTTTACCATGGATTTTTTTTATATCCAAGATCTATATATACAGGGGACAAATTACTTTATGATATCAAAATTATGTATATGTCGAAAGAAAAGGATTTTTTACAACATAGATTACAACATAAATAGTACACCTGAAGGTTTCAGGCCTTGTAATATCTATAAATACCGTTGAACATAATTATAAAAAAAGTTGTTGACATTATACAAATACCTATTTCATCCGAAATGTACACAGTACATGTCATGTGAATACGCCCGGATATCATAATCTACCGATTTATTGACGTACCATTAAGTCCTCTTTCATATGCCTTGTACATTTATTATAGACCTCATATCAATGACAGTTGACCTTGTTGGTAACAGAATGCATCTCTACAAGTCATTGTAGTTAAAAGATACGGTTGTCAATAACTGAATAATTTGTGTAAATAGCACATTCATTATTGACTATAACACCCCCAGTGTGGTCAATAAATCCAGTTCCCTTTTCCATATAAGTAATAAGACACGTTTACATTGACAAGTACATCTGTATGAATTTCTCATTGACCTCGCGGAAGGGTTGTAGATTACAGTAGCAACGAATCGTGTCTATTGCAGGTGCTCGCTGTGCTGGTTGTCAGGGGCAATAAACAGTAAGGAACCGTGCTGCCGGGTTTATGTAAAGAGTCTATATGTAGCCATGTCTATGTTTGTCTACCTGATAATCGATTTTATGAACTAGATAAACATGGCTGAATAAGTGATGTTTACTTTAGTTACAAATTACATAATATTTTACTGGGGCTAAAAAGAAATCAAATTTTCTATAAAATAAAGATTTCTACTTTGTGACCATACAGTCGTAAGAATTACTTCTCACGTTAGTTATCGACATATTAAAATCAGAAAAAGGTCCAAGTAAGTCTAGAAAAGGTGAGCATGATTTAGGTGAACAAATCTCAGCTAGGCTTCATCATTTATTTTTTAATTTAATTTAAATTGTGAATTTTACGGAAATTTAAATTATCATTTCACAATTAACATTGTTAATTTTTTTAATCACAGTATTTGCAATAGAAGGTTTTTCAGATCAATCAGTAGCGGGATTCGAAAACACTCCCTCGCGCAACAATCATCAGCAAATATTCACTTGGCAACCGAGACCTTGTGCTTACTTACGCTTAAACACACCAGTAATACTGATCATTTTCACAATTCTGTAGTTAATATTTTATGAATTTCAAGTGCATATATATGTTCTTGCAGGATAAATAAATAAAATATGAATATTTCACATACAAAATATTATAAACTCTTTTGAAACATTTAAAGAAAGAAAAATACTTCTGAAATTACAAATACACGTTACAAAACATATTGCGTATATTTACTATAACTTACATTGTTAAAGTAATATTGTGTTGCTTTTATCCACCATGTACAATCTATTTCAGTCAACTAAATCTTAACGAAGGGGACAGTAACAACGTAATTGTCATTTTGTGGAAAATAAAATATATTTACGCATACGCAGCTTTGCTGATTTTGTAAATGTTTAATTCTGCTACATCAGCGTATTTATATCCGTGTAGAAGCTATCCGGATACAAATAAGCTTATGAAGCAGGATCCTAACAAAGAATTTTAACAATATATTTAAACGAAAACTTTACAAATAAATAAAACATTTATGATGTAAATGAATAGATTTGAAGGACTTAACACAAATGAACCCGCTGTTTATTAAATAAGTGTATGTAGGTTAAACCTTTGCACTATCGTAAACGTAATTAGTAACGTATTGATGTATTGTCAGTGATATTCCGTCATTAAAGACATGAACTAACAGGGGTCTCTGAACCGATGTCTATTTCGTTTGACACACACCCCATTATGATATCTGAGACCCGTTTACCTATCATGTAAGTAATCAGTACATGTAGGTAACAAATCGTTTATATCAAGCCTGGAGACTTTTGTTTGTAGTTTAGTATAACTAGCCATGTATAACATGACTGATTGGAACAGGTTACGCTTCTGTAGCAAACACAACGTGTAGATTAGACCTGTAATATGGCACAATCCATTGTGTGAACTTAACAAGGGGGTGTACATTTCAAGCCGTCAATGTTTTCGTATAAACATGTTACGTATAAACAACATGTTTTCGTAGAAACAAATTACAATGTATTTACACAACGATATTGGTTTCAATAGAAATCGGTGTTGATATAGATATCAGTCTTTTGAATATGGTTTGTTCTGGTTTGCCAGAGTATGTTCACCGTCGATTGAGCTTATCTGATCATTGTAGGCTAAACTGTTGATCAGTTGTTCATTCGACGACTGTCAAACTCAACGACAATGCTTTCACTTAATATGTTAATTAATATCAAAATCTGCATATTCAAGGCGAAGGACGTCCTTAGTGTTCAACCAAATGTCATTGACCTTAAAATCTAACATTTTTTGGTAGATGGTGCATTCTCGTTAACATCCGATAAACCTATCATTCGTACCTAGCCGTACTTCTGATCTGAATACTGTTCTTTGGGGTTCGTATTAGGTCGTCTTGACAAGGGCCTTTCAACAACCATGAACAATATAAAATGCTTTCTCGCCTTGATGATTGGCTGGAGTATAAAGGTCATATGGCACGACCCTTATAGAACCAATCACTGCGAAGTACAAGGCAAAAGTTTGATCTGATTTAAGCGAGATTTATCTGCTTCAATGTAATCGTTGATGAATGAAACGTCCATCTCATACTTTAAGTTTTGATATGTCATTCCATTGTTTGAGGCCACGGAAACAATAATGTCTTTATGTTAAGTAAAACTGCATTATTGATGCTTTGATGAAGTATAGTGTGTTTGATGTGATTTTCATATATTATGATTCCTAAAATGAGTTGAACTTTTAGAGACGGCGATCAAAGTATTTAATTCAGGTTTCTAATGAGTTGTACTAACGTTTTACCAAACTTCGAATATCCAATCTCATTGAATTCAGACCGAAACTAATGACTCGTACCTTGAAACGCATGATTTAAATGAGATTGACGAATTTCATCTGTCATTGGAGCACTCTGAAGATTTATGTGAATCCAGGATATGAAAGATATGGCTCAACTCCTCAAGGTTACAGTGTTAGAGTAGTCCCGACGGTTGATTATACCACTCAACGAATGGAGGTCAATATTTAACCATAAGTTTCCACAATATTAGAATGCATACCGAACACATGACTTAGGTAGGAGCTTGTTTAGTCCACTCAGAAGGGTGCATGTAACTTAAGAATTCAAACCATTATTCAATGTATTTTATTCCCAATACCAATGTTGTTGTTTTTATTAATTTTACCTGAAGTTACGGAGGACATCAATTAGGACAATATGCCACAGCGAGTGGTTCCTGCGAACAGCAACAGGAGCCCATTAACTCGAACCAACCGTTAAAGCAAGAAATACTACCCGATCCAGGAAACAATATCTCTCCATTTCAAGAATATATATTATTTCATTCAAATCCAAAAGGTTTTTGAAAAATAATCTAATGATTTTAAATTCAATGTTGATTGCATAGAATAAGGGATGGACAAAATAAATGTTTCATTTATTATTTCTAGTTTCGTTTATAATCTTAATTCAAGTATTTTGGTCATAGAATACATGACTAATTTTTGGATAAATTTTTTTATTATTCATTACTTGTTCGACAACAAACCAGAATCTAATTGAGTTGCCTATTCACAAAAGGAAAGGAATCTCTCGTAAGAATATATTTCTTCTCTTTGCTCTTATTGACCATGTTGTAAGGTTAACATGCAAACGGCCTCTATACCCGTGTCGGGATCAATATAGGCTAACTATTTTATTAAAGCATGTGTGTCTATAAGACCGTACCACATCCAATTATTGTTTCATAAACAGTATACTATTTCCAACTGGCCCTTTACTAACCTCTGATAATGGACGTGTAGGGCAGCTATTATGTTCCATTGTTAAGGGCTTTTACTTAAATTCATGTCTGAACAGGTCATATAACTAACTAAATAATCATTCATAATATATTATATTGACACCCTATACTCTGTCCATTTTGTTTAAATATTTGCAATGCGTACATACAAAACCGTATTAGGCCCTTCTGCTGGTTCAATATTGTGCTGTGCATGGATTAATCGTATTGTTTAGCGCTAAAGACATTTGACATTAACATGATAGTCACATGACATTCAGATTTACAGCATAAGCTTAGATACTATTATTGAAAAGATTTCGTTCAAATACATTGTACAATGTATTAAATGGAGGTAGAACTTTATTTGATGAAAATAGCATGTATAACGTTAACGAGTCTGGAGTAAGAACGTCTCCTTGTCTGCCTAGTCTGCCTTAGAAAATGAAACCTTTTCTTAACTTGTTGTCATGTTGTTTCACAAGCGATAACTTTTAGTTATACTGAAAATTGTTGAAAATTAATTAGACCGGATAATGCACTTAATTGTGAATTCTGTTCTCGTTAGTCTGTCCCCATGTTCAGTGTTATTTACATATAAACATACATAGTTACATGTACATAACAAAACATTTTAAAGAAAATGTTACATAAATGTCATTTTAGACGGATTTATCATATCCTAAGGCACATTACATGGCAAACGTATGCTTATATAGTCGATGAAGTTTGAATGTCATACCGAAAATCCATACTGAAATGACACTATTGTGAAAGTAAGAAGTTCATCACCATCTTATAGAATGCAACTTATTTTAAACATTAGCCGTAACGATATTTCAGACAGACATTATGTATGTAACGTGGTGTCATATGGTGTCATATAGTGTCATATGGCATCACACTATCTAAAAGACCTGATGGTCATCTATCAGGCTGTTTAGTGTTTGCAGTGTTACTCGACTCTGATGCGGTTGCAAATATATTACTATTGCATGTGGTAACTATCTAATTGACATGTATTTCAGGCGACATACACAATAATCAGGGGGAGAGAATATAACCTTGTCGTTTCCCTGCATGTCTCCAAAAAGTGCAGGAATTCGGACTCATACAACGTTGTATGTGTTTGTGCACTTCTCTCCCACCTAGCGACCATGCGGGGAGGCTGCAGATTAATCGCCCTGATAAGAGAAAAGCTTTAATTTCATTAATTATTCAGACATAAACACCATGGTCTCTGAGTCGTGGTAGAGTTTGGAAACAATACCTTGGTTACAAGATGAAAGTCAGACAGTTTACTTATTCGCTCCAAAATAATACAATCGTGCGGGGCTATCTTTATTTAATACAGTCATTAAATTCCTTAACAATCTGATTATTGTTTTATCAAATTCTGGATTGATTTAAAAACTTAACGATATTTTCCTTCTTTCTGTTTAATTTTCCCCCTTTCCTATCCTGTGCCTCTTCACCAACAATGACAACACCACGATCTTTGAAATAAGTGTATAATAACAGACCTCCAACTAAAACAATTTGATCTCATCAACATAGATATGACATTGAAGCGCCCCTAAAATGTACCTCGGCAAGCATGCATGGCCCCCACCCCATCTGTCACTTAAGTCTTGTTTGAGATACATCAATAAAATGGCGATTGAAGTTTAATTTTTTAAAAACAACAACTATAAACCTAACTCTACCGACAAATCATGTAAACAACGCTGCGCAGAATTGAAAGTTATCAATGTGAAAACATAATGGGCATTTAATCAATAAGTAGTTAAATTTATCAAACGTAGGCAACATTTCCCTCTCTCACAGTACAGTTGCTCTCATTGTCCCTGTGTACGTTTTTGTGACAACTTTCAAAGGAAATCTAGATCCTTGTAACATAAGCAGAATGGAGCGCAACTAAACAACGACATTCTACCCAAGTTTCGGTATATCAAATACCTAACCTGATATTATGTTAAGATAGAACTACATATCGAACTCTCCAAACAGATACACTAGTGTCTTTTCGTGTATTGAATATCAAGAGTGTCATTTAGACTGAAATTTCGAAAACACTTGGATGACGACATTAATTGTCGCAAACAGAGTCGAACTCTTTTGCTCAAATAAAATCGATAACAGAGATATCACTTGAGCTTATGAACTGTTCAGAGAAGATTAACTGAAACTGTCGCATAATACAAATAACAAATGATGTTATCCAACTTTTACAGTGACTGTTAAGATATGCAGGTTTGCCACCGATTCAACAACTATTGGGCTAGAATAAAAACAGGAGTTGGCGAAAGTAGATGTGGCTTGTTTTACCTCAGTTTGAAATAAATGGCAGATTCACGCAGCGACGGAAACTTTTCAGCAAAATTACAGAATATGAAAACACTTCTTACAAAGTGCTCGAAGTTAAACAGAGTAGCATAGTAGGATACGGATTAAGTTTTTGATTTAAGAGGAACAAAAGCTAAGCAAAAAGCCCAGGAAAATGACCCACACTTTTGGACGAATCGAAGCAGCTTTCTAGTGACCTTCGTCGGTCGGTCGTCTAAGGGTCAAAACCCCCGTATAAGACGCTCATTCTTATATGAGAGTCAAACTGCCACTGACACTTTCAGAACTTTAGAACCGACGTATATATAAGCCGAGAGCCTGCCATCGTCAGGAGACGTGAATGGAGACGTAAATATAACCTTTTCTGATGTGGGTCATTTTTGCGTTTCTCAAACAGATGAAAGAGTCAGGGTTCTGCGGTGCAAGTATAATCATTTTACTAATAGTAACGTTTTGGAAAGGGATCCATGAGTTAGAAAAAGCGACATTACGTGTGCTGGGATTGGATATGAGGTTAAGGCCCATCGGCTTCAAGAAGTCCGATGCATTTCGCGGCCATTCAGCGTTATTTGACCAGGTCATTAGACTCTATGCAGTACCATCCTATGTACAACATTGTCAACACTTTTTAACACGAAATACTCGTTCCTTTCTTTGTTATTAGAGACACATGACCCTTCCAAAAACACAACATCCGCTTTATACTCTGGCCTGGCCTAAACCTGAACCTAAACGAACACTTCTAGGATCAGACTCAAAGGCGGTTTGGACCGATGAACTCCGCTTTGAGGTTGTGGCCAATGCTCATGGTCTGCACACTAAATATTGACTGTCATATCGGCAAGTGACCAAAATCTCTTGCCTCACTTTCATTATCTAACCGGGGCGGCATTGTCTTACTTTACTATTGATTATTAACGTGTTGTATACATGATTTTTTTGTGCGTCTGTGATGATATAATTCAGCTGATCTAACCTCACTCTTTACTGCCTTCGCAAACAAACGTGTAGTTTACATATTTACCCTTAGATAAAGAAAATATAAAAAAGATAAGTTTACAAAATTCGTCTGTGCCGCTTTACTTTATATCACTGTGCAATTCAAGCTGATGGACATAAAGTTAGCAAGTATTAGTGCCAATTTCATCAATGATCAAAGTACAGAAAGAAAGTAACATATGGAATTAAATCCTTTCCCTTAATATTATTGTTACTAAATATTAAAAGATTTTTCAAAAAATAACCAAAGCAGTACTAAAAATTAATTTTATGTATTACCTGATAATATATAAACATTAACATTTCTCCAACCTTGACGAATCGCTATGATCATTTTACCTCTTTTCCACTTCCTTAAAAGTTAAAAACCACAACAAATGACATTTTAACGAATATATCAATACTGTGTCCTATGTCCAGCCGAGTTGACCACGTGACCGGTCAGCTGCACGAGATTTAGGCGCTTGGAGCGGCGTCTTCAAGCTCAAATGATTCGGGTCCCTGCTCCTTCATTTCTTGTACCAGACCGGCAAACAGACTATCTTCGCCGTCGTTCGTCATCGGTTTGTCCATCTTGGCGGGCTGGCAATAGTAGTTGCAGTTCTTCTTCGAGTCCTGATGACAAGTGAAGCCCGTCTTGCACTTGCATGACTGAACGAAAAATTACACAAATGAATATTTCTTGTTTTGTTTGTTTGTCACCATTTGATTCGTAGTAGAGAATCGTAGTACACATGTGCATTTACCTGATTTGTCAGCAAGACCCTTACATAAGATAAAAGCCTGAGCATGTCTTAAAGAAATCTTGAGGAATTGAATTTACTCAACTTTTTAAAAGAATTTTTGACCGGAAAATTTCTACTTTCAGTGTCTACTTGTTAGACTAGCAAACATTCCAAAGTGTTCGGATACTGAGGTTAGCGTGTTCGGCTTCGGCTCTAAAGATAAGGGGTTCGAATCCCCCCAAAGTCGGCAACTTATTTTTCTTTTTCTGTCTAAAATCCTTTATTAGTTATCAACTTTTTAAAACATTAGTCACGTTTGTTCCTTAGTAGCACAACGTAAATGTGATTACGTTGGTTTTAATCTCAGAGAGTAGGGTTTTTTTTACATTTCACGAAATGGAAATTTCGAATATGTGACCCCTTCTGTCTATATCAATTTCGATTTTTGCACGAGAGACAAGTCGATCCCAAAATGAGTAAAAGAATGGCTATTCAAGATATTGACAGTGGGTGATTCATTGTCAGTTTTGCCGAAGTTATTCTATTCTATTCATCCAAATAACATGATATTTGCACTACGATTCAGTGGTATGTGAACAAACTTTCGGTATTCAGCTGTATATTTTTATAGGAAACCCAACTTTGGAAAGAAGGATTTATCTGTTTATAAGTAGGTTATACAAACAACTTTTGCTCCACATATGGAGAATATCTGTGAGTAAACGGTATGAGAAAGAGGTGTTTGATTCTCTGAAAATGATGCATTTGGCATAAACATACAAATTAGATATCAAAATTGTCTAAAACATGACACTGCCACTTTAAGGGCACTTTCCCCAGGACAACAACTGCATATACATATTTATATATATCTATAGATAAATATATCTAAATATACTTACGCTCCAACCTGATACCTTGTCTTCACACTCAGGGAAAGGGTCGCGCTCACATCGGTAATTCTTCATTTGGCTTGGACACTATAAACACAATGTAAACCTTAAACTTTTAAAAACATATAATGCAATTTAATCTAATCGGAGGGTACAAAGCTTTGGAAATTAAATTCAAATAACATGGTGACTAAATATGGTAAGGGCCACTCATGGCGGAAATATTGTCTTAGCGGCTCGTCTCTGTCTGTCTCTGTGTTTTAATTATCGTTCATCCTATAAAAACTACAAAACTACAAAATCATTCATTTACAAGAAATTATTATGAAAAACTATAATACTCTATGTGTTTTTTTTCTAATTGAACTCAATTTTACCAAACGTACGCTACTTTATTTCATATTTGTCATTACTTTAGAAGACTTTTACCCTTCTAAACGACAACTACGCAAAAATGATTTCGAGAAAGCAGGACCCGTCAGTCTCTCCCAACATAGGTAGCTCCGTCATGAATTCCTTTATGTATAGGAATTTATGACGGAGTTAACTCTGTTGGGAGAGAATGAGGACCCGTATAAAAGCGGTTAACCAAATAAGAGTATGATATTTCTTTCAAAACGTCAGTTCTGTACTATTGTTAACAGCTAAAGTGATAAATACAGAGCATTTTAAAAGTTTTCGTTTTTAAGAAGTATTTGAAGACATTTTATCGCCATTTAGAAAACATGAAATTCCCGTAAGCCCATGTAGTAATAAAAATATAACACGGCAATCAAATATAGTTTTTCGTTTTTTAAGGGATAGCCGGAGCTTATCATCGTTCCGTGACTGGGTAACTAAAATGGAGGGTCACAATACATCGGATTGAAAGTGTAGATTGTAACTTTGACTGACAATTTCATCGGTGACGGTCCCGGAAGACCTTTGCCGCCAACTATACTCCATGGAGTGTGCGTCAAAGAGTAAGCCCTCGAACCAAGAATCTCTATATCCGTATTAGTCACTCGTGTCATCGTGTTGTCACAGCCATGGTGACTGTACACATCACTTTTTGTGTAAAAACATTCCATCAGGAATCATTTTCGTGTAGTGAGTTTTCCGTCATGAAGGCAAGTTGTTGTTCCTGTTTTTAAAGACTTCCAACCGCGCAAACGACCGTGGGAGTGTTGTAAAATCCAAAGGTTGAAGATTAGTAACTTTAGGAACGTCCTGTTCCATGGTTTCATTTAAAAGGTAGACTGATTCGATTAACACCTTGTGATGTTGTGAAGTTCAATCCCTGGCACTCACGTAGTGGTTGACAGAAATTTGTAACAGTAACGCCATCACTTGGATTATAGACTGACAGGAGGTTTTTTAAAAGCGTGATTACGCTTGTTCACATACAGCAGGTCAAAATCTTCCAACGGGGTATTCGAGCAGCATTGCCTCCTTTCACGAAGTCAAAAGGTGATCATGAGTTACTAAGGTTACCTTAGTACAATGTTGAACAATGGGAGCTAAGAATAACCTTGGTAGAGGTTGCATTGTTAAAGGATGGATCAGATCGTTAGCCTACCCCTATAGATCATCGACGGGATCAGCTAACTAAATCGACTTGTACGTGTCGAAATTGCAGGAACAATTCGAAAGACTTCATAGACTTAATTTCATTGCCGTAAGGACACCAATCAAAATTAATTCAAAACTGTATAGTCACTTAGTTTAGAGTAGTATATTCATGACGTTTGCGTTTAATCATTTATCATCAAAACTGTATAGTCACTTAGAGAGATCACACAAAAAAGGACACTGTAGTCGTCTTGACAAAAGCTTTGTCTCTAAACATGTGCATCCTCAACTTTTTACCATTGAAATTACATATTTTTGCTCTTGTCACAAAGCAATACATTCCTCCAAAATGGCTCATGTGTTTCTTATTTTAAGTGTAAATCATACATGTATACTCACGTCGTTATGTATGTATTCATGGTGTTTAAGTTGAATCAGTTACTATTAAGGTAGGTTTAGAGTAGTATATTCATGACGTTTGCGTTTAATCATTTATCATCAAAACTGTATAGTCACTTAGAGAGATCACACAAAAAAGGACACTGTAGTCGTCTTGACAAAAGCTTTGTCTCTAAACATGTGCATCCTCAACTTTTTACCATTGAAATTACATATTTTTGCTCTTGTCACAAAGCAATACATTCCTCCAAAATGGCTCATGTGTTTCTTATTTTAAGTGTAAATCATACATGTATACTCACGTCGTTAGCATTAAGTGACTGTGCAAGGACTGCGGACAATCCGAGCAGGGTAAAGAACGAGACGAGAACCAAAAGCTTCATCTTATTCTTCTTGTTATGCGTTCCTTTCAACAGTCTCGATGCTCCCTCGTGCACGGCAACCACAAGAGGCCTCGTTTTCGTAAATAGCTGTAAATTTCAACTTCTCTTTGGCAACATGTGTCCGGAATTGATGCAGTCAAATAATTCTTATAGTTATTTGATGATCATTCAAATAGTGCATATTGATCTTTAATAGCGTCTGTCTGAAGAAAGCTTTCAGAGGGAACTCATGCGATATAGTGCATTTCAATAGTCAGCAATTTCGGTATGGTTGACGAAAGAGTTTAAAAATATTGCATTAGTCCGGTTTAATGAAGCGCATGGACACAAGGCGGTAAACTCCAATATACTAACACGCGCGGTATGAAATGATACGTGATTGCTAATTTTTTCTTCTGGTTAGAAAGATTTTTCTTGAAGACAATTTGTTTCGAGTTTGATGGATAGGATAATTGGCAATTACTTTCCATGCAAACCTAGGTAAAAATAAATCTAAAAATGTACATGTATGTTGTCCGGTTCATACATTCGGAATGTTAATTCAATCTACAGTTAACGCTAACAATGCCATACAATATAGTTGAAGTTAGTAGAAATTTAAACTATTTTGATTCGAGACTTTCAGCACACTTTCAGCATAAAGCGTTAACTTCAACTTTAACAACAATATTAGAAACAAGATCAAGTATAGCCAACGCAATTTCATTTCTTTGGAACTTCGATCTTCTTATCCAATCCTGTCCAATGTTTGAATGTACTCTTACGTATACACTGTTTGACGACCATTTGAAAATTGACAATGACATCTTGAATGTTCAAGAGAGCTAATATGTAGGTCAATAACGCTATTGACATTGTTTTGAGATATGTTCAGCAGGTGGTGTAACGAGAATGGGAAGAAACGTTGAAGTCTTCTACTGGGCCGACATATGCATATTACAGAATACAGATGAAGATTTAAACACATAACGGAATATACAAAACACGAGTGCGCAAAGCGCATTATTTCAATATTCCGCTTTACAAGTACACCATCAATAAGCAGGTGTAAGCTATACACGGCATTTTGGTCTACTAGATATCAGGGAAGTGTAGGAGCGACGCGGATACAAATACGCTGACGTAACGGATGTACCCGACAGTGCTAGTGTGAAATGAATATAAAGTAAAGTTGAAGGATTGTTATACTCATGAGGTTAACATTTTGTGAAAATATTAGAACTATAAAATGTGAAGGGGATGATTGAATAGTAAGAAGACACACGTGTACGTGACATTGATACAATGTCTGCAATACAAACGATGACATGAACGGATATTAATGTGACATGCTAAGAACACTCAGGTATTGCAACATCAGTTTTTGACATGAATTAATGATATGTTTGATAAGAATCCATCCTGTATCGAAGAGTTAAACGCAGGTTTATACCTGTCTGAAGATTTGAAAATAAACATCTTCGGTGATATCCAAGTTTCTCATTTAATGCCGTTGTTGAAACACATTAACTGTAACATCAGTCTTTGATTAGTGCAAGTGGATGTCGACAAATCTTTACTTGAGACACAAAAACAAGAAAGAAAGACGGTATTTGGTCACTGCTACATCAGCATATTTGAATCCGCAGAGCGAATTAATACCCTGATCTCCATCAGGCCAAACTCCTCGTGTCGCTGACAATCTCTCCTCTTTCGTGCATTTTCATCCAAAGAAATGTCGTTTTTTCATCCAGGTTGAACCGCTGTAGCTGGATGCGAGTCATTTCATTGGCTGGTTAGATAGCTTGTGAAACAAATATTTAGGCCTGAAGAAGAGCAAGAGCAAATTAAGAGCAAATTTAACCATGATGTTTGCGTTGAATCAGTTATCATAAAAGTAGGTTTAGAGTACATATATTCAGTATGTTTGCGTTGAATAAGTTATAATAAAAGAAGGTTAAGATTAAATATATTCATGATATTGGCGTTGAATCAATTATAAGAAAGGTAGGTTTAGAGTACATATATTCATGGTGTTTGCGTTGAATAAGTTATCATTAAAGTAGTTTAAGATCAAATATATTCAGTATGTTTGCTTTAAATCAGTTATCATAAAAGAAGGTTAAGATTAAATATATTCATGATATTGGCGTTGAATCAATTATAAGAATGGTAGGTTAAGAGTACATGTATTAATGGTGTTTGCAATGAATAAGTTATAATAAAAGTAGGTTAAGATTATATGTATTCATGGTGTTTAAGTTGAATCAGTTACTATTAAGGTAGGTTTAGAGTAGTATATTCATGACGTTTGCGTTTAATCATTTATCATAATGGTAGGTTTAGAGTAGTATATTCATGATATTTTCGTTTAATCATTTATCATAAAGGTAGGTTTAGAGTAGTATATTCATGATGTTGGCTCTGAATCAGTTATCATAAACCTAGGTTAAGACTAAATATATATTTATGATGTTTGCGCTGATTCATTCATCATTTAGGTAGTTTAAAGGGTCACAGAGTATGTTGTTGGGTTCAATTATGTCAACTTTCATAAATGATGTTATTCTATCGAGAAGTAGTGGTTGTCACTGAAAATCACCATCTCATTGCTGATCAGTTCAGAATGGAGATAATAAAAAGGGTTAAGGTGTAATTTATGATCGATAACTGCACAATAGCGCTTGCCAATGACTCAAACACACAATTTTGGCATATAGAGATGAAGATGCAAGTTGAGGAACGATATTTTAATTGAACTCTAGACTGATGGTATTTTGGTTCTTATTTCAGCCAAATAGAAATTAACGAAACATACTCAATAAAATAAAATAACCGAATTACGAAGTGCAGCATAATTTAGAATTTATTTTAATGACCTTTTTTTCGCTTTACAAGAGCATGTGAGAGGGTTTGTTGAAAAAGGCTCCGGTGTCTTTCCTTTGAAATGACATAACCATTTTCTTTCTACAAATAACACCGTATTTATCTGTTTTTCGGATATAAGTGATTTTCCATCAGAGTTCTTTAACATTATTTCGATAAATATTTTTCCAGCTTCTCCCCAGAAGGCATTGCTCGCGGAAGTATAAATCTCAAGTCAATTCAGCCTTGCTTCAGTTTGTAAGGTTTCCGGTGGCAGCTCCTCAACGTACTGTACATGAACTTGATACTCCAATGATAAAGATCCTGGAGGTTGCGACTGTTCGTCCATGCGGGCGCCGTGCTAAAACATTGACTTGACATGAAAAGTTACAAAGTAGTGCATTTAGTGGCTGCGAATTTATTCAGTGTTCTCTCTGAAGAGAGAAAGTCATAATGTGCACATATGAAAAATATGATACTCCTTGTTCAGATAAAATATTAGCAAAATATCCATTATGAATATAGCTTTATCTAACTTAATTTAAGATTGAAACCTTTTTCTGTTAGAAAATATATGAAACAACAGTACGTGATCGTTTAGTCGTTTTGCTCCACGGATTTAAAAGTTTTAAAAACTTTACACCTTTTTACAAAACAACCCCTCATTAATAATACTGATAGACTTACACCTGACGTTGATACCTCATGCATGTGTACATGTTTGACAAAATACCTACATTAAACGTGTCATAAATATGATCTTAACATAAAGGTTCTTGGTGACACACCAGTTGACAATGGCTGCAATAACGTTGCAAATTGTATGATACACGATTGATTACTTCTTATGTCATTGTTCGTTTGATATTACCATCTGTTACATGATATTGACAAGAAGGAAACTTTTCACCTGTTATGTTAGTTGCCTTCCACATCGTGCATGGAAATCAATTGCCAGGACGTATACTTAATTATATGTGTACATTCCTATTGATCTGCAGTATATAAAAACTCAGAACGTGTATCATACGTGTATTGGTATTCTCAAGCATGTCCAAACTAGAGAAGAAGGTTGCCCACGAACCGTATTGACTTCTTTATTTCAGTAAGAAGAAAAGGTGTTTTTCGCGTGTCACATACTATACAAACAATATTGCCACATTAAAACATGGTAATATATAAAACCAGCCAAATGGCTTACGAGACACGAATACACACATCAAATATCTTATCATCTACAATATATCACACTTAACTTTACCCCTTAAACGCCAGCGACCGAACCCCACAATCCCCTTGCACAAACACACGCCCATGATACATTGCCGCGCTAATGATATACTATAACATGCAGCTTTATATATACTTCAGAACATTACTCATTAGCATGTTGTCTCAATGAAGCTCACGTAGTTCCACCATCTCACCCCTTTTATACACACATCCATCGTCCCCCATTCATATCCACCTTCCCTCGCCTAGTAGTTAGTAACTCATACGGATTCATTCACAATCCCATTCGTGATCCATTGTCTCATGCATAAACATACCTAACAGATGTGGTTATTCCATAGAAGATTAGAATTATACTTTACAACGTTTTCGAGAGACAGGCTTGGGACATTTTACTATGGTAGCTAAAGATTTAGTAAGCAAATCATATTGCCACAAATATACGTAGTAAAAAAAGTGTTGCATCCCCCCTGTTTTTAATAGGGTATAATAGTTTCGGTGATTGTGTGTTATATCACATGAAACTTAATGATGGAGGGATAAAAAAGCATTCTATTGACTAAGAATTAGACTATAAATGGCCACTCTTGAGCTACATATATATCAAAATTATGCTCTCAATTATGGGGTTCAAATTGATGCAAAAAGACAACAATTTAAGTATGGTCGTAAATCAAATTTTAATTACGAAACAAAAACTGGGATTGGTTTAAAGGGTTATTCAGGGACTTGAAGTACAAAAACACTCAGTATCGCGAACTTCCATCATGCACGTCAATGATAGCTGGAAGTCTTCGCCTCATACCCCTCACCAGACGTCGAAATCGCTCTTGTGGCAATCGCTGCCACTCCTCGTGTAATGCCGCTTCCGTTTTATGCAACTTCTGAGGAGGAGGTTCCCTGCGTTGTACCAGTCGGCCCAAAATGTTCCAAATATGTTCAAGCAGATTAAGATCCGGACTCATCGCAGGCCACGGGAGGTGTGCCAGGGCATTGTTCTTGACTACCTGCCTCATAGCTCGTGAACGATGTCGGTCTAACATTATCGTCCATTAATACAGGTCTTGTTGCATGTGCATGGTTGTCGAAATGGGGCACGAAAACAAGTTCAAGGACTTGCCGGATGTAGAAATCTCCTGTATGGTTACCTCGTATAGTCACAAGATCAAGTTTGCAGTCAAACGAGAAGCACATCCATACCATCACAAATCCCCCGCCATAAGGTACTGTTGGCATGATGTTTCGTGTGACATACGAGTACGCTGTTTCTGGACGTCTCCAAACCCTGATCTTGCCATCCACAGAGTGCAGAAGGAACCCGCTTTCGTCTGACCAGTAAACCCTCAGGAGTCTTCAATGATCTTAAAGTTCACCCATGTCAAACCCACCTGCTTGTGGTTGTTATTGAGTTTCGGTAGCTTGATTACTCTTCTGGACTTCAATCCAGGGGCCTTGAGCCTATTTCTGACAGTTTGGTGACTGAACAGACGGTGTTGAAAGCATTAGCGTTTTAGGGTTGTACGGGAAGCGAAAGAATACCTTCTGTCCACTACACGAAGGTGATACGTAGTCTGTCTGAGGGTGTGTAATTCTTCACGTCATTGGTTCGTGCATGTTTTCTGGCTAAACGACTTATGTTTGCAATTTCCTTGAAAGAAAAACCATCTCAGGGAAAACAAATAATCTGCCACTAGACAGCCTCTGACATTCTAGCACCCGGCATTCTGGGTAACAATGGCTAAAACTCCTTTTATCAACGTTTTAATAACCGAAATTGATCACAAACCCAAAATGCAATTTCGGAAATCGTGGAGCTCAAAATCCACGTGCAGTCTGTCGCGTTTAATAAAGAATATCATAACAAAAACATGATAAAATCAAACCTACTGCATAGCAGATTTATGGGTACAAACAACATCAACGAGGTTTGGTATGTGCCGAAATAACTTTTATTTGGGGGGTGCAACTCTTTTTTAAAATTATGTATATATAACTTTATCAGTTGGATTTAAAGAAGGAAATTCAGAATTTACGTTTGTAGCTTTGTTCATTAATCCTGAACGGATATTTTTATATAAATGCCATTATACCAGAAAATCAAATTCGTTTTTTCTCAACATTTGAATCTCAGAGTTAACACAGCCAACAAGGGCGCGGTAGGGCAATAAATATTTCGAGCTAAATTTCTAAAGGCAAATTTAAGTACCTCATCTCAATATTGCCAACAGACTTAATTAATTCGGCATTGGCAATTTATGTTTTCAGTGATTGCTTCGTTTCACTGCAGATTCTAACATATCAGTATAGCTTCGAATGTACCGTATATATCCACTTCTATCTGCCTAACGTTAAATGCCTCTCATCTGATTATTTATTACATAATAATGTTTGCGCTTATAAGGTCTCGATATACAACATTATTTGATGAAAATCAAAGACGGTATTCCATGACCATCGTAAGATGTAAATATAGAAAGGACAAATTTGGATATATCATTATTACTCGCGAGTGTAAGATACTGCGTTGTAATATGTATACGGCGTCATACCACTGCAAATACAAAGTCAAAATTAATGGTGCGTTTCAGAACAGTCGGCAAGAATGGTTCATTTTTGATAGCGAATGATAGACAGAAAACTAAACTTCGTCCCATTATAAGCAATACACAGTCAAGAAGAAATTTTCTTCCTTTGAGAATATGATAAATACATTCATATAAGTATTAAGTGTGATTTAACTAAAACTGAACTACAATCATTTATAATATTAATTAAATACAAACTCGCAATGCAAACATAATTCTTTTATCCCAATTTTGTCGTCTTGCCACACACCTTATATCTACTTAGAAAATAACTGCTACAATTTATTAATTTATAATCGGTGTTATTATTTAATTCAAAATGGAAAATTGGCTTTAAACAACAAGGCAATAATTTCTTAAAACCAGGATGAGAAAGCAAACGAACTCGACAATTTAGCCACCACGTTCCCTGCGGGTAAGGTTGCGGAAACCACCTAAGCTATAAATAACTTGATCACGTGAGAGAGTATATTAGTTCAAGATGGCGGCCAGTTTTCACTTCAGTAAAGAAACGCCCCCAGATGCTATGTTCAGCGATATACAAGCTCTAAACAAACTTCAAAATGAGGTAAGAAACGTGAAACATTCCTCTCACGTCTTTTGAAACGTTGGATAAATGTTGTGACTGTAAGTAAGTTGTTTTTTTTAGTCTTGCATGGAAAATGTACAACAACAACAGTCCTTCAGTTTTCACTCATAATATTTTCCCCTGATTTTTTGCTTGGAACATTGACTGAGATGTCCATAATAGAATGCTTTTTCTTTTTCAAATTCTTCCTATCAGATTTTGGTGACGTATTAGTAGGACACTATTGCGAATGATTTTAAAGAATTTTTGCTTTTATGGTAATGAAAAATCAGCCGATCAGGTTTGAACAGAACACCAATGATAGTCGGTATATCACAATCGGCTTACAATGATAAGAAAATATTGTTGATGTTCTAGGATATTTGTTTATTTCTTATTTTCAAAAAGTTTGCTATGCAAATAGTCAGTAAAACAAAGTTGTCGTTATTTTTTGAATGTTTAATTACTGATAATTAATGTTTTATATTTTATCAGCATGCAGTTTCTAATAACATAATTTCATGATAAATAATCTAAATTCTCTTCAAGCATCAAATGACCAATTAGAATTTAAATATGTTTTCAAAATGTTAATTCTAATGAAGCTGATGACGGGATAGGACAGTATTTGGTATGTTTAGCTTGAGATCAATATGTCCAGAGTTCGAATCCTGCCAGTGGCTCGGCATCTTTATCTGCAGTAGAGATTTGTTCTATATGCAGTAGGTTTGGTAGCCACTGAAATCCATAGTAATGACGTAGCATTGTCCAAACAATTAATCAGTAAATTTTACACCTTTATTTTTTATCGTCTGAATCTGATAACGATTCTTTCATTGCTTTTCTTTCCAGCAATTCAGTCATCTGGTAGAATACGTCTTCATATTCCTTATGGAACCAACAAAGGTTTATGTTTACTTTTTGTTTACCTCAGTTATTGCCGGAAGCCCGAGTAAAGGCTGTTTTAGAACAGAGGTTGTATAGGAATTAATGACGGAGCTAGCTCTGTGGGGAGAGAATGTTATCAACATACATAAGAACAGAAAACAATTTTATCAATAAGTCACTCTACAATTCAAGTTTAATTCTTTGATCAATACATCATTTATCTTTTTTTGAACAAATCTATCCATCAAATTCTGCTACAAATGCAAACTAACCTTTAAGCATTTCCTTTTGTCTGTGTGCTTTCTTAATAAGGCCTCTTGGAATTTAAATAATTTAAAGAGATGGTCAAAGAATTATCATATTGCAAAGGGTTTTGACTCTACATACATTATTTTATTATTGATTTCAGTCATCCAGACTACTTTTACAGTTAGAAGAATTTGCAGAACAAAATGGTGTTGGTCCTGGGGCGCTTAAAAATGTTTTCAAGAGTTTATTGTCTCTACCTAACAGTAAGTCAGTGCTACCTTTTACTGACAATACTTGATGATATCATTGGTCTGAACATCTTGGTCTTTAATATGAGTAATGTGATCTAAGAGATATATTTAATATCAGAAAAACTGAGTACATATTTAGAATGAATCTTGAATTTCACATCGCTTAGATAATATATCAGCAATTAGCAGCATGTAAATGTGGAACAAAGCTTTCTAGATATAGATATTTTTCCTCTAACATGAATGTCTATTCTCTGATCATAAATTGGAAAGATATATTAAGGAAATACTGCCATAACCCATTCATGGATTTCCCTCCAATAGGTATTGAGAAATTACCAAAATATCAACTTTGTATGTATGTATGAAAATATCAAAACCAAAAGTGTCCCTTTGTTGAATACTTGTGAAATTGTATTGTTAATTTGATTATGATGGTAATTAAGTTCTCAGTTTAGTGATTATAGATTATGAAATATTTCCTTCCAGGTGCTTTGAAAAAGAGTCTTAGCCCTGCCCAGGTGAAAGAAGATCTTCTAAATTTAGGTAAAGAAAAGTTGTTGTATACCAAATTAGATGTAGTTCATAAAGAAATATTACAAATAATTTTTAATTGTCGGCTTTGTTTGCATCCATCAGCACCTATGAAATCCCAATTAATTGGTTTGTGACAGTATTCTGATATGTCTACTGTGTTGCTATAAAATATAATTGATTATTTGGGCCACCCTACAATTGAATATGTGTAACTGATTGATTATAATTTTAGGACATATCTTAACTTTGAGAAGGGAAAAACTGTCCACAACACATAGAGCTATCCGCTAAAATACCTGTATGATATATGTTTCATAGTCAGATGACCCCTTCATCAGACCAACTTTGAGAAATGTTACACACCTGATTGTGGTATTTTGGTGTTGTGCAGTTTTTGCCTTCTCTTAGTTTTCTCCAACTTCGGATCCGCATGCTGTTACCTCAATCTTATCTCTTCTTGACATGCCGCATCATACTTAGATTTCCTAACTTTGAACAACTTATATTAGACATAGGGTCATGAAAGTAATAGTGAAAGAACGTGTCTATATGAACAGCTTGATTAAGCAGGCAAAGGTTTACACTGCTGATGATAGGATGCAGTCTGATTAATATCTACCGAGTTCCAAGTAATAAAAGTTTTAGAATATTGACCGGAACGGGATTGGAACATACTCCAGCAGGGGCTGTCCTCTTCACAGTGGTCTGAAAGTATTCGCCTTTCTTGCACGTTCTGATGCAATCTCAACCAGCCAATCACAATAACTGCGGCAAAAGCCTTATGACTAGGTTTTGTCTGTGCTAAACTGGTTAAAGAACGTACGAGCAAGGCGGGTGCTTTCAGACCATTGTGGAGAAGACAGCCCCTCATCGAGTCCCGCTAGAGTCAATATTTATAAACTTTAATCCCTCTGAAAACACATCGATTTTAATCAGACTGTGATAGGATGTTGGGGGTGTACAATAGTAGTGATAGATATTTTGTTTGACACTTCAATATATTTTATCACACCAGGACTGTCGGAGGACAAGAGTGAGTATTTCTGTGAGAACTACAGGAACAACCTGGTCTCCCTCTCACAGAGTGCCCTCGGCCAGACTCTCATGGTCAACCAGCTGGTCGACATGGAGTGGAAGTTTGGAGGTACTTATAACAATTGTCATGTAATAGCCTAGTGTCCATGGAGGGACAGACAGAAGAAACCCATCAACCAGGACATCTGTGTAGCACAATTCATCATACAGTTTTACATGTTGGCCATGATAGAGTCTTCATCTCGCTAAGAGTAAATTTGTTAAACTGTATGAATTAATTTTGCGGCCCAGACATCCTAGTTGCAGTTGTTTCTTCTCCCCTTCTCTTCTTTTCACTCACCCTATGTGGTGGCACTTGGTCCTGTGCATAGGTCAGTTGACCGCTAATAGTGAAGTTCAGCAACAACGGGCATGGCTTGCCAGATGGGTGGGTTAACCTGTCATTGCTGGACAAGCTGAGAGTTTGAAGGGTTGATTCCCTGCCCCACACTGAGACGCAAGTGAAGAGACTTGTGGAGACTTAGTTAAAAAATGTGCCACCAAGCAGGAAATGGTAAAGCAGTGTGTTGGTGTTGACCTTAAGCTTCTAGTGACAAATATGTCAGCTTGGGTTAGACCAGGGTAATAATCTGATCGTTAAGCACCTGTGAACAGCCCAGCTGGGTCAGGAGACATTTTACAACTAGTCTCTTGCTAATGCTGGACCTCATATAAACAGCTGATATACATTATTAATTATACTATTATATTATACAAATTATAAAACATGTGAAATTAGATCGACCAAAAGATTGCACTTATTGAATACTTACAGTAGGTTCATTAGTCTTATTGCCCTTAGAAATGTGGAAAAAGACTTTACCAAAAAAGTGTGTATATTTGTATAACCTCAGGAAGAGCGAGAGTTATACCAATTTGGAGGTGGTTCTTAAAGAATATGACAAAACAATTTTAATCACCGGCCTTTGTTGCAACGATCAGCTACTATGAAGTCTACAATTGGTTTGTGATGTCATTGGGTAGTGAAAGATGGTATATGTCTGCTGTGTTGCTCTGAGAAATGTGCAAAATTAAACAACACTGTGCAATATAATAGAATGTTTTATGTGTTACATACATCAAATATCAAATTTCAGTTCCAAATTATTGGAAATGGACCTTTAAAAGTATCACAAGGGCCAACGAAACTTGGAATATTTGTAAATTGATTGATTGTAATCTATTAAGACATTTCTTAACTTTGAGAAGGAAAAAAAACACAACACATGGAGCTCTCCGCCAAAATGGTATATGTTTTGGAGTCAGTTGATTCTTTCATCAGACCCTCTCCGAAACATAACATACACCATTCAGGTATTTTGGCGGATAGCTCCACGTGTTGTGGAAGGTTTTTCCCTTCTCTTAGTTTTCTCGAACTTTGTTATATCAAAAACATGTTATGTGTGGTTGAAGAGTGCATCATTATTGATTAGGCTTTAGTTTTTTGTATCCAGTTTTCTCCTTTTTTAGAAGTGTTTACATTTCAACTTAACATCTTTTCAGCAATATTAGTTCATATTTGCGTTCATTATTGTTTTATGCATGAACTTCTCTTGTTATTTTCAGTGACAGCATCAAGCAGTGAACTAGACAAAGTAGGAAACACGTTTTTACAGGTTTGTTTTAATTGGTTTCTTTAACAGTATTATCATTTCCTTATTTAGATATCTAAAGAAAACCTTTTTTAAGGAGACGTTGACATTGTAACCAGGAAAAATAGTCCACTCTGCTTAATATCATGATAAAAACACTAGGGCATTAGCTATAGGAGAAAGAAACTATTTCAAATTTTGGAATTCTAGTAGAAAAAGCTTAAACAAATTATGTAATGTAAGAGCCTCTTATTTTGAATGCAACACACAAAGTCAACTGTGAAAGATTTGTTCTTTACAGATATTTTTTCTATTTCAGTTAAAGCTTGTAATCAACACAGGAAATGGTACCAAAAATACATATATGGGTAGGTAAACTTTCTTTGAGAGTTTAATGAATTTTTAAAGGTTTAGTGGTTGAATTAAAAGTAAACTTCTTATTAAAGCTTATGTAGTGATATTGATAGTTTTTGTTGATTACGCTAATATGAATAAATCAAAAACAAGGTGAACTAACTGTTGGTGTGTCTAATTATAATTAAGTTTAAAAGAAAGTCAAAGGAGATCTGTTTTACAAATGGTTAAAGTATGAATAGATGGAATATATTTGAGAAACAAATAAAATAAAAGAAATACAATGTCTACTTGAATGTTTTAAATTTTTTAGTCATTGTTTTATAGATTTCAAACATTTTTCATAGAAATTATAAGTGATTCACCAGATAATTGTCAATATTTTGGTTTTTTCAGAACTGTCTCTTCCACAATTCTACTCATTCCTTCACGAAATGGAAAAGGCCAAAGCTAGTTTAGAATATCTTAGTTAGTGGTCATATAATATTTATGTTTTGATAATATCTCCCTTTGAATATTTAAATGAAATACTAGTAAGCTTTTGAAGTTGTCATTACAATTGAACTGTAAATTACTGCCAGGTCTTTTCAGATGACATTTATGTTGTTGAAGAGCTCGATAGAACCATAGGCTGTGTCTTGAAACAAAGATTTTCTTAAAAACTGAGCCTGGAAAACCTTGTACTAGTATATACTTGGTCTGAGAAAGATTTATTATCCTATCATTTATAAAATCAAAGCTTTTTTTTTTCATTGTACATAAAAAAAATACTTGAAGCTCTGAAAATTTTTTTAAATAGTGAATATGTAGCATATTTCTGAAAAAATTAATGGTAATGATTAGATATTGTAATGTCAATCTGAATGCAGTCCACACTTTGACAAGGTTTAATGGTTACAAACTTTGACCTTGACTAGGACAAATGACTACACTCTTGAAACAGCTATGGGAGTTATCGGTCCAATAATAAATGCCTGAACCTAACTTGAGTTGAAGCGTTAGACAATGAATCTTCCCCACAAGGCATAACTGACTCCTGCCACAATGACTGGCTAATTAAGGCCTAGCATTATTTCCCCAAGTTTTATGTGCTTGCTGTCCAGGCTGCTGCGATGGATTAGACATGTTATGACACTTGAAACTTTTTGCTGTGGCCGGTGCCCTCAAAACCCAAATTTTAGCGGTAAGCAGCAAGGTATAAAAATTAAAGCTGACAAAGTTAGAGACTCTGTGTTAAAAATAGAGACATTTTATGTAAATTCTATTACTGAGGCAGTTGATATTAATCAGACTGTTTCAATCTATTTATAAATCATTCAGCATTCTTAAACTGTTCACAAACTTGAATCCTCAGGCAAGATATGTACTTTGTAAACATAATAAATGTTATCTTGTCTTTCAATGTTTTGCTCTTTTTTCTCATCAGTCAGGTTTAAAAGAATATTCAAATGTAACGAAGGAATTACGGATTATCTTGTTGGATTATCTAGAGCTGGCAATGTGTCCAATCTGTTATGTGTTCACTGAGGACAAGCATTTACTAACAGGTTGAGATAACCCAATCACATAGAAGGATATCAAAACACACAGCTCTTAAACAAAAGTTGTTTATTCTGTAAGGCAAGTATCTAATATAAATAAAACAATCACAGCACGGCTGGTAATGAAGTAACATGATCCTTTCAACAAGCTAAAGGAAGACATTTTTCTAAACAAAAACTAGCAACAATAGCAACCTTCACATCATTTTTTTCAATGACTATTTTAAAAAAACAAAAACAATCAATATGCTAGGAAATAATGACTTTGAAATAGGAATAAAAAAGAGAGACAGAACTGTCCGTTCCATTTGAATCTTTGTCAAACAAATGTCGCTAGTGATAACTGGAGTATTTGGTATCTAACCATAACATTCACTAGATAGTATAAATAATTAGATTCTTTCTCTTCATCAGTACACACAACGTGTCTTTATGCATCTCATTTACAAAGCCATTATGTTAATACATTTCATAGGGATTGGGAAAGTGATCTATGGCAATGGGACATTTTTAGTACTTTCATTAATTCATTTTTTGGAATTTTCAATGGGCTTTTCCCTTTTGTAGCAATTGAATTTCAATTGTGAATGTCTAACTTTAATGGGACATTTTCATCCATGGCCCCTACCTTTCCCAATCCCTGATTTCTGCACTAATAACTGAAAAATCTCATATTACATTTCCTGTTAAAGAGTATTGGGGTCACAACAATGGGGCATATCTTACAGGCTCATGTGGAGAAATGCTCTGATGCTGAAAATACTAAGGATAATATTAAGTCATTCCATATATCTTATGAAATATTACAAACATTGATATATATATTTACATAAAACATTTAAGTGATTGTTTTTTTCTGGGAAATTATCAGCATGTGTAATGTTTTTAAGAGAGTGTAGTGTCTTACAAAATGTGATCTTTGTAAAATGTATATAAAATTTAAATATTTTATAACAATCAATGTACAAAAAAAGCCCATTTAAGTTGAAAGGGTTTGATGTACAACGTTTTGGTAATTCTGTTTACCAAATTTATCACAGATACCTTGAATTCACATCACAGAAAATCACGGAAAGATGCAATGAACAAATCATTAACTCAATCCCTGCAGAAGGCAGAGAAAGTTGCTGGTCAAATACACTACTGCACAACGTTTCCTTCTTTTAACATGAAAATCCCACTGCATTTAAGTCCAAACGCAGCTCTGAATTCTGATGTAACAGTTAGCGCTAATTAATGTTACAAGATATCAATAAAATGCATCTTACCAGTGCTAAGCATAAGCTAATAATTTTAATTAGTAGGATGATATGATTTACCTGTGTTGATTTATCCAATAGATAAAAAAGATATCAACTTGTGTTGAAAGTTTATGCAATAATCTTAAAAAAACTGAATTAAGCTTACTAAACAACCCTGAAAAAGTTCCTTTGATCAATTAAAAGGGCACAATTTTTATAATCTAAAAAAAGTTAGCAGGTCACAGTCTCTCATCTTGTCCATACAGCGGTGTTGATATGCATCAAGCAAGAAAGAATGAGAGTTAGTTCTTAGATATTCCTAAAGGATTGTCATGCGACGCAAAGTCTAATATTCCTCCATTCATTAGAATATACGGAAAGAATAAACTCAGATAAAGATGTGTTTGTTCTTAATATTGACAATAAAAAGTTCTTATCAGGTTATCTGTCTTGCCTAATATTTTTACTCCTAAATGCACTTCTACGTAATTTGATCAAATGAAGATTATATATTACCAACTTGCACAAATATAACTTGGCTAATCAATTAATAGAATTTTGAAAAGATGTATAAATGACTTCATATGCACTGGAACAAATCTACCGACTGTTGACATAGGTAAAGATATGCTGAAAACCACTCTTTGTTTTTAAGCCATGACTTGGCAATGTCATTGAGGTTTGAGCATTATCTTAGAGCAATCAAGTTTGGAGATATCGATCGGTTAAATAATTCTGAGGTGCAAAGGGACTGTACTCAACACCGTACGTTGGTTTGCGGTGTCGGATGATGGTGTTATCGAACGTATTCAGCATCTTCATACCAATGTTGGGGAAGCGTTCGAACAGAAGTTGTTCTTCCAGAGGACTTGGAATTGGTAACTGGTCACGATCCTTTTGTTTGGTTACAAGAATATATCGGCTACAAAAAGCAAAAGAAACTTGTTAACAAAGCAAGAAAAGTTTTAGCTGTTAATGTATAGGTTCACTTTGATATATATGTATATCCCCTTAAAAAGGTAGACTTAAAGGTCAAGGAGACACAACTCTTATGTTGATATGGTTTTTCATTTACTGTAATTGCCAAATTCGAGGAAGAATTGGGAGGCAGTTTTGATATTGAATTTGTAAAGGGCTCATGGTATGTAGTTTATAAATGGAACATACAAGCAAAACAGTTTGAGAGTCTCTAGTTTTCAACTCCCCCATTAGGGTAGTCATGTCTAGAACACATGTTCAACTAGATTAGGAACTTCTTTACTGACCTGCACTTGCTGGGGATGGATCTACAGGACTTGGGGCGCAGAGCGCCGGGGTTGCGGGGGTCCAACATCTGGGGGTCGATCCTAGGTGCACTCTCTGCTCTATCCCTCCGCTCTGACCACGCCCTCACTGGCGGAACTGGGCTCATGCTTAACCTAGCAGTAAACGTACTCTTAGATATTCCATCCAAAAAATGTTTCTTTACACTGACTGTCAGTAGACATTAGATAAAAGCTATTTTAATAATTTGTGGTTACTTTGATAGTCTCTCTTTATTGGTATTTCAGAGATCGAGGTAAAGCAACTGAGTAGTTGAGGGGAAATCAGGCATTAAGTGTTCATATTTTCTCTCATGGGAGACCTGAGACTCTGATTTCTTTCCGACAAACAACTGATACACATAAGCTGTTTGATATAACATACACATGGTACTCATCCAATGTTGCCGAAACAAGATCAACCCTAGCTTCCCCCACGGGTCATAACATTGGCTGGTCCCCAATGATTGCCAGTTTCAGTCTTAATTTCTTATGTGCAAGTTCTTTAGCATAAAGCACCTGAACTTGAGAGTCCAATGAGATATATCCCGGAAGTTATTTCTTATAACCATTGAACACATTACACTCATACCAAAAATTTTGACATATTGTAGCAGGCCTAAATTATTCAGTTACTGAGAACGGTGCATTTTATGCCTTGGAGCGGGAGTTGGATTGTGAAAGTTTTGAACCTGTAGGGAGTTTCGGCTCGTAGTTCGTTCCTGTCCCTCTGAGTAAGCTGAGGCTGTTGTTGTTGTTGATGTTGTTGGTGTTGCTGTTGCTGGTGTTGTCTCCTGATGACCCCAATGTGTGCAGTCTTGGGGCGAGGCTTGATGGGGATGGCGGAGGAGGCTACGGTTTGTGAGCGCATGGGGATGGTGGTGTTGGCGCGCTCCAGCTGCTGAATGGCATACCCAGAGGTCACTGGTCTGGTGGCTTCAGCTACAACCAGGGAGATTGATAAAGGTTCAAGGTTTCCTTTGTGAACATTTCTCAGAGTAGGATTTACATTTCGGTCTTTACCAGCGACAAGACTTGTTGTTTTCCCGAAAATTCAACCAACCGTTCTCAAAATATGAGTTTGCCTGTAATTTATAGGATGGACTCACCTGTCGAGAGCCCACACTCCTCATGGCCTAGAAGTGACCCCTGCTTCTCTCGCTGTCTCTGCTCCAGTAGATGGCGCTTCTGGGTTGCGTTGATCTGTCGGATCTCCTTCTGCATTCGTAACAGCATGTGTCTGAAATATACAATCCATACTCAACATTTGAAGATGAATATATTACAAAACCTTATATGCATTTGATATGTTTGTTGGAAACATTCTTTCTTGAGACTATTAGATTTCATATTTGCAATAGTAATCTTACACAAACCTTTGCATTCCTATCTAGTTGGCATTTTATCATTTGACCTAGCTATCAGCAAAGGTAAGATCTGTATTGTGATAATGACTATCATCATGTTCAATATTACCATCAACTGTTGTCTAAAAATGAATAGAAATTGAAGGCTAACCCTTGAGATCGATGCCATAATATTACTACAGTTGACTGAACGCACCTCACATTTAAGATAACATTAATTTTCATGTCAAATATCGGATGACGAGTGGATGTATACAAAATATCAGCTAACATGCTAACACCAAGCTCAGGCTACCGTTTCCTCTTCTATTATAAAGCACTGATATTTTGCTTTTATAACTTAAGAAATCATGAATGTATTACAAAGTTTCAATAGATTTTGTAAGTCTCACCGCTCTATAGCCCTGTCGTGCCACCTGTCATCAAAAGAAACCCCATCGTTTCTGTACAGCTTGTCCGGGGGAATTGGACTTCTGGAAGGCAAATATCATCATATTGAAGAAAACTTATATGAGAAGGAAAAAACATAGAAAACATTGAATTATGTTAATGACTCCAGCAGTATAGATATTAGTAACAGTCTGATTAAAATTGACAGTATTCCAAGGAATGAAAGTTTTAAATATTGACTCTGAATGGATTCAAACTTACAATGTACTCTATCAGGAGCTTTCCTCTCCACAACGGTCATCACGTTTAAAATAAAGATAGCGCTGATCAAGTATAACCAATGCTTAACAGGAGTAACTTGCCCCTAGATACTGATACGGAAGGCTTTGCCGGAGTCATTGTGATTGGCTAGTTGACATTGTGTCAGAATTTGCAAGCTACAAGGGTGATTTCAGACCACTGTGGAGAGGAATGCCCCTGATAGAGTGCATTGTAAGTTTGAATCACGCTAGAGTCAATTTTGCAAAACTTTTATTCCTGGGAACACGGTCGATTTTAATCAGACTGATAAAAAGCAACCACAGGATGTCCTAAATATTCTATTACAATAAAAAGACTTTATTTGTTAGTTCCAAGTGACTTTCAGCACTCTTCATTGAAATATAATGACAAAAGTATTAAAAGTTTAAATTGTACACTTAGTGCTGTCATTTGGTTGGTTAACCACTTCATATCTCATGTGAGAACTGTACATGAACTGACCCTGGCAAGCTGTGGTACTTTTGAAGAGCAGCATTGAAGGCTGCCTGGAGATCCTGAAACATTGAATAGAATAAAATCATAAATTTTTAATAATATACACTATCAACATAAGAGAAAAAATCTTTCAAGGTAACTTTAGAGAAACAAATATCTGTTGGGAATATCTGATGCAAATAATCTTTAGTGTTTATTATCATGAGTAATCTTTACAAATTACAAAGCGACAAAAATTAACACTACCATTAATATTCATAAAGAAAAACATTTCATCAAGTGGATAACTGAACATCTTTTATTTTCTAAACAAGGCAGTTATATAGTCAATCTGATTTACTAAGAGGCTGAAATAGAAGTGAAATAGAATAATAGAATATCCAAGAGAGCTGAAATAAACGAGAGGAGAGATAAAATGGATGATGTTTTTATCAAATCACAGCAACTAAAGCCATGAGAGCCATCTTAGATTGACAAACGGCACACTCAAGTCAAGCAATCTTATTTAATTGAAATATCCTGTTTCAAAATGAAATTAGACAAAAGGTTACTTTGTCAAATTTCATAACTACTTCATTAATGAACACTGTGAAAACAGAGCACAAATAATTTCTTTTGTTAGTTTGCCAAAACAATCTTGTCAGCGATCTCTCTTGCAATTTTGGAAGATATAATTCAGCGAGTAACAAATGATATACTAAAAACCGTCTGGATTAATAATATCTTTAAGAAAGTAATAAATGCTTTCACTTGTTAAACAACAAAACACTCACTCATTTCAAAACAATTTAGTATTCATTATTCATCAAACATCAAACTGTTGTGTATTTCATGTTAACCAACATCAATCTGTTGTGTATTTCATGTTATCCAACATCAATCTGTTGTACATTTCATGTTATCCAACATCAATCTGTTGTGTATTTCATGTTATCCAACATCAATCTGTTGTACATTTCATGTTATCTAACATCAATCTGTTGTACATTTCATGTTATCAAACATCAAACTGTTGTATATTTCATGTTATCAAACACCAAACTGTTGTATATTTCATGTTATTCAACATCAAACTGTTGTATATTTCATGTTATCCAACATCAAACTGGTGTGTATAGCATGTTAGTTTCAGGTGCACTGGTGTATATAGCATGCTTACACTCCATTGTGAAAGGTTATCCAGCATCCCACTAAAGCTATGAACAACACAACAAGGCAATCAATATCAGTCAAAATCAATCATGGCAATCGTCACACAATGACTATGAGTGGGATGGCGTTGAAAATTTCACTCAATTTCACATACACAAAAAGTTGTTTGAAATATCATACAGTCGCAATTCATTTAGTAAAGAACCTGATTTAGTAATGATTTTTTTACATTTAAATCAATAATTTTTTCCAGAATAGATCTCAGGTAAGCAAAATGTTGGATAAGTATAAATTTATTCATGGTCAAATGGAATTTTACTTAAAAATGTATCTTTAATTCATTTTTAAAAAATAATTGGATTCATATTTATTCATACATTTAGAGTAAAATTTCCATTGATATGAGAAAATCATACAAGATTTTTTTTATGTGATCTTATCCTTGTATGACAATCTTAAAACTATAAAGAAGTATTTAAGTCTCAATAAAAGAAATCAATATTCTAATATTCAAAAGGGCATGGAGTGAACCCTGGACTGAAGTCTTTGAGATATTGAAAAACAAACTTCTCACACATGATTATAATGAGATGAATGGGTCTATTTGGAGGAGTTTTATGATTTATAGATATGAAATAAAAGATTCAAAGGAATAGTATTTGATGGGAATTTTGACGCACTTTGCAACACGACTTCATTATCAGAACACAGTATCAATTACAAATTGTAGATTTTATCCAAGAGTGTACAATGATTAATCAAGATATATCTATTTGATCAAAGCCTTTGTGTAAAATGAATACATACACACTTGGTAGCTGAATTAGCCTTTGTTTTGTAACAAAGTATTTTCTAATGATCATTATCATTATTCTTACAACAGACGTAAGTACTTTTATCTGATCTGTTTATACATAAGTCATACCTTATTTGTTTTCACCATTTTTTATAAAAGCCAAATAGATAGAGGATATTTCATTAAGTTTGTCAAATACGATGTTTATCTCATAGAGTGGTGGGGTTGGATTTGACAAACTTAATTAAATATTCTATTTATTATATAATTTGATTCTAATTTTGTTGATTTTTAGTGTTTATGATGTCGGTAAACATTTCTTAACCCTAAAAGTGGTCCCGACACAAAGAGGCCCTGGAAACTTCACCAGCAGTGACGATCGATATATTATATCGCTACTGTCACCAGTGACGATATATGATATCGCTACTGTGACCACATAAAAGGTTTATTTCACTGATAAATCCCAGTATTTCATTGCTTATTATATAATAAAAAAGCATACAAGTATATTAAAGGTAAAGAGATTCAATTAAAATCTAGTTTTTTTTAATCAAGTCCTTTTTTTCCAAAGCACTCTCCCCTCAAAGTTAGGATCTCATACTTTCTTCTAACCACTACATTCTTTCTATAACATCTACATTCTTACTATAACATCTACATTCTTACTATAACATCGAAAAGAAATATCATGCAACCGCTGTAAAGAAAGCCGCATGAAAAATCAATAAATAATAATATTTATTTTATCATAAAATCATAAATTAAACTTTGTAAGATAATCACTAAAAACAAAAAACACTATTATAGTAAAAGGACTTTGTGTGTGAGACAACCATTATTGAATGAATATTTCAAAAGAAGGATATTACTTCTTTGAGTGGCATTTTAGAAGTAACTAAACAACTAATTACAAATATTTATGGATGACAACTTTCTTATTCTGAGTCGCAAATCTCAGAATAAAGAAGTTGTAATCCATAAATATTTGTACTTGAAGGACATTAATCAATCGACCAATCAATCAAAAGCTATGAATAATTGCACATGCCAATCCAAAGTTGCACGCCTTGTTATTAGAATATATCTCCCGTCTACCTATACGCTTTGAGCATGCAGTTTACACATACATACCGGCCATATACATCTATATTCACCTACCAATATACAGATACGTGTTTCATATTATGTCAATAGCTGCCTATGTACATGTTTATTGATACTTATATAAACAAGTTGACATCGTTCAAATGGTTGACTAGACAATGTTTTCAAATGGTTTCAAAGATTTATGGTACAGAGAAAAGTTCCATCAATTTCAGCCAGATAACAATAGTTGAACGTTTTTCCTCTTCAGTTCCTTGATAAAAACCTACCTTGCAGAGGCACTTTCATCATATACTTTCATCAATAAACATATACACGTGGCGGTGAATATAGATGTGCATACTGCTGTAATATATATGCATATGGCCCCCCAAGTGTACCTTTATATATGTATGCATATAGCTGTGATAAAACATGCAGGTAGCAGCCATTACACAATATGGCTGTAAGTACACAGTAGGCAGCGGTAAGTATACTTACAGTGATAGTTTCAGGCAGTTCAACTATCATCTCCAACTGCATTTGGACAGATAAGTTCCCTTCAATGAACATCTTGCATTTTGTTGGTAGAAATTTTAAATCATTCCTTGCAGTTTAAACTATCTTGCTTCTGTGTTTCACGTAAAGTCACGCCAGTTACTCAAAGTCACGCTATGAATAATCAAATACGCTCAATTTGAGAGTCAAATGTCCTACAAACGTTCACTTTATGTTAATTTCTTTTGCTATATGACCGCAGTGGCATTTTGCGTGAACTCAAAGTGGTTCTAACCAATTGTCTGGAAGGTAAACGATCATGCAGAAATAAACGTGATTGAAAGTAACAACTTTGTGCGATGTGATCAAAACAAATATCTACATTCAATTTGTGAATGTGTTCACGAAATATTTAGAATTAGCCACTCACAGTGTCCAAATAGTCACAATCTGAAAATTATCATTATAATTAAATTCAATTAATTTACAAGAACACATGATGACACGGATAAATCCATTGTAATCCACTTCACATAACCTCAACGGTCAAGTGTCAACTCCTTCGTGAAATATACAAATCTCTCATTACATGTTCCTTCAAGATCACCCAGCAAGCAAATGACAAACACCAAACTTGATTGCTCATAAATATTTCCTTTGGTGATAAATTTCATCCTCAATAAGTTGATAAAGAAATGTACACAAAGTCATTATCCCGGGTGATAACAACCTCTATTCATTCATAAAGCATGGACTTCCCCTTGATGTAATTGACTATCCAATATATTTCAAAGACTCGTTCATTTCACTGGCGAAATCGACAACTGAAATAAACATTCTACAGCCACACTTGACATCCACAGTAAGTCAATAACCTAATCCTTGCTAATAAGCCAACATATTTATGCTATGTTAATAATCTCTGATCTTATACGGCGAGACCGGACCCTATTGAAAGCTATCCCATGATTCATTGTTACACTGAGTCGGAAACAATGGAACAATCAGTCCAATTATTATCAGATTATACGCCCTGCTGCACATGTATGCAATCAAACACTGAAATGGGTTTGTTGCAATGGACGCCGCAATGAACACCTAGAAATTGACAAGTGGCAACGGTAATATATGGCCCTACTTAAGACGGGGGTTGTAAGAGAAACTGGCACTGTATAATGGCAGCCTTTATGGTGGGTTTATGTGATATAATCCAAGAGTTGTTTGAGTGGCTGCAAATATTACTATGAACTTGAAAACATACATGGAGTAAGTGCAATGGGGTATGGTGAATAAGTAGCGTATTACATTTTAGATTTTCCAAGAAAAATAGTTTAACTTTACTTTCAAGTTTGCTACAATGTATTGAAAATCGTTAGATATTTGCCAAAAGTATCAGAAGTAATAAATCTTGAGCTACCCTAGTTGTTTTCAATTAGCAATCCATCATCTGATGATCCGTGTCCATTTAATACTTTTAAGCTTTGCATCCAGGTTTTTTATGTTAAATTTTGAAAATAACATATTTTGATTAAAGCAACATCGTGAACTATCTAATTACAATAAAATGACCTAAGAGAAATATCAAACTATATAGAGATGAAATATCTTGATTAAACATACTCATGACAACAATACATCTTTCCAACTAATATCCACCAAAAATACAAACATATCTTTAGTACAAACCTCTTAGGAATCATTTCTTATAGTCTCAACAGTCCGCTTATCCATGGGAAGGACTTAAGGGGATTATCTGAGATAATGCGTGTATTATTGCTGAGTGGCTTAAAGAACTCCTCTACATTCTCTAGGAGCGTTTATCAGGGGTGTAACTGATAACAATCATACCATGTCAGGCTGACTCAGATTCTAGCCCGAGAGACAACCCAACACAAGAACTATCAAATAAAGAATTGACTTTTGGCAGTTGCACATTCAATAAACAAACTGATCTCACAAAAAAAGAAAATAAATTTTTCCAATTGCAAGACAATATTCTTTGAAGAAAAGATGCAATTCTACAAGGAATATACCATGATAAGTAAAGGGAATCCATTTCCCTAAATCAAAAGATTAAAAGGTGTTCAACAAATATGGCCGCCAGTGGTTTTGCCTGATATTTATTTCCTCCACAATGTCGGATGATCAGGTTGAGTGATGAGATGTTTTGATCCTCTGAAGATAATACATTTGGTACAAACAAATGCTTAATGGGCAAAATTTGAAGAAATAAATCTTTCAAAAACCAAACTTCCGGCACTGCCCCTTTAATGATAAGATAAATGCTGTCATATTTTGTTTAATCATTGTCAATCATCTTTTACCACTGCTTTGGACGACATCCCAAATTACTTTATAAATGACTCATGCTGGAGTTACTCGAGTGTAAAGTAAAGGCATAAAAAAAATACACTAGCATTCAAGAAGTCTGGAATTTTGCTTTGTAAAGTGAAATATTCTACATAAATACTGCTACAAATATTTGACTGAAATGCATCATCAATTTGAAGACTACCAAGATCACACATACGGGGTATGTGACTTTGTCACAGTCTAATAATTCTTGAAATAACAACATCTGTAAAAGTTGAAAAAATGCCAGAAACATAAAATTGATAGGTCTGTTTTTTTTATTAAAAAAAGTAAAAAATGTTGTCAACATGATCAAGTTACGTTTTACAAACTGAAGTGAGAGAAATAATAACGCACTATACTAGGACTTACACTAAGAACAGTACTCATGATCTGATGAATCATCGCTTCATAAACAAATCAACATAATTCAAGCTTTTGGAGGTTTGATAGCCAATTCACTGATAAAGAATGGCATCTGCGACTAAGTTAGTACCAGAAGATAAACAAAAATCTTCATTCAAATATCAGCACACCTGTAGACTGGAATCACTATTCTAACTGAAAAGAGACAAATCTAGGAAAAGCTTCTTCGTGGAGATATTTCAACAGAGTAAAGGCAGAAGGGTTTGAGGAAGGGGAGGAAGAGGAGGAAGAGAATATAAGGAAGCCTGTTTAAATCTTCTACACTGACCAGAGATCTAGGACCAACTACTTCTGACACAGAGGAATCTAGTCTACTACAGTAGAGGAGACCGGTGAGAAGATCTGCTATAGACACTCTCCAGAAGGACACAGGAACACAGCAATGTATGTTAAGGCTCTCTATCAACTAGTCCACCATAGCCATGGACAAGGAAATTTGTCTCTTACAGTTTAAGAGAGGAAGTGATTCTAGAATGACGAAGACTCACCTCGGCTGTGAAGTGGTCCGCTGCTGCTGTACGAGGTCGAGACTGCCGTAAGTTTGGGTCTGAAAGGGACACACATATTTAGTAATCTAGTGCTTGATTTGATAGTCAACGACACTCTGAAAGCAGCCTTTGTAAACTCATTTCCAACCAGTTCCAATTTCAAAATGTAGACAAACAAAGGAATCATGAGCAAACAAGCCAAAATTAACATGAAGACAAATCAGTGTTAATGCCATACATATTTTTTGTGAGGAATGTTAGGAATGAATTATGTTGAACAATTATAATGAAGTTTTATTCTATATCATGATATCTATTCTATCGATCCTTATGTAGTCACTCATATTTCAAGTGTTGAAAATATTATCATTGGAACCATTGGTAATATAATAAATGTTATGATTAATGAGCATGTTTCTCATAGATGATATGATGAGGTGAGCCCAGCTCTTAGTTGTCTCTTGTATGGGGCTGCAAGAAAATTCACCTATCAGAAGATTTCAAGAGCTAAAGATTAACTTACAATAAGCCAAAACATCCTACTCACCGACAACTTGTTCCGGACGGTCAACAAAGGAGGAAGCAGGTCGCTTCTTGATCTTTGCCCTCTCGATCCCGGTGAGGAGGGGTCCTGTATCGTCCTGTCCCTCCCCCTCCTCCGAGATCTCCCCCTCAGTCAGGTACACGCCCCTCTGAGAGATGGAGATAAACTCACTCTCCATCCCCGAGTCTGTGCCCCCGTACACTGAAACCGGCAGACATCTTGTTTGTGAGCAACCGTACAAACCAATCTCACAGAAATCAGATCAACCCAATTACTTGTACCTTGTTGCATAGTTATCTTTACTGGTCCATAAGGGTCGTGTCAGGTGACCTTGAACTCAAGCCAATCAGCAACGAGGCTAGGAAGCCTTTGTCATGATTTTATATTTTAGCTGGCCTCTGATTGGTTGAATTTATAGAAGATGAAAGGTCATCTGACACAACCCATTATAAAACAGTTCTGTGATAAGATTTTAGCTTGACACAAGAGATATGTTCTAACAGATTTCAATGAGATTGCAATACATCCTTGTTATTGAGACCATGTAAACAAATAAATTAGATATATTGCTAAACATAAGGAAAGATATATCAATAGGTGGTATAAGAGAAAATATCATTCTGAATCTCAAAATTATTGCATATTCCAAAATAATTTTCCAGAATATTTATCTCAACATGACACAAATGCTATCATCTTTCATAATGTGCTATCACATTATTGATTTTGACGATTGCATAAGGGAAGAATATTTGTACTGACGGTATGATGATTATAATAGATAGTTTCTAGTAGAGAATGTTCATGCGGAAAAAAGATGTCTACAATTATGACATTTAGAAGAAATCAGACTCTGTCAGCGACAATGCACAACAATCATTTCCAAACTAATCTTGTACAATTTAAGATTTCAACTGTTTGATATTTTCTAAAATTCATTTTTTTTAACTCAATCTTGTAGACTAAACTTCTGTATGGAGATCTAAACATATCATTCACATGGCACCACTACAAACATATCACATCAGATGACAGATGACACCTTACTTGGTGTTTGGAAGTTATCATTCTAAGTTAATAGTTTGTGCTAGATATGCTATATTGTGAGATATTATTCAAGGAATGTAATAAATTTGTTGAAAGGTTCATATGAGATTAATTGGTAAATATTTTACATGAAAAGGTTATGGAATAAAAAAACACCCTCTTCACAACAAAACCCCCCATTAAAACTATGACCAAAGTGTTAGTTTTCACATCCCTCCATTTAGAATCAATATTATACTGTTAGAACAAACATAAATCCTCACCTTCACATGTTGGCTAACAATTTTATGTACCAGTAAGCATAACTTAGACAATGATGTCAAGAAAAACCCTAGAATTTCATAGAAAATTCTCTAGAAATTATACAAGCTTTCTGACAGCGTACATTTGTATCTGATTTTCATATGAGAAGTGTTGTGTAAATGCTATACAATGTCACACATGTGAAAGTGCAAGGTACATATACTTCACACAGTGCAACCGTCCCCATCTGAAATACGAGATATATTCAGTACAAAAGAGTTGTAAGTGGATAAATACTGCAAACAAAGGTTCTCTCAGAGATCAGCGTTGCTCATATTGATGGAAGCTCAAAATAGTATACAGACTTTTGACTTGTACTGTATTTTAGATACAGAAATAGAGACCACGTCAGAGATCAGGGTTGCTCACATTGTTAGCTCAAATCAGCATACAGACTTTTGGCTTGTACTGTATTTCACATATGCAAGCAGAGATATGACAATACATCAAATCAAATTTACGATTAATGAAATTGTATACATTTAGGATAAAAAAGAAATGTTGAGAAAGATTTTTCAGAAAGCCAAAACAGGGGACACACTTGGTGAGTTCTTTCAGTAAGTCAGAAATGACAATTTCTGGATGTTTTGGGTGTGCATGCTTCAGATATTCTGGATGCAATGCATGATTGTCATGCCAATAATTTATCTAAACCTTTTTTTTCTCATCGTCACAAGTAGGCAAATACAGGGCAGAGAAGAGTTCAATATGTGTCAAATTAAAAGATTTCGCTGAGAGCAATATCAGAAAATCCTCTTGCATGTGATAAACAAAGAGAGTATGATATGGAGGAGTGAGTGAGAAGCCAGAAAGCATGTGGCACACACGGCAAAAACTGAAAATGTTTACTATCAGATCTAGCGTCTGTGTCCTCGTCTCCATCTTGGACTTGTGGAAGAACAACACTCAAAGACTCGGAGATGGAGATTGGTCGAGATTGAGGGGATCGCAGGGACGGGGACATGCTTGTCTGGGTCTGGGGGGTGTTTGGGGGGTTTATGGGGGCATTTGGGGAGTTAGAATTTGGACCATCGGAAAAACAGGGTGAATCGGGTGGCCTTGGGATGAAATGTCCAGAAAAACTCATATTGATAGAATTTGTTTCAATTTCCTTAACTGAGATCGGTCTTTGAGTGATGTTGGCTATAACTATACAAAATATAAAACAAAAGAATGAATAATTCTTAATATCTGGTTCTGATGATATAAGAATTATCAAAATATTTTAAAATAAGCTAATGGCTGATTGCTCATATTACCAGTTCCAAATGAAATAATTTTGTTTTACGTTTGCTTGGAAAGATTTACTTCCTCATAATATAAAAAATGAAGTGTATAATATACATTGAGTTTCCATTAAAGAATTATAAACATGAAAACAGACATAAGCAGTCAATCTTTTATCTGATGATCCTTGAACTACAATGATCGCTACATGAATTTACAACAATAAGAAACTTCCATTACCTGTTCCCTGTGTTCCCTGTTTCATCTGCGAAAAAAATCACTTATAATTAAAAACATTGTGATAAGTTGTTTATACAAGGAATTTGTTGATAACTCAAATGGTTGAAATATGTCCACTGAAGGTAGTTCAAAGAGTAAACGAAATTAGACATAAAGAGATATTCCTCAGTTAAAATATGATCTATGTGTTATTCGGTTAAATGTTTTAAAATAAATATGGTAAACTACACATATAATTGTCCAATATCTGTCACTGAAATATTAGTATATCAATAAAAGAAGAAAGTAGAAGTAAGTATTAGTAACATATAATCTACACAGAGAGGTAGGGTGATGATTTAAGACTTTGATGGTAAAAGAAGATGGCAGAATATGAAGTGGTTGGTGAAACTGAAATGTGTAAACAAATTTCAGATGAAAGATCCAGCACAGTGATAAAAGCATCTGAATAAGATTTTTTCAAGTCAAAGGATAGAGATAAAGTGGGCTAGGATGAAAATTAAAATACAACCAAATAGGGCCGACAAGATTGAAATGAAATATTTTGAAACAGCACCACAAAAAAAGCAGGTTTTTGTGAGAAGCAAAGCAAAGCACCGCAAAACCTCAACCTTTTAATTATTGAAAATAAGATGAATGACAAAAGAAATGCAAAGAAAATATTTGGATAGATTGGTGGTAGGAAAGAAGAAATGTCACAGATCACATACATAAGACTGCCATTTCAAATACCTCGGTTCCCTGACTGTCCAAGTTAGCTTGGATTACCTCCCCTTTGCTAGCAGACGGCACATCTCCAATGAAACTCATGTTTCTCCTTCCTTTGCCCGACTTCACCCGTTGGACTGATTCAGGTTTTGGAGGGAGGTCGGGCAAGGTTGGGAGGTCGGGCAGGGCTGGGAGGCCGGGCACAACTCTTACCACTGATATATGTTCAGTTTTATTTCCTTCTGGAATAATCTCTTCAGGTTTCTCTTCACTCTGAGCAACTTCTTCTTGTTCTTCTACGGTTTCTGATTCTTTGGGTGCTTCCTCTATTACTTCTTCCTTCTAGCAAGTTTGTGTGACAAATGATTAAATATGAATTTTATTTATTTGTATGAATGGGCATGATTTGCATCAAACATCAAGCAAGCACAAACTAGCTCTATAGTTACGTATCCTGTGAGTGATTTACTTGACGTGACAAGGACCCTGCACATTTAGTTCAAATTATTGAAACAAGCGTTTATATTAAAGATGGAGCAAATGTTTGGACAATTATGTTGAATTTGTACAAACACTTTGTTCAATAATGTATAGAAAAGGAGAATCAAATCTCCACTTGTTTCTTTCAATTATTGTTTCAAATTTTCTCATCTCTAAGATTGCAGGAATTCTGCAAACATAATTTATTATATTTATCAGACTAAACATATAAGTCATTTGAGAAACAATGTTAGCACAAATAAAAATCCAAAGCAAAATCACAAATCAAAAAGCTTCATTTTACAAGCACTTCAAACAGTTTGAATCTAAAATGGTATCATATTCAATAAATACAATTGAAATCACTAGCCATACCAATTTCTACCTAACACATGATGTCTAAAGGTATAAAAATAGTTTTCAGATCATTAGGAAGTTATTCAGATGCTCATGTGAGCTCTGTGACTCTAGGTCAAAAGTCGAAAACTTTCAAAATGCTACTTCTCTTGCCTCCCAATCAACAGAATACATTCATAAATCTTGTATGATATTTGCCACTTCAAAAAGCCAGTCAAAGCCTAGTTGAACCTTACCTGGTCAGTTTGTCTTTGATCAGTGTCCACTTGGTCAAGTTGCTCAATGGCAGTGACCGGCACTGGTGCGACCTTTTGACCTCTTTTGGGCATCTTGCGGACAGCTGCTGCCTTCTTTTTCCGAATTTCCCTTTTTGGTTTGTCCTGTTAAAAACATGGGAAAAAAATGGTAAAATTATTTATATTTTGTAACTTTTTGATTGCAAAGAATATACCGCATTTACTAGAATAAAAAACATTTGACAAACAATAAATCTTCAAAGGGAGTGCTTTAATCTGTAACAAAAACATCTCTACTTCTAGGAGAGGTAAATGAGAGACATGTTGTATCACAAATGAAAGGTAATCATTTGATCCCTTTCTGTAGTCAAATATCACTCATTATCTCGACTTGCACTGCAATGTCGGCTAGTGATTGGCCAAAAGCGGTCACGTGCTGTAGGTATATTTTTCTATGTTAAACTGGGTCACAAGCAACCCTAGTAACGAGAGACGACGTACTGTCAAGAGTTATCTCCTTTGTCCCATTGTTAAGTAAAAGGCTACGCTAAGCTGGTTTATTGAACCCTACCTTGACACGCTCAGTGTATTTTCCCATTTATTAAAGTCATATCTTATAATCACACTGCTGGAACAATAGTAAGCTCTTCTACAAATGAAACGTTGGTGCCGAGAAAAAATCGTGACAAGTCAAAAAGCTTGCTAACGGCCTTGTCGGTTTACTCGCTCCCAGCGGGGCTGTCCATCAGCGAGCTGGAGATTTGAATGTTGAACCAGAAAACCAATCTATACACATATCAGTCGAGGTCATTACCGACTCTTCATTGATATTAATTCATATTCAAACCAACCAGTGCGTTATGCAGTGATGCCTGCATGTTCTGTGCGCCGGAAACTTTCAAACAGACTCGCTCAGTTCACGACGGTCGGCCATGACAGTCAGAAAACTACGGAGATTTTAGCGCCGCTTCAAATCGAACGTATCCAAGGTGGAACGTGTACAAGAGGTCACGTGACCAAACAATCAAAATTAAATAAGCCCTACAATACTTGATATGTTTATTTGATTTTTTTAATTGGCATTTACCGTCTAGTCCCGCTGCACGGTACTAGACTATACTTTTTGAGCTTTAAACGGTGATATAAAATCATTTTTGTAACTTCAAAAATAAAAAAGTTATACTGACAAGATCAGCCGCCATTTTGACCCATCCAATCTTTCAAGCCATATTGAAAGCATACAATAAGGGTGCTCGTCGAGATAAATACGTTACCATGTGTCCGCGAGTTTGATACGGAAATATATCATGTGTCCGAGTCAAATATCAAACTCGCGGACACATGGTAACGTATAATGAACTATCTGCACTCACCTTGACCTTCTCCCCAGGGTCAGGTTTAGCGTGAGAGTGGTCAGCCTCCTTCCTGGTCAAAGTGTATGAATGGTCAAGTATCACTCAATGAACTATCTGCACTCACCTTGACCTTCTCCCCAGGGTCAGGTTTAGCGTGAGAGTGGTCAGCCTCCTTCCTGGTCAAAGTGTATGAATGGTCAAGTATCACTCAATGAACTATCTGCACTCACCTTGACCTTCTCCCCAGGGTCAGGTTTAGCGTGAGAGTGGTCAGCCTCCTTCCTGGTCAAAGTGTATGAATGGTCAAGTATCACTCAATGAACTATCTGCACTCACCTTGACCTTCTCCCCAGGGTCGGGTTTAGCGTGAGAGTGGTCAGCCTCCTTCCTGGTCAAAGTGTATGAATGGTCAAGTATCACTCAATGAACTATCTGCACTCACCTTGACCTTCTCCCCAGGGTCGGGTTTAGCGTGAGAGTGGTCAGCCTCCTTCCTGGTCAAAGTGTATGAATGGTCAAGTATCACTCAATGAACTATCTGCACTCACCTTGACCTTCTCCCCAGGGTCGGGTTTAGCGTGAGAGTGGTCAGCCTCCTTCCTGGTCAAAGTGTATGAATGGTCAAGTATCACTCAATGAACTATCTGCACTCACCTTGACCTTCTCCCCAGGGTCAGGTTTAGCGTGAGAGTGGTCAGCCTCCTTCCTGGTCAAAGTGTATGAATGGTCAAGTATCACTCAATGAACTATCTGCACTCACCTTGACCTTCTCCCCAGGGTCGGGTTTAGCGTGAGAGTGGTCAGCCTCCTTCCTGGTCAAAGTGTATGAATGGTCAAGTATCACTCAATGAACTATCTGCACTCACCTTGACCTTCTCCCCAGGGTCAGGTTTAGCGTGAGAGTGGTCAGCCTCCTTCCTGGTCAAAGTGTATGAATGGTCAAGTATCACTCAATGAACTATCTGCACTCACCTTGATCTTCTCCCCAGGGTCAGGTTTAGCGTGAGAGTGGTCAGCCTCCTTCCTGTGCGTCATGTCCTGCCTCTTCCTGCTCAGCAGACTCTTGATGTCAACCTTCACCTCCCTCAGACTGTACTTGGCGCTGCTGTCTGGCGAGAACTTTAACCCTTCTACTGCCGGAGTCTCCTCCTTCTTCAGTAACGGCTTTGCAACTGAACAAATAAATGTTTTAGAAATATTTAACAAGATGAAGAAAAACAAAAATGTTGGTATGCAATATGATAGGTTTCTGGTATCTACATGGATCTATGTTGTCCTTTGTTTATTGTTTATCATAGAACTTTGAACAGTTATGTATTTGTTTGACAAAGACAAGATGATATTAGCTGAATAAATCAGATTCTCAAAGCAATCTTGAAAATTATCAAAAAGTTCACTTAGGTAAAGTTAATAGATTTATCTACCTATTTAACAAATTATTCTTTCACGTATAAACTACTTTTAACAGTTTGTAGGAAACAGATAAACCCTTCCTCTTTCCTTTGAAGAAAGGAGAATAAGACAACAATAATGATTAAAAACAGTAGTACATCTACATTCATGCAATCATTTCTCACTAAACAATCTATGCTAACAACACAAATACAAGACTACATGCTGTCAACAACAACTAAGGCTCAACAACTAGCATCTAACAACACCCTTAGCTTTCATAAGATCTCTCTTCAAATCTAGGATTGTCACTCTACATACCATCCTCTCAAGTGACAGAGATTGAAATTATGAATATGAAGTTTACTGTAAATATCAAGTCTCAATAACTACAGACATTTTTCTAGTATATATTGAAGTCGTTTCATTACGCTAATCTAACTAATGTAGCTACAAACATTTATCTCATGAAAGTCCAAATAAAATAATGAACTGCTCAATGCCTGTGTAAGTAAAAAAAAGAGAGTAAACTATTCTTGCTTTCATCTTTCACGTGAAATTCCATTTAAATAATTTTCCTTTCAAAAGCATACACTCTTGCCTTTGATATTGTATAACAATTGCTAATTATTGGTCCAAATGTTGATTTTTTTACTCCAAAGGGCCTCTCCACAAACGGAGTTAGCAATTATATTCAGCCACTCTCTGAATGTCAATAGGCAACGTTTCTTCATAAAAGCTTCAACCACAATGTTACACAGTTACACTAACAATACATGTTTGGTTTGAAGACTTTTTTTTCACAAACAACATATGTGACATGCGTTAATTATTCCGGGAATGTCTCTGATAGTAAACTAACATAAGTAAGACACATGATCTGTGTACAGAAGTGTCTTTACGATGTTTCTTCCTTCATTTCATGAGCTATACATACTTGCTTGACACAAGTAACTTCATAATGTACATGTAAAATAGAGCCATGGGCTCTGTTGCTCATCAGCCTTTGTATTGTTGATGTTCAAAACTCAAATATATACAATAAAACCATATAATTCTCCTTAAATCATTCTCCTTAAATCATGCTCCAAAATAGAGAACAGATTCTTTTACAAAAATAGCAGTAAAGGAGTGACTAAATTTTGATTTACACATTCTCATACATATTTGCTCTCTTATATCTTGTGGAAATTTTCTCTGTAAGCACTAAATGCATCTAAAAATCAACTAAAACATGCCTTTAGACTGGAATATATCATTTCTCACCAACATGCTACCTCCATCTTTTCATGCTACCACCATCCCTTTGTTGTCCACCCATTCCAAACTAACATCAATCAAATCTGTGACACTACCCAGGCAAATTGCAAAGATATATATCTGGGCCTAGATTTTCGAAGCTCTCTTAGCACTAAGATGCTTGTAAGTACCATACATTATCATTTGTCCAGGCTTAACAAGCTCAGTCATACACCACAGAAGTGCTGGCAAGTTAATATTTTGCTTATCAATTGTGCTACAGACATGAACTTGTTTGAATCCTCAATACATAAACATGATTAAATTGACCATTCCACACAAAAAATGGTTAGCCTTTGTTATTTGCACCCTGCCCTATTATATGATCCTGTGCCTTTTTAGGGTAGAACAATGAAATTTACAAATCTTGGTGTTAATCATACTAAGATGATTTTCTCAAAATCCACAAATCTACAGTCCCAAATCTAATTTAAAATCTAAAATTTAAGTCACCTAGGTAGAAGGTATATCCCCACTAAATTTCAGCTTTGGAGGTGCATCAGTTTTTGAGGAGAAGGTGAAAATTAAATTTTTTTTACGGACGACGCCTGACATACAACACAAAATTGACAACGGGTTGTGCTATAAGCCATCTGACCTTTCATTTGAAATGTAAGATGTTGATGTAATATGTAAGATGTAAAAATGTTGATGTGAAATAATATTAGATGTTGAAGTTTTGATGTCAAATGTAAGATGTTGATGTAATTTGTAATTTGTAAGACGTTTATATGTGTTTGTATATATATATATCTACATATATTATTGAATGCAACACATGTAGGACACATATAAAACATGCAAGATGTGAATGAAACATGTTTAAGGTATTGGTGCAAAAGTGTGAGACATATATATGTCATATATTTCCATGTCAGCTGTGAATGTAATATTGTAATTAGATGACACTCCTTCAATGCAAGCAATGGGCAGAGATCAATCTCCAATTGAGCACTATGATTGCCCTGTGAACTGACATCTGGCACTGCTACCCCATTGCATACATTTACATCCTGTACATTTGCATCCTGTACATTTGCATGTGTTTCGTATTGACAGCCAGGTCAATGATGTCAAGGTAAAATCTTCTACATGAGTGCTTTGAATGGCTTAGTGTTAATAATGGCACTTACAAATTATCTTTATCAAAATCATTTAAATAATTAGGAAAATGAAACTTTTCTTTCCAAAGTAAGGTTATTTTGTAGGTAAAAAAATGTAGACATTCTACTGACACAAGAAAATGAATTTTCTAAAACATTTCCAAGCAATTCTAAAATAATCGTAGAACTAAAAGCACAAGCTTACATGAAGCCATCCTGTGCTTAATCAGATTTGTTCTTTCATGCAAGACTCTTAAAATCACCTGAATGTCTTGTCACTCTTTGACTCATGCAGGCTATAAATATCCCATTCCATAACTTTTATTCTTTCCATATGAATCAAAATATTCAAAGCTGTCTATATCTACAACAGACAACTACAACCCTTGCATATAAGCAGATTTTTGCGGGTGTAACCTCTTAATGCAACGGACGAAATATCATGCCAACAAATCTACAATCTTTTGATATGAACCGATTTTCTTGTACTTTATAACTATCACAGTTCTCTAGCCATGTATCAATAACCTTAGAATGTGATTTGTGTGGTTTTCTACTTTGTACTTGCTAGGATCTCCTTGATTATCTCCCCTGAATAAGAATTTCTTTATGTAATCTTTCTCAATAATGTTAATCAGCAGTAGAGACTAGAGACGAAATATCACGTCCGTTGCATTTGAGTGTCCTGTTACTATAAATAGCCTCATAGTGCCCCTTGAAACAGAATATCACGTCCTTCGAATGAAAAGAGTAACAGTAATACTGGCATAGCCCAGATACGAGAGTTGACAAGCGTGCGCATGCCTTGAAAACCTTGGAGTAACCAGCTGGTAGTCGATACGAGGCAAACAGTGACACAACAATCAGGGAATTGTAGGAGGCTTGAGCGAACAAATATATATATATATATATATACTCTTGATGTAGCAGGACAAATCAAGACAGCACAGTTCTAACAACAGGGAGTGTAAAATCTAACCTATTGTACTCTGCTCTGGTTTAGACTTTTTGGAAGCAGCTAAAGAATGGGAAAAAATAGAAAAGTCTTAAAAGAAATGAAAACTAATTTTCAGACAGCAAAGAGGTTCTTGAGAATCTATTTGCAAGAGACAGGCTGATATCAACCACGTAAATCTTTTGTCCATGCAGATGATGTTAATAAATCCTCCTTCAAGCCTTGTTATACTGACTTTTAAAAGTACAGCACCGCTCAAGAGCTCTTTGTGAATTTCATTTAACCATGAGTATTTAATTACTTATCAATTATGAACTTTTCACAGACTTGATAAAAAATTTCATGATAGAAACATCATGAGTTTTCATTTGGAAAATGTTGACTCTTTCATGATTTATGGAACTTTGTCAACACATTAGTTGCATGAATGACAAAATGTCAAAAGTCATCCATGTGTCAACGACTGAGTCATCATACGTTTCCTTTAGCAGGGAGAAGTTTAACCCTTAAGATGCGGGTCCCGGGCCTGTCCGGGTTGAAATTTGCTTTGACCGCATGTCCTCTGGGCGAGATGCGACATCCAAACTCTATTTTTCTCACGCTAGCTTATTAACGCCGAGGTTCACAGTAGCGAAGGACGGGCAATTGTTGCACGGCAGTAGTGTCAGTTTAACGCTAGTACTTTCCGTCCGTGTGTCGCTAAGCTACCGAATTTTGTTTCGTTGGTGTTCTAAATAATGCGCGTACATGTTCCGAAAATTATGCAACGATTGATAACGTTTATCGTACCGATAATAAGCTTTAAAATCACTCAATTTTCCCCCACTCCCCGCCGCACGTGCTAATAGCCTGTGGGCACTTTCTACCCTCTCGCACGAGCTTACCGACCCGCGCATGCTATCGTTTACTGAGACGCGTGCATTTTGACCCTATGCACGCCTTCCTATCGCACGCCCTATGTTCTGAACCCTTGGGCGGAATTCAATATAGGTGGGATCATTTGAAAGAGAAAAAAAATGTCTTTAATTCGATGTAAAAAACATATGTGCGCCTCGTGAAATAAAGATACCGCATGTGCCGCAAAAAAGGTGATTTTTATATATTTTTAGTTTTACACTGTTTTGTCACACCAATTTTCTCATGATGTGCTCAACATATTTTGACATTTTTTATATCACAAGATAGAGAAAAAGATTGTCTTTAATTCCATGTAAAATGTGTACATGCGCAACAATTCATAAAGATACAGCAAGCGCCGCACAAAAAGGTAATTTTGCCGACTTTCTTATCATGTGATCTGAAGCGCGATTTTCATGTGCCTTTCTTTCACAATGAATTTCTTTTACACCGTGAAAAAGATTTTGTTGAATTTTACATCACTATAAAGACAAATGAATTGTCTTTAATTCCCTATATCAATTATTATGCGCGCAAATAAATAAAGACTCAACAAGTGCCGTAAAAAGAACAACTTTCGCACTTCGCAATTCCGTTAGTGACGCAAATAGGGAAACCTTGGCACTTCATATCCCCGTGTACAAATGTCACATTTCAAAACCATTTATATCATTATCAAGAGGAATAAATTGTCTACAAAGTGATATATAAAATGTACATGCGCTAAAACAAACGACGATGCAGCAAGCGCCGCACAAAGGGTCCTTTTCATGTGATCTGAAGTTCGATTTTCATGTACCTTTCTTTGGCACTCGATATTTTCTATACCACTTGGCGGATTTTGATAAATATTACGTCTAAATAAAGACGGAACGTTGTTCTTCATTTCAATATATTGATCATACATGCGCACACAAAAATAAAGGCACAAGAAGTGCCGCAAATTTGGCAAGTTTCGCATTTCGTATTTCTGTAACCAAGTGGCGCGCTCAACAACGTTTGGTATCAGCGTAAAGAGCAGAAAATTCTCTTCAATTTGATATACAATTTGATTATGCGCTCATAGAAATAAAGACTCAACAAGCGCCGCTAAAATGTTATAAATAAATGTAATAAGTAAAAAAAATTATGAAGGAAACCCTGTTTCTTTAGTGTTCAATTATAGAGTTTTATAAACCATGAAAGTTGAAGGAAAAAAAACTTTTGGATTTACATTCATAGCGTTATTGATGTCTTTTTTGAGTTAGGGGATTTTTGCGTCGGGCACCGCCATCAGTTCATGGGAAAATTGTCCAACGAAAAATGTTGTGGTTGAGACACAGTATGTCGGGGATGCCGTCGGGAACCGCCATCAGGTCAAGGCAAAGTTGTCCAACGAAAATGTTTGTGGTTGAGACACAATATGTCGGGGATCTTTCGCCGGGCACCGCCATCAGGTCATGAGAAAATGTGTCCAACGAAAATGTTCGTGTTCGAGAAAAAAAATTTCAGCGGACTTTCGTCGGGCACCGCCAGCAGGTATGTGTTTTTTTCTGCCAAATTTTTGTTGGTCGAGGAAACTCATTTTTGAAAAAAAAGTTTGGTAGCATTCCGATGTTTTAAATAGTTTGCTATATATGTCGGGATGGCATGAGTTCCTTCCAGTGAACTAAAGACAAGGGGCCGGGTGCTCGTTGACTACGGCCGTCCCGACAGATAGGCCCGTGGAACCTATCATTCTCGGAAGAGAAGTCAAGAGTTGAAAAACTTTTGTAATCCACAACTGACAATCAGAACTTTCCTGACGTAGAAGGCAGTTGTTCGCGACTCGCCGGCTCGTTGCATAGGAGTCAGAAGGCGGCATCAGGGTTGATAATGTTGATACAACGTCGGCGGCCGTCGGTGCCATCGGCACCTTCGGCGGGATTGTGAAAAGTCGTCCGAAAGTTAGAAAGTGTCCGGCGACATTAGAACTTGTTCGGCAGGATTGTGAAAAGTTGTCCGAAAGTTAGAATTTGTCCAGCAATGTTAAAATTTGTCCTGATTTGTTATTTTTGCAAATCGTGAAAAAAATGTCCAGCTTTCGCCAGGACAATTAGAAAAAGTCCGGATTATTGATGGCCGCTGGCGCCAAAGGCGCGCAACGGCAAATTTGTTTCAAACACTTAAAAAATGTGGCAATTGAATGTCCATGAAGCTCACATTGAATTTCTCTGTACAACAGGTCATGTGTTGATGTTATTATATCTTGCGTGTGCCTAAATTATTTTCAATCATTTACAGATTGATGTGAAAGATGCCTAAGGCCAGGAGGCCGCGAACCAGGAGTTGGGAAGGTCCGTCAACGTCTAGCGACGACGACTTCATCAACGAGGTCCATGCCGATGAAGCTTCTGATATGGAATCAACTGATGAGAGTGATAGTGACAGTGACAGTGATGGTGAAAGTGACATTGATAGTGATGTAGAAATAAGAAACATTGCAAGACACATATTAGCAGCTACGGGTGAAACTGCTACGACTGGTACTTCCACAGAAGAAGAGTTCAGTGGCTTTGATGAGCAATATAATGAAATGGACACACATTTTGATGACCGTGACAACTTTATGGAACGCTGGACAGAGGGTCCGAGGCCACGTGGACGTGTTGATCTCCAATTTACTGGCAACACGGGATTAGGACGCTTCATAGAATTGCCTGATAATCCGCATCCTGTAGACTATTTCGGGTTGTTTTTTCATGAAGATGATTATGGATCAATGGCAGCAGAAACCAACAGATACTTCCACCAACAGGTTGACGATAAGGTTCTAAAGCCCTGTTCAAGGTTGAGGCATTGGTATGATACGAATGCTGAAGAAATGAAAGTATTCGTAGCAATGACTATAGCAATGTCTTTGGTTGTACAGAGAAACTTTTCTGAGTATTGGTCATCGAGTGATGTGACGTCGACGCCTTTCTTTGCCAAATGTATGCCTCGTGATAGGTTCTGGTTATTACTAACGTACCTACATTTGAATGATAATAACCAAATGCCGGGACGAAACACACCCCAGTTTTCACCAATCAATAAACTTGGCTATTTGTACAAGCGCATCGTGCATCGTTTTTCCAGAATTTACAAGCCGCATCAAACTATTTGTGTTGACGAAGGGTTGGTGCCTTGGAAAGGCAATCTGAGTTTCAAAGTATACAATCCCGACAAGCCGAAGAAGTATGGGATAAAGGCCTACATGCTGTGTGACTCAACCAATGGTTATGTTTGCAAGTTTGAACTCTACACTGGAAACACAAATGAATCTGTTTCTGTCGGTGGGAAAACGTATGATCTCGTCATGGACTTGGTGAAGGATTATGCTGGGAAAGGATATCATGTGTTCATGGACAATTTCTATTCCTCTGTGGCATTGTATATAAACTTGTGGGAAACGGGAACTGGTGCGACTGGGACGTTGAGAGGCAATCGCAAAGGCATTCCTGAGAAGGTAAAGAAGGCACAGAAAAAACAGAAGAAAGGGGATAATTATGATGATCTATCACAATCAAGACCTACTCGTTGTGAGGTATGAGGACAGGAAGTCAGTGCTGCTCATGTCAACCGTAGAAGACACTGAAATTGTAGAGACAGGGAAGAAGAACCGAGTGACTGGGGAAGCAAATACGAGACCACGTATTGTGCACGAGTACAACAAATATATGGGAGGTGTGGATCGGGCCGACCAGATGCTGTCGTACACCCCGTTCAAAATGAAAACTCTTAAATGGTGGAAGCGAGTGTGGTTTCATGTGTTAAACGTTGCCATGTTGAACTCTTACATTCTCTATAAAGAATTCTCAAAAGACAAAACCTTGAAAACAAGCCGTCAATTCAGAAAAGATTTAGTGCAGCATATGATCACCTTCGCCGACACGGAAAAAGTACCCTTCCTGCGTAGACGTCCTCGTGGCAGGCCAAGCACAAGCGACGAAAGTGTGTTACGTCTTCATGGTCGACACTTTCCATCAAAGATTCAGCCTGTTGGAAAGAAGAAGAGGCTTTCCCGTATGTGTGTTGTTTGCTCCAAAGCGAAAAGAGAACTCTTTCGAAGGGCAGTGGAAGAAAGCAATGAGCCAGTTCGAAAGAAGAAAAGGGTAGGCAAAGAATCTTCTTACGAATGTAGCGAGTGTAATGTGGGTCTATGTGCAGCACCATGTTTCAGAATTTATCACACGTCACAAGATTGCACTAAAGCTTATATCAGTTTGATGTCAGAGAAGGAAAATGAGGGGGATAATCAAGAAGATTGAAGAAAGAAGAAAGAAGCAGAAGTGTGGATGAGCGTTACTCTCCTTATAAAGTTTATTCTTCACATCAATAAGGTGAATAAGTGTAATATAAAATACTGATTGTCAATAAAATAATCTTTTTTTTAAGTCGTAAAAGAGACAGAGAAAGTCAATGTGAGCTGTCACTGGACGTTCGATACGAGCCGCATCAAGAACATACCCCCGATCTTTCGCAATTTGTATTCTTAGAATCGGGTGGCGAAACTTCATACTTTTTACATCATCGTAAAGGAAAAAGAACTGGCTTTGATTCAATATGAAATGTGTATGTGCGCAACACATAATAAAGAAGCGGCAAATATTGCGAAAAATGTCGCAATTATCAATTTTTTTCCCAAAATGTCTGAGGGTCCCCCTCTTTAACGGTTCATATCTCCCGAACTATTTGGCACCTTTAAATTTTTTTTCCACCTTTCTCAAGCGGAAAGATTGATCTTTAATTCCATGTATAATATGCATGTGCGCAGATAATAAAAATGGTGCGGCGAGTGAAGCGACAAATGTCGCAAATAAAACGATTGTCAAAATCTGTTTTCAAGTAGTTGAGGGTGTTGCTCTTTCGCGGTTCATATCTCCCGAACTATTGTATACTTTTTTATATTTTTTTCACCTATTTCAAGAGAATAGAATTGTCTTTAATTCCATGTATAATATGCATATGCGCAGTCAATAATAACGATGCGGTGAATGATGCGACTGGTGTCGCAAATAGAACGCTTATCAAAATTTGTTTTCAAGTAGTTGAGGGTATCCCTCTTTCGCTTTTAATATCTTTTGAATCAGTTGGCACCTTTTCATTATTTTTTCACAGTCGTAAGCACGAAAGATTTATCTTTAATTCCATGTATAATTTGTACATGCGCAGCAGGAGATAACGATACGGCGTGCGTATAGAATGATTGGTTTTATTATCTCGGAATGTTCGGCCACGAGTGACTGCATGCGCCGAGAGGATCGGTATGCCAGGAACCAACGCTGGTGCCTAGAACACTGGCTCTCGCATGCTGGTGCCTCGGGGGTACCCCGGGGGTATAACGGCACTAATTAGCGTACCGGTGCCAGACTGCCCTAGGGAGAATTAGTTCTGGCTAAAAATCCTGTTATGTCGGAGCATCCTTGGGGTACCCCCAACCATCTTTCGCGGCGTATATCTTTTGAACTGGGTGACATATTCTAACAATTTTTTATCATCATAAAGAAGAATAAATTGTCTACAATTCGATATATAATACATGTATGCACGCTCAGTATTAGGGATTTTATTCAGCCGGAAATAAAGACAATCTTTAGATAATTGGAGAAATCTAACTAGAGGTCGCATTGTAAAAAGATATATATCATCGTAAAGAGGAATTATGTATCTTCAATTCAATATAAAAAAATTAATTGTGCGATTATATTTAAGGATTTTTCGTAACTCTAAATAAAGACAATCTTCATATTGTAATAGAAATCGTTCTAGGTAAGATAAAAATTTCATTCAAATTGTCGGATAAAGATCGTTCATTTGTGTACGGGCGGGCTACTTTTGTATCGAACGGCCATTTTCATCCGTAAATTGCCATGTGAATACACCATATATTGTAAAAACGGTCGCGTCTCGCGGTGCTAAATAATTCAGCCACAGGGGCTAATTGCGCTATAACGGTAGCGAGGCGAGTGCTGGAAAATTCAGCCACGGGGGCAAAACTGGTCAAAATAATATTCAGCAACTTAAGAGTTAAGACATGAATGACAAAATGTCAAATGTCATCCATGTATCAACGACTGAGTCATCATACGTTTCCTTTAGCAGGGAGAAGTTTAAGACATGAATGACAAAATGTCAAATGTCATCCATGTATCAACGACTGAGTCATCATACGTTTCCTTTAGCAGGGAGAAGTTTAAGACATGAATGACAAAATGTCAAATGTCATCCATGTATCAACGACTGAGTCATCATACGTTTCCTTTAGCAGGGAGAAGTTTAAGACATGAATGACAAAATGTCAAATGTCATCCATGTATCAACGACTGAGTCATCATACGTTTCCTTTAGCAGGGAGAAGTTTAAGACATGAATGACAAAATGTCAAATGTCATCCATGTATCAACGACTGAGTCATCATACGTTTCCTTTAGCAGGGAGAAGTTTAAGACATGAATGACAAAATTGTGAATCATAAAATTTGTCCACTTCTGAGCAGTGCTGTATTTGTCTAGACGACTGAGGATAACTAACTCTGTCAGTTTTTCTAAGTCTTCCTATAATTTACCAAAAGCTTCAAACAAGGCGTTCCATGCGTCTTTGACAGGTTTTTTCACTGTCACTTCCTTTACCCTCTGCTGAGGTAGGGGAGGTGGAGGCATTCTTTCAGCTAGTCGCGTTCTAACCAGTGCTACAATTCATGCCGTTGAAATCATTTTGAAATAAGTTTGTTCCATTATTACTTACCCCTACCATGAATATAAACTTGAAAATGTATCAAAAGATTGTTAGACTCTTAAAGATATTTGCACATAATAAAATTTGTCCATTAGATTCTTAAATCGGTAATAAATAATATCAATATTATGTAACATATTTTGAAAACATTTTAAAAAAGCTTATAAAACAATTCAACAATATTTTTTTTTTTTTTGGGTCATGTTAAACCATCATTCTCGGAAATTATTGGTTTCAATTATGTCCCATTGACCCTAAAGCAAGATCATTGTAAGCAATACAATGTTCAATTTCTTCAAATAACTTCAGTCTTTGACAGGACTTGGGCCTTAGACATTCTATTATAAACATCAGGGTTAAAGTAGACCTTGAAGTAAAATATTATACACAATGAATACAAGTAGAGATTATAAGAAAAACACCTGGATATATCTTTCAATGCAACTTGAGGACAATTCCTTAAAATAGCTAAACAGTTTTCATATATTTTAACTTCAATTGAGAGATTCAAGTAGTCAAGAGAGGAATACATCAAAATGAGACGTTTTACGAAAATCAAGCACAGATATTTCACCTTGTATTTTTGCTTCCTGTTTCTGTTTTATTTCTTCCTTTTTAGTTCTTACTTCCTTGTCCTCATCCTGTAAAAGAAATAAGTAAATTCTTTATTTTTGACTCATGTAGCATTTGTTAATCTTAGTTTCTCAGGAAAAGAGAGTTAACAAATCTACCTTTTTGTCATATAAAAAACCCATCCCATAAACACGATATAATATAACATAATTTTGGCTTTGTGTTTAGTTTGAATCAAGCGACCATGTTCTGAGGAAATAGAGGTTCAAGAGATTGACTACTGGCTTTGAAACTGGTTCTTTCAGGGGTTTTCTTCTCAATGACAGTCTGAAATGAGCACATGTTCAGCTACAATCCTATATTCACCTCGGAGACTTCTGCACTGGACAGGGAGGCTGGGGTGGAGGGGGTTGATGGAGAGGGTGTGGGGCCGGGTGACTCTCCGAACCTGGGCAGGTCAAACTGGAATGTCTCCCCTGTTTCCCCCTCTTCTTTTTCTGTCTCCTCTTTACTGAACATAACAGTCGTGTCACGCTTTCTGTGTCGTCTTCGTCGCCGTGAACCTGCCACAACACAGAAAATACTCGCAAATTTGACTTGGTATTTACATTTTATTGTCTTCAAGAAGTCAATTGCATATCTATCATTTATGTATAATAGTATTTGTATAATAACTTCATAAAACTATATACGCCTATTTTCATTTCTTTTTTAGTCAATCATGCACCAAGTATGTTTAACAAATAATCCATTTGACTTTGTATTCACATTTTTATTTCTTGTACAAAAGAGTTAATCACATTCGACTTGCCGAATAAACTATAAAATGGAATATGAAAGATGTGTCAATTGCCAAAACACATGCCCCTTGATTGAACTATGCATAAACAAACACATTATTAAGAACTATCACTACTTTCAATAATTAAATAATTAATACTTCATATAATGATCATATAGAACAGCGAATTTTGGGATGGTCAATAACTTTTTAGTTGAGCATGTTTTAGATTTCATAATCATGTACCATTCATATGCATAAGACACCGTTATTGCCTAACAATGCCAAGGACTACTCAGCTGACTACAGATTAAATAAGATGGAAACATGGGAAACTAACTTTTCAGGAAGTTAAAAGTGTGTATTTCTAATTTCTTAATTTAAAAATTCTCAATCTAAACTAACTAGACCAATATCTATACTAAATCTGTGTTTCCAGATCATACTGACGAACTGAGTTATGTGAATGGTAAGGAACTGATAAGATCACTAGTCTACACTGCATGTACCAGATCTGCTGGACATAGGAGACTCCCTCCGTCTTCGTGTCCTAGGTCTAAACAGTGGGGTATTGGCTGAAATGAATGTCTCCACCGTAATATACTATTTACCCCATCAATATTCAAGTACACAAATCTATACAAACATATATGAATAAAAACTCCTTATGTGTCCAAAGCAAAGGATTAAACAGTTATTTATGCTAAACATGTCATTTATTTTTCAAAAAATTATAGCAAAACACGCGTCATTAACATTTTGCGGAACAAACATCTCACCTCTCTCTATAAGAATTTTCAGTGTTTTCTCCATGTGCCTTATAAGGTCATACTTATTGACCTCTGACCCAAGGGTGAGGTCAAGGTTGGACAGAGGTTTGGGGGTGTCTGGTGGAGAGTAGTAGATCTCGGTCGGCGCCATGGAGAACTCAGACTCATCTTCAGATGACTGGAGTGAAGGTTACTGAGTTATATACACTGTATATTCTTATTGTAATATAAATGCACTGTATTCTTATGAAAATAATTGGATATTATAAAATGAAAAATATGTTACCAAATGCAAAACTATCTTTTAAAATCAATGAAAGGAGTACAATGTTTGGTGAAGCAATATGAATCCAATTGCCGAACTTGAATTGATCACACTAAAATGGCACCACCTAGATTTCACTTTATCATGAGGTGACACCTTTTCAAAAGATTATGAAGAGTTTGGTTGATATATATTGAGATGTTTCAACCTCTAAAGAAAATATATGATGCAAATACCTTGTTTAAAAGGCGATAATAGGAACAATAAAAAAACAACAGAAAAAAACAGGTACTATTGTCTTGAGATTAAGGCAAAAGTCACTTTCTTTTACATGAAAATTATATTACATGTATAAAATGGTTCAAGAAGACAAAAGCATCAATGATATATGTATGAAATATGGATATCATCATGATCATTGGATGTTGATTATTCCTTAAATATCCCCTACGCAGAGTAAAACAATAACTATAAATGACTATATCTTTGGATTTTGATAGCATTTTTCTTAATTGTTTGCCAGATGAGCACTTACTATCTTTTATGCCGTAAGTCAATTGGAAAGTTAACCTCCGCAGAATCAGTGTTAAACCTGTTACGTACAATTGGCTCTAATCATGTTTTGTTGATATAATCACATAAATTATTTAGAAGGATGTGAGATAGAAACACAAGTCAAATGTCCCTTTAGCTTGTCAGTCTCAAAATTGTATCCACAAAAATTATAAAGATGAAGTTTAAAAAGATATAAGATACTATTTTATAAGGAATGTTTTTATATAACAGGAGAAATTAGGAACAGATGGACTCTCACTTCTTCCTTCTTGATTTTCGTGGGATCCAGCTGCAGCTTGCCTTCGAGGAAATCTTTGGAGAACTCTAGTTCGTACGGCACCTACAAAAATATCAAGAAAACACAACTTATTTGAAATTGTCATATAAAAAGCTTTATCATTCAACCGTTGAAAATACCACTGTTTAACAAATCTACAATGTTATAACACATTGTGTCATAACATAGTGCTGATTGATGTCACATGACGTCACAATATTTAGGTATGACGTCACAATGTTAGCCGTGCAGCAGCAATGGTAATCTTGGCGAATTCAGTTTATACTTATATGCTGTAGAGGCTTTGACACAGACTCCAATGTTGTTGTCAAATCTTAAATTAGGATTTTTCCAAAAATAAATCATGAATTATCATTATTAAACTGATTTGTCTTTATAGCGTATAAAATGAAAAACACATGTATATCATGATATTTTATGACTGCTTCATTTTTTAATGTGATTTTTTTTTCAAGAGAATGACACTGTACAATTAACGTAGAGCAGAAAATAGATTGTAGGTTTTTTATAAGAGACCTTTTCATATATCTAAGAAAAAAATCTGTTTTAAGTTTAGAGAGCTCACCAGATAGTTGTCGAGATCTATGGGGTCAGGATTGGCCATGACTCCTTCAAACATCACAGCAGGGTCCTCGTACACAAAGGACTCTACAACACACCCTCTATCGATTAGCGTCTTACACAAGACCACACATATCAAACTATTCAGTTGACTTAGACAGCCTGTTTCACAGTTTCAGTTACTAAGATGACGAAAGCATGTGCAGATATAAAATCAGAAATTCATTAACTTAATTATCAAATGTACATCCCAAAGTTTTAGTTATTAAAAGTTTAAGAGAGAACTAATTTTGTGCAAAACTTGTGCTGTTGAGATGAGTTTGCTGCAACTATGATATTTGTTAATATTGTAGTCCATCCTGACACTGACCTTGGTCAAATGTGTCAACTTCGATCTCTGGAGGTGTCAGATGGGGGCAGACTGTAACAGAAAAGGATATATTGAAACTCTATGCATCATACATGTTGTTCATTGATTAGCAGCTTATATAACCAGTGCCCTAAACTTCAGAGGGACAGCCCAGTGGTTAGCGTTAGGCTTTGCATCAAGAGGTCTGGGGTTCAAATCCCGCCAGGTGTTGCCAACTTTGTCTACAGCAATGCTACACTGATTTAACTTAACCTGATGAATGTCAATCTGACTCTAAAACCAACTCTCCCACAAGGACGCACAAAATATCGGTGCTATCTTGGCCGAACCAATTTGGTTTAATCACCAATGTATGGATCCAACTTTTATTTTTGAAGACTGGTTTCGAAAGGGAATACATAATATTAAAGACTTATGTTGTGAGAAAGGCTTCCTTCCTTTCCCAGATTTGAAAAAGAAATTTAATCTGAAGGGTACATATTTAGACCATTACCTTCCTAATCTTCCTAAAAAATGGAAAAATGTCTAATCTGTATTTATGATCTGCACATTAACACTTTTTTAATGGAATGGATTAATCCTACTATGGGTTCTCGGAAGATCTATGATAAACTAACGCACAGCGACAACCTCCCCAATATTTGTAATAAATGGCAACAAATGTTCACTAATGACCTTAATTGGGAAGAAATATTTAAACTTCCAAGACAATGTTGCAAGGACATTAAACTTCAAGACTTTCAATTTAAATTTTTACATCGTATTATATATACTAAACTTGAGTTGTCTAAAATGAAACTGATTGACAGTAGTTTGTGTACTAGATGCAACAATGAAACCGAATCAATTGTCCATGTATACTATGAATGTCCATTGGTTGCTTTATTCTGGTCTGAACTTGAACATTTTCTTAGACTGCAACTGTGTTATGAAATTCAGTTCAGTCTAAAATCCATTTTATTTGGTATTCAGGAGTCTGAGAATTTCAAGCTGGTAAATCATATTCTGTTAGCTGCAAAACGATATATATATATATTAGTTGTATTAGAAACGAATCCTTGTTTTTTAATGCATTTAGTGCTTCTTTGAAAAATATTTTTCAAGTGGAAAAATATATCGCCAGAATGAAAAATCGGTCAAATGAATTCATGAGAAAATGGTTGCCATTGCAAAATGTACTAAACTGAACACCATTTGTACATCTTGTTAAATTGATGAACTTAATTTTTTTACATGTTTTTCCTCTACACAATCTATGTAAAAAAAATATGTACCTGTAAATGTCCCATTCAGATGTGAATAAAAAAAATTTGAAAAAAAAACAAACTCTCCCACAAGGATTAACTCACACCACTCTCAATAACTGGGTAGTCTAAGCCTTGCTGGGGTTCCTCAAACTTTTGCATCAGCTCTTTAGATTTATTCTGAACTTGATACTCCAATCAGATATATTGAGTGTTCTACTTATCGCTGATGGGGGCGCTGCATTCAAACCATGAACTTTGGCCCAAAACAGCTTGGCTAAAACAATCCAGTAACAGTGACTAGCATGAGTTATGCCCCATGGAGATTTGTTTTGTTCACACGATGAAAACTGCTCACTTTTGGTGTGGTCGATGAAGAACATGTGTTTCTTGAAGCCGACGACCAAGTCACCCATATCGTTGAGGAAGCAAGCAGCACTGAGAGAGTTGTCAAGCATAATCTCCGTTAGCAGCACCCGGAACTCGTCCCAGATCTTTATAGCACCTTCGTCACTTAGAATATCAAAAAGACCAATCTACACTCATTGCATGATATGTATACAACCTTTCGTGAAAATAACCTTTGCATGTAAAAAAGTTTCAACAGAGGGGGGTTTAGTGCTCTGTTCATTAATTACCCGAAAAAATCAAGGAAAATAGCCAAAATAATGTAATGAAACAAAGAATTTCAGTAGCCATGGACATACCCACGTTGTGACATCACATCTGAATAGGATTGAAATGTTATTCATGCAGGAGTATTTTACAACTGGGCAATTAAGATTGGTAAACAGTTTGCTTATCCAGGTCCATGATCCATCGGTAAACTGTTTGATAATAGATATGATATCTACAACAAGCAGGATTGTTCCTGGAGAAATTTGAAACCTTCTTGGCTTGGTGTCTCTAAAAATTCTGTGAAGTAGGTTATCAATTACAATTGTGAAGGGTCTCATCACTTCAGAATCAGCCAAAAGATCTAGAAACAATACTTAACTAGTTATTAAAACGGTCAATTCACCATAAAATATTAATGAGAGACAATGCAACTAACCTGCATGAGCAGAATATCTTCATGGTATGGCAGGCATCGAGAGCGATGATTGGCTCATTGTGTTCGGGACGCTTCTCCAGATCAACCACTGTTGAGAACTCCGGCACCACTACAACCCACAAGTAAAAAACTAAGATACACACACTTCAAGCATATAACAAACATTACTGGGTGATTTCTTTTACAGACCTAAGAGGAGCTCAATTGATTCAGTTGGGTAAAGCCGATCATGATAGAGACTGGATTCCCTTATAGAGGAAACTAGTGTGAAAACGTTAGAAAATTCAATTACAACATAGAAGGGAGATGACATAATGCCTACCTTTAGCTTTGAACATGCCCACATCTTCAACTGGGAGGAGCGGGTGAATGTTGACACAGCCACTGTCGTGTCCAGTAAGGAAGGTCAAGTTCTGTAGAACAGCCAAATTACTTAACATTTATATACAGATTTAAGTTTCAAAACATATTAAAACTTTGGTATGGCCTATTGTTTACATACATCATTTCAAAATAGATTAATGTCCATATTGTGACTGAAACAAATGTGTATTTAAAGATTAATGGATAAACTGAGTCTGACGTCAGTGAAAACACTTACGATCCTAGCGTACTTGGTGAGGTCTTTGCTGCAGTAGACCTCGTGGAGGAGGGTGAGGTCGGGGAGGGACCAGATGTTGATCTGGAGCAGCTCCTTGAGAGCCACTAGGGTCACCAGTGAGTTGTGCTTCCTGTCATGTTCCATCTGCTCTATCTGTGCCGGGATGAGAGGGGGGGACATTAGAAGTAGCAAATGTAGTCGAGGGGCAGGATAGCGTTGGCCTTTGCATCAAGAAGTCTGGGGTTCAAATCCTGCCAGGTGCTGGCAACTTTATTCTGCAGCAATGCTGCACTGAATTCAAGCGCATTACCACACATCAATCACTAGTTCGCAAATTAGTGTTGCAGTCTTTCCCCCCTAATGATGTGATATAAGTGCAAAACTCCTGAAAGCAGCATTAAAAGCTAAATCCCCTCACCTCATCTAAATGTAGTCAAAGTAAAACTGACAAGAAAAATAATGTATAATCTGCAGCCACTCCTTGAAGGTAACCAGCTTCCCATGCATCATCTGCCCGCCTAACACAGGGTATTGGGGGAGGACAATGGGAAGTGTTTTTTCAAACCTCAAGAAAGCATAATTTTCATTATCTGTCAAGTCTAGTGCAAGTCAAGGGCAAAATTAAATTAATTAGACTATAACATTCGACAGGGAGCTGTGTGCTTTATAATAACACATGGCATCTTAGCGAGAGGAAGAAGGCTACTGTTATGGATATAAAACTTCTTTATTCTGAATAGACAATGTTTCGACATATGCCTTCTTGTATCAGAAACTATATCAAAATGTTGCCCATACAAGATATACAAGTTGTGTATCAATAAAAATAGCCTCATCAATAATTATCACAGATTGAAAAGTATAATTTAAAACATATTATCAACAACACTGGCTCTTCCTTGGTATTAACAAACTTGCAGAGATGTGATATCATGACTGCACCTACCGCGTCTTTAGAAGCTTTGAACTCCATGTACTTCTGTCCTTTCACAACAGGGTCCATGAACAACACTCGGCCATCCTGGCAAAAAGACACAATTCATTCTCTTAATCTTGTCATCAGAAACATAGCAGTATCTAAATAAACTATAATCAACAAATGATGAAAATATTATAAATTATTCAAATGACTTTAATTTCTTGATATACTTGCTTGTGCATCTATAAGCCATACAAGTGATAGGTGTGAAGTACTAAAGTGTTCAAAAAGTTGGTGTTAAACCGAAAGGGGTCTTTTGTAATTCTGAGTCCAAATTCACCAAAATTTCCATGTGAGAATTTCATAGGGTATATTTAAATCAGTTGAAGCTTGAAAATGGCAAGGTGAAGGTATAATATCCTGCTGATTTTTTGGTACAGATTTTGCACACTTTTCTCCTGGTAGTAGTTTCTATTGCATCATCAATCCTGGATGAAGTCCATAGAGGAAAACTGTATAACAAGACCTACATAGAGACATGATTTCTCTTATAACTGACCTCCATGCCCAGGAGTAAATATGAGTGTCTGACTGGAGAACAGAAGCCCTCGTCTGTCCACATCACGGCCGAGGTGTTGAGGTCACATAGACACCTACAGTTGCTAATCCCCTCGTTGCCGACCCCGTTCTCCGTAGCTCTGTGACTGGCCTGGCCGCCGTGTAGCGAGGTGGAACTGCTGCTGCTCGGTCTGGGTAGATGAATCAATTTTGGCAAATTTTCTCAGTTTCAAGACTTTGATTATGAAAAGTACATTGTGTTTGGTACCCTGTCATACTCTGCTTATGTCACTTAAGGCTAAATATCATGAAGTAAATACACTATGAAGTAGACACTCATATCTTGTAGCACTATGGTAAATTATTTGTGACAATGTGTTACTATGTGTATCATTGTTAACACTCTACCTAATCCATGTACTATTATCTATACACATATACACAGACCTGGGGTTCTCCTGCTCTGACCTGACCCGGTTCATCATGAGAGCGTACTGGATCTGGTGGACGTTCCATACCGCGATACGACACGCCGGGTCCGTCCTGAAATAGCAACACACAACATAATACATATATTTTTATTCCTAATAGAAGAATTACTGAATTTGACCTTTTAATCGCCCTTGGTGGTTTGGAAATTAAAAAGAGGGGTTAAATGTCAAAATGGCTTTCAATTTAATTCTAGATTGTTGAACGTACAAATTCTGCCACTTTAACTTTAACAAAATTGTTTTGTTTTCCTACATGCAAGACAAAACTAGAAATGCAGCTCCCTGACAAATTGCATAAGGAGCAGGACTCAGGTTTTTAATGCAACTGCCTAGCTTTATCACACAGACTATAAATGAGCTGGGGGCGCTTATTGTTTTGGGGATTAAAAATGTCTTAAAGTGGCGCCTTTTGGGAGAGGGCGTGTAATTTGTCAAAAATGCCATGTGTAAATAAGATAGGTAAATACAAAAGAAAGTATTACCTGGTGGTGTAGACCCAGATCTCCTGAGGGTTGACGAGCATGAAGACGACGCTGAACTCGCGACTGTAACAGACACTGAGTACCTGCTGGAGGGGGGAGATGCTGGGAGGGGGCAGCACTGTCGACATGTTCTTCTGGTTACTCCGAGCAAACAGCCGCACGCTGCTCGCCAAGAACAAAGAAACTGAATTCAGATTTATTTAAGGTGATGAAGAAAAGATTATTTGTTCTTCCCTTCATCATAATTGTACATGTAAAGTGAAGGTCCCTAACTATGAGATGATCAACCTCCCTTGCAAGAAAAAACTTGCTCAGTCTCAATCAACAGCTGAAACAGCCTACAGTGTGAGGTCTGCACCGTTACTTTCCTGCATTGACTATCAAGTTGTCAAGGCTACAGAGATGGCAGCAGGGACTTGATTAATTCAGGGATAGAGACTGACATGAGCTAGGCCTTTGTGGGAAGTTGGAATTCAGAAAAGGTGACAATCAGCAGCATTTCAGGTCTTGATTGGCCAGTGAGGACTTGCAGTTTTAAGCTTTGTGGGAAGTTGGAATTGACTGCAATTGCTTAATTGCTCAAGGAGTGCTTGAATTACGATTACAAAAAAATTGGCTCATATTTCTCCATGGACATGGTGCAAAACAAATATTAACAAGTATCTAGATTTGTTACACATAGATCATCATTAGTGAAGTTATGATATGATTATCATTGAACAGCATTCTGGAAATAAGCAACTGTGACAGGCTACCTGCTGTCCTCCCCCTGAGCCACAACCCGAGTTGTCTTCCCTTGGCACCCCACAAGGCTGAGGTCAGTGACCTTGTTGCGAGCGAGGCTCCAGAACTGATAGAAGTAGTTGAGGGACCACACGCTGATGTTGCGTGCGGTGCTGATGTAGAGCAGGTTGTCATCAGTCAGTCCCATCCATAACACTCCGTCTGACGACACAACCAAGCTGGAAGAGAAAACACAGTGGAATCATATACACATACCAGAGTTATTAACAATACATCTTATGGGGTGTGCTGACAGTAGCAAGTTTGTTGTTCTTTAGGTGAGTTGCTGTTTGAAAGAGTCCTCATGAATAATTTCACATTTTTATAAATATGCATGTGAATGTATATATACAAGTAAATGAAAGTAGCTTGAAAAGTATGACACCAGAAGTGTCTTTTTTTAATGTAATAAAAAAAATATTAAAAAAAAGAAAAAAAAGATGTCATCATAAAATTAAAAGTTTCCAGCCAATTTCACCTTACTTATTACACCTCTAATGCTGCTTTATCCTCGGTATGCCTGTACAGAAGAAGTCACGAAACAGTCAAGATACCTGAAAGTTTTTTCCTGGTTTGAATAATGATCAGCCTTTGAAGGGCATCAAGCCTTTAGTGTGGACAGCCCACTATGACTCCATCAACAATGACACTGGCAGTGATGAATCCACAAATTAACTGCTGAGTCTGAGAATTCACTAGCAGAAGGTCTTGTGAGTCTCAGCAGATTTAAGTGAGTCCCTACATAAGTAAGCAAATAGTACCACCAACAAAAATTGCATCCTGAAGACCCACAGCTTATTTCTTATGCGCACTTCCCAAATATTGTAGTATTTGATTCAGCACTCAGGGGTAAATTTATCAGTGCACTGGGTACATACCTGTAGAGAGTGTCCATGGTGTCAAGTGACCACATGCGGACTGTACCGTCCAGAGAAGAGGTGATAGCAATTGAGGAAGTGTCAGGGTGAATGACCAGATGGGTGACCGCTCGAGAGTGACCGCGAAAGGTGTGTACCAGCCCGCCGTTGAGACTCCAAATCTTCACTGTGTATAAATACAAGCGATCTTAGAAACAATTTTCTTTTCTTTCTTACGATGATTTTAAAAACATTTATTTCATCCCTTTCTTCATTTCATTGATTTGATTATGCCTCTCAGGGATATTTCAAAATTTTCATTCAAATGGATTTTGCGGGAACTGAGAAATGGGGGCCAATTGAAACTGAAGTTGTTTGTGTTAATAATCTCTGAGGAGAGAATGCAATTTAGGACCGTTGCAGTTGTGTGGGACAAAATGTGGGCATATTTAGCTTTCTGCATAATCCTGTACAAGCAAGATGTCATACCTTCAGAGTCAACTGAAGCCGTTACAAGAACCTTTGAAGCAATGGAGTACCTGCACCCGGTAATGGACATTGTGTGTGCTCTGGAATAGGAACATGAACATTTATTTTTATTAACATGTAGTAGTTCTAAATGTTATTCTGACTCTCATTAAAATAAGTGAGACTCTTACATATTACTTTGTTATTCAATTCATTTTGTACAATTCTATAACACCTATAACTCACATTGTGCAAATTGAAAGGGACATAACTCTTAATAGGCTTATAATAGTCCAAAATTAGATGTATATAAGCAAAATGTCACAGCAGCCTAACATTAAAAACTAATTCAAGATTTTATATCAGAAGTGAAATCATGTTGCAGAAAAAAGACTGTTGTATGAAGGGATTATAAATGAGTTAATAACTTTATCATAATATTATCATTTTCTGATTAATGAATCAAAACACATATCTTATTACACTTATAACATTACAACAATATAACTTATTGTCACAAGATTCTGTAAGGAAGCAACATCGACCAACAATGGTCTATCAAAGTCAACAGACCTTAGTTAAGGTGTTATATTATATTTTCTGAAAGTTATACCTGTATACAGTATGTCCCTGTGTGGCAAGTACTGATTTCTACACTTGATGCCAGTTCAAAGAGTATGCTACAACTCACTTGAGGAACTTGAAGAGTAGTCTCCCCTGCATGTCGTAGACGTGGAGGTCGGTGTCGGAGCAGCAGTACAGGTGTTCCAGGTGCTGATCCAGGTCGACCCGCTTCACCCAGCTTCCTCCGATGTTTGGCAGCTCGTACCTGGTGGAAGTTCCAGAGAGGCGATGTTATAAGTCTGGGCCTTGATATTGGAAACTCTCTTAGCACTAAGATAGTCACGTTGACATATCATCACCTTGTCCTTTTGACATTAAAAGAGCAAAGATACAAGTCCAGGGTTTGATATTAGCACTAGTCTGGAAGTTTATGTCCAGAAGCAGAGATGCTGGGTTAGAGTGATATGATAAATAGGAGTCCATAGGACTGGTAAAATTTAAAGGCTATTTGATGAAAAATATGTAATTTGGTAAGTTTGAATGCTTTCGAACAAGTACTTCAGAAATATCTAATTGTGACCCATGGAATTTAAAAAAATTGATTAGGGACAATATACAAACCAAATTGGACCTTATTGAATTGGAAGAGTTTCCTAACCTCTGGTTACCTCTATTGTGCAAGGTCTTAATCAGTTATACACAAAATACCTCGAAAGCATTTTGCATGCTCAGTTCATAGTGGTAATAGCTACTATTCACTGATGAAATGATTGCAGTACCCTCACACAAAATCAGAATGAAAAATATCAGTCTTTTTGATGCATAGTATCCACAATATGGAAAGTCTAGGTTACCTGAGAGTCAACCTGAAATATGAATGGATGTTGGTGAAACAGCTACAAGATGATACTATAAATATATATATATATATTAATACAATACGATGAATTCATTTCGACCAGTGTATCGGTCTTTTCAAGTATGTAAAAAAGACCGAAATGAATTCATCATATTGTATTAAAGAAGATTGATCCAGTCAGAACCATCCGATGTTTACTCTTTCTTATATATAACTTTCCTTCACGTGAGAAACCTATTCTCCTTTTTTCAAAAATATATATATATATATATATCTCCAACCATGTTCCACACACACCATGCTGATAAGGTCAGAAAGACTGAAACAGCTGGCTGTCCATGGTTATATATATTTATATATATATATGTTTACATGATACAATACCTGAGAGTCAACCTGTAGTTGGCGAGAGGCTTCAGCTCCATAAAGGCTTTAGTTGCAACTTGGTGGAAGTGCCAGACCTGCAAACAGAAAATGAATTTATTTAAGGTGTGCCGACTCTCAATCTGAAGGAGTCATGTGACCTGGTTAGTGACACCTGTTACTATCTTACATCATCTGTCTCACACTAGGAGGCACCTTAAAGGAGACCCTTACCAAAAAGAGTACTGCAAAGATAACTTACAGAAAAGAAGATTGGATCCCAAAAATGTGTTTTTCTCTTTGCATTCCACTTCTTTATATCATTCAAATAAGCTTATACTATGGCAAACAAATTGCCTTGAGTGACTTGGAAAAGTTCACAATTGAATAAAGAAAATAGGAATGATTCGAGACGTATGATACAAGAGCCATATACCTTGGTTCCGCCCACCCCTCCAGTTATGAGTTCATCCCGTGTGGGGTTGAACAGCATGAACAGGACTGAACTGAGGTCAGCGCTGACTGAACACGTCTCCACAAAGTCTCGGTTCATCACCTGAGAACAGCATTGCATGACAGTTTAATTGAATCCATCAATAGAACTTGTAAATGATTTGTATCTTTGAAGGGCATTTAGAAGTGATTAATATAAGGAATACCAGATTTCCTGGATAACAACTTCTTTATTGTGAAATTCAGGATGTTTCGAGCAAAAGCTAACTCCTTCATCAGGTGGGATGAACTATTCCTTTTGAAACAGAAAGATTATTAAGTCACCATGATCTAGAACAATGTTACGTTAGCGGGGCTGCATCCACAATAGAAATTAGACTAATCGTTATTGACTAACTTTCACAATTTCAAGCCATGCCATGGCAACTAATTAGCTTCGATAGATAACGATGAATCTCAATTCTATATGGGCGCAGTCTCGCTTTAAGCTTTCTTTGCTCCCGAGAGAGACAATATATTGGGGTAATAGTGGTGATACTCAAGGGAAAATATGACATGTTCGTGATGAGATCAACAGTTATCATTTGACATCGCAATTCTACTCTGATATACCTTTAATGAGGCCAGTAATGTTTATTAAGTAGATTTCAGAATTACCGTATATCACTTCATAAAACTCCTAAAAGAAATAGATGGCACAATTATGATGGGTTACCCTATATAACCCTCCTTATATTTCATATACACATACAGAGAGAGTTGAAATCAATCACTCACACTTTTGCTTGAAATAAAGGTTGACTTAAAATTTATAAGGATTGGTTGATTGATATCTTGTGAATGGAGAAGAATTTTATTGGGTTTTTCTCAGATGAATACAGAAAACTTTAATCTTATTACATCAATCTATTATATTTTTCATTGATATAAAAAACATATCAAAAACATCTAAAACAGAGAATATAAACAAAAGAACATACCTGTCTGTTATTCAATATGTATGATGTCAGAAACATGGAAAAGCACAACAAAAGTACCTTTAAACTGAAGTCCTTGGCAAGAGCGAAGTAGCAGTTGTGTTTCCTGGCATACACAAGGTGAGTTATGAGTCTGTATTCATACTGGGGGTAGGTCAGGGCTCGCACAACTGGAGGCAAATAAATGTGTGGTTTTAAACCAATGGTACCAATATTCTTTTATATATGATAAAATAGTACCTTTTATTTTTATTTTGTATTTACATTCACTATCACTGTTATATTCTAGAAACATTTTACAATGGTGGTGGGCAAATCTGAAGTTTTATCACTGGATAGAAGAACTGACCAAGTGAGAAATTTGAGAACAAGGAATTGTCCTTGTGCATTACAGATACATTTGTGTATACTCAGAACTGATACAGGGATTACTACAATAGAAATACAAGAATTATCAGGAATCAAAACGAAACTTGCTTCAAAGTAAGTAAAAAATCTTGTTATGTAAGAATATCAATCACACAATAAGAAATATAATAAACAAAATTAAATCAAATAATTATAAATAAAAGCTGATAAATGCAGTTTGAAATTAACAAATATATATATACAAGACAAGAGTAGTTTTGATTCATCATAAACAGCACTCAAACATCTTCAAAACATTTTTACAATGGTTTGGGGTATATATTTTTTTGCTTTGTTGGTTCATTTCCAAATTAGATGTACAAAACCAATTGTCCTTCACCAAAATATTTACTTAATTGAAGCTTTAGTATGCACAATTCACTCCAAGTGTTTACCATAGAAAACTACTCCAACAAACATATCTTATCATTTTTTTAAAAACCTGCACTTGTCCAATTGCATGGAAATGAATATCTAATTAAGACAAAATTAAACATGAAATAATTGCACAATATTATGTAAATAAATTATGAAATAATATGAAATATTGAAAGAGAAATTATATGTGAGAAAAACAACAGAAATGTAAAAAATATTCTTTTGAGTTTCTTTCATGATATATAGTAAATAAACAACAAAGGTTTATCAAAACACTTTCCTAAGAAAAAACCTGCTTTTTTTTATTAGAGTATTTAAAACATTCACCAAAGAGCCTGACTTTCACATTCATAAAAGACTCCAACTGATTGCCGATCTAGAAGCAATCAAATAGCAATCAACGACTGACAACAATGTCTAAGGAGAAATCAACGTGTTCAATGCAACCAGCGTAACCCGATACTTATCAGTGTTATTGACAATAGTAAATAGCTCGACTAACACGCAGGTCAGCCCAAGTATTTTTGCACATTTAATTCAATTGTTCACAGCCAATAATAATATCTATATGATATAGTTTCCCTTTTACAAAATATCCATAGCTAGATGTAAATCTTCCTTTTCTGTTCTTATGCCGTCAAGTTACAAGAGTGGGGAGTTACTCAATGTGCCCCATTAAGTAATATATGGGGCACGTGCCAATAACCCTGATTTCAATAAACTCTACACTACCTCTTGCATCAACTGCGTCCCTCTTCCACGTCGTCACTCCCTTAGAGTCGAGGATAATGAACTGTCGCATCCGGCCATTGTAGGAGACTGGAATAACAGGAAAACATCATCTCTATACTACATCCTTAAGTCAGAAACCATTCTTGCTTCATAGCTAAAACTATTTCTGAATGTATCAACATATAATATCTATATTTCTTTTGTCTTTGATTGGAATTAAGATCAACAAATGTATACATAGAACTTCTCTCTTTCAAGGAATATGAGTGTCCATGCCATACTATATTTACAACATAAGTGCCTTATTATTCGTACTTGTCAAGCGTTTTTTTATGACTAGAGTCGTGAAATCAAAGAAAATAATCAAAACAACAACCAAGCAAGGAGAATTACCCAATTTAACAGATAGTCATTGTCACACTGTGTTGGCAAAGCATAGCTTAAGATGAAAAAGTGAATGAAAAAGAGATACTTTTACCTGTCATCATATGAAAATATATAACCACAAGGATTGGCCTCATAGGTAATGATACTGTTAATCAGTTTCTTTTCTGCTCGTTAACTTAATTCAATTTAATTTACATCTCGGTTTTCCTTCAACTCTACAAGTTCTACAGTGCCTGTTGAAGGAATTATCACATACCTCCCAAGATGTCTGTGCTCTTTTTCCCATGTTCGTAGACCGATCTAGGTTGTATTCCAAAAGGAATGGATGTGAAGTGATCCGAGATCCTCACAACCGGTTCATCGCTACTGGAAGAGGCCAAGGTCAAGTTTGAAAGATTAGATTCTCTCCTTTCTAAATTCCTTGACACCGATTCTTTGATCTCTTCAAAAACAAGATCAACCTCTTGATTGCTGTCCATTTCAATGTCAATATCGTAGTCACTTTCGTCATCCGCATCACAACTTTGGCTTGACAGGTCATCAATAACGTCATCAATTGACCTGGGATATTCAGTGTTAGCCTCAATGATTGAGTTGTTGCTAATGTCAGCTCGAGACGTCAGTTTCAGCATACAGGCTAAAGCTGTGGGGTCTTCTTGGACAATGCCAGGGTCATATGTGGCATAGTCACTTGTCGATTTTGTTACTCTTGGAGTGATGTTTTCTTCAACGGCAGTAGCCATTCTGTGTATTCTTTACCTTCTGTATTTTGGATATTATTTCAGCTTATTTCATCTGGAAAATTCAAAATATTTCCTCTATAATAATTATGAGTAAAAATATATTGATCTTTGTGCATTGGTCAAATATAGCATACTAAGATTTCATCCCACAATTATTTTTTCCACAACATTTGTTTTACCTCCTTTCATACATACATAGGAATAGATTAAAATAAAATACTGTATGTCTTGTTGGATTGATATGAATTGTTAACAATTAATCGCCAATTCTTTCATGACGTTGTAAACAACAATAACAAAAAAACTATCACAAAAAAGTTTTCGCCATTTTATACACCAAAGTAATCTTACAGGTCAAAGTGACACAGAGTAAGTTCTATAAATATTTATGTGGCTTAAATAAGTGCCAAAATGCTATTAACCCTGAATTTAAAAAGTAACCCAAAAAACTTTCATCTCATAATAGCCCAAATCAGGATAATTTCCTATCTTTAATAAAACAAAAATAGCAATATAGATGAAAATAAGTCAAAATTTTGCATCCAGTTTTAAGTGACCTAGCAAACACTACCAACCGGTATTTGTGTCTGTGCCTGCTGTAGAAAAAGTTTTAAAATTACGTTTGAGTTATTTGCGTGCACCATTGTCCAGTTTTCAATCATGAATTACAACTTAATCCACTCTGTTGTTTCTATACTGAACTGATAAGCTCTAAGATGGTGATTTTCAGAAATAACCACTTCTTTTCCATAAATTAACATCATTAATAAAGTTTGGCATATTTGACTACAATAACATAGTCTGTAGCCATTTAAAGAGCCACTCTGTTATTTTCATAACATATTATATAATCATTTACCTTTGATGAGAACCAAAATGTCATATGTGGTGATATAAAATCAAAACATCTTAACTTTTCATGTCCAAAAGACAGATATATGACAAATACTGGTTTTCCATGAAAATCTAGAAACAGCCTTATAAATTGATACTAGTTATATAACCTAAGAAACACTATCAACTCCAAACTGCCCTCCTGGCTGTTTTAGATAAGTCTCCAAAATTACGTTTGACTATTTGACGCTCGCCACTGTCAGGTTTTTTATCAATTTTAATTGCGTTGTTGTACCTTCATATAGTCACTGCAAAAGAACAATAAGATTTAAAATGTGTCTTTTTGGTAACAGTCATTACTTCGCGACCAAATGACACCATTGATTAAGTTTGGTATATATGACTCCAACAACTCAAAAAATTTCAAGAGTGACAGATGCATGTTGAAATGTCTACTAATAGGCCATTTTGTTAAGATCAATGGAGGAAGAACAAGAACTAGTAGAAAAAAGCTTTCACTGAAACTGCCATATAAAAAGGCTCTCTTATTATCACTCTATTATCTTCACAACTCCTATTAGTAGACATTTCAACATGCATCTGTCACTCTTGAAATTGATTACTAAATACCCTCTTTCGCTGCAACTGAGATACGGTACGTCTAGCAAATATTTCAGACCTAAAGATTTACCATATTCAATAAAAAGATTACCTGATAGATAGATTGTAAGTAGCTTGGCTTGTTTTATTGAGTATGTAAAGATCTCTATCAACAATACTTAATACAACCTGATTTCTTATCAGTGCCATAAATTGTTACTTCTGTGACACTGCCTATAGACACAGTCCAGAACTAGACACAATTTTCATTTTCATAATTTTAAGGTCAGACCTGTTTACATGCTTTTATTTGATCATAATAAATACCTATATTGCAATAACATGAAAGGATATATTATTTTCTTCACTAGTTAATTTAAGAAGGACATAAATCCTGAAGAAATTTATCTTTTGTGAAAACTTAATTATGAACAGTGTTGACCCTGCATGTCTGACAGTCACCGGCTGGTCAAAGGCAGATGAGGTCAGTTGCAAAGGTGACCAGTTAATCTATCTAAAGGTAGTTTGTGGGACTAGAAATTAATCGTGTACCCCTGGCAGGATCTGTTTTAGAAAGACTGTCAGGTAGTTTTTTTTGCTAGTGTGGCACAATTCTTGGGAGAAAATGGATCACATAATAAAAGAACAAATGTTTCCTTTTGCAAAACAATCATTTCTAATTGATACAACAACATACTAGGTTTAGCTTCACAAATCCATTTTCTTAAATCGCATGATGTAAATGTGTTCACACAAAAATGGCTGCAATCAGGTTAGACATTTTAACCGTAAAGAAATACTTGAACTTGATATAATGAGGAAATTCAAACAAATAAAACATATAAAATATACTATGTTTACTTTAGAGCTGCTAGTCTGAGTGCTAGAAATGATTGAAGAGAAATGTGAACACTGGTTTATGCTGATTTTAAGAGTATTTTTTTATCATTGCTACTATTACTATTGCAGGGAGAAAGCCTGCAACACCATTGTGGCTATGCACTGCAATGAAACGTGTGATCATCGGCTGGACCTAGCAAACCATGGGTGGTACTGCACTGAAATTCAGTATAGCATTGCATGTAGAACAGTTCTCTACTGCCGACAAAGTTGCCGAGCCCCTTGAGGGATGAATAGTGGAAAAAAGAATCAAAATATCAATTTCTTAGCATGATTGAAAACTGATTTCAATCAGTAGTAGATTTGGAAATGGTTGGAGGTGGTCAGGGATTTAAATTCAGCCTAAAAATGGGTGTTCTGTCATTCTTCAATGCTTTTGCATATTATTAAAGCATCAAACAAACAAGACTAAATCTCAAAACAAATGTAAATAAATAAAAAGAAAACTACGGGCAAAAAAATGCTCAAGAATGTACACAAATGAGCAAGAATTCTTACTTGCAAAAATAATTCAGTTTGAAATGGTGACTGTTATTAAAAATGATATTGACAAACCTATATATATATATATATATGTATGTATGTATGTATGTATGTATGTGTGTATGTATGTATGTATGTATGTATGTATGTATGTATGTATATGCTAAAGAAACAGAAACAGAAGAATTAAAAATGAATATGACAATTAACCTATAGCTATGAAATCAGAAAATCAAACACTTGTCCACAATATTGACAATAATATCAATAATGATTATTGACTTGAAATACTGATAGCATAACTCTCCAAAAACCCAAAATAATTTACCTTTAAGACAAATTCCCCTCCGATTGAATTTATGGAAAATACTCTACACATCTTACCTGCAACACTGACCCAGTTTGAAACGTTTAACGATATTGGCGATGAAATCGATTTTTTACCAAAATATTCATAGCAAAACTCTCAAAGTAAACAAACAATTATCTGAAAAAAGAATTCCCCTCAAATTGAAATTTAAAGAGAACAAAATACACATCTTACCTGCAAGACTGAGACACGTTGAAATGTTAAATGATATTGACAATGATATTATCAATGATTAACAATCGGTGTGCACACACAGATATCCTGACCCCATGATGCCCTCTTCTTAACGCCAGCTCAGATTATCAATGAGCGATGATATTACCTTTATCTTAAGCTTCAACACGACCGTGATGACTGACTTGCTCTGAATGAACTGGTGAATGGAATCAAGCCCCCTTCGAGGCACTAAATAGTGGGTTGAAACAAAATATGTAGATTTAGAAGTATAGGCCTGATCTAAGCCATGATTAATGAAATATTTGGATAGCAGAGCCAGGATAAGAAAATATTTGGTAATAGTATTTGATCTTACACTGAGCATTTTGCGTAAGTTAAGTATTGGTTGGAACTGTTAATTGTGAAAATGTTCACATGCATTTTTTTACTTTTAATAACAGCGAGAAACTAAAATCAATTTTTAACTAATGAACTATGCTTATCCATGGCAAGGTCTTTGCCAGGAATGACTTGGTTGTCAAAACGAATCAACTAAAGTTTACAAATTCTTATTTTGGGCTTTTCAGGAAAAAAAGAGTTATATTGCAATGAAAACTACAAGTCTTTGTTTCTATGCAACAAAATTTACCTGAAAATTTTATATTTCTAGGATTGACAGAACGTCAAAATAAAATTTGAGGGAAGACACCTCATTAGACCGGGGGATCAATTGGAGAAAACAATATTCATTAGTCTTCATATTTTGAATAGGCCATTCCCCTAAGTAGCAATGGTAAAATTTCTAATTTGAATGGGCCATTTTTTCATCCAATCTGCAAAATGGCCCATGCCCCCTGCCTTTCCCAATCCCTGGTCTTGAAAAACATGACTGATGCCCCTGTAAAGTAATACTTCTTTACAACCACCAGGAGTAATGCTTGTCTTACATAACATAGGGCTAAAAAATTTAAACCTGACACTCTGTAAAAAGAAAATACAACACATTAATGGCATCCTAAAAAAGTACAGCTTCAATGAGAAAATGCATATGCTCTTGTCTGATAAGTAAAAAATCTTCTGGAAAGTGAATAATCATTTGTGGGCTTTATTTGGTGGGGAATTCTAACTTAGAATTAGGCCACAAGGGATATAGAGGAAGTTCAGTTGTTGGGGATAGTCATTGAAACAAACACGGTGACATAAGCTCTAAAATGCTTCATGAGCTTTCGATTAGATTTATTGCCATTCAACTGGCCATCACATACTCAAAGTATATATACACTGTTATTGGGTTTATCTTTTTTTAGTGTATTAGTGTAAAAATTAATTAAGCGGGATAAGGTCAATTGCAATATTTTCTAGGCTTTTCTATTTGAACAAAGTATGGCAAGAAACCCTATTACAGTGGCAAAATGTTGTAATTAGGTCTCCATACCTAACCAAGGATATCGTTATTGCAAAAACACATCATAAATGTAAAAATGCAGCAGTATTTTTACAATAATTCAGCCATATCTCATGTGTGCACCAATTGTAAATCTTCAAAGTTATTTCCCTTTTGAAAATTTTACTGCATGCAGATAAACAGAAAAATAACCCTGTCTTCAAAAAATTTCCCCCGTTTGTGTTATTTACTTTTGTTTATGAATAGTTGTATAGTTAATATTGAGCAATGTCAGCAGCCAGAGGTATGCATTGATGATTTTACATGACATTGTGTTGAATTAGGTCGAGAGGCTCTACCCATTTGTTAGCATGCAGCTGGCCTGCTAGACTAGTCTACTAGAGCATTCGGGCGACAGAAGTTCAAGTCTAGTGTTGAATGTAACATACAATTTTACAGCAAATATAAAAAACATACCCAATAATAAACCTTTCTGTAATATATATAAGAAGCATTTTAAAAGGCCTGAAATAGACTTTGAAGAAAAGAGATTATGAGAACAAGATTGAAGACAATGTTCACATAGTGCGGGACCAACCTTATCAAAACCTTAATTGCAAACAAAAAGTGGTAGGCCTTAACAAAATAGCAATTTGATGATATGGTGTCTGTTATCCATCAAAGAAATTACTGAAAACTTTGAAACTAAAAGGCCTTGCTACCAGGCCACGGCGACGTCCTGAATAGAGTTCAGATTCCTACTTGTCATACTGTCACAGTATGAATTTAGAAATAACAATATGATAATGTCCTTCACTTTTGAAGCCCAACATGACAAGATAACAAGCAACAAAACAAGAATCAAAACTTACCCTCGTCATTTCCATTTAATCCGATTTATCGAAATCATTCAATGAAAATGTGAACATCGTATATTCGTTAATTATTGTCATTCTTGTATGTTTTCTTGTTATGCAGGAAATATTTATTAGGTGTCATATTTCAAAGCCCGCCACCTGCCCTGCCATGTTGTTTACAGGTAGCAACGTGACAATGCCCTCTGGTGGGACATTTTTACAAGGTTAGAGTTATTTGCCCTTTGTGTAACTCGAGACTTGCCAAACAAATGCACGTCTCTGTATATTAACCGTTTTGCTTAATTCTAACATCAGCCACTTTAAACCCCAATGATACTGATTTAATGCCTAAAAAGTCTTTGAGAGAGACTTTAGAAGTTGGAACGGTTAGGATTGAGATCACATGAAAAACTACTTCCTTATTCATAGAATGCATGCATGCAGTACAGTGCAGTGCTCTCGAGTAAAGCTACGCACCTGGGCGTTACAAGTTCATTCTCACGAAAAAATTACATTATATGCAATGAAAACAACATCACTGTTAAAGCGTAGAGCTTCACTGATAATATTAACGTATAATATACATGTTGAAATGTGTTTGTCAGTGACACTGAAAGTTTTCAAACGAATACTCCCCTATTCCCATAGGATCGCCATACGCTAAAGATACGCAGGTAGGGTTTGAGTACACCTAACAATTCCATTATTATAATTATAACAGATGTTAAAGCTGTTTTTTGAAGTTTAGATAACGACAAACCAATATAGCCAGATGAATTTTTTGGTTTCCATACACAATTGTTATGTGAGAGGGCAAATTGTTTGATGACGCAATGTTTGCTGGTAGTTTTGTCAGTTTGTACCAATTTGTCAGTCATTGGTGCCAATGATCAGCATTAAGTCTTTTTTAACACTTTAATAAAATTCATGATATATTCGAATTGCCGTAAAGACGCAAATACATCAATCTATAACAAGCTAACACCCATTCTGATTTACTAGGTTAAGGTTTTTGCGAGTGCGTATCTTTACCCTCCGCGTATCTTAACCCGACACGGCTGTATAGCATGAAGAAAGAAGTTATGTTTATATTTCTCTGGATCGTGTAACTTTTTATGCACAGTATATATTTTTAAAATAAATTGTACCACGGTAAAAAAAAAAAAACCATCAAGCGAAGGTAAAAACTGCCTTCATTGTGAAGATTTCCTTGGGTTTTTTTAAAAGCTCCACTTTTCTAAGCTCCATGTAAGCTCCTAGGTGATGCGTCTCTCAATTTTTTTCTTTCGCTATAGTTCTAGCGCACAAGTATCTGAATACTTTATAATATTTTTCTTTAAAAACATGAACAATTTGATAAAATATAAAAGGGGCAAACTATATAAATACAGACCTACTGAATTGCCGAAATACACTCCTCTCAACAGTAATGAATTATTTGGGGAAACGCAATCAGAGAAGTTAGCATGTTCCGAAATTAAATAAATATATGTTCGAATAACAATATTCTGTCAAAAGTTTCTCTCTTAAAACTTGTGTATGTAAATATTGTAGACTGCACTGAACCTTTTGCTAATAATCAGTGCTTACGTTTGAAGTTCTAGCAAATAAAACTTACCCATAGCAAATCCTTATTGGGGTATCTAGAATTCAAATTGAGCGGCACCTACAGAATGAAATTTACGTTGTCATTGTCACGTTATCTTAATTTTGCATGGAAACGATTATAAGATTTTGCTTTTTTGAAAACATTGTACAAAACGTTTAATTTAATTCTGAGTTTGTTGTGACAGGAAACAGTTTCAAATAAGCTTATAAAGCTATTCCAAAACCGAACACTGCTCACATACTCCAATTTCTCACTTCTGCTACTATTGGGTTATTGATTAAAGATTTATGTAAACAGAGGAAATCATTTCGGAGTTTCATCATATTTTCTTCATCGTTCAAGCAAGCATGTTTGTAAAGGGAAATATGCTCCAAATTCTCTAAGAGTTACTGCTGAAGCCGCCATGTGATCGCAAGCAATAATCCCACATATGCATATGTACACACAAAGGCTTGAAATATCTTTTTCATTTTAAGGTCTATATAGGTTGGAAGATGTATGTTCAGAAAAAGACAACATCTTACAGAGTAATTTTTTTAGTGACATTTTCAAGGATCTGAAGAAACGTTGAATTCATTCATTATCCAAACTTTCAACAAAGACTATTGATGAGATAATTTCCATGTTTACTTTGTTATATTAAGAACAATATGTTTTCCTCAACGTTTGAGTCTAAAAAGGCCGGTCTAAATTTCATAGGTGAAATTGGTTTTTAGTTTCGTGAACTTGGAATGCGTACATTAGCCTAGGAGATACGCCCACGATTTCACGACGGACATTCAGATTAGCACGCATAACGCTCGATACACAAACGTTCTGATAATTTGAGTTTAATTGGATAGTGTACACTAGATTATGGCATATGGCTTAGAAGGTGCGACTTTCAAATATGAGACGTAATTGCCCCGAGGTGTCAGTTGAGACATTTTACGAACGCTTCACTGTATCATAGCCACGACCTTTTGCCAAAGCCATTAAACGTTTATTTTGCAATTTACAGTCAATGGAAATGCTTAACAGAAAGAATATGTGTTGATAAGAATTCATTAGATTCTGTTTTTAATTGCAGCATAACCTTTTCGGTATCTTCTTTTGGAGACAAGTTTCGAAATGCGTTGATAAAACTTCTTTTTTTTGATAAAATGTAAGTCTTCAATTGGGTTCGTTTTGAACAAGAAAAAAGATCTTAAAAAATTAACAAAAGAAAAATGAATATTTTCTTTGTTGATTATGATGATTCCTCTTACCAATCACATAAAAAATCAATAACACTTATCTTATAAATCAGTGATTTATTTGGTATTGGTGTTCAATAATAAAATGATATAAAAAGTAATAAAATGCATCAAAACACACATGATAACACAACTCTCCAAAACATTTTGCTTAGTAGATTACTTTTCAACATACAGTGTATATTTATCGGAATAAATAGCATGCATAATTGCACAACACCTTCCTGCATAAAAAAACATCAACGTAAACAAATAGACAAAATGGTAAATAAAAGTTACATTTTTCTCGCAATTATTGTATGCAATGAACAAAAGGTTCTTACAATAACTGGTAACGAATGCAGACAAAACAATGCCTGTTAGTGCCAGGCCATAATGATAGCGACATATTGTTTGTTCCATGGATTTAGTCTAAGTAAGCTCTCTTGCACCTAACAACTTCTGAACATTCATCTTCTGTGAAAGCAAAGGAAACTCTTTTCTTTCCCTTGCGTGTTGACTCTCCGGTAACCTCTCTGATTTTTCGCTTCCGCTTCCGGTCCGTTGTTACCCTGCGATCTGTTGTAGAACTGCCCTGACTGTTTACAAAACAGCGTTCTTTAGCCCGTGCTTCCGGCGTGTTCCGACGGATAATACGATTAAATTCGGAAGTTGGCCGTCTTTCTGAAGTACATACCCGGGATTTGCTTCGGTTTCCGACAGGATGGTGATCCAAACTCTGTCCATGTAGTTCAACGATGCCGTCAATCCCATCTGTGCTGTCTAACGATGAAAATTCTGAAAGGGTTTCGGGATTTTGTTGATCATCAGCCTCACGACAATTTCCCACTTTCAACCAAGCCTCCGATGTAGTGATGGTAGAAAGAGTTGTCTCGGTTGGCGGCCTTGACACATCGCCTCCCAAACTGACGTTAGCAATTTGCTGTATAGTGTTCTCAATGATGTCATCCATTTTGCCTTGCATCGATGGAATGTGGCTGTGGACGTACTGTTTGAGTGCGTACCTCATCCTCCCTTCAGACTTCATATACGAGAGTCTATTAGCCAGTCCTCTGACGTCCACTGCATCTCCCCCGTCCATGAGAGAACGCACAGGACTGTGGTCGGGAGTCGGACGAGACATCTTCGGTTCCATGTCAAGCGGATGAAATAACTCGCAGTTTCGGAGCATGTACTTAATTGTTTCCAGTTCTTCCTTTTCAACCTGGTAGGCTTCTGCGCTGTCGACTCTGTTAAACCTGTCATCGCTCAAACAACTTTCCTGAGAAGACGATGGACGGAAATGAATCTTGCTCAGCGGATCCCTGATGGAGTTGACACATTTCATGCTCTCTGATCTCCTGGAATGGATTTGAGGACCTACAGATTCCTCTGATTCGCTCGTGCCGAAAATACAGTTACTGCTGTCGGATTTCTGATTGGCCAGGAAGTCGGGGGCAGTGCTCAGTGTACAGGGAGGATCACAAGGATGGCTCTGTGTTACACATTGGTCCCATCTTAATGGACTGGATGGCTGAATGGATGAAATCGAATCGGTGGTTGGAAAATTTTGAAAATTCGAAATAGGACTGCTTGGCTGACAATATTCATTCTTCTGATACGAGGTCTCATTGCATTCTAAGTTTGTTAACTTCACGCCTGAGCTGACTCCGTGGTGCTGAAACAAGTCCTGGGTTGTAAGTACACAGTTTGATGTCTGTGTCGCCTCAACATCTCTGCTGGAATAACATGAAACACCCTTCAAACCCGCCGGTGTAGCCTGATAATTTGCTATACATAGACTTGCAGCCTCGCTCTGAAACTGTTCGAAATGCACCCCAGATGCAATGGAAGGACACATAGCAGAATTCAGACCGGATGGTAATACATTACATTGTTCAACACTGAGATTTGATGCCGTGGTTTGATACTCATCAATTAAACATCCAGAAGCATTGTTTTGACACCTCTGAGAACTCGAATCAGACGTGAGTACATCACATTGTTCAACTTTCAGACTAGATCCATAAACACGATCCTGAATGACATCGTTGTAGTCTTTACTCTCCACATCCGGGGAACGTGTCAAGTTCACATCAGAGTCAACCTTACCCGCGTGGTCGATATTCAACCCATCCATCACACTCATCAGGCTCTGAAAGTTATGAGACAGTTCCCTGTCGTGCCTGTAACTAATGTTAGAAGCAGAAATATTGGTAGATCCAGAGGACTCACGACAGGTCATCTGCCCAAAGTCATCAGCTTCTAGTTCCAGTCTAGCGTACCTCCTCGCTGTAAACGTCACAGACACGGATTCCGTCATCTCAGCTTCAACAACATATCGTCTTGGCGTATCCTCCCACGTCTGCTCATCCCTGGTTAGACTCGTCTCTGAACAATCACTAAAGTCGTATGACTTTGTGAGATCCATATCAAAACACTCCATGTCTTCGTTTGTGTTTCTCCATGCCAGTGAACACGTGTCTTGGACAGGACTCGGGGTTTCTTCATCAACACTCTGTGGCAATAGGAAAAATGAAATTTATTGACATGGGTACTTGACAAATTCCTGTTATAGTAATAAAGGACAAGCTATTAATCATTGTTCAAATTAGATATGTTACGAAACGCTGTGTCACGATATCGTGTAACTCGAACAGTGAAGCTAAAGAATAGATTTAAAAAGTTTACCTTAGTTTTACTTATTTTCTGATTTTTAAAATGGGCCATTCACCATTAGCAATAAAAAAAATGTGATGGGCCAGTTTTGCACCCAATGTGCAAAATGGCCCATGGCCCCTACCTTTCTTAATCCCTGACTTATCTTAATTTGTAGTATTTAACAAAATTAATGTCTTCCGATTTACATAGATTAAAGATTGTATGTAGTTTTTGCTTCAGAGAAGGTTTAGAATTTTGCTGTACTATTTGTTTGTGTGATCAAACGTTTTGCGAGGGGTACATCTATCTACATTGCGACGTCTATGTATGGATATGGGCATGTACAACAAATAAATACATTCCTGAGGAGTATTTTCTACATGATTGTGAAATCCTGGCCAAAGCATTAATAAATCGTATATGTTCGAATTATGCAGTGATCAAATTGAAAATGATTAAACTCGTCAACAACGATTTTTTCATTTAATGAATAAAGTTAATTAATTTTTAGTTGACAAATAGAACATATCCATTGTTGCAAGTCATTAAGTATAGGCCATGCGTGAGAATATGTGTTTGTGACACCATTCCGTAAACTCATATTGCATTTTAAATTCCGTACGTTAAATGGTTTGCAGATATTTGGTATTTGGTACTTGCTTGTGAACACATTTTAAGGAATAAGTTTTGTGAAAGAGACATGCAGTTAATAATTGGTGTCACTATAGAGAAAACTGACGGATTGCTGAAATAACATCTGAATAAAAATCGATTCACTAAGGTGACGATTTGAGGTAAAACAGTATTAATTTTGTTAGATCTTATCAATGTCCTGATGTTCGTTCATCTTAGAAGTTGATAAGATCTCCAAAAAATGAAGTAGGTCAACGTGTAAGCCCTCTCTGATAGACAAACTCCTTTAAAATTTTAGTCGATGAAATAACTATCTCTGTTTGGTCATGATACAGATAAAAGATTGCTGGAAAATTGATTTGAACTTTGATGAACAAATTGTTCAAAGTTAATTACATATAAGATTATCAGATATATTGTCTATATTGACTATTGTCTCAAATTTGAACATACCGTCCGTCGGAAAAGCACGGTTCATATGTATCATAAGAATCCATATTTGTATCTAATTTGGAAAAAAATGAAGACTCTTGAAATGCGTAAGTCTGCAGTAACTGTGTTTAAATTATTGCACATGACCCTACATTTCAATAAATTAAGTCTGGCAATTATTCTAAGATTATTAGAGACTTACTTCAAATAAAAGTTTCCTTGCAGCTTTGGCAGTACAAGCAATCGAGGATTGCCTAAACCCCGCTGCCTCAAAACTGTTAAATTCATTCATCGTTCCTTTTTATCAAACCTTTCCCCAACATAACACTTATCATCTGGCCGTCATACGTTGTCAGGGAGAGGCAAACCCGGAAGTATCAAAGGGAGATCACTCCCAGTATCTCGTGACGTCAAAGACGATATCTCTGACGTCATGGGCATTGTCTTCGTTGTGTCTTTTCACGTCAGTTTTAGTACAGGAGCAATACCAAGATGGACAGTGTGGCGTACTTTTTATGTTTTATTTTGCCACTGTTATTGTGTCTTCTAGGGCCATCAACCAATGCGGGTGAGTAGGATGAAACTACCGCAGTGAAAGTAAGATTGAAAGAACTTTAAAAAAAAAAAACCCCGGTAGGTTCCAGTGTCATCAGTGACTAGCTACAGTTTCTTCGCCAAAATAAGCTCTTTGATACCCTGACGTCGCCTTTTTATAAACTCTATGATACCGGGGGAAGAGGTTATATCAGCTACAGCCAAGAGACGTGCAGTTAGTGAAGCAAAAGTTATCCTATGCACCCGAAACAAGTGTATTAAACGTTTACATGACACGCTCTATTTAAGTCGCAGCTCTTTTCAACAATGTAAAAATTGTAAAATATTTTGGAATATGTCATTGCAGCAACGGTAGTGAAAGTAAAATTTTACGTATTTTTCAATAGTTTTACAGGGACATGTTGTCATTGTTCAGTCATTGTATTAGGCTAAACAAATATCCTATAGTAATCGATGTTTTTAATTATTATTATATGAAAACATATTCCAGGTTATAAGACCACCTCCCATCAAGGCAGTTCACCCATCCGTGAAAAGCGATTTGCAATTTTTGATAAGATCAAGAAGACGACAATATTCCAAAAATTCGTCGACGATGGACTGTCACCTGAAACCGAAATATTAATTGCAAGATATGTACAGAAAATGCACAACGATTTCATAAGAAACGAAGGCGATACGGTTGAATTCCCATGCGATAACAAAGCAACTAAGGTAATTCTTGAAGACTATCCAAGGTCTTCTTTCAGATGGTCGGTCAATGAAAAGTCTGTTGCTATGGATACGTCAAGGATGTTCCTTATGAACGGAAAATTTCAAATTAGAAATTTAAAACCGGAAGATGCCGGAGTGTATGCTTGTTTCATCGTATATAAGAAGGACAATTTCAAAACAGCAGGAATATTTCCTCTGACGGTCAAATCGAAAAGTGTGACCACATCTGTTGTTGAAAATGAAGATCTAACCCTTCGCTGCCATAGCAACATATTCACAAGTATGTACGCTGATATTCAGATTGAATGGCGCTTTAATGGAACCAAACGAGACGAAGATTCCAAAGAAGAACTAATAATACCAACTATTCAAACAAATTTGGCTGGAGTCTGGACCTGTCTGGTAAAGGACCCGGCAAATAAACGAACGTGGCACACGGCATGGTATTTGGTGGGAGTCGAACCAGCCCCTACCATGCACTTTTATGAACGACTGTGGATATTTGTTAAGGCTAACAAGCTTTTGACCTTTTTGTTAGTTCTGGGGTTCGTCAGTGCATGTCTGATTGTCCTGTGTGTCTGCGTGTACACAGCCGGGAAGGTGAAGGACAAGAACGAGAGGCAGATGGGCTCCATGAAGGACAAGGTCATGGCCATGCAGGGGAATAACTTGTTTGGTATCAATAATCTTAATCTTCAGCAAGACTCGGCCAGTTCCAGTATATCGGAGGTATACTCTGATTATGTCACATCCGACGAATCAGCTCGACTCGTACCCCGTTACTCGGACTCTTATTAGTAGACGTCCTTCATTAATATTGCGTGAAGGTGGTTTTGTGTTTATAAACGATATCAAACGATTTCTACATCATTTGTCCTGTGATTATAAACCTTCTCACCTTTCACTAATGGCGCCTGCTTGTCCTATGTTAACATAGTCTTTTAATTGCAACATATTTATTGTTTGGTTGACATCTTCTTTAGAAGTTTTTTTTTTACTTTTCAATTCAAATTGGTTTCTATCAAATGTTGATCAGCTCATATGATAAAACTTCACCACTGCCATTCTCGGCTTTCAAATCAACGATATTCTATTGGACCAACAGTGAATTGCCTCATAGGGTCTAAGTCTTCAGATGCTGTAAAGGGTCCATCAATTGTACATATATCAACTAATAGGGAAATAAATTCAAATTGGCTGTTACGCAGCCGTTCGTGGAGTGTTTTGCAAAGAAAATTGTAAGAGCCAAAGATCTGAATGAACTGCTTTCCATAAACTGACATTTGTTACAAATTTTAGATGTTTAGAGCAGGAAAGGCCTGCGTTGGATAATCCCTTTAAAACCTACATAAATCTCTTTTTTTAGGTTACATAAACAAATCAAAACATTTCGTGACCCATTGATCAGTGCATCAATGTTACACAATACACTTTGATGACATAAGAAACAAGTTGTACTAAAATTGTTGATAAAAAAATTCATGGCCGGATATTCGGTGTTATTTTAAATACTTTAATACACAACAAGAACTGATTAAATTGACATCTGACATTTAAAGGACCATCTTTTCAAACATCACCCTTGTCAGATATTTATAGACACTACTATAAGGAGTAGCTTGACCCGAAGGAAACAAACAAAAACAGTTTCCCTTACAAGAGAAAAAAGAAGACACAGGTGTAAATGGTAACCGGGTCCAGAGAAACTGTAAACCAACGAATATCATCTAGGTAAGAACTGGAACTGAATCATGCATGCTACTCACAAACCGAAGAATGTTTCATATTTAGGTTATTAGAGAATGTGACGAAGGTATCAGTAATTAATTGTGTCTCTTGAATCACGTATATGTAAATGCTTTTGTAGCTAAATTTCATGGATCATGTGAATTGCTTGAGATTTGTCACGATTTCAAATTTGACGAAAAAGCAAAAATGACAACAAACACATTGAAACATAGATACTTTTATTTCATATCAGTGCATCTTTTTCTGGGGTGTCAATCAGCACCGGCTCTCCGGAGATTTATGTCGGCTTGCAAATTATGAACTTGTGTTCGTGGTCTTCGAAGTAGGCCCACACTCTTCTAACGGTATTCGCAAGGAGAGGCAGTCCGCAGGTTCCAGCTCGCGGGTTTATCTTCGAGTCCAAATCGTTGACCCCCGGAACGTACCATCCGCTCCATCGTCCGTTCTTAAACCACCGAATTTTGTAGGCGACAATGCGACCTCTCTCGCGGAGCTGATCCGTGTAGCTGTTCAGACCAGCAGCCCAGTTACAGTCGCGAGTTGCTTGTCTCGTGACCTCAGTACACTTCGCCTGGAACCAAACGATTCTGACAATGATTAAACGTAATTATTTACCTGTTGACTAGACCTACTATGCCTTCCCTCCTCTTGGGCATCGGCTCAACCAACCCTGACACAGACGAAAATTCGAAGAGTATGGAATTTACTCATCCCTACTCAAGGGTAGTCACTCGGTGGTCTCATGATGTCACTCCCATTAACCTTCACTCTCCGAATAGGCGCCTAAAAAGAGCAACAAGCAGACGAAAGCGGGGAGGATGGGCGGGACAAGAGCGTAGGTCTAGTCAACAGGTAAGTATAAATAATAACATTTAATCAAAAACGTACTATTATTTAAATACCTATCTATTGACTAGACCTACTTTGCCTAGAATCCCACTGCACGGAGGTTAATCAACGATGAAAAGACGTCAGATCGACGTCGGGGCGTGAGGATCATTCAGATGAAGTTAGCATTGTTTTGTTAATATATTCTATCCTAAACTTCATCTATGTGTATATGCTCTTACACAAGGTTTAGTATAACGTTGCGATGGCTGCATGTAATAGTTATCCATTTATCCACTGGTGATGAGGTCAATACCTGTTTTTATAGACCCGAGGAAAGCAATATTAACGCTGAATCCTGTTGTCGTCGCTTGCTACTATATATGTTTTATCATGTTTATATCAGGAAACTAACGTTGTTCTGACGTTGAAAATTGGTTGATCAACGTCCTGCCCTGAAATCAAACAAATTTCAACGTCGAAATGACGTCGTATGCCTGCTGGGAAAGGTGTACATTGTATTACATTGTTGTTACCGCCGCCGCCTCCTGTCTCAGGGTAAGACTTATAATTATATAGCTGACAATACGTCTTACCCTGAGACAGGATGCCGCCGCAACGCGGGTCGGGGAACATTGCATTCAGCGGCTACCGTTAGCTGTTAGCTCTAACTTTGAACATTGCCCTCAAAGTCTTCAAATTTAAATTTTTTTTTCAAATGTATGAATACATGCAGATAAAGATAACGTTTCATGGTCAAACCACGTCCTTCTATCAACGAACAAGCGGATAAAGGACCAAAGAGTATGTTCTTGCAGCGAAATATTTTACAGATGGAAATTTTAGAGATGCAACTTGAATTTAACTCGGGACATATGATTAGTTGGCTCTAATAAAGCCACATGAAGTATGGCATATTATACTCGGTGTTACTTTAAACAGCCGTTAAAAGAAAATTTTGTCATTTTCGCTCGAAAAGAGCATTTGTCACTATGTTGACACACCATGCGACCACATTTCTGTACCAATTCAACAAATTTCATAACTCAACTTTAATGTATAAAATATCAATGTTTGAAAACAAATGTTTTGACACCATACATGTGTAAATCAACGCGAAAATGAACTTGTTCCATCTTTAAAGAAATAAACAATTGATATATTATATTTGCTAATTTGGAATGGATATGTGTTATGTTTTAAATAAATATGATAATAATGTGTGTTTGGACACGTTTGAAAGCGAAATAAAATATCATGAAAAATATGGCACATTATTATTTTATCAACTTTGTAAAATAATTTACGAACTATGTTTTGATTAAATCAATAGGATAAAGTATGCTATTGAAGATTAATTAAAGAGCAATATGGCCCATTACTGATTACTTACTTGTGTCTTGATGCTGTTGTCCAGTAAACCAGAAGAGGACACATCGACAACCATGGCGACAACACACGTGGCTAACAACAGCACTCGACACGTCAGGGACGTCATCTTCTGGCTATTGATGAGGACGGGCTGTCTGCTGATGTATTTATACACTCTGCAGTATGGTGGCTGATATCTGCAATGCGGTTAGATTCGGTGTTTATAATAGCGAATGGGCGATTTGAAATAGATATCAGTCACCATATTGCAGTACATGTAGTTCCCACCTAAACACGCAGTTACACCTGTAGTCCTTCACCTCCCATAAACAGCTTTGTTCAAGAAGGAAGCAGCAAACGTACTTTCACGGGTGTACATCCGGGTGTACAATTGAAGTGGAATCGTGACTATATACATGACCAGGCGGGAAATCGGAAATCACATCCATGGCGTAGGTGTTGTTTAACAATTGAATAGTAAAAATGACTATCAGCATTATCAGTCGGACGGAAAATAAATGTCAAAATACAACTTAATGATTATGCCATTCAAAACTTTACGTGGTATGGTACAAGTTTAATTGTATCTTCCAAACTCCTTGCATCGATATTGTTTTCAAAACATACACATGTAATTGATTGAGAGACACCCGATTCGTCTTGGGACAACTTATTATGCATTAAATATTTACGTGTTTTGATTATAAACATTGCAAATGTTGTGTTCCTGAACGATAGTTCTATTCTGGAATTACACCGAACGCGCAAACTCAACAGGTAGTTCATTTCAAGCGGATGTGCAAACAGGTATAGAATATGAACAACTTTGATAATGTTGCAGGATCTATCAGTAAGGCATGGCAGCGGTGTCCTCAAGTCACTTCGAATTGTTATTTGACACAGAGTGAGTGTAATGGGATTGGATTGGTTAACCGCCGTTAGTTAGGAGATAAACCTAGCGTGTTTGAAAATCAGAGACATGTTATACATGCTAACGCCGTCGGCTTTAAACTAAATTTGAGGGTGTTGAATAACAATGAATCCCGGAAATTTTACAAACGCAGCTATTAATCTTCTAAACTGATACCCTCTGAGTCGGACAAAACAGCCAATCAGAATCGAGTATCCAGCACTTTCATGGTGGAATCAGAACCAAAAACACTGCAAATATACTCGGAAACATGCAAGTTTAAGTTTCGTGGGTTGCCGAGACATATGCGTATATGACCTAGGAATGATTTTCCCGTGACCTTGTGACATTAGGGAGGAATCTCGGCTAGGGTACATATCGGAGGAATCTCAAGTAGACTAAATACCGCAAAGCCTAGGTTATCCTTTACCTTTTAGTCAGTCATTCATAAGCAATTGTCCGGTTATCCATGGATGCCAACTGCTTTTCTTTTTCGTCGTCTCCCTTATTGTGATCAGTTTTCATGACAGAATAATATCCAACTTTTCATTATTGAATTGATAATTGAATAATAATGATAATTCATCATTGTCAATAATACATTGTGCATAGGTAATTTCAGGTTTGCCTTGTTTTGATTTCTTTTCGTAAAGCAAACACTCTGTATCTAAAGTTGGTTTGCGTCACGTAAGTGTTATCCTTGTATAAGGTGCAATATATGCTGTTTCATTTACAATAACTTGAATCAGTGTATCCACACAATCCTTTCGGTCACAACATTTAATTTGTGTTAAGTTTCACAAGTCATGCCTGGAGTGAAGGGAATCAACCCTCCGAAGTCCAGAAGGATTCACTGCGTCAAGGGTTGAAGTGGGTCTCCCATCCGCTGATACACCGCGATCGTTGTTGTTGATCGTAACAGTAGTTGACTGAGCTATGAATACTACCACGTGTCGACACTGTGCATAGTTCATTGATCAAAGACTTTCAAATAATGACTCAATGTGATTATGCATGAGTATATGATTTAGTATATATCAGAATACTGAGGGAAGAATTAATGACAAATACTAGTTTCACAACATTACTGATGTTTGTGTGATCATTGTCATAACAAGGAAGTTTATACTCTCACGCATTTCCGAATATGCTTCATAAGCGTCACTTAAAAGGCTTAAAGGTTATCATAGAATTTGTTTTGGTGTATTTTAAGTGACAGTTAATTAATTGTTGTTAAAAAGTGGACAGGAGAAACGCGTTGACAATCCTAAACACGTGGTAAGTAACAGCCTGGCCATCACTAACCATTCTGAGCTCTCCTTTTCAATCCTTGAGCGGTGAAGTAGGAAAAATGTGTTATTTAGTAAAATGTTTAACACTCTGTACTGGTCATAATATTATTTCATTAATGCTAATGTGACGTAACTTCTAACATTTTACGTTTTTTGTACTGTCTGTAAAAGCTGTGGGAAAAAAAGCAGCAGACAAAAGTTAATTTTTTTGCATCAATGTTATTCTTATTAGTACATGTTATTGTTTTCCGGTCGTTTGTATTTGGTTTAACATTTAAAAGATCACTTACAGTAATTGTTAAAATTACACTTTATAAGGTCTTAGCAAAATTGTGACATAGGATAAACATTGAACGTACATAAACATGGGGTTTTAGGGGAATATTTATATTTTATCCATTTTGTGACACTGAAGTAGTGACCTATGTTCAATGTGTGCACATGTGTAAATATCACTTTTGTCTTCCAAAGATTGTTGTATTGACATCTTTGACGCAATTTATCAGTTTTCCTTGACACCATTGTGGTGGGTCGACAAATTAGTAGGGGCCGTTTTTGGGATGTTTTCCTGCTTCTTAATTGAATAGACTCGGTATATAACACTCGGAAGTATGGCCCATGACATGACCGAAACTCATGAAAATATATGTATAACCGTCGCTCTTGTATGATTAAAAGAGGTCGCACTAATGCCTCTATAGAGGCAATATTTCAAAACATTTATTCCTCGGAACACGGTCAACTTAATCAGAATGTGATCAGTCTCACAAGGTCCGTGAGTTTTGGAATGGATTCCACTTTCGATAAGATGTTTCACGAATTGAATAAAAATCCATTATATGTAGTCGAATGAAATGCTCGCATCAGCCAGAGGTTAATATTAAAACATACTGTTAAGCAAGTGTTGTAATACCCAGCATATTACTTAAATAAGTCATGAATATAGATTATCTAAAGTTTTTTAATCCAACTGATTAACTCGACAGCTGGCCATGGAGGACATGCAAGATGACATATATGGAGTCTTGAGTCGGAAATACAATGCCGATGTCCAAATATGGGATGGAACGTTCAGCAGTGTTTTCTTAGTCATGTACAAACCGGAAGTACTGAAGATCGTCAAGCAGTCACGGAAAGTCGAGGATGCAGTTCGGGAAAGAGAGATCCTACAGCAGTTGCAAGGGCATGCCAACATCGTGCGGTACTTGAGGAGCGATGTGGAGACAGCGAACAGCTCCTTGTTCTACTGCATGATCTTTGAGTACTGTGATCTAGGAACCGTGAACGACTACGTGGTGCACAACTTAAATAACGCTAAATTGTTGTGCACTAAGAGGCTACTGTCCCTGATCCAAGATGTGTCGAAGGGGTTGCAACACATTCATGCCCGGAACCTGATCCATGGTAACCTAAATCCGGGCAATCTTCTGCTACAGACGACAAAAAGTGGACATCCATTGTGCAAGTTATCGGGATTCCGATGCTGCCATGTCGAGAATGATACAATATACAACATAGAAAGAACGGAGTCCAGTTTCTCGCCTCCAGAAGTCCTCGGGGACTCAGACAGCCGGCAGAGTGACATGTTTCAGCTGGGAGTCATCATGTGTGCTCTATTCAACCGTCAGATTGAGGGCAACACTCTTGTAGCGTATTTTAACCGCAACAGATTCGCAGACGAGCCCGAAGAGAATTTGACCCTCTCTGCTCTGCAAAACCACACGAGAAATAACAAAATTCCTTCACTGTTGGTGCGCCTTCTGAGACGGAATCCCATCGAACGATGCAGTGCTTCAGATGTGTCGGCCTACCTCGACCGGTCGTTTCCAGGGGGTCTCTGCATGAGAGATACCATGCAGCGTCTCTGCTTTTGCAGCAGGGTATAAATCATTTAAAGGCGAATCTCACAATAACTTCAAAAGGAGAACTCAATTGAACCTTAAAATCGGTGATGCATGAATGTCCCAGATTAATTGTCCATGCATATGCATGTTGTACTCGCTATACTAACCATGTGGTATAGCGCTTCTTTGTAACGCCACATAGGAACCCCGTCAAAGCCAACCCGTTGTTAGTATAAATCACGATTTAGCTCAAACTGTCTCAGATCAGAGTGGTCTTTACCACAGGGGCGTGTATTGCTTAGAAAAAGCCTAAAAAAGACCAATATGCCTATAGACCCTACCCTAAAAAAATTATATAGTAGTAGGGTAGGGTCTATAGGCATATATGTCTTTCTTAGTTTTTTTCTAAGCGATACACGCCCCTGTGGTCTTTACTGCAAATGTCGTGGAAGAACATGGTTGAATATGATCGAACTACATGGGATTCCAGACTGTTTGAACGTCCAGTTTTACAGATCGTGTCTGAAAGTTATGTTTCCTACTGACTAGAAGACTCAGGAACTGAGAACTTTAAACATGGTGAATGGAACAGCGTGATGATGTACGACTGCAAAGCAACGAATCAGTCCAAAACGAATAACAAAGGACTGTGAACGGAATTAAGTAGTCGTCACGGGGTCACGTGATGATATCTTGGGTGTACGGGACTGTAAGAGCGTTGTTTGGCCTCAGGAAATAGGATGTCTGGATAAGGATCTGATATTCGCGTACACTCTTGTAAAACACCATTTGCCGAGTGATATACTTGCTATTCATATATATGATATATCATATTAAAACTGTCAACCTAAATCTACATTTGTGTCAGTTTTATGTTTGTTCCCGGCATTACGTATGGCTAATTGACTGGACTGCATACTATACAAGTAGTACTGGTATCGAAATTTAGAGTCTTGTATAGTAAAGTTAAACGTTTCTGTATCGATTTCATCCGTTTTACAGTTATTCGCCAACGAGGTAATTATAAGACATATTGTTTCAAGGTTACAAGCAAAATTGGAGTTCATTCTTAGATCTGTGCAATTCGCCTCCTTCATTGTTAAATTTTTCGCAAGAAACATGAAAATAAGTATCGTCTCTGTAGATTGACAGACTGTTTATCTCACTGATAAATCCTGATTATTCATTGCTAATTAGATAGTGAAGTGGTTTCTTGTCTTATGATAGTGAGTGTAGTGTCGGTTCGCTATCAGTTCAGGAATGGAGAGTGAACGAGGAGTAATGAATTCGAGGAAAACAATCGACGATAAGAGCTTGTTTTCAACGAATACCTTTCTCAGCACACATTCCCGATTACATTTGAAAGTTATATTAATTTCTACGAAACTGATCTCCAGGGTCTTACTACAGGATCACTTTCTGGAGACTTGTGTGTAGCTGCGATGTGCTATATATAAACATGACGATAGCGAGAAGTAGAGGCGTTACGCAATATGATAGGGTGTAGACTGTTGTTTATCTACATGCTAGGACACACATGATCGACAGTTGTCAGAGTAAGGAATCTTTCCTGCACCAAAGGTAAAGTCGAGATCGATCATTTCTCAACCATTGTTTGATTCATGAGGCTCAGTAAGTGTTTTTAAGAATATTATGTCACCAAACAATCTTAGACTTTTTAATCATATTTACTCTTATGCTTTGTTATCGCTAGACCAAATGTACTATATTTCTCTCAAGTGGCGAGGATCCATATATATATAATGTATCTCATATGTCATCGTTTCACGCATTGACGTAGATTTTGATGTTCGGATAGGCGACATTATGTAGTTTCAAAGTCACTTATGCAGTTTTAGAGTGGCACAAAGTTTGTTGTTGTATATGTCAAATATGTCAAATTTTATAAATAGTGGTATTTTATCGAGAAGTAAGTATTTTGAAAGGTACTATCTTACTGCTTATCAATCACGTATAGCGTCAATAACCAGGTAAAGCGTGATTAGCGATCGAAAACCGGAAAACAGGGCACGTCAATGAGAAATATAATTATAGAAACCTACATGTAGTGACAGCAGTCATAAACATAAATGAGGCTGGGGGTGTTAAGTAGGTCAGTAAAGTAGTACATATTGATATGGGACGCAGAATTTCGATTTCTAACATTGATATGGGCATTTGGTTATCATTTAAACAGAAACTGCAAGTTTAGAGAGGTGATTTGAACCAAACCTATAAGACATGATATTTGAGTCGCCATGAAGACACACTACACGTAATATTGTATGTTTGGTGCAGCATAAATACATGCCGTCATGTTAATTTCATATGTTGAGGAAAACTAGTTTTCTTTGCATTGTATCGGCAAAAATCAAAGGCACTGGCCAGCCCTTTCTCTAATAAATAGACAGACATCAACCAGCATATGTGTTGTACAGTGTTGTATACTAAGTACACTTTTGCCCTGAGCACGATCTCTCGAGGCAGAAGGCCAAGTGGTTTTTCGCTATAACTTTTCAAGGCTAAACTGGAACTACTGGAACATCCCGGTAGACTCAATATTTTGAAACTCGGTTGATCAGACAAAGATGCATAAATGCATTGCCTCAAATTCGGTCTAGAATTGACGTTATAATAGCTAAAATGACACAGAGTAAGTTTTAGGATTTTTTTATATTCCTTAGATAAGAGCCAAATTACCATATGTCCTCAATAGAGTTCAAACTGCCAGCACCTTTTTTTCCCAAATTGTACTATTTTTATGCTTTCAATGATAAATGAAAAACGGCCATTTGAATGTTAGGGCGTCGAAATTTAACATTTATTTTAGCTAAAAGTCCTAGTTATTATTACCAATGCATATTTACGTACATTAGTGTCTCCTGAAATTTTTTTTCTAAAATTACGTTTGAGTCATTGACGCGCGTCACTGTCCGTTTTCGATCACAAATTGAGACTTTAACCTGTTTATTGACGCTATACTGAACTCGATAAAATAATACCATTTATGAAGTTTGGCATATTTGACTCCAAAACCAAACTCTGTGGCCCTTTAAGGGCTTAAGTGCACAGTATTGACACACTCTTGCAGCTGATCCATTATTTAAAAAGTGATGAAAGTGTTGTTGCAAAAATTCGCTATGGTTAGTTTGTCAGACTCCATTTTCAACACATGGTATTTTGTTCACAGAATATGAGTGGAGTTGGCTGCGATGAAGACCTCAAGTCCATCACTGTGAAACACAAGGCACAAGAGCAGCTATGGAACGGAAGATTCTCAGTTGTCTTCCGAATAAAGGACGAACCGAAAGTGTTGAAGATTTTCAAAGGCGCAAGAACCCAGGATGATGTCCTGAGGGAAAAAGATACATTACAAAGAATCGGAGAACACTCAAATATTGTGCGATTATGGAAAAGCGACTTGGAATCGTCCACCTACGGATCCCGCTATGTAATGATATTAGAATATTGTAACAGAGGCACGCTTAACGAGTATGTCATCAGGACAGCGGGACAACTGGATGATCAGCAAATAATATCATTCATGAAGGACATTGCGAGCGGTTTGGAACATCTCCATAGTTTGAACCTTCACCATGGCAATCTCCACCCTGGCAATATTCTGATGAAGAAGACTGAAGGTCGTCGTGCTACGTGCGTTATCTCAGGATTCCGTTGCTGCTTTGATGAGGGAACGAGCGGTATAAGACGACACAATAACGACAGTGACAATGAACACAGACAAGAAACCGACAAGTTCTTTCATTGCTTCGATGACCCCGATGATAGATACACGCGGAAGAGTGACTTGTTTTCCTTTGCAGTAATCTGCACTGCACTGTTCAATCGTCAGACGAAAGCCAATACCCTTGTTGCGTATCTCAATAATCAAAGATTTGCCGAGGTTGAGGATGGGCAGGTGACAGAGGATGTGATGGAAAACCACACCAGGAACAAGGGAACAGCACACATCCTCGTCAAGCTTCTCAAGAAACACCCAGAGCAAAGGCCTAACGCACGTGACGTAACTACTGCTCTTGAAAAAATTGAGACTAAACCAAATTATTCAGGGTATGACATCTTGCATTTGATGGGAATAGTGGTTGCATTAGGTTATGGACTGTTTCGGTTTCTAAAGTAGATTATCAACTTCAAGACCTAATTCCAACCAGTTTCAGCCTTGCAATCGTTTGGCGCCTTTTCTAAACAGCTCATCCAGCGTGGTGCCCGAATTTGATAGTCCATTCAGAAAGGTAACGAGAAATCACTACCAGTTGCCAGTGAGGGCGTAGCAGGAAAACCAAGAATTTTGACAAACGGCAGCACGGCTTTAGTTATCCAGTGGTGGCGACTAAGGGTTGTACGTTGTGGTATTTGCGACTAAAGGTTGTGGGTTGTGGTATCTGCACGACTTGTAAATCAATGAGGTGCTGTTCACATTTCGTTGATCCACTTGTGCACATAAATGCTTGGACTATCCTACAACAATGACATCAGAGGCAACCTGTGGCGTGCTTCACGTAATTCCATATTGGCCCAATTCCAGGTCCTTGGTCCGATATTTTGGCACTAGGGCTAATTTAGATTTTAGTATTTAGGGCTAATCGATTGATTAAGGACTTAGATACTAGCCAACTCGGAATTATTTTTGCAAAATATGATTACCTTTTATTCTGCTATTTGAGTCATAGCAAACCGAAAACCTCAACAGATATCAAACCTGAGCGGCTCTTGCTTAAACATATCGACTACCGGTTCAATATTCTTAAAGAGACACTCTGTGGTTTTCATAGCGTATTGCTTGGTTAAGACACTGACCCAAATATGATCGATGATGATATAAATTCAAAACAACTCGCAAAATAATCCTCAAATGACAAACACATTTTAAATTTTAAACCGAAAACAGACAGAAAATGTGCAAAAGCCGAAATTACAGTGTACAAAAATACGAGTTGTTTCCAGTCAAACACTATCAACTACGAAGCGTCCTGTCCGTTTTTGAAAACTCCGTAAGACTTATTATGGACCCGCGCCGGTTTTCGATGAGAATCACGACTTTATACCGTTAGATTGTAAGTATAATAATAATGATAACAACTCCTTCTTTTCCTCATAAGGCAATTTCGGCACCCGGCAGCAACAATGCAGCGCCAGTTCAAGCGATGTTCTATCCTTATAAACCTGAGCGTCAAGCAAAGAGGCAACATCTCCCATCTTTACACGTTTTTGTATGACGCAATCGGGACTCGAACCCGCCGCGAACGCTGTGCAAACCTGGCTACAGTTTTTCAGCGTGGTTGATAGAGGGGTACCTCACTGTGCCCCCTGGTTATTTTTATGACAAGAGATTAAGCGAGAATTTTATGACAAGGGATTAACTACCCGTAATTTGGTGGCAGTGAACTGTCGCTTCAGCAGTTAACAGTGAACTATGTTTAATTTTGCCGACTATGTCACTACACAGTGGGTAGAAAAGATGGCCGTGCTATCTCCAATCATTCTACAGAGATATTCCGGACCACAAACCATCCTGAAGGGTTGCATTCCAACCTGAAGAAACTTGGACCCTTAATTATCTTTAGGTTGGTAGTCTATCAGAAAGGTGATTGGAGGTTTCTACAATTCTCCTGTGAGGGCGGTGCAGTCAAACCACGATTTGGATAAGGATTGAGGGGGGTGGAAGACTGTTTACCCGTCTTGATCAGTTGACGGGATAATATGTGAGAAACCACACTGGAAACATGGCTACATGTACATAATGTTATTGTACGAGTGTTTCCGTATTGGCCGAGTTTCAGGTCGCCCTTCGTTGTTATCGGAGGACATAAAATCAAGAGCTAATCATGGACCAATGACTTGGAAGAGAGCCAATACGGAAATATTCTCTTATTGTGTCACTTTCAACAGCAATCGTACTGTCAGGTGGCTATTAATCATCTTTAACGGCTAGCTGTATTATGTTCTTAAATCTTTCGTCCTTTTTCGAGTTTTCCCTCACTGGAAGTAGGAAAGCAATACTGGAATGGGACAATAAATTTATTGTCTGTGTAGTTTCCTATGAATGATCCTAAACAAAGGCTGTATTGAAGTTTAGAAGGTTTAGATGTGCCTTAACCTTTTTTTCTAATACGCACGAATGTATTTTCATGTCAACTTAAACTGGAGATTTACCCTTGTCACCATGAATATATACATAATATTATCTGAACCATATAATCATCGGGAATATAAATAAAATTAAAATCATGAATGTAGTGATATCTACCGTCATTATGTAAACTCAACCTTTGTCACTATGTGTAACTTTAACGTATCATGGGTGTACTTTTCTTCCCAGTTCTAATGCTAACAAATTGTCAGTGTTATTTATTTGTGAGTAAGAATATTGATTGTTAGGGTATCTAAACAGAATCATCTAATCAATTATATATTATAATTATAAAAATGATACTCGGACAGCATATTACAAATTACATCAGTTAAAGCATAATGTCAACTGCATGCCTTTACATTGACTTTTTAAAAATTATGTAACAAAGCATATTGCGATATCATTCCCTGCATATTGTATAAACTGAATGATATCTTATACATAATGCAGTATTCCTAAAGTTGTTACAAGTATTTTAGGTAGACTCCACCGCCAGGCCACGAGCTGAAACGGTGTGAAAGTAAAAGAGCGACATATCTACATTAATTGTAACTAACCTTCTGAATATTTGCACATGTACATACAAAAGATTAAGAAAAATATTGATATTATTTTTCTAGATTATCTAATGCTGCTGAGTTAATGGAATGCGGTAGTGCACTCATTGTAATGATATGTTTTAAAGTATATTCGGTTCATATCTATATTTCCGTTTAGCACGTTTTCTTATTGGAAAGAGACCTGACGACAAAGAAATAAATGGTTCTAGTTGCAGAAAATCTTTGTTAAGGATAAAAGGATTTATAAATTGAACGTATCGTATATCCTCGATTACAACCCCTGGGTTCTATTTCAATCAGCACCTTCTTACCCCCAGGTTTTCTTCCGGCCCGGGCTGTGTTAAAGTCGAGTTTTCTTCCGGCCCGGGGTGTGTTAAAGTCGAGTTTTCTTCCGGCCCGGGGTGTGTTAAAGTCGAGTTTTCTTCCGGCCCGAGGTGTGTTAAAGTCGAGTACTTTAACACAGCCCGGGCGGGAAGAAAACCTGGGGGTAAGAAGGTGCTGATTGAAATAGAACCCAGGGGTTGTAATCGAGGATACATAGGGTGTATTTACCTCAGGACTCCACGAATCAGCGGGTAGTATGCGAGGGCTTGGTTATATTCGAGGCCCAGGTTGTATTCAAAATACGTTATACAAGTTCGGTAAAGTCCATTTGCTTTATCTAAATCATATTTTATAATTGTTTCCGCCTATTTCGTGACATCTTTGTAGCAAATACGGAAAATAGGGTGGAATTATTATATGTTTTATCCTCTAAAATAAATATATTTTTCATCAACTTTTAAAAAAGTGATAACTTGTTACAATTAAACCGCGATTTGACCAGCTACGGTGTCTTGAGAAATACATTTTTAAAGTTTTCCTGTAACTTTAATTTCCTTTCTACATATTTGCCAATAAACATTTTCATATTATGTCTGTAAAAAACACATGGTTCCATTATTCTTTTGTTTGAAGTTATAGAATCTTAAGATACCCAGGAAAATATGTGAATAAAGAATTCCATTACTAGAGTAATATAACATGAAAATAAAGACCTTATAAAAGTACACCAAATTTATAGATAACAGCTTCTTCATTGTAATCATATAGTGAGATTGTTGAAACGGTCAAACTCGTTATTTAAAATTCCATGATTAAAACCATTATCTTCTTTGAGAGGCATTTAGAAGTTGGTGAGATGAATAGAGAACAAATTATATGGATTTAAAACTTCTTTATTGCATGATTGCGACGTTTCTGTGTATGTACTAACACCGTTATCAAGCAAGTGAAGTTGTAAATCCATATAACTTGTTCTCTATTAAAATCACTATGCAACAGTTTCTGCTTCTATTACTAACTCAAATATTTTACCAATGAACTGAAGGAATGGAATTATTTACTTAGTTTATTCTAACCAAACGCTTCTTAACGAGTTGCTTTTGTGATAGGTTCGAGGTTCTTCAAGTTAAATTCTTTCAAGGACGTTCAGGAATGAAATCATACGTTAATCAGCAGCATATACTTCTTGGTAGTGAACGTCACAGCGTTTGAGAGTGTCGTATTTCCTCTGATAAGCGTCCGGCCGCTTACTTTTTTTCAGCACCCTTTACATTAACGCCCAAGCTCCCTGCGCTTATATTTTTCAACTTGACTCCCAATGCTTATAAGAGGCCCGGCGCTTATAAAAAGGAATACGGTATATGCGTACCAGCTCCTCTGTGAATCTGAATATATGGACAATCCCCAAATGAATAAAAGTTTCATTCAGAGTTAGTTAATTGATAATCTATTGGAGAAGAGGGGAGTACGAGACCAGACATTCCTGCTGTCACAGGATATTTAGGGTTGAACAATGTTCAATTCGGATTTAAAACAATATGTATCTCTGCAACAAATTCAGTATTATACAAACATTCGATACATAAAAACAATAGGTAATAGGTAATTATTATTGAAAAATTGAAATAAGGGGCTATTTGAAAAAATGAAAACACCAAGATTTAAATCTATGTCACATAACAAAATTTTAAAGCTTAGCAGAATGATAAATATAATTTGATAAATAATATTACATATTAACTGAAATGTAACTCAAGTAAAGGAAATGTTTGTTCAATATTTTCGATAATATGTTGATACATTGATCTCTAGTAAAAAACGCGATATCAAAGGTTTGATCCAAAGAAATTTTAAAGAATTTTTCAAAATTTAAACATAAAAGACCATAAAAAAAACCAACAAAAAAACGTCTTTATCGCACGTCATCACTACAGTGTTTTGATATTTCGAATGCGTCAGTTCATGTATGACTCAAGCTAATAACTACAAGTGCTCTAACCAGTCTATCCAAGCCCGGGATTTTGCCAGGAAACCGGTTTGAATACGCATGCGCACATATCAGTCTGCTATTTCCTGTTTAGTCTTCACGAGCTAAGGATTTGTTTTCGTTGAGTTGCAACATCAAAGCGATGAATGGACCAGTATGAGATTCGAATGTAAATGCTTAATTTTGTTAACAACGAATGCTTGAAATAGTTCGTTAAAAGATGAGCACGCACTGCTAATTGAAGCGTGAGATACAATTGTCCGGTTTTCGATCAATTGTGCAAGTAAGAATTTTAAAACTAGATTTTGATGTAAGCTTTGCATACCTGTTGCATACCAACTCCTTTTGATATACCTAACTGTTTTCCTATTCTGCAAAACAAAAGGTTTGGTTTGAATACCTTTACTTGTCATGTCTGTGCTATGTATTTTGTATATCTAATTATGTTCTGTTTTTAACAGATTCCAAAAGCATTGACCTTTTTTTAAAAAAACCTGAGTTTTGCAATGTTTGAAAAACTGATACAATAACGATTTTGATATCTAATATGTCCTACAATCTTATATATTAGTATGCTGTACAATGTGATTAGTTTTTGATACAATGTTTAAATTTTTATCAGTTAAATTGTTTAAATGTTGTACAAAGCTGAAAGTAAGTTTAAACATGTTGAACATATTGTTATTTCAGTCAATCATAATATTTTTTTAATTCAAAATGTCAAACAATGCAGTTTATTGTTATCTATTCTTGGCTTTTACTGTTACATGCATAGTACACAGCACACTAGGTGTCCAACAACTAACTTATATGGGTTGTAAAATGTCATTTAAACTTGTTTGTGATAGACTACAATAGACAACTTTTTATTCACCATTCAAAGAAATTTTTTGGCATACAGATAATATTTAGTTAAATTTTTTCGTGTAGGCCCTCAGCAGATATCCCCACAATGCTTGCCTCCATTGCTTGAAGATGTCAGAGAACCAATCAGAAGGAAGAACGAGAGTGAGATACAGCTTGGGCTGCTGAAGGTTGATGCAGAATGAATGTGTGGCCCTTCTTCCAGATCATAACAGCGTTGACTGTGGGCTGCTGTCATGGCCTCAGCAACAGGAAAGGTATTTACTGATTGGTTCACTTAGTTTTAGCTCATATGGCCTAAGGCATGGCCCATTGTCCGATGTCTGCCAGGATTCATTACATAAACTTTTCATATTTTCGACTTTTACCTCCAAAGCAGCTTCACCCTTTAAGCTGAACTTTTGGTGGTTGTACCTTGCACCTAGGAGATCCTAATTTGTACATCCTTATAGTAACCTGTTTTGAATGTGTGTACATGATGATTATAAATTCATTGAGTGAGTGAGTGAGTTGGGGTTTAACGCATATAAATTCATTGAGTGAGTGAGTGAGTTGGGGTTTAATGTGTAAAATATCATTGATTTTCACAATTAGTTTTATATATGCCGTAACAATAGTAAGAAATGTTGTCGACATGGCTCAGTTGATGGGTGTCAGTGAAAAATCAGAAACACTAGGAGCAGCATCTTCATGTCTGGATAAGCTATGAGTTCGATGGTTGATTCCCATCCCACCCTAAGACATAGGGAGAGTGTCTGGTGACAATGTTGGGAAGAGAATTTATTCAATATGAGGCTCTGTTAGAGGCAAGCAGTATGGGTGGGTACCTGGGGAAGGATAACTTGTAGGTGACCAAAGAATGCTGTAGGTTACATCAGAGTAGCTTATAATGCAAAAGCTGCTTTGAGAGCATTCAGTGTGAATATTTTAGTTATGATTATGTCGTTGTGATTTATCATAATTATTTATTATTCCTCCTGCCGCTGATGGCTGAAATATTGCCCATTTTTCCCTTTTCAAATGAGTGGTTATGGATTCCCCAATTACAATACCTGCCCTGTACATCTTCTAACTCCTGTAGCAAGGCATAACTGATACTCCTCTCCATCACTGGTTACTTAAAGCCTTGCTGCATTCATAAAACAATTGTTGTTAAAGTACACTGCACTTGGTGATGGTAACTAACAAGTGGCAGGAAAGTTCTGATGGTACTCTCATGTTCAGGATGCAGTAGAATAAAGAGCTAAAACCATGCAGCAAGGCTTATGTTAGCTAGTGGTGAGACTAGCACAAGTTGTGCCTTGCCTTGGATGTTAAGTGAAAATCTGGTTTTGTGGAAGACTCACTCTGCCCCTCATTTTATACTTACAGTGTATGTTGAGGCTGACCAGAGTTGTGGCCAGACTCACATGCTCGACTCCGGGGACGTCATTGTGGTTGGTTCAAAGCGTGTTCCGTCATTAGATCTACAGGCACAGTGTGAGATCACGTTCACATCGGCCAGCCATGATGAACAGGACAGGGTCTGTATGGAGATCGAGGACCTTCAGTTCCAGGGAAACTGTTACGCATCACTCTCGCTATCTGATGTTATCTCCAACAACGGGTACCGGGAGTCGCAGCTAGACTCATTTGACTGTCACAGTACGCCCCCTAGAGAGGTGCATTATTTCTTATCAGTGACTTCCAGTGGAAAGGTTTTATTTGTTCATTTTAGAACATTTAGAGCAATTTAGGTTTTTTTCTTAACAATTAGGACCCTTTTCATTTTTATGAGTACACAACATCAACATTGAAATGAATTATTCATATCTAGCAAATTATTCATATCCAGCAAATTGGGAATGAACCTTAATGCTCAGAATTGGCAAAAACGTTTTGACCCTATTTAAGATCCTGGTTCATCCATAGATATCTAATACCTGGTTGGATAATAATCTCACTGTAACTTTTATTGTAACTGAAGGTGATGTACATTAGGGGTAAGATGCTTGTCAAGCCATTGATTTAGGAGATAAACCTACTGTGTTTTTAATTTTTTGTGATTCGAACGTAGATTCGAAACCTGTTGATTTCATTCGGAGCCGAACGCGTAGCGTGAGGCTTTCACTAAAAATTTAAAACACAATTGGTTTATCTCCATTCTACCATGACGAGTTAATAAACTTTTAAATTACATTTCTTTGATGTCGCGAAAGTTTAGGTGTGACGCGGTCATAGGCATTTCCATTTGAAATAGGTAGAATGGGTAACACGTTAACTATTATTGAAGTGAAAAAATAGAGTAGGGAACGTTAAAAATAAAAGAATTGTCAAGTTAACAAGTCAGAGCATTGAGTTTTTCTTGAAACTCATTGTACCAGCATAAAACATGAGAATTTGACTTCAAAAATGTACTGAATCACCACAAACAAAATAGCCGATACCGAATTCCTTAACCTGATCATGTGATCAGTCTTGTGACGTCATGTCACACCGCACAAGCCCATGACGTCACATTGTTAGAATGAAAACTATCGTGGCCGAGTCTGATCCAGTCATCGCGGCTTGAAATCAAACGTTTTCCACATTAATGCAAACAAATCATGTGATTGAGTAGTATACTGTTTATATAAGCGTTAAGAAGTATGTATGCCTAATGATAATTGGTAACAGAAGGCTATCAAAAGCACGTTTTCATAATGTTTAGCGGTAGAGTGCCGAACTCCGCACAGTGCTGTTGCGTCTCTCTTTGCATAGAGCCTTGAGGCAGATATATTTAAACGCGGTTAATCGGCTATCTAAAAATTCATGTTCGAACGTAGATTCGACGATGAAATAAACCAATCATAAACAAGGATTTTAAAATGTCATGGTAGAATTGTTATTTGTTTGTACATTGATTCTTTGTTTACTTCCAGGTATGTTCTCAAGGCAAGTCCCTGAAGATGAACCTGAACCGAGGCTACATTTCCTTCCAGCGTGACCTCGTGCTCTTCCTTCTCCAGGTGTACACCAAGAACCCGGATGGTCAGTCAGTCAGTCACCTCACTACTTCCTGTTAAACCTCCCACAATAGGTCATGGTTATATAGTGGTCATAGATTGTCAGTCAACACACTCTCGTTCCATCCACAGAAGTGGTCATGGTTATACTACATTGATGGTCAGTCACCTCTTTCTTCTTGGGTTATACTATATTGATGGTCAGTCACTTTCTTCTTGTTTAACCTCCCACAATAGGTCAAGGTTATATCGTAGTCATAGACGGTCAGTCCCCTCACTCTTGTAGCACATCACACAAATAGTTCCTCACTGTTAATTTGTTGCATTCTCCATCTATAGCTAATTTAAGTCTAAGCTAAGCACCGATGTATATAATTTGGCCTTAACGCCCCTTTTGCAATAATTTGCAACTTTCCAACATTTTGAAAAGGACTCTAAAGTTCATTTTCAGTAGCCTTAAGAGCTGGACAAAGAAAGTTAGGGAAGCCTGCTGATCAATGCTTCACTTATTCTTCGTCTTGGAGGGTAAAAGATTATCTACCAACTTTTAAGTTTCTTATTTGAGAGATATTAAGAAGTTTGTGAAAAGAAGTAGAAATAGGGCCAATATGTCGTTCTTTAGTTCACTAGAGCATGAAAATTTTGGAATAAAGAAGTTGTAAATCAATAATCCCATTCACAAGATTTAGAGACATCCACTTAACTCACTGTTTGCTAGTCTAGTATTAACCACACATTAATACTAAGAATGTTTATTCATGTAGACTTGATTAATGTCGCAACAAGAACACCTGCAGGAAGTCAGAATGCCAGGCTTGTCTCTTAGCGGTATCACTTCATGCAGTCTTCTTCCCTTCCAGCTCCGCTTGAGGACCGCATCAAGGAGGTGCCTGGAGCCTTCCACAACGTTGACACCTACATCATCATCCTTATCATCATCGCCGCGGTCATCGTCCTTGTCCTCATCACGCTGGTAGCAGTGGCGGTCTTCTGTGTGAGGAACAAGTCGTCACGGCGAAGGAGGGGAGGTAACTCTCCAGTCTCGGCCCTTGCCAATGCTCAAACCACTCACCCTCTTCAGGCTCCAGGTAGGGGGGTTTTGACTTCTTGAATGAAAGAATTCTTTTTGATATTTAACTTTAGGTGATAGTCATTCAGCTTTTTCCAACTATGAGCAGATACATAACATCATGTTTTCATTGCCAGTCAGTCAGCTAAGCCAATCTCAACAGAAGATAAATATGAACCACTCTAGATATGTGTCAATGACAAGTTTATCTGTTTATTAAAGTGACACTGTGTTTTGTTACTGACACCACGTACCAAACGTTATCAGTAATGTTATTTCAAAGAAAAAAAATGAAATTTTGTATGGTATCATCATGTTGATGCCATGAATATGAGTAAATAATTTGTCAAGCCATAGATTTGTTGTTTTGAATAATGAAGTATCCAAAGCATGTAATATTACAACAAAGCTTCCTCTTCACCTGTTGGTAATGAAAATGTGAATCTTTGTAAAATGACTTTTGTTCTGTTCTGTTAAGTAATGATTATGACACAATCTATTTCCTGCAGTCCCGAGACAGGAGGTGAAGTCAGCGCGAGTGGGAACCCAGGAGTACTACCCTCTCCGCCCCATCCCCCAACGCCACTACCTCGGGCAGCGCTTCGCCCCCTTTAGCTACCAAGCCTACACAGACCAGCGGTGGCCCACAGACGAGGAGGGGTACCCAAGTTCGGGTGTATCACAAAGTGTAACGGGTACCCAGTCGACCCCGGTGTCCTCCTACTACCAAGCCTACTCCCTCCATGAGCACCCCCAGGCTTGTCACTGCTACAGCTACCCTGCTGAGAGTCTTCAGGGGGACACCTACCCCACTGATGGCTATGCCAGTGAGAGATACTCGGGAGAGACTTACGAGCGGTATTCAGGGGAAGGGTACCACAGTGACAGCTACCTCACTGAGAGGTACCCCACAAACACTTACTCCTTGGAGAGGTACCCTGCCCAGGGGGTGTTGAGGGGGTATACAGGATACCCTGGTGTCACCCACCCACTAATGCCAGGGATATGCTACGGGTCAAACCTTGGTTATCGTCCTGGAGAGGAAGATGCGGACCAGTCCGATGTCAGTGACAATGAGGATGATGGGAAGGAAGGGAGACAACTCAGTCAGAAGAAGCCTGAAGGGGCGTCAGAGAGTGGAGGGAGAGAGGAAGCTAAAACGTTGGACAACGATGACAACTTTCCTGATTATCAAGAAATTGATGCTCCACAATTTAAACATGTTACATTTATGTAAAAGGTTTTTGAATTCCCCTCTTTATAAAAGTAATCTTGTACAGAAAGCATGCAGATAGATTTTTAGAATCCATATATTAATTAAAGTGCTAATTGAGAATGAAACACCTCAGTTTCTGTCCAAAGAATTACATTTATCATGCCAAAATTAAGTTGCAGTCTAAATTAATCTTATTTAAGCTGATCACAATTTTTTTTAAAGTTTTAGAAAGATTTTTTCTTCCAAATGATAAGAGAAATATTTTTTCTTCCAAATGATAAAAGAAAACAAGATTGTTAGACAGGGTCATAGATACTCTCTAGGTTATAAGCTAGTAACAATTTATTACGATTTTTTTTCTGTTTGAAAATTTTGGTGATAATAGCTGGAATGACTTTGCGCTAGTTTTCTGAAAAATTTATCACTAAAATTGGAAATTGATATGGTATTTTCAGCCGTGTAATGGGATATTAACCAGGTCTCACATAGTGCTCGTGCTAGGTTATACTAACACTCTTAATATTGCAAAATTAGAAAATATGTCCTCATTAAAATTACTTTCAGTACACAGTCATTGTCTGTGTGTCTTTCTCTTCCATATGTATAAAATTCTATTATTTGAGGATAATCTGTGAATTGTAGCTTGTAGTTGTGTTCATGTGTAAATATCCCCTATACCTACCTGTGTTAGCTATTGGGTCTTATGAGAAAAATCAAAGTTATTTTTGTCCCGTTTATTGTTATTGGTGCGTGCTATTTGTTATTTTGTTGCATTGTGAAGTGTTGCTTGTTGATTGATGAGAATTTTTATTCAATATAATATAGCAGATATATGTCTGATTTGGAAGGTTAATAGGAAATCCAGTGTATATCTTCTCAGGTAATGGTACCTGAAAGTTTGTTTATGGTGATGCCTACTGCTGCCAAATGATATATTAGCAGATATATTTATAACATAGAAACTAGGAGTGAATAGGATATTCAGTTGACTTATCTCAGGTATAAATTATTGGATAATTCATGTTAACTGCTGCCAAATCTGTAAATGCTGAGATGTATTAGACTTAAGAAAGCAAACCCTGCTCATTGATTATTGGCGGTCATCACTGGCTAACTTCAGCCTTGCTACATTGTGCAACAATCCTTTGATAGAGTGCAACAATCCATGGATGGAGTGCAACAATCCATGGACGGAGTGCAACAATCCTCAGATTAGGTGCAACAATCCTTGGATGGAGTGCAACAATCCTTTGATGAGGTGCAACAATCCTTGGATGGAGTGCAACAATCCATGGACGGAGTGCAACAATCCTTTGATGGAGTGCAACAATCCATGGATGGAGTGCAACAATCCTTGGATGGGGTGCAACAGTCCTTGGATGGAGTGCAACACCACCATTAGCAATTAGAAGTGAGTAGAAGAAACTCTCTTTAAGCATGGTAGCAATTACACTATTATGAAATATGGTTTAATGAAGACAATAGATCAGCACAAGAACAAAATGCTGTCTATTTTTCTCAGCTCTGAGCAGTGTTCAACAGGAAATCAGATGAAGCTATGCAATCTCATTCAAATAAGATCTATCTTCTCTTACATTTCATTTTTCTTCATAAAAACTTTGGAATGGCTATTTTAGGTTAGTGTTTGATAGATGTTATGAAGCCAAATAGAGTTGCTCTGCCTTGCAAGAAGAAGTGGTCTGAAAAATGAAGAGACTAATTGGCTCACTACAAGATTGACAGTTCACTTGGAAATCTCAAAAATCGTTGAAACTGCTCATGGCAATTTTGTCGATTGCTGACCTGATTCATTTCCAGGTCAAAGGTCACCCGAAGACAGGATCAAGTTGAGAACTGAAAGAGTGACCAAGCGGGATCTATTGAATAAGAGAATATCGGAGCTTTTTGAATGAGATTAGAAGCTTGCTTGTATGCTTATCATTGCCACATTCATACTTTTTATTGTGAATATACAGCACCTGTTAACTGCTTGAGATTGGTGTAAGTTAATCATTTTTATTCCATAAAACCATGTTAAGAGGGTTTTATTGTGAAGGTAAATATAGTGTCGCATTGTTTAGGCAGTCTAAATGTTTGATATATTTCAATTACATATACTTGTTATAGAACATTTGAGATTTTATGAAAGTATGAATATTATAGTATAATTTATATGCTAACTAGAATAAAGACATAAGATTCAATGCAAAATTGATATAAACTGTTCTTATAATCATGTTGAAAATAAAATCTTTTAATAATAGTTAAATAATGTTAACTATAGATGTTGGACATTGGAGAAGTAATGAGTGTAATCCACAGGCAGAGGACCCTGATATACATAGGCTATGTGTTTATATATGTCTACTTAACCTACCGGTATGTAGAATTTATAGAAGCTCTCTTTCAGTTGATTGAGTCAAATATCTCAAACTATCATGGTGTCATTTTAATGAGAAGTACAATCGAATGAGACTGGAAAGTATTTCAACGCTGTTCAATTTAGTACAGTGATAGTTTTAAAGCAGAAAATGGCAGTTTTGATAAAAATAAAACGGACAATGACATGCATCAATTAGTCAAACTTAATTTTGGAATGTTAGGGGTTTTGAGGTTATGTAAGAGTTTTCATGTAATTTGGACATTTGATTTTGGCTTCCTTGCAGAAAAAAGGCCATTTTTCAATTTTCATTGGAAATTTGTGCTTACCAATTATTTATCCTTGGGAAATGAAATATGAAATGTTCTAATCAATATAACTATGTATATGTATATGGTGTTTAGATTCCCGTCAAAGCTAAACAATATGTACTAATAAGAAGGAGTGTCTCTTTAAAAGAAGTCCCAAAACTTTGATTCTCACAGGCGCTCAGAAAAGCTTTGTTTGCTTGGTTCAATTTTTAATATATGTAGACAGATACTTTCTTATATATCTAGGCATCTCAGAGGATCCAAACTTGTGTACTTTGTCAACCTTTGGTTTATTTAGATAGATAAACATTTATGTATGTTATGGGTCGGCGCTCATGGTAAGATGTTATTACATGTTGTGGAGGTGTAGTTACGTATCGTACTGGCTACCAAAGACTGTTAATTGTATCATAGCTTTACTGCTCTGTGATATCTAACATGTGACCTTATATATATATATATATATATATATAGATATATGCTTGTATGTGAACTATAAACCGGTAGTGTCATGTCAGCTAGTTCTAGTCAACCATCTATTTGTTCAGTGACATTCAGATGACAGTCTGAGGTCATCTTATGACGTAGTTTGATGACATGATCTGATGACGTCTGATAATGTAGTCTGATGCAATAGTCTCATGACATCTGATGATATAATTTGATGACGTCAGATGATATCATTTAGTGGCCTAGTCTGATGATAGTCTGTTTAAAGTTAAGTTCATTATGTTGTCGACTATTTAAGAATTGAAATGTTCAATCAAACTCTCTTATATTTACTTATATGGTAAGAAATCAAAATTCAATTGACTAATGTCTTATCTGAGTAAACTGAAATGTTTAAGGTGTAACCTGCGCTTAAAAAAGGGAGTCGGTTAACACACTGTCAGGGCTTGAACAGTGTTAGACAATTAAGAATTATCAATCGTTTCTGTGCTCAACGCTGATCAAAGCAGTGAAAGAATGGGGATATCCCATTCACCAAGCACCTTTTGTTTTAGGTTTCAAGATCACTGGAGCGTGATAATCCCTTTGAACAAAAGGTGTGCGTTTTATTTTGATCCCTGTGAAATATAGTCACCGAGATATATTTTATAGGAGATCCCTGTTATATATGGTTGGAATAAAGGTTAGGCTAAGCTAATGCCATTGATGAAGAAATTTAAGTAGTTAATTGGATAAGCCTATGGCTGAATGCCCATATTGCTGCTGAATTTCTGTAGGCCACTCTGTCACTAGAGGATTTTGAACTTAGAACTTGATGAATTTTCAAGATACATTAATTATGTTATCATAATATTCGGTACAAAGAGATAATGCATGTATACTTCCCTATAACAAGTTGAAAGCGGTTACGCAATCAGCACTTTATTCAATGAAATCAAGACAAGATATGAAATTAATGTACTACCTACATTTTGTTAGATTTGGTCGCTCTTATTAAAATATTTTTCAAACCAAAATGGCATAGATGCTTCCTACTGCACCCAACAAAGATACTGCATTATTTTATGTTGTATTAGTTTGCAAGTTTGTCGTATTTAATTTGTCTTATTTTGATGTTTGTTTACGGGTAGAGTATATGAAATTTGTATTATTAATATTTCATAACTGATTTATATAGCTGAAAATATTTCCTCAAGTTTTTAAAAATTCTTTGATGAGTGAAAATCCAGGTTTGTCTTCTTGGTAACCAAATTTTTTACATCCACATCATGTGTGTCTGTTTCTTGCATTCATGTTTTTATTATGCATTTAGCATGATATTATACAATGTCTCCCATTTGAAAATGTTTTAGTATATTTTGTATGCATTTATTCTTATTGTTGAACAAAACGTGTCTTCACTTAATTATGCTTCCTCCTTTGCTTGTGTTCAGTTTATCTCTGATGGTTGTGTTACAGCTTTCTTAAGAAATATCAAAAGATCCTTTCCCAGGAGACATAGAAAGTGGTTTAAAGTCACTTTCGTGTATTTTCCCAGGAGACATAGAAAGTGGTTAAAGTCACTCTCGTGTATTTTCCCAGGAGACATAGAAAGTGGTTAAAGTCACTCTCGTGTATTTTCCCAGGAGACATAGAAAGTGGTTAAAGTCACTCTCGTGTATTTTCCCAGGAGACATAGAAAGTAGTTAAAGTCACTCTCGTGTATTTTCCCAGGAGACATAGAAAGTGGTTAAAGTCACTCTTGTGTATTTTCCCAGGAGACATAGAAAGTGGTTAAAGTCACTCTCGTGTATTTTCCCAGGAGACATAGAAAGTGGTTAAAGTCACTCTCGTGTATTTTCCCAGGAGACATAGAAAGTGGTTTAAAGTCACTCTCGTGTATTTTCCCAGGAGACATAGAAAGTGGTTAAAGTCACTCTCGTGTATTTTCCCAGGAGACATAGAAAGTGGTTTAAAGTCACTCTCGTGTATTTTCCCAGGAGACATAGAAAGTGGTTAAAGTCACTCTCGTGTATTTTCCCAGGAGACATAGAAAGTGGTTTAAAGTCACTCTCGTGTATTTTCCCAGGAGACATAGAAAGTGGTTAAAGTCACTCTCGTGTATTTTCTCAGGGGATATAAAGTGATCTTACGAAATGTGTATAAATATAACTACTTGCAAGACAATGTAACTGAAACAAGTAAATAACAGATATCATTAACGACTTGAAATATTTTAATATGGATATATAAGCTTTGTGGATATTTAAGCTTTTAACACAAGTGAATAACAGATATCATTAATGACTTGAAAGTTTGTTGATATTTAAGCTTTTGAAACAAGTGAATAACAGTATTTTATTTTTTTCACCTTGTGCAAAATTTACAAGATGTCAACTGGAAACTGCTAAAATGTTTTTGTTTTCAGATGTATACACTTAGTTCACAAGTAATAAGAAATATAAATGTTATACAACCACTCGTCATGAGATTATATACTGCCCTTTACCTGTAGGAATTCTTCATTCCAGCATTTAATTATTGTTCTTGTGGTTGTCATTCCACTTATATTTTGTTTCATTATGTTTCTTCTTAATATTTGTTGTTTTATTACCACTGCTGATTTTTATCTTGAAATTTGTTGGAACAAAACCTATTGTAGTTGATAACTGTACTCAATTTGCATAGCACCTATCTTGCTTTATATGATAGGTTTATTGGAATACACATAACAATCTATCAGTGTCATATGACAAACCTTATAATGATGTTTTTCATCTAAATGTTTGCCTTTATGCATCTTACATGAACATAAAGTTAAGCCTTTATGCAAATGTTTTGTTATTGTTCTCAAATTGTCCACAGTTATTTTTGTCTTGTGTCAATGTGAAGTGTCAGTAGAATTTTCATATTATCATCTTCCATCTTTTATACCATTTTTATCTTTTGTTAGCCAGATATCCATAGTTAGTTGTATTAATTTTATTTATCAAAGTAGTTCTATTAATACAATTCATACTTATCCGACAGTAATTTTCATTAGGATTTAGTATTTAAATATGCAAGGTATTTTGATTGAATTTGCTTTGTCAAAGAAATGTTACTCAAAGATTAAGAGAGCTTTAGTTCTGTGTTAGTTTGATAAAACTAAAAGAAAAAGAAAATTGATGAACATATGTAAGATTAGCTGTTATTTGCATTATTTCATGACAGAGAATTGGTACCTCAAAGCTCAAAGTGCTAAAATATGTAAGGCACATATATTACAATTGTCGATATTAAATTATATTTGTATGCAATGTCTAGTATTTTGTTGAAATATAAATTTGATTTGTTTTTTACTGCAAGCTTTGGTCACATTAATTTGTAGTTTATATTATTAACTATGACAATCTATTTTCACAGAAATCTTGTTTCCATGTTTTTATTCCACAAGATATTTTTCATAAAAGTTATTTTTAGATTTTTACTATGTTTTACTTACAGTTCTACGTATGGCTTTGGTTTACAAATTGTTCTGTCTCAAATAAATGTTTGGTAAATGTTTCAAACATGTCAATGTTTTTCTTTTTTAGGTACAGGTTCTCTTCTTTGTAAAGAGTTTGTTGACGGTTTTGTTACTAATCGCAAGTAATTATGGTAGTGTTATTATATTGATGAGCGCAATGGTTAGCATGTTCGATTTCGGATTAACAGGTCCATGGTTTGAATCCTGCTAGGGACTCGGCATCTTTGTCTGCAGTAAGGAACTGTTCCACAAGCAGTCAGATTTGAGTGCAATGCTACACTGAATTGGTCCGCTTGTTCCAGCCGATGCTCGCAGGATTAACTACAATGCATAGCCACAATGGTGTTGCTGGCTTTCTCCCTGCACTAATACTAGCAGCCGCGATATCATTGAAATACTCTTGAAAGTGGCCTAAACCCCAATTCACCTCACCTCATCTCATTCAAAACAATACACATGGGAATTATTTAAACAACGCCTGATCATTTCGTGTTAATTTTATACTAGCTGAATATTTGGTGGCTCCAAAGTGCTAGATCTTGAATGGTATAGATATCGTTGCCTGCCTTGGAATAGAGGAGGTGAATATACCTTGATTACAGGTTTTGTTACGAATGAATTTGGTACAGGAAAATTTCCCCAGTGAAACCAGCAAAATATAACAAGACAATTGTATATTAATTACAATTTAATCAATCAAATAATAAACAAAGTGTTTTGGTTACAATATCAAGCTAATACAAGCTATAATACAACATCAAATTAGTCACACTAATTAGCTAACTAAATATATTAACCAGTGTTTATGAATAGCACAGTTGATGAATGTAGAAAACAGTCAGTGGGTCTTGATAGGAATCCGGCTTGTAAAGTTATCCAAAAACAGTGGTATGGCAGATGATCGCAAAGTTGATTGTAAGAAGCAAGATGAGTAAGAGTTCTAATGCCGGCCTTTATATAGAATAGATACCTTCCAGAATGTTCTTTAAAGTTCCACGACAAACTCCAATCAGAAGTGTCCAACTCAAGCAATCAAGATCAACACGTTAGTATATATGGGGTGGTATTCCTTCCTCAGCAGGCCATCTGTTAGTGTTTTTTATAACCCTTTACTTTTTGGTGAAGATATGTTAAACGAGTAAACATAAACGATCAATTAATGTGGTAAACGTTCTTACTTGAAACACCAAGCATGACAAGTTTAAACGTTGTAAAACAATACAATTATGATATTTATTTATAAAATGCGACAATTTTTCACTTTTTCTCAGAAAGTTTGAAAATGCGGACTTATTGCTCTTTCTCTGTTTTTTTTCCATTCGATGATTTGTGATGAGCACAGATTTTTCAGAAGCAATTTAGGTAAGATAATAACCGTATTTCCTGTGCGCCTGCTGTGTGTTACCTTGATTGAGTTTTAAAATGAAATACACGCACTTAGTCTAACGGAGCCACTGCCCTTTTTCTCTCGGTTAAATACATGGGGTCTTCAATGTGGACGGCTTTCAAAAAACACTGTTGAGATACGACTCGTGGGATAACCAAACATACTTAGTGATTTCTTTGTACAATTAACTTGAATGAGAAGGGAACAATTATTCTGTTTTTAGTTATTGCCCTTGTTCTGATTTTTTTCTCTCATTTATGAAATCAATATGAATATATTTGTTCTTTATTATTATATATTCCATATACGTTAGTGGTCCGTTCCTGCGTAACGAAGTCGATAAAATATATCTAGTACACGTATGTGGTCTGTTAATGTGTAACAAAGATGTTCTTACTTGTCTTGATAATAGGACTTATTTACGTATGTGTTCTGTTACCATGCGATGAAGTCGTTCTAATGTAGTTAGTTTACGTTAGTGGTCTGTCACTGTGTGAGAAAGATGTTCTTACTTGTCATAATAGATCTTATTACGTATTTGGTGTGGTATTGTGTGATGACGATGCTAATTGTTTTGGATATTAGCGATAATTTCAACAGCACGACCAATACTTGTTCAAAGTGCTCACCCTGGCTTTACTGACATAGACAGCACCTGTTTGGAGAATTAGTTTGTCTTTTTTACCCCCGAAAAATGAATGGTATGATGGGCTATTTTCATGTTTTCAATGATAAATGAAAAACGGCCATATTAATGTTAGGACGTCGAAATTCTGTGTGAATTTTACATATTTAATAGTTAAAAGTCCTAATTAATACTACCAATCTATATTTACATCTGTGTCTGCTGTTAATAAGTTTCCAAAATTACGTTTGAGTCATTTACGCGCGTCATTATCCGGTTTTCGATCACAAATCGAGACATTAACTTATTTATTGCAACTATTCTGAACTTATAAGCACTAAGATGCAAATTTTTGGAAACAACAATCACTTCTCGATAAAATAACACCATTTATGAAGTTTGGCATATTTGACTCCAACAACATACTCAGTGGCCCTTTAAAGTAAGTTATCTACTCTTCGACTCTACTGTAAAAAACTATCGGATAACAACCCCTGCAACATAGCTTTTCTAATTCTAAAGATATGGGGCGCATATCTACAAAATATTAAGAATTTGAAATCCTTTCTGGGAAGATGTTATGAAGGCATGAACAACTATTGTAAATCATTTAAGGTTGAAATGCTTAATATTGATGATATTTTCGCAGAACCATTATGATTGAATCATAATTTTGAAAATCTTATTATTTCATAGGACATTGGATATACAAAGACCCAATGACAGTTAAAGATTTTTGTAATGTATATATAGTTATGCCTTTCGAAGAGATAAAGACGAAATATAACATTAAAGGGACAAATTAGATTATAATCATTTATTTCACAACTTACCAGATTTATAGAAAAATGTGCGAATCCAAAGACGTATGGTTTGGTTTGTTAAAGGCACAAGACTATTTTATGATAAACTGATTGCAAAGAAAGATAAGCATGAATTCTGTAAAAAGCGGGAATTGACATTTGATGACTGAATTTCACTGGCACAACAATTTTAATTCTTACAGATATGGTTGGAAGGATGTTAAACTTCTAGATTTTTGCAAGGGGAGAACTGTTGAGAATAAACCTTGTAATGAGGTTTCTGGAAGTATTTGTCATATTCGCGGGACCCTTGTGAAACCATACATTTCTGGAAATAACTTGAATTTTGGATTAATAACTTCTTATCATAGAATTTGAAAATATCCAAATTTTTAAGACACATCATTTTGTAATAAATCAAATCATCATATCTGCCAAAAATATTCAAATTAAATTTGATTCCAATATTTCAAGATTACAAAAAGTTTTAGAAAAGATATTCATTGTAGAAAAATATATTTCCAAAAGAAATGATAAATTGAACAAATTTAACAAAAAGTGGAAATCGCTCATCCCTGCTTTCAGCAATAATTAGTTTAATTAAGGAAGTCAACAACCCATGAATAAACAAATAGACAAACAGTAGGGAATCACTCTAGCATACCCCCAGACGTTGTAACAACAAGATAAGCTAATGGCCGTCTTAACGAGAAAGCATCAATAAGACAAATCAACACTTGGCGTGAATATACAAGGGGAGTGACGGGACACGGGTGAACTAAAAAAAGAGATCAATAAACAACAAGCACACAGTACTTTAGATGCTCCTAATCACTACTTGAGTGAGTAAATGAACAAGAACACTAGTTTAGGTATAGTAGAACTTATAAAATAATGGGAGGGAAGGCAAGGTCAAAAACTAAACTAAGTTCTAAAGGAAGTGATCACATACTCCAGAAAGGTACAGAGAAAAAATAAAGGAATATCAACCTCACCAATTTACTTCCAGCGTCCCAGGTCCACCCGTGACCTCACCCGGCAAGGACCAACTCAAGACCCCTTGTACCAGAACTTGGCCCGCTATTTATAGGCTCCGTTCGGACGTCGGAGAAAACCAGGCCGTGCTCCAAGAAAACATGGTAGCTTATCTTAAGGATATCGCGAAGCTGTGTTTCTTTGCGAAACTAAATTATCCCTAGCTCCATAAATATTTAAGTTATGGAGCCCTACAATGGCTTATTGTAAAGGGCGCAAACTCCTCTACAGGTAGATATAAATATATATAACATGAGCATTGGCATATTAATGCTACATGTAAAAAGGCTGATAAACGGAACATGACAATGACATTTGAACATATAAAAATAGCCACAGTCGGCAAATAAAGACATGAATGATAAAAATAGATACATGAATGTAAAGTACATATTTACATTATATGTACTTTCGATATATACAATAATCGGTGACATTTTACAAAAGTACATTAGAGGAGAGGCGGGCAAAAGGTTCCAGCTCGAACCGCGTGACAAGATGATCTAACTATCAGGAGGTATGTTAAAGACTCATATTCTAGTTGAGACTTTGGCCCTTTACTTATTGATGAGTAGTAAATATATAGCGTTTAGTTAAAAGTTCTCCTACGGTTTACAGGTCGAGGTCACATATCAAATGAATTTTCGGATAACAATAATACTGTATTCATTTGAAATGCTTCATTAGAAGGTAACGAGTCTGGAGGGGTATATTGCTCTCAGAGAACTCTTATATAGGTTCTTCACGACTAAAACACGTTTTTAGACATTAGAAAAGCTATTTACAAGTAGAAATCCAATACCAGTAACTTCATTTGCAAATATCGAGATTCATTAGACGGTGACTGAACCCAACCGTACCCCGGACATGTAGATCTCAAATAATCCGTATAAAATATTCGTATAAACCTAGGCAAACAAAATAAGATACATTTTGGCAAAATACAAGTGTGAATCATAAATCGTTTTCAAAACTTAGTAAAAAATAATAAGAGATACCGCTCAACTGCGTGAATAATACACATGCAAAGTTTCCGAAACATGAAAAGAATAGGGTTGCTCTAAATCTATCTGTGTACAGAGTACAAACCCACCCTGTTTCCATTGAAACAAACACAAATATGTAATATGAGAATATCAAAATACACTACTTTAGAAGGTAGGTAATTCACGTGTACAACTTTAGATCGAAAACAACAAACAGTTATCTGGTCCTAGAGCACTAATGAAGTGGCACCTGCAAAATGTATTTTCCCCCCCATATTTGTTCTTACACACATGCATACATCATTCTATTCACAGAGGGCGAAAAATCCTTGTGTTTTCTTTTATTTGTCACGAAGTGCGGTAAGTTCGGTGTGAAATAAGACATAATTCATTATTCGAAACATTCGCCATATACGACGTTTCAACAACACAAAAAACCCAACAGCTATTCTTATTCACGCCTGTGTCATCTCCCATCTTGATCAATGCATGTCTCTCATTGTATGCCAACTAAAACGTCTTAGCAACAATCCTTTCATCACATGATAACTATTCCGACGGATCTCAACATGCTAAAAGTTGAGGACAGAATCAAAATAAAATGTTAACCTCTGATGAAATTTGCAGGGACATGCAACAGAAGAGGTGGTCTTTTATCGTACTTTAAATGTCCAAGGCACATCGGCACCTTTTTACGTCCAGTGGTGCATTCACTACACAATCATTCTTTAGAAGGTGCAAGAGTCCTCTCAGAGAACTCTTGAATTGATTCTTCACGCCTAAAACACGTTTTTGAACATTAGAAAACCTATTTACAACTAGAAAAACAATACCAGTAACTTCATTTGCAAATATCGAGAGTCAATAGACGATGACTGAGCCCAACCGTACCCCGACACTGGTATTGGACATGTAGATCTCTAATAATCCTTATAAAATATTCGTATAATCCTAGACAAACCAAATATTGGATTCATTTTGGCATAATACAAATATAAACAAGTGTTTGCCACTAACATGGCAATGTCCCCCGCCGTTATGAGATATTTGGCATAATTAATATTACGTTAACAATGTATTACAGTGGTCAAAGTGTCATGGTGACCATGAAAATGAGGTCAGGGTCACCAATGTCGACTGGCGTCTGAGTCTTCCGCCATTGAAAGCTGTCAACAAATATGAACACTAGGTGCACGTTAACAATGTATTAGAAATTTGTCAAGGTATTGTGGTGACCTTGAAAATGACATCATGGTCACCAATGTCGACTGGCTTCTGAGTCTTCCCTCCATTGAAAGCTGTCACCAAATATGAACACTCTAGGTGCTAAGCTTCACAAGTTATCGCATTAACAAGAATCCGGACGGACGTAGTGTAGTGGTGACCTTGAAAATGACATCAAAGTCACCAAAGTCGACTGGCATCTGAGTCTTCCTCCATTGAAAGCTGTCACCAAATATGACCACTCTAGGTGCTAAGCTTCATGAGTTATGGCGTTGTGACCTTGAAAATGACGTCAAGGTCACCAAAGTCCACTGGCGTCTGAGTCTTCTTCCATTGAAAGCTGTCACCAAATATGAACACTCTAGGTGCTAAGCTTCATGAGTACGTACGTACAAACGCCGCTGAATTCATAGTCCCCCGTTCCGCGTTGCGGCGGGGGACAATCATAAATCGTTTCTAAAATCTAGTTAAAGATCATAAAAGATATCGCTTTACTACTTGAATAAAACACATGCAAAGTTTCCGAAAGATGAAAAGAATGGGGTTGCTCTAAATTTATCTATATGTCCAGAGTACAAACCCAACCTGTTTCCATGGAAACAAACACAAATAATTATGTAATATGAGAATATCAAAATACAACACTTTAGAAGGTAGGTAATTGAAATGTACAACTTTAGAACTAAATCAACAAACGGTTATTTAGTCATAGAGCACTAATCAAGTGGCACCTGCAAAATGTATTTTTTCCCATATTTGTTCTTCATGTTAACCTCTGCATCAACATTTATCAAATATACAACCAAATCATTAGTAAACAAACATACATATGTACATACCTTTATATTTACACACATGCATACATCTATTCACAGAAGGCGAAAAATCCTTGTGTTTTCTTTTATTTGTCACGAAGTGCGGTAAGTTCGGTGTGAAATAAGACATAATTCATTATTCGAAACATTCGCCATATACGACGTTTCAGCAACACAAAATCCCCAACAGCTATTCTTGTTCACGCCTGTGTCATCTCCCATCTTGATTAATGCATGTCTCTCATTGTATGCCAACTAAATCGTCTTATCACGAAATTGCGGAAGTCACGAATTATGCAGCAATACTTATTGAAACTTACAAAGAAATTTCATCACATCATAACTATCCCGACGGATCTCAACATGCTAAAAGTTGAGGACAGAATCAAAATTAAAATGTTACTCTCTGATGAAATTTGCAGGGACATGCGACAGAAGAGGTGGTCTTTTATCGTACTTTAAATGTCCAAGGCACATCGGCACCTTTTTACGTCCTGTGGTGCTTTCCTACCAGGCATTGCTTACGCATAAGGTTGGATATTGCAACTAAACACTGTATTAGAACAGATTGAATGTCCCCCTAATTCTCCTTTGTGTTTTACCTCTTCAATCTCTTGACCAGACATTAAAGCAGTAACTCCATATTCAATGAAGAAGGCGTTCCTCATTATTCATTATTCATGTCTTTTTCTCACTGGACCGCATGTTCATAATTAATACGCTCATCATAACTTCAGTTCGAAACTTTTAACCATAGCACCATTCTGACAAGGCTAATATACAAGAGGTCTCAAATACATGCAATTAACATTCAACTTTGCACCTCTCTTTGACAAACTCTCGACCATAGCAGTATCTCCACGTAACCATGCGTAATGTAAAGGAGTATTCTCATTCTTGTCCTTAACATTCACATCTGCACCTCTCTCTGCTAAACACTCGACCATAGCAACATCTCCATGTTTACATGCATAATGTAAAGGAGTTTTGTCACCCTTGTCCTTAACATTCACCTCTGCACCTCTCTGTGCTAAACTCTCGACCATAGCAGTATCTCCATGTTTACATGCGTAATGTAAAGGAGTTTTGTCACCCTTGTCCTTAACATTCACCTCTGCACCTCTCTTTAACAATCTCTCGACCATAGCAGTATCTCCACACAAACATGTGTAATGTAAAGGAGTTTTGTCATCGTAGTCCTTAACATTCACCTCTGCACCTCTCTGTACCAAACACTCGACCATAGCAGTATGACCACGTACACATGCGTAATGTAAAGGAGTTTTGTCATAATTGTCCATAACATTCACCTCTGCACCACTCTGTGCTAAACTCTCGACCATAGCAGTATGACCATGTTCACATGCATAATGTAAAGGAGTTTTGTCAACATTGTCCTTAACATTCACCTCTGCACCTGTCTGTGCTAAACTCTCGACCATAGCAGTATGACCATGTTCACATGCATAATGTAAAGGAGTTTTGTCACCCTTGTCCTTAAGATTCACCTTTGCACCTCTCTTTGCTAAACTCTCGACCATAGCAGTATGACCATGTTCACATGCATAATGTAAAGGAGTTTTGTAACCCTTGTCCATAACATTCACCTCTGCACCTCTCTGTGCTAAACTCTCGACCATAGCAGTATGACCATGTTCACATGCATATTGTAAAGGAGTTTTCTCATACTTGTCCTTAACATTCACCTTTGCACCTTTCTTTGACAAACTCTCGACCATAGCAGTATCTCGTCGTACAAATGTGTAATGTAAAAGAGTTTCCCTAAACTTGTCCCTTGTATTAACCTGGGCACCTATCTGTACCAAGTAATCAACAATGGCAGCATCATTCTGCTCACATGCAAAATGTAAAGGAGTTTTGTCATCCTTGTCCTCAACATTCACCTCTGCACCGCTTTGTACCAAATACTTACCCACAGCCATTTGACCATGTTCACATGCATAATGTAAAGGAGTTTTCCTGAACATGTCCCTTACATTCACTTTCGCACCTCTCTGTACCAAGCACTCAACCATAGCAACATCACTCTGCACACAAGCATTATGTAAAGGGGTTTTCTTATCCTTGTCAATGATATTCACTTTTGCACCTGCCTTGGCCAAACTCTCAACCAAGGCGACATCACCACGTTCACAAGCTTTTTGTATAAGCGTTCCACTATGATTGTGTTTTTCATTTTCTTCTGCATCAGTCAGAACTAAATACCCCAAACCACCAGTGACTCCAACTTCACAAGCCGAATGTGAAAGATTGTTACTTGTACTGTCCTTCACAGCAGTATTACCTAGTCTTGACTGGACACACAAATTCAGCTTAGCAAACAACACTCTGTGATTCAATTGGTTTGCAACCTGAAACAGTTTACATAAAGTGTACATGTCACATGATCCAAGTATAGCCTCAGACACATCTTCAATTCCTCTTTCGGTTACTACAACAAGAGAAGATACTATGCTGTCATCCACATAAGACAATGAAAATCCAGCTTCTATCAAACATTGAACAATGTAGTATCTATTTTGTTTCCATCTTTCTGCACTGTCAGGCTTTGAAAGCATTTTTGCAAGCTCTTTTACAGCAACAAAAAGGGGCTGACCAAGCTGGCTATCTCTATGTGCAAACAGAGGACATAAGTATTTAACAGACTCAATATCTCCCTTTCTAATGGCTATATCGAAAACACTTTCACATGAAGAGAACGTCAGTAGAACATTCTCATCTGCTAAAATTTCAACCTTATGATAACTTTCTGTTGAGGACTGTGCAGCCCTATGAAGAGGAGTATAACCATCATTGTCAACTGCATGCTTTTCGACCTTTTGTTGGATCAGATACACTACTGAGTCTCTGGAACCATATAAAGCAGCTAGGTGCAGAGGACCCTGACCCGATTCATTCGTACAGTGTATATTACCACCACATTTCACAAGATATTTTAAAATCTGAATATCATGGCAACCGGCAGCCAATAGTACACAGCAATCTGTAAAACAGTTCTCTCCCATGGTATTCAACAATTCCAATATTTCAAGGAACTTTGTATGTTCCAGAGACACTGGTATCCATGATGGTTTTGTGTTATGACACATGATAAGCAACCGTCTGCAGAATTCTTTCAATTGCACGAATCTTTTATCACTTGCCATAGACAGTAGCAGAAGTTTGATACATTCAAAATGTCCAACTTCTAGACTTAAAGTCAGAAGGTTCAACAAACAATCAGCATCTTCCTGTGAGATGACCCCTGCAGCAAATTCAACTAGAATTTCATTGATGCTTGGCGCAACACAAACTGCTTTGAAACAATCAAATGTAATCTTTGCTCCAAGCTCAATTAATTCATCAGCAAGTTCGTTATTCTTCATGTAAAACGCACAGGCAAGTGTTTTGTTTGCATGATGGGAAAACAATACCTCACAATGTTTCATTCCTTTAAGGAGACGGATGGCGAAACGATCTGCTCCATTCAAAACAAAACATGCAGGTATTGAGTCAATGGATAAAACGTTGACGTATTGGCGGTGAAAGGTATGCTGCATTGTAGGTTGATTCAGACATCTGTTCAACAAGAAGTTTATAGTGGTATCTGTGAGATATTGATGCACACCACAACTTTGTATTTCTCTGTTACATACTGCTAGTTCCTTTCTATTGTTAGCATTTAAAGAACCGTCCATGTACATGAGGAAATCCAAGTCTTTGAAAGCTTGATGTGTGAAAACTAATGTCTTATTTGATGACAACACATCTTTGATCAAACGTGAAGCGAGTTTGTCAAAATCTTTCTTTGACACAACGACTTCAATATCCAGGCATAGTCCTTTATCAGTTCTGACATATTCCAGAAGCATCCGCGTTGAACACATTTCAAGTGCTTCAGCAAAATGATCTTTACAGAATGCCATAAACAAAGCATCTTGGATTGAGTTATGCTTGAAGAGGAAGCAGTGTGAATCAGTGTCAAAGATGAGGAACGTTTGACAGAGACTCTCAGCTGCGTTCAAAAGACAATCAAGAGCTGGTCTGACTGTAAACACACGAGAAAGTTTTGCCTGGATTGCCTTGTCTTCGCTGGTTTGTTGAATTACATCAAAGACTCGTTTTGGAAGATGATTATCATAAAACATAACCAAAAGCAAAACAAAAAAGCCTTCAGGGTAATTTTTTTCGATACTTGATAGAGTATCCGCTAAATATTTGAGAGATTTTCTGAAGTCCATGATGTTGTACCGTCTTCTCACATTTGATGTAAACAGATAGCAACAAAGTGGAAAGGACACAAGGTCTTTGCACTGTACGACGTTTCTTTTCTCTTCCTCACTCATTATCGCTTTCCTACTTTTCAGTGCCAGATGAAGATCAAGCATTTCAAGTCTTTCCTCCTCACTTAGATCGTCAGAAGAAAAGTTTACTGGTTTACATCTCCAGAAGAGTTCAATGGCCCAGAACTGTTCTTTGTATTGAAGGTATATGTTGGTTCTTAAAGAAAAAATTACACAAACAGTTCCTGCCTCAATCAGAGGAAGCATCATGGGGAACTTCTGCTCCCATCTTGTCTTCAGATCCTCCACCAGGTTGGTCCTTCCAAAGGCATCATCAATGAGAATGACGTATCTGGTCTTCCTTTGTGTAGAAAAATGATCCCACTGCTGGGGGTCAGTGATCATCAGTGGATGCCAGATGTTCGAGTCTGACATCAACTTGAGGAGATACAGGCCAGCTGTCGTCTTCCCTTCTCCAGGACCTCCTGTCAGCAGCAGCAGACCCCAGTCCTTCAACGTCTTCTCACACTCCTTTATCTTCTCTGTCCTCACACATAATTTTTTTTTAAAGTCCCTTTCCAATCTCAACTGACTTTGCTCTGGAAAAACAGTAGTTGATCCAAATAACAAACAGAAGATAAGACAAAGGCATCATTTTCAATTAATCTCGTTTCATCTGTTTAACTGCAATTCATCTAAAATTCTTTTTAAATATATAAATTTTATAAATATTTTAATTGTTTGTACATTGAATCTTTAATCAAGGATGCGTATGTATTATGAGATTATTCTCGACTTAATTATTTTTTTAAAAATCACTAAAGACACTTAGAATTAGCAAATGTTGCAAAATTACAGATTTGGTTAGATAATGGCATGCATGTATCTGACAGCAAATAGTATGATTGACCAAACTCACCCTGTATTGGCTTCAAGGGATCATAACCACCTATCACTGAAAAATAGATTTTCAGATGAGACTTTAATTTAGTCACTTCCAAAGGTATGAAACAACAAGTAGTTCACAGAGAATTATCATTTTTAACATTATGTTTAGATACTTTTACTTAATAACTAGATATAGAAGAAAAGATGCGGATTTAACAAATTTGTCATGCCTTTATACAACAATATTATATACTCAGAAAAAAGTTATCTTGGCAAAATGTCTTATACGTGAACAAATACCAATGGGGGTTAGGGGGTGGATGTCGTGATAGCGCAGTGGTTAGCACGTTTGGCTTCAGATCAAGAGGTCCGCGGTTCAAATTCTGCCAGGGGCTCGGCAACTTTGTCTGCAGTAGAGAACTGTTGTACACTGAATTTCAGCACAGTACCACCAATGCTTCGCTAGTTTCATCCGATGCTCGCAGGTTTCACCGCAATGCATAGCCACACTGGTGTTGCGGACTTAGTACTAGCAGTCGTGCTATAAGTGAAATATTCTTGAAAGTCGTGTTAATCCCCATTTCACCTCACCTCACCTCACCAAGTGAGGTAACATTAGCTTCTATATACATCAATGAATAGCTTATGTTCCATTCATCAATTCCATTTGCCGTCATGCTTAGATTGTGTAATGTGAAGAAGGAGAAGACATATCAAAGAGGATGTCATCTTCCCACGGCAAGGTGAAAATGTATCGAGATGAACGGTAACAAAACCTGTGATACGAAGCAGCGACACCTAACGTCATCACGAGTTACCGCCCTTACCGCAAGTGAAATCGCCGTTTACATTCGAAACCTAGGCCCAGCCTGGAGACCTTAGATAAAGGAAATCCAAGCGCAATTTTCATATGATACTTTAGTCAGATGGATTATATGTAGGAATTCACTGACAACACTAAGAATTAAATTTTAACATTTAAATAACAATTAGAATCTTATTATTCCTCAAGTAACTTATGCTTTTTTCTCCTTCTGTAAATGATTCTTATTCAAGGCATTTTTTTCGTCATAAGCAGTGAGCGGTTCAGCAGTCTAATTATATTTTACTGAATTATGCATGTAGTGCCGTGTTGATAATTTCGAAGCTAACCTAGTCGGCATTTAATTTTCACACATTCCATCTTTCGATGTTCAGAATTTGAGTAAATCACATTGTTGTCTCCAACAGTAGTTCACAAAACGATGTCGCAATTTCACAAGGTGTGATAACGAATATTTCGCGATAATTTTGTTTGAAAACGAATACATTGATATGAGAAACATTCAAAATTGAAATAGTGATTATGAAAATCTTAAAATTTTCATTCAATAATTTCGTATTCACATTACTTTTAAACTTTACAAACGTTACAGTAAATATCGATCAACCACAAATGTGATAGATCTACCCTGTATCCATATAAATATATGCTTGAAATTACAACTGAAATTAATGTTTTGAAAAGCTTTTTCTTCAAACGCAACAGGTCACTACCGCTATCTTTGCCGTTGACATTTGAAGTTCGTTTTGAAAGCCGCCTTCTGATTGGCCTATCAGAAAGACCTGCAGTGGGCTTAACTCTTAGCACAGAAAATGTGGGCCATGATGTCAAGGGCGAAGAGTTCGAAATCTTTTCGTTTCGGCCTTGACGTTGTGAAGATGAGAGGATGCTTTAGTTTTTAAGATGGGAAAGATTATTATCTATTCATAGGAGAATTTGTCAATCAGACAATACAAAAACAAATGCCCAAAATGGTCATGTGGTATGAGAGTCCATCTTAAAACACACTTCTGTATCTCACCTTGATTGATGTGGACACCTTCGTTTCCAAGTAAGTTGATGGTCGTGCTTGAATTTTGAAACTTACTGGATTTAGCTCTTGGCTGAAGGACTGACACGCCAATGCCATTGTCTGTATTTGCAATGGAAGGAGACTGTTGTTGCAAAGACCCTGATTCCAAACAGCTGATCCCACCTGACGGGTTGTCTATATTCTTATTTGATTGTCCAAACACTCCAGTGGTTCCTCTCCTGTTTGTTGATGTTGATATTTGATGGAATGCTGAATCTACTGCATTTGGCAAAAACACAGACCGACATTGAGGTAATGATCCTTCATTATCTACGCTATCATCCTTTTTCTCTTTCAGTTCATCAGGTCTTTGGTCTCCTTTTCTTTTATCATCTTGCTTGTGTCTTTCAACAAGATCCAGGGATGGATCACGTGGCAATGTCTTCTCCTTGTGAATGTGTGGATGGCAATCTTCCCTGTTCGATGAATGTTTCATCTCTTCACCAGAAATTGCTATTGCTATTGAAAGTAAAAGAAAAATTTAGCATGGCTCATGACTCACAGAATCAATAATCTAAAATATATGAAATATAGATAATGATAAGAATATTCCCATTCCTCCATCAATAGAGTTTAGGTATGTATGTGACAAAACTAAGAGCCCAAATATCCTATGCCCTGAATTAAGATCAAACCGTCCTTCTTAAGATAACTCCTTATCTTTATCATATCATATGTAATCAAAAACGGCTATATTTCGTCGAAATTCGGCCTCTTGTTTACATGATTACCCTTTCAATAAATTTCAGCTAGGGACTTATGGTAACATAATACCTGAATTTTGTAGTTGACTGGTTTGAGCTCCTGGCTGCAGTATTGAGTTGGACGGTCTTCTCTCAACTGTTCCTTCAACTTGAATCTGGACACATGATTGCCGGTGATGTGCTGTCATTTCTTCCTTTTTATGTGCTGGTATTTGACTTTGGGTCTGAACAACAGTAACGCCCTTTCCTTGTCCTGGTACCGCTTTGCCGGGAGTTCTTGATCCATTTGATGATTCATCCAAAAGCAGTTCTGATGTGGGTGAATATCTTATGTTCACGGCAATGCCATGGTCTGAATGTTCAGTGGAAGGTGACTGTTGTTGCAACGACTCTGATTCAAAACAGCTGATCCCACCTGACAGATTATCTATATTCTTATTTGACTGATCAGACACTCCAGTGATTCCACTGCTGTTTGTTGACGCTGATGTCTGATGGAATGCTGTATCTACTGGAGACCGGAATTCATGCACCGATCCTTCAACACCTACGCTGTCATCCTTGTTCTCTTTCATTTCATCTTTGTGTCTTTCATCTTGCTTGTGCCTATCAACAACATCCTGAGATGGATCAAATGGCAGTGTCTGCTCCTTCTCCTTGTGAATGTGTGAATTCCCATCTTTCCACTCAGATGAATGTGTCACCACTTCACAGGACATTTTTAATTGTTCTTTATCTATTTCATTGCCATTATCTTCGTCGTCATCTGCTTCAAAATCATCACAAAGCATCTTGAGATCTTGGTTTTGAAATGGAACCAAAACAAAGTTTCAGCTATTTAGATCTTATCTCAGTAAGAAGATTTTTGTGGCAAAATTAACTAATACATAAAAATCTTTTGAATTTTCTAGCTGAAGTACTTGAAATGGTTTTATATTGACTTGGGCAATCAAAACTAAAATATTCAAATTGATCAAATTGCAATAGTTAGAAGAATCACATAAATATCTAACAAAAACGTTATATTTGTTTTATATGTAATTATCGGTCCCATCAATGAACTATCTTTGTTATTAATGTCTTTGGAGATGACATATATTCCTTGTTGGCAAAAATGGTTGGCATTTATAATTATATTTCACTCTGAATTATAAATCTCATAAAATAATCAAATATATGTTCATGTCAGGATTCACGTTTTGTTTTACTTTCTTAGGAAATTTGTATGCATATCCTTGCAAAAATACGTACTCAAATTATATTTTAAAAAGCACCTAAATCAATTGGTTTATTTGGAAAATTATATTTGTCATCATACTAGATTTACTTGGAATATTTTATGTGACAATGAAATCAACAAATTGTGAAACTGTGTACTAATATATTGCACATATTTTAATATTAGAAACTTCACAGTTCACAGTTTTTTCAGTAATCTGCAACAGAACATAACCACGAATGAATCTATAGTTGTCCAAATCAATGATAGCCGAGACGGAGCCTGTATGCGGTTTTGAAGATATTCGAGTTTATTAAAAGACAAACCATAATGTCACAGTTATCATACGATACATCTATACTTTAAGTTATGATTTACCAAAAATTTTGAAGCAATAATGAAAACTGAAAAAGCGAAGGGATATTGAAGTGACAACATAATCTCTGAATTTCACGCTTTCAAATAAATGAAACCGACATCACCTCAGTAATCGTCGTCGTTTCATAAACATCTGAATGTCAAACAAAGATATTTTTGATCGAAAAAACACACGCAAAACTGTTGTATGTTTGGTCCAGTCTGAAGTCATGATGCTTGAAAATGCGGAAAACGAAGCTTTAGAGCGACATGTTACGGCGAAAACCACCTCATGTCTTCCGGGTTCGTGGTGCATGTTCATGGGGACTAAGCCTCGTTTTGGGTAGCTCGTGAATATTCATGACGAGGCCTGTAATGAACTGATAAGCATCAAGATGACAATTCTAGGAATAGCCACTACTTCCCGATCAAATTAAACTGCTTATAAATTTAATACGTTTGAACCCAACAATTAATATTATCTGTGCCCCTTTAAAAGTGTGAAATTCAAGGACACTCCCCAATCAACACCAACAATTACCTCCATACACACACACACTCTGTTAAAATTTTTAAAATTAACTTTATTCAGCACTTTCTAAATGTGATGTTATATTGATAAACGACTTTGTTAACACAATGTGGAACAGCCGATCTTAATGTATTGCTAGATTTACCTTGTGTAATCTTACAAGGTCTTACGGCATTGATGATTGATTTCTCCCCAGACCAATTCTCACTATTTAATCTACATCTGAGCATACATTAGCCCATCAGCAATCTCAGTGTCATGAAAGTGTGACTTACCGTTGATGAATTTCAAGTTTTTCGGCAAATATTGTTCTTTTTTTGTGTACCTGTTTCTTTTAGCCACGGAAAAAACACGGGTATACAAATATGTAAGCTGCGATTGTTTGAACCGATCCAATGGCTTGTTCTCGGCGACCAAGAACAGGGAATACAAAGGAAATGTATCTGTGCGTGAGATAGAATTGACCCCTCCGCACAGAGCACGTAGCCACGCCCCCTCAGAGGTCAGGAACCCAAAAGCACTTCCTTAGACAAACATTGACCAAAATGGCGGCACCTTCGATGTTTCTTTGAAAAGTAAAAAGAAGGGGTTTAAGTACTTTAGCGAGAGTTTTTTTCACTCAGTAAGTACGTTCAGGAGCCAAGAAACCGAGGAATGCATTCTGTGAGTGCGCGGTGCTACAGGAGTCAACGGAAGACTGAAGTTCCACATATACTCAACATGGACGTCAAACCATCTGAGATATCCTATGCACACTGTTCTTGTCAAGCCGCTGGGTAAGAAGATTTATTTTATTTCAATGTGTTTTCAGCCGCATCTAAGTAATTCAATCTACTGCAGTAATTATTGTCTCGGTATCATATCTCCATTATTGAACAGTACCCAGGTAGGGTATCTTCACGTCTGTGGAAATAAGCTCGGATACAAATACACGAATCTTAAATAACTGATTGGGGAACATTTTATATATATATTGCGTTTGGCGGTTACTTTTTATATCAATGATCATTTTGATTTTTTTTATGAGCAAATTAACTCGGCCATAACACCCTCGTGTTACCTGTTTCCGTGGTATTGATAAATTCACTTCTATACGAGTGTAATCGCCGATTCTGACAAACATCCTGATAATCATAAATAACATATTTCCCCACCCTTTAATGTCAAATAAACAGTTCTTTAATTATTTGGTTAAATCTTTTTAACATTTTGCAAACATATGCCAATATTTACTAATTTACATGGGGTCTTTGTTTCCATGGTATTTCTATAAAATATGGCAAAGCAACCCCTGCCACAGCTTAAAATTTTACTGTTTTTCTAACATACTTTGCAATACTTTTATAATGAACAGTAAGGTGATTCAGGATAATAATTATACATGTTTTTCTCTTATAATAAATCAAATCAGTAATTAATGGGAAACTTCTTGGAAATAATTATGATATGGATGCATAATAAAATAATCAATGAATGAATTTTTTTTGACAGTGTGGTTGGATCTTGCTCTCACATAGTGGGACTGATCATAGCTCTACAACAGTGGCAGCTGATGGGTTTCACAGAGGTACCATCTCAACTTTCCTGTGCCTCCCTACCCGAGCAGTGGAGCGTGCCCAGGGGTCGCAAGATTCAGCCAGTTGATGTTCCTCACCTCATCTTTGTCAACCCAAAACCAGACCGGAAGAAAAGACCAATACAGAACACGCTCACAGATTGCAGGTATGAAATTTATTTTATTTACATGTTTGAAGTTTTTGTACAGTTTTATAAGATCTTGTTCAGTTTGATAGGACTACTGAAATGGACACAAGACAAAATGAATTCGAAACACCTGACAGACTCTCTCATGGTTGGCATTTACAATATTACAAATAATTTGGTCATATCCAATTTTATCACATTTGCTTACTTGAGTTGAAGGAAATGAACACAAAGAGTTTTTTCTAACATCTAATAATTTGTCCAATGTAATTCAAAGTACTTGCAAATTTGAAATTTACATTTAAAAGCTACAGGGTTTGGGCTGATATTTTGTAAATGCTGGAAAATCTGTATCTAGTACAGAAATATTATCAAATTTCTTTGATTAGGAAAATAAAAGTGAAAAAGGAGGACCTGGAACACCTTCAGGCCCTGAAGAACTGCCCCCTAGCCTACCTGGTGTCCAGTCCGCAAACAACTCTGGACACTCATGTTGGACCTGTACCCTTGGGTAGCGGGTTATCAACACATGTAAGTACTTTGATCAATCAGACTTTAAAAACATTCTTACTTTCTTTTTATACAAGGTGGCATGAAATTTGTGAGGAAGGAACAAACAAACCATATTTAATCAACTGATGACATCAATGATAAAGGTATACGGCCACTAAGAATCTTGAAGCTTTTAATTTTCCTGATTGACCGCTCCACATGAACTCGATGTTTCGCAATTTTCTGTTTTAAAAATACATCATGTTGATTCATTTGAACTCCATATTTTGCCTAGCAGTTAAACATAGTTATAAATAACAGTTCAATTTTTAAAATTTATGATCGGAACCTGACAATGACTGTTGCGAATGACTCAAACATAATCTTAGATACTTATATACATCAACACAAAGACAAACATGGGTCGGTAGTCTTAAGTGTGTCATTTAACTACTATACATTTAAATGGAGCATAGAATTTTTACCTCATAACATTTAAACGGCCATTTTACGACTGCCAAAGATTCAATTTATGTAATATAATTTTGGCATTTTAAAGATGAAAATGCAATTTAAGCGAGGTTATTTGAACTCAGCTCAAGGCATTTGGTATTTTGCCTCTTATTTTGGACACATAAAAAATAAATAAACGTAATCGGTATCACTTATATGGTATTACATAGGACAATCATCTAGCACTGTAGAAATGAACACAACACTCTACTGAGGTTCCACTCTCTTTGGATTAATAACTGATTTTCAAAAGCTTTGTATTTTGTAACCCAAAATCATTTTGCCATATAATTACTTTAAGTGAACCTAAAATTTTCTGAACAAAATCCTGCTAATATTTTTTCTTACAAAGTTTTTTTGCTTTCAAAATGATATGTGTAATTTAGAAGTTTTTTTATTTTTTCAGTGATTCATTTTGATACAGATTGAAACTGAACGTCAATCCTTCCAGTCATTAATATGTTTTGTAACACATAAAACACGAATGAACGGTAGGTCTAATGAGATCTACACCTCTTGGGAAGCTATTTCCTTTGAAGGAATTTATTTAGGATTTATTTGAAGGATATTCATTGTATGTCATAATCATCTCATAACAAACCTTGAGATGTCCAATTTACGCACATACTGTTATGTACATGACATAACCAAAATGACAGGTATCATTTACTAGAATAATAGTTATATAACCTTCCAAACACTATCGACTGAAAATCTATCCTCTACCTGCTTTAGATTAGTTTACAATTTATTATTATTCCTTAATAACGATAATTAACTACTCCATTGATAAGAAATAAAAAAAAAGTCATTTTCTTACACTTGTAGTAATCTTCAATAAAATGACACCATTCATTAAGTTAAGCGTATGTGATTCTAACAACTCACGCATATAAATAGAAATCCCAATTAAATTGTAACTAGAGCTTAGTGTAAGTCATCATTTTTAATTTTTAACTAGAGAGAATCCAATTTTACTGTATAAAATCAACTAAGAAAACAGTTTTTTCAGATAAAAGACTTAAGGGCAACTAGATTCATTTACAAACATTTCATTCACAAAATTACATAAAACAGCGAAATCATGTACAACATCCTAACAATAATTGCAGGTGAAAATTTAGTCAGTAAATATATAACTTAGTGTATACGTATGCAGGTGTTTTCTGTTAAAAGGTTTGTTATTAACCAATACAAATTTATCATGTTAAACATGTCCGACAATTGAATTTCAATTGTGTACCAGAAATTTAAAGTACTTGAATGCCTTAATTATGTTTATCGTATTTAGCACGGTGGAAAAAAAGACAGCATGTGATATCGATCGGCTGATAATTTCGTTTGAAAGGGATCATTGAAGTGAAAACAAAAATCTCGTTGATCAGGGCCATCACGAGTTCCTTTCTCCGGTCAATCAAGATCAAATTCCACATATAGGAAAAATTATACCTTGATAAATTAGCAACACGGTTAGTTTGCGGTTTATGGACGTCTATATACCTATTCTTTTTAGGATATATTTCAATGCTGAGACGGAGAAAGAATCGAGATCTTCTTTGAACTTTGCCTACTCGCTCAAACCTATATTTATTAGTCTTTTTCTTTTTCTGAACTGGACTAACAAAACCGTTCATGCTTGTCAATGTTACATGCTGGTTGGTTTAGAATTTACAACTAGAGCGCACGCTCGGTAAAATAAAACAAGAATGAGAAGTGAAGCCATTAAACGAGCATAACAAGCATTTCTGCGGCATTACAGGGCATTGGTGATTAGTTTAATCATGAAACATTTGTAAATGTGTGGATACTCTACCAATACATATCATTATTTTCATAATGTTGTAAAATAGATTAAAGCAAAAACAATGTTTTGCATGTCATTTCACCCATAACAACATATGGCAGACCGTTGCTGATAGGCTAGCGTCTTTAACGGCCAAAAACTGGGTTTCGGACCGGTGAATGGTTACATCTGAGAATACATTAGCCCTTCAGCAACCACAGTGTCAATAGTTTTTTTACTTACCGTTGATAGATTGTAAGTTTTCTTCCCCGTAGATCTGTTTCGTTTTGACACGGTAAACCCACAGGTATATGAATAGTTAAGTGAGCCGATCCTTGGCTTTGTTGTGGCGACGGAGAACAGGTAATTCAAAAGACGATATGTGATTAGAAGGATTGATAATCGCAATGCAAGTTACACAAACTATCTACAAAAGTTATGTCCCTTCAGTTTATGTCATTGCATAGTTGACTGTGGAGACAGGCATGATCTTATTCAAGTTCGTTCTACGTCTGTTAGCAATATGTAGGAAATAATTCTTTGTGTGCATATATGTATAGTTTTTTTAAAGTACCGTTAATCATTTATTCACTTAAACTGATCTTATCATACCGACTTTATAATACTACTAATGTCATTGAAATTCAAAGTTTGTATAACTATTATTTGAATAATACTCCTGACATGATTAAGAACATGTTGCATTATGAATTAAAACAGCTTGCAAGGGTCAACACAAAAGGGACAAAGAGTAGAAGTTTAAGGTTGCAAACTTTATAAATGGCGGCTTTTTTTATCGAGAGAAGGGGGCTGAAAATTTATATGAGAATGCTTATCATTTAAACGTAGTGACAATAAACAGTTCAAACTTGTGATTTATGATCAAAAAGCGGCCAATGACGGGCGCCCATGACTCAAACATAATTTTGACAACACAAATACAAATATGGGTCGGTGGTGTTAAGTGCAATCTCCAACTAACATACATGTAAATAGGGCATAGAATTTAGAGTTCATAAAATTTGAACGGCCATTTTACGATTGCCATCTATACAAGTTAATATATCATAATTTTGGCATATTAAAGATGAAGATGCAATTATATCGAGGCAATTGAACTTAGCCCAAGACATGTGTTATTTTGCCTCTAATTTTGGTCACATATAAATTATGAAATGTACTCTGTATCACTTAAATGGTATTACATAGGACAATCATCTAGCACTGTCAAAACGAACACAACACTCAACTGACGTTCCACTCTCTTTGGATATATAACAATCAATTTATTTTAATACAAAGTGTTTTTTCCAAATAAGTTTGATCATACATTTCAAACATATAAATGTTTTTGAGACTTTGCTGTTAAACGCTACGGTTTTGCTATAATGTTGAATGGGTTCAACACAGAAAGTCGACCATAAGTTGTCAATAAGTCAACTTACATTTAGGAACAATTGTAAAATTGAAAACGATAGTGTTATCTTCATGATACATATAGTTTTATTAACAAAGTGTGTTTTAGTATCATTAACATCATATATTATAAATATGCTTTTATTCCCAATATTTAAGAGTAATTCTACGGAAACACACGAGCGTAGTAGACCTACATTTTATAATATCATTTACAATATACCAAAGCGAAGGTCACAGTGTCAGCTATATCAAATTATTGTTGTGAACGTCCTTGAAACATTCCTTAATAAAATAACTTTTTAAAAATGACTTATGCGTCTACTGAAAGTCTGTCACAATTTTCTATCTGATATGCAGTTCAGGAGCAGATATTTTAGTTAATTCATTGTTCTGTGATAATTTCAAATGTTTATGATTCACTTGCAACGTCGCTACAACTGGGCAAGTTACTCTAGCTACGTTCTTAAAAAACAGCAACCTTTGATGTAACAGACAAACAACTATAAATACTTTTAGATAAAACTAAATTGATCCTTCAATCTTTCTAAATGAAGCCCTTGGTGCAACCATCAACCAACTTACTTACAGAAGAGACCTGTTATCATCATAGCAGTTACATAAGACATTTATTAACATATACTACTCATGATTCACACATATTTAATCAGATTCTTCTACAGATCCAGTTACAGATCAAGTGCGGCATTTAATGTCCCATCATTACAAGTGTTTGAGGCGTACAGACCAACAATCATCTATCTGTATTTACTGCAGATTTAACTGTCATTCTCAAAGCATTGACTGGGGTAAAAACAAAACTGTTTTCTACATTCATCAACTGTGTGATTCATAAGGACTGGTGAATATATTTAGTTAGCTAATTAGTGTGGCTCATTTGATATTGTATTATAGCTTGCATTAGCTTGATATTGTAACCTTAAACACTTTGTTTATATTTTGATTGATTAAATTGTAATTATATACAATTGTCTTGTTATATTTTGCTGGTTTGACTGGGATCATTTTCCTATTCCAAATTAATTCGTAACAAAATTAACATAAGATCTGATCACCTTGCTAAGTCTGCACTTTCGAGAACCCGGTTTATATTGATGACTTATTGTCCAACTCCAAAAGATATTTACTCAGTCATGATCTGGCAATTTTGGTAAACTCATTGGTACAGTGTCACTACTGCCAGACACATCTACCACGCGTGTCCTAAAGTGGCAAACCATGTTAAGATTCGCTGGCAATTCGCTACAATTGTTTGTTCAAAGCACGGGAAAGTTATCTCGCACATCTTTGCATATTAACCCTTTGTTTTCAACTGAATTATGTTTTTGTGGTTGGCGAGTATAGGTCAGGTTTTTGGCCAAACGTCCCCCTGAAGATACCCAAATGTACCTTAAAACTGCGTTGTCATTTTGTTCCGCCAGTTCGGCTTAGCTGCTATCGGTATTCTTAGACGAATCAGAGATTAAAAAAACCCCTAAGAACTCATCATAAATTTCAGGCACAACAAACACATTACCAGCGCTGTCTGTATTATAAGTTCCAACGTTGAGAATTTAGAGGAATACAAGTACCTTGGCACAATAAGAGATAGTACATTAAATTGGAATGCGAATAGTTATGCAGTTTTCAAAAAATGTCAACAAAGATTACATTTCATGCGCAAGCTACAATCTTTTAATGTGTAACGTGTACTATCACTCTTTTATCATTGTTTCGTTGAAAGAATATTAACGTTATATTTCCATTGTTGGTATGGTTCCTCATCTATTGTTAACAAATCTCGCTTAGCAAAAGTTGTTCAAATTGCTGGGAAAATTGTCGGAGTTTCTTTTACAAATTTATCGTATTTTTATAAAAAAAAAAGAGTTTTGAAATTACACCTAAAGTCTGTGTCAGATTCGGATCATGTTTTATACGGGGAGTTTGTTAAGCCTCTTTCAGGCAAATGATATTCATTACTCCGTTATAAAACCAATAAAGGTAAAACTACATTCACTCCTCTCACGTTCGTCTGATAAATGATCTTTGAATTAAAAGAATGTGTTTGTTTATGTATCACATGTAACCTGCGTTGCCTTTCCGGTATGTTCAAGTTCTATAATGATACACACACAAATATTAATAAAATCGTGTACATCATTATCAAGTGTAATATAGATATTTCCAAAAAGTTTATATATTGGCTGTTGGTACTGAAAAAGTATTGACGTTAGTGAAATATTCATTTGAATATTTATTTTTCTAAAAATAAGAGACTGCATTGTGTGATCCTTGATTTATAAATATATATTCAACGATTTCATCTTCGGCAAATATGTAAATAATTGGATAAATTACCCTCCGAAAATTTTTGACGCACTTGCATTCAGTTTTGTTTGGAAAACTGTCTCCTGGCTAAAATCAGTTGTAAAATGTATATCAAAAGATATCTTTCAGCAAACATGGATTTCAACAATTGAAACCTTTTCAAAAGCAACTGCTTATCGTATATTTAAAAATCCCTCTCTAAACAATGAAAAATATCTTAATTCCCTACATTTGATAAATCTTTTAGATTCGGAACTTCTAACCATTTTCTCCTTATCCAGACAGATAGATGGTGACGAATCCCTGTAAATGATAAGAAATGTACACTTTGTAATTGAAATGATATCGGTGATGAATTTCATTTTTTACTTTTATGTCAGAGATTAGAATTTGAAAGAGAAAAATACATTCACAAATGTTATTATATCAGACCAAATGTGTTCAAAATGAACATCCTTCTTAATACCAATAAGGTGAGCACTTTAAGAAAACTCTCAATGTTTTGTAAAATTATTATAATAATAATTCATATAAATAGCGCCTAGTACCATCACAATTGTTGCTCACCGGCGCTGTCTTTATACAAGAGATATTGTCCATAACCTTCAAATAGAGCTCTATAAAATCAACTCAATGCATATAATATTTGTATTGTATTGTATGTTGTATATATGTTATTGTACCTCTTATCCTGCTGTCTGCAGCTGAGTGTAATAAAGAAAAGGTGGTGTCTTATTCATTTAGCTACATGAACGACTGACTATGCAGTTGAATACACAGGTAGATTAACCTATATACGCCACAACTGACAAAGAAATGTAATGGATATAGGGTGTGTGTGAGAAGTATTGAATTCAGTTGTAAAGATGTAGGTCACATTTTCAACCTGGTTTAGCAAGTCGAATGTGCAAACCGAAAAGATTTATGACTATTTACAATTGAAGGCAAAATCCCATAATGGAGAAAAAACTTTATTTTAATAATACACATGAAGTGAAAATAAACAAGAAAGTAAAGTGTGTTATAATTTACACACCTCGTGTAATTAAGCAATATAAACATATATCTTAAAGAATTATTTCGTAGACAGATTATCTAACTCTAACAATAAGATAGACTCATATTTTAGTTGTAGTTTGTAGATTATCTAACTATCTATTATCTAACTAATGTAACATAATGGTTATGAAACCTATGTAATACTCTACTAATCCCATCCCAAAGTAATCCCTTAGTTTGTTATAATCATTAAGCTGTTGTCAAGCGACAATGTGTTGACAACAGTGAGTCTGTTGGGTATATTAGACCCAGGTTTGACTTCAAAGGCAGTTCTCAGCCATCGTCCTGAAGAGGGAGTTGGGTCTCAGCCACGGGACTGCGGTGAGTCTCCGTCAGGACTCGGCCATGGGCTGCTGACAGCCATCACCTGACATGTGAGCAAGGGCGCGCTCGGCGTCGTGAGGGAGCCCAGGGAAAGCGGGGCTAGATGGCTCGATGGCCAGAGTAGTACTTGGAAGAAATAAAAGTCAAGATAATACACGTCTCGTGTTCTTGTTGAATCTTTCGAAGTGTGTGCCTGCTGATTGTGCTACACTATTTAATGTATTTAAATGTATTTAATTTATCCAACCATGAGATTCCATGAAATATATTCATCTTCTAGTGTAAAACATATCTAACTATAGGAATGTGAGATATAGACTCATATCTTCTGGTGTAAAGAATATCTAACTATACGAATGTATGATATAGACTTAATTTCTAGTGTGTAGATTATTTAACTATTGATTTCTAACTGGGAGAATGTATGACATAAAGTTAAGTTTGTCTGACTATAGGAATGTCTGATAAAGACTCATTTTCTAGTGCATAGGTTATCTAACTATAAGAAGGTATGATATAGACTCATATAACTTCATATAAATATAGTTTATTCTTTGCTGAATGTCTTAACAATCTTCTTTTTCAATGTACAATTACATAAAACAAAACAGTAGTGCACAGATGATATTCACTATATTTATCATCATTCACTTATTTTCTGTTGTATATGAACCAGAATTCTTTTAACTCCAATACTCTTTGATTACGAGTAAATCAATAACTTTGGGTTAAAAGTTCTCCTTCTAGGTTGCAGGGCAAGGCCACATATCAGATGAATTTTCTGTTAACAATGATACTGCATACACTACACATTCATTTGAAATGCTTCTTCAGAAGTTGAGTCCGACAGGGGACGTTGTGATCCCAGAGCACTATTGAATAACTTCTTCACGATAGAAATAAGTTTTTTGAAAATGACGAAACTTACAACTAGAAAAACAATACCATTATCTTCATTTCATCGTCATCGGAACATGACAAAGCCCAACAATACCTAGACAATTGTTGAATACATGTAGATCTTAAGATCAATTTCTATAACACATTTTAATAAAACTATGAACAATATTTAAAAGACATGTTGGCAAAAAAAAATGAACCAAAAATCGTTTCAATTCAAATATGTAGACAAAATCGTCGGAAAACAGCAAAAGACATTCAATTCTTCACCACTTGAATAAAACACATACAGAGTTTCAATAAGATGAACACATTCGGGTTGCTCTAAATCTTTCTTTGTACAGAACACAAACCCAAACTGTTTCAATTGAAACAAAAGCAAATAGGAAATATGAACATAACATATTAACACTTAAGATAATCACGTTTACAGATTTGGAACGAAATCAACAAACGGTTTTTTAGCCCAACCAACCGAGTTTCCAAATCAAACTCTCCCCCCAACTAGAGCACTAATCTTTTTAAAAACGTATCACTGAATTGCGGAACGAATACTTATTAAAACATCATAACTATTTTGACGGATCTAAACATGCTACGTTGAGGACAGAATCAAGTTTAAAGTGTTGTCTCTAACACTCTCTTCACTTTGATGGTCCACACAAACAAACTTTATTTGGAGAGATGAAAAGATCTCAGCCCCCTCCATTGTAAACTAAAAAACTATTTTCAAGGAAAGATTCTTGCTTTAAACAGTCAGATATACTGGAGACAGAATAAGTATATATTCATATATTATCACACCTACTTATGTATCATCCAAACTGCGGATCCGCCACATCTTAAGATAGGACGCGTCCCAACATCGAATCCTCAGTTGGGACGTCCAATCTTCAGAGATAATCCAAGCCAGTATGTCAAGTCAACGATTATAAAGTTGAATTTTCTATGCAGGTACGAAAAGTATATACCTAAATGTTTAAAAAAATGTCATTAACAAACTTCATATATGAAAAAGAATTATATTAGCATGATTTGATAACTCCCGTTGGGTTGATACACATACACATAATGACATATTAATAAACATCTTTATAAAGCAATTTTCTTTACTAAATATAAAAGATTTCCTTCCAAAAGGAATGGTCTTTATAACAAAATGTCACAAAATGAAATGGTCATTATCTAATAATGTCACAAAAATGTACTTTCATCATTGAGAAGGGAAACTCATGCTTCATAGACTGAATACACTATCTTTTAATGCAAAATGGTGCAGCACAAGGGCACGGCACTGAATAAGAAAAACACCTCAGCTTCAGAATTGTCGGACATGACGTCCCTGTGTTGTATTCGGGAAATTTTGGCAAACATCGGCGGTAGCGTGATGTTTTTTTTATGGCATTTGCTTTGACAATCAACAGAAGAGGTGGTATTTTGCCACACTTCAAATTTCAAAGGCTACATCGACACCCTTTTACGTCTTGTTGTGCTTCCATTCCTCCTGAGGAATCCTTATCCTCCAACAGGACAATGCTCGACCTTCGACAACCATGATCACTTGGAGCTTCTTAATAGCATAAAACGTCAACCGTTTGCAATGGCAAGCAAAAGCACCAATTTCACACTTGTGCGATCATTAAGACCGGCCGATCGGCCGCTAGCCGCAGAAATCCTTCTCTGTAAAGTCGGCACACTTTAACCCTTGCACTCCTTGAAAAATGTCGAACTTTCCCAAATGACGCCATCAGACCATATCATGTAGGTTAAAAGATCCTGTTTTACAGCAGAGGAGGTTATTACAGATAAAGACAGTTTACCAGTTCATTTAGTGAATAAAAGCGTTATCTATAGTCTCTTTTGATACACATTTATCATTTATACACATGTTAAATACATGCTCAAAGAACGTTTTAAAATGAGGAATGTAAGTAAGTAAGATATGCTGAGAGGGAACATGATTTAAATGATAATAGAAAACATTTTCTGATAAATTAGTCACATGCAAGTCATAATTCCAATTCAATTCTATAACTTTAATTCTAAATTCTCTTATGATACTTGAATTCGAATACTTATGATACACAACCCTTAAATACTTACGTTGGAAGACTACTGACTCTGCGAGTACATTTATACTAGCATTGCTAACGCCTTAGATTTGACAAAGCAACAAAACACTGAATAACATGTCCCACAAATGTCGCGTATTCTCACCTCTTGAGCTGACATTAAACAGTATGTTCAATGACAAGAGTTTCCTCATGATTAATCATTCATATCTTTTTCTCCCTGTTTCAGATGTTTTCTTCATTTATTCATATGCTCATTTCAAATTTGTTTGTAAAATCTCAACCATAGCATAATCACACCTTTCTTGCGCATACCGTATTGGAGTTTTTCCATACCCGTCAGAAAAGTTCACTACTGCACCTCCCTGAATCAAAGACTCAACCATGGCAGTATCACCATGTTCACAAGCATAATGTAAGGGAGTTTTTCCATTCTTGTCCCTTTCATTCACTCCTGGTAACAGAAACCAATCAGCATCAACCATCGACCGTGAACGTTGGGGAAATTTCCCATACTTATTCCTTTTTTCCCATTCTGCACTTTTTCGGACGATACATTCGACCATAGCAGTATCCCCGTGTAGACATGCATAATGTAAGGGAGTTTTGAAATTACAGTCTGTTGATGTTACCTTTGCACGCACTTGAAATAAACACTGGACCATAGCAGTATCACCCTGTACACATGCATATTGCAAAGGAGTTTTCTGAAACGTGTCCTTAACATTCAGTTTCGCACCTCTCTGTATCAAACACTGGACCACAGTAATATTACCATGCTCACAAGCATAATGTAAAGGGGTTTTCATAAAATTGTCCGTTACATTCACTTTCGCACCTTTTTGTACCAAACACTTCACAATGGCAGCATCATTCTGTGCACATGCATAATGTAAAGGAGTTTTCTCATCTATGTCAATAACATTTATCTTTGCACCTGCCTTGACCAAACTCTCAACCAAAGCAATATCACCATGTTCACAAGCTTTATGTAAAAACGTCCTACTGTGACAGCCTTTTTTATTTTCATTTTTTTCTCTTTGAACTAAATACTTTAAACCATATTTAACTTTTACTTTGCAAGCTGAATGTGAAAGATTGTTACTTGTAGTGTCCTTCACAGCAGTATTACCTAGCCTTGACTGGACACACAAATTCAGCTCGGCAAGCAACAAGCTGAGATTCAATTGCTTTGCGACCTGAAGAAGTTTACATAATGTGTACTTGTCACATGATCCAATTATAGCCTGAAACACATCTTTGTTTCCTCTTTCGGTAATTACTCCGAGAGAAGATACTACGCTGTTATCCACATAAGACAATGAAAACCCAGCTTCTATCAAACATCCAATAATGTGGTATCTATGTTGTGTCAATTTTTCTTTAAACGTATTTTCTGCACTGTCAGGCTGTGAAACCATTTGTGCAAGCTCTGTTACAGCAACATAAAGGGGCTGACCAAGCTGGCTATCTCTATCTGCGAACTGACGACAAAGGTATTCCACAGACTCAATATCTCCCTTTCTTATGGCTATATCAAGAACACTTTCACCTGAGTTCAACTTCATTTGAGCTTTCTCATCTGCTAAAACTACAACCTTATCATAGCTTTCTGTAAAGGAGTGTGCGGCTCTGTGAAGAGGAGTATATCCATCATTGTCTCTTGCATGTTTCTCAACCGATTGATTGATCAGGTACATTACTGTGTCTCTTGAACTATATAAAGCAGCTAAATGCATAGGACTCTGACCCCTTTCATCCCTACAGTGAATGTTACCGCCGCATATCACAAGATATTTAAAAATCTGAATATCATGGCAACCGGCAGCCAACAGTACACAACAATCTGTGAAACAGTTCACTCCAATGTTTTTCAACAATTCCAAAATTTCAAAGAACTTGGTTTGTTCCAGAGAAACTGGTATCCATGATGGTTTTGTGTTGTGGCACATGATAAGCAACCGACTACAAAATTCTTCTAATTGCACGAATCTTCTATCTGTTGCCAAAGACAGAACCAGTAATTTGATACATTTAAAGTGCCCAACTTCTAGACTTAGCGTCAAAAGATTCAACAAACAGTCAGCATCTTCCTGTGAGATGACCCCTGCAGCAAATTCAACTAGAATTTCATTGATGCTTGGCGCAACACAAACTGCTTTGAAACAATCAAATGTAATCTTTGCTCCAAGCTCAATTAAATCATCAGCAAGTTCTTTATTGTTCATATAAAACGCACAAGCAAGTGTTTTGTTTGCATGACGGGAAAACAATACCTCACAGTCTTTCATTCCTTTAAGGAGACGAATGGCGAAACGATCTGCTCCATTCAAAACTAAACATGCTGGTACTGAGTCAATGGATAAAACATTGACGTACTGGCGGTGAAAGGTATGATGCATTGTAGGTTGATTCAGACATCGGTTCATCAAGAAGTTTATAGTGGTATCTGTGAGATATTGATGCACACCATAACTTTGTATTTCTATTTTACATACTGCTATTTCTTCTCTAATGTCAGCATTTAAAGAACCGTCCATGTACCTAAGAATTTCTAAGTCTTTGAAAGCTTGATGAGTTAACACTAATGCCTTATTTGATGAAACATATCTTTGATCAAACGTGCAGCAAATTTGTCAAAATCTTTCTTCGAAACAAAAACTGCAATTTCCAGGCGTAGTCCTTGGTCTGTTCTGACATATTCCAGAAGCATCCGCGTTGAACACATTTCAAGTGCTTCAGCAAAATGATCTTCACATAATGCCATAAACAAAGCATATTGGATTGAGTTATGCCTGAAGAGGAAACAGTGTGAATCAGTGTCAAAGATGAGGAACGTTTGACAGAGACTCTCAGCTGCGTTCAAAAGACAATTGAGAGCTGGTCTGACTGTCAATACCCGAGAAAGTTTTGCCAGGATTTCCTTGTCTTCGCTGCTTTGTGGAAGTACATCAAAGACCCGTTTAGGAAGATGGTTATCATAAAACATAACCAAAAGCAAAACAAAAAAGCCTTCAGGGTCATTTCTTTGGATACTTGATATAGTATCCGCTAAATGTCTGAGAGATTTTCTGAAATCAACGATGTTGTACTGTCCTCTCATATTTGATGTAAACAGATAGCAACAAAGTGGAAATGGCACAAGGTCTTTGCCTTGAACGACGTTTCTTTTCTCGTCATCACTCATAATCGCTTTCCTGTTCAGTGCCAGATGAAGATCAAGCATTTCAAGTCTTTCTTCCTCACGTCAGAAGAAAGGTCGACTGGTGTACATCTCCTGAATAATTCAATGGCCCTGAACTGTTCTTTACACTGTAGGTAGATGTTGGTTCTTAAAGCAAATATGACACAAACAGTTCCTGCCTCAATCATGGGATGCATCATGGGGAACTTCTGCTCCCATCTTGTCTTCAGATCGTCCACCAGGTTGGTCCGTCCAAAAGTGTCATCGATGAGAATGACGTATTTTGTCTTCGTTTGTGTAGACAAATAATCCCATTGGTGAGGATCGGTGAGTATCAGTGGATGCTGTTTGTTCAGATCTGACATGACCTTGAGGAGATACAGACCAGCTGTCGTCTTCCCTTCTCCAGGACCTCCTTTCAGCAGCAGCACACCCCACGTCTTCAGTGTCTTCTCACAAACCTTTATCTTCTCTGTCCTCACAAACACTTTCATTTTGAGATCCCTTTCCAGCCGTAACTTACTTTGTTCTGAAATTGTAACAAACCAAAACAAAATATTGGTTATGGGTATTATTTTCACAACATTTCAGGTCATCATCTCTTAGCAAGTGCTACATGTTTCAAATTTCAATATTCAAAGATAGATTTGTGTAATCTTAATCAACACAACAATATGAGATCATCTATTTTCTTAACCAAGCAGAAGTGGTAGAAAGAAATGAAAAGGTATTAAATCGATTATGAATTTGTGGTTGCAACCTGACCTCACACCTCTAGGAAAAATGCGATATTAAAAAGCTTGATCTTACCAAACTAAATCACCTATTCGCGTCTCTCTAAGATCTTAACGATAAATTAAGCAAAGAAATGCAATGACTATGCTTTAAGTTTATCTCGCGAAACAAGCCGGATAGAATCAAACTGACGTCCAAAAGATATATTACACCCGTTTTTAAATGCTCTAGAATAAAAACGAAAAAAGATAGATGCATGAAATAAAGTGTATTGAAAAGATCAACATGTCTAAATAAGAACCCCTGGACATGATGAGCATAAAGTGTCTGGTAATGACATCACGGTTGCTAATATGGAAGTGGTGTCACAAAACAACACTTTCAACACCCTGGGGAACGATAGTACACAAAGAAAACCCACGAAGTTCAATAATGTGGCATTTTAATAACGTGTGTTGTCACCCTCTGCCTCAATACACGCATTTACCCTCCGACAAACAATAAAAACGTCAGTTGTCTGTTGACGTAACGTGGTATACGCTGCCATTCTTCTTGAAGGGCAACAATCAGTTCATGTCTCTTTGCTGTCTGTCTAATATGGCGATCCATGACATCCCAGAGGTGTTGAATAGGGGACACCTGTGGGGAGCATGCAGGCCACGGCAACACCATCACGTTTCTGGCTGCAAGAAAGTCCTGGGTGATGCGAGCTGTGTGGGGCCTGGCGTTGTCATGCTGAAAGTGGACACCATTTGGTTGTTGATGAAGAAATGACAGAACAGTTGGGTGGAGGATTAGGCCTTGTAGCGCTGAGCAGTCAGGTTTCAATTATAGATGACCAATGGCGTCCTCTCCTAACCACAAATTCCTTCCCAAACCATAACACCACTTCCTTCTTACAAAACAACCTCCTGGACACAACAAACCACCGTTCTTTCAACTCTCCTGTGGTACACACGTTGTCGTCCATCAGCCCTGTACATGTTGAATCTCAATCCCGCCAGTGAGCAGTGCCTTGCACTGGATATTAGGCGTTAAAATGTATATTATTATTATTATTATTATTTTTGAATCGACTTTCATCAGAAAAGACGACTCTCTGCCAGTCAAGACTGAGATCTCAATCACTGTCGCCTGAAAGGCCTGTGTGCTGCAAGACCATAGGCCCTGAGTCTTCTGGCATCGGTCTGTCGGCTGCCCACGTGACCAAAGGCATTCCTAGCTGATGACGTTACTGTTAGGAAGCGATTTCGTAAATGCAATGTACGAATGTACGCTATAAACGAAAACTATAACAAGACAAGAAATAAATATAATTCTGTGTGTAATCATAAGCGTAAGGAATACTACAAAAGAAAGCAAGAATTGATAGAAAACAGCATTAATGATTCTAAAAGATTTTGGAATGAGTTAAAACTCCTTAATGCAAGGCCTGTGGAAAGAAATGAAATTCACGCAAACGATTGGTTTGAACATTTCAAAAGCCTATTTTCGTGCGATAATTCAGTTAATACCGATGAATCAGTAAATATTCGTCAGTGCGTAGATCCAAATTTTGAACTGTCAAAACAAATACTTGATTTGCCTATATCCAGAGAAGAAATATCAGAAAAATCATGGAAAATCTCCAGGAATAGACAACGTGATACCAGAATTTTTTAAGTACTCTGCTGACCTTATACTACCGTATCTAGATTTAGTATTTAATCAGATACTAGAAACAGGAAATTTCCCTAAGGAGTGGTCAATGGGAATTATAGTGCCGATACATAAAAATGGTGATGTGAACAACGTAAATAACTATAGAGGCATTACACTTTTGAGTATTTTCAGTAAAATATTTACTTCGATTATCAATAAGAGATTAGTATTTTGGGGAGAGACAATGAATAAATTGACAGAATGCCAGGCAGGCTTTAGACGAGTTTATACAACTATTGATAATATGTTTGTTTTACAAAGTATTGTACAAAGATATCAAAATCAGAAAGGGGGAAAATTTTATGCTCTATTTGTCGATTTTTCAAAAGCTTCTGACTCTGTTCAAAGAAACAAACTATGGCACCTTATGAATTTAGGTGGTGTAAGCCCAAAAATGAATAAACTACTACAGAGCATATATGAAAATGTCAAGGCTTGCGTCCGAAATAATAATATATTTTCAGACACTTTTGAAATACAGGTGGGAGTGAGACAAGGGTGTGTACTGAGTCCATTTTTATTTTCCTTTTTCATAAATGAATTGGCTACACAGATTGAGAATAATTGCCAGCATGGAGTACAATTACACCCCGATGTATTTCAACTATTTCTTCTACTCTTTGCAGATGATATCGTTCTTATATCAAGCACTTTTATAGGTCTTCAAAAACAAATTTATGAACTAGAAATATTTTGTGATTAGTCTTAGCTGAAACTAAATCTGGATAAAACAAAGGTATTAGTATTCCAAAATGGTGGAAAACTCTCAAAAAAAAGAAAAATGGTATTATAAAGAGTGTGAACTTGAAAAAAAAAATTGTTATAAATATCTCGGAGTATATTTTAGTAACCAGTTATCATGGTCTGTGCATGCGAATTATGCAGCAGTTCAGGCAAAGAATGTATTATTAGGGATCCTTAGACAATTAACTGTTGTAGGTGACCTCAGCATGAACTCCTTTTTTAAAATATTTGACGTAAAGATATACCCTATTCTTCTATATGGGGCAGAAATTTGGGGACTAAATACATTTGCAAATCTAGAAATGTTACATCTGTATGCATGTAAAAAGTTCTTGGGTGTCAAACAAAACACACCAAACCTTATGGTTTATGGAGAATGTGGCAGATATCCTTTATACATCTACTCCTATTGTAAAGTAATTCGGTACTGGATAAAACTGTTACATATGCCATCATATCGACTACCTAAGAAATGCTATAAAATGGTGATTTTATATGATAAAAATGGACATAAGAATTGGGTAACTGATGTAAAACAACTACTATTTTCAATTGGTTTTGGAAATATATGGCTCAGCCAAAATGATGTTGTGAACTTACATGTAGACTTCATGAACATATTTACCAAAAGACTTAAAGATATCTATTTTCAAAACTGGCAAGAAAAGATTAATGCTTCAAGCAAATGCAACCTTTACTCTGTGTATAAGAACAGTATGAATACCGAATTATATCTAACTTGTCTAAATGTGAAAAAGTATAGGATAAATTTAGCACGTTTCAGATGTGTCATTGAGAAAGGCAGATATGTAAATATAAGTAGGGAAAATAGAGTTTGCAAACTCTGCAATTTGAATGCTATTGAAGATGAGTACCATTTCCTACTTGTTTGTCCAAGTTACTTTAATATTCGAAACGAATATATAAAAAACAAATATCATGTCAACCCTAATAAATGTAAATTTAAGGAATTATTAAACAGCACGAGCACTCGAGAACTAAAAAATCTGTCCATGTATATATATTATGCATTTGTACATAGAACGCATGTTATTACTTGAATCTATGCAATGTATTTCATGTACTATAGGCCTATGGCCTCTTAAGTACCAGAATAAAGATTGATTGATGAATGTACGCAATTGCCGGTCCCCATGGGGGGTTGTTACCCTCGGTCTTCCCGTTCTTTGCCTGTCCGATGTCTGCCCTGTCTGTCTGTAACGTTGCATTTTGTTATTCACTGCAACACGACGACAACCAAACATTCTTGCAACATTGGTATGGGTAGCACCCATTTCCAGGATTCCCAGGGGTCGCTCGCATTCTTCTCGTCTTAGGCATGGCATATCTTTGGTGGTTTTTTTACATTGTGGACACCAAACATGCTGTTGGAATCTCTTTTATATCATTACTACACTTGCCATATAGGCCACACGTCCTGCACGTGATTTTAAATTTTTTGCACTTTTACCAAAAACCATGACGGGTTCAAAGGTCATATTACACACACAGCAATTTGGGGTTCGGGAAATGTATTAACTACTACTTAAGTTTCAATTGATTTTTTAGATGTTATTTTCAAGTTTTAAAAGTGTAATGTTTCTTTTGAACGTCAGTTTAGTAGAAAATGAACTACGATAAAGGAGGACTACGAGCTCCAAATATGAGAAAAATAATATCATCCAAAAAGAAACTTGGATAGGCGCCTTTTGATTGGAAAACCAAACTCTTAATCTTTTCAATCTTCTCTCATCAATATTACGTAACAATCCATCGATCACCTTATCAATAACAATGGCAACATTTCCCCTATGTTAACAAACAAAAAGACAAATACTTTCTGGAAAGATGTAATGAAATCTTGGGATATATACCTCAACATTAAAGGAGACATTACAAAAAATGACTACGATTTCCTTTCACAATCTGTATGGCACAATAAGAACATCAAGGTTGGAGGACATACTCTCCTTTATCAGCACTAGTCCGATAAAGGAATCCACTACATTAATGACTTAGTTGATGATAACGGGAAATATCTAAAACCCTCAACCATAAAGGAAAAATATCTAATTAAAAGAAACTCCTTGGAATATCATGGTATAGTTCGGTTAATACATATTGAGAATCACATTAACCTTTGTAAAAACAAAATAAAGATGAATATCTGAATTTTTAGAATATTCAATACTTCAACATACCCTTTGGGTTATATTTTGTTTAAAATTAATATTTTATCAGATCCTCATTAGCATCCAGGCACAGTCGAACGCGGGTAGTCATACTCCCTATCAGGGACGTTAAGGTTTCATGAGTGATACTGTCCCAATATCGAACTACCTCTCTCTTCATGTCTTCAAGATTGACTAGTCTCGTTTGGTTAACACTCTCCTTCATCATCCCCCAAATGTTCTCAATGGGACTCAGATCAGGATTAGCTGGGACATGGGAGTAATGTCACTGCTTGGCATTGCTGTGTGTTTTTGGTCATTGTCCTGTTGCAAAATCCAATTGTTCCCATTAAAGACCTCTACATTTGGAATGTGAAGTCCTCAAGAATATTTGTGTAGTGTTCACTTGTCAAAATTTCCCTCAAACAGGTTCCAAATATTGGTACCCAGCCCCACACATTAAACTTGGGACTGTACTTCGGCCTGTGGTGCACTGGTGCAGACGTAGATTTTGTCCACATCTTCACATTATGGGACAGACAGAACTTTCATCATTGAAAATCACATTGGTCCAATCAAAGTTTTCATGGTCTTTACATGTGCTTTATGCTTGTCTTTCATGTATGGAGTCAGCGTAAAATAGATTTCTTCTGATAGAAGATTTTGAAACACATAGATATCCTCTAATTAACATTTCATACCTGATGTTTGTTAGACTTGCTCTTTTTTTAGTGGAAGCCAAAATACCCAGTCTGAGCCGATCTCCAAATTCCAATTTTCTACGTCTCCCTGCTCCTTTTCTATAAACAATTAAATGGGGAGTTCCTACTCTTTCTGACAATGTATGCACGTGAGTGATACCTGCATTGTACAACTCTAAAATCAACCTTCTGTTCTCTTCGGCAGCCATTTTATACAATGTTTGCAAACATGTCGTCTGCTTAAAATTAAAGGGAAGTAACTCTTCTTTACAAGTCTAGGTAGGTAGGTAGGTTGGTGGATTTAAGGTCGAAGTAGGGCCAGAAATGACCTGTATGCGCCCGGTTATCAAAAAAGTGGTGAAATAGAAATTAAAAATACGAAATAGTTGAAATTTATATGCTATCATATTTGCCTGTGTTCTTGAAAAAATCTAAAAGTGATCTCTGAAGAATGCCAAACATTAGATTATCTCCAATAATAGATCTTAATGAGACGACGTTGGATTTAGACATAACAACCTGTCTCAGGTCTTCAAGTTGATTGTTATGACCTTCACATTCTAACAGAAAAAGGAAGACTGTCTGGCCTATTTGTAAAACAGTTGATGCATGAATGGGATACATTGTCTAATATATGTCTGTAAGCATTTAAACCACAATGGCCAAGTCTCAAACAAGTGAGAAGGATTTCTTCTCTTCAATTTTGTCGTCGGAGTTTGATATGATTCCTAACCATTGGGCATGAACTGTACATATGCCTGGCAGTGCAAGTCTAGTAAGACAGGAAGAGTTATCTCCCTTTGACTGATAACAGGATTTCATGATCCCAGCAGAGTATAGATAAATAATAAAGTTCAAACTGACTTGAAAATTTCTCAATAATTATGAACGACACTATATTATAAACTCAGTCAAAGCCTACTTAAAAAGCGAATTCATTTAACTACAATCTAAACCTCAAACACCAATTTTGCCATATTTTATTTAAGAGCTTTGAGAAACGAGTAAAGGATGCAGGATTTTTATAATACATTGAACTCAAGCTTTTTTGACATTAGGACTACAAAACACATTCGTAAATAGGAAAAAACCATTCATTATATTCCATTCCACGTACACGCTAACAGCAAACTACATTGAAGAAAATAGGAAATTTTATGGATTAACAACTTCTTTATTGCAAAGAGATGCGACGTTTCGGTGTAGATACTAACACCGTTATCAAGCAAGTGCATCTCTTTGCAATAAAGAAGTTGTTAATCCATAAAATTTCCTATTTTCTTCATCATACCAACTTCTAAATGCCACTCAAAGAAGCAAACTACAATGGTTTCAATATAACATCATCTACATAACATTGCATATAAATTGCAATACACGAACGGCAACAATTGTGACCTATGCCAAACCGAGAATGAATAAATAACACACTTATTCTAAAATTGCACAAAAGTGAGACATGTAGAAAATTTTATCAAGCAAAACACAGGAACTAAGCCAACGTTCACCAAACAAAAGCTCTATTTGGTTATCATGAAAAGCGAAATGATGTTGTTAAGCTTTTTATCAATAGAACTAAATTCAATATTTTTGAATGTTCAACTCCAAACGATCACCAACATTCGAATATGTCAAAAGATATATAAAAAATACACATAATATATAGAGGATATTTAATTAGGTTTGTCAAATACGATGTTTATCTCATCGAGTGGTGGGGTTGGAGTTGATGTTTTCACAAGTGGCGCAATATCAACTTCAACCCAACAAAAACATTAGATAAATATAGTGATTGACAAACTTAGTTATATAATCTATTTATCATATACAATCTCATTCTATTTTATTTGATTATTAGTGATGTCGATAAACCCTAAACGTACCCCTGGCACTTGTTTTCACTAACTATGATCCGCAAAACAAAATAGATCTTTTAAAAAAAAAATACATTCTATAATTGTTTTCGACAACAACCATTTCATTTTAAAATGATAAAAACATATGAGACAATGAACATGTCTACAATTTTTAATTGAGTGCATTTACATATATTTGCATGTAAACATTAGACAGTGTGCGTAATAGTGAGTGAGTCGACTTGCTAATATAAGTGTAAATTTTGTGAAATTTACGAAGAAACAACAGTCAACAGAGGAAGCTAAAAGACAAAGACGGTAACAGCAATAATATAATTCAATCTAAAAGAAGTGTCAGTGAAGTCTAGCCCTAATTTACTTTTTTAGATTTTGTTGACAATGTGTGACGGAAGTGTGTTTGGCGGTTGCGTTTGACCGAGACAGAATGCTGGCATGACTCTGTGCCTGTGAATGTGCGAGCGATCATGACAGTGACGGTTAGGGATAAGCGATTCCGACAACATCTGGAATCACATTTATGCTTACATTCCCATGTATTGAGTTGCCTGTCATAATGCTCGTGAGGAAATAACGTGACTGAGAGTGGGAGTGTGAAGCTGTATAAGACAAGTTAAGTGTTTGAGTCGAGACTGGCGCGGCCGGGAGAGACGATTCAGAGCTTGCTGTTGCACTAGGTGACCTTGTAAAGGTAGGCTTTCTTAACATAACTTCATTCTTTCCAGATTGAATTTACATTTCTGTGGCCTGTAAATATATGAAAAATACTATTCAAAGTGTTTATTTTGATAATATGGAGTTATTTGAGTTTGTAAACATTTCAGTTTATTAAATTTTTGACTCAGATGTTCAAATACTTATTTAAAATATCTTACTTATAAAACATTGATATTTTCAAACAATTGTCAAGAATTATCAAAACATAATAAACTTTTCAAAAAAAGAAATTTGACACTGACTTTCAAAGTTCAATAAGAAGACCACAGATGCAAATTAAACATTGACATTAAAACTTAAACGTTGTTTGAAGATCGCTGTTTTTATTCAGAATAAGCATGATCTTGAAATGCACAACAAGTGTTAAAACATCACAGGGGTGCACAAATGTCAGTATCGGGTATGGCCACCTTTGGCATTGATTATTGCTTGTCACCGACGACCCATGGATGCAATCAAGTTGTCAATCACAGCCTGTGGAATGTTCTGCCATTCGTGCTGAAGTGCTGCAAGAAGTCCTGGAAGTGTTTGGGGTGGTGGATTCCTACTACGCACGCCTCGATCCAGTTCGTTCCAGAGATGCTCAATTGGTGACAAATATGGTGACCTGGCCATGGCAATGTCTGGACATTGTTACGCTGTAAAAAGTCTTGACAAACACGTGTAACATGTGTTTGAGCATTGTCCTGCTGAAAGAGACCACCATGGACGTTGACATGAGGAATAATGTAAGGCTGTAGGATCAAGTCCCTATACCGTACTCCTGTGAGGTTACCCACAACATGCACAAGGGGTGTCCTAACACCGTGACGAATCCCGGCCCACACCATCACTCTCCCACTTCCAAATGGGACAACCTCCTGTACACAGTTGGCAGCATAACGTTATCCACGACGTCGGTATACACGTGCTCGTCCATCACTTCCTCGAAGTAGAAAACGGGACTCATCAGTGAAGAGAACAGTTCTCCACCTTGCACATGCTCATCTCATCCTCTGTTGACACCACTGGAGACGTTCCGCCAGATGACGTTGCTTTAAAACGGGACGTCGAACCGGTCGTCGTAAAAAAGTCCAGCCTCTCTCAGCCTGTTGCTTACCGTTTGGTCGGAAATTCGACGCAGGCCTGGTATCTACGTTGTTGTTGTTGACGTTGCTGTCCTGGTGCGTTCCGAAGGTGGAGCATGCAGTCGGATGTACCGTTCTTGGGCCCGAGTAGTCACCCTTGGTCTGCCTGACCTTGGCCTATCATCAACGCTGTTTCGGTTGTTGAAACGGGTCCACAATATAGAGATGGTCTGTCTCCTTTCATTAGTGACCTAAAAAACCATAACCCCAAAGGTCCATTTTACATGTTGAGTTTGATTATGATAACATTCTAATTCTTTTCTTTTCTTTCCAGAAATCAGAATGAAATCTTCTGATACCATTGTTTGATGCACATCAGTAGCAAATGGCAGGCCTTTAGAAACTGTTCAAAGTTCAAAGAAGAATTTGTTCAATTGTTTGTAATGATGTTGTTTACTGTTAAGTAAAGATTTCAAACCTACATTTTTTTACTCACCTTGTTATATGATGAATAGATGGTGGTGTTGATTCCGTGATATTTGCTTGCGTCCTTCTTCGGGCTTCTACCACAAGTCAAAACATAATTCTTGCAAAATTTATGCGCCAAAAATATTCCTTTTTTCCGCTAAAAACCCCGTCCAATTTACGTGTTTTCTACCAGGGGACCATGTAGAATACTTGCGGCATTTTTGCAGCTTTCTCCTTTCTTTTCCCGCTAGAATGCCGCAAAAATACTCCGCATGTGCAGCATTTTTGCGGCTAGTGTTTGTGGCTTTCTTGCGGCTTTTTCCTTTTCTTATTTGCCGCTAAAATGCCGAAACATGTGGCTGACCAATACTTCGCAGGTCAAACCGTTATTTCAGAATCAATTAATATCAGTTATATAAAGTTTTTCAGATATTCTTTTGGTTTGTCCTTTTTTGGAAAACATGTAATGGGACCTTGTTTTGACTTACTGATAATTCACCTGTTTTGTAGGCTTCATTCAATGAACTTATAAGAAATTTATTAATATATTTCCAAAAGAACTTATAGAACTCAGCTGTGAAGCCTGAAGGACCAGGGCTCTTTTCATTTTTCATGTTCTTCAATGCTGCAAGGACCTCCACATATTCTCTATTCGAGAGAACACAAGTCAGTGGCAGATAATCGTGGTATTTGCTTATCTTTGAATAAGTCTTCTAGGTTGATATCATCAACAGGTTTACTGGTATACACATTTTGAAAGTATTTCTTGGTATGATCAATAAAATCATTTGTATTACTTATTTGGCCTTCTTCCGTTTCTAATTTTGTTATCGCTTTGTTAAGAAAATTTTGTTTTTCTAGGGATAAAAAGTATTTTTTTGGTTTTTCTCCTTTTTCATACCATTTTGCTTTAGACCTAAGTAGAATTCCTTCCGTTTTGTATGCATTCAGTTCCAGTTGCTGATCCTTTAGAAAATTTATATCTTCTAACAATTCGATTTGGATTTTGAATTATCACAAGTGTCTAAGCTTACTTCCAAATTCTCAAGAGTTTTGTTATAATCTTCTTCAAGTTTTAATCTTTCTCTTTTTATGAAATGAATATTTTATTGTAAAGCCTCTCGTATTGCACAATAGTACTTCAAAGAATAATTGTTTATTTATCTTTAACACTTTATCTCCATCAGCATCTGAAGAATGATACTGGTCTGTAGTCTCCTTAATAATAAGTGTGGTTTTTTGGACATATTCGGGGTCATATAGTAAACCTTTTTAGGGATATGAATTCAATATGCAAAGATATAATCGAATGATCTGATCTACAACTAGGTTCTATTTTGGAACTAATAATGGCTTTCTCCATGCTTCTGCTTACGAGAAACAAATCTAACCGTGCCTGTTTCAAGGGCTTTTGTTTTCTCCATGTATATCGTTTTGCGTCCAGATTTGTTTCTCGCCAAGGGTCATATAGATTGAGTTCATCAATGATGTCAAGGACTGCATCTTTTGATTTAGGGTTATTTATATGCAAGTAGTTAAATGTATCCTTTGATTGATCTTGGACTAAGTTGAAATCACTGCAAATAATGTTAGTTTCAGTTTCCAGATTTTGTATCTTATTCTTAATGCTATGATAGAACTCGGGCATATCAATATTTGGTCCGTAAACAGTTGTCAAACTTATAGTTTCTTTCTCTATTTTTATCTTAAGTATCAGAAAGTTACCGTTTTCATAGTCTTTGATTTCTTTAACAATTTCGAATTCAAAATTGTCTCTAAATAAAATAGCTACACCTCTTGATTGACTAGTACAAGAACTAAAACGGGTCTCAGAAGATCCCCATTGTAGTTTAATTTTTTGTTCAATCGTGTCGGTAAAGTGAGTGTCCTGAATTCAATCAATATTACCATTTCGTTTTTTCATATTTTTAAAAACATCGATTCTCTTTTTTTCATTGTTTAAGCCTTGGCAATTTGCAGAGATTATATCGAGCTTATGTGCCATATCGAATATTGTACTGTAGGATGGCAAGTGAATATCTGGTAAAAAAATATTGGCATACAAAAAGCTGACCCATTTTACGTGTGTCAAAAAAGTATCCTTTGAGAAATGAAAGTGACTGTATAATTTCTAAAAACGAGAAAACAAAAGAAAGAAAAAATGACACCTTGACATCCGTCATTGTCATGAAAAGAGATGGTAACTTGTCCCCCCACAGGGCCATTGCGAATAATCAAAATATAAGTAGCTTATCCCGCTAAAAATGCAAGTAAAACGAAAAATCTAAACTCATTTTGATAAATTATCTCGAAATATGCATAGTTTTTCATGTTTGCATAAATTCTAACACTTTTTTTGTCAAATTCCCGCATTCTTGGTAATTATACACAAAATCAGTTCATAATACTTACAGTTAGTGTCTATATGAAAATCCAGTGAAGTGACACGGTTCACATAAAGTTATCCAAGGAAACCGTATCCATGAAAAAGCCAACGACTGTGGCTCACTGTTCATAACAAGACCACGTATTAAGCTGCACGTGAATTTCGGGTTCATTGGTATACTAGTGGTTTGGTGACTTATAAATTGTAACTCGAGACTTAACATGACTAATTATAAGATCTATTCGCTAAAAAGAATAAATAAATAGCCAAACCACGTGTGTAGATAACACGTGTGTTTCCTGCTCAATGATGTGCTAGTGGTTTCGAGACTTTGTAAAGATGATACACATTATAAGTGAAATTGTCGCATTAAGATGGCCAAAAAAAATAATTCAAGTAAAACAAACCTAAAGCCAACCGTTTTTACGAATTGGAATTTAGTTAAACCGATCTGAAGCTTTATGCTAATGAAAGGGAATATGTCCTATCCGTAAATAGCTTATTTTCCAGTCAGTTCATGGTTTAGTTTTTATTTACTCGTAACGCTTCCATTGTGAAGAACTTTGGTGCGGCTCCCTCGTCTCCAGGACGACTTCTACCCCCACGACTCTCACCCGTGTCAACACGTTCTGCGTCTTGCGGATATCTGTGGCCTGTCTGCTCAGGATGGCACGACGTTTCTTCAGCATTGCCGGCAGGTTACTTTTCATACTGAGAGCGCCAATGGTTGGTTTCATTTCTAATTATTATTTTATTTCACCGAGTGTGTGCTGTCATTTATGTACTTGTAAAATCTAAATCAACCAAAATGTTAAGCTCACCAACTAGGTTATGTTATATTCATGTACTAATAACAAACTAGCATTATCCGTGAAAATGCCCTTGAATATCCTTACTACAAAAAAAACCGTGCTAGGGCTGTCCTTGTTTTATTTGTTACTGATCATGTGCATGTATATTGGGAATATTGATATTGTGGTATATTTACTCTTACAACTAACAACATATTGCACATGTTAGTTGGCGGTCCTCAATAAGCATGAAAACATGAAACTCAAATTTTGCAAGTCTAGACTAGACTCCTTCTTTAGGCAGTAAATTTCTTGATCGTTACAATGCACTCTGGGTTCAAATATTCAAATACTATTAATAACCTAGCTTGAACATTTTTTATCTTTGTCAATGACTTTTATTTTCTGTTATAATGACATTGTCATATATCAAACTCTTGCAAAATGAATGCCAAATTTGAAAAAAAAGAGTCTTAAGTCAGTTAAATGATACTTTGAAAAATAAACTGAAATTAAATTTGAAAGAAATAAGCTTTCATGAAAATAGTTTATTTTCGATAACAAAAACTGAATCGATGAACAAATTAAATAAATGAAAAAAGACTTTGGTAAAACAGTTCTAAGGGAAAAGTCTTTGATATGCAGAACATAAAAAAGAAACAATTATGAAGAAAATATTTCTTATGCGAATATATAGTTGAATACATATCTTCAGTCTATCAGAAAATAACATTGATGATAATATAATAACATTCTTATATGAAAAATGAATGAATATACATGATGATGTACTTATTTTGATTGAAATACTAGTAGTATATTCTTATATCTTCTTCTAAAAATGTATTGAATGATCACTCCTTAATTTGCAATTTGATACATAATCACCCAAGTGTCTTCTGACATCAAATATATCAACCGAAATGATAAAAGTCACAAATATACGAGCAATGCAGAAATGTTGAAATATTTGATATCGGAAGACACTGATGTGAGAGTCTATTTAAACCTCAAAAATAATTCTTCATTACATTTAAACAAAAATTACCTTTTTGAAAACTGCAGTACTTTAACTTTACTTTACTTTTTACGGTTTTATAGTAAATGTCCTAACCTTGGTGTCTTCTTGGCCTAATGAGGCCTGGTTGTTTTATGTGATTTATATTTGTATAGAAATTGTATGTATCACAACTGACACGGTAATACACTATTATTATTATTATTATTATTATTATTATTATTATTATTATTATTATTATTATTATTTTTATTTTTATTATTATTATTATTTAAGACTTCCAATGTGGTGATGTCATACCACTGAGACGTAGTCACATTTATGATGTCATAGCATTGTGATGTCATTACTTGACGATGTAAAAATTGTAATGTCATGCATTTGACGGCAGCAAGATATAGTTAAAACAATCTACTGTAAGAATGAGCAGTTTTGGGTGATAAATGTAGTGTTTGTTCATCCAGTATATAGTTTCTCACATGTACATCAATTATCTGAAGGTTTTCTCCAAGGGTACAAAATTCACTCTATAAAACAAAATGGAATGAAAGTTCACGGTAGAGAAACATTATTCAATTTTCAAACATCTTAAGTAATCAAACATCTCATTTTTTTGCATCGTAAGTAAAATATATAAAACGAATATGTCAAGTTACACACATTAAACCTGATACAATCCAGTGAATATCTTCACCAGGAATTTAGCAAAATTACATATTAAGAGTTCATGCAATTTTTTCTGAAAATATATGAAATACGGATTAACTTTCTATATTATCCGTATGTTTAAGATCTCTTATTGGAATGGAATTAATGCAATTGTACTGTGTAGCCGAAACAAATTACACTGCAGTCGTGTTAGTTAAACGCATGTATTCATGATCCGGCTTTCTCTAAGATGCCGGTTTTTTTCGTTGCTGTTCCAAAGAGTGGGGGCATATTTACCGAAAGCTTTACAGATATTCGTTATGTTTATCATACCGAAAAATATGCATAACAAACGCCCGATTTCCCCCCACTACACGTCGGGCTTGCTATAGCTTTGTGAATTAGTGCGCACAAGCATATCTACAACATTTATATACACATGCTTGTAGTCATAAATATATACACATATAAAATGAAAATATTTCTATAAGCAAATTGCAAAATTGTGTGTAATTTGGCCTTGTAATAGTAGTGGGTAAGTGCTCAACATATAATAGCAATTATGAAGTAAAAAACTTATATATATAAACACACACACACGAAAGAGTAAACATCAGAGAGTTCAGACTGGATCAATCTTCATCAATACAATACGATGAATTTATTTCGACAAGTGTATCGATCTTTCAAGCATATTGGGAATTTTGCTATATTACCTTTCTGCAAGGTTTATGCAAAGTCAGAAATTACAACCATTACTCTTGAAACAAAATAGACTTTTTTATCAACAAGTTTTCTCCATCACTGTTAGCTCACATAGGAAGCGATCAATATTGTGATGGTTAGGCTCATGCAGACCCATTAATCCTAAACAACCCCACTGTGTTCGAGTTACGCCCAATTGGGGGTGCCTGAGGCAATTATTACGTGATAAGCAACCAATGACTGATTCTCCAATTACCCATTCACGTGTATGAATGTATGAATTATTGTTTTGTTCCTATATCGTATTGTATTAAAGATGATTGATCCAGTCCGAATCATCCGATGTTTACTCTTTGTTATATATTATCTTCCGTCACATGAGAAATCAATCATCCTTATAATATACATATTTAAGGTGAAAGTGTACAGTCATCATAGTTAAAAGCAATGATAATAAGACAACGACACACAACATTTTCTCCTACACGTTTCGATTTATACTCATTAGTGAAAACATTCTATGCATAATGCTGAGGATGCCTTTCATAACAATCCTTTACACCGCATCTCTCCGGACAAGACACTGAACTGTATCATTATTTCTTTCTTTGAGTACATACTGTAAAGGAGTCTTTCTATCACTGTTCTTTACATTTAAATCCGCACCTCCCTTCATTAAGCACTCAACCATAGCAGTATTACCATGTTTACATGCCTCATGTAAAGGAGTATTTCCATACAGGTCCTTTGGATTCACCTCTGCACCTCGTTCGATTAGACACTCGACAATAGCAATATCATCACGTCCATTTAATGAATATAGAGGAGTTTCCCCATACCAGTCCTTTACATTGACAGTTGCCCCTCCTTTGATCAGACACTCGACCATAAAAGACTCACCATGTTTACATGCCTTATGTAAAGGGGTTTCCCCATACCTGTCCTTTACATTAAACCTCTGCCACTCCTTTGATCAGACACTCAACCATAGCAGTATCACCATGTTTACATGCATAATGTAAAGGAGTTTTCCTATGCCTGTCCTTTACATTCACCTCTGCACCTGCCGGGATCAGACACTCAACCATCGCAGTATTACCATGTTTACATGCATAATGTAAAGGAGTTTCCCCAAAACTGTCCTTTAAATTCACCTCTGCACCTGCCGGGATCAGACACTCAACCATCGCAGTGTTACCAAGTTGACATGCATAATGTAAAGGAGTTTCCCCATGCTTGTCCTTTACATTCACCTCTGCACCTGCTTTGATCAGACACTCAACCATCGCAGTGTTACCAAGTTGACATGCATAATGTAAAGGAGTTTCCCCATACTTGTCCTGTACATTCACCTCTGCACCTTCCGGAATCAGACACTCAACCATCGCAATATCACCACGTTTACATGCATGATGTAAAGGAGTTTTCCCATACCAGTCCTTTACATTCACCTCTGCACCTGCTGGGAACAGACACTCAACCATCGCAGTATTACCATGTTTACATGTATAATGTAAAGGAGTTTCCCACAAACTGTCCTTTAAATTCACCCCTGCACCTGCCGGGATCAGACACTCAATCATCGCAGTGTTACCATGTTGACATGCATAATGTAAAGGAGTTTCCCCATGCTTGTCCTGTACATTCACCTCTGCACCTGCTTTGATCAGACACTCAACCATCGCAGTATTACCATGTTTACATGCATAATGTAAAGGAGTTTCCCCATGCCAGTCCTTTACATTCACCTCTGCGCCTGCTGGGATCAGACACTCAACCATCGCCGTATTACCATGTTTACATGCATAATGTAAAGGAGTTTCCCCAAAACTGTCCTTTAAATTCACCTCTGCACCTGCCGGGATCAGACACTCAACCATCGCAGTGTTACCATGTTGACATGCATAATGTAAAGGAGTTTCCCCATACTTGTCCTGTACATTCACCTCTGCACCTGCTTTGATCAGACACTCAACCATCGCAGTGTTACCATGTTGACATGCATAATGTAAAGGAGTTTCCCTATACTTGTCCTGTACATTCACCTCTGCACCTGCCGGAATCAGACACTCAACCATCGCAGTATCACCACGTTTACATGCAGAATGTAAAGGAGTATTTCCATATTGGCCAATTACATTCACCTCTGCTCCTCCCTTGACCAAACACTCAACCATCGCAGTATCACTATGTTGACATGCATTTAGTAAAGGAGTTCTATCTAACATGTTCTTTACATTCACCTTTGCCCCTCCTTCGATCAGACACTCGACAATAGAAATATCACAACGTTCGCATGCTAAATATAAAGGAGTATTTCCATACCTGTCCTTTACATCGACAGTTGCCCCTCCTTTGATCAGACAATCGACCATAAAAGTATCACATTCAACTGCATAATGTAATGGAGTTTTATCTATATCGTCTGTTACATTCAATTGATGTTCTATTTTGACCAGATATTCAACTATATCGGTATCTCTACGTTGACAAGCATAATGAAGAAGGGTTTTACTTTCAGTGTCTTTCACGATCAGCCTTGATTGCATCAAACAGTTAGGTTGATAATACAACAAGCTTTGTCTCGAGTGGATTGCAGTTTTAATAAGACAAAATAATGTGTTGACGTCACATGTGGTCATGTCAAATGCTCCAATAATAGCGTCAAATATATCTTTCTTTCCTCTCTCTGCAAGTACATTGAGAGAGGATAGCATAATGTCGTTCACATCAGGCATAGAAAACCCGCACAATGTGATACCTATTTTCTGTCCATTTCCTTTGAAATACATTCTCTGGACATCTTTCACGACTTGAGAGTGTCTGAGCAAGCTCTGAGACAGCAACAAAAAGTGGTTCACCAAGCTGACTCCTGTCAGAAAACTGATTACAAAGGTATTCAACAGTCTCGATATCTCCCTTTCTTATGGCTATATCAAGAACACTTTCACCTGAATTTAACTTCAGTTGAGCTTTTTCATCTGCTAGAACTACAACCTTATCATAGCTTTCTGTTGAGGACTGTGCGGCCCTGTGAAGAGGAGTATAACCATCATTGTCTCTTGCATGTTTGTCAACATCTTGTTCGAGCAGGTACATAACTGTGTCTCCTGAACCATATAAAGCAGCTAAATGTAGAGGACTTTGACCAGTTTCATTCTTACAGTGAACATTTCCACCACATTTCACAAAATATTTCAAAATGTGTACATCATGACAGCCGGCAGCCAAAAGCACATACAAATCTGAAGAACAATCAACTTCATGGCTTTGTAGTAAGTAAAAAATTTCAACAAACTTTCTTTGTTCAAGAGGAACTGATATCCATGATGGTTTTGTGTTATGGCATGTAATAAGCAAACATTTGCAAAACTCTCCCAATTGCAAGTATCTGCGACTACGTGCCATGAAAAGCATTATTTGATTAATACATTCACAATGACCTTTTTCTAGACTCAGAGTGAACAGGTTACACAGAATGTCAGAATGTTCCTCTGATAAGATCCCCGCAGCCAGTTCAACTAGGTTTTCATTGACACTTGGAGCAATGCAAACTGCCTTGAAACAATCAATTGTTATCTCAGCTCCAAGTTCAGTAAGTTCAATGGCAAGGTCTCTATTGTTCATGTAAAGTGAACAAGCAAGTGCCATGTTTGCATGACACGAGAACAATTCCTCATTTTGTTGCATGCATTTTAGAAGATTGATAGCAATACGATCTGCCCCATTCAAAACGAAGCACGCAGGTATTGAGTCAATGGACAAAACATTCACGTAGTGGCTGTGAAACAAATGTTGCACTGTAGGTTCATTCAGACATTTGTTCATCAAAAATGTTATTGTGGTGTCAGTGAGATATTGATGCACACCACAAATCTGTATTTCTCTGTTATAAACTGCCAATTCATTCCTCTTGTCAGCATTAAGAAAAAGAAAAAAATATCTTACAAAGCTCGAATCTTTGAAAGCTTGATGCGTGAAAATGAGTGACGCGCTTGGTGACAAGATTTCCTTGACTAAGCGGGAAGCAAGCCCCTCAAACTGACTTTCAAACACAATGACTGTAACCTCTTGGCACGATCTTTGGTCTGTTGTGACATATTCCAGAAGAGTCCGCATTGAGCACATTTCCAGTCCTTTAGACAAGTGGTCTTTACAAAATTCCAGAAATACAGCATCTTGGATGGAGTTGTGCATGAAAGAAAAACAGTTATTCTGAGTGTCAAAAATGAGAAATGTTTGACAGAGACTTTCAGCTGAGTTAAGAATAGAGCCAAGAGATGGTTTTACAGTGCACACCTGAGAAAGTTTGGCGATGATTTCCTGATCTTCACGGCTCTGTACAAAAACATCAAAGACTGTCTTTGAAAGAAGGTTCTCATAAAACATAACCAATAGCAAAACAAAAAGGCTTTCAGGGTCATTTTGTCTCATACTTCTTATCACTTCCGCAATATATTTGAGAGATGTATGGAAAAAGATGCATCCATGCTCATCTCTTAAAGTAGATGTAAATAGATAGCAACAAAGTGGAAAGGACACAAGGTCTCTGCAGTTAATGATTTTCTTTTTCTCCTCGTCACTTACACAGGCTTTCTTGCTGAAGAGTTTCAGATGAAAATCCAACATCGCAAGTCTTTCCTTCTCACTGAGATTATCGGTAGAAAGTTTGACTGTTTTACTTGTCCTAAAGAGTTGAAACGTCCTTAACTGCTCCTCACATCGAAGGTAGATGTTTGTTCTGAAGGAAAATATGACACAAACAGTTCCTGCCTCAATCAGAGGAAGCATCAGGGGGAACTTCTGCTCCCATCTTGTCTTCAGATCCTCCACCAGGTTGGTCCTGCCAAAAGCATCATCAATAAGAATGACATACCTGTTCTGCTTTTTGGAGCAGGAGATATGATCCCACTGCTGTGGATCGGTTAGTATTAGGGGACTAAAGCCTGAGTCTGACATCAACTTGAGGAGATACAGACCAGCTGTCGTCTTCCCTTCTCCAGGACCTCCTGTCAACAGCAGCAGACCCCACGTCTTCAAAGTCTTCTCACACTCCTTCATGTTCTCTGTCTTCACAATTAATTTTGGGTTGAGGTCCCTTTCAAGCCTCAACTGACATTGCTCTGGAAAAACATAATTTGATCCAAATCTTAAACTAGCGATAATACAGATTATCTCGTTTCAAAACTGCTGGTTAACCTAAAATTGCTTGCATAATACAAAATTTTTAACTGTATGTACTTTCACGTCGGATTTCACATTACATCAACAAAGACATTTAAAAATTTTAGCTGTTACAAAATTACAGATTGACCAATCTCACCCTGTATTGGCTTCAAGGGATCAATACCTCCTGACCCTGAAAAATAAATTTTCTTTACTTTGACCAAGGAAAAGGATAACGAAAATCCAACAAAACAAGTTGTTTAGAGAAACTTGTCAGTTTTTAAATATTATGTTTGGACAAGTTAAATTAGTTTCTAATGACAACAGAATAGATTGACATACCTTAAGATAATATATTCTCAGGAAAACATACTTTTATGACTACAATTCTTAAACGTGAACTCAAATAATGTATCAGATGTACTGCAAACATTAATCCATAGTTTCTATTCCATCCGCCAATTCCATTTGTCGACTTGCTTAGAGTATGTAATGTGAAGTTGGAGATGACCTATCAAAGCATTGTTTTTTATGAATGACATAATTATTGGTATTCATACTACACCTAAGAATAAATGGAGCACGATTTGGGAGAATATTCTAGTCCATTACACTATATTAAAACAATTGAGAGTCCATCATACAACACAAGTCTGTATCTCACCCTTATTGATGTGGACACTTTTGTTCCCAAATACCTTGATGGTCGTGTCACCTGAGTAACTGCTGTTTTCTCCTGGAACAATGTACGTGATCAGTTGGTCTTATGTTTGCCTCTTACAAACCATTGCTTTTCTGCCGTTTGTCAACATTTTAATTTTAACCCTTTATTCACTTTTATATTTGGCATAAATGACAACATTTGTGCACAAAACATGGACATATAAAATATTCCCTTTTCCTTTGAAAAGTTGGTTTGTAGTCAACTCTCTGCATATTCATTTTTGTATACACACACTTGGATTTAAGATTATAATTGACATTTTAATTTTGGTTGAAATATGTTCATATCATTAAAGTTGTTTGCTGTAACAAATTTCAATAAGAATTGCAAAAATTTAAGACATCGGGAGCAGTGATTCAGGCAATAATCTGTTCACAAACATTTGTAAAGCTATAAAAAATGACCTTTGAAATAGGTCATGGTCACCAACGTTGACATTGTCACCTCTCATTGTAGGCTGTCAACACATTTGAAGACTTGGTTTGACAGGTTCATGCGCTAATGGTCAAAATGCTGTGGTGAACTTGAAAATGAGGTCAAGGTCACCTTAATTGATTGGTGGTCTACAATGGAGGCTGTCTCAACCCTTTAAGGCAATAGATATGCCAGTTAATGAAATATTGCATGAATAAGAATTTTAAAAGTAGGCAAAGCTATCGTGACATTGAAAATCGATATAACAATCATCTGGAGTCTTTGTAATTTCCTAATGAAGGCTTTCACCAATTTTGAATACTGAAGGTGCAATGGTTCCTCATATACCGGTATTATGTTGACAAGAGCTTGTAAAGTGGTCAATGTTTTGACCTTCAAAATAAGGTAACAGTGACAAAGATCGACTGGTGCCAGCCTGATCCTCCAATGTAAACTTTGACCAAACTGAAAAACTTAGGGGGCAAAGTGCGTAAGAATGGCGTTAACAAGATTTTTTAATGCAATCACAAATTCATAGTTCCCCTTTCAATAAATCAATTCTTAATCTTATTGCAACTGTTACTGCAGTTAAAGAGTTACAACATGCAATACCTGAATCGTGTGGGTGACAGGACTGAGCTCCTGGCTGCAGGACTGAGTTTGAAAACCTTCTCTCAACTGTTCCTTCAAATGGAATCTGGACAAACGATCGCCTGTGATGTTCTGTCATTTCTTCGATTTTATGTGCTTGTATTTGACTCTGGGTCTGAATAACAGTAACATCCTTCCCTTGTCCTGGTACCGTTTTGTCAGGAGTTGTTGATCCATTTGGTGACTCATCCAAAAGCAGTTCTGATGTTGTTGAATATCTTATGTTCACGCTAATGCCATTGTCTGAATTTTCAATGGAAGGAGACTGTTGTTGCAACGACTCTGATTCCAAACAGCTGATCCCACCTGACAGATTATCTATATTCTTATTTAACTGATCAGACACTCCAGTGATTCCACTGCTGTTTGTTGATGCTTGTGTCTGATGATGGAAATCGGTATCTACTGGAGGCCGGAATTCATATACAGATCCTTTGCTGTCATCCTTCTTCTCTTTCATTTCATGTTTGTGTTTTTTATCTTGTTTGTGCCTATCAACAACATCCTGAGATTGATCATGTGGCAGTCTCTCCTCCTCCTCCTTGGGAATGTGTGAGTGCCCATCGTTCCTCTCGGGGGAATATTTCACCACTTCACAGGAACTTTTGAATTTTTCTTTATCTAATTCATCATTTCCATTATCACAATCGTCGTAATCTTCTTCAAAATCATCACACAGCCAGTCATTATCATCACCGGCCTCGTCATCCATTACTGTATCTAGTTAACAAGAACATTAGAAATTAACAAGATTAACAGCTCGTGAATATTCATGACGAGGCCTGTACTGAACTGATAAAGATCAAGATGACAATTCTAGGAATAGCCACTATTTCCCGATAAAATTACACCGCTTACAAAGTTTAATACGTTTGAACCCAACAATTGATATTCTCTGTGCCCCTTTAAAAGTGTGACATTCAAGGACACTCCCCAATCAACACCAACAATTACCTCCATACACAGACACACAAACTCTGTTCAATGTATCTAAATAAACTTTATTCAAAACTTTCTAAATGTGATGTTTTATTGATAAACGACTTTGTTAACACAATGTGGAACAGTCGATCTTAATGTAATGCTAGATTTGCCGTTGACGTGGCTACCTTGTGTAATCTTACAAGGTCTTGTACGGCATTGATGATCAATTTCTCCCCAGACCAATTCTTACTATCTAAACTACATCTGAGCATACATTAGCCCACCAGCAACCTCAGTGTCATGAAAGTTCGACCTACCGTTGATAAATTTCAAGTTTTTGGGCAAATATCGTTCTTTTCTTGTGTACCTATTTCGTTTAGCCACGGTATATAGATATGTAAGCTGCGTTCGTTAGAACTGATCCAATGGCTTGTTCGTTGCGACCAAGAACAGGGAATAGAAAGGAAATGTATCTCTGCGTGAGATAGAATTGATAAACGGAACGCAAGTTACAAAACAAGTCTTCAAGACTACAAGAGCAACGTCCCTTTAGTTAATTTCATTGCATAGTGGATTGTACAGACAGGACTAATCTTATTCAAGTTTGTGCTTCGTCTATAAGTAATCTGTAGGAAATTCAAAATTCATTGTGTACATTTTTTCTTTTAAAAGCATCGTAAATAAAATATTGCAATAACATTATTCACTTTATCTATTCTTATCACACCGACTTTAAAAATATATTAACATTATTGAAATCCAATCTTTGTATAACTAGAATTCAAATAATAATCATCCAATAATTTAATCACAATTATAGAAGAAAAAAAGAAGACAACTTGCCAGGCAAACAATAAAAGGGGCACAGAGGCATTATTTTATCGAGAAGAAACAGTATTTCTGAAAATGGACATCAGAATGCCTAGCAGTTAAACATAGTTACAAATAACAGTTCAATTTTTTAAATTTATGATCGGAACCGGACAATGACTGGTGCGAGTGACTCAAAACATAATCTTAGATACTTACATACATCAAACACAAAGACAAATATGGATCGGTAGTCTTAAGTGTGTAATTTAACTAATATACATTTAAATGGAGCATAGAATTTTTGCCTCATAACATTTAAACGGCCATTTTACGACTGCCAAAGATCCAAGTTATGTAAAATGATTTTGACATTTTAAAGATGAAAATGCAATTTAAGTGAGGCATTTGAACTCAGACAAAGACATTTTGGTATTTTGTCTCTTATTTTGGTCACATAAGAAATAAATAAACTTAATCGGTATCACTTAAATGGTATTACATAGGACAATCATCTAGCACTGTAGAAATGAAAACAACACTCTATTGACGTTCCACTCTCTTTGGATTAATAACTGATTTCACAAAAGCTTTGTCATGTATTTTGTAACCCAAAATCATTTTGCCATATAATTACTTTCAGTTAACCTAAACTTTTCTGAACAAAATCCTGCTAATTATTTTTCTAACAAAGTTTTTTTGATTTCGAAATGATATGTGTAATTTTTATTTTTTTATTATTTTTTCAGTGATTCATTTTGATACAGAACCTCAATCCTTCCAGTGATTATTATGTTTTGTAACACATAAAACACGAATGAATGATATGTGTCATAACCATGGGTTATCTCATAACAAACCTTGAGATGTTCAATTTACGCATACACTGTTATGTACGTGACATAACCAAAATAACAGATATCATTTACTAGATTAATATTTATATAACCTTCCAAACACTATCGACTGAAAATCTATCCTCTACCTGCTTTAGATTAGTTTCCGATTTATTTTTATTCCTTAATAACGATAATATGTCCATTGATAAGAAATGAAAATAATAAAATCAATAAAATGATACCATTCATTAAGTTAAGCGTATGTGATTCTAACAACTCACGCAATGTCTTTAAAAGTTGTGCATATAAATAGAAATCCCAAGTAAATTGTTTCTGTAACTAGAGCTTAGTGTAAGACATCATTTTTAATTTCAAAACCAAGAATACAATACGTGAAATTACTGTCCCCATTTTCACAATATTAATGTTCCTCTGAAGAATACTGTGACAATTCTCATACAAATTATATTGGAAATATATTCCTTCCTTCATTTATATTTGTAATAAAGGGTGTCGTTTAGGGCAGAATGATAAGTAAACTACAGACAATCCAATTTTTACTGTATAAAATCAACTAAGAAAACAGTTTTTTAAATAAAAGACTTAAGGGCAACTAGATTTATATACAAACATTTCATTCACAAAATTATATAAAACAGCGAAACCATGTACAACATCCTAACAATAATTGCAGGTGAAAGTTTAGTCAATAGATATATAACATAGTGTATACTTATGCAGTTTTTTTCTGTTAAAAGGTTTGTTATCAACCGATACAAATTTAACATGTTAAAGATAGCCTACAATTGAATTTAAATTGTGTACCAGAAATTATAAAGTACTTGAATGCCTTAATTATGTTTATTTTATTTTGCATGTTAGAAAAAAGAGAGAATGGGATATAGATCGGCTAGAAATTTCGTTTGAAAGGGATCATTGAAGTGAAAACATAAATCTCGTTGATCAGGGCCATCACGCGTTCTTTTCTCCGGTCAATGAAGATCAAATTCCACATACAGGAAAAATTATACCTTGATAAATTAGCAACACGGTTAGTTTGCGGTTTATGGACGTCTATATACGTATTCTTATTAGGATATATCTCAATGCCAATACATATCGTTTATTTTCATAATGTTGTAAAATAGATTAAAGCAAAAACAATGTTTTTCATGTCATTTCACTCATATAAACATATGGCAGACCGTAGCTGATAGGCTAGCGTCTTTAATGGCCAAAAACTGAGTTTCGGGACCGGTAAATGGCTACATCTTAGTATACATTATCCCTTCAGCAACTACACTGTCAATAATTTTTTTCACTTACCGTTGATAGATTGTAAGTTTTGAAGCAGAAATCTTTCCTTCCCCGTAGAACTGTTTCGTTTTGACACGGTAAACCCACAAGTATATGAATAGTTAAGTGAGCCGATCCTTGGCTTTGTTGTGGCGACGGGGAACAGGTAATACAAAAGACGATATGTGATTATAAAGGATTGATAATCGCAATGCAAGTTACACAAACTATCTACAAAAGTTATGTCCCTTCAGTTTATGTCATTGCATAGTTGACTGTGGAGACAGGAATTAACTTATTCAAGTTCGTTCTACGTCTGTTAGCAATACGTAGGAAATAATTCTTTGTGTGCATATATGTATAGTTTTTTTAAAAGTACCGTTAATCATTTATTCGCTTTAACTAATCTTATCGTACCGACTTTATAATAATACTAATATCATTGAAATTCAAAGTTTGTATAACTATAATTGGAATAATACTCCTGAAATGATTAAGCACATGTTGCATTATGAAAGTAGACAGCTTGCAGGGCTAAACATTAAAGGGACAAAGAGTGGAAGTTTAAGGTTGCAAACTTCATAAATGGCGGCTTTTTTTTATCGAGAGAAGGGGGCTGAAAATTTATATGGGAATGCTTATCATTTAAACGTAGTGACAATAAACAGTTAAAATTTGTGATTTATGACCGAAAAGAGGACAATGACTCAAACAGAAACTTAAATAAAATCTAACACAAAGACAAATACGGGTAGGTTTTTTCTTAAGTGCGGAGTTAAACTAATATACATTTGAATGGCGCATAGACGTTAGACCTCATAACATTTAAACGGCCATTTACGATCGCCATCTATACAAGTTATATATCATAATTTTCCCATATTAAAAATGAAGATGCAATTATATCGAGGCGATTGAATACAGCTCAAGGCATATGTTATGTTGCCACTTATTTTGGTCACATGAAAAACTAATAAACGTAATCGGTATCACTTAAATGATATTACATAGGACAATCATCTAGCACTGTAGAAACGAACACAACACTCTACTGAGGTTCCACTCTCTCTGGACATATAACTGCTTTACAAAACTTTGTAATTTGCTACCCAAATTCATGTTCCCATTTAATTTCTTTAATTTTATCACACATTTTGTAATCAAATTATTTTAGATACAAAGTGTTTTTTCAAAATAAGTTTGATTTCACATTTCAAACATATAAATGTTTTTGATACTTTCCTGTTAAACGCTACTGTTTTGGTATAATGTTGAATGGGTTCAACACAGAAGTCGACCATAAGTTGTCAATCAGTCAACTTATATTTAGGAACAATTGTAGAATTGAAAACGATAGTGTTATCTTCATGATACATATAGTTTTATTAACAAAGTGTGTTTAAGTATCATATATTATAAATATGCTTTTATTCCCAATATTTGATAGTAATAATATGGAAACACACGAGATTAGTAGACCTACACTTTGTAATATCATAACAATATACCAAAGCGAAGGTCACAGTGTCAGCTATATCAAATTATGGTTGTGAATGTCCTTGAAACATTCCTTAATAAAAAACTTTTTGAAAATGACTTATGCGTCTCCTGAAAGTCTGTCACAATTTTCTAACTGATATGCAGTTCAGGAGCAGATATTTTAGTTAAATCATTGTTCTCTGATAATTTCAAATGTTTATGATTCACTTGCAACGTCGCTACAACTGGGGAAGTAACTCTAGCTACGTTCTTAAAAAAACAGCAACCTTTAATATAGCAGACAAACAACTATAAATACTATTAGATAAAACTAAATTCATCCTTCAATCTTTCTAAATCAAGCCCTTGTGCAACCATCAACCAACTTACTTAAACTATCCGCGGTGGTTGAGAAACAGAAGAGACCTGTTATCATCATAGCAGTTACATAAGACATTTATTAACATATACTACTCATGATTCACACAGATTTATACAGATGCTTCTACAGATCCATTTACAGATCAAGTGCGGCATTTAATGTTCCATCATTACAAGTGTTTGAGGCGTACAGACCAACAATCATCCATCTGTATTTACTGCAGATTTAACTGTCATTCTCAAAGCATTGACTTGGGTAAAAACAAAACTGACCTTGACTCAATAGTTTCATAGATTCGCCTACAGTAGTTCAGCTAATCTTTAAGGATGGCACGGCAAACGCATAGATATTTCATTTGATATATTTCACCGTAACAATCTTTTACATGACAGCAACTAATTTTGGTCTCGCTGTTGTTATGATTATGTGATTGTTCATAAGTTTAACATTGTTAAAATTGTTGTATTGTTCAGTTGGTCACACTTGCAATTGTTGTGATAGTCTTAACTGGCAGTGTCTAGAATCATCTATTCTAGAATGTTCTATCTATTTCTTGAATGCTTGAGTTGGATACTTCTGCTTGGAGTTTGTCATTGAACTTTAAAGAACATTCTAGAAGGTATCTAACCTATATAAAGGCCGGCATTGAAACTGTTACTCATCTTGCTTTTTACAATCAACTTTGCGACCATCTGCCATGCCACTGCTTCTAGCAGAACCCATTGACTGTTTTCTACATTCATCAACTGTGTGATTCATAAGGACTAGTGAATATATTAATTAAGCTAATTAGTGTGACTCATTTGATATTGTATTATAGCTTGTATTAGCTTGATATTGTAACCTTAAACACTTTGTTTATTATGTGATTGATTAAATTGAAATTAATATACAATTATCTTGTTATATTTTGCTGGTTTGACAGGGGACATTTTCCTATTCGAAATTCATTCGTAACAAAATGAACATAAGATCTGATCACCTTTCTAAGTCTGCACTTTCGAGAACCCGGTTTATATTGATGACTTTTTGTCCAACTCCAAAAGATATTTACTCAGTCATGATCTGGCAATTTTGGTAAACTGATTGGTACAGTGTCACTACTGCCAGACATATCTACCACGCGTGTCCTAAAGTGGCAAACCTTGTTAACAGTCGCTGGCAATGCGCTACAATTGTTTGTTCAAAGCATGGGAAAGTTATCCCGCATATCTTTGCATATTAACCCTTTGTTTTCAACTAAATTATGTTTTTGTGGTTGGCGAGTATAGGTCAGGTTTTTGGCCAAACGTCCCCCTGAAGATACCGAAAAAAACCCTTAAAAACTGCGTTGTCATTTTGTTCCGCCAGTTTGGCTTAGCTGCTATCGGTATTCTAAGACTAATCAGAGATTAAAAAACCCTAAGAACTCATCATAAATTTCAGGCACAACCAACACATTACGAGCCCTGTCTGTATTATTGGCTCCAACGTTGAGAATTTAGAGGAATACAAGTAGCTTGGCACAATAAGAGATAGTAAATTAAATTGGAATGCCAATAGTTATGCAGTTTTCAAAAAATGTCAACAAAGATTACATTTACATCTTTTAGTGTAAATGAACGTGTACTATCACTCTTTTATCATTGTTTCGTTGAAAGCATATGAACTTTTTATTTCCATTGTTGGTATGGTTCCTAATCTATTGTTAACAAGTCTCGCTTGGCAAAAGTTGTTCAAATTGCTGGGAAAATTGCCGGAGTTTCTTTTACAAATTTATTGTATTTGTATAAAAAAAGAGTTTTGAAATTACACCTAAAGTCTGTGTCAGATCCGGATCATGTTTGGAGTTTGTTAAGCCTCCTCCAGGCAGACGATATTGGCTGTTGGTACTGAAAAAGTATTGACGTTAGTGAAATATTCATTTGAATATTAATGTCTTTTAAAATAAGAGACTGCATTGTGTGATCCTTGGTTTATAAATCTTCGGCAAATACGTACATAAATGAATAAATTACCTTCCGAAAATTTTTGACGCACATGGATTGAGTTTTGTTTGGAAATTTAAAAAATTCAAACGTGTCTTCTGGCAAAAATCAGTTGTAAAAAGTATATCAAAAGATATCTTTCAGCAAACATGGATTTCAACAATTGAAACCTTTTCAAAAGCAACTGCTCATAGTATATTTAAAAATCCATCTCTAAACAATGAAAAATATCTTAGTTTCCTACATTTGATAAATCTTTTGAAATTCCGAACGTCTAACCATTTTCTCCTTATACAGCCAGGTAGATGGTGACGAATCCTTGTAAATGATAGGAAATGTACACTTTGTACTTGAAATGATATCGGTGATGAATTTCATTTTTTACTTTTATGTCCGAGATTAGAATTTGAAAGAGAAAAATACATTCACAAATGTTATTATATCAGACCAAATTTGTTCAAAATGAACATCCATCTTAATACCAATAAGGTAGGAACTTTAAGAAAACTCTCAATGTTTTTTAAAATTATTATAATAATAATTCATTTATATAGCGCCTAGTAGCATCACAATTGTTGCTCACCGGCGCTGTCTTTATTCAAGAGATATTGTCCATAACCTTCAAATATAAAATCAACTCAATGCATATAATATTTGTATTGTATTGTATGTTGTATATATGTATAAATGTTATGGTACCTCTTATCCTGGTGTCTGCAGCTGAGTGTAAGAAAGTAAAGGTGGTGTTTTATTCCTCTAGCGATGTTAAGCTACATGAACGACTAAATATGCAGTTGAATACACAGGTAGATTAACCTATATACGCCACAACTGACAAATAAATGTAATGGATATAGGGTGTGTGTGAGAAGTATTGAATTCAGTTGTAAAGATGTAGGTCACATTTTCAAACTGGTTTAACAAGTCGAATGTGCAAACCGAAAAGATTTATGACTATTTACAACTGAAGGCAAAATCCCATAAAGGAGAAAAAACTTTTTTTTATTAATACTTATGGAATTATCTCGTACACAGATAATCTAACTATAACAATAAGATAGACTCATATTCTAGTTTGTAGATTATCTATCTATTATCTAACTATCTAATGTTTGATATAAAGTAAAGATTATCCAACTATGAGAATTCATGAAATATATTCATCTTCTAGTGTAAAAATATCTAACAATAGGAATGTAAGATATAGACTCATATCTTCTGGTGTAAAGAATATCTAACTATACGAATGTTTGATATAGACTTAATTTCTAGTGTGTAGATTATCTAACTATTGATTTCTAACTAGGAGAATGTATGCCATAAAGTTAAGTTTGTCTGACTATAGGAATGTCTGATAAAGACTCAATTCTTAGTGTATAGATCATCTAACTATAAAAAGGTATGATATAGACTCAAGTTTATTTGATCCCTTCGAGGGGATGACTTCATATAAATATAGTTTATTCTTTGCTGAATGTCATAATAATCTTCTGTTGCTAAGTACAATTACATGAAACAATACAGTAGTGCACAGATTATATTCACTAGATTTATCATTATCCACATCATCTCTGTAGTAAATGAACGATAATTGTTTTAACTCCTATAATCTTTGATAACGAGTGAAGCTTAAATTTTTGTTTAAAAGTTCTCCTTCTAGGTTACAAGTCACGGCAATATATCAGATGAATTTTCTGTAAACGATGATACTGCAAACACTTTACATTCATTTAAAATAATGTTTTGATCCCAGAGCACTATAAAATAAATTGTTCACGATAAAATGTAAATGACGAAACTCACAACTAGAAAAACAATGCCATTATCTTCATTTGCAAATATCAAGAGTCATTGGAACATGACATAGCCCAATGATACCCCGACAATTGTTAAATACTTGTAGATCTTAAGATCGCTTTCTATAACACAATATTCAAAATACATGTTGGCAAAATGCATAAATGAACCATAAATCGTTTCAATTCTTATATGTAAACAAAATAGTCAGAAAACAGAAAAAGACATTCAATTCTTCACCACATGAATAAAACACATACAGAGTTTCAAGAAGATGAAAAGAATGGGGTTGCTCTAAATCTTTCTTTGTACAGAGCACAAACCCAAATTGTTTCAAAACACATAGGAAATATGAAAATAATATATTATAAGACAACACTTAAGAAGGTGGATAATTCACGTGTACAACTTTGGAACGAAATCAACAAACGGCTGTTTAGCCCCACCAAACGAGTTTCCAAATCAAACTTTTTCCCAACTAGAGCACTAATCAAGTGCCACCTGCAAAATGTATTTTTTTTCATATTTGTTCTTCATCTTAACCTCTGCACCAACTTTTATCAAATATAAAACCAAATCATTTATTGACAAATATACATATCTAAATACCTTTTTATTTACATGCATACATCTATTCACAGAAGGCGAAAAATCCTTGTGTTTTCTTTTATTGTTAACGTTTGATGTGCAACAAGGCAAAAATTATTATTCGAAATATTCGTCATATACGAAATTTCAACAGAAAACCCCACAGCCATGCTTTTTCACGCCTGTGTTGTCTCCCGTCTTGAATAACGCATGTCTCTCCTTTTATGCCAACCAAAACCTCTTTAAAACGTATCACTTAATTGCGGAACGAATACTTATTAACTATTCTGACGGATCTAAACATGCCAAAGTTGAGGACAGAATCAAGTTTAAAGTGTTGTCTCTGACATTCTCTTCACCTTGATGGTCCACACAAACATTTGATGTATCACTCTAACATATAAACCTTAGAGAATTTCATTTGGAGAGATGAAAAGATCTCAGCCCCTCCATTGTAAACTAAAAGACTGTTTTCCAGGAAAGATTCTTGCATTAAACAGTCAGTTATACTGGAGACAAAATAAGTATATATTCATATATTATCACACCTACATATGTATTATCCCAACTGCGGATCCGCCACATCTTAAGATGAGACGCGTTCCAAAATGGAATCCTCAGTTGGGAGGTCCAATCTTAAGAGACAATCCAAGCCAGTAAGTCAAGACAACGAATATAAAGTTGAATTTTCTATGAATGTACGAAAAGTATATACCTAAATGATGATAAGAACAAATGTCATTAACAAACTTCATATATGAATAAGAATTATTTTAGCATGATTTGATAACTCCCGTTGGGTTGATACACATACACATAATGACATATTAATAAATATCTTTATAAAGCAATTTTCTAAATATAAAAGATTTTCTTCCAAATGGAATGGTCTTTATAACAAAATGTCACAAAATGAATTGGTCATTATCTAATAATGTCACAGAAATGTACCTTCATCATTGAGAAGGTAAACTCATGCTTCATAAACTGTATACACTTTCTTTTACTGCAAAATGGTGCAGCACTGAATGGTATAAAAGAACAACACCTCAGCTTCAGAATTATCGCACATGACGTCCCTATACTGTATTCGGTAAGTTGTGGCAAACATCGGCGGTAGCGTCATGTTTTTTTTATGGCATTTGCTTTGACAATCAACAGAAGACGTGGTATTTTGCCACACTTCAAATTTCAAAGACTACATCGACACTCTTTTACGTCTTGTGGTGCTTCCGTTCCTCCTGAGGAATCCTAATCTTCCAACAGGACAATGCCCGACCTTCGGCAGCCCTGATCACTAGGAGCTTCTTAATAGCAATCAATGTCAACTGTTTGCAACTTGCAAGCAAGACCACCAATTTCACACTTGTGGGATCATTAAGACCGGCCGCTAGCCGCAGAAAGCCTTCTCTGTAAAGTCGGCACACTAATACTTTAACCCAGGCACTCTTGGAAAAATGGCAAACTATCCCAAATGACGCCATCAGACCATATCATGTAGGTTAAAAGATCATGTTTTACAGCAGAGGAGGTTATTACAGATAAAGACAGTTTACCAGTTCATTTTGTGAATAAAAGCGTTATCTATAGTCTCTTTTAATACACATGTATCATTTATACACATGTTAAATACATGCTCAAAGAACGTTTCAAAATGAGGAATATACGTTAGTAGGAGACGCTGATAGGGAACATGATTAAAATGATAATAGAAAACATTTTCTGATAAATTAGTCATATGCAAGTCATTATTCCAATTCAATTCTATAACTTTAATTCTAAATTCTCTAATGATACTTGAATTCGAATACTTATGATACATAACCCTTCAATACTTACGTTGGAAGACTACTGACTCTGATAGTACATTTATACTAGCATTGCTAACGCCTTAGATTTGACAACAAAACACTGAATAACATCAATATCTATGTCCCACAAATGTCGTGTATTCTCACCTCTTCTATCTCTTGAGCTGACATTAAACAGTATGTTCAATGAAAAGAGTTTCCTCATAATTCATCATTCGTGTCTTTTTCTCCCTGTATCAGATGTTCATCATTCATTCATATGCTCATTTCAATTTTGTTTGCAAAATCTCAACCATAGCATAATAACACCTTTCTTGCGCATACCGTATCGGAGTTTTTCCATACCCGTCAGAAAAGTTCACTACTGCACCTCCCTGAATCAAAGACTCAACCATGGCAGTATCACCATGTTCACAAGCATAATGTAAGGGAGTTTTTCCATTCTTGTCCCTTTCATTCACTCCTGGTAACAGAAACCAATCAGCATCAACCATGGCCCGTGAACGTTGGGGAAATTTCCCATACTTATTCCTTTTTTCCCATTCTGCACTTTCTCGGACGATACATTCGACCATAGCAGTATCCCCGTGTAGACATGCATAATGTAAGGGAGTTTTGAAATTACAGTCTGCTGATGTTACCTTTGCACCTACCTGTAATAAACACCGGACCATAGCAGTATCACCCCGTACACATGCATATTGCAAAGGAGTTTTCTGAAACGTGTCCTTAACATTCAGTTTCGCACCTCTCTGTATCAAACACTGGACAACAGCAATATTACCATGCTCACAAGCATAATGTAAAGGGGTTTTCATAAACTTGTCCGTTACATTCACTTTCGCACCTTTTTGTACCAAACACTTAACAAAAGCAGCATCATTCTGTGCACATGCATAATGTGAAGGAGTTTTCTCATCTCTGTCAATAACATTTACCTTTGCACCTGCCTTGACCAAACTCTCAACCAAAGCAATATCACCATGTTCACAAGCTTCATGTAAAAACGTCCTACTGTGACAGCCTTTTTTATTTTCTTTTTTTTCTCTTTGAACTAAATACTTTAAACCATATTTAAGTTTTACTTTGCAAGCTGAATGTGAAAGAGTGTTACTTGTACTGTCCTTCACAGCAGTATCACCTAGCCTTGACTGGACACACAGATTCAGCTCGGCAAGCAACAAGCTGAGATTCAATTGCTTTGCGACCTGAAGAAGTTTACATAATGTGTACTTGTCACATGATCCAATTATAGCCTGAAACACATCTTTATTTCCTCTTTCGGTGATTACACCGAGAGAAGATACTACGTTGTCATCCACATAAGACAATGAAAACCCAGCTTCTATTAAACATCCAATAATGTGGTATCTATGTTGTGTCCATTTTTCTTTAAACGTATTTTCTGCACTGTCAGGCTGTGAAACCATTTGTGCAAGCTCTGTTATAGCAACATAAAGTGGCTGACCAAGCTGTCTATCTCTATCTGCGAACTGACGACAAAGGTATTGAACAGTCTCAATATCTCACTTTCTTATTGCTATATCAAGAACACTTTCACCTGAATTCAACTTCAGTTGAGCTTTCTCATCTGCTAAAACTACAACCTTATCATAGCTCTCTGTTGAGGACTGTGCGGCTCTGTGAAGAGGAGTATAACCATCATTGTCTCTTGCATGTTTCTCAACCGATTGATTGATCAGATACATTACTGTGTCTCTTGAACTATATAAAGCAGCTAAATGCATAGGACTCTGACCCCTTTCATCCCTACAGTGAATGTTACCGCCGCATATCACAAGATATTTTAAAATCTGAAAATCATGGCAACCGGCAGCCAACAGTACACAACAATCTGTGAAACAGTTCACTCCAATGTTTTTCAACAATTCCAAAATTTCAAAGAACTTGGTTTGTTTCAGAGAAACTGGTATCCATGTTGGTTTTGTGTTGTGGCACATGATAAGCAGCCGACTACAAAATTCTTCTAATTGCACGAATCTTCTATCTCTTGCCAAAGACAGAACCAGTAATTTGATACATTTAAAGTGCCCAACTTCTAGACTTAAAGTCAGAAGGTTCAACAAACAGTCAGCATCTTCCTGTGAGATGACCCCTGCAGCAAATTCAACTAGGTTTTCATTGATGCTTGGCGCAACACAAACTGCTTTGAAACAATCAAATGTAATCTTTGCTCCAAGCTCAATTAATTCATCAGCAAGTTCGTTATTCTTCATGTAAAACGCACAAGCAAGTGTTTTGTTTGCATGACGGGAAAACAATATCTCACAGTGTTTCATTCCTTTAAGGAAACGAATGGCGAAACGATCTGCTCCATTCAAAACTAAACATGCTGGTATTGAGTCAATGGATAAAACATTGACGTATTGGCGGTGAAAGGTATGATGTTTTGTAGGTTGAATCAGACATCGGTTCATCAAAAAGTTTATAGTGGTATCTGTGAGATATTGATGCACACCATAACTTTGTATTTCTCCTTTACATAACGCTATTTCTTCTCTAATGTCAGCATTCAAAGAACCGTCCATATACCTTAGAAAAACTAAGTCTTTGAAAGCTTGATGAGTTAACACTAATGCCTTATTTGATGACAACATATCCTTGATCAAACGTTCAGCAAGTTTGTCAAAATCTTTCTTCGAAACAAAAACTGCAATTTCCAGGCGTAGTCCTTGGTCTGTCCTGACATATTCCAGAAGCATCCGCGTTGAACACATTTCAAGTGCTTCAGCAAAATGATCTTCACAAAATGCCATAAACAAAGCATCTTGGATTGAGTTATGCTTGAAGAGGAAGCAGTGTGAATCAGTGTCAAAGATGAGGAACGTTTGACAGAGACTCTCAGCTGCGTTCAAAAGACAATTGAGAGCTGGTCTGACTGTCAATACCCGAGAAAGTTTTGCCAGGATTTCCTTGTCTTCGCTGCTTTGTTGAAGTACATCAAAGACCCGTTTAGGAAGATGGTTATCATAAAACATAACCAAAAGCAAAACAAAAAAGCCTTCAGGGTCATTTCTTTGGATACTTGATATAGTATCCGCTAAATATCTAAGAGATTTTCTGAAATCAACGATGTTGTACTGTCCTCTCATATTTGATGTAAACAGATAGCAACAAAGTGGAAATGGCACAAGGTCTTTGCCTTGAACGACGTTTCTTTTCTCGTCATCACTCATAATCGCTTTCCTCCTGTTCAGTGCCAGATGAACATCAAGCATTTCAAGTCTTTCTTCCTCACTTAGCTCGTCAGAAGAAAGGTCGACTGGTGTACATCTCCTGAATAATTCAATGGCCCTGAACTGTTCTTTACACTGTAGGTAGATGTTGGTTCTTAAAGCAAATATGACACAAACAGTTCCTGCCTCAATCATGGGATGCATCATGGGGAACTTCTGCTCCCATCTTGTCTTCAGATCGTCCACCAGGTTGGTCCGTCCAAAAGTGTCATCGATGAGAATGACGTATTTTGTCTTCGTTTGTGTAGACAAATAATCCCATTGGTGAGGATCGGTGAGTATCAGTGGATGCTGTTTGTTCAGATCTGACATGACCTTGAGGAGATACAGACCAGCTGTCGTCTTCCCTTCTCCAGGACCTCCTTTCAGCAGCAGCACACCCCACGTCTTCAGTGTCTTCTCACAAACCTTTATCTTCTCTGTCCTCACAAACACTTTCATTTTGAGATCCCTTTCCAGCCGTAACTTACTTTGTTCTGAAATTGTAACAAAACCAAAACAAAATATTGGTTATGGGTATTATTTTCACAACATTTCAGGTCATCATCTCTTAGCAAGTGCTACATGTTTCAAATTTCAATATTCAAAGATAGATTTGTGTAATCTTAATCAACACAACAATATGAGATCATCTATTTTCTTAACCAAGCAGAAGTGGTAGAAAGAAATGAAAAGGTATTAAATCGATTATGAATTTGTGGTTGCAACCTGACCTCACACCTCTAGGAAAAATGCGATATTAAAAAGCTTAATCTTACCAAACTAAAACACCTATTCGCGTCTCTCTAAGATCTTAACGATAAATTAAGCAAAGAAATGCAATGACCATGCTTTAAGTTTATCTCGCGAAACAAGCCGGATAAAATTAAACTGACGTCCAAAAGATATATTACACCCGTTTTTAAACGCTCTAGAATAAAAACGAAAAAAGATAGATGCATGAAATAAAGTGTATTGAAAAGATCAACATGTCTAAATAAGAACCCCTGGAGATGATGAGCATAAAGTGTCTGGTAATGACATCACGGTTGCTAATATGGAAGTGGTGTCACAAAACAACACTTTCAACACCCTGGGGAACGATAGTACACAAAGAAAACCCACGAAGTTCAATAATGTGGCATTTTAATAACGTGTGTTGTCACCCTCTGCCTCAATACACGCATTTACCCTCCGACAAACAATAAAAACGTCAGTTGTCTGTTGACGTAACGTGGTATACGCTGCCATTCTTCTTGAAGGGCAACAATCAGTTCATGTCTCTTTGCTGTCTGTCTAATATGGCGATCCATGACATCCCAGAGGTGTTCAATAGGGGACACCTGTGGGGAGCATGCAGGCCACGGCAACACCATCACGTTTCTGGCTGCAAGAAAGTCCTGGGTGATGCGAGCTGTGTGGGGCCTGGCGTTGTCATGCTGAAAGTGGACACCATTTGGTTGTTGATGAAGAAATGACAGAACAGTTGGGTGGAGGATTAGGCCTTGTAGCGCTGAGCAGTCAGGTTTCAATTATAGATGACCAATGGCGTCCTCTCCTAACCACAAATTCCTTCCCAAACCATAACACCACTTCCTTCTTACAAAACAACCTCCTGGACACAACAAACCACCGTTCTTTCAACTCTCCTGTGGTACACACGTTGTCGTCCATCAGCCCTGTACATGTTGAATCTCAATCCCGCCAGTGAGCAGTGCCTTGCACTGGATATTAGGCGTTAAAATGTATATTATTATTATTATTATTATTATTGAATCGACTTTCATCAGAAAAGACGACTCTCTGCCAGTCAAGACTGAGATCTCAATCACTGTCGCCTGAAAGGCCTGTGTGCTGCAAGACCATAGGCCCTGAGTCTTCTGGCAACGGTCTGTCGGCTGCCCACGTGACCAAAGGCATTCCTAGCTGATGACGTTACTGTTAGGAAGCGATTTTGTAAATGCAATGTACGAATGTACGCAATTGCCGGTCCCCATGGGGGGTTGTTACCCTCGGTCTTCCCGTTCTTTGCCTGTCCGATGTCTGCCCTGTCTGTCTGTAACGTTGCATTTTGTTATTCACTGCAACTCGACGACAACCAAACATTCTTGCAACATTGGTATGGGTGGCACCCATTTCCAGGATTCCCAGGGGTCGCTCGCATTCTTCTCGTCTTAGGCATGGCATATCTTTGGTGGTTTTTTTACATTGTGGACACCAAACATGCTGTTGGAATCTCTTATTTTATCATTACTACACTTGCCATATAGGCCACACGTCCTGCACGTGATTTTAAATTTTTTGCACTTTTACCAAAAACCATGACGGGTTCAAAGGTCATATTACACACACAGCAATTTGGGGTTCGGGAAATGTATTATCTACTACTTATAAGTTTCAATTGATTTTTTAGATTTTGTTATTTTCAAGTTTTAAAAGTGTAAAGTTTCTTTTGAACGTCAGTTTAGTAGAAAATTAACTACGATGAGGGAGGACTACGAGCTCCAAATATGAGACAAATAATATCATCCAAAAAGAAACTTGGATACGCGCCTTTTGATTGGAAAACCAAACTCTTAATCTTTTCAATCTTCTCTCATCAATATTACGTAACAATCCATCGATCACCTTATCAATAACAATGGCAACATTTCCCCTATGTTAACAAACAAAAAGACAAAACTTTCTGGAAAGATGTAATGAAATCTTGGGAGATATACCTCAACATTAAAGGAGACATTATAAAAAATGACTACGATTTCCTTTCACAATCTGTATGGCACAATAAGAACATCAAGGTTGGAGAACATACTCTCCTTTATAGGCACTAGTCCGATAAAGGAATCCACTACATTAATGACTTAGTTGATGATAACGGGAAATATCTAAAACCCTCAACCATAAAGGAAAAATATCTAATTAAAAGAAACTCCTTGGAATATCATGGTATAGTTCGGTTAATACATATTGAGAATCACATTAACCTTTGTAAAAACAAAATAAAGATGAATATCTGAATTTTTAGAATATTCAATACTTCAACATACCCTTTGGGTTATATTTTGTTTAAAATTAATATTTTATCAGATCCTCATTAGCATCCAGGCACAGTCGAACGCGGGTAGTCATACTCCCTATCAGGGAGGTTAAGGTTTCATGAGTGATACTGTCCCAATATCGAACTACCTCTCTCTTCATGTCTTCAAGATTGACTAGTCTCGTTTGGTTAACACTCTCCTTCATCATCCCCCAAATGTTCTCAATGGGACTCAGATCAGGATTAGCTGGGACATGGGAGTAATGTCACTGCTTGGCATTGCTGTGTGTTTTTGGTCATTGTCCTGTTGCAAAATCCAAGTGTTCCCATTAAAGACCTCTACATTTGGAATGTGAAGTCCTCAAGAATATTTGTGTAGTGTTCACTTGTCAAAATTTCCCTCAAACAGGTACCAAATATTGGTACCCAGCCCCACACATTAAACTTGGGACTGTACTTCGGCCTGTGGTGCACTGGTGCAGAAGTAGATTTTGTCCACATCTTCACATTATGGGACAGACAGAACTTTCATCATTGAAAATCACATTGGTCCAATCAAAGTTTTCATGGTCTCTACATGTGCTTTATGCTTGTCTTTCATGTATGGAGTCAGCGTAAAATAGATTTCTTCTGATAGAAGATTTTGAAACACATAGATATCCTCTAATTAACATTTCATACCTGATGTTTGTTAGACTTGCTCTTTTTTTAGTGGAAGCCAAAATACCCAGTCTGAGCCGATCTCCAAATTCCAATTTTCTACGTCTCCCTGCTCCTTTTCTATAAACAATTAAATGGGGAGTTCCTACTCTTTCTGACAATGTATGCACGTGAGTGATACCTGCATTGTACAACTCTAAAATCAACCTTCTGTTCTCTTCGGCAGCCATTTTATACAATGTTTGCAAACATGTCGTCTGCTTAAAATTAAAGGGAAGTAACTCTTCTTTACAAGTCTAGGTAGGTAGGTAGGTTGGTGGATTTAAGGTCGAAGTAGGGCCAGAAATGACCTGTATGCGCCCGGCATTAAAAAAGTGGTGAAATAGAAATTAAAAATACGAAATAGTTAAAATTTATATGCTATCATATTTGCCTGTGTTCTTGAAAAAATCTAAAAGTGATCTCTGAAGAATGCCAAACATTAGATTATCTCCAATAATAGATCTTAATGAGACGACGTTGGATTTAGACATAACAACCTGTCTCAGGTCTTCAAGTTGATTGTTATGACCTTCACATTCTAACAGAAAAAGGAAGACTGTCTGGCCTATTTGTAAAACAGTTGATGCATGAATGGGATACATTGTCTAATATATGTCTGTAAGCATTGTCGTCGGAGTTTGATATGATTCCTAACCATTGGGCATGAACTGTACATATGCCTGGCAGTGCAAGTCTAGTAAGAAAGGAAGAGTTATCTCCCTTTGACTGATAACAGGATTTCATGATCCCAGCAGAGTATAGATAAATAATAAAGTTCAAACTGACTTGAAAATTTCTCAATAATTATGAACGACACTATATTATAAACTCAGTCAAAGCCTACTTAAAAAGCGAATTCATTTAACTACAATCTAAAGCTCAAACACCAATTTTGCCATATTTTATTTAAGAGCTTTGAGAAACGAGTAAAGGATGCAGGATTTTTATAATACATTGAACTCAAGCTTTTTTGACATTAGGACTACAAAACACATTCGTAAATAGGAAAAAAACATTCATTATATTCCATTCCACGCACACGCTAACAGCAAACTACATTGAAGAAAATAGGAAATTTTATGGATTAACAACTTCTTTATTGCAAAGAGATGCGACGTTTCGGTATAGATACTAACACCGTTATCAAGCAAGTGCATCTCTGTGCAATAAAGAAGTTGTTAATTCATAAAATTTCCTATTTTCTTCATCATACCAACTTCTAAATGCCACTCAAAGAAGCAAACTACAATGGTTTCAATATAACATCATCTACATAACATTGCATATAAATTGCAATACACGAACGGCAACAAATGTGACCTATGCCAAACCGAGACTGAATAAATAACACACTTATTCTAAAATTGCACAAAAGTGAGACATGTTGAAAATTTTATCAAGCAAAACACAGGAACTAAGCCAACGTTCACCAAACAAAAGCTCTATTTGGCTATCATGAAAAGCGAAATGATGTTGTTAAGCTTTTTATCAATAGAACTAAATTCAATATTTTTGAATGTTCAACTCCAAACGATCACCAACATTCGAATATGTCAAAATATATATAAAAAATACACATAATATATAGAGGATATTTAATTAGGTTTGTCAAATACGATGTTTATCTCATCGAGTGGTGGGGTTGGAGTTGATGTTTTCACAAGTGGCGCAATATCAACTTCAACCCAACAAAAACATTAGATAAATAAAGTGATTGACAAACTTAGTTATAGTGATTAGTGATGTCGATAAACAATTCTTAACCCTAAACGTACCCCTGGCACTTGTTTTCACTAACTATGATCCGCAAAACAAAATAGATCTTTTTAAAAAAAAATACATTCTATAATTGTTTTCGACAACAACCATTTCATTTTAAAATGATAACAACATATGAGACAATGAACATGTCTACAATTTTTAATTGAGTGCATTTACATATATTTGCATGTAAACATTAGACAGTGTGCGTAATAGTGAGTGAGTCGACTTGCTAATATAAGTGTAAATTTTGTGAAATTTACGAAGAAACAACAGTCAACAGAGGAAGCTAAAAGACAAAGCAATAATATAATTCAATCTAAAAGAAGTGTCAGTGAACTCTAGCCCTAATTTACTTTTTGAGATTTTGTTGACAATGTGTGACGGAAGTGTGTTTGGCGGTTGCGTTTGACCGAGACAGAATGCTGGCATGACTCTGTGCCTGTGGATGTGCGAGCGTTTATGACGGTGACGGGTAGGGATAAACGATTCCGACAACATTTGGAATCACATTTATGCTTACATTCCCATGTTTTGAGTTGCCTGTCATAATGCTCGTGAGGAAATAACGTGACTGAGAGTGGGAGTGTGAAGCTGTATAAGACAAGTTAAGTGTTTGAGGTGAGACTGGCGCGGCCGGGAGAGACGATTCAGAGCTTGCTGTTGCACTAGGTGACCTTGTAAAGGTAGGCTTTCTTAACATAACTTCATTCTTTCCAGATTGAATTAACATTTCTGTGGCCTTTAAATATAAGAAAAATACTATTCAAAGTGTTTATTTTAATAATATGGAGTTATTTGAGTTTGTAAACGTTTCAGTTTATTAAAATTTTGACTCAAATGTTCAAATACTTATTTAAAATATCTTACTTATAAATCATTGATATTTTCAAACAATTGTCAAGAATTATCAAAACATAATAAACTTTTCAAAAAAAAGAAATTTGACACTGACTTTCAAAGTTCAATAAAAAGACCACAGATGCAAATTAAACATTGAAATTAAAACTTAAACGTTGTTTGAAGATCGCTGTTTTTATTCAGAATAAGCATGATCTTGAAATGCACAGGTGCACAAGTGTTACAACATCACAGGGGTGCACAAATGTCAGTATCGGGTATGGCCACCTTTGGCATTGATTATTGCTTGTCACCGACGACCCATGGATGCAATCAAGTTGTCAATCACAGCCTGTGGAATGTTCTGCCATTCGTGCCGAAGTGCTGCAAGAAGTCCTGGAAGTGTTTGAGGTGGTGGATTCCTACTACGCACGCGTCGATCCAGTTCGTTCCAGAGATGCTCAATTGGTGACAAATATGGTGACCTGGCCATGGCAATGTCTGGACATTGTTACGCTGTAAAAAGTCTTGACAAACATGTGCAACATTTGGTCGAGCATTGTCCTGCTGAAAGAGACCACCATCGACGTTGACATGAGGAATAATGTAAGGCTGTAGGATCAAGTCCCTATACCGTACTCCTGTGAGGTTACCCACAACATGCACAAGGGGTGTCCTAACACCGTGACGAATCCCGGCCCACACCATGACACTCCCACTTCCAAATGGGACAACCTCCTGTACACAGTTGGCAGCATAACGCTATCCACGACGTCGGTATACACGTGCTCGTCCATCACTTCCTCGAAGTAGAAAACGGGACACATCAGTGAAGAGAACGGTATTCCACCTTGCACATGCTCATCTCATCCTCTGTTGACACCACCGGAGATGTTCCGCCAGATGAGGTTGCGTTAAAACGGGACGTCGAACCGGTCGTTGTGGAAAAAGTCCAGCCTCTCTCAGCCTGTTGCTTACCGTTTGGTCGGAAATTCGACGCAGGCCTGGTATCTGCGTTGTTGTTGTTGACGTTGCTGTCCTGGTGCGTTCCCGAAGGTGGAGCAGTCGGATGTACCGTTCTTGGGCCCGAGTAGTCACCCTTGGTCTGCCTGACCTTGGCCTATCATCAACGCTGTTTCGGGCGTTGAAACGGGTCCACAATGAAGAGATGGTCTGTCTCCTTTCATTGGTGACCTAACAAACAATAACCCCAAAGGTCCACTTTACATGTTGAGTTTGATTATGATAACATTCTAATTCTTTTCTTTTCTTTCCAGAAATCAGAATGAAATCTTCTGATACCATTGTTTGATGCACATCAGTAGCAAATGGCAGGCCTTTAGAAACTGTTCAAAGTTCAAAGAAGAATTTGTTCAATTGTTTGCAATGATGTTGTTTACTGTTAAGTATAGATTTCAAACCTACATATTTTTACTCATCTTGTTATATGATGAATAGATGGTGGTGTTTATTCTGTGATATTTGCTTGCGTTCTTCTTCGGGCTTCTACCACAAGTCAAAACATAATTCTTGCAAAATTTATGCGCCAAAATATCCCTTTTTTCCGCTAAAAACCCCATCCAATTTACGTGTTTTCTGCCAGGTGACCATGTAGAATACTTGCGGCATTTTCGCGGCTTTCTCCTCTTTTTTTCCCGCTAGAATGGCGCAACAATAGTCCGCATGTGCAGCATTTTTGCGGCTAGTGTTTGCGGCTTTCTTGCGGCTTTTTCCTTTTCTTATTTTCCGCTCAAATGCCGCAACATGCGGATGACCAATGCTCCGCATGTGCGGCACTGTTGCGGCAATAGTGCGGATTTCCGCATCAGTTGCGGCATTCTCATGTACGGGAGGTTTTACATTGACTTTGGCAATGAATACTAAAATATATAAAATCTGCAATGATTTGGAGAGTCACATAAATATCTAACATAAACGTTATTTTTGTTTTATATGTAATTATCAGCCCCATCAATGAACTGTCTTTGTTATTAATATCTTTGGAGATGACATATATTCCTTCCTGGCAAAAATGATTGTTTTTTTTCTGCTTATTATTCTTTCCAAAATAATTTATACTTACATGTTTATAGTTTATAAACTTAATATGAAACCCACCTTTATTCTTCTAGGTTGTCTTAGGGTTTTATGTTTGGTCAAGTCTGAAGCCGGAAAACGAAGCTTTAGAGCGACATGTTACCGTGAAAAGCACTGCATCTCTTCCGGGTTCGTGGTGCATGTTCATGGGGATTTAGCCTCATTTTGGGTAGCTCGTGATATTCATGACGAAAACTGTAAAGATCTGGTAAGCATCAAGATGACAATTCAATGAATACTTCACTACTTCCCGATCAGATGACACCATTAACAAAATTTAACACAAACAATTAACATACCCTGTGCCCCTTTAAGGTTTGAACTTCAAGGGCACGCTCCAATCAACACCAACCATTACCTCCACGCACACACACACAACCTGTGCAGTTTATCTCAATAAACTTTATTCAACACTTTATACATAAAGTCATACCTTTAATCGTTTAGATAACATAATACAGCCTACCTAAATGTATTAGCTTGATATGCCATTGACGGGACTTCCTTGTTTGATCTTTAATTTCTACCCAGACCAATTCTATCATATCAATCTACATCTAAAGATACATTGGCTCATCAGATACCGTAGTGTCATTACGTTTTGACTTACCGTTAATCAATTTTAAGCTTTTAGGTAAAATATCGTGCCTTCTCTGTGCATCTGTTTCGTTTAGCCACGAAAAAAACCAAGTGTATATAAATATGTAAGCTGCGTTCGTTAGAGCCGATTCCATGGGTTGTACGCGGCGACCAAGAACAGGGAATACATTGGAGACTAGACGTATCTGCGGAATAAATGATTCATAAACGCAACACAAGCCATACAAGAGAGTGACGCCCCTTTAGTTTATTTCATTGCATAGTGGACTGTTGAGACAGGAATGATCTTATTCAAGGTTTTGCTTCGTCTGTAATAATATGTAGGAAATTCATAATTCATCGTGTACATTTTGTCTTTTCAAAGCATCGTTGATTAAATGTTGCAACAACTGTTATTCACTTTGACTGTTCTTATCACACCGACTCTCAGAAAATAAATCCCATCCAGTTTCATAATATAAAGAACTTGAAGAGGCATATTTTGGCAGACCACTTACTATCCGAGCTGCTTCTAGTTGAAGTTTGTTTTCTAATTTCCTATCTTGTTCAATCGAACATCCAGACCATAAATGTACTTCACATGCGTATTCGAAATGTGGCTTATGAATACAGTATATAATTTAGATATTGTGGTTCTATTAAGTAAATCCAACTTTCTAAATGCGCCCATGCTGTCTTTAGAGAAAATGAAAAACATAGCGCTGTAATTTTACAACATAATAAACATAAACTATATGTTATGATAGAATATCTACACAATAACAAGTGATTTCAGATAAGACTAATCAACAATGTCATTTAGTGACTTTCATTTTTTTTCTCACTTTATTTCTTTTTGGGCAGGGTACAGCATTTACATACACAATAATTTCATATATAAACAGACCAGATAAAAATATTCAAGTTAAATAAACAAGTTGTGGCAAGATGACCAAAATGTGATAAATTTATCATATTTACATTCCGTGTAAGTATTTGATTTGTGTAATTGATAATTATAATATAGGTTTCAAACCTGGTAATGTAGGTACTTTGTTTGCTAGTTTTCTAGAATAGATATACTCTTTTGTTAATACAAATATGAAATTTCTTCTCTCTGTGAATCCAAAAATAATTGTTTCAACATTTAAGTTCAAAAGGGTACCTGTTTTCTCTTCATTCCATTTGAGTAGATCATGCCACAACTTTTTTACAAATTTGCATTCGTATAAAAGGTGAATAATTGATTTTATTACACACGTGTTCTGAATATCTTTATGAGATAATTTTGGTTATTTGAAACAAGTGTTGTGTAACCAGTTGAAAAGTTATTCAACGAATGTTGTGTAACCAAAACAGGTTATTCAACGATAGTGACGTCGTAAAGCCGATCTACTTTAACAATCGAGCGAGTACAAGTGATCTTTCCGTTGCCACCTCAATATTTCAGATTAACATCACACCTATATTCAAGCAGTTATCAGCAACAAAACACAACCAAACATCACATCAAATTTGTGAATAATAAAATATTGATGTACGTTATTTTTTTAAAAAGTACTATTTGTGTTCAAAGTAATTCGTAAGTGTTAATTTCGTCGATGAAGCAGTCGCGGCAGAGTTATCTCCCTTCAGCGCTTTGTTTACATCGTAGAGTGCATAAAAAACTACAGGAAGCTGTCGAACGGCCACAATGACTTGGGTCATATTTTAAGTCACCAATTTACTTTCCGTCCCCTAGCACTTGTCGAATCATGTCAAAACGAGAGTAGTCTCCCTTCCAACTTTGTTGTCAACCTCGCTTCCCAGAGCAATCAGACAACCAGTTACAGGAGTACCGAGCTCTTGCATTCCATCTTCTCAGCCCCAATAGATGGTGGTACCCCAAACAATTATAACTTCTTTGGACCAGAAAACAAGAAAATGAGACTTGATGACCAGTAATTTCTTGTATCTAGTTTGACAGACTCGGTGTTACTTTGTTCAAAGCGATCTGTCGTTGTTCATCTATCGTTAGCAGTAACACGTCAAATTTAGCGATGACGCGTCAAGTGTTCAGTGACGGAGAATCTTGTAATTGCGTTTTGATATGTCAAGTTGTTTGCCTGTCACTGTTTATCAAATCTTCGTACATTAAACCATATGAAAAATATAAACTCATATGTCTGTCACGTATGGCTCTTTGATTCTTTTACAACTATAACGTGGCCTATGTTTCAGACAAAAGAGGCAGTGTATTAATGAGCACAATGTATTCATGCGCGCTAACGTCTTTCAGTGAGCATTTTGAGGTCTTCGAAGAACACGTTTCCTATTTTCCTGTGTGTAATAAATAGATCACAAAACTCGTGGGTGTTGAATATGGAAAATATTCCAACAAGATATTTTTAAACGTTTTGATTTATTCACGAGCTTTTCGCTCGTGAATAAATCAAAACGTTTAAAAATATCTTGTTGGAATATTTTCCATATTCAACACCCACTAGATATTTTTAAACGTTTTGATTTATTCACGAGCTTTCGCTCGTGAATAAATCAAAACGTTTAAAAATATCTTGTTGGAATATTTTCCATATTCAACACCCACTCGTTTTGTAATCTCTATCCATTTCAACGTTACAGAATGTACAAAGTGGTGATTCAATGAATTTGTATCTAACAAGATCTTTGTTTGTTGTAAGAATTCTATGTAGTATACGATATTGAAACCATCTATGTTTTGCACTATAGTTTGTTCGAAAAGGTATAGTATTATAAGCTTTCCATTGATTGTAACTGAACTCTGAATTTAAATCGTTTTCCCATTTACGTTGATAATTTTTGATCCGTAATTTCACTGAATTGAAGTTTTTTTTATAAAATATACTACATCCTTTGGTAACCTTAAATAGTATTTCTAAGTTTGGGGGCATGAAAGGCAAATCTGTTTGTTTACTAATATTGATCGAGTTTCGTTTTCAAAGAAGTTTTCATTGAGGATATCAGACCTGCATATTCTACAAAATTTGTTTTAACTCCATATTGATTGACAAAATCATTATAAGATAGAAATGTATCATTTTCTGTTATGAAGTCATTTATAAATTTGATGTTTGATTGTAAATAATGATCATATATTACAGGTTGATTTCCTATGTGATGTTATCATTTGCCCAAATGTACTGTCTACTAAAAACGTTATTATCGTATCTACAATGTTCTTGTAAATCAGACCAGGCGCCATATACGTCTTTCCAAAACGGACTGATTAGTCTAGGGATATGCCTTGTCTTAAGATATGATGGTCCCATTACTATTGGGTTAAGTTTTCCAACTGGTTTTGAGGTAAACAACAGATTACTTAACTTGGAATTCTGTGTATACAATCTCCTCATCCATGATATCTTCTGTGCTTTAATTGTTTCTAATATTGCTGGAACCTTTGGACCACCTTCTTGATAAGACTTTGTTAACAAACTCCTTTTTATTTTATCAGGTTTGCCTTTCCATATAAAGGAGAAACATTTCTTTTGCAAAACGGCAATCGTTTCAAATTTGGGGTTCGCTAGTGATGCGAATAAATGATTAAGTGATGGTAGTATTAAACTTTTTAAGACAGTTATTCTGCCTAGAGGTGTAAGGTCTCTCAGAAACCACATTTTCATTGCTTCATCAACATTTTTTAGCCTGTCTTTGTAATTTCTTTCTACCATTTCTGCTTTATTGTGTTGAAAAAAGGATGCCTAATAAAACAAAGGGCCTTTGAGTCCAGTCTAAGTTATACTCTCTGCAAAATTGCTGGCTTGAGAACTGTTTTGAACCTATCCAGACAACTTTAGTTTAGTCAATGTTTATTTTAAAACAAGAAAAAGAGGCGTACGTTTTAAGCACTTGTAGTGTTTCCCTAAATGCCTGTTCTGATCCATCTAATATTATCGTTGTATCATCTGCATATTTGTGTTAATAGATATTCTAGGTCAACCATTTTAATTCCTTTATTTTTTTTGTTATGGCGTAGCATGTGGGCCAGAATTTCTGATACAATTAGAAATATGTACGGCGATAGGGGATCACCTTGTCTGAATCCACGTGTAATTTTGAAGAATTCTGATGGAAAACCGTTATTTCAAAATCAATTAATATCAGTTATATAAAGTTTTTCAGATATTCTTTTGGTTTGTCCTTTTTTGGAAAACATGTAATGAGACCTTGTTTTGACTTACTGATAATTCACCTGATTTGTAGGCTTCATTCAATGAACTTATAAGAAATTTATTAATATCTTTCCAAAAGAACTTATAGAACTCAGCTGTGAAGCCTGAAGGACCAGGGCTCTTTTCATTTTTCATGTTCTTCAATGCTGCAAGGACCTCCACATATTCTCTATTCGAGAGAACACGAGTCACTGGCAGATAATCGTGGTACTTGCTTATCTTTGAATAAGTCTTCTAGGTTGATATCATCAACAGGTTTACTGGTATACACATTTTGAAAGTATTTCTTGGTATGATCAATAAAATCATTTGTATTACTTATTTGGCCTACTTCCGTTTCTAATTTTGTTATCGCTTTGTTAAGAAAATTTTGTTTTTCTAGGGATAAAAAGTATTTTTTTGGTTTTTCTCCTTTTTCATACCATTTTGCTTTAGACCTAAGTAGAATTCCTTCCGTTTTGTATTCATTCAGTTCCAGTTGCTGATCCTTTAGTAAATTTATATCTTCTAATAATTCGATTTTGGATTTTGAATTTTCACAAGTGTCTAAGCTTACTTCCAAATTCGCAAGAGTTTTGTTGTAATCTTCTTCAAGTTTCAATCTTTCTCTTTTTATGAGATGAATATTTTATTGTAAAACCTCTTATATTGCACAATAGTACTTCAAAGAATAATTGTTTATTTATCTTTAACACTTTATCTCCATCGGCATCTAAAGAATGATACTGGTCTGTAGTATCCTTAATAATAACTGTGTTTTTTTGACATATTCGGGGTCATATAGTAAACTATTGTTAACATTTCAGAACCCTTTCCCCTTTTCTAGGGATGTGAATTCAATATGCAAAGATATAATCGAATGATCTGATCTATAACTAGGTTCTATTTTGGAACTAATAATGGCTTTCTCCATGCTTCTGCTTACGAGAAAAAAATCTAACCGTGCCTGTTTCAATGGCTTTGGTTTTCTCCATGTATATCGTTTTGCGTCCAGATTTGTTTCTCGCCAAGGGTCATATAGATTGAGTTCATCAATGATGTCAAGTACTGCATCTTTTGATTTAGGGTTATTTATATGCAAGTAGTTGTGTATCCTTTGATTGATCTTGGACTAAGTTGAAATCACCGCAAATAATGTTAAGTTTCCAGATTTTGTATCTTATTCTTAATGCTATGATAGAACTCGGGCATATCAATATTTGGTCCGTAAACAGTTGTTAAAGTTATAGTTTCTTTCTCTGTTTTTATCTTAAGTATCAGAAAGTTACCGTTTTCATAGTCTTTGATTTCTTTAAGAATTTCGAATTCAAAATTGTCTCTAAATAAAATAGCTACACCTCTTGATTGACTAGTAAAAGAACTAAAACGGGGCTCAGGAGATCCCAATTGTAGTTTTCAAAAACATCGATTCTCTTTTTTTCATTGTTCAAGCCTTGGCAATATGCAGAGATTATATCGAGCTTATGTGCCGTATCGAATATTGTACTGTAGGATGGCAAGTGAATATCTGGTCAAAAAATATTGGCATACAAAAAGCTGACCAATTTTACGTGTGTCAAAAAAGTATCCTTTGAGAAATGAAAGTGACTGTATAATTTCTAAAAACGAGAAAACAAAAGAAAGAAAAAATGACACCTTGACATCCGTCATTGTCACAAAAAGAGATGGTAACTTGTCCCCCCACAGGGCCATTGCGAGTAAAACGAAAAATCTAAACTCATCTTGATAAAGTATCTCGAAAGATGCATAGTTTGTCATGTCTGCATAAATTCTAACACTTTTTTGTCAATTTCCCGCATTCTTGGTAAATATACACAAAATCAGTTCATAATACTTACAGTTAGTGTCTATATGAAAATCCAGTGAAGTGACACAGTTCACATAAAGTTATCCAAGGAAACCATATCCATGAAAAAGCCATCGACTGTGGCTGTTCATAACAAGACCACGTATTAAGCTGCACATGAATTTCGGGTTCATTGGTATACTAGTGGTTTGGTGACTTATCAATTGTAACTCGAGACTTAACATGACTAATTATAAGATCTATTAGCTAAAAAGAATAAATAAATAGCCAAACCACGTGTGTAGATAACACGTGTGTTTCCTGCTCAATGATGTGCTAGTGGTTTCGAGACTTTGTAAAGATGATACACATTATACGACATATTATACAAGTGAAATTGTCGCATTAAGATGGCCAAAAAAAATAATTCAAGTAAAACAAACCTAAAGCCAACCGTTTTTCCGAATTGGAATTTAGTTAAACTGATCTGAAGCTTTATGCTAATGAAAGGGAATATGTTCTATCCGTAAATAGCTTATTTTCCAGTCAGTTCATGGTTTAATTTTTATTTACTCGTAACGCTTCCATTGTGAAGAACTTTGGTGCGGCTCCCTCGTCTCAAGGACGACTTCTACCCCCACGACTCTCACCCGTCTCCACACGTTCTGCGTCTTGCGGATAACTGTGGCCTGTCTGCTCAGGATGTCACGACGTTTCTTCAGCATTGCCGGCAGGTGACTTTTCATGCTGAGAGCGCCAATGGTTGGTTTTATTTCTAATTATTATTTTATTTCACCGAGTGTGTGCTGTCATTTATGTACTTGTAAAATCTAAATCAACCAAAATGTTAAGCTCACCAACTAGGTTATGTTATATTCATGTACTAATAACAAACTAGCATTATCCGGGAATATGCCCTTGAATATCCTTACTACAAAAAAAACCCGCTGGGGCTGTCCTTGTTTTATTTGTTACTGATCATGTGCATGTATATTGGGCATATTGATATTGTGGTATATTTACTCTTACAACTAACAACATATTGCACATGTTAGTTGGCGGTCCTCATTAAGCATGAAAACCTGAATACTCAAATTTTGCAAGTCTAGATAACTCATTTCCTGACATCGAGGAGTATTCAGGACTCCTTCTTTAGGCAGTACATTTCTTGATCGTTACAATGCACTCTGGGTTCAAATATTCAAATACTAGTAATAACCTAGCTTGAACATTTTTTTTATCTTTGTCAATAACTTTTATTTTCTGTTATAATGGCATTGTCATATATCAAACTCTTGCAAAATGAATTACCAAATTTGAAAAAAAAAGTCTTAAGTCAGTTAAATGATTCTTTGAAAAATGAACTGAAATTAAATTTGAAAGAAATGAGCTTTCCAATCTAGTTAAAACTAGATGTATTGATCCGTCAATACATCTAGAGACTTACTGATTGAGGTCATGTTCAGCTGACCTTTGACTAATTTTGAACCGACCAATAAAATGAAGGCGGGAAGACACCTTCCAACCAATCAAAGACTGTTTTCCTTTGCAACTTGGTTAATGTCACATGCTGACGTTTACCCTACGTTTGTCTATATTTATCTTTTAAAATTTATTTTGTCATTGTTTGACCTAATGTTTTGATTTACTTTTGCACAAATGACCAAATAAACAACCAAAATTTCGTCAATATTATCTGCAAAGAATTTATGCAGTCATCATATTTTCATTACGAAACATCGGTAACATTCGGATTTTGTAATCGAGGTGCCTAAGAACGGCGAAACAATCGCATTGCCCCGCGATTCGAAGAGCTGGGCCAGCTCTCTTTTGATTGGCTGATGTTCGCGCCTGCTCGATACGGAATAGGCCTGTATTTCTCTAGATGTATTGACGGATCAATACATCTAGTTTTAACTAGATTGTGAGCTTTCATGAAAATAGTTTATTTTCGATAACAAAAACTGAATCGATGAACAAATTAAATAAATGAAAAAAGACTTTGGTAAAACAGTTCTAAGGGAAAAAACTTTGATATGCAGAACATAAAAAAGAAACAATTATGAAGAAAATTTTTCTTATGCGAATATATAGTTGAATACATAACTTCAGTCCATAAGAAAATAACATTGATGATAATATAATAACATTCTTATATGAAATATGAATGAATATACATGATACAGCCTTGCTGTACAGACAATCCTTAGAGATAGAAATTCTTCATAATCTTGAGGGTTACACAAGTTTTGAATCATTGAATATCAAAGTTAGCTCAGCAAATACATGTGCTCATGTTATATGCCTTTACAGACCCCCGCCATCACGCAAGAATAGATTGACAGTATCGGATTTCAATAGGGATCTATCAACTTTGTTTGGTCTTCACACAAAGGAGAACACAATATTCATGGGTGATTTTAATATTCACTACGATGATTCCAGAGACCCAAGTACGAAGAAAATCAAGAACCTTTTAAAGGTGCATTCATTGTACCAGCACATAGATGTCCCAACTCACAAGTCCGGACATACTCTCGACTGGGTCATTACCCCAGAGGCCTCTTCCTTGATCGATAACATTCAGGTGGAGGATACACTCATATCTGACCACTTTGTTGTTACGATGTTATGGAATATGGCAAAACCAAAGGGTCAAAGAGTTCGACCAACTTGCCGCAATCTGAAGAAAATCAACAAAACTAACTTCACTAGAGATCTTTTAAATTCAGAGCTTCTACTCAATCCACCAGAATGTGTAAATGATCTCACAACACTCTACACTAAGACACTTAGCAGTCTTTTAGATAAACATGCACCAATCACAACAAAAGATATCTTTGTGCGTGCAGACTCGCCCTGGTATAATGAGGATGTCGCAATTGCAAAACGCAATAAGAGATCAGCTGAACGAAAGTGGCGCAAATCTCCATTAGAAATTCATCGTCATGTTTTTCAATCACATCGCAATCTTTGCACGCGGATAATCAGGGACGCTAAATCTAAATTCTGCGTACAGAAACTCTCTGAAAATTCTCGTAATCAAGCATTTTGTCACGACTTCATGAAGGCTCTGCTTCGAAGGAAATCTGATGTCAAGCTCCCCCCACATTCCAGCGACAAACAGCTTGCAAATGAATTCTGTGAGTTCTTTACTGGTAGATCAGGGAACAATTTGACTGTGAGGATGATTCAACAACAATATGTATGCCACGTCCACCTCAAGAAACTTAACTTTTGACCCAGTTTGCCTTGTTCTCAGAAGAAGAAGTTAAAAAGATTATAGTGTCTGCCAAGAAAACCACATGTCCTCTAGATCCTCTTCCATCAAGGCTTCTTCTAGAGTTCATTGATGTTCTCATCCCCACAATCACAATGATAATAAACAAAAGTATTGCGACTGGTGTTTTTCCACAGGTGCTAAAAGAAGCCCTGGTTCTACCGCACTTGAAAAAGACCAATCTAGATCCAAAGATCTTCAAATTTTTTAGACCTGTGTCGAACTTAACATTTCTGTCAAAACTCCTCGAGAAAGCTGTGTATGTTCGCTTGAGGGCTTATCTTTCTGACAATAACATGCTTGATAAGTATCAGTCGGCATACCGCCCGAATCACAGCACCGAGACAGCCCTACTCAGGATAGTAAATGACCTAAGATGCTTTGTGGACACTGGACATATTGCATCATTGACTCTACTGGACCTTTCGGCGGCGTTTGATATCGTTGACTACAGAACGCTCATAAGAAGACTTCATGATGACTTTGGAATCGCAGATCTTGCTCTTAGTTGGTTCAAATCATACATTTCAAATAGAAAGCAGGCTGTTTTGATTAACGAGGATAAATCGGATTGTGCCCTTCTTTCATGTGGTGTCCCACAGGGATCCGTACTAGGCCCAGTGCTTTTTGTCCTGTACACAAACAGTTTATCTGGGATTGTTGCACAGCACAATATGAATCACCACAGCTTTGCAGATGATACACAACTTATGGACAAGTTTCTACCAAGTCAGATCTCTGCATCCCTTTGCCGCACAACATCTTGCACAACAGACATCAAATCATGGATGCAATCCAACAAACTCAAGTTAAATGACGATAAAACCGAGGCCATGCTCGTTGGTACCAAACACCAACTTAAGTCCATCGCACAGAAGCAAGTGACTATCGGCGATTCGGAAATCAAATTCTCTGAAAATGTCAAAAGTCTTGGTGTTCATCTGGATTCTGGTCTCACCATGGAGAAGCAAGTGGAACACCTCTGCCGTACATGCTATTTTCATCTGAGATGTATTGGTCAGATAAGACATCTTATAACAACAGACGCTGCCAAACTCCTAGTTCAATCTTTAGTTACATCGATAATTGACTACTGTAACAGCCTGCTGCATCTTGCAAACTCGGATCTTCTACAAAAAGTTCAGAGAATTCAGAATACCGCTGCAAGGATAGTCTCCAAGACATCCAAATTCGCTCACATCACTCCCACCCTACAAGCTCTCCACTGGCTCCCTGTAGAAGCACGCATCCAGTTCAAGATCTTGAGAATTGTATATTAGTGTCTGAGTGGTGATGCTCCATCTTACTTGTCGGATCTTATCTCGGTCTACGTGCCACCTCGACAGCTACGTTCATCTGACAAAAACATGCTCACTGTTCCTCGTTCAAATCTGCAACAGTTTGGGAAACGTTCATTCAGTGAAACAGCACCTAATCTCTGGAACAAACTTCCCCTTCATATCAAGTCTTCTGCTTCACTGTCTTCATTCAAGACACAGCTCAAAACCCATCTTTTCCAACAGTGCTACATGTGACTCTCACGACTTGTTCACAGCGCTTAGAGCATGCTTTTATGGATGGACTTTAGCGCTATATAGATATTCATATTATTGTTATTATTATTATGTACTTATTTTAATTGAAATAGTAGTAGTATATTCTTATATCTTCTTCTAAAAATGTATTGAATGATCACTCTGTAATTTGCAATTTGATACATAAATAATCACCCAAGTGTCTTCTGATATCAAATATATCAACCGAAATGATAAAAGTCACAAACATACGAGCAATGCAGAAATGTTGAAATATTTGATATCGGAAAACACTGATGTGAGATTCTATTCAAAAATAATTCTTCATTACATATAAACGAAAATTACCTTTTTGAAAACTGCAGTACTTTAACTTTACTTAATTTTTACGGTTTTATAGTAAATGTCTTAACCTTGGTGTCTTCTTGGCCTAATAAGGCCTGGTTGTTTTATGTGATTTATATTTGTATAGAAATTGTATGTATCACAACATGACACGGTAATAAACTATTATAATTATTATTATCATTATTTAAGACTTCCAATGTGGTGATGTCATACCACTGAGACGTAGTCACATTTATAATGTCATAACATTGTGATGTCATTACTTGACGATGTAAAAATTGTGATGTCATGCATTTGACGGCAGCAAGATATAGTTAAAACAATCTACTGTAAGAATGAGCAGTTTAGGTGATAAATGTAGTGTTTGTTCATCCAGTATACAGTTTTTCACATGTACATCAATTATCTGAAGGTTTTCTTCAAGGGTACAAAATTCACTCTATAAAACAAAATGGAATGAAAGTTCACGGTAGAGAAACATTATTCAATTCTCAAACATCTTAAGTAATAAAACATCTCTTTTTTTTTGCATCGTAAGTAAAATATACAAAACGAATATGTCAAGTTACACAAATTAAACCTGATACAATCCAGTGAATATCTTCACCGGGAATTTAGCAAAATTACATATTAAGAGTTCATGCAATTTTTTCTGAAAATATATGAAATATGGATTAACTTTCTATATTATCCGTATGTTTAAGATCTCTTATTGGCATGGAATTAACGCAATTGTGCTTTGTAGCCGAAACAAATTACACTGCAGTCGTGTTAGTTAAACAACGCATGTATTCATGATCCGGCTTTTTCTAAGATGCCGTTTTTTTTCGTTGCTGTTCTAAAGAGTGGGGGCATATTTACTGAAAGTTTTACAGATATTCGTCATGTTTATCATACCGAAAAATATGCATAACAAACGCCCGATTTCCCCCCACTACACGTCGGGCTTGCTATAGCTTTGTGAATTAGTGCGCAAGAGCTTATCTACGACATTTATATACACATGCTTGTAGACATAAATATATACACATATAAAATGAAAATATTTCTAAAAGCAAATTGCAAAATTGTGTGTAGTTTGGCCTTGTAATAGTAGTGGGTAAGTGCTCAACATTTTGTGAATGGAGTAATATAAATTGTAAAAGGTAAGTCACTTTTCTACAAAATCATATTTATCACTACATCTCTGTTTCATGCTAATAGCAATTATGAAGTAAAAAAGTTATATATATAAACCCACACACACACGAAAGAGTAAACATCAGAGAGTTCAGACTGGATCAATCTTCATCAATACAATACGATGAATTTATTTCGACAAGTGTATCGATCTTTCAAGCATATTGGGAATTTTGCTATATTACCTTTCTGCAAGGTTTATGCAAAGTCAAAATTACAACCATTACTCTTGAAACAAGAGAGACTTTTTTATCAACAAGTTTTCTCCATCACTGCACTGTTAGCTCACATAGGAAGCGATCAATGTCGTGATGGTTATGCTCATGCAGACCCATTAATCCTGAACAACCCCACTGTGTTCGAATCACCCCCAATTAGGGGTGCCTGAGGCAATTATTACGTGATAAGCAACCAATGACTGATTCTCCAATTACCCATTCACGTGTATGAATATATGAATTATTGTTTGTTCCTATATCGTATTGTATTAAAGATGGTTGATCCAGTCCGAACCATCCGATGTTTACTCTTTGTTATATATTATCTTCCGTCACATGAGAAATCAATCATCCTTTTATATATATATATATATATATATATATATATATATATATATATATATATATATATATATATGTTTTTAAGGTGCAAGTGTACAGTCATCATAGTTAAAAGCAATGATAATAAAACAAAAGCACACAACATTTTCTCCTATACGTTTCGATTTATACTCATTAGGGAAAATGACTATATTGTCCATGACGTCACGTCATTTTGAATTAATTAAGTTCATTGTCGATTCAAGCGAGTAAGAAATTCAGTGTGATCAATGTACATTTGCATGGAGCATGCTAGTTTTGAGAGGGTTATGACAAAGCACTTGACCACAGCAACATCGCAACATTCTATGCATAATGCTGAGGATGCCTTTCATAACAATCCTTTACACTGCATCACTCCGTACAAGACAGTGAACTGTATCATTATTTCTTTGTTTGAATACATACTGTAAAGGAGTCTTCCCATCACTGTTCTCTACATTTAAATCCGCACCTCCCTTCATTAAGCACTCAACCATAGCAGTATCACCATGTTTACATGCCTCATGTAAAGGAGTATTTCCATACTGGTCCTTTAGATTCACCTCTGCACCTGCTAGGATCAGACACTCAACCATAGCAGTATCACCATGTTTACATGCCTTATGTAAAGGAGTATTTCCATACTGGTCCTTTAGATTCACCTCTGCACCTGCTAGGATGAGACACTCAACCATAGCAGTATTACCATGTTTACATGCCTCATGTAAAGGAGTATTTCCATACTGGTCCTTTAGATTCACCTCTGCACCTCCTTCGATAAGACACTCGACAATAGCAATATCATCACGTCCATTTAATGAATATAGAGGAGTTTCCCCATACCAGTCCTTTTCATTGACAGTTGCCCCTCCTTTGATCAGACACTCGACCATAAAAGACTCATCATGTTTACATGCCTTATGTAAAGGGGTTTCCCCATACCAGTCCTTTACATTCGCCTCTGCCGCTCCTTTGATCAGACACTCAACCATAGCAGTATTACCATGTTTACATGCATAATGTAAAGGAGTGTCCCCATGCATGTCCTTTACATTCACCTCTGCACCTGCTGGGATCAGACACTCAACCATAGCAGTATTACCATGTTTACATGCATAATGTAAAGTAGTTTTCCCACACCAGTCCTTTACATTCACCTCTGCACCTGCTGGGATCAGACACGCAACCATAGCAGTATTACCATGTTGACATGCATAATGTAAAGGAGTGTCCTCATGCCTGTCCTGTACATTCACCTCTGCACCTGCTGGGATCAGACACTCAACCATTGCAGTATTACAATGTTTACATGCATAATGTAAAGGAGTTTCCCCAAGCCTGTTCTTTACATTCACCTCTGCACCTGCTGGGATCAGACACTCAACCATAGCAGTATTACCATGTTGACATGCATAATGTAAAGGAGTTTCCCCATGCCTGTCCTTTACATTCACCTCTGCACCTGCGAGGGTCAGACACTCAACCATTGCTACATCACCACGTTTACATGCAGAATGTAAAGGAGTAGTTCCATATTGGCCAATTACATTCACCTCTGCTCCTCCCTTGATCAGACACTCAACCATCGCAGTATAACCATGTTGACATGCATTTAGTAAAGGAGTTCTATCAAACATGTTCTTTACATTCACCTTTGCCCCTCCTTCGATCAGACACTCGACAATAGCAATATCACAACGTTCGCATGCTAAATATAAAGGAGTTTTCCCATACCTGTCCTTTGCATTCACAGTTGCCCCTCCTTTGATCAGACAGTCGACCATTAAAGTATCACATTCAACTGCATAATGTAATGGAGTTTTATCTATATCGTCTGTTACATTCAATTGATATTCTATTTTGACCAGATATTCAACGACGTCGGTATCTCTACGTTGACAAGCATAATGAAGAAGGGTTTTACTTTCAGTGTCTTTCACGATCAGCCTTGATTGCATCAAACAATTAAGTTGATCATACAACAAGCTTTGGCTCGAGTGGATTGCAGTTTTAATAAGATAAAATAATGTGTTGACGTCACATGTGATCATGTCAAATGCTCCAATAATAACGTCAAATATATCTCTCTTTCCTCTTTCTGCAAGTACATTGAGAGAGGATAGCATAATGTCGTTCACATCAGGCATAGAAAACCTGGCCTTTATCAACATCTGCACAATGTGATACCTATTGTCTGTCCATTTCCTTTGAAATACATTCTCTGGACATCTTTCACGACTTGAGAGTGTGTGAGCAAGCTCTGATACAGCAACAAAAAGTGGTTCACCAAGCTGACCCCTGTCAGAAAACTGACTACAAAAATATTCAACAGTCTCGATATCTCCCTTTCTTATGGCTATATCAAGAACACTTTCACCTGAATTCAACATCAACCGAGCGTTCTCATCTGCTAGAAGTACAACCTTATCATAACTCTCGGTTGAGGACTGTGCACCTCTGTGAAGAGGAGTGTACCCATCATTGTCTCTTGCATGTTTGTCAACATCTTGTTCGAGCAGGTACATAACTGTGTCTTCTGAACCATATAAAGCAGCTAAATGCAGAGGACTTTGACCAGTTTCATTCCTACAGTGAACATTTCCACCATATTTCACAAAATATTTCAAAATTTGTACATCATGACAACCGGCAGCCAAAAGCACATACAAATCTGAAGAACAATCAACTTCATGGCTTTGTAGTAAGTCAAAAATTTCAACAAACTTTCTTTGTTCAAGAGGAACTGATATCCACGATGGTTTTGTGTTATGGCATGTAATAAGCAAACATTTGCAAAACTGCAAAATCTGCCACTACGTGCCATGAAAAGAATTATTTGATTAATACATTCACAATTACCTTTTTCTAAACTCAGAGTCAGCAAGTTCCACAACGAGTCAGCATGTTCCTCTGATATGATCCCTGCAGCCAGTTCAACTAGGTTTTCATTGACAGTCATTGGAGCAATGCAAACTGCCTTGAAACAATCAAATGTTATCTCTGCTCCAAGTTCAGTAAGTTCAATAGCAAGGTCTCTATTGTTCATGTAAAGTGAACAAGCAAGTGCCATGTTTGCATGACACGAGAACAATTCCTCATTTTGTTGCATGCATTTGAGAAGATGGATAGCAATACGATCTGCTCCATTCAAAACGAAGCATGCAGGTATTGAGTCAATGGGCAAAACATTCACGTAGTGACTGTGAAACAAATGTTGCACTGTAGGTTCATTCAGACATTTGTTCATCAAAAATGTTATTGTGGTGTCGGTGAGATATTGATGCACACCACAACTCTGTATTTCCCTGTTATAAACTGCTAATTCATTCCTCTCTTCAGCATTAAGAAAAAGAAAAAAATACCTGACAAAGGTCGAATCTTTGAAAGCTTGATGGGTGAAAATGAGTGACGCACTTGGTGACAAGATTTCCCTGACCAAGCGCGAGGCAAGCACATCAAAATCACTTTTGCATGAAAGAAAAACAGTTATTCCGAGTGTCAAAAATGCGAAACGTTTGACAAGGACTTTTAGCTGAGTTAAAAAGTGAGCCAAGAGAAGGTTTTACAGTGCACACCTGAGAAAGTTTGGCGATGATTTCCTTATCATCACTACTCTGTACAAAAACATCAAAGACTGTCTTTGGAAGAAGGTTCTCATAAAACATAACCAATAGCAAAACAAAAAGGCTTTCAGGGTCATTTTGTCTCATACTTCTTATCACTTCTGCAATATATTTGAGAGATCTATGGAAAAAGATGCATCCATGCTCATCTCTTAAGGTAGATGTAAATAGATAGCAACAAAGTGGAAAGGACACAAGGTCTCTGCACTTAATGATTTTCTTTTTCTCCTCGTCACTTACACAGGCTTTCTTGCTGAAGAGTTTCAGATGAAAATCCAACATCGCAAGTCTTTCCTTCTCACTGAGATTATCGGTAGAAAGTTTGACTGTTTTACTTCTCCTAAAGAGTTCAAACGTCCTTAACTGTGATAAACATCGAAGGTAGATGTTTGTTCTGAAGGAAAATATGACACAAACAGTTCCTGTCTCAATCAGAGGAAGTATCAGGGGGAACTTCTGCTCCCATCTTGTCTTCAGATCCTCCACCAGGTTGGTACAACCGAAAGTGTCATCAATAAGAATGACATACCTGTTCTGTTTATTTGAACAGGAGATATGATCCCACTTCTGTGGATCGGTTAGTATTAGGGGATTAAAGCCTGAGTCTGACATCAACTTGAGGAGATGGAGACCAGCTGTCGTCTTCCCTTCTCCAGGACCTCCTGTCAGCAGCAGCAGACCCCACGTCTTCAAAGTCTTCTCACACTCCTTCATGTTCTCTGTCTTCACGATTAATTTTGGGTTCAGGTCTCTTTCAAGCCTCAACTGACATTGCTCTGGAAAAACATAATTTGATCTAAATCTTAAACTGATGATAATACAGTTTATCTCGTTTCAAAACTGCTGGTTAACCTAAAATTGCTTGCATAATACAAATTTTTTATCTGTATGTACTTTCACGTCGGATTTCATATTACATCAACAAAGACACTTAAAAATATCAGCTGTTACAAAATTACAGATTGACCAATCTCACCCTGTATTGGTTTCAAGGGATCAAAACCTCCTGACCCTGAAAAATAAATTTTCTTTACTTTGACCAAGGAAAAGGATAACGAAAATCCAACAAAACAAGTTGTTTAGAGAAACTTGTCAGTTTTTAAATATTATGTTTGGACAACTTAAATTATTTTCTAATGACAACAGAATAGATTGACATACCTTAAGATAATATATTCTCAGGAAAACATACTTTTATGACTACAATTCTTAAACGTGAACTCAAATAATATATCAGATGTACTGCAAACATTAATCCATAGTTTCTATTCCATTTGTCGACTTGCTTAGAGTATGTAATGTGAAGTTGGAGATGACCTATCAAAGCATTGTTTTTTATGAATGACATTATTATCGGTATTCATACTACACCTAAGAATAAATGGAGCACGATTTGGGAGAATATACTAGTCCATTACACTATATTAAAACAATTGAGAGTCCATCATACAACACAAGTCTGTATCTCACCCTTATTGATGTGGACACTTTTGTTCCCAAATACCTTGATGGTCGTGTCACCTGAGTAACTGCTGTTTTCTCCTGGAACAATGTACGTAATCAATTGGTCTTATGTTTTCCTCTTACAAACCATTGCTTTTCTGCCGTTTGGCAACATTTTTATTTTAACCCTTTATTCACTTTTATATTTGGCATACATGACAACATTTGTGCACAAAACATGGACATATAAAATATTCCCTTTTCCTTTGAAAAGTTGGTTTGTAGTCAACTCTCTGCATATTCATTTTTGTATACACACAATTGGATTCAAGATTATTATTGACATTATAATTTTGGTTGCCATATATTCATATTATTGAAGTTGTTTGCTGTAACAAATTTCAATAAGAATTGCAAAAATTTAAGACATCGGGAGCAGCGATTCAGGCGATAATCTGTTCACAAACATTTGTAAAGCTATAAAAAATGACCTTTGAAATAGGTAATGGTCGCCAACGTTGACATTGTCACCTCTCATTGTAGGCTGTCAACACATTTGAAGACTTGGTTTGACAGGTTCATGTGCTAATGGTCAAAATGCTGTGGTGAACATGAAAATGAGGTCAAGGTCACCATAATTGATTGGTGGTCTACAATGGAGGCTGTCGCAACCCTTTAAGGCAATAAATATGCCGGTTAATGAAATATTGCATAAATAAGAATTTTAAAAGTAGGCAAAGCTATCGTGACGTTGAAAATCGATATAACAATCATCTGGAGTCTTTGTAATTTCCTAATGAAGGCTTTCACCAATTTTGAATACTGAAGGTGCAATGGTTCCTCATATACCGGTATTATGTTGACAAGAGCTTGAAAAGTGGTCAAAGTGATGTTTTGACCTTCAAAATAAGGTAACAGTGACAAAGATCGACTGGTGCCAGCCTAATCTTCCAATGTAAACTTTGACCAAACTGAAAAACTTAGGGGGCAAAGTGCATAAGAATGGCGTTAACAAGATTTTTTAATGCAATCACATTGCTTTGAATTCAAATCTGGTAGAAAATTCATAGTTCCCCTTTCAATAAATCAATTCTTAATCTTATTGCAACTGATACTGCAGTTAAAGACTGACAACATACAGTACCTGAATTGTGTGGGTGACAGGACTGAGCTCCTGGCTGCAAGACTGAGTTTGAAAGACTTCTCTCAACTGTTCCTTCAAATGGAATCTGGACAAACGATTGCCTGTGATGTTCTTTCATTTCTTCGATTTTATGTGCTGGTATTTGACTCTGGGTCTGAACAACAGTAACATCCTTCCCTTGTCCTGGTACCATTTTGTCAGAAGTTGTTGATCCATTTGGTGACTCATCCAAAAGCAGTTCTGATGTTGGTGAATATCTTATGTTCACGCCAATGAAATGGTCTGAATTTTCAATGGATGGAGACTGTTGTTGCAACGACTCTGATTCCAAACAGCTGATCCCACCTGACAGATTATCTAAATTCTTATTTGACTGATCAGACACTCCAGTGATCCTACTGCTGTTTGTTGATGCTAATGTCTGATAGAAAGCGGTATCTACTGGAGGCCGGAATTGATGTACAGATCCATCGCTGTCGTCCTTTTTCTCTTTCATTTCATCTTTGTGTTTTTCATCTTGTTTGTGCCTATCAACAACATCCTGAGATTGATCATGTGGCAGTCTCTCCTCCTCCTCCTTGGGAATGTGTGAGTGCCCATCGTTCCTCTCAGGGGAATATTTCACCACTTCACAGGAACTTTTGAAATTTTCTTTATCTCTTTCATCATTTCCATTATCACAATCGTCGTCATCTTCTTCAAAATCATCACAAAGCCAGTCATTATTATTACTGGTCTCGTCATCCATTACTGTATCTAGTTAACAAGAACATTAGAATTTAACAAGAAAAATTAGCTAAGCTCATGGCATACGTAATCAATATTTAAAAGTGTATGAAATATAGATAATAATATTCTCTCCCCTCCATCAATAGACTTTAGGACTGACAAACACCATATTCTTAAACTGTAAACCAATCAAAGAAAAAAGAAGCTGTTAACAAATTATAATCTAAATTTAAAATATAATCGGTATCATTTGAAAAAGAATTTTTTGTCTAGAAAGGTTAAAACATATGTTTCAGCGATTGGATATTGAAGTGACAACATAATCTCTAATTTTCACGCTTTCAAATAAATGACACCAACATCACATCAGTAAACGTCGTCGTTTCATTAAAATCTGAATGTCAAACAAAGATATGTTTGATCGAAAAAACACAGGCAAAAATGTTTTATGTTTGGTCAAGTCTGAAGTAAGCTTTAGAGCAACATGTTACGGCGAAAAGCACTGCATGTCTTCCGGGTTCGTGGTGCATGTCCATGGGGATTTAGCCTCGTTTTGGGCAGCTCGTGAATATTCATGACGAGGCCTGTACTGAACTGATAAAGATCAAGAAGACAATTCTAGGAATAGCCACTATTTCTCGATCAAATTACAACGCTTATAAAGTCAAAACGTTTGAACCCAACAATTGATATTCTCTGTGCCCCTTTAAAACAACACCAACAATTACCTCCATACACACACACACACCCACCCACCCACACACACACACACACACACACACACTCTGTGCAATTTATCTAAATAAACTTTATTCAAAACTTTCAAAATGTGTTGTTTTATTGATAAACGACTTTGTTAACACAATGTGGAACAGTCCATCTTAATGTAATGCTAGATTTGCCGTTGACGTGGCTACCTTGTGTAATCTTATGATCAATTTCTCCCCAGACCAATTCTTACTATCTAATCTACATCTGAGCATACATTAGCCCATCAGCAACCTCAGTGTCATAAAAGTTTGACTTACCGTTGATGAATTTCAAATTTTTCGGCAAATATCGTTCTTTTCTTGTGTACCTGTTTCGTTTAGCCACGGAAAAAACACTGGTATATAGATATGTAAGCTGCGTTCGTTAGAACTGATCCAATGGCTTGTTCGTTGCGACCAAGAACAGGGAATACAAAGGAAATGTATCTGTGCGTGAGATAGAATTTATAAACGGAACGCAAGTTACATAACAAGTCTACAAGACTACAAGAGTAACGTCCCTTTAGTTTATTTCATTGCATGGTGGACTGTGGAGACAGGAATGATCTTATTCAAGTTTGTGCTTCGTCTGTAAGTCATATGTAGGCAATTCAAATTTTCAGGCAAACAATAAAAGGGGCATAGAGGCATTATTTCATCGAGAAAAAACACTATTTCTGAAAATGCACATCAGAATGCATGACAGTTAAACAAGGTTATAAATAACAGTTACATTTTTTTAATTTATGATCGAAAAGATGACAATGATTGTTGCGAATGACTTAAACATAATCTTAGATACTTATATACATCAAACACAAAGACAAACATGGGTCGGTAGTCTTAAGTGTGTCATTTAACTAATATACATTTAAATGGAGCATAGAATTTTTCCTCATAACATTTAAACGGCCATTTTACGACTGCCAAAGATCCAAGTTATGCAATATAATTTTGGCATTTTAAAGATGAAAATGCAATTTAAGCGAGGCGATTTGAACTCAGCTCAAGACATTTGGTATTTTGTCTCTTAGTTTGGTCACATAAAAAATAAATAAACGTAATCGGTATCACTTAAATGGTATTACATAGGACAATCATCTAGCACTGTAGAAATGAACACATCACTCTACTGACGTTCCACTCCCTTTCGATTAATAACTGATTTTACAAAATCTTTGTATTTTGTAACCCAAAATCATTTTGCCATATAATTACTATAATAAGTTAACATAAAATTTTCTGAACAAAATCCTGCTAAATTTTTTTCTTACAAAGTTTTTTGATTTCGAAATGATATGTGTAATTTAGATTTTTTAATTATTTTTTCAGTGATTCATTTTGATACAGATTGAAACTGAACCTCAATACTTCCAGTCATTAATACACATAAAACACGAATGAATGGTATGTCTACTGAGATCTACACCTCTTGGGAAGCTATTTTCCTTTGATGTATTTGAAGGATATGTGTTATAACTATGGGTTATCTCATAACAAACCTTGAGATGTCCAATTTACGCATATACTGTTCTGTACATGACATAACCAAAACAACAGGTATCATTTACTAAAATAACAGTTATATAACCTTCCAAACACTATCAACTGAAAATCTATTCTCTACCTGCTTAGATTAGTTTCCAATTTATAATTATTCCTTAATAACAATAATATTTCTACTCCATTGATAAGATATACTTTATTACACTGGTAGTAATCTTCAATAAAATGACACCATTCATTTAGTTAAGCGTATGTGATTCTAACAACTCACGCAATGTCTTTTAAAGTTGTGCATATAAATAGAAATCCCAATTAAATTGTTTCTGTAACTAGAGCTTAGTGTAAGACATCATTTTGAATTTTTAAAACCAAGAATACAATGTGTAAATTTACTGTCCCCATTTTCACAATATTAATGCTCCTCCGAAGACTACTGTGACAATTCTCATACAATTTATATTAGAAAAATATTCCTTCCGTCCAGAACCCTAGATGCTCCTTCGTATAATTACTTCATACATTTATATTTGTAATAAAGGGTGTCGTTGAGGAAAGCATGGAGACTAGGGGGAAAAGTTTATGACTAAAATACTTAAGGGCAACTTGATGCATATACAAACATTTCTTACACAACAATAATATAACACATGTACAACATACTAATGATAATCGCATGGGAAAATTTAGTCAATAAATATATAACATAATGAAGACGTATTCAGGTCTTTTCTGTATAAAGGTTTTTTTAATCGATAAAAATTTTACATTTTAAAGATAACCTACAATTGATTTGTTTCAATTATGTACCAGAAATTATTAAGGACTTGAATGCCTTAATTATTTTGATTGTATTTTGCACGGTGTAATAAAAGACAGGATGTGATATAGATCGGCTTATACTTTCGGTTGAAATGGATCATCGAAGTGAAAACAAAACTCCCGTTGGGCTATCACGAGTTCTTTTCTCCGGTATGTCATGATCAAATTCCACTTATAGGAAAAGATACGCCTTGATAACTTAGCAACACTTGTTGGCGATAAATGAACGTCTATATATCGTATTCGTTTTAGTATATATATATCAATACTGAGACGGAGAAAGAATCGAGATCTTCTTTGCCAGCAACGATATGCTAAGACTAAGCCTGACCCAGGTCTCATCAGCCATAACCGGATAATAGGGTTGTCGTGAGATCTCTCTGGAGTCGGAAAATGGCCTATTGAAAATCAGTGTATAGTATATATCATCAAGTAAAAGGACTTCACAATAGGCTTGCTTTTATGTCCCGATTGTATCTTTTGAACATATGTGAACTTTGCATACTCGCTCAAAACTTGTATTATTTAAGTCTCCTTCTTTTTCTGAATTGGACTTACAAAACCGTTCACTGGGACATGCTTGTTCATGTAACATGAGGGTTGATTTAGTTTCGCGGCGACGGAGAGCAGGTAATACAAAGAAGATGTGTGATTGTTAAAGGATTGATAATCGCAACGCAAGTTACACAAACTATCTACAAGAGTTATGTCATTTCAGCTTATGTCATTGCATAGTGGACCGTGGAGACAGGAATGAGCTTATTCAAGTTCGTTCTACGTCTGTAAGTATAATATAGAAAATACATAATTCATTGTATTTTTAAAAAAAATACCGTTAACCATTTATGTACTTTAACTGTTCTTACCATACCGACTTTATAATAATATTAATATCATTGAAATACAAGTTTGTTTTTTTTTAAATTTGAATAATAATCATCCAATAATATAAGTATATATCGCAAAACGAAAGAAAACAACTTGCCAGGCTAACAATTAAAGGGACACAGAGTATAAGTTTAATGTTTCAAACTTCATAAACGGTGTTATTGTATCGAGAAAAGGTGGCTGAAAATTTACATCAGAATGCTTATCATTTAAACATAGCGACACTAAACAGTTTTAATTTGTGATTTATGATCGAAAAGCGGACAATGACGGGCGTCAATGACTCAAACATAATTTTGGAAACTTAAATAAATCAAACACAAAGACAAATATGGGTCGGTGATGTTAAGTGCGTTATTCAACTAATAAACATGTAAATAGAGCATAGAATTTAGAGTTCACAACGGCCATTTTACGACTGCTATTATTAAAAGTTAATATATCATATTTTTTGCATTTTAAAGATGAAGATGCAATTTGAGCAAAGCGATTTGAACTGGGCTCAAGACATATTGTATTTTGCCTCGTATTTTGGTCACATTAAAATTAATAAACGCAGTCTGTATCACTTAAATGGTATTAGAGAGAACAATCATCTAGCACTGTAGCAATGAACACGACGCTCTATTGACGTTCCATATTTTTTGGATATATAGCTGCTTTCACAAAATCTTTGTATTTTGCTACCCAAATATATGTTACCTTAAAAGTTACGTTAATTTAACTTTAAATTTTCTTACAAAATATCTTTCTCACATAAGTTTGAATTTTTCATATCGAACAAATTAATGTTTTTGAGACTTTACTGATTTAAACGCTACTGTTTTGAAATAATGTTGAAAGGGTTCAACACAGAAAGTCAACACTATTCCCCAGCAGCACGTCAGCTCACCCATTAGGACGACGCTTGTCCTCAAGTGGCAATGCATGTCAAGATTCGCTGAGGAAACCAGAGATAAGAAGTCGGCTTTCCTCGCTTTAGACTTGGCCATATAATCATAATGATCAATCATGGGTCACCGATTTAGGACTTGCATTGATATCAGGACTTTTACCTCAATAGTTCGTCTAAGGACCTAATTTTGCATATGTATCCTATTTTTATACCAAATTTATATAGCTTTATTTCAGCGGTAGCACCCTCCATTATATGATAATGATATATACTGGTCATTGCATATCCATTAACCTGGCTTCATCTTCTGCTCAATTGACACTGTTACGCTTTTTGCGGATTATTGTGTGCCAAAGGACAAAGGATAAGTTTAATAGACATTGTAGCAGTTTGCTTTAGTCTTAATGCTTTACTTATGTACATCCTAAAGTTTTTTTGACGATGTAATTTTATCTTATACCCGGTTATAATGATAAGTGTAATTGATGAAAAAGTTTATATATTGGTTGTGGTTACTAGAAAATTGTTGACGTTAGCGTAACATGTATTTGAATATCTATTCTCTGAAAATAAGAGACTGCATTGTGTGATATTTTATTCCTCTAGCAATGTTAAGCTAAATGAACGACTTACTTTGCAGTTGAATACACATGTATGTCAACCTTAAAACACCACCACAGAGAGATGAAATGAATATAGTGTGTGTGTTAGAAGTATTGAATTCAGTTTGTAAAGACATCTTTTGAAACTGGTTTAGCCAGTCGAATGTGCAATCCGAGAAGATTTATGATTATTTTATAGGAATTTACTTCCTCGTCTGTTATCAGTTCTTTTAAAATTCAAATCCCATGACGTCATGCTCCATTTCTTGACTGGAGAGATCGAGTAATGAAAGGCAAGCATACAAACATACCATTAGATATCGTGATCATGAATAAACCACGACAGAGTTGTGCGACTAAAAATAATATGAGAAGAGATACTACAAATGTATGTGTGAGATTAACCAATTTGTCTGGCCTGGGCAATAGCAACTAAAGTAATAATAAAGCATACATGCTGAAACAATATTCTGAATGATATTTGTCATAGTAATATTTGCTTGACACATTAAATGTCCCATGGACAGTGAAACAAAACAGAAAAAAAATGGTTCTTGAACAAACACGATGTGATAGAGTTAAATAGTTAAATAAAATCGATGTAAAATGTCAGTGATTCATTGTATTTCAACATCTGCATATTTATCTTGCAACGTACGACGTAAACTAGACATTTTACAAACGCAACTACATGTACCTAATGATATTGTAACATGACCAGTGGTCACTTGTAGGAGACAACTCACTGTTTGTGTATGAACATCTGAATGAACGGAATATTGCGACTGTTCCATGTTTGTAATGATGTGTGAATACTAAAACAAATGCGAGTTTACAGCGTAGTGTACATAAAACATGTAAAAATATCAAACAAAAGCATTTATTGACAAACATAGATAAGAACATACCTGTATATTTACATACATGCATCCGTCTATTCACAGAAAGCGAAAAATTCTCGTGTTTTCTTTTATTCATCGCTTAAATTTTTGTGTGTGAAAAGACATACATAATTATCCGAAACATTGGTCATATACCACGTTTCATCAAACATAAACACAGCTATGCTCCTGTGAAATCTTCCATCTCTCTTACTGAAGTCTGCTCTTTTAGGCCTACTAAAACGTCTTATCACGCAACTGCGAAAGTCCAGAACAGTGCAGCAATACGGACTAATACTTACAAAGAAATCTGATCACACCTTTACTATTCTTACGGAACTCCACTTGCTAAGAGTTGAGGACAAAATCTACTTCAAAGTGTTGTCTCTGTCATTCTATTTTTCACCTTGATGCTCCGCAAAAAATTTCAGACCTCATTCGAAGATATAAACCTGAGATAACTCGACGTTCCTGGAATCAGGGTTTTTTCAAGCTTCATTTGGCGTGATGTCAAAGTTCAGCCCCACAAATATGGAACCTGTCCAATGTAAATAGTATTTTTTAAAGTTTGAATATTCAAATCTGAATTGCAAACATATTGGGTCAATGCCTGCTGCTTGTTTTTCCAGGAAAGTTTATTGCTTTGAACAGTCAGTTATACTGGTGACTAAGTATGTATTTTTATATTATCATACCTACATACACACATCTTCTTATCTGTATAAATCTTTACAAAGCAATTATCTTTTCCAAATGTCACTAAAATGTACCTTCTCATTGACAAGGAAGAATTCATTCTTTATAGACTGTATAACATTTCTTTTAATGCAAAAATGTGAAGCACGGCACTGGCATGGCACTGAACGGTATAAAAGAACAAAACCTCATCTTCAGAGTTATCGCACATGACGTCCCTGTGTTGTGTTTTGGATGTAATTTGTAGGGACAATCAACAGAAGAGGTGGTATTTTACGGGACTTTATATGCCCAAACTCCATCGACTCCTTTTTACGTCCTGTGGTGCTTCAATACCTAACATTGCGAACGTTTTAGGTTGGATATGACAACCAAAAGCTGAATTACAACAACATGTATGTCCCCCAATCTCTCCTTTGTGTTCTCACCTCTTCAATCTCTCGTGCAGACATTAAACCATAGCAATTACTCCATATTTAGTATACTCAATTCATGTCTTTTCGACCGGATGATCATCATTCAACACTCATCCCAATTTCGGCTCCAAACTTATAGCATAATCACCCCTTTCGCGTGCATACCGTATCAGAGGTTTTCCATACAGGTCAATCAAATCCACTTATCGCAATTCTCAAATGCGTGATGTAAAGGAATGTTCCCTTACATGTTCTTAACATTCACCTCTGCACCCCTCTGTGCCAAACACTCGACCACAGCAATATCTCCGAGTACACATGCGTAATGTAAAGGAGTTTTTCCTAACATTTTCTTAAAATACATTTCTGCACCTCTCTGTACCAAACACTTGACCATTGCAGTATCTCCTAGTAAACATGCGTAATGTTAAGGAGTTTTCCCTAACTTGTTCTTAACATACACCTCTGCACCTCTATGTACCAAACACTCGACTATAGCAATATCTCCTAGTAAACATGCGTAATGTTAAGGAGTTTTCCCTAACTTGTTCTTAACATACACCTCTGCACCTCTCTGTACCAAACACTCGACCATAGCAATATCTCCTAGTAAACATCTGCTATCGTCTACAGAAAATTCAGAATAAATCTGCATGAATCATCACTCTCACCAGTCCACGCTGTCCTATCTCTCTATATACTAATATCTCTCCACTGGCTCCGAATTCGTGAAAGGATCGATTTCAAGATTCTCTGCCTACCCTACCAGTCGTTCTACAACTCAAGACATTCACCTTTGCAACTCAGGACCTTCCTACCTTCAAGATTTACTGACTCACTATGCTCCAGAGAGAACTTTTCGTTCATCCCAGCAACTTTTACTTGCCACTCCCAAAATCATTTGGCCAGCGAACTATCTCGCTACGCTACGCTACTTACATTCACTTCTGCACCTCTATGTACCAAAAACTCAAAAGTAGTAGTTTCCCTACGTTCAAACGCATAATGTAAAGAAGTTGTTATAAACTTGTCCCTTACATTCACTGTCGCCCCTCTCTGTACCAAGCAATCAACTATGGCAGCATCATTCTGTGCACATGCGTAATGTAAAGGAGTTTTCTCATCCTTGTAAATAGCATTCACCTTTGCAACTCAGGACCTTCCTACCTTCAAGATTTACTGACTCACTATGCTCCAGAAAGAACTTTTCGTTCATCCCAGCAACTTTTACTTGCCACTCCCAAAATCATTTGGCCAGCGAACTATCTCATATGCAGCAGCTTCTCTATGAAACTCTCTCCCACTCGAGCTTAAATCATGTCCATCCCTTTCCATGTCCAAAAAAACAACTCAAGACCAATCTATTCCTTCAATAATGAAAACCACCCACCATCTGTATATAGTTTTTTAAATTAGCTCAGAAAGCGTTTTGAGCATATCCAAGTGACGTGGAAAGACGCTATATAATTGGCCTACTACGACTAAAGGAGTTTTCCCTAACTTGTTCTTAACACTCAGCTCTGCACCTCTCTGTAACAAACCCTTGACCATAACAGTTTCTCCATGTACAAATAAAGGAGTTTTCTCAGCCTTGTCCTTCATATTTACATCTTCGGCGTGTTTTACCAAACACTCGACCAAAGCAGTGTGACCATCTTAGGATGCGCAATCGAAAGGTGTTTTTCCATCAATTTTCATTTCTGTCCCTGCTAGGTATCTCTGTAGCCAATACCAAACCCAACCAATATAGTCTCGTGCACAAGAATTATGTAAAAGAATTTCCAGCTATTTCTCTTTACATTCACTTCTGCACCTCAATGTACCAAAAACTCAAAAGTAGTAGTTTCCCTACGTTCAAACGCATAATGTAAAGGAGTTGTCATAAACTTGTCCCTTACATTCACTGTCGCCCCTCTCTGTACCAAGCAATCAACTATGGCAGCATCATTCTGTGCACATGGTAATGTAAAGGAGTTTTCTCATCCTTGTAAATAGCATTCACCTTTGCAACTACCTGGACCAAACTCTCAACCAAAGCTATATCACCACGTCCACAAGTTTATGTGAAAACGTCTAAACGAATGATAATAATAATAATAATAATAATAATAATGATTTATGGTTTTGATTATGATTAATTATGATTAATTATGGTTATCTTAGTAATGTAATCTAATAACTTCGTAACTCCATTCAGAGGCAAATTATATCATATATAATAAAATGACATAATAATGAGATTCATCAGCATAATAAAATAAACTAAATGACTCTCATCACGTGTTCATTTGATGCAGATCAACAAACCAGATAAATGAGTAGATAAAAGTATGATCTACTAATTATAGTCGGTACAGGCCTGTTACATTCTTTGAGAGTGAAGGTCGTTAGTTTTATCATATCATACAATTGTTTTTATTAAACTGGATTTTTATGAATACATACACAAATCTAAAACTTTTCTAAGTATAAGTGCTTGTCATTTGGTCTTTATTTTAAAATGGAACTTTTGACCTGATTTCTAATTATCACACTAAAATGACTCGCAGCTAATTTGATATATTTATTGTTCAAATCCTACTTTTATGATAAAAAACTATTTAGACCGTAGCTCATTAAGAAATTATTTATGGCAAATGAAATTGATAAATAAAAATAATTTGAATTGTCTAGCTATAGTTATAGAAATCGTTTCATGTTAAAAGCACTAGTGCACTTCAATATTTCGTATATACAACGAATACTCTGCACTCAATCTTCCTCGTGTACGCATTCAGGTTGTAAGGTTGATTCTTAAGGATCAGACGTACCGGAACGTTGCATTACATTTGTAACTACAATATCGGAAATATTAAAACTTTGCCTACAGCCAGAAGAGTGAAAAGGACAGCCGCTATCTTTATCAAATAACATTGCTTGCCTTTATTTCTTAAAACGGTTAGGTTACACGAAAGTTTAAATAAAAATATTCACACTTTATTCTACGTTTAGAATTTAGGTAAATTCAAAAGCTGTACACATTACTAGTTCCGCCGTTTGTAACTGTCTATTGTTGTACATAGTGGTAATGAGGAATAGTTTTTGAGTCATATGTTTAATATTTACACAACCAGTTAGCAACATTTTAGAGTTATGAATTATGTATGTATGATTTCTCCGCCATTTTGTTTCATTGTTTGAGGGAGGTCCATCTAGAATCAGTAACTGACACATTGGGTTTTGTCCTTCTCTTTAACAAAAGAAGTATACTGGTCCGAATCTCAAATTACTGGGTTTAAGGACCTTTGTCCTTGCACGTGAGTAGGTCAATATTTCCTTAAAATGATAGTCCTGGCGCACTTTCGCTTATGCTAAACTAATTCCAGAAATGTTCCCTCCCACATGTTCCCTCCGAAAGGGGAACGCCCATTCCAACCAAACGGCACAGGCTAACTATATACCGACATGGGGTTCTAAGTTACCTAAGCGTTCTTGTTTCTCCATTTTGAAATAAAGTGCAATATAAAGATTTAAACATTTTCCCTCAAATAAACAACAAGAGTATACGACTTCTATCTATAGTTTAATACCCCCGTTCATAGAAGTGCATTTAGATAGGGGGACCATCCTCGTACACCTTTACAATGCTATATAGAAAATTGCGTCTCTAGTTCAAAGATTGACCCACCTTCTTTGTCCAGGTTTTCAATCCACTGATATATCATCCATGATCACACTTCATAAGGGAACAGTTCAAACACATCACAACACACGAACATCGCCGCTATTGCCTAGATCAAACCATATGTGTCAACGTCACGCTTCAGAAACGCGCACTTGGTTGAGAACTGTCTTTTGAAAGATATATTATGTTCAACATTCTGTGTATGATCCAAGTGGAAAGATATACTTAGAGTATAAGATGAGGTGTATCTCTTTAATTTCAATCACAAACACCAACAAAATATGTAGTGAAGGTAGCTGAATCAGACATTTTCTCTGGTAGTTTCAACTTATATGTCCATAACTTTCTAAAAGGTGAATTCCAATGAAAAATGAAAATCATGCTATTATAACAAGTTTTGTTAATATTTGAAATATTTTTCAGACATTTTACAAATGCTACAATAAAAATTCAAAGTTGAAAAAAAGCATTTACCTACTTCAATGTGCGTGCCATCTTGCTATCTCGAAGGGTAAACGATACATAAAAGAGCGAGAATATGACATAAGCGACAAACCACAATATTAGATGACTCATGTTGCGAGACCCCGGTCTGTCAAGCTTTCGTCGTTTTATTGTGGAATGACCGTAACAGAACCTAGCCTTATTTTTTTAAAACTTTGAAATAGAATTGTTAGAAGCATGAAAGGTTGTACTTATGCTTTGATTTGGAAAGGTGGTTTGCATAACACATTACAAAGGATTAATATAGCTAAATAGTGCATATCTTTAGATTGTATGGTCTAACATAATGCACATAAATAAAAAATTGAGAGCAACTTTGCAGAACTGATTCGGTACATTGCAGTGGTTTAAGTTGTTTATTATAGATTTTGGTATTGTGTTTGTGATAATTGAATTTCGATTTCTACATGATACATAAGAAATGTTTTATTATAATTTGTACATGTTGTATCTGAAGACGACTTACAGGCTCATTATTTCATAAAAGATGTACAATCAAGATTATCAAACTGATTCATAACCTTTCCTGCTCATAACTTCTAAACTATTTATCAGATTGTTATAAAATTTGGTTAGAACGTGCATAATAACATGAAAGCGTGTCATGATTAACAATTTTGAAAATATTTATATATATACATGTAAAATGTACACATATTTATACACATATACACAAAAAATGGGTACTCTGTTATGAAATGTTTCAAGTCCTGTCCGACTCCTAAATTCTCAACTCATCATCAAAGTTTGATCAAATTTGCTAGCGAATTGTAAACATGATTACATTACGGTGTGTCATGATAAATATTTTTCAAGATGTTTTTGTAAAACTTGCCTTCTTTACAAAAACTGGTGAATGTGTTAGAAAACTGTTCATAACTTGTCTGGCCTATAATTTCTAAGGGAAATCATCTGATTTTAATAAAATCAGTTTTAAAGATTCATAATTACATTTAGGCTATTTATGATTAACCTTTTACAATATTTGTGTAACATTTTGCAAAGTTCGTTAACATGTGATATCTCCGTTGCAAAGATCGTACAAGTCTTGGCCAGTTCATAATCTAATTTTGATTGAAGTTGCTATGTGATATATGCATGCTGATTATATTATGATGGTTAAGCTTTTAGTTTTTGGGAAAGAAGCAATGTATTTGGTAGAAAGTTTTCATTTAGTCATCTCTGGATCATAGATAGTTCTTTTATGCTTGTCATTACAGTTAGAGTTCCAGAAATACATAAAGGTTTATCTCAAAATTAATTTCAGACATCTTTGTTGCCAAAAGCAATAACATTAAAAACATTGACTGAAATGTCTTCTCAGCATATGCTATTCAGTTAATAAATTGTGTATTATGATCACAAACATGAATGAATATTTTTCATGAAATTCTTTGGTTCCAATGTAATCCTCTCCTGGAAAGTGATCTATTCTTCACTGTGCAAGAAGGACTGTCTGAAAATCATTTTTATTGTTTTCAGATTTTCTTTCAGTTTTTATGTTATCTTTCTTCATTCATCTTACCCTAAATGGTTTGTATATAACATACCTTTTCCCAGTTTTCAGTTTATATAATATAGGTAACAAAGCTAAACAATATTGAGCAAAATCAATATGTCCTTTTATTTCCAAAGTTATCTAGAACTTAAAAAGGAATTTTGGTCAAAGGAGTGAACAAATATAATGGTAAACAAGATGTGAATAACATATTTGATTATTTTAAGTTAACAGATTTCAACTGTCAATAAAAAAAATCAATGTATTTGTGATTTGTTGTTTATGTTGTTTTATGGTAGACTTCTTGGGGAAAATTATACATGTTTATATATCTTCAAGTTTAAGTATAAATTTCTTGCATTAATATGATGCTCTAGTTTAATAATGATTAATGGTGCCGAGAACCATAGTATGTCTTTATAGATGTTGAGAGCAACAGTCATTTGTACATTTTTAATCTTATTGTTGCCGGTTTGAAACATTTAAGCAATGATCATATTTGAAAATTCTTTTTACAGTTAATGTGAATAACCGTATTGAAATCATATCTGTTACTACTTCTAAATAATAATATGTATCATTATATGAAACACGTTTTTTGGAAATGACATTCACGAGTTACGCACGAAACGGTTCTTTAGAACATCAGGAGCGCGTCAACCAATTCCTTTAAATATCATTAATTTCACATGATTCATGAGTGTCAAAGGTGGGTTTAGTCAAATTGTGTGGACATCCACATGCTCAGATATACAGGGAATATGATTGATTCAGTCAACAAAGAAGTTCAGTGACATAAGTAAACATCTCATAACGATCTCATACTTGAACATGTTCTGTATCCGAGTTGCTAGTCATATTTTTACTATCTTTAGTTTTAGATTATCATCCTTGGACATGTACATGTACGGTTTTGAGCCATAACTTTGAGATTAAACAAATAGTTTTTCTGTTGTATGCAATGCTCACACACAGCAAGTCTAGTTTTGATTGGCAAAGTCCACCGAACAAAGACGTTTTGAGATTACAATCTAAGGTAAATGCATCAATTTCATGTGGTGTATCGGTGACATGATATTTTTTTTAAAAAGTGGCGGCCGCCTCGTTGTAGCAATTCTACGCATTGAAATTGATTTCCAATTTTAACCCATAAACGAAAACATTAATATGTTCTTAGAATGTCTTTTAAAACTAATACTTTAGTGTGTATTATCTTGAGTTATTAATTCTGGTAAAGAAGATACCAATTGATCAATATATTACAATATTTCAATACAAACACTTAATGAGCACTCCTTTTGCTGATTATTCAAAAATTGAAAATATATTTGTTGCTATCAATCATTAAAATTGTAAGAATGATATGATTGTCGTCTTCGACATCTACACACGCCTTACAAATAATGATGTTTAGATTAGGCATTTCAGATCTGCCGCCTTATCAGTCCTGGTTCCTATTTATGTAGGTTGCCTCTCATCCTCAAAAACAGTATGAAGGGCTTTGGCCATGGTCAATCAATTTCATGTCATTCAAAGGTCTAAAGGAGTCAAAGGAATAAATAATATGTAGATGACACATCAATGACTCTGAGGATGTAAGCAACTCCATTCCTAAAAATACCTCCAGTAGATCAGCTGACCATTGAAAATATATAAAGCAAGTAGTATGTATCAGATCGTAGTTGATCTTTCAAAGCTATTATGACCAGTCCTCTCTCAAAGGATAAAAAAATTGCATAATCTCCTTATAGACATATGTATCATCTATTTTCTGTCTTATGACTGGAAAATCATGCTCCTCTCCATCATTTTCACACATTCTTTTCCGTCTCTCAGAGTCACCCGCTGTAGGCATGTCCCAATTAACTATGCATATCTTGGAATACAATTCAACAATCTTTACAGGCAGGAATGTTTGACAGCTCTTTATCGTCACACGTTTGCTCACTCTGACAGTCTGACACAGCATGAATATCCGACTATTCATCTCTGTTATATACAGTTGACTCAGCATGGTCACGAGGACACAATCACTCAGAACTCGACGTGTTCACCAGCAATTGTTTCACAAGATCAGATTTGCAAAGAGATGTTGGTCTAGATATATCTTAAGTATGGGGATGAAGGAGAATTGGAGGGCTATTACACTTTTGTTGATGTGGTGGCGATGGTTATTATTGTGATGGTGTTGGTGATTGTTGTTGTTATGGTGATGATTGTGATGGTGTTGGTGATTGTTGTGGTTATGATTGTGATGGTATTGGTGATTGTTGTGGTTGTGGTTATGATTGTGATGGTGTTGGTGATTGTTGTGGTTATGGGGATGATTGTGATGGTGTTGGTGATTGTTGTGGTTGTGGTTATGATTGTGATGGTGTTGGTGATTGTTGTGGTTATGGGGATGATTGTGATGGTGTTGGTGATTGTTGTGGTTGTGGTTATTATTGTGATGGTGTTGGTGATTGTTGTGGTTATAGTGATGATTGTGATGGTGTTGGTGATTGTTGTGGTTATGATTGTGATGGTATTGGTGATTGTTGTGGTTGTGGTTATGATTGTGATGGTGTTGGTGATTGTTGTTGTTGTGGTGATGATTGTGATGGTATTGGTGATTGTTGTGGTTGTGGTTATTATTGTGATGGTGTTGGTGATTGTTGTGGTTATGGGGATGATTGTGATGGTGTTGGTGATGGTTGTGGTTGTGGTGATGATTGTGATGGTGTTGGTGATTGTTGTGGTTGTGGTTATTATTGTGATGGTGTTGGTGATTGTTGTGGTTATGGTGATGATTGTGATGGTGTTGGTGATTGTTGTGGTTATGATTGTGATGGTATTGGTGATTGTTGTGGTTGTGGTTATGATTGTGATGGTGTTGGTGATTGTTGTGGTTATGGGGATGATTGTGATGGTGTTGGTGATTGTTGTGGTTGTGGTGATGATTGTGATGGTGTTGGTGATTGTTGTGGTTGTGGTTATTATTGTGATGGTGTTGGTGATTGTTGTTGTTGTGGTGATGATTGTGATGGTGTTGGTGATTGTTGTGGTTGTGGTTATTATTGTGATGGTGTTGGTGATTGTTGTGGTTGTGGTTATTATTGTGATGGTGTTGGTGATTGTTGTGGTTATGGGGATGGTTGTGATGGTGTTGGTGATTGTTGTGGTTGTGGTGATGATTGTGATGGTGTTGGTGATTGTTGTGGTTGTGGTTATGATTGTGATGGTGTTGGTGATTGTTGTGGTTGTGGTGATGATTGTGATGGTGTTGGTGATTGTTGTGGTTGTGGTTATGATTGTGATGGTGTTGGTGATTGTTGTGGTTGTGGTGATGATTGTGATGGTGTTGGTGATTGTTGTGGTTGTGGTTATGATTGTGATGGTGTTGGTGATTGTTGTGGTTGTGGTGATGATTGTGATGGTGTTGGTGATGGTTGTGGTTGTGGTTATTATTGTGATGGTGTTGGTGATTGTTGTGGTTGTGGTTATTATTGTGATGGTGTTGGTGATTGTTGTGGTTGTGGTTATGATTGTGATGGTGTTGGTGATTGTTGTGGTTGTGGTTATTATTGTGATGGTGTTGGTGATTGTTGTGGTTGTGGTTATGATTGTGATGGTGTTGGTGATTGTTGTGGTTGTGGTTATGATTGTGATGGTGTTGGTGATTGTTGTGGTTGTGGTTATTATTGTGATGGTGTTGGTGATTGTTGTGGTTGTGGTTATGATTGTGATGGTGTTGGTGATTGTTGTGGTTGTGGTTATGATTGTGATTGTGTTGGTGATTGTTGTGGTTGTGGTTATTATTGTGATGGTGTTGGTGATTGTTGTGGTTGTGGTTATTATTGTGATGGTGTTGGTGATTGTTGTTGTTGTGGTGATGATTGTGATGGTGTTGGTGATTGTTGTGGTTGTGGTTATTATTGTGATGGTGTTGGTGATTGTTGTTGTTATGGTGATGATTGTGATGGTATTGGTGATTGTTGTGGTTGTGGTTATTATTGTGATGGTGTTGGTGATTGTTGTGGTTATGGGGATGATTGTGATGGTGTTGGTGATGGTTGTGGTTGTGGTGATGATTGTGATGGTGTTGGTGATTGTTGTGGTTGTGGTTATTATTGTGATGGTGTTGGTGATTGTTGTTGTTGTGGTGATGATTGTGATGGTGTTGGTGATTGTTGTGGTTTCGGTGATGATTGTGATGGTGTTGGTGGTTTTTTAATGATTCTGTGCCTCAACAAAGCATCTTTTCTTGAAAAACGTTGTTTTTGTTGGTGGAAATATATATATATGATTTTCCTTACTGGTTGCATTTATGAGACTTTTCCATCCGACACATTAGTCAACATTAATAAATTACAGGCATATTAAATATCTTGTCTGTTCCTAAGTGAAGATTTAAAAGAAAAATATGAACACTGACATATCTATCACCTATAATGAGTGCACACTTTAGACACCAGAGTTGGCCTAATTGTCTACCACCTTAGATTATTAGAGAAAGTTATTAAAGATGGAATAACACCTCTGTTAAATATCTCATACAATCAGGCACTAGTCATCAATTGCGAGTCACAATCATAACATTTAATATAATGAAAAAATAATATATTGCCATTGTTATCAGCATACGTATAACAACTTTACAAACCTTGAATAGAGAGAAGTAAAACACGTCCTAATCTGAATGGATTTTCAAGTTATGGGCAACCCTTCTACCTTGAAGGTTGAGGAATACACGTAAAGCATGTCAATTGTTTTCGACTGCCTCAGCTGAAATTATGTGCGAGCTAATAAACCATTATCATTTTGGCGTGTGCTGACTTCACATATTCATACAACACAGACACATGTTGTTCAATTGAAGGATTTTTGTTCAGAAATGCATAGTTAATAACAACATAATATGCACAATGTCTATTCAATAAAATATAATTTTTGAATGAAAGTTGAATATTATTCAACGATTTGCAATCAATAATGTAGGAGTCCCAAATCCAGTATTTCTAGGACATTTCTCTTTTCTCTTCATCACCCCTACCGTGCAGAGATAGTCCACCCAGGAGTCATCAGTATGCACCCAGTTCTTTAGACGATTACAGCATTCAAACAAGTACACAAGTGCCAACACAAGATTCTGGTAATAGAGTCCAGCATGAGACAAGTTTCTAGGATTTTGCTTCATTTGAATAGGCAAGTCATGGAATGAATCAAGTCTCCTTTGAAACGATAACCAAACAGCTGTGATCGGAATTGAACTGCAGTCAGCGACTACAGTCTCATGAAGATAACCACATACATCCATGGTATTAGAGCAAATAAAAACATGTCTGTACTGTCAATAACACGATACACACTGTGCATTCACCTTCCATGCAGTCATAAAGGTTGCATTTACAACACATTAATATCATCGCCTGGATCTTCAACATATCCATCTTCACCAGTATAATCATACTTTCTACACTGGTTGTCGACCCAGCTGCCATATCCTGGGATAAACATTTGCATCTGCCAATCAAACATGTTTTACTCCTGCTCTACTTCTTAACGGATCTGACGCAAGTCTTGTTCCAACTGTTTCTCTTCAACATCATCCACATTGTTGAGAACTACTAAGTCGTTAGGCTCTTCGTTAGTCGTTAGATTCATCTGAATCAGATAGGTTTAATCAGAGTTCTCTGCTTTTAAACAATACTAATAAAGTCAAGAACAAAGAAGGTCAGAGATGTTGATTTCTCAAGATTCAACTGAGAATGATGTTTCAACTGTGAGACTTGGGGGTCCATATCCTCCGAAAATATATTCAACAGGGAGGAAAATATTCCTCATATTAATGACATCATGTCTGTAAATAGATATGTCGTTGATCACCTTTGTGGTGAAGTTTATTCACCTTTATCTATTCTAATCTATTACCAAGTGGACGTAATAATATTCATCAAATTTAGAACTCTAAAATGTTGCTAACAGGTTGTGCTATTATTTAAGATATGACTAAGGTTAGTGGGTGTATACTAGATGTTCATTTAAGGTCAACTAAAGTAAAACAAAATTAAATCTTAATAAATTTATTGAATCTATACAATTATTACACATTGTGTCGATTGCTGATTGAATAATAATTGATACAATCTTTAAGTCGTTAAGACGTCACAATGTTAGCGGCGCGGCAGTAGTGGTAATCTCATCGATTTTAACGATTTTCATTTGAAATAATAATGCGAGTAATAAATAAAATATTGAATACGGTTTTAAGTTTGGCCAAGTCTGAAACTAGTCATGATGCTTGAAAATGGCATAAAGCAAAGTTTCACTATGTCTTCGTTTCTTGATCTGACTACTGCTTGAGAGAGGTTGTGTCATGTCAGTCTACAAGTCTCAGAAACCATCAGCTTGATTTTCACTAATCAAATATGCAGCGAGGTGAAGGTTATTGATTGAGATCGGCATCTTATGATTCTTTTAAAAGTATAAGTGCCCAAATTAAACACGGTGAGCAATTTGTCCCAAATTAGCATTTTCCAATTTTCACGTTTAGAGTTATCCGCCCTTAACCGCGGACGTATCATTGCAAAAGGCGATTTTGGTTGATGTCATCATTTCTTTCCTAAATACTTGATTCATTCTAGTAAAGTGTTATTATCATTTTGAAACTTGTCAAAGTGATCCGACCTGTAGGTCATCTGATTGTTATTGAAGCGGGCCTGATGTGTACTCAACGACAAAAAAACGATGATAATTTTGTTACTTTGCCACTGGCGAAAGGCAATAGGGATGAATTATTTACTGATAATAGTTGATGGGAACCACCACGCATCTTTTGTACAAACCAACTTTCTGGATCAAGCTGTGGTACCCCGTGCAAAATTGCAGCAGGGAACAATAACAGACATCTGTTTAACCAAATCATTAACCATCAAACAAATTATTTGAATCGATCCCTTGGTAAGTGACCAACTGACTTATTTTCAAAACTTATTGTGCATTCTTCATGATCAAAATGGATTGATCCGTTTAAAATCATAGTTTAATCAAACAAGACGTCATTGCCACCTTTAATCCGAGCAATTGGAAAATTCGTCATGAAGGCTTATGTAAAATATTCTATTGTTGGGTTCACCTCGTCACTTTGATGTTTGATGACTAAAGTTTCAGATATTTGTAAGAACATTCCATAACAGCATGAGACAAAGTGCCTACAATTCAACTATCAACAGACTGGAATTGTAAATAGTTCAAAGTACGATTCTTCTCAGTACTAGCAAAGCATACCATTAAAAACCAAAATTGACTGAGAACATAGCATATGAATATTATTTTATCTGAACTAGTAAAAACAACCCGGGGCCAGCGAACGATTTAAAGAGTTGTCAACAGTGAGAATAATTTAAAGATATTTTTGTATACGTAAGTAATGTAAAACAGAAGCCAATGGATGTGATATTGATTTATCTCGCTGGACCTCGATGGACTTAGTACATTTATCTTGGGACTATCTATGCCCCTGCCTTTGAAGTCAGTTCAGCAGTCAATATGAATGCAACCTATTCTTAATTGCCGCTATCATTTGCTTCTAGCTAAATCAGCATATTTGGCTCCTGTTATTGTAGTTTTAGATGATTTATAGTCTATAAGTACCCGCCCCTTGAATTCAAGAAAATGGTTCCGATGATCTTGCCAGCAGAAGACTGAGTTCTGAACGTCTAGGGTAAAGGGGAGTGCGTATCCATTGCATGGATTTTTGCTTGGTGTCAGGATCCCAGTGATGAATCAACGTTTCATTGCCTGTAACCAGACGGGCGTGAACATTTTCGGGATTAGCACTGTAGATGTCCAAGAGCTCATTGCTGGATTCAACTCTCTGGTGTCGATCTTGTGCATTTATGTTTCGTGGCACCCATCTTGCAGACACCTTGAACATGTGCCAGTGCTCATGAATAATGGTGCAAACACTCTCATGAGGAATGCCACACTCTGAAGTTATCGCGTCGATCTTTATTCTACGATTCGACATGATAAGGCCCTGGACCCATGCAACCATTTAATCTGTTATGGCTCCAACAGGCCTTCCTGACCATGGGTTATCGTCCAAGGAGCTGCGACCAGCTTAAACTCAGATGGACATTTTGCAACAGTAGAATATTGATGTGCTTCTTCCCTATACACATTGATCATACGTTTATGTATTTCGGTCGTATTCACCCCTTCCTGCGTTAGAAACATGGTTACAGGACGGTACCTGTGGTCAGCATGCTGTAAATGTCAAGCAAATGATCGAGAAGGGTTGTTTGTGTTTGTAAATTGTCGTCAAATGGCCTATTTTATTATTGACATAAACTATGATGTCATCAGGGATGTATCAATACTCACTTCTATGAACTTATTGACTTCCCCTCGTATCTAATATAGAAAGCAAACATTTGTAAAATGACCGGCGTCGCGATAAATTCAAGTGATTTGTGTCAGTGTACGGATGTGCCTTTACTTTACAACAAATTTAATACATTTACTTGAAGACTTATTTTAAACGATTCAATATTGTTGCAAGCGAATTTGATTTGTTCGGACTGTCTCTCATTTAAATGTGCGCACGCCAAATTCAAGGCCACAAAGTCTAATGTTAATTTGTCTATGTGATCTATAACAGAAACCTACATTCTGTAGGTGCGAAAGGCTGATAAATCTCGAACAATAGGGTTGAGGTAAAAGGTAATTCTCAGCTTTAAATGGGAGCTCAATAAAGAGCTGTTTAAATTGGGTTGACTGTGGGAAGATAAAACAAGATGACTTATAACACGTAAATGAGGTGAAATGTAATTGTAATCAACTTGCAAAATTGTAATAGAAATGTTTTAGCTCGGTCAGAGTCAATGTGCGGTCTATCTTAAGACGCTAAGCGGTAAAATGAAATATTAATGAAGATAATCATGCTGTTTAACATGTGGAGCTCCTATCTTCTCTTATCACATTTGCACTAGTTCTGAACCCAATTTACAATCAAAATGTTTCTGAGTACAGCTTTACTTACATAATAACATATATCTGACCTATCTGACATTTAAGAATAATTTCACTCGAACCCGACGCAAGTTACCTAAAAAACGGAAGCTCAGATTTGACCTAAAAAGGATAGATAACAATCTTTTGTTATAAATGTCTCTTGCATAAACTCGTTTTGCATGTGCTACTTTATGATATATCAAACTTGCCTACACGTTTCTGCATGTGTGATTTGTTAAAGTGTTGCGTATACTGTTCTACATGTACAATAATTTCTAAAATATATGACCTGCATGTCCATGACCATGTAATAATGTCAATTTAACTTACCTTCTCGTGAGGTGCAACAATGATTCGTCTACGTGTCTACCTCACACCACGATGTCATTCAAAACATCTCATTGATGATATCAAATCTTCTTTCGCGACTTTTTACATCTTTTTAAGTTTAAATGAAGATAAATTAGCTCTAATCAACCTCTGTGAAATCAAGTTTGTACTTACCGTTGGTGAATTTTAAGTTTTTGAACAAAATAACGTTCTTTTACCGAGTATCTGTTTTGTATTACAATAGAAAAACCATGGGGTTATAAATAATTCAGATGCGTTCGTTAGATTCGACCGTAAAGCTTGTCCACAGCAATCAAGAACATGTATAATGTAAACGATAGATATCGGAGTCGAAGAAAGGATTTATCAACACAAAGCAAGTTACAGAACGAGTTTACAAGAGTATTGGGATGCCCCAATTTAAAAATAGAATACGGAAAGAACGAGACGCCATGTTTTTGGGTTGATTAGTTATTTATTTATGTAAAACATGTTATAAACTGATGAACGAAATTACCCCACTGGACGAATTTACCCCGGTCTATTTTGTTTATGTTAATACCGTTAATCAACAATGACGAGGTTAATTACATGTCAGAGTGAAAGAATGAAAAAGATAAATCCTTTCTTCGACTCCGATATCTATCGTTTACATTATACATGTTCTTGGTTGCCGTGGACTGTGGAGACTGGGGTTAAATAGGAACAACCTATTGCATTGTTCGTGATATAAATATTCTAAAGCATCGTAAATAAAGTTCACCATAAGTGTATCAGCTTGCAGCCCTTACCTCTTATTCACTTTAGCTTACAAGATATGACAATACGTCATCAGCTATTATTATAAATTATTTGTAACCTCAATTGTCATTGGTCCGTATTCAAACTCCACTGGGTCCCCGCCATTATTGGAACAGTCAGGTTGACAGCTTCGCCGCCCTCAGGAATTTGACGTAAGAAACATATGAAAAACAGTCCAAGCAATAATCAACAAACGATAAAAGTTCTTAATATAGTTTAGAAATAATGCATTTTCAAAAGATGTTTGTTAGAAAAATCATTGAAAAACATGAATATATAGTCGACAGAATTACCCGTCACTTTTAGTTCGGCCTAATCCAACATAAGAAACTACGATCATTCATATTCTAAAAAAACTATTTCAAAACACTCTATCTTATATATCAATTGATGATTGAGAAACATAATGAAAGAAATTATTCAAATTGTATTCTTATTCTATTGTTAAAAAACGGCAAAAGTTGACATATCATTATTTATTCGTATATCAACAAAATTAAAATGCATCAGTCGTAATGAGATATAGATACAAGATTGACAGTTAATAATCCTAATGGTAATCGTTAGGAACTCATATTATTCGGCAACTGTCCCCTATTTCCATTTCTAAAAATGTAATTTTAGTTATTTAATAACAATTCACGTTACACAATGTCCCAAAAAATGAATATAGCATACCAAAGTTGATGTTTATTAAGCATATGAGATAGGCCTACACGTTTGTATTAACATACTAAATAGTTTATAATAAGTTCAGCTTCCTTAAAGATATGTTTGATGTTTTTAACACAACTGGTATTATGGTGACTTTAACATGTACCTGTATAATGAATACCTCTGCATATATTAACCCTTATACTGCCTCGTGCCATGGCATATTATACATTATGTCACATAATTGAACTAGACTATAATATATATACTTTCGCACCGCGTATATGAGTATTAAGGCAAAAGTGATAGTTCATTGCAAAAGGTAAACGTTTTTTATGATCATTGTAAGCAAAGGGTGAAATGCCTTAGTGAAAAGTGAGTAAAAATTACCCTTCGACACTGACTCAGTTGAATAAAATGTACTACAAACTAAAATAAAAAACCTAAAATTATTTCATTAACATGTAGATGCCGCGTACTTACAAGAAGAAAGGTGTGTACCAGAACCATGATTCTGATAAGTTGGAGGAGGCTGTCTTCATGATTCAATCAGGCAGTAGTTATAGTCAAGTGTCCACTTTAACTGGGATTCCCAAATCAACCCTTAGGGATCACGTGAAAGGAAGAGTTGAGTCTGGGGCCAAAATGGGTCGCCCTATGGCCATTCCCGAAAAACTGGAAAATGAGATTGCTGAAAATGTTACCAAAGCTGCTTCCATAGGGTTCGGCATCTCCCGGAAGCAGCTTTTGGTAAAAACTGGGGGAATCATCAGAAACTTGAAGATCAAACCATCTTCAGGAATGGTGTCTCCGGGGTAGATTGGTGTGGTGGCTTTCAAAGACGTGACCCGGAATTGTCCATCCGACGACCAGAAAAGCTAAACCAAAGTCGCGTCAAAATGATGAATAGGCCGGTTGTTGAATAAGTGTTATTGCATGGAGGGGAAGTAAGTCGAATGACTTGAATAAGGTTTATGTTCAAAAGCTTAAGATACCCAGATCAACAGCGCATTTTTATGTTAATTATTTGTTAAACAGCTGTCTCAATTATGAAAAATATTATTGATGTAAACATTTTCATAATTTTACTTTAAAGACAATCAATTAACTTCTTGTATGACTATTCATCAAGCTCACTGATGTTTCGTATCTATTGAGATAACTAATTCATATTCTTTTAGATATAAACTGATCTTACAAACATAAGTTCATTTTCGTGAAAAAGAAATGCTGTACAATGATAAACGTGATTCATCACATAATATTTTGAATTATTATCGACACTTCGGAGTCACATAGAATGCGGACGAACTTGTCCCTATGTAAATATCTATGGGCGAATTTAACCCAAACACATGGACGAAATTACCTAAAAGGTGAGCGAATTTCCCGCCTCTGCGGTAAAGCCATTAACTGTCGAGATGTAGGAGAACCGATCAACAAATCAGAAAAATATGTTGTACACAGCGTTTAATTTATTTTCGATAACAAAAATTGAAGGGATGAACAAATTATATAAATGAAAAATGACTTTGGTAAAACAGTTCTAAGGGAAAAGACTTTGATATACAGAACATAATTTTATTTAAACAAGAAACTGTTATGAAGAAAATAATTCTCATGCGATTATATAGTTGAATACATGACCTCAGTCCATAAGAAAATAACTTTGATGATAATATAATAACATCCTTATATGAAAAATGAATGAATATACATGATGAAGTAATCATTTTGATTGAAAAACTAGTAGTATATTATTATTTCTTCTTCGTAAAATATCTTGAATAAGCACTCTGTAATTTGCAATTTGATACATAAAAAATCACCCAAGTGTCTTCTGATATCAAATATATCAACACAAGTTGATAAAAGTCACAAATATACAAGGCATGCAGAGGATTTTATTTTACACTCATTAGCGAATGTTTCTTATCAGAAGACACTGAGGTGAGATTCTATTTATCAACAAAATGAATTCTTCATTACATTTCAACGAAAATTACCTTTTTGAACACTGCAGTACTTTTAGACTTCCAGTGAAGTCGTGAAATTTGTCATGTCATAACATTGTGATGTCATTACTTGATGATGTAAAATGATTGTGATGTCATGCATTTGACGTCAGCAAGATATTATTAAGATAATCTACTGTTAGAATGATGTCTGAACATTCAACTTTGAATGAATATTGTCTTAAGTACAATATACAAAATGAATATCTTAAACAGATTACACAAATTAAACCTGATACAATCCAATAATATCTACACTTGGAACTAAAATGAATATTAAGAGTTCATGAATTTTCATCTGAAAAAAATATTGAAATATGGAGAAAGTTTCCAAATATCTGTTTTGGAAGGATGTCGCATTGACATTTAAATTGTATTGTGAAAATGTCATAAATTAAGTTAACATTAAAAAACACATTAAAAACACTATACATATATACACACGCTTGTAGTATAAATAGAAAATCTCACCCGACTGTCTTCAGATATCAAATATATCAACACAAGTTGATAAAAGTTAGAAATATCCGGATGTTGATTTAATATCTGAAGACACGAGGGTGATATTCTATTTATCATCCAATATCATTTTAAATTTTAACTTTAAAAAAAACAAAACACAGACATGGAACTCTTTGTCAATTTTACTACGGTCCGGCGTATGAATACATCACAATTTAGTGAGGTACTGCAGCAAGAACTCTTTACGTCACCGTAGTATTATCAAAGAACATTAACAAATAGCTCTTAAAAAATTTCAAGATATTGAGAAAAGTTTGAACAAAATTAGTTTCTTCCTGAATGATTGTCGAATTTCAAACACAGAATGATCAGATTTGATTCTGATTAGATATTGGAAAGTTGATAATGAAATTTGGCGATCGACATAGTCAACAGTTTGAAAGCCGAGATGGCGGGTGGACGGTTTCTGACATCCGCTCTCACTGTCACTTTAAATGTCAGGTCTTGGTCGCTTGTCAGTCCTGTAATTTTTCACATTTATTGTGAAAGAACCACCAGCAATGTAGCTGGAACCAAAAACAGACTGAAGGTGATCACGTTTCGATGTAGTCCAGCTTGCGAGACGTCTTCCTTCGTCGACGTCTGGGATCCGAAGCCTATTTTATCTGTAGCAGCTTCCCGACGAATTTGATCTGGAAGGGTATGGCTTTCTAAGTCAATAAAAACGAAACATCTAACTTTAATCTACCCGCCTCGTGTGTGATAACATTGACGGACGCCATTTTGGATAGGGGGTGGCGATCCATTCGTTGCCACTAAATAAGAAAGAAAATTTTCTAAGATGAAAAAATTGTTGAATATATTAGTCAAAGGGTTTATCTTTCTATCCATGTGTCAAGTAATAGATACATGATGACACAAGGGGTGTATACGAAATATCAGCGAGCTATCATCTCACGAGGGGGCGGAGCGAGTGAGTGATAGCAAGCTGATATTTCGTATACACCCACTTGTGTCAATCATGTATCTGTTTTATCCAATGGGTAACCTTTTGCTCTATGCGACATTTAACCTGACATCATTTCTCCAAGTGATTATCGACTTTTGAATCAGTCGGAAGAAGTAGTCCAAAGAATACTGACACTTAATGTTCCTCCTGGCGCCAAATTTGATCTGATATATAATTGCGATCGACTTTCAACGGGCTTTCGTTTTCCCTAACCAAAACAGGCATGTATCTTAGTATTACTAAATTATTATATTACTGACCTGTCTTTTACCGTTTTGTTTTTCATTGAGTGAGTGAGGTGTTATTTAACTCGCCTGAGAAGTCCGCCATTCGCTGCGTATTTCATAAAGATATCGTAATATATAACCAGTGTCATTGTTTACACTAAGTGAAATGTTGTTTACAGTTTTGTCATCAGTGGTCCTTTGCTCTCTTTTATGTATCAAAGAGTAAATCTATAAATGGACGAAGGGGTGAATTACTTGAGTATTCAGACTTTTCTTTCCGGGGCGCAAGTAAATTCCTATAATTAGTGGTGACTTAAACATGTTTGTTGCGATTAGCTTGATATTTGTTGTTTGAAATAATTGAGAAAGAGTGAAGTGTCGTGTAATGTTTTTGTTTTGATGCCTGTCGTCACCGAGCGACTTCCTTTCCTTTGATCTCTGGCCACATTCTTCAATATGCAACAATGTTGAAATGGTTCAAGGTCGTCGGCCAGATGTGCCTAGCTCCGCCCTATAACTGCCCCTTTCCTTCACGATTGCCGAATCAGAAGGTCGGAATTAAGTGTTGGTGATAAATTCGTGACGTAATAATTATAGGTTGAGTTGTATTGATGCATGATTTATCATTGCGTAAAGATCAAAAGGAAAAAAGCCGCCCATTGGATAACTGAAGTTACATGTTTTTTTACTGAGTTAGAAGGCAAAACCCTTCGCGACCAAAATCGTCGGGAAGCTACTACAGATAAAATAGGCTTCGGACTCTAAACTTCGGGTGCGCAGTCAACGTACATAAACCGAAGTTTGGATTATCTGAACTAGTTTCGATGAAACAGTCATCCTATTGGATGAACTTGTATGTTTCCATCGTTGACCTCGTTATAACGAGGGGCATATGGCAGAGCAGGTACATCCCGCCGTGGCTCGTTATAGGGCACAAATTGACCTGACTTTGAGGAATTTGACAGAATTGATGAAATTTGACTGTGCTATTCATCGCTTATGTGTGAGTAGTTGCTGATGCTGTGAACATTTTTATGACCGGTTATATGCGATGGTGGAACGTTATTGGCATTGAGTTTCTGGATCAAATACTTGCTCGCACTATGGTTTGTCAACTTGCGGTCAGGGGCCAAACCGCCAGCGCCAGCCATACGTTTCATGAGACATTCCAACTTGTGGATACCTACAGGCTGCCTCTTGAACCACACATATTCCATGGAATGATTTTTAACAGTAGTGGTTGCAACGTAGAAAGGGGAATCAGGAAACGAACACCCGGAAGCGCGTAAACGTTTGTACAATTTGTACATGGCGACGGGTCAACGGTCTGGGTTGTCAAGAAGAGCCCACATTTTAGGAGTGACCTCCCGGGAATCGGCCTGATTTTCCTGCCTTAAGCTTGTTTTGGAAACTCTTTCATTCAACTTCAAATATTCGGAACCATTGCTGTCACACTTCAAGTCAACAGCCACCACTGGACTCAATACCTTAACGTGGTGTGGTGGTTTTCGTGCTCCAGACCCCAAGAGCTATGCCAGCTGGAGCTTTCATGCTCCTTGTAGGGACACCTAAGCTGGACAGGTCGACGGGTAGAAGCCAGACTAAACTTGAGTCCTTCTAAAACCTTTTGTCTATCTCTTACTATGCCTTTCTTTCCGTCTTTCCCCTCAACCTGTCGATCCCTTTCTCCCTTGTCTGTCCACTCTCTTTTGGATGCTTGTCGTCCACGTGTTAAATAACTGAAATATTTCAAAGCACGTTAAACCCCAACTCACTCACTCACTCACTCAAGTCAACATCACCCAATAACCTCTGTTTGTGCTCATGACTTCCCCTAAATCCAAAGTGTACAGTATTGTTGAACCAAACAGTGTTTAGGATCGACTCTGGAGTATTATTTCCTAACTGTTGACAAGCCCACAGCTGTTAAATTTCACTCTCCGTGATGGCTACAGAACGATTGGGTAAGTTTCCTTTCCCTTGAGCTTTAAGATGTTTTAGCTTAGCTGACATGACCTCTCTGTACTTAGTGAACTGAACTCTACGCTCGCTCTCAGTGTGTAACCAAAACAATGGCGACGTAGGTAACGCTCGATAGATGAATTGATTCCCCTTAGAGAATAAGTTTCAAACTCTTGACCATCACTTTTCTTTGTAGAAACAACAAACATACACAGAAGATTGTTGAGAATTGAGGCTGGTAATTTGTGAATAGCACGAGTTTCACCTTGGGTTGCCAGGAGTTGGGTCAATAGGTTAATGTCTCTCAAAGTTTTTCTAGCGGTATTTATGTTCTCTTGTGCAGTAATCAAGGCATCAACATCATTCTGACTTACTTTGGCAAATCTAGAGTTACTAGTAGTTGATTGTGGTTCAGGAACACTGAATGCTGGTTCTGTAACTCTAGAACTTGATGTTGAGGTAGATGTGTTTGGTTGTGTTGATATTGTTGACGTCTGCCCACCTGATGATTTGTTGTCATTAGTTTTCACTAACGAAAGCCTATGTTGCATCACCACGACTTCGTAAACAATCCAATCAATGACACAACGATAACTTCCTTCACCTTCATCAGATAAGACAGTTACTTGGCCATATTATTATTGTAATATTGTTAACCAGCAATTAGCTCAAAATTAGTAAAAACGATAAATCGTGTGAAAGCCAGTATTGGATGATAAATAAATAAATAAATATACATATATCATGTAAATCAAAAAATGTTATTTATGTCATTTCTTGTGAAAAATGTGGTGTAACATACATTGGACAAACGAACAACTTGCAAAACAGAGTAACAGTTCACAAACAACAAATAAGAGATGATAATTTAAGACACTTAAAAGTTAGTAAACATATATCTCAATGTAGTAATGGTGCTTTTAAAATATTTCCTTTTTACGAAATATTCAATAATGGAGGTGACATTACCTCACAATTGCTAACCAAAGAACAGTACTTCATTAACAAATTTTCTCCTTCATTGAACAGCGTCATAAATCCCTAATCCTATCACTACCAATTCAAACCTATTAGATTTAAGAGGGGATAACTCACCAGGACGATTGTTGATTATTTTGATGTTTGTGTTGCATTGTGTTGTTACTTAGATACACTGAAGACTATTTAAGACTGCTGCTGTGCTTCAAGCATACATTCCCTGAAGAAGCTTCGAATCAAGAAGCAGAAATATGCAATTGGAAAAAAGATAAAGTCATGATTGTGAAAGTTGAGTTACATCTTCTCTGTATTTTTTAATACTTTCACATATATATATTTATATATATATATATATACACACACTCTGTAAATGGAAATTTTGCAATTAAGGATCATTGATATGAACATGTCTTAGAAGTTTTTGAGGACATCATATAAGTGTCAATGACATAATATGTTAAGGACGCACGTGCCTAAATATTAGTATTCCCCGAGCGAGCGCGAGTTTCGTGAACATAGTATGTCATTGGCACGAATATTGTATTTATTATGTGTTTAATAACTGAAATATTGTTAAAAGCACGTAACTCACCGTAACTCACTCACTCACTCACTCACTGTTTATTATGGAAGTAGCGAAAATAATGAAAATCAACCCCCAAGCAAAGGCGGATTACCAAGCGGTTGTCTTTTTTGGAAGGCAACGTCATAGGCAAACCGTGACGTCAAATTATTTATTTTGTGACGTCACTGTGAGAGAGTGATATTTTGCCTTAGGGCATCATATGAAAAATATGAACCCGACTATGATTGCCCTCGTAGATAATAATAAAAAGGATTATTATATTTTCAATGATGAAATATGCCATTTATCGGTGAAAATAAATTCCGTATTTTCACTGAGTGAAAAAATAATGGTATTCTACTCAGTGAAATAATGCAACAATCATATGACGTCATCTGTGATGTCAAGAAACAATTGTATGACGTCATGCAACGGCCGCTCTAGCGAAGCAATTTTTGCTACTCCATTCATATAGTTCATGTCATTTACGAGGTTTTGGGATGATATGATATTATATGATAAATAGAACATTTGACATTTCTCGTCGAATACCATGTATATCTCATCTCGTGCCAAAACCTGACTCCATGTCACAACAATTATCATAGCTTATCAATAATCCAGGAGTTAATGCCAAGTTTAAAGTGTTTAGAAAATGCTTACTTCGCAAAGGTTTCAAAAGGTCAAATGGGGACCTCATCTAAAAGGTTTCACGACAAGCAATGTACATGTTAGGGCCTTATTTATGATCAAGGACTACCAATTTATGGACACGTCAGGTATCGAGAGCGTTACCAATCACAAGTTATGACCAAGGAATACGTTTTATTGGAAAAAGAGACAGTCAGAAAAACACCCAAATAATATTTTCTCCAAGTCGTCCAAGTTCATTGTCAATCCCAGCGAGTATGAAAATCTGTGTGATGATTGTACATTAACATGAATCATGCTTGTTCGAGACGATTTTAACAAAGCACTTGACCACAGCAACATCTCTAATTCTCTTGAATAAAGCTGAGGAGTCCTTTCATCACAATCCTTTACATTGCATCTCTCCGGACAAGACACTAAACTGTTTCAGTATTTCTTTGTTTGAGTGCATACTGTTAAGGAGTCTTTCCATTACTGTTCTTTACATTTAACTCCGCACCTCTCGTCATCAAGCACTCAACCATAGCAGTATCACCATGTGCACATGCATAATGTAAAGGAGTTTTCCCATATCTATCCGTTACATTCATCTCTGCACCTCCCTTGATTAGACACTCAACCATAGCAGTATCACCATGTGCATATCCATAATGTGAAGGAGTATTTCCATGTCTATCCGTTACATTCATCTCTGCACCTCCCTTGATCAGACACTAAACAATAGCAGTATCACCATGTTTACATGCATAATATAAAGGAGGTTTCCCATATCTATCCGTTACATTCATCTCTGCACCTCCCTTGATCAGACACTCAACCATAGCAGTATCACCATGTTTACATGCATAATGTAAAGGCGTTTTCCCATATCTATCTGTTACATTCATCTCTGCACCTCCCTTGATCAGACACTCAACCATAGCAGTATCACCATGTGCATATCCATAATGTGAAGGAGTATTTCCATATCTATCCGTTACATTCATCTCTGCACCTCCCTTGATCAGACACTCAACCATAGCAGTATCACCATGTGCATATGCATAATGTAAAGGAGTATTTCAATGTCTATCCGTTACATTCATCTCTGCACCTCCCTTGATCAAACACTCAACCATAGCAGTATCACCATGTGCATATGCATAATGTAAAGGAGATTTCCAATGTCTATCCGTTACATTCATCTCTGCACCTCCCTTGATCAGACACTCAACCATAGCAGTATCACCATGTTCACATGCATAATGTAAACATGTTTTACCATCTTCATCTTTCACATGTACTTGGGCACCAGCGTTGATCAAACACTCAACCATAGCAGTATCAACATGTGCACATGCATAATGTATAGGAGATTTCCCATATCTATCCGTAACATTAATCTCTGCACCTCCCTTGATCAAACACTCAACCATAGCAGTATCACCATGTTCAGATGCAAAATGTAAACATATTTTACCATCCTCATCTTTCAAATGTACTTGGGCACCAGCGTTGATCAAACACTCAACCATAGCAGTATCACCATGGTCACATGCATAATGTAAAGGAGTTCCCCCATGCTTGTTCTTTATATTAACCTCTGCACCTCCCTGGATGAGACACTCAGCTACATCGATTTCACCATGGTTACCCGCATAATGTAAAGGCGTATTCCCAAAATTGTTCTTTACATTCACCCTTGCACCTCTCTTCATTAAGAGCTCAACCATAGCAGTATTACCAGTATTTCCATTCTGGCCCATTACATTCACCTCTGCACCTGCTATGATCAGACACTCGACAATAGCAGTATAACCACGTTCACATGCATAATGTAAAGGAGTGTCCCCATGCATGTCCTTTACATTCACCTCTGCACCTCTTTGTACCAAACGATCAACCAAAGCAGTACTACCATGTTGACATGCATAATGTAAAGGAGTTATCCCAAATCTGTTCTTTACATTCACCTTTGCCCCTCCGTTGATGAGACACTCAACCAAACCTGTATCAGCACGTTCAGTTGCATAATGTAAAAGAGTATACCCACAATTGTACTTTACATTCACGTCTGCCCCTCCTTCGATCAGACACTCGACAGTAGCAGTATCACCACGTTCACATGCTAAATATACAGGAGTTTTCCCATACCTGTCCTTTACATTGACGTCTGCCCCTCCTTGGATCAGACACTCGACAATAGCAACATCAGCATGTTCACATTCAACTGCATAATGTAATGGAGTTTTATCTGTATCGTCTGTTACATTCACTTGATATTCTATTTTGACCAGATACTCAACGATATCGGTTTCACTACGTTGACAAGCATAATGAAGAAGGGTTTTACTTTCAGTGTCTTTCACGATCAGCCTTGATTGAATCAAACAATTAAGTTGATCATACAACCAGCTTTGGCTCGAATGGTTTGCAGTTTTAATATGATAAAATAATGTGTTGACGTCACATGTGGTCATGTCAAATGATCCAATAATAGCGTCAAATATATCTTTCTTTCCTCTTTCTGCAAGTACATTGAGAGAGGATAGCATAATGTCGTTCACATCAGGCATAGAAAACCCGGCCTTTATCAACATCTGCACAATGTGATACCTATTGTCTGTCCATTTCCTTTGAAATACATTCTCTGGACATCTTTCACGACTTGAGAGTGTCTGAGCAAGCTCTGATACAGCAACAAAAAGTGGTTCACCAAGCTGACCCCTGTCAGAAAACTGATTACAAAGGTATTCAACAGTCTCGATATCTCCCTTTCTTATGGCTATATCAAGAACACTTTCACCTGAATTTAACTTCAGTTGAGCTTTCTCATCTGCTAAAAGTACAACCTTTTCATAACTTTCTGTTGAGGACTGTGCAGCCCTGTGAAGAGGAGTATAACCATCATTGTCTCTTGCATGTTTGTCAACATCTTGTTCGAGCAGGTACATAACTGTGTCTCCTGAACCATATAAAGCAGCTAAATGTAGAGGACTTTGACCAGTTTCATTCCTACAGTGAACATTTCCACCATATTTCACAATATTTTTCAAAATTTGTACATCACGACAACCGGCAGCCAAAAGCATATACAAATCTGAAGAACAATCAGCTTCATGGCTTTGAAGTAAGTCAAAAAATTCAACAAACTTTCTTTGTTCAAGAGGAACTGATATCCATGATGGTTTTGTGTTATGGCATATAATAAGCAAACATTTGCAAAACTGTCGCAATTGCAAGTATCTGCCACTACGTGCCATGAAAAGAATTATTTGATTAATACATTCACAATGACCTTTTTCTAGACTCAGAGTCAACAGGTTCCACAACGAGTCAGCATGTTCCTCTGATATGATCCCTGCAGCCAGTTCAACTAGGTTTTCATTGACACTTGGAGCAATACAAACTGCCTTGAAACAATCAAATGTTATCTCTGCTCCAAGTTCAGTAAGTTCATTAGCAAGGTCTCTATTGTTCATGTAAAGTGAACAAGCAAGTGCCATGTTTGCATGACACGAGAACAATTCCTCATTTTGTTGCATGCATTTGAGAAGATGGATAGCAATACGATCTGCTCCATTCAAAACGAAGCATGCAGGTATTGTGTCAATGGACAAAACATTCACGTAGTGGCTGTGAAACAAATGTTGCACTGTAGGTTCATTCAGACATTTGTTCATCAAAAATGTTATTGTGGTGTCGGTGAGATATTGATGCACACCACAACTCTGTATTTCTCTGTTATAAACTGCTAATTCATTCCTCGTGTCTGCATTCATAAATAAACAAATATACCTGACAAAGCTTAAATCTTTGAAAGCTTGATGCGTGAAAATGAGTGACGCACTCGGTGACAAGATTTCCCTGACCAATCGCGAAGCAAGCACATCAAAATCACTTTCAGACACAATGACTGTAACATCTTGGCACGATCTTTGGTCTGTTGTGACATATTCCAGAAGAGTCCGCACTGAGCACATCTCCAGTCCTTTAGACAAGTGGTCTTTACAGAATTCCAGAAATACAGCATCTTGGATAGAGTTGTGCATGAAAGAAAAACAGTTATTCCGAGTGTCAAAAATGAGAAATGTTTGACAAAGACTTTTAGCTGAGTTAAGAAGTGAACCAAGAGATGGTTTTACAGTGCACACCTGAGAAAGTTTGGCAATGATTTCCTGATCTTCACTACTCTGTGCAAAAACATCAAAGACTGTCCTTGGAAGAAGGTTCTCATAAAACATAACCAAAAGTAAAACAAAAAAGTTTTCAGGGTCATTTTGTCTCATACTTCTTATGACTTCCGTAATATATTTGAGAGATCTATGGAAAAAAATGCATCCATGCTCATCTCTTAACGTCGATGTAAATAAATAGCAACAAAGTGGAAAGGACACAAGGTCTCTGCACATAATGATTTTCCTTTTCTCCTCGTCACTTACACAGGCTTTCTTGCTGAAGAGTTTCAGATGAAAATCCAACATCGAAAGTCTTTCCTTCTCACTGAGATTATCGGTAGAAAGTTTGACTGTTTTACTTCTCCTAAAGAGTTCAAAGGTCCTTAACTGTGACTCATATCGAAGGTAGATGTTGGTTCTGAAGGACAACACGACACAAACAGCTCCTGCCTCAATCAGAGGAAGCATCAGGGGGAACTTCTGTTCCCATCTTGTCTTCAGATCCTCCACCAGGTTGGTACAACCGAAAGCATCATCAATAAGAATGACATACCTGTTCTGTTTTTTGGAGTAGGAGATATGATCCCACTGCTGTGGATCGGTGAGTGTTAGGGGATTAAAGCCTGAGTCTGACATCAACTTGAGGAGATGGAGACCAGCTGTCGTCTTCCCTTCTCCAGGACCTCCTGTCAGCAGCAGGACGCCCCGCGACGTCAACGCCTTCTCACACTCCTTTATCTTCTCTGTCTTCACAAACAGTTTCATGTTCAGGTCCCTTTCCAATCTCAACTGACTTTGCTCTGGAAAAAAATAAGTTGATACAAATCGTAAACAGAGGATAAGACGAGTGCATCATTTTCAATCAATCTTGTTTAAAAACTGCTGTTCACCTGCAATTCACCTACAATTGTTTGAACAATAAAATATTTTATCTGTATAAACTTTCACGTTTGATTTCACATTAAATCTTTAATCAAGGATGCGTCAAAATATTCTCAACTTAATTATTCTTGAAAATCAACAAAGGCAAACGTTATCAAATATTACAAACTTGCAGATTTTGTTATACAATTCCATGCACATATCTGATTACAAATAGTAAGTTTGAGCAAACTCACCCTGTATAGGTTTTAAGGGTTCAAAACTTTCTGACACTGAAAAAGAAATTATCGTTACTACTGCATGACCAAAGAAAATTAATAACAGAACTCCGACAAAACAAGTTGTTTAGAGAAACTTTTAAGTTTTGAATATTACGTTTGGATACCGTGACTTAGTTTCTTAACAGAATAGATGGACATACCTTTAATCAGAGTAATATATTCTCAGACAACATACTTTCATGACTACAAGTCTTAAACGTGAACTCACAATATTTATATACTAGATGTACTGCAAGGAATATTTATAGTTTATATTTAATTCATCAATTCCATTTGTTGACTTGCTTAGGGTGTGTAATGTGAAGTTTTAAGAAGAGATATAAAACACGAAGTATAGTGCATTGTTTTCATGAATGACAGATTATTATCTATACTACACATAAAAGTAAAATGAGCACTATTTGAGAGAATGTACTCGTCCATTAGTCTATATCAAAACAAAAGCCCAAAATGGCCACGTTGAATGAGACTCCATCTTAAAACACAATTCTGTAGCTCACCTTGATTGATGTGGACACCCTTGTTTCTCAATAAGTTGATGGTTGTGCCACTTGAGTAACTTTTGCTTCCTCCTGGAACACAATGTACGTTTTCATTTGTTCTTCTTACTGTTCAACTTTCCTTTTACAGACCAACAGTGCTCACAAACATTAGTAAAGCAATCAATAATGACCTTTAAAGTCAAGGTCACCACAGTTGACCTTGTCATCTTCCATTGTAGGATGTCAAACATTTGAAGACTTTGAGTTGACAGGTTCATTGGCTAATTGTCAAATTGCTAATTGAACTTTACAATGAGGTCAAGATCACCATTATTGACTAGTGTCCTACAACGGAGCCTGCCATCATCTCTAAAGGCAATACGTATAATGATTCATGAAATGTAGCGTTAATAAGAATTCAAAAAGCAGGCAAAGTGCCTTTAAGATACATAAAAACTGGAGTCTGTGTAATTTCCTAATAAAGGAGTTCACTAATTTTGTAAAATTAGGTGAATCGCTTTCTCATATGTGGCCTTGACAGGAATCTAAAAATGCAGTGTCTGTGAAATACCCAAACCAAGGCTGTGACAAAAGTTGACTTTGAGTGTGGGATATCGCATTAACATGAATCCGGATATGCATACTGACATAGCTAAATCCAATAGCTCCTGTTTCGCTTTTCGTCTTGTGACAAAAGATAATTTGGATATTTATATGAATTACAAACACCAGAGCTATTCTATGAATTCAATCTATTTGAAAATTCATGCATCCAATTTCGATAAATCAAATCTTTACTCTTATTGTTACAATTGTCGTTGTAGTTAAAGACTTACGATAACACAATGCCTGAAATTTGAAACTTACTTGATTCAGCTCCTGGCTGAAGGACTGACACGCCAATGCCATGGTTTGAATTGTCCATGGAAGGAGACTGTGGTTGCAAGAACCCTGATTCCAAACAGCTCATCCCACCTGACGGGTTACCTATATTCTCATTTGATTGTCCAGACACCTCTGTGATTCTCCTGCTGTTTGTTGATGCTAATGGCTGATGGAATGTTGAATCTACCGCACATGGCGATGGGACAGACCGACATTGAGGTACAGCTTCATCGACGCTATCATCCTTTTTCTCTTTCAGTTCAACAGGTCCTTTGTCTTCTTTCCGTTTATCATCTTGCTTATGACTATCAACATCCTGGAGTGGATCACATGACAGTGTCACCTCCTTGTGAAAGTGTGAGTGTCCATCTTTCCTGCCCAATGAATGTTTCACCACTTCACTGGAAACTTCTTTTTTTTTGTTATCTATTTCATCATTATCACTTTCACAATCTTTGCCGTCATCTTCTCCAAAATCATCATAAAGCCACTCATTAGGATCACTGGCTTCTTCATCCATTGCTGTATCTAACTGAAATCAACCAGAACAAAATTAGCATGGCTCATGTAATCAATATATAAAAATATGTAAACCTAAGTTAAACATCAATAGTCGTCTGTTGTTCTCGTAAATATTTCGGAAAGAGTCGTCAGTATTCCAAACGACACGTCAATGATTCATCAATAGTGTGCTGATATCGTTAATAGTTCCACACCAATCAGCACCTCATGTACTTCACAATCGCTGGAAAGCATGCCGGGTTATACCGACAGCGAGAGGACTTTTCGGCGAGATAAAAGTAAACCAAAGATTTGTTTCCAAAGACGACATGTTTTATTAAATGTAGAATTGATGAATTAATGTTTGCAACTTTTCCACTAACGCAATGAATCACAACTATGGAGCTCATCTCAGACAAATTATGGCTTACAATTTGCATACTGCAAATATAAACGAAACATGACACAACAGTTAGTTACACCTGTAAGGAGAAAAGTTTATTAACACACATCACAAGGATCTTTGGTCAATAAGTTTTATATTTGCAATTCGTGACAATTTTAAATAAAACTAAAATTTCTTAGGTATTAGGAAAATTATGTTTATTAATCAATGCAACACAATGAACAACGTTCCCTGTATTCTAAAACATCGTTAGTAATGTATATGTGCCAAAGTCGATTCCATTTTCTGTGTAATCACTGTACTAAACTGAAGTAGCATTAGAATTAAACAGTCGGTACTTGTCGATATTATGACACATTGATAAAGTTTTGTTTTTGCAACTCCAACAACTCGCGGAGAGTGTATTTAATATTTCATTACGCCAATGTCTGTAATATCCTAATCGATATTACACTTGTGCTTATGAAGTCTTTATATCATGGCTGCTTGTATTATATGCATTGCGGTGAAACCTGCGAGCATCGGCTGGAACTAGCCAACCATGGGCGGTACCAGTACACCGGGACTAAATATCAGGGATATTATCATTCACTTCATAATTCTTCGATTTTAAACTTGATATCATAATCTCTTAGTAAGTGAAAAGAGGTTACATGAAACTTTAGACAACTCGCCCATGACTTACCTATTCATCGTTTATACCAAATATTTATTTTATTTTTTTGTAATAAACAATCAGTCGCATAGAGCCTTATGACGGATCCCTGAGGTTGTCTCTGTCGTGAAGACAATTAAATTTGGTCCATATCTTTGCCTTTTATATGTCGTCATTTGGGAAAATATGGTGCGCTTGTTGCAAAGTCCACGTGCCAGTTATTCAGGAAAAAAAACTTAACCCGGGTTAGAATGTAGGTTGAAGAAGAATAAACGCAAACTCTTCAGTAGTTACACGAAGGGCTGTTTGACCTAACGGCCTCAGAAACATTCCTTCGTGTAACAATTGCATGGGTCGATGTTTTACATAACATATCGATAATAATAAGAGTATTCCCTTTTCTTCATCGTTAGACTATACGATTGCATGTTACCTAAACAAGAGCCCAAATATCCTATGGCCTGAGTTAAGTGAAACCCGTCTTTCTTAAGATAACTCCTTATGTTTGAAATGACTAAATTATGATTCTAATTATAATATGTAATCGAAAAACGGCCATATTAATTGTATGAAGTCGCAATTCTGCATCTCGCTTACACGTATATTAGTTAAATCACCTAGGAAACTCAATGAGCCTATTTTTGTAGTTGGGTCTGCAGTAGAAGTTTTCAAAATTTTGTTTGAGTCATAGTTTCGCGCAATTGTCCGGTTTTCGATCGCATATATAGGCTTGAACCTGTTTATTGTCTCTATTATGAACTAATAAACATAAATAAAACAAAATTACCATTACTTCTTGATTAAAAAACCCCAACATTCTTAAAATTTGACATATTTGACCCCAGAAATTAAGAAACTCTGTGCCCCTTAAAGTGTGAATTCAAACAAGGACACGCCCCCATCAACACAAACCATTACCTCCATACACACATAACCTGTTCTATCAATCTAAATAACTTCAATTCAACACTTTTTAGAATATCATGTCATACTGTTTATCGACTTTGATAACTCAATGCAGAACGGTCGATCTAAATGTATTGTTAGATATGCAATTGACGTGACTTCCTTGTTTGATCTTTAAGCTCTTACAGCATTGATGTTAGATTTTTTCCCAGATCAATTTTATCATTTCAGTCTACAATTGAGGATACATTAGTCCTAACTATACGTATTATTACCTGCATTATACCTTAGTGTAATAACGTTTTGACTTACCGTTGATACTTTTAAGATTTGAGACAAAATATTGTTCCTTTTTCGTGTATCTGTTTCGCTTTGCAACGGAAAAACCACAGGTATACAAATATGAAAGCTGCGTTCGTTAGGGCCGATCCTATGGCTTGTTCGCGGCGACCAAGAACAGGGAATACAATGGAGACGTATCTGCGCGGAATAGATGATTCATAAACGCAACACAAGTCACAAAACAGAGTGACGTCCCTTTAGATTATTTCATTGCGTAATGGATTGTAGAAACAGGACTGATCTTATTCAAGTTTGTGCTTCGTCTATAAGTAATCTGTAGGAAATACACAACTCGTTGTTTATATTTGTTTCCTTTTCATAAAGCATCGTAAACAAAGTTCAAAATTCGTATTCAAACAAATTGCAATATCATTTATTCACTTTAGCTTTCCTTATCACATCGACTTATCATATAATGTGTAATAAAATACAATTCAAATAAGTTTATTACAATTATATATCATAATAAGACAGAAGACAGCTTGTCAGGCAAACAATTAAAGAGAAACAGAGTATGTTGTTCAAGTCATATAATTCAAACTTCATAAATATTTTCATTCATATTTCAGAGAGAAGTATAGTGGCCGTTTCTGAAATTGACAACGTAATACTCATCGTTTAAAAATTGTGACAAACAATGGATAAGTTTGTGATATATGATCGAAACCCGCACAATGGCGTCCACCAATGAGTCAACCATAATTTTGGAAACTTACATACATCAAACACAAAGATTCAAGTAAATATATAAAAAGTTTTGTCATCTTAAAGATAAAGATGCAATTATATCGAGGCGATTTGAACTCGGCTCAAGACATATGGTATTCTGCCTCTTATTATGGTCACATAACGAATAATGAAACATACTTTGTGTCACTTTAATGGTATTGGATAGAACAATCATCTAGCACTGTAGAAACGAACACAACACTCTACTGACGTTTCAATCTTTTTGGATATATAACTGATTTTAAAACAGCTTGGTATTTTACTTTCGAAATTCTATTATGGCAAATGAAAATAAAGGTTTGTTACTGTAGTGTCGTCAGTATTAATCTTTCAATAGAGATGATGTACTTGAGTAGACAATACTTAAGTGTATAATGAATTTATGATATCATTCCCAGAGCACCGCATATCCGATGATAAAATAGGGGTTGCTAAGTAAAGTACTTTGTGTATATTTGTAGCTAACTAAACCTGACCTTTGATGCTGAAGGTTGTTTTGGGTTGTTCTGTCGGTTTCCTGAGCACATCATACGTGTAACGTGCTTGATAAAACAGCAGTTTAGGGGTTACTGAAGACGCAAGGTTTTTTGGGTATGTTGTTTGATTTGTTTTTAGTTTTGTCTCTGCTAGTTATGATTAATTTGTTATCATTCTATTCTCTTTGATTTATATTTTATTATCTTTATCATTGCATTACTTATAGAGGGATAACTGACTAAATTATGACATTGAAAACGTGCTTCTATGACTTAAAATGTATGGCTATTTCCATATAACTAAAACCTTCCAAAAAAAAGTTTATTGATACTTGCAATATCTGTTTGTACCATGTAATAATTAAACAAAATCTAAATTGAATTGATTTTACTATGTTTATTGTGTTTTAAGAGTTTCCAACGAGTGTTTATTCGCACAGTCTACAGTTGGGTCATACACTGGCCGAGCCCAGCGTTGCACAATTTATATAGAACAGCAAGTTTTTCCTATGTACGAATAACAGCAAGGTAAGAAACATTTCTCTTGACTCAATTCGAAATAATCAAATGTGTGTAAATCTTCCCTCACATTATTGTCCTAACAAATCCAAGTAGACATCCAATTCCAGACAGGGAGATGTGTTTTAGGTTTTAAACCTTATGTCTGTTAATTATTCACGAAGAATATATTCAATTCACCATTTTAGCTTTCAACACTGGCACTTAATCGTTCTTTCTGTTAATTAGCTTGCAAATTTCCTGTATTGGGAGTGTATAAGTGAAACCGAGTCGAGTGTGCAGTCGTTGAACAAAACACAGGCGGAGGTTGTTGTTCGCTATATGACCAGCAATAGTTTATTACACACTATGAATCTAATAGACAAACCCTCAAACAATAATAACACTATTTTAAAGATACATATCACAATCGGTTAGGCGCCAAATAATGTATATAATTATTAAATAGATAACTATGCATTTACATTTTATCATTATTCACATTAGATGAATATCATGAAATACATTACACATAATTGGAATACATCTATTCCATATGCATAAACACATATATACAATAAAAGATATTATGAAAGATGACATTAAAGGAAAACCCAACAAGTGTGTGGATTTGGGTTTCTACACCAGATGGCATCATCATCATCATCATCATCATCATCATCATCATTAGAACACCTTATGCTATATGTTCGCATAGAACATAGATATATAAACCAATACTAGCCTAACATTCATTATATGATAGCTAAAAAACTGAGCATAATAGCCCTACAATTATAGAACTACAAATCAATGAAAACTTTATTACAACCCGAAACTAACCATGCTAACATGAATCAAAATCATACAGATCCTAATGAATAACACAGATCCATTAACAAACACAAATGCAAAAGACAAAGTCTGTGCACATCCTGAATTCTAAAACTATACCTAAACATATTCGAGAGGCTCTCTTTGGTTGGCTGAATTATGGGCTAAGGCGCGAAATTTTTGCTGGGGTTTACACCCAGGGTAAGAAGAGTAGAGCGTCGGCTAAACGTCTTACCCTGGGACAGGATTCGCAGCAATCTGCTAGCAAGGCCACTGCCGCCTACAGGTGATATATCTCTGGCGTTTTTATTAGAAGTAATCGTAGGACAGTATTTGTATGTAGTTATACGGGTGGGGGAAATATTAGCTTAGAAAACATGTAGGATATATTTATTATAGTAGTTGTCTAGGGAATAAGAGTGAGTTTAAAGGAAGGTTAAGATGACATAGGGAGAGTTTAGGGCAAGTAGTTATGTAGAATATAGTGAGTGCGTGAGTTATTGTTTAACACCGCTTGGGCAATGTTTCAGCCATTAGCAGCGACTGTAGAATAGACGTTTTGTTATATAGGTAGTGGGAAGGGGGGGAAATTAGAGCTAGGAAACAAAAGGTTAGGGAAAGGTTTCTGTGAGCGAGTGTTTTACTTTTGTTGAGTTTATTTATTGCCGATTTCCCCTCGTTTTCTTACAGTATTAAATCATTATTACCCGCGAATAAACAATTAACAAACACTCTAGCGTAATGCCAACTCAGACCTTGAAAGAAATGGACAAAGCTTATTGCCGTCATAACGTGAGTACATCAATCAGCAGAGATCAACACTGTCGTGACATTACAGGGGACTAGCGGGGCGGGTGGACGATTAACAACGAGTACTAAATGCTAAATATAAGATAAAAGACTTGTGAATGGAGCACGATAAATATATTGGGACATATGAAATAGCCATAGGCAAATGAAGATATAGATTATGAGAATGATAAATGGATGTAAAGTACGTAATGTATATAAATCTATTCAAGACATTTGAAGTAAAGTATACTTGATGAGAGGCGAAAAAAAGGAGGCACGTCTAAACAGCGTGACACAACCACATTTCAAACATCCAAAACTTCAGGCCCCTCAGAAAGCTGACAAAAACTGTAAAATGTCAATAAACGGTCACACATCAGACTTGGTGACAAGACAAGAACAGGACCACAATGCTCTCTTTGTCGCAAGGAGTCTGATATGCCCGTGCCTATTGTCGTTTACAACGCTGTCGTTAGATGTTGCTAGGGGCAGCAAATGCTATAGATCGGCGCTGGTTTATGCACATATGCACATATGCACCGAAAGACCATCTGTACAGTTATCATACTGATCACAAGCCTTATAACTGCCTGAACAAGGCTTCAAAATAACATGTGGAAGTCAAACCATGCGTCGAAGTAGATTAAATAGGAACAACGAAACAGCATTGAGATCGATGTAGTCATAAGACCTTATCTATATTCTTTTGCTAACGCGGTGCTTTTTTCGATGTATTGACACTTAGTTCAACATATTTGGTTCCCATGTTTAACCGTTAACAACTAAATAACTTTGTCTGGGCCCGGTATGTCAAGTACAAATGTACACCAGTCGAGTAGACGGAACCCTACATAGAAGTGACGGACAAATTTTCTTAAAGATTGTGGTGATTATACATTTAAGGATACAATATAATATTTTATCTTTTACTTTTTTATATATATATAATTAAGCTTGCAAACAACAACTGATATATTTTAGAATTTCGAGTTGAGTGGTAAATTTTAAAAACTACTTAGATAATAAGCTTATTACCGTAATGCTATCATATAATATTGATTGTATTTCACTCCTAAGTGTATTCTTCCATTATATTCAGTTGTTAAAGTTAGCGTGCAGATAATCAGTGTAATGAAGAATAATGTAGGTATATAAATATCTTATCTTGCACCTGTAGTTAAAGCACTGCGCAACGCATAACCATGACTTACCTATTCATCGTTTATACCAAATATTTATCGATTTTTTTGTAATACACAATCAGTCGCAGAGAGCCTTATGACGGATCCCTCAGGTTGTCTCTGTCGTGAAGACAATTAAATTTGGTCCACATCTTTGCTTTTTTTATGTCGTCATTTGGGAAAATATCATCATTATTTAATGGTGCGCTTGTTGCAAAGTCCACTTGCCAGTTATTCAGGAAAAAAACCTTAAACCGGGTTAGAATGTAGGTTGAAGTAGAATAAACGCAAACTCTTCATTAGTTACACGAAGGGCTGTTGATCGATCTAACGGCCTCAGAAACATTCCTTCGTGTAACAATTGCATGGTTTTCGGAGTCGATGTTTTACATAACATGTCGATAATAATAAGAATATTCCCTTTTCTCCAACAGGCTATAGGATTGTATGTTACCAAAACAAGAGCTCAAATATCCTATGGCCTGAGTTAAGTGAAACCCGTCTTTCTTAAGATAACTCCTTATGTTTGAAATGACTAAATTATAATCCAATTTAAAATATGTAATCGAAAAACGGCCATATTAATTGTATGAAGTCGCAATTCTGCATCTCGCTTACACGTATATTAGTTAAATCACCTAGGAAACTCAATGAGCCTATTTTTGTAGTTGGGTCTGCTGTAGAAGTTTTCAAAAGTCATGGTTTCGCGCAATTGTCCGGTTTTCGATCGCATATATAGACTTGAACCTGTTTATTGTCTCTATTATGAACTAATAAACATAAATAAAACAAAATTACCATTACTTCTTGCTTAAAAAACCCCACCATTCTTAAAGTTTGACATATTTGACCCCAGCAATTAAGAAACTCTGTGCCCCTTAAAGTGTGAATTCAAACAAGGACACGCCCCCATCAACACAAACCATTACCTCCATACACACACACCCTGTTCTATTAATCTAAATAACTTCAATTCAACACTTTTTAGAATGTCATGTCATACTGTTTATCGACTTTGATAACTCAATGCAGAACGGTCGATCTAAATGTATTGTTAGATATGCAATTGACGTGACTTCCTTGTTTGATCTTTAAGCTCTTACGGCATTGATGTTAGATTTTTTCCCAGACCAATTTTATCATTTCAGTCTACAATTGAGGATACATTAGTCTTAACTATACGTATTATTACTTGCATTATACCTTAGTGTAATAACGTTTTGACTTACCGTTGATACTTTTAAGATTTGAGACAAAATATTGTTCCTTTTTCGTGTATCTGTTTCGCTTTGCAACGGAAAAACCACAGGTATACAAATATGAAAGCTGCGTTCGTTAGGGCCGATCCTATGGCTTGTTCGCGGCGACCAAGAACAGGGAATACAATGGAGACGTATCTGCGCGGAATAAATGATTCATAAACGCAACACAAGTCACAAAACAGAGTGACGTCCCTTTAGATTATTTCATCGCGTAATGGATTGTAGACCAAGAACAGTGACTACAATGGAGAAGTCACAAAACAGAGTGACGTCCCTTTAGATTATTTCATCATAGAGTTTGTAGACGATTGTAGAGACAGGACTGATCTTATTCAAGTTTGTGCTTCGTCTATAAGTAATCTGTAGGAAATACATAACTCTTTGTTTATATTTGTTTCCTTTTCATAAAGCATCGTAAATAAAGTTCAAAATTACAAATTGCAATATCATTTATTCACTTTAGCTTTCCTTATCACATCGACTTATCATATAATGTGTAATAAAATACAATTCAATTAAGTTTATTACAATTATATATCATAATGACAGAAGACAGCTTATCCTGCAAACAATTAAAGAGAAACAGAGTATGTTGTTCAAGTAATATAATTCAAACTTCATAAATATTTTCATTCATATTTCAGAGAGAAGTATAGTGGCCGTTTCTGAAAATTGACAACGTAATACTCATCGTTTAAAAATTGTGACAATCAATGGATAAGTTTGTGATATATGATCGAAACTCGCACAATGGCGTCCACCAATGAGTCAACCATAATTTTGGAAACTTACATACATCAAACACAAAGATTCAAGTAAATATATAAAAAGTTTTGTCATCTTAAAGATAAAGATGCAATTATATCGAGGAAATTTGAACTCGGCTCAAGACATATGGTATTTTGCCTCTTATTATGGTCACATAACGAATAATGAAACATACTTTGTGTCACTCTAATGGTATTGGATAGAACAATCATCTAGCACTGTAAAAACGAACACAACACTCTATTGACGTTTCAATCTTTTTGGATATATAACTGATTTTAAAACAGCTTGGTATTTTACTTTCGAAATTCTATTATGGCAGATGAAAATAAATGTTTATTACTGTAGTGTTGTCAGTATTAATCTTTCAATAGAGATGATGTACTTGAGTAGACAATACTTAAGTGTATAATGAATTTATGATATCATTCCCAGAGCACCGCATATCCGATGATAAAATAGGGGTTGCCAAGTACAGTACTTTGTGTATATTTGTAGCTAACTAAACCTGACCTTTGATGCTGAAGGTTGTTTTAGGTTGTTCTGTCGGTTTCCTCAGCACATCATACGTGTAACGTGCTTGATAAAACAGCAGTTTAGGGGTTACTGAAGACGCAAGGTTTTTTGGGTTTGTTGTTTGATTTGTTTTTAGTTTTGTCTCTGCTAGTTAGGATTAATTTGTTATCATTCTATTCTCTTTGATTTATATTTTATTATCTTTATCATTGCATTACTTATAGAGGGATAGCTGACTAAATTATGACATTGAAAACGTGCTTCTATGACTTAAAATGTATGGCTATTTCCATATAACTAAAACCTTCAAAATAAAAAAGTTTATTGACACTTGCAGTATTTGTTTGTACCATGTAATAATTAAACAAAACCTAAATTGAATTGATTTTACTCTGTTTAAGGTGTTTTTAGATTTACTATAGAGTGTTTATTCGCACAGTCCCAACATTAGCCGAGTTTAGCGTTGCGCAAATGATATGAATAGCCAGTGTCCCTGTGTGCGATTAAGGGCAAGGTAAGAAAAAGTTCTCTGGACTAAATTCGAAATATTTTTTTGTGTCCAAATCTTTCCTCACATTATTGTCCCAAAAAATCCATTTAGACATTTAATTCCAGACAGGGGTATGGGTATTAGAGTTCAAACCTTATGTCTGTTTGTTATTCAATTCAACTCACAATTTAAGCTTTCAAGACTGCCACTTAATCATTTTCTCGGTTAATTACCCTTGCAAATTTCCGGTATACGGAGTGTATAAGTAAGACATCCAGGTACCCTGGGTATGTTACACTTCGTCAACTGGTCAGGTCATCTGCATGTAATTGATATCATAGTTGATGGGCATCACTACAAAGGAAACAAAATCACAGCTTACAAAGTGTCACGGTGAAAAACTAAACTCCCTGAACTCCCTGAAGATGAACCTGAACCGAGGCTACATTTCCTTCCAGCGTGACCTCGTGCTCTTCCTTCTCCAGGTGTACACTAAGAACCCTGATGGTCAGTCAGTCACCTCACTACTTCTTGTTAGATCTCCCACAAATGGTCATGGTTATAGTGTAGCCATAGACAATTAGTGATCACCCTCTTGTTGCATGCACACAAATGGTCAAGCTTATACTACAAAGACAGTCAGTCACCTCATTCTTGTTGCATCCACACAAATGGTCAAGCTTAAATTGTAGTCATAGACGGTCAGTGATCACACTCTTTTTGCATCCACACAAATGGTCAGGCTTGTACTACATTGACGGTCAGTCACCTCAATCTTTTTGCATTCACACAAATGGTCAAGCTTATATTGAAGCCATAGACAGTCATTGATGATACTCTTGTTGCATTCACACAAATGGTCAAGCTTATATTGAGGTGGTCAGTGATGACACTCTTGTTGCATGCACACAAATGGTCAAGCTTATGCTACATAGACGGTCAGTTCTCATTCATGTTGTACATCCCACAAATGGTCAAGAGTATGATCATTCCTCACTCTTACTTTGCGGCATTCTCCATCGATAGCTAATTTAAGTCTAAGCTAACCACCAACTTAAGTAATTTCGATTCAATGCCCTTTTTGCAAAATTTGCAACTTTCATAACATTTTGAAAAGGACTCTAAAGTTCATTTTAAGTAGCTTAAAGAGTTTGACAAAAAAATTTTGGGAAGCCTCATGGTCAATGCTTCTCTTATTTTTTGTCTAGTAGGGCCATAATTTTAGTTTCTTAAAGGGGAACTGCAACCCTAGCCTTTCAGACCTAATTGACCAGCAGTTACGTAATTACCATAGCCGGGAAAGAGGTCACGTGACACGGACTTGGCGCTGGCCAAGCGAGGTACGATCATTGTGTCAGGGGAATCCCCTTTATGACATGCGATCGTTGATTGGCTGATTCATTTTTGTTCTTCTGTTTATAAACAACGTCCCTATCATCAAGGTAACCATTTTAGTTAAACTATATACATGTTAACATTACACATTGTTTCTTAGCTTTTGAAGTCTCCCATTTTATTGTGTTTGTTTCAGCCTAATGTATTATGTAAAAGAGCGGAAACTTTTTAACCAGTGACCAGTATATCCTTCCTATATTCATTTTTTTATAACCATCAGTGATATTGTCAAATTATGGAAAACGTGTCTTAAATTTCTGAAAAATTATTGTATCATTGTCAATTGTCAACTTGGTGTTCAATTACACTTGTAAATGGTTGGATAATTATATGAGAATTGTATCAATATTAAACGTGCATTGATTTTTACAGTTGTTTAATCAAGGTTCAATTTACTGCCAAATTTTTTAAAAAACCCTCAAACTCCTATATCTGTCATAGATAAGAAATTTCAAATAGTAAGTGAAATTTCTTTTATCATAGGAATAGTGACGAAAATCCCAAATCTTTCCACACAAGTCAGAACCTAACTTTAAAAAATATCGAAAGAAATATTGCGAAGTTGGTAGTGTCCAAGCTTAAAAGTAAAATGTAAGCAATGTAAAATGTATAATATTTCAATTTAAAATGATTTATAATGTTTATCTCGTATCTCATATGGCAGTTCAGTTGTAGAACGATTTGTTTACAACGACATTCTCACACACGTATCCGGTTGGGTAATTCGCGCGTAAGGGTAACCGCGAGTAGGTAAGCTGCGCAGAAAAAACACCGCTGAGTAGAGAGCGCGCGCTGATTGAGATTTACGACTCTCGCGGGGCCTCGCTAATAAAACACTGGAAGTTAAAAATTAGAGTTGCAGTCCACCTTTAAATGGGAGATATTTAGAAAATTGTGAAATGAAGTAGAAATCAGGTCAATGTGTCGTTCTTTATTGCAAAAGTTTTATGTTCATATTAGTTGCTTGATAACCATGTGAACATCTTTACCAGAGCATGAAAATTTTTTTTGAATAAAGAAGTTGTAAATCAATAATCCCATTTACAAGATTTAAAGACATCCACTTAACTTACTGTTTGCTAGTCTAGTATAATTCACAGATTAATACTAAGTGTTTATTTATGTAGACTTGATGTCCCAGCAAGAACACCTGTAAGAAGTCAAAATGCCAGGCTTGTCTCTGAGCTGTATCACTTCATGTAGTCCTCTTCCCTTTCAGCTCCTCTTGAGGACCGCATTAAGGAGGTGCCTGGAGCCTTCCACAACGTCGACACCTACATCATCATCCTCATCATCATCGCCGCGGTCATCGTCCTTGTCCTCATCACGCTGGTAGCAGTGGCAGTCTTCTGTGTGAGGAACAAGTCATCACGGCGAAGGAGGGGAGGTAACTCTCCAGTCTCGGCCCTTGCCAATGCTCAAACCACTCACCCTCTTCAGGCTCCAGGTAGGGCGGTTTTGACTTCTTGAATAAAGATTTCTTTTTGATATTTAACTTTAGGCTATAGTGATTCAGCTTTTTCCAACTATGAGCAGATACACCACATCATGTTTTCATTGCCAGTCAGTCAGCTAAGTCAATCTCAACAGAAGATAAATATGAACCACTCTAGATATGTGTCAATGACAAGTTTATCTGTTTATTAAAGTGACACTCTGTATTTTGTTACTGACACCATGTAAGAAACGTTATCAGTAATGTTATTTCAAAGGAAAAAAAAGGAAATTTTGTTGGGTATCATGTTGATACCATGAATATGAGTAATTAGTGTGTCAAGACATAGACTTTTTGTTTTGAATAATGAAGTATCCAAAGCATGTTATATAACAACAAAGCTTCCTCTTCACCTGTTGGTACTGATTATGTCATTCTTTGTGAAATAACTTTTGTTCTGTTCTGTTGAGTAATGATTATGACACACTCTATTTCCTGCAGTCCCGAGACAGGAGGTGAAGTCAGCGCGAGTGGGAACCCAGGAGTACTATCCCCTCCGCCCCATCCCCCAACGCCACTACCTCGGGCAGCGCTTCGCCCCCTTTAGCTACCAGGCCTACACAGACCAGCGGTGGCCCACAGACGAGGAGGGATACCCAAGTTCAGGTGTATCACAAAGTGTAACGGGTACCCAGTCGACCCCGGTGTCCTCCTACTACCAAGCCTGCTCCCTCCATGAGCACCCTCAGGCTTGTCACTGCTATAGCTACCCTGCTGAGAGTCTTCAGGGGGACACATACCCCACTGATGGCTACGCCAGTGAGAGATACTCGGGAGAGACTTACGAGCGGTATTCAGGGGAAGGGTACCACAGTGACAGCTACCTCACTGAGAGGTACCCCACAAACACTTACTCCTTGGAGAGGTACCCTGCCCAGGGGGTGTTGAGGGGGTACACAGGGTACCCTGGTGTCACCCACCCACTAATGCCAGGGATATGCTACGGGTCAAACCTGGGTTATCGTCCTGGGGAGGAAGATGCGGACCAGTCCGATGTCAGTGACAATGAGGATGATGGGAAGGAAGGGAGACAACTCAGTCAGAAGAAGCCTGAAGGGGGGTTAGAGAGTGGAGGGAGAGAGGAAGCTAAAACGTTGGACAACGATGACAACTTTCCTGATTATCAAGAAATTGATGCTCCACAATTTAAACATGTTACATTTATGTGAAAGGTTTTTGAATTTCTCTCTTTATAAAAGTAATCTTGTACAGAAAGCATGCAGATAGATGTTTAGAATCCATTTATTAATTAAAGTGCTAATTGAGAATGAAACACCTCACTTTCTGTCCAAAGAGTTACATTTATCATGCCAAAATTAAGTTGCAGTCCAAATGAATATTATTTTAGCTGATCACAATTTTTTTTTAAAGTTTAGAAAACATTTTTCCTCCAAATGATAAGAGAAATATTTTTTCTTCCAAATGATATAAGAAACAATATGGTAAGACAGGGTCATAAATACTCTCTAGGTTATAAGCTAATAACAACCTATTCATATTTCTGTTCTGATTTGAATTTTTTGGTGATAAAAGCTGAAACGACTTTGCGCTAGTTTTCTAAAACATTTATCACTAAAATTGGAAAGTCCATTGATATGGTATTTTCAGCCATGTAATCGGATATTAACCAGGTTTCAGCTAGTGGTCGTGCTAGGTTATACTAACACTATTAATATTGTCAAATTTGAATATATGTCCTTATTAAAATTACTTTCATCACACAGTCATTTTATGTGTGTTTTTCTTCCATATATAAAAAGTTATATTATTTGAGGATAATCTGTGAATTGTAGCTTGTAGTTGTGTCCATGTGTAAATATCCCCTATACCTACCTGTGTTAGCTATTGGGTCTTATGAGAAATATCAAACTATTTTTGTCCGTTTATTGTTATTGGTGCGTGCTATTTGTTATTTTGTTGCATTGTGAAGTGTTGCTTGTTGATTGATGAGAATTTTTATTCAATATAATATAGCAGATATATGTCTGATTTGGAAGGTTAATAGGAAATCCAATGTATATCTTCTCAGGTAATGGTACCTGAACGTTTGTTTATGGTGATGCCTACTGCTGCCAAATGATATATTAGCAGATATATTTATAACATAGAAACTAGGAGTGAATAGGATATTCAGTTGACTTATCTCAGGTATAAATTATTGGATGATTCATTTTAACTGCTGCCAAATCTGTAAATGCTGAAATTTATTAGACTTAAACAAGCAAACCTTGCTCATTGGTTATTGGCGGTCGTCGCTGGCTAAGTTAAGCCTTGCCACGATGTGCAACAATCCTTGGATGGAGTGCAACAATCCATGGACGGGGTGCAACAATCCATGGACGGGTTGCAACAATCCATGGATTGGGTGCAACAATCCATAGACGGAGTGCAACAATCCATGGCCGGAGTGCAACAATCCTTGGATGAGGTACAACGCTCCATGGACGGAGTGCAACAATCCTTGGACGGAGTGCAACAATCCTTGGACGGAGTGCAACAATCCTTGGACGGAGTGCAACCATCCTTGGATGGAGTGCAACAATCCTTGGACGGAGTGCAACAATCCTTGGATGGAGTGCAACAATCCTTGGACGGAGTGCAACAATCCTTGGATGAGGTGCAACACAACCATTAGCAATTAGAAGCGAGCAGAAGAAAACTCTTTAAACATGGTAGCAATTACACTATTATGAGATATGGTTTAGTGAAGACAATAGATCAGCACAAGAACAAAGTGCTGTTTATTTTTTCAGCTCTGAGCAGTGTTCAACAGGAAATCCGATGAACCTATGCAATCTCATTCAAATAAGATCTATGTTCTCTTACATTTCATTTTTCTTCATGAAAAACTTTGGAATGGCTATTTTAGGTTAATGTTTGATAGATGTAATAAGCCAAATAGAGTTGCTTTGCCTTGCAAGATGAAGTGGTCTATAAAATCAAGATACTAATTGGCTCACTACAAGATCGACAGTTCACTTTGAAATCTCAAAATCGTTGAAACTGCTCATCGCAATTTTGTCGGTTGCTGACCTGATGCATTTCCAGGTCAAAGGTCACCCGAAGACAGGTTCAAGTTGAGAACTGAAAGAGTGACCAAGCAGGATCTATTGAAAAAGAGAATGTCAAAGCTCTTTGAATGAGATTTGAAGCTTGTATGCTTATCATTGCCACATTCAAGCTTTTTATCGGAATATACAACACCTGTTAACTCTGTTAACTGCTTGAGATGGGTGTAAGTAAATCATTATTATTCCATAAAACCATGTTAAGAGGGTTTTATTTTGAAGGTAAATATAGTGTCGCATTGTTTAGGCAGTCTAAATGTTTGATATATTTCAATTACATATACTTGTTATAGAACATTTGAGATTTTATGAGTATGAATAAATATTATAGTATAATTTATATGCTAACTAGAATAAAGACATAAGCTTCAATGCAAAATTGATATAAACTGTTCTTATAATCATGTTGAAAATAAAATCTTTTAATAATAGTTAAATAATGTTAACTATAAATGTTGGATATTGGAGAAAGAATGTGTGTAATGCACAGGCACAGGACCCTTGATATACATATGTGTTTATTTTTGTCTATTTAACCTACCGGTATGTAGAATTTATAGAGGCTCTCTTTCAGTTGATCGAGTCAAATATCGCAAACTATCATGGTGTCATTTTAATGAGAAGTACAATCGAATGAGACAATTTAGTACAGTGATAGTATGAAGGCGGAAGATGGCAGTTTTGATAAAAATAAAACGGACAATGACATGCATCAATTGGTCAAACTTTGGAATTTGGAATGTTACGAGTTTTTAGGTTATGTAAGAGTTTTCATGTAATTTGGACATTTCATTTTGGCTTCCTTGCAGAAAAAAGGCCATTTTTCAATTTTCATTGAAATTTGAAGTTACAATTTATCTATCCTTAGGAAAAGAAATATGAAATGATCTAATCAATATAACTATATATGGTGTTTAGATCCCCATCAAAGCTAAACAATATGTTCTAAAAAGAAGGAGTGTCTCTTTAAAACAAGTCCCCAACTCTGATTCTCACAGGAACTCAGAAAAGCTTTAACTGGTTGCTTGGCTCAATTTGTAATATTTGTAGACAGATACTTTCTTATATATCTAGGTATCTCAGAGGATCCAAACTTGTGTACTTTGGCTGGCCTTTGGTTTATATAGATAGATAAACATTTATGTATGTTACGGGTCGGCGCTCATGGTAAGATGTTATTACATGTTGTGGAGGTGTAGTTACGTATCGTACTGGCTACCAAAGACTGTTACTTGTATCATAGCTTTACTGCTCTGTGATATCTAACATGTGACCTTATATGTATATATAAATATATACTTGTATGTGAACTATAAACCGGTAATGTCAAGTCAGCTAGATCTAGTCAACCATCTATTTGTTCAGTGACATTCAGATGACAGTCTGACGCCCTCTGATGACGTAGTTTGATGACATGATCTGATGACGTCTGATAATGTAGTCTCGTGGCATAGTCTCATGACATCTGATGCTATGATTTGATGACGTCAGATGATATCATTTAGTGGCCTAGTCTGATGATAGTCTGTTTAAATAGCCAAGTTCATTATGCTGATGACTATTTGTGAATTGAAATGTTCAATCAAACTCTCCTATATTTACTTATATGTTAAAAAAATTCAATTGACTGGTGTCTTATCTGAGTAAACTGAAATGTGGTGTAACCTGCACATAAAAAAGGTCACTTTCAGGGCGTGAGCAGTGTTAAACAATTAAGAATTATCAATCAGTTGCTGTTCACAAAACTGTTTTTTTTTAATTATCAAAGCAGTGAAATGGGGTAGGCTGGTCAGAATGGGGATATCCCATTCACCCAGCACCTTTTGTTTTAGGTTTAAAGATAGACTTGAGCGTGATAATCCCCTAGAGCAAAAGGTGCATCGTTAATGACTTGAAAGTTGTGTTAAGCTTTTAACACAAGTAAATAACAATAATCTTTAATGACTTGAAAATTGTGTTAATCTTTTAAAACAATTAAATAACAGATATCTTTAATGACTTGAAAGTTTGTGGATATTTAAGATTTTACAAGTGAATAACCATATTTCATTTTTTCACCTTGTGCAAAATTAACAAGATGTCAACTGGAAACTGCTAAAATGTTTTTGTTTTCAGATGTATACACTTAGTTCACAAGTTCACAAATATAAATGTTATACAACCACTCATCATGAGATTATATACTGCCCTCTACTTGTAGGAATTCTTCATTCCAGCATTTAATTATTGTTCTTGGGGTTTTCATTCTTCTTATGTTTTGTTTCATTATTTTTCTTTTTAATTTGTGTTGTTTTATTACCACTGCTGATTGTTTTTATCTTGAAATTTGTTGGAACATAACCTAATGTAGTTGATAACTGTAACTCAATTTGCATAGCACCTATCTTGCTTCATATGAAGTTTATTGAAAAACACATAACAATCTATCATTGTTCAAGATTGGTCAAATGACAAAGCTTATTATGATGTTTTTCATCAAGTTTGCCTTTATGCATCTTAAATAAACACAAAATTAAGCTCTTTATGCAAATGTTTTGTTATCATCTCAAATTGTCCACAGTTATTTTTGTCTTGTGTCAATGTGAATTGTCAGTAGAATTTTCATATTATCATCTTCCATCTTTTATACCATTTTTTTCTTCTGTTAGTCTGATGTCCATAGTTAGTTGTATTAATCTTATTTATTAAAGTATTTCTATTGATACAATTCATGCTTATCCAACATAACAGTAATTTTCATCAGGCTTTTGTATTGAAATATGCACAGTATTTTGATTGAATTTACTTTGTAAAAGAAATGTTAATCAAAGATTAAGAGAGCTTTGGTCAAGTGTTAGTTCGATAAAACTAAAGGAAAAATAAAATTGATGAAAATATTATAAGATTAGCTGTTATTTGCATTATTTTCATTACAGAGAATTGGCACCTCAAAGCTCAAAGTGCTAAAATATGTAAAGCACATATATTATTTTTGTCGATATTTAATTATATCTGTATGCAATGTCTACTATTTTGTTGAAATATTAATATAATTTAGTTTTAACTGCATGCTTCCGTCACATTAGTTTCTAGTTTATGTCTTAAACTATGACAATCTATTTTCACAGACATTTTATTGTTTCAATGATTTTATTCCACAAGATATTTTGCATAGATTTTATTTTTAGATTTTTACAATGTTTTACTATGTTTACGTATGGCTTTGGTTTACAAATTGTTCTGTCTCAAATAAATGTTTGGTAAATGTTTCAAATGTGTCAATGTTTTCTCTTTTAGGTACAGGTTCTCTTCTTTGTAAAGTGTTCACAGCAAATGGTATGGCAACAGCTCTGTAGTCAGAAAATAAAAGAGAGTTTGTTGATGTTACTAATCGCAAGTAATATTGGTGGTGTTATTATATTGATGAGCGCAATGGTTAGCATGTTCGATTTCAGATTAACAGGGTCATGGGTTGAATCCGGCCAGGGACTCTGCATCTTTGTAAGGAACTGTTCTACAAGCAGTCAGATTTGAGTGTAATGCTACACTGAATTGGTTCGCTAGTTCCAGCCGATGCTCGCAGGATTAACTACAATGCATAGCCACAATGGTGTTGCTGGCTTTCTCCCTGCACTAATACTAGCAGCTGCGATATCAGTGAAATACACTTGAAAGTGGCCTAAGCCCCAATTCACCTCACCTCATCCCACTCATAACAATACACATGGGAATTATTTAAGCAACGCCTGATCATTTTGTTTTAATTTTCTACTTTTTGTTTTAATATTTGGTGGCTCCCGAGTGGTAGATCTTGAATGGTGTAGATATCGTTGCCCCGGAATAGAGGAGGTGAATATGCCTTGATTACAGGTTTTGTTACGAATGAATTTGGAATGGGAAAATGTCCCCAGTCAAACCAGCAAAATATAACAAGACAATTGTATATTAATTACAATTTAATCAATCAAATAATAAACAAAGTGTTTAAGGTTACAATATCAAGCTAATACAAGCTATAATACAATATCAAATGAGTCACATTAAATAGCTAACTAAATATATTCACCAGTCCTTATGAAACACACAGTTGATGAACGTAGAAAACAGTCAGTGGGTCTTGATAGGAGATAGATGAATCCGGCTTGTAAAGGTATCCAAAAACAGTGGCACGGCAGATGATCGCAAAGTTGATTGTAAGAAGCAAGATGAGTAAGAGTTCTAATTCCGGGCTATAGAATAGATACCTTCCAGAATGTTCTTTTAAGTTCCACTACAAACTCCAATCAGAAGTATCCAACTCAAGCAATCAAGATCAAAACTTTCGTATATAAGGGGTGGTATTCCTTCCTCAGCAGGCCCTCTGTTAGTGGTTTGAATAACCCTTTACTTTATAGTGAAAATATGTTAAACGAGTAAACGTAAACAATCAATCAATGTGGTGAACGTTCTTACTTGAAACACCAAGCATGACAAGTTTAAACGTTGTAAAACAATACAATTATGATATTTATATCTAAAAATGCGACAAGTTTTAACCTTTCTGATAAAGGAGTTTTAAACTGAAGCGCGCAATTATTTGTTCCGGACTTATTGCTCTTTCTCCGTTTTTACTCCGTTCGATGATATCTAGAGAGCACAGATTTTTCAGAAGCAATTTAAGATAAGATAACCACATTTGCTGTGTGTCTGCTGTGTATTTATGCCCTGATTGAGTTTTAAAATGAAAAGCACGCAATTAGTCTAACGGAGCCACGGCCCTTTTTCTCTCGGTTAAATACATGGGGTCTTCAATGTGGACGGCTTTTAAAAAAACACTGTTGAGATACGACTCGTGGGATAACCAAACGTACTTAGTGATTTCTAGGTACAATTAACTTGAATGAGTTCGAAACCTAGAAGGGAACAATTATTCTGTTTTAGTTATTGCCATTGTTCTGATTTTTTTCATTCATTTATGAAATCAATATGCATATATCTGTTCGTTATTATTATATATTCCATATACGTTAGTGGTCCGTTGCTGCGTTACGAAGTCGATAACATATATCTAGTACACGTATGTGGTCTGTTAATGTGTAACAAAGATGTTCTTACACGTCTTCATAAGAGGACTTATTTACGTATGTGGTCTGTTACCTTGCGACGAAGTCGTTCTAATGTATTTAGTTTACGTAAGTGGTCTGTTACTGTGTGAGAAAGATGTTGTTGCTTGTCTTGATAATAGGACTTACTACGTATTTGGTCTGGTATTGTGTGATGACGATGTTAATTGCTTTGGATATTGGCGATAATTTCAACAGCATGACCAATACTTGTTCAAAGTGCTCACCCTGGCCTTCACTGACATAGACAGCACCTGTCTGCAGAATTAGTTTGTCTTTTTTTACCCCCGAGAAATGAATGGTATGATGGGTAATTTGAAGTTCTAGGAATCAAAATCTGGCTGATTTATGGGTGATAAATCTCTCAAAAGACTAGAAGTAATAAATAGATTATTAGCCGCTTGGAGCAAAATAAATCCAACTTTTATTGGATAAATAACTGTTATAAAGACATTAGCCCTTTCAAAATTAGCAGTTTTTTTCAGCTTTTTGCCCAGTCTTCTAATGGACTTTATTAAATCCTTTGAACAAATATTTTTCAAATTTATCTGGAATGATAACAAGATAAGATAAAGAGAAGCACAATTATGAGATTAAAGACCGAAGGGGGACTTGGAATGGTTGATATAAAAGTTTTTATTGAAGCCCTTAAGTTATCTACTCTTCGACTCAACTGTAAAAACCTATATCGGATAACAACCCTTGCAACATAGCTTATGAGGACATTCTAAAGATATGTTGCGAATATCTACAAAATATTAAGAATTTGAAATCCTTTCTGGAAAGATGTTATGAAAGCATGAACAACTATTGTAAATAATTTAAGGTTGAAATGCTAAATATTGATGATATTGTGGCAGAACCATTATGATTGAATCATGATTTTGAAAATCTTACTATTTCACAGGACAGTGGATATACAAAGGCCTATTGACAGTAAAAGTTTCATGTGATGTATATAGAGTTATGACTTTCGAAGAGATAAAGACGGAATATAACATTAAAGTGACAAATTAGATTATAATTATTTATTTCACAACTTACCAGATTTATAGAAAAATGTGCGAATCCAAAGATCTTTTTCCTTTTTATTTCCCCAACTTGTTTACAATTTGTTGACATCCACTGTATTATGCGTTACATTTGAAGCAGTTATATTACAATTCCACATTAATGAATACATGAACATATGTTAAAGAGGTTGTGTAAAGTTGACCAGAATGTATAGAAATTGGCATAGTTGCAGTTTGAGAATGCTATTGTCCTTGTACTTTGATAATATTTAATGATTTCGTGTTGAAGAGCTTTGAAAGATAGACCTTTTTTAGTTTTACTTGAATTATAGATGTATTGCTTTGTCACCAACGCAACAGCATTTAAAGGGTTGTTGTTTGCTCCTTTAAAACCAAAAAGTATATTTTCTTTTTTGAAGGTTATTTTTCCATCTGCAACTATTCCAAGCTATTCTGCCAGCTTCTTCCATAATTCAATAACTTACATATCAAATGTACAAGATTCTCATTTTCTATTTCACAAAAACAGCATAAAGGGGATTCGCAGTATCCAATTCTGTACAAATAACTCCTTGTTGCCAAAATATTATGTAATATTTTGAATTTTAACCATTTCAAATTGACATTGCCTTTACTTCTATATGACATTAAATTATAATTAGTTTTTTCCTCTAATATAATTCTCTTTGAATGTATTCTCCCATCATCCCAGATTTATAGAAAAATGTGCGAATCAAAAGATGTATGGTTAGGTTTGTTAAAGGCACAAGACTAATTTACGATAAACTGATTGCAAAGAAAGATAAGCTTTAATTCTTTAAAAAGCTGGAATTGACATTTGATGATTGAATTTCACTGGCACAACAATTTTATTGAAGGATGCTTAACTTCTTGATTTTCAATACAGATTTTTGCAAGGAGAGAACTGTTGAGAATAAACCTTGTTGACAATTATCTGTTTTTTGTAATGAGGTTTTTGTCATATTCATGGGACTCTTGTGAAACTATACATTTCTGGAAATAACTCGAATTTGGATTAATAACTTCTTATCACAGAATTTGAAAATATCAAAATTTTTAATTGTTAAGACACATCATGTTGTAATAAATCAAATCATCATATCTGCCAAAAATATTCAAATTAAATTTGATTCCAATAGTTTAATATTACAAAAAGTTTTAGAAGAGATATTCATTGTAGAAAAATTTATTTCCGAAAGAAATGATAAATTGAACAAATTTAACAAAAAGTGGAAATCCCTCATCCCTGCTTTCAGCAATAATTATTTTTCTTAGCAAATGTTTTGCTTCACTGTCCTTATTACAAGATTCATCACAACATCTGTACCACAAAATCTGTACCACATTTGTACCACAAAATCTGTACCCTAATTCACCGTTAGGGTGTGCTGAAGGATCTGTGGCGAACTGATTAGACGTGATGGGTCCTTTGCTACCTGAATTTACGAAAATAAAGGAGTGACGTTTTCCGCTTGGCATCGGGTCAGTATTTCTGTTTACTCGCGCAAAAAAACCCTGTAAACTTGCGACGTTCAATCATGATTAACCGATTTAGGACTCGCATTGATGTCAGTTTTTCGTAACTAGTTCGTCAGATTTTTATGCCAAAAGTTATTAGTTACGTTTAATACACCGATAGTACCTCCATTATATGATAATGTTATACACCCTATCATTTGATATTCGTAAACATGCTTTCATCATGCTGATCAATGGAATTTCTTTCTCATCTCGTGGCTGATTGTGTAGAAAAAGAAAAGCTTGTTAAACATTGTAGCAGTTCGAAGTATAGTTATGTGCTTCTATTAATTTTGTTGACGATGTTGGTTTTTATTGTTTACCTGGTTATAATTGTGGGTGTTAAGTGTAATGGAAACATTTCCAGTGGATACTGTTATGGTTATGGATACTGAAATATTATTGACGTTGGCGAAATATCTACTTGAATATTTATTCCCTGAAAATAAGGGACTGCATTGTGTGACATGTTATTCCTTAAGAAATGGCTACATGAACGACTGACTACGCATTTGACTACTCTAGTAGATAAAACTAAATACGCCTCCACTGAAAAAGAGATAAATGAATATAGTGTGTGTGTTAGAAGTATTGAATTCAGTTTATTTATAAGATATGAGATCATGTTTTCAAACTGGTTTAGTCAGTCGAATGCGCAATCCAAAACAACATATATAAGCATATATATGCTAATTTTCAATGGACTAACATTAAATGAGAAAGTGTATAAAATAAATGTCATGTTTCATTGTGAGAATGGCGACAAACAGAATCACGATGGTAAGACTTTTTTCAAACAACCTCGTTTGTAATCAAATCTTTAAAAATTCTAATTTCATTATGCTCTATTTCTTAAAGGGAGAGATCAAGTAATCGAAGACAAGCATAAAAACATATCGTTAGAGATCGTAATCATGAATAAACCACGGTAAAGTTGTGCGACTAAAATTATAAGAGAACAGATGCTACAAAAGGATGTGTGGGACAGAATTTGACTTGCCTGGGCTATAGCAACTAAAGTAACATATTTTTTTAACTTATCAATGATAAATAACATTTGTCACACACAACAAATGCCGATTCACATTGAAACATAAGAGAAAACAAATGGTTCTTGAACAAACACGGCCTGATGTATATAATTATTCAACGACAAGATGTTTAGATTTTAATAATGTGAAGGCAAAGTCCAATGAAGGAGAACAACGCTTTATTGCCACAAATGAAGTAAAAAAAGAAGGAAACATATCTATCTATTATGTACATACATCGAGTATATTATTTTAGATTATAAAATATATGGCAAATAATCATCTTCTAGTGTACAGATTATTAAACAAAAAGAATTATAATGAAGACTCGTATCTTCTGGTGTATAGAGTATCTAACTATAAGAATGAATGATTTAAACTTATCTTCTAGTGTATATATGATCTAACTATCAGAAGGTATGTTATAGACTCATATTCTAGTTGGGACTTTGGCCCTCTACTTATTGATAAGTAGTAAATCTATAGCGTTTAGTTAAAAGTTCTCCTACGGTTTACAGGTCGATGTCATTTATCAAATGAATTTTCTGATAACAATAATACTGCATTCACTACACAATCATTTGAAATGCTTCTTTAGAAGGTACAAGAGTCCGGCGGATTATGTTGCTCTCAGAGAACTCTTGAATAGATTCTTCACGACTAAAACACGTTTTTGAACATTAGAAAACCTATTTACAACTTGAAAAACAATACCAGTAACTTCATTTGCAAATATCGAGAGTCAATAGACAATGACTGAGCCCAACCGTATCCCGACACTGGTGTTGGACATGTAGATCTCTAATAATACTTATAAAATATTCGTATAAACCTAGACAACCCAAATATTAGATTCATTTTGGCATAATACAAATATAAATCATAAATCGTTTCCAAAACCTTGTAAAAGATCAGAAAGATATAGCTTTACTACTTGAATAAAACACATGCAAAGTTTCCGAAAGATGAAAGAATGGGGTTGCTCTAAATTTATCTATGTACAGAGTACAAACCCAACCTGTTTCCATGGAAACAAACACAAATATGTAATATGAGAATATCAAAATACATTACTTTAGAAGGTAGGTAGTTCACGTGTACAACTTTAGAACGAAATCAACAACCGGTTATTTAGTCCTAGAGCATTAATCAAGTGGCACCTGCAATATGTTCTTTTCCCCATATTTGTTCTTCATGTTAACCTCTGCACCAACATTTATCAAATTTAAACCAAATCATTAATAAACAAACATTCATACACATGTACATACATTTATATTTACACATATGCATACATCTATTCACAGAAGGCGAAAAATACTTGTGTTTTCTTTCATTTGTCAAGAAGTGCAGTAAGGCATTACTCATTATTAAAAATATTCGTCATATACGACGTTTCAACAACACAAAAACCCCAACAGCTATTCTTACTTACGTCTGTGTCATCTCCCATCTTGATTATTGCATGTCTCTCATTGTATGCCAACTAAAACATCTTATCACGAAATTGCGGAAGTCACGAATTATGCAGCCATTCTTATTGAAACTTACGAAGAAATTTCATCACATGATAACTATCCCGACGGTTCTCAACATGCTAAAGTTGAGGACAGAATCAAGTTCAAAGTGTTACTCTCTGATGAAATTTGCAGGGACATGCAACAGAAAGGGTGGTCTTTTAACGTACTTTTAATGTCCAAGGCACATCGGCACCTTTTTACGTCCTGTGGTGCTTCCCTACCAGGCATTTCTTACGTCTAAGGTTGGACATTGCAATTAAATACTGAATTACAACAGATTGTATGTCCCCCAAATTCTCATTTGTGTATTTACCTCTTCAATCTCTTGACCAGACACTAAAGCAGTTACTCCATATTCAATGAAGAAGGCGTTCCTCATTATTCATTATCATGTTCATAATTCATACGCTCATCATAATTTCAGTTCCAAACTCTTAACCATAGCATAATCACCATTTTCGCGTGCATAACATTTCGGAGTTCTTCTATATAAACAAATCCACATCTGCACCTCCCTGGATCAAATACTCAACCATAGCAGCATCTCCATGTTCACATGCATAATGTAAAGGGGTTTTGTCACCCTTGTCCTTAACATTCACCTCTGCACCTCTCTGTGCTAAACTCTCGACCATAGCAGTATCTCCATGTTCACATGCATAATGTAAAGGAGTTTTCTTATCGTAATCCTTAACATTCACCTCTGCACCTCTCTGTGCTAAAATCTCGACCATAGCAGTATCTCCATGCTCACATGCATAATGTAAAGGAGTTTTCTCATCGTAGTCCTTAACATTCACCTCTGCACCTCTCTGTGCTAAACTCTCGACCATAGCAGTATGACCATGTTCACATGCATAATGTAAAGGAGTTATCTCATACTTGTCCTTAACATTCACCTCTGCACCTCTCTTTGACAAAATCTCGACCATAGCAGTATCTCCATGTTCACATGCATAATGTAAAGGAGTTTCGTCATACTTGTCCTTAACATTCACCTCTGCACCTCTCTGTGCTAAACTCTCGACAATAGCAGTATGACCATGTTTACATGCATGATGTAAAGGAGTTTTGTCACCCTTGTCCTTAACATTCACCTCTGCACCTCTCTTTGACAAACTCTCGACCATAGCAGTATCTCCATGTTCACATGCATAATGTAAAGGAGTTATCTCATACTTGTCCTTAACATTCACCTCTGCACCTCTCTTTGACAAAATCTCGACCATAGCAGTATCTCCATGTTCACATGCATAATGTAAAGGAGTTTCGTCATACTTGTCCTTAACATTCACCTCTGCACCTCTCTGTGCTAAACTCTCGACAATAGCAGTATGACCATGTTTACATGCATGATGTAAAGGAGTTTTGTCACCCTTGTCCTTAACATTCACTTCTGCACCTCTCTTTGACAAACTCTCGACCATAGCAGTATCTCCATGTTCACATGCATAATGTAAAGGAGTTTCGTCATACTTGTCCTTAACATTCACCTCTGCACCTCTCTGTGCTAAACTCTCGACAATAGCAGTATGACCATGTTTACATGCATGATGTAAAGAAGTTTTGTCACCCTTGTCCTTAACATTCACCTCTGCACCTCTCTTTGACAAACTCTCGACCATAGCAGTATCTCCACGTAAACATGCGTAATGTAAAGGAGTTTTCTTATCGTAGTCCGAAACATTCACCTCTGCACCTCTCTTTGACAAACTCTCGACCATAGCAGTATCTCTAAGTACACATGCATAATGTAAAGGGGTATTCTCATACTTGTCCTTAACATTCACGTCTGCACCTCTCTGTGCTAAACTCTCGACCATAGCAGTATGACTACATAACAATGCGTTATGTAAAGGAGTTTTGTCATCGTAGTCCTTAAGATTCACCTCTGCACCCCTCTTTGACAAACTCTCGACCATAGCAGTATCTCTAAGTACAAATGCGCAATGGAAAGGAATTTTCTCATACTTGTCCTTAACATTCACCTCTGCACCTCTCTGTACTAAACTCTCGACCATAGCAGTATGACCATGTTCCCATGCATAATGTAAAGGAGTTTTCTCATACTTGTCCTTAACATTCACCTCTGCACCTCTTTGTGTTAAACTCTCGACCATAGCAGTATGACCATGTTCACATGCATAATGTAAAGGAGTTATCTCATACTTGTCCTTAACATTCACCTCTGCACCTCTTTGTGTTAAACTCTCGACCAAAGCAGTATGACCATGTTCACATGCATAATGTAAAGGTGTTTTCTCATACTTGTCCATAACATTCACCTCTGCACCTCTCTGTGCCAAACTTTCGACCATAGCAGTATGACCATGTCCACATGCATAATGTAAAGGAGTTTTGTCATCCTTGTCCTTAACATTCACCTCTGCACCTCTCTGTGCTATACTCTCGACCATAGCAGTATGACCATGTTCACATGCATAATGTAAAGGTGTTTTCTCATACTTGTCCTTAACATTCACCTCTGCACCTCTCTGTGACAAACTCTCGACCATAGCAGTATATCCACTTAAACATGCGTAATGTAAAGGAGTTTTCTTATCGTAGTCCGACACATTAACCTCTGCACCTCTCTTTGACAAACTCTCGACCATAGCAGTATCTTCACGTACACATGCATAATGTAAAGGAGTTTTGTCACCCTTGTCCTTAGCATTCACCTCTGCACCTCTCTTTGACAAACTCTCGACCATAGCAGTATCTCCATGTTCACATGCATAATGTAAAGGAGTATTCTCATACTTGTCCTTAACATTCACCTCTGCACCTCTCTGTGCTAAATTCTCGACCATAGCAGTATGACTACATAACAATGCGTTTTGTAAAGGAATTTTGTCATCGTAGTCCTTAAGATTCACCTTTGCACCTCTCTTTGACAAACTCTTAAACATAGCAGTATCTCTAAGTACACATGCGAAATGGAAAGGAGATTTCCCATCATTGTCCTTAACATTCACCTCTGCACCTCTCTGTGCTAAACTCTCGACCATAGCAGTATCTAAATGTTCACATGCATAATGTAAAGGAGTTTTCTCATACTTGTCATTAACATTCACCTCTGCACCTCTCTGTGCTAAACTCTCGACCATAGCAGTATGACCATGTCCACATGCATAATGTAAAGGAGTTTTCTTATCGTTGTCCTTAACATTCACCTCTGCACCTCTCTGTGCTAAACTCTCGACCATAGCAGTATCTCCATGTTCACATGCATAATGTAAAGGAGTTTTCTCATACTTGTCCTTAACATTCACCTCTGCACCTCTCTGTGCCAAACATTCGACTATAGCAGTATGACCATGTCCACATGCATAATGTAAAGGAGTTTTGTCACCCTTGTCCTTAACATTCACTTCTGCACCTCTCTGTACTAAACTCTCGACCATAGCAGTATGACCATGTTCACATGCATAATGTAAAGGAGTTATCTCATATTTGTCCTTAACATTCACCTCTGCACCTCTCTGTGCTAAACTCTCGACCATAGCAGTATGACCATGTCCACATGCATAATGTAAAGGAGTTTTGTCACCCTTGTCCTTAACATTCACCTCTGCACCTCTCTGTGCTAAACTCTCGACCATAGCAGTATGACCATGTTCACATGCATAATGTAAAGGAGTTATCTCATATTTGTCCTTAACATTCACCTCTGCACCTCTCTGTGCTAAACTCTCGACCATAGCAGTATGACCATGTTCACATGCATAATGTAAAGGAGTTTTGTCACCCTTGTCCTTAACATTCACCTCTACACCTCTCTGTGCTAAACTCTCGACCATAGCAGTATGACCATGTTCACATGCATAATGTAAAGGAGTTTTGTCACCCTTGTCCTTAACATTCACCTCTGCACCTCTCTGTGCTAAACTCTCGACCATAGCAGTATGACCATGTTCACATGCATAATGTAAAGGAGTTTTGTCACCCTTGTCCTTAACATTCACCTCTGCACCTCTCTGTGCTAAACTCTCGACCATAGCAGTATCTCCATGTTCACATGCATAATGTAAAGGAGTTTTGTCACCCTTGTCCTTTTTATTCACCTCTGCACCTCTCTGTGCTAAACTCTCGACCATAGCAGTATCTCCATGTTCACATGCATAATGTAAAGGAGTTTTGTCACCCTTGTCCTTAAGTTTAACCTCTGCACCTCTCTGTGCTAAACTCTCGACCATAGCAGTATCTCCATGTTCACATGCATAATGTAAAGGAGTTTTGTCACCCTTGTCCTTATTATTCACCTCTGCACCTCTCTGTGCTAAACTCTCGACCATAGCAGTATCTCCATGTTCACATGCATAATGTAAAGATGTTTTGTCACCCTTGTCCTTATCATTCACCTTTGCACCTCTCTGTGCTAAACTCTCGACCAAAGCAGTATGACCATGTTCACATGCATAATGTAAAGGAGTTTTGTAACCCTTGTCCTTAACATTCACCTCTGCACCTCTCTGTGCTAAACTCTCGACCATAGCAGTATCTCCATGTTCACATGCATAATGTAAAGGAGTTTTCTTATCGTAATCCTTAACATTCACCTCTGCACCTCTCTGTGCTAAAATCTCGACCATAGCAGTATCTCCATGTACACATGCGTAATGTAAAGGAGTTTTCTCATACTTGTCCATAACATTCAGCTCTGCACCTGCCTTGGCCAAACTCTCAACCAAGGCAACATCACCACGTTCACAAGCTTTTTGTATAAGCGTTCCACTAAGATCTGTCAGAACTAAATACCTCAAACCACCAGTGACTCCACCTTCACAAACAGAATGCAAAAGAGTGGTACTTGTACTGTCCTTCACAGCAGTATTACCTAGCCTTGACTGGACACACAAATTCAGCTTAGCAAACAACACTCTGTGATTCAATTGGTTTGCAACCTGAAACAGTTTACATAAAGTGTACATGTCACATGATCCAAGTATAGCCTCAGACACATCTTCAATTCCTCTTTCGGTAACTACAACAAGAGAAGATACTATGCTGTCATCCACATAAGACAATGAAAACCCAGCTTCTATCAAACATTGAACAATGTGGTATCTATTTTGTTTCCATTTTTCTGCACTGTCAGGCTTTGAAAGCATTTTTGCAAGCTCTTTTACAGCAACAAAAAGGGGCTGACCAAGCTGGCTATCTCTATGTGCAAACAGACGACAAAAGTATTCTACACACTCAATATCTCCCTTTCTAATGGCTATATCAAGAACACTTTCACCTGAAGAGTACGTCAGTAAAACATTCTCATCTGCTAAAAGTACAACCTTTTCATAACTTTCTGTAAAGGACTGTGCAGCCATATGAAGAGGAGTATATCCATCATTGTCTGTTGCATGTTTTTCAACCGATTGATTGATCAGATACATAAGTGTGTCTGTTGAACCATATAAAGCAGCTAAATGCATAGGACTCTGACCCCTTTCATCCCTACAGTGTACATTACCACCACACTTGACAAGATATTTTAAAATCTGAATATCACGGCAACCAGCAGCCAATAATACACAGCAATCTGTGAAACAGTTCACTCCCATGTTTTTCAACAATTCCAATATTTCAAGGAACTTTGTTTGTTTTAAAGTAACTGCTATCCATGATGGTTTTATGTTATGGTACATGATAAGCAACCGTCTGCAGAATTCTTCCAATTGCACGAATCTATTATACCTCGCCATAGACAGAACCAGTTGTTTGATACATTCAAAATGTCCAAGTTCTAGACTTAGCGTCGAAAGGTTCAACAAACAGTCAGTATGTTCCTGTGAAATGACACCTGCAGCAAATTCTACTAGGTTTTTATTGATGCTTGGCGCAACACAAACTGCTTTGAAACAATCAAATGTAATCCTTGCCCCAAGCTCAATTAGTTCAACAGCAAGTTCTTTATTGTTCATGTAAAACGCACAAGCAAGTGTTTTATTTGCATGATGGTAAAACAATACCTCGCGGTGTTTCATTCCTTTAAGGAGACGAATGGCGAAACGATCTGCATCATTCAAAACGAGACATGCAGGTATTGTGTCTATGGATAAAACACTGACATATTGTCGGTCCAAAGTATGCTGCATAGTAGGTTGATTCAGACATTTGTTCATCAAGAAGAATGCAGTGGTGTCTGTGAGATATTGATGCACACCACAACTCTGTATCTCTCTGTTATAAACTGCTAATTCATTCCTCGTGTCTGCACTCATAGATAAACAAATATAACTGACAAAGCTTAAGTCTTTGAAAGCTTGATGCGTAAAAATGAGTGACGAACTTGGTGACAAGATTTCCCTAACCAAGCGCGAAGCAAGCATGTCAAAATCACTTTCAGACACAATGACAGCAATATCTTGGCATGATCTTTGGTCTGTTGTGACATACTCCAGAAGAGTCCGTAATGAGCACATTTCTAGTCCTTTTGATAAGTGATCTTTACAGAATTCCAGAAACACTGCGTCTTGGATAGAGTTATGCATGAATGAGAAACACTTTCTTTCCGTGTCAAAGATTAAAAACGTTTGACAAAGACTTTTAGCTGAGTTAAGAAGTGAGCCAAGAGTTGATCTTACAGTGCATACCTGCGAAAGTTTCGCAATGGTTTCCTGATCTTTACTGCTTTGTGCAAATACATCAAATACCGTCTTTGGAAGCAGGTTATCATAAAACATAACCAAAAGCAAAACAAAAAAGCCTTCAGGATCATTTTGTCTTATACTTGTTATGACTTCCGCCAGATATTTGAGTGATCCATGGAAAAAATTGCAGCCATGCTGTTCTCTCAAAGTTGATGAAAACAGATAGCAACAAAGTGGAAAGGACACAAGGTCTCTACACTTAATGATTTTGTTTTTCTCATCGTCACTTACACAGGCTTTCTTGCTGTATAGTTTCAGATGAAAATCAAACATTGCAAGTCTTTCCTTCTCACTAAGATTATCGGTAGAAAGATTGACTGTTTTGCTTCGCCTGAAGAGTTCAAAGGTCCTGAACTGTTTCTCATATTGAAGGTATATGTTTGTTCTGAAGGAAAATATGACATAAACAGTTCCTGCCTCAATCAGAGGAAGCATCATGGGGAACTTCTGCTCCCATCTTGTCTTCAGATCCTCCACCAGGTTGGTCCTGCCGAAAGCATCATCGATGAGAATGACGTATCTGTTGTTCTTGAGTGTGGGGCCGGAGAGATTACTCCAGTCTTGAGGATCGGTGAGTATCAATGGACGCCAGGAGTCTGACATAATCTTGAGGAGATGCAAACCAGCTGTTGTCTTCCCTTCTCCAGGACCTCCTGTCAGCAGCAGGACGCCCCGCAAAGTCAACGCCTTCTCGCACTCCTTTATCTTCTCTGTCTTCACAAACAGTTTCATGTTCAGGTCCCTTTCCAATCTCAACTGACTTTGCTCTGGAAAAAACATAAGTTGATACAAATCGTAAACAGAAGAAAAGACAAGTGCATCATTTTCAAACAATCTTGTTTCAAAACTGCTGGTCACCTGCAATTCACCTAATATTGCATGAACTATTAAATATTTTATCTGTATAAACTTACACGTTTGATTTCACATCAAATCTTTAATCAATAAAATATTCTCGACTAAATTATCCTTGAAAATCAACATAGGCACATTTTATCAAATAACAGAATCAATGCAAGTATCTGATTACAAATAGTATGTTTGACCGAACTCACCCTGTATTGGCTTCGAAGGTTTAAAACTTCCTGACACTGAAAAAGATATTTTCGTTACTTCCGACCAAGGAAAATTAATTGCAAAAATCCGACAATGCACATCGGTTTTGAATATTGTGTTTGGATAAGATGATAAGTTTTTAAATACAACAGAATAGGTGGACATACCTTCAATCAGAGTAATACATTCTCAGAAAACAGACTTTCATAACTACAAGTCTTAAACGTGAACTCACAATATTTTTATAATAGATGTACTGCAATGAATAATACATAGTTTCTATTCAATTCATCAATTCCATTTGTCAAATTGTTAAGAGTGTGTAATGTGAAATTTTGAGAAGACATATCAAAGAGGATTGTTTTTATGAATGACAGATTATTATCGGTATTCATACCACACATAAGAATAAATAAGCCATCTTTAAACACACTTCTGTATCTCACCTTGATTGATGTGAACACCATCGTTTCCAACTAAGTTAATGGTTGTGCCACCTGAGTTACTGCTGTTCTCTCCTGGAACAAAGTACATGATCATTTCGTCTTCTTACAATTCAACTTTCCTATTACTGACCAGCAGCTTCCTGCCATTTTGAAACATGTTTATTTCAACACTCCATTCATTTATATTTTTAGCATAAATTTAGAGTAACGTCCCTTGAGTGGGTCAGTCCTTGTCGGTATTACATGTAAAGGGGTGATAGGTCGACCTATGTGTTTTACGTGAATAACGTAACTCTGACGGTATAAAATATCTGTCTTTTATTGCTAATATCCTCAATGAAAAAGAAGTTTTATTTAAATACCTGTTTGTTTATGTTTAGATATATTTTTATTGAAGTGTGTTCTTTGAAAATTGAACTGTACCGTAGTTTCACAAGCAAGTAGAACCGGTCCGTACTGGTTTGACCTAATCACAGTGCTGATGCACAAGGCAAATCAGCTCCTCTCTATTTTTCTAATTGGTCATTTAGAATGGAGATAAATTCATTAATGTATACACACACTTGGATTCAAGATTATGATTGACATCTTTATTCTATGTTAGATGTCACCAAAATAAGCATTTGATTTTACAAACAAATGTTTGCCCTATATAAGTTTACAGAGTTGTATGAAAATTTCTGCTGTCACACATTTGAATAAGAGTTGTAAAACAAACGAGCATTAAACAGACCAGAGATGTAGCAAAAACTTCAACGTGGTGACACTATCTGTAATAACCCGCATTAAGACTGTTATATTATTTGAAGCAATAATTTTGAAGAAAACATGTAATTTTGATATTGACCATAATTGACTGGTTACTGTAGAATCCACTAATGGGGGTTATAACTTAAATTGGAGGCATCGGGAGCAACGGTTCAGGTGATACTGTGTTCACAAACATTAGTAAAGCAATCAATAATGACCTTTAAAGTCAAGGTCACCACAGTTGACCTTGTCATTTTCCATTGTATTGTATCAAAACATTTGAAGACTTGAGTTAACGGGTTCATTGGATAATTGTCAAATTGCTAATTGAACTTGACAATGAGGTCAAGATCACCATAATTGACTAGTGTCCTACAACAGAGGCTGCCATCAACTCCAAAGGCAATACGTATAATGATTCATGAAATATAGCGTAAATTCAAAAAGCAGGCAAAGTGCCTTTAAGATACATAAAAACTGGAGTCTGTGTAATTTCCTAATAAAGGAGTTCACTAATTTTGAACACAAAAGGTGAATCGCTTTCTCGTGTGGCCTTGACAGGAATCTAAAAATGCGGTGTCTAGGAAATCCCCAAACCAAGGCTGTGACTAAAGTTGACTTTGAGTGTGGGATATCGCATTAATATTAATCCGGATATGCATACTGACGTAGCTAAATCCAATAGCTCGTGTTTCGCTTTTCGTCTTGTGACAAAAGATAATTTGGATATTTATATGAATTACAAACACCAGAGCTATTCTTTGAATTCAATCTATTTGAAAATTCATGCATCCAATTTCAATGAATCAAATCTTTACTCTTATTGTTACCAAGGTCTGTGTAGTTAAAAACTTACGATAACACAATACCTGAAATTTGAAACTTACTTGATTCAGCTCCTGGCTGAAGGACTGACACGCCAATGCCTAGATTGTCTGAATTGTCCATTGAAGGAGACTTTTGTTGCAACGATCCTGATTCCAAACAGCTGATCCCACCTGACGGGTTACCTATATTCTCATTTGATTGTCCAGACACCTCTGTGATTCTCCTGCTGTTTGCTGATGCTAATGGCTGATGGAATGCTGAATCTACTCCACATGGCGATGGGACAGACCAGCATTGAGGTACAGCTTCATCGACGCTATCATCCTTTTTCTCTTTCAGTTCAACAGGTCTTTTTCCCTCTTTCCGTTTATCATCTTGCTTGTGTCTATCAACATCCTCGGGTGGATCACATGACAGTGTCTCCTCCTTGTGAAAGTGTGAGTGTCCATCTTTCCTGCCCAATGAATGTTTCACCACTTCACTGGAAAGTTTGATTTTTTTGTTATCTATTTCATCATTATCACTTTCACAATCTTTGCCGTCATCTTCTTCAAAATCATCATAAAGCCACTCATTAGGATCACTGGCTTCTTCATCCATTGCTGTATCTAACTGAAATCAACCAGAACAAAATTAGCATGGCTCATGTAATCAATATATAAAAATATGTAAACCTAAGTTAAACATCAATAGTCGTCTGTTGTTCTCGTAAATATTTCGGAAAGAGTCGTCAGTATTCCAAACGACACGTCAATGATTCATCAATAGTGTGCTGATATCGTTAATAGTTCCACACCAATCAGCACCTCATGTACTTCACAATCGCTGGAAAGCATGCCGGGTTATACCGACAGCGAGAGGACTTTTCGGCGAGATAAAAGTAAACCAAAGATTTGTTTCCAAAGACGACATGTTTTATTAAATGTAGAATTGATGAATTAATGTTTGCAACTTTTCCACTAACGCAATGAATCACAACTATGGAGCTCATCTCAGACAAATTATGGCTTACAATTTGCATACTGCAAATATAAACGAAACATGACACAACAGTTAGTTACACCTGTAAGGAGAAAAGTTTATTAACACACATCACAAGGATCTTTGGTCAATAAGTTTTATATTTGCAATTCGTGACAATTTTAAATAAAACTAAAATTTCTTAGGTATTAGGAAAATTATGTTTATTAATCAATGCAACACAATGAACAACGTTCCCTGTATTCTAAAACATCGTTAGTAATGTATATGTGCCAAAGTCGATTCCATTTTCTGTGTAATCACTGTACTAAACTGAAGTAGCATTAGAATTAAACAGTCGGTACTTGTCGATATTATGACACATTGATAAAGTTTTGTTTTTGCAACTCCAACAACTCGCGGAGAGTGTATTTAATATTTCATTACGCCAATGTCTGTAATATCCTAATCGATATTACACTTGTGCTTATGAAGTCTTTATATCATGGCTGCTTGTATTATATGCATTGCGGTGAAACCTGCGAGCATCGGCTGGAACTAGCCAACCATGGGCGGTACCAGTACACCGGGACTAAATATCAGGGATATTATCATTCACTTCATAATTCTTCGATTTTAAACTTGATATCATAATCTCTTAGTAAGTGAAAAGAGGTTACATGAAACTTTAGACAACTCGCCCATGACTTACCTATTCATCGTTTATACCAAATATTTATTTTATTTTTTTGTAATAAACAATCAGTCGCATAGAGCCTTATGACGGATCCCTGAGGTTGTCTCTGTCGTGAAGACAATTAAATTTGGTCCATATCTTTGCCTTTTATATGTCGTCATTTGGGAAAATATGGTGCGCTTGTTGCAAAGTCCACGTGCCAGTTATTCAGGAAAAAAAACTTAACCCGGGTTAGAATGTAGGTTGAAGAAGAATAAACGCAAACTCTTCAGTAGTTACACGAAGGGCTGTTTGACCTAACGGCCTCAGAAACATTCCTTCGTGTAACAATTGCATGGGTCGATGTTTTACATAACATATCGATAATAATAAGAGTATTCCCTTTTCTTCATCGTTAGACTATACGATTGCATGTTACCTAAACAAGAGCCCAAATATCCTATGGCCTGAGTTAAGTGAAACCCGTCTTTCTTAAGATAACTCCTTATGTTTGAAATGACTAAATTATGATTCTAATTATAATATGTAATCGAAAAACGGCCATATTAATTGTATGAAGTCGCAATTCTGCATCTCGCTTACACGTATATTAGTTAAATCACCTAGGAAACTCAATGAGCCTATTTTTGTAGTTGGGTCTGCAGTAGAAGTTTTCAAAATTTTGTTTGAGTCATAGTTTCGCGCAATTGTCCGGTTTTCGATCGCATATATAGGCTTGAACCTGTTTATTGTCTCTATTATGAACTAATAAACATAAATAAAACAAAATTACCATTACTTCTTGATTAAAAAACCCCAACATTCTTAAAATTTGACATATTTGACCCCAGAAATTAAGAAACTCTGTGCCCCTTAAAGTGTGAATTCAAACAAGGACACGCCCCCATCAACACAAACCATTACCTCCATACACACATAACCTGTTCTATCAATCTAAATAACTTCAATTCAACACTTTTTAGAATATCATGTCATACTGTTTATCGACTTTGATAACTCAATGCAGAACGGTCGATCTAAATGTATTGTTAGATATGCAATTGACGTGACTTCCTTGTTTGGTCTTTAAGCTCTTACAGCATTGATGTTAGATTTTTTCCCAGATCAATTTTATCATTTCAGTCTACAATTGAGGATACATTAGTCCTAACTATACGTATTATTACCTGCATTATACCTTAGTGTAATAACGTTTTGACTTACCGTTGATACTTTTAAGATTTGAGGCAAAATATTGTTCCTTTTTCGTGTATCTGTTTCGCTTTGCAACGGAAAAACCACAGGTATACAAATATGAAAGCTGCGTTCGTTAGGGCCGATCCTATGGCTTGTTCGCGGCGACCAAGAACAGGGAATACAATGGAGACGTATCTGCGCGGAATAGATGATTCATAAACGCAACACAAGTCACAAAACAGAGTGACGTCCCTTTAGATTATTTCATTGCGTAATGGATTGTAGAAACAGGACTGATCTTATTCAAGTTTGTGCTTCGTCTATAAGTAATCTGTAGGAAATACACAACTCGTTGTTTATATTTGTTTCCTTTTCATAAAGCATCGTAAACAAAGTTCAAAATTCGTATTCAAACAAATTGCAATATCATTTATTCACTTTAGCTTTCCTTATCACATCGACTTATCATATAATGTGTAATAAAATACAATTCAAATAAGTTTATTACAATTATATATCATAATAAGACAGAAGACAGCTTGTCCGGCAAACAATTAAAGAGAAACAGAGTATGTTGTTCAAGTCATATAATTCAAACTTCATAAATATTTTCATTCATATTTCAGAGAGAAGTATAGTGGCCGTTTCTGAAATTGACAACGTAATACTCATCGTTTAAAAATTGTGACAATCAATGGATAAGTTTGTGATATATGATCGAAACCCGCACAATGGCGTCCACCAATGAGTCAACCATAATTTTGGAAACTTACATACATCAAACACAAAGATTCAAGTAAATATATAAAAAGTTTTGTCATCTTAAAGATAAAGATGCAATTATATCGAGGCGATTTGAACTCGGCTCAAGACATATGGTATTCTGCCTCTTATTATGGTCACATAACGAATAATGAAACATACTTTGTGTCACTTTAATGGTATTGGATAGAACAATCATCTAGCACTGTAGAAACGAACACAACACTCTACTGACGTTTCAATCTTTTTGGATATATAACTGATTTTAAAACAGCTTGGTATTTTACTTTCGAAATTCTATTATGGCAAATGAAAATAAATGTTTGTTACTGTAGTGTCGTCAGTATTAATCTTTCAATAGAGATGATGTACTTGAGTAGACAATACTTAAGTGTATAATGAATTTATGATATCATTCCCAGAGCACCGCATATCCGATGATAAAATAGGGGTTGCTAAGTAAAGTACTTTGTGTATATTTGTAGCTAACTAAACCTGACCTTTGATGCTGAAGGTTGTTTTGGGTTGTTCTGTCGGTTTCCTGAGCACATCATACGTGTAACGTGCTTGATAAAACAGCAGTTTAGGGGTTACTGAAGACGCAAGGTTTTTTGGGTATGTTGTTTGATTTGTTTTTAGTTTTGTCTCTGCTAGTTATGATTAATTTGTTATCATTCTATTCTCTTTGATTTATATTTTATTATCTTTATCATTGCATTACTTATAGAGGGATAACTGACTAAATTATGACATTGAAAACGTGCTTCTATGACTTAAAATGTATGGCTATTTCCATATAACTAAAACCTTCCAAAAAAAAGTTTATTGACACTTGCAATATCTGTTTGTACCATGTAATAATTAAACAAAATCTAAATTGAATTGATTTTACTATGTTTATTGTGTTTTAAGAGTTTCCAACGAGTGTTTATTCGCACAGTCTACAGTTGGGTCATACACTGGCCGAGCCCAGCGTTGCGCAATTTATATAGAACAGCAAGTTTTTCCTATGTACGAATAACAGCAAGGTAAGAAACATTTCTCTTGACTCAATTCGAAATAATCAAATGTGTAAATCTTCCCTCACATTATTGTCCTAACAAATCCAAGTAGACATCCAATTCCAGACAGGGAGATGTGTTTTAGGTTTTAAACCTTATGTCTGTTAATTATTCACGAAGAATATATTCAATTCACCATTTTAGCTTTCAACACTGGCACTTAATCGTTCTTTCTGTTAATTAGCTTGCAAATTTCCTGTATTGGGAGTGTATAAGTGAAACCGAGTCGAGTGTGCAGTCGTTGAACAAAACACAGGCGGAGGTTGTTGTTCGCTATATGACCAGCAATAGTTTATTACACACTATGAATCTAATAGACAAACCCTCAAACAATAATAACACTATTTTAAAGATACATATCACAATCGGTTAGGCGCCAAATAATGTATATAATTATCAAATAGATAACTATGCATTTACATTTTATCATTATTCACATTAGATGAATATCATGAAATACATTACACATAATTGGAATACATCTATTCCATATGCATAAACACATATATACAATAAAAGATATTATGAAAGATGACATTAAAGGAAAACCCAACAAGTGTGTGGATTTGGGTTTCTACACCAGATGGCATCATCATCATCATCATCATCATCATCATTAGAACACCTTATGCTATATGTTCGCATAGAACATAGATATATAAACCAATACTAGCCTAACATTCATTATATGATAGCTAAAAAACTGAGCATAATAGCCCTACAATTATAGAACTACAAATCAATGAAAACTTTATTACAACCCGAAACTAACCATGCTAACATGAATCAAAATCATACAGATCCTAATGAATAACACAGATCCATTAACAAACACAAATGCAAAAGACAAAGTCTGTGCACATCCTGAATTCTAAAACTATACCTAAACATATTCGAGAGGCTCTCTTTGGTTGGCTGAATTATGGGCTAAGGCGCGAAATTTTTGCTGGGGTTTACACCCAGGGTAAGAAGAGTAGAGCGTCGGCTAAACGTCTTACCCTGGGACAGGATTCGCAGCAATCTGCTAGCAAGGCCACTGCCGCCTACAGGTGATATATCTCTGGCGTTTTTATTAGAAGTAATCGTAGGACAGTATTTGTATGTAGTTATACGGGTGGGGGAAATATTAGCTTAGAAAACATGTAGGATATATTTATTATAGTAGTTGTCTAGGGAATAAGAGTGAGTTTAAAGGAAGGTTAAGATGACATAGGGAGAGTTTAGGGCAAGTAGTTATGTAGAATATAGTGAGTGCGTGAGTTATTGTTTAACGCCGCTTGGGCAATGTTTCAGCCATTAGCAGCGACTGTAGAATATACGTTTTGTTATATAGGTAGTGGGAAGGGGGGGAAATTAGAGCTAGGAAACAAAAGGTTAGGGAAAGGTTTCTGTGAGCGAGTGTTTTACTTTTGTTGAGTTTATTTATTGCCGATTTCCCCTCGTTTTCTTACAGTATTAAATCATTATTACCCGCGAATAAACAATTAACAAACACTCTAGCGTAATGCCAACTCAGACCTTGAAAGAAATGGACAAAGCTTATTGCCGTCATAACGTGAGTACATCAATCAGCAGAGATCAACACTGTCGTGACATTACAGGGGACTAGCGGGGCGGGTGGACGATTAACAACGAGTACTAAATGCTAAATATAAGATAAAAGACTTGTGAATGGAGCACGATAAATATATTGGGACATATGAAATAGCCATAGGCAAATGAAGATATAGATTATGAGAATGATAAATGGATGTAAAGTACGTAATGTATATAAATCTATTCAAGACATTTGAAATAAAGTATACTTGATGAGAGGCGAAAAAAAGGAGGCACGTCTAAACAGCGTGACACAACCACATTTCAAACATCCAAAACTTCAGGCCCCTCAGAAAGCTGACAAAAACTGTAAAATGTCAATAAACGGTCACACATCAGACTTGGTGACAAGACAAGAACAGGACCACAATGCTCTCTTTGTCGCAAGGAGTCTGATATGCCCGTGCCTATTGTCGTTTACAACGCTGTCGTTAGATGTTGCTAGGGGCAGCAAATGCTATAGATCGGCGCTGGTTTATGCACATATGCACATATGCACATATGCACCGAAAGACCATCTGTACAGTTATCATACTGATCACAAGCCTTATAACTGCCTGAACAAGGCTTCAAAATAACATGTGGAAGTCAAACCATGCGTCGAAGTAGATTAAATAGGAACAACGAAACAGCATTGAGATCGATGTAGTCATAAGACCTTATCTATATTCTTTTGCTAACGCGGTGCTTTTTTCGATGTATTGACACTTAGTTCAACATATTTGGTTCCCATGTTTAACCGTTAACAACTAAATAACTTTGTCTGGGCCCGGTATGTCAAGTACAAATGTACACCAGTCGAGTAGACGGAACCCTACATAGAAGTGACGGACAAATTTTCTTAAAGATTGTGGTGATTATACATTTAAGGATACAATATAATATTTTATCTTTTACTTTTTTATATATATATATAATTAAGCTTGCAAACAACAACTGATATATTTTAGAATTTCGAGTTGAGTGGTAAATTTTAAAAACTACTTAGATAATAAGCTTATTACCGTAGGGCTATCATATAATATTGATTGTATTTCACTCCTAAGTGTATTCTTCCATTATATTCAGTTGTTAAAGTTAGCGTGCAGATAATCAGTGTAATGAAGAATAATGTAGGTATATAAATATCTTATCTTGCACCTGTAGTTAAAGCACTGCGCAACGCATAACCATGACTTACCTATTCATCGTTTATACCAAATATTTATCGATTTTTTTGTAATACACAATCAGTCGCAGAGAGCCTTATGACGGATCCCTCAGGTTGTCTCTGTCGTGAAGACAATTAAATTTGGTCCACATCTTTGCTTTTTTTATGTCGTCATTTGGGAAAATATCCTCATTATTTAATGGTGCGCTTGTTGCAAAGTCCACTTGCCAGTTATTCAGGAAAAAAACCTTAAACCGGGTTAGAATGTAGGTTGAAGTAGAATAAACGCAAACTCTTCATTAGTTACACGAAGGGCTGTTGATCGACCTAACGGCCTCAGAAACATTCCTTCGTGTAACAATTGCATGGTTTTCGGAGTCGATGTTTTACATAACATGTCGATAATAATAAGAATATTCCCTTTTCTCCAACAGGCTATAGGATTGTATGTTACCAAAACAAGAGCTCAAATATCCTATGGCCTGAGTTAAGTGAAACCCGTCTTTCTTAAGATGACTCCTTATGTTTGAAATGACTAAATTATAATCCAATTTAAAATATGTAATCGAAAAACGGCCATATTAATTGTATGAAGTCGCAACTCTGCATCTCGCTTACACGTATATTAGTTAAATCACCTAGGAAACTCAATGAGCCTATTTTTGTAGTTGGGTCTGCTGTAGAAGTTTTCAAAAGTCATGGTTTCGCGCAATTGTCCGGTTTTCGATCGCATATATAGACTTGAACCTGTTTATTGTCTCTATTATGAACTAATAAACATAAATAAAACAAAATTACCATTACTTCTTGCTTAAAAAACCCCACCATTCTTAAAGTTTGACATATTTGACCCCAGCAATTAAGAAACTCTGTGCCCCTTAAAGTGTGAATTCAAACAAGGACACGCCCCCATCAACACAAACCATTACCTCCATACACACACACCCTGTTCTATTAATCTAAATAACTTCAATTCAACACTTTTTAGAATGTCATGTCATACTGTTTATCGACTTTGATAACTCAATGCAGAACGGTCGATCTAAATGTATTGTTAGATATGCAATTGACGTGACTTCCTTGTTTGATCTTTAAGCTCTTACGGCATTGATGTTAGATTTTTTCCCAGACCAATTTTATCATTTCAGTCTACAATTGAGGATACATTAGTCTTAACTATACGTATTATTACTTGCATTATACCTTAGTGTAATAACGTTTTGACTTACCGTTGATACTTTTAAGATTTGAGGCAAAATATTGTTCCTTTTTCGTGTATCTGTTTCGCTTTGCAACGGAAAAACCACAGGTATACAAATATGAAAGCTGCGTTCGTTAGGGCCGATCCTATGGCTTGTTCGCGGCGACCAAGAACAGGGAATACAATGGAGACGTATCTGCGCGGAATAAATGATTCATAAACGCAACACAAGTCACAAAACAGAGTGACGTCCCTTTAGATTATTTCATTGCGTAATGGATTGTAGACCAAGAACAGTGACTACAATGGAGAAGTCACAAAACAGAGTGACGTCCCTTTAGATTATTTCATCATAGAGTTTGTAGACGATTGTAGAGACAGGACTGATCTTAATCAAGTTTGTGCTTCGTCTATAAGTAATCTGTAGGAAATACATAACTCTTTGTTTATATTTGTTTCCTTTTCATAAAGCATCGTAAATAAAGTTCAAAATTACAAATTGCAATATCATTTATTCACTTTAGCTTTCCTTATCACATCGACTTATCATATAATGTGTAATAAAATACAATTCAATTAAGTTTATTACAATTATATATCATAATGACAGAAGACAGCTTATCCTGCAAACAATTAAAGAGAAACAGAGTATGTTGTTCAAGTAATATAATTCAAACTTCATAAATATTTTCATTCATATTTCAGAGAGAAGTATAGTGGCCGTTTCTGAAAATTGACAACGTAATACTCATCGTTTAAAAATTGTGACAATCAATGGATAAGTTTGTGATATATGATCGAAACTCGCACAATGGCGTCCACCAATGAGTCAACCATAATTTTGGAAACTTACATACATCAAACACAAAGATTCAAGTAAATATATAAAAAGTTTTGTCATCTTAAAGATAAAGATGCAATTATATCGAGGAAATTTGAACTCGGCTCAAGACATATGGTATTTTGCCTCTTATTATGGTCACATAACGAATAATGAAACATACTTTGTGTCACTTTAATGGTATTGGATAGAACAATCATCTAGCACTGTAAAAACGAACACAACACTCTATTGACGTTTCAATCTTTTTGGATATATAACTGATTTTAAAACAGCTTGGTATTTTACTTTCGAAATTCTATTATGGCAAATGAAAATAAATGTTTATTACTGTAGTGTTGTCAGTATTAATCTTTCAATAGAGATGATGTACTTGAGTAGACAATACTTAAGTGTATAATGAATTTATGATATCATTCCCAGAGCACCGCATATCCGATGATAAAATAGGGGTTGCCAAGTACAGTACTTTGTGTATATTTGTAGCTAACTAAACCTGACCTTTGATGCTGAAGGTTGTTTTAGGTTGTTCTGTCGGTTTCCTCAGCACATCATACGTGTAACGTGCTTGATAAAACAGCAGTTTAGGGGTTACTGAAGACGCAAGGTTTTTTGGGTTTGTTGTTTGATTTGTTTTTAGTTTTGTCTCTGCTAGTTAGGATTAATTTGTTATCATTCTATTCTCTTTGATTTATATTTTATTATCTTTATCATTGCATTACTTATAGAGGGATAGCTGACTAAATTATGACATTGAAAACGTGCTTCTATGACTTAAAATGTATGGCTATTTCCATATAACTAAAACCTTCAAAATAAAAAAGTTTATTGACACTTGCAGTATTTGTTTGTACCATGTAATAATTAAACAAAACCTAAATTGAATTGATTTTACTCTGTTTAATGTGTTTTTAGATTTACTATAGAGTGTTTATTCGCACAGTCCCAACATTAGCCATCATTAGCAAATGATATGAATAGCCAGTGTCCCTGTGTGCGATTAAGGGCAAGGTAAGAAAAAGTTCTCTGGACTAAATTCGAAATATTTTTTTGTGTCCAAATCTTTCCTCACATTATTGTCCCAAAAAATCCATTTAGACATTTAATTCCAGACAGGGGTATGGGTATTAGAGTTCAAACCTTATGTCTGTTTGTTATTCAATTCAACTCACAATTTAAGCTTTCAAGACTGCCACTTAATCATTTTCTCGGTTAATTACCCTTGCAAATTTCCGGTATACGGAGTGTATAAGTAAGACATCCAGGTACCCTGGGTATGTTACACTTCGTCAACTGGTCAGGTCATCTGCATGTAATTGATATCATAGTTGATGGGCATCACTACAAAGGAAACAAAATCACAGCTTACAAAGTGTCACGGTGAAAAACTAAACTCCCTGAACTCCCTGAAGATGAACCTGAACCGAGGCTACATTTCCTTCCAGCGTGACCTCGTGCTCTTCCTTCTCCAGGTGTACACTAAGAACCCTGATGGTCAGTCAGTCACCTCACTACTTCTTGTTAGATCTCCCACAAATGGTCATGGTTATAGTGTAGCCATAGACAATTAGTGATCACCCTCTTGTTGCATGCACACAAATGGTCAAGCTTATACTACAAAGACAGTCAGTCACCTCATTCTTGTTGCATCCACACAAATGGTCAAGCTTAAATTGTAGTCATAGACGGTCAGTGATCACACTCTTTTTGCATCCACACAAATGGTCAGGCTTGTACTACATTGACGGTCAGTCACCTCAATCTTTTTGCATTCACACAAATGGTCAAGCTTATATTGAAGCCATAGACAGTCATTGATGATACTCTTGTTGCATTCACACAAATGGTCAAGCTTATATTGAGGTGGTCAGTGATGACACTCTTGTTGCATGCACACAAATGGTCAAGCTTATGCTACATAGACGGTCAGTTCTCATTCATGTTGTACATCCCACAAATGGTCAAGAGTATGATCATTCCTCACTCTTACTTTGCGGCATTCTCCATCGATAGCTAATTTAAGTCTAAGCTAACCACCAACTTAAGTAATTTCGATTCAATGCCCTTTTTGCAAAATTTGCAACTTTCATAACATTTTGAAAAGGACTCTAAAGTTCATTTTAAGTAGCTTAAAGAGTTTGACAAAAAAAATTTGGGAAGCCTCATGGTCAATGCTTCTCTTATTTTTTGTCTAGTAGGGCCATAATTTTAGTTTCTTAAAGGGGAACTGCAACCCTAGCCTTTCAGACCTAATTGACCAGCAGTTACGTAATTACCATAGCCGGGAAAGAGGTCACGTGACACGGACTTGGCGCTGGCCAAGCGAGGTACGATCATTGTGTCAGGGGAATCCCCTTTATGACATGCGATCGTTGATTGGCTGATTCATTTTTGTTCTTCTGTTTATAAACAACGTCCCTATCATCAAGGTAACCATTTTAGTTAAACTATATACATGTTAACATTACACATTGTTTCTTAGCTTTTGAAGTCTCCCATTTTATTGTGTTTGTTTCAGCCTAATGTATTATGTAAAAGAGCGGAAACTTTTTAACCAGTGACCAGTATATCCTTCCTATATTCATTTTTTTATAACCATCAGTGATATTGTCAAATTATGGAAAACGTGTCTTAAATTTCTGAAAAATTATTGTATCATTGTCAATTGTCAACTTGGTGTTCAATTACACTTGTAAATGGTTGGATAATTATATGAGAATTGTATCAATATTAAACGTGCATTGATTTTTACAGTTGTTTAATCAAGGTTCAATTTACTGCCAAATTTTTTAAAAAACCCTCAAACTCCTATATCTGTCATAGATAAGAAATTTCAAATAGTAAGTGAAATTTCTTTTATCATAGGAATAGTGACGAAAATCCCAAATCTTTCCACACAAGTCAGAACCTAACTTTAAAAAATATCGAAAGAAATATTGCGAAGTTGGTAGTGTCCAAGCTTAAAAGTAAAATGTAAGCAATGTAAAATGTATAATATTTCAATTTAAAATGATTTATAATGTTTATCTCGTATCTCATATGGCAGTTCAGTTGTAGAACGATTTGTTTACAACGACATTCTCACACACGTATCCGGTTGGGTAATTCGCGCGTAAGGGTAACCGCGAGTAGGTAAGCTGCGCAGAAAAAACACCGCTGAGTAGAGAGCGCGCGCTGATTGAGATTTACGACTCTCGCGGGGCCTCGCTAATAAAACACTGGAAGTTAAAAATTAGAGTTGCAGTCCACCTTTAAATGGGAGATATTTAGAAAATTGTGAAATGAAGTAGAAATCAGGTCAATGTGTCGTTCTTTATTGCAAAAGTTTTATGTTCATATTAGTTGCTTGATAACCATGTGAACATCTTTACCAGAGCATGAAAATTTTTTTTGAATAAAGAAGTTGTAAATCAATAATCCCATTTACAAGATTTAAAGACATCCACTTAACTTACTGTTTGCTAGTCTAGTATAATTCACAGATTAATACTAAGTGTTTATTTATGTAGACTTGATGTCCCAGCAAGAACACCTGTAAGAAGTCAGAATGCCAGGCTTGTCTCTGAGCTGTATCACTTCATGTAGTCCTCTTCCCTTTCAGCTCCTCTTGAGGACCGCATTAAGGAGGTGCCTGGAGCCTTCCACAACGTCGACACCTACATCATCATCCTCATCATCATCGCCGCGGTCATCGTCCTTGTCCTCATCACGCTGGTAGCAGTGGCAGTCTTCTGTGTGAGGAACAAGTCATCACGGCGAAGGAGGGGAGGTAACTCTCCAGTCTCGGCCCTTGCCAATGCTCAAACCACTCACCCTCTTCAGGCTCCAGGTAGGGCGGTTTTGACTTCTTGAATAAAGATTTCTTTTTGATATTTAACTTTAGGCTATAGTGATTCAGCTTTTTCCAACTATGAGCAGATACACCACATCATGTTTTCATTGCCAGTCAGTCAGCTAAGTCAATCTCAACAGAAGATAAATATGAACCACTCTAGATATGTGTCAATGACAAGTTTATCTGTTTATTAAAGTGACACTCTGTATTTTGTTACTGACACCATGTAAGAAACGTTATCAGTAATGTTATTTCAAAGGAAAAAAAAGGAAATTTTGTTGGGTACCATGAATATGAGTAATTAGTGTGTCAAGACATAGACTTTTTGTTTTGAATAATGAAGTATCCAAAGCATGTTATATAACAACAAAGCTTCCTCTTCACCTGTTGGTACTGATTATGTCATTCTTTGTGAAATAACTTTTGTTCTGTTCTGTTGAGTAATGATTATGACACACTCTATTTCCTGCAGTCCCGAGACAGGAGGTGAAGTCAGCGCGAGTGGGAACCCAGGAGTACTATCCCCTCCGCCCCATCCCCCAACGCCACTACCTCGGGCAGCGCTTCGCCCCCTTTAGCTACCAGGCCTACACAGACCAGCGGTGGCCCACAGACGAGGAGGGATACCCAAGTTCAGGTGTATCACAAAGTGTAACGGGTACCCAGTCGACCCCGGTGTCCTCCTACTACCAAGCCTGCTCCCTCCATGAGCACCCTCAGGCTTGTCACTGCTATAGCTACCCTGCCGAGAGTCTTCAGGGGGACACATACCCCACTGATGGCTACGCCAGTGAGAGATACTCGGGAGAGACTTACGAGCGGTATTCAGGGGAAGGGTACCACAGTGACAGCTACCTCACTGAGAGGTACCCCACAAACACTTACTCCTTGGAGAGGTACCCTGCCCAGGGGGTGTTGAGGGGGTACACAGGGTACCCTGGTGTCACCCACCCACTAATGCCAGGGATATGCTACGGGTCAAACCTGGGTTATCGTCCTGGGGAGGAAGATGCGGACCAGTCCGATGTCAGTGACAATGAGGATGATGGGAAGGAAGGGAGACAACTCAGTCAGAAGAAGCCTGAAGGGGGGTTAGAGAGTGGAGGGAGAGAGGAAGCTAAAACGTTGGACAACGATGACAACTTTCCTGATTATCAAGAAATTGATGCTCCACAATTTAAACATGTTACATTTATGTGAAAGGTTTTTGAATTTCTCTCTTTATAAAAGTAATCTTGTACAGAAAGCATGCAGATAGATGTTTAGAATCCATTTATTAATTAAAGTGCTAATTGAGAATGAAACACCTCACTTTCTGTCCAAAGAGTTACATTTATCATGCCAAAATTAAGTTGCAGTCCAAATGAATATTATTTTAGCTGATCACAATTTTTTTTTAAAGTTTAGAAAACATTTTTCCTCCAAATGATAAGAGAAATATTTTTTCTTCCAAATGATATAAGAAACAATATGGTAAGACAGGGTCATAAATACTCTCTAGGTTATAAGCTAATAACAACCTATTCATATTTCTGTTCTGATTTGAATTTTTTGGTGATAAAAGCTGAAACGACTTTGCGCTAGTTTTCTAAAACATTTATCACTAAAATTGGAAAGTCCATTGATATGGTATTTTCAGCCATGTAATCGGATATTAACCAGGTTTCAGCTAGTGGTCGTGCTAGGTTATACTAACACTATTAATATTGTCAAATTTGAATATATGTCCTTATTAAAATTACTTTCATCACACAGTCATTTTATGTGTGTTTTTCTTCCATATATAAAAAGTTATATTATTTGAGGATAATCTGTGAATTGTAGCTTGTAGTTGTGTCCATGTGTAAATATCCCCTATACCTACCTGTGTTAGCTATTGGGTCTTATGAGAAATATCAAACTATTTTTGTCCGTTTATTGTTATTGGTGCGTGCTATTTGTTATTTTGTTGCATTGTGAAGTGTTGCTTGTTGATTGATGAGAATTTTTATTCAATATAATATAGCAGATATATGTCTGATTTGGAAGGTTAATAGGAAATCCAATGTATATCTTCTCAGGTAATGGTACCTGAACGTTTGTTTATGGTGATGCCTACTGCTGCCAAATGATATATTAGCAGATATATTTATAACATAGAAACTAGGAGTGAATAGGATATTCAGTTGACTTATCTCAGGTATAAATTATTGGATGATTCATTTTAACTGCTGCCAAATCTGTAAATGCTGAAATTTATTAGACTTAAACAAGCAAACCTTGCTCATTGGTTATTGGCGGTCGTCGCTGGCTAAGTTAAGCCTTGCCACGATGTGCAACAATCCTTGGATGGAGTGCAACAATCCATGGACGGGGTGCAACAATCCATGGACGGGTTGCAACAATCCATGGATTGGGTGCAACAATCCATAGACGGAGTGCAACAATCCATGGCCGGAGTGCAACAATCCTTGGATGAGGTACAACGCTCCATGGACGGAGTGCAACAATCCTTGGACGGAGTGCAACAATCCTTGGACGGAGTGCAACAATCCTTGGACGGAGTGCAACCATCCTTGGATGGAGTGCAACAATCCTTGGACGGAGTGCAACAATCCTTGGATGGAGTGCAACAATCCTTGGACGGAGTGCAACAATCCTTGGATGAGGTGCAACACAACCATTAGCAATTAGAAGCGAGCAGAAGAAAACTCTTTAAACATGGTAGCAATTACACTATTATGAGATATGGTTTAGTGAAGACAATAGATCAGCACAAGAACAAAGTGCTGTTTATTTTTTCAGCTCTGAGCAGTGTTCAACAGGAAATCCGATGAACCTATGCAATCTCATTCAAATAAGATCTATGTTCTCTTACATTTCATTTTTCTTCATGAAAAACTTTGGAATGGCTATTTTAGGTTAATGTTTGATAGATGTAATAAGCCAAATAGAGTTGCTTTGCCTTGCAAGATGAAGTGGTCTATAAAATCAAGATACTAATTGGCTCACTACAAGATCGACAGTTCACTTTGAAATCTCAAAATCGTTGAAACTGCTCATCGCAATTTTGTCGGTTGCTGACCTGATGCATTTCCAGGTCAAAGGTCACCCGAAGACAGGTTCAAGTTGAGAACTGAAAGAGTGACCAAGCAGGATCTATTGAAAAAGAGAATGTCAGAGCTCTTTGAATGAGATTTGAAGCTTGTATGCTTATCATTGCCACATTCAAGCTTTTTATCGGAATATACAACACCTGTTACCTCTGTTAACTGCTTGAGATGGGTGTAAGTAAATCATTATTATTCCATAAAACCATGTTAAGAGGGTTTTATTTTGAAGGTAAATATAGTGTCGCATTGTTTAGGCAGTCTAAATGTTTGATATATTTCAATTACATATACTTGTTATAGAACATTTGAGATTTTATGAGTATGAATAAATATTATAGTATAATTTATATGCTAACTAGAATAAAGACATAAGCTTCAATGCAAAATTGATATAAACTGTTCTTATAATCATGTTGAAAATAAAATCTTTTAATAATAGTTAAATAATGTTAACTATAAATGTTGGATATTGGAGAAAGAATGTGTGTAATGCACAGGCACAGGACCCTTGATATACATATGTGTTTATTTTTGTCTATTTAACCTACCGGTATGTAGAATTTATAGAGGCTCTCTTTCAGTTGATCGAGTCAAATATCGCAAACTATCATGGTGTCATTTTAATGAGAAGTACAATCGAATGAGACAATTTAGTACAGTGATAGTATGAAGGCGGAAGATGGCAGTTTTGATAAAAATAAAACGGACAATGACATGCATCAATTGGTCAAACTTTGGAATTTGGAATGTTACGAGTTTTTAGGTTATGTAAGAGTTTTCATGTAATTTGGACATTTCATTTTGGCTTCCTTGCAGAAAAAAGGCCATTTTTCAATTTTCATTGAAATTTGAAGTTACAATTTATCTATCCTTAGGAAAAGAAATATGAAATGATCTAATCAATATAACTATATATGGTGTTTAGATCCCCATCAAAGCTAAACAATATGTTCTAAAAAGAAGGAGTGTCTCTTTAAAACAAGTCCCCAACTCTGATTCTCACAGGAACTCAGAAAAGCTTTAACTGGTTGCTTGGCTCAATTTGTAATATTTGTAGACAGATACTTTCTTATATATCTAGGTATCTCAGAGGATCCAAACTTGTGTACTTTGGCTGGCCTTTGGTTTATGTAGATAGATAAACATTTATGTATGTTACGGGTTGGTGCCCATGGTAAGATGTTATTAAATGTTGTGGAGGTGTAGTTACGTATCGTACTGGCTACCAAAGACTGTTACTTGTATCATAGCTTTACTGCTCTGTGATATCTAACATGTGACCTTATATGTATATATAAATATATACTTGTATGTGAACTATAAACCGGTAATGTCAAGTCAGCTAGATCTAGTCAACCATCTATTTGTTCAGTGACATTCAGATGACAGTCTGACGCCCTCTGATGACGTAGTTTGATGACATGATCTGATGACGTCTGATAATGTAGTCTCGTGGCATAGTCTCATGACATCTGATGCTATGATTTGATGACGTCAGATGATATCATTTAGTGGCCTAGTCTGATGATAGTCTGTTTAAATAGCCAAGTTCATTATGCTGATGACTATTTGTGAATTGAAATGTTCAATCAAACTCTCCTATATTTACTTATATGTTAAAAAAATTCAATTGACTGGTGTCTTATCTGAGTAAACTGAAATGTGGTGTAACCTGCACATAAAAAAGGTCACTTTCAGGGCGTGAGCAGTGTTAAACAATTAAGAATTATCAATCAGTTGCTGTTCACAAAACTGTTTTTTTTTAATTATCAAAGCAGTGAAATGGGGTAGGCTGGTCAGAATGGGGATATCCCATTCACCCAGCACCTTTTGTTTTTGGTTTAAAGATAGACTTGAGCGTGATAATCCCCTAGAGCAAAAGGTGCATCGTTAATGACTTGAAAGTTGTGTTAAGCTTTTAACACAAGTAAATAACAATAATCTTTAATGACTTGAAAATTGTGTTAATCTTTTAAAACAATTAAATAACAGATATCTTTAATGACTTGAAAGTTTGTGGATATTTAAGATTTTACAAGTGAATAACCATATTTCATTTTTTCACCTTGTGCAAAATTAACAAGATGTCAACTGGAAACTGCTAAAATGTTTTTGTTTTCAGATGTATACACTTAGTTCACAAGTTCACAAATATAAATGTTATACAACCACTCATCATGAGATTATATACTGCCCTCTACTTGTAGGAATTCTTCATTCCAGCATTTAATTATTGTTCTTGGGGTTTTCATTCTTCTTATGTTTTGTTTCATTATTTTTCTTTTTAATTTGTGTTGTTTTATTACCACTGCTGATTGTTTTTATCTTGAAATTTGTTGGAACATAACCTAATGTAGTTGATAACTGTAACTCAATTTGCATAGCACCTATCTTGCTTCATATGAAGTTTATTGAAAAACACATAACAATCTATCATTGTTCAAGATTGGTCAAATGACAAAGCTTATTATGATGTTTTTCATCAAGTTTGCCTTTATGCATCTTAAATAAACACAAAGTTAAGCTCTTTATGCAAATGTTTTGTTATCATCTCAAATTGTCCACAGTTATTTTTGTCTTGTGTCAATGTGAATTGTCAGTAGAATTTTCATATTATCATCTTCCATCTTTTATACCATTTTTTTCTTCTGTTAGTCTGATGTCCATAGTTAGTTGTATTAATCTTATTTATTAAAGTATTTCTATTGATACAATTCATGCTTATCCAACATAACAGTAATTTTCATCAGGCTTTTGTATTGAAATATGCACAGTATTTTGATTGAATTTACTTTGTAAAAGAAATGTTAATCAAAGATTAAGAGAGCTTTGGTCAAGTGTTAGTTCGATAAAACTAAAGGAAAAATAAAATTGATGAAAATATTATAAGATTAGCTGTTATTTGCATTATTTTCATTACAGAGAATTGGCACCTCAAAGCTCAAAGTGCTAAAATATGTAAAGCACATATATTATTTTTGTCGATATTTAATTATATCTGTATGCAATGTCTACTATTTTGTTGAAATATTAATATAATTTAGTTTTAACTGCATGCTTCCGTCACATTAGTTTCTAGTTTATGTCTTAAACTATGACAATCTATTTTCACAGACATTTTATTGTTTCAATGATTTTATTCCACAAGATATTTTGCATAGATTTTATTTTTAGATTTTTACAATGTTTTACTATGTTTACGTATGGCTTTGGTTTACAAATTGTTCTGTCTCAAATAAATGTTTGGTAAATGTTTCAAATGTGTCAATGTTTTCTCTTTTAGGTACAGGTTCTCTTCTTTGTAAAGTGTTCACAGCAAATGGTATGGCAACAGCTCTGTAGTCAGAAAATAAAAGAGAGTTTGTTGATGTTACTAATCGCAAGTAATATTGGTGGTGTTATTATATTGATGAGCGCAATGGTTAGCATGTTCGATTTCAGATTAACAGGGTCATGGGTTGAATCCGGCCAGGGACTCTGCATCTTTGTAAGGAACTGTTCTACAAGCAGTCAGATTTGAGTGTAATGCTACACTGAATTGGTTCGCTAGTTCCAGCCGATGCTCGCAGGATTAACTACAATGCATAGCCACAATGGTGTTGCTGGCTTTCTCCCTGCACTAATACTAGCAGCTGCGATATCAGTGAAATACACTTGAAAGTGGCCTAAGCCCCAATTCACCTCACCTCATCCCACTCATAACAATACACATGGGAATTATTTAAGCAACGCCTGATCATTTTGTTTTAATTTTCTACTTTTTGTTTTAATATTTGGTGGCTCCCGAGTGGTAGATCTTGAATGGTGTAGATGTCGTTGCCCCGGAATAGAGGAGGTGAATATGCCTTGATTACAGGTTTTGTTACGAATGAATTTGGAATGGGAAAATGTCCCCAGTCAAACCAGCAAAATATAACAAGACAATTGTATATTAATTACAATTTAATCAATCAAATAATAAACAAAGTGTTTAAGGTTACAATATCAAGCTAATACAAGCTATAATACAATATCAAATGAGTCACATTAAATAGCTAACTAAATATATTCACCAGTCCTTATGAAACACACAGTTGATGAACGTAGAAAACAGTCAGTGGGTCTTGATAGGAGATAGATGAATCCGGCTTGTAAAGGTATCCAAAAACAGTGGCACGGCAGATGATCGCAAAGTTGATTGTAAGAAGCAAGATGAGTAAGAGTTCTAATTCCGGGCTATAGAATAGATACCTTCCAGAATGTTCTTTTAAGTTCCACTACAAACTCCAATCAGAAGTATCCAACTCAAGCAATCAAGATCAAAACTTTCGTATATAAGGGGTGGTATTCCTTCCTCAGCAGGCCCTCTGTTAGTGGTTTGAATAACCCTTTACTTTATAGTGAAAATATGTTAAACGAGTAAACGTAAACAATCAATCAATGTGGTGAACGTTCTTACTTGAAACACCAAGCATGACAAGTTTAAACGTTGTAAAACAATACAATTATGATATTTATATCTAAAAATGCGACAAGTTTTAACCTTTCTGATAAAGGAGTTTTAAACTGAAGCGCGCAATTATTTGTTCCGGACTTATTGCTCTTTCTCCGTTTTTACTCCGTTCGATGATATCTAGAGAGCACAGATTTTTCAGAAGCAATTTAAGATAAGATAACCACATTTGCTGTGTGTCTGCTGTGTATTTATGCCCTGATTGAGTTTTAAAATGAAAAGCACGCAATTAGTCTAACGGAGCCACGGCCCTTTTTCTCTCGGTTAAATACATGGGGTCTTCAATGTGGACGGCTTTTAAAAAAACACTGTTGAGATACGACTCGTGGGATAACCAAACGTACTTAGTGATTTCTAGGTACAATTAACTTGAATGAGTTCGAAACCTAGAAGGGAACAATTATTCTGTTTTAGTTATTGCCATTGTTCTGATTTTTTTCATTCATTTATGAAATCAATATGCATATATCTGTTCGTTATTATTATATATTCCATATACGTTAGTGGTCCGTTGCTGCGTTACGAAGTCGATAACATATATCTAGTACACGTATGTGGTCTGTTAATGTGTAACAAAGATGTTCTTACACGTCTTCATAAGAGGACTTATTTACGTATGTGGTCTGTTACCTTGCGACGAAGTCGTTCTAATGTATTTAGTTTACGTAAGTGGTCTGTTACTGTGTGAGAAAGATGTTGTTGCTTGTCTTGATAATAGGACTTACTACGTATTTGGTCTGGTATTGTGTGATGACGATGTTAATTGCTTTGGATATTGGCGATAATTTCAACAGCATGACCAATACTTGTTCAAAGTGCTCACCCTGGCCTTCACTGACATAGACAGCACCTGTCTGCAGAATTAGTTTGTCTTTTTTTACCCCCGAGAAATGAATGGTATGATGGGTAATTTGAAGTTCTAGGAATCAAAATCTGGCTGATTTATGGGTGATAAATCTCTCAAAAGACTAGAAGTAATAAATAGATTATTAGCCGCTTGGAGCAAAATAAATCCAACTTTTATTGGATAAATAACTGTTATAAAGACATTAGCCCTTTCAAAATTAGCAGTTTTTTTCAGCTTTTTGCCCAGTCTTCTAATGGACTTTATTAAATCCTTTGAACAAATATTTTTCAAATTTATCTGGAATGATAACAAGATAAGATAAAGAGAAGCACAATTATGAGATTAAAGACCGAAGGGGGACTTGGAATGGTTGATATAAAAGTTTTTATTGAAGCCCTTAAGTTATCTACTCTTCGACTCAACTGTAAAAACCTATATCGGATAACAACCCTTGCAACATAGCTTATGAGGACATTCTAAAGATATGTTGCGAATATCTACAAAATATTAAGAATTTGAAATCCTTTCTGGAAAGATGTTATGAAAGCATGAACAACTATTGTAAATAATTTAAGGTTGAAATGCTAAATATTGATGATATTGTGGCAGAACCATTATGATTGAATCATGATTTTGAAAATCTTACTATTTCACAGGACAGTGGATATACAAAGGCCTATTGACAGTAAAAGTTTCATGTGATGTATATAGAGTTATGACTTTCGAAGAGATAAAGACGGAATATAACATTAAAGTGACAAATTAGATTATAATTATTTATTTCACAACTTACCAGATTTATAGAAAAATGTGCGAATCCAAAGATTTTTTTCCTTTTTATTTCCCCAACTTGTTTACAATTTGTTGACATCCACTGTATTATGCGTTACATTTGAAGCAGTTATATTACAATTCCACATTAATGAATACATGAACATATGTTAAAGAGGTTGTGTAAAGTTGACCAGAATGTATAGAAATTGGCATAGTTGCAGTTTGAGAATGCTATTGTCCTTGTACTTTGATAATATTTAATGATTTCGTGTTGAAGAGCTTTGAAAGATAGACCTTTTTTAGTTTTACTTGAATTATAGATGTATTGCTTTGTCACCAACGCAACAGCATTTAAAGGGTTGTTGTTTGCTCCTTTAAAACCAAAAAGTATATTTTCTTTTTTGAAGGTTATTTGTCCATCTGCAACTATTCCAAGCTATTCTGCCAGCTTCTTCCATAATTCAATAACTTACATATCAAATGTACAAGATTCTCATTTTCTATTTCACAAAAACAGCATAAAGGGGATTCGCAGTATCCAATTCTGTACAAATAACTCCTTGTTGCCAAAATATTATGTAATATTTTGAATTTTAACCATTTCAAATTGACATTGCCTTTACTTCTATATGACATTAAATTATAATTAGTTTTTTCCTCTAATATAATTCTCTTTGAATGTATTCTCCCATCATCCCAGATTTATAGAAAAATGTGCGAATCAAAAGATGTATGGTTAGGTTTGTTAAAGGCACAAGACTAATTTACGATAAACTGATTGCAAAGAAAGATAAGCTTTAATTCTTTAAAAAGCTGGAATTGACATTTGATGATTGAATTTCACTGGCACAACAATTTTATTGAAGGATGCTTAACTTCTTGATTTTCAATACAGATTTTTGCAAGGAGAGAACTGTTGAGAATAAACCTTGTTGACAATTATCTGTTTTTTGTAATGAGGTTTTTGTCATATTCATGGGACTCTTGTGAAACTATACATTTCTGGAAATAACTTGAATTTGGATTAATAACTTCTTATCACAGAATTTGAAAATATCAAAATTTTTAATTGTTAAGACACATCATGTTGTAATAAATCAAATCATCATATCTGCCAAAAATATTCAAATTAAATTTGATTCCAATAGTTTAATATTACAAAAAGTTTTAGAAGAGATATTCATTGTAGAAAAATTTATTTCCGAAAGAAATGATAAATTGAACAAATTTAACAAAAAGTGGAAATCCCTCATCCCTGCTTTCAGCAATAATTATTTTTCTTAGCAAATGTTTTGCTTCACTGTCCTTATTACAAGATTCATCACAACATCTGTACCACAAAATCTGTACCACATTTGTACCACAAAATCTGTACCCTAATTCACCGTTAGGGTGTGCTGAAGGATCTGTGGCGAACTGATTAGACGTGATGGGTCCTTTGCTACCTGAATTTACGAAAATAAAGGAGTGACGTTTTCCGCTTGGCATCGGGTCAGTATTTCTGTTTACTCGCGCAAAAAAACCCTGTAAACTTGCGACGTTCAATCATGATTAACCGATTTAGGACTCGCATTGATGTCAGTTTTTCGTAACTAGTTCGTCAGATTTTTATGCCAAAAGTTATTAGTTACGTTTAATACACCGATAGTACCTCCATTATATGATAATGTTATACACCCTATCATTTGATATTCGTAAACATGCTTTCATCATGCTGATCAATGGAATTTCTTTCTCATCTCGTGGCTGATTGTGTAGAAAAAGAAAAGCTTGTTAAACATTGTAGCAGTTCGAAGAATAGTTATGTGCTTCTATTAATTTTGTTGACGATGTTGGTTTTTATTGTTTACCTGGTTATAATTGTGGGTGTTAAGTGTAATGGAAACATTTCCAGTGGATACTGTTATGGTTATGGATACTGAAATATTATTGACGTTGGCGAAATATCTACTTGAATATTTATTCCCTGAAAATAAGGGACTGCATTGTGTGACATGTTATTCCTTAAGAAATGGCTACATGAACGACTGACTACGCATTTGACTACTCTAGTAGATAAAACTAAATACGCCTCCACTGAAAAAGAGATAAATGAATATAGTGTGTGTGTTAGAAGTATTGAATTCAGTTTATTTATAAGATATGAGATCATGTTTTCAAACTGGTTTAGTCAGTCGAATGCGCAATCCAAAACAACATATATAAGCATATATATGCTAATTTTCAATGGACTAACATTAAATGAGAAAGTGTATAAAATAAATGTCATGTTTCATTGTGAGAATGGCGACAAACAGAATCACGATGGTAAGACTTTTTTCAAACAACCTCGTTTGTAATCAAATCTTTAAAAATTCTAATTTCATTATGCTCTATTTCTTAAAGGGAGAGATCAAGTAATCGAAGACAAGCATAAAAACATATCGTTAGAGATCGTAATCATGAATAAACCACGGTAAAGTTGTGCGACTAAAATTATAAGAGAACAGATGCTACAAAAGGATGTGTGGGACAGAATTTGACTTGCCTGGGCTATAGCAACTAAAGTAACATATTTTTTTAACTTATCAATGATAAATAACATTTGTCACACACAACAAATGCCGATTCACATTGAAACATAAGAGAAAACAAATGGTTCTTGAACAAACACGGCCTGATGTATATAATTATTCAACGACAAGATGTTTAGATTTTAATAATGTGAAGGCAAAGTCCAATGAAGGAGAACAACGCTTTATTGCCACAAATGAAGTAAAAAAAGAAGGAAACATATCTATCTATTATGTACATACATCGAGTATATTATTTTAGATTATAAAATATATGGCAAATAATCATCTTCTAGTGTACAGATTATTAAACAAAAAGAATTATAATGAAGACTCGTATCTTCTGGTGTATAGAGTATCTAACTATAAGAATGAATGATTTAAACTTATCTTCTAGTGTATATATGATCTAACTATCAGAAGGTATGTTATAGACTCATATTCTAGTTGGGACTTTGGCCCTCTACTTATTGATAAGTAGTAAATCTATAGCGTTTAGTTAAAAGTTCTCCTACGGTTTACAGGTCGATGTCATTTATCAAATGAATTTTCTGATAACAATAATACTGCATTCACTACACAATCATTTGAAATGCTTCTTTAGAAGGTACAAGAGTCCGGCGGATTATGTTGCTCTCAGAGAACTCTTGAATAGATTCTTCACGACTAAAACACGTTTTTGAACATTAGAAAACCTATTTACAACTTGAAAAACAATACCAGTAACTTCATTTGCAAATATCGAGAGTCAATAGACAATGACTGAGCCCAACCGTATCCCGACACTGGTGTTGGACATGTAGATCTCTAATAATACTTATAAAATATTCGTATAAACCTAGACAACCCAAATATTAGATTCATTTTGGCATAATACAAATATAAATCATAAATCGTTTCCAAAACCTTGTAAAAGATCAGAAAGATATAGCTTTACTACTTGAATAAAACACATGCAAAGTTTCTGAAAGATGAAAGAATGGGGTTGCTCTAAATTTATCTATGTACAGAGTACAAACCCAACCTGTTTCCATGGAAACAAACACAAATATGTAATATGAGAATATCAAAATACATTACTTTAGAAGGTAGGTAGTTCACGTGTACAACTTTAGAACGAAATCAACAACCGGTTATTTAGTCCTAGAGCATTAATCAAGTGGCACCTGCAATATGTTCTTTTCCCCATATTTGTTCTTCATGTTAACCTCTGCACCAACATTTATCAAATTTAAACCAAATCATTAATAAACAAACATTCATACACATGTACATACATTTATATTTACACATATGCATACATCTATTCACAGAAGGCGAAAAATACTTGTGTTTTCTTTCATTTGTCAAGAAGTGCAGTAAGGCATTACTCATTATTAAAAATATTCGTCATATACGACGTTTCAACAACACAAAAACCCCAACAGCTATTCTTACTTACGTCTGTGTCATCTCCCATCTTGATTATTGCATGTCTCTCATTGTATGCCAACTAAAACATCTTATCACGAAATTGCGGAAGTCACGAATTATGCAGCCATTCTTATTGAAACTTACGAAGAAATTTCATCACATGATAACTATCCCGACGGTTCTCAACATGCTAAAGTTGAGGACAGAATCAAGTTCAAAGTGTTACTCTCTGATGAAATTTGCAGGGACATGCAACAGAAAGGGTGGTCTTTTAACGTACTTTTAATGTCCAAGGCACATCGGCACCTTTTTACGTCCTGTGGTGCTTCCCTACCAGGCATTTCTTACGTCTAAGGTTGGACATTGCAATTAAATACTGAATTACAACAGATTGTATGTCCCCCAAATTCTCATTTGTGTATTTACCTCTTCAATCTCTTGACCAGACACTAAAGCAGTTACTCCATATTCAATGAAGAAGGCGTTCCTCATTATTCATTATCATGTTCATAATTCATACGCTCATCATAATTTCAGTTCCAAACTCTTAACCATAGCATAATCACCATTTTCGCGTGCATAACATTTCGGAGTTCTTCTATATAAACAAATCCACATCTGCACCTCCCTGGATCAAATACTCAACCATAGCAGCATCTCCATGTTCACATGCATAATGTAAAGGGGTTTTGTCACCCTTGTCCTTAACATTCACCTCTGCACCTCTCTGTGCTAAACTCTCGACCATAGCAGTATCTCCATGTTCACATGCATAATGTAAAGGAGTTTTCTTATCGTAATCCTTAACATTCACCTCTGCACCTCTCTGTGCTAAAATCTCGACCATAGCAGTATCTCCATGCTCACATGCATAATGTAAAGGAGTTTTCTCATCGTAGTCCTTAACATTCACCTCTGCACCTCTCTGTGCTAAACTCTCGACCATAGCAGTATGACCATGTTCACATGCATAATGTAAAGGAGTTATCTCATACTTGTCCTTAACATTCACCTCTGCACCTCTCTTTGACAAAATCTCGACCATAGCAGTATCTCCATGTTCACATGCATAATGTAAAGGAGTTTCGTCATACTTGTCCTTAACATTCACCTCTGCACCTCTCTGTGCTAAACTCTCGACAATAGCAGTATGACCATGTTTACATGCATGATGTAAAGGAGTTTTGTCACCCTTGTCCTTAACATTCACCTCTGCACCTCTCTTTGACAAACTCTCGACCATAGCAGTATCTCCATGTTCACATGCATAATGTAAAGGAGTTATCTCATACTTGTCCTTAACATTCACCTCTGCACCTCTCTTTGACAAAATCTCGACCATAGCAGTATCTCCATGTTCACATGCATAATGTAAAGGAGTTTCGTCATACTTGTCCTTAACATTCACCTCTGCACCTCTCTGTGCTAAACTCTCGACAATAGCAGTATGACCATGTTTACATGCATGATGTAAAGGAGTTTTGTCACCCTTGTCCTTAACATTCACCTCTGCACCTCTCTTTGACAAACTCTCGACCATAGCAGTATCTCCATGTTCACATGCATAATGTAAAGGAGTTTCGTCATACTTGTCCTTAACATTCACCTCTGCACCTCTCTGTGCTAAACTCTCGACAATAGCAGTATGACCATGTTTACATGCATGATGTAAAGGAGTTTTGTCACCCTTGTCCTTAACATTCACCTCTGCACCTCTCTTTGACAAACTCTCGACCATAGCAGTATCTCCACGTAAACATGCATAATGTAAAGGAGTTTTGTCATACTTGTCCTTAACATTCACCTCTGCACCTCTCTTTGACAAACTCTCGACCATAGCAGTATCTCCACGTAAACATGCGTAATGTAAAGGAGTTTTCTTATCGTAGTCCGAAACATTCACCTCTGCACCTCTCTTTGACAAACTCTCGACCATAGCAGTATCTCTAAGTACACATGCATAATGTAAAGGGGTATTCTCATACTTGTCCTTAACATTCACGTCTGCACCTCTCTGTGCTAAACTCTCGACCATAGCAGTATGACTACATAACAATGCGTTATGTAAAGGAGTTTTGTCATCGTAGTCCTTAAGATTCACCTCTGCACCCCTCTTTGACAAACTCTCGACCATAGCAGTATCTCTAAGTACAAATGCGCAATGGAAAGGAATTTTCTCATACTTGTCCTTAACATTCACCTCTGCACCTCTCTGTGCTAAACTCTCGACCATAGCAGTATGACCATGTCCATATGCATAATGTAAAGGAGTTTTCACATACTTGTCCTTAACATTCACCTCTGCACCTCTCTGTACTAAACTCTCGACCATAGCAGTATGACCATGTTCCCATGCATAATGTAAAGGAGTTTTCTCATACTTGTCCTTAACATTCACCTCTGCACCTCTTTGTGTTAAACTCTCGACCATAGCAGTATGACCATGTTCACATGCATAATGTAAAGGAGTTATCTCATACTTGTCCTTAACATTCACCTCTGCACCTCTTTGTGTTAAACTCTCGACCATAGCAGTATGACCATGTTCACATGCATAATGTAAAGGAGTTTTCTCATACTTGTCCATAACATTCACCTCTGCACCTCTCTGTGCCAAACTTTCGACCATAGCAGTATGACCATGTCCACATGCATAATGTAAAGGAGTTTTGTCATCCTTGTCCTTAACATTCACCTCTGCACCTCTCTGTGCTATACTCTCGACCATAGCAGTATGACCATGTTTACATGCATAATGTAAAGGTGTTTTCTCATACTTGTCCTTAACATTCACCTCTACACCTCTCTGTGCTAAACTCTCGACCATAGCAGTATATCCACTTAAACATGCGTAATGTAAAGGAGTTTTCTTATCGTAGTCCGACACATTAACCTCTGCACCTCTCTTTGACAAACTCTCGACCATAGCAGTATCTTCACGTACACATGCATAATGTAAAGGAGTTTTGTCACCCTTGTCCTTAGCATTCACCTCTGCACCTCTCTTTGACAAACTCTCGACCATAGCAGTATCTCCATGTTCACATGCATAATGTAAAGGAGTATTCTCATACTTGTCCTTAACATTCACCTCTGCACCTCTCTGTGCTAAATTCTCGACCATAGCAGTATGACTACATAACAATGCGTTTTGTAAAGGAATTTTGTCATCGTAGTCCTTAAGATTCACCTTTGCACCTCTCTTTGACAAACTCTTAAACATAGCAGTATCTCTAAGTACACATGCGAAATGGAAAGGAGATTTCCCATCATTGTCCTTAACATTCACCTCTGCACCTCTCTGTGCTAAACTCTCGACCATAGCAGTATCTAAATGTTCACATGCATAATGTAAAGGAGTTTTCTCATACTTGTCATTAACATTCACCTCTGCACCTCTCTGTGCTAAACTCTCGACCATAGCAGTATGACCATGTCCACATGCATAATGTAAAGGAGTTTTCTTATCGTTGTCCTTAACATTCACCTCTGCACCTCTCTGTGCTAAACTCTCGACCATAGCAGTATCTCCATGTTCACATGCATAATGTAAAGGAGTTTTCTCATACTTGTCCTTAACATTCACCTCTGCACCTCTCTGTGCCAAACATTCGACTATAGCAGTATGACCATGTCCACATGCATAATGTAAAGGAGTTTTGTCACCCTTGTCCTTAACATTCACTTCTGCACCTCTCTGTACTAAACTCTCGACCATAGCAGTATGACCATGTTCACATGCATAATGTAAAGGAGTTATCTCATATTTGTCCTTAACATTCACCTCTGCACCTCTCTGTGCTAAACTCTCGACCATAGCAGTATGACCATGTCCACATGCATAATGTAAAGGAGTTTTGTCACCCTTGTCCTTAACATTCACCTCTGCACCTCTCTGTGCTAAACTCTCGACCATAGCAGTATGACCATGTTCACATGCATAATGTAAAGGAGTTATCTCATATTTGTCCTTAACATTCACCTCTGCACCTCTCTGTGCTAAACTCTCGACCATAGCAGTATGACCATGTTCACATGCATAATGTAAAGGAGTTTTGTCACCCTTGTCCTTAACATTCACCTCTACACCTCTCTGTGCTAAACTCTCGACCATAGCAGTATGACCATGTTCACATGCATAATGTAAAGGAGTTTTGTCACCCTTGTCCTTAACATTCACCTCTGCACCTCTCTGTGCTAAACTCTCGACCATAGCAGTATGACCATGTTCACATGCATAATGTAAAGGAGTTTTGTCACCCTTGTCCTTAACATTCACCTCTGCACCTCTCTGTGCTAAACTCTCGACCATAGCAGTATCTCCATGTTCACATGCATAATGTAAAGGAGTTTTGTCACCCTTGTCCTTTTTATTCACCTCTGCACCTCTCTGTGCTAAACTCTCGACCATAGCAGTATCTCCATGTTCACATGCATAATGTAAAGGAGTTTTGTCACCCTTGTCCTTATTATTCACCTCTGCACCTCTCTGTGCTAAACTCTCGACCATAGCAGTATCTCCATGTTCACATGCATAATGTAAAGATGTTTTGTCACCCTTGTCCTTATCATTCACCTTTGCACCTCTCTGTGCTAAACTCTCGACCAAAGCAGTATGACCATGTTCACATGCATAATGTAAAGGAGTTTTGTAACCCTTGTCCTTAACATTCACCTCTGCACCTCTCTGTGCTAAACTCTCGACCATAGCAGTATCTCCATGTTCACATGCATAATGTAAAGGAGTTTTCTTATCGTAATCCTTAACATTCACCTCTGCACCTCTCTGTGCTAAAATCTCGACCATAGCAGTATCTCCATGTACACATGCGTAATGTAAAGGAGTTTTCTCATACTTGTCCATAACATTCAGCTCTGCACCTGCCTTGGCCAAACTCTCAACCAAGGCAACATCACCACGTTCACAAGCTTTTTGTATAAGCGTTCCACTAAGATCTGTCAGAACTAAATACCTCAAACCACCAGTGACTCCACCTTCACAAACAGAATGCAAAAGAGTGGTACTTGTACTGTCCTTCACAGCAGTATTACCTAGCCTTGACTGGACACACAAATTCAGCTTAGCAAACAACACTCTGTGATTCAATTGGTTTGCAACCTGAAACAGTTTACATAAAGTGTACATGTCACATGATCCAAGTATAGCCTCAGACACATCTTCAATTCCTCTTTCGGTAACTACAACAAGAGAAGATACTATGCTGTCATCCACATAAGACAATGAAAACCCAGCTTCTATCAAACATTGAACAATGTGGTATCTATTTTGTTTCCATTTTTCTGCACTGTCAGGCTTTGAAAGCATTTTTGCAAGCTCTTTTACAGCAACAAAAAGGGGCTGACCAAGCTGGCTATCTCTATGTGCAAACAGACGACAAAAGTATTCTACACACTCAATATCTCCCTTTCTAATGGCTATATCAAGAACACTTTCACCTGAAGAGTACGTCAGTAAAACATTCTCATCTGCTAAAAGTACAACCTTTTCATAACTTTCTGTAAAGGACTGTGCAGCCATATGAAGAGGAGTATATCCATCATTGTCTGTTGCATGTTTTTCAACCGATTGATTGATCAGATACATAAGTGTGTCTGTTGAACCATATAAAGCAGCTAAATGCATAGGACTCTGACCCCTTTCATCCCTACAGTGTACATTACCACCACACTTGACAAGATATTTTAAAATCTGAATATCACGGCAACCAGCAGCCAATAATACACAGCAATCTGTGAAACAGTTCACTCCCATGTTTTTCAACAATTCCAATATTTCAAGGAACTTTGTTTGTTTTAAAGTAACTGCTATCCATGATGGTTTTATGTTATGGTACATGATAAGCAACCGTCTGCAGAATTCTTCCAATTGCACGAATCTATTATACCTCGCCATAGACAGAACCAGTTGTTTGATACATTCAAAATGTCCAAGTTCTAGACTTAGCGTCGAAAGGTTCAACAAACAGTCAGTATGTTCCTGTGAAATGACACCTGCAGCAAATTCTACTAGGTTTTTATTGATGCTTGGCGCAACACAAACTGCTTTGAAACAATCAAATGTAATCCTTGCCCCAAGCTCAATTAGTTCAACAGCAAGTTCTTTATTGTTCATGTAAAACGCACAAGCAAGTGTTTTATTTGCATGATGGTAAAACAATACCTCGCGGTGTTTCATTCCTTTAAGGAGACGAATGGCGAAACGATCTGCATCATTCAAAACGAGACATGCAGGTATTGTGTCTATGGATAAAACACTGACATATTGTCGGTCCAAAGTATGCTGCATAGTAGGTTGATTCAGACATTTGTTCATCAAGAAGAATGCAGTGGTGTCTGTGAGATATTGATGCACACCACAACTCTGTATCTCTCTGTTATAAACTGCTAATTCATTCCTCGTGTCTGCACTCATAGATAAACAAATATAACTGACAAAGCTTAAGTCTTTGAAAGCTTGATGCGTAAAAATGAGTGACGAACTTGGTGACAAGATTTCCCTGACCAAGCGCGAAGCAAGCATGTCAAAATCACTTTCAGACACAATGACAGCAATATCTTGGCATGATCTTTGGTCTGTTGTGACATACTCCAGAAGAGTCCGTAATGAGCACATTTCTAGTCCTTTTGATAAGTGATCTTTACAGAATTCCAGAAACACTGCGTCTTGGATAGAGTTATGCATGAATGAGAAACACTTTCTTTCCGTGTCAAAGATTAAAAACGTTTGACAAAGACTTTTAGCTGAGTTAAGAAGTGAGCCAAGAGTTGATCTTACAGTGCATACCTGCGAAAGTTTCGCAATGGTTTCCTGATCTTTACTGCTTTGTGCAAATACATCAAATACCGTCTTTGGAAGCAGGTTATCATAAAACATAACCAAAAGCAAAACAAAAAAGCCTTCAGGATCATTTTGTCTTATACTTGTTATGACTTCCGCCAGATATTTGAGTGATCTATGGAAAAAATTGCAGCCATGCTGTTCTCTCAAAGTTGATGAAAACAGATAGCAACAAAGTGGAAAGGACACAAGGTCTCTACACTTAATGATTTTGTTTTTCTCATCGTCACTTACACAGGCTTTCTTGCTGTATAGTTTCAGATGAAAATCAAACATTGCAAGTCTTTCCTTCTCACTAAGATTATCGGTAGAAAGATTGACTGTTTTGCTTCGCCTGAAGAGTTCAAAGGTCCTGAACTGTTTCTCATATTGAAGGTATATGTTTGTTCTGAAGGAAAATATGACATAAACAGTTCCTGCCTCAATCAGAGGAAGCATCATGGGGAACTTCTGCTCCCATCTTGTCTTCAGATCCTCCACCAGGTTGGTCCTGCCGAAAGCATCATCGATGAGAATGACGTATCTGTTGTTCTTGAGTGTGGGGCCGGAGAGATTACTCCAGTCTTGAGGATCGGTGAGTATCAATGGACGCCAGGAGTCTGACATAATCTTGAGGAGATGCAAACCAGCTGTTGTCTTCCCTTCTCCAGGACCTCCTGTCAGCAGCAGGACGCCCCGCAAAGTCAACGCCTTCTCGCACTCCTTTATCTTCTCTGTCTTCACAAACAGTTTCATGTTCAGGTCCCTTTCCAATCTCAACTGACTTTGCTCTGGAAAAAACATAAGTTGATACAAATCGTAAACAGAAGAAAAGACAAGTGCATCATTTTCAAACAATCTTGTTTCAAAACTGCTGGTCACCTGCAATTCACCTAATATTGCATGAACTATTAAATATTTTATCTGTATAAACTTACACGTTTGATTTCACATCAAATCTTTAATCAATAAAATATTCTCGACTAAATTATCCTTGAAAATCAACATAGGCACATTTTATCAAATAACAGAATCAATGCAAGTATCTGATTACAAATAGTATGTTTGACCGAACTCACCCTGTATTGGCTTCGAAGGTTTAAAACTTCCTGACACTGAAAAAGATATTTTCGTTACTTCCGACCAAGGAAAATTAATTGCAAAAATCCGACAATGCACATCGGTTTTGAATATTGTGTTTGGATAAGATGATAAGTTTTTAAATACAACAGAATAGGTGGACATACCTTCAATCAGAGTAATACATTCTCAGAAAACAGACTTTCATAACTACAAGTCTTAAACGTGAACTCACAATATTTTTATAATAGATGTACTGCAATGAATAATACATAGTTTCTATTCAATTCATCAATTCCATTTGTCAAATTGTTAAGAGTGTGTAATGTGAAATTTTGAGAAGACATATCAAAGAGGATTGTTTTTATGAATGACAGATTATTATCGGTATTCATACCACACATAAGAATAAATAAGCCATCTTTAAACACACTTCTGTATCTCACCTTGATTGATGTGAACACCATCGTTTCCAACTAAGTTAATGGTTGTGCCACCTGAGTTACTGCTGTTCTCTCCTGGAACAAAGTACATGATCATTTCGTCTTCTTACAATTCAACTTTCCTATTACTGACCAGCAGCTTCCTGCCATTTTGAAACATGTTTATTTCAACACTCCATTCATTTATATTTTTAGCATAAATTTAGAGTAACGTCCCTTGAGTGGGTCAGTCCTTGTCGGTATTACATGTAAAGGGGTGATAGGTCGACCTATGTGTTTTACGTGAATAACGTAACTCTGACGGTATAAAATATCTGTCTTTTATTGCTAATATCCTCAATGAAAAAGAAGTTTTATTTAAATACCTGTTTGTTTATGTTTAGATATATTTTTATTGAAGTGTGTTCTTTGAAAATTGAACTGTACCGTAGTTTCACAAGCAAGTAGAACCGGTCCGTACTGGTTTGACCTAATCACAGTGCTGATGCACAAGGCAAATCAGCTCCTCTCTATTTTTCTAATTGGTCATTTAGAATGGAGATAAATTCATTAATGTATACACACACTTGGATTCAAGATTATGATTGACATCTTTATTCTATGTTAGATGTCACCAAAATAAGCATTTGATTTTACAAACAAATGTTTGCCCTATATAAGTTTACAGAGTTGTATGAAAATTTCTGCTGTCACACATTTGAATAAGAGTTGTAAAACAAACGAGCATTAAACAGACCAGAGATGTAGCAAAAACTTCAACGTGGTGACACTATCTGTAATAACCCGCATTAAGACTGTTATATTATTTGAAGCAATAATTTTGAAGAAAACATGTAATTTTGATATTGACCATAATTGACTGGTTACTGTAGAATCCACTAATGGGGGTTATAACTTAAATTGGAGGCATCGGGAGCAACGGTTCAGGTGATACTGTGTTCACAAACATTAGTAAAGCAATCAATAATGACCTTTAAAGTCAAGGTCACCACAGTTGACCTTGTCATTTTCCATTGTATTGTATCAAAACATTTGAAGACTTGAGTTAACGGGTTCATTGGATAATTGTCAAATTGCTAATTGAACTTGACAATGAGGTCAAGATCACCATAATTGACTAGTGTCCTACAACAGAGGCTGCCATCAACTCCAAAGGCAATACGTATAATGATTCATGAAATATAGCGTAAATTCAAAAAGCAGGCAAAGTGCCTTTAAGATACATAAAAACTGGAGTCTGTGTAATTTCCTAATAAAGGAGTTCACTAATTTTGAACACAAAAGGTGAATCGCTTTCTCGTGTGGCCTTGACAGGAATCTAAAAATGCGGTGTCTAGGAAATCCCCAAACCAAGGCTGTGACTAAAGTTGACTTTGAGTGTGGGATATCGCATTAATATTAATCCGGATATGCATACTGACGTAGCTAAATCCAATAGCTCGTGTTTCGCTTTTCGTCTTGTGACAAAAGATAATTTGGATATTTATATGAATTACAAACACCAGAGCTATTCTTTGAATTCAATCTATTTGAAAATTCATGCATCCAATTTCAATGAATCAAATCTTTACTCTTATTGTTACCAAGGTCTGTGTAGTTAAAAACTTACGATAACACAATACCTGAAATTTGAAACTTACTTGATTCAGCTCCTGGCTGAAGGACTGACACGCCAATGCCTAGATTGTCTGAATTGTCCATTGAAGGAGACTTTTGTTGCAACGATCCTGATTCCAAACAGCTGATCCCACCTGACGGGTTACCTATATTCTCATTTGATTGTCCAGACACCTCTGTGATTCTCCTGCTGTTTGCTGATGCTAATGGCTGATGGAATGCTGAATCTACTCCACATGGCGATGGGACAGACCAGCATTGAGGTACAGCTTCATCGACGCTATCATCCTTTTTCTCTTTCAGTTCAACAGGTCTTTTTCCCTCTTTCCGTTTATCATCTTGCTTGTGTCTATCAACATCCTCGGGTGGATCACATGACAGTGTCTCCTCCTTGTGAAAGTGTGAGTGTCCATCTTTCCTGCCCAATGAATGTTTCACCACTTCACTGGAAAGTTTGATTTTTTTGTTATCTATTTCATCATTATCACTTTCACAATCTTTGCCGTCATCTTCTTCAAAATCATCATAAAGCCACTCATTAGGATCACTGGCTTCTTCATCCATTGCTGTATCTAACTGAAATCAACCAGAACAAAATTAGCATGGCTCATGTAATCAATATATAAAAATATGTAAACCTAAGTTAAACATCAATAGTCGTCTGTTGTTCTCGTAAATATTTCGGAAAGAGTCGTCAGTATTCCAAACGACACGTCAATGATTCATCAATAGTGTGCTGATATCGTTAATAGTTCCACACCAATCAGCACCTCATGTACTTCACAATCGCTGGAAAGCATGCCGGGTTATACCGACAGCGAGAGGACTTTTCGGCGAGATAAAAGTAAACCAAAGATTTGTTTCCAAAGACGACATGTTTTATTAAATGTAGAATTGATGAATTAATGTTTGCAACTTTTCCACTAACGCAATGAATCACAACTATGGAGCTCATCTCAGACAAATTATGGCTTACAATTTGCATACTGCAAATATAAACGAAACATGACACAACAGTTAGTTACACCTGTAAGGAGAAAAGTTTATTAACACACATCACAAGGATCTTTGGTCAATAAGTTTTATATTTGCAATTCGTGACAATTTTAAATAAAACTAAAATTTCTTAGGTATTAGGAAAATTATGTTTATTAATCAATGCAACACAATGAACAACGTTCCCTGTATTCTAAAACATCGTTAGTAATGTATATGTGCCAAAGTCGATTCCATTTTCTGTGTAATCACTGTACTAAACTGAAGTAGCATTAGAATTAAACAGTCGGTACTTGTCGATATTATGACACATTGATAAAGTTTTGTTTTTGCAACTCCAACAACTCGCGGAGAGTGTATTTAATATTTCATTACGCCAATGTCTGTAATATCCTAATCGATATTACACTTGTGCTTATGAAGTCTTTATATCATGGCTGCTTGTATTATATGCATTGCGGTGAAACCTGCGAGCATCGGCTGGAACTAGCCAACCATGGGCGGTACCAGTACACCGGGACTAAATATCAGGGATATTATCATTCACTTCATAATTCTTCGATTTTAAACTTGATATCATAATCTCTTAGTAAGTGAAAAGAGGTTACATGAAACTTTAGACAACTCGCCCATGACTTACCTATTCATCGTTTATACCAAATATTTATTTTATTTTTTTGTAATAAACAATCAGTCGCATAGAGCCTTATGACGGATCCCTGAGGTTGTCTCTGTCGTGAAGACAATTAAATTTGGTCCATATCTTTGCCTTTTATATGTCGTCATTTGGGAAAATATGGTGCGCTTGTTGCAAAGTCCACGTGCCAGTTATTCAGGAAAAAAAACTTAACCCGGGTTAGAATGTAGGTTGAAGAAGAATAAACGCAAACTCTTCAGTAGTTACACGAAGGGCTGTTTGACCTAACGGCCTCAGAAACATTCCTTCGTGTAACAATTGCATGGGTCGATGTTTTACATAACATATCGATAATAATAAGAGCATTCCCTTTTCTTCATCGTTAGACTATACGATTGCATGTTACCTAAACAAGAGCCCAAATATCCTATGGCCTGAGTTAAGTGAAACCCGTCTTTCTTAAGATAACTCCTTATGTTTGAAATGACTAAATTATGATTCTAATTATAATATGTAATCGAAAAACGGCCATATTAATTGTATGAAGTCGCAATTCTGCATCTCGCTTACACGTATATTAGTTAAATCACCTAGGAAACTCAATGAGCCTATTTTTGTAGTTGGGTCTGCAGTAGAAGTTTTCAAAATTTTGTTTGAGTCATAGTTTCGCGCAATTGTCCGGTTTTCGATCGCATATATAGGCTTGAACCTGTTTATTGTCTCTATTATGAACTAATAAACATAAATAAAACAAAATTACCATTACTTCTTGATTAAAAAACCCCAACATTCTTAAAATTTGACATATTTGACCCCAGAAATTAAGAAACTCTGTGCCCCTTAAAGTGTGAATTCAAACAAGGACACGCCCCCATCAACACAAACCATTACCTCCATACACACATAACCTGTTCTATCAATCTAAATAACTTCAATTCAACACTTTTTAGAATATCATGTCATACTGTTTATCGACTTTGATAACTCAATGCAGAACGGTCGATCTAAATGTATTGTTAGATATGCAATTGACGTGACTTCCTTGTTTGATCTTTAAGCTCTTACAGCATTGATGTTAGATTTTTTCCCAGATCAATTTTATCATTTCAGTCTACAATTGAGGATACATTAGTCCTAACTATACGTATTATTACCTGCATTATACCTTAGTGTAATAACGTTTTGACTTACCGTTGATACTTTTAAGATTTGAGGCAAAATATTGTTCCTTTTTCGTGTATCTGTTTCGCTTTGCAACGGAAAAACCACAGGTATACAAATATGAAAGCTGCGTTCGTTAGGGCCGATCCTATGGCTTGTTCGCGGCGACCAAGAACAGGGAATACAATGGAGACGTATCTGCGCGGAATAGATGATTCATAAACGCAACACAAGTCACAAAACAGAGTGACGTCCCTTTAGATTATTTCATTGCGTAATGGATTGTAGAAACAGGACTGATCTTATTCAAGTTTGTGCTTCGTCTATAAGTAATCTGTAGGAAATACACAACTCGTTGTTTATATTTGTTTCCTTTTCATAAAGCATCGTAAACAAAGTTCAAAATTCGTATTCAAACAAATTGCAATATCATTTATTCACTTTAGCTTTCCTTATCACATCGACTTATCATATAATGTGTAATAAAATACAATTCAAATAAGTTTATTACAATTATATATCATAATAAGACAGAAGACAGCTTGTCCGGCAAACAATTAAAGAGAAACAGAGTATGTTGTTCAAGTCATATAATTCAAACTTCATAAATATTTTCATTCATATTTCAGAGAGAAGTATAGTGGCCGTTTCTGAAATTGACAACGTAATACTCATCGTTTAAAAATTGTGACAATCAATGGATAAGTTTGTGATATATGATCGAAACCCGCACAATGGCGTCCACCAATGAGTCAACCATAATTTTGGAAACTTACATACATCAAACACAAAGATTCAAGTAAATATATAAAAAGTTTTGTCATCTTAAAGATAAAGATGCAATTATATCGAGGCGATTTGAACTCGGCTCAAGACATATGGTATTCTGCCTCTTATTATGGTCACATAACGAATGATGAAACATACTTTGTGTCACTTTAATGGTATTGGATAGAACAATCATCTAGCACTGTAGAAACGAACACAACACTCTACTGACGTTTCAATCTTTTTGGATATATAACTGATTTTAAAACAGCTTGGTATTTTACTTTCGAAATTCTATTATGGCAAATGAAAATAAATGTTTGTTACTGTAGTGTCGTCAGTATTAATCTTTCAATAGAGATGATGTACTTGAGTAGACAATACTTAAGTGTATAATGAATTTATGATATCATTCCCAGAGCACCGCATATCCGATGATAAAATAGGGGTTGCTAAGTAAAGTACTTTGTGTATATTTGTAGCTAACTAAACCTGACCTTTGATGCTGAAGGTTGTTTTGGGTTGTTCTGTCGGTTTCCTGAGCACATCATACGTGTAACGTGCTTGATAAAACAGCAGTTTAGGGGTTACTGAAGACGCAAGGTTTTTTGGGTATGTTGTTTGATTTGTTTTTAGTTTTGTCTCTGCTAGTTATGATTAATTTGTTATCATTCTATTCTCTTTGATTTATATTTTATTATCTTTATCATTGCATTACTTATAGAGGGATAACTGACTAAATTATGACATTGAAAACGTGCTTCTATGACTTAAAATGTATGGCTATTTCCATATAACTAAAACCTTCCAAAAAAAAGTTTATTGACACTTGCAATATCTGTTTGTACCATGTAATAATTAAACAAAATCTAAATTGAATTGATTTTACTATGTTTATTGTGTTTTAAGAGTTTCCAACGAGTGTTTATTCGCACAGTCTACAGTTGGGTCATACACTGGCCGAGCCCAGCGTTGCGCAATTTATATAGAACAGCAAGTTTTTCCTATGTACGAATAACAGCAAGGTAAGAAACATTTCTCTTGACTCAATTCGAAATAATCAAATGTGTAAATCTTCCCTCACATTATTGTCCTAACAAATCCAAGTAGACATCCAATTCCAGACAGGGAGATGTGTTTTAGGTTTTAAACCTTATGTCTGTTAATTATTCACGAAGAATATATTCAATTCACCATTTTAGCTTTCAACACTGGCACTTAATCGTTCTTTCTGTTAATTAGCTTGCAAATTTCCTGTATTGGGAGTGTATAAGTGAAACCGAGTCGAGTGTGCAGTCGTTGAACAAAACACAGGCGGAGGTTGTTGTTCGCTATATGACCAGCAATAGTTTATTACACACTATGAATCTAATAGACAAACCCTCAAACAATAATAACACTATTTTAAAGATACATATCACAATCGGTTAGGCGCCAAATAATGTATATAATTATCAAATAGATAACTATGCATTTACATTTTATCATTATTCACATTAGATGAATATCATGAAATACATTACACATAATTGGAATACATCTATTCCATATGCATAAACACATATATACAATAAAAGATATTATGAAAGATGACATTAAAGGAAAACCCAACAAGTGTGTGGATTTGGGTTTCTACACCAGATGGCATCATCATCATCATCATCATCATCATCATTAGAACACCTTATGCTATATGTTCGCATAGAACATAGATATATAAACCAATACTAGCCTAACATTCATTATATGATAGCTAAAAAACTGAGCATAATAGCCCTACAATTATAGAACTACAAATCAATGAAAACTTTATTACAACCCGAAACTAACCATGCTAACATGAATCAAAATCATACAGATCCTAATGAATAACACAGATCCATTAACAAACACAAATGCAAAAGACAAAGTCTGTGCACATCCTGAATTCTAAAACTATACCTAAACATATTCGAGAGGCTCTCTTTGGTTGGCTGAATTATGGGCTAAGGCGCGAAATTTTTGCTGGGGTTTACACCCAGGGTAAGAAGAGTAGAGCGTCGGCTAAACGTCTTACCCTGGGACAGGATTCGCAGCAATCTGCTAGCAAGGCCACTGCCGCCTACAGGTGATATATCTCTGGCGTTTTTATTAGAAGTAATCGTAGGACAGTATTTGTATGTAGTTATACGGGTGGGGGAAATATTAGCTTAGAAAACATGTAGGATATATTTATTATAGTAGTTGTCTAGGGAATAAGAGTGAGTTTAAAGGAAGGTTAAGATGACATAGGGAGAGTTTAGGGCAAGTAGTTATGTAGAATATAGTGAGTGCGTGAGTTATTGTTTAACGCCGCTTGGGCAATGTTTCAGCCATTAGCAGCGACTGTAGAATATACGTTTTGTTATATAGGTAGTGGGAAGGGGGGGAAATTAGAGCTAGGAAACAAAAGGTTAGGGAAAGGTTTCTGTGAGCGAGTGTTTTACTTTTGTTGAGTTTATTTATTGCCGATTTCCCCTCGTTTTCTTACAGTATTAAATCATTATTACCCGCGAATAAACAATTAACAAACACTCTAGCGTAATGCCAACTCAGACCTTGAAAGAAATGGACAAAGCTTATTGCCGTCATAACGTGAGTACATCAATCAGCAGAGATCAACACTGTCGTGACATTACAGGGGACTAGCGGGGCGGGTGGACGATTAACAACGAGTACTAAATGCTAAATATAAGATAAAAGACTTGTGAATGGAGCACGATAAATATATTGGGACATATGAAATAGCCATAGGCAAATGAAGATATAGATTATGAGAATGATAAATGGATGTAAAGTACGTAATGTATATAAATCTATTCAAGACATTTGAAATAAAGTATACTTGATGAGAGGCGAAAAAAAGGAGGCACGTCTAAACAGCGTGACACAACCACATTTCAAACATCCAAAACTTCAGGCCCCTCAGAAAGCTGACAAAAACTGTAAAATGTCAATAAACGGTCACACATCAGACTTGGTGACAAGACAAGAACAGGACCACAATGCTCTCTTTGTCGCAAGGAGTCTGATATGCCCGTGCCTATTGTCGTTTACAACGCTGTCGTTAGATGTTGCTAGGGGCAGCAAATGCTATAGATCGGCGCTGGTTTATGCACATATGCACATATGCACATATGCACCGAAAGACCATCTGTACAGTTATCATACTGATCACAAGCCTTATAACTGCCTGAACAAGGCTTCAAAATAACATGTGGAAGTCAAACCATGCGTCGAAGTAGATTAAATAGGAACAACGAAACAGCATTGAGATCGATGTAGTCATAAGACCTTATCTATATTCTTTTGCTAACGCGGTGCTTTTTTCGATGTATTGACACTTAGTTCAACATATTTGGTTCCCATGTTTAACCGTTAACAACTAAATAACTTTGTCTGGGCCCGGTATGTCAAGTACAAATGTACACCAGTCGAGTAGACGGAACCCTACATAGAAGTGACGGACAAATTTTCTTAAAGATTGTGGTGATTATACATTTAAGGATACAATATAATATTTTATCTTTTACTTTTTTATATATATATATAATTAAGCTTGCAAACAACAACTGATATATTTTAGAATTTCGAGTTGAGTGGTAAATTTTAAAAACTACTTAGATAATAAGCTTATTACCGTAGGGCTATCATATAATATTGATTGTATTTCACTCCTAAGTGTATTCTTCCATTATATTCAGTTGTTAAAGTTAGCGTGCAGATAATCAGTGTAATGAAGAATAATGTAGGTATATAAATATCTTATCTTGCACCTGTAGTTAAAGCACTGCGCAACGCATAACCATGACTTACCTATTCATCGTTTATACCAAATATTTATCGATTTTTTTGTAATACACAATCAGTCGCAGAGAGCCTTATGACGGATCCCTCAGGTTGTCTCTGTCGTGAAGACAATTAAATTTGGTCCACATCTTTGCTTTTTTTATGTCGTCATTTGGGAAAATATCCTCATTATTTAATGGTGCGCTTGTTGCAAAGTCCACTTGCCAGTTATTCAGGAAAAAAACCTTAAACCGGGTTAGAATGTAGGTTGAAGTAGAATAAACGCAAACTCTTCATTAGTTACACGAAGGGCTGTTGATCGACCTAACGGCCTCAGAAACATTCCTTCGTGTAACAATTGCATGGTTTTCGGAGTCGATGTTTTACATAACATGTCGATAATAATAAGAATATTCCCTTTTCTCCAACAGGCTATAGGATTGTATGTTACCAAAACAAGAGCTCAAATATCCTATGGCCTGAGTTAAGTGAAACCCGTCTTTCTTAAGATGACTCCTTATGTTTGAAATGACTAAATTATAATCCAATTTAAAATATGTAATCGAAAAACGGCCATATTAATTGTATGAAGTCGCAACTCTGCATCTCGCTTACACGTATATTAGTTAAATCACCTAGGAAACTCAATGAGCCTATTTTTGTAGTTGGGTCTGCTGTAGAAGTTTTCAAAAGTCATGGTTTCGCGCAATTGTCCGGTTTTCGATCGCATATATAGACTTGAACCTGTTTATTGTCTCTATTATGAACTAATAAACATAAATAAAACAAAATTACCATTACTTCTTGCTTAAAAAACCCCACCATTCTTAAAGTTTGACATATTTGACCCCAGCAATTAAGAAACTCTGTGCCCCTTAAAGTGTGAATTCAAACAAGGACACGCCCCCATCAACACAAACCATTACCTCCATACACACACACCCTGTTCTATTAATCTAAATAACTTCAATTCAACACTTTTTAGAATGTCATGTCATACTGTTTATCGACTTTGATAACTCAATGCAGAACGGTCGATCTAAATGTATTGTTAGATATGCAATTGACGTGACTTCCTTGTTTGATCTTTAAGCTCTTACGGCATTGATGTTAGATTTTTTCCCAGACCAATTTTATCATTTCAGTCTACAATTGAGGATACATTAGTCTTAACTATACGTATTATTACTTGCATTATACCTTAGTGTAATAACGTTTTGACTTACCGTTGATACTTTTAAGATTTGAGGCAAAATATTGTTCCTTTTTCGTGTATCTGTTTCGCTTTGCAACGGAAAAACCACAGGTATACAAATATGAAAGCTGCGTTCGTTAGGGCCGATCCTATGGCTTGTTCGCGGCGACCAAGAACAGGGAATACAATGGAGACGTATCTGCGCGGAATAAATGATTCATAAACGCAACACAAGTCACAAAACAGAGTGACGTCCCTTTAGATTATTTCATTGCGTAATGGATTGTAGACCAAGAACAGTGACTACAATGGAGAAGTCACAAAACAGAGTGACGTCCCTTTAGATTATTTCATCATAGAGTTTGTAGACGATTGTAGAGACAGGACTGATCTTAATCAAGTTTGTGCTTCGTCTATAAGTAATCTGTAGGAAATACATAACTCTTTGTTTATATTTGTTTCCTTTTCATAAAGCATCGTAAATAAAGTTCAAAATTACAAATTGCAATATCATTTATTCACTTTAGCTTTCCTTATCACATCGACTTATCATATAATGTGTAATAAAATACAATTCAATTAAGTTTATTACAATTATATATCATAATGACAGAAGACAGCTTATCCTGCAAACAATTAAAGAGAAACAGAGTATGTTGTTCAAGTAATATAATTCAAACTTCATAAATATTTTCATTCATATTTCAGAGAGAAGTATAGTGGCCGTTTCTGAAAATTGACAACGTAATACTCATCGTTTAAAAATTGTGACAATCAATGGATAAGTTTGTGATATATGATCGAAACTCGCACAATGGCGTCCACCAATGAGTCAACCATAATTTTGGAAACTTACATACATCAAACACAAAGATTCAAGTAAATATATAAAAAGTTTTGTCATCTTAAAGATAAAGATGCAATTATATCGAGGAAATTTGAACTCGGCTCAAGACATATGGTATTTTGCCTCTTATTATGGTCACATAACGAATAATGAAACATACTTTGTGTCACTTTAATGGTATTGGATAGAACAATCATCTAGCACTGTAAAAACGAACACAACACTCTATTGACGTTTCAATCTTTTTGGATATATAACTGATTTTAAAACAGCTTGGTATTTTACTTTCGAAATTCTATTATGGCAAATGAAAATAAATGTTTATTACTGTAGTGTTGTCAGTATTAATCTTTCAATAGAGATGATGTACTTGAGTAGACAATACTTAAGTGTATAATGAATTTATGATATCATTCCCAGAGCACCGCATATCCGATGATAAAATAGGGGTTGCCAAGTACAGTACTTTGTGTATATTTGTAGCTAACTAAACCTGACCTTTGATGCTGAAGGTTGTTTTAGGTTGTTCTGTCGGTTTCCTCAGCACATCATACGTGTAACGTGCTTGATAAAACAGCAGTTTAGGGGTTACTATAGACGCAAGGTTTTTTGGGTTTGTTGTTTGATTTGTTTTTAGTTTTGTCTCTGCTAGTTAGGATTAATTTGTTATCATTCTATTCTCTTTGATTTATATTTTATTATCTTTATCATTGCATTACTTATAGAGGGATAGCTGACTAAATTATGACATTGAAAACGTGCTTCTATGACTTAAAATGTATGGCTATTTCCATATAACTAAAACCTTCAAAATAAAAAAGTTTATTGACACTTGCAGTATTTGTTTGTACCATGTAATAATTAAACAAAACCTAAATTGAATTGATTTTACTCTGTTTAATGTGTTTTTAGATTTACTATAGAGTGTTTATTCGCACAGTCCCAACATTAGCCATCATTAGCAAATGATATGAATAGCCAGTGTCCCTGTGTGCGATTAAGGGCAAGGTAAGAAAAAGTTCTCTGGACTAAATTCGAAATATTTTTTTGTGTCCAAATCTTTCCTCACATTATTGTCCCAAAAAATCCATTTAGACATTTAATTCCAGACAGGGGTATGGGTATTAGAGTTCAAACCTTATGTCTGTTTGTTATTCAATTCAACTCACAATTTAAGCTTTCAAGACTGCCACTTAATCATTTTCTCGGTTAATTACCCTTGCAAATTTCCGGTATACGGAGTGTATAAGTAAGACATCCAGGTACCCTGGGTATGTTACACTTCGTCAACTGGTCAGGTCATCTGCATGTAATTGATATCATAGTTGATGGGCATCACTACAAAGGAAACAAAATCACAGCTTACAAAGTGTCACGGTGAAAAACTAAACTCCCTGAACTCCCTGAAGATGAACCTGAACCGAGGCTACATTTCCTTCCAGCGTGACCTCGTGCTCTTCCTTCTCCAGGTGTACACTAAGAACCCTGATGGTCAGTCAGTCACCTCACTACTTCTTGTTAGATCTCCCACAAATGGTCATGGTTATAGTGTAGCCATAGACAATTAGTGATCACCCTCTTGTTGCATGCACACAAATGGTCAAGCTTATACTACAAAGACAGTCAGTCACCTCATTCTTGTTGCATCCACACAAATGGTCAAGCTTAAATTGTAGTCATAGACGGTCAGTGATCACACTCTTTTTGCATCCACACAAATGGTCAGGCTTGTACTACATTGACGGTCAGTCACCTCAATCTTTTTGCATTCACACAAATGGTCAAGCTTATATTGAAGCCATAGACAGTCATTGATGATACTCTTGTTGCATTCACACAAATGGTCAAGCTTATATTGAGGTGGTCAGTGATGACACTCTTGTTGCATGCACACAAATGGTCAAGCTTATGCTACATAGACGGTCAGTTCTCATTCATGTTGTACATCCCACAAATGGTCAAGAGTATGATCATTCCTCACTCTTACTTTGCGGCATTCTCCATCGATAGCTAATTTAAGTCTAAGCTAACCACCAACTTAAGTAATTTCGATTCAATGCCCTTTTTGCAAAATTTGCAACTTTCATAACATTTTGAAAAGGACTCTAAAGTTCATTTTAAGTAGCTTAAAGAGTTTGACAAAAAAAATTTGGGAAGCCTCATGGTCAATGCTTCTCTTATTTTTTGTCTAGTAGGGCCATAATTTTAGTTTCTTAAAGGGGAACTGCAACCCTAGCCTTTCAGACCTAATTGACCAGCAGTTACGTAATTACCATAGCCGGGAAAGAGGTCACGTGACACGGACTTGGCGCTGGCCAAGCGAGGTACGATCATTGTGTCAGGGGAATCCCCTTTATGACATGCGATCGTTGATTGGCTGATTCATTTTTGTTCTTCTGTTTATAAACAACGTCCCTATCATCAAGGTAACCATTGTAGTTAAACTATATACATGTTAACATTACACATTGTTTCTTAGCTTTTGAAGTCTCCCATTTTATTGTGTTTGTTTCAGCCTAATGTATTATGTAAAAGAGCGGAAACTTTTTAACCAGTGACCAGTATATCCTTCCTATATTCATTTTTTTATAACCATCAGTGATATTGTCAAATTATGGAAAACGTGTCTTAAATTTCTGAAAAATTATTGTATCATTGTCAATTGTCAACTTGGTGTTCAATTACACTTGTAAATGGTTGGATAATTATATGAGAATTGTATCAATATTAAACGTGCATTGATTTTTACAGTTGTTTAATCAAGGTTCAATTTACTGCCAAATTTTTTAAAAAACCCTCAAACTCCTATATCTGTCATAGATAAGAAATTTCAAATAGTAAGTGAAATTTCTTTTATCATAGGAATAGTGACGAAAATCCCAAATCTTTCCACACAAGTCAGAACCTAACTTTAAAAAATATCGAAAGAAATATTGCGAAGTTGGTAGTGTCCAAGCTTAAAAGTAAAATGTAAGCAATGTAAAATGTATAATATTTCAATTTAAAATGATTTATAATGTTTATCTCGTATCTCATATGGCAGTTCAGTTGTAGAACGATTTGTTTACAACGACATTCTCACACACGTATCCGGTTGGGTAATTCGCGCGTAAGGGTAACCGCGAGTAGGTAAGCTGCGCAGAAAAAACACCGCTGAGTAGAGAGCGCGCGCTGATTGAGATTTACGACTCTCGCGGGGCCTCGCTAATAAAACACTGGAAGTTAAAAATTAGAGTTGCAGTCCACCTTTAAATGGGAGATATTTAGAAAATTGTGAAATGAAGTAGAAATCAGGTCAATGTGTCGTTCTTTATTGCAAAAGTTTTATGTTCATATTAGTTGCTTGATAACCATGTGAACATCTTTACCAGAGCATGAAAATTTTTTTTGAATAAAGAAGTTGTAAATCAATAATCCCATTTACAAGATTTAAAGACATCCACTTAACTTACTGTTTGCTAGTCTAGTATAATTCACAGATTAATACTAAGTGTTTATTTATGTAGACTTGATGTCCCAGCAAGAACACCTGTAAGAAGTCAGAATGCCAGGCTTGTCTCTGAGCTGTATCACTTCATGTAGTCCTCTTCCCTTTCAGCTCCTCTTGAGGACCGCATTAAGGAGGTGCCTGGAGCCTTCCACAACGTCGACACCTACATCATCATCCTCATCATCATCGCCGCGGTCATCGTCCTTGTCCTCATCACGCTGGTAGCAGTGGCAGTCTTCTGTGTGAGGAACAAGTCATCACGGCGAAGGAGGGGAGGTAACTCTCCAGTCTCGGCCCTTGCCAATGCTCAAACCACTCACCCTCTTCAGGCTCCAGGTAGGGCGGTTTTGACTTCTTGAATAAAGATTTCTTTTTGATATTTAACTTTAGGCTATAGTGATTCAGCTTTTTCCAACTATGAGCAGATACACCACATCATGTTTTCATTGCCAGTCAGTCAGCTAAGTCAATCTCAACAGAAGATAAATATGAACCACTCTAGATATGTGTCAATGACAAGTTTATCTGTTTATTAAAGTGACACTCTGTATTTTGTTACTGACACCATGTAAGAAACGTTATCAGTAATGTTATTTCAAAGGAAAAAAAAGGAAATTTTGTTGGGTACCATGAATATGAGTAATTAGTGTGTCAAGACATAGACTTTTTGTTTTGAATAATGAAGTATCCAAAGCATGTTATATAACAACAAAGCTTCCTCTTCACCTGTTGGTACTGATTATGTCATTCTTTGTGAAATAACTTTTGTTCTGTTCTGTTGAGTAATGATTATGACACACTCTATTTCCTGCAGTCCCGAGACAGGAGGTGAAGTCAGCGCGAGTGGGAACCCAGGAGTACTATCCCCTCCGCCCCATCCCCCAACGCCACTACCTCGGGCAGCGCTTCGCCCCCTTTAGCTACCAGGCCTACACAGACCAGCGGTGGCCCACAGACGAGGAGGGATACCCAAGTTCAGGTGTATCACAAAGTGTAACGGGTACCCAGTCGACCCCGGTGTCCTCCTACTACCAAGCCTGCTCCCTCCATGAGCACCCTCAGGCTTGTCACTGCTATAGCTACCCTGCCGAGAGTCTTCAGGGGGACACATACCCCACTGATGGCTACGCCAGTGAGAGATACTCGGGAGAGACTTACGAGCGGTATTCAGGGGAAGGGTACCACAGTGACAGCTACCTCACTGAGAGGTACCCCACAAACACTTACTCCTTGGAGAGGTACCCTGCCCAGGGGGTGTTGAGGGGGTACACAGGGTACCCTGGTGTCACCCACCCACTAATGCCAGGGATATGCTACGGGTCAAACCTGGGTTATCGTCCTGGGGAGGAAGATGCGGACCAGTCCGATGTCAGTGACAATGAGGATGATGGGAAGGAAGGGAGACAACTCAGTCAGAAGAAGCCTGAAGGGGGGTTAGAGAGTGGAGGGAGAGAGGAAGCTAAAACGTTGGACAACGATGACAACTTTCCTGATTATCAAGAAATTGATGCTCCACAATTTAAACATGTTACATTTATGTGAAAGGTTTTTGAATTTCTCTCTTTATAAAAGTAATCTTGTACAGAAAGCATGCAGATAGATGTTTAGAATCCATTTATTAATTAAAGTGCTAATTGAGAATGAAACACCTCACTTTCTGTCCAAAGAGTTACATTTATCATGCCAAAATTAAGTTGCAGTCCAAATGAATATTATTTTAGCTGATCACAATTTTTTTTTAAAGTTTAGAAAACATTTTTCCTCCAAATGATAAGAGAAATATTTTTTCTTCCAAATGATATAAGAAACAATATGGTAAGACAGGGTCATAAATACTCTCTAGGTTATAAGCTAATAACAACCTATTCATATTTCTGTTCTGATTTGAATTTTTTGGTGATAAAAGCTGAAACGACTTTGCGCTAGTTTTCTAAAACATTTATCACTAAAATTGGAAAGTCCATTGATATGGTATTTTCAGCCATGTAATCGGATATTAACCAGGTTTCAGCTAGTGGTCGTGCTAGGTTATACTAACACTATTAATATTGTCAAATTTGAATATATGTCCTTATTAAAATTACTTTCATCACACAGTCATTTTATGTGTGTTTTTCTTCCATATATAAAAAGTTATATTATTTGAGGATAATCTGTGAATTGTAGCTTGTAGTTGTGTCCATGTGTAAATATCCCCTATACCTACCTGTGTTAGCTATTGGGTCTTATGAGAAATATCAAACTATTTTTGTCCGTTTATTGTTATTGGTGCGTGCTATTTGTTATTTTGTTGCATTGTGAAGTGTTGCTTGTTGATTGATGAGAATTTTTATTCAATATAATATAGCAGATATATGTCTGATTTGGAAGGTTAATAGGAAATCCAATGTATATCTTCTCAGGTAATGGTACCTGAACGTTTGTTTATGGTGATGCCTACTGCTGCCAAATGATATATTAGCAGATATATTTATAACATAGAAACTAGGAGTGAATAGGATATTCAGTTGACTTATCTCAGGTATAAATTATTGGATGATTCATTTTAACTGCTGCCAAATCTGTAAATGCTGAAATTTATTAGACTTAAACAAGCAAACCTTGCTCATTGGTTATTGGCGGTCGTCGCTGGCTAAGTTAAGCCTTGCCACGATGTGCAACAATCCTTGGATGGAGTGCAACAATCCATGGACGGGGTGCAACAATCCATGGACGGGTTGCAACAATCCATGGATTGGGTGCAACAATCCATAGACGGAGTGCAACAATCCATGGCCGGAGTGCAACAATCCTTGGATGAGGTACAACGCTCCATGGACGGAGTGCAACAATCCTTGGACGGAGTGCAACAATCCTTGGACGGAGTGCAACAATCCTTGGACGGAGTGCAACCATCCTTGGAGGGAGTGCAACAATCCTTGGACGGAGTGCAACAATCCTTGGATGGAGTGCAACAATCCTTGGACGGAGTGCAACAATCCTTGGATGAGGTGCAACACAACCATTAGCAATTAGAAGCGAGCAGAAGAAAACTCTTTAAACATGGTAGCAATTACACTATTATGAGATATGGTTTAGTGAAGACAATAGATCAGCACAAGAACAAAGTGCTGTTTATTTTTTCAGCTCTGAGCAGTGTTCAACAGGAAATCCGATGAACCTATGCAATCTCATTCAAATAAGATCTATGTTCTCTTACATTTCATTTTTCTTCATGAAAAACTTTGGAATGGCTATTTTAGGTTAATGTTTGATAGATGTAATAAGCCAAATAGAGTTGCTTTGCCTTGCAAGATGAAGTGGTCTATAAAATCAAGATACTAATTGGCTCACTACAAGATCGACAGTTCACTTTGAAATCTCAAAATCGTTGAAACTGCTCATCGCAATTTTGTCGGTTGCTGACCTGATGCATTTCCAGGTCAAAGGTCACCCGAAGACAGGTTCAAGTTGAGAACTGAAAGAGTGACCAAGCAGGATCTATTGAAAAAGAGAATGTCAGAGCTCTTTGAATGAGATTTGAAGCTTGTATGCTTATCATTGCCACATTCAAGCTTTTTATCGGAATATACAACACCTGTTACCTCTGTTAACTGCTTGAGATGGGTGTAAGTAAATCATTATTATTCCATAAAACCATGTTAAGAGGGTTTTATTTTGAAGGTAAATATAGTGTCGCATTGTTTAGGCAGTCTAAATGTTTGATATATTTCAATTACATATACTTGTTATAGAACATTTGAGATTTTATGAGTATGAATAAATATTATAGTATAATTTATATGCTAACTAGAATAAAGACATAAGCTTCAATGCAAAATTGATATAAACTGTTCTTATAATCATGTTGAAAATAAAATCTTTTAATAATAGTTAAATAATGTTAACTATAAATGTTGGATATTGGAGAAAGAATGTGTGTAATGCACAGGCACAGGACCCTTGATATACATATGTGTTTATTTTTGTCTATTTAACCTACCGGTATGTAGAATTTATAGAGGCTCTCTTTCAGTTGATCGAGTCAAATATCGCAAACTATCATGGTGTCATTTTAATGAGAAGTACAATCGAATGAGACAATTTAGTACAGTGATAGTATGAAGGCGGAAGATGGCAGTTTTGATAAAAATAAAACGGACAATGACATGCATCAATTGGTCAAACTTTGGAATTTGGAATGTTACGAGTTTTTAGGTTATGTAAGAGTTTTCATGTAATTTGGACATTTCATTTTGGCTTCCTTGCAGAAAAAAGGCCATTTTTCAATTTTCATTGAAATTTGAAGTTACAATTTATCTATCCTTAGGAAAAGAAATATGAAATGATCTAATCAATATAACTATATATGGTGTTTAGATCCCCATCAAAGCTAAACAATATGTTCTAAAAAGAAGGAGTGTCTCTTTAAAACAAGTCCCCAACTCTGATTCTCACAGGAACTCAGAAAAGCTTTAACTGGTTGCTTGGCTCAATTTGTAATATTTGTAGACAGATACTTTCTTATATATCTAGGTATCTCAGAGGATCCAAACTTGTGTACTTTGGCTGGCCTTTGGTTTATGTAGATAGATAAACATTTATGTATGTTACGGGTTGGTGCCCATGGTAAGATGTTATTAAATGTTGTGGAGGTGTAGTTACGTATCGTACTGGCTACCAAAGACTGTTACTTGTATCATAGCTTTACTGCTCTGTGATATCTAACATGTGACCTTATATGTATATATAAATATATACTTGTATGTGAACTATAAACCGGTAATGTCAAGTCAGCTAGATCTAGTCAACCATCTATTTGTTCAGTGACATTCAGATGACAGTCTGACGCCCTCTGATGACGTAGTTTGATGACATGATCTGATGACGTCTGATAATGTAGTCTCGTGGCATAGTCTCATGACATCTGATGCTATGATTTGATGACGTCAGATGATATCATTTAGTGGCCTAGTCTGATGATAGTCTGTTTAAATAGCCAAGTTCATTATGCTGATGACTATTTGTGAATTGAAATGTTCAATCAAACTCTCCTATATTTACTTATATGTTAAAAAAATTCAATTGACTGGTGTCTTATCTGAGTAAACTGAAATGTGGTGTAACCTGCACATAAAAAAGGTCACTTTCAGGGCGTGAGCAGTGTTAAACAATTAAGAATTATCAATCAGTTGCTGTTCACAAAACTGTTTTTTTTTAATTATCAAAGCAGTGAAATGGGGTAGGCTGGTCAGAATGGGGATATCCCATTCACCCAGCACCTTTTGTTTTTGGTTTAAAGATAGACTTGAGCGTGATAATCCCCTAGAGCAAAAGGTGCATCGTTAATGACTTGAAAGTTGTGTTAAGCTTTTAACACAAGTAAATAACAATAATCTTTAATGACTTGAAAATTGTGTTAATCTTTTAAAACAATTAAATAACAGATATCTTTAATGACTTGAAAGTTTGTGGATATTTAAGATTTTACAAGTGAATAACCATATTTCATTTTTTCACCTTGTGCAAAATTAACAAGATGTCAACTGGAAACTGCTAAAATGTTTTTGTTTTCAGATGTATACACTTAGTTCACAAGTTCACAAATATAAATGTTATACAACCACTCATCATGAGATTATATACTGCCCTCTACTTGTAGGAATTCTTCATTCCAGCATTTAATTATTGTTCTTGGGGTTTTCATTCTTCTTATGTTTTGTTTCATTATTTTTCTTTTTAATTTGTGTTGTTTTATTACCACTGCTGATTGTTTTTATCTTGAAATTTGTTGGAACATAACCTAATGTAGTTGATAACTGTAACTCAATTTGCATAGCACCTATCTTGCTTCATATGAAGTTTATTGAAAAACACATAACAATCTATCATTGTTCAAGATTGGTCAAATGACAAAGCTTATTATGATGTTTTTCATCAAGTTTGCCTTTATGCATCTTAAATAAACACAAAGTTAAGCTCTTTATGCAAATGTTTTGTTATCATCTCAAATTGTCCACAGTTATTTTTGTCTTGTGTCAATGTGAATTGTCAGTAGAATTTTCATATTATCATCTTCCATCTTTTATACCATTTTTTTCTTCTGTTAGTCTGATGTCCATAGTTAGTTGTATTAATCTTATTTATTAAAGTATTTCTATTGATACAATTCATGCTTATCCAACATAACAGTAATTTTCATCAGGCTTTTGTATTGAAATATGCACAGTATTTTGATTGAATTTACTTTGTAAAAGAAATGTTAATCAAAGATTAAGAGAGCTTTGGTCAAGTGTTAGTTCGATAAAACTAAAGGAAAAATAAAATTGATGAAAATATTATAAGATTAGCTGTTATTTGCATTATTTTCATTACAGAGAATTGGCACCTCAAAGCTCAAAGTGCTAAAATATGTAAAGCACATATATTATTTTTGTCGATATTTAATTATATCTGTATGCAATGTCTACTATTTTGTTGAAATATTAATATAATTTAGTTTTAACTGCATGCTTCCGTCACATTAGTTTCTAGTTTATGTCTTAAACTATGACAATCTATTTTCACAGACATTTTATTGTTTCAATGATTTTATTCCACAAGATATTTTGCATAGATTTTATTTTTAGATTTTTACAATGTTTTACTATGTTTACGTATGGCTTTGGTTTACAAATTGTTCTGTCTCAAATAAATGTTTGGTAAATGTTTCAAATGTGTCAATGTTTTCTCTTTTAGGTACAGGTTCTCTTCTTTGTAAAGTGTTCACAGCAAATGGTATGGCAACAGCTCTGTAGTCAGAAAATAAAAGAGAGTTTGTTGATGTTACTAATCGCAAGTAATATTGGTGGTGTTATTATATTGATGAGCGCAATGGTTAGCATGTTCGATTTCAGATTAACAGGGTCATGGGTTGAATCCGGCCAGGGACTCTGCATCTTTGTAAGGAACTGTTCTACAAGCAGTCAGATTTGAGTGTAATGCTACACTGAATTGGTTCGCTAGTTCCAGCCGATGCTCGCAGGATTAACTACAATGCATAGCCACAATGGTGTTGCTGGCTTTCTCCCTGCACTAATACTAGCAGCTGCGATATCAGTGAAATACACTTGAAAGTGGCCTAAGCCCCAATTCACCTCACCTCATCCCACTCATAACAATACACATGGGAATTATTTAAGCAACGCCTGATCATTTTGTTTTAATTTTCTACTTTTTGTTTTAATATTTGGTGGCTCCCGAGTGGTAGATCTTGAATGGTGTAGATGTCGTTGCCCCGGAATAGAGGAGGTGAATATGCCTTGATTACAGGTTTTGTTACGAATGAATTTGGAATGGGAAAATGTCCCCAGTCAAACCAGCAAAATATAACAAGACAATTGTATATTAATTACAATTTAATCAATCAAATAATAAACAAAGTGTTTAAGGTTACAATATCAAGCTAATACAAGCTATAATACAATATCAAATGAGTCACATTAAATAGCTAACTAAATATATTCACCAGTCCTTATGAAACACACAGTTGATGAACGTAGAAAACAGTCAGTGGGTCTTGATAGGAGATAGATGAATCCGGCTTGTAAAGGTATCCAAAAACAGTGGCACGGCAGATGATCGCAAAGTTGATTGTAAGAAGCAAGATGAGTAAGAGTTCTAATTCCGGGCTATAGAATAGATACCTTCCAGAATGTTCTTTTAAGTTCCACTACAAACTCCAATCAGAAGTATCCAACTCAAGCAATCAAGATCAAAACTTTCGTATATAAGGGGTGGTATTCCTTCCTCAGCAGGCCCTCTGTTAGTGGTTTGAATAACCCTTTACTTTATAGTGAAAATATGTTAAACGAGTAAACGTAAACAATCAATCAATGTGGTGAACGTTCTTACTTGAAACACCAAGCATGACAAGTTTAAACGTTGTAAAACAATACAATTATGATATTTATATCTAAAAATGCGACAAGTTTTAACCTTTCTGATAAAGGAGTTTTAAACTGAAGCGCGCAATTATTTGTTCCGGACTTATTGCTCTTTCTCCGTTTTTACTCCGTTCGATGATATCTAGAGAGCACAGATTTTTCAGAAGCAATTTAAGATAAGATAACCACATTTGCTGTGTGTCTGCTGTGTATTTATGCCCTGATTGAGTTTTAAAATGAAAAGCACGCAATTAGTCTAACGGAGCCACGGCCCTTTTTCTCTCGGTTAAATACATGGGGTCTTCAATGTGGACGGCTTTTAAAAAAACACTGTTGAGATACGACTCGTGGGATAACCAAACGTACTTAGTGATTTCTAGGTACAATTAACTTGAATGAGTTCGAAACCTAGAAGGGAACAATTATTCTGTTTTAGTTATTGCCATTGTTCTGATTTTTTTCATTCATTTATGAAATCAATATGCATATATCTGTTCGTTATTATTATATATTCCATATACGTTAGTGGTCCGTTGCTGCGTTACGAAGTCGATAACATATATCTAGTACACGTATGTGGTCTGTTAATGTGTAACAAAGATGTTCTTACACGTCTTCATAAGAGGACTTATTTACGTATGTGGTCTGTTACCTTGCGACGAAGTCGTTCTAATGTATTTAGTTTACGTAAGTGGTCTGTTACTGTGTGAGAAAGATGTTGTTGCTTGTCTTGATAATAGGACTTACTACGTATTTGGTCTGGTATTGTGTGATGACGATGTTAATTGCTTTGGATATTGGCGATAATTTCAACAGCATGACCAATACTTGTTCAAAGTGCTCACCCTGGCCTTCACTGACATAGACAGCACCTGTCTGCAGAATTAGTTTGTCTTTTTTTACCCCCGAGAAATGAATGGTATGATGGGTAATTTGAAGTTCTAGGAATCAAAATCTGGCTGATTTATGGGTGATAAATCTCTCAAAAGACTAGAAGTAATAAATAGATTATTAGCCGCTTGGAGCAAAATAAATCCAACTTTTATTGGATAAATAACTGTTATAAAGACATTAGCCCTTTCAAAATTAGCAGTTTTTTTCAGCTTTTTGCCCAGTCTTCTAATGGACTTTATTAAATCCTTTGAACAAATATTTTTCAAATTTATCTGGAATGATAACAAGATAAGATAAAGAGAAGCACAATTATGAGATTAAAGACCGAAGGGGGACTTGGAATGGTTGATATAAAAGTTTTTATTGAAGCCCTTAAGTTATCTACTCTTCGACTCAACTGTAAAAACCTATATCGGATAACAACCCTTGCAACATAGCTTATGAGGACATTCTAAAGATATGTTGCGAATATCTACAAAATATTAAGAATTTGAAATCCTTTCTGGAAAGATGTTATGAAAGCATGAACAACTATTGTAAATAATTTAAGGTTGAAATGCTAAATATTGATGATATTGTGGCAGAACCATTATGATTGAATCATGATTTTGAAAATCTTACTATTTCACAGGACAGTGGATATACAAAGGCCTATTGACAGTAAAAGTTTCATGTGATGTATATAGAGTTATGACTTTCGAAGAGATAAAGACGGAATATAACATTAAAGTGACAAATTAGATTATAATTATTTATTTCACAACTTACCAGATTTATAGAAAAATGTGCGAATCCAAAGATTTTTTTCCTTTTTATTTCCCCAACTTGTTTACAATTTGTTGACATCCACTGTATTATGCGTTACATTTGAAGCAGTTATATTACAATTCCACATTAATGAATACATGAACATATGTTAAAGAGGTTGTGTAAAGTTGACCAGAATGTATAGAAATTGGCATAGTTGCAGTTTGAGAATGCTATTGTCCTTGTACTTTGATAATATTTAATGATTTCGTGTTGAAGAGCTTTGAAAGATAGACCTTTTTTAGTTTTACTTGAATTATAGATGTATTGCTTTGTCACCAACGCAACAGCATTTAAAGGGTTGTTGTTTGCTCCTTTAAAACCAAAAAGTATATTTTCTTTTTTGAAGGTTATTTGTCCATCTGCAACTATTCCAAGCTATTCTGCCAGCTTCTTCCATAATTCAATAACTTACATATCAAATGTACAAGATTCTCATTTTCTATTTCACAAAAACAGCATAAAGGGGATTCGCAGTATCCAATTCTGTACAAATAACTCCTTGTTGCCAAAATATTATGTAATATTTTGAATTTTAACCATTTCAAATTGACATTGCCTTTACTTCTATATGACATTAAATTATAATTAGTTTTTTCCTCTAATATAATTCTCTTTGAATGTATTCTCCCATCATCCCAGATTTATAGAAAAATGTGCGAATCAAAAGATGTATGGTTAGGTTTGTTAAAGGCACAAGACTAATTTACGATAAACTGATTGCAAAGAAAGATAAGCTTTAATTCTTTAAAAAGCTGGAATTGACATTTGATGATTGAATTTCACTGGCACAACAATTTTATTGAAGGATGCTTAACTTCTTGATTTTCAATACAGATTTTTGCAAGGAGAGAACTGTTGAGAATAAACCTTGTTGACAATTATCTGTTTTTTGTAATGAGGTTTTTGTCATATTCATGGGACTCTTGTGAAACTATACATTTCTGGAAATAACTCGAATTTGGATTAATAACTTCTTATCACAGAATTTGAAAATATCAAAATTTTTAATTGTTAAGACACATCATGTTGTAATAAATCAAATCATCATATCTGCCAAAAATATTCAAATTAAATTTGATTCCAATAGTTTAATATTACAAAAAGTTTTAGAAGAGATATTCATTGTAGAAAAATTTATTTCCGAAAGAAATGATAAATTGAACAAATTTAACAAAAAGTGGAAATCCCTCATCCCTGCTTTCAGCAATAATTATTTTTCTTAGCAAATGTTTTGCTTCACTGTCCTTATTACAAGATTCATCACAACATCTGTACCACAAAATCTGTACCACATTTGTACCACAAAATCTGTACCCTAATTCACCGTTAGGGTGTGCTGAAGGATCTGTGGCGAACTGATTAGACGTGATGGGTCCTTTGCTACCTGAATTTACGAAAATAAAGGAGTGACGTTTTCCGCTTGGCATCGGGTCAGTATTTCTGTTTACTCGCGCAAAAAAACCCTGTAAACTTGCGACGTTCAATCATGATTAACCGATTTAGGACTCGCATTGATGTCAGTTTTTCGTAACTAGTTCGTCAGATTTTTATGCCAAAAGTTATTAGTTACGTTTAATACACCGATAGTACCTCCATTATATGATAATGTTATACACCCTATCATTTGATATTCGTAAACATGCTTTCATCATGCTGATCAATGGAATTTCTTTCTCATCTCGTGGCTGATTGTGTAGAAAAAGAAAAGCTTGTTAAACATTGTAGCAGTTCGAAGAATAGTTATGTGCTTCTATTAATTTTGTTGACGATGTTGGTTTTTATTGTTTACCTGGTTATAATTGTGGGTGTTAAGTGTAATGGAAACATTTCCAGTGGATACTGTTATGGTTATGGATACTGAAATATTATTGACGTTGGCGAAATATCTACTTGAATATTTATTCCCTGAAAATAAGGGACTGCATTGTGTGACATGTTATTCCTTAAGAAATGGCTACATGAACGACTGACTACGCATTTGACTACTCTAGTAGATAAAACTAAATACGCCTCCACTGAAAAAGAGATAAATGAATATAGTGTGTGTGTTAGAAGTATTGAATTCAGTTTATTTATAAGATATGAGATCATGTTTTCAAACTGGTTTAGTCAGTCGAATGCGCAATCCAAAACAACATATATAAGCATATATATGCTAATTTTCAATGGACTAACATTAAATGAGAAAGTGTATAAAATAAATGTCATGTTTCATTGTGAGAATGGCGACAAACAGAATCACGATGGTAAGACTTTTTTCAAACAACCTCGTTTGTAATCAAATCTTTAAAAATTCTAATTTCATTATGCTCTATTTCTTAAAGGGAGAGATCAAGTAATCGAAGACAAGCATAAAAACATATCGTTAGAGATCGTAATCATGAATAAACCACGGTAAAGTTGTGCGACTAAAATTATAAGAGAACAGATGCTACAAAAGGATGTGTGGGACAGAATTTGACTTGCCTGGGCTATAGCAACTAAAGTAACATATTTTTTTAACTTATCAATGATAAATAACATTTGTCACACACAACAAATGCCGATTCACATTGAAACATAAGAGAAAACAAATGGTTCTTGAACAAACACGGCCTGATGTATATAATTATTCAACGACAAGATGTTTAGATTTTAATAATGTGAAGGCAAAGTCCAATGAAGGAGAACAACGCTTTATTGCCACAAATGAAGTAAAAAAAGAAGGAAACATATCTATCTATTATGTACATACATCGAGTATATTATTTTAGATTATAAAATATATGGCAAATAATCATCTTCTAGTGTACAGATTATTAAACAAAAAGAATTATAATGAAGACTCGTATCTTCTGGTGTATAGAGTATCTAACTATAAGAATGAATGATTTAAACTTATCTTCTAGTGTATATATGATCTAACTATCAGAAGGTATGTTATAGACTCATATTCTAGTTGGGACTTTGGCCCTCTACTTATTGATAAGTAGTAAATCTATAGCGTTTAGTTAAAAGTTCTCCTACGGTTTACAGGTCGATGTCATTTATCAAATGAATTTTCTGATAACAATAATACTGCATTCACTACACAATCATTTGAAATGCTTCTTTAGAAGGTACAAGAGTCCGGCGGATTATGTTGCTCTCAGAGAACTCTTGAATAGATTCTTCACGACTAAAACACGTTTTTGAACATTAGAAAACCTATTTACAACTTGAAAAACAATACCAGTAACTTCATTTGCAAATATCGAGAGTCAATAGACAATGACTGAGCCCAACCGTATCCCGACACTGGTGTTGGACATGTAGATCTCTAATAATACTTATAAAATATTCGTATAAACCTAGACAACCCAAATATTAGATTCATTTTGGCATAATACAAATATAAATCATAAATCGTTTCCAAAACCTTGTAAAAGATCAGAAAGATATAGCTTTACTACTTGAATAAAACACATGCAAAGTTTCTGAAAGATGAAAGAATGGGGTTGCTCTAAATTTATCTATGTACAGAGTACAAACCCAACCTGTTTCCATGGAAACAAACACAAATATGTAATATGAGAATATCAAAATACATTACTTTAGAAGGTAGGTAGTTCACGTGTACAACTTTAGAACGAAATCAACAACCGGTTATTTAGTCCTAGAGCATTAATCAAGTGGCACCTGCAATATGTTCTTTTCCCCATATTTGTTCTTCATGTTAACCTCTGCACCAACATTTATCAAATTTAAACCAAATCATTAATAAACAAACATTCATACACATGTACATACATTTATATTTACACATATGCATACATCTATTCACAGAAGGCGAAAAATACTTGTGTTTTCTTTCATTTGTCAAGAAGTGCAGTAAGGCATTACTCATTATTAAAAATATTCGTCATATACGACGTTTCAACAACACAAAAACCCCAACAGCTATTCTTACTTACGTCTGTGTCATCTCCCATCTTGATTATTGCATGTCTCTCATTGTATGCCAACTAAAACATCTTATCACGAAATTGCGGAAGTCACGAATTATGCAGCCATTCTTATTGAAACTTACGAAGAAATTTCATCACATGATAACTATCCCGACGGTTCTCAACATGCTAAAGTTGAGGACAGAATCAAGTTCAAAGTGTTACTCTCTGATGAAATTTGCAGGGACATGCAACAGAAAGGGTGGTCTTTTAACGTACTTTTAATGTCCAAGGCACATCGGCACCTTTTTACGTCCTGTGGTGCTTCCCTACCAGGCATTTCTTACGTCTAAGGTTGGACATTGCAATTAAATACTGAATTACAACAGATTGTATGTCCCCCAAATTCTCATTTGTGTATTTACCTCTTCAATCTCTTGACCAGACACTAAAGCAGTTACTCCATATTCAATGAAGAAGGCGTTCCTCATTATTCATTATCATGTTCATAATTCATACGCTCATCATAATTTCAGTTCCAAACTCTTAACCATAGCATAATCACCATTTTCGCGTGCATAACATTTCGGAGTTCTTCTATATAAACAAATCCACATCTGCACCTCCCTGGATCAAATACTCAACCATAGCAGCATCTCCATGTTCACATGCATAATGTAAAGGGGTTTTGTCACCCTTGTCCTTAACATTCACCTCTGCACCTCTCTGTGCTAAACTCTCGACCATAGCAGTATCTCCATGTTCACATGCATAATGTAAAGGAGTTTTCTTATCGTAATCCTTAACATTCACCTCTGCACCTCTCTGTGCTAAAATCTCGACCATAGCAGTATCTCCATGCTCACATGCATAATGTAAAGGAGTTTTCTCATCGTAGTCCTTAACATTCACCTCTGCACCTCTCTGTGCTAAACTCTCGACCATAGCAGTATGACCATGTTCACATGCATAATGTAAAGGAGTTATCTCATACTTGTCCTTAACATTCACCTCTGCACCTCTCTTTGACAAAATCTCGACCATAGCAGTATCTCCATGTTCACATGCATAATGTAAAGGAGTTTCGTCATACTTGTCCTTAACATTCACCTCTGCACCTCTCTGTGCTAAACTCTCGACAATAGCAGTATGACCATGTTTACATGCATGATGTAAAGGAGTTTTGTCACCCTTGTCCTTAACATTCACCTCTGCACCTCTCTTTGACAAACTCTCGACCATAGCAGTATCTCCATGTTCACATGCATAATGTAAAGGAGTTATCTCATACTTGTCCTTAACATTCACCTCTGCACCTCTCTTTGACAAAATCTCGACCATAGCAGTATCTCCATGTTCACATGCATAATGTAAAGGAGTTTCGTCATACTTGTCCTTAACATTCACCTCTGCACCTCTCTGTGCTAAACTCTCGACAATAGCAGTATGACCATGTTTACATGCATGATGTAAAGGAGTTTTGTCACCCTTGTCCTTAACATTCACCTCTGCACCTCTCTTTGACAAACTCTCGACCATAGCAGTATCTCCATGTTCACATGCATAATGTAAAGGAGTTTCGTCATACTTGTCCTTAACATTCACCTCTGCACCTCTCTGTGCTAAACTCTCGACAATAGCAGTATGACCATGTTTACATGCATGATGTAAAGGAGTTTTGTCACCCTTGTCCTTAACATTCACCTCTGCACCTCTCTTTGACAAACTCTCGACCATAGCAGTATCTCCACGTAAACATGCATAATGTAAAGGAGTTTTGTCATACTTGTCCTTAACATTCACCTCTGCACCTCTCTTTGACAAACTCTCGACCATAGCAGTATCTCCACGTAAACATGCGTAATGTAAAGGAGTTTTCTTATCGTAGTCCGAAACATTCACCTCTGCACCTCTCTTTGACAAACTCTCGACCATAGCAGTATCTCTAAGTACACATGCATAATGTAAAGGGGTATTCTCATACTTGTCCTTAACATTCACGTCTGCACCTCTCTGTGCTAAACTCTCGACCATAGCAGTATGACTACATAACAATGCGTTATGTAAAGGAGTTTTGTCATCGTAGTCCTTAAGATTCACCTCTGCACCCCTCTTTGACAAACTCTCGACCATAGCAGTATCTCTAAGTACAAATGCGCAATGGAAAGGAATTTTCTCATACTTGTCCTTAACATTCACCTCTGCACCTCTCTGTGCTAAACTCTCGACCATAGCAGTATGACCATGTCCATATGCATAATGTAAAGGAGTTTTCACATACTTGTCCTTAACATTCACCTCTGCACCTCTCTGTACTAAACTCTCGACCATAGCAGTATGACCATGTTCCCATGCATAATGTAAAGGAGTTTTCTCATACTTGTCCTTAACATTCACCTCTGCACCTCTTTGTGTTAAACTCTCGACCATAGCAGTATGACCATGTTCACATGCATAATGTAAAGGAGTTATCTCATACTTGTCCTTAACATTCACCTCTGCACCTCTTTGTGTTAAACTCTCGACCATAGCAGTATGACCATGTTCACATGCATAATGTAAAGGAGTTTTCTCATACTTGTCCATAACATTCACCTCTGCACCTCTCTGTGCCAAACTTTCGACCATAGCAGTATGACCATGTCCACATGCATAATGTAAAGGAGTTTTGTCATCCTTGTCCTTAACATTCACCTCTGCACCTCTCTGTGCTATACTCTCGACCATAGCAGTATGACCATGTTTACATGCATAATGTAAAGGTGTTTTCTCATACTTGTCCTTAACATTCACCTCTACACCTCTCTGTGCTAAACTCTCGACCATAGCAGTATATCCACTTAAACATGCGTAATGTAAAGGAGTTTTCTTATCGTAGTCCGACACATTAACCTCTGCACCTCTCTTTGACAAACTCTCGACCATAGCAGTATCTTCACGTACACATGCATAATGTAAAGGAGTTTTGTCACCCTTGTCCTTAGCATTCACCTCTGCACCTCTCTTTGACAAACTCTCGACCATAGCAGTATCTCCATGTTCACATGCATAATGTAAAGGAGTATTCTCATACTTGTCCTTAACATTCACCTCTGCACCTCTCTGTGCTAAATTCTCGACCATAGCAGTATGACTACATAACAATGCGTTTTGTAAAGGAATTTTGTCATCGTAGTCCTTAAGATTCACCTTTGCACCTCTCTTTGACAAACTCTTAAACATAGCAGTATCTCTAAGTACACATGCGAAATGGAAAGGAGATTTCCCATCATTGTCCTTAACATTCACCTCTGCACCTCTCTGTGCTAAACTCTCGACCATAGCAGTATCTAAATGTTCACATGCATAATGTAAAGGAGTTTTCTCATACTTGTCATTAACATTCACCTCTGCACCTCTCTGTGCTAAACTCTCGACCATAGCAGTATGACCATGTCCACATGCATAATGTAAAGGAGTTTTCTTATCGTTGTCCTTAACATTCACCTCTGCACCTCTCTGTGCTAAACTCTCGACCATAGCAGTATCTCCATGTTCACATGCATAATGTAAAGGAGTTTTCTCATACTTGTCCTTAACATTCACCTCTGCACCTCTCTGTGCCAAACATTCGACTATAGCAGTATGACCATGTCCACATGCATAATGTAAAGGAGTTTTGTCACCCTTGTCCTTAACATTCACTTCTGCACCTCTCTGTACTAAACTCTCGACCATAGCAGTATGACCATGTTCACATGCATAATGTAAAGGAGTTATCTCATATTTGTCCTTAACATTCACCTCTGCACCTCTCTGTGCTAAACTCTCGACCATAGCAGTATGACCATGTCCACATGCATAATGTAAAGGAGTTTTGTCACCCTTGTCCTTAACATTCACCTCTGCACCTCTCTGTGCTAAACTCTCGACCATAGCAGTATGACCATGTTCACATGCATAATGTAAAGGAGTTATCTCATATTTGTCCTTAACATTCACCTCTGCACCTCTCTGTGCTAAACTCTCGACCATAGCAGTATGACCATGTTCACATGCATAATGTAAAGGAGTTTTGTCACCCTTGTCCTTAACATTCACCTCTACACCTCTCTGTGCTAAACTCTCGACCATAGCAGTATGACCATGTTCACATGCATAATGTAAAGGAGTTTTGTCACCCTTGTCCTTAACATTCACCTCTGCACCTCTCTGTGCTAAACTCTCGACCATAGCAGTATGACCATGTTCACATGCATAATGTAAAGGAGTTTTGTCACCCTTGTCCTTAACATTCACCTCTGCACCTCTCTGTGCTAAACTCTCGACCATAGCAGTATCTCCATGTTCACATGCATAATGTAAAGGAGTTTTGTCACCCTTGTCCTTTTTATTCACCTCTGCACCTCTCTGTGCTAAACTCTCGACCATAGCAGTATCTCCATGTTCACATGCATAATGTAAAGGAGTTTTGTCACCCTTGTCCTTATTATTCACCTCTGCACCTCTCTGTGCTAAACTCTCGACCATAGCAGTATCTCCATGTTCACATGCATAATGTAAAGATGTTTTGTCACCCTTGTCCTTATCATTCACCTTTGCACCTCTCTGTGCTAAACTCTCGACCAAAGCAGTATGACCATGTTCACATGCATAATGTAAAGGAGTTTTGTAACCCTTGTCCTTAACATTCACCTCTGCACCTCTCTGTGCTAAACTCTCGACCATAGCAGTATCTCCATGTTCACATGCATAATGTAAAGGAGTTTTCTTATCGTAATCCTTAACATTCACCTCTGCACCTCTCTGTGCTAAAATCTCGACCATAGCAGTATCTCCATGTACACATGCGTAATGTAAAGGAGTTTTCTCATACTTGTCCATAACATTCAGCTCTGCACCTGCCTTGGCCAAACTCTCAACCAAGGCAACATCACCACGTTCACAAGCTTTTTGTATAAGCGTTCCACTAAGATCTGTCAGAACTAAATACCTCAAACCACCAGTGACTCCACCTTCACAAACAGAATGCAAAAGAGTGGTACTTGTACTGTCCTTCACAGCAGTATTACCTAGCCTTGACTGGACACACAAATTCAGCTTAGCAAACAACACTCTGTGATTCAATTGGTTTGCAACCTGAAACAGTTTACATAAAGTGTACATGTCACATGATCCAAGTATAGCCTCAGACACATCTTCAATTCCTCTTTCGGTAACTACAACAAGAGAAGATACTATGCTGTCATCCACATAAGACAATGAAAACCCAGCTTCTATCAAACATTGAACAATGTGGTATCTATTTTGTTTCCATTTTTCTGCACTGTCAGGCTTTGAAAGCATTTTTGCAAGCTCTTTTACAGCAACAAAAAGGGGCTGACCAAGCTGGCTATCTCTATGTGCAAACAGACGACAAAAGTATTCTACACACTCAATATCTCCCTTTCTAATGGCTATATCAAGAACACTTTCACCTGAAGAGTACGTCAGTAAAACATTCTCATCTGCTAAAAGTACAACCTTTTCATAACTTTCTGTAAAGGACTGTGCAGCCATATGAAGAGGAGTATATCCATCATTGTCTGTTGCATGTTTTTCAACCGATTGATTGATCAGATACATAAGTGTGTCTGTTGAACCATATAAAGCAGCTAAATGCATAGGACTCTGACCCCTTTCATCCCTACAGTGTACATTACCACCACACTTGACAAGATATTTTAAAATCTGAATATCACGGCAACCAGCAGCCAATAATACACAGCAATCTGTGAAACAGTTCACTCCCATGTTTTTCAACAATTCCAATATTTCAAGGAACTTTGTTTGTTTTAAAGTAACTGCTATCCATGATGGTTTTATGTTATGGTACATGATAAGCAACCGTCTGCAGAATTCTTCCAATTGCACGAATCTATTATACCTCGCCATAGACAGAACCAGTTGTTTGATACATTCAAAATGTCCAAGTTCTAGACTTAGCGTCGAAAGGTTCAACAAACAGTCAGTATGTTCCTGTGAAATGACACCTGCAGCAAATTCTACTAGGTTTTTATTGATGCTTGGCGCAACACAAACTGCTTTGAAACAATCAAATGTAATCCTTGCCCCAAGCTCAATTAGTTCAACAGCAAGTTCTTTATTGTTCATGTAAAACGCACAAGCAAGTGTTTTATTTGCATGATGGTAAAACAATACCTCGCGGTGTTTCATTCCTTTAAGGAGACGAATGGCGAAACGATCTGCATCATTCAAAACGAGACATGCAGGTATTGTGTCTATGGATAAAACACTGACATATTGTCGGTCCAAAGTATGCTGCATAGTAGGTTGATTCAGACATTTGTTCATCAAGAAGAATGCAGTGGTGTCTGTGAGATATTGATGCACACCACAACTCTGTATCTCTCTGTTATAAACTGCTAATTCATTCCTCGTGTCTGCACTCATAGATAAACAAATATAACTGACAAAGCTTAAGTCTTTGAAAGCTTGATGCGTAAAAATGAGTGACGAACTTGGTGACAAGATTTCCCTGACCAAGCGCGAAGCAAGCATGTCAAAATCACTTTCAGACACAATGACAGCAATATCTTGGCATGATCTTTGGTCTGTTGTGACATACTCCAGAAGAGTCCGTAATGAGCACATTTCTAGTCCTTTTGATAAGTGATCTTTACAGAATTCCAGAAACACTGCGTCTTGGATAGAGTTATGCATGAATGAGAAACACTTTCTTTCCGTGTCAAAGATTAAAAACGTTTGACAAAGACTTTTAGCTGAGTTAAGAAGTGAGCCAAGAGTTGATCTTACAGTGCATACCTGCGAAAGTTTCGCAATGGTTTCCTGATCTTTACTGCTTTGTGCAAATACATCAAATACCGTCTTTGGAAGCAGGTTATCATAAAACATAACCAAAAGCAAAACAAAAAAGCCTTCAGGATCATTTTGTCTTATACTTGTTATGACTTCCGCCAGATATTTGAGTGATCTATGGAAAAAATTGCAGCCATGCTGTTCTCTCAAAGTTGATGAAAACAGATAGCAACAAAGTGGAAAGGACACAAGGTCTCTACACTTAATGATTTTGTTTTTCTCATCGTCACTTACACAGGCTTTCTTGCTGTATAGTTTCAGATGAAAATCAAACATTGCAAGTCTTTCCTTCTCACTAAGATTATCGGTAGAAAGATTGACTGTTTTGCTTCGCCTGAAGAGTTCAAAGGTCCTGAACTGTTTCTCATATTGAAGGTATATGTTTGTTCTGAAGGAAAATATGACATAAACAGTTCCTGCCTCAATCAGAGGAAGCATCATGGGGAACTTCTGCTCCCATCTTGTCTTCAGATCCTCCACCAGGTTGGTCCTGCCGAAAGCATCATCGATGAGAATGACGTATCTGTTGTTCTTGAGTGTGGGGCCGGAGAGATTACTCCAGTCTTGAGGATCGGTGAGTATCAATGGACGCCAGGAGTCTGACATAATCTTGAGGAGATGCAAACCAGCTGTTGTCTTCCCTTCTCCAGGACCTCCTGTCAGCAGCAGGACGCCCCGCAAAGTCAACGCCTTCTCGCACTCCTTTATCTTCTCTGTCTTCACAAACAGTTTCATGTTCAGGTCCCTTTCCAATCTCAACTGACTTTGCTCTGGAAAAAACATAAGTTGATACAAATCGTAAACAGAAGAAAAGACAAGTGCATCATTTTCAAACAATCTTGTTTCAAAACTGCTGGTCACCTGCAATTCACCTAATATTGCATGAACTATTAAATATTTTATCTGTATAAACTTACACGTTTGATTTCACATCAAATCTTTAATCAATAAAATATTCTCGACTAAATTATCCTTGAAAATCAACATAGGCACATTTTATCAAATAACAGAATCAATGCAAGTATCTGATTACAAATAGTATGTTTGACCGAACTCACCCTGTATTGGCTTCGAAGGTTTAAAACTTCCTGACACTGAAAAAGATATTTTCGTTACTTCCGACCAAGGAAAATTAATTGCAAAAATCCGACAATGCACATCGGTTTTGAATATTGTGTTTGGATAAGATGATAAGTTTTTAAATACAACAGAATAGGTGGACATACCTTCAATCAGAGTAATACATTCTCAGAAAACAGACTTTCATAACTACAAGTCTTAAACGTGAACTCACAATATTTTTATAATAGATGTACTGCAATGAATAATACATAGTTTCTATTCAATTCATCAATTCCATTTGTCAAATTGTTAAGAGTGTGTAATGTGAAATTTTGAGAAGACATATCAAAGAGGATTGTTTTTATGAATGACAGATTATTATCGGTATTCATACCACACATAAGAATAAATAAGCCATCTTTAAACACACTTCTGTATCTCACCTTGATTGATGTGAACACCATCGTTTCCAACTAAGTTAATGGTTGTGCCACCTGAGTTACTGCTGTTCTCTCCTGGAACAAAGTACATGATCATTTCGTCTTCTTACAATTCAACTTTCCTATTACTGACCAGCAGCTTCCTGCCATTTTGAAACATGTTTATTTCAACACTCCATTCATTTATATTTTTAGCATAAATTTAGAGTAACGTCCCTTGAGTGGGTCAGTCCTTGTCGGTATTACATGTAAAGGGGTGATAGGTCGACCTATGTGTTTTACGTGAATAACGTAACTCTGACGGTATAAAATATCTGTCTTTTATTGCTAATATCCTCAATGAAAAAGAAGTTTTATTTAAATACCTGTTTGTTTATGTTTAGATATATTTTTATTGAAGTGTGTTCTTTGAAAATTGAACTGTACCGTAGTTTCACAAGCAAGTAGAACCGGTCCGTACTGGTTTGACCTAATCACAGTGCTGATGCACAAGGCAAATCAGCTCCTCTCTATTTTTCTAATTGGTCATTTAGAATGGAGATAAATTCATTAATGTATACACACACTTGGATTCAAGATTATGATTGACATCTTTATTCTATGTTAGATGTCACCAAAATAAGCATTTGATTTTACAAACAAATGTTTGCCCTATATAAGTTTACAGAGTTGTATGAAAATTTCTGCTGTCACACATTTGAATAAGAGTTGTAAAACAAACGAGCATTAAACAGACCAGAGATGTAGCAAAAACTTCAACGTGGTGACACTATCTGTAATAACCCGCATTAAGACTGTTATATTATTTGAAGCAATAATTTTGAAGAAAACATGTAATTTTGATATTGACCATAATTGACTGGTTACTGTAGAATCCACTAATGGGGGTTATAACTTAAATTGGAGGCATCGGGAGCAACGGTTCAGGTGATACTGTGTTCACAAACATTAGTAAAGCAATCAATAATGACCTTTAAAGTCAAGGTCACCACAGTTGACCTTGTCATTTTCCATTGTATTGTATCAAAACATTTGAAGACTTGAGTTAACGGGTTCATTGGATAATTGTCAAATTGCTAATTGAACTTGACAATGAGGTCAAGATCACCATAATTGACTAGTGTCCTACAACAGAGGCTGCCATCAACTCCAAAGGCAATACGTATAATGATTCATGAAATATAGCGTAAATTCAAAAAGCAGGCAAAGTGCCTTTAAGATACATAAAAACTGGAGTCTGTGTAATTTCCTAATAAAGGAGTTCACTAATTTTGAACACAAAAGGTGAATCGCTTTCTCGTGTGGCCTTGACAGGAATCTAAAAATGCGGTGTCTAGGAAATCCCCAAACCAAGGCTGTGACTAAAGTTGACTTTGAGTGTGGGATATCGCATTAATATTAATCCGGATATGCATACTGACGTAGCTAAATCCAATAGCTCGTGTTTCGCTTTTCGTCTTGTGACAAAAAATAATTTGGATATTTATATGAATTACAAACACCAGAGCTATTCTTTGAATTCAATCTATTTGAAAATTCATGCATCCAATTTCAATGAATCAAATCTTTACTCTTATTGTTACCAAGGTCTGTGTAGTTAAAAACTTACGATAACACAATACCTGAAATTTGAAACTTACTTGATTCAGCTCCTGGCTGAAGGACTGACACGCCAATGCCTAGATTGTCTGAATTGTCCATTGAAGGAGACTTTTGTTGCAACGATCCTGATTCCAAACAGCTGATCCCACCTGACGGGTTACCTATATTCTCATTTGATTGTCCAGACACCTCTGTGATTCTCCTGCTGTTTGCTGATGCTAATGGCTGATGGAATGCTGAATCTACTCCACATGGCGATGGGACAGACCAGCATTGAGGTACAGCTTCATCGACGCTATCATCCTTTTTCTCTTTCAGTTCAACAGGTCTTTTTCCCTCTTTCCGTTTATCATCTTGCTTGTGTCTATCAACATCCTCGGGTGGATCACATGACAGTGTCTCCTCCTTGTGAAAGTGTGAGTGTCCATCTTTCCTGCCCAATGAATGTTTCACCACTTCACTGGAAAGTTTGATTTTTTTGTTATCTATTTCATCATTATCACTTTCACAATCTTTGCCGTCATCTTCTTCAAAATCATCATAAAGCCACTCATTAGGATCACTGGCTTCTTCATCCATTGCTGTATCTAACTGAAATCAACCAGAACAAAATTAGCATGGCTCATGTAATCAATATATAAAAATATGTAAACCTAAGTTAAACATCAATAGTCGTCTGTTGTTCTCGTAAATATTTCGGAAAGAGTCGTCAGTATTCCAAACGACACGTCAATGATTCATCAATAGTGTGCTGATATCGTTAATAGTTCCACACCAATCAGCACCTCATGTACTTCACAATCGCTGGAAAGCATGCCGGGTTATACCGACAGCGAGAGGACTTTTCGGCGAGATAAAAGTAAACCAAAGATTTGTTTCCAAAGACGACATGTTTTATTAAATGTAGAATTGATGAATTAATGTTTGCAACTTTTCCACTAACGCAATGAATCACAACTATGGAGCTCATCTCAGACAAATTATGGCTTACAATTTGCATACTGCAAATATAAACGAAACATGACACAACAGTTAGTTACACCTGTAAGGAGAAAAGTTTATTAACACACATCACAAGGATCTTTGGTCAATAAGTTTTATATTTGCAATTCGTGACAATTTTAAATAAAACTAAAATTTCTTAGGTATTAGGAAAATTATGTTTATTAATCAATGCAACACAATGAACAACGTTCCCTGTATTCTAAAACATCGTTAGTAATGTATATGTGCCAAAGTCGATTCCATTTTCTGTGTAATCACTGTACTAAACTGAAGTAGCATTAGAATTAAACAGTCGGTACTTGTCGATATTATGACACATTGATAAAGTTTTGTTTTTGCAACTCCAACAACTCGCGGAGAGTGTATTTAATATTTCATTACGCCAATGTCTGTAATATCCTAATCGATATTACACTTGTGCTTATGAAGTCTTTATATCATGGCTGCTTGTATTATATGCATTGCGGTGAAACCTGCGAGCATCGGCTGGAACTAGCCAACCATGGGCGGTACCAGTACACCGGGACTAAATATCAGGGATATTATCATTCACTTCATAATTCTTCGATTTTAAACTTGATATCATAATCTCTTAGTAAGTGAAAAGAGGTTACATGAAACTTTAGACAACTCGCCCATGACTTACCTATTCATCGTTTATACCAAATATTTATTTTATTTTTTTGTAATAAACAATCAGTCGCATAGAGCCTTATGACGGATCCCTGAGGTTGTCTCTGTCGTGAAGACAATTAAATTTGGTCCATATCTTTGCCTTTTATATGTCGTCATTTGGGAAAATATGGTGCGCTTGTTGCAAAGTCCACGTGCCAGTTATTCAGGAAAAAAAACTTAACCCGGGTTAGAATGTAGGTTGAAGAAGAATAAACGCAAACTCTTCAGTAGTTACACGAAGGGCTGTTTGACCTAACGGCCTCAGAAACATTCCTTCGTGTAACAATTGCATGGGTCGATGTTTTACATAACATATCGATAATAATAAGAGTATTCCCTTTTCTTCATCGTTAGACTATACGATTGCATGTTACCTAAACAAGAGCCCAAATATCCTATGGCCTGAGTTAAGTGAAACCCGTCTTTCTTAAGATAACTCCTTATGTTTGAAATGACTAAATTATGATTCTAATTATAATATGTAATCGAAAAACGGCCATATTAATTGTATGAAGTCGCAATTCTGCATCTCGCTTACACGTATATTAGTTAAATCACCTAGGAAACTCAATGAGCCTATTTTTGTAGTTGGGTCTGCAGTAGAAGTTTTCAAAATTTTGTTTGAGTCATAGTTTCGCGCAATTGTCCGGTTTTCGATCGCATATATAGGCTTGAACCTGTTTATTGTCTCTATTATGAACTAATAAACATAAATAAAACAAAATTACCATTACTTCTTGATTAAAAAACCCCAACATTCTTAAAATTTGACATATTTGACCCCAGAAATTAAGAAACTCTGTGCCCCTTAAAGTGTGAATTCAAACAAGGACACGCCCCCATCAACACAAACCATTACCTCCATACACACATAACCTGTTCTATCAATCTAAATAACTTCAATTCAACACTTTTTAGAATATCATGTCATACTGTTTATCGACTTTGATAACTCAATGCAGAACGGTCGATCTAAATGTATTGTTAGATATGCAATTGACGTGACTTCCTTGTTTGATCTTTAAGCTCTTACAGCATTGATGTTAGATTTTTTCCCAGATCAATTTTATCATTTCAGTCTACAATTGAGGATACATTAGTCCTAACTATACGTATTATTACCTGCATTATACCTTAGTGTAATAACGTTTTGACTTACCGTTGATACTTTTAAGATTTGAGGCAAAATATTGTTCCTTTTTCGTGTATCTGTTTCGCTTTGCAACGGAAAAACCACAGGTATACAAATATGAAAGCTGCGTTCGTTAAAGCCGATCCTATGGCTTGTTCGCGGCGACCAAGAACAGGGAATACAATGGAGACGTATCTGCGCGGAATAGATGATTCATAAACGCAACACAAGTCACAAAACAGAGTGACGTCCCTTTAGATTATTTCATTGCGTAATGGATTGTAGAAACAGGACTGATCTTATTCAAGTTTGTGCTTCGTCTATAAGTAATCTGTAGGAAATACACAACTCGTTGTTTATATTTGTTTCCTTTTCATAAAGCATCGTAAACAAAGTTCAAAATTCGTATTCAAACAAATTGCAATATCATTTATTCACTTTAGCTTTCCTTATCACATCGACTTATCATATAATGTGTAATAAAATACAATTCAAATAAGTTTATTACAATTATATATCATAATAAGACAGAAGACAGCTTGTCCGGCAAACAATTAAAGAGAAACAGAGTATGTTGTTCAAGTCATATAATTCAAACTTCATAAATATTTTCATTCATATTTCAGAGAGAAGTATAGTGGCCGTTTCTGAAATTGACAACGTAATACTCATCGTTTAAAAATTGTGACAATCAATGGATAAGTTTGTGATATATGATCGAAACCCGCACAATGGCGTCCACCAATGAGTCAACCATAATTTTGGAAACTTACATACATCAAACACAAAGATTCAAGTAAATATATAAAAAGTTTTGTCATCTTAAAGATAAAGATGCAATTATATCGAGGCGATTTGAACTCGGCTCAAGACATATGGTATTCTGCCTCTTATTATGGTCACATAACGAATGATGAAACATACTTTGTGTCACTTTAATGGTATTGGATAGAACAATCATCTAGCACTGTAGAAACGAACACAACACTCTACTGACGTTTCAATCTTTTTGGATATATAACTGATTTTAAAACAGCTTGGTATTTTACTTTCGAAATTCTATTATGGCAAATGAAAATAAATGTTTGTTACTGTAGTGTCGTCAGTATTAATCTTTCAATAGAGATGATGTACTTGAGTAGACAATACTTAAGTGTATAATGAATTTATGATATCATTCCCAGAGCACCGCATATCCGATGATAAAATAGGGGTTGCTAAGTAAAGTACTTTGTGTATATTTGTAGCTAACTAAACCTGACCTTTGATGCTGAAGGTTGTTTTGGGTTGTTCTGTCGGTTTCCTGAGCACATCATACGTGTAACGTGCTTGATAAAACAGCAGTTTAGGGGTTACTGAAGACGCAAGGTTTTTTGGGTATGTTGTTTGATTTGTTTTTAGTTTTGTCTCTGCTAGTTATGATTAATTTGTTATCATTCTATTCTCTTTGATTTATATTTTATTATCTTTATCATTGCATTACTTATAGAGGGATAACTGACTAAATTATGACATTGAAAACGTGCTTCTATGACTTAAAATGTATGGCTATTTCCATATAACTAAAACCTTCCAAAAAAAAGTTTATTGACACTTGCAATATCTGTTTGTACCATGTAATAATTAAACAAAATCTAAATTGAATTGATTTTACTATGTTTATTGTGTTTTAAGAGTTTCCAACGAGTGTTTATTCGCACAGTCTACAGTTGGGTCATACACTGGCCGAGCCCAGCGTTGCGCAATTTATATAGAACAGCAAGTTTTTCCTATGTACGAATAACAGCAAGGTAAGAAACATTTCTCTTGACTCAATTCGAAATAATCAAATGTGTAAATCTTCCCTCACATTATTGTCCTAACAAATCCAAGTAGACATCCAATTCCAGACAGGGAGATGTGTTTTAGGTTTTAAACCTTATGTCTGTTAATTATTCACGAAGAATATATTCAATTCACCATTTTAGCTTTCAACACTGGCACTTAATCGTTCTTTCTGTTAATTAGCTTGCAAATTTCCTGTATTGGGAGTGTATAAGTGAAACCGAGTCGAGTGTGCAGTCGTTGAACAAAACACAGGCGGAGGTTGTTGTTCGCTATATGACCAGCAATAGTTTATTACACACTATGAATCTAATAGACAAACCCTCAAACAATAATAACACTATTTTAAAGATACATATCACAATCGGTTAGGCGCCAAATAATGTATATAATTATCAAATAGATAACTATGCATTTACATTTTATCATTATTCACATTAGATGAATATCATGAAATACATTACACATAATTGGAATACATCTATTCCATATGCATAAACACATATATACAATAAAAGATATTATGAAAGATGACATTAAAGGAAAACCCAACAAGTGTGTGGATTTGGGTTTCTACACCAGATGGCATCATCATCATCATCATCATCATCATCATTAGAACACCTTATGCTATATGTTCGCATAGAACATAGATATATAAACCAATACTAGCCTAACATTCATTATATGATAGCTAAAAAACTGAGCATAATAGCCCTACAATTATAGAACTACAAATCAATGAAAACTTTATTACAACCCGAAACTAACCATGCTAACATGAATCAAAATCATACAGATCCTAATGAATAACACAGATCCATTAACAAACACAAATGCAAAAGACAAAGTCTGTGCACATCCTGAATTCTAAAACTATACCTAAACATATTCGAGAGGCTCTCTTTGGTTGGCTGAATTATGGGCTAAGGCGCGAAATTTTTGCTGGGGTTTACACCCAGGGTAAGAAGAGTAGAGCGTCGGCTAAACGTCTTACCCTGGGACAGGATTCGCAGCAATCTGCTAGCAAGGCCACTGCCGCCTACAGGTGATATATCTCTGGCGTTTTTATTAGAAGTAATCGTAGGACAGTATTTGTATGTAGTTATACGGGTGGGGGAAATATTAGCTTAGAAAACATGTAGGATATATTTATTATAGTAGTTGTCTAGGGAATAAGAGTGAGTTTAAAGGAAGGTTAAGATGACATAGGGAGAGTTTAGGGCAAGTAGTTATGTAGAATATAGTGAGTGCGTGAGTTATTGTTTAACGCCGCTTGGGCAATGTTTCAGCCATTAGCAGCGACTGTAGAATAGACGTTTTGTTATATAGGTAGTGGGAAGGGGGGGAAATTAGAGCTAGGAAACAAAAGGTTAGGGAAAGGTTTCTGTGAGCGAGTGTTTTACTTTTGTTGAGTTTATTTATTGCCGATTTCCCCTCGTTTTCTTACAGTATTAAATCATTATTACCCGCGAATAAACAATTAACAAACACTCTAGCGTAATGCCAACTCAGACCTTGAAAGAAATGGACAAAGCTTATTGCCGTCATAACGTGAGTACATCAATCAGCAGAGATCAACACTGTCGTGACATTACAGGGGACTAGCGGGGCGGGTGGACGATTAACAACGAGTACTAAATGCTAAATATAAGATAAAAGACTTGTGAATGGAGCACGATAAATATATTGGGACATATGAAATAGCCATAGGCAAATGAAGATATAGATTATGAGAATGATAAATGGATGTAAAGTACGTAATGTATATAAATCTATTCAAGACATTTGAAATAAAGTATACTTGATGAGAGGCGAAAAAAAGGAGGCACGTCTAAACAGCGTGACACAACCACATTTCAAACATCCAAAACTTCAGGCCCCTCAGAAAGCTGACAAAAACTGTAAAATGTCAATAAACGGTCACACATCAGACTTGGTGACAAGACAAGAACAGGACCACAATGCTCTCTTTGTCGCAAGGAGTCTGATATGCCCGTGCCTATTGTCGTTTACAACGCTGTCGTTAGATGTTGCTAGGGGCAGCAAATGCTATAGATCGGCGCTGGTTTATGCACATATGCACATATGCACATATGCACCGAAAGACCATCTGTACAGTTATCATACTGATCACAAGCCTTATAACTGCCTGAACAAGGCTTCAAAATAACATGTGGAAGTCAAACCATGCGTCGAAGTAGATTAAATAGGAACAACGAAACAGCATTGAGATCGATGTAGTCATAAGACCTTATCTATATTCTTTTGCTAACGCGGTGCTTTTTTCGATGTATTGACACTTAGTTCAACATATTTGGTTCCCATGTTTAACCGTTAACAACTAAATAACTTTGTCTGGGCCCGGTATGTCAAGTACAAATGTACACCAGTCGAGTAGACGGAACCCTACATAGAAGTGACGGACAAATTTTCTTAAAGATTGTGGTGATTATACATTTAAGGATACAATATAATATTTTATCTTTTACTTTTTTATATATATATATAATTAAGCTTGCAAACAACAACTGATATATTTTAGAATTTCGAGTTGAGTGGTAAATTTTAAAAACTACTTAGATAATAAGCTTATTACCGTAGGGCTATCATATAATATTGATTGTATTTCACTCCTAAGTGTATTCTTCCATTATATTCAGTTGTTAAAGTTAGCGTGCAGATAATCAGTGTAATGAAGAATAATGTAGGTATATAAATATCTTATCTTGCACCTGTAGTTAAAGCACTGCGCAACGCATAACCATGACTTACCTATTCATCGTTTATACCAAATATTTATCGATTTTTTTGTAATACACAATCAGTCGCAGAGAGCCTTATGACGGATCCCTCAGGTTGTCTCTGTCGTGAAGACAATTAAATTTGGTCCACATCTTTGCTTTTTTTATGTCGTCATTTGGGAAAATATCCTCATTATTTAATGGTGCGCTTGTTGCAAAGTCCACTTGCCAGTTATTCAGGAAAAAAACCTTAAACCGGGTTAGAATGTAGGTTGAAGTAGAATAAACGCAAACTCTTCATTAGTTACACGAAGGGCTGTTGATCGACCTAACGGCCTCAGAAACATTCCTTCGTGTAACAATTGCATGGTTTTCGGAGTCGATGTTTTACATAACATGTCGATAATAATAAGAATATTCCCTTTTCTCCAACAGGCTATAGGATTGTATGTTACCAAAACAAGAGCTCAAATATCCTATGGCCTGAGTTAAGTGAAACCCGTCTTTCTTAAGATGACTCCTTATGTTTGAAATGACTAAATTATAATCCAATTTAAAATATGTAATCGAAAAACGGCCATATTAATTGTATGAAGTCGCAACTCTGCATCTCGCTTACACGTATATTAGTTAAATCACCTAGGAAACTCAATGAGCCTATTTTTGTAGTTGGGTCTGCTGTAGAAGTTTTCAAAAGTCATGGTTTCGCGCAATTGTCCGGTTTTCGATCGCATATATAGACTTGAACCTGTTTATTGTCTCTATTATGAACTAATAAACATAAATAAAACAAAATTACCATTACTTCTTGCTTAAAAAACCCCACCATTCTTAAAGTTTGACATATTTGACCCCAGCAATTAAGAAACTCTGTGCCCCTTAAAGTGTGAATTCAAACAAGGACACGCCCCCATCAACACAAACCATTACCTCCATACACACACACCCTGTTCTATTAATCTAAATAACTTCAATTCAACACTTTTTAGAATGTCATGTCATACTGTTTATCGACTTTGATAACTCAATGCAGAACGGTCGATCTAAATGTATTGTTAGATATGCAATTGACGTGACTTCCTTGTTTGATCTTTAAGCTCTTACGGCATTGATGTTAGATTTTTTCCCAGACCAATTTTATCATTTCAGTCTACAATTGAGGATACATTAGTCTTAACTATACGTATTATTACTTGCATTATACCTTAGTGTAATAACGTTTTGACTTACCGTTGATACTTTTAAGATTTGAGGCAAAATATTGTTCCTTTTTCGTGTATCTGTTTCGCTTTGCAACGGAAAAACCACAGGTATACAAATATGAAAGCTGCGTTCGTTAGGGCCGATCCTATGGCTTGTTCGCGGCGACCAAGAACAGGGAATACAATGGAGACGTATCTGCGCGGAATAAATGATTCATAAACGCAACACAAGTCACAAAACAGAGTGACGTCCCTTTAGATTATTTCATTGCGTAATGGATTGTAGACCAAGAACAGTGACTACAATGGAGAAGTCACAAAACAGAGTGACGTCCCTTTAGATTATTTCATCATAGAGTTTGTAGACGATTGTAGAGACAGGACTGATCTTAATCAAGTTTGTGCTTCGTCTATAAGTAATCTGTAGGAAATACATAACTCTTTGTTTATATTTGTTTCCTTTTCATAAAGCATCGTAAATAAAGTTCAAAATTACAAATTGCAATATCATTTATTCACTTTAGCTTTCCTTATCACATCGACTTATCATATAATGTGTAATAAAATACAATTCAATTAAGTTTATTACAATTATATATCATAATGACAGAAGACAGCTTATCCTGCAAACAATTAAAGAGAAACAGAGTATGTTGTTCAAGTAATATAATTCAAACTTCATAAATATTTTCATTCATATTTCAGAGAGAAGTATAGTGGCCGTTTCTGAAAATTGACAACGTAATACTCATCGTTTAAAAATTGTGACAATCAATGGATAAGTTTGTGATATATGATCGAAACTCGCACAATGGCGTCCACCAATGAGTCAACCATAATTTTGGAAACTTACATACATCAAACACAAAGATTCAAGTAAATATATAAAAAGTTTTGTCATCTTAAAGATAAAGATGCAATTATATCGAGGAAATTTGAACTCGGCTCAAGACATATGGTATTTTGCCTCTTATTATGGTCACATAACGAATAATGAAACATACTTTGTGTCACTTTAATGGTATTGGATAGAACAATCATCTAGCACTGTAAAAACGAACACAACACTCTATTGACGTTTCAATCTTTTTGGATATATAACTGATTTTAAAACAGCTTGGTATTTTACTTTCGAAATTCTATTATGGCAAATGAAAATAAATGTTTATTACTGTAGTGTTGTCAGTATTAATCTTTCAATAGAGATGATGTACTTGAGTAGACAATACTTAAGTGTATAATGAATTTATGATATCATTCCCAGAGCACCGCATATCCGATGATAAAATAGGGGTTGCCAAGTACAGTACTTTGTGTATATTTGTAGCTAACTAAACCTGACCTTTGATGCTGAAGGTTGTTTTAGGTTGTTCTGTCGGTTTCCTCAGCACATCATACGTGTAACGTGCTTGATAAAACAGCAGTTTAGGGGTTACTGAAGACGCAAGGTTTTTTGGGTTTGTTGTTTGATTTGTTTTTAGTTTTGTCTCTGCTAGTTAGGATTAATTTGTTATCATTCTATTCTCTTTGATTTATATTTTATTATCTTTATCATTGCATTACTTATAGAGGGATAGCTGACTAAATTATGACATTGAAAACGTGCTTCTATGACTTAAAATGTATGGCTATTTCCATATAACTAAAACCTTCAAAATAAAAAAGTTTATTGACACTTGCAGTATTTGTTTGTACCATGTAATAATTAAACAAAACCTAAATTGAATTGATTTTACTCTGTTTAAGGTGTTTTTAGATTTACTATAGAGTGTTTATTCGCACAGTCCCAACATTAGCCGAGTTTAGCGTTGCGCAAATGATATGAATAGCCAGTGTCCCTGTGTGCGATTAAGGGCAAGGTAAGAAAAAGTTCTCTGGACTAAATTCGAAATATTTTTTTGTGTCCAAATCTTTCCTCACATTATTGTCCCAAAAAATCCATTTAGACATTTAATTCCAGACAGGGGTATGGGTATTAGAGTTCAAACCTTATGTCTGTTTGTTATTCAATTCAACTCACAATTTAAGCTTTCAAGACTGCCACTTAATCATTTTCTCGGTTAATTACCCTTGCAAATTTCCGGTATACGGAGTGTATAAGTAAGACATCCAGGTACCCTGGGTATGTTACACTTCGTCAACTGGTCAGGTCATCTGCATGTAATTGATATCATAGTTGATGGGCATCACTACAAAGGAAACAAAATCACAGCTTACAAAGTGTCACGGTGAAAAACTAAACTCCCTGAACTCCCTGAAGATGAACCTGAACCGAGGCTACATTTCCTTCCAGCGTGACCTCGTGCTCTTCCTTCTCCAGGTGTACACTAAGAACCCTGATGGTCAGTCAGTCACCTCACTACTTCTTGTTAGATCTCCCACAAATGGTCATGGTTATAGTGTAGCCATAGACAATTAGTGATCACCCTCTTGTTGCATGCACACAAATGGTCAAGCTTATACTACAAAGACAGTCAGTCACCTCATTCTTGTTGCATCCACACAAATGGTCAAGCTTAAATTGTAGTCATAGACGGTCAGTGATCACACTCTTTTTGCATCCACACAAATGGTCAGGCTTGTACTACATTGACGGTCAGTCACCTCAATCTTTTTGCATTCACACAAATGGTCAAGCTTATATTGAAGCCATAGACAGTCATTGATGATACTCTTGTTGCATTCACACAAATGGTCAAGCTTATATTGAGGTGGTCAGTGATGACACTCTTGTTGCATGCACACAAATGGTCAAGCTTATGCTACATAGACGGTCAGTTCTCATTCATGTTGTACATCCCACAAATGGTCAAGAGTATGATCATTCCTCACTCTTACTTTGCGGCATTCTCCATCGATAGCTAATTTAAGTCTAAGCTAACCACCAACTTAAGTAATTTCGATTCAATGCCCTTTTTGCAAAATTTGCAACTTTCATAACATTTTGAAAAGGACTCTAAAGTTCATTTTAAGTAGCTTAAAGAGTTTGACAAAAAAATTTTGGGAAGCCTCATGGTCAATGCTTCTCTTATTTTTTGTCTAGTAGGGCCATAATTTTAGTTTCTTAAAGGGGAACTGCAACCCTAGCCTTTCAGACCTAATTGACCAGCAGTTACGTAATTACCATAGCCGGGAAAGAGGTCACGTGACACGGACTTGGCGCTGGCCAAGCGAGGTACGATCATTGTGTCAGGGGAATCCCCTTTATGACATGCGATCGTTGATTGGCTGATTCATTTTTGTTCTTCTGTTTATAAACAACGTCCCTATCATCAAGGTAACCATTTTAGTTAAACTATATACATGTTAACATTACACATTGTTTCTTAGCTTTTGAAGTCTCCCATTTTATTGTGTTTGTTTCAGCCTAATGTATTATGTAAAAGAGCGGAAACTTTTTAACCAGTGACCAGTATATCCTTCCTATATTCATTTTTTTATAACCATCAGTGATATTGTCAAATTATGGAAAACGTGTCTTAAATTTCTGAAAAATTATTGTATCATTGTCAATTGTCAACTTGGTGTTCAATTACACTTGTAAATGGTTGGATAATTATATGAGAATTGTATCAATATTAAACGTGCATTGATTTTTACAGTTGTTTAATCAAGGTTCAATTTACTGCCAAATTTTTTAAAAAACCCTCAAACTCCTATATCTGTCATAGATAAGAAATTTCAAATAGTAAGTGAAATTTCTTTTATCATAGGAATAGTGACGAAAATCCCAAATCTTTCCACACAAGTCAGAACCTAACTTTAAAAAATATCGAAAGAAATATTGCGAAGTTGGTAGTGTCCAAGCTTAAAAGTAAAATGTAAGCAATGTAAAATGTATAATATTTCAATTTAAAATGATTTATAATGTTTATCTCGTATCTCATATGGCAGTTCAGTTGTAGAACGATTTGTTTACAACGACATTCTCACACACGTATCCGGTTGGGTAATTCGCGCGTAAGGGTAACCGCGAGTAGGTAAGCTGCGCAGAAAAAACACCGCTGAGTAGAGAGCGCGCGCTGATTGAGATTTACGACTCTCGCGGGGCCTCGCTAATAAAACACTGGAAGTTAAAAATTAGAGTTGCAGTCCACCTTTAAATGGGAGATATTTAGAAAATTGTGAAATGAAGTAGAAATCAGGTCAATGTGTCGTTCTTTATTGCAAAAGTTTTATGTTCATATTAGTTGCTTGATAACCATGTGAACATCTTTACCAGAGCATGAAAATTTTTTTTGAATAAAGAAGTTGTAAATCAATAATCCCATTTACAAGATTTAAAGACATCCACTTAACTTACTGTTTGCTAGTCTAGTATAATTCACAGATTAATACTAAGTGTTTATTTATGTAGACTTGATGTCCCAGCAAGAACACCTGTAAGAAGTCAGAATGCCAGGCTTGTCTCTGAGCTGTATCACTTCATGTAGTCCTCTTCCCTTTCAGCTCCTCTTGAGGACCGCATTAAGGAGGTGCCTGGAGCCTTCCACAACGTCGACACCTACATCATCATCCTCATCATCATCGCCGCGGTCATCGTCCTTGTCCTCATCACGCTGGTAGCAGTGGCAGTCTTCTGTGTGAGGAACAAGTCATCACGGCGAAGGAGGGGAGGTAACTCTCCAGTCTCGGCCCTTGCCAATGCTCAAACCACTCACCCTCTTCAGGCTCCAGGTAGGGCGGTTTTGACTTCTTGAATAAAGATTTCTTTTTGATATTTAACTTTAGGCTATAGTGATTCAGCTTTTTCCAACTATGAGCAGATACACCACATCATGTTTTCATTGCCAGTCAGTCAGCTAAGTCAATCTCAACAGAAGATAAATATGAACCACTCTAGATATGTGTCAATGACAAGTTTATCTGTTTATTAAAGTGACACTCTGTATTTTGTTACTGACACCATGTAAGAAACGTTATCAGTAATGTTATTTCAAAGGAAAAAAAAGGAAATTTTGTTGGGTATCATGTTGATACCATGAATATGAGTAATTAGTGTGTCAAGACATAGACTTTTTGTTTTGAATAATGAAGTATCCAAAGCATGTTATATAACAACAAAGCTTCCTCTTCACCTGTTGGTACTGATTATGTCATTCTTTGTGAAATAACTTTTGTTCTGTTCTGTTGAGTAATGATTATGACAAACTCTATTTCCTGCAGTCCCGAGACAGGAGGTGAAGTCAGCGCGAGTGGGAACCCAGGAGTACTATCCCCTCCGCCCCATCCCCCAACGCCACTACCTCGGGCAGCGCTTCGCCCCCTTTAGCTACCAGGCCTACACAGACCAGCGGTGGCCCACAGACGAGGAGGGATACCCAAGTTCAGGTGTATCACAAAGTGTAACGGGTACCCAGTCGACCCCGGTGTCCTCCTACTACCAAGCCTGCTCCCTCCATGAGCACCCTCAGGCTTGTCACTGCTATAGCTACCCTGCCGAGAGTCTTCAGGGGGACACATACCCCACTGATGGCTACGCCAGTGAGAGATACTCGGGAGAGACTTACGAGCGGTATTCAGGGGAAGGGTACCACAGTGACAGCTACCTCACTGAGAGGTACCCCACAAACACTTACTCCTTGGAGAGGTACCCTGCCCAGGGGGTGTTGAGGGGGTACACAGGGTACCCTGGTGTCACCCACCCACTAATGCCAGGGATATGCTACGGGTCAAACCTGGGTTATCGTCCTGGGGAGGAAGATGCGGACCAGTCCGATGTCAGTGACAATGAGGATGATGGGAAGGAAGGGAGACAACTCAGTCAGAAGAAGCCTGAAGGGGGGTTAGAGAGTGGAGGGAGAGAGGAAGCTAAAACGTTGGACAACGATGACAACTTTCCTGATTATCAAGAAATTGATGCTCCACAATTTAAACATGTTACATTTATGTGAAAGGTTTTTGAATTTCTCTCTTTATAAAAGTAATCTTGTACAGAAAGCATGCAGATAGATGTTTAGAATCCATTTATTAATTAAAGTGCTAATTGAGAATGAAACACCTCACTTTCTGTCCAAAGAGTTACATTTATCATGCCAAAATTAAGTTGCAGTCCAAATGAATATTATTTTAGCTGATCACAATTTTTTTTTAAAGTTTAGAAAACATTTTTCCTCCAAATGATAAGAGAAATATTTTTTCTTCCAAATGATATAAGAAACAATATGGTAAGACAGGGTCATAAATACTCTCTAGGTTATAAGCTAATAACAACCTATTCATATTTCTGTTCTGATTTGAATTTTTTGGTGATAAAAGCTGAAACGACTTTGCGCTAGTTTTCTAAAACATTTATCACTAAAATTGGAAAGTCCATTGATATGGTATTTTCAGCCATGTAATCGGATATTAACCAGGTTTCAGCTAGTGGTCGTGCTAGGTTATACTAACACTATTAATATTGTCAAATTTGAATATATGTCCTTATTAAAATTACTTTCATCACACAGTCATTTTATGTGTGTTTTTCTTCCATATATAAAAAGTTATATTATTTGAGGATAATCTGTGAATTGTAGCTTGTAGTTGTGTCCATGTGTAAATATCCCCTATACCTACCTGTGTTAGCTATTGGGTCTTATGAGAAATATCAAACTATTTTTGTCCGTTTATTGTTATTGGTGCGTGCTATTTGTTATTTTGTTGCATTGTGAAGTGTTGCTTGTTGATTGATGAGAATTTTTATTCAATATAATATAGCAGATATATGTCTGATTTGGAAGGTTAATAGGAAATCCAATGTATATCTTCTCAGGTAATGGTACCTGAAAGTTTGTTTATGGTGATGCCTACTGCTGCCAAATGATATATTAGCAGATATATTTATAACATAGAAACTAGGAGTGAATAGGATATTCAGTTGACTTATCTCAGGTATAAATTATTGGATGATTCATTTTAACTGCTGCCAAATCTGTAAATGCTGAAATGTATTAGACTTAAACAAGCAAACCTTGCTCATTGGTTATTGGCGGTCGTCGCTGGCTAAGTTAAGCCTTGCCACGATGTGCAACAATCCTTGGATGGAGTGCAACAATCCATGGACGGGGTGCAACAATCCATGGACGGGTTGCAACAATCCATGGATTGGGTGCAACAATCCATAGACGGAGTGCAACAATCCATGGCCGGAGTGCAACAATCCTTGGATGAGGTACAACGCTCCATGGACGGAGTGCAACAATCCTTGGACGGAGTGCAACAATCCTTGGACGGAGTGCAACCATCCTTGGATGGAGTGCAACAATCCTTGGACGGAGTGCAACAATCCTTGGATGAGGTACAACGCTCCATGGACGGAGTGCAACAATCCTTGGACGGAGTGCAACAATCCTTGGACGGAGTGCAACCATCCTTGGATGGAGTGCAACAATCCTTGGACGGAGTGCAACAATCCTTGGATGAGGTACAACGCTCCATGGACGGAGTGCAACAATCCTTGGACGGAGTGCAACAATCCTTGGACGGAGTGCAACCATCCTTGGATGGAGTGCAACAACCCTTGGACGGAGTGCAACAATCCTTGGATGGAGTGCAACAATCCTTGGACGGAGTGCAACAATCCTTGGATGAGGTGCAACACAACCATTAGCAATTAGAAGCGAGCAGAAGAAAACTCTTTAAACATGGTAGCAATTACACTATTATGAGATATGGTTTAGTGAAGACAATAGATCAGCACAAGAACAAAGTGCTGTTTATTTTTTCAGCTCTGAGCAGTGTTCAACAGGAAATCCGATGAACCTATGCAATCTCATTCAAATAAGATCTATGTTCTCTTACATTTCATTTTTCTTCATGAAAAACTTTGGAATGGCTATTTTAGGTTAATGTTTGATAGATGTAATAAGCCAAATAGAGTTGCTTTGCCTTGCAAGATGAAGTGGTCTATAAAATCAAGATACTAATTGGCTCACTACAAGATCGACAGTTCACTTTGAAATCTCAAAATCGTTGAAACTGCTCATCGCAATTTTGTCGGTTGCTGACCTGATTCATTTCCAGGTCAAAGGTCACCCGAAGACAGGTTCAAGTTGAGAACTGAAAGAGTGACCAAGCAGGATCTATTGAAAAAGAGAATGTCAGAGCTCTTTGAATGAGATTTGAAGCTTGTATGCTTATCATTGCCACATTCAAGCTTTTTATCGGAATATACAACACCTGTTAACTCTGTTAACTGCTTGAGATGGGTGTAAGTAAATCATTATTATTCCATAAAACCATGTTAAGAGGGTTTTATTTTGAAGGTAAATATAGTGTCGCATTGTTTAGGCAGTCTAAATGTTTGATATATTTCAATTACATATACTTGTTATAGAACATTTGAGATTTTATGAGTATGAATAAATATTATAGTATAATTTATATGCTAACTAGAATAAAGACATAAGCTTCAATGCAAAATTGATATAAACTGTTCTTATAATCATGTTGAAAATAAAATCTTTTAATAATAGTTAAATAATGTTAACTATAAATGTTGGATATTGGAGAAAGAATGTGTGTAATGCACAGGCACAGGACCCTTGATATACATATGTGTTTATATTTGTCTATTTAACCTACCGGTATGTAGAATTTATAGAGGCTCTCTTTCAGTTGATCGAGTCAAATATCGAAAACTATCATGGTGTCATTTTAATGAGAAGTACAATCGAATGAGACAATTTAGTACAGTGATAGTATGAAGGCGGAAGATGGCAGTTTTGATAAAAATAAAACGGACAATGACATGCATCAATTGGTCAAACTTTGGAATTTGGAATGTTACGAGTTTTTAGGTTATGTAAGAGTTTTCATGTAATTTGGACATTTCATTTTGGCTTCCTTGCAGAAAAAAGGCCATTTTTCAATTTTCATTGAAATTTGAAGTTACAATTTATCTATCCTTAGGAAAAGAAATATGAAATGATCTAATCAATATAACTATATATGGTGTTTAGATCCCCATCAAAGCTAAACAATATGTTCTAAAAAGAAGGAGTGTCTCTTTAAAACAAGTCCCCAACTCTGATTCTCACAGGAACTCAGAAAAGCTTTAACTGGTTGCTTGGCTCAATTTGTAATATTTGTAGACAGATACTTTCTTATATATCTAGGTATCTCAGAGGATCCAAACTTGTGTACTTTGGCTGGCCTTTGGTTTATGTAGATAGATAAACATTTATGTATGTTACGGGTTGGTGCCCATGGTAAGATGTTATTAAATGTTGTGGAGGTGTAGTTACGTATCGTACTGGCTACCAAAGACTGTTACTTGTATCATAGCTTTACTGCTCTGTGATATCTAACATGTGACCTTATATGTATATATAAATATATACTTGTATGTGAACTATAAACCGGTAATGTCAAGTCAGCTAGATCTAGTCAACCATCTATTTGTTCAGTGACATTCAGATGACAGTCTGACGCCCTCTGATGACGTAGTTTGATGACATGATCTGATGACGTCTGATAATGTAGTCTCGTGGCATAGTCTCATGACATCTGATGATAAGATTTGATGACGTCAGATGATATCATTTAGTGGCCTAGTCTGATGATAGTCTGTTTAAATAGCCAAGTTCATTATGCTGATGACTATTTGTGAATTGAAATGTTCAATCAAACTCTCCTATATTTACTTATATGTTAAAAAAATTCAATTGACTGGTGTCTTATCTGAGTAAACTGAAATGTGGTGTAACCTGCACATAAAAAAGGTCACTTTCAGGGCGTGAGCAGTGTTAAACAATTAAGAATTATCAATCAGTTGCTGTTCACAAAACTGTTTTTTTTTAATTATCAAAGCAGTGAAATGGGGTAGGCTGGTCAGAATGGGGATATCCCATTCACCCAGCACCTTTTGTTTTAGGTTTAAAGATAGACTTGAGCGTGATAATCCCCTAGAGCAAAAGGTGCACGTTTTATTTTGATTCCTGTGAAATATAGTCACTGGGATATATTTCGTAGGAGATCCCTGTTATATATGGTTGGAATAAAGGTTAGGCTAAGCTAATGCTCTTGATGTAGAAATTTAAGTAGTTAATTTGATAAGCCCATGGCTGAATGCCCACACTGATGCAGGGAGCTGCTGAATCTCTGTAGGCCACTATGTCACTCGAGGGTTGATGAATTCAAGGTACATTGATTATGTTATCATAATATTTGGTTCAAAGAGATATGCATGTATGCTTCCCCATAACAAGTTGTAAGCTGCTATGCAATCAGCGCCATATTCAATGGAAACAAAATAAGAGATGAAGTTAATTAAATGAATGTACTACCTACATTTTGTTAGATGTGATTACTCTTATTCTAATATTTCTTAAACCAAAATGGCATAGATGCTTCCTACTGCACCCAATAAAGTTACTGCATTATTTTATGTTGTGATATGAGATTTTTTGTGTGTGAATTTTAAATGCAAATTTAATTTGTCTTATTTTCATATTTGTTTACGGGTAGAGTATATGAAATTTATATTATTAATATTTCATAACTGCTTTATTAGGCTGAAAATATTGCCTCAAGTTTTTAAAAATTCTTTAATGAGTGAAAATCCAGGTTGATCTTCTGGGTAACTAAAGTTTTTACATCAACATCGCATGTGTCTGTTTCCCACATTCATGTATTTAGCATGATATCATACAATGTCTCCCATTTGCAAATTTGTATGCATTTATTCTTATTGTTGGACAAAACGTGTCTTCACTTGATTATGCTTCCTCCTCCTCTGTCTCTTCTGTTTATCTCTGATGGTTGTGTTACAGCTTTCTTAAGAAATATCAAAACATCCTGTTTTAGAATTCTTAGATAGTGGTTCAAAGGCACTGTAGCACATTTTCTCAGGGGAAATAAAGTGATCTTAAAAAATGTGTATAAATATTACTACTTGCAAGACCATGTAATTGAAACAAGTAAATAACAGTAATCTTTAATGACTTGAAAGTTGTGTTAAGCTTTTAACACAAATAAATAACAGTAATCGTTAATGACTTGAAAATTGTGTTAAGCTTTTAACACAAGTAAATAACAGTAATCGTTAATGACTTGAAAGTTGTGTTAAGCTTTTAACACAAGTAAATAACAATAATCTTTAATGACTTGAAAATTGTGTTAATCTTTTAAAACAACTAAATAACAGATATCTTTAATGACTTGAAAGTTTGTGGATATTTAAGATTTTACAAGTGAATAACCATATTTCATTTTTTCACCTTGTGCAAAATTAACAAGATGTCAACTGGAAACTGCTAAAATGTTTTTGTTTTCAGATGTATACACTTAGTTCACAAGTTCACAAATATAAATGTTATACAACCACTCATCATGAGATTATATACTGCCCTCTACTTGTAGGAATTCTTCATTCCAGCATTTAATTATTGTTCTTGGGGTTTTCATTCTTCTTATGTTTTGTTTCATTATTTTTCTTTTTAATTTGTGTTGTTTTATTACCACTGCTGATTGTTTTTATCTTGAAATTTGTTGGAACATAACCTAATGTAGTTGATAACTGTAACTCAATTTGCATAGCACCTATCTTGCTTCATATGAAGTTTATTGAAAAACACATAACAATCTATCATTGTTCAAGATTGGTCAAATGACAAAGCTTATTATGATGTTTTTCATCAAGTTTGCCTTTATGCATCTTAAATAAACACAAAGTTAAGCTCTTTATGCAAATGTTTTGTTATCATCTCAAATTGTCCACAGTTATTTTTGTCTTGTGTCAATGTGAATTGTCAGTAGAATTTTCATATTATCATCTTCCATCTTTTATACCATTTTTTTCTTCTGTTAGTCTGATGTCCATAGTTAGTTGTATTAATCTTATTTATTAAAGTATTTCTATTGATACAATTCATGCTTATCCAACATAACAGTAATTTTCATCAGGCTTTTGTATTGAAATATGCACAGTATTTTGATTGAATTTACTTTGTAAAAGAAATGTTAATCAAAGATTAAGAGAGCTTTGGTCAAGTGTTAGTTCGATAAAACTAAAGGAAAAATAAAATTGATGAAAATATTATAAGATTAGCTGTTATTTGCATTATTTTCATTACAGAGAATTGGCACCTCAAAGCTCAAAGTGCTAAAATATGTAAAGCACATATATTATTTTTGTCGATATTTAATTATATCTGTATGCAATGTCTACTATTTTGTTGAAATATTAATATAATTTAGTTTTAACTGCATGCTTCCGTCACATTAGTTTCTAGTTTATGTCTTAAACTATGACAATCTATTTTCACAGACATTTTATTGTTTCAATGATTTTATTCCACAAGATATTTTGCATAGATTTTATTTTTAGATTTTTACAATGTTTTACTATGTTTACGTATGGCTTTGGTTTACAAATTGTTCTGTCTCAAATAAATGTTTGGTAAATGTTTCAAATGTGTCAATGTTTTCTCTTTTAGGTACAGGTTCTCTTCTTTGTAAAGTGTTCACAGCAAATGGTATGGCAACAGCTCTGTAGTCAGAAAATAAAAGAGAGTTTGTTGATGTTACTAATCGCAAGTAATATTGGTGGTGTTATTATATTGATGAGCGCAATGGTTAGCATGTTCGATTTCAGATTAACAGGGTCATGGGTTGAATCCGGCCAGGGACTCTGCATCTTTGTAAGGAACTGTTCTACAAGCAGTCAGATTTGAGTGTAATGCTACACTGAATTGGTTCGCTAGTTCCAGCCGATGCTCGCAGGATTAACTACAATGCATAGCCACAATGGTGTTGCTGGCTTTCTCCCTGCACTAATACTAGCAGCTGCGATATCAGTGAAATACACTTGAAAGTGGCCTAAGCCCCAATTCACCTCACCTCATCCCACTCATAACAATACACATGGGAATTATTTAAGCAACGCCTGATCATTTTGTTTTAATTTTCTACTTTTTGTTTTAATATTTGGTGGCTCCCGAGTGGTAGATCTTGAATGGTGTAGATGTCGTTGCCCCGGAATAGAGGAGGTGAATATGCCTTGATTACAGGTTTTGTTACGAATGAATTTGGAATGGGAAAATGTCCCCAGTCAAACCAGCAAAATATAACAAGACAATTGTATATTAATTACAATTTAATCAATCAAATAATAAACAAAGTGTTTAAGGTTACAATATCAAGCTAATACAAGCTATAATACAATATCAAATGAGTCACATTAAATAGCTAACTAAATATATTCACCAGTCCTTATGAAACACACAGTTGATGAACGTAGAAAACAGTCAGTGGGTCTTGATAGGAGATAGATGAATCCGGCTTGTAAAGGTATCCAAAAACAGTGGCACGGCAGATGATCGCAAAGTTGATTGTAAGAAGCAAGATGAGTAAGAGTTCTAATTCCGGGCTATAGAATAGATACCTTCCAGAATGTTCTTTTAAGTTCCACTACAAACTCCAATCAGAAGTATCCAACTCAAGCAATCAAGATCAAAACTTCCGTATATAAGGGGTGGTATTCCTTCCTCAGCAGGCCCTCTGTTAGTGGTTTGAATAACCCTTTACTTTATAGTGAAAATATGTTAAACGAGTAAACGTAAACAATCAATCAATGTGGTGAACGTTCTTACTTGAAACACCAAGCATGACAAGTTTAAACGTTGTAAAACAATACAATTATGATATTTATATCTAAAAATGCGACAAGTTTTAACCTTTCTGATAAAGGAGTTTTAAACTGAAGCGCGCAATTATTTGTTCCGGACTTATTGCTCTTTCTCCGTTTTTACTCCGTTCGATGATATCTAGAGAGCACAGATTTTTCAGAAGCAATTTAAGATAAGATAACCACATTTGCTGTGTGTCTGCTGTGTATTTATGCCCTGATTGAGTTTTAAAATGAAAAGCACGCAATTAGTCTAACGGAGCCACGGCCCTTTTTCTCTCGGTTAAATACATGGGGTCTTCAATGTGGACGGCTTTTAAAAAAACACTGTTGAGATACGACTCGTGGGATAACCAAACGTACTTAGTGATTTCTAGGTACAATTAACTTGAATGAGTTCGAAACCTAGAAGGGAACAATTATTCTGTTTTAGTTATTGCCATTGTTCTGATTTTTTTCATTCATTTATGAAATCAATATGCATATATCTGTTCGTTATTATTATATATTCCATATACGTTAGTGGTCCGTTGCTGCGTTACGAAGTCGATAACATATATCTAGTACACGTATGTGGTCTGTTAATGTGTAACAAAGATGTTCTTACACGTCTTCATAAGAGGACTTATTTACGTATGTGGTCTGTTACCTTGCGACGAAGTCGTTCTAATGTATTTAGTTTACGTAAGTGGTCTGTTACTGTGTGAGAAAGATGTTGTTGCTTGTCTTGATAATAGGACTTACTACGTATTTGGTCTGGTATTGTGTGATGACGATGTTAATTGCTTTGGATATTGGCGATAATTTCAACAGCATGACCAATACTTGTTCAAAGTGCTCACCCTGGCCTTCACTGACATAGACAGCACCTGTCTGCAGAATTAGTTTGTCTTTTTTTACCCCCGAGAAATGAATGGTATGATGGGTAATTTGAAGTTCTAGGAATCAAAATCTGGCTGATTTATGGGTGATAAATCTCTCAAAAGACTAGAAGTAATAAATAGATTATTAGCCGCTTGGAGCAAAATAAATCCAACTTTTATTGGATAAATAACTGTTATAAAGACATTAGCCCTTTCAAAATTAGCAGTTTTTTTCAGCTTTTTGCCCAGTCTTCTAATGGACTTTATTAAATCCTTTGAACAAATATTTTTCAAATTTATCTGGAATGATAACAAGATAAGATAAAGAGAAGCACAATTATGAGATTAAAGACCGAAGGGGGACTTGGAATGGTTGATATAAAAGTTTTTATTGAAGCCCTTAAGTTATCTACTCTTCGACTCAACTGTAAAAACCTATATCGGATAACAACCCTTGCAACATAGCTTATGAGGACATTCTAAAGATATGTTGCGAATATCTACAAAATATTAAGAATTTGAAATCCTTTCTGGAAAGATGTTATGAAAGCATGAACAACTATTGTAAATAATTTAAGGTTGAAATGCTAAATATTGATGATATTGTGGCAGAACCATTATGATTGAATCATGATTTTGAAAATCTTACTATTTCACAGGACAGTGGATATACAAAGGCCTATTGACAGTAAAAGTTTCATGTGATGTTAGAGTTATGACTTTCGAAGAGATAAAGACGGAATATAACATTAAAGTGACAAATTAGATTATAATTATTTATTTCACAACTTACCAGATTTATAGAAAAATGTGCGAATCCAAAGATTTTTTCCTTTTTATTTCCCCAACTTGTTTACAATTTGTTGACATCCACTGTATTATGCGTTACATTTGAAGCAGTTATATTACAATTCCACATTAATGAATACATGAACATATGTTAAAGAGGTTGTGTAAAGTTGACCAGTTGTGTAGTTTGAGAATGCTATTGTCCTTGTACTTTGATAATATTTAATGATTTCGTGTTGAAGAGCTTTGAAAGATAGACCTTTTTTAGTTTTACTTGAATTATAGATGTATTGCTTTGTCACCAACGCAACAGCATTTAAAGGGTTGTTGTTTGCTCCTTTAAAACCAAAAAGTATATTTTCTTTTTTGAAGGTTATTTGTCCATCTGCAACTATTCCAAGCTATTCTGCCAGCTTCTTCCATAATTCAATAACTTACATATCAAATGTACAAGATTCTCATTTTCTATTTCACAAAAACAGCATAAAGGGGATTCGCAGTATCCAATTCTGTACAAATAACTCCTTGTTGCCAAAATATTATGTAATATTTTGAATTTTAACCATTTCAAATTGACATTGCCTTTACTTCTATATGACATTAAATTATAATTAGTTTTTTCCTCTAATATAATTCTCTTTGAATGTATTCTCCCATCATCCCAGATTTATAGAAAAATGTGCGAATCAAAAGATGTATGGTTAGGTTTGTTAAAGGCACAAGACTAATTTACGATAAACTGATTGCAAAGAAAGATAAGCTTTAATTCTTTAAAAAGCTGGAATTGACATTTGATGATTGAATTTCACTGGCACAACAATTTTATTGAAGGATGCTTAACTTCTTGATTTTCAATACAGATTTTTGCAAGGAGAGAACTGTTGAGAATAAACCTTGTTGACAATTATCTGTTTTTTGTAATGAGGTTTTTGTCATATTCATGGGACTCTTGTGAAACTATACATTTCTGGAAATAACTCGAATTTGGATTAATAACTTCTTATCACAGAATTTGAAAATATCAAAATTTTTAATTGTTAAGACACATCATGTTGTAATAAATCAAATCATCATATCTGCCAAAAATATTCAAATTAAATTTGATTCCAATAGTTTAATATTACAAAAAGTTTTAGAAGAGATATTCATTGTAGAAAAATTTATTTCCGAAAGAAATGATAAATTGAACAAATTTAACAAAAAGTGGAAATCCCTCATCCCTGCTTTCAGCAATAATTATTTTTCTTAGCAAATGTTTTGCTTCACTGTCCTTATTACAAGATTCATCACAACATCTGTACCACAAAATCTGTACCACATTTGTACCACAAAATCTGTACCCTAATTCACCGTTAGGGTGTGCTGAAGGATCTGTGGCGAACTGATTAGACGTGATGGGTCCTTTGCTACCTGAATTTACGAAAATAAAGGAGTGACGTTTTCCGCTTGGCATCGGGTCAGTATTTCTGTTTACTCGCGCAAAAAAAACCTGTAAACTTGCGACGTTCAATCATGATTAACCGATTTAGGACTCGCATTGATGTCAGTTTTTCGTAACTAGTTCGTCAGATTTTTATGCCAAAAGTTATTAGTTACGTTTAATACACCGATAGTACCTCCATTATATGATAATGTTATACACCCTATCATTTGATATTCGTAAACATGCTTTCATCATGCTGATCAATGGAATTTCTTTCTCATCTCGTGGCTGATTGTGTAGAAAAAGAAAAGCTTGTTAAACATTGTAGCAGTTCGAAGTATAGTTATGTGCTTCTTTAATTTTGTTGACGATGTTGGTGTTTATCGTTTACCTGGTTAATGGTGGGTGTTAAGTGTAATGGAAACATTTCCAGTTTATACTGTTATGGTTATGGATACTGAAATATTAATGATGTTGGCGAAATATCTATTTGAATATTTATTCTCTGAAAATAAGAGACTGCATTGTGTGACATGTTATTCCTTAAGAAATGGCTACATGAACGACTGACTACGCAGTTGACTACTCTAGTAGATAAAACTAAATACGCCTCCACTGAAAAAGAGATAAATGAATATAGGGTGCGTGTTAGAAGTATTGAATTCAGTTTATTTATAAGATATGAGATCATCTTTTCAAACTGGTTTACTCAGTCGAATGCACAATCCAAAACGATTTACATAAGCATGCATATGCTTATTTTCAATGGACTAACATTAAATCAAAAAGTGTATAAACCATTTTTTTTCTTTCATTGTGGGAAAGGGCGACAAACAGAATCACGATGGTAAGACTTTTTTCAAACAACCTCGTCTGTAATCAAAGCTTCAAAAATTCAAATTTCATTATGCTCTATTTCTTAAAGGGAGAGATCAAGTAATCGAAGACAAGCATAAAAACATATCGTAAGAGATCGTAATCATTAAACCACAGTAAAGTTGTGCGACTAAAATTATAAGTGAACAGATGCTACAAATGTATGTGTGGAACAGAATTTGTCTGGCCTGGGATATAGCAATTAAAGTAACATATTTTTCAACATATCAATAATAAATAACATTTGTCGAACACAACAAATGTCCGATTGACATTGAAACAAAAGAGAAAACAAATGGTTCTTGAACAAACACGGCCTGATAAATAAACAACAAGATCTTTAGATTTTGATAATGTGAGGCAAAAACCAATGAAGGAGAACAACGCTTTATTGATACACATGAAGTAAAGAAAAAATAGAGGAAACATGTTTTATTTATGACGCACATACATCGTGTATATTATTTTACATTGTAAAGTATATCTTAAATAATCATCTTTCTAGTGTATAGATTATTAAACTAAAAGATTTATAATAAAGACTCGTATCTTCTGGTGTATAGAGTATCTAACTATAAGAATGAATGATTAAACACTTATCTTCTAGTGTATAGATGATCTAACTATCAGAAGGTATGTTATTGAATCATATTCTAGTTGGGCCTATACTTATTGATAAGTAGTAAATATAAAGCATTTAGTTTCAAGTTCTCCTACGGTTTACAGGTCGAGGTCATTTATCAAATGAATTTTCTGATAACAATAATACTGCATTCACTACACAATCATTTGAAATGCTTCTTTAGAAGGCACAAGAGTCCGGCGGATTATGTCACGACTAAAACACGGTTTTTAACATCAGAAAACCTATTTTCATCTTGAAAAACAATACCAGTAACTTCATTTGCAAATATCGAGAGTCAATAGACGATGACTGAGCCCAACCGTACCCCGACACTGGTATTGACCATGTAGATCTCAAATAATCCTTATAAAATATTTTTATAAACCTAGACAAACCAAATATTGGATTCATTTTGGCATAATACAAATATAAATCATAAATCGTTTCTAAACTCTAGTAAAATATCATGAAAGATACCGCTTTACTAGTTGAATAAAACACATGCAAAGTTTCCGAAAGATGAAAATAATGAGATTGCTCTAAATCTATCTATGTACAGAGTACAAACCAAACCTGTTTCAACTGAAACAAAATCAAATATGTAATATTTAATTAACGTGTACAACTTTAGAACGAAATCAACAAACGGTTATTTATTCCTAGAGCATTAATTAAGTGGCACCTGCAAAATGTATTTCTTTTCCATATTTGTTCTTCATGTTAACCTCTGCACCAACATTTATAAAATATAAAACCAAATCATTAATAAACAAACATACATATGTACATACCTTTATATTTACACACATGCATACATCATTCTATTCACATAAAACGAAAAATCCTTGTGTTTTCTTTTATTTGTCACGAAGTGCAGTAATTTTGGTGTGAAATAAGGCATAATTAATTATTAAAAATATTCGCCATATACGACGTTTCAACAACACAAAAAACCCAACAGCTATTCTTATTCACGCCTGTGTCGTCTACCATCTTGATTAATGCATGTCTCTCATTGTATGCCAACTAAATTTTACGAATTTTTCACGAAATTGCGGAAGTCACGAATTATGCAGCAATACTTATTGAAACTTACAAAGAAATTTCATCATATCATAACTATCCCGACGAATCTCAACATGCTAAAAGTTGAGGACAGAATCAAGTTCAAAGGGTAACTCTCTGATGAAATTTGCAGGGACATGCAACAGAAAGGAAGGTCTTTTATCGTACTTTAAATGTCCAAGGCACATCGGCACCTTTTTACGTCCTGTGGTGCTTCCCTACCAGGCATTGCTTACGCCTAAGGTTGGATACTGCACTAAACACTGAATTACAAGTTGAACAGATTTTATGTTCCCCAATTTCTCCTTTGTGTTTTTACCTCTTCAATCTCTGAACCAGACATTAAAGCAGTAACTCCATATTCAATGAAGAAGGCGTTCCTCATTATTCATTATTCAATTCTTTTTCTCACTGGACCGGATGTTCATAATTCATACGCTCATCAAAATTTCAGTTCCAAACTCTTAACCATAGCAATATCACCCTTTTCGCGTGCATAACATTTCGGAGTTCTTCTATATATGTCGAACAAATCCACTTCTGCACCTCCCTGGATCAAATACTCAACCATGGCAGTATCACCATTCTGACAAGCATAATGTAAAGGAGTTTTGTCATCCTTGTCCTTAACATTCACCTTTGCACCTCTCTGTGCCAAACACTCAACCATAGCAGTATCTCCACGTACACATGCGTAATGTAAAGGGGTTTTCTCATACTTGTCCTTAACATTCACCTCTGCACCACCCTGTACCAAACACTCAACCATAGCAGTATCTCCACGTACACATGCGTAATGTAAAAAGGTTTTCTCATTCTTGTCCTTAACATTTACCTTTGCACCTCTCTGTACCAAACAATCAACCATAGCAGTATCTCCACGTACACATGCGTAATGTAAAAAGGTTTTCCCATTCTCGTCCTTAACATTCACCTCTGCACCGCTCTGTGCCAAACACTCAACCATAGCAGTATCTCCACCTACACATGCGTAATGTAAAAAGGTTTTCTCATTCTTGTCCTTAACATTCACCTTTGCACCTCTCTGTACCAAACACTCAACCATAGCAGTATCTCCACCTACACATGCGTAATGTAAAAAGGTTTTCCCATTCTCGTCCTCAACATTCACCTTTGCACCTCTTTGTACCAAACACTCAACCATAGCAGTATCTCCACGTACACATGCGTAATGTAAAAAGGTTTTCCCATTCTTGTCATTAACATTCACCTTTGCACCTCTCTGTGCCAAACACTCAACCATAGCAGTATCTCCACCTACACAGGCATAATGTAAAGGTGTTTTGTCACCCTTGTCCTTAACATTCACCTTTGCACCTCTCTGTGCCAAACACTCAACCATAGCAGTATCTCCACCTACACAGGCATAATGTAAAGGTGTTTTGTCACCCTTGTCCTTAACATTCACCTTTGCACCTCTCTGTGCCAAACACTCAACCATAGCAGTATCTCCACCTACACAGGCATAATGTAAAGGTGTTTGTCACCCTTGTCCTTAACACTCACCTCTGCACCTCTCTGTGCCAAACACTCAACCATAGCAGTATCTCCACCTACACAGGCATAATGTAAAGGTGTTTTGTCACCCTTGTCCTTAACATTCACCTCTGCACCTCTCTGTACCAAACACTTGACCATAGCAATATCTCCACCTACACAGGCATAATGTAAAGGAGTTTTGTCATCCTTGTCCTTAACATTCACCTCTGCACCTCTCTGTACCAAACACTTGACCATAGCAGTATCTCCACTTACACAGGCATAATGTAAAGGTGTTTTGTCACCCTTGTCCTTAACATTCACCTCTGCACCTCTCTGTACCAAACACTTGACCATAGCAATATCTCCACCTACACAGGCATAATGTAAAGGAGTTTTGTCACCCTTGTCCTTAACATTCACCTCTGAACCTCTCTGTACCAAACACTCGACCATAGCAGTATCTACACCTGCACAGGCATAATGTAAAGGAGTTTTGTCACCCTTGTCCTTAACATTCACCTCTGCACCTCTCTGTACCAAACACTTGACCATAGCAATATCTCCACCTACACAGGCATAATGTAAAGGAGTTTTGTCATCCCACTCCTCTACACCTCTCTTTGACAAACATTCGACCTCAGGAGTATGTCCACGTACACATGCATAACGTAAAGGAGTTCTCCAATACATGTCCACAGCATTCACATCTGCACCGCTTTGTACCAAACACTCAACCATAGCAGTATATCCATAATCACATGTATATTGTAAAGGAGTTTTCCTGAACATGTCCTTTACATTCACTTCCGCACCTCTCTGTACCAAGCGCTCAACAATGGCAACATTCTGTACACAAGCATAATGTAAAGGAGTTCTCCAATACTTGTCCCTTACATTCACATCTGCACCACTTTGTACCAAACACTCAACAAAAGCAGTATATCCATGTTCACATGCATATTGTAAAGGGTTTTTCTCATCGTAGTCCTTAACATTCATATCTGCACCGCTTTGTATCAAACATTCAACAATAGCAGTATATCCATGTTCACATGCATATTGTAAAGGAGTTCTCCAATACATGTCCTCAACATTCACATCTGCACCACTTTGTACCAAACACTCAACCAAAGCAGTATATCCATGTTCACATGCATATTGTAAAGGGTTTTTCTCATTGTAGTCCTTAACATTCATATCTGCACCGCTTTGTACCAAAAATTCAACAATAGCAATATATCCATGTTCACATGCATATTGTAAAGGAGTTTTCCTGAACTTGTCCCTTACATTCACTTTCGCACCTCTCTGTACCAAGCACTCAACAATGGCAACATCATTCTGTACACAAGCAAAATGTAAAGGAGTTTTCTTATCCTTGTCAATAATATTCACTTCTGCACCTGACTTGACCAAACACTCAACCAAGGCAACATCACCACGTTCACAAGCTTTTTGTATAAGCATTCCACTATGATTGTCTTTTTTATTTTCTTTGGCATCTTTCAGAACTAAATACCTCAAACCACCAGTGACTCCAACTTCACAAGCCGAATGCAAAAGAGTGTTACTTGTAATGTCCTTCACATTTAGCCTTGACTGGACAAAACAGTTCAGCTTAGCAAGCAACAAGCTGAGATTCAATTGGATTGCAACCTGAAACAGTTTACATAAAGTGTACATGTCACATGATCCAAGTATAGCCTCCGACACATCTTCAATTCCTCTTTCGGCAATTACAACAAGAGGAGATACCATGCTACAATCCACATAAGACAATGAAAACCCAGCTTCTATCAAACATCGAACAATGTGGTACCTATTTTGTTTCCATTTTTCTGCACTGTCAGGCTTTGAAAGCATTTTTGCAAGCTCTTTTACAGCAACAAAAAGGGGCTGACCCAGCTGGCTATCTCTATGTGCAAACAGACGACAAAAGTATTCAACAGACTCAATATCTCCCTTTCTTATGGCTATGTCGAAAACACTTTCACCTGAACAGAACGCCAGTAGAACATTCTCATCTGCTAAAAGTACAACCTTCTCATAACTTTCTGTTGAGGACTGTGCGGCCCGATGAAGAGGAGTATAACCATCATTGTCAACTGCATGCTTTTCAACTTTTTGTTGGATCAGGTACATAACTGTGTCTCTGGAACCATATAAAGCAGCTAAATGCATAGGGCTCTGACCCCTTTCATTCCTAAAGTGGATATTACCGCCACATTTCACAAGATATTTAAAAATCTGAATATCATGGCAACCAGCAGCCAATAATACACAGCAATCTGTGAAACAGTTTCCTCCCATGTTTTTCAACAATTCCAATATTTCAAGGAACATTGTTTGTTCTAAAGTAACTGGTATCCATGATGGTTTTGTGTTGTGGCACATGATAAGCAACCGTCTGCAGAATTCTTCCAATTGCACGAATCTGTTATCCCTCGCCATAGACAGAACCAGTACTTTGATACATTCAAAATGACCAAGTTCTAAACTTAGTGTCAAAAGGTTCAACAAACTGTTAGCAGATTCCTGTGAAATGACCCCTGCAGCTAATTCAACTAGGTTTTCATTGATGCTTGGCGCAACACAAACTGCTTTGAAACAATCAAATGTAATCTTTGCCCCAAGCTCAATTAATTCATCAGCAAGTTCTTTATCGTTCATGTAAAACGCACAAGCAAGTGTTTTGTTTGCATGACGGGAAAACAATACCTCACAGTGTTTCATTCCTTTAAGGAGACGAATGGCGAAACGATCTGCACCATTCAAAACGAGACATGCAGGTATTGAGTCTATGGATAAAACATTGACGTATTGGCGGTCCAAAGTATGCTGCATTGTAGGTTGATTCAGACATTTGTTCAACAAGAAGATTGCAGTGGTGTCTGTGAGATATTGATGCACACCGCAACTCTGTATTTCTCTGTTATAAACTGCTAATTCATTCCTCGTATCTGCATTCATAAATAAAGAAATATACCTGACAAAGCTTAAATCTTTGAAAGCTTGATGCGTAAAAATGAGTGACGCACCTGGTGATAAGATTTCCCTGACCAAGCGCGAAGCAAGCATGTCAAAATCTCTTTCAGACACAATGACAGCAATGTCTTGGCTTGATCTTTGGTCTGTTGTGACATACTCCAGAAGAGTCCGTAATGAGCACATTTCTAGTCCTTTTGACAAGTGATCTTTACAGAATTCCAGAAACACCGCATCTTGGATAGAGTTGTGCATGAATGAGAAACGCTTTCTTTCGGCGTCAAAGATTAAAAACGTTTGACAAAGACTTTTAGCTGAGTTAAGAAGTGAGCCAAGAGTTTGTCTTACAGTGCATACCTGCGAAAGTTTGGCAATGGTTTCCTGATCTTTACTGCTTTGTGCAAATACATCAAATACTGTCTTTGGAAGCAGGTTATCATAAAACATAACCAAAAGCAAAACAAAAAAGCCATCAGGATCATTTTGTCTTATATTTGTTATGACTTCCGCCAGATATTTGAGTGATCTATGGAAAAAATTGCAGCCATGCTGTTCTCTCAAAGTTGATGAAAACAGATAGCAACAAAGTGGAAAGGATACAAGGTCTCTGCACTGAATGATTTTGGTTTTCTCCTCGTCACTTACACAGGCTTTCTTGCTGTATAGTTTCAGATGAAAATCAAACATTGCAAGTCTTTCCTTCTCACTAAGATCATCGGTAGAAAGGTTGACTGTTTTGCATCGCCTGAAGAGTTCAAAGGTCCTTAATTGTTTCTCATATTGAAGGAAGATGTTTGTTCTGAAGGAAAATATGACACAAACAGTTCCTGCCTCAATCAGAGGAAGCATCATCGGGAACTTCTGCGCCCATCTTGTCTTCAGATCCTCCACCAAGTTGGTCCTGCCGAAAGCATCATCAATGAGAATGACGTATCTGTTGTTCTTGGGTGTGGGGCCGGAGAGATTATTCCAGTCTTGAGGATCGGGGAGTATCAATGGACGCCAGGAGTCTGACATAATCTTGAGGAGATGCAGACCAGCTGTTGTCTTCCCTTCTCCAGGACCTCCTGTCAGCAGAAGGACGCCCCGCAACGTCAACTCCTTCTCACACTCCTTTATCTTCTCTGTCTTCCCAAACAGTTTCATGTTCAGGTCCCTATCCAATCTCAACTGACTTTGCTCTGGAAAAACGTAAGTCGATCCAAATCGTAAACAGAAGATAAGACGAGGGCATCATTTTCAATCAATCTTGTTTGAAAAACTGCTGTTCACCTGCAATTCACCTAAAATTTCTTGAACAATAAAATATTTTATCTGTATTTACTTTCACGTTTGATTTCACATTTAATTTTGAATCAAGGATGCGTAAAATATTCTCGACTTAATTATTCTTGAAAATCAACAAAGGCAAATTTTATCAATATTACAAACTTGCAGATGTTGTTATATAATTCCATGCATGTATCTGATTACAAATAGTAAGTTTGAGCAAACTCACCCTGTATCGGTTTGAAGGGTTCAGCAATTTCTGACACTGAAAAAGAAATATTCGTTACTACTGACCAAAGAAAATTAATTACAAAACTTTGACAAAACAAGTTGTTTAGAAAAACTTATCAGTTTTGAATATTACATTTGGATACGGTGACTTAGTTTCTTAACAGAATAGATGGACATACCTTTAATCAGAGTAATATATTCTCAGAAAACAGACTTTCATGACTACAAGTCTTAAACGTGAACTCACGATATTTATATACTACATGTAGATGTACTGCAAGGAATATTTAAAGTTTTTATTTAATTCATCAATTCCATTTGTTGACTTGCTTAGATTGTGTAATGTGAAGTTTTGAGAAGAGATGTCAAACAGGAAGTATAGTGCATTGTCCTCATGAATGACAGATTATTTTCTGTATTCATACGACACATTAAAGTAAAATGGGCACTATTTGAGAGAATTTACTCGTCCATTAGTCTATATCAAAACAAATGCCCAAAATGGCCACGTTGAAAGAGACTCCATCTTAAAACACACTTCTGTATCTCACCTTGATTGATGTGGACACCTTCGTTTCCAACTAAGTTGATGGTTGTGCCACTTGAGTAACTTTTGCTTCCTCCTGGAACACAATGTACGTTTTCATTTGTTCTTCTTACTGTTCAACTGTCCTTTTACAGACCAACAGCTTCCTGCCATATTTAACATTTTTATGCAAACACCCCATTCGCTTATATATTTGGCATAAATGACAACCTTTGTGAACAGAATATGGAAATATGAAATAATCTCTTTTCGTGCCGAATATTTTGAATGGTTGGTTTGTATTCAATTGTCTGCATATTCATTTATGTATATACATACACACTTGGATTTAGGATTATGATTGACGTCTTTATTCTTTGATCAATTTTACTAAAAGAAGCATTTGATTTTACAAACAAATGTTTGCCATATATCAATATAGAGAGTTGTTTTATAATGTCTGCTGTAATACATTTAAATAAGAGTTGTAAAGCAAACGAGCAACAAACAGACAAGAGATGTCGCAAAAAATAAACCGTGGTGACACTATCTGTACTAACCCGCATAAAGACTGTTACATTATTTGTAGCAATAACTTTGAAGATTTTTTTTAATATTGACCATAATTGACTGGTTTCTGTAGAATCCAAAATAGAGGCATCGGGAGCAACGGTTCAGGTGATACTGTGTTCACAAACATTAGTAAAGCAATCAATAATGACCTTTAAAGTCAAGGTCACCACATTTGAACTTGTCATCTCCAATTGTAGGCTGTCAAAAATTTGATGACTTTGAGTTGACGGTTTCCTTGGCTTATTGTCAAAATGCTGTGGTGAACTTGAAAATGAGGTCAAGATCACCATGTCCTACAATAGAGGCTGCCATAAACTCTAAAGGCAATACCTATAATGATTCATGAATTATAGCGTTTATAATATTTCAAAAAGCAGGCAGGCAAAGTGCCGTGATGACCTTTAAGATACGTAATAATTGGAGTCTGTGTAATTTTCTAATTAAGGATTTCACTAAAGGTGAATCGCTTTCTCATATGTGGCCTTGACAGGAATCTAAAAATGTGGTGTCTGTGAAAACCCAAAACCAAGGCTTTGACTTAAGTTGACTTTGAGTGTTGGATATCGCATTTACATAAATTCGAATGTACATACGGACTAACTAAATCCAATAGCTCCTGTTTCGGTTTCGTCTAATTTCAAAAGATAATTTGGATATTTATATGAATAACAACCATTCTATGAATTCAATTTAGCTGACAATTCATCCTTCCCCTTTTAATAAATTAAATCAAATCTTAATTTTATTGCTACTGTGGTTATTGCAGTTAAAGACTTACGATAACAAAATACCTGAATGTTAAAACTTACTTGATTCAGCTCCTGGCTGAAGGACTGACACGCCAATGCCTGGATTGTCTGAATTGTTCATTGAAGGAGACTGTGGTTGCAAGAACCCTGATTCCAAACAGCCCATCCCACCTGACGGGTCATCTATATTCTCATTTGATGTTCCAGACACTTCAGTGGTCCTACTGCTGTCTGTTGATACTAAGGTCTGATGGAATGCTGAATCTACTGCAGTTGGCAAAGGGACAGTCCGGCATTGAGGTACAGCTTCTTCGACACCTCCTCTACCATCCATTTTCTCTTTCAGTTCAACAGGTCTTTTTTCTTCTTTCCGTTTATCATTTTGCTTGTGTCTATCAACATCCTGGGGTGGATCACATGACAGTGTCACCTCCTTGTGAAAGTTCGAGTGTCCATCTTTCCTGCCCGATGAATGTTTCACCACTTCACTGGAAAGTTTGATTTGTTTTGTATCTATTTCATCATTATCACTATAACAATCTTTGCCGTCATCTCCTTCAAAATCATCATAAAGCCACTCATTGTCGTCACCGGCCTCGTCATCCATTGATGTAACTAGTTAACATGAAAATTAATGAAATTAACAAGAAAAATAAGCTCAGCTCATGGCTCACGTAATCAATAGTTTCAAATATAGATTATAAAATTCCCTCTCCTCATCAATAGACTTTAGGACCGACAAACACCAAATTCTTAAACTTTATACAAATTAAAGAAAAGAGCAGCTGTTAACTATTTAACTTTCAAATTTAAAATATAATTGGTATCATTTGAAATAGAGATTTTTTTTATCGGGAAAGGTTAAAATATATGTGTAAATAGAACTGCTTCACAAGTTAATTTCCTTGAAAGCATTTATCTATTTGAGACATTGGACCATTTGCTGAGATGAGTATTGATCAAATGTCTTGATTTGAAAAATAATAAGTTGAAATATTCAGATGTAAGGAACACTATTTCGTTTCCATAAATGCCTATACCTTTTCTTAAAACATTTTGTCATTTGTATTCTCGTACAGTCGATCAACAACCGTATCTCGATTGCAACTTCGTACCTCCATATCATATCATATATTATCAGATGATAAGATAATGTGACTCATCAGCTTAATATATCTATCTCTAAATAACTCTCATCAGGTGTTTACCTAATACAGACCAACAAACTAAATAAATGAGTTGAGAAAAGTATGATCTATCATTGAAATCGGTACAGGTTTGTTTTATTCTTCTGAGAGTGAAGGTCTTAGTATTTATCTTATTATCCAATTGTATTTTTTATCAAAATAGATTTTTACAAATACATACACAAATCTAAAACTTTCCGAAATTTCAGAGCTTGTCATTTCTTGAATATGTGACATCTTGATTACAAAGTGGAACTTTTGACAAGATTATTAATTATCGTTCTAAAAAAACCTAGATGATTTGTTATTTCTATGGGTCAAATCCTATTTTCATAATAAAATATCAAAACAGGTCAAATTTGATCTTTAATGAGTTTTACCATGGCATAAAGCCAGTACAACAATTCTTGGGCTAAGATGAAAAACCGTCATTTTTTTCAACCATGTATTTAAAAAAAAGAACATCTACGTTTATTCATTTCTTTATTTCCATATCAGGTGAATTAATAAACGTAAATGTTCCTTTTTTCAAACTTGTATTTTTACAAAGAAACATATTCGTTTATTAATAATAATAATAATAATAATAATAATAATAATAATAATAATAATAATAATAATAATAATAATAAGGGTATTTGTATAGCGCTGATTTCCACCGCACACTGACGATGCTCAAAGCGCTGACATCGTCCATATATACAAGACACTGTTCACTGTTCATATATACACAGTCAGGCAAAGTTTGGAGAACTAGATGTAGCGCTGGAAAAGAAATGTTTTGAGTCTGCTTTTGAAAAGGGGTAGTGTTGGGGCAAGTTTAAGGTCTAGAGGTAGAGAGTTCCATAGTTTGGCTGAAGCATATTGAAATGATCTAGCACCAAATGATTTGAGTTTATATGAAGGAATTGAGAGGAGAAACTGATCATTGGAGCGGAGACATCTGGAGGGAGTATAGACAGTAATGAGGTCTTGTAGGTAGACTGGTCCCATCTGGTGGAGGGCTTGAAATGTTAGTGTCAGGATCTTAAACTCGATGCGTTCACGGATGTGTAGCCAGTGGAGAGATCGGAGAATAGGCGATATGTGGCAAGATGGTTTGCTTCTGGTAATGATTCGGGCGGCCGTGTTCTGTATCTTTTGTAATTTTTGGAGAAGTGTGTTGGATATGCCAAACAGTAAACTATTACAGTAGTCCATTCTGGAAAGAACCAGAGTTCTCAGAGTTATTCATTTCCTTATTTCAATGTCAGTACTATTTTTGAGTACAATTGATTCATTGATGTTTTGCCAATTGAAAATGTAAAAGTAAATATAGACTACATTGTTAACAGTCGGCATATATGATCTCAATGTTAGATTGTATTTGACTCTCACATATAAACTCATATAATACAACCAAATAAATGCTGAATGTCAGTATTCACTTATTTTTATTTGTCTTAGGAAATTTTATTTTCAAAAGTTTGCAAATATTATTTGCAAAAATACGTACTCAAATTACGTGAAAATATGAAACTTACCTTAAATAATTAGTTTAATGGGGAAATTTAACATGCCAACATAATGGGTTTAGTTGGAATACATGTTAATTGGCTGGTTTCGATTTTCTTATAAATTAGACAACTAGTAGATGAAGTAAACAAATTGTGAAATTATATAATAATATATTGCACATATTTCAATATTAGAAACTTCACAGTACAGCTTTCTCAGAAAATCCGCAACTGAACATAAACACGAATGAATAGGTGTCCAAATCAATGACTGCCGAGACCGTAGCCTGTATGCGTTTTTTAACGATATTCGGGTATATTAAAAGACAAACCATAATGTCACAGATATCATTATATATATATATACATATATATATATAAAACAGCAATCTTTATTCTGGTACTTAAGAGGCCACAGGCCTAAATGTATAGTATATCGAATACATTGCATACCTTCAAGAAACAATATGCGTTCTATGCACAAATGCATAACATATATATACATGGACAGATTTTTGAGTTCTCGAGTGCTTGTGCTGCTTGATAATTCCTTAAATTTAAATTTATTAGGATTGACATGGAATTTGTTTAAAAAAAATATATATTCGTTTCGAATATTAAAGTTATTTGGACAAACAAGTAGGAAATTGTACTCATCTTCAATTTAATTCAAATTACAGTGTTTGCAAATTCTATGTTCCCTACTTATATTTACATATCAGCCTTTCTCAATGCGATGAACATCTAAAACGTGCTAAACTAATCCTATACTTTTTCACATTTAGACAAGATAGATCTAATGCGGTATTCATACTGTTCTTATACACAGAGTAAAGGTTCCATTTGCTTGAAACATGATATATCTATTCTTTAAGTTATGGTTTATCAGCATTTTGAAGCTAAAATCAAAACTGAATCAGCAAAGGAATATTGAAGGGACAACATAATCTCTGATTTTACACTTTCAAAACAATGACACCAACATCACCTAGTCGCTGTTTCATAAAAATCTTAATGTCAAAAAGACAGTTTTGATCGAATAAGAAAAGCGATTCAGTTTTATGTTTGGCCAAGTCTGTAGTCATGATGCTTGAAAATGTGTAAAACAAAGCTTTAGAGCGACATGTTACGGGCGAAAATCGCGGCAATGTCTTCCAGGGTCGTGGTGCTTGTTCATGGTTACTTAGCCTCGTTTTGGGTAGCTCATGAATATTCATGATGGGGTCTATACAGAACTGATAAGCATCAAGATGACAATTTTCAGGAAAAACCACTACTTCCCGATCAAATAACAATATTCATAAAGTTTGACATATTTGACACCAGCAATTAACATACTCTGTGCCCCTTTTAAGTGTGAAATTCAAGAAGGACACGCCCCACAACACCAACAATTACCTCCATACACACACAACCTGTTCAATTTATCTAAATAAATTCTATTCCACACTTCTCTCATATGACACCATAATGTTAATCGACTTAGATAACGTAATATGGAACGGCCCATCTAAATGTATTGCTTATCTGCAATTGACGTGGCTACCTTGATTGATCTTAACGCCCTTACGGCATAAATTACGGCAAGACCAATTTTATCATATCAGTCTCCATCTAGAGATACATTATCCCATCAGATACCTAAGTGTCATTATGTTTTGACTTACCGTTGATCAAAGTTTTAGGCAAAATATCGGGCCTTCTCTGTGTATCTGTTTCGTTTAGCCACGGAAAACCACGGGTATATAAGAATGTAAGCTGCGTTCGTTAGTGCCGATCCTATAGCTTGTTCGAGGCAACCAAGAACAAAGGAATACATTTGAGACGTATCTGCGCGGAATAAATGATTGATAAACGCAACATAAGCCACAAAACAGAGTGACGACCCTTTAGATTATTTCATTGCGTAGTGAATTGTACAGACAGGACTGATCTTATTCAAGTTTGTGCTTCGTCTGTAAGTAATCTGTAGGAAATACATAACTCTTTGTTTATATTTGTTTCCTTTTCATAAAGCATCGTAAATAAAGTTCATAATTCGTATTCAAACAAATTGCAATAACATTTATTCTTTTTAGCTTTCCTTATCACACCAACTTTATCATATAATGTGTGATAAAATCCAATGTTTGTATAACTACAATTCAAATAATTTAATTACAATTATATATAACAATAAGAAAGAAGACAACTTGGCAGGCAAATAAGAGAAACAGAGTATGTTGTTCAAGTCATATAATTCAAACTTCATAAATATTTTCATTTATATTTCATAGTGGCCGTTTCTGAAAATTGACATCGTAATACTTAGCAGTTAAAGATAGTGACAACCAATGCATAAATTTGTGACATATGATCAAAACCCGTCCATCAATGACTCAAACACAAAGATTCAAGTAGATATATGAAAAGTTTTGGCATTTTAAAGATAAAGATGCAATTATATCGAGGCGATTTGAACTCGGCTCAAAACATATGGTATTTTGCCTCTTATTATGGTCACATAACGAATTATGAAACATACTTTGTGTCCCTTTAATGGTATTGGATAGAACAATCATCTAGCACTGTAGAAACGAACACAACATTCTTCTGACGTTTCACTCTCTTTAGATAAGTCGTTATACAACAGCTTGGTATTGTGCTTTCTAAATTCATGTTATCTTATCATGGCAAATAAAAATAAATGTTCGTTGCTGCAGTGTGGTCAGTATTAATCTTTCAATGGAGATGACTCTTGAGTTATTGACTTTTTTACACCAGTCACTCGTTACGTAGCAGTACGAACCTTCACAATGACAAGATGAGGAATTTTTCAAATTTGATATAACTGAGAACCGGAAACTATTAACAGTAATTGATTATTAAAATCGAAGGGAAGTGTTTGTTTTATTGAAATTAACTAAAACTTGTCTTGCCTCTTATCATGCATGATAAAATATGTTTTGGTATAAAGTATTGTTTAACATTTTATATGTGTATAACATTAGAAATAAATCAATTGAAGTTTTCTTGCAAAACGTTAATTAACAAGTACATGGACGTCAATTTGAATTTCAATTGACCCATTTTATGACGGGTAGTCTATCTTTCTGGAGGTTCTGTTTCGATTTAGGGCCAATCTCTTTGCTGCTACACGTTACACACAACCTAAAACAGCATTTTAGAACTTATTTCAATGAGATTGGATTTAGGGCGTTTTTTAAAATAGTTATGTCGAGGATAGATAATTTCATTGTGTCTGAATGTAGTGTGGCCTGGTCGATAGCGGATTCTTCAATGTTGGTAGCGTGATCGAGTTACCTCCCATTACTTGCAAGACCTGGCCTCAGTCCACAATTAGTTACAGGGTCACTGTTAAGCTACCTGACATTGCGGGACTAGGGGACTTGTTTAGAAGTGAAAATACATACTCTCGACACTACAAAATCGCAGACTAAACTTAATGTTGACATGGCCGATTTTGAAATACGAATGAAAGCCGTCAATATACAATTTATACGTGTAATGTACTTTTAAAAACATCAGTTAAGGGGTTACTGAAGACGCAAGGTTTTTTTGGTTTGTTGTTTGATTTGTTGTTTTTAGTTTTGTCTTAGCTAGTTATGATTAATTTGTTATCATTCTATTCTCTATGATTAAGATTTCATTATCTTTATCATTGCATTACTTATCTGACTAAATTATGACATTGAAAACATGCTTCTATGACTTCAACTGTATGGCTATTCTAAATTACAAAGTTTATTGACACTTGCAATAGTTGATTGTACCATGTAATAATTAAACAAAACCTTATTTTTCATTTTTACTCTGTTTATTGTGTTTTAAGAGTTACCAAGGAGTGTTTATTCGCACAGTCCACAGTTGGGCCATACACGGGCCGAGTTTAGCGTTGCGCAATTTATATAGAACAGCAAGTTTTCCCTATTTAGGAATAACAGCAAGGTAAGAAACATTTCTCTTGACTCAATTCGAAATAATTAATTGTGTCCAAATCTTCCCTCACATCATTGTCCTAACAAATCCAAGTAGACATTCAAGTCCAGACAGGGAGATGTGTTTTAGATTATATCTGTTAATTATTCACGAAGAATGTATTCAATTCACTATTTAAGCTTTCAACACTGCCACTTAATCATTATCTCGGTTAATTACCTCTGCTCGTTTCCGGTATTCGGAGTATTTAGTGAAACCGAGTCGAGTGTGCAGTCGTTGAACGAAACACTAACAAAGGTTGTTGTTCGCTATATGGCCAGCAATAGTTTATTACACACTATGAATCAAAAAGATAAACCCTGAAGCAATAATAACAATATCAGATTCAGATTCATTTATTTGGCTCATATCGCCACCAACGGTGGTACAAGAGCAAAAAATGATATACAAATTTTCATACTAATTAATCAAGACAGCAGAGACAGACAAATATTCACATAATACAATAATATAACCAAATCTATAGAAATAGATAAATCTGTTACACGATATAATCATATACACATTTCAATAGCATTTCATGCAATATCTATAACTTGTAAAATTTATGCATGTATTGTGCAGTTGTATTTCTATCGATTACTCCTCATTCATACTAAATGAATTAGCAATTCTTGAAAATAATGTTGATAAATTTAGCAAGCTTTTTCAGCACCTTTGTGTTATTATTAGTAAGTAGCCTTTTAAATTTAAATAGGTTCGGAAATGTAAAATAGAATTTGTCAATAAGAATAGAGCGATCATGGTTTAGGGCTGTACACTTTAGCAAGTAATGGAACTCATCACCAACTGCAGGGGAATGACATAATTTACATGTTCTTTCTTGCTTAATAATATTCTGCCAGCGTCCAGTTTCCACAGGTAGTCTATGATTAGTGGTTCTAAAGCGAAGTATTGGTATAGAAATATGTTTGGACAAGAAGAGATAATTGTCAAAACTAGGTTTTTCTTTCAAAAGTTTGTAATATTGTCCTTTGGAACTGGATTTAACCTCCGAGCGCCAGGACTGACTAAATTGGTCTTTTAGAACTGATTCAACTTGTAGCAAAAGCCAAGAGGTATTACATTTATTTGGATTTAAAAAGACATAAGAAAGACCACAATTATCTAAGATAGATTTGACAGATAGTAGCCATGGATTAGCATCAATATCGTGATTATGATTGAAGGATATGAATGAGTACAGAACTTGAGATAATTTGACTTTTTCGTTACTGCTCGCTAATCTATGCCAATAGGAAATCATTCGTTTTGCTATTTTTATAGATAAAGGGGCTCAACCGAATTCTCCATAGAGCATATACGATGGTGTTGAAGATTTTAAACAGGAAGCAAGCTTTAAAAATTTCAAATGAACTTTTTCTATTATACATGTATTTTCATAACCCCATACCTCGCATCCATACAATAAGATAGGTACAACCATTGCGTCAAATGCAGTTAAAAGGCAGTCTAGTGGCATATCCATATTTCTAGCTTTCTTTAGAAGACAGAATCACAATCGGTTGTGCGCCAATAAATATATATATTAAATAGATAATTATATATAACTATGCATTTACATTTTAACATTATTCACATTAGATGAATATCATGAAATACATAACACATAATTGGAATACATCTATTCCATATGAATATACACATATCTACAATAAAAGATATTATGAAAGATGACATAAAGGAAAACCCAACAAGTGTGTTGACTTGGGTTTCTAACACCAGATGTCCTGTTACGTCATCATCATCATCATCATCATCATCATCATTATCATGAAAACACATTATGCTATGTATTCGCATAGAACATAGATATAAAAATCAATACTAGCCTAACAGACATTATATGATAGCTAAACAACTGAGCATAATATTTTATCTTTTACTTCTTTATATAATGAAGCTTGCAAACAGCCACTGATATATTTTACTTGAATTACTAAATTACTTGAATAATGAGCTTATTACCGTAATGCTATCATATTATATTGATTGTATTTCACTCCTAAGTGCATTCTTCCATTATATTCAGTTGTTAAAGTTAGCGTGCAGATAACCAGTGTAATGAAGAAGAATGTAGGTTTATAAATGTCTTATCTTGCACCTGTAGTTAAAGCACTGCGCAACGTGCAATAATCAGAGTAATCAAAATAAAGCAGGTATATAAATATTTTATCTCACACCTGTAGGTTCACATCACGACTTGACAATGGCTGCTCTAAGTCTTGTGCTTGGTATTCTTCTGGTTGCCGTGGTAACTGCTTCCTACAAGAAGGGTGTCGCTTTGTCTAAGACGAACTACCAGTGTGGGGATACTGATTCATTTACAAACATCCACTGGTGGTAAGATAAGTGACGTCAAAGGCGATATGAACAAATAACTGTTGAATGCTTTTTCGTGAATATCTTATTTTAAATGTCGCATTGTCAATATACAGAAAACCTTAAAAACCAACACTGTTATAAACTGTTGTTGTTTACCGTGGTTTGTTACCTATAGCTACGAGGGTACTCATGTAAGTGTGCATATATTTCTTTTAATTTCCTTAAGCAAATTTCATTTATTCAATGTGACGTCACGTCATCAATAATGATTTGACGTCACAGTGCCAATGACGTTTTGTATGAAGTCGAAATATTTTATATGCGTGCTCATAACATTCTATCCTTGCTGTGACTCGGGAAATACCAGTAATTATGCACAGTTGTAAACATAGAGGATACTAAGCGACCTTCCATTTAATACTATTTTTATTAAACGAGTTAATGATTAAGTATAAAACGAGCGAAAGCAAGTTTGATACCAAATCATAAACGAGTTTAATAAAACTAGTATTAAATGGAAGGAAGTTTAGTATTCTGTTTATTATTTGACCTCAGTAATCACGCATTATTACCGAAAGTGTACTGAACGAAGCATTTCCGCGACTAAGCCGCCATTGAGACGACGGTGCCAAGATTGTGATGTCACAACCACACAGTCATTATGACGTCATACGGGGAGCGGTATTACACTAGTTTAATATCGCCGTATAATTATTAAACTGCGATATCTTACACGGGCGAGTAATAAATAATAATATGTTACACAATAAACAATGCACACAAGATAAAAAAAAGGCCGCATGTACATAACCCACCCCCCCCCCCCCCCCCCCCCCCCCCAACTTCTTAGAGTATTAAGGAATATTTGTACCACCTTGTACCACCACGTTCTCACTGTCATTGCTTCAAATAGACCGAATTATGATTGTGACACTCCAGTTATCCATCTCGGCATCAATGGCCTTCGGATGGTGGAGGTGTGGTCGAAGAAAGCGCTCTGATTGGTCGGGCTAAGCAAAGTAGATTGCCATATTTTTGGGGGCAAACTGTCGGGATTCAGACAATGATTCGTTGTATAATATCATTAAACAACATTATTAAAAACGTAGATGTTATTCATTTCTATTCTAATTACAAAATATTTTGTAATTTAATGAAAGACCCTTTTTAGTTGATTTCAGTGATCTACTCCATTTGAGCTTCGGACAATTCTGACCTAATTTCGGTTATTACCACCAAATCGTCACGCATGAATCCATGACCTAATATGTCATATTATATATATGTATATCTTGATGTGTGTACAGCTGCATACCGAAAGTTTGTTCACTAACCACTGAATCATAGTGCAAATATCATGTAATTTGGCTTTCGTTTCCATGTCAATAGAATTACTTCAGCAAGACTGACAATGGATCACCCACTCTCCATGTGCTAAATAGTCATTCTTGAACTCATTTTAGCATTGTCTGGTCACTGGTGCAAAAATTCAAATTTCGTCATATTGATATAGACAGAAGGGGTCACATTTTCGAAATTTCGATTTCGTTAAAAGTCGAATAAAATGTTCCATATAGACTCTCTGTTTTAAAACCAACCAATCACATTGACTTTGGGCTAAGAAATAAATGTTACTAATTTTTAAAGAAGTTTATTAATTATAAAGGATTTTATGGAGAAAAATAATTAATAGTGTTTTCGGAATTTGACCCCTGGTCACTTCAATGACCTGCCAAAACTGTTACGGGTAGTTGTGGGGTACGATAAACATTTGCCTTAAAGAAGATTGGATCTGCATATGTGTATTGAAAATTCAATGTTATACATTTATTTTTCGCAACGCTACGATACCTCAAAGGCATCTCTAATTACATGATATTTGCACTAGTATATTCAGGTATGTGAACAAACTTTTGGCATGCAGCTGTATATTTGATTGATAGCGGGAAGCGTTTGTACTTGATTGTATGTATGTATTTATGTATGCCAGTAATTGTGTATGCATGTATATATGCATGCATTTATGTATGTATGCATGTATGTTTCTATGTATGTTGCTATATATGTTTCTATTTATCTTTTTACGTATAGTTATATGCACTTTTGTATGTACGTATGGATATATGTGTGTGAGCGGATGTTTACGTGCGTGAGCGCTTGTGTGTTTATGTCCATGTCTTTCTTCTTTAGCTAGGATATTAAGAAATGTTTGTTTATTCTATCTTTTCGTTTGAACCTAAATGTATTGAGTGTCTCATAGGCCGCCTGGCCGTATGCTGTTTTAACCATGTAATTTGAAAGTGTTCTGTTATGTAAAACAGCATGTGACACTGTAATAAATATTGTTCTTCTTCTTTTTCCTCTCTTCTTATGTCATCTAGCCTGTGTAATCCCAAAACCGTTTTTATTTGGAGTCGGGAAAGGGGGCTTTGTCAAATGATCCGGGGCCGTGTGATTGCCACTCTTATAATCTTCTCTATATATGCGTAGACATTTAAGTTTAGTAACGGTAGTTTGTGCCTCTCGAAACTTGCCGCTGGAAAGGCATTGCACGTGAAAATAGAAATTGCCCGCTCTGTGACTAACCAACAATAGCTGATGAATTTCATTATCTGTTTCGATGTTCAGCTTTTGCTAATATAAGAAAACGTTACATACCTGATTATTTTTGTGGTTTCCCAAACATTCATAAAATGAAAATGCTGTTGTGTTCTAAAAGACTCTCAGTGTTAAAAAACATGTCCAAATTTATTGTAATTATAAACTCTGAACTGAAAAAAATGATGTAAGATTGACCTTCACATTGTATATATCGAATATGTTTGTATATATATGTGCTCTTGTACCACCGTTGGTGGTGAACAGAGAAAAAAGAATTTGAAAGAATTTGAATTTGGTAACCGTACAGTCCGTATAAGGAAGCGGCTATAAAATATATAATTTCGGACACAATTATGTGCAGGTGCAGATTTTCATTATACGACATTATACGACATGTTCGTTTTTGTAAATATGTTCTTGGTGTGAGTAATGAATGTTCAGTGTTGCTGTACTTGCTGAGTGTGGGCGAAATTATGTATATAGTGACACCCTGCAAAGAGATGTCAAATATTGGTTTAAATTGTAAGAGTATCAAGAAACGCGATATCCAAAGCAATGTTATATAATGATGTGTAAGCTAGAAACAGTAGGACGTTATACGTGGGATTCAAATGTTAAAAAGATACTATTCATGTACGGATTTGGTTATGTACGGTAAGCTCAGGGTGTTGGCAACAATAGTGAATTTTTACATAACTTTGTATTAAGAATAAACGATTGTTGAGTACAAAGCATTTTTGCTGACATAAATGACAGTTCTTCTTTAGACCTATATTCTACCATCAAACAGTCCTTTTGTACCGAACCTTAGCTAAGAACTATTAAATCGAAAGAATCAGAATTACTTTGCTCAGAATAGGTGCCCTATCAATTCGTAAAAATACTGGAAGAAGAGAACTAACACCTAGATTTTTATGATTTTGTAAGCTTTGTAAAGATGATGTTAATAAAGATGAACTACACTTTTTATTCAAATGTCCTTGTTCTATTGAATTGAGAAGAAAGTATATCCCAAACTTACCTGACAATGTTAATATTTCTTACTTACAAAATGTTTTACAGCGCCAAAACTCAGAAACTCTTTTATCCTACTCATGTTTATAAGAGATGCACTCACATTGCGTTCAATGACTCTATCACCCAATTAAGTTACATTGAATATTTCATTGTTCTCTCAAATATAATATTGTCTTGTTTTGTATATATATTTTGTACGTGGGCGTAAGGCCTTTTCCTGAAATAAAGAATTGAATTGAATACGACATTATCTGGCATGGCTTTTTTCTTTGGAAGATTGGGTTGAAGACGATGATAATTATAATAAAATATGATTATAGTTAATTTAATGCACCACATAGGTATGACTGGAAACAGAGCACCTGGTACCACAGGAAGAGTAACTGCACCAACCCCATCACACTCAGGGGGCGTGTCCCTATGGTTTGGGGGTGGAGGAACCATGTTGATCATCCCCTTTATTTCGGGTAGATCCATACTTTTATAAATAGTTGATCGAAGCTAGGAATGCATTTTTATATTTTCTTGCACATAAAGAAAGTTTTAGGTTAGTGACATTTTTCGTTGACAAGTATACTGAGTGACGAAACGTCATTTTATCAACAATTTCACAAAATTGTCGGATTCAAACAGAATGGTATGCCAATGCACGGCAAACATCCTTTACTATTTCAAAAATCGACGTGTAACTTAGTGAATGAAATGTATGACAAAACATTTAATCATATTATCATGATAACAATTATCTTAAAATAACGACATACCTATTATCATATATATTCCGCTTTCCTTTAGAAACGACACAAGCCAGTACGTTCTTGGTTTCAACGAGCCGAACCACAAACACCAGGCGAACCTGAGCCCCAAGGAAGCGGCTACAGCTTGGAAACAAATCCAGGCCCGAGCTGACAAACAGAACCAGCTGCTGGTAGGACCAGCTGCAATCAGGTGTCACAGTGACCACTGCAACATGGACGGCATACAGTGGTACCAAGAGTTCTTCCAACACTGCTCCGGTTGTAGGGTCGACTACGTGGCCACGCATGCGTACTGGTGCAATGCTGACACCACCATGAACTTCCTGAAGGACTTGTGGAACGCTTTCCAGAAACCAATATGGCTGACCGAGTTCTCGTGCCCGAGCAGCGACGTGAGCAAGATTGAGGGGTACATGAAGGAGATGTTGCCTCGACTGGACCGGGCTGGTTATGTGGCCAGGTATGCTTGGTACGCCAGTCGAGTAGCCGGACATGGCAGCGCCAAACCCGAGTCCAGCCTTCTTCATCTCGACTCGGCCCGGCTCAGCCAACTCGGCAACTACTACAACAATTACCAATAAACCATTCTTGTCCCGTTGAGGACTGCTCTGGTCATGAGTTTCAAAATAAATTCTGTGACGTTGTTAGAGAGTAAATGCATTAGTGACAGACTTAGTTTTGTGCGATTGGCACAGATTTTGAGAATTGAGAATATGTCCTTTCCTGTATGTTTTCTGTAGACTAGAGCTTGTTGCCGCCTGTTTGCTCACACATGTATTGAAAAGTCTTCGTAACGATTCCAAAAGGAAATTTTTCGATTAGAAAAATGGTGAAGTTTTTGTCTAAGTGTTTTCCTACTGAAAGCTATAATTGGTAAACAAATAGCAGTAATGTAACAAAATCATTGAGGACGGAACATAGACCTAACTATTCAGTGGACGTATTAAGTGCTATGTGGTATTGGATTTTGAAACGCTTTTTGCAAGATTCAATTTTCTTTCAAGATGTTTGCCATCAAAAAGAAAAGAACGAAGTGTTAACTTTGCATAACAAGACAGAAATACTCATCCCACTTCCGGAGTGTGGTAATGGTATTGTGCCATAACTTCGACAGGTGAATTTCAGAAACTTTAAAACAAAAACATTACTGGTTGACTGCGCAGCTAATCCAATAATGGAACAATCCAGGGAAATAAAGAAATAAAAAAACGTTCCCATAATTTAGACGGCAATAAAATTACAATGAAATAAGAGAGATTTTTGTAGGAATCAGCAAATGCATTAACAAAGATACATGTATCACCCTTTTATAAATAAGCCATACAGTCTTTTACATTTCTTTCAACATCAAACTGTCTATCCACAATGAATGAGGTGCCCCACTGCATCCAGGAACTCTATCTTAATCTTCTCTCCTTGGTGCTTCAGTCTTGCCAGTCGGTTGTCAATCCCGCGGTGGACTCTCTCCCTGGGTGGCGGGGTGGATCCAATGTTCAACATCATCACTTAGGCATTGTCTCTAGTTTCAATCCCCTGGATGGTGCCAATGAAGTTATACATGTTGAAATGTCTGTGAGGAAGACAAAGATTCATCCTGTTGTGAAAGCCCTCAAGATTGTCGTTTGTTCTTGGGCCTTTTGTCTCATGGTGGTTCCAGAGTGTCCATCGACAAACAGAAAGAAAGGTCGTCGTCTGATGTTTCAATGTCAACTAATACACTTTACATTTAAGTTTTCATAATAAAACTACTCCCCCTTTTGGTTACTTCAAACATGGCCTACTCAACGGGGATAACAGGACTGTTCCATTCCAGTCACGGGTGTTATACAAATTAATCCCCTCTTCTTAGTGTCTTATATACGGGAGTCTCGCAGTGTCTTAAATTCGCCTGTCGAAGTTTTTGGAGATCATCGCGTTCAACGTCTCATTCATCTACACTAAGATAAATTGTAAAGTTGAGAGCTCAATTCTTGGCCACCTCAAAATGATATTGGAAAAGTTAAATTTCAACTGAATTTCTAGAAATGACAATTGAATACATGAAACAGATATTTTATAAAGAATTAGGTATTTCAAAGTAGAGAGACGACGAAAAGCCAAATTATGAAAGTGTACGTTGTTACGTTAGGATAGAATAAAAAAGAGTATTTTTCAAGGATTCTCATATATGAAATATGGTGTCCGAAATGTAAACTTTTTAAACAGAAGAAAATTTACCAAGGTCAAAAAGTGTTAAGCTCTCACTTAGGTGTGTTTAAAATTGTTAAATAATTAAAAACAGGAAATAGCTTATTAAAAACCATTCCTTGATTAATTCTGAAAATTTCTGAGGATATTTACACTGTTTTAACCCCCAACCCACGTATTCATAATATCGGCAGTAAACTGTCAAAAGGGCTTGACATGACTCATTTTGATAACGTTAGAGTATTCTCCCCTTACCCCCAGCAGGGCATCGCTGTCCTTACATAAGAGGGGATTAAGACGGGATTCTATAACGAGGATCTGCCACTCCGAAGAACTGTTTAATCCCTGATTGCATAGAAATGTAAGTTTTACTTATAACATAATATTATTAATACGAATGTAAGCTTATGTATATTGCATACATTACTATGATAACATGATTTTGGTTTAACGGGGAACAGTAGGTTGTTTGAGTCACATATTTCACACTTGATAGAATGGTTTATTTCATATAGTGGTTGTTGTGGTTGGTTCTGAAAATCATCATCTTAATGCTTAGTCGTGCAGTAAAATGACAATAAACAGGTCAAGGTCGTGATTTGTGATCGAATACCGAACAATGGAGCAATTGAACTTTACGCAGGACATTTTTGCTCCTATTTAGGCCAGATAGAATAAGCCAACGTTCTCTGTATCCCTTTAAAGGTTGTCCATGTAATCAGACTTTTGGTAAATTCTCACGGTATATTTGCTTTCATTGTCCTTACATGAACAAAGCAATACAGAGAGAATCGGTGGATTCGTCATATCTAGTTTCAGGGTGAAGGAAGTTCTAGAGAAAATGATGAAAAAAAGGGGAGTAAAAATAGGGTATCAAACGAGCTTCCCCTTTCATATCAAGTTTATGTCCCAAGTGAAATAACTTTGCTTTGTTTCGAGCCTTGGCGAGTGACAAAACAAAATTATTTCACGAGGGACATAAACTTGATATGTGGGGGAACGAGTTTTGTATCCTATTTATAACCCACGTTTTTTACAATAAAAACATCGTCAAATTAAAGTAGAATTTGGATTCCCTAAAGAGAAACTCAAAACACGGATTAATACTTTACACTGGTGATCGGAATGACTTGTCCTCTGATGAAAACTAGTTGCAATTGAACGAAAAGTTTCATTACCAGTTGACTGTTTTTGAGACATATATTTCAATGTTATTCCCTTTTGAGGGCAAATGTTCCGTGTGCCATTGAAAACGTATCTTGTTAATCCGTTGTTCCCGAAAAGACTTTACCCACGTTACGACTCGCCTGGAGTGACGGCCGACTGACGTTCAGTCGAGTTTGAGGTCACGTTTATCAGTTCAAAATGTTGACAGTTTTCGCGTGTTTAAGCTGAATAACCTATTTGTAGCTGAAACTAAGTCTATAAATTAAAAGAATTAAATGAGTTTTGTTTTCAGTTGTAGTTTTTTTTAAAGTGTTTCTTTATCAAATGTAATGAACTACATTACACCAAAGCAGCGTACGTTTTCCGAAGTGAAGGGGCCGACATTCCGATCACCAGTGTAAAGTATTAATCCGCGTTTTGAGTTTCTCTTTAGGGAAGCTAACTTTTACTTTAATTTGACGATGTTTTCATTGTAAAAAACTTGGGTAATCAATAGGATACAAAACTCGTTACCCTTTCATATCAAGTTTATGTCCCTAGTGAATTAATTTTGTTTTGTCACTCGCCAAGAAGCTTATACATTGGAGACAACACCCTTGAAAATGATGATTGTTATACTTAATTTGGTGTAAAAGCCAACAAAGCTATGTTTTTCATATTAATCCAATGGAGAAAATTTAACCTTTGCATTAATTGTCACTTTAAAATGTTTGGTTGTGTGGTTACCTCAATTCTTGTATATGGATGTGAAATCTGGGGTTTTCAAAACACTTTATTTTTTCAAAATGCCCATCTTCGTTTTCTCAAATATTTGACTTCGCTGCGGAAATGTACACACAACTATATGGTATATGGTGAATTTAGTAGATTCTCACTTGTAAATGTTATCAAAACCAGAATGGTATGTTTTTGGGCTAAAATTATAACTGGCAAATCGTCCAAATTGTGCTCCTTGATTTATAAATTGATATTCAACGATTTCCTCGTCGACAAATGTATACATAATTGGAGACAATACCTTCAGAAAATTTTCAATTGAGTTTGTTCGGAAATTTCAAAAATTCAAAAGTGTATTCTGGCTAAAATCAGTTGTAAAAAGTAAATCAAAAGATACCTTCCAGCAAAAATGGAATTCAACAATTGAAACCTCTTCAAAAGCATCTGCTCATTGTTTATTTGAAAATCTCTCAACTTTGACTCTAGATTCCCTACATTACATACATATAAATATTTTGAAATTCCGAACTTGTAACAATTTTCCTCTATGGAGACAGGTAGATGGCGACGAATCCCTGTAAATGATACGAAATGTACACTCTGAATTAAAATGACATCGGTGATTAATTCCCATTTTGTTTTTATGTCCGAAAGAACTTGAAAGAGAAAAATACATTAAAAAATATTTTTACATCAGACCAAATATTTTCAAATGAACATCCTTTTTAAAACCAATAAGAAAACTGTTTTGTAAAATTATTATGTCTTTATTCAAGAGATAGTGTCCATAACCTTCAAATACACCTCTATACAATCAACTCAATGCATACATATTGATATTGTATTTTTTGTTTTATGTATGTATATATGTTCGTGTACCTCTAATGCTGCTGCCTGCAGCCTGAGTGTAATATGGTTCAGTTCAGTAATAGTACATTTGATGAGGGGCAGGCAGAAGGAGGCATCAACTCATAACTATCATGTACATCAATATGATTTGCTGTATAAACATAATATCCAAAAACCTAAACAAGTGTAAAAAAACACTGTTAATCAGCCTAATCTATCTGACAAACAACAAAGTTTTCCTCATCACTATCTATGGCATAACTAAAGCATGTATATAATCTACCATATGAACCACTTTGTATCAATTGCTTGTCAATGACATTTGCAAATTTGTCGAAACGTCACTAGTACAGATTAAAGAGGTTGTTTATCCATAAAACAGTCTCATTATTCTCATCACTCCAACTTCTAAATGGCATTCAAAGTGGGGATAATAAGTTGTTTAAGCACTGCATAACGTGCGATAATCATTGCATTTAAAAAGAATGTAGGTATATAAATATCTTATCTTGCACCTGTAGGTTCACATCACGACTTGACAATGGCTACTTTGAGTCTTGTGCTTGATCTTCTTCTGGTTGCCGTGGTAACTGCTTCCTACAAGAAGGGTGTTGCTCTGTCTAAGACGAACTACCAGTGTGGGGATACGGATGCATTTACCAACATCCACTGGTGGTAAGACTAGAGTTTCATATTAGGCGATGTGAACATATAACTGTTTAAAATGACGCACTGTCACTGGCATACACAGAAAACCTTCATAAACAACACTTTTTAAAAAGATGTTGGTGCTTATTGTGATATATGGCTTCACAAAAATAGTTCTGATTTATGGTGCTCGTGCAGTCGTTTCTGATGAAGCGGGTATAAAATATATCATTCCGCACAGGACGCAGGTAAACTTACTGGCCATCTCGTCGACGTTTTACGATGTCAATTGAAATAACGCATTTATCTCTGAGAGACTGGGTTTAAGACATTACGTATCACCAAAGATATGTGACTGTAATTATATCTGAAATATTCACATATGTCTGCAGATTCAACATGACAAGAAAGAGGAGGAGTCGCGTGGTATACATAGGCTGTCCAATAATTAGTCGACATAACTATATGTTATCTTGTCCAGTGTTTGAAAGTTTTCTTATCTTTCATAAAACTCATTGGCAGTGTCAGGGTAGATTTGTTTACACATCTCTTTGGCTTGTTTTTGAATATAGAAGCCATCCTGGCACATTGGGATATGCTATATATAAAAGTTACTTTTGAACATCGATCTTATTTAAGGATATGCCATTCAGCAATGTAAACAAAACATTTTCATTGAAGCATGGTATGATTCCAAGTCACAATCAATGATAAAACATTTGTATTGCTCGAATCAGATTTTGATTGTCACAATCCAGAATTTGTCCAGACATTATTGCTTGCATTTTTATGCTTTGTTTAGAACTGACAAGCGTGAGATTATTCAGTACAGTCAACTCGCGATAGTCCGGCCACCGATAATCCGAATCTCGCAGTGTCCGAACGGTAGCAAGCTGTAACCAAACTAATCTCTATATATACTGTTAATTCATTAATCCGTTGATTCAGTCTCCGAATCCGAACGCTAATTAGCTGTAACGGATTAGTTAATTACAGCTATTTCTGCTTCATTAATCCGACGATTCATTTAAGCGTTCGGTAATTCAGTAATTGTATCCAGTGCGGAAACTTTGGCATCGTGGTGACAAAGTAAAACCAATACAATAAGTAAAGTCTTTATCATGATAAAGTTGTCCTAATAAGGTGGTGTCTCGCAAGGACGCTGTTTGTATTAGTATCAAGTACTAGATTTCACATGTGGATGCAGTTTTTAATCGCGTGTTTGTATGCATCAATGTTCACATTGCACTCCAGGAAACTTCTATCTATCTCATACACTGTAACACTAACTTGATTTAGTTTCCAAAACATAGTTGTTGAGGACGATTTAGGTGGTACCGAGATAAGAGACCAAACAAAATCGGGATTATGGTACTGAATTATAACAAAACATATTTATTGAAGGTTGAAAGATACTAAGAGTAAGGTAAAATCAATAACACAGATAAATTTGTAGATATTTCTAAAAAATGAAGTTAAACCTGGATAATGATCAGGTATGACTGGAACCAGAGCACGTGGTTCCACAGGAAGAGTAACTGCACCAACCTCATCACACTCGGGGGGCGTGTCCCTATGGTTTGGGGGTGGAGGAACCACGTGGATCATCCTCTCTACTTCAGGTCGATTCATACTTTGTACTTAAAAAGTCAACATGGACCAAATAATAGTTTTTCGAAGCTTGAAAAATGTTTTAGTTAATTATATTACCATTTTGTTGTACTGAAAATAGATTTGGGTTAAAGGCTTCTTTGTTTTGTCGAATGGAATATTGAGTGTTGTTTAATGTTTTTATCGAATGCAAACATAATTTCATAACTCCTAACCTGGTGAGGGAATTCTTATAATAACAATGAATATTACATAACATATACCTATCCTCAAATATATGATAATACCTGTCTCATATCAATTATTCCCTTTAGAAACGACACGAGCCAGTACGTTCTGGGTTTCAACGAGCCGAACCACAAACACCAGGCGAACCTGAGCCCCAAGGAAGCGGCTACAGCTTGGAAACAAATCCAAGCCCGAGCTGACAAACAGAACCAGCTGCTGGTAGGACCAGCTGCTATCAGGTGTCACGGTGACCACTGCAACATGGACGGCATACAGTGGTACCAAGAGTTCTTCCAACACTGCTCCGGTTGTAGGGTCGACTACGTGGCCACGCATGCGTACTGGTGCAATGCTGACACCACCATGAACTTCCTGAAGGACTTGTGGAACGCTTTCCAGAAACCAATATGGCTGACCGAGTTCTCGTGCCCGAGCAGCGACGTGAGCAAGATTGAGGGGTACATGAAGGAGATGTTGCCTCGACTGGACCGGGCTGGTTATGTGGCCAGGTATGCCTGGTACGCCAGTCGAGTAGCCGGACATGGCAGCGCGAAACCCGAGTCCAGTCTTCTCCATCTGGACTCGGCCCGGCTCAGCCAACTCGGCAACTACTACAACAATTACCAATGAACCATTGAGTGCTGCTCTGGTCATGAGGCACATGATAAATCCTGTAACGTTGTTTGAGAGTAAAAAGAGTATTGAAAGAGTTATATTTGTGCTATTGAAATTGAGAAAAGAGATTTAGAAAATTGAGCATACGTTCTTTCCTGTATGTTTTCTGTAGACTAGAACTTGTTCCCTCTTATGATGCGCGCATATGTATTGAAAAGTCTTCGTAACGATTCAAAAAGAATTTTCCTTTAGGAAAATGGTTAATTCTGTGTCTAAGTTTTTCTATTACCAAAGTCCATACTTGGTAAACAAATAGCAGCAGCATAACAAAAGAATTGAATGGACCTTCAGCAGTGTACGTATTTAGTGAAACGTAGTACTGAAAATTGAAACAATGTTTTCAGAAATGTTTGCAATTAATAAGAAAAAAACGAAGTGTTAAATTTGCTTAACAAGACGAGTGTTCACGAACTACTCATTCCACTGTCGGAGTGCGGTAATGGTATCGTGGCATAATTTCGACAGGTGAATTTCAGACACCTTAAAACAACAACGACATTACTGGTTGACTCCATAGCTAATCAATAACCTGATACCCAGGTATCATAATTGAACAGCCCAGGGAAATAAAGAATTAAAGAAAATTCCCATAATTTAGAAAGACAATAAAATAACAATACAACAAGAGAATTTTTTGTAGGATTCAGCATATGCATTTACAAAGATATCAAATTTTGATAATTAAACCATAACTACAGTTTTATTTACGTTTCTTTAACATTACATCCGGGAACTCCATTGTGATCTTCTCTCCTTGGTGCAGTTGTTGCTTCAAATTCAGTCTTGCCAGCCGGTTGTCAATCTCGCAGTGGAATCTCTATCTGGATGGCGGGGTGGATCCAATGTTCAACATCATCACTTTGGCATTGTCTGTAGTTTCAATCCCCTGGATGGTGCCAATGAAGTTATACTTGTTGAAATGTCTGTGAGGAAGACACAGATTCATCCTGTTATGAAATCCCTCAAGATTGTTGTTTGTTCTTGGGTGGGTGGTTCCAATATTCGACATCCCCACCTTGACATAGTCTAGTTTCAATCCTCTGGATGATACCAATGAAGCGGTAGATGTTGTGAGGAAGACAATGATTCATCCTGTTGTGGAAGCCCTCAAGATTGTTGTTGGTTCTTGGGCCTTTTCTCTCATGTTGGTTCCGGAGTTTCATCGACAAACAGAAGAAAGGGTCGTCCGACTGATGTTTCAGTGTTAACCAATACACTCTACATTTAAGTTCCTGTTTTTAAAGTCCAAACTAATCCCCCTTTTGAACATTTCAAATTTGGCCTACTCAACGGGGATCACCAGGTCTGTTCCATTTCAGTCACGGGTGTTCTACAAATGAATCCCTTTTTCTTAGTTTTTGATACAGACAGACAGACAGAAGAAAAGACAGACAGACATATATTTTAGTAAAGTCTCACCTCTTTAAGAATACAGATACATATACCATTAAAAAAACCCAACATGGTTAAGAGCCACCCGTTTAGGGTTATGAGAGACTATAAATACAATGTACGTGATGAAATAAATACAGTGATAAAAAGGATCATAACATAAATCAACTTTTACATAAAAGAGATTTACGTCTTTCTAAGATAAGTCTGCAGGTTTTGGAAACAACAAATAAAACCTCTGGACGTGACATTGTAAAGTTAAATTTTTCAATTTCATTAACAGACATAAAAGCTTGACATATACCGCAACTCTTATAGAAAAGCTCTTGTCTTAGTTCTGTGTATCGCGGGCAGGAAAATAAAACATGGCATTCATCTTCTAAAAAGGTTAACACAATGAAAACAGACTAGATAGATTGGATACTCGTAGTCCCTGAAATTCACCTGTTGAAGTTTTGGGAGATAATCACGTTTAACGTCTCATTCATACACAAAGATACTTTCCAAAGCTGAGAGTTCAATTCTTGGCCACCTTAGAAAGGATATTGGAAAACTGAAATTTCAACTGAATTTCTTGAAATGACATTTAGATACATAAAATGTATATTCAATAAAGAACTAGATAATTCAAAGTAGATTGGAGACGAAAAGTCAAATTATGAAAGAATAGGTTGTGACGATACGATACAAGAAAAACTAATAATTCTTTTAAAGGAATTCGGTAGTCATTTATGAACTGTGGTGCCAGAAATGCCATTTTTTTAAACAAAAGAAAATTTACTACGGTTAAACCTCTCTCTTAAGGAAAAAGTTGTTAAGGTGACACGGAGTATGTTTTATGATTTTTCATAAGGCTTAAATTAAAGTCAATTACCATGAGTCCTGAGTTAAAATCAGATCGCCCCTATAAACTTGTACCTTATCTCTCAAATGTCAAATTGTTTTAATACTTCCTTGTTTTCAATGAAAATTTAAAAGCAGCCATACAAATGTTATGAAAGTGAAATTCTGCGTCCAGTTAACTTATGTATTAGTTAAGTAACTAAGTTAACACTACCAATTGCCTTTGTCTCTGCTGTAAATTAGTTTCCAAAATAACGTTTGTGTCATTAGCGCGCGCCACTGTTCTTTTTTCGATCACAAATCACGACTTAACTCATTAACGCCGAGAGCCGCGTATATGCGTCAAAATAATGAGATCCTCACAGCGAGAGCCGCATATGAGCGTCCATTAATTAGCAGTTTCTCACAGCGAGAGACGCTTATGTGCGTAAATAGAAAGCACCTCTTATTCAGCGAGAGCCGCGTATGTGCGTCCGTCGTAAAGTATAACAATGAACTTATCTTAAAATCAGTTTAGCATCGATTAGTGTAAATAAGATGCTATCCGCAGGAAAGCAATAAGAAATGAAAATCGTTGCTCTTTGTGCAAAAATATGCTATGTTTGGTAAATGAAAACATTCTGCATATGTTGGTCTTGGAAGGGAAAAATAAACACTTTAAAAAGAAGGTTTATTAAATCAGATGAGAGGATTGTAGTCTGTGTGAAGTTACCAATTTTGAAACATTGTTAGATACATTGAATTCATATATCTAAGACGAAACGAGAGGATGCGTTATTATAAACATTTATGTACATGTATTCATAAATCATTTGATAAGAATTTGAGGCTATTTAAAGTTACACTTTGATTTTAACTTTACTTCTTGAATGCATCACTTTGGGATGGCATGTCATGAATTATCAATTTGATAATTGCATGTAATTAATATTTTGAACGCCAGTGTTGTTCTACTTTGAATACTTTTATTAATATGACAGTTTGTTCGAATATTACTTTACTGAACTAGCTGAGCGCATCCTATATCAAGCACGGTCAGTAGCTGTCCTGTAACAATAATAGTTTTAGCATGTACATGGTTTTTTTTTAACTTCTACAATATCCTACATAGATCCACGACCCTGTCTGCCATTGAATGGATACATGCACATGTTAAATTATAATTAGAGTTGACAACGTCCCAACAGAATAAATCACTTGGTCAATATTAATAATCATTACATTCGTTAATGTTACGTGCTTTCTCTTAAATCGGGATATCATCTCTATAAATCCTTAATTATTATTCAGATAGTTGAAATACAGACACACCGTATCTACTCAACATGATGTGTAGATATGCAGTATTTGTATTTAAAAATGAAAATGCATATAAATCAACGTATGTGATAATATGAGTTACGTTACGTGTTTATGTGTTAGTACTTGCAAAGGAGTGAACAATATGCCACCATCAAATCACTGTTGTGGTAGATTGAGAAAGGCAATCTAACATGAAGATTGACAAATGCTTGGTTAAGTATATACTTTACATATTATAATATGTAAGTGTGTGTCTGTGTTTATTATTTGTAAAAGAAATTGTCTCTCATAACATTTTGACCAATATAAAAGGTGCAATATCAAATGCAGTTTATTTGTCAATGTTATTTGGTGAGACAATGAAAACCATTTCACTCCCTCTCTTTGAGTATGTTTATGAATTGAAATCGGACAAACCGCAAAATATCAACTCAATGGTGAAATATCACATGTTATATTCCTGTAAAGTATCAATATCCAGCACCTGCATCTATCTTCACGAAACTATAAAACAATCAAGACTTTATGGCACAAGGCTAGACAGTGTCCGTTCAACTATGGCCCACAAAGGCCCCCGCGAAAAGACCGGTGCTTTGTACTAATTGGTCTCGCTACAGCGAGCAGCGTCTGTGGTCATGTCAGTGGCCCAGGCGTTGAGCCGTGAAGCTGTCTCGGCGTTAATGAGTTAAACATATCTATTGTCACTATAGTAAGTTCATAAGCACTAAGATAATGATTTTCTGAAACAAACTCCACTTCTCGATTAAATGACACCATTTATGAAGTTTGACATATTTGACTCCAACAACTCTGTGGCCTTTTAAGCTCTCAGTTACCATAGGTGTGTTTAGAATTGCTAAATAATTAAAAACAGGAAATAGCTTGTTAAAAAGCCTTCCTTGATAAATTCTGAAAATATCTGATGATATTTACACTGTTTAACCCCCACCCCACGTATTCATAATATCGACAGTAAACTGTCAAACGGCATTGACATTGAGCCATTTTGATAACGTTAGATCTCCCCTTACCCCCAGCAGGGCATCGCTGTCCTTACATAAGAGGGGATTAAGACGAGATTCTATAACGTGAAGGGGATCTGCCACTACGAAGAGTTGTTTAATCCCTGATTACATAGGAATGTCAGTTTTTACTTATAACATAATATTAGTAATATGCTTATGTATATTACTATGATAGTATGATTTTGGTTTAAGGGCACAGTATATATGTTGTTGGAGTCAAATATGTCACACTTGATACATTGGGTTATTTTATCAAACGTAGTTTTTGAAACTTATTCGTAACAGACACAAAGGCAAATATGATTTTTAGTGTTCAGTGGGTCACTAATTAATGAATCTGTAAATGGGACGCAGCATTTCGACTTCTTCAGATTTATATGCCCGTTTTTCGATTATCATTGATGATGATTTTGACTATGCACATTGGTATACAGGAAATCATTTGAACTTTACACAAGACATATGGAATGTGTGCCCTTATTTGAGCCACATTAAAAGGTAATCTGTGCCCCTTTAAGGTTTTTTAGTATATTTCAGCTCTTTCAGAGAAGTAAACAGTTCTTTTTACTGTAAATTTGCTATCATTGTCTTTATAAATAACCAAACAATTAAGACAAAAATCGGTGTATTTGTCATATCCAGTTTCAGTGTGAAGAAAGTTTTTCTAGAGAGAAAGAAGAAAAAGATTAAAATGAAAAATGATAAAAACATCTTTGACATGAGTAGACAATAATAAAATCTCATTGAACTTTACAGAGTTACCACATACTCATGTTTTGTGGAAAACAACTCAGTTGTAAATAGAAGTGTTTATTTCATGTATAATTTACAAAAGTGTATTTCAGAATTTACATCACAATAACATACTTTAAATCAATTTGTAAAGTTGAAAAAAATTATCAATGAGAATATACATGTATATCTATTTCTTATACTATGTATCTACCGTCCATATAGTACACTTCAGCTATCTGGAGAAGTTAAACAAGTGCAGTAATCTAGCAGCAAGCATTTAAAACAACTATAAGTATCTATAAACCGAGTTGGCGTCATTATGCCACCACATGCCATACACAGAGGCCATTCGCTGGAGACCTGGAGAAAAAGGTTTGAGACCATTGAGGAAACCAAGTTTGAAAACTCTCCTGGTAATTCTCTGGATTAATAAGATTAGGGTGATAGAGTGGAAGGTTACATTCAGACAGGGGCCAATTGGGAAGTGACGGACGGATCAGCCAATATCCAACACTGCCTTTGATTTCAACTAAGAATATTTGCCGGTTGACAGGGGAGATTAACTGACGGTAGCGCCTGACGTTAGGGCTACAAAACTCGGTACACGCTATCAAATACCCATTAGCCTGGGTGGGCTGGGTAACAGTGATAAGTTGTGATCAAGCATGTCGAAGTCTCCGTTACTGAATGGGTAACCTGTTTGAACAGTCAGTGCTGGCAATTGGAGCCTGACTGGTATGGTTTCGAATCGAACAAAATAATCTTTCTGAATTTTCTATTTTTCATTGAAAATTGTCCCAATTTTTATAAAACAATATTGCTAGAGACTGAACAGTGTCATAATCTCACAATCGCTATAACGATATATTATTGCTTCACGTATTATATTTACTCAATTTTAAATTAGCTTTGATTGATTAATTTATCATTTAAAAATACAAATTCAATTGTTATTAAGATGAAAATATCTGTACTTTAACGAAGAGTACATATGATCTACTTTTTTCACACGTGGTTTTATACTTTGTTGACAAATTTGACAATTGTACTCGTACATCTCTTAAGAAACGAAATTGCATTTATTTCTCTTAAGGTTTTACGTATCAACACACACACACACACACACACACACACACACACGCACAGACACACACACACAAACACACACACACACACACAAAGATACACACACGCACGCACAAAAATTGCTGTAGATGGAATCGTCTTGGCTACAACCTCATATCTTCAGTTTTAAATTTAATTGGAAATCCTACGAATACCAACAATTTGTTCAACATATACTCAAAATTGTCAAAACAGCTTTCTATGGGGAAAAGTTTATTATTCATGCACATATAAATTTTATGACAATAGGTAGATAGTCCAAACATTTAATTGAAATTATGTACTTCAAACCTAGATGATTTGCATTCAACCTCACAAGAACTCACCTCATGAACATTATTTATCCAATACCTAACCAAAATTGGAAGTCTATGAGAAATGTCAAGTGAAGAATACTTTTGGCACGTTTATGTGTCCTTTTACGGTAGTTTCACGTAATTCAGTCGTCGAATAACTAACAAAACATCAAACTGTGTTTCCTTTGATAAACATTTCAATTAAATAAAAATTTCAATGATTGGGTTTCAACTCAGTTTCACCCGTTCATAGTAAATTCATTATTTCTTTCATAAGGTTATATTACATATTAAAGGTCAATTACTATCTCCGTGTATGTATATATTTCTTACGCATACATGTATGCTGTACATATAAATATACAATTAAACATTTGTGATTATCATGTTTATGTAAGGTTTAAAGATTAAACTAAACATCAAATATATATGTGTAGTGTGCTGTTTTTTAAAAAATAATAATTTACGTAACTAATTTACATTATTATGCCAGTTTCAACTTGAATGATTCCGAATATAAGTTGCTGACAAATTAAAAATTCCTATTTAATATTGTGGTTTTTTTCACAACTTGTATCGTTACTTTATCTTTTTTAATTCAACATTGCTGAAAATTGTTTAGCTCTTTTCACTTGATTTCCACTCTCTATATAATATTTTTCTGCTGTAAAGTTCATGTTAAATTTTGTCAAGGTTGTTTGTACAAAACTGATCTTTGACAAAATACCTTTAATAAAACAACTTGACAAAACCTGAAATTTGCATTTCCATTAGTTATTCACGAAATTATGAAGAATTATTTCCTAAGTAATTATACTTTCCTTTGATAAATATAATAGATTGCAATGGAAGATAGGTGAAAAATGATATTCATTAGCTATAGTGTGACTTTATTTTCAAAATTCATAATTCCAATATTTAAGAAAAGAAACAAACATGGTAAATCACTAACGGTAGATAATTCTGCAATCAAATTAATTAAACAATTCATATCACACCTTAGTGTATGGAAATCATTTGTAAGCCAATATTTGGTTCCATAAGCAGCTACTGTTCGCCTTCTCCAAACATTGATTGACTTATCCAGGCCACGCCCCTTTCATCTGCATATCTGTGTTTTCCCAGCCACTATCAGTTGGGGGCGGGGCCGTCTGGCTGTGTTTGCAGTCTGTACTAAACATGTCAAACAGTAGGTTAGCAATGGAGCCACTGTCTCTTTACATCAATGTTTCTCACGCGTCTAAGAGAGTATCATTTTTCTGATTTACCTGCTAGTGTCAATGTCTCTCCTGAAATACAAACAAAACAAATATAGTAATGAAAACATGCAATATGAAACAATAAATAACAATTATATCACCAGAAGCGCCGAATTGTCTTACAAATGAGATTGACGAGACAACTTTCTGTCGGTTCTGGATGTTGAATTATTTTACAATTTTAGACAAAAAAAAACAACAAAGAAATAACACAAATCTTATTCAAACTCAAAAAAGGAAATAACCTTTTCAATTGAATTTTTAAAATTAAAGTGTGGCGTGAATTGAAAAATCGCGTGAAAATGTTCTCGCCATCGTATGATTTTTTCTACAAATATCCTCGCAGAAAACATCTACAGTAACACACAATAACACAAGTCCCAACCAGTCAACATTCCATATAGCATAATCCTAGCGGTGAGATGAAAGAGCTCATTAGTCATAGTAGCATTTCCTTCGTACACATAATGACAATAAGAAAACATATAAAGATAATATTGTATTTACTTTCTCCCAATATGAGTCAAGAGCCGTGCGAATTCACTCGTAATCGGTATAAGAGAGCAATTAGAGACCTAATCACCAAGTCGACGCAATGCTTAGCGGAGCGGTCATTTCCAGGGAGCCTGTGGTCAGTCGGGAATGTGCTGATAACTCACGTCGAGTGACCGGTAGCATAGCTCGAGCGTGTGGAAACACTAGCAGTTCTAGTCTGTACTGTGTGAAACTAGCAGTTCTAGTCTGTACTGTGTGAAACTAGCAGTTCTACTCTGTACAGTGTGAAACTAGCAGTTCTACTCTGTACAGTGTGAAACTAGCAGTTCTATTCTGTACTGATTGATATTAACTTACTTAGTTTGTACAATGAGAAATTATGAGTTAAACTAGCAGTTCAGTTTCTATTCGATGTTTCAAAAGAGCAGTCATTATTCGTACCGAATTAAAAAAGCAATTATAGATTAAAAAACTATGAAAGTAACAGTGATTGTTCGTACTGTGTGAAAATGAGAGTAAATGTTTGTACTTTGTGAAACTAGCAGATATTGTTCAAACTGTCTGAAAATAAGAGTTTTTGTTGTTCTGTGTGCAACTCGCAGTTATTGTTCGTACTGTGTAAAACTAGCAGTATTTATTCGTACTGTGTAAAATTAATAGTTGTTGTACGTACTGTGTGCATGAAAGTTCTTGTTCGTACTGTTTGAAACTAGCAATAATTGTTAGTTATTGCTGTCGCTATTTGAAACTATTAGTTCGGATCCAGTCTAGGTTGTGTGGAACTAGAACTAGAACGACTCTGCAGTGAATACACTTGCACTTCTAGTTTAATTTAAAAATGTGTCCAGGCAACAACATTAAAATATACCTCGATTTTGAATTTTTTTATTTGTTTGTTGAATTGATCTCGTTTGAACATTGTCGATTATCTAGTTATTATTCAATTAATTAGATTATCTAATCAATTAGTCATAAGATTAAGAATTGAAATACAATTTTCAAATTTTAGATCATTAATATATAGAAGCGAGGTTCTTATCGTTATCTGTATCATTGCTAAATAACCATTTGTGACACAATGTAAAAACAAATGCTTAATGAATTATTTTAGTTCAAGGACAATGCTCTCTAAAAAAACCTAAGAAATTTGGAAACAAAGATGCAAATGTGGCCAACAATTCACTCCATAATCTATTGGGACCAGAATTAAGTTATACGGTTATTGAATTGAACGGGTCAGTAAGTTATGGATATTCGGTATATAGATCGTTCGAAAACTTTTCAACCGATATTGGTATACAATACATTGTATGTCAATAAAACAATTTATATATGTATTTGTGACTTTTCAAATACTTCTTGTATTTCTATTTCACATGTTGATCAAATTTGTATTGGACCAAAGTTATGGCATTCCATATATTCGGTAAACGATTAAATCGGAAAACAACGCAACTCATTAAATATCAATTTTCAATATGAAAATGATTGTTTTTCATCACAATGATTACAGCCAGCGTCCATCGTATCTAAAAAAAGCTATATGGAGAGTAAGGCAAAATTTGAAGAAAGACAAAATTTATTGGTTTTTTAAGACACTGAATTAACCATTGCGTTTTGAGAACTTTGCCAATGATTAATTTACTCATTTCAACATATTCGTTGTACGCTAATCAAGTACTGAAACGTGACATATAGTGTTTTGCTTTTACATTATCCAAGTTATACCCTGTGGATAGGGAATTTAGTTATATTTTGTAACAATTTACGAACGACTCATCTTTAACAACTACCAATGTATTCTACGTAAAGTGAGATCTCAATGAATAATCTATCCGTCTGTCGGTCTTTCTGTGTCAACTTCACAGTCATGTCGCCTAATAGAGATTTACTTTATGAAAACCTACAATGAATTTTTAAAATTTGCATGACACCGTATGAAAATGTTCGTTTTGATCAATTTGATATCAGGAATATTTGTTTATAAAACAATCCCTACGTTTTATATATAAGTTTGAAAATAACTTGGTATGGTGTTCATAAAAGGCAGCGCAGCCAAAACGCCACCATCACTTCGGGATTTTAGCTGTTACATTTTACTTGAATTTTACTTAATTCAATATTGCTTTGAATAAAAAAAGCTCATCATTACACTAAGAAACCTCTTGTATAAATAAGGTGATTAATTAGTCCTCTAATGTAAATGCCTTTAGCGCGTTATAACGAAAGATCGTTATAACAATTTTCATAGTCTTTTCACGCATACTTACATACAGCACGACGAATACATGTAAAGCAAAATACATGCAGTTAATTGTAGTCAATTGTAATGAGTTCAAAGATAAAATTATGAAATAACACCACACCACCACATCACCATTTCCAGAAAGAAATTTTACCATCAGTCAACAATAAACATACGCTCAGGTAATATTGTAGGGAATAGCATTTCTTAAATTTCACAACTTCTGTTAGATGTGCTCATTACAGATTATACATTTATACACAAAACTAGCCATGTCAGTTCCTTTACACTTTATCTCTTATGAAAAGAGATCGTGCCAACTTATTTGTTCTTTCATAACTAAATGTCCTTGCAAAGAAACACAGTTTTGATAAACATTATATAAAACCGTACATAATATTTAAATAAAATTCGGTAAACTGTTACAAATTATCATAGATGTACTCTTATACCTTTTCCAATTGGATCGAAATGAAAAGTAGATTAAACAAATCTTTAACTCTATCTAAATAACTCTCATAAAAGATCTTTGAAATCATTAATCACCCTCTCAATAATAATTTCTAGCAATTTTTTACCTGGATTACCTGTAGAGAAGCCACGTGCTACCTGTTACGCTGGCGGTGGTCCATTCAACACAAGACTCTATTCACCTCAAGCCGCTACCTGTCGCTTTTCGAGTCTACAGCAAATATTCCAACCTAATAATGGATAACTTCTGATCTCAAAATGTTAATTAGAAAAAGTGTCTTAATCACGGGTTATTTGTGTAAGATCTTGATAGTGACGTATAGTGGTCTTTTTGCAATCACGAGTCGATTCACGATGTCGAGTTGTATTAATACCCTCAAGAGTTGATAATGAAAATGAACGTTCGTGTTCTAAAATACTTTCCCTCAGCCCTGTGTAATCGTTATTTCGTCATGGGGCGTTGAGCATTGGAGGAGTCTTTATTGTGCCAGTAACAGTTTTCTAAAACAAATGATTAGCGATGTCGATATTTAGTTATGGCTTAATTTCAGCAAGGTGTAATTAATTTTGCATAGACACAACGCTTTCTCGAAATGTTTAAAATTACCACTTTATAATTAACAAATGATATAAAGTGCTGTTATCTTATAAGATGTTAAACGATTGGATGACTTGTAGAGAAAGAATTGATGATATTATGAAAGTATTCATTACACGGATATTTCAACATGAGAGTGGAAAGTATAATCTGAGCAAAACATAATTTAAATCCAATTTGATTTTTAAGATTGAAAAATATTTCTTCACAACCCTGAATATTTAATTTGAGTACTCCTTCACAACTTACAAATATTGCTTAAGTTGCTTTTTATAAAGACGCTTTAGTTTCCAAAAAATACCCGTGAAAGGACTTTACTATGTTTTTTTTATCAAATGAAAGAACTACAAATGATGTTTTCTTTCGAAATGGTATGTCTTCTAAAGGGACAGATAAAATATTCTTTGATACTACATCGCATTGTGAGAGCTTGGTAAATGATATTTTTAATGAAACATTAAGATAATGTTTTATTTTCTTATCTGATAATTCTGGTGGCACATGTTGGTGAAATCATACATTTTTACACAGTTATTGAAAGAGATACATCATTTTTTAAATACACATTTAACAGTGATAGATACATTTAAGTTGTTTTGATGCATATGCCCTCGCAAGCGAGTTCTCATTTGCAGTGGAAAAAAAGATGTCATTGAAAAAAAGCCAAAACATGCAAAATCTAATAATTTTCTTGAATACATGACAAGTCGATCAGAATTTCATAAATGTTTAATTTCAAAATGAGTATGGCACTTATTGTATCCGTTGTTGTTATCTTGTTCAATGCAACAATAACCATCTTATTTAGATATTTTGATTCACAGGTGTCACCTTTTATAGTAATACTCATATTTGGTACTCTATTTCTATTTCTCGAATATCATAGACAAATATGATGGTTTATAATTTTGCTTTATTTTCCTGTAAATATTTGTATCTTCAATTTTCAGTAAATGCAAGAGATCTTTCGTCGGTAAAATTTTATGTAGAATGGAGTATTTGTTCCATGTAATACTTGTGCATAGATACTTAATACTTAATTCATCTTTATTGATCGACCATTTAAGCTATGCTTTCCATTTCCGTTTGAATTCACAATTACTATCGTGCCTCGGTGTTTCAGTTTGTATATCACAAGCACGGCATCTTTTTTCTCAACCATAATGTCTCCAATTACATATGGGATGAATGGGATGTTGATTTTTAGTCAAAGAAACATTTGTTGTTTTTTTCGAAAAAATATGCCTTTATTGAATGACTGCCACCAGCATGATGGAGACAGTTTTTTTATATTGGTAATTATTATACAAAGTATATAACACAATTGATTTTTAAAATCTTCTTACTAACTTGATATGCTTCAATCGTAGGATCATAGTTCTGTCGATCGCTTAAGCACAATGTTATTACGACGAAAACAGAATCACAACAGATACATATAGAAATAATCAACGATTAAAATAAATATAACAACCTTATTCTAAAATTGTTGAGTAGTGGCATCATGTACATGCATTGGCCAGTAGTATTCAACCATGATACATAGAGTGTGTGAAGCTAATTAAAAACTAAAATGCAAAAACGAGATGTTACATGTAACCGTATTGAATGTTAACATAGAATTTCATATGATGTTTAAACTGATGTATCTTAGATGTGTGTAACAATTCCCTTTTATCAATCTGCCAAAAAATTTCCTATCTGCTTTTTTTATCGATTGAAGAACATCTGATTATATTTCAAATGGTCCACACTTCAATACAAGTACCCTTAGCATAGTTTATTGGTATAAACAATTTGGAATCATGAAAAGTTTACGCAATGTACAATTAACTCGTTCAGCTGGCAAGTGGCATATCACCGCTATAAGTTGTACCGGAGTCAGACAGCTACCCTTCATATCCTTCTAATGACTCAATCTGTTCGTGTATAGCTTGTCTATCAAACTTGTAAACAAAGCCATTTAAACTAATTTAGCTCGTGTGTTGTTTCAAGATCCAAACCCTATCTTTATAAGCTTGACAAAGAGGGTTTGAAGGTAGATACGGTATCGCGGCCGATCTCCTTAACGACGTGGTGTTGACAAGGCCTACCTGTAATATATATACACCCAGGACTTACAGATTAGACTAATTAGAAACAGTTTGCCTTGTGTAATATAAACTTGGTAAGTGTCACCACAGGTGTAACACTTTTCTCACGCGTTAGAGCTTGGTTTCAGTGTTTAGCGTAAATAGTTAAGACTCAGTCCAGAAATTTCAGAAACTTAAACAGACCAGTTTGCTCCCTTAAGACCTAAGTTTATGAAAATTGGAGATATTTGATAGCGATTTGTAACGTTTTGTAAGACTTATCTATCTTCTATTAGAATGTTTTTTTCCAAATCTTACAATCAATTTGGTTAACACAATTTTTCTAATGGTTGAACTTTTTATAGACTTAAGAAATAGTGCAATAAAGAATACTTATATAACACATACATAAATAAATATGCTGCTTAAGGATAATATAACAATCGAGAATTGACTTGTTACTTGTTAATTGCAAACAAGTTTGCCAATAAGTTCTTGGCTTTGTTAGAATAGTTGTCAATTTGAAATGTTTTTTTTTCAAATTCTTGTTTTAAAATCAAAAGAAATTCAAGTATTTAGATTAACGTTAATTCAAGGCAAAATTCACTTATGTAGAAAAAGAATACATTTTCGTCGAAGAAGTCAACATTTGTTTAAAAGAAATATTTCTCATTCAATAAAATGTTTAAAAGTTAAACTCATTTAGTTGCATTAACGTGCACCAAATGTATTCTTTTAACTAAATTATCCAAATAATTGATATGAAGTTAATCCGATTGTTTTTCGCTAATAGTTTTATCTTTGACAAGGTAGTCTGCAGATTTACATGTCAGTTCAGAGTAAAGCCACGCCCCTATCAGCAAGCATGACTTAAAGCCCTCCCATGTTAACACATACCGCGGTAGGTAGTCTAGAAATCTGTACACTCATCCACGAGTACAAATCTTGTTTAAAGTATTCGATGTTTCATTTGGTTCGTTATCTAAAAACACGATTTAGTATTTGATTATAATCATTTGATATGTGTGTATAATTTTCTACTGAAGTAGATTTATAACAATCAATTTCATTACCGATAAATATCAAATCAGATAAGTATATGAAATGGTAAAATCGACCACTAAACCATAGAGAATATGGACTATAACACAAATATTGAAAGCGCAATGTGAAGAGAACAAAAGGGTTTGTCGGCGTTATAAAAGAAGATTGAAAGGTTTTGTTTGAGAAAAAACACGGTGGATTGAACATTAAAAGTTGTATATATTAAACATTAACCAAAGCGATAACATTAACTTGAATTTGCTAACATTTACAAAAAAGCGCATCTTATTGCAAAAATACAGTAGAAAGTGTAATAATAATAAGCTATGGTGTTCATTTTCAGGAAGGTCGTTACAACACAAATACGTAGTTTCTGTCAGAAGAGTGCAATTATAAACTCTTAAAGGAGATGTACCACATATAAGAGTGACAAATCTCGTATATAAGACCGAGGCGTGTGGCACATTACATAAAATGTTGGATGATGTTCATCTTTAAAGCTAGCATACGTTATTGATAAGTTTGAAATACCTTAGAATTTGTATAATTTGGCATGCGACCTCAATTCAACTTCATAATTAACAACCAAACAAGCGGAACAACTAGCGGAATAAGCTACATATTTGCCATACTTTCATATTCTAAATGATATGTCAGGGGCAAACCTAAATGATGATAACAATTTGTGATTTTTTGTTCCCAACGAAGAATGACGCTTCGCTATAAAATAAGCAACCATGGACTTAATATTATGTGATACACGCCTATAATGTAAAACATCCTCCATGATGTTTAAATTCTTTTCATTCTCAGCAAATAAAAACTATATCATCGGAAAAGCTAAACCTCAAATATTGGTACCGTAACTTGACGGTTTCTAAAGATAAAGTTTCTAACAAAAAAATAAGCTTATTAACATCCAATTAGATATTAGAGTTGATAATAATCAACCTTGCTTTAAAACAAACTGAACATTACACAATAGTGTATATTATCCAATTTAATGCTTTAAATTTTTATTAAGTAAAAATAGCTTTTTTTAATACATGTTATCATTCATACCGTGATTTTTTAGTTTTTAACCATGGCATCCTATTTTCACGGCATAAATATCATTCAAATCTTAATCAATATTTTTATATGTTTTAAATTGTCTAAACCATGTACATGTGTATGTACCAATGCATTTAATTATTTGACTACTTCTATGTTAATTTCAATAATACATTCATAAAAATAAACAGCCTATTCATTCATTTTCAAATAATAGTTTATAATAATGTTTAAATATAAAACGTATAAATAGGAGCGTATTTTCGCGTTTGAAAAACTGCAGCGACAAGATTAACCATATGATTTTATCCAATAATCCCATGTTGATTTCAGTTTGCAAATTCATGGTTTATACATTAATTCTGTCTGTTATTTTTATCACGTCAAAGGTCAGTCATATCTATATTAGTTTACAGGAGAAGTTGGCTGTCATCTCTCTCACCAGCTTGTCTGACAGTTTGGCCAAAACAATGAGATAAAAAATTAAATTCTTGTCTGTTTTGTCTGGGTTAATTCCCAGTACATCAAAACAGCCACTTAAGGAGAACAAAATGGCGTGCAATCTACACTGGAGGATTTGTCTTATAACTGAAGGTGACATTCCGCCCTCTGTACACGTGAAAGTATTCATATTACTATCAAACGTCAACCGTTCTCAAATTCAAACATAATTAATTCATATTTACGACAATCAATAGCAACTGAAAATTCTGCTTGGAATATGTTTCTCAAAACCAGTTTATAACTTAATAAATGCAGTTTGTAATGTTATGTTTTAGTTTGATTTTTCAGACATATATCTTAGCGTTTTGTCTACATACATACATGATATATCAATAAATTATGTTGTTCATTTATTAAATATAGTAACGACTCGTATTCTTTTCTAAAAAATTCTTTACACAAATTTTGTAGGCAGTCTTGAAAATATGATTTTTGTTTTGGGACTACATGATAATTAATTCAACGAAAATTTAATTCGTTTTCAAAAAAACCTTTGTCAGTAAATATATTTTCTTTTTCAAACTAAAAACATCATAATAAACCACTTTCAGGTATCGGGGCGACACAAACACTGAATCCTACTGAAGTAATATGTTTGAGGGATCCGGACATTAACCATATTATGCAATTCCTGCAATATGTCCCTAATGTTCATGCTTATACCGTCTCTGACTAGCAATGTTCGAAAGAATTGTATTTGATATTTTAGTTACGATTATACAGTTAACTGAAGTTTCTACTTGGTCAATTTATCTAGTACTGTATTTCATTTTTGTTATATGTTGTATAACATTATAACACAATTCAATAAACTGCGTTTACACGAGCCTTTGCATTGGAAGTTACGTGATCGTTAAATCATAATTAAACCATACCTAGTTAAGGGTTTGAGGACAGCGAGAGGATACGACAGGCATCCTTGTCGCAACGAAAGATAAATAAAAGATATGGAAGGCAACGAAAAAACCTTGAACGGGTAAGCTTAAATCAAGATTTGGATTTCTAGATTTGTAGAACATGAATTGCAGAAAGATGATTTCAAACAAACAATGCACATTTTCCCCGAAGACATTTAAAATTTCACTTATTCAGTAACACATATTTAAGACATCGAGAGTAGAAGGTACAGTTGGAAATTGGTACGCCATATAATGTGCTTGAAAATTCGTTCAATAGCTGGTTCTATATATATGATTAAAATATAATGTTATCTATAAAGAAGTGTCATTTTCCCGTGACTACTAACAGTGCTCGATCAGTACAAAGTATAATTAAAGAGTTGATAAATTATCGAATATGAATTCTGCACATTTTGGCGAAATTCTAATAATTCAAACATATCGCAGAGTATAATTTAGAAAATTTGAAAGTAAGAACTTATGAATAGATGTAGATAAAATGAATGAATACCTAATTTTTTACTACTGTCTCTTACTTAAAATCAATTATATAGCAAATCCTTATCAAACACACAAACATTTTGAAAAGAAAATTTCTTCAAAATCAAGTCTAATTCCTGTAATGAAATGTAATAACTTACAGAACTACTTTATCTGAGGTTGACGTTTCCTTTTTCTTCTTTTATTGCAAGAAGTCTCAAAAAACATTTATGATTTAACAAAAAAAAATTTAACTTGAAATTTGTTCCAATAACTATAAACACTTCTCACATTGCTAGCATACCACTAGCTTGTAAATGGCTTTCGTTTTCTAGAATATCGTGAATGTGAAGGCTCCCTATCTTTCCACTTACAGTGACATATTGATTTTAAACTGTCATCTATTCTCTTGAAATAATTATTTACTTTACCTTTCATTTCATTTTAAATTGATTTAGAAACTGATAGAATATTAAAGGTTGTGAAATGTAACAACAGCCAATAATATGTGGATAAAATTTGTTCAGAAATTATTTCATAACTTTAGATAGTTATTTTATGTCATTGTACCTTTTTTTTAAATTTACTAGTTCATAGATAGCTGGCAATTCAAAACTGATGTATCCATTTTTTACAAGATTATCTTCAGTAATGCGATCCAAAAACAAAAAGCCAAAATGTTACCTAGCATATCATATTTGAGGCATTTTTAATAAAAGTATTTCTAACAGGGAAAAACGTACATTGACTATCGCTTTAGTGTGTATTCCAAATTGGATTACAGCTCCTGAATGAAACGACTTTACTGAGAGGAAAATTTATACCTTTTCAATGAAGGAAAACAATTATTTCATTAAAAAAAATTCTATTGCATTAGAAGAGATATATCTTTATTGACTATTACACTACAGCATAAACTATATAAAGAAAATACAGTATTCACAATGTGAACAAACTTTAATTAACCAGTGGTGGAAGTTCCATGAGCTTTACCCTGGATGCACTTACCAAGTATTCAAATATCAGAGGAAAAGGTAAATTAATAGCCAGAGAAGTTAATATTTGAACCTTTATTCATTTAACAACAGAATAGTTCTAATTCATTGATAATGATTATTGTCACATATTTAGATACCTGAATTTTATGATGGGTAACATTGTATCAAGATACAGTTGCGAAATGATAATAAGATATAAACGAAAAGAGAACTATTAAGGTGACGTTTATTCAATTATATTACTTTTTACATATTACCTATCTAGATGAGAACCATGTTACAAATATACAACTTCTTTATTCTGAATAGTAGACGTTTAGGCATAGATTCTGATGTCGTTGTCAAGTCAATGATACGTGGGAAGTGCAAGAACCAATCAGATGTATTCAACGGCCAAAGAATATTAGACAATACCACTTAATTAAGTAGATCAATTACATGGAAACTTTCAGTAATACATAATCAACGGTTATTGAGTTCATTTCAGTACAAATCGAAACTATTTCCATGAGAACAAAAAAGAAATCTTAAAATATCGAAGGCACCACTTCAGATATAAGATTAACCTTTTTCTTTTTATTTCTCAAATAGATCTGCTTGGTATTTGATAAAATTACGGAATATGCCATTTAACAGAATTTTGAAATATAATTAAATTAAAATGGAATTTTCAGAGTTTGCTTTCAAAAGGGGATGTGAAAAATATTTGAACTGCTCTATTTAGTTTTCAACGTCCCATAAACAGGCAGACATTCGGGTGTTGAAAGAAGGAAAAAAGATGTAAAGTTTGTAATATGAATGCTGTGTAAGGGGTGAAAATTTCCTGTTAGTCTGTACTTTATGTAGAAACAATTATGATTACCCGGATAAAAAAATCAATGTCATTGTTAATAAATTCCAATAATCAATTATTACAGAAGCTTGCAAAGCATGTTCGATAACCAATGTTGTTTTAAGAAGAGTATTCTGACAGCATATAATTAAGAGATATGATGTACCCATTGCCTATGAATTTCTAGTATTGAAATAAAGAATGCTTAGTTGATTGTTCCTCTGCGTCACTTCTATATTCTATCACTTCTACAGGAAATCCACTTTACATGAACCTACGATTAAGCTTTTGGTAGCATTATTTTCCAATTACCAAGTATAATTATTATTACATTATTATATCATTACAAATTTGTTGTATGTTTATTTGTATGTGTTGATGTATATATATATGTATAATTATCATTATGTATTACACTCTTGTACCATCGTCTTTGAGTATTGAGTAATGAAAACCCTTATATTGTATGACTAAATGTATGTACTGTCAAAGAGAAAAATGGCTTTCTCATTGCAACGTCCTTCTCAAGGCAGGTGTATTAATGCAATTTTTTCAAACTCGTTTTATTATATTACAATTTGTTATTTTGGAATTCTAATATTCACCGTTACTCACGGGATGAAACGTGGCAAGTGCCAGACGCTTCATAGGAGCAACTAATAGGCCACACAGTGTAAATTATTAATTGCATTTACCCACTTTTGCAATAAAAATAAATAGAGGAAACTGCTTGAAGATATCAGTGAGTAATGCTGGAGTCAAATTGGTTCTGCATATATATGTGTATGACCTTTCATCTTAAAGTTTTGAATCTAGTTTTAGAATCTGAATTTATGTACATGTATCGTTTGGGTGAAAACGGTATTACTATATCCACCGAAACGTCGCCTTAATTTGCAATAAAGAAAATTTACTTTGAATAGTTCTTGTTTGTTTATTATCAATAAGAATTATACTATTAATGTTCAACATAACTTTTGCAGCAGAATTTAATAAATTTTATTGGATGTATAGATCCAATAGAATTTGTACTCAAATTGTTATCTTGAAGTATAGCCTTACTACCTATAATGTTTGCAGGAAAATTGATTATAGAGTCATAACAACTGTACTCATCTGCTCAGTAAGAGTATATCGGTACTATCTATTTTTTTAGGAAGAAGACGAAGAAGAAGAAGAAGAAGAAGTGACAATGTTTTTTAGAGATAAAACCTAGTGTATGCTAATGTATTCTGAGGGATTTGCGCCGCTTTATTGCTTGACATAATTTTGGTCTAATAATAAATTGGTCTACAATTGATAACGTTGGGAAAGAGGGATAGATGCTTTCCATATCATTTATAAAATCATACTTAAGGTCAGAATAAGTTTCACAAGACAGCAAAAAGTGTACCTCATCCTCTGCTTATTATTATAGCAAATTTGACATTTTCTCTCAGTTAATGGCGTTACGGGGCGTGAAAATCTACCAAGTTTTATTTCTAATGGCAGCGTTCCACAACGCTCCAGGTTACAGGTGACATAATTTTCTGCTTGCAACACATTGTTAAAACGACGATAAGTCCGCAATTTGTTACCATTGATTTAGGTAACTAATACCTACATGTACACGCCAATAATCTCAATACCCATTGCACCGTAAAATGGCAATCAATGAAGCATGGCGGTTGACTGGAGTAGTCCAATCACACTTGAAGGGATGTTATATTTGTTTGAAACATGACGCAGATCAGGATAGGACCTGAAATACATTTTTTATTAGAATATAAACATTGGAAGTCACAGCTACTTATACAAAGTTTATATAGAAGGATACATTACACTGAGAAAGATTAATCAACAAAATGCTCAATGATGTCCTCGATAGATATGGGTGAAGACTAAAATTATGCCCTTTTTACATGCACACTTTTACTCCTGTAAGTATATTTACTCCTAGGAGTAAATATACTTACAGGGAGTAAACATGCCATGTAAACGGTCCCTTTGCAATTTACTTACAGGAGTATATTTGCTCCTAGGAGTAAAATACTCGACCCCAAGAGGTAAAGTTAAAGTATATTTACTTTTGCTCCTGTAAGTAACCATGTCATGGAAACAGATTTTGTGTTTACTCCTGTAAGCAAACTGAATGCAGCATCCCAAAATTAGACATAAGATTGCATAATTTCTTAAAAAAAACAGATGGTCACAATCTGTATATGTCAATTTGAAGAGTTTTTTTTTATGTAAAGACAATCTTTCACTGTGATATAACAGTTAACAAATTGAGTCAAGAGGTTCACAAGATAGAAGAGGAAGAAAAAAATGCTACTCATTTCACAGGAAAGGAAAGGCAAAAATAGATTTCTGTGTGGCATTTGCTTTATCTATTCATGATTTTTTTTAAAAATTAAATTTGTTTCACCTTCTTGTGTTAAATCTTGCCAAAATGCGCTGAGCACATACACATGAAGAAATCAAGAAATATTGTGTTAAATAATGGTGTAAATATTGGAAAATCATTTTTTCTTTTAAGTTGTGCAGATATGTTTTAAAACTTTCTGTTCTTTCCAATGTTCTGCCCATAATGAAATCAACTCAAGAGTTCAGATCATTTAGAAGATAAATAGTTATGTTTGTTAAATATCCGGAATTCATTGCTATTCAACACCTGCCTTTAGGTTTAAAACTGTACAGTAGGCATTAGCTTTAATTTGCGGGTGTTGAATAACAATGAATCCCTGAAATTTTAGAGACACAACTATTTGTCGATATTGTAACATGACCGTTATAGTGTAGTATAAGAACAATTCTCTTTTTGCGCATCAACTTCTGAGTGGAAAGGACTTTGTGACTGTGAAAACTTTTGTGAGGGGTATAGGAAGGTCATAATAAAAGGGAATTCCCAACTTAACATACTTTACAAATCAACGTTTGTGTAATACCAAACAATTGCTTTCATAATTGAATCTTACAATATTCACTATGTTTTTTTTACCAAGATTAAGATTTCTACTCAACTGTTAATCAATTGATTATAATATATCTGAAAATTTATGTTTTTGGATAAAGATAACATCACTAAAAAAATTGTCCAAATTTATCACATTTATAAATGTTTTAATTAAAAAGCTGAGAAATTTACCTTGACATTGTGTATATCTAAACTACTTCTATAAATATATTGGTGGTAATTGGAAAATAAAAGAATTGAGACTTAGGTTTATGGTTGTTTTCATTCAAACGAAAAACTTAAGTTGAAAACTGTTTTTATTGTTCATAAACAGAAGCTGACATGTCACCATGATTCCAACAGTTTGACATTCACGTCTAAATTTAGGTAACTTGAGTCAATATTGTTTTATTATACATTAACTTGGAAAAAGTGTGGATCCGGACCCATTGTGAGAATCCCTTTCCACTACATGTTATTCTGTGAATAGCGCCACCACAGATGAGTATTTACCTTAGATAAAGGTATTTCGATTTGAATATTTCAGCTATGAATAAGTGACATCATTCCATTGGAACAACATTCGATAGAAAGCAGATTTTCAGCTATAGCTGTACACACTTTGTGTACACATCTCCAAACAGTTGCAGTTCAGACTCCAAGTAGGTTACCGATAGTTCTGTATTCAGAAATTGATGCGAGCCAATACATGGTTATAGCAACCATATGTTGAAGATCTATGGGTTCTCTGACTGATGCCACACTCCGAAGCAAAAGGGTCTTGATTCTTTAAAAAGTTTCTCTTGTCATGCGGAAGTTTTCTTTCCACTGTTCATCATTAAAATTACCTCTCAGAATGTCATTACCCCATGTCCGAGAACGTTTTTTTGACCACTTATGTCTGTAAGTTTACAAACCAAGCACAAAATCTGTACACAGAAAATATTGATAATATCGTCTTCTCCTTTGGATAAGCAGTTTACTCGCCAAAATGATGTTTTAACCGTAAGCAAACCATAATTTTCAATGGAACGTAAAGTAAATATACTTTTACTCCTAGGAGTAAATATACTCCTAGGAGTAAAGAGTGCATGTAAAAAGGGCATAAATCTCCAACCCGAGAATAAATATAAAAGAAATTGGAAACTCTGAAATATCTCCAACTGTAAATCAAACTCACCAGTCTTCCTGTAGACATACTTTGGTTTATTTCTCAATTTAGGGTCTGGAGTACAGTATACCATGTCACCAGTTGAAATAGAATACATATCTAATATATCTTGAAAGTCAGCAATCTTTATTAAACATAAAAGTAACTGAGGCTGATAGCAGCAACGTAGCTCCCATTTGTTTACAGATCAGTGACAGTGAGATTATAACGATATCGTCACTAAACCTTCCATTGCACGATGCCTAATCAGCTTACTATAATGAAACAAACCATCAGTTTTCCATAAAAATTAATTTTAAAAAATATGTCCAAATGTAATTAGCCACCGCTAAAGATAGAAAATGTAATAAGGCAAGTGATGAAAGTTTAATTAATTGTACACAGGAATTATTTTTGATTTAAAGAATCACAACATACACCATCTGCATCTCCTGAGTGATTCCCTACATCCAGTTTTATTTGAAAGCAAGGAAATGTGTTGATTGATAAAAGGGGCAGTAGCACGTTTTTTTCTAAATCTTATTACTTAAAATATTCGCTAATGAATTAGTTTCTGTCAAATATATTATCTGCATATCATGGTCACATCTCAATCCGAAATCCGTTGTAGTAAAACTCATTTGTTATGTAATCTTATAATATAAACAGAGTCAATAATAATAGAATAATTCTCATCATGCAATGGATATAATCGTCGATTGCACATTTCTACAGGAATTTGAAAATATATATCGCAATAGTACATATTTGCAAAATAAAAACAAAATATTGAGAGAATCATTAAACATTTTATTCTTTACACATTTTATTTCTCTAACACATATTGGTCATTATATACAGAATATAAATCATATGTACAAATAATATCTTAAATAAGATACAATCAAATATACAGCACAATAACGTCAACAAAAGAAAGTTTTTCTTTCAAAAATGCCTTCATTGTTTGGACATATTAAAAAACATTTTAGAAGTGATGGCCAGAGTGCCAGTGCCATCAGCATGAAGATTTTTATGGATTATTTTAAGATGATGTATTGTTTTGCGAATAGTAATTCCACACCCTTATCCATAAATCATTAAGTAATGGACTAACGATAAGAAATTAGACTTTAAAACGTGGCTTTGACGTGTACAACTAGTTGACCATTCTATACTCATTAACCAGTCAAACTCTTGTAGAGAACGTGAATTTCTCGCATGAAATTTAAATATGATATCGTAAGCTCTTAACGGAGGAAAGGCCTATACCGAGATAGCACTTACTGCTTTAGAAAAAGGTCAGCCCAGGGTAGTCGAGATAGCAAGCTACCATGAAACCATAGTAGTCTACAGCGAGCTAGCAAGCTGCTGTTAAAACAATATAGTGAAACTAGAGATGGAAAGTGGCTTTTGTAGCATGGTAGTAAATTACTGTTAAATAAAATTTATATTTCACGATAGATAGTGTGCCATTTCAGAAGAATAACTCATATCAACATTGTTCCGAAAACTAAGAAGTCTGTATCGAGGGAGGACGTTGTAGCCCATGTCGATATACCAACTTGATGGTTAAGATAGATAATCAATATATTGATAGAAGGTGTCTCCGCGTAAGCAAGTTGTTAAAAGAAGGTCGTTATAGCTACTCGCTTTGAAGCAGGTGGATATCCATGATCGAGATATAAGATTGCTGTTAAAGCAAGGTACGTAACAGTTAACTAGGGAGTTTTTTGCTGTTACAAAAAGGTAGCCCATATCGAAATTGTCGAAAAATATATAGTCTGTATCTAAAGAGGATGTTGCTGTTTAGTACAGATAGCCAATGTCGATGTACTTAGATTGTGTTTAAGACGGATAGTTAAAATCTAAATAGTAGGTTAATGTTGAAGCAAGATATTCTTTTAGAAGAGAGTGATTTGCTATTTGTTAAGGCATTCTTTGGGGTTTCACGCTTTTGAAACAAGGTAGTATATATCGAGATAGCAAGTTGCTGTTGACGCAGGGTAGTCTATGTCGAGATAGTAAGTTGCAGCTAACCCCAAGTGACAGCTCTGAGCACGGCTAATCTGCCAATGGAGTCTATCGTCTCACAATTATACGATAACTATCTGCAAAAATAAACTGAGCAATCGCCGTGTGATGGGTGCATTCCTGGACTACACCGTGGTCTTTAGCTGCCCAGAAATGTCAACACATACACAGCGAGTTCCCACGAATCAGAGAGCTTGTGATAAATAATTTTGTAGTATAGAGGTAGGAGTCGACTGAAGACGTGGTGTCTCTCAAAACTGGTAACGTAGCTCTGCCGTCTGTCCATATCATCAAGCGTACGGAGGGAACCTCACGAACAAATCCCCTCAGGCTCGGGTTCACATGCATTCCAGCGACCCTGGTCGACATTTCTGAATGAAGCGATCAAAAGTTTGTCTCCCGGGCCACCTCCTCCGTTTCGACACGGCTACCTTATCAGGGTATATGAAACGCGCCGCCATGTCTGTCAGAATGGAAGGAGCAGACGACCTCGTGACGTCACAAGTCAGCAGACGTAAACTCGCTCCTTGAGAGCTCGTGCTGTTTCTTGAAATCAAAGGAATCGGGTCTGGTGTGACAGCACTCTGCATGTTGTCGCTCAAACCAGAGTGGGACTTGAATAACTCCTGAAAGGGAATGTAAAGAAACAGTTAATAAGTGTCCTTTAAATGTTGAAATTAATCATTACAAGTATGGGATACGCAGAATTAACTCTAAGCGAGAAAGTTAGCCCCTACCCTTTATGCTTTTACAAACTGGTCTCAAGCACCTTGTTTAGCGGATAGTTTGTGGGCTTATATAAAAGCTCTGATTGCAACTAAGATATAGCAAACTATTTACAAGTAAACATAGGGGCTTCACAACCTGACTATATCTTTGAGTTATGCAGTTCAAAAACACAGAAGAGTAGGGTTCATTAGTCGATTGACAATATCCTAACACAAATAAGTTGTATACAATTATTTAGTATTTGTTTCATGCATTTCATGTAACGTTCCATGTGCTGACATCGCTATTTAGCTTAAATGAGTTAGTTATTTGGACAATATTTCAGCCAATAGCCTTAAGAATACAAAGTTAAAATATATCAACTACATATTATAAGTGACTGTTCTAATAGTATCAGACCAAAACTATAAAAAAAACGTTTTAAAATTTTTATAGTGACAAATAGGTTAACTGGCAATACCAAATTAGATCGCTCGTTGATTTATTGAAATTTAGAATGACAAAATATCTAAAACAAACAATATTTCCATTAACGTCAAATTTAATATGTTTCAGATTATGTCACGTAATTTGTCATGCATGGGATTACTTTTTGTACAAGCGTATCTAGCTTATATTCAGTTTCTAAGAGAGAAATTAGCTTTTGCGACTTAGACACCGTAGGTGCAGAGGGTAAGAATATAGGCAAAAGATAATATTATCGTTTTCTTTAAATCTAAATTTTACCTTCACATTTTCTTCTAATTTTGACATCGAACAAAAGGGCAAAAAGTTACCATATTCTTGTACATGAAAAAAGCCACCAAAGGATATGATGTTTCTTTCTGTCTTTTACAGTATAATTTATGGAATTTTCGTTGTCCATATAAAAAACAACAGGATAATGTTTAAGTGTTGTCATTACATAACTGCAAATCATAATATGTAGATGACAGAAGGTATGAACAAAACAACAGAGTGGTTTGTTGGTGCATTTTGTGTTCACATTAGAAAAATGTCAAGATTTGCTATCATTTGGCTTCAAAAGTGTTTCCAATGCAATTTATAAGTACAGAGTCGGCTGATCATGACGGCCGAAGAACAAGCCTGTAAATAGTATTGCACACGTACTGTATTATTGAAATGTACCACTTACAGATTGGGTGATGTAGCTTTAATGTAATTTTCCTTTTTCACGTGCAACATTCAATCTTATTTCATTCTATCATGTTAACACGTGAGTCTTTGTTAATATATTAACTTTGTAATGCAAAACTGTATCTATTATGGCACACATTAACCTGATGAGAGTGACCACATGCTTGTGTTTGTTATCAATAAAGAAGTAACCGTTTCTATCTTCCAATTTCTTTCCTTTTTTTCTACAAGGATTTGAATTTTCATAACGTGTAAATAATCAAAATTAACTGTGCAATAGGTGTGTTATGCGATTAATGCATATGTTCACGCTCACACTATGTGTATTCATATAAATACATTTTGTCTTCCTCTAATTTTCTATAACAAGTATGGATTGTACGAGCTAGTCTTAACAATAAAACAGGCAAAAAGGAGGCCAATGTATGAGACCTTTGAATTCAAAGCTGAAGATATATCTTAAATAAACTCGTTATCATTTCACTTTGACTTGTATCGAAAATGAAATGACTGAAGACATTTTTTCTTTAGTCAACCTTTTGACATTTGATGCATTTATTTGTGAGGTAATACCCAACAATTTTCTAATATTACAATTATGAAAATCATTCAGGCATTTATTAACTAACCATTCGTTTAGTTTTTCATGTTAATTACGCGAAAAGCCTTTTTTATTGTTACATATTGTACATTTACATTCATTTTAGAGAAGGACTAATAAGTGTATACAATAAACACTTCATCTCAAAATTAGGAAAGTTAAAAAAAAATATGAAGTAACCTTCAGAACAAAAATTTCAATTGATATTTTATAAATCATTTCTTAATATAGTCATTACTTTTGGATGACATATACTAACATCATTAAGATTTATAAAAGTTATAAACATGACTTGATGGTTTTGCCTCAATATCTATCCACATAAAGTATAAAGTGATATATAAGAACATGACTTGAAGAAAATAATTTCATAATATACTGTTTCACAGATGTAGAAAACACCTGTTCAAAGTATCATCATTTTGTGGCAATTAGCCCATAGTTCTCACCCGTAAAATACCTTCATTACGACATTTATTGTATAGTATTTTCAGGTCAATTATAGATTATCGTTTAGATCATGTTGAACATGTATGTCAAGTAACGTCATAATTGATAAAAAGCCTTTAGTGCTCACCCGAAGAAATACTTTGGTAACGCTGTTTTCAAAGTGAAATTTAAAAAAAAAACCTACTACAGAGTAAGTTCACCCCAGTGCATCCCATTAATCATGAAGTCTTCCTGTTGACAATCCTATTTATTCTGAATGACTCATATTGAGGTGTTATGAGGAAAATAGCATAATATGTACTAATCATATCTAATAAAGTCAGAGGGGGTCTGAAACGAGCTTGTATTGAATGCTTGCTTGGTGTCGTACTGCTGCGAGTACACGACGACGATACGCACGCAATACGCTGCAAGTAGCTTCACTACAATACGCCTGTGAAGAGTAACTCGTTTAGCCATGTTTGTTTTGACATGACCGAGCCATAACAGATAAAAGGATTTAGTTGAAAATCAATCTGGGCACAAACTTGACCTTTGATCACTGTTCAAGGAAGGCAATCAATTTACTACAGATGACTGTCAGTTAGTGCAGTATTTATAGTGACTTCATCATTTTTAGAATCCCATTCTTGGGCAAACGATTTTTGAATTAAATTTGACCAACACAAAAACATGAGCTATACGTTTAAAACTTTGGTCATATTTTCAGGTGTTGGTTCTTTTAAACTAGGTTTTATTTTGTAAACACGATATAGAGTTAAAGAAGTGTAAATTGTATTCGAGAATATAAATTAAAATGTTAAATTTAAAGTGACAACATTTAAATGTAACTATTCCAAAAGTGGAAAATAAATTGGCAGTATTTTATAGTAGTTGATATTCACATTCATATGATTTGCGTTTTGTTTAGTATTTTTCTATTTTTAGAACAGAAGACGCCATGTAACTATTAAATATGCTCTCTTTCACCAAAATACGATTGACACGCCTTTAAGAAAATCAAAACAACATGAAGTTCCTTTCAATATAAGATGAAACTGGCTTAACCATTAGTACATTTTCATTTTAGACAAGCATACACATACTGAGAGGATTGAAACACTTGTCTCATAGTTTTAATATTGCTTGCTTTTATTTGTTTCAAAATGGCTCCATTAACTGTATTGCTTGTAGAATAGAGTAACACCATAAACAATAGACGTACCCTTCACTTCATCAGATGTGTAATGTCTTCAATTAAAATTAATTGTCACTTCAATTTTCGAAATCAATTAAATGTCTATTTGTATGTCTCAGATAACCTTGACCTAAGGTGACAGAGTCATGTTAGGAATGCGACCTATGTTCACTTCTCTGAAGACAATATGGCGCTAGACGTGTTGAAAATGTTTCTTTATCTCATCATAACAAGAGCTCCTCCGAGACCTGAGAGGGTCCGTCCGGGGCTCCCTCTCTTGTCAGTAGTTTTAGGAGAACATCAGCATGTAATCACGAAATTTCTCGCGAATTCTAACGATATCATAACAACTTCCAGTGATTGGAATGTCTTTGACTTGTTTGTTCTCAATGGCATATCATGATATATAAAACTAAACTTAAAAACTTTTGTCGTTCAAAGCACGTTTATATCTATACAAAACACTTCGACATTTGTTAATGACGCAATATGGTGAACATCATTCATATATTTCATTTAAAGAATGTGATGCAGATCATAACTGCTTTTGATTGTTTACAAAATCTTCCCTTATCCTTCCCTTGGCCATTGTCACGACACCAGTTTACCTGAAATATGTTAGTAATTAGATTACGTATTGTTTGTCCATGTAATAACCTAGTTATCATCTGTCTTTGTACATCATTGTCTACATCTTTGGCAACTATCGCACCTTCATGCTTGTATGTTGCACCATTCGCAATGCTAATTTACATTGCTTCCAAAGACGACCATTCAACACTGTCATAACAGTACATGTTGTTGAGACTAAAATCTATTATTTTCAATGCTGTTCCATAGAAACCAATTCAGTAAAAGGAGCTATTGAGATGTTACATCTAATTTCAGTATGATTATAAACAGATAATTGCTAATCCCAAAGAATTGTATGATTCTCAACAAGAATGAAAAATGAGGTCCAATTAAGGACAAATAATTTTGTATAACCACGTTTTCATGCCAAGGGCACGACGTCTCGAAATTACTTATCCAAAAGAAAAGTTTTGAAATAGCACCATGCAGTAAGGCTGCTGAATAAGGAATATACATTTGGCTAAATAAAATGTCACTAATCTATTAATCGACTAATTATCGACTGATATGAAGCTAATGAGAACAGCAAACAGCAATGTACATTTAGCCCGCAAATCTATGCACAACAGCATCTGTATAGCTCACGCTGAAATTACCGAGATTATCTGACAACATGCACTACCAATATACATGCAGCTATCTGTAGTGTGATGTATTTATTTGCAACGGAAGTTGTATTTTATGTTGAACATAAATTTCCGAATTAACACTAATATGTAAAATAAGACAGCTAAAAAAGCTACATTTTCTGTTTTGCATGCATACATGATTTATCAACATAGGGTAGTATGGTCCTGACTTATTTTCATTTATATCCTCTATAATATTCAAACAGAAATGCAGAAATCAAAAAATTTATCATTTACAGTTATTTTGTTTAAAGTATTATGTCTGGCAAATTTTACAAGTTATTTTGGCTGAATTAAAGTAGAAATTAACTACATACAACAAGTGACATTGAAGTTAAAGATTTCATCAATTATCCATCGGAGTTAAACCGTAAGTGATAAGTGCAATATACAAACGTTTATCCTTAAGATGTTTGGAAACACGGTCATGTAGCTGAGTAACAGCTATAAACAAAACACATTGATTAGGCATGTATGAACTAATAAACGACTTCATTTTTTAACTTGCAAGTAAATAATGAATAGAGTGCTATAAAAAAGATACGATAAACACTTTAACAGTAAACACTTTTTCAATAATAACTATAAGAATTTTACATTTTTAATAATAATTATTCTTTTAAAACTCAATGCAAGAAATTTCATATTTTCAAAATTTATCTTAATTATATACATTTAGTCTACATTAGTCATAATTCTACAAAGGACAAAGCAAAAGAAGTTCTCAAAAACAATATTACATCTATGTTCTTAACAACGTTCACTTTTTAAAAACATGCATGCAACATTCATGCAACATTAGTCACTGCTTTCATAATTTTTACTTGCAATTGAGATGATTGGTCAGCTCATTCCAAATTCTAAAAGACAAAACTTTACGAGATCAAACTAAAACAATGTGATTAAATCACGAAAATCAACGATTTGCTTCGAAAACTTTTAATCAACAAAACTATTTATCCTTACAATGCAATATTTTTTTAATAAACAAAGGTTAAATACACTAATTTGTTTTCTGCTATTTGTTCCTCCTGAATTGCGATCGATTGGTATATTGAACTGAATTGCTATTTAGACAATGTCTTTTCTATCTAATATCATTAATAATTCTTACTTTATTGATTAATTATTGTTCTTGTTGTGTTTACAACTGTTGTAACAGTTGGTAAAAAAATTATTTTTAGGTTCTTATTGACCGTATTAATTTATGCTGTACGTATGTTCCAAAGCCATATCACAATAATAATTGTCTAATGGAAAGTAAATTGCAAATTTAATATATTTCAAATTTGGATTTATTGTAAGCATATAGCTATATAAATTTATTTATTGAAAATTTACATACAAAGCAGTATTTTCTCAATTTTAAATGTGATTGTGTATCTATCAAAGCTATTTGTGATTGTGTGTCTATCAAAGTAGTTTATGTATGGTTAACACTGTTTTCTTGAATGTTTTATTTAGATATTTTACTTGTAATGTTTAGCAAATGTTACAGATAACTGCTTTATATTAAATGCATTTTAAGCCTTTTATTTGTCCAAATCGCTTTAAATCATCTACAAGCAATTTGACATCAGATATTAGCTATTTATTAAAGAATTTGAAATATTACTCACGAACAGTCAAGCGTCATGAACATTAAACTGAAAGAAACACTGTACTCTTACAGTGTACATAAACAAAACGTACCGAAATTACGACTCTTTCCATCATGAATAATATGTAGGCGTCAACGAAGAAACAGATATGAATTTTATTTGAAATGGTGGAAAATGTTGATCTGATGAGTCGGTATTTCAGATAATAGATTAAAGGTAGTTTTCATGAAAACTTATTGTTATTAACTTTCTTAAATGTAACTTGTTTACAACGAAATATTCATCATATACATGTAGCGTCAATTATTTTCTTTAAATATTAATGATTGACGTAGCGAATAAAACTATTTTGGTAAAACATTGAATATATTTAACTTGAAATATTTATATGAAACTTATTTAGACACTTTTATTGAGATATGTGATTGACAGCATGTGTTTGTAGCATAAACGCCTTTCTTATTCAATAACATGAACATATGGATGAAATAGGGTATAACTACAAAACGTTTTGTGCCTTAGCTATTTAAAATTTATTCATAGCTTTTGATTCGCTGAAATTGATAAGAAAAACACAGTCATGAATCATTATAATACAATATTACATCAAGGCAACTCATAATTTCACTAGGTAATACACCATTACTTATGTGTTTTTTGTTTTGTAAAAGACTGTGGAATTAAGAAATAAATAATATTGTATAATAAACAAAATCTATATTCTAGATAAAATTTCACTTAAAAGGTAATGCTCATCCCGATGACATAGGGTTACTGATCAAACTTTATTTTCATGAAGTTATTTCAACCAATTATTGAAATTAATATATTACATTATTTATAAATTTCAAAATAGGTTGCGAATCAAAGTCTAGTGTAAAGAATAAAGAAATGGTTCCTTAGAGATGATTTACTTTTAGAATATATATTTTTTTCAACACGTCATTTGTTGTTTACTTACTGAAGTTTATGCAACTTTATTGACGATGTGTATTTAGATATAAAGAAAAGGAATCTCATAAATCTCGATTGAATATAAATAAAGTAATCTCACGTTATTGAAAATATTTGCCACGATCGTAAGGCAATGTATCTTAAACAATAGAAGCAGTTTAAAAACGAACGATTCATGAGCAAGTTATATTTGCTACCTAGAGTGATTAAAATATGTTTACACAAAAATGGCCGCAAGTGGTTTTTTTCTTCATGCTTGAATGTTTCCTCTAAGGCTACGGACGATCGGGTTAAGTAATGAGATGATTTGACCCTCTGAAGGTAATGGATTTGGCATAAACTAATGTTCACTTGGAAACAATTGAAGGAATGAATCTTTAAAAAAAGAACGCGTTTCTGCCCCTTTCACACTAATAAAACGAATGTTAGAAAACTTCAGTGAAAGTCTGCTTCGGCAATCTCCCTTAAAGAGTTTGTTCTACGGTTGAAAATGACATGAAAACGGCCTGTACTTAAACTAATTTTACATCATTATAAAAATAAACTGTATGTACGGATAGAATATCCACACGTTTACAAATTGTTTATTACAATGCCTTGTAATCCTGCAGCATGGCTTTTTACGCTCGTAGTGCCGATGAATGACTTTACTTCTCATTATTGTTAAATTCACCGAGAGTGCGCTCTCATTTGTCCATTTGTCAAATCAAAATCATCCAAGATGTTACAGAGAAATGTTACCCACGGTAACATGTTGCAACTTGGTTATGTTATAATCATATACTGATAATGTTACTTGTATAAACGGAAATGTCCCCTTGAAATTTCGTTTTCACAAAAATACCCCGACAGGACTGTCCTTTTAAAAATGTACATCTAAATCACCTCGGTGTATCCCACCAAGAAGATCAATCCCCGACATGAGCACTAGTGAGGAGGAAGCACTAATGATGAAGTAACTGTTATCCAATTACGGAAGCCGAAGAGTATGGCTTGGAGAATGAAGATAACACGGAGTAATTATCAGTGGCAGGGCTCTCCGGCTGCCGGATGACACTATCAGAGACGCAATAATTACATCATAATTGGTCAGTGGCTCGAGAAACAAGAATTTTCAAATATTTGTATTCCCTCTTGGCATTTCAGTTGGAGTGAAAATGGCTTAATTTGTTGAAGTGAGATTTTAAAAGATTTTCTTACATGGCCTTTGCAGAAATGTGCATTTTGACATTAGTTACGTTGAAGAGGATATGGTGTTAAATTATTGTTGACAATTGAATTGAAATATCGTGAATTATTGTGTCAATCCTCCTCGCTGAATCTCAGGGATTAGCCGTTAAATTAGGGAACGATAGGAGATAATTTCTCGCAACTCATTATTCTATTGATATTCCAGTAATAAATACTATTTTGAAAAAGTAGATAAATAATGAAAAGTCAGTTAGAATAACTGTTAAACTCAGAGTGTAGTTTGTCATTTTCTTTCTACTGCAGTTTTATTTTACTTAAACTGCAACTTTTTAGTCTTTGTCCACTGGAACAATAATTATATTCAAGTTTATACCATAAACGTCCAGTTGTTTAAACTGGTTTCAAGTCCCTTGAAACGTTATATCATATTAATAAACAATACTATGGTAGATTGTTATTTATTGATGTAAACATGCATATGTCAGACATTCCCCGATTGTTCCTTTCTGTTGTATTAAAAATGACTGTTATTTCGAAACATTTTATCCATTATGACAACAGATTATTATTTGTTGAAAGCAGAGTTAATCTGATTTAATGTTTCTTGTATTTATCGATGTTTATTAAGTACTCATGTAGGCATCCAGAGGTTCAAGTTGTGTAATTAATCACTGGAATGCCATTTTGACAATATTAATTTAACCACAAATTACTCTTTGCATATAAATAATTTTAAAGTACAACGCTGGATCATTAACATTACATTTATTTACTATCACGTTTTTTATTTAAAGAATATAATTTACAAATTCAGTTTTTAAAACAGCTGTTCATTAAAAAATATTTTCTCACTTTTTTCCTCGTTTAACTTGCACCAATTATACGCTATTCGAGTGTATCACTTAAGCATAGCCTACGTGCTATAATTTGAAATGATATAATAAATATACACTAGCGCCGTTCATATTTAAAAATTAGACGTCTAACTCACCTTCGAGTTGCACCATAGCTGTTCATACTTTAAAAAATAATTAAGATCCAAACATTTTCATAGAAAATCATTACTTAAAGTAAAGTGTGATATTTAATCTATTGCTTTTAATAACAGTACATATTTAGCTATATTTGTGTTAGGAAAAAACTTTGTATCAATGCAAATACCAATTTTAATAACTAACGCGTTTAAATACCTCTTACACGAAATCTCAAACCGTTACTGTCAAGTGTTATTTCTTTGCGACCGCTGATAAAGTGAACAAAAATAACTAAAGGGGATTCATTTCAATATTTACATCTTTGAAAATTCATATCTAACTTATACACATTGTCAAAAGCCATCTATATTGTGGATATACCATATTCATTATTGATGATATAGAAACCGTAGTTTTCAAATAATAGCATTACTATTAGCTAGTTATTTTGTCGAAACATGTCAATATCTTAACGTTTGTATGTTATCTAAAGATAGTTTAATTGATTCCACTACGTTTCGGCAGATATTCTGCCATTGCTGTTTATTACTCGTACAGGTATCAAATATCTATGCTCACTTTAAAGAATAAAATACCACTGATATACTGACAGTGTCAGTAACACAAATTTAGCAATTTCAACAAAGTATGTACCATCGCTCTTGAGGAAAATCGTTAACTTTAAATTCACTATTTATTATTCGAAAATCATCAAGGACTAATTATATTGGGTTAAAAATTATCACGTTCATTTTCAGAACATCTGCTCTGAACATATATTGTCGAGTGGTTGGTTAAATATCTGAGGTAAAACGTCCCATGTCTTCATACTTGAATGGTCACTGGTTACAAACTTATTCAGACAGAATTTTGCAAAATATTTAAAAATAATTCAAATTTAGTAGTTTGTGATATTATGTGTTTTATATTATATGCTTAAGGGAGATAGGAATAGTTACTTTAAAATATGTTCAGTCATTCGAGTATTCGCAATGATATCATTTCTTAAAAGACCTTGCCCATGAATATGCAATTAGATAGTATAGCAAAATGCTAACATCACACTTTACATTTTTCCTTTGAAATGTTGTTTGTTTATGTCTATACATTTCAATGAATGATTATGTTGCCTTCTTGTTTAAACACCATAATAAACTGAACGTGTTACTGTGTTGAAAATATCATACACATCTTATTTCAGAAAATGGGAATCACTTAAAGCACTGCCATAGGGAGATGTTATCTACAGTTTTTAGATATGATATAGAGCAGGTTTTCATCAAAAGCACAAACTAGGTTTAAGACCTGTATTTCAATTACTTTATGTTATTTGGAATACAATGCTACTTCTAAAGTCATGTAACAACAATAATAGATAATACAATATGGACCAGGCTGCTGGAAGCACTAAATTCGGTGATTATTGAATATGTTTCTTTGTGACCTTAATCAAACAAGTTTATCATTGTGTCACTTATGATTTGTGCCTTTTACTTCCATAGGACTTTTCCATGTTTTCTTCATGGGCTAATATCGCATCTGTTCAACATTACACTTGAATAGAATAACCTTTTCTTTTTTCAATATTCTAACATTTAATCAGGAACTTGTTAGAGGTAGTGATCTACAAATGCCACAAATTTAATAATAATAATTTCTTTCACAGCAAAAAATAATGTTAAGTTCTACATGCAAAATTTAAGTTTTGAGCATTCTAATATTTTGGACCAGAAAGAAAAGCCTTGAAAATAAACAAATACGTGGTATACTAGTATAATATTTTATACAATGTACCAGTGGTAAATTTCGTTATGTGATTTGACGATCCGTCCCAGCATGGATCAGCACGCATATAAACAATACGCCATTATATGTTTTAATAAAAAGTAAGCAGAAAGAAAGATGTACTTACTCACCTGGAGAAGGACTGATACATGGACTGCGAGCTGTTGTCAGTGTAACCCTGCCATTGCCCCGAGCCCCCTCCATACATTCCGCTATTGCAAGCTGTCCCGTTTGTGCTTCCGTAGCTTCCATTATGGTACCACCGCATGAAGGGGTTGTTCATGCTCTGTCTCAACAAGGCCTCGTCCAGTTTGTATGCCCTTCTCTCAGCCTCTGTATAGGGAGAGTAAATCGAACCGATACTGGCTGGGTGGTTGAAACCCACCCCAGGGCTTATAGTGGGGCTAGCAGCACCCAGGTACCCGTTAGACATGGGGTACATCCCGAATTCCCCTTCCTTCTTTCGTCCCCGACGTCTGGAGCGTCGCCTCTGACGAAAGTCCCCCCTCATGAAGTCCTGGATGTTTGCAGGGTGGATTGCCCAGTAATTTCCCTTCCCATCCTCACATCTACCCGCCTTGATGAAACAGTCGTTGAGAGACAAGTTGTGGCGCACACTGTTCCGCCAGCCTTGACCTTTGTTCTGGTAATAAGGGTAGTTCTTCTCAATCCAGGAATATATAGACCCAAGGTTCAGTCTTTTCTGTGAGGATTCTATGATTGACTTGGCGATCAATGCAATGTAGGATAAAGTTGGTTTCACATCCGGGTTGTTCTTGCCAGTTTCCTCGTCGTCCTTCTCCGTTCTTTCTATCAACTGTTCTTCTACCTTTTTGTCTTCTACCAGCTCTTCTTTGTTTATTTGTGGCAGGCCTTCCTCCGTCTGTCCGTCTGTCTGTTCAACGGACATTGTTTGGTAACCGGGTTTGTACTCCTCTTGGTCATGGTGAAGTTTGACCACACTGTTATCGAGTTCGTGTAAAACCTTGGGCTCGTCCGTCTCGAACCTTTGAACATACTCCACGCCCGTTCCGATGGGGACTTCCGGTTTGATAACAAACTGGTCATTCCTTTGAATATCATACCCGTTTAGGTCCATCTGCCGACCTGGAACCTTATAGTAGGTAGTACTGGAATTCGGCATGAAACCAGAATGAAAGAAGGTCGACTCTGCGTAGGTTGGGGGTTCTCTTGGCAAGAAGTTGGGGGATGTGTTGGGTGAACTCACGTAATTACCGTAACACGACTCAGTATCGGGGTAATGTCCATGGTGCAGCTTGATGGTGCCGGCATCATACCCAGAGGAAGCGCCATAGATCCCGGTTTGATACCCGTTTGCTTCGAAGTGTGAAGTCTGCATGGTGTAGCTGAAAACTCAAGCCGAGTTTTCTCCTGTTTGAAAAACAGCCGGCTCAGGGTGATACACGCTGAGCTGGGTGGTCGGGGTAGGTAAAGCACTTTCTGGAAGTACAAACTCGCATACAATGGGTCAAACTGAGACAATCAGCGGTAATTAAGTCCCATCAACCCCAGGTAGCCATATACAGGTGAAACTCTCCTCTCCCAACGGGACTTAGCCGTCCAGAAATATAAACACTGCTCTGATTGGTGATCGTGTTAACCGGACCGGGTGAACTGTCTTATGATTGGCTAGTGTTATCAGGGTAGGTTTGTTATTGGATTAAGTGTGAGGGTATCAGGGGTAGGCGTTCCTGAGATAAGTGGGTAAAGGGAGGAATAGAAACGTACCGGGGTTGGCACGTGGTGTAGTATAATTATACCTTCAGACTATGAAAAAAGGAAAATAATTCCTTACAATAGAAGTACAATGATCAAGCAACAAAACTAACCATGTTTAAAACATTTATACAATCAATCATAGGTTGGTATGAAAATATATTGTTGCATCAGCGCAAGGTAGATATGTAGATATTTCGGCAAATGTTAAATAGATGGGAAGACAATTTGATATTTTACAAATTATTACGTGATGTAAATATACACGTGTATACACACATATATAACGGAATAATAATATTACTACTCTTTGAAATTGAAAAAACTATTATTGTCCTTTATTTTGTTTAAGTTGTTTTTTTGTTCAAGTGTGATTTACAAGCCTCTTTTTAAGATAAGTTAAATTAAGGAACACAGGAAATTTTTGTGTATTGGTGAAATATGCAACTGACAGACATATGTAACCGGTAATTTAAATTCTAAGACTACTCGTTTCTAAAATGTAATACACGCCCTTCCGTCTTTTAATTAGAGTGAGCACATGTATATTAAGTATGTATCATTGTTAGTTACATTGTGTTAAATAGACAAATCTGATTGGGTAATGTTATTGTATTCATTGATCCGATAAACAGTGGAGAGATTTGTAATGAAGAAATACGTTATTCTGTCGACTGAGGTAACCGAGTAGACATATATCTATCACTGGTTAACAATTTACATTACGGAAGACAAGGATATTTTAAGAATATACAGCTCAATTTTCACATCCATACGATAATTATTTTTACAATCATGAAATGCACTTTTTTCCCTTAAACTGTCAACTTCTAGAATGCCACTTGAACAAATGATTTTTACAAAACATAGTAGAAATTAGATATTCCGTTCACAGCACAACTGTGTACATCAACTGACACCGCCACTCTCTATAAAATAAACCAGGACGGTTTTTTTTAAACATATCAAGTGATACAAAGTAGTATGCATTGCTTAATCATTTGTTGAAACAAAAGCTGTGTTGTAATTTTCAAATGAATTATGTACACGTTCGACCTTCCCCTTTCAACGATTTTTGTCAGCGCGAAATCCGGCATTTCGTCTTTGACGTAATACAATTATCGAAACATCACTGTAGTATGCCCTCTTCGCTGAGTAGATCTGCCTGCGTTTAGGCTATTCACATGGAGCGGAATGAGGAATAGATATTTTCACTTTGAAATGCCTCGTACAATAATTTTCAGCGAGTTTCGTTTTCTGGTGAGTATATTCATAAACTATTATTATTATCAATGAAAGCGATTTCTCGTAATGTCTCGGAAAGAAATATACATTGCTAAATTCATGTCATATACTAGTAGATAGTTTCGTCAGGTTGTGTTGACTACGTAATTCTACGTAGTTAAGTACGTATAATGGCTCAAATCTGATATGTTTTTTGTATGTTTGATGTTTTCTGTCTTCTTGGAATAATTTGACCACGTAACCGTGGATAATGTTAAATAAGATAGATAAGATGGTGAATGCAAAAATAAAATGAAATGCAAAAATATATTTATTTTGCACAACTCAAACGTGTATGATGATAAAACTTTCCTTTGCCTCTATCCAAGCTGTAAGACAGAGCATGGGAAGACGCCGGGTAGACTGTGGTGGATGTTTCAGATGTGAGGAAGCTTCTGTGTGACTCAAGACTGACTGAAGGGAGATTCTACTCTGCTTCTCTGTCACCAGGTGACCTTTGACACGCAGGGCAGCCGGGGTTTGGAGATCATGATTCAAAGGTAGTCGCGCAGCGGATACTTTCACTTGAAGACGCTCTTCGGCTCTGTGAAGTGTCTCTGTTCACTTGGACTCCGTACATTAAGTACACTTCCCGTAATGAGAGTCACACCACCATTTCGTTATGTCTTTGATCAAATATCTTGCTTTTTTAGTTGTCTGTATCATATGCAGGCCCGTAGCACCAATTTCGAGAGTGGTGTGGGAAGGGGGGGGGGGGTTGCTGAAATTAGGGATTTGCTAGGTCATGACAGATTATTTATTTAAGAAAAACACCCGCTTACAACGCAGGTGAGACCAAATACAGTTTTTTTCTCAATCTGCAGAAAAGGGTCAGATGCCTCATGAAACTTATAATATTCTATTTTTTCATACAAACATTGAAATACATGTAAAGAGCAAAAATGTTGGGTTTTTTTTCGCTTGCTACGGGCCTGATATGAAATGATCAGCGTAGAGATCAATTTCTAAGTTTTTCTCCTCAAATATTCTCTTGGTTAGCTGACAAGCTCGAGGAATACTAAAGTTTGTAAATAATCTTGGTACAAATACATTTGTTAAGAATATAATGACTGATTTAGTCTATGACCCTATGGAAAAAATATTCACGTTAATTGTCGTATGGTAGAGGAGGTGATCGGAAAAAAAGTAACAGGAAAAAAAAGTAACGGAAAAACAGTAACAGATTTTGCTAGGAAAAAAAGTAACAGGAAAAAAAGTAACAGTTTTTTTGTTTATTTATTTGATAAGTTTAACAAAATATGACATAATGTACTATAGTTGTACTAAGGCTTGCTCTGCAATCAGACTTTGCACGCTTACTACACTTCCACCAGATCTTGTTTTTTCTTTTACTGGCAACAGTGTACATTTGACCTTCATAGCACACTTCCTTTCCTCCTCTGTTACTTTCTATTACCTCCATACTGAAGATCTGATAAACTCGAACATTACAGTGCACATTATATATCATAGATGATGAAACCAGTATCTCTAAGCTTGTTAAAAATAGTTGATTAGCTTTCCTGATCAAAGTTTTGAAGATAATAATAAGTAAATGAGTGAGGCTAGTGTGATGGTAAATGAGTGAGGCCAGTCCTAATGATCAATTAAGGGAGAATATATTATATGTCGAAATAGTTGAGCAGGTGAGAAGGAAACAGTTAAGTAACAGGTAGAGTATTGAAATTACACTAATCTACTAAAAACTTATTGGATCTCTATACACGTTTATCTTTTGTCTATTTAAGCTGATTTAGATTTGTATTACCATTTCATCATCGTTATTTTAATTCAAAATCAAATTTAATGTATGTCACAATAACAGAAAACTTTATCCTATTGACACCATCATTCTGAGACATATTCGGACAGTCCTTCTCAACGTTTGATACAGACAGAGAGACAGACAGATTTTATTAGGCAAGACAAGTTTGCCACTCGCAACTCATTAAATATTACAAATTCTTATATGTTTAGATGGTGAGGTTACAACATGTTATGACAATGTTAATCAAATGTTTTTTCTTAAATGAAACGCATCGTATACGTTTTTCTCAATGAACTCCGAATGTTAAAATTTCCCTTTTGCTATACCTGCAGTACAACGGCCTTTCCAGGAGATGTGTAACGTTTGATATATACCATGTGAAATATCTACCTCCTCGCTTAGCTAAATCCCTAAAAGCGTAGTATACATAGCATTTCATACTTAAAAGAAAACATCTCGTTCTTGGTAACCTAATGTAAACAGCACATGTCATTATTTCCCATTGGAAGTTTCTGTCTAGTATAAGCCGTTAATCTGCGTGTAAATATGGGTTGTGTGTATAGAGGTTTATATTTCTGTTTCCGCTCTTCTCCAAAGAAAACTTTATGAAAGGAGAGAATATAAATAGTTATCCATTTAACAAGTTTAAAATAAAATTTTAAATAAATCATGTGCGTAATACTGAGAAAATGTATTTTGTGCCCAAAAATGTGTGCTGTAAGTACATCTCTAATATATATGTGCATACACCGGAGGAGTTGAAAAGATGTTTTGAGTAAAAAGTTCAGCCTTACGATGCGTATGTATAATTACTATTTGTGCATAACTTTTAAACGCATCTTCACTATGGTTGAATACGAGTTACTCTGAAAATAGATTAATTAGGAAAATGGAAAAACATTCATTTAACAAAATCTTAGAGGAAACAGGTCAAAATGTTTGCCAAAACTTCTTTTTTTATAAAGCACTTAAATGAAGATACATTTTCTCACTGAGACCGCGAATTCACTTATCATGATGGACACATCAAACTACATATTATTTTCGAAAACTGCAATTTTCATCATAACCAAATTCATATTGAAATCTGTATTACGTCAAATACAGAGAGGCCGAAGCAAGTATTCTTTATATCTATCTATATGTCTATATAGATATGAAATGTAATTAGACAAAACACAGAAATTTGGTTCTTTCAGATAAAACTATTTCCCTGGTGAGGTGCCATGTACAGGTAAGCGTTTTGAAAAAACAATGTAAATTATAAACGAAACATTACCTGTGAAAATAACTGCATGTGTTATGCTACTTAGTCTGAATTTGTAGATACTCAATTGATGTAATGATATGTTACGGTGTTCTGATTTTTGTTTCTTGTCTAGTTCGTGTGTACTATATTTATCATCTTTGTACTGGTGCGGTATTTATATAAGCAAAACTTTGCTTGTTTACCAAACCAGATTCGTTTCTTGAATAAAAATATGTTTAAACCAGGTAAGCGGTAAAAACAAAATGCAGGCCGGCGTCCCTTAGAACAAATGTGGTACCTTTCTGTAACGATTTCAATCAGTGAATCAACATAGAGTCAATTATCTAATCAGACGGGTTATTCAACACCTCACCTGTCGTCCACCACACCTGTAGCGTTCAACCATCAAAGGAATTGATTAGCCTATCACTCTTTCAATGCTAGTCACAACACGGTGACGGGCACGTGTGATCACAACCATTGATTGGCTCTGCAGTGTTAATTAAAACATAAACACTGAAATATGGGCCAATCAGATTACGGGAGATTAAGAAGTGTCTTGTTGTAGTTCATTATTGAGAAAACATTTGTTTTCATTCATTGAGTTCTGCTATGATGTTTATAATCATTTTAGGTGTATGATGTTGTAATGATTGCGTGATTTGGATGACGGTAAATTTTTAGCAATTAAGGTAAGGTGATTTACTGCAGAGAAAACACTGGCTTTCTCCAAACTTTGTTTGTTTTTATTTTAGAAAATAAACACTTGTAATTGTAAATGCTAGTTTTATAAATTGCCTGATGTGGAACAAATTAATTTTACTATATCATGCCCATATATTTTAGAGTTACTGCGAAAACCTGCATGGATGTCTTCAATGTTAGAAATCTTTTATTAGACTAACATATAGTCCCTGAAAAAAAAGTTTCACCTGAAATGTATTTTGCAACATGTTGTATGAAATAATATAAAAAAAGAGTCCTGTACAATATTTAATTTCCTGTGGCTGAGGCAACTAGAGTTGCTAACATTTTCTAGACTTAAGAAGGCTCCTCATATTTTGCCAAAGGGGCTGGATGAAGGACTAATCTTTTATATATACTATCCATGTTTTTAATGATTGTTTTATTTTTTACCACATCCTATATCATTTGTCATGTTATTTACATTGTATATTTTATGCATATATTCGGATATCTGTTTACCTTAATAGTCTCTCATAATCCTATGTGGAATGGCCCTTTAATTATATCTCATCTTGTAACTAGAATATCTTTACAAAGGGAGACTGAAATAAAACATCTGTCTGTGATTATGTAGTTCTTATCGATAATATATTAGTAAATAACAACCACTGTCCATCCTTTTAGCATTAATTAATTTCAAATCTTTTTCACAATAATTTTAGATTTTTATAGGGTTAATGATTTCATGACTAATTTGTTTAGTTTGATCTGGAACATGAGTGCATTTTGAAATAAATTTAAATAAGTTATTAATGAGAAAGAATTGTGTTGTCATGACGCAACCATGAATTATTCAAAACAGCTTTTTAAAACTTTAGTATACCATTTAATGCCAATATCTTAAACTTATAACACTAAACACTATATTGGCTATATGTTTTAGGAGATTGCCAAATCAATTAGACAAACTTTGCGTCTAGTAGTATTGTCGGAATAAAAAGAAATGTTCCTAAAAATTCAAAATTGCCAGCGTATAAAATCTTTGTTATGATATGGTCTAGGATAGTGTCAAATCATTGTTGTTATTATATGGTCTAGCATATTGTCAAATCATTTTAATTATATGGTCTAGGATATTGTCAAATCATTGTTATTAAATCGTCTAGGATATTGTCAAATCATTGTTATCATATGGTCTAGGATATTGTCAAATCATTGTTATCATATGGCCTAGGATATTGGCAAATCGTTGTTATCATATGGCCTAGGATATTGGCAAATCGTTGTTATCACATGGTGTCGGATTTTGTCAAATCATTGCATTATATGGTCTAGGATAGTGTCAAATCATTGTTATCATATGGTCTAGGATATTGACAAATCAAAACGAAACATGTCGTTCTTGAGTCTTGGTTGTCTTTGGTTAGCGTTCTATAAGTTGTGTATCGAAGAATAAAGACTGCTTTATTTATGGATACACAACTGCTTAATCATAAGTTTTTTTGTACTGATGATGAAATGTTAGAAATATACTTATCATTTTCCGTATTGCTGGCGTAAAACTTCATATCTATTTTGTTTAGAAAACTTATAACAAGACATGTAAATGCCCGTGTGAATGAGTAACAACGACAATTAGAAAGGGTAGTCATACTAATATCAAGCTACCATCATTATTGGTTAAAACATATTTTACTGACGAAAAGATTTAATGGATTAGGCACAAGTGACAACACTTACTTGGCCTTCTCCTGTATATAATAAATTGATTGTGATAAATATATTATAAATCCCAAAAGATCATGAACACAGTTTATACAATGATGTATTAGACTGTACCTTAACCATTCGACATATTCATTCTAAATAATTGAGAATTTTAATTTCTGAACAGAAGCTACAAGTTAAGAACTGAACATGCACCTTTACCATACTTTTCTTTTATTAAAGCAATATTTCTTCGTGGGAGTGGGTTCGAATCCCGCAGCGGGGTACCCATGGGCCATAATTGGTATATTGCAAATTTTGTGATCCAAAATATAAAATATGTATATGTTTATTTTCACACTCAAAATGGAACGTATTTTAAAAAAATGATAATTGATAATGCAGAAACTTACAGTAACGTAACGCTTTTGCACCACGAGTAGACCTATCTTATTTAAGTCTGTAGTTTTACATTTTGAGATTCATTTGCCACTTTGAAACTGTGGCGGATATAGGACTTTTATTAGGGGTCCATCTGTTTTAAAGGAACTGGAACTCAATTACATTATCCAATCAATATCAAGAAAATATTGAAAAACATAATGTAGATTAATGAATGGTACTGAATTCGAGAGTCAGTGATGGCAATTCTTGTTCATGATAACCTATGACTATATTAGTTATTGCATACTTTGAAATTTATGAATTCTATCGCATAAAAATACAATGTCCTTTTTTAATATCTGTAAACATAAAAAATAACGATATATACAGGAATGTGTCAGATAATTCAACGAAAAACTAATATATTAAGATTCGAAACTTATAAATTGTACATATTTCACATTATTTTTGTTATCCAAATATAAAAATGACGCAAAGAATTTTGTACTAGCCCTGTCAGAATAGCAATTAACTAACAACGACACCGAAACATATAATTTATTTCAATAACATGAGATGTTGACTATCCCAACTCTACAATTTCTTAAATGGCTCTTGATGAAGCAAGACATTTACACACATGTACGAAAAAGATCATGTGCAGAATCTTGATTATTTACAATCTTTTTAAGTCCGGTCCGTCAAACATTTCTCTAAGTAACACATCATTTCAGAAACAGTTCGCCTCTTCTCATGGCAGTGACGTTAAAACAATGAGCAATGTGATTTAACCCACATCCTTCGTCATGAAGAAACGGGTCCAAAATGTTGTTTGATGTGTTTTGTGAAAACATGAGCGATTACAGGCAAATTAATCACGGAACTGCTCGATCCTAATGGTTAGGGAGGCAAACAGAGTATTTTAGGGGCAAGCAATCTACTTGATGCTCATATGGGGGACACAAGTGGGAGGGGGTTCTATGGGAGGGAACGTCTAGGAGTTGGATTGTAGACAGATTAATCATATTTTTGATATTTTTTGCACGATTTCCTAAGAGCTTTGTTGCAACAAACTTCTGTTAAGATTATTGGGACAAACTGAAACCTACTTAAGTATGGTCAAAGAAGAGATTTTTTACCTTGGAAAAACTGATTGGAAAATATACTTCCCAAAGTAAAGAAACGTAGTTTTACACGCATGTTCTTCATCTATGATATATTCGTATTAGAAAAAATGTATCTGTGCTTAATGGGAACGTTCCGAGAAGAACATTCTATGTAATAACATAACTTCTAACTCAAATTCGCGATTTGGTTGAAAGAGTTACGACACTTTATTCAAGATCTATTGAACTAGTCTGAATTCGAATCATCATGTGTTTTGATTAGACATTGTTTAGTATTTTAAATAGTGAATATAACATGTTTAAAGCGAAAGGTTTGAAAGTTGCTTATGGACATTTTATCTAAAGCGTGCAAATCCTCACCGTAAGAACGTGTACACCTAGAAATTAATACTCAACGAAGTGAACGAGTTTCTCTGCGACTGATAAGTTGGTTTGTGTGCATTTACATTGGTAGGTTTTGTATGTGGATTAATTGGTTTTCTGGTACTTATGTGAAACGATATTTCAGGAAGTAAAATGGTACGCACTGTTGAAGCCGAATACTAAAAATTTTTTTATCATGTTCTCTCAGTCGACTGTTGTTTCTGTTATACATCGATAGAGGCACAACAAATGTAAATCAATCATTACAATTACAAAATCAACTCTATTTCCAAAGATTTTCTGAATAATTTTAAGACATCTTGAATATTTGTCGTCAACATTACGTTAGTTTGCAGTTTGTTACACACAACTATACATGGCGGATTCACAACGGAAGATGATTTAATTTCGTTTTTATCAGCATTGACGCTCATGCAATCAAAGTTCGTCTTAACTTGAGCCCGCATTTTTGGAATAACCCTCAATAGCATATCACATGACATTCAAAATGGCTACCATTTGTGAAGCGATTCGAGCTATCACAAACTTCAGGACTCGTAGTTATTAAAATCAAGAGTTTGCGACGAAGGTTATAGTTTCTCTGGGGGGAGAACAGTATTATCTGGTTATCAACGCAGTTATGGAGATGATGACATGCGTACTTTTCTTATTTTGCAAAAGAAACAAAGTATCGCGATGTTGCCATAACCGGACTAGCCGCTGCGTTTGTTCTGTCAGATTGTGATGTCATAGACTATGAATGCACGAGGTATAACTGCAAACACTTTCTGCATTCATCGAGGAATGGTTGCATTTTTTGAGAGCTCTCGTCCAATCAGAATCGCCAAAAAACGTTTAACAACGTCATTTTGTAATTATTACAAAATGGGAGTCGAATTTCGAATTGCGAATCCACTGGTCGACGGACGGATGACAGAAGTGGAGAGTTAGTTTGTCAGTTCGAAACCATAGATAACAAGTGATTTAAACTGTATTTATTTCCAGATGGTACAGGAAAGGGGGATTGATAAACAGGGTTACCCCTATATAAATATCGTTCGTTGTACGTTGAAAGCAAGACGGTCAATCTCATAGCAGCGCATTACAAATTGGCAATGCACGTGCTTTGACGAATCAAATTTAAGCATGTATAAAGGTTGTATCCAGTATCTGCTGAGAGAGGACCGAAAACGTCATTATTATTTTAGTAAAATATGGCAACTATATTTATTTTAAATGTTACAAAATGACAGTTGCTGTGTCGTGAAGTCATTCGTTGATTCAGATGGAGAATGCATTGGGAGTCGTGAATTCTCCGTTACATATTGTTGACCAAGACAAAATTTAGAAGCCCTAAACAGAACAAAACAGAATGAAGAAGTACTAAAGGAGGTTCACTAATCAGAACTGAACACATGCCACTCGACAAAAATCCCTCGGACAAAAGGACACATGCTACTTGGACGAACACTTCAAAGACATATGCAACCTCGGCAAAGATCAACGAGGACAAATGCTACACGGACAAAAAACATGAGGACATATGTTACCTGGACTAAAACCACGATACATATGCTACCTTTACCAAAACCATAAGGACACACGCTACCTTGACAAACACTATAAGGACATATGCAACCTATGAGCAAAGATCCACGAGGACATATGCTACCCGTACAAAAACCACGATGACATGTTATTTGGTCTAAAACCACGATGACATGTTACCTGGTGTAAAACCACGATGACATGCTATTTGGTCTAAAACCACGATGACATGTTACCTGGTCTAAAACCAAGATGACATGCTACCTGGTCTAAAACCACGATGACATGCTAACTAGTCTAAAACCACGATGACATGCTACCTGGTCTAAAACCACGATGACATGTTACCTGGTGTAAAACCACGATGACATGTTACCTGGTGTAAAACCACGATGACATGTTACCTGGTCTAAAACCACGATGGCATGCTACCTGATCTAAAACCACGATGACATGTTACCTGGTCTAAAACCACGATGACATGCTACCTGGTCTAAAACCACGATGACATGTTACCTGGTCTAAAACCACGATGACATGCTAACTAGTCTAAAACCACGATGACATGCTAACTGGACTAAAACCACGATGACATGCTACCTGGTCTAAAACCACGAATACATTAGAGACACATGTGACAGTAATACGATAACTGAATGAGTAAATATTTAAAACATACGAAATGTGTTCTCATATGCATGTTGATAACATGTTATTATCGCTGTATCATTGTAAAGATGACTATTTTGGTCTCTTATGTAATGCAAGTTGGTGATAATGAGTTTTTTATTTTTTTATTTTAATAGTTAAAATAGATATGTGCAGTTGAAGTTAGGGAGATGAAAACTTGTGAGGAACCTAGGTTTCTTTCAAGAAGTGGCACGTTTCAGTTGACTGTTGTAAGATTTTAACAATTTCTTTCAAAGGAATTCTCAGTAACCATCGCAACTACTGCCTAACCTAACCTGGACTATACATTGTGGCTGATTAATTATCTTCTTCTGTCATCGCCCAGACTAAAGACTCCCCTTCTAGCTCTCATTCCGTCACCCCCTTCTTCCTTAAAAGCGTCAAATACCGATGTTTGCCGATCTGAGATAATCTACAATTTTACAGGTAAGATACCTGGCGGCGGGTCTTTGATCTGTTTCAAATACGTGTTGAAGACCTTGATAAGCTAAGTCATACACAAACATATTGAAGTTCATAACGTTTTCCTTTGACTCTCTTAAACGTATGAGCAGATAGTATTTGTCCCGAACTGGGATATCGCTTTGAAACTGAACTACTCAAAGCAACTTTGTTGTTTCACAAACACGAGATTATGGTTTGGTGTGGTCATCGACTGCAGTGGAAAGTTTGCTGTATATTTTGCCGCCAAATCTGTGTTTTTACGTTACACAAGGAGATCAAAACGTAAATATTGATGTCTTTGGGTTTTCAAGTGTAAGCTTTGGGATATTTTTACAGAAAAATATACGGTATTTGCTGTGTTTTGTTGGTGAAATGTCAAGAAATATTACTTTCAAACTTATTTCAATATCTAAAATCAAGCCGAAATTTGAATTGATTTGGGAAACCAAACGCATAAACTCTCTTGATTATAATTTTTTTTATTTAATTGCCGTTGTAATTATAATCATCACCGGGTTATCTGAAGTGATTTATGGGCGCTTCAGAATGATTATGTAATATTTATCCTCAGTTTCTGATCATATACGTTACAAGATAATGTATTGCTGCTCATAACATACACGTGAATATTTACACTTGTCATTTTGAAATACATAAGTTTAGTTTTTAAATTGTGCCTTTATATATCACATTGCACTTAAATTCTTATATTATTTTCTTGCTTATTGATATATAAATATATATATGTATCAAAACGTACCGTCAGTACTGTCAGAGTTGAGGTTATATGTATATGATAGCGTCCGGTCGACTTCAACCCAACTCTCTGAATAAACAACATCTCCATTTTCCTTCTCTATAAGTCAAGTTCAAAGATGGACGCTAAAATCAGATTTAGAACATCGCCTTATAAAAACACATATCCATAAACATGTTTCCATTTTTCATATTGAGGAGATATTGAGAGACGTAGTAGAGCTTGCCGGATATGACAAGGACCTCTGCCGTTCACCGGTGACTTGTGGTCGCCGTCAGACAATCCTATGAATTACTGAATACAAATAAAGCTTGTTGCGCATCGATCTAGGAGATGGAAATACGACGGAAAGCTAAGATTCTATCTTGGAATAACATCAGTGAGGCTCCGAAGAGGGGAGACTTGGGGAGATAATATGAATCATACATGGTATTTTGAATCGAATTGTATGTTTATTCCATCTTTCTTTAAGATTTATTTCGATATAGTCATTCATTGGTCACCTGGCAAAAAGTTGTTTTTATATTGTGAATTGTTTAAACTGAAATGATTTGAAATGTTTTGTTATGGATGACAGCATGTAACATTTAGGTATGATATTGTCTTCTTTCTTCTTCTTCGTGATATGTTTACGGTCTAGGTTAAGACCATAAAAGTTGCAAGTACACTGTATATCTGCATACATATGTAAATACTTATTACATTTTGAATTATAATGATTAAGAGAAATGAAATTACTTCTTCATTTTCGATAACATGGAAGTTGGTATCAGTTCATTTCTCGTAAAAAAATATCAAAACTGGATTTATTTTGTTGAGAAAAATCAAAATCCTTAGAGAATTCAAATATTTGCAACATAATATGACCAAACAATCACAATTAATAACACAGGTGTTTGTCAATAAATATAAGAATGTTCTACTCTACACGCAAGCCTAGCACACACGACGTCAGTAACCCTTCACGTTTTACTTAATTTAGCAGACTTGCAAAGCATGACTGATTTGAAATATAAACACTTCGAGCAGAATTACTATGTTACAATGAATTTCCTATCTTTACTTCTGGTACGTTTGTGGGTTTATGCATTTTCACGTTACTTGATACAAATACAAAGTAACATACATGATACTAAGATATATCATTCGTAGGAATTAATATCATCGATTTAGAGTGGGTCATGGTTGAATATATGGCAGTAATATTATCAAGAGGAAACAATGGTCGGAATAGGTAACAGGAATCGGTATTCCACAAGGATCCACACATCTAGAGCCCCACTGAATGGTCCTCCTGCGAGAAGGCATCACAGAGTTGATACACACCGCTGGACTCGGACAAATACGGACAACTTTTAATCAGAAACTCTTTTTAACCGTAAGTACAATCTATCATATCACTAAAATTGATACATATTATAGAAATGCTATTAATATACTTGTAAATATTATAGAAATACTATTAATATACTTGTAAATATTATAGAAATACTATTAATATACTTGTAAATATTATAGAAATACTATTAATATACTTGTAACGGGAAATCTTCTTTCAAATGAAATTTCGTAATAAGAAATGTTGCTTTTCGTAAACTAAAGTTTCATCTAAGCACTCCTTGAAATAAAACCATTAATTCAAGTTAGTGTTAAACTATGAATATTTATCGTTTTACTATACTAGTTGAATTTTCCAGATTTCACATTTGATATTCTTCAGCACCATGACGTGGTGGACTCTATACTCAGTGTTAATCTTGATCTTCATAGGAACTGTGGTGTGTAAAAACAAGACAATAAGTAAGTAAATGTCACCTTACGTTTCAAAAGTTACCTATGGCGGAAATGAAATTTTTGATATGCACGGCATTAGACGCGTTAAAAGTAAAGAATGTTAAATTTGCAATTTTCATATTTTGTGTGCGACAAACCGACCGACAGAATAGAAATCAGAATATACAAATAAAACAAATTTGGTGAAGAGAGGTCACTGTATTAAACGCAATTGAAACATTTACACCTGAATCATTCAGATAGAAAACAAAGTGTCGCAACATTATTTCGACCATTATATGATTTAAATGACGATTTATCTGTGTTATGAAATTGTGAAATTTATTTTTTAATTAGCTATACGGAGTGTAGGCTTCTTGATAAAACATTAAGGATTTATAGCTATGAAAACATAATAGATTGACGTTAATATAAGATATCGAAGGGATATATCTCAATAGATAGAAATGACCTTGACACTCACAGAGAACAAATGTGTTTCTTTATATCTGAATGAAAAACGTTGCCTTGCAGAACAAAAAATTATCTATGCGTATTTTGTTTAAAGGAAGGTTCTGTCTGTATCCTCCTCAATAGCCAATACATGGAATAATAGAGAACTGTTACACAAGATTAATTCTAACTAACTAATTTCGGATTTCACGTTTGGTGAAAACTCATTAATTGTATTTTGGAACAGTTGAATCTACGCTAGTTCTAAGTAAAAGAATTTGTTAGTTCATAACTTGACTGACTGCGTGTTTAATCTGTCTCTATTAAGGAAATGCGTAGCAAGATGATCGAGTTCCTCTGTTACCAATGGTTTAAATGTTCGAAAATCCAATGAGTTGACCGAATGATGTATTTATTGGAAACAGAATTAACAAGTCTATGGGGGATGAAGCCTAATATCCAAAGTTTTGTTTGCGAATGTTTGAATAAAATCCAAGGATAAATCAATGTGTTCATAAATGATAAGCTTGGTATGAACAAAAGGTAGAACTGACATTAAAATTGCTTTACAATAAAAGTATTTTAATTCTTGAATACTGTTATATTTATAATACTTTACCTTCTTAACATTAAATTGGTCAAACGTAATTCAAACTTTGAATGTACCTGTCATTGGCAAGTTGTTTTTTTTGAGTGAATGAAGTTTAGCATGAAGAACGAGTGCATTTTGCTCATAACTAACACATGGTTTTCTTGTGTAAAGTACATGGTGTTTCGGTGTGCACGTGTTATTATGTACTATATGTGGAGTACTGCTTCATCAAATGGAATGTACTGACTCTACATTCTACTTAATAAAGGACTAACTGTTTATTTTAAACAATAGATCAGTTTTAACCAGGAATCTTTCTTTGCGATGTGTGCCACTGCTTATTAACAAGGACTAACCTTTGCTTTACCCCTAAGAAACGATCGACGTCACCCGGTCTTGCCCGGATGTGTTGTGGAGGGTGGACAGTGTGGATGAGCTGTGGGTGAAGGGTGGGGTAGAGTACAACGAGTCATGGTGGATGAAGCGGTCTACCTGCAGGATGACCTTCGAGACGACCTTGGACCAGGGTCTGTGTGTGGACATCAAGGAGCTGGATATTGACGCTGAAGACGTCACTCTAGACTTCCTGACCTCTACATACAGGCCGGAGAAGGTAAGGCGACCATCGACAATTTGATCTTTGCATAACGATGAGAGAAGAACTCTCGACTTGATTGTCATTTCACATCAGCTAAAGGAGGTAAAGTCACTAGCGAATTTCTAACTACTACATGACGACAGAGGAAAATAAATAATTCCATGAGTACTCAATAAGGTAAGATCACTTGATCCTTTCTTACCACTACATGTACAGCTGCATACCGAAAGTTTGTTCACTTACCACTGAATCGTAGTACAAATATCATGTAATTTGGGTTTCGTTTCAACGTCAATATAATAACTTCAGCAAGACTGACAATCAATCACCCACTCTCCATGTGTGAAATAGCCATTCTTGAACTCGTGGCATTATCTGGTCACTCGTGCAAAAATTTGAATTTTGGCATATAGATTTCAATTCAATTTCAATTTCGTTAAATGTCGAATAAAATGTTCCATATCGACTCTCTGAGATTAAAACCAACATAATCACATTGACTTTGTGCTAAGGAACAAACGTGACTTATGTTTAAAGAAGTTGATAAATTAAAAAGGATTTTATGGAGAAAAATAAAAATTATTGTTTTCGGAATGTTTACCCCTGGTCACTTCAATGACTTGCCAAAACTGTTACGGGTAATTATGGGGTACGACAAACCTTTGCCTTAAAGAAGAATGGATCTTCATATGTATACGTTTCTTTTTCGCAACGCTACGATACTATCAAAGGCATCTCAAATTAGATGATATTTATACTAGTTTATTCAGGTATGTGAAGAAACTTTTGGCATACAACTGTACGTCCACACAAGTGACAGCACTTTGGAATTTTGGCTACTATAAAACGTCTAAAAAGATATCATCATCTTTGAACTTTCTGTCAAATACAATACGACCACAGAAGGTTAGTAAACCATAGAATTTCAGACGAATACAAAATGGTTGATATTCAACGAGGCAAGATCCGTTTTTTATGTCCATTAAGGAAGGATATAACATACAATACCATTGCGCTATTGAACAGGAGTACAATATACTGCCTCTTTAGAAGGTTTGTATACAGAACTGTCTTTGGACAGGATTAGGATTCTGAATTATAGATTTTAGCGACTGTTTAAAACCCTGTATCTAAAAATCTTAGGTTTTTAATTTCATAGAAAATAGAAAAATAATTAGAAAAAGTCTTTGGCTCTACTTTTTGAATTAAATATGTTAAAATATATTATGATTTAGCATCTTTTATCGTGGTAATTGTTTTACTGGGCCAAGAATATCGAAGCTATTTCAGTTCTAAAAAGCCGTAGGCCTTTGTTTGTGGATGGTAAATAAGACGGTTGTAGTGCTAAGAAAATCTAGACCCTGAAATCGGAAATGACGTAGCTAATACTCATGATATTCCCGTTTTACTGCACTCTAGTTTCTTCCGTCTCATAACTTTATTGATGATTGATATCTATTATGATATCTTCAGCCCATGCTTTTCTCCAAAGATTAGAGATGATATAAAACTTTTGTGAAAGAAGCATGCACTGAAACGCCATGGCACCAAATTATCATATTTCAGTTTGAATTCACTTTTTCACTTGACCAAATACAATAATTATCAAAACGGCTAGAAAACAGGGAGATCCACCATGGCGCACTATTTACGCACCGCTGAAACAGACATATGTCTGGGGACATGGCGTCACTCATCAATATACAGTCGACTCTTCAGTTCCAGATCGGTTACACAGAAAACAGCTTGTCCAAATGAATTCGCCGATTCCTCTTTTATTGTCATTATCTTCACAGATTTTACACAGTTTCGATTTGCAAGGGAGAAATTAGCATGAATCGATACAATCGTGCCTCCACAACTGCGCGGTAAGCCAGGCAATTACTGTTGTAATATAAATGTAAATACATGCGCTGTCTTCAACCCGAGCTGCACCTTCCGTTACGTTTCATAGGGTCTTCACGCAGCTCTACGATATTTGGATTAATATGTGCGGAATCAGGGACTTTGTCAAAACGTTGATTCACAACACCGGCTCTTAGCAGTGATGGTCGCATATCCAGTAACTATCTTTCTATCGACGTTTGTATGGAAAATTAGAAACTATCTCCCTCGTACGAATAGTCATCGCAATAAAGAAGAATGTAGGTGTCTAATAAACTGTGCCATATGTTGTAGGGTAACTATATGATACCCCAAATCCCATGACCAGCCCCAACCTCGTGTCTCTTTTGGATACTGAGGCTACGGATCTGTAATCATATCTCTTTTGATTCTTACTTTATTTTTCCGAAGTTAACAGAAAGTTCATTCGGTGATAAACCATGCAAAGTGTTCTGGCTTCCATGTCGTGTCGTGTGTGCGGATAGGCATCAAGATGTTACCTAACCTTGTGTATCCAGCATTCAAACAGCAATAACGAAAACATTATATATTGTGCTTATCGGAAGCATGAAACATTAATTCTTATTTCCATATTGTACCTCTGTACATGCGCAGCACTACGACAAGCAGCTGAGCGGGGAGGAGATGTGGTGTACACACAAACACATGGTAACCATGGTGTTGAGTCGACCTCCCATGGAAAAGTACCTGCAGCCGAGAGCCTTCCGCTTCCGGTTCCAGGTCTTCAACAGAACCGTTCAGCAAATTGAGCGAGTTTGTGAGTGAATATGTGTACAGTCCAACTTTCTTATTATGATCCCCCGATTGGCCAATAAAAATGGTCGTAATACAAATGTTGCAGATCTGTGGAGGTCAATGTTTGAAGTCATTTTTGATGAGAAAAGAAAACTTGTGATATCACATTTCCATGGAACATGATGAGGATATATATATATATATATATATATATATATATATATATATTTCATATACACAGAGAGTCAATAATTTATTTATCGATTGAAAAAGTTTTGATTTTGTGTTTGATAGATTTAAATGCTCATGAAAGGAAACACACGTTCTTATAACATCATTTGGTAAGATAACAACTAACATTGAATTGTTCTTTTCATCTTGCGCGATGACTCTTTTGTCTGGTATATTAAAGTCCTTAAGCTAAATGAAGTTTTTAAAGATAATATCTTATCGAGAATTTGAGTTCTTTGTCTTGTGGGAGGCCCTTTTAACAATAGGACACACCTTCGCCGTCATTGTTATTGAATTCAATTTTTATTTATCCTCATATAAACTTTTCTTGATTTTCTTTTAGCTCTGTAGATGAAGACCAATGAAAATTAATCTCCCTGGTATAACAAAAAAATACCTATGCATATAAATAATGTGACCTTCCTTAAAAATCTCTCGAAATGTTCTCGAAAAAAATCCTTTATTGAAAGTAAAATTGTAGGCATGTACATAAGACTAGACTTATTACTTAACGATGATAGAAAAGGATAAAAAAAAAAAATTGAAAATAGCGTTTTAATGAATTTATTGATTTACCAAGGGAGACAAGATGTCTTGTATATTTAAGATAGACAATACAAGAGGCAGTATGTAAATGATGTGTGTTTTCAGAGAAAGTCTACGAGCTGATAGAATGACTTCCTATTTCACAGACAACATGGGTTCCCCTGCCCACTGTGACATGCACTACACGATGCGGGGGGAGGAGACAGGGGTCATCCACTCACAGCTGCCCCCCAACACCGACCCCGCCCCCACCACGTGTGAGATGACCTTCACCACTCTCTCGCAGGAGGAGTACGGACAGGTGCTCGTTTGATTAATTTCAATTGTGAAAAAGGATTTTATATATACACCTCCCTCTCTGTGAGAAAACTTTGACAGAAAAATGCTAAAAAAAAGATAGCTTTATTTAACAAGGACAGTGATGCTATAGCCTTGTTCAATCTCTTCCGAATTTTCTAAAATCACAAAAAGTTTATATCTAAAGAGCATTTTTTTCATATAATGATACTTTTTCCTTCTCTGTATTCTAGAAATATAGTTTACATTTTGATATATCTTATTTTACTTTGATTCTTAATAAGTGTTAATATATATATAACATATTTTAAAAAATAGTGTAACAATTTCTAAAAATACTCACATCACTTACTGTTGTAACAAAAAAGACACATTATAGATAGAATGTCCCCATGCTGCAGGTGTGTGTGTCCATAGAGACATTCGACATCGGGCCTGAGTGTGACATGAAGCTGACTATGACGGGGCTTGATACAAACTACTGGCAGGAGGAAGTCGTGAGTTGATTGTAGACATTTTATTCCCGCTTCACTCCGTTCGCGGGTCAACATGCTTTCGTCAATCCTGATATTACAAACGGTTGTATGAATAGGACAAGTGAATGAAAAAGGCAAAACGTTTGATCTCTGCAATAAAGAAGCTGTGTATCTAATAAGATGGGTCATATTTTTTTCGTTGTATCTACATAGACAAAATTACCATTTCGTGCCTTGAGGCTGAGAAAGTTTATGAGTTAGTTAGATAAGGAGCGAGACGTTGTAACATATCACTGGAGTTCATGTATAGATATGTATTAAAAAATGACTTGAAATAAAAGAATAAAAATATTTTCATCTTTGAAATGTCATTAAATCAATAACAATGTACCCATACAACTACTTGCAAATCTTACATCATCTGTCCCCGCAAAGTTGTGACTTGTGTATGATGTTAATTTTACATATAGATATACATTTATTGTAATAACTGTCTCCAAGGTGTGGGACTGCAACACAAACCTGAACCTGACCCGTGAGGTGTGTTCTAAGGAGAAGCAGATGACGGTACACCTGACCCGGGACAGAGACGTCAACAGTGCCAGCTTCAAACTCAACGTCGCCAGCAAGTGGATGACATGTGAGTACCATTGGATTCCGTTATTGGAAATTCGAATCTAATAAAAAATTTATCAAAATTATCTATAATAGGTCAAACTGATAAATAAATAAATGATTGTGAATGGTGTGTTTGAACAAATTTATCAATTTAGAGATAACATAACGCGCTAACAAAATATGAACATCATGAAAACCACATGTCCCAAAAACATTTTCAGTCAGACATACACAAAGGCCTATATGATATTATTTATCATATTGCGTTTGTCTTTTCGCTATGGCACGACAGTCCTATATGCTGGGAAGTTAGTCACCAAAGAACATACCTATAGTAACTCGCTTTATGTTCCTTCTATACTTAAAATTCTTTGGATACTGCAATAAGGCTCCAAGAACTTATTTCACAAGTAATGAATTTGAGAAACTTGTTCAAACGAAATTCTTTTCCATGGCAGTGATTATACTGAACTACGTGTAATACGAAAATAAACTATGTGTTACACAAGTGCTCATGAAAGTTCACACTGCTATTTACCAGAGAGATATACTGTATACATTGTTTCAGACTATTTACCAGAGAGATCTACTGTATACATTGTTTCAGACTATTTACCAGAGAGATCTACTGTATACATGGTTTCAGACTATTTACCAGAGAGTTATACTGTATACATGGTTTCAGACTCTTCACCAGAGAGATACACTGTACACATGGTTTCAGACTATTTACCAGAGAGATATACTGTATACATGGTTTCAGACTGCTATTTACCAAAGAGAGTTATACTGTATACATGGTTTCAGTCTATTCACCAGAGAGTTATACTGTATACATGGTTTCAGACTGCTATTTACCAGAGAGATATACTGTATGCATGGTTTCAGACTATTTACCAGAGAGATATACTGTATGCATGGTTTCAGACTATATACCAGAGAGATATACTGTATGCATGGTTTCAGACTATTTACCAGAGAGATATACTGTATGCATGGTTTCAGACTATATACCAGAGAGATATACTGTATACATGGTTTCAGACTATTTACCAGAGAGATATACTGTATGCATGGTTTCAGACTATTTACCAGAGAGATATACTGTATGCATGGTTTCAGACTATATACCAGAGAGATATACTGTATACATGGTTTCAGACTGGGAGTCATCAGAAGAGGTGAAGGTTGAGTTGAACTACCTTGCCGCCGCCAAATCCTTCACAGTGCTCATCGCCACCCTGGACACCCTCATCGCTCTCAGTGCCGCCTTCATCAGCATCGCCACCCGCTACCCGTACGGCAAGGTGGGCAAGTATGTGGGGGATATGTTCGCTAAGGACCCGTCCATTCCGCATCACTATGGCAACGGTGAGTGTTAATCCACGTGGCGATTTTGACTTTAAACTTCAGTTACTAGTAAATGCATCTTCACCTTATATGGTATGGTTCACGAACAAGCAATTCGTTCAACGAAATAAACTAATATTTAAGGCTTGTCTTTCTTTCGATTGCCATCTTCAACATATTGATGGTTTAAAGTTGATAAGAGTGATATAGTTGTTTTAGAATTCATACCTTGGTTTTGATACAGGTAAAATAATCAGAGAATTTAGAATGAAACGATCAAATAACTTAGCATAAAAGTGGTGTTTGCAAGAAATAAAATACCTCTCATTCTCTCTCCGTCGAGCTGTAGTGTTGCAGATTATTCGAGAAATTGAAATTTAAGTTAAAAGACCCATTACATGGCTCAATCTCTACATTCTGGCCTTACCGTTGATGCCAGTCTGTCTAACTGATATAGCTAACTTAGGCTCTTTAAAGCTTATACACCATCTATCTACCCATCTTACTCTATGTTTCAGACTACCCAGTTGCAATCGCTGTGACATCCGGTGCGGAAACTGAACCGCCACCATTTTGAACAATTGAATTTGCTTCTTCTCGAGTGTAAATTTTAGTAACAAGATTTTTGCTACCGCCACAGTTTATGGGTTCTATCATCGTGAGTAATGTGAAGTCTAATCGTATTGTAGTAGAGATGCATTTGAGGGGACAGGAGCCTGAGTGTACAAAATGGAAAAGAATCTCATAAGTTGTGTTTGGTTGCTCACATCGTCTGTAATTGGTTAGTTTTGATTCTGTCTATCACGTGGCATGAAACACTTTCGTGTGAATAGTCAAGATTGACGTCATTATATATAGGGGTAAACCAAACTTTGTGTACATGTAATTTTTTACATTTTCAATGTACATATTTGTTACCTTTGGAAGTATCTGTGATGCGACATTGAGTTTGACATTTTTACGAACACTGATGTTTCAATAAACAATTTGTTTTGTGGAATTGATTTCGTTTTTATTATTTCATATTTGCTTAGATTATCTAGCTTAAGGAAATAATGCTTGTATAGAGGTAACTTCTTTGTATAACAAATGTGACCACTCGCTGTTTGATATAAGAGGCTATTTACAACCAACAGATGAACATCATAGTTGTAAAGAAGAAAGTTATTGCTTCACGCGATTGTAAAATAGTTGCTGTCTGTATAATGGATGAAGCGGTCATAAAATAACCCTTATCTGTACACTACGGAAATCGCTAAACAAACACCGTCGATTAGGTCAATGCTTCACTAAAGTTTTCAATTGCATTTCACTGTCCTGATCGACCATATTAATGAAGTTCTTATATGTTTATCCATTTTCTTTAATTCATTTTTTACAGATAGTAGGCACGGCGACATAAACAGCATTTAGGTCGATATATCATTTGCTTGAAACATGAAAAACTGTCGATACATAACGCTCCATTCGATGGCTTACCTTGAATAGAAAAAACACGATTATTCAATAACTTTGATATATTGAAGGGTGATGACGGTTGTGCGAGTAGAGTTTTACTCGAAGGAAAATCACATTAAATGTATTTTGTCATCAGAAAAAGATTCCATTTGAAAGAACGGCGACGAATGCGTTTTACAGACACATATTCTAAGTAAATGGACGCTTGGGTTAAGCAATAATGAATCGTAAAAATTTAGAATTACATATCACAATGGCTTTTTAGCTGCCAACACGCATATATGAAAGTGATGCGCCGATGAAAGAAACATGTGACGCATATATTTAGATGAAGTTAAATACAAATGTCTTCTTGAGATATACCCCTCCCGATAATCATATCCCCAACTCTCCTGACCCACGAAATCAATCGGCAACCTTAAAAGTTCCCCTTCTTTCTCAACCAGCTGTTGATATGTACAACTCCCCCGTGTTTCGACGATGGGAAATAGACATGGACAGAGCCTCTAATTAACGCAATTTATTCCGGGCCTTTGCATCCCGAGAATGTATATAGTTTGTTACCAATGACTGCACACAGAGCAGCCGTGTATCGTAGCTGCTGAAAAAATCACTGTTATACAAAGTCTCGTTTCCGTCTAGGTTGGTAGTTTTGAGAGTTGTTTTTCTAAAATGTTTTATCATTTTCCCTGCTGTCAATATTATGTGATAAAATGATCTTTTATAACTGCTATCTAATAATACATTCATAATAATGATAAGTTTCTTTTTTGTCAAATGGTCGTCAAATTTCCGGTGAAAACTTTTCTTTATATACTTTCTCTTTCAATTCCTCAGAAATGAAAATATCATAAGTATCATACATTTAGCTATCTATTCGCAATAAACAAGAGACGGAAGGTAGAATTAAAGGAAACACTCTCTAGGGATAGTTTTCTACAATTACAAGGACTGGATTCTCTAGCTGTAAGTTCAAATATTTGTTTCTTATTAGTTTCGCTCATTTGTAATTTATGAATTTTGATATCAATTCTTGTATTATCAATTACTACAATTGTATTACAATTACTACTGAAATGGGAAACTCTTACTAATTCTGGGAAACATATCCCTACGATTTACATTCTTAAACTATATATCAAAGGTAAGGAAGTACACTTAGGTAAATTATGTATTTATATTTACAATCAGATCTGTTGTCCACCATCAATAAACACCCAATTCGTACTTTCATCTTCTACCCACGGGATAGTATTGATCGTCTATTTATTCTGATTTGCTGCTCGTGTTTACTGTTTCCTCATCTATTTATTTCTACTTAGACTGATTCAGAATCTCAACAGAGATGTTTAGCTCGTTTAACCAGACCCTGTTTGTTTGTTTAGAAGATTTCCGTGTCATTCTCTACACTCCTGAAATATGCGGATGTTTTCACAGACGTTAGTTGTTATGTTTCTTCCCAGGGTTCATTCGTAAAACGTAATGATATTATCAATGTTAAATACTCTTACAGTGCTTTGTCGACGTCTATGTAATACTGTACTCCGTATTTGAATTGGAAGTTTTAACGGATTTCTTTACTTAAATATTGTTGATCCCAAAGCATAATGGTTTCAGCTTCACTGTGTTGGTGTTTGGTTATGGGAAAGCAATTCACACTTACAGTGAAGTGGAATCTATATTTCAGACTTTACAGTATTATAGCCCTCCAGTAGCAGAGAAATTATTAACTTATGAAAATACTTCATAAAGGTGTCACATATGGACAAAGGTAGGGATACATACATGCACGTAAGCGACATACGATTTTGAAATATATTATCTTTCTAATATCTTTATCTATATAATATACTTAACGATAAACAAGATTTTGTTTCTTAACTACAAATCTATTTATTCCTTTTTTTATTTAATTGGCATGATTTTTGTATAGATATTAACCGTAATAAATTGGTGCGCTAAGAACAAAGCATCATAATACAAAACCTTATTACCTACATTTCATCAACACCTCGTTACTTGTCTATCCACTGTGTGTTGTGTTTCGGATCGGAACATTCCCATTTTTCTTTCAGCCTCTTTCTATTTTCAGCGTCAGTAATTACCGGTAATGTGTTTGTGTTTTTCTTGTTCATTGTTTATTTACTCGCAACAAGGTCGTTGGCCGCCTTTAAAAAGCCTTGCATTAGGGAGCATTAAACGAAGTTATGAGTTGGTACCCAGTAACATACTAGTAATCTGCTGTCCGCTTTATAACTTATAATTCATATCTATTATATGTGTTGTAAAAATTATTTAAATGTGAAATAAACTTTAAAAAACACTTTTTTACCAATAAGATGTGAAGTGAACTAAAACAGTGTGCATGTATCATAGAGTTTCTCGGATAAAGGGTTTCAATGATAATTAAGCATCCAATTGTAAGTACTTCAGAGTATCGTTAATATTCTGACTGGAAGAACTCCACACTGCCTAGAGTGATGCACGACAAGACGCACCAAAATCAAAGTGTACCCGCAAACAATTCTAAAGAAAATCCGAAAATAGAGATTACCTTGCAAGTGTGTTTTGGGATGGTAAACATCCTGCAAAGGAAAGAAAATTGTATTTTTACAAGCCTTACAGTTCAAGTTCGATACCAGTCTTATTTTTATCTAAAAGTCTGGAGCTATGTGAACGCATTATTTGAGCACATGTTCAGCGAAGACAGCATTATACTACATCCTGTCTCGAAAAGCAAGTGCTCATGCAGCGGCTCAATACGATGATTGCCCGAAAAAGAGAAGATATCAATATATCTCCCTTTCGTTTATTTAGTTATCATTTTTTCAATTTAACTACTTGAGAAAAGAAAAAGTTTGTACGTCATACAGATATAAGTGGAGCGAGAGCGTATACGTATTACCCTAATACAGAATGCCGTTACTAGGTCGAGATCGCAGAACAAAGTTACATGTATGTATGTTTGAAAGATATCGCCAACGAGAATTGATGTGTTAACCGTTATTACTTGAAAGATTAGAAAGAAAGCTGGAAAAAGGGATAAGTTAATCTATGTTAAGGCAACCTAGATTTGTAAACATTGAAGGGAAGCGTCTTTGTTCGTCACTGTAAGTTAAGCTGTGAGATACCTGTTCTATTAAGCAATTTGTATGTACCATTAGTTACACATGATCAAAAGGTTTTGTCCAACAGGTGTTTGTAGTTGAGATACTGATTGCCTGACAAAACTGTTACCTATCATTCACAATTTCCAACCAATATTATTCTAGCAGCAGGGCTTCATTCACAGTAAACGTTGGTATGAGTAGGATGTACATCGGCGTTAAACAGTGAACTGAGCAAAACATGATATATCATGAATATTTTTAATAGCGTGTCTTTTAAAAAGTTATACTGTTAACCAACGGTTTGATTTTGAATTACCATAAAAACTATGAATCTATAGAAACATAATTTGCTTAGACAGAAAGTTTCACCTTATTGTGTTTCAAAGAGAAACATATGTTAATGATGAATGGACTACTGCATGAACACCGAATTGTTCAGTAAAGTTTGTTTTCAGAGATCAGATGTTTGGTTTTTAACTTTCATAAGTTTCATTGAAAGATCAAACATCTGGATGGGTCAGATGAACTTTAAAAGTAATGAATAATATATTGAAATCTTTCCTTGTTATTTAGAGAGAAATGTAAAGAGATGTTGGTAGGTAGGCCAAACCATTCTATAATGAATATTAAGCAAAGAAATATTTTTGATTCGTTTTTATGGTTTCAAAATTGCACAGTGGACATCTGCCTGTTCTATTGCACAGACGTAAAATAATCTTTAAGTGGGCACACTATCATTGACACTGTTAGTGTACAGATGTCAAAGGTACGTTTGATCACACTCATGTACCTGTGATCTGAAAACAATCAGCAATCCATCTGCAACACGTATGCTTGTTTGTTTATTTGTTAACAGTTCAACTATTGATAATGTCGTTTTGAACATACCGTGTTTGTTTATTTAGAGTCAAACATTTCTGTATTTGTTTACAAGGATAGGTAGTTGGTTAGCTGGATATCTACTCAACCTAGCTTTTCGTGCAATTGGTTTACGTTGGTGACTAATTCACAATGTTTGAGGTGGCTATGACACATAAGCTAGGAATAATGTTATATGTTACAAGATTTGTTATAAAATCTATACTATCTGCGATATATCAATGCAAGTTTATAATTCTTTTATCTCATGACCGAACCCAGGGATCTGAAAGTATATTTCGCACATACATGAACTTTGTTATGAAAACGCAATTGTTTACATTATTGTGTAACATTGTTGCACAGTTCAATGGACCAAACACTTGTTTGTTTTGCTTACGTAAGCTAATTTATGCTAGAGATATCTTTGAGTTTGCTGATAATTTCTGACATGTTTTCTACATTGTGGAAGTTTTTAGAAGTTAGATGTTTCCAGAATTTTAGTTACCTATTGAGAGCTTACTGAAAGAAAGTGGCGCATTCAGCTTTCTTGTTTCTACATTTGACTCTGCGGTCATTCTGCTGTTCCAGTATTCTTCATCCCTTCTGGATTCCTACTTACAAGGATTCATCTAGAGAAGACTATAACCAACTGTTTTGATGAATATTTTTAGTTGACTTGTTTATATTTTAGTGACTCGTTTTATGTGGTTTTACCTCTTTGTATACGTCTATGTTGTAACATAAAACTCTTTGTTTATCATCAATCATATAGTTTTAAATAGTTACATTTTTTGGGTAATATTTTTTTGGTTTGACTGAGGACAATATCCTCTTCTGAATCAACATGTAACGACATATTTGTAATAGATGAACATAAATTATAAAGCCTTACAATGAATATTGTCAGTGTTGTTTTATTATTAGTTCACAGTAACTTATGTCTTAATGCACCAAGCGTCAAAACACTGTAATCAAAGTAAACAATCTGTAAAACAAATGTTCTTAAGGTAACTTACAAGGTGCTCAAAAGTCATGAAAACCTAACAAGAAAATCAAATAGACAGTTAAATAACTAGATCATGAATATTTCAAATATTGTTTCTTTTCACAAGTTCTACTGTTAACCAACGGCTTGATTCTAAATAACCATAAACAATATGAATCTATAGAAATATAATTGGCTAAGACAGACAGATTCACCATAATGCGTATCAAAAATATGTTAATGATGAATGGACTACTGCATGGACACCGAATTGTTCAGTAAAGTTTGTTTCCAGAGATCAGATGTTTGGTTTTAACTTTCATAAGATTCATTGAAAGATAGAACATATGTATAGGATAGATGAATTTTAAAAATAAAAGATAACAGATAAAAGAGGACCCATTTAGAACATTATCTCCTATTCAAAAGCACAAAGGCTTCAAATTCTAGCATGATAATGATGTAGAATTTGATTGCATAATCTTTTTCTTTTGTATGTGACTTCTGATGACTCTTGATAATCTTAGTAAATCTCTCATTTCACGAACAGAATAACACGACTTTTAACAAAACCATAGTTTGTGTTTTGTGCTTGTGTTTGTGAAAATCTGTAAAATACATTAGGAAAGAAATGGCGAGTCTTCTGACCGTATCTCTTCCCTCTAGGGTGTAACTGGACGTGAGGGATCTCTAATCTCGCCCTACTGAGCAGAGTTGCATGAAATGAGACACGTCCTGATCAAAGGCTACCTGCCAACAGGTGGAAGGGAACTTGATGGCGTGAAATGTGAGAGAGAGAGGATCTAATTTTTATCATGTTGGTTTCACAAACTTCTTCCACGCCAAGGAAGGCCTAACGTTTAGAAACTAATGCCGTGAACACTGAATAGCATTTCGAATCACTGCATCATCTTTCCTACTAATTTCCTGCACAGTTTTCCTTGAAATATTCCTTCTTAATTAATGATGCATTTTATAAAGTGATGGAAAAGCTTCGAAATATTTTTAACATTTTCAATTAAATAAGCTCAATCTATCAATTAAATTTCATGTATTTGATTGGATATGCTGCTCTAATATACATGTACATGTAATGAACTTTTCTAATTTAAAGTGCTGTAGATAGTCATAGTCAGAGTGATTGACGTATGTGATGTTAAGAAGCAGAAATTCTCCGTCCAAATTACATGTACACTAGTTATAACACCCACACTAAAAACCCGTAGCTTCGGTTTGTATGCTTCAGGAAATGTTTCGAAATTATGTTAGATTTATAGGCGCACGTCAGGTACTGTGCATCGTCACGGTTTTCCATAAGAAATTATGATAAAAGAATTATATTATACTGGACAAATTTGTCTAAAAACAGAACTATTTAGCAGCAGTCTGTATTGCTAGATAAAATAGCACTAATTACAACATATTTGACACTAACGACATACTCCATACCACTTGGATTTTACAAGTTCGGTCAATGATAAGACAAACTCACGTTCACTTACGGCATCTAAGTGCGCTATCAAGTTACTGAACATGAAAACTGATCATCAAGACTTTTCTAGAAAATAAAATAAGCGGAGAAAGCTGTATTTGTTTAGATTTGCAACGAAGCGTCTGGAAGACAAGAATATATGCTTAATCGAATTAAGCACGTAGATTAAAAGAGAACGCAATACAATCAGGGTTGTTAAAACATGAAATAAGTATACACCTGAGTGGTAAAATATGTGGCCTATAAGCTGTATTGAAGTACAGGGAACGTTGATATTGGTGCTTCTTTGTCTGTTGAATGTAGAATTAGAGATTTAAAATATCATGTTACAACTCAAATGTATACCTACCTGTTGTTTTTACTTTCAATTCCAATTGCATTACATGTTCCTTAATTTACTCTTTTTTACTTCCTCACTGTTGCTTCATGATTCTTCTATTATATGTATACACGTATGTCATTTAATTTTCCCTACACATTTTGAAGGAGTTACGGGTGAATGTTACAATAAAGAAGTTGTTAGCCGGAAACTTCCTTATGTAAATCACTTCTCTTCTCAAGTTCCATTTTTATCTGTGAAATACGAACGCACCTGTCCATGGTAGCATATTTTACGAATCCTAAGCTTTACATGATCAAAGGATGTCTTCCAAAAACTGTTTGTAGTAGGGAGATAGATGGCTGACAAAAGTCTTTCCTGTCACTTCCTCCGGTAAAGCAACCATATGAGAGTATCAATGCAACTGGGACAGTATGCAAATTTGTTTTGTTTTGCTGTGAGAGTAAACATTTCTTAATGATGAATATTATTATCTTTTGGAGGCAATGTTAATATTTGAACGTTAAACAATGGACCTATTTTAGTTATTCATATTTATATAATTTCAATTAATTTAAGTGCAAAGACGTTACACACAATTTTAGACATCTTTCGTGAACCGAAGATAAATTGTCAAAAGGTATATTGTATATATTGTTCATATTGCCGAACATAGGATTGAACAGAAGCTCTTTGGTGCTTTGATTGAACTTGACCATTAGTGTCTTTGACGATGAAATTGGACGGATGATGTTATTTTCGAATGTTAATTGTTTTGTATAAATTCAAACACATCGAAGAAAAATGCTTTTTTAATTTTTGTCATTTGAGAAGTTTCTTGATACACCCAATGTTTTACTGATATATAGATATGCCTTGATAAAAGCAAAATGTGTACAAACAATAAACACACCAGTCTATCTTTCAACAACTGTTCGATAAATACGTCTCTCTTATTCATTCAGCTACCTTTTCTTACCTCAGCGTATTTTCCTACATAATTGAAAGGATTGAATTTGTAGGAGTATTGAAATAACACTGTTGCACAAAGTTTCTTTCTAGACTTACAATTCAACGAAGACGATTTTCTTTAACGCTCTAGTCCCATTCACGCTGCAGTAAATGGAAAATGCAGTTTGAAATAAGCGTTTCGATTTAAGAAGAAAGGTTATAAACCTTGAATGAAATATTTTTTCGCAAAACTGAAATCTACTTCAGAATCCCCTCGTGTAAGATACTTGAAAGACCACAACAACACAATTACAGCAACGATTTCTTCAAATTGCAATTTATCATTTGTAAAACAATAAGATATGAAATGTTCTAACATATGATTTTCAACACTAAATATCACAGCCTGATTCATTTTTCGACATATGATGATAATTTGGTAATTATTGGAGGTGGTACAGAAAGAAAAGGAAGAAATTAAACATTTTCTTAAGGTTAATTTTTTCGATAATAAAAATCTAATAAAAAAACGACATGTTTCTTATCATGATAATCATGGAGCGCTGAAATACAGCAACGAGTTCGCTTGGCTGCAGGGTAAACAAATGTTGATGAGTGTTTTGAATTACTTTTTGTGGTAAATAGACATTTCGGTCCCTTGTTGCTGTTAATGGCTGTTTGATAGCAGCAGGAATAACAGGAAGACTGTAAAACATGATAGGCAAGTCTTACATCATATCTCACTCACACCATGTGTTGTATACTTCACACATAATGTACCCCAGCATATACAGAAAAAACGCTTCAAGTGTTAAAACCCTACTGTATACCTTTTCAAAAGTTCAGTGCATCTTCTCTCGTCGTCCAGTGCAGTTTCATATACATATTACATCGTTGTCTTATATTAGTATTTTTCGTGTCCCTACTTCTCCCATTAGATATGCGTTAATGTCCATGTTTATGCAACCGCTATATTGGAAACCTTTGAAACAAAAATGTAAATGGGATATATAATGATGTTCAACATGTCATAAACAGCTCGCCTTAACATTCAGTCTATTCTGAATACAGTAGTACATACATGGCCCCAGTATGCGGTGTAAGCGATGGCACCCAAAGGACCTTAATACTCACTCTGTCGTTAGGTACAGAATGCCGCTCTACATGACTATATACAAAGTCACTGACACTTTCAATTCTCCTGGTGTTAACACTTTCGAAATAAGCATATTTTTCATCTCTTATCACACAAATCAAATCATTATTTATACAACGGATGATACAACATTTCATTTATATTAAAAACCTAACACTTTTTAATAGTATTGACACAGTAAGAGCATTGAAGCTATGAAATGCAAACTACAGCCTATAAGTATTCTATTGCAGCTGGAAGCTTTTTGGAAGAGAAAGCGTCTTCAACCACTACAGTTATGTAGTTTCATATGATGTCAGAACATGAAACCATTTGACAAATTCACAACAAATGATCGTAAAAGAAACGAAAAAACCTAATTTTTCTCATTTTTGTAAAGTGCACAAATTTTAGGCCTTTCCAATACATTGTGTTGCTCCATGCATATTCCAAGCTATTGCGTTAACATTAACAAGATAGTTAAATAAAAAATAACAAACTATTTTCATTTCCCCATTAGTATCATAGAACTTGGCGATAATCATGGTCATTGATTATATATATTTTATAGAATATGGCAAAAAACACTGAGAGAAATCCAAAGAGTTGTTTCATCTATTTTTTTATTTTGGTTTGAAACAAACTAGATTGGTGTATTTTTCAGCAAGGAAATGATATATACCTGTTTATAAATTGTCTCATTGAATCATAATTGGCACAACTATGAAACATAAGACAAAAGACTTTTTATGGACCTTGAACTTCTGACCTCCTTAACAAATCCAATTTAACAAAAACCCGTCGTTTCTGAGTACAAGAGCTTGTCAGATCTGTGTATGCTTTAAAGATATTGGCAAATCACATTTTTCTTTTACATGAAAGCTGAGAACAAATTTTTATGGTATGGACAAACTTAGATTTGTTAACATACGCAGAGATGCGTCCCTGCTCTTCATGATCACTGTCAGTGTTACCTGTGATAAACGATTTTACCTGTCCATGTTAGCGAGTTGAATGAACGATTATATACACATAATCATAGGACGTTTTCAAAAGATTATTTGCTGTAGAGGAATGATTGACTGACATCATCCCTAGTTTTATTACCTTTTTCAAAGGTTGTGTCAGGTTTGAAAAGTATAAAGTGATCCATTTACTTTCCTATTGTACACATTTGTAGCTATCAGTAATGTTTTAGTGTGCACAATAACATATGTAATCTATCATATTTCAACATACTTTAATATCTGTGACTAGCAATCAACAATAAATCAGCTACAGGTTTGTTTGTCTATAGCTATCAATGTAAGCTTTGAATGTGCAATGTTTGTTTACATACCTGCGTTGAACAAATTCGTATACAGTAAAACAAAATCTTCTTTTAGATATTTTCATGTTTAGCTTTTCTTTTTGCTACATTCTTCGAAGATAAGTTTGCCGAGATAGTTTAACAAAGTCATGAATAATGTTTTATTACCAATAACGGTAATTACAAGCATTGACATAAATTTCATATGTATACATTTGCGCATATCAGGTTTGCCAAGCAACGATTTTTTAGCGCTAGTTCCCGTTTCCCGACATAAAACATTGTTCGTGACGTCACTGTAGCGAACCATTTCAAAGAAAAGGTAACCGTTTTCTGGCTATTTCCATGATATATAAATGAAATAGAATCAGCAGTAATGAAATAATTATCTGAGGATGTGTGTCATATGAATTTAACGAATCTCGTACAAGTTTGTTTATCATCTTATTATTCTCTAACAAAGAATACTGTCTCATATCTTCGATATATTAGTTAACATGTATATGTAATTGCATTTACGTAGGGCTCCTTATGATTGTAGGTTTGTGTGATTTAAATTTACCGAATGTTCGCAGGTGAATAATAGAATTTGCTCCACGTGAACAAAACATCTAAACATATACTATAAAAAATAAATAAATGATTAAATTAACAGATTGGTGAATTAAAAAAATGTTGTTAAAATATACTTAGGCTCGCAAAAACTTTTGTTAGGGAGTCAGATAGCTTTCACGTAATCTTCTGCTTATGTTGCTACGAGTAAATAAATGCAAATTCCTTTCAGAAAACATTTAACGCAACATTGTTTTGAAGGTAAACTTAAAGTGCACCTAAGTCATGCAGGCATTAAAAGGAAACAAACAGACTGTCTAAGAAAAAGCAACTGCATATTTTTAAAAGGGTTTCTTTCAGAAGTAAGCATGAGCTTTATTACATTTAGTCAATATATCTGCTTCATATTACCATGAATGCAAATTGACGTCAAGCTCTGAAAAATCAAGCTGCTTTATAGTACATTACCATCATGACGGTTCAAAAACGTTTGAAATGAAAATGCGTTATAATCATCAGAAACCAACTGATATAAGATTTTTTACATAGAATTTAAACAATGAATAGCGCCGCGTGAGTAGTATTTTAGCCACTAGCGGCGTGAGAATAGATAATATCGATGTTTTTCAGCAATTCCATTTCAAAGGCTTCTACATAGATAGACGGAAAGTGTGGATCATGTAGATAATTGCTTTGAAGGTAAATTAGTAGGTTTTTACAGCTTGAGATACACTCTGCATGAGGACAGTTGAAAGCTAAAAAGGTGAATATTTTTGTCGAATGAAGTAAATACTCGCCCTTTCTTATATCAAAATAAACGATCTTGAAGCTTTAGTAGAGTGTAATCGTACATTGCAACATTCTTTGCCCCTGCTTTTTGTATTGTCAATCTGCAAAAGTCATTTATATATATGCATATTGGAAACAATTATCTGTTGGCCGATCCTGGAATTCTGACCGTATCTCTGCCTCCGTATAGGGTGAGGGATCGCTTATCTCGCCTCTACAGAGTAAAGTTGCATTAAAGGAGAGAAGTAAAGATCAAAGGTTACCTGCCAACAGGTGGAGAGAACCTGATGAGGTGATTTGTGACGGAGGGAAGAGGAAGAGAAGTATTATCATCGTCTTTCAACTGATTTTGTTTTCTTTGAGGTTGAATGACTTGAATGACTTAAAGGACTTAGTTACATTATTCAGAGGCTAATTAATGAATAAATAATACGTAACCATTGTTAGCAGTAATGTTCATGTATTTGTCTTTTTAAAACAAATTTCAATAGATATCTTAAACTATTCTTTAATTTGCCTGTTGCTTTATGATAGCCATCTTTACCGTTATGTAAACATATTTGTGTTTATTCAAAGATTCACTAATGGTTATTCCATGATCTTGCTCATCATTGTAATGCTTTTCTTGTCTACTCCATATGTGTCAAGGCAACTCGTTCTTGAATACATATTTCATGATGTTAAGATATAAAACACAATTTTAACGATCTAATATTTCAAAATGAAAAGTACCTTTTGGGGGCTAATTATCATAGTTTCTTTTATGTTAATAATTATTGAGTGCTTATTCGGAGGCTCATTCAGTGGAAATATAAAAGGATAAACAAAATTTCTAACCGTAGGCATTGCCAACAAAGAACAATATGCTTTTTGCACTGCGAAGTGTAGATAGCAACCACGTTTCACTACCAAGGAAAGAATAGAAACAATAGCTTACTGTACATTTTGTACATGATAATCGTTACTATCCAAATGATTTGTTGGTGAAATATATTATATGGAACTTGTACAAACATCTACCTACTTTAAACCACAGAAAAAGGACTAACGAATATAAAAAATCATCGTTTTCTTAACAGTTACAGACAGTTAATAGTAACGAAATATTTTTTAAAAAGACAGATAACCGTTTGAATCATTTCGTATATTTTCAGATATAAAACATCTCGAGATATTTTTACTAGCTTGCTGATTTTGTCACAAAGTAAGGTTAAAATCCTCTTTTACTGCTATATGTTGGAGAGACAAGTCATTGCTTTTTCGAGACGGAGAGCTATATTTGCATTTACCAAAGGTTACAAAAATTTTAATTTGGTTTTGAATTATCTTACAGATTATTACAACCTTTTGATACCTAGAACATACCAACCTGACTATACAAACGCTGATACCTATAGCTACATGAGAGATATTGGTTATGGTTTTCAGAATTATCTTGAACATAATTCTCATAATACCTCTGGATAGTGTACAAATTATTCCCATGGGCCACAATCTCCTTCTTAAAGAGATTACGTATTAGGTAGTTATTGTACATACTAATATAAAAGGGTTATGACAATGGAAATATGGACAGAGAACGAACGTATCTAATTCAACGAGATCTTATCTGCCTGTAAAGCTATTTGGATAAATTGGTTATCAATTCTATCAAATGTATTTCAGGTATGTCTTAATTGAAATCTTCGCTAGGCTTCACATGATTTAAAATTTCAACTCATTCTGATAAGTTCAAATAACGGGGCACTTATGTGAGATATTGTAACTTTTTACAAAATAGTTTGAATCATAATTAGTAACATCTGCTCTTTGATGCTTTGACTATACCTGATCATATGTGTTAAGATCCTAAGATACAATAAACTCGATAATTCATGTGATATAAAATAAATTCTAATTCATACCTTTTCAAACAACTCGAAGTAGACGATGGAGTCTCTTTTTCATACGATATTTAGATATCAATTTGAGTTGTTGCATGAGAATTCTGAATGTTTACTTATCTACATTTCTGTAAATAGGCATAAACAAAGATTTTATGTGTATTTGTAGAAACCAAATGTCTGGTAAGAGAAACAAAGACCTTTCTTGCTTTCAACACCGTGGCAATAATCAGCGTATTCTGTTTGCAAAGCTATTTTTTTCTAATTTAAGCTATGCGTAGTTCATACAGTGATATCCAAAACAGACATTGTGTATTGATTTAACAGTGGAAGATTGTGTTCAGTGTATTGTATAGCTATCAAGGTTCTGCGTCAAATGAGGATAACCGTTATTGACTAGATATTTAGAAAAATAACGGTAGGGGTCGTGGAGAACATTGTTAGTCAACAAGTATTTCTAAAAAATCTTTACTTTTCTTAGATGTACGATTTTAGACCGTGTACTGTACATGTGACCGCAATATGTCTTATGCATTTTCAAATATTTTTTAGAAAGATATAATGCAGCAAGAAATGTTATAAAGCTTAAAGGAGATTTTTTATCGATTGATATTAATTGATCGTAAAAGCTGAGGACTACTTTAGGTTCTAAGATATGAACAATCTGACACGTCAATCTAACACCATTATTGAGTGGAAGACTTGAATAAAAAATTAAGCAAGAAGGAACAATTGGTTGATTGACAATATGTAAGTTTAATTATGCGAAAGTCAAACTAAAATACTAAGCGCAAAATTTAAGCTTTCATGATTGTCAACATTTCACTTGCAGTGAAGCTTCAATAAACATCATGTGAAAATTATATTTTTTACTAAATTCACTGTTGACCAATTTACAGACAGAATGTTCACCTTATGATATGAAATGTACCTCAATGCATATTATTTTTTGCATTTTTATCAGCAAAAGTTGCATATCGTACACAAGAAAGTCAATGCTTATTCGAGATATGTGATCAGCTTAATCATATTAAGAGATGTCTGTGGACTTTTGTCCTTTAAAACATAGTATTGGGGCATTGTTTAGTTCCCATTTCAACAATATTTGGTCAACGGAGGCTTAGTTTACAATGCAAAACCTAGATGTGGTATGTCTGGTTAATTCCTATCACTTACCACCTATGGGATACCTATCTACTACAATGTATACCCATAGGCTGCTTGTATCAAGCCGTGAACAACGAGGACATACCTTACTTGTTTTTTGAAGTCGGGATATTAATTTACAGAGAATAAGTGTCTTTATCACTTTTCAATTCCGTCTTGTTACAAAGAGTATCAATATTGATTGTCTTTGAAGGATTAATTAATTAATGATAAAAAAACACTAAAAATAATTATTATTATTATTTTTCAAGTCCATAGTAACTGTTTCATTTTTCTACATAATCGATATTCAACATTATTAGTACATAAGGGTGAAAATGTCTATTTGTGTTTATTAAAACATTGGTGAATCAAAAACAGTCACATTATCAGCTTTGCTGTCAACGCTTATTCGCACAGAGTCTTGTTTTACATTTGTCACTCTATTTCTTCCCCCAATAGCTATTTGCACTCTCTCGTTTTCCTTGTTAATATACCGTGTTTGTTTGCGTACCTGTGGGCGTGGGGTCGAGTTCAGACGAAAATACAAGAACAAAGGTTTATTTCAAATCTGTTCAGAGATTTTATTACTGCCCCAAGTTAATGTTCTACTTTTTTGTTAGATGAAGGGGGTGAGCATTTTGTTTAGGAAGTGTTTTTACAAACGCCATAACTTCCGTAGTGATAAGGTGCAATCGCCTGATAGGTTTTGTCTTAAAAGCAAATGCATAGAAATATAGGTGCTTAGATTCATAGCATAATACTGCATGCTATGTTTGAATAAAACATTCAGAATACAAAATAAAGATAAAGCAAGAAAAATATCTGGTAAGAAGCAAACCAGAAACATCCAATTATAATGCAACATAATGAAGTAACTAAGAAGAATATTATGAAGCAACTTCCTTTTAAAGTTTTCGACAAAGATAGAAGCATTTAGTGTTATGTTGAAATTAAAATAAGAACTAGGAAACAAGTGTTACAGAGAGCATGTGTTTTCACAATAAACAGTTCATGAATCCTTTGTTAGAGTGAGCTAAAATAATCAATCATCTATAGTGTACATCATATCTGTAAAAATAAAAATAGATGACCCTTTGTTTGTCGACATTTAAAAGGTACAACATCAATCGTTCAACTCGTGAAAGAGCAGCTGTTTTCAGAGTGAAAGGAGAAAGCGTTGTCACCCAAACTGTAACGAACATACGGTTGTGTTATAATCTGTGTTTTGTGTTTGAACTTTGAGCATACACAAAGTTATCGATCACTTTTGCTAAGACAGAATCGTGAATAAAACTTTGAACTCGAAAGTGAAGCAACTATTACTCGTCACCTCCATACAAACGAAATCAGCGAACTGCCAGTCAGTCAACCATGAAAAAATGTTAATAGTGATTTAGAATGTTAACACAAACCTGAATACATGTTATCCTAGCTAAACATGTCTTCCTTTTGTGTGCATGATGCCCTTTCTTTAAAATGAATGTTTCACGAAATGGAACATGTTTAACGAGCAGAGTCGGCTAAAACCCCCGTTAAGTGACAAAAGTGTGAAATATATGAAAAATGGTTTTAGAATCAGTATTGTTTCATGAACACTAAATAACGCAAATTCTTAGTTGAGAACGTTCATCGGCAAATCATTGATAATACATTTATCCTTCATAAGGTGATTGTTATCTAAAATCTTAGTCTCATTATGCTTAGCGCGCGCGGTAAGGTTTAAAGGTACAACCTTGGAAACAGTATTGTGACTTTGAAGAGATGAATTTCAGAAAATACACACGTGCTACTGCCCCTTCGAGACATGCAACATATCTAAATTGGCAGTCTACATACATTTATAATGTTTGAGTTATTTTGATAAAAACTACAGGTATCAACAATTTCCAATGTTACTGCTTTCTTACTTTTACACACAAATTAATATAAAATGATCAGCGAGGTAAGTTCATTCTATTCATAAAGTGATTAAAATTCTCTTGAAAATTTACATCTTGAACATGGATATGACATATGTCTGCTGCTGAGGAACCCCAGCATCTGGAATACACACACAACGGGGTCACGTGGCATCAGCGGAACATATGTTGATGTTAATGACTGTTTGATAGCAGTAGGAATAACAGGAATGCTGTTGAACATGAACTATAAGTCTCTCATCATTTATCGTTTTAACCATGTGATGTAAACTGTAAAAGTGCAATGTAATGTTTAATTCTCCATCATATATTCAGAACAACGCCTTTTACTCTGAGTGCACTTTCATAGATACTGTTTATCTCCTCCATTAGTTCAGTGCATATCCTTCCCAAAAAGAATGAGAAAACTTTCCGACTGAGGCGATGCACTTCCATATGCATGTTTTTGCACCTGTGTGTGAGAACCTGAGAAACAAGGACTTGAAAAGGATCAGATGTTAAACATGTGATTAACCACCCCAATTGACATTAACATTACAGCAATATCAAAATGTCTCTGTCTGACTTTATAGCGGCCTTTATACTTCAATTCAGGCTCTTGAGCAAAGGCAATAGGCGAGAGAACATGTTAAAGATCCATTCAGATCCAATAGGTTAGAATGGACATATATATATATCTGAGAAACTCGTATGACGTTCTACAATTACTGTAGAGACATTATAATATTCTATACCATACGAAAACCAACAAGTCTTTCCTCAGCGATTAAGAAGTTCGTGGTGTCATGTACAAAATACAAGAAAGGCATGTAGATGTTCACAAAAGCGTTTTCAATTAAATGACACAAACTATCTTTATCCTCATTATTGACACGTATTAATCTGTCGGCAAACGAGAATCAAGCAGAACATTTAACTTCGTAAAGAATGAACAAATGTAAAAGTTATTGTTATATGACATACCTAATATTGGTTTCATTCATTCTGAAAATGACAGATAAGATAAACGAAAACATCAAATATTATACAACTTTAAAAGGATTAGCGTGATTTTTTTCTTTCCTATGACCTAGCGAAGCAACTCTAAGTCTATAACAGAAGCTTAAACTGTTTCATCTTAAGACTCTTAACATGTCATCCCCCCATATTTATGCAATTCATACCTTACATCAATGTATATTTGACTTTTTGGATATACTGGTGGGTGCTTTCAAAATCATTAAACGTTATCTTCTAGTTTCTAGTATTAAAGTATTTGATAATGTTTTAAATTCAAATAGAAATCTTTGAATTAGTAATTTAAATGGATAAGATACTACTTGTTATGCACTACTTATGGTAGCATTTGCTGTATCTATTGCTTCCTCTTTCAAAATATGGAAATATATTGAGCGTGTCTGTACGTTCATTATCAAATACTTTTTTTTAGTTTGGTTATCAGTGTTGATTTTGAATTGCAATTTTGAATTGCATTCAGAATGTTCCAGAATACTTTACTTTTAGGGACGATACTTTACAGGATTCGAAATTACGCCCACACAGTCAGTCATGAATATCCAAACGGGTTAAACTCATTGCAAGGTTTGATTGATTGATTTTTGAGTTGTGGGCTGAATGGTAAGCAGTAAAAGCAGTGAAATAAGACATAACATTTCAGACAAACTTTAAGCTTCAATGTTTTACAAACTACGAACATCAAAGGACCACATTCTGTCTGGCTTAATGTTCCGATACCATTCACAATCACCCCTGGGAAACTTCGTCATGTTAATCTTCCAGAAAACGTACCCAATCTTATCCAATCTGAAACTAAACATCAAAGTTAAATTATGTATTAATTATGTGTCACAGTGAACCCCTTGCTAGGCGGTTATTATTCCAACCACAACTTAGCTGATCGATTGTGCACAACTGTTGACTATTCCCATGAAACACCTATGTCTTGCCTACGCATTATTACATTCATCCAACAATTTCTCGTCTTAGGACTTTTTTATATATTTCACTTTCCTATTTACAGTCCCAGTTAGCTAATGCGTTATGTGTTTATTCACTCGCTGTAAGATGTGCTGCCCTATAAATAGCAATATGATATCATTGGATTCCTCTTCATTTGACGTTTGTAACGGTAATAGAATTAGAGGTAAGTGATTTATTAAATGAATTGTATCAATGATTATTATATCATGTCAAGATCATTTTAATCTACATTTGTAATTAGGGTATTTTATCGATAAACCATTTTCGTTAAATGACAAAATTTCAGCAATCCAGCAATGGTATTTGTTATTTGTTTAAAAGTATCGATCAGGTCAATTATTTACAAAAATATGTTGAGTTTTCCAAAGGCACGTCTCTGGAATATAACGGCAGTTTTACCTTTGAAATGATATCACGGATAATAAAGCTATACAGAAAACACTGGATTCTATTCCAGTCTGGAGATGGAGCAAACCACTCGTTTGAAAATAATAATATTAAAAAAGTATTTTGGAGTCTGTATTAAGGTTTACAAAGTACAATTGGACGGACTACTATTCATTTGTATTGCAATTTGGTCGTGTGTGTACATATTATGTTCATGCGATGATAAATATTTAGTGTACAGAAGTCAAGTGTATGTTTGACTACCTGTGACAATCAACAGTCAACCTGCTAAATGTTTTGTTTTGTTTCTAGCTCTATATACTTTAGCTTTTAGTTTGTTTACTTACCTTCGATTTTTAAGCAGTAAAACTAAAACGTTTTTGAATATTTAAACGAAGCTCCCCTGAGATGAATTTTAGGTTAACTTGATACCGGCTTTGGTTAATAGTTCTTTTTGCCATTCTTTTTTCACAGTATTTTATGATACCTGAAGATAGTTAAACACTACCATGGCATTAATTTTCACATGGCAATAACTGTTCTTTAAACATGATACTACACGTAGGAAAACATAAAGATAACAGTGTTATATTTACGATCTGTTACGAACAAACCTGTAACATACATGTAAGGTTTCATGATACATGTATATATGCATAGTTTGCATTCAGAGAATGTGACTTAAGAATGAGTTGCTAGCCAGAGACCTAAAAGCGAACTCCATACCTCGTAAATATAAACATAACAGATTATTTTGTAATAATCCTATACACGCATAGACAGGTAATCAATTTTTGCAGAGAGTATCAACACAATTTATTCTCACATCACATGCAAAATTGCACCAACTGCTCTCTGTAAAACAAAACAAAGTCACTAAAGTAAACGCAACAATGATGAAAGATTAATTACCAGGTGCATCCCAGTCATATCAGCTTCATAAGAAAATAAACACTGTCTAAGAACAGGTCCCTGCATACTTCCAATAAGGTTTAGGTTCAGCAGCGACACAAGTGCACAAGTGCACAAGTGCACAGTGTAGCCCGTGTGTCTGTTTCATATCCATAGCGCAGTTTTATTCGAAGCTGGAGAAGAATTAAGTGTTATTACGCATTTTCACAGACATAAGGTTTACAGAAAGTAAAAATATGAAGATAACAGCAATTGATATTTAGGCATTATATATAATAAATATTCAGTCTAATTCGGATATATACTTGTTGAAGAAGCTTAAATCTATGATTATTTAAGTAGTAACACTCAATGATTTTAGATAGAAAGTTGGAAAGTGGGAGGCAACGATTATTTTACATAAAGGAAAGTTAATCAAAGGAAATGATAAAAATGTGGGGGGTAATAAGATTTATTTTCAAGTGGAAATACACACGTAGCTTTTAGTTTTTACCTGACTTTTTATTGATACAAAAGAGATAGTTGAGTATAATGTCTTTCTTAACAGGGGTAGCTAACCTCTTCCGACGACATTTAAACTCTTGTTTTCCCTAAATACACGTTCTTGAATCCAAAATCTAAAATCTATGTAAGTAAACGAACTATGATTTTCATTAATGTTTTACTACAATTTGCTTTCGTAAACTACACATACATCTGATGAATCAATCAATGAATCAAACAATTTATATATAAAACAAGCATTTATCTGGTTTTGAGTGAAATTATGTATATACAGTGAATTAACGTCATTGTGGTACATCAGCTTTTTAAGTATGTGAGCATTGAACTTGAATGGCAAACATTAAACACAAATGTCATTGATGAATAGAACGCCAATATTAATGAAATTAATGCAATAAAATCTTCAAAAGTGAAGATCACCCAAGCCACCACAAGGTCTTTAACTTATTCGAAAGTTGCTACTAGATAAAAATCATTACCATACGAATGTTGATATAGTCCGTGTATGTTTCTTGAAACATTCACTTTTTGCTATTCAATGGTACTTTTCAATACATGTTGTTTCTTTCTATTCTGCAACATATCTTTCACGACAACCCTGTTTATATATTTTAAACATATTTCTTGATTTTTAGATTTAATCTCAATTTAACCTCGACGAATGTAAAGTATTGGTTTTGAATATAAGTTGATGAATGAAAACTGAATCTCTTGAGTTATTTAGCAGAAAGATAAAAAAACCTTGTGAGTGAAACCCTTTGGCAGTACAAGGCATTATTTTTTGTAATCATGAAAGGGGATAATTATCCACGCCGACAACACCAGAAAGAGTATGAGTTGGAAATGTAGTCAATATAGTTTGCAAAAAATAAATATAGATGTAGATGCACATCTATTTTTTCTTAGTTCTGTTTGAACAAGAGCAGACTTTTCTTATGAACACAGACTATGTAACATGTTATTGCTTGGATAATCGAGACAATTTGCAAAGACATTGAAAATTGAAATTGAAACAAATTAAAAGTTTACGGGATTTGCAATTTCTTGCAGGTAGCCAGTCGGTTTTCAAGATAAAACATTCAACGATTTGAAATTGGCACATGAATCTACCTGAATTATGTTTTACAATTCAATCAACATTGATTGGCCATGAGAATGACAAAAAAAATCAATGACCATTTGAAACATGTTTTCAGGTAAATCAAATCCCAAATAGTTTGAATTGATTGTTAATCTTGAGACAACGTGATGTTTAAATCTTCTTCAGTTTAATCATACCTTTGTTCTTCTGAGTATTGGCTTTTCGATGTGTTGCGGTATATTTCCGTCTCCCTAGACTGATGTGTTGCGGTATATTTCCGTCTCCTCAGACTGATGGGTTGCGGTATATTTCCTTCTCCTCAGACTGATGTGTTGCGATATATTTCCGTCTCCTCAGACTGATGTGTTGCGATATATTTCCGTCTCCCTAGACTGATGTGTTGCGATATATTTCCGTCTCCTCAGACTGATGTGTTGCGGTATATTTCCGTCTCCTCAGACTGATGTGTTGCGGTATATTTCCGTCTCCTCAGACTGATGTGTTGCGATATATTTCCGTCTCCCTAGACTGATGTGTTGCGGTATATTTCCGTCTCCCTAGACTGATGTGTTGCGGTATATTTCCTTCTCCTCAGACTGATGTGTTGCGATATATTTCCGTCTCCCTAGACTGATGTGTTGCGGTATATTTCCTTCTCCTCAGACTGATGTGTTGCGATATATTTCCGTCTCCTCAGACTGATGTGTTGCGGTATATTTCCGTCTCCCTAGACTGATGTGTTGCGGTATATTTCCTTCTCCTCAGACTGATGTGTTGCGATATATTTCCGTCTCCTCAGACTGATGTGTTGCGGTATATTTCCGTCTCCCTAGACTGATGTGTTGCGGTATATTTCCTTCTCCTCAAACTGATGTGTTGCGATATATTTCCGTCTCCTCAGACTGATGTGTTGCGGTATATTTCCGTCTCCCTAGACTGATGTGTTGCGATATATTTTCGTCTCCTCAGACTGATGTGTTGCGGTAAATTTCCGTCTCCTCAGACTGATGGGTTGCGGTATATTTCCTTCTCCTCAGACTGATGTGTTGCGATATATTTCCGTCTCCTCATACTGATGTGTTGCGATATATTTCCGTCTCCCTAGACTGATGTGTTGCGATATATTTCCGTCTCCTCAGACTGATGTGTTGCGGTATATTTCCGTCTCCTCAGACTGATGTGTTGCGATATATTTCCGTCTCCCTAGACTGATGTGTTGCGGTATATTTCCGTCTCCTCAGACTGATGTGTTGCGGTATATTTCCGTCTCCTCAGACTGATGTGTTGCGATATATTTCCGTCTCCGTAGACTGATGTGTTGCGGTATATTTCCTTCTCCTCAGACTGATGTGTTGCGATATATTTCCGTCTCCTCAGACTGATGTGTTGCGGTATATTTCCGTCTCCTCAGACTGATGTGTTGCGATATATTTCCGTCTTCTCAGACTGATGTGTTGCGGTATATTTCCGTCTCCCTAGACTGATGTGTAGCGATATATTTCCGTCTCCCTAGACTGATGTGTTGCGATATATTTCCGTCTCCTCAGACTGATGTGTTGCGATATATTTCCGTCTCCTCAGACTGATGTGTTGCGATATATTTCCGTCTCCTCAGACTGATGTGTTGCGGTATATTTCCGTCTCCTCAGACTGATGTGTTGCGATATATTTCCGTCTCCTCAGACTGATGTGTTGCGGTATATTTCCGTCTCCTCAGACTGATGTGTTGCGATATATTTCCGTCTCCCTAGACTGATGTGTTGCGGTATATTTCCGTCTCCTCAGACTGATGTGTTGCGATATATTTCCGTCTCCCTAGACTGATGTGTTGCGATATATTTCCGTCTCCCTAGACTGATGTGTTGCGGTATATTTCCGTCTCCTCAGACTGATGTGTTGCGGTATATTTCCGTCTCCTCAGACTGATGTGTTGCGGTATATTTCCGTCTCCTCAGACTGATGTGTTGCGATATATTTCCGTCTCCTCAGACTGATATGTTGCGATATATTTCCGTCTCCTCAGACTGATGTGTTGCGGTATATTTCCGTCTCCCTAGACTGATGTGTAGCGATATATTTCCGTCTCCCTAGACTGATGTGTTGCGGTATATTTCCGTCTCCTCAGACTGATGTGTTGCGATATATTTCCGTCTCCCTAGACTGATGTGTTGCGGTATATTTCCGTCTCCTCAGACTGATGTGTTGCGATATATTTCCGTCTCCCTAGACTGATGTGTTGCGGTATATTTCCGTCTCCTCAGACTGATGTGTTGCGATATATTTCCGTCTCCTCAGACTGATGTGTTGCGATATATTTCCGTCTCCTCAGACTGATGTGTTGCGGTATATTTCCTTCTCCTCAGACTGATGTGTTGCGATATATTTCCGTCTCCCTAGACTGATGTGTTGCGGTATATTTCCGTCTCCTCAGACTGATGTGTTGCGATATATTTCCGTCTCCTCAGACTGATGTGTTGCGATATATTTCCGTCTCCTCAGACTGATGTGTTGCGGTATATTTCCGTCTCCTCAGACTGATGGGTTGCGGTATATTTCCGTCTCCTCAGCCTGATGTGTTGCGATATATTTCCGTCTCCTCAGACTGATGTGTTGCGATATATTTCCGTCTCCTCAGACTGATGTGTTGCGGTATATTTCCTTCTCCTCCGACTGATGTGTTGCGATATATTTCCTTCTCCTCAGACTGATGTGTTGCGATATATTTCCTTCTCCTCAGACTGATGTGTTGCGATATATTTCCGTCTCCCTAGACTGATGTGTTGCGGTATATTTCCTTCTCCTCAGACTGATGTGTTGCGGTATATTTCCTTCTCCTCAGACTGATGTGTTGCGGTATATTTCCGTCTCCTCAGACTGATGTGTTGCGGTATATTTCCTTCTCCTCAGACTGATGTGTTGCGATATATTTCCGTCTCCCTAGACTGATGTGTTGCGGTATATTTCCGTCTCCCTAGACTGATGTGTTGCGATATATTTCCGTCTCCTCAGACTGATGTGTTGCGGTATATTTCCGTCTCCTCAGACTGATGTGTTGCGGTATATTTCCGTCTCCCTAGACTGATGTGTTGCGATATATTTCCGTCTCCTCAGATTGATGTGTTGCGGTATATTTCCGTCTCCTCAGACTGATGTGTTGCGGTATATTTCCTTCTCCTCAGACTGATGTGTTGCGGTATATTTCCTTCTCCTCAGACTGATGTGTTGCGGTATATTTCCTTCTCCTCAGACTGATGTGTTGCGATATATTTCCGTCTCCCTAGACTGATGGGTTGCGGTATATTTCCGTCTCCCTAGACTGATGTGTTGCGGTATATTTCCGTCTCCCTAGACTGATGTGTTGCGGTATATTTCCGTCTCCTCAGACTGATGTGTTGCGATATATTTCCGTCTCCTCAGACTGATGTGTTGCGGTATATTTCCGTCTCCTCAGACTGATGTGTTGCGATATATTTCCGTCTTCCTAGACTGATGTGTTGCGATATATTTCCGTCTCCCTAGACTGATGTGTTGCGATATATTTCCGTCTCCCTAGACTGATGTGTTGCGGTATATTTCCGTCTCCCTAGACTGATGTGTTGCGGTATATTTCCGTCTCCCTAGACTGATGTGTTGCGGTATATTTCCGTCTCCTCAGACTGATGTGTTGCGATATATTTCCGTCTCCTCAGACTGATGTGTTGTGGTATATTTCCTTCTCCTCAGACTGATGTGTTGCGATATATTTCCGTCTCCCTAGACTGATGTGTTGCGATATATTTCCGTCTCCCTAGACTGATGTGTTGCGGTATATTTCCGTCTCCTCAGACTGATGTGTTGCGATATATTTCCGTCTCCTCAGACTGATGTGTTGCGGTATATTTTCGTCTCCCTAGACTGATGTGTTGCGATATATTTCCGTCTCCTCAGACTGATGTGTTGCGATATATTTCCTTCTCCTCAGACTGATGTGTTGCGGTATATTTCCGTCTCCCTAGACTGATGTGTTGCGGTATATTTCCGTCTCCTCAGACTGATGTGTTGCGGTATATTTCCGTCTCCTCAGAGCGATGTGTTGCGATATATTTCGTCTCCTCAGACTGATGTGTTGCGATATATTTCCGTCTCCTCAGACTGATGTGTTGCGATATATTTCCGTCTCCCTAGACTGATGTGTTGCGATATATTTCCGTCTCCTCAGACTGATGTGTTGCGATATATTTCCGTCTCCCTAGACTGATGTGTTGCGGTATATTTCCGTCTCTTCAGACTGATGTGTAGCGGTATATTTCCTTCTCCTCAGACTGATGTGTTGCGGTATATTTCCTTCTCCTCAGACTGATGTGTTGCGATATATTTCCGTCTCCCTAGACTGATGTGTTGCGGTATATTTCCGTCTCCCTAGACTGATGTGTTGCGATATATTTCCGTCTCCTCAGACTGATGTGTTGCGGTATATTTCCGTCTCCTCAGACTGATGTGTTGCGGTATATTTCCGTCTCCCTAGACTGATGTGTTGCGATATATTTCCGTCTCCTCAGACTGATGTGTTGCGGTATATTTCCTTCTCCTCAGACTGATGTGTTGCGGTATATTTCCTTCTCCTCAGACTGATGTGTTGCGATATATTTCCGTCTCCCTAGACTGATGGGTTGCGGTATATTTCCGTCTCCCTAGACTGATGGGTTGCGGTATATTTCCGTCTCCCTAGACTGATGTGTTGCGGTATATTTCCGTCTCCCTAGACTGATGTGTTGCGGTATATTTCCGTCTCCTCAGACTGATGTGTTGCGATATATTTCCGTCTCCTCAGACTGATGTGTTTCGGTATATTTCCGTCTCCTCAGACTGATGTGTTGCGATATATTTCCGTCTCCCTAGACTGATGTGTTGCGATATATTTCCGTCTCCCTAGACTGATGTGTTGCGATATATTTCCGTCTCCCTAGACTGATGTGTTGCGGTATATTTCCTTCTCCTCAGACTGATGTGTTGCGGTATATTTCCGTCTCCCTAGACTGATGTGTTGCGGTATATTTCCGTCTCCTCAGACTGATGTGTTGCGATATATTTCCGTCTCCTCAGACTGATGTGTTGCGATATATTTCCGTCTAATCAGACTGATGTGTTGCGATATATTTCCGTCTCCTCAGACTGATGTGTAGCGATATATTTCCGTCTCCTCAGACTGATGTGTTGCGATATATTTCCGTCTCCTCAGACTGATGTGTAGCGATATATTTCCGTCTCCTCAGACTGATGTGTTGCGATATATTTCCGTCTCCCTAGACTGATGTGTTGCGGTATATTTCCGTCTCCTCAGACTGATGTGTTGCGGTATATTTCCGTCTCCTCAGACTGATGTGTTGCGGTATATTTCCGTCTCCTCAGACTGATGTGTTGCGGTATATATCCGTCTCCTCAGACTGATGTGTTGCGGTATATTTCCGTCTCCTCAGACTGATGTGTTGCGATATATTTCCGTCTCCTCAGACTGATGTGTTGCGGTATATTTCCGTCTCTCTAGACTGATGTGTTGCGATATATTTCCGTCTCCTCAGACTGATGTGTTGCGGTATATTTCCGTCTCCTCAGACTGATGTGTTGCGGTATATTTCCGTCTCCTCAGACTGATGTGGATTGCATGCTTTTAACGTTAGTCTTGATATCTTTTATAGCTTTAAAATAACCTCAAAGACATTTTCCCATGAGAAATATCTCAAATATAAATCTCGTTTTATTGCAGAAATAGATACATAGAATTCCTTTATAGTGCTAGATACTGTGCAAGTTTTACCTGTGAGCGACAATCTTTTATCTAAAAAGATACATAAGTATAATTTTTGAAATCACATTGATCCTGGGACCAGTTCTGTGTAATTTAAAAACAGAAGTTCTTTTCTATGGCAAGCATTACGTATCACCTACTCATTTTCACTTCCATTTGAATTATCGAAACAATGTATGACAAGGGGGGATTTACCTAACTAACGGGTTTTTAACTTCTCAAAGTTAATTTTTATTGATCTTATTATAATTCTTATCAATGATGTAGTTTTGACAATGCACACACATTTTCTCTTAAAGAGATTGCGCAGTTTGAATGTTGATAATATTTTTCAATGAAATTTAGATATAAATCCTCCGTAAACTTTACATAAATTCAACTTTTTTCAACAATGTTATATTTTTCCAAGCGATGATATATTTGATATACGGTGACACTTACCTAAGATTCTCCACTAATTAGATATAGAGAAATGCATTATATTAGATATCTTGCAAGCAATGCAGTTGACACGTTGATATCGACAAAAAAGGCTTCTTCGTGCCAGAAATGTAAAATGTTGGCAGATCCAAAACTAGCATAGGGTTTTATTTGCGGACGACAGTCGGTTCCAGCTGCACAGGGCGGACGGGAGAGGGGTCTACCGTCGTCGGGGTGAGAGGGAGATACGTCGCTGCGTACAGGAGGTAATCCCCTTTCGGTGGAGACAACGTCGTGGTCTGGGGCGGAACACACGGCTACGCAACCACCAACCTTGTTGTTTTTGACGTCATAGAGCAAACGGTCATCCCATTCATGGAACAGTATCCAAACTCGCTCCTCCAACAGGACAGCGCCCAACTTCTTGTGACAAGACAGACGTTACAATTCCTCAATGTCAACAACGTTCACATTTTGCCTAAGTATGCCAGATCGCTGGATATGGATCCCATTGAAAACCTAAGGGATAACATTGAATAAGTATTAGGTTACGGAAGAAGCAATCACATAAACGTCAAAAACTTATTGCTGCATTGATTGACGAATGGAGAGAGATACCACCTGTGTTTATCAGAAGACTGACGTTTTCTGTGAGGAGAAGAGTTCTTACGTGTGAATGCCAACGGCGGGTAAACAAGATATTAATCAATTATAGTATGTCATTAATCAAATGATTTTTATGCCTTTGTTGTTGTAGTGAATGATCGAAAATAGTACAATTGAGCCTACCCATGAAAATATGGCGATTACATGATTATCAGTAAATTCTCAAGTCTGTTATTTTAGCATGGTGATCAACCTCTGGGATGTTAAAACACAACAAACCAAGTTTCTATGAGCACATTACTTTTTATGATATTCCTATTTAAAAAGGTGTAACATTTCTGTTGATGTTCAGTTTACAGTTGAAAAATAAAGGTGATTGTATTGATGTGAATTAGTAGAGAAACTAAATGTTTATGAGAGCCGTTTTTAACGTGTTGAACATCTTATTTCACGGGTTATCAGAGGAATTTGCATAAAACTGCACACGAAAGTGCAGTGCATGTATGCAGAGAGGAAGATGCACTAAACGAATGAAAAAGATGAAGATTAATTATGAAAATGTTATCCAATAATAACAAAAATATATTTCAGTGCATTGAATACTTTAGGTGTTTTTCTGTGTATAAGAGAGTGCATCATATGTGGAATGTTACACCATACGGTATGAGTGTGCTGTGGTGTAAGAATTACTTTCAATGTTTTACTTCCTCCCTGTTATTCCTGCCGCTATCAAAATGTCATTAACATCAACATTGTACACATGTGAGTGTACAGAGGTACGCAGAGGACCACGTGCCGCCTCAACCTGACCTATAAAGTAAACATTTTGTTTCAGGCCTGGTATAATAAAAACACATAAAATAAGTATTTTCCCTAAAACTGCTAACAAAGCATCAACAAAAGCCCAGCCTCAAAATATGTGAAATTGAGATAAACAAATGGGGATTTATAGTAAATATTTCAAATCACTGTTACCACTTACTGCAGACCGCCACAGTTCAGCAGATTTGGAATTCATTATTTTTGTTATGAGGAAGGTGAAGATTGATAGTTGCTACCTATTCAGGTGCAACATTTTGTTTTCGATTCTGTCATGGAAAAAAGTGATTGATTAGTATGCGCTTGTCTAAACGTATTATATAACCACATGTTCTTTCTATAGTGCTCGACTCAGCGTCCTCTTTAACTGCAGCTTAACACGACCCTTTACGTCATTTTACCCTTTTTCATGTCGACATTTGGAGGATCATCTATGTTTTACGTTCGACATTTTCTTTACAAACGATGTCATACTAAAGATGATTGATGAGTGTCTGTTAAATTCAATAAATAAGAAGAGAATGCTGATTATATAACCAAGTGCTCTCTGAAAAACTAATACCGTAGTTGCCCTTTTTAACTGAAAATAAGACCAAATACATATCTGATTGGTGCCAACACAAATATAATATTACAAGACAAAATTCGAAAATAGAAAAAAACCTGTGTTAATGTGATATTACAGTGTCATAAAGTGCTTAGCTATAACGAAACCTAATAAGGAACCTGGAAAGTTTTTTTGCAGATAGAAATATTGAAAACTATTATCTCAGTTTATTCTCTCTTATTATGTCTGAGCATACACCGAAGCCTTATGAGAAGTAAACAAACGATATACATTTACAAGTAATATTAGAGTGTGAATAGCTAAAATGCGAAAAAACCCAGACCGACAATAATAAATAATCTTTTTTAAAACTAGTATTGACAATAAAAGTGTTATTTTGACGGTTCAATTGTTATTTTAACTGTTTTCTCGTAACTTTTATAATTATATAAATAATTGGGTATTTTGACTTTCATGCACTGGTGAATATAGATAATTTTAAACAATGAATCAATTAATCAAGGTTATATGTACATAAAATAAATGAACTCTTCCTACGAAACATGTATTACACTTTCTCTGAAAACAGCATACTTATTAATGTCAATTAATTGATATGTTGATGGGTATTGGTTGTCAGTTTCAACATTCAAATAATTAAGAGACACAGTCCAAAAATCAGCACTTTTGAAAACAGCTTTCAATGAAATAGGTCATTTTTACTTATATTGACCCGTATTATCTATATGATGTTTATTGAATATTTTTTACATTCAGAAGACCTTTTTCTTGAAAGTGTAAATTTTGTGCTTAGACACTGCTGTGTGTTTAATGTTAACAGTTAATTAATTAACAAAGTGCCTCTCAATGTTTTTCTTTCCTTCAATTCTTGCTCCCTTTTATGCTGCCGAAATAAATAATTGACACATACATGTAAAGAGAGAAGAAATCTTAGGACTTGTAGTGCGTGAGACGAGAAATATATGAAGTAGATCTCTTGCTTTGCGATGCAAGGAAATTGAAAAGATGAGATTCTCATGCTTTATCACCTCTTGTCACTAGAAGCTTAAAGAAAAACTGTAGTTTATTTGAGTGTTTCATAATGCTGACACTGCAGTTCGACAGCGTGAGGTCTAAATTGTTCATTTCTTTGAATAGGTAGGGTTCGTCGAAGGAGATTGTACGTCCGAGTAATTCTCATATTCTTTGTTGTAGACATACATGTAGAACTATAATATGAATATAGAATAACGGTTACACGAGGCGAACTGACAAATACATATTTACCTAAATAAAACTCCAAACAAGCTGTTCTATTGTTAAAGGCACTAGAGAATACTCAGGTAATATACCTTATAAGTTACTAGCAAATATGTACGTAATCAGGTTATAAAGTTGATTCTAAAGGACCGGAAGTATTCAATGCAACGTTGCATTTAATACGCATGATTATCAGAAACATTCAAATTTTGCTACCAGCCAGAAAAGCGAAAGGGCAGCTGTTATGGTTAATCCAGTAACGATCCAGGTGCTATTTTCATGAAGCCGTTTAGATGATATTTGTGCTTTAATAAACAATATTTAATTGTTCTTAGTCAGAGTTACGTAAATCCAAAAGCTGCACACATTACTAGATCAGCCATTTTCAATTATCCATATTTTCTCACTTTGTGCACAACTGACCATAACATTTCTATACCTATATTTAAAGAATAATACGTATTTCATTGATTACATTGAAAGCTAAAGCAAATGCGTATGTCTTCATATGCCTTTATTGAAATAACAAACGAAAAAAAATGCTTTAGTGCCTTTAAATCTACAATCAATCTTTGTCTGTAAACTCACTCTAAAAACTACATTTACGTGAACCTGTTCTAAGTTCTTAATTATGGGAATGTTAAAGCGGTACAGATTATGTTGCTGGGGTCAAATATGTCAAACTTTAACAATTATGTTGGTATGTCAATAAATACTGGTTGTATCTGAAACTTTTTAATGATTATCAGTTCAGTAAAGTGAGAAAAAAAGCTCAAAGTTGTGATTTGTGATCGAAAACCGGACAGTGACGCGCGTCAATGACTCAAACGTAATTTCGGCAACTTTTCTTCAGCAGACACAATGACAAATGTGGTGTGGTAATGTTAAGCATATCACATGCATAATATACAAGCAAATGGGGTGGAGAATGTCGACATCGTAACATTTATATTGCCGTTTGTCGATTATTGAAAACACGTAAATATCTTAATTTGATTTTTAAGTTATGATAATACAGTTATTTCGACATGATTTGAACTTTAAGTAGGACATGCGGTATATTGGTTATTAATTAAGCAACATACAAACGTTTGAAAAACACCCTAGTGTCACTTTAATTGTTATTCATGTTTTCCAACAATCAACATTAGCGTTTATTAAATAGACACTAATTTTCCTGTTCAGCGATTGGTCAATGCACCGTCACGTGGTGGTTTACAAGACATGATATTGACTTAAGTTTTCTGATAAATCACGATATTGACTTGAGTTACTTTAATAGACTAGGAATCCCCACGGAGCGGGTTTCCCCTGCCTTTCAACCATTCAAATCGCTTGGTTTGACATTGTTCCTCGCGCTACGAGCGACATGTATGTTTACATGGCCCGAAATGAACAAACAAAAAATCACCAGGAGGACGGCGATCGTGCCCAGGGGCGAATGCACGAGAAAAACGTATGTCATTGTTTCGTTTTAAGATAATATGATTAAACATTAGATATCAAACTAACTTACAATGAACATTCCCGAAAAGATACGTTCCCCCGGAAGACTTGGCTTTGGTAGTATTTTTCTTAGTAACGGAAAGGGAGACAACTCTTGGCGTCAAATTGTTTGCAACGTACTTTAGGTTGTTATTAAGTCCCTAGTTCAATTCAAACAAAAACATTGTTTTTTACATTTTTTTGATTGTTTTGCTCGGTTTATATCTTCCAGACAATCTAAGATGCCCAGTGAGGACGTTCTTCAAGTACATCCGACGCTTGAATCAAGACTTTGATGAGCTGTACACCTGGGATGACATTGTGTTGGATTAAATATTATTACTGTTTACCCGTGGTTTTCTTTTGTAAATTTAATAAAACAATTATAGACTCTTGTAGAGGTCAATATCGGTTTTAATTGACCTTTGTAAAACAGTATCGACCTCGCAAGTTCGGTCGATATTGTTTTACTCAGGTCAATAAAAACCGATATTGACCTCTACAAGAGTCTATGATTTTATAATAGCGAGTCTTTTAATAAGTATGATATTTTTGTCATATTTTATCGATAATATCAAGAATGGTAAGTTACAAATATCTCTGTAAATTTTCCTTGCCACTCGTGTTTAAATCTGCAGAAGAAAAGACTATGTGTATTTGTATAAGCCATGCATGTTTGGTTCATAAACAATAAAAAACACTTTTGCTTTCAACAACTGTTCCACTAATTCGTGTTTTATGTTTAGGCGCTTATTTTTTCTGACATCAGCTATTCGTAGTTGAAACAATGATATTTGAAACATACAGTGTTTATTTATTTGCCAGCTGGAAAAAGTGTTAAGTGTATTATTCAAGTATCAAGGTATGTTTTGCCGTCAACCCATGGTAACCGTTTCTGTTATCTACCTGAGAAACGTAAGTAAAAAGAACAAAGACGAACGCTCTTGTAGAAAGTCTCTTATGATAACAAACTGTATTCAAAGATAACGTTTGATTTACATATTTTCGTTGCTTGCCCTGTCAGCAGAATGAAATATGCAATCGAAAATCAGATTTTCCCTACAGGAAATCCCGAAGATAGGTACGGAACATTGAGTGAAAGGACATATAACATCTTGAGATCTACTTTAGATACTTTTAAGACAATGGAAAACTAAAATTATTACTAAAGAGGGAAACTCTATCTGTTCGTTCTTCACATACATGCTTGAATGATCTCGGTAATTTTTTAAATATTTTTTTCCGGCAGCCAGAACAAAATTTGAAATGGACCAGCATTGATTGATGTTCTGGTCAAACGAGAACGGTCCAAAAATGACCTGACATCTTTTTCTTTTGTGCATTTTTGGGAGTTCTGATTAAGCATGTCGATACGCTAATGATTTTTGTGTCTTACATGCAAGAAGGCGAAATTTGGGAAGTGTTTATATATCAATATCAGTCCAGCATACTTCTTTAAATATCATTTAATATGACATAACAAAACAAACAAAAAAAACACAGGAAAAAGGTGTTAAGGGTTGTGTTTATGAATATTCACTCGAACAGAAAACACCATGTAAACTCGCAATGACGTTAACAATGATGAGTAAGCGTATTAGGATTGACATGACATGTATGGAGTTTGCGAAAATAGAAAATGCATGTTTATCAGATTTGGATATCAGGTTTAACCGTTAGCTTTATTGCACCGATAACGCACTCCATTAAATGATAATGTTCAATTTCAGGGGAGAATTTAAAACGAAATATAGCCCGTTAAGAAGATAACCTCTTTTTGAATTGGTTAACCCCAACGCCTTTTCACATTCGTGTACCCGCAATGACGTTCATCATCCAATTTTAAGAACGTAATATAACATATACTGTTGGTAATTTGTAGTTTAAAAATTTCTAGCTTAATTTAATGCTAATTTATCAAAATATGTACTGGGTATAACAAAGCCTTTTAAAATTAATTAGTAAACAATAACGTGAGTTTCGACTGACTTGGAGCACAAAACACATATGATTGAATACCTGCAAGACGCAAATAGCAACCATCCCATCGATACCTGAAAACAATTTTCTAAAGTTAACAATCCTGCAATTTATAAAAAGGAAATAAATACATTAAAACAATAAGCAGTGAAAGCTTTACCGATTCCAAGAAGTGTCAACTTTGAAAGTACAACACCTGGCTGGCTTCACTGCATGTTATACCTGTGTATATATAAATCACTGTTCTTTGGCTAAATAAAGGATTAGCAGAAAACTTGGATAACATTACAGGTAAGTCTTTCATCACCACTTCTAGCGGACAACATGTGATGTAAAGTTCAAATCGGAAAACTTTTCAAATGTCCTTCGCACTTTCATATGCTAACAAACCACAGCTTCCATGATTGTTCGTTGAACAGTAAACCGTCCTCATTCGTTGACTGCACTTTCATATACACTGTGGATTGGCAGCAAGCTTTGAAGTGCCCAGTGATGAGGACTCGCACAACTTAAAGCCATGAAGATGATCTTGCCTCTTCACACAGGCAATACTCTTGCGTATGCAAAGTTTTGCACCTGCTTCTGAGAACCTGTGAAACAAGACTTACACTTGATAAGGTTGTAAACATGTAATTAACAACTCTTTAACATTAAGCGTCTTCCCAACGTATCATCAATACAAACATGTGTTTTGTTTAACTGGATACTTATCTTTTAAATATATATTTCGTAAACTTTTTACTGTTTCTTGAGCACGCTATTTGTTATTTCTAGGTTCAATGTTTGTGAGACACTCTTCTTCAAAATAAAGCAAGTATAGCATACGCCAGGGAGAAGAATGTAAACATCCATATGTAATTACCTGTTCAACATGTTAGACCGGACAGATTTATTTGAGATAAATCTAACATTATAACTCGGGAATTTCTTTCATTACATCTCTTCTTTATCATTCAAAACTAACTCTCACTATAGATTTCGCTTCAATCGTTATCATGCTTTTGCATCAACATTGACCTCACAATGCTTTATAATCATTGAGAACAATGATAACAAATTGAAAGCTATAACGTTACAATGCTATGACTGAACAATGTATTGACGTCACAATTCTATGACCTCACGATTCAAGAGGCCAAATGGCAATTTTATGGTCAGGGATTCATTTTAGTACTGAAAACTGTTGACGAATGATTTTTGATGATAAAAAATATATCTCACCCTCGTGTCTTGATTTTAAACATATCAACACTCGTTGATTAAAGTAAAAATAGCCTATTAGATGATGTTAGAAAGAAACGCTGGATTGATTGTTTTCTTTTATCGTTCTGTAGTACCTTCTGCCTCTGTAACAGTAAGATGAGAACATGGTGACGTATGTTAACATCTAATATTCATTATTTATATCTAAGTTTCCTTTGAATGCAATAAATACTATTTATTACATATTTATTTCCTTCAATAGCTTTTTACCTTTAATCAATGAATTTACGTTTTGGTTTTATGTTTTTAGAATTATATTTTTGAATAATACAATGATGATGTACATATGGTAGGAGAAACAGGACATGTATAACAGAAGTTATACAAACAGAAACATGTGCCTCTAGTTCCGTCTATGCTTGTTTGTTTTGTCTGCTTGTTGATCGTGTTTAATTCACACAATTACATACAGACATCCACACAGGTGCTGCACACATGTATTCCTGAAGTAAATTAAAGTATAAACATTGCACTGTGCATATTTCATTCAAGTGAAGACTTCGTGTATGTGATGCACAAAATGCCAACTCAGCGAAGATGTTGGGTACTGAGACGGTATTGATAAAATGAGTCTATAGGAAAGGTTGTTTATGTACTGTAGTTAGCACGGAAGGTCTGTTCTAACGAGACTCAGTCTTAACTTCCATGCCTCTGACTGCGCTATATAAACATTTAGCGACGTCACTCTATCGTTCTTGGAGGGTTTTATGCGCGTAATTTCCTTCTGCCTCGCAGTAAAAGGGCATTTTTCGCGTAATGTTCCTCGGATGCAGAATATTATCAACATAATCGTCTTACCAAGAGACATATCATGTTGAAACATCCCCAAAATATTTTTTTTGCTAAAATCAAAGTGTTAACTATTTGTCATTAATGAAATATATCCACTCTTTCTACTTTCAATTTTCTAACGATTAGGCGTTATATAGTCTCGAACCCACATGCTCCATATAGCTCCGCTATCTCAACACTCCTGCCATTGTACCACAACGGCTGAGCTGAAAGGTCATCAATCCTAAACACTATTATATTCAAGGTTTGATTTCCGGTAGTGGGGCAGTTTTTTGTCGTTTCTCAGCATATTCAGCGAAATTATAATTAGTTGACGTTTTATGAAATGGATACAAAAATGAGGCGCAGGCTTTATTAAGAATATAAGAATTTTGCCCAAGGGATTTGACCGCGAGCCTGCAGCCTTGGGTCATATTCTATCATTAACATAATTTATTATACGGCTTCATCTATCTCTAATGCACACATTTCAAATCGTCCAAAATCTATGCGCCAAATACACACAAACCTTCTTTCAATAATTACCAAATACATTTAATCTAAGCGCTAGAGATTGAGTATAATTGAAGAAACCTTGAAGCAACGTATTTGGAAAAAACAAGATTGACAATTTAGGAATCTGCTTTAAAAAACATATATTATATATATTGCCTATTTTCCTCACCACGCAATAAAAAAAGCTTCTCATTAAAGCCAAGATCTGCTATCTGTGTGCAAAAAGCAATTTCTCACTATTCAATTTAATCTCTTCATTCACCATTTCACTCGACTACGCTGAGAGATAAGCCGTTCTAGATTTCCCTGATATACCTGACATTTCAACAGTACTGACACGAAGGCACAGGTGCTGGTCTTTCTTATTGTTAAAATACTTTGAAATACACCAATCAATCTTTATTCAGTACTGAAGAGGCCACAGGCCTGTAGTACATTACATGTACAATGAGTATAAAGTCACTTATCAGTTATTTTCTAATACAATCTTTCTTCTTAACGCCATTGCAAAATATATGTACATCGCCAAATTCTGTAATAATAATGTGTTATTAGCTGTTAACAATGAAATTGAATTTCGTTCACTAGGATTTCTATAATAATACGGTTTGAGATACTTTTTTCGTAGATCCGTATAGACAGGGCACATAAGTAGGAAATGTAATTCATTTTCTATATTATTTCTGTTACAAAGTTGACATATTCTATTTTCTCTTGGCACACCTGAAAATCTACCAGTTTCAATGTATAATTCATGGGATGAGCAACCATGAGAAATACCTTTAACTATACGAGCCTATGTCATTGGACTCCGAGGAAACGAGTCATTTTGTATTAAAAAAATTTAATCAAATACACCGTGTCTGGTCTGGCTAGATCAAAGCATTAAGGCGAAGAAAATGTAAACCTGTAGGAAAACATCATCTTACAACGCACAAGCGCAAACGTGTACCTGTACATGTGATTATATTTAACGTTCCTTAAAATAAGTTATGATATGCATACGCAAATATATAGTCAATAACTAACGAGTGACGGGGAATGACAGATTATCTTTCCCGAGTTATATTAATTTCGTAATTCTCGAGCCTTGGCGAGAGAATTACACAATTAATATAACGAGGGAAAGATAATCTGTCATTCCCGTCACGAGTTGGTTATTGTTTATATTACCTATATGATTTTTAGAATATTAAAACTCGAATATGATAGAAATAATCGTTCCTCTATAAAGGATTAGGGTTGCGAATTTCCGAATTCATACGCGTGTGCTTTTGATTTGTTTCACACTTACCTACGCACGGCTAAATTGTAATTTGTGAAAAAAAGTTTCAAAATAATAGCTAAATGTAGTTGTTGTCGAACGTTTAATCCTGTTTTCATAACCGCCAATCAAACTAATTACATTTAACAGTTTTGTGTTAATTTGAAGAGGTCAGCGACGCCCTATGGTTATACTACAAGACGGCTGAACTTGTGACGTAACTGATGACACTGTGACGTCATAGCCGCTCGTGTCTCTGACGTCACTACGATAGAACGGAACCAGGCGCTTCTTAGCGACTGTTAGTTTAACGTGACGAAGAACTTATTCAATAATCGCTAATTTCTATGATTTTGTGTAATGGGGCAGGCTTATTTCACGTTGTTTGTGGCGCCACATCTGAGAAAAGACGACTGGCAACTATTTGGAATAAATAAACATTGTTAAAATTCTGTCTAAGGGGAAACAAATTACCAGTCGGGACAAGTTTGAAAGATGAAAGAAATAGTCCCGGCACTACGTTCCTTTTCATTGGTTCACAACAACCAATCAAATGCCAAGAAAATGTGTAACTCCCGTGTGAATTACAAGAAAAATATTACCCTGTGTCCATCTTACCATATGGGTAATATAGGACGATATCTTCCTAGACAATAATACACATACTTTCTTTCAACGTTTCATTCTGTACCCGTTTCGTATATTTTTCACAAAATCAAACATGTTTATGAGATGCTTTTTGGCCTGCTGACGTGGGTTGCATCAAATACTCTATTTGCGAAATTGTAGCTCAATTCAACCGGAAACGAGTGGCAAATGTGTTTTACGTCGTTCATGACTTTGCTCGAGTCGCCATGCTAAAGCAAATTAAGATTCATGTAGCCCTTTTTTCACAAGCGGTTTTGTTTCTAGTTTCAACGGGGAGGGCACTTAGGCCTACTTCACGACTTATAGTAATACTTTTTGTGTATGTGAAGGTTCAATTAAGCGTAGTGGAAGGAGATATAGTTCTCCGTTACTTCTTGTTCCAACAAATCTTATTTTGTATTCAATGGTATTGATTATCTAAGCCATGGTGATTTGGGTGGTTTCTTGGTGAATCTAATATAAATAAGACATTGATGATCTTGTATGCATTATATAACACAGCTTTTCATACTCTTTTTACTCACTGTTACGTACGGTTCGGAAAACACTTTCACAACTTTCTCACTCTAATTCAGCTAAAGACGGATTTTAGACGTACCATGGCTAGATGCTTTCATTCTTGATGCTAAAGTTAAGATCACTGGGCTTGTCTGTACCCTTAAACCAGATTGCTGGTACATGTATAATGGTTGTTTGCATCCGCCAACCAAATTAGTTACAGATCGGTAACTTTTCAACATCTATGAAATTGTGACGTTCGAATTTTGCTTTCTGGTTGGGTTTGTTGTCATTGATTATCATGTCATCTTGAGGATGTTATGTTTAGTTTTTTGGTTTGCAAGTTGAAAACTTTGCAGTGTCAAATTGGGAGAGAAATTATTCGAAATGAGCAACTTTTGCGTTGAAAGCGACCTTAGACGTGTACCTATCAGCTCTGGTTTATTCGTGGTTTAATCATGTTTCATGATTGGATTGATTTGATCATACTGTGGACAGCATGAACCCTTTATGAAAAATCCATATATCAGTCTTACGAAAATTTGTATGGCGTTCAACTCTTATATTCTTATTGGACGATATGTAACGACCGTAATGCTTAGTAAGTGAACATGAAGACTCGTTAGAATGAAACCCGCAGTTCGAATGTTTACCTCAATTTAAACGCAGCATCACAGATTTCTAAGGTAACATCATGAGACATTTGAACTGCCTTAAAGGCAATGTATTCTGTTCACGTTCGTATGCAACATTTTTCAACGCATATCTGTACAAGCTAGGGTTACAGACGAAAGGCTATCTATGAATACACACACAATCAACACTTACAGGACGGTATGGCATTCGTAAGCATGAAAGGAGGTTATTTCATACTCCAATCACTTCAAAATGTAAAAGCGAACAAATGAGTTAAGCCCGACGCCCGTGTCGCCAGTGAACTGGTTGAGCGACCACCGCAAGCTTTTCACTGCGAGCCACTTCACACAGCGCGGCAAAAAAGGAAATGGGGCCCGTTTTAGTTAATCCTGGCGTTTCCGTAGCTCTTCCATTTGTTATGGCTGTAATTTATTCATATTGGGTGGTCACATCTTTTATAGGCTGTTTATACATGATATGTTTTTTTATTAAGTAGACATGTTCAACAAGGTATTTTATATTAGCATCTGTGCATCGTGTTTTTTTGAAGTATGACATTTATAGGTGAGGTGAGTTGGTGTTTAACGCCGCTTTCAAGATTATTTCACTTATATCACGGCTGCTAGTATTATTGCAGGGAGAAAGCCCGCAACACCATTGTTGCAATGCATTGCGATGAAAGCTGCGAGCATCGACTGAAACTAGCGAACCATTGGTGGTACTTCGTTGAAACTCAGTGTAGCATTGCACCCGAACCTGACTGTAGAACAGTTCTCTGCTGTAGACAAAGTTGCCGAGCCCCTTGCGGGATTCGAACCACGGACCTCTTGATCCGAAGCCGAACGTGCTAACGACTGCGCCATCCCGCCCCATGACATTTATACTAGTATACTCAAAAGCAATAGTGTCAAAAGCTATTCGCCGTTGCAAACTCTACTGAATATACTGTAATTCTACATTTGCACATGTTTGGGAATTAGTTATTGAGAATGCTGTAGTTTAACTGAATAACAAGAATTCAAACGCAAACCAATTTGTGTTATTAATGTTTCTTTCAACTAACAGAGCGTGTTAGAACCAACATGGTTTTGTACGAACTAACACTGATTCCAAGCAATCGTCTCACATAATTTCTTTATATTAGCATAAACTATAACAGTGCTCTTTCAACAGGATGGAAGCTTTACCTACTGTGTAATGAGGCCGAGATCGGTCACACGAATACAATGTCCCCACACATGACCAACCTGAACCCCTATATTCAGAAGATTAAAGCTGGTAAACTGCCTAGCAGGTATTCGAGACGCGGATTAATGTCAAACACTGCCTGTGTTGGGGACATACATGCTGTTTCTTGAGGCTCTTTATGAATGATGGTATTTGCAATTTAGAAAAAAACATTTTTTCTATAGCAGAATACCCCCTAAATAGTTATCGCTTCATCCTTAAGTGCTCAAACGTCAAGAAAATGTACGATTAAAACTAAACCGGAGCGGCAAATAACACAATCTCCAACAGGACAGTGTGAAGTGTAGCAGAATAACATGTTTTACATTTTACCGAAATCTCACAAGGCTAAGACAGGATAACTTCGTGGAAAGCAATTTCAAGTATGGGAAGAAAAAAAGAAATCGTTTCTCTCAAGCTTCTTTAAAATATTTGATAAATGATTTTCAGAAATATATATCACTATAGTTACGTTGACACATGTTTGTGTAACCTTAATTATCTGGAGAGTTGTCATTTTACTTCTTTGCACTAAATTACTTTACAGAACATTATATTTTCAACATCTACGTGCATTTGCAAGTTGACTGAAGAGAATAGAATATGCCTTTTAAGCTCTAGAGAGCCTTATCAGACAGTCACTCAGCGATAATTTATTCTAAATGTACAGTTACAAGTACCAACAACTCATTCACTGATGAGCTGATACACTGTATGAAACTAAAGGTTTCTAGCTTACATCAGTCACTTCTTTCCGGTGTTGGATTCCTACCAATCACAACTCACCTACCTCAATACAGCTGTGTGCCACTGTTAACACCTCGAAAGTTCACATCAGACTTACTACGTCTCCTTAGTAAATAAGTTCGTACGTAAATATGTAATATAGAACAAGTTTACGCAAGCAGACCCACAACGAATGCTATATCAACCTACACACTTTTCACAATCTGATACAATGAACCTATTGTAATTTTAACGGTTAACAGAAGTTAAGGAGGTTTTCGAAGAATCTTACCATGTGTGTGTGTACCTTAAACTTAAACACCTATTCTGTTCTGTATTCTGTTTATTATGTAATACATTCAAAGACAAAACCCCACATTATTTCATGATTTCTGAACGACTGAGATGAAATATAGCTGAAAAGACAACATACGTTAAACTTACTGTCAAGACTTATGAGATCTCTACTTTGCAGGAGTTGGTTACGAGGTGAAACTAAAACGAAAGTATAAGATTACTATAACTCAGATTTACGAAAGCTCTAGCTAGTTCATCGGAGTGAGATGAGAGATGAAGATGAACGATGCCGACCCTTAAACAACCCAGGTGAGTGCTTCATTCAGGTGAGATAAGGTAACCACATTACTGCATTCGTTCGTGGCAGAGCAGTAAAATAATTGGTTTACGTTTATAGGCGCTTCAGCACGATTCGGAAAATCCTATTTTTCCCATTTTCCCATTTGTATATGTTTTCTTGATGAAAGTGGGTTAAAAGTTTAATCACGCTTTCCGATAATTCTTAGTTAAGGGAAAAACTGACCTTATCAAGCGAAAACTGCATATGGCCATTCTAGTGGGGAACACTTTAAAAGATATGAGTTAGGGATACGGATTCGAGAAGCTTACTGAACTACGTTTGATAATGCTGTATTAAGTACCAAAGGTTGTCTTGCAACAGCGATCATTTGTGTTCCTTTCTAGAGATCCAAACTATTTTATCATTACTATTCTATGACAGTGTATCTGCGATATTGGTGAAATAACTGATACTGACTATCAAATATCTTCACACAAATCTTAGTATGTGTTTAACCTAAGATGATAATTCTACGTTGCACGTGGACCTGATACATATTCTTCAAAGAAATTTGACCACAAAGTCTAACATGAATAATGTTCAAAAGTCTTTCCTTTCAAAAACTATAAACGGTTAATCAAAGAAGTGTTTCAAACGATAAGCAGAGAGGGTCTCTTTACACGCAGCAGATTGGGCAATTAGACAAGTTCTCTCATTTTACCAATATATCCTTCTTCTAATATAGTTTTTTTCTGAACTCAATTTGTATCAACACACATGCTGATATATAGCCTATGTTTTCACTCAAGTTGTCAAGCTGTTTTTCTAATGCATTGACTCTTAACTGTAATCAATCTCAATTCCGCTGACACGTGGAAGTTATTTTAGATATATTGGTCCTTCAAGAATCTATTAGTTTTCTCCGTTTTATTTTCACATTTGATTAGTTTGATGTTGTACCCTGTTCCATTTACAAATATTTCGTTATTTATCAAATGCTGTATGCTGCCATAACTATCATTTATTATAGAATACTTTTGAAAAAGATCATAGGCGCTGTCCGCCTTAAATTAAACATTAGTTTATAGATTTTAAGTGACATCACTAAACAATGATCCGTAGAAAATAGTGTTATGACGTCACCAACATTTGCCATGATCAGGGACTTTGATTCATAACATTAATGTTTCATAAGGAATAAATAGAACTGACTTCAAAACTGACGATTTAAAAGCTACATGGTAGAAAGAAAATATATTAGCCGCAACCACCATGTCTTCTTCTATAAAGAACGGGTTTGCCCTGAACTTTTGTATACGTGAAGCATTTTGCCTGCCTCAGGACCTGTACCACATTGAAACGACATGAGGTTTCTTCTCTATTTCTGAATCACATTAGTTATGTGGCTTTTTCATTCATAAATATCACATAGGTAATTAACATAATAGGTATTAATATCATGCATAAACTTATCAATTAATGCTGTTGGTTTCTGTGATCTTCATTACAACATACATTATTATATGTATAATTATTTTAATAAAACATTTTATAAATTATAAACAAACTCAAAGTTCAGTTTTCTTATGCAGTTATAAGTACCTGTATAGCTCTATTTACACAAAACAATGAACGTCTATTGAAGTTACATGTACATAAAACTCTAATTTCAACCCTAAAATATTCACCATAAGGCACAGCTTGAATATATGAAAACAATCTTTCCGATCACCCGCCCATTACGTGACTGTTTACTTTACCGTCACAAAAGAGTAACACCGTTTACTTAATACTCTCGAAGGGCAATTCTGGATTTTCGAACAAAACGCGCCCACTTTGCCACTGTAGTATTCTAAATCGGAACCCCTTAGTGATATTTGGATATCTTCTCAGTTAAGGAGTAAAAAATTGCCGACAGGAATTTCCTTTCTTATTCGTCACATGAGCGAATGCAGTGAAAAGCGAGGTACAATGTGTCAGCCGGAATGAGTTGGACGTAGAGTCACAGAGGCCCCGCCAGCAACAACACTGGAGTTAGCGAGCTAACGTGGAGTTATTAAGTCGCTGCTTTATAGTGCTACTAAAATACACGTGCTGTGTCAGTCCCACTTTCATGGGCCATCAGGGATTTACCTAGCAAATCATTACGCACGTGGATAACCATTGATGAACCATGGCGTTGTCTGGCGTGAAGGTTGTGTTCGTGTCTTCAATCGTGTGTCTGTTGTCTTCATATTCTTATCAAAGTATCATAAACAGTGAGTTCAAAACGGAATTAAATTCAAATGGCAGGAGTACTGATTTGAAATCATACCCTGTTGATACGAACCCTGAATCAGAGAATAAGGACGTGTCAAGGGAAAATAATGACAAAGAAAATAAAGACCATAGTTCCGAAAAGGATATTCCAGTTAATAAGCCAACTATTCCAGAAGAACACGAAGGTGTACAAGCAGATTCAGCAGCTATTGATAAATCGAACACTGATAAAACAGATATAGATACAAAACAAAACGAGGAAGGAGATTTGTCCGATTTGGAACCAACAATAAAATATTCGGATTCACAGAGAGAACCAACGGACCAAATTGAGGAAAACCCTGATAGCCAACAAACTCATGTTGATAAAGAGGAATCGTTATCAAATTCAGAACAAGAAGTAGATGACAGGAAAGACAAGGTTAAGACACCAGATTTTCCAACGACATTAGAACCAGAAGAACCAGAAGAACCAGAACAAATTGTGGAGGACAAGACTGAATCTGAGGACGATCGAGAAGGTCCTCAAGATACCATCAAATCTGACGGTATCGTGGACACAAGTGTTAGGGAGTTGGACCCAGTTGAACTGACACCAGAGGACGAGGACATGGTCATCATGAAGATGAGAGAGCTGGGAGGAATCCTCGACGAGAAGGAGATAGCTGATATTATTGAGCAGGAACAGACGGTCGAGGACATGGAAGGTGATCTCCCGGAGGAGACTGAGGAGCTCAGATTCGAACCCATCCCAATGCCGACGGATTTCGAGAGCTATGATAGGAACGGAGATGGTTTTATCGAAATGGAGGAGTTGACGGATGTTACTGGGGCATTTGAAAATGTGGCTGATGCTTTCATTGTCTGTGATAAGAATGGTAAGTAACAGTAGCAGCTGAAAAAGGCTTTTTAAAGTATGGATTTTAGCAAATTAGTTTACATACACAAGGAAAGGCAAAGATTTTACTACGTATAAACATTGGAAAACTAAGAAGTTGAACATGGTGCAGAAATGTAATAATACAGTAACTATGATGACCTGCAAATCTCGAATGTTTGGAGAACATAGCGAGTTTTTATTTGAAAAGATCGTGTTTTATCGGTAGAGAATAAAATAATCTATGGTAAGTTCTTTACTGTCAAATCTTTTAGTACATTTGTGTTATATCGTTCTCACCTCTGAATAGCCAATAATTCAATAATTACGAGACATCTGATTTTTTACTTTTCTTACCAACTTTCAATTAAACTGACGATAAAATACGAAGTTGATATACTTGTGTGAGTCTTCAGATATAGCTACGGTTGATGTATGCGCTTGAAATGTATTAATAAAGCAACACTATCGATGATGATATACCCTGTGAAGATAGCCATGCTAACCTTTTATCTGTATTTTTAATACAGTTTTTCCTCTAATGGCGTAGTCCAACGTACCTATGTCTATATAAACTGTATGTAGATACATCTAGAGTAAAGTTTATAATTATCTTTTTGCTGTCTGAGAAGCAATGCATGCATGTAAGCAATGTTATGTCACAGACATACACAACACATGCAGATGTGTATCGTAGTGTTGTAAGAAACATGCTGTCTCGTATATATTTTCAAATGTCTACTACCATTTTCGTAAACTATGCGATCACATTCGCGTATTTGATTTACAACAATTGGATTAATTATATTAATATTTACATGCTTTAATATAATCATTTAAGTGTTTTTCACTTTATACGTCCTTTATATTTATAACAAATTATGAATTAAAATATTTAATCTCAAATGATATAATAATTTTAATTCAATAAGTTGATTTCCAAAAATATAGGATATAATACTTAAGTAATTCATTTTCATGAAATTGTGGTTCTTTTATTGAACTGATCATGAATTACTCTGCTTAGTTTTCAAATTGAGATCGTTAAGAGTTCAATATTAACATAGGAACGACTAACTGGAGAGTAAAGATTATTCCCTTGCATTTATTTGTTTTAAAAGTACCTATATTTACCGTATGCCTTATTTATCATTAAGATTACAACTTTGCTATATATCAATGTTAACATGATATGCATATGCCAGTTACAGCCTTGTCGGCGTATTCTTTGAACTATTGCCTTTCCATCCTCTTTCCGGAATTGCATGCAAAACGATTAACATGCCATCGATAGTAGTTTTGAGTCCTTTGTTAAAGTAATTCAATATTTCAAGAATGTTATGCACACAAGCCACTAAGAAAATCGAAACGTTTTAAACAACTGCTACATAAACATGTATTAAACTGTCTTTACGGGATATTCAAGAGGTAAAATGACTACTAACTTAAACTTATTCTCAGGAAAATGGAAGTTTCAAATCTTGATAATTCAAGTGTATTTTTGATTCGCGTCGCACCAGAAGGTATCTAAACCATCACGCAAACACTTGTCACTCTTCCAGATTCTCCACACGATAAAGGTATCTATTTGAATAGTAAACGATGCCTATCATAATGTATTCAACTGAAAATGCATAACTTTCCCCAGGCTCTGTCTGAAGCCAGTAGTGTGTTGAAGTGCGCATTGTAAAGAAATGACACTGTCTCGGGTTGTTGTGAATAGGTGTACGTGTACATATCAGATGAAACTTGATTTCTCCAAGCAGCACAAGGCTTCATTGTGCAGGCGCACACTTATATCTCACAGCGAACACGCTTGAATACAACATGCTGATATAAATGATACCTGTCATCCTGCTAACGAGATCGCTGTGTTCAGAGGAGGAGACAACGTAGAAACACATACCAATATAGAGCTCGCAGATAAACACACGCATACATACATTCATGCATTGACATCTACATATCGTACATGTAGAATATTTACAACACCGAAGATTGCACATGCATAATATACCATACGCAAAGACATAGTAAAACCTGAATTCGTGCACAACATATGCTGCTAACATACATATATATATATATATATATATATATATAAGTATAGAATAGTGAATATCTACGACGGTTATAAGATGAAGAACAAATTCATATAATGTATATCTCTGTGGTATATAGCTGATTGACGGATTATGAAGGTCCATTTTAATGGTATTGGTTTGTTTGGCAACAACGAAATGAGCATCTGGTGTATAGGAGGGTTGCGATTCATATGAGGAAAAACAAGTTTACATAAAATACACATTTACAGGGACAAAGAAAGTGGGTCTGCGAAAGGAGATTAGAGTTAGAAGAAAGACCATGGAATGAATTGTAATTTTGAATTGTACTAATTATTCGAAAATATTCTATGGCAAACAAACTAGATAGCAAAGCTCTCTACGAGGCAGAAGCACGTTATTTTCAAATGTTATTTCTTTTGCCAAATGCATTATTTCAGACGGTCAAAACCTCATTTCTCTTCCCGATTATCCGTTGTCATAGAAGAAAATATCAAACATTTTAGTGCAAACGTCTTTTTTTCACAAAAGTTGGAAAATGAATTCGCCTAGCTTAAACGAACATGTGAGGTTCGTTAGAGAACTGCTTTTTTAATTAGAAATATTGCTTTTCATTTGTTAACATTAATTTCCGTTTTCTTAAGATCCCTTTGTTAACCGAAAACGTCCCACTGTCTTTTTAAACTGAAAATATAAGAACAGCTCTTATGTGAGTTCGGAATATATATGTATTGATTTCAGAAACTTGTTTAAGACATCAGAAAGAGTAACATGAGTCCGCTTGAGCTTATTATAAAGGAGTTTGTACTCCCTTGTTCTGTGATATTGTGAGACTAAGTCCTGAAACCAGAGGTTGGACGTTTTGTCCACGGTTTATATACCCAGCAGCATTATGACCGACATACTCATGTAAAAGATACTTTAATTGCCTCGGGTAAGCTTTCCTTCAACAAAAGATAACTGTTAAGTCTATTTGCTGAAAACTCAGTACTCTAGAAGTGAATTACTTTCTCATCTTGAATCAACACAGGTCTCTATTATAGGGTACTGACATACCAAGCCCTTTTTAAACTTTGTACATATCTATAACCACGTATGATACCTCTTCGCTATTCGCTAATATAATGTAAACATTGTTTATTTTGTAAAGAGTGTCGCATTTCATGAGACGATTATTATACTATGTTATCTTAAGGTATCAACATCACCTTATTAATCGACAGAGGGTTTGCAATGTACACCGAGTATAACCTTTAAGCTGTTTTTTTTTCAATAACAAGAATCACGTACGTTTTTATATGTATAATCAACATTATTGGAAGGTAAGATTGTACAAAACATTATTGGCTTCAATAATACCTGTAAGTGTTTTACTGCGTAGTGCAGGGGTTATAGAGAAAAACACTTCTCATGTGTCGGAAGGATTGACTTACAACTTCCTGTGTTTAATTTACTGCAGGATGTAATTGAACGAATGCTATCAAATCTAAGTAAAGCGGCTATTTCTATTTTAATCACAATATCAATCAGTAGGTTGGTCATGTTTATCACATTCCGGTCCCTATACAGTAGACAAAGTCGTCCGCAGTTTTCACTGTATTGTTTGAAAATCTATAATGACATCACCATTCATACTTCATTACATCAATAACGTAAGATTGTGTTCCTGGATTGCAGGTTAGGTTAGACAGGAGTGCAATGTGTCGTTAGCTTTTCACTGTTGACTCTCTTAAGATTTTGTAAAAAAATGTTTGATGTTCAAAATATATATTGGATTGAATATCACCTGTCAATTTGTTTTACTAAATTACGATCTTATTTGAGAGAAAAAAATTTAAAAAAGGATCAACTTATTCAACATATCACAGGTGTAAAATTGATTACCATGCACGATATAAGTTTAATGCTTCCAACTCGACAAGAAACTAGGTTTGTCAGCTCAAACCTCAGGTTTACTGGAATTACATTAAATTGTTTCCAAAAATGTTCATTTTTCTTTATTTCCCAATGATGATATATGTCTACAGGGCGGACATCCAGCTTTTAGTAAACATGTACCAATATAGTATAGCCTGCTTTTCGGAATATATAAAAAAAGGTTTTCACTTTGTGCCTTTGATGGACAATTGAGTCCTTTCTTCGATTTCCCTTTTTATCTGTTTACTTTTTACATAGCATTTGCAGTGACATGTCAGGTTTTGTCTTTCTTAAACGCAATCGGTGTTTTTTGATATGTTGAGCCCAGGTTCAAAACTATAAATCAAAGCTTATCGCCCCTTGACACACATATGTTTTTGCCGAGTATTGTCGCTGTTATATAACATGGCAAACCCTTATCTTGACCTGACCCTAGTCCTCATACGAATAAGGTGCAACTTGACATAAACACATCTAAAGCTATTTATGTGTGTGTCTGCACAGAATGCTATTCCTGCACAGTTTACAGATTCAAATCTAAAAGTAACGCGCGTCTAGAAAACCTGAACACGCTCGAAATGATTTGCAATCTTTAAAATTCGGTATGGTTACTTCCTTCCTAACGTGAATGCGACAAATAATAATCAGATCCGAGTAGTTAAACCGGCGAGGCCTTGTTCGAGAAGGTTGACGTGTTGAGAAAAAAACCCACATGTTTAATGATGGAAGGATTCCTTACCGTTTCTGATTTTCGCTGGCTGTGCCAGAATTTCATCAATTATATATTTAGACTTTTTCATTTCTCATAGTGATTTTTCAATCCTGTTTGGCATGTTGTTCACACACAGAAAACAAGTTTCATCCAAATCATACCTCCAAATTTACTTTTCAATTTCGATTACGTTTACTTTTTTAAGTGCCCGTTTATCAGTAAAGCACTTAAAATGTAATCAGTTTGAAAGTTGTTGTTAAAGTGACATTAATACTTTTCTCTTTATACCTTTTAGAAAAATGCAAGTATTTTTTTCCATTTGTATAAACCCACCCACACCAAGCAGTTGTTAATGAATTCGGAGTAATTTGTGAGAGTTTTTCCATTTCTTTTTGTAACATTTATTGGATATTGTCAATTAAAGACTTTATTTTAACACCTGCTCAAATATGTTGCGTACGCCACTAATCGGCTGTGTTAGACAGTAACTCATCCACACACTCAAAACATGTTATTTTCCGCTATGATGTTTGCATTAGAAAGATAAATTGCCCCGGCTGCAAGGTAAATTCTTATAAACTCATTCATCAAATGAAAGCATTAATGTATGACAGCATGCAATACATTTTAACTTCACCTAAAGATTGTGTAAAGATTGTCCTTGTTAGCCTTTATAGATATCATAGAATGTGTGTCCGATTACTGTTAATCACAAATATTTGGGAAGTAGGCTGCAATATCTGACAGGAAGTCTCATGGAGCAATTTAGTAATCAAAGAAATTCGGATTAAAATGTCCCTAGCAAGTGTAATACGTGTTTAAAGAAGTAACAAAAGTCAGAGAGAATTGTTGGACGTACATTCTTACACATAATTTATCTTAAAGAGTACTCTCCGAAATCAAAACAAAATGCTGAAAAAGTTTTCCCAGTGTAGCTTTAATTCGTTTCATTATAACTGAAGTGAATAGCATTTTCTATGTGATGAATACCCTTTAACTTACATGTTGTCATTTACATTTTCGTTTTTTGAGCCATGTCGTTTATCAGTTTCCTTTGCTGTAACCTGAACCCTGTGTTTACAAAGTGTAAGCAAATAGACATAGACACATGCAGTTTTTTGGCGTGCGCAATATATGCTGTTCCGGTAGTTCAGAACAGCTTTTGGATAATTCCAGAACATATGATAGAGATGTTTATTCTAAATATGTGAGTCGTAGTTGCATAGCTTCAAACTAGAGGGTTACATTTCTCACTATTTCATGTCAAACAGTTTTAAAAAAATGTAAACGTTTTAGCAAAACGACACATTATAAATGCTGATCTGTGGTTTTTATATCGAGCAATGTTAGCTAACTAACTATAGGAGATGTTGTGGAATTCTTACTGATATCTTTTAAAGTGCAGATTAATCAGCAACCTAAACCGAGGCTTTGATATCTTGACTGTGCTTACATAGCTGATCAATGCACTAGGTAACTTTCTCGTGCTGTCTGCTTTAACTTTGATGTCTGCACAACAAATGTCACGACATTTTATTTTTTCAAATTATAGAACATGTGTCACCTGACCGTATCTCAAGAATGAGGAGGTTTTTCTGTAAATGTAAAGTTTATGTTGAACTGTTGAGTTGTGAGTCCTGAGGACCAAGCGTACAGTCTGATCTAATAATCTAATAATAGAACTAGAAAAGCTATGTAATAACATTCGAAATCAAGTCTTGAAAAGATAAAGACATGCTTAATAAAAGTGGACATATCGTTTATTGTTAGTCGTTTATTTGCTTTCCTTACATTCATTGCATTGTAAACTCTAAGTAAATGGGAAAACTGTTTATTAAGTATAATGTTTATGTACTAGAGATGAATGACATTCTGATGGATCTTTGTCACTACGGATATGTTTTCCACGACCGAATACTGAAGCACCTTTTGAACATTGTTCCCTGTGTAATGCGGATAAACAGTAGGGTTTTGGGAACATGTAATCATATGTCAAAATACTGTTTTACATATGTATTATAAATTGTTGAAACTTGACATCATTTCAGTTTCATTTCAAATTGGAGACTTAAAGAAACTCTCATCACGCTTAACTTTGAATGATAAAGCAAACATCAATTTTGTTTGATAAAACTTAATATCCTCAATCTCTTTAAAATTATCTGGTAACAAAGGGTTGACTTTCCAATTCGTTTCTCTTTGCTTTAGAATGTACAAAGTGACTGCATGCCTGAAATCTCATGACTCTTTCCTCAACTAGACTTTTATTTGCATCCGGCACAATTATTCAGGTTCATCATTTAAATTGGATCACACATAGAAGTTGTTGCTAGAATAACACTTAATTTCAAGATTTGAAAGCTAAGATGATTATCTTATTATTATCATTTGTTTTGTGTGTCAAAGTTTTAATTCATGGTGCTATCAACACAAATGTTATGGCGATTGTACATTCATTGTACTCAAAGGTTATCCACTTGCTTTGTCCGTGAGTATGTTCTGAATTGTACAGGTTTCAAACAAACCACTTTTGTAGAAACCAAAGGATAGATATACCACTTTCTCTCGTTCTTTCATTGCAGGATCGACGTGGGAACCGAGTGCTATGGAATCTATTTTCAGATCCTATTCCCAACTAGACTTCTATTTTCATCCAGCACAATTAGTCAGATTGATCATATGAATTGGATCACATTTGTTAATGAGCGACCGAGGAAGCGAATTGAGATAATGAATCTTTTATTGGGTTTTAATGTTTTTATTCTATAGAAAAGATTATACACAACTGGTATTAATCAACACGGCAAACTGGCAAATATTCAACAGGTGTTGGCCATTAGGCAAATATACTGTAATGAAATTACACTTCATAAAAATCAAAACAACTTCTTTGGTTGTACGAAATATTTACGTTGGATTTATATGCTTATCCACCTGCTGTACGAAGGTTTCAAAACTAAATGATGTACACACTTAGGAGATAAGTGAAGGCAGATACATGATATACGACTATCAAATGAAAGGAGTAACCATAGTACAAGTGTTATACAGGTTAAATATCCCCCTCTATAGCTCATAAAAAAGCCATATCTGCATCATCATACATATCACCTAAATGAATGGGAATTAGACTGCTATGTCATAAAGGGTAATTCGTTCATAACCAAGTGATGGAAAATACCAAGGCAAATTCAATGTAATTGTTAAGAAAATATTACGCTTTGGCGAGTTTCTACATGAACTTCTACGCGACCTCTTCACAAGCACGCACTATTTTTTTTAAGTTGATATATGCACAGGAATTAATGATAATACTTTCCAATGGTAAGTCTTTCTGCAGATGAATACGAATTCCATCATCATTTCAAGGTTGCCTGCATTCGTTTCCAGGTCACTCAAGTAAATCGCTTTTTTATATCGCATGTATATAATAATTCTTTTCATAACGTAGCAATTCCTTCTACATTATCATGGGTTGCAAGTACCTGACACGGCCTCTATAAAGAATATATATAGTATTGACACGTGTAATGCTTCGTCAATTTTTAAAAAATAGACTGTAAAGATACATAATAAAATAACTTGCGAATGTTGTTATGACGAAATCAGATAATGGACTTACAAATGTATGTTGCATTTAACTACAAACCCGTTTTATTCAACACTGAATTCCAAACAATGGTGTTTTTATCTCACCAAATTTGCAACTCTGTGTTAAACACATGCCATGTTGCTTTGTGGCAATCATTTCTTAAACAATGACTAATGTAGTTTTGCCTGTCAAGGTCTACAACGTTGTTGGTCTCGAATCAGGTATGTTTTCATTATTTCCATCTCCTCTTTCGAAATTAACTGCCGTTTTTTTATAAGAATAATTAAATTGTCTCCTGATGCATTGTTTGTTGTCAAAAACAAAATATAAAGGACCGTTCATATGTTTATTCAAACTGTTGACAATTTAGTTGTCTAAGAACTAGGGATCTTTTTAATCTTTGTTTCATATCAGTTCGCAAGGTAAACGTTAAATGTTTAATCATTTTTATAGCTAGTGCCCTGTAAGGTGTATGACTTTAACCCTTTCAATGATTTTAGATTTGATTACTTACCCCTAGGCCTCTTTCGAAAACGAAGTTAAATTAGATGTGTTGCCACTCTATTGGTGGATAACAATAACTGAGATATTATATTAAACATCTTTCAGTTCCTTTGCAATCGTTATTTCAAGCAAGAAATAATACCTTTTCTGAACCAAGAGTTAAGTGTAAAAAGAAAAGGCATACCAAGACATTAATGTTTTTGTCAGTGAGACGCGCTATCCGTAGACTGTTGGCAGGTACAAACTTAAACTGATACGTCAGATAGTGTCAGAAGACTAGAATTGATTCAATTTCTAGTCTGCCATTGGATTTTTACATCGAGTGTGTGAAAAGAACATTTGTCAGACAATAGTTATATATCATACCATACATAAAATGGAATTAATTAAAATTGTAATAAATCATTTAAGACATTTTAAAATTCTCTTTGATAACTTTTTGTAAGTGCAAAACAATTTGTAATCTGTAAATGGTATTCTGACGCTCTGTTTGTTTTCAAAACAAGAGAGTACGTTTCACCTTTCAGGAAAAAAGTTTAAAATTTATTCTCTTTTATTTTTTTTCCTGAATAAAGTTTGACTGCTGATCGATTCATTTTCAAAGCAGTGATTACAATCAAGTTAAAGGATCTTTAAATGTCTGCTGATAGATAACAATTCAGACCAATGATTTACAGATACATGGAACACGATATTTGAAAGGCTTTTCTTACACCTGAAAACTGCATTTGATAATCCTTAGCGTTAACCTCACCTTTCATGTCTGCGTAGAAAATTCCCTGACATTGCACTGTTTTGTATACTCTGTGTTGAGAGATTAATCATACTCCCGAGTGAGGCGTGTTAATAATTTCCACACCACCTAGGATATGATTACCCTAATGGTAATGATACAGAAAATGTTTTGAATATGTTCAACTTGATAAAACTGATTAAGCTGTGCGTTCATATTATGACAAAGAACAGATAACGAATCTTATCGGGGCTTGTTCTTATACCCAAATTGCAAAGCCTTACTGATTGCACATCACATGACGTATACATGATATGATATATAGGTATTAATATGTGAAATATTTTAATCTAATATGGTAGCTATACCGACTGTCAATATTACAAAGAGTATCATTACGTTCGCAGTGCTAATCGACGTTGGAAAAATGCATTATGGCTAGTCCTTACGACGGTTGCCTCACTGTCAGTCACAATGTGGTCACATAAACTCGCGCGGAAGTGGAAACCTGTTAAGCAACTTCAGTGTTTATACAAAACTATTTATTACATGGACAATTTGACACAGTGAGAGGGGGACTGAAGCCACCATTTAGCCTGCTCAACATACTGTTTACAAATTACATTTTTTATAACTTTATCTAATTGATAGTTTGTAAGATTTCATTAACATTTCAATCTGTATCGGGAATATTTTTAATTACATTTCATATGCAATAAATCTTATAGTCTTCTACAAATGCATCAACGGTGCCGCCAGTTAGGATGTCAAAAGTGGTTGATGTAGTGTTACCTATACTGAAACAAGCCTATTAGATTCATGACATAATTCTATATTCATAACTGAAGCCAGATTTTGTTATAGTGAGCAATAGTTACATTACAAACTTCAAATTATTAAACACGTTTGTTAAGATAAATCAAATCACTTCGTAAATGCTTATCATACTTTCAAGCTAGTTCAAAGCTTGAACATGCTATTAAAGTTCATTTTATCAGTTCGAAAGAGTTTGTTTCTAGTTTCAAATTAAGGAACATGTTTGCATTTAAGAAAAGGTAATGTCATATAAAGCAAAGTCGAGGAAATAAGAAAAACACTTCTCTTACGAGGATTGACTTACCGTATCCCCCTCTCATTTGACTGCAGGAAGTATTTGTAAGACCGAATCTTATCAATCTAACTTTAGACTCTTATTCTATCTTATACTGTAAAACTAATTGTACTTTGTTTGTCAGATTATGTTTTAATTCTAAGACTAAGTTATCAATTCACTATTCAAATAAAACGTTCATGTTATTAAAGAAATAGCCTTTCAAGAAAATATACCTGAAATTGAAATAAAGAACTCCTACAATTTTCAAAAAATCCCGGGTTTAGATTTCTTTATAACATGTTATTCTAGCCATAGTTTCTGCAAAATTCTGTTGATAAAGATATCTTTGTACATGTATAATGTGAACAATTTAGAGCGTTATAAACACGTGCATTTTATCAAGGAATATCGGAAATATTTAGCAGGTGCGCTGAACATTAAGCTAGACAGGTGAATCTATTAGTAATATCAGTCTTCATAAAAGAGATCAGCTTGATTTCATGTAAACTATATTAATGTTGGATGTTGTACCTGCTCCATAAATGTAAACTTCAACAATCACATTACTTAGATAACTTGACACAGCTGCATTATTTAAGTTTAAATGACGAATTATCATAAACAATGTGCTATGTGCTCCAAACTTAGACGTACAAAGTTGATTCCATTCCAATACATGTGGCATATATAACTAAACGTTAAAACTAGCCAAAACCTCAAACCATTTGTCACTGGTTGACATATGTACATGTACGTTTGTATCGGTGAGGTATGCTATTCTGCACTTCTCCAGCGTCATTTTAAGTGAGGCTGGTATCATATCAGAAACATTGAATTGATGTTTATTTGATTACTCTTATTTTAAGGTTGAAGTCTTTCCTCTGCAACTGCGTTTCATTATATTGTAGCTTCCAAAAGATTATAAAAGACACATTTATTCAAATAAAAAGTCCCGTTTTTGTGAAAAAGTAGATTATTTCCACAAGTGGCAGTTTATGAGACTAATAGAAATATGATCCAACATGCAAAATATATTCACCCAGCGCAGTTATCTTTTATTAGGTGCAGAACAATAGTTAGTCTGTAGCTGAGCAGGTTATCCTGACATTGTCGTTATAACTGAACAATGCACTCGTAACAGTCTAGTCATTGGTGCTGTAACTTTGATGTCTGCACAACACATGCGCTGACATTCTAATGTTTATATATGTTTGATAGAACCTAGTCTGAATACACAGTGTGTGGGTTTCTGTAAACGTCAGTCACATGTTGGATACTGGGGATCGCAGAAAGTGTTATTGAGTTTGTGGAAGCTGTCCTTGTCGGTGTAGTCAAATTCAGGTTCCTTACATACAGTTTAATCTATAAATGTTGAAGATACTTACATTCTAAGTTTATAGAATTGAAAACAGACATTATTTCTAAAGAGTACGTCACAAATCATCAATAAATTTGTCATCGTATTGCAGTGTGTAAGTGATGATTCTCTTTAATTCATCAGAACATATTTCAAAACAAATGATTAACACTACAAAAGTGTGCTTCGACTACCAGTAATAAAAAAGGATTGCTACTTAACATTCCACACAGCTTTTGTGATTGGTGATTTATTTGGTTGCCTCACCTCAAGTCTAACTATTCAGTCGTATAATTGTGCAAAGAGGAAAACCTGTGTAACAAACGTTGAGGTTATTCAATGAAAAAAAGCTAATGCAAATACGTGTACACCTGTTTCGATATTTGAGACGGTCGATGTTGCATGGCAGAGATGGTTGAATGTAATTCACCACACCATTCTTTTTTGGCATGTCATAAATAAGAATACTATCTTGGAGAGTTACTAAAACACATTGTAAAAGGTAAAGTTAGAGTACATGCAAGAAAACGCCGTTTTGAAACTTTGTCTTCCTAGTGTTGAAATGGTAATATTAGAAACGTTCAAAGAGTTTGTCCCTTATCATTCGCAAAATTGAATTAAACAACTTGTCCAACCTTGTCATTACACTACTATTGATACTACTACTATCCGATATGGCGCAATCTTTGGCAGAAATCATGGAAACAGAATCTACGGAATACATATTATAAAATATATGTTCTGGCTTAAGGACACATTTGTGTGAAATCCCATTATATTCATTGACACTTGAATAACATAAAATTATTAAAGAAAATATATATCACATGCTTACTTCTTCCAGCATAGGTTTTAGGGAGGCTTTGTTTTTCCTATTTCATCGATTTTCCTATCATTATTTGTGTATTGAACTCTTAACATCGACCTTTGCAGGTGACGGCTTTATCGATGAGGAAGAGTTTAAAGCAGCTCCTTGGGATCTATCCGGTAAACCGCCGGAAGTAGTGGAAGAACAGGCATAGTGGCTAAATAAACTAAACAGCTACTGGAACATACCCTTGAGAGGTTCAACATACGTTCTTCAAGAACATCTGTGAATGACTTCCACAGTCGACGGGTTCTCATCATATCAAAGACAACCTTCCTCGAGAAATGCAGTCTGATTAAAAGCGACCGTGTTCCGAGGAATAAAAGTTTTAAAATATTGACTCTAGCGAGATTCGAACTCTTTCTGTCTAGGCCATCCTCTCCACTAGGTCTAAAGGCAGCCTCACTGCTCGCACGTGCTGACACCAGTTTAGCGCAGACAAAACCAAGTCAATAGCGAACCAATCACATCATCGCGTTTAAAATAAAGATAGCGGTGATCAAGGTTAACGAGTTGTAAATGGGAGTTACTTGCCCCTAGCTATTGATACCGAATGCTTTTGCCGCACGCATTGTGATTGGTGAGCTGAGTTTACGCAAGACCGTGCGCTACAGTAGGGTGCGGTCAGACCTAGTGGAGAGGATAGCCTAGACAGATAGAGTTCGAATCTCGATAGACTCAAAATTTTGAAACTTTTATTCCTCGGAACACGGTCGATTTTAATCAGACTGTCGAGAAATGCTGTTTGAAACTATGCAATGACATAGAAGGAACAGAAATGTAGGCAGATTATAAGCAGTGGTATGAGATGTTTATCATTATTTCCTAAATGAACCGGTTGTAGACTGGATAACAACAGAAAGACTGTTGCTCCACATGACGTAGAAAGCAAACTTTCATAATATCGAATCAAATGAAATGTTAATTGTTTATAAAGTGATACGATCTCTAACCAAAGTGATGCTGTGTAATCAGGGAATCATGAAACAGTACACCATAATATTAATCAAACTGCGACTTAATCATTGTCCACCTGTGATAATCTTACCTACATGTCACAGGCAGTTCGTTTCAAATGTACCATCTGTGTTACCAAATGGAATCTCCATCCACAATAATAATCTATTTTATATGTAAATATTCGGTGCGTTTTTATTCATATTTGTCAATGTCCATCCTTCCCGTGTCAAAATCTTCATTTAGTAAAAGAGAACATCGTACTTCAATTAGCTGTTGACTGTCACATCGATTGTTGAAATATTGTAAACCGTCTCATGTTGACTGCCCTGATTTTATCAATATGGTTAATGTACTGTTTGTGTCTGAAATTTTCCAATGTCTTATCTGTATATAAACCTCTGTACATGAGTGCAATAACAGTTAGGTAATCTTACTGTACAGATATACTCTATGTCGTATATATATAATATATATATATATATATATATATATATATATATATATATATATATATATATATATATATATATATAAGGAAAAAAGTTAAGCACCCCCAAGTTTTTCACCAGTAAGGTTTGTCTGAGAATAAAGAGGACCACATTGCAATAAAAGTAAGTGTATGATATGTTAGAATCATAATTTTGCAATTTAAGAACGTAATTTCATTAAGATATCGTTTCGGATATTTTGAATAATTGCAGTTATACAAATTGGTAATTTTGAGATCAAAAGGTGAATATGTTCAGAAAGTCAATATTTTTTGTTTTAATGTGTATTATTCCATTATTTCTATTCCATTGATCAAACTTCATTATGGATCTCTTAAGCAAAAGTCACTAGTTACAGCAGTATGGACCTCCAAAATCTCATTTTTTGGAAAATGACCCATTCATAAAAAGGGACTAAATGGGGCAGTTTTAACCGTAACAACGACTACAAAGCAAAATGAAGTATAGGGTTACTGAATCAAAGTTAAAGAAGACCAACTTTATTCCAAAATCGTCTGGTTATGGCCATTTTCTAAAAATTATGGAAAATTCTTATCAAATTTCAAAACCCAATAATGTCCTTATTGTGAAGGATACATGATTTTTTAAAGTGTAAAATTGTACCTGTTAACAAAATTGTTGTTCATGACAACTAACATCAGAATCCATCGCATACTTTTGACAAACGGACGATAGTTATTTTGGGTGAAAAATCAGTACCATTACGTTTTTTATCTTAAGTTCTCAAAATGTCATCATGTATGATGATTTTATAGATACGAAGTCACGAAAAACTTTAGTTTCTATGTCAAGGGGATCTATTTAGTCATATTGTCGTATTTTTCTCCACAGATGCATTTTGCAATTTTGAAAATAGGAGGGTGCTTAACTTTGTTCTCTATGTATATATATATAAGGTTGATCTAAGATTATTGCTATATGCAGAATGTCCTTAGTCGTCCTGTGATCCATTGTCCTTTACCACTCCAGCGGCAATCATATGTGCATGAATTGTGGCAGTTATTATCATTACAAATTGATTCAAAATATATTCAAACGTCGAATAGAGATATTAAAATCTACTATTCTTTCGTGACTTCTGTAATTACTTTGATTACTTTCTACGTACTATACCTACGTAGTCTCTCACTACCCTCAATACCTACAACAACGACTCCTTTAAAACTACAAGCCTTCAACCAAGGTCTCACATTGTCGCATTATCTTTGTCCCCAAATCTCATTAAAATTAGATCGTAACTTCCCTTCAGTGTTATTATCTGCGTAGTGAAGCAAAAGTTACATCTTATCTTATTGCGATTGTTTGCTCCTTTGATGTTTTGAGAAGACATCTCATGATCAAAGTAAACAATGGACAAGGGAGTTTCATTTTAATCAACGAATCTTTCGTTCGCACTTAGGTGGCCTTACGAACACTTATTATGGCATTGCCTTCTATCAAAAGTATTGGCGTCCCCGATTAATGACGCCAAGAGAAATAATGGTGGCTGTTCCAGATATCCAACCTAACGCCTCAATGGTGGTCTGCTCCTTTAGTCTCCAAAGATGCAATGCATTTTTGTTGATGGTATTCGATATTCAGATTGGTTTGTAGTCAGGTGTGTGATTTGAGTTTACTAACTGTGTGATCGCCATTGCAATAGATATGTACCGCAAGGGCGGATGTACATGTATAATCCAGTCTGTTAACTGAAGATTGGTGTTCTTTGACTGGTTGTTTCGCGGACACAGAATTATCCACATTTAAGAGTTAATTTTAGGGTTTCTGTTTGCCGACGAACAGAAGGATGATGTATGTTCAGGAAGTCTCGAGATGAAGAGAAGATGGCTGTTTTTTTAAAAGCTCTGCTGATTTGATTGGAAGCGTTGTCTATGTAGGGAATTACAATGTTGATAGGGGCTGATTCTTGTCGTGGTGTTTTACTTCTGGGTGTCATTGCTGGGGTGATGGTTTAAGCTACAAGTTTAGGTGGAAAGTGGTTGAGGTTGAGTTCTCTGGAGAGCGTCTTCAGATGGTTGATCTATTATTAAGTTTTGGGGCTTATGATTATTTCAGATTGGATTGATAATGGATGTACTGATCCGTGTGGATGTGTTTTCAATACTGACTTAATTTTCGTAATATTCACATCTCGCTATATAATCATTTTTCTCTCACTCTGTCTCTATGGGTGTGTGTTTCCTTGTGTCTTTGTGTCCCTGTTTGTCTCGCTCTGTCTGTCTGTCTGTCTGTCTATCTCTCTCTCACTTTCTATATATCTCTCTCCCTCTCTCTCTCTCTCTCTCTCTCTCTCTCTCTCTCTCTCTCTCTCTCTCTCTCTCTCTCTCTCTCTCTCTCTCTCTCTCTCTCTCTCTCTCTCTCTCTCTGTATCTCGACATCTTCTCTTTCGACACCTCTTTGCCTCTCTGTTAAAACACACACACCACATGCTGGTTATGCAACATGATTAATGATGTTACGTTGACTGCACTTAAGGAAAAGGGATTGGAACAACATGTCGTGGCCAATAAAAACATAGCCTTCATTGTTTTAGTTTTTGCAATTCTTACAATTCTATTTCCACGAACACGTTCATTTTTTAAGAAGATAACCTGGAGTTTTTTTAAAAGATTTGTATTTGATTCAAAAACTTTAAAATGTCGTGAATTGTAAAGATCAAAAGTATTTACAATTCTCAAAAGTTAAAAACTGAATGCTTTTTTCCGAGTGTAGCATGGCATAAACAAATGTAAACGCTTTTGTCAGCAAAATTTGACAATTCTGGGAATTGTTGTGTCAATTTTAAAAGAGCGACTCGAAATTGTGAGAGACACTTCAATTATATATGAGAGTAAACGTTTTTTTTGATAATTGTGCACTGTGTTGCCAAAATAACATTTTTCTTGTGTAAGACATGTGCGCCAAGGATACAGGCAATAACATGTAATTGTCAGGATCTCGTAAATTGGCAAATAAGCCGAAAAGTACAAAACATATATTTGAACGGAGTTTTTATAAAGACCTTTTGGTTTTGAAGCACGTCGGTCTTTGAATTATTCATGTTCTCCGTTGTTCGTTTTAATTTAATCATCATGACTTTTTACTAGTGTAATTTTAGTGATCTTGACAATATTGAATATTTTAGTATGTGAATCTTGGCTGACTAAACGTTGTTATCAAGTTCAAAGTGAAATTTGAAAAGAGATTTGACTTTCAACCACAAGGCCAAAACTAGATGAATTTTAACCTTCATGTTTCTATTATCATGGACGTTTCTCCACTTTCTCTTCAACATTAAAATGTTAATTTTCTTCAGGAGATCATGTTTACGTAGTAATAATTGTTTGTGATGATTATCTTCATTTAGATATGAAATCATACGATTATCATAGCCAAGTAATCGTCCTCAAACGTGCACCTATGATATTCTAGTTAACGAATGTCCACACAGGTTTTCAACAGCTGTAAATCAAACAAAAGAAATATAATTTTAGGTGGATTGATTTTGTTTGCTCGCACTTTGGACTAAATGATGCACACTTAGAAATAAATCGTTATTATCAACTTGAGACACGTAAAAGTGTCACTGTCGTCCACGAAGTCTCTATGCAGACAACACGTTAAGGTTTGGCCAGTCCTGATCATGAGGCATGTTTCGTTGATATTGAGGCAATGATGTGTACACACCACTACCAGCTTGATAACAGATTGTCGTGTGTACAAGATGATGTGTACTTAATGTTCATGTTTACATTATGGGCGTAAAATTAGAATCAGATTCTGGGCGGTGGTTTTATAGAAATGCTGAAAGCTTAAAACAATAAAATAGGTAAAATATTTATCATACTGTATTATTGTTTGTCACATTAGCTTTACTGTGTAATGAGCTTGGTATTGTTTCATTTCATATTTGAATAAAGACTGTTCAACAATAAGGAAAATTCAGAAAATATACAAATGATTTGCCTGACAGTTTGAACTATGTGAAAATGTATAATAATTCTACCTGTAATTTCTTATCCTTTTTTTACTGCTTCTACTTCTGAGTTCTTGAAAACATTGCGTAGTTGAAAAGTAAATTCAATGTTGTAGGATTAAAAGGTATTTATTATCCCTGTTTGACGTGTGTGTGTTATCCCTGTGCGATGAACCGTGCTGTGACTGCTGTAACAATCTGAAGTCCTTCAAAGCATAATAACTCACACAGTATGAACTTACTTCATGGCGGACTGAACTCTCCTTACTAACGATAACCTTTCAATGGGTTCTTTCTATACACGACCTTTCCTGGTCAGTGTGTTATGTGTCAACTGAGCTAAAATAATGTCAAAAGTATTAGATTCGAGAGATTAACTCTACGGATGTATTGTAGAGAAAAGAACTAAAGTTAGTTTCATTGCATATTCATAAGAAAATTTCAGAAAAACCTTAACCAAACAATGAACATGCGACAAGAAGTGACATTCAAATTATAATAGCTGTTCATGTTAGTCATGTATTATCGTCGCCCTGCAATTAAGATAACCTGCAAGACAGTAGGTCACGTTATAAGCATGTTAACGCACTCCTTACATACATAATATATTACAACTTGCAGAGTAACTCTTCAACAAGTATATGTGTTTCTTATGCTGATATTAACCCTTCAGGTTTTGTTACTCTGAATGTGTAATGGTGATGTGTGATGGTAACAAGGTTTTTACTTACTACCCGAACAATGCCAATACCACTTCACCAGTATTTGTTAAAACAGGTTACTTACATAAAAATGGGGACGTGAGGTATACACAAAGTAGGTGAGGTGAGGTGAGTTGGTGTTTAACGCCGCTTTCAAGATTATTTCACTTATATCGCCGCTGCTAGTATTATTGCATGGAGAAAGCCCGCAACACCTGGCGGGATTCGAACCACGGACCTCCTGATCCGAAGCCGAAGGCGCTAACCACTGCGCTATCCCGCCCCCACACAAAGTAGAAACGTACCGCAAGAAATGTTAATAACCTGATCAAACAAAATTGCACGATTTATCCAAATCGTCAAACAGAAAATGTGATAACATTGGAGCAAACTGTATGCACAAAAAGATGCAATCAAACTACATAACGAGAGCTTGCAATTAATATGATGATTTTAACGTGACGTAGTTAGAAAATGCTATTTTGACAAATACCTTTTTGAAGATACAAGAAGACTATTTCAATAGCCACAATATTTATATGTACAAACACCCATAGTCATTTTAGTGAAGAGGAAACGAATGAAAACGACATAACTTAAGGGATATATTCTGCTTAACACGCAATGAACAACGCATTGGTTGTTTTAAAAGTAATATATTTCAAATGGTAAAATAGTGTAAAATGTTTTCTGTTATGAACATTTGTAAAAATGTATTTAGATATCACTCTTGTAGTGATACAACATTATATATTCCTTGTTCCTGATTCAACAAGTAGATGATCACGATAAATTGTCACATATCATCAACGACACTATGCAATTACAGAAAACATACAGCAAATAAGTGTTTATTTAACTGTTCATATCATTAAGCTTAAATTGCGTAGTGTTTATGTTACGTGGGAAGTCAATAAGCACCTGATAACAAGCATGATTCTTTGCAATGGAGGGAAAATCACTCAACGAGTTCAGAACTCAGTCTTCTGCTGGCAAGATCATGACGGTTATTTTCTGGGATTCAAAGGGCCTGATGCTAATAGACTGTAAACCATCTTAACCTACAATAAGAGGAGCCTACTATACTGACTTGTTGAAGCAAATGAGAGAAGAAAGAATAGGCTTGCCTTCTTCATGACAACGCTCCAGTGTACAAGAGTCATATTGCACAGGCTTCACTTCAACAATGTGGCTTACTACTTAATCCTCCCCCCTACAGTCCATATCTGGCCCCAAGCGACTTTTATCTGTTTCGCAATTTGAAATCACACTTGTGTGGTTTAAGATTTGCCGATGTTGATGAACTCAATGCAGTTAGTAAGGCGTGGCTGAGGGGCCAGTCAGAAGAAGTCTAAATGGCATAGACAGTCTCAAAGACAATTGGGCAAAGTGCATCGAGGTCCAGGGAGATGATAATGAAAAACAAAATGCGTATCACAGCCATTGGCTACTGTTTTGTATCCACCCCTGTGAACTTATGAATTTCCCCTCGTAAACTCTCATAACTAGGTCAGCTGTGAGGGAATGCATTACCTGAATTTCAAAGATGCAGTCTTCTGTTCAGTAATAGGCTACTAGAGCCATTGAGGTGATATGACCTATTATACTATAATTTTATTTCTTTTCAATGATAAATCGTGGAGTTAATCTCGCACATTTAATACTGTTTATTTTTTTAGTTTCAGCTCAAAGGACGTGTAAACGCTAAACAGTGAAGCTGAAAAGATCATGTATAAAAGTAGAACATCCACTGAAAAGTTATCTCTTATGTGGAGACTAGTACAATCCGCATTGTAGTAAGTTCATACTGTGTGATTTATTATGCTTTGAAGGACGTCAGACAGTTCCAGCAGTTACAACACATTTCATCACACAGGGGTAATAAGCGCACGTATTCTAAGTCTCAACAAAATAAATGTTTTCCAGCCCTCATCGGCTCGATGCAGTTGATTTGATGGTATCATCGTCATGTTTTTATTTGGTAACTTATTTGCATTAGTTCTCTGTTCATCAATTTGAAAGAAGAAAATATAACGACAACATGATTAACCAATTAAATGTGATTGTTTTTACCATTAATCTCTAAATTACAAACAATATATCATAATGTATGTGATGTTAGAAATGACAATGTTCATTAAAATGAAATAAAGAATATGTGATAGTACATCAGTATACCAATATGAACTATATACGTTTTGTTTTAATGAGACGGCAATGAATACTTGCAAATTAATTAGCTAGGACAAATCATACATCATGTCGACTAAATAGGGACCCACTGAAGATTTTCATGTTTATATTTTGTATGATTATACTTACATACAAGCCTCACTTACTAAACTTTCAGTCTGCGCAGTTTTTCTATCTCACTCCAGAATATTTTGATAAAATGTTTTCATTTGTGTGAAGACATTTATACATATCAATATTCATTCCTTAATATATGCATTGAACCAAGTATTCAAGACAAATTTATTTAGATCAAAATCAGCTGTTACTGGCATGGATTAAAGATAATGGTAGCATACTATTTTGCCTAATGATAACATCTGCTTCCCGAATAACCCCTCTTTTTAGTTCGATTCCTAGGTTCTTTAAGAGAAACCAAAGGGTTGCGTTAAGAACTGTACGTAATCCTTTTTAGACCGATAGGTTAAAGTTCAAACAATATTGCTTGTGTAGATCGAAACCGAATCCCTTAAATTTGACGGTTTAATTTGCTGATAATTATTCATTTTATATTTCTAAAAATATGTAATACATTTGAGTCAGATTACTGCCCGAACCTCGCTCATTTATATACGCAGGACCACAATAGCATACAGTACAGTGATAGGGACACGGTAAGCTGATGTCACAATTATCTATTTTCTTTATTCAGATAAGATGAAACATTAGAATTTGATTTCATGATTCACTGCTTCCTTTGCTTATTATATTTGGGAACTGAAATTGTCACTAGTCCATGTGTAATCATATTGGAATAGTAAGTGCACTGAGGCAGTGCTGTAGACAGTAACGATGCTCCACTATGTTGAAGCTTTGTTTGCGTCCATAGCATTGCTCCTCTCATCAACATGGCGTCGCGTGTATCCCAAGCCGAGACCTTTCTCTACCTTTTTCGAAACTTTCACAAAATCTTTCCACTCACTTCGCTCTTAAACTGCTAATAACTATCGGTCATGCTACAATATCGATAAATAGATTTTCAGGATTGATTGTTGTTGAACACCCGCAAATTTAAGTTTTAAAATCTCCTTCTAACACCGTCGGTTTAACTCTAGTGTTTTCGGGTGTTGAACAACAATGACTCCCGGAAATTGTACAAACGCAACTATTTATCTCCTAATTATACATGTGCGTTGTAGTTTCAAAACGATTTAGGTTGAGTATCAACTCTGACCATCTAACAAGTCGTCATGCCTTTTAGCACCAAAAGTTAATACTGATCAAAATGATACTGCACAGATTTAATGAAATTGCTTGACGTCTGATAATAATTAAATTTTGAAATTGTTTTAATAAATTGTATTTACTTTTTTACATTGACCAGATGATGAGGAATCCTCATGACAAATGAAAATTAACCCCGAAACGAAATTGATAGGGTCTGAGACATTATCGTTATGTTGGCTAATTGTGCTACCGCCATCATCGTAGTCATTTGGGACCACTATACTCTTCCAAAAGGTGTAGTAAAACCAGATTTCAGATAGTCGTTATTTGAGGTTAGAAAATGTGAAACCCTGAACCGAACGTGGCGTGTCTGAAATACTCATCAGCTGCAGATAAACACCCTAAATGTGAACGGTTCAGATTAACATGTTTATGTGGTCCATAGCTGTAGGTAACTCTGAGTACATAGATACGTAAATGGGAATATGTTGAAATCTTAATGAAAAACTACCACACAGCATCGATTTGATATAATGTTTCTTTAGTATAAATAAGAGGTCTTACTTAACTTATCAAGTTGATCCGAAGGGTTTTCATAACAAAGGTGAGGAGTACTAAAGAACTACAAAAATCATTTCAAAATACTCGTCAGTCAATTTGTGCATGACCATGTTCCGTATGAAGATATTGAAAAACTACGAGTAATATGAAAAGCCTTTTCAGTGATTTTAATTGGAAAGCTTCATTGTAAATATAGAAGTCATCGATTTAAAACAGCTGAAATATCAATCACCCCAAAGTAAGCAAAGTAAGAGTATATAAAGAAAGCTCAAGTAGTGATAGTACTCCAGGGACCATTCATCCTTACCTGACGTCTTGGTTCACTGATATCTATAGGTAACTAGGTATCTTGCAAATACCACAAACGCCAACTATACTCTTCCCGCGATACCTGGTATTTTAGACCGCTGCTTACTGCATTGACGACCTTGGAACCTGGTGTCTGGTCAGTAGCTGTAGGTTAAATAACTGATATCAACATGTTAATACAGAAATGAAATATGGTCCATATTGATTTGAATTGCTTCGCTCCTCGAATGACAATCATTGTACAGAATTGTATACCTTGGCGTACTAAAAACCTTTTGTCTATAGCCAACATTATCAAAAGATCATATTAAGAGCTGTTAAAGCTGTAAAGATAACCTGTGAAAAGTGAGTAAGGATTTTTTAGTGGTTCTTTTTTTATCGTGTGACAATATATGGTATAAACATGGTATGCTGATGTTCTGAGGGGCGGGATAGCGCAGTGGTAAGCGCGTTCGGCTTCGGATCAGGAGGTCCGTGGTTCGAATCCCGCCAGGGGCTCGGCAACTTTGTCTGCAGTCTGCAGTAGAGAACTGTTCTACACGCAGTCAGGTTTGGGTGCAATGCTACACTGAATTTCAGTGCAGTATCACCAATGGTTCGCTAGTTCCAGCCAACGCTCGCAGGTTTCACCGCAACGCATAGCCACAAAGGTGTTGCGGGCTTTCTCCCTGCAATAATACTAGCAGCCGCGATATAAGTAAAATAATCTTGAAGGCGGCGTTAAACACCAACTCACCTCACCTGATGTTCTGAACGAAATTGCATCTACATATAATACATACATTTCTTACCCAAGCGGGCACAAATATGCCGGGTATTAAAGTTTTCATAATGGTCACGGGAATTACAGTTTTTCTAAAAATAACTCGAGATCTGATTGGCTGACAGAACTATTTCTATTCTATTCATTCGTTCACCGAGTCCAGCCTACCCGTGTCAATGAGACTTCACCACAAACATTGTGTTTAATTTCGTCTGGAATAATATGAAACGTAAAATGTTTTATGTATGGTTTGTTTTACTATTTCATTCATTTAGGATTGTCTTGCTTAATATATGATCCACAAACAAGTAATGAATTGCAGAGACTACATTTAACTGCGCCATGACATAATCGTTGGTCGTCGCGCATGAATACAATGATAGAGTTTACTTGCAACTCGCCTTCGCGAAGGTATTTTCCAAAAGTACCGTAAATATTCATAGATATGACTTGGGTAAGAAAAAAAATAACCAACTCGAAGCTCGGAATTACGGTTTATCTGTCCCTCGTGAATTATTGTGATAAATTCCTCGCTAAAGCTCGGAATGTATAACAATAATGCTCTCAGGACAGATAAACCGTAATTCCTCGCATCTTGTTGATTATTCTTGTAATACTATATCTTCAGGTTCTTCCCTGAATCTCATATGAATCTGTCCTAATGAACCTGCAATTTATTTATCGTGTCATCAGATAAACAAGGTATGTTGATGATGTTATCTACATATAACAGTATGTATTGAATATATCGTTAGATCTTACCTGGATCCCGTCCGAGTCTGTCCTCTTTAACCTTTTGCTTAGATTATCGTGTCATGAGATAAACATGCTACTTTAAGTTCTACAAAAGCCTATCAAGATAATATCATTTTGAAGCTCTCATTAATAATCTCATACTCAGCGTCAAAAACGTCATGCTGAGGTGGTTACATACGATGCCAATAAGATTTAAAAAACCTCAGAAAAAAACAGAAATATATATTTGTAAATATGACCTCTAAAATGGTTATATTTGCGGGGTTTTTTTTTATCAGAAATACTATTTTTGTTTTAAATACGATATTACTTATTCAACAAAGGAAAAGCCATTCTCTGCCCTGTTCAATGCTTTTGGTTCATGATTCGAACATTCAGTCATACGCTTTGAACTTGAAAAAAAGCTTTCAACAAACACCATAATCGAAAGCTCATTATTATAATCTAGTAAAACCTCAAAATCTGGGCATCTTGTCAATAAGATTCGGGAACGGACTTAAAGGATTTTACGGCTCTTCGTCCACTAATCGTTGTAGCCACACGGTGGCACTTTGGTGTACATTTTATAATTCTATTTAGTGATATTCGTATATGTGTTAATACCATACTTTTTATTCCTTTTAAATTTTCACACTCTTTCAAACACAGTTGAATTTCATTCACATATACATTCTAAATACGTTTTTTAAATGATCAACTAGTGTGCTAAAAGTCCCTAAGCATAAGAAGTTAAGAATGAAATATGACCAGGATTGACAAAAGTGAGACGACAACGTAAAAAACATATATAGTAAAATATTCCCCTTCTATAAAGTCATGTCAAACAGCGATGAAAAGAGAAAGATGAAAAAACATTATTTCATTAAACTTTTCAAGCCACAATTAAATGCAATTAATGTCACCTAACTATGTCCATATCTAAAAACTGCTGTTATTATTAGATATGTGATTGATGTAGAGTAATGACGTCACCAATCTGTTGGTACGCATCGATTGTCATGTGTTATGCGCCCCTTGTTCTGTGACGTCATAGCATGGCAACGTCATAAAGACTCCATGGTGATCACTGAATAGTGTGAAACCGGTCGGGGATTCAAATCATTTCCAGACTTTTGTTTTTTATCTATATCTATATCTTTATCTATATGTTGTCGTAACACAAATTTACTTAAGATTACATAAAAGAGGGTCTTTGCATAAGTACATGGGGCGGTTTTCATAAAATAATGAGCAATGGATTACTGGGGTTTATCTGTGAAATAAACACTCCCTCTGAAGGTACAGTGAGGATAGCTTATACCTTCAATGTAACCTGTGACGATACATATTGGTCAGTTGCCGGGACTACCTTCCACCATGTCAGAAATTGAGAGATAATTTGCTACTTTGAAGTAAATATTATTGTTAGAAATCTATGATAAATAGATTAGAATCGAGGTTAAGAAGTTACAAATTCTTTGAAACATGATACTGCAGTGCTTAAAAACACGTAAGCGTGACGCATGCTGTTATATAATCATCATCTGATTTTCTGACTCAAGAAAAAGTAATGATTTACTTAATGTGAGTGAATATTTAACAATCAGATAATGTAGTTTTTTGCCGAGAACACAACTTTGCTTTTAGGACATTAACTCTACGAGTATTCTTTGAAGAGAACCTGAAACTAGCCTGTTTGTGCAACATTTAGAGTTGAAACGAATAGATTAGCAAGTCACGTTCACACCTGACAGACTAAAGACTTGCTGACTTGAGTAATGTGAATTGAATCATCGGGAATATAACTCACAAAAACATTTTGGATAATGTCGAGCTCTGCAAATCAATGGTTGATGTTATCAAAAGAACAATCAGTTCGAACAACCAGGATTGTGATGCAAATTCGTAAATCATTTAAATGGATCAAAATTTTCAAGCATTCTCGCGATCCCCAGGCGCTGCTATACATTCAACATTCTCTAATGTTAGGTCCATGGCAACCAGATGGCAAAAGGGGGCCGACCAGAACCACAGCGATGGGTAAAATTCTCGTTATCAACACCTAGGAAGACATGGCTAATGTAGCTCTCAAAACCTTTATATAAAGTGTTATGAACGAAAAAAAACTAATTCCTTGAAGCTGTCTGTTTGAAATCGAGGTCTGTACGTATTCTATATCTTTTCTAATGTGTTTGTGCTCAGACAGTTACATGTTATGTCTCGAAGGTACCGGTTATTACGATTTAATGGCGGATTTCAAAACAGAAGCTTCCAAAAGAAAGCCTATTAAAGAAAAAGGATAAATCAATTCTGTCTTTAACTGTGGGGTTGTATTTTACCACTAACCTTTAAAACAAACTTGCAACTGTTACAGTAAATACAACCCCAAAATTTTAAAAAAACCATAATGGATTTATCTCCTAAATTTGATCAAAATCATACGTTTCCAGAATGTTGCAAACATCTCCGTTATTCATATCCATTTCTCCGTCGTCTGCAATGTCAGCAGAAATTTATCCGAGTGCAATTTGTATCCTTTCACGGAGATATGTGATTTGATCGTAAATATTAAGAGGTTATATTTATCATTAGCATATTAATTACTTCACAATTAACAAGCGCTGTTTTCATTCTGATGTTCGTGTCATGTTGTACCAACTGTTAAAATATTGGGCTTCGTCATCTGAAGCTGCATTTTTTTCTTGAATTAGAAAATTATTTGTGATTTGTCTTCATCGGTATCTTTACTTTACAAGCAGGTAGTTTAATGTTGGATGAAGGATGTTTGATGTGTTTAAAAATCTTCTTTCATTATTTTCATCTTTATGAACACACAGTGCAATGTATTTTTTACACTTGTGAGATTAAAGTTTTGTATTGATGCGTGGGCTGTATATATATTAATTTAAACTTTATTCTCGTTTTTCCACGTAATCTAACTATATATGTTAACTAATTTTCGCGTGTATTAATATTCAGAATGTGAGGAGTTTTCCTTTCCAGTGATCATCATGTTGTTAATGTTATTAGTTTTATGAATCGAACGAGTGTTGGAGATATGTCATTTCAAATCACTAAAATTATAATTTGGTACCATTATAAAGTTTCTTCCTTGGATCATTTAACGGTATATGTGTAGGTATTAATGATTTGGGAATGTATTCCTAGTTGAAGCGTCTGTAAAATCTCCAAACTGTGACCTCGAAGTCAAGCATGGTGAAATGTCGTACCATTCTACACATTTATATAAACGTATATGCGTATACCATGAACGAAGTCCTCAACTAGTTGTCAAAATATTAATTTCAAAGTTGAGAGGAAGTCAAAAGCTACAAACTCTCGATTATCTAGTTGGGAAATACCAAGAAACGTTTTCTAATCAAGAATTGTTATTACTTATTGAAAACCTTCGGTTTGTAGAAGAGAATGCTGGTAACTAGATAAGGAGCAAAGTATGTCCATAAGATCGCTTTAAAAATATTGTGATGGCAAAATCATTAAAGGAGATATTGATGAAAAGAAGTGCTTGAATGAAAAGAAGCCCGGGAACATTGTTGCTGACGATAGATAATCAAATACAATAATTTCCAATTCCAAAGGTAATATCTATAAGGAATAAGATAATAAATATTCTCGGAGATTCACAGCATTCACCCGGCAGAATATGCCCAATCTAAATAAGTTAAGATCAACAATCTGCATATATATAAGGCCCCACTATCTTAATGTATAACTATCGATATATATTAGTTTAGATAAGAGAATATCAAGTGCGCCAAATGGAAAACAATAGCTTGCTCTAGTTAGACCATTTTACAACCCAGTACGCATTAACCAAAATGAGGAACCAGCCAAGTACATAAGCCATGTTTTTACGGACCATAGTCAAACTTTGACCCAAATGTTGAATGTTCGAATAACTCAAGATAACATTTGTAAGCAATCGTTCGCGATCCAATTATTGCCAACTCAGCCTTGATGACAATTCCTAGCAATCCACTTTTGTGGAAGTATTTTCAAAAGACCTTTATCAAACTCTGAATGATTCTATAAAATGAGGTTTGAAGACCAGGACACCACGTGACTGACCCTTAATTTCTAAAGGACAATTGATCAGAGTATCAGTATTTCATCCCACATCCCTATAGATCCATAGACCAAAGGTCATATTAAATTCATTTCTGAACGTTTCCCAACAGCAAGCAATAAAGTTATATGATGTTTGATGTGATAAATAAATAGTGGTTGTAAATGTATATGGTTACAAAACGTTACAGACAAGTACCAAACCGTTTCTCAACTACATTTCTATCTGAGGTAAAAGTCATTGATTGTTATTTTTAAGTCTTCCGAATAATGAATGTGAAATCATTATAATGTAACAAACACCCTATCAACCATGTGCAGGAGTAGTCTGAAATCTAGAGTAATAGGTTAAAGTTACCGTACTAAAGTTCGTAAAAATATGATTGAAAACCAGAAACATTGTCAGATGAGCAGATACCTAGCCGTAGATAGGATGCATATTGCTGTTTAGTTGAAAACACAACACCAAAAGGAAGACAAATGTTAGTAAGTGTAATACAATGATTATAATCAATTAATAGTTTAAACAATTCATTTCAATTAACCTCATTATCTAAAGGAGTGATAACCAAAATGAATGCATGGCGTTTTGCTTTATAGGTGACCACTTTTTATGAATAGTGATAGTCCCTAAAGATAAAATACATTTTTAAAACATTATCTTTTATTCAAGGGGGCCATATTAAACAAACAAAATGCAATAAGTGCAATAGTCCTTTTAAAGATATCGTGATATTTCCTTCCTGAAGAAAACAAAATCAATCCTATATTTCTGACTCATTTTCTCCCTCATTTCAGTATAGAAAACTCAGTTTCACGAAAAGCCTTTTAGCAACATTGGCCACCTGTCACAGATTCATTAAGGAAATGATATTGCTTTGAGTTGATTTGCTGCATTGACAATTATATTTCAATTGCGTCGTAGACTCACTGACACGCAATTTCAAGTCATTATGTAAAAGTCATCTGATATCAGCGTTGCGAGAGACTCATATATTCATTTGAGAAGACGTCTGTCTATCGCCGATAGGAAAAACCTTTGCAATTATTTTTTTGGTGAGTTTTGAAATATGATAATATTATGATGGTCTAGTTAAAAGATAAACCATCCTCCGTTTGAATATAGAATAGTGTATGTATTGATGTTCGACGCATTGGAATTGTGAATAGGGGTCATCAGGTATGTACATGTTATCTGTTGCTCCAATAGATGTGTTATTACAACTGTAAAAGAAAAACAACTTAGTTTATTTGATAACTGAAACCATGCTATATTTGAATGATATAGTGAATAATGTAATTGAATGAGAAGCTTTCCAATAGTTTCTTAAAAGCACAGTTGAAACCTCATGATGCCATTTGTCATAGGATTATCTGCATCCGTGGAACTTCTACAATACCCTGATATATAGAAGCAAATGCTGTCTCTCTCTCTCTACATAACTGGCTGTTGAAATGACGAGCAAGAGCTTCAGGCCACACGAATAACATTTTATTGGCTGAAAAAGTGCATGTAAACGATACCAGATATGTATCTTGACATATGTCAAAGTACAGGTTGATAGCAATTAATTTTATTTAATTTGAAGTGAACCCAACATTGCTAAAAAGCAAATATTCAAACAAAGTCTTTTTTCAAGCCCGAAGTTGAGACTAGTTATGTAGAGCACGAGACAGCATTTGCTTTGACAGATATCAGAGTAGTGTAGGGGTTACGCTGATACAAATACGCTGATGTAGCTGGGTGAACATTTGTTTTAAACATGGTTTTAGAGTCCGATATCAATGGAAACACCAAGTCAATATTTGACTTCTCGTAAACGCTAAGGAGGAGCTTTGTCTTGTTTGACATTAATCAGGAGATGATGGATATGTTTGCCTTTGTTGCCCTCGAGCAATACAATCGATGCACATAAAATGACTTTCTTTAAACACCCATTATTACTACAAGCTATCAGCAAACAGAATCACGAATTTAAAACTATTACACAAATGTGATACGCAAGAATGCGCTCGTGTAAGCAGTGATCTATCAATATCCATTATTGTGATTGAATTTCAATCATTTCCGTTATCTCTCCAATTGACATGGGATTACTCATTGTTTGAAGAATAGTTGTGAACAGTTAAAGTCGAAGTTTTCATCATACTAATAACTGTGTAAACACAATCAATTAATAATTACTAAGAATTGATATTAAGATGCGTATGAAGGTTTTCTTCCAATTATATTACTGAATCATATCCATAGATGAAAAAAGGTGTACCGACTAATTACAAAACCAGTTGTAAATGCAACATTCATGTTCGCTTGGGGCTAACTGGCTCTATGAAGTTTACCCTTGGCATCTTATTTTAATATCTTTGCGTCTGATGTTAGACCTTGCCCGATTTCCATTATTTTCAGTTTTAGTTTTAGTTTTTAATCACGTTATTGGTTAAGATGAATATATATATGGTCGACCGAGGCAGTCATAGACAATTATCATTATTATGAACTAATATACAAGGTGATTAATTGAAATGTAGCAAATAATTTAAGCAAAGAGATTTCAGAGGCATATGATTCTGTAGAGGGAGGAAACCGTTACAGAATGCAAATCTTTAAAAAGTGAGATTTGATTCCTTGATTTATTAACATAACATTGAATCAAGGAATGATTAGTTAATTTTACATCACAGTCTATCATGAGTAATAGTTCGGTTTGCGATATTACAGCAGTTTACATCGAAAGTAATTTTGCAAATTAATATTAAATTATAAATGAATTATATTGCCACTTGAGGATTAATCTTCAATAATCCTCAAAATCTGACACAGTAGTCACTTTACTTCTCAGCAACACGATAAGGTGGCATAACATTATCACGAATATATCTGACAAGAAGACAAAGGGATCATCTACACACACAAAATGTGCAGATATAATTAACTGCCATTCTTTGTAAAATTGTTTTCTAATAAAATCATTTCACTCTCATAATTGTGATATTCTTGAAATAACGTTTCATTTCATTTCTCATATCTTGAAAACAATTTCAGGAAATGATAAAGCTTTCGAGTATATTTGTTATCTTGACAGTTTATTTCTTTTTCAATAAAACCTTTTCAGCAGGCAATTTCAAGTTTTAATATGAAAGTCACCAGGTTACACGTACTTCAGAGATTCATTCAAGATTATGTTAGTCCTGGAACACACTTTGTGATAACCTTTTTGTGTTGTATTTTGAAATAGTTTATTTGATAGCGTTCATGATTTTTGTCAGATGAAATAAAGTTACAAGTTGTTTGTCCTTCTAAAAACAAGTTCTTACTTCTATTTTGGAAAGTCAAATATAGCTTCAGTAAAGATAAATCATACTTTTCATTTTTTTTGAGAAAACGTTTTTAGAAAGAAAACAAACAGTGAACACTTCATATCATATCAGATCATCTTATGTTGTTCAAGTTTTTATCAAATGCAGCTTCTAGAATTCTATGTGTAAGAAATATTAAGATACGTTTGTTCACTTTTAAAATGATATCTAATTCTAATAACGTCTTAGAAAAATCATAAAATGGAGTAAATTCCCAAATAACTGCGTTATGTGATTTAGTCTGTTGTAAGAATAACTGCTTCTGTTCATTGATACTGTAGTGTAGAAAAGCCCGACTCAAAAAGCAATATATTTCTGTTCATTGTTGCTTTTGTGTACAGAAGCCTGACTCAAAATGCAATAGATTTCTGTTCATTGTTGCTTTTGTGTACAGAAGCCTGACTCAAAATGCAATAGATTTCTGTTCATGGTTCTGTTGTGTATAGAAGCCCGACTCAAAATGCATTAGATTTTTGTTCATCGATGCTGTTGTGTACAGAAGCCTGACTCAAAATGCAATAGATTTCTGTTCATGGTTCTGTTGTGTATAGAAGCCCGACTCAAAATGCAATAGATTTCTGTTCATCGTTCTGTTGTGTACAGAAGCCCGACTCAAAATGCAATAGATTTCTGTTCATGGTTCTGTTGTGTATAGAAGCCTGACTCAAAATGCAATAGATTGTTGTTCATTGTTGCTGTTGTTTACAGAAGCCCGACTCAAAATGCAATAGATTTCTGTTCATGGTTCTGTTGTGTACAGAAGCTCGACTCAAAATGCAATAGATTTCTGTTCATGGTTCTGTTGTGTACAGAAGCCCGACTCAAAATGCATTAGATTTCTGTTCATTGTTGCTGTCGTGTATAGAAGCCTGACTCAAAATGCAATAGATATCTGTTCATTGTTGCTGCTGTGTATAGAAACCTGACTCAAAATGCAATAGATATCTGTTCATCGTTGCTGTTGTGTATAGAAGCCTGACTCAAAATGCATTAGATTTCTGATCATTGTTGCTGTTGTGTACAGAAGCCTGACTCAAAATTCATTAGATTTCTGTTCATGGTTCTGTTGTGTATAGAAGCCTGACTCAAAATGCAATAGATATCTGTTCATTGTTGCTGTTGTGTACAGAAGCCCGACTCAAAATGCAATAGATTTCTGTTCATTGTTGCTGTTGTGTATAGAAGCCTGACTCAAAATGCAATAGATATCTGTTCATTGTTGCTGCTGTGTATAGAAACCTGACTCAAAATGCATTAGATTTCTGTTCATTGTTGCTGTTGTGTACAGAAGCCCGACTCAAAATGCATTAGATTTCTGTTCATTGTTGCTGTTGTGTACAGAAGCCCGACTCAAAATGCAATAGATATCTGTTCATTGTTGCTACTGTGTATAGAAACCTGACTCAAAATGCAAAAGATTTCTGTTCATTGTTGCTGTTGTGTACAGAAGCCTGACTCAAAATGCATTAGATTTCTGTTCATTGTTGCTGTTGTGTACAGAAGCCTGACTCAAAATGCAATAGATTTCTGTTCATTGTTGCTGTTGTGTATAGAAGCCTGACTCAAAATGCAATAGATATCTGTTCATTGTTGCTGCTGTGTATAGAAACCTGACTCAAAATGCAATAGATATCTGTTCATCGTTGCTGTTGTGTATAGAAGCCTGACTCAAAATGCAATAGATATCTGTTCATTGTTGCTGTTGTGTACAGAAGCCCGACTCAAAATGCAATAGATTTCTGTTCATTGTTGCTGTTGTGTACAGAAGCCTGACTCAAAATGCAATAGATTTCTGTTCATCGTTGCTGCTGTGTATAGAAACCTGACTCAAAATGCAAAAGATTTCTGTTCATTGTTGCTGTTGTGTACAGAAGCCTGACTCAAAATGCATTAGATTTCTGTTCATTGTTGCTGTTGTGTATAGAAGCCTGACTCAAAATGCAATAGATATCTGTTCATTGTTGCTGTTGTGTACAGAAGCCTGACTCAAAATGCAACAGATTTCTGTTCATTGTTGCTGTTGTTTACAGAAACCTGACTCAAAATGCAATAGATATATGTTCATTGTTGCTGTTGTGTATAGAAGTCTGACTCAAAATGCAATAGATTTCTGTTCATTGTTGCTGTTGTGTACAGAAGCCTGACTCAAAATGCAATAGATTTCTGTTCATTGTTGCTGTTGTGTACAGAAGCCTGACTCAAAATGCAATAGATATCTGTTCATTGTTGCTGCTGTGTACAGAAGCCTGACTCAAAATGCAACAGATTTCTGTTCATTGTTGCTGTTGTTTACAGAAACCTGACTCAAAATGCAATAGATATCTGTTCATTGTTGCTGTTGTGTACAGAAGCCCGACTCAAAATGCAATAGATTTCTGTTCATTGCTGCTGTTGTGTATAGAAGCCTGACTCAAAATGCAATAGATATCTGTTCATTGTTGCTGCTGTGTATAGAGACCTGACTCAAAATGCAATAGATATCTGTTCATTGTTGCTGATGTGTACAGAAGCCTGACTCAAAATGCAATAGATATCTGTTCATCGTTGCTGTTGTGTATAGAAGCCTGACTCAAAATGCATTAGATTTCTGATCATTGTTGCTGATGTGTACAGAAGCCTGACTCAAAATGCAATAGATTTCTGTTCATGGTTGCTGCTGTGTATAGAAACCTGACTCAAAATGCAAAAGATTTCTGTTCATTGTTGCTGTTGTGTACAGAAGCCTGACTCAAAATGCATTAGATTTCTGTTCATTGTTGCTGTTGTGTATAGAAGCCTGACTCAAAATGCAATAGATATCTGTTCATTGTTGCTGTTGTGTACAGAAGCCTGACTCAAAATGCAACAGATTTCTGTTCATTGTTGCTGTTGTTTACAGAAACCTGACTCAAAATGCAATAGATATATGTTCATTGTTGCTGTTGTGTATAGAAGTCTGACTCAAAATGCAATAGATTTCTGTTCATTGTTGCTGTTGTGTACAGAAGCCTGACTCAAAATGCAATAGATTTCTGTTCATTGTTGCTGTTGTGTACAGAAGCCTGACTCAAAATGCAATAGATATCTGTTCATTGTTGCTGATGTGTACAGAAGCCTGACTCAAAATGCAATAGATATCTGTTCATCGTTGCTGTTGTGTATAGAAGCCTGACTCAAAATGCATTAGATTTCTGATCATTGTTGCTGATGTGTACAGAAGCCTGACTCAAAATGCAATAGATTTCTGTTCATGGTTGCTGCTGTGTATAGAAACCTGACTCAAAATGCAAAAGATTTCTGTTCATTGTTGCTGTTGTGTACAGAAGCCTGACTCAAAATGCATTAGATTTCTGTTCATTGTTGCTGTTGTGTATAGAAGCCTGACTCAAAATGCAATAGATATCTGTTCATTGTTGCTGTTGTGTACAGAAGCCCGACTCAAAATGCAACAGATTTCTGTTCATTGTTGCTGTTGTTTACAGAAACCTGACTCAAAATGCAATAGATATATGTTCATTGTTGCTGTTGTGTATAGAAGTCTGACTCAAAATGCAATAGATTTCTGTTCATTGTTGCTGTTGTGTACAGAAGCCTGACTCAAAATGCAATAGATTTCTGTTCATTGTTGCTGTTGTGTACAGAAGCCTGACTCAAAATGCAATAGATATCTGTTCATTGTTGCTGCTGTGTACAGAAGCCTGACTCAAAATGCAACAGATTTCTGTTCATTGTTGCTGTTGTTTACAGAAACCTGACTCAAAATGCAATAGATATCTGTTCATTGTTGCTGTTGTGTACAGAAGCCCGACTCAAAATGCAATAGATTTCTGTTCATTGTTGCTGTTGTGTATAGAAGCCTGACTCAAAATGCAATAGATATCTGTTCATTGTTGCTGCTGTGTATAGAGACCTGACTCAAAATGCAATAGATATCTGTTCATTGTTGCTGATGTGTACAGAAGCCTGACTCAAAATGCAATAGATATCTGTTCATCGTTGCTGTTGTGTATAGAAGCCTGACTTAAAATGCATTAGATTTCTGATCATTGTTGCTGATGTGTACAGAAGCCTGACTCAAAATGCAATAGATTTCTGTTCATGGTTCTGTTGTGTATAGAAGCCTGACTCAAAATGCAATAGATATCTGTTCATTGTTGCTGTTGTGTACAGAAGCCCGACTCAAAATGCAATAGATTTCTGTTCATTGTTGCTGTTGTGTATAGAAGCCTGACTCAAAATGCAATAGATATCTGTTCATTGTTGCTGCTGTGTATAGAAACCTGACTCAAAATGCAATAGATATCTGTTCATCGTTGCTGTTGTGTATAGATATTGTTAAAATTTCAAAGGTTTGTCGGTAAAGTTACAATTTATTAAACGTGAACGTGACAAGCTAATTAAATCATTTTAATAACTTTAATGAAACACATTGTCTTACATGTAATACCTTTTCATTGATTATAATATAAAAGCAACATTTTAAAGTTTTATTTTTCTGTGTATGAACATTAATTTTCAAATTAAAAACTAAATACTAAGTACTGTATTTTGTAAGCTATTCAGTTAATGATTATTCGAAATCGCATGCTTTTGATTTTGAAAATGGAAGTCTCGATTGTCACGTTTTCCAGATTAATTAATTTTGTGTGACCATTTCATTCAAATTAGCTAAGTGGAAGAATAATCGATATTCAATTAAATAAAAAAAAATAAACAATTGTGTGGAGATATGATAAACGATTGCACTTAAACCCACATTTAAACCTTTATGGAATTTCAATATTTTTTAACTGTCCCTGGTTCACAAAAGGGAACAATAAAATTTGATAGGAAATACAGATTGTTTTCAAAATAGAAAAACCCAAATAGTTTATCGATAGCCAAATTATTAATTGTTTTGAATAATGACTAAATTTGAAGAGAAAAAGAAAATACTTTGAAATAAAATAATGTATTTTCTTAAAGGAATATGTAACGATTACATTTTGAAAATTATGTTCAAAGATATAGGGGGTATCGTTACATCCCTAACTTTTCACAAGTAATAATAGGCGTTTGATCGTCGACTCCAGTTGTTTGGAAGACCATACAGGTTAAACCGATGTCGGCACATAAACTGTATAAAGTCAAGGGTAGTTAGTCAAGGCGCCCCCTACTTAGCTCTCTCCATTTGAGCCGTTACCAAACCTTTGCGAACGAAAACGTTTAATTGAACATATGGAGATTTTGCTGTTGAGTCCTGAATAGGTTGTGATAAACAGACAATAAATCATCCACAGCTGTGCATACGTACGCTGTGTACGTTTTTTTTTAAATTTCATAAATTTTGAAATGATGTATCGTATGATTTATAATGAATGATTTACACACCCTAGGAACTCATTTCATGAGTAAATCGTATTTATGAATAGCTAAATGCCGCTTTTGAATACATGTACATCGTTCCCAAGGCTCGATTCAAAGCATCACAACGGCGCTCTGAGGTGTGGAACATCATTGAGTAGATTAACTTTATTTGCTTCAAGCATGTCTGGATGATCAGAACTTGGAATTGGAATAGAAATCCAATCTAAGTTTGAATAGCATCTCTAAAAATAACCCCAAAAGGTCTATCTCCTAATGCACTTGAATGTACATTAAAAAAAAATCGTATTAAGAACGTCATTGTTATTTAGAGGGAAAGTATATATATTTGATTCAAAAGAAAAACACATTCTAAATAAGTGGGTGCATTTTGCATTTATTGTCAAATATTGTCTTGGAGTTTACTTCTATGACTTTAAAATTTTATAATCCACCGATAACGTTCCAGTTTTCACTTTCCAAGCAAAACATTAAGACGACATTGACTTCCTTTCACACATCGAAGAAATGCATTAAGTTGATGGGCTTTTGACAGTTTTTTAAATAGTGCGTTGAAATCTCATCTTAATGCAATTTCCAGTCGTGATTAATTTGAGACTGCGTCAGTTCTGTCTGCAACAGGATGACAGTTAAAGATTATTGCCTTTTTCAAATTTGAAATAGGATGGCATCATGTCTTCTCTACTCAAGCCTCGTCTGGTTGGGCTTTACTTATTCGTCATATGTGTGCTCTGATCCTAGAAATGCTGTCAATAACTAGATTGAGTTTACATTTTTCATAAGCAAGCAAAATGAACGCCAGTTGCATAAAACGTTTCAAGGGAATACTATATCCCTATGTCAACCTTGACGGAATGTTACAACAAATTTATCTTACCGAATGTCATAATGTATTATTAAAAGATAAACAGAAATTTATAACACCTATGACCTGATCACGTGACCTTGATTCACGTGGAAGCACGTTTTACTCATGTAGCAGGGTATAAGGGATTTATCATCCCTCGGTGACGGTGTATATGGATATTTGTTTAGGGTCACGTGGACCAATTAGATCCAATGAGATCGGCATTCTTACATACAGGTAGGGTAACCCTCTTAAACATCGTCCAGTGACATCAAAATGTTATGTAGTACTTGTTTGAACTAAGATCTTTTAAGTAAGTGATTTTCAACTTCAGATTTACTATTTTCGACACTTACTATTTTTCATTCGAATTTAAGGACAAAAGGTCGTCAAATGACATCAATTAGGATAATATACTAGACTTATGGGTAACAACCATTCTCCAAAATGAGTCTTCACATCGTGTCTTCCCGCAAGCAGATTAGTATAAATTCTAGAAGGGTCACGGTTTAGTAAGATCCAAAAGCAAAACTCTAATCAGGAATTGCTTTTATAGCCACAATCAAACATCGTTTTCTTATTCAATACAGTAAAAGGTTAAAATATTGCAAAGACTTCACTTCAGCACCATACTTACTGAATGCTCAGTGCCCATTTCAATTTTCTACTTGATGTGTCTGTAGGTATACATTCAATATTAGGCATCAACTTCCTTGTTGTTTGGGTATGGTTTTACAAGAAAGTATTTAGTAGTATTCATTGGGCAAAACGCTTGTTCAACATTCTTCTACTTGCTACTAGCTCGCTTTATCTTTAACGACCTAGTTTAAAACATTTCAGGGCAATCAGAAAACAAACATAACTGTAACAGAGTTTAATAAGTTGTAAAGACCTTTAGCTTTAGCTGAAAAGATGTATTGATGACTTTCTTGTTATGACGTCTAATTGTTTTTGTATTTGAGTGATTATCTTGTCCTAAAAATATTCAAACTCAGTCGTCTCCAAACATGTATTCTGCTGTTAATTGATTTCAACGTAAATTGACAAATCTTAATGAATAAAAGTACAATAATATTGGCAACTTATACAATAATGGCAACTTAGATAGCGCTAATTCCATTAGGCATATGCTCTAAGCGCTAGCAATAGTGAGAGTGGAAAAGGTGTGTCTTTATTCTGGATTTGAAACAGTCAAATGTTGGAGATTGCTTAATTTGCTTAATGTCCAAAAGATTTCAGCTTGGTTTTAGGCACAGTTAGTAGTTGTTGATATTGAGAACGTAGTTTGCGGGTGGGTCTGTACTCTGTGATGAGGTCTTCCAGAGAAGATGGGGCCAGCTGGTTCAAGCATTTGTAAGTGGTTCTTACAGCAGCTTAAAGCGATCAAATCATTGTCAGCATGTATACGTGTAAATGCAAAAAATGGTGACATGAAGTTTTTGTTTTATGACCACATTCTTTACGAATACGGATAATCAGTTCAAAATATGAAATATTTGACACTCAAAGTTTTTGTTTCAAAGTTGCGATTTTCACAAAAGAAATGGCTTAAAATATTGAATGATATTTTGATATATTGCCTTCCTAATAATGTAAGTCTTATCTTTCGTACTTATTTCTCTCTAGAGCGTTTTAATTCAGTTCACTTGTATAGAAAATCAGTTTTCAAGAAAAGCTTAAAAGCAACATTGACCACATGTGACAGATTCATGAAGAAACTGATAATGCTTTTGAGATAATTTGCTATCTTGACAGTTCTATTCCAAGTGTGTTGTAAACGCCGTAACACGCAATTTCAAGTCATTATGTAAAACTCATCTTATATCAACGTTATATGAGAGATTCCTAGATTCATTTAAGAAGACGCCAGTCTATCTGTTACTGGGACACACTTTGTAATCAACTCTTGAAGTGAGTTTCGAAATAAGTTATCATCATTACCATCTAGTTGAGAGTGGAATCATGTTTCCTGAGATAGTAATATATTTAGATGTCATTAGTTAAATTGGATTTCTTCAAAGAAACTTAAAGAATAAGTTGTACGAGATTTAGGATTTTGAAAAATAAACATCGAAACGCAAATGAGTACTCGTTTTTTATGTACACTCACAGCATTATTTTCAGAGATCGATAAAGAAATTTTAAAAGCACATGTCCATCTTATCATGCTACGTTTACTTCTGCTTGCACCCAGTTTCAGGAGAACCTATGATTGCACTCACTTTAAGGAGAACCTATCCTTCTATAAGTTTCAGGAGAACCTATGCTAGCAATCCGTTTCAGGAGAACCTACGCTTGCACTTAGTTTCAGGAGAACCTTTGTTTGCACTCATTTTCAGGAGAACCTTTGTTTGCACTCAGTTTCAGGAGAACCATTGCTTGCACTCACTTTAAGGAGAACCATTGCTTGCACTCAGTTTCAGGAGAACCTTTGCTTGCACTCACTTTAAGGAGAACCATTGCTTGCACTCAGTTTCAAGAGAACCTACGCTTGCACTCATTTTCAGGAGAACCTTTGTTTGCACTCAGTTTCAGGAGAACCATTGCTTGCACTCACTTTAAGGAGAACCATTGCTTGCACTCAGTTTCAGGAGAACCTTTGCTTGCACTCACTTTAAGGAGAACCATTGCTTGCACTCACTTTAAGGAGAACCTACGCTTGCACTTAGTTTCAGGAGAACCTTTGCTTGCACTCATGTTCAGGAGAACCTTTGTTTGCACTCAGTTTCAGGAGAACCATTGCTTGCACTCACTTTAAGGAGAACCATTGCTTGCACTCACTTTAAGGAGAACCATTGCTTGCACTCAGTTTCAAGAGAACCTACGCTTGCACTCACTTTCAGGAGAACCTACGCTTGCACTCAGTTTCAGGAGAACCTACGCTTGCACTCACTTTCAGGAGAACCTACGCTTGCACTCACTTTCAGGAGAACCTTTGCTTACACTCAGTTTAAAGAGAACCTATCTTCTAATAGTTTCAGGAGAACCTATGCTTGCAATCCGTTTCAGGAGAACTTATGCGTCGACAGTTTCAGGAGAACCTATGCTTGTAATCAGTTTCAGGAGAAATTATGCTTGCAATCAGTTTCAGGAGAACTTATGCGTCGACAGTTTCAGGAGAACCTATGCTTGTAATCAGTTTCAGGAGAAATTATGCTTGCACTCAGTTTCAGGAGAACCTATGCTTGCTGTCAGTTTCAAGAAAACCTATGCTTGCAAATAGTTTCAGGAGAACCTATGCTTGCTGTCAGTTTCAAGAGAACCTATGCTTGCAAATAGTTTCAGGAGAACCTATGCTTGCTAACAGTTTCAGGAGAACTTATGCTTCTATCAGTTTCAGAAGAACCTATGCTTGCACTCAGTTTCAGGAGAACCTATGATTGCATTTATTTTCAGGAGAAGCTATGTTTGCACTCAGCTTCAGGAGAACCTTTGCTTGCACAACGTTCAAAGAGAACCTATTCTTGCAATACTCAGATTCATGTAACAAAGAATTAAAATATGATTTAGTAGACAGTCTCCCAGTTGATTCAGAACTGGATCAAGTTGACTTGAGGAAACGTTTCCTCTGAGAAACACATGAGTATGCATTTAAAGTAGAACTAATTTGATACACATAAACTTGATAATTGTGAAGAGAGCTTTCCGAAACGCATACATATGTCTAATTTTTCTTCTTTCCGACACATGGACTCTCAGAAATGTTATCAAGAACTTATACAGACATATCGTTTTTGATATGAAAGTTCTCATGTTTATTTCTTTAAGTCATATTCGAGGCGCCAACATACTTTTTACTTTCTGAATATTCCTAATTGAGTGTGCAATACTACTCGTTGAGATGTTCAACTCACTGGAAGTGTGAATGGAACTGATAAAAAATTTGATATCTAAACAGTATTTGCAGACATTTAGTAAAACTAGTTTGTTTGAAAACTGGATTTATAGCAATTGATATCTTAAAGGAAGTCCAAAATAACTAAAAAAAAAAAAATGCTCTCTCGCTTTCTTCAGTTGCAGAACCCTGATGAACGAATGCAGGATCTCGTAATGTAAATAGCTTTCAGCCTACATATAAAATGACATTGGCTGAAAAATACATTGCCATGAATAACGTCCTGTCAGCGATACGATTTTTCTTGGATGATGGTATGGCGGGAGCAGAGACGCAGAGACAAATTCGCTGATGTAGCAATATGAACGCTTTTATCAGTACATGGTCTGTATGTCTGACATAAATAAAAACACCATGTAAATATTTGACTTCTCCTAAACGTTAAGGAGGAGCTTAGTCTTGTTTGACATTAATCAAGAGGTGATTGATAATGTAGGCCTCTCTTACCCTCCAGCAATACCATCAATAAGGATAGCATGACTATCAGTAAACATTCTCTTTTTCAAAAAACTATTAGCAAACAGAACAAGGTACATTTATTTGCAAAGATTACATTGATGTAATAGCAAATAATGGGCTTGAGTAAGCAATGAGCCGCCAATATCCATTATTGTGTTTGAATTTCAATCACTACGATTATGTTTCTAGGAGATAAGGAGCCAATCATACTGGTTATTTTGCAACATGAACAGTTGTGAAGAGACGAAGTTGAGGTTATCGTCATACACACAATCGTATATACACCATCATATAGTTATCATAAAAAATTTAGTTCACGGATTTGTAAGATTTAATATAAAAATTCGCCGTGAAGATTTTCATCCAGGTTGGTCACTGAGTCATATCTATTGATACAAGAAAACCAGTTATCAATGCAAGAAAAATATCCGCTTGAAACTAACTGGAGGCTTGGATAAGCTCAATGAAGTTAACACTTGTCATCTTATTTGAGTATCTGCAGGTTTTGAAGTTCTACCTTGACCGATTCAAATGTTTAGTTTCGAAATATACTATCCACGTTATTGGTTAAGATGTATATATTTGTAAAAAGAGTTATTTAATTGTCAGTACAGAAAAATTTCCGAAACAAAATCATGTAAAGAAAAATATAAATGCAATCATTAATTGAACAACAAAATAAAATTCATAATGACACTCGAAACTGGGTCGTAAAAGGTACGAGTATAACATTCGTGAGCTTCAATGTGACACAGAACATATTTTATACATTTCTATTTGGCTGAAGAGTCACTCAACTTGCATCTTCATCTGTAAATGCCAAAATTATGATATTGTCTCGTTTTCATTTGAACATATGACATTTTTGTAATCCTAACAGTGACATTACTTTGGAAGAAGAAAAGTTCAGAGATCACATGTCAGTTGTGGGTTATTGTCGCAAACGTAAACTTTGGTTTAACAACTATCTAATGACAGTTTAAAACGTTAGGGTATTATTGATCGAGTGAGTTACAGATAATCATTATGAACCAACATACAAGGTTGATAATTATACATATAGAGATTTCGGAAGGCATATGATTCTGCAGATGGAGAAAACCTTTACAAATGCTGATGTTTAAATCGTGAGATTTTCATAATTAAAATTTGATTTCTTCATTCATTCACTTACTATTAATCATAAAGAGGGATTAATTAATTTTACATCAAAATTCAATGTGCGTAATACTTCACTTTACAATATTACAGTATTTGACGTACAGGGAGTTATGAAAATATCTACTACTCAGCTTTTGCAGAAATTATGTCGCTGATCGTAAATAATGCTCAAGCAATACGACTTTGTAGTTCTTATACTTCACAGCAACACGATAAGTTGCCATAAATTTCTCATGAATATCCGGCACAAAAAAACAAAGGAATCTTCAACGTCCACAAGCATTAATGGATAAACTTCTTTTACTGTTAAAAGTTTTCTGATAAAACCCTTTCAGTCTCATAATTCTTATATCCTTGAAATAACATTTCATTATATTTCACTTATCTTGAAAACAATTTCCAGAACCATTGACTACCTGTCACACATTCGTGAAGGAAATGATATAGCTCTCGAGTTTATTTGCTTTCTTGACAGTTTTATTTAGTTGGCAATAAAAACTTTTCAGCAGGCAATTTCAAGTTTTAATATGAATGTCACTAGGTTACAAGTAATTCAGAGATTCATCGTAGATTGTGTTAGTCCTGTAACACTTTGGGATAACGTTTTTGTTGAATTTTGAAATAGGTAATTCTTATTACAGTTTATTTGATTTCGGACTCAAATTTCGTCAGTTGCGATTAAGTTAAAAATCATTTCTTTTTCGAACGTTTTCTTACTTTTAAGAAACACACATCTTAAGTAAAACATTACTCAAAATTTTTGAAAAAAAAAATATGATTTAGATTTCCTTAAGAACATAAACCCCCACACCCGTCCTCATATTGTTGAGGTGGAACAATCATCTGCAGAAAAAACATATCGGTGCATACCACTTATTCTTTCACAAATCTTAGTGATCCACAGAGATTCCCTTTTAACCATAAGAACGCCATCTGAATAATACTAATGTAGTATGAGTATGAGTATTATGAGTAAGGTTCCGAAATATTGCATTTGGAAATTAACGATGTAACTTGAGTTTAACTACTAATTATTCGAGGGTAGAACATGAATCATCTTTGTATGAATGTAATATCCTAGAATATCTATAAGACATTGTTTAAGCACGGAAAAATTACAACTAAGTTCAATATCAAAATGCAGGAATTAGATAAACTATGGAAGCAGACACTCTCGATATCGTCAATGTTGAACCTAACGCTTTGATAAGCCTTAACATTGTGTTTTTAACAAAATATTTATTCCAATTGAAATCCATAAGGATCAGTACAACTGAAGAATGACCAAATTGCCAGAGGAAATCTCTTTGATAAAATCATATCGCCCCCTCCTAGAATAGTGATAAGCATATAACGAATTAGAAATTGTTACTAATTAGAAAATAATTTACAACTTGAATTAACACGTGTGTTCATCGAGACATACATGATGACATTTATTTGCAATTATATTTTATAGAAATTCGTGTAAACTTTCAATTTATTGCAACTTAGTATCATTCGAAGTTATACATGAGATCCATTTAATTGAAGGGCTTATGCACGGAATCATTCATTATGCACTAATCATTGTCACAAGCTTCCAGCAAACTAAAGAATGCAATTTAACCTAATACATTAATGTAACGTGCAACAGTGGAAGTGAACCTCGATTATCCAATACTTTCGTTAAATTCAATTACTTTAATCACATTCCACTTGTCATCATAGGCTCTCCAGAGAACTTGGTTGACATTCTGGCATCATTCCGGAATAATCCATTTGTAAATGTTTAGGAAAACCTCCTCAGATGAAATTGACTTCATAAACACTTTAAATATAGATCCATCATCCTTCATTCTACCACCTTTTCATATTCTACAAAAACGTCATTGTTAAAGAGATAGTTGGATTAACTATTTATGGTTCCTAAGATTTTCTGTTATTGATTGAGCAGGTGGTAACCGATTGTAATTATTTCTCTGTCGGTATGGAATAACTAATCAATCATAATTATTGACTGACAAACAATATATTACGTCTGAATTTTAAGATCAAGAACAATAACTAAAGCCAATTGTGATTTGATAAAGGACAATAACTATAGCAACATTGAATCTGATGCGATTTAGTCGAATGAAGCTCTATGAGATGTCATTGTGACTCGTGTTCAAAAGATTAAATTTGTCATTTGAAATGAATTTGAAAACGATATCAATGTTGTTAACAAAATTGTTGTTTTCCCACAACTTTAATATTGATTTGAATACAAAACCCCAAAAGAAACAATTTGAATCACTGCACAAGAATGTGCGACTGTTAACATGCTCACGTCCTTCACAATGTGATATCCATCGTGTATGTGAGGAGAGGTGAGGAGTATTTCACTCATATCACAGCTGCTAGTATTATTGCAAACAGAAAGACCGCAACGCTAATGTGGCTATGCGTTGCAGTGAATCCTGCGAGCATCGACTGGAACTAGCGAACCATGGGTGGTATACTGCGCTGAAATGCAGTGTAGCATTGCACCAAACCCTAACTGTCTATAGAACAGTACTAGTTCTCTACTACTACAGTTGTCGAGCCCCAGGTCTGAAGCTGTTATTGTAGTAAAAGGAGTGAGTGAGTGCACGTGAGTTGGTGTTTACGTGTTTTGAACACTATTTCAGTTTTAAGACATGTGGAAGACAAGCATCCAAATGAGAGTGGACAGATAAGGGGGCAAGGGAAGTGCATGTAGTAATAAACATTAGCAAAGTAGATTGTTGTTTGTGATCATTATTTACTTTATAGGTCCTATCTAAGGTAGATTTATGGAACTTTTGATTCATTAACACAGCAGATTAGCCTAGCCTCAGTGCAGTTTAATGCTGAACAAATTGAATCAAACACAAGTGAAATAAGTAAATTAAAGGGAGACATGGAAGAAATGAAGAAAGATTTTGAAAAGAAACTCCTAACCCAAGAAATGTACTCTCGCAATTTCAATTTGCTGATTTACGGTGTGCCGGACGAAAAAGACTCTGAGTCGGCAGCTAGAGACACCTTTGGCTTGATAGGGGTTAAAGGAGCAGCCGATATGCTATTTGTTAATGTCCATAGGCTCCCTCGTAAGAGCTCGGATCCCCTAAATTTCAGGGCCTCTATGCCAAAACCAATAGTGGTCAAGTTTGTGAGAATGGAAGATCGACAGACAGTTTTCAACTCTTCACTTAAAAACTATGATGGCCCACTGAAAGAAAAGAAAATTACTATTAGAACAGATCTTCCAGTTATTCTCAAGAAACAAAGAGGGCGGCTCGCTAATCGAGCATTCGAACTAAGAAAGAAGTATCAAGTTCAAACTAGGATCCTCGAGAGGGGGATCGAACTGTCGCTTCAAGTGAGGAAGAACCCCCAACAGCAGTGGAGGACAGTTGGCATAGACGAAACACCCTAGAGCGTTCTACATCGTGGATGAGTGACCTAACCCCGTTATTTAGGTTTATAGCGAGATTAAGGGACATGCATAATGTGCAACGACAAGAAGCAGATAAAAAGTGTGACTGCAACAATAATCATGGTTTGATCACTTACACCTTTTGTTTACATAACAATGACACGTGTTTTTTCTATTTTTAGTTAAAATTCTCTGCGGGACTATTAACCGGATGTTGTGATTCGGGACATTCAAAGGAAGTGATTGACTGTCTGACTATTTGGATTATATGTTTTTCGTGTTTCTGAGTAAGTTGGAATCATTTCACATGGTGCGTATTGGTCTTGTTGATATCGTTACTTTTCCTCTATGTATAGGATTATTTCCTGTGCGATGATTTGAATATCATTTACCGTAAATATACTCAGGACCGAGTTGACTACAGTAGCTAAAACCATTACCTCTTTATTATTTTTGCACCTGTTGTTATCATTTTGCCTCTGTTACTCGTGGCACATGCGGGATAGATATAAATGTAAATATCTGGAGAACTGACACAAGAGCATGCCTCGGTTTTTTTTGTTTTTATTTTTTTCCTTTTTCTTTTTAAAATATTTTTTTTATTCCAACAGTTTAACAAAAAATTGTTCCCTTTTGATACAAATCACATATTACTACAGATTACTTAAGCAACTTAAAGTTCCTTATAGTTCACTCTCTTTTTGTATGAATTCTACTTTAAAAAGAAAACAATTCAAGTTCAGTTTTACCAAATTTCAATTAAGTGTATCAAATCCATACTTCCTTTATCCAAAAAAAATGCCTTATAATACCAAATTCTTGAAATCAATACTTAAGCACTTTTCTATATCGACCTAAAATGACTTCTTGTAATATCAAAAAGATCAATATCATTTCAGCTAATTGCAGAGGACTTGGGGATAAAAACAAAAGAAGGGAAGTAATGAATATCTATAGAATCAATTATCTGTTTACAAGATATCCACTTAGCTAAGGAGGAAGTTAATATCATGAGAAATGAGTGGGGTCTACATTCTATTATTGCTCCATTCAAATCTAATTCTAGGGGGGTTGCAATTCTCTTTAACAACAATGTTGACCTTACAATACACAGAACAATTGAAGATGATGATGGGAATTTTATTATTGCTGACATTACGGTTGAAGAGAAAAGATTTATATTAACAAATCTATATGGACCTAACAAAGATGACCCCAATTTCTATATCAAGCTATTTGAAAATATACTTTAATTTGACAATCAATCGTTAGTAATTGTAGGAGATTGGAACATTGTTTTAGACCCCTCAATCGATTTAGAAAATTATAAACATTTGAATAATCCTAAATCAAGAGAAGCTGTCTTACAAAACATAGAAAATTATGACCTGATTGATGTTTGGAGGGAGTTAAACAAATTAACAAAAAAATATACTTGGTGGAAGAAAAACCCAAGGAAACAAGCTAGACTTGATTTTTTCCTTATTTCGCAAGATATTTTTGACATTACTCTGGACTCTGATATTTTACCAGGTTAAAAAACTGATCACTCTGCCATATCCCTAACACTCTCAAACACTATAAACCAAACTAGGGGCAAAGGATATTGGAAATTCAATACCTCACTACTACTTCATCCTGAATACCCTGAATTAGTTAGGAAAATTTTGAAAGAAACAATTGAAGAATATTCTGATAGTGCAGTGCCAGAAAATAAAGATATTGGAGTAAACCAGGATACGGTGAAATTAACAATAAGTGATAGCCTATTTTTAGAAACTTTTCTTATGAAAGTCAGAGGCAAAACAATTTCTTTTTCATCTTTCCTTAAAAAAGATAGAAATGAAAAGACAACAGAATTGGAAAACAGAATTAAAGAATGTGAAGACAATATAAGACATAATTTTCAAAACATAGATGAAGCTTTGCTGTCTGAACTTTCAAAATATGAGATGGAATTAGAAAAGATAAAGGAAGATGAACTAAAAGGTATTCAGATAAGAAATAGAATTTTATGGTATGAAGAAGGTGAAAAGCCTACAAAGTACTTCTGTAATCTAGAAAAAAGAACTTTTGTCAACAAATCAATAAACAAAATTGTTACAGAAAAAAAGGAGGAGATTACAGATCCAACTTCTATTTTAATACAACTTAGCTCCTTTTATGAGAAACTTTATTCACCAAATGAGGATATTGAAGATATTATAAATTTGGAAAATGTTAGGACTCCAACATTAGATGACAAATTAAAGGAGGAACTTGAGAAAGATATCAATATGGAAGAAATCACCTTTGCAGTGAAAAATATGAAAAATAACAAAAGTCCAGGAATAGATGGATTCCCTATTGACTTTTTCAGATTTTTCTGGAAAGACCTTAAAGAATGGATTTTCAAATTTGTTAAGGAGGTTTCGGCTAAGAATGAGTTGTCTTTGACAATGAAGAGAGGTGTCATAACATGCATACCTAAAGCAAATAAAGACAGAACTCTGCTAAAAAATTGGAGACCAATCACTCTTCTGAATGCTTTGTATAAAATTATTATCTCCTGCATAACAAATCGCTTTAAAAAGACTTTGGACATACTAATACATGGAAATCAAACCGGTTTTATCCCAGGCAGAACTATAAGTGAAAATACAAGATTGTTATATGACATCATGTTCGAAGCTAAGGCTAGATATATTAAAGGCTTATTAGTTCTTATTGACTTTGAAAAAGCCTTCGACACAGTTTCTAAGGATTTTATCAATTCTGTCCTCCATAAGTTTGGATTTGGGCCACAAATGATACGCTGGGTCAATGTACTAACCTATCACACAACTTCATGTGTGACACAAAATGGTCATTTATCTGATTTTTTTAAAAACAAAAGGGGTTGTAGACAGGGGGACCCCCTTTCACCATATTTATTCCTCTTTGTAGCTGAAATTTTGGGATGTATGATTAGAAACAATGATAAAATAAGAGGCATTGTTATTGATGATAAAGAATACAAGTTAGGCCAATATGCTGATGATACACAACTATTCCTTGATGGCACAACTGAGAGTCTATATGCAGCTATTGAAACAATAAACACTTTTTATAAGATGTCAGGTTTAAAAATAAATATTGAAAAGACTAAAGCAATCTGGATTGGCTCAATGGCAGGGAGTAAGCAAACATTATGTACAAATTTGAAAATTGAGTGGTTTAATGGGGAATTTGAAGTGCTAGGAATCAAATTCACACAAAATCTTGCTGATTTGTGGGTTATCAATACAAGAAAAAGACTGGAAGAAATAAACAGATTGTTGGCAGTGTGGAGAAAGAGAAATTTAACTTTGATAGGAAAAATAACGGTCATTAAAACACTAGCCCTTTCTAAATTAGTACATATTTTCAGCTCATTGCCCAATCCCCCAAATGACTTTATTAAATCCCTTGAACAGATATTCTTTACTTTTATCTGGAATGATAAAAGAGATAAAATAAAGAGGAGCACAATGAAAAGATTAAAGACTGAAGGAGGATTGGGTATGGTTGATGTAAAAACATTTATCCAAGCTCTAAAATTATCAACTCTGAAACGATATTATAAGAAAGCACCTAGTATTAATCCAAGTAATATACCTTTCAATGATATTTTTAAATATGGTGCAAACATTGCCGAACTTTTCAACATTGAAAACCCTTTTTGGAAAGATGTTTTTATAGCATGGAATAATTATTGTAAAAAACTTTATGTTGAAGGGGACAACATGGATTATTTGCTATCAGAGCCCTTATGGCTTAATCATAATTTCAAGGACCCTAACCATATTATCAGACACTGGGCTGATAAGGGCTTACTGACTATTAAAGACATTTGTGATGAACATGGATTCATGCCCTTTGATGAGATAACGACAAAATATGAAATAAGAGGGACAATATTGGATTATAGTTATCTTCTTCACATCTTACCAGATTATTGGAAATGTGTAATTAAACAGACACGGACCCTTACTTTTTTAAACTTGAATATCAATATTTACCAAAAGAATTTTCTTAGGCCTACAAAAGGGTCAAGATTGTATTATGAGAAGCTGATTTCAAAACAAGATAAACTTGAGATTTGTCATAAATGGGAAAAAATATTTGAGGATGTTGAGTTTGACTGGCACAACACTTTTAATTTCTATAGACATGGCTTAAAAGATGTTAAACTTCTTGATTTTCAGTACAGATTTTTGCAAAGAGTGATATATACTAAAAAGGAACTATTGAAAATGAAACTCATTGACAAAGATTTATGTTCTTTCTGCAACAATGTTTCTGAGAGTATTTGTCATGTGTACTGGGAATGTTGTGAAACCATGAAATTTTGGAATGAACTGGAACTTTGGATCAATAACTATTTTCGGCAAAAGATAAATTTCTCGAAATATTTGATCTGGTTTGTTACATTACACAAAAATGTGTTAATGAATCGAATCATCATTTCTGCCAAAAAATATATCAATTTATGTAATATAAAGAATTTGATTCCAAAAATCAATGATTACAAAAAACAATTGAAACAGATATTTCTAGTAGAAAAATTCATTTCCAAAAGAAATAATGAAACTGAAAAATTCAATAATAAATGGTTTCCACTCATCCCATTATTTAATAGCTAATTACATTTGTATACTGAAAGGAATCTTTCCATAACTCCTTCTATTGTTGTACCTATATGCGTTATGTTATGTTGTACATTATTGACTATGTAACCTAAGGGAACAATAAAAAAAAAAACCAAAAAAAAAAAAATTGTTAGAAAGATACGATTTAAGCTAGCACATTTCAACGTTTTTCAATTACAATGTTTAGTCTATATCGCACTTGCTTGGGGAGGAAATATTCTTGCCTTCTATTTCAATTCCAGGTTCCATTGCGAAGGATCCACTCGAAAATTCCATGAGTAACCATTGAGACAACTCTAAGAGCAAACTCTATTTTGGTGACCTCAAGGATCCTGCTAACACGGAAAACTTTTTACAAATACACATTAAAACAACTGTACAGATGCGTGGCAGTAGTGTTTCCATATATATACATTTCATCACATGCACCATGTTGAAGTAGTTGCCGAGAACTTGAAGTGTCGAGGAGCCGAGTAGAAACATTAATTTGGAAAATAAGGTTTTCTCTAAACCAAATCAACCAGATCAAGTTAAAATGGCTTTTTTTATACATGCAGGGATAGTCGAGAGAAACAAATATTTGCATTGCTATAGGCAATTTTAAACTATAAGTGTATTGAAACAAGTTGTGGATGCAATGATCTTATCCCAGGAATGATAGCTAATTGATAAAACTCTAGATCTAAACAGATTCATAAACGTCATTAAAGAAAAACATTGTCATGGGGATGAATGGTATTCTAAACGAAGATATACTTTCATGGTTGTAGAAATGATAACATATATCAAGTAATCGGACGAGTGCAGTTCGTACACAAGAATTCAACTTAATCTCTGAGGACATTGACAGTGGTGAATGATTCGAATTAGTAAGGAATAGAAAGAAGGTGAGATTTGTTTTGATATGAAATTGTTATGTGATATGATATGACAACATAAGTATACAACTTGCGTCAAGCAATCTGGATACTAACAAGTCACTAATACATATTGTGTCTTGCTTATGACAAACTCTTCTACTTCTATCACATGAATTGCATGCAACATACAATGCATGAAACGGATATAACATGCTTTGAAACGTTTCTATGGATCAGCAGTCTGTGTTTCATTCGACTACACAAACTTCATAAGTTATGCTATTCTTTGGCTCCAACAACCATTATTGTCCAGAATTGTATCCACATTAAATCATAAAAATTCCAAACACAAAAAGGCCTATAGGTAGCTCCCTTACACTGTTAACTGTATATATGTGCCTCTTGGTTCCTTATGATTTTGGTCAGTCAATCATTGAAGTTGGTTGGATGTGGAATAATCATAATCTTTTTAATTAACAAAATGTGCACTCTCCGCAATTAATTTACACATTTATATTGACCTTTGAAAAACACATCATTGTGTACTGATATGCAAGTGCATGCTTAATTTTTATAATGAGGAACTGAGGTTCGCAACCAATGAAGTCAAGTCAAGTAATGAACTTGATACTATTTTTATTAAACTTGTTAATGATTAGGTATCAAACACGCTTTAAATAGTACTCCCTATTTAATGCTTGAAGACAAGCCTTTACTAGGTCTGACTAAGAACAACGTTATGGAAAGAATAATGAACAATCATATAATTGCAGTTTTCCTCTAAGAACACAACTTCGCTTTTAGCATGTTATCCCCACATTTGATATTCTACTGAGAATGTTCAAATTGCATGTTTTTACAAAAAATACAGTATAAACGAATAGATTAGCCAGCCATCTGCACACTTGACAGACTAAAGATTTTCTGAGTAGAATACTTTAAAATGAGGTGTTGAGGAACACCATTGTGTGTGATCACGTGTACATGATTTCAACTTGTGAATGAACAAATGAATAAAACATGTTGGATAGTGGTAAATACTGAAGATTTTTTGTTGATGTCATCAAAAGAATAACAAACGTGGATAACAATAATCGTGATGCAAAATCACGGATCATGGAAACGCATACTCTTTAAGACGGATCAAGCATTCAAGCATTCCTGAAACCCTAGTCCTTGAGATACATGACTTTTGCTGTTTGAAATCTCTAATGTGTTGCACTTTGGTTACATGTCAGCCTGCTGCGTTGGGAATGTAATGACCTCAATATTTTCCTTTCATTATTTTCAATTTCTTGCTTCTTCACCAAGTTAAACTAACATGTGTAGGAAGTTGTGGTGTGAAAGCATCTACATGAACGGACAAAATGAAATCTATTTGTGAACATGCAAAAACATTACCTAGATATATCAATTCAGCTCTGTATAAGTCAATTGATCAAAATATCTTTATACTGCATATAAACATCCATTGAGTATAGGCCCAAGGTAATTTCCAAACAGCCATTGTCACAAATATACGAGGGGATATCAGTTTTCAGCCTAACACAGAAATATTCGATTCAAACTGCTTTAACATTCAACATAGTCCCCTCTCAACTTTACACACATCTTCCATCGAGTTATCATGCCACTCATAGCTGAACGGTATAGCTTGGTCCCATGAAAGCTCCCATGAAAGGTATCCACGGTAGCAGTCTGCTCACTTTCATCAACAATTCTTTGGCCGCGAAGGTATTTTTTTCAGTTTTTGAAAGAGATCAAAATCTCTGGGAGGCAGATCTTTGACGAACACTGCAACATGTGTCAGCAAAATAAATTGTGATGCATTGGTAACTGTTGGATTTTGTAATCAATGTGTTCAAGTAAAGCGAAACAATCGCATCGACTCACGATCCGAAGCGCTGGGCCAGATCTTTTTTGTTGTGCTGATGGTCGCACCTTCGCGACACGGAATAGCTATAGGTGTGTTATTCAGCAGATGTAATAACGGACTCGAGCTGATTTTCGCTGCTCTTTACTCAGTTTTCTCCATTTGGGCAATTCACTTGGGGGTAGGTCTGGTAAAAACAGTAGTGTCTCAACAGTTGCAGTCAGCTACGGGATTCTAGATTCAATGAAAAGCCAAGATATCAATGTACATCAGTTATCATGCTTTATAGTGTCCACCTGTAAGAAATATGTAAGGCTCAATACTTTTTGATATGCCCTCTTATACAAATAATTCTGCGTTCGTATCTTAATATTCCTTGCAAACAGACAGGAACCAAACGTTACTATAATACATTCTTTAATCAGATGTAAAGTTATTGTATGATGTTTTACGTTTAATGGTGTTTGAGAAAATGGCGTCCATGTGAAATAATATTGATATTATAAACACATCCATGTACAGGTGTGGTCTGAAATCTGTAATAATATATGAGTGCTATCATACTAATGTTCATCAACATATGAGCTGCAAAGCAAAACATTGACATGGATCATGCACCTGACGGCAGATATGGTAAATATTGCTGTAAAGGCACCAAAGCAAAAAGGAAAACAAAGGAGTCTAAGTACAATACAATCTGTTGTAAGCAATAGAATAGGTTCTAGAAGTCCACCTCATTTAATTCAATTATCGAAAGGTGTTTATGCCAAAATGTATGCATGAAGTTTTTGCTATATACGTGACCACTGTTTATATAAAGAGAAAGTATTTGAATAATGAAATATTTGTCGCTTTAAAGAAAAAAAAAGAAGATTTTTTGACATATTTCCTTCCTAACAAACACAATCACGTCTATATTTCTCATTCAGTTCAGTATGGAAAAATTAGTTTAAAAGATAAACTTTTTAGGAACATTGGCCACCTGTCACAGGTTCATAAAGGAAATGATAGTGCTTTTAAGTTTATTGGCTTTATTTTCAGTTCTATTTCAATTGCGTCGTAAACTACCGAACACGCAATATAAAGTAAGTGTGTAAAAGTCATTTTATATCAGAATTTCCAGATATTCTTGGAGAAGACGTCTGTTTATTTAGTTTAAATGACTCTTTGAAATTAACTTTGTTAGGTGCGTTTTGAATCATGTTAGTCAAATAACGATTTCGTTGAGCGTATATGGTATTCTATTTAAATCTCTTCGGAGAAATGGTAGAGAAGAGCTTGGGGATTTTTCAAATTAACACGGAAACACAAATGAGGTTGAAGTATTTCGATTTATCGTTTTTCGAGACCTCTTCAGAGAGTTATTACAATTAAGAACATTTTAAAAACTCGGTTTTACTCATACATAATAAAAAGTAGAGCTTCGCATAACATGACTTAGTGACAATATATTTTTGCACTGTATCAAGTTGACTTGTGACAGATTCATTCTGAGAAAAATATCGTGAAGCTTCTAATTGATACCTGATTAACTTGTTTATTTGAGAGAAATTATTCCCAAAAGGGCACTATATATCTATATGTTCTATATTCTATCTTTTGTCTGTATGAAAACCAAACACATATTAACTGAATTCATAGTGATTAAATGTAGTGAATTTGAAGAGATCAAATAAACCATTAGCTTTTATAGATGTCAAAATATGGGTGTATAGCAATTAGTTTGATTAATGTGTATGGCAGATACAAAAACGCTGATGTAACAGAATGAATATTTTTATCATTATATGCTTTAAATGTCCAGCAACAACAAGAAAGTATTTGAGTTCTCCTAAACCTTAAGGAGGAACTTTGTCTTGAATGACATTGATCAATCATTGGAGGATATGTTTGCATTTCTTACCCTCGAGCTATTCAATCAATGCACATTCATTTAATACCCATTCTTACCAGAAGCTTCAACAAATGGAAACATGTTTTTGCAAGGATAACATAAATATAAAACATAAAAATGGGCTTGTCTAAGCAGTGACCATTAATATCCATTATTGTGATTGAATTTCTATCAAATGTATTCTCTTTCGATTTGACATGGGAGAACTAATCCCGAGATGTTTGTGTAAAGAAGAGGTATGAAGTCAAGTTTTCATCATACTTACAATCGTTTATACACTATCAAATAGTTATCGATAGCAATTTAGCTCAATGGTTATTAATATTTATTATATGAGGTCATCTTAAATTATTTCTTTCAATCTATAGATAAAACCTAGTAATAACGTCATCAAACAAGTACGAGGGGAAGTCAATAAGAGGTGGATATAAAACAGAGGCCAATGGTAGTGTATTGATTTTATGTTTCAATATAATCTTTCATCGATACAATTTGACCATTTCCCTTTGAGACTGTCTATGCCTGTGCGGTAGAAGTCTTCGGACTGGCCGCTCAGCCAAGCCTCAGTAGATTTTGAGTTAATCATCATCGCAAAATCACGCTTTTGACCAGATCTGGTTTGTTGGGGGAACGGTTAAGTTGTTCAATGCCACATTGTTGATGTGTAGCCTGTGTTGATGACTCTTGTGCACTGAATTGTTGTCATGGAGAAGCATAAATCCAACAGTCAACATACCGAGCCTTTTCTTCTTGATCGCAGACCTCAGTTGCTTCAAGTCAGCAAAGGATGCTCCTTTATTGCAGTTTTATGTGGTTTATAGTCTGACAGTACCATTCCCCCTGAAACCAAGAAAATGGTCGACATGCTCTTGCCAGCAGAAACCTGAGTTCTGAACTTCTTGGGTGCAGGAGAGCACTTTTGCTTCTATTGCATGGATTCATGCTTGGGTCAGACCTCAAGTTTCATCCCCTGTAACCACATGGACATGAACGTTATTCGGATCGGCATTGAAGATGTCAAAGAGTTTACAACTTCAATTCTTTAGCGGCGATCTTGTGCAATTATGTTTCTTGGTACCCATATTGCAGACACTTATGAAATGTGGAAGTGCTTATGAATTATTGTGCAAACATTTCCATGAGAAATGACACACTCTGAAGATATCTCCTCTAACTTTAATCTACCCTCACATATGGCTTAGCCCTGGACCCGTGCAACCATACCTTTATGACATGGTGTTAAATCTCTATATGCAAAATATCTTTGGAACTAGAACAGCTCAGGGTTCATATCTTTATCATGTGTCTGTTCTGATTCAAATATATTTATTCATTATATATATATATATATATATATATATATATATATATATATATATATATATATAAATGTAGTATATAAGTCAATGTTTTCTACATTATCAAAATAGTCTATCACTACAGCTCTGTTTCCTGCTGAGTGCATTTGTCAAGTGATAGCTTATGTCAGGTTTTGGCCACTTGTTGTTACGTGTGTGCGCTTGGGCTTGCTGGCTGATTGGCGCCCATTGGTTGCGTTTTGGCTATGTGTTTCTTTGTTTCTTGGGTTGCTGCGTTTTGGGGCTGGTTTTTGGTTTTGGCTGTTTCTGAGCAGGAATTTACTGTTGTGTCTACATGTGTTGACCAACTCGTTACGTTTGTAATTTTTCGTATATGCAGAGGTTGCATCTTTTGCTTGTGTTTGAGTATGGATTGACTTGCCAATAATTGACCATTCCATGTTGAAGTCCGTGTTTTCATCTTTTAGCTGCCAGATGTATTTGCTGAGTTCTGTGACATTCTTTTTGCTGGGGTTGTTGAAGGATGTTTTGTGGTTATTAAACCTGGTTTTGAATTCAGTTTCTGTGAGGCCAACATAAGTTTCAATTTTGTTTTCTGTTGTGACTTTAGCCTGGTAAATCACTGATTTGGCAAGACAGTTTCCTTTAAGAGGGCAAGTTTTTGGGCTTCTGCAGTTGCAGGTTTTTTCATTTGGTTTTTCTTTGGTTTTCCTGACGTTTTTGTTGTTGCTGTCGATGATATTTTTAAGACTTGGCATGCAGCTGTAGCTGAGCTTGACTGTGTTTTTGTTGAATATTTTGCTGAGGGGGTTTGTAATGGGAAATGATTTTTGGAGGATGCTGAGGAATTGTTTGCCGACGTTAGTTTTGACTGCAAGGTCAAAAGGGGGGTTGAACCATGTTACTTGCCGTTTTCTTTGGCGTTTTTTATTTTGGTTTTCCTGGGGGTTGTACATGAGTTTATGGTTGTAGCCGCTGTTGTTTAGGGCAGTCTGGTAGGGTGGGATGGCTTTGTTGAATATTTCTTCATTTGAAGAAATTTGTGACAGTCTCTTGTTGATACCTTCAGGGATGTTTTTAATGATGTTTGGTGGGTGGTTAGATTTGCAGTGGACATATTGTGGAGTGTTGTTTGGTTTGTTGAAGGGTTTAAAGCTATTGTTGTTAAGATTGAGAGTGACGTCAAGGAAGTCGACAACTTTTTTGTTTGCTTCAATGGTAACTTTAAGGTCATGTTGTTTGAAAATCTTGCAGATTTCTTTTTTTGTTTTTTCGATTGTCCTTGGGCTTTGGTCTAGGGCAGCTAAGCCATCGTCTCTGTAGAGGCCGATGTTGTTGCCTAGTTTTGCTTGCAGTTTAGAGAGCAGGAAACAGCCAAAACTAGGCAACAACATACAGAGAAGTGTCATCTGCGAAAAGTCTGATGTTAGTCAATATCATCTACAATATCATTAAAGTATATAATGAATAATAGGGTCCCAAAACAGAACCTTGAGGGACGCCTGCTAATACATGTGTGGGATTTGGTGCGTGTCCATTAATAACAACTCGCTCGGTTCTATTTTTTAGGTAACTTTCAAACCAATTCAATAAATTGCCTTCAATTCCATATGATCTTAATTTCTGCAGTATTCCCTTGTGCCAAACTTTATCAAATGCTTTGCTAACATCGCAAAACACCGCTCTAACTTCTTTTCCGTCGTCCAGTCGTCCAGCGCTTTCGCTATGAAATCATATAGATATGTCAATTGATTAGTTTTTGAGTCGCCAGAGGTAAATCCTGATTGAAGATTTGAGAGGAGGTAATTATCTCTTAGAAAATTATTTACATATTTAAAGATACATTTTTCAAATACTGTAGCCAAACAACTCGTTAATGCTACTGGTCTATAGTTTGAAGGGTCGTATATGTTGCCGGTTTTGTGAATAGGGATAACATTCGCTTCTTTCCAAGAAGTAGGAAATTTAACCGTGTTTAAAGACAGATTTATTAAAACATGTTACAAATATCAAATCAATGAATGTACGATAACGAGAGGTGATTCGTGTAGGTTCAGATATTAGTTGCTTGAGTCCGTACGCAGTCTCTAAATAGTTCAGTTTAGTATGATTTTCGTTTAGTATATCTAGATTAAAATCCCCTAAGATAATAGTTTTCATATTTAAATCCACGGCATTTGAAATGCTATTGTCGATAAGGTCCAAATACAGTTCACTTTTATCTGCTCTATAGAAGGTACCAATAAGAAATGTCTGTTTTTTACTTTTAACTTTTATCCATAATGCCTCAAGCCCAGCTGTATTCAAAGTCTGTTCTAATGTTTTTAAAAAAACTTTCGATAGCATAAAACAATAAGCTTTGATCGACCAAGTGAGTTCCCTAATAATTATCATCATTTTAACCAACAGACATAATAATCATAAGCAATTATATAGATTTCAGAGATTACAGAAGGCATATGATTCTCTCAAGGGAGGAATTTTCAAAATGCGGATTTATAAATCATGGCTTTTCCAAATAAAATAAGTTGGTCTCACATTTTAAGCATTCAGGGAATATGAATAATACCTGTTGGGTTTTTGTCAGGGAATATGTATAATCACTGGAAATTTCAGGGAATATACATAATCACTGAATGCATCAGGGAATATACATAATCACTGAAAACGTCAGGGATTATACATATTCCCTGATTACACATATTAACTGTAACAAATATACTATGAAATTATTCAAAGGCATTTAGAGGTTGGTGTAATAATACTAGACAATTCTTATGGTTATGAACTTAACAACCTGAAACGATTAGCTACCGAGATTAATCGAGATGAAGGGGTTTACCTCCCTAGTGCCTGGTGCATCACAAAGCAATCATAGACTCACTCTGCTATGTATACAATTCATCTGCCCAGTGTCATTGCTCTTTCATCTCACTGCTTTGTTTTCTATATACCTAATTATTTAGCTGACTTCCCCATAATGCGTATAGCTAAGTACCTATCTGGCTTCATGTAATATATGTATATATACCGTACTTTGTATCATATAAACAGTCACCTGAAGAAGGGGCAAGAAGTAGCCCAGAAACGTCGTGAGAAATCAATAAAGAAGTTGTTATCAATAAGAATTGTCTAATATATACTATGGAAGGATATAATCATGAAATCATCCTTTCAAAGCCTCCTTTTTGTTTAAGATACGACCTTAAAATTTGTTTTACACACAATTGTTATTAACAAATGGAGATACTAAAAGGATAAGTGTTACCAAATTAGTATATGTTGATAAACTCACCATAGTAAAACTTTTGACAAATTCGATCTAATCAATATCGGCTGTTTGGTGTGTAAACATCCTACCATACATGTTAATATTCTCAATTCTTTTAGAATCTAGCGTAAAACATTGTTTTATTACAGATGGAAACGAACTCATATCAGCCAATGTTTTAAAATCATTCAAAAGCAGTAACCATTTCAACAAAATAAAAAATGTAATGGTACATACTACTGAACTGTAACAAGCAACAGTGTAATTGAGTAGGCAATGAACTGTGAATGTCAAGTAGCTAAGTAGATTGATGAAAAATAATGACATCTATCTGTCCAACCTAAGGTAGATTTATGAAGCCTGTGATTCATTAACACAGCAGATTGGATTTAAGTGAGTGATAGAAATCAAAATCTATGTTAAGTAAAATGTATTTTTGCACATGCACATGCGATAACTCTGCGGATATGTAAAATGTAAAACATTGACTAATCGTTAAACAGATACCACAATGTCTGCACATTCAATGTTTTGACATGATATGAATATACATCAAACAGAAACAAGACATGCCATCAATTCAGTTGAAGCTTGCCTAGCAGATATCCGTACATGGATGAGCTCCAACTATCTCAAACTCAATGACGACAAAACTGAGTTCCTGACACTGGGCACAAATCATCAGCTTTCAAAACTTAACCCTAAACCTTCTATTCGTGTTGGGACGTGTTCTGTTAGTGAGACCTCAATGGCAAGGAATCTTGGCGTGATTTTCCAATCTACCATGTCTATGCATGAACATATCAAATCCGTGTGTAGGAATTGTTATTGGCATATTCACAATATTGGCAAAATCAGGTAACTTCAGACACCATCAAACTTCTTGTCCAAACTCTTATCACCAGTCGTCTTGACTACTGCAATTCACTTTTTGTTAACCTTCCTCAGAAGCTGCTGTCACGCCTTCAAAAAGTCCAGAACTCTGCTGCCAGATTGATCACCCGTACACGTCGCACAGACCACATCACCCCAGTCCTACAAGCTCTTCATTGGTTACCAATTCAACAGCGTATTACATTCAAAATCCTTCTCTTGACCCACAAGGCCTTGTACAATGAAAGCAGTCCTCTCTACCTGAAACAGCTCATAAGTGTCTATGAACCATCTAGAACTCTACGCTCATCTAATCAGCTCCTGTTGTTTCAGCCAGTTTTCTCAAGCATGTTGGCTACAAGAGCTTTCTCAGTTGCTGCACCTAAACTTTGGAATAATTTGACACCAGAACTCAAACTCATCACCTGTGAAACAAACTTTAAAACTCAAATTAAGACTCTTCTGTTCAAAATCGCTTATGATACCACTTCTTCAGACTAATCACTCAAATGCGCCAGTGAGCAACTCTAGAGATGGATACTAGGCGCTATATAAATGAATTATTATTATTATTATTATTATTATTATTATTATTATTATTATTAAGACACTAAATTATATGATATTTGAATTAGGATGCGCAAGAATGTGAACAAACTTTAGGTATACAGCTGTGTTTTCAGAGATCGATTATAGGATGTGTTAAAGCACCTGTCTATCTTATCATCACGGAAGGAGAACATATGCTTACACTACGCTTTACCAAACAAAGTATACATCTGATTTAGTAGAGCTGTTTCAGAACTGGATCAAGTTGACTTGGGGACACGTTTCCGCTGAGAAGAACGTAAGCATTCATGTAAAATTGCATTATTTCGCCTGCATATTTATTTCTAATATTTATTCATTCCAAAACAAGGAATCTCGTTAATCTTATCAATATGTTTATTTCATGATGTTTATGAATATCAGTTGATTTTACAAATGTTCATTTGTGTTATACAAGTTCTCATTTTTCTTTCTCAAAGTCATATTTACTTTCTGAATATATTTCATAGAATGTAGAATAATACTGGAAAGTGAATGGGTTAATTTAATGCAACAAAAAAATCAATGATTTTTAAAACTGTATCTGTAGATATTAAGCACCAAAAACATTGTTTTGTTGGGTTTTCGAAAAAACTAGATTGATAGCAATTGATTAAAAAAATTCAGTCCTAAAAAGTTGAAAAGCAAAATGTTTTGAAACCAAGCCATGACATTTGCCTTCCTGCTATATCAGCGTATTTTAATCCGTGTAGCTTATAAAATAGCTTTATATCTAATTATATAAACAGCCAGTGCAATCGTTCGCATCCAGCTATAGTCGCATAGTCTATGCAGTATTTCTAAATATTTAGCCCCCGACTAAAAGTGGCTAAAAATATAAGAAAATATATTGTGAACACTCAAGCGTCGTCATTACGAGGCATTCCTCTTGATAGATATCAAGGTGTTTTGCATCTAACTTGATAGAAATATGGATAATGGTAGGAGTGACGCAGAGAAAAATACGTTCACGTAACAGTATGAACTACTGTATCATTACATGATTTCTGTGTCTGACATGAAAAGAAACACCAGGTAAATATTTGACTTTTCCTCACCGCTAAGGAGGAGCTTAGTCTTGTTTGACATTAATCAGGAGATGATTGATATGTGGGTTTCTGTTAGCCTCCAGCAATACAATCAATAAACATAGCATGACTATCGGTAAACGTTCTCTTTTTCCAAAAGTTATTCGCAAACAGTAAATGTATTTGTAAAGATAACATTTACGTAACAGCAATTAATGGGCTTGACTAAGCAGCTGCCCATCAAAAGTACCTAATTACACAACTACATGTAATCCAACAAACGTGCCCGCTTCGGGCTAACTGGCGACTTGAATTAGCTCTATGACGTTTACACATATGAGTTATATATATATATAGGGAGTTTTTCAAATATATACTTATAGATTTACGACTTTATTTATTTATCAACACATCCGCAGTGAGTGACATTTAAAATCAATTTAAGGACAATTAAGTTTAATACATGCTATTTCTCTTAGAATATGTACAGTATTCTGAGAGGACATAATATTTCTTAAAATTGTTTGTTTATATTTTACTTGCTTGAGGAGGTATCAAGACAAAGGACATTGTTGTAATGAGACATATTTTCAAGAAATTAAAGTTCCATTGTGATAAACCTCTCTAAATTGCCTAGAGAAACCACTGAGCTCTCTGTAAGAGCAAAGTCTTATTTTGGCACCAACCATGATCCAGCTAACACGAAAAGGTTTCACAAGACCCATTGAACAACTTTACAGGTGTGAGTCAATAGTGCTTTCATAAAATTGTTCACACACACAAAGAAAAGTTTCTAAACAAAATTAACCAAAGGGATATGGAAATGAAAAGGGTTACTGACCACCTTTTGTTATTATGTTATTATGTTACACTGGTTACGAAAATTCTTTATATATGAAGGAATAGGGCAAAGGCAAAACTCAAATTTGCTAAACAATAGTTAAAAAAGATATATGTGTAAGGAAAACAGGATGTGGATGCCATATTTTTATTCCACCTATGACAACTGATCCATCCTCCTCCACACACCTCGGACTTCTTACTTTCTACTGCCTACAGACCCCTGCCACTAAGCTTCTCTTCTGCCTGGTAAATTTTGAGGTTGTGAAAAAGGAAGAGTGTATCGATGTCATTTTGAAATTGTATTAAGCAACAAAAAATTAAATATATTAAAGGGACTTTGGGGGTGGAAATTATTACAGGAATGACAATTCACAGGACAGGAATTTGTGCGTAAGTCTGCTTGTCAACAAATGGATGTGTAGGCTTCATTTGTAATGCAACCATACAAGCATTTGGCTAATTTTTCATTTATATCAGATCTATATTTGATCAGTGCAAATACATCCGTTCGAGCAATGAAGTCACAAGCACAAATCCAATCACACGAAGCCGATAAGCCATATTCTTTTCATGCGTTTGATGAAGGTGATCGAAAAGCTGTTTCTTGCCCCCAGGTTGTGGTCGTAGGTCAACTGCAAAATTATTACGGAAGGGATGTGTAAGCCTAGATTGACATGCGCACGTCCCTGCTTGGAGGATACTGATTTATAAAGCTGCAAACTAAGGCATGAAAAATGTAAGAGAAAACGATTGAGCAGAAAGCTCCTGTGAGAAGACGTATCAAGTTTTAATACCTAATCAAACTTTAGTTCTAAAGACTTGGTAATAAATTAAGAGAAAGAATGGTGATGTTATGCTATGCTATAAACCTGTTATAACAATGGGTAAAATACATAAGTAAGAATACACAAATAAATCATGATGTAAAATACAAAACATGCAAATATATTTTAAGAATTATGTTATCAGTTACATGTACTTGGATATCACAAATACTTAAATCAATGGCATCGATTATTGATTGTAACTTAAAATCATACTATAGTTCTGTGAATATGTTTTAACTGACATAGTTGTAAAGCTTATATGGATCTAAGGGAAATGTGATAAACATTTTCTGCTAAAGTCTACTAATGTTGAACCAAAATATGCCATGGTGTCTGTCAATGAATACCGTATTTCCTCGAATACAACCGCGGGGATCTATTTCACTAGCACCTCCTTACTCCCCCGGGTTGTAATCGAGGCCTGGGTTTTAATCGAGGCCGGGTTCTATTTTTCAGACCTGAAATGGTATATCAATGACATGGTTAACAACCATATCATGAATAGCATACGTCCGATATCTGCTAACAGTCATGAGCCAGTAAAAATCATGATTTCAAACAACTCAAGTATATCTTCAGAAATACCCATGCGTTAAATTTGATTTCTCAAAAATGTAACTAGTACGGAGAACTCCATTTGAGCTTCAGGTTTGTAGTTTGGATCAAGTTCAATAAAACTTTCAATAGTTTCTGAGCACAGCTGTCACCATTGTAGCAGCAAAGCAGTCATGTGATCCACCTTTTATCAATCATTCAAGTTCCATAACTTTGTCAAAAATAACATTTCACTACGGGCTTATGAATTCCATTAAGAGTATCATTCGGTGATACCAATTACCAAACTTAAATTCATCTGTATATGGTAGTTTTTGAGGAAGGTAGTACCCCTTGTAAATCATGGAAGGTAGCACAAAAAGTGATGTATCTTTGTAAAAGTAAAAACTTGAAATTCTAGAATGTCGTAAATGGATTTAAGTGATAGAGATAGTCAAGGTTAACAAGTGTGCAAATTTTGTTTGGTATAAACCAGTCGATGTAGGAGAAAATTGACCAGTTATACAAACTTTCAAACGTTAGAGATGAGGTGATGTGATTTAAGACTTTATTTAAGTGTTTTTTATCGCGGCTGCTACTTTTATACTAGGATACGCAATATAAGTGAAATATTCTTGAAAGCATGGAGAAAGTCCGCAACTATAGTATTGACGTGCTTTGGCGTGGAACTTGCACTGCACTGAAATTAAGTGTACCATTGCACCCAAACTTTACTGCCTGTAGAACAGTATTCCGCTGCTGACAAAGTTGCCAAGCGCCTGGTAGGATTCAAACAATAGACCTCTGGATCCGAAGCCAAAAGCGCTAACCACTGCGCTATCCAGGCCCCCAAACATTTTAAGGAGTTAGGCAGAATATCTATTTATTAACTACATTTAGTAAGTGTTATAATTGTAATCAAAATCTGTATGTGGTCAAAGTGTTATATGGTTTATATGATTCTGTAACCTAACCATAAAAATATGTTCTAGAATGCGTATCATAAGAAAAAGGTTTATGTTGCCTTTGAAATGTGCCCTTTTTCAAATAAAAAAATTAACAAACACACACAAGCTGATAAAATCCAAATTAAATGTTTGACTTTTAAGTTATGACTAAATTGGATCAATTAATGCGATCAATCAGTTATCAACAGGAATAGACCTATAGAATATAATGAATGGCACTCGTTTAGACCTATTAGATCCAGTGTTTTGAATTTGTGTCCTCAATCGAGAAATGTCTACTTTATTTGATGTTTCTTTTAAAAAAACACTTCCTTCTTGAAACATTGATTCTTTATGACATGACTTGTAATCTCTGAAGCAGCTTAACGAACTTTTAATGTCTAGAGATTGATGGATATAGAGAGTTTGGATTGAATAAGCCTTCAACAATATTATAAATTCAAGAGATTGAACAGATAAAATACAAGTAAAGAAGTGAGCACAGCTCACATACCCCCGCTTCAAACTATAGTCTGGCTTTCTTTGTTGGTCTTACCCTCAAAAAGCTTACTTAGGGATCATGGTTGATAAGTGTATTAAGTTTGTTGAAGCTAGCATGATATACTCCGGATAAAGGACTTAGTCATAAATTCACTGTTTTAGTCATGTTTCCATGGAAAGCGCAAAAAAAAAATCATTTGTTGGTCTAACCCTCAAAAGACACATCAATGGATCATGGTTGATAAGTGTATGAAGTTTGGTAAAGATAGCATGTATAGTTATGAAGATATACTCCGTACAAAGGACTTTGTCACTGTTTAAGTCATGTTTCCATGGAAACCGCAAAAAATAAAAATCATTTGTTGGTCTAACCCTCAAAATCACATCTAGGGATCATGTTTTATAAGTGTATGAAGTTTGATGAAGATAGCATGTATAGTTTAGGATAAATGCTCCGGACAAAGGACTTGGTCATAGAGTCACTGTTTTAGTCATGTTTCCATGGAAACCGCAAAAAATAAAAATCATTTGTTAGTCTAACCCTCAAAAGGCACATCTAGGGATCATGGTTGATAAGTGTATGAAGTTTGGTGAAGCTAGCATGTATAGTTTAGGAGATATGCTCCGGCCAAAGGACTTGGTCAAAGAGTCACTGTTTTAGTCATGTTTCCATGGAAACTGCAAAAAATAAAAATCATTTGTTGGTCTAACCCTCAAAAGGCACATCTAGGGATCATGGTTGATAAGTGTATGAAGTTTGGTGAAGCTAGCATGTATAGTTTAGGAGATATGCTCCGGACAAAGATTTGTGACGGACGGACAGACGGACAGACAGACAGACGGACAGACAGACGGACGGACGGACAGAATGAACGCTATATACCCCCGCTTACGCTGTAAGGCGGGGGTATAATAAAATATAACCAAAGTACATTCGAAAATTACCAGTCAGTTCTTTTATTGTTATTTCCTGATAAAACATAACAAGCAATGTAGTTGACAGAAACTTTAGATGTTGGAAATATTATCGAAAAGTAATAATTTCTGCAACTGATCTGATGGTCATTTGGCATCCCTCTTAAATGTCTTCTGAAAAATAAAATTTATACGTCATTCTGTGTCTATGGTAGGAAAACTATCATATAAACTTCCGCTGAAAAAGTATTAATATTATCAGACATGGCATGCAACTTATCGTGGTGTATTCATGGATAACAATTTAACTTACACAGGATTTGAAACATCTTTGATTGGCATTATAGAAGTTGTCGTTATAAAAGTTGTCCTTATAGAAGTTGCGGTTATAGAAGTTGTGGTTATAGAAGTTGTGGTTATAGAAGTTGTCGTGATGGAAGTTGTCGTTATGGAAGTTGTCGTTATAGAAGTTGTCATAATAGAAGTTGTCGATATAGAAGTTGTCGTTATGATAGTTGTTGTTATGGAAGTTGTCGTTAGAGAAGTTGTGGTTAGAGAAGTTGTTGTTATAGAAGTTGTGGTTATAGAAGTTGTGGTTATAGAAGTTGTCTTTATAGAAGTTGTTGTTATAGAAGTTGTTGTTATAGAAGTTGTGGTTATAGAAGTTGTCTTTATAGAAGTTGTCCTTATAAAAGTTGTCGTTATAAAAGTTGTCTTTATGGAAGTTGTGGTTATAGAAGTTGTGGTTATAGAAGTTGTGGTTATAGAAGTTGTGGTTATAGAAGTTGTCGTTTTAGAAGTTGTCGTTATAGAAGTTGTCATTATAGAAGTTGTCGATATAGAAGTTGTCGTTATGATAGTTGTCGTTATGGAAATTGTCGTTAGAGAAGTTGTCATTATGGGAGTTATCGTTATGGGAGTTGTCATTATGGAAGTTGTCATTATAGAAGTTGTCGTTAGAGAAGTTGTCGTGATGGAAGTTGTCGTTATTGAAGTTGTCGTTATAGAAGTTGTTGTTACGGAAACTAATGACACCTTTTCAGGATAAACTTACGTCATAAATACTAATGGTGTTGTCAAGGAAATCAAGCAACAGCTGCTGGACAACAACGTTAGTAACTCTGTTAAAACGTCGCTTATAAAGAATAAAGAAGTTGAATGTTCATAGAAAATAAATCATTATTGTACAGAATTAAAAATGTTGTTTACACAAACAAACTAAAGCCTTCTATCACGCATATAAGGCTGTAGGGTGGTAATTTTATTTCGAATATGATTTCACATCTGCAGTATGACTGTGTGTCATACAATTATCAACATTTTCATTACAAAGAAAAAATGTTGAGGAACGATATCAAAATCAAAGTATTTTTCCAATTGTTTACGAATGATGTCAAAGGTTTGACAGACATGAATGAAAGTGATAAATTTAACTTACATTCACAAGTGGGTACTTGAAAGTCAGAGGTTCCTGGACACACGTATTGATATCTTCCAATTAGCGTGTAACCAATTCTGCAGTTGAAAAGGCAGTATTTTCCAAAAGACCATAATGCACAATCAACTCTCCCATTCTGTGGAGCAGGAGGTGTTGGGCATGAAGACTCTACAACAGAAATAGGACAATAAATGTGGTTATTAAAGTAATAACAATTTTGTTACAATTGGGTACTCATTTTCACAAAATAATTATCAACGCTTTTTAAACTGCAAGCAGTATCGTTTAATTAGACTTGCATACTTATATAACAAAAATAATGATTTTATACACAAAGTTTGAAATAAATTTGAAGTGAATATCAACCTTAATTCTAATTCCTTTCAGAGTCAAACTATTTCTAACCATTGTATTAATACAAATTGTTCTGATGAATAGCGTTATACATTCTTTTTTCAATTGAAAAAAATGAGATACTTAATCAATCAAAAGTTAGATAAAATTCATTACTCATTCAAATACTCATTATTTGATTATTTTTCTGACTGTATCTGACGGATATCATTGTGATAATAATATTACGACTTCACGTGATAGGTGGAGTACAATGACAAAATTATATTGCCTTTAAAACAAAACATAACGAGTTTATCACACTGATATTGAGCTTACCCTTAGGTGGCACGCTGATTACACCTGAAACCAGTGCTCATACCATCAGCACCAACACTGTACGTGTGACTTGACTCATGTTTTCTTCTGAAATATGACAGTAAAATACTTCTCTGTAACCTAAGGTTGAGACTTCAATAGTGACATATTTCCAACATTAGCATATTTCCATATATCTCTTTTGCGTCACAATGCCCTTTTTAGCGTTCGATATAATTATGTGTAGGATAAAGCATGACCCGCGGGCATTTTTGAAAAGTATACTCGACGACCACGGGAAATGCCCACAGGCCGGAGGCCCACGGGTCATGTTTAATCCAACTCATAAAACGACAGAAACAGTGGGAAAACAATTTTGTACTAAAATACTTAGTGGTGGACACTGTAATGAAAAGTCGATCCAATATGTTTTCGGTTTGGAATTGCATTGCTTGAACGCAGCCGCGTTAGCATCGATATGCGTTGCACGTGTGTCCAGCATTTATCTGTAGTGAGACATTGAATCGCGTGATTTTCACTTTAAAATCGACTAAGAATCCCTAGATCGTCAAATAATTCTTAAGAATGTTTAAGATATTCTTAACCCTAGTTTACCCTTAAATAAGCATATTAATATAAAATATCAAACCACTCAAACTCAGATCTTTGTTATAAAAATAACTAACTTAAGTGTTTCTTCAGAGCTGTCACAGTGGCTCACTAGTCAGAGGGTAGGTTTCTGCGTTTTGGGGTGTGACCTATGCGGGTTCGAGACGGCATATACCCGAAAATATTTGCAAATGGGAAATTGAACTAGTATTTCTACACTATGATTTTAACGAAAAACTCAATTATATCAAGACAGAGGGCATTATCAAGATAATTGCTCGGGTTAGAGGGACATTATTAAGATAACTGCCCGAGGTAGCGTCATTGAATCAGGTTTAAGGGAAAATACGTAAAATAGTGTCCCGCAAGAACAATGGAGTGACGTCACTGGAGGTTTGTAAGTTTCGTTAAGTGATGTCTTAAAATCATTATTCAAGGCATCACTGAAGCAAACTGTCGCAAAGAAAAAATACATTAACTGGTTAATTCTATACGATTGATATACGTTTAAAGATAAAATCGATGATAAAGAACTGATTACAAAATACCCTCGACCTCTTTCAAGACTTAAAAAATCCGACAATCGTTTTTTCATATGCCACACTTGCTCGGGTAATACCATTGCATCATTGTTTCTATAAATATGTAACTCCTTCAAGCGAAACCTTACTTTCTGGCTGAAAAAATTCCCTCCACTAGTCAAGTTAAAGCATATAATGTTACAGTTTCTTTTTGCATTTTTGGATTATCCTCTTTAGAATAACTTGGCCTTTTACTTATTAGCTTAAACGTTATATCTTACCGAATTATTGTGGCGGGTAATCAGGCTGTTGTGAGATTAAACATGATGAACAATCAGTTTAAAATATAAAATATGATATACCTTTTTCTGGAAATGCAGCGTCAAGAATATAGAGAATGTGGGAAAAACCTGCTTTTTATACATCAAGCGTTTGAGATAAACTTAATTACATTCTGATTTACAATCTAAGCTGCTACACTCTGATAAGAGTAAATAAACCTTGTTAGTAAACTAATTTAATATCATGTCATCTGGCTGATTAAAAAACATTAATAACTCCAATTTTTAATTCAAAATTGTAATTAGCTTAAAAACTCATTGAAACTGAATTGACCCTCAACAAGCTCGGAGTTCTAGATTATTAGTTTATTGTACTCACAATTTTTGGTTTCTGGACTTGTTGATTTGAAAAAAGGAATTTTGTCATGTAAACAGAGAACAAAATCCTAAATTATGATAGACTCAAAAGCCGTATCTACATATTTAAAATTGTTTTTTAAAGAAAGCTTCACTGCATTTACAATCTGGCCAGAGAATACAAAGATTCCAAAGTAGTAAAAAAAAGTTCAAATTTCAAAATGTACTTGAATCTTTTAGATTGTAAATGTAGTGTATGAAAGTGCTCTGACATAGACTTTTTAAAAAAAATATTTAATGAAAGTCCCATATTTAAAATGAGACCTTTTTGAATTATAGTTCTTATTTGTTACAAAAATTTCCAATAAAATTGCGAAAATGTCTTAAGTAATAATTAGTTGCAAAAATGAAAAGGACATAACTCTACACATCATGGTTGTTTATCAAATAAAGTGTCAGTGAGCTTGATTTTCTAAATACGATTTTCATATTTTCTTCCTGAAACATTATGTGTCAATGTTGAAAGCCAAATTCAATATCAGGCATCATTACTCCACATACCAAGTTTCATTGAGTTGAATGAGTAGATTTACAGGCGGCTGGGGTCATTTTCATATTTTCCCAAAAAATCCTTGTGGTTTTGGATGATTTTAAAAATAAACTGATATTGTAAATTTCACGATCATTTGTCTCCATTGTTATGCTGTAACATTTACAACGATAAAACACAGGTTGTATATAATCATTACGTAAAAATGACATGAGTCTTTCAAAGCATGTATATAGGAGGTTTTATGAAGTATCACACTCTTTAATAAACATCGAAACAAATGTAAGATAAACTCCTCAAGACTGAGATAGAATATATTTTTTTCTTTAATTTTGATTTTGCCAAATATAAGAAATGATTACCATTCTTTGAACATAACACACACGAATAATACGAAGTATTTAAAAATATAATTCAAACTGGACCATAGATGGCAATATTTCACTCTAACTGAATATATAAACGGGTTTGAATCATTAATAAGTGTTAAGGAATTTCCTGTTTAATGTTATCAATTCATGACTCGAGGACACGCATTTTCATGCATCAATAAGATATTTGGTTGGGGGTGTTGTATTCTCAGAGCAGTTTGCCAATATATATTGAATATTTTGAAATTTGATGAACATTCCTGCGAATATCTATGATATGCTTATGATGTTCACTCGACAGCAAATGTCTTGCTCTTGGTTTCTTTTAAGGGGTTTATCTATCGGCTACGATTCACCATGTTGATTTGAGGGAAAATGACATAACAAAAGGCGTTGAACTTTTACTCTTTTTTTCCAACAGCATGAAAATTAACTATATGAATGGATATAGTATTAACAAATTAAGAGATGATTTATCATAATATATTAAGGGAAAAGTAAAACCCACGAGCAGTGATTAGGTACTAGCAGACTGGTGGAGATCGTATCAGCCAATGTGCCCCACCGTCAAAGGGTCGCTGGAGTCAGGAAGGTCAAAGGTTACTGGAATTTTTACTATGAGAGATCCATGTCCCTGCTAGAGTAAAATGAGATTTAATGGCAAAATTCAAATGAGCGAATGAATGTGCCGGTACGAGATATTTTCTTAGAATGACTTAAATAATATCATATATTTCTCTAGATAAATTGCTTTTATAAGAGTACCCATTTTGAATATTTCGCCTTTGTTAGTCTCTTGATATAATTAAATATTTCTATTCCATTTCATGCCCATATATTATGGTGTATGTTGTGGTCTCGCAAGTCTTGTATACATCAAATTTATGACCTTTTTTGCCTTTAATACTTGTTAGCTAATAAAAAATACATCCATGTGTCTAGTTTTCTCATATCATTATAAAATGATATTCAGCATCATCTCTTTTACTGGTGACCCAGTCTGGAATAACAGCTTTACGATAGGGGGTTGTTTTGCTTGGGAGAGATGGGACTGCTTGGGTGAAATTGATATCAGGATAACAAGATCTAAGCCATTCAAAAACTACTGCTATGGCAACACTCACTTATGTGATCACATGACACATACAGTGGCAAGTGTGAATCTTAGATGTATTTGAAATTGATTTTTAAAATTATCTTTATAGAGTAAGTGTATCGTTTCAAAACTACAGCTATGAGCTCCTCAAATAATAATTTACATACATGCAAAAATTTAGTCTGAAGTTGTAAGTAATTGTTTGATAACTTGCTAGAGGCACTCTTTGCTGGGAATATTGACTCCACCCATTCTGTTTTAGTCTTTTTTATTGTACCGAATTAAGCCAAATGTTTTACAATGTTTCAACTGGGGTATTGTATAATCATGTACTAATAGTAAGATCGGGAATATTCCCTCCACATTGGTTTCTACAAAAATACCCCAGAAGACTATCCTATTAAGACTGACTTCACATGATTAATAAAGGTTTACATACAAATTAAAAAACAATGGATAAAGAAACATCATTAAAAAGTTGACACAATGTCAGCCATCAAGGGAGTGTTATAAAATGCCATCTGAAAATATAACAAAAAATTATCTTCATTTTTATCAGCAAAACGATTGATATTGTTTAGTTATTTGAACTTTTAAAAATCATTTACCTGTAAGTGTTAATATTACTTATTTCGGGATTTCTTTTATGCATATAATTACATATATAATTCAGTGTAAGACGTTCAAGTTGCCTCACAGTGGAGTAAATTTATGATCTAGAGGCCATTTCTATACATTGATTTTCAGATTTACATAATAAACCTAAATTACTTTCATATCTGTGAGTAGATATCTTTAAAATTGTACTCGAATTTGGAATATATGGTTTGTTATACCAGGAATTGCGTGGCTTTAACCGGCAGAGAGACGTAGAGCATGTTTCATAAAAAGCTATCTTAGGATATACAATTTGCAGAGATCTCTTAAATCCTATCTAACTAGAGGAGATAGCATAGTTGTCATTTCAATAACAATAAAAACACTGTTTCTTTCATTTCGAGTAATATAAAATACTGTAATTTAGCTGATTTACAGACTTGCTATAATTGAATAAAATGTTTCTAAATTATTTTCTGAATAATATTTTGAAGCATTTTACTACACACTATAATCAGCCCTGATCACTGTAAGTTGTTAAATTTTGTTTGTAGTGAGTAACTGTTTTCTAAATATTGATCAGTGCTCGTTGTGTTTTGCAGTTTTTATTTAGATAACTAAGAATGAAATACTTCTAGATTTGAACAGGCGACATTTTATATCATTTAAAAAAGCTTTAAAAAGTAATTTTCTATATATTCAGTACCATTGTGTATGGAAATGATACAATGTTAAGTAAAGCTGCATGTAACACAATCTTGATATGAATATCGTGTTATGATTAGCAAAATTCTACTCTAATGGTAGACCTTTACAAGGGAGTTAATCTGTATTTATACATGCTAACGAGTTTTTATCTAACCGAATTAAGTCTTAAAACAAAAGATTGGAGATGTGATCTTTTCTCATTATAAGTGTTTCGAGTTGTCCCTATATCAGTTCTTTATTCATCTTTGCTGCAGGAATTGAAACTGAATGGAACAACGTCAATTTCAAATGTCTGTCAGGGTCTAATTCTTGCTCCTTGTGAAAACCGTCAAATGTCTACAAATTATTATATATATTATAACTATCAGAGAAACGTTCCGTAATGTTATAATGATACTTAAGGTGAATTGTTCGGGGTCTGAGGTTGGCTTTGCAATGTCTCAGTTTCCGTAATGGTGCAATGTTTCTAACAAGAAAAGTTTCGAGTAAAAACAAATCCATGTTACTATTTTCTCAAAAACCTTCATTTTGTTTTATGAATACTTACCTTGAGAAATGTGTCTGGTTCTACTCTTACAAATCGTTGATAAGATTATAATACCTCAAACATTTTTCACATTCAGTTTCCAGAGATCAAGCTAACAAATTATTAGAATCCTGTTTCCAACTTCAAACGAGGGCCTGTTATACTCATATAATTATTTTCAAATCATTAATAATTTGATAACCTCGAGACAGTGAGTCCTAAACGTCAACATTCCATGCCCTGATAAGAAAACATTGCTGATTTCAGGAAAGGACTATTAAAAAAGCAACAGTCAATAATATCTTGAAATAAAATGAGACGATAATTCTTGGATCATAAAGAGAGCTTTACACCAGGAGACAATGCAGGTTACAAATATAGAGTCTTAGCAAATAGTGCATTATGTCGCAATTACATTTATAGAGAATATAAATATTCGGGGTCGTACCTGGAAAGCAACATTTGTTATTACAGTAAAAACCCTTTGAAGTTTCACCGAAGGCAACTTATGTTGTTTTAATTCAGTTTAGATTCAATTAGATAAGTAAACAGATAATTAGTAAGTAAACACAGGCACAATGCCCATTTTCTCCTAACCAGAATAATCAAGAATAAGTATAGACTGAACAGAGTATTGATCTGTAAAAGATGAAATAAATGTAGGTATGGATTGTCTCCAAATGTTTTTGATAAAAATATTTCATTTAATCAGCGTTAACATTTAAGTAAATACGATTGATAAATACTAATTTTAATTAAACAATATTAATTATAAGGCATGTCAACATGTTTTATTTAACACTGGTGTTAGAGGTTTCTCTTGAATAAATCACTTGACTTTATTTCATGAATTAAAATAAAACATTTGACGATTGCTCAAGCACTGCTCGACATTCTATAGATTTGAACTTCTTATACAGAAATTGCGTTTTATAACAAATCGTCAAATGGTAATAAAAGAACATGCAAAACCAGAAGCTGTAAAGTAATAACTAAAAGGTGCTCGACATTTCAGGTTCATTACAATTCCTTGGTTTGAAATTATTATTGAAATGATTTGATAGATTTGTGATAAGACTGGTACAATGTGTCATCTTCTGATTTGTCTCATTCCTTCACATCATTGGTAAGATATGATATTACTGTTTCAAACTAATGCAATATATACTTTCAATATTGATTGTTGTCTGTTTTTCTATGATGAATTCATACGTTTAAAAACTTGTTTTTAAGGATTACAAGAGTTTATGTCCGAAAGTGATCTTGTTCCTTCAAGACAACACAAGTGAGATGTTTAATGACTAAAAATAAATTTCACTTTTGCCCTATTTTGTAAAGGACTCATTAAGAGTTTTTCAAATATGCATTGTTCTTCAAATATATTTCGTGAATCTCATTATGAGTCATAAATATAAAAAAAAGCACTGTTTAAAAAAAAGACAAAATAATGAGAAAAAGTAAATGTGAAGGAAAAAATGGAAAAAGTTGACCAAAATGTCACTCTGTAACAATGGGTTTAGTTTAAACATATTTTATTCATGAAGGATGAAGGAACACGTTCTCCAACTTAGAATACTTTCTCCTTGGAATGTACATGGATGATTTACATTTTTACAGAGATGACAGAGCATGAACATGAAGACAGATAAGAAATTATAGAACAACAAAGAAAACAATTGATATGTTACAAGAATATTTTGTCTCATAATGAATGATTGTATTGACTTAAATACATTTATATTTTGACAAGGTGATAAGTCAGCACTTCTTGCCAACCAATGGTAAATCTGCTAGTGTTTGTTAGGAGCAATTCGTTCAGATATTGAGGTGTTATAGTATTTTGAATTTTACATATTAAACACAATTTTCGCTAGGGTTATTCCAAGATGCTTATGTTTGTCAACAATTTCAACTTCAACACCATCAAAATAAACTTCAGGCATAATGATTTCACCTTTAGTCGAGAATACGATAGCTTCTGTCTAATCAGAGCTATACTTTATTAACCACTTTTTACCCCATGTATTGAGCTTGCTAATGATGGACAGTGGAATGTCCTGGTTGGAAACCAGATTGATATTTATACAAAAGTTAATTTGGTTTGAAAATAATTAAACAAATGCTTAAAAACAACTCTTTCAAATACTTTCCCAACACAACTTATTAGTCATATTGGTCTATAGTTCGAAGATAAACGTTTCTGTTCATTAATGGTGTACTGTATAGAAGCCCGACTCAAAATACAATACATTTGTGTGTATTCATGCATGAGTAGTCAATCTGACCTAGTATTCAATTTCAATCAGGTACATGTCGGCAAAACAACAATTCATTAACATTGAATGTGAACTTAACTGACTTATCCTTTCACTTTTTTACGTACTAATGAGACACATTCTAAGGCATGTAATACTTTCATCGATTAAAAAATAAAAGCAAAACCGTGAGCCTTTACAAAGTTTGTTTCTCTACGTTGTATTATTAATCCTCAATTTTCCAAATTGAATACTTTGCATTTTGTTAGCAAATCAGTGGATGATTGTTTGATATCAAGTGCTTGTGCTTTTGAAATTTGAGTTCATTTGTCACGTTGGCTGTACGGTGAGTTACATAAAAAAACAATCAATATTCGGTGAAATAAAAAAAACCAATTCACTGATCTAACCTTTTTTAAATATGATATGAACATGTAGCTTTGAACCAACATAAAGGCGTTAAAATGATTTTAATATTTTAGAGCCTCTGTTTCACAAAATTGGAGAACTAGATTTAATAGAATAAAAATCAGTGCATTTAAACATGAAATAAGATAATATTTCATCAATATCATTAACCATTGAACCACTAAAGAACTGTTGCTCAGTAGCATTAAGAGTTTTCTCTTAAGACAACGGCATAAGCACTATATTTTTAAATTCATTAAAGCGCAATTTCCTGAAGTTATATAGCCATATAAACCAATAAAAATATTTTACATATCGGTTGACACTTCTTTGGTTCAGCTACTTCAAATAATTTTGATTGTCAATACATTCATAAAAGTTATAGTGAGTATACAAATAATATAGTAGTATAAAATAGTATCGACAGCATATAAGCTAAGGCTATGAATAAATGAAGACTATGCATCATGGCTATCATTGTTAAAATATTGCCACGTAAGTAAACCACGTCATTTCGTTTCAAATGTAAATATTTTTTAGCTTATTTCCTACTTCAGAATACATCGTTCCAAAGGCTCGATGCAGAGCTTTGTGTTGAGTTAGAAATCATTTAATAGTTTAAACTTTATTTGTCGATTTCAATTATTTCAACTTCTAAATTTATGGTGATATTATTATAAATTGAAGTCATGGTGAATGTGTGCAACCCATGCTAAATAATTACTGCTGTTTTATTTGCAAGGACAGTGTGGCAACACGAGTCACCACACAGAGTCTATGCAGATCGAGACGTCCTTGTCCAGCATGTCTGGATAATCAGGACTCTCCTAGTTAACCCTTTTTATCCTGTTTTTATCAAACTCAATCAAATGGCAAGCATCGATATAAAGTTGGAAACGGGAATTGTTGTATCTAAAACGGCAATGGCCATGCTTTAGTTATCCCCGACTTTTAACAACGGAAATCGAATCTTCTCTAGAAACACAATAAATCAAAACGCTGTTGGTCTTTCTCCTTATTCACTAACAATGTTTAGGCAGTTGTATATATCTCTTCTCTGGTTTATTACTAATTTAGGTTGGTAGTAATAAATGTAAGAGATTAAAAAATAAAGCTTAAGGGAAAGTGAAAAATATTGATTCAAATTACAGTTAAGGAGACAATGGAGCCGTATTTGGAAAGTTGGTGTATTGCAACTCATATGGGCTCATAAACGTTTCATCTCTTCATCTAAGAAACAGAAATATTTGTCGCTGAATTACTTTATTGATTATTTTTCATTTAACCAGTAAATAATGAAAGTGCCACAACTAGTTTCAATAACAGATCAAAACCTTTATTTTAGAGAGGAGAGTAAAATCCTTAATAGGACAAGGGATGTTTAATTGTTAGCTTATTGTGTGGTAAATGCTAAACTGAAAAACATTTCCTTTCCCTAGATTGTAGACATGGGTCAGTTGAGATGAATTACGTAGATTATAGGTATTTCATAAGCAATACAAAAAGGTAAAGAGTTGACTAGATTCAATATTACCCAAAACAATTTGTTAAGAGATGACATAGTATGTTAAGTCTCATGGCATGTTATTTCGTCCTGTAATGAGCTTGTTCCTTCGCCGATTTTACATCAAATATTTAATTGTTACTCCAATAGTATCCGAGTTGTATCTGGATTTACAAGGAAAGTCGTCAAAGTGGCCCGTCCAATTCTACATGGACATACTGAGCAGGATTACCATTGCAACGACCAACTCAACGTCATCGGTAGGGTAAAACTAACCTTGATCAAGAAAACATCATGTTGCTTAAGATGAATTGCATGAAAATGCTTGATCAAGATGTTTTCTCGATTGCAGAGGATGCGATAAAGCCATTCATTTACAAACTAACCAGACGATCAAGCTAAATGAAAAAAAGGAAGGAAAATGAATGAAAATGACACTCAACTATGAGAAATTATCCTGTTCGATGGGTTGAGGAGCCAAGCTGTTGGTTAGGCTAAGGTTGCTATTGTACATTGTACATTGGATATTTATGGATCAACGACCTTAGTCATGCTTTTCTTACAACTCTTGTGACTTGTTTTGTATGTCAATTTCGGTGACCTACAATGAACATTATTCTCCATATAATAGTTACAGTCAGTTGGATTCAGTTACAGTGTATTAGCACACACTACCATGAAAGCTAGCGACCAAAGAAATTGAGGCAGATTATCGAATAATCTATGTATCATACTGAAATACCGTACTTAATATGTATTGCATGAAAATGCTTGATCAAGAAAACATTACTAGAGAAAATTGTCTTTAGAGGAATTTGCTGCAAATTTAAAGAACAATTCGATTAAGAATCATAAATGCCTTTGGTCTACTTCCATCATTGCACTTTCTATCTTGAACCTTATACTATGAAAATAACATCTTAATTTCTCAAATGTTGCATTCTTAAATGCTCTTAAAGCATTGAGATCAAAATGTTGTGTTTTACTTGTTTGTTTTATATTCTTCTTATATCTTGCTTTGGGATGTTCTACAGTCTTTCGAGAGCTCTCACAGACCTTGAGATATGTACTTCAATCCGAAGAAGACAATATTGAATTTTTCAGTTCTCGGACTGCATCAATCAGTGTGAAAAACTTTGCTATTGGGATCTACAGTCTTTTCTCCAAAATAATCTTTTTATATGTTGACACCGGAGAAAACATCATTTGTCCGAAGAAAACGGCTTGTGCTTGACTGTATGCCATAGGGAGTCTCTCCTGTTTTATTTCATGTACTGCGACCTATACTCCGGGGCGGGATGATCGATCGTAGTTTTTTTATTTCTTTACCTCTGGAACAAGAAGATTCCATGCGGAAAAGTACATGCGCTTTGTAGCGTTAAATGGCTTGTTTGTCTGGCATTAAGTAAATATTTGAGATCTCTAAAACGCCATAGAGGAGCTTTGTCTTGTTTTACATTAGTTATTATGAGTTTATTTGAATGATTCTATTGTTACTCTCCAGCGATACAATCAATAAGTTAAGATTGGCTTTCACTAAACAGTCATCATCAATACAAACTGACAGCAAACAGAACATAGTTGTAAAGATTACATATATGTAACATGCAACAATTGGCTTGAGTTGACAGTGATTTGCTATGATCGAATTCAATCACTTCCATTTACATTCCATTTGTCTCGGGATAAGCCATATAAGTTTCTAAAAGGACTTGTGGTTGCCATTTTTAACATTATGGAATCTTAACTTACATTTATTCTGGAAAATAAATTCAAAGCAACGTTCACAGCAATCCTTGACGATTTTCACAAAAACTGTTGATATATATACAAATAAAGTAATTGCATTTGCCAGCAGCATTAAACAAACTAGATAGGGGAGTATAGTGTGGTTGAAGAATACAAAGAGTTATTTCATCTCATAACAGTAAGACATGTCCATAATTCATTTTAGAAGTTAATCATTCTCTGTTATATTATTCATTGAGCAGGCAATATTAAAATTGGGCATCAAGAAAACGTCAGAACAGATTATCAAACACATTGTTGATTTGCGAAAAGTATCTTCGATATGTGAGTCGGAGGTTGAAGATGAAAATTGATAGCTGTAACAGAGTTGAATGAATAAAATGAGCAATATCGTTTCGTTAATAAAATGACATTGTGACCCTCATACAAGATAGATTTGATTCGTAAATACTCAAACATGAAATACTGTTATGTATAGTCTGCTTGCTGGCTCTCAACCACAAATAACCCTACTAACGAAAGTAGATTTCTCCGCTTGAAACTTTAACTATCTGCGCTGATCATTAAACGATTTTAACAAATACATATCAACAATTCCGTTTCAAGACTCACTATGTCAAGGATCGAGTTTTAAAACGTGTCTACTACTTAACATAATGAAAAGAATATATTTTAACTTCAGTTCATAGGAACACTTTCTTAAGAAATAAATATAAACTTTCTTATGTCACGAATCATCAGCATTCATTGTGTCTTCTTCTACTGAAACACTTGTATAGAGAGGCGGAACATTTTAGAACCGTAAGAATGAGCAATGTAAGTGAATTGAGTCATAAACAGCATACGATTTGGTGTCTTCTTGGAGATAGATGGAATACATTTTAACTGGAAACAACTTTGCAAGTTGCAACATTTCAGTTCATTAAGTATTGACAATCAAATCAAAATTGTCAAATAGTTCTGGCTGAGTGAGTAATTGACTACTGTAAAGATGATAAAATCTAAAACATTTAATAATGTATTGTTGGGAAAATGTGAATAAGCATAGAATTAGTCATCGATCATGATGAAAGATGATGCTAACACTTAACCAATGATTTGCCATGGTGTTTCAATACAGAACATACATTGCATTAACCTAAGTGATCAGGGCAACTGTGTTGATAAGGAACTGTGCTAACAGCTGGAAAGAAGCTCAAGACACAAGACAGACAGAGAGAAAAGGCGTCTCAACCATGCTCTAAGAGAAAATCCTTTTAAACGAGTGCAACGATCCTGTGGGAAAAGGAAGTCCTTTCAAAAACAAACATTAAACAATCTCGCTGGTCAGTATGGATATTGGTTCCATAAAGTCGATCACGATCGCCATGATGATGTTATTTCTGAGACCTTGATGTGCAAAGAAATGGTGGCGCAGTGTAAACCTGGGTACAATAAAGACAGTGGTTGAGCTGAATTAAATGGAAGGAGGCCATAAATACAAGCCTAGTGCTTGAATAAATGGGACTAATCAATCAAAGATGTTAGAATATTACCAGGCAAAGAGACAATGCTATTACTATGCTATCTTCAAATCAAAATTTGAAAATAAAACTCTACAGGAAAATAAGTGATTGAAACATCTTCTCACATGTTACCACGCGTATGCCTATCTTCCGCTATTTAGAGCTCATGGTTTTGTTTTACCCAACGGAAGTAGCTTCTGGTAACCAATAATGATAAATAATCTTCTGTGTAAACTATATTTAGTAGCAAAGTAACTATGAATAGTGTTTGTAACATACATTTTATCAACACTTGAATATCAACTACTAGATACCATGCATCTGGATTGTATTCATATTCCTCTAGACGCTTGTACAAATAGACAGACCCTCTTGAGTGAGTCTTATTTCGACTTTTGAAGATTATTTTCTAGAGGATCGATGTTTTGTAGATGCTGCTTAAATGAGAAAATTAGAAGATATGAGCAGTTAAGAAATAAAGAACTTTCTCAAGTTACAACAGCTAAATGATTAAGAGTGATATAATCTTATTAACGTCACATATTAACGTAATTGAAAACTTGCATTTGATGTTTTATCACATAAAAGCGTTTCATAGTTTTCAGGTAATTATCGGGTTTCTTTGAAACCAAAGATATATTCATAACTGTGTATACATTGTAAAAATGACTGAAAGTGTTAATAATCACGGAATCAATGTTTACAGAAAGACGTTTGAATGATAGAATCTTTGTGATGAACTTTTCTTATGAACACTGATTATGTGTGGGGACGGGATAGCGTAGTGGCAAACACGCTCGGCTTCGGATCCGGAAAACCATGGTTCGAATCCCGCCAGGGTATCGGCAACTTTGTCTGCAGTATGGTGTTGCGGACTTTCTCCTGTAATAATACATGCAGCCGTGATATAAGTGAAATACTCTTAAAAGCGGTGTTAATACGCAAGTCACCTCACCTCACAATGTTTTATCTGAAATAGTATGTTAACATTTACAAAGGGAAGAAAAGGGAAATCCTTGTACTTTCAATAATAACATACAGAAGTTTTAAGCAATTATACAGCTGCATATCGAAAAAATTTTCACTTACCACTGAATCGTAGTGCAACTATCATGTGATTTGGCTTTCGTGTCAACGTCAATAGAATAACTTCAGCAAAACTGACAATGGATCACCCACTGCCCATGTGTGAAATAGCCATTCTTGAACTCGTTTTGGGATCGTCTAGTCTCTGGTGCAAAAATTCGAATTTTGGCATATTGATAAAGACAAAGGGGGTCAAATAAAATGTTCCATATCGGCTCTCTGAGATTTAAGCAACATAATCACATAAACTTTGTGCTAAGGTACAAACATGACGTATTTTTAGGGAGATAATAACTTATGAAGGATTTGTATGGAGAAAAATATAAATTAGTGTTTTCGAAATTTTGACCCCTGTTCACTTCAATGACCTGCCAAAACGGTTATGGGTAATTGTTGGGTACGATAAACATTTACATAAAAGAAGAATGAATTTGCATATGTGTATTGAAAATTCAATATTATACGTTTGTTTTTCGCAACGCTACGATACCTCAAAGGCATCTTACATTACATGATATTTGCACTAGTATATACAGGTATGTGAACAACCTGTTATGTGACAAAATGTTAATTTTTTTCTTTTTTGATGAAATTTGATCTGGTTTGGCTCATTGTTTGATGAAGTTAATTCAGTTGAACTTTCTACATAATAAAGAATATATCTTGAGGTGAAAATTTATTTTTAAAAAACTAGCAGTCACTGTTATTACAATCAATTTGAACATGTTTTTAACCCTTGCTTCTTATCTTAAAGTTTGATTACAAACTCCTTCGCACAATAGTTTCAAGCTTAATTACGTTCCGTTACCAAAATAGTGTCTAAGAAAAGTCATTAAGTAACATTGACAAAATGCCACACGTTCAAAACGAAATTGTTGTTGCTTTCAAATTGATCTGCCACTTTTGACGGATTCATTTCTTTCGCAATGAAAACTCCTCAGAATGAAACATCAACTTGGTATCGAATCTAATAAACGTGCCAATAAAATAAAGAATACTGAACTTGGTTAATACTCTCTTTATATATAAAAGTTGACAATTCCTTGATTTGTTTTGCAAATGCAGCATTATTGTCTTATACAGAAGGAAACTTTGAGATTTGTTTTTTCGGTAGAATTACAAAATAGGATAGGAAGATGCATTGGTAGAGCACACCAGATGAAATCTAGTTAAAGGTTATCTGTCATGAAAGGACAACTTGGTGTTCTTTATCCAACTTTAATATCCTGCTGTGGGAAAGAATCCTCATATCGACGAACTTAGAAGTCCAATATAAACTGAAAAAGACATTCGTATTGTTTTTTTCTTAAGGATTTTTCTTAAGTTTGAAAATAAAAGTCGGAAAAAGAAAATCTCTTACAGAAAGAACTTTTCTTTTTTAAAAATATGAAACAGGAAAATGATGCATGTAAATATTAAAAGAAAGTAAATAAATAAATTTTGAATTAAAAACCTGAAACCCAGAGGACAGGAAATGACTGCTCATTTGCCTATGTAAAAACAGTAAATCTCACATATTTACTCAACGCTGGAAAACATTCGACAATTATCACATGGTAACCCTTTCCCATGACATGGTGCATCAATACTCAACATTGTACATACTACTCTAGCGAAAGTCTTTGGTTTATAAAGAAGAAAAAGCAAGCTTAATGAGGACGGTACTCCTTACTACCGCTAAGCCTCATTCCAAAGATAGAGGACTTCTATAAAGTCCCTCTGAGTAATGGTTCAGACAACTTTAAGAGAAAACTCAATTTGGCGCTAACTGTGATACCCGTAAACAAGCAAATCCTTTTACAAACAGACATGTAACTAATTTTAAGGTGCATGCCAACACTGCTTCCATAAAATCGATCACATTAAACACAAGTTGTAGCCTCTGAGAGGCCGAGGTGACCATTAAAGCATTGTCTACAAATTTGAAATAGAATACTTTGGAACAAAACATTTTATTCGATAAGACAAAAAGCTTATATTGACAAAATATTTTTTCCATTTGTGAAAGAATAAAGGATGTCTTTCAATGGAAAATATTAATTCATGAAGAGTAACAAACTCAGCCTGTGGATATATATAGATACACCACATCTACTAGCATCTAATATATATATTTCAATCAAAAATCTTTATTCAGTCCACCACAGACCAACTGATGGAAAATACTTACATGTGACACCGCAATACCTAATAAATACATTGATTTATATGTTGTTACCTGTTTCTTGTACAACGTGACGCTGACGTACGATTTGAATGAAATACTAATATCCTCACATATCATGCGCTTTTATGAATGGGCGCGGTAGAAAGCTACTCGACAGGCTCACTTCTGTGAGAGGCATTTAGAAGTTGGTGAGATGAATAGAGAACAAGTTTACTACTTCTTGCCCATGAAATGTTGATCAGGTTTTGAGTAATTGTATTCACCTCTCGTATATGGCGCTAGATGTATCTTAGTGACTCTCTTATCCAGTTGAATCTTAAACTTATCCTTATTGCAAGTGCAAGAGTTACAGATGTCACTAGAGATGGGACTCAAGGTAGGTCATATATTCGTTGACAAATCCTTATAGTTCTAAAGACTTTTAATGTTTATCTTTTATGACTTTTTTGGTAAACTGATTATTTATTAGCTCTCAGTATTTGTAGGTTCTTTCTCTGTATCAGAATTATGTAACGCGATTCAATGTTGCCATGTGTCACACAATTAAAGGTAACCCGAGAAAGATCTTCTTTTGAGGTGATATTTGAACTCCACGATTAGGAACAGATGGTTCTTTTACCTGGCTGTTGAGGGATACTGTCATAGTATTTTTCTAATTTTGTGCAACAGTTTAACAAATAAAAACTTGGTAACAGAGTAACATGAATGCGTTCTGGTTGATACGGGTTCTATGTTCAAGTTTGATTTGATTGAAGGTTTATACCACATTATATTCATAACTGTTCAGAATATGTCATTCAAGTTACCTTTACAAATTTCTTCTTTTTGAGCCAATATTTAAGTTTCATAGTTGTGCAACAGTTAAACAACAGTTTCTTTGAGCATAACAGACATGCTTTGTGACAGATATACTTTTATATTTAATCTTTATTTGAATGTAGGTTTTCATCACATAACGTCTATATTAGTCATATGTAAACAGCTCTTGGTTTTTTTGTTTGAATGCTATAAAGGATATGAATGCAAGCGATTTGAGAACGTAAATGGTTTCATTTGGTACCACCTATTCACAATTTTCCAGTTCTGATTCATTCTATATGTACGTTTCACAGAGTGCATTCGTCTTAAAAGTAAAACTATGTTGTAAAGTAATTTGTTTAAGCAATGATCTTGAAATTAATGCATTGGCTTTTAATGCATTTCTAATATAATTGTAGAGGTGACTGCAATGAATTTTATGTCTCTTTGGTGTTGTCGTTTAAAGAAACTTATCATAATAGTCAATCATATAACTGATAAAGATGAGCCTGTTCGATACGAATATCCCTTTTGGCTTATCTAAATCATTATCGAGTACTTAACCTAAGTTCTACATAGCATATCACAGTGGTGGAATTGATTGTCAAAGAAAGCAAAGAAACCACATCACAATCTATTCGACATCACAATCTATTCGACATCACAATCTATTCGACATCACAATCTATTCGACATCACAATCTATTCGACATCACAATCTATTCGACATCACAATCTATTCGACATCACAATCTATTCGACATCACAATCTATTCGACATCACAATCTATTCGACATCACAATCTATTCGACATCACAATCTATTCGACATCACACTTTCAAACTAGGCTAGTTTCTGTTCTAAAATAGTTTCTTAGAAAACTCTCTAAGTCTCATTGACTATCTGTCACACATTTACAAAATAAGGATATTTCTTTTGATTTGAGTTGCTAGTTTTGATAAATTTATTTCACTTCCTTGGAAAACTCATCAGAAGCCAATTTTAGGTTATATATAAAAGTCAGTGTTATTTTGGACATTTTGAATCAAACTGGTTTTCTAACTAGTATAGAATCATTGCATTATATTGGATTGCCAGCCCACGTTTTATCTGTGGAAATGAAGTTAAATGTTCTGCATGGCAAACCTTCTCCTTCCTTTTATATCTTGCTTTACATTCTCACATAGTCATTTGCAGAATCATTTTAATCCTGTGAAATTACCATTTGCACAAGTAGAAATATGTTTTTTTTACAAATAAACCATAAACGCTCTTTATTTGTAAATAAACATCTATCTGTTTGTGCAAATGGTGATTTCAAAGGATTAAAATGATTCTGCAAACGACTAATTGAAGTATGTTACATTTAATCTATATGTGAACTTGCGTTGGAACCAATAAAACTTTTCATATTTTGACATGTATTTGCTTAAATGTTGCTAACAGGGTCATCTGTGAATCTGAATCATAATGTTTTGTATCATCATTGTTACGTGTCTCATTAAAATTGAAATATATCACCAGTTAAAACCTCAACAATATTACAAACATTTGAATAAATCATAACAATGTAATCAATGAAAAAACAAGGAGTTACGATAACAATATAAATTTGATACAAATTAGTAATTACAATATCAAATGAGTCACCATAAACTAGCTAAAATATATATTTCCCAAGCTCTTCGGTCAAACAGTGGTTGATTGAATGAGTCTTGTCTAGATTATGTTACTAGATTGTTCAGGCTGGTAAATAGTTAATGAGACAGGTGCAAGACAATGGCCATTAGAATTATAGCAAAGTCAAATGTAGGGGCCATGAAGCTAAATAGGTGATACTTTCTTCTAGCTAGCCCTTATATAGATTACAGTGATTCAAGAAACATCTATCTTCCACAAGTAGAAGTCTGTTTCAGATTTTCAGAAAACCACAGGAATCTCGAAAATAAGCTAGCTTACATACTCAAAACAAACAAGTGCGTGACCAGTTTAACAGTGTAAACATGTTATATACACACTGTTGAACGTGTAGACAGTCACTTTTTCATAGCGATATCTATATATCATCAATCATCAATCGTGTGGGTAAAGGTGCGCACTTAGGCCATCTATATTGATTAAATTGTAAATAAGGTCACTGTTAATAAGTACTAGTGTGTGTTGAAAGCTAGCAGTCATCGCCATACAGTATGCTTAAAAAAGTATCAGTATCATTGTTAATAGGACAGATACATATTGAAATGGTCATTTAAAACATCTTTGATTCCTTTGTTTATATTCTGAGTATTACATTTACGCTAGTAATTATTTAATTTGCTTCCAATCATGATATGGTATATAACACATAAAACATATTTGTACATGATTCCGTGTATAGGTTAAACGAATGCTAACATACAGCGAATAAATAAACAATAATGGTTCTAAACTCACGTGGAAAAGGTTATTCATGAAGATCATTCATATTAGGAATCTTTGTATTCATGATGTAAACTTTGACTGACAATAGTATTAACCAATGATATTATAACAGAAACGCAAACCAACAAGCATGTATTGCATTTATACATCATTATGCAATCTACTGTTTTTCAACAATCCATTATTCAATTTCACTATTCACTACTGAGGGCCAAGCCATAGACGGCCAAATGTGAACGTGACTCGCTAATAATTTTACATCAACAATACTTAATTACAGGAGAAAAGCACATTCACTTCCATTCGATAACACTTTATTGATGACCTTCTAAAAGCAAAACTGTGTTCCTTTGTAAAGCTGTATTTATCTGTGTGTGCGAATATTCATCCTCGTTTCCAAAATGACATTGTGCCGTGTGTTTGCAAATCAGTTGATAATTAGGTTTCATACAACACTCGTGTTCTAGAAAATACAGAAGTCTCATTTGCCATGAACCCCGGATCATTCAACTCCATTGAATACATTATCATAAGCATTAAAGGCATTTTGTATCAACAAATGAAAAATCGATATTGTTTAGATCTCCTACAAGGTGCGCAATTAGAAGAGAACTCTTTAAATCACTAATTGTATTGAATAATTAATATCAAATACTAGACCATTAAATTGAATGAATGATGTTGTTTCAAAAGCGAAATTACCTTTTTTTAAAATACTCTTTCATATAAACGCATTCATAAAAGAAAAGTTACAGTAAGAACACTCTACCAAAGCCATGTGTTATCAACAAGAACCTGTCCTAAGTCTCAGAACCAATGAACAATTCAAATGTCTTCATCATCATTCTTCTTTTGTTTAATCCTGACTCACTTCTATTTCATCAACAAAATGCAACTGCAACATGATTAATGAAAGTACATGAACATGTGATATATAATTGAATTTGTAAATTTCCTGGACCACTTTTATTCAACGACAACAAATAAACAAGGTGCATTCAATAGATTCATCATTAAGGGAACTTTTACGAAGACGTTATCTTACATTACTGGAAATGTTTATCTACATGTCAAGCTATTTGTCTTTGAATTCTACCATCATTTCTACACAATTCACATAAATCTCATTAGCGCCCGAAAAGAAACGGTTATAAAGTAATAGGAAGTAAACATTTAACATACATTACATAAGGAAATTTTAAAACCCTGTATGATTAAGATTTACTTTCCTATGCAACTTTTTGGACAAAATCAAGTCAGAGATTGGGGGATGAAGAGTTTAGTTTTATTGATAATATAGAATTCATCACTTAAGATTCATTAAAGAAAATATTGAGTATTAATTCTCTTTGTTTTTAGGATTCTAATTTCACTTTCTTATTTGTCTTTGTCAAATTAAAGTAAATTAAAAAAATTCCAATGTAAATCTCCTGAACATTAATAGTGATTGCTTTCTTGGTTATAAATTTACTATTTATACACAAAACTATTTCTGAGAATCCTAAACGTATGAGCTTATTGTGTCTCAATATCAAATAAATCAGACAGTTAGGAAAAGTTCGGTACCTTACGTCACTCCCCCTACTTGTACCGTGTAGTAAAAGTAGGGATTAAGGACTTATACAGAAATCTATCGACTCTGAATAGCCTGAAATTCTGAATAGCCACATCATACCTTAAATATAAATATTTTTGTAAATTGTTTCTTGAAATTCAATAGACTATATTAAAGATTTTGGTATTATATTTTTTGAAAATATGAAGACTGACAGTTTGACATTTCGTTCTATTTTGGTTATTGAAGCGCTGAGTGTCGATTTCAAGCGATTTGTAAATGCTAATCATTACAGTAGGAACCGAAGTGAAATACTCGTAACTCTCCTGTACTTAATAATGCCGGTTTCGATAAATTTCCAGGTCAAACTAGTCACTAAGATTTCTAATCGCAGGTCAATCATTCAAGAATTTACATTATGATATTATTCAATTGTTTCTCCAGGTAACAATAATATATGGAGCCTTTTCAACGTACTAATACATGCTCAAAGCATTACCTTTAACATTATCCCAAGGGGAAGTATACTTTCAACGCGGCGTCTTAGAGCTAAGCATGACCGTTCAGGTATGTATATCCCTCTTTTCAGGTACCCATTTTAACAGCTTGGTGCTATGTTGATGAGGTGCCATACTCAAGGACATAAAACCATTTCGGACCCAGGTCGATTCGAACCTGGGCCTTTCCCGTAATAGACCAGTGCTAACCCCTACACCAACTGTTGTTTCTTTTAAGCCGGATGATAAGTATCAGACAAAGTCATATCAATCTTATATGAAAGTGCAAATGAAGATTTTGCCAATCATCTGGCTAGAGATTATTTTGGCCTGGTTCCAAACAACCCACCAACCACTAGGTGTTGTCTTGGCGACATTGCACAATAATGCAAAGATATCATCACACTTATACAATTGAGGGGAAAACAACGTTCCTCTTAAGCATTGTATAGGACTGGAATATATATTTCGTTTTGATATTTGTTCTCATGTCAAACACATTGGCATTAGATCGTTAAAAAAGCCATAGGTCACCTCATAAGGAAGCTTATATTTTTTTAACAGTCAGTGGACTGCAGTGATTGGGTTTCAACGACTCTCTATATTTGAATACTTCATGTAGGGTATCAGTTTACGGTATACTTCCCACTTTGTTTTAATGCAATTTATTTTCTGTTTATAATATTTACTGAGATGGATTAAAGGATCGTTATACTTTCTCCACAGGTATGAGTATCTAGATTAATCATCCACAATACATTTATGTTACAATAAATGCAGACCTTCATTCGTGTTAATGGAAGAACTACTGATTATATTTCATCTTACTGACTTTCTTTTTTAAACAACCCAAATTCATTTTCATTTTTTTTATCTCAGCAAAGCTGGAACCTACCAAAAATAAACGTCAATCTCATCATTTGATTTCGACAATATTTCTTTTATAGACCATTTAATGGATAACCCCCCGAAAGACAAAAATGTATTCCTTTTTATAACTGTATCATCTGACTGTGTAAACATCTTACACTTTGCTTATTAATTTACTTCTTCGCAAATCGCTTGCGTACTAAGTTAACTCACACACTGTCTTTTCTCGTTGAATCCTATTTGTCATTTTCAGCATTAATCAATTCTATATAAGACCAGATCACAATTTTTAATCCATCTTGTAGGAACACTGGAAATAAATCAGTTAGTGTAACTGGTGAATGAAAGTATGAAAAAAAGATTCAACAAAATATCAGCCATAAACCAAATGACAGTGGTTATGAGTAAATCTCACTGAATGACACCTCTTTACATATATGTTTTCATACAGATTTGTTTCTTTCATACATGCTCGTTGTGTTAACTTCAGTAACCTTTGCCAAAGTTCTTGCAAAAGTTTATAAGAATGATAATGATTATATCAGCTATGTTTTAATTTTGTCCCTCATGACGCTTTTGTTATCTTTTGAACTTGATAAATGTAAGTTTCACTGAGGATGTTTTGTAAATGTGTCCCTTGTTTTGATGTTTTGCCTGTAAAACGTGACAGGACTTCTACCTCTCAAGGTTACCAGTAGACAGTAAATTAACGACGGAAATGAACAAAAAAAATAAATAAATGGAGCTTATTGCCTTCAGCTATTCCATCTCAATAGAGATCAATCGAGGATACAAAATGGATTTTTCGCTCTTTAATTGTTAGTTTGCAAGCATGACTTCAAATAATCTTATATGCTGGAATGGCACCTGTTTAATTGCACCTTGCTCAATAACAGATGAAAAAGGCATAGGCTATCAAGATTGACATTATTTCCATCAAAGAAAGAGAAAGTGTAATCAATCGTTCTGTGTTCCTTTAATAATGTAATTAAAGAAGCTGAGGCAAGTCTCAAACATTCAACTCTCTTGATATTGTCAAATGGTAATCTAATTGTTGTGAAAACCTGTCACTTAATTGAATACTGCTCCTCTAGCTTCCTATTTACATGTAACTAACTCAATTACAACTGATGCCAACACTTGACAAATATTGCAATCGATTCAGAAATAAATAGTTGAGTTTACAGTATTTCTTGAATTCATTGTTATTCAACATTAACAAATTTAAAAAGCTTTGGCATTAGAACATTGCTTCCCTAGAGTGCAGTTTTAATGACAGCCAGTAAGCTTTTTGTCTAAAAGTAACTTTTCCTACGAGCGAACATTTCTCCTGCGTAATGTAGAAAGTTTTTTTTTTAGAGCCAACATGTTATTTGTGAGACACAACTAATAACGACAGTTAAAGGCGTCTGAAATGAAACTGGAAAACAAGAAATTGCTTTCACAAACAAACATAAAACATACTTATGGTTGATTTATTTCTTATCGATTTAGTTCAACACATTGTTGTTACTTTTGAGACAGATACATTTTAAGGAAGTCACGTAAGAACAAAATTCAAGTTTTTATCGTAAATAATGAAAACAGCAAAATAATGGATACATTTAACCACTTACTCTAAAATGTCTTGATCATTCTAGACAGTTAGTCATATTACTTAATCATCTTTATATTCATCTTTGTAAACTTCATACCTATAACGTAAATCTTCCTTTATTAACGAAGCGCATTTTCATAATTTGAGATTTATTTTTATCAAATTAAGTTTTCTTTGAATTGTGTTTGAAATTAAAACCATGGCAAAGATAATTTGATCCAACGATTACAGTTGAGATATGAAAGTATACACATTAATGCAGGAACGAACCAATCAACTCATGGAGACACATTCTTAATTGTAAGTGGATGATTAGGTAATAAGTCACTGTTTGGCAATCGCGTAACTGTTAGCTCAATGGACGATATCTGTTGATAAAAATGTTGCCTTTGTTTCAAGAGTAATGCTTGTTTTTCTGTGTATTTTCGGACGTTGCATAAACCATGTAGTTATGGAAATATAGTCACATTGTTAGATGGCATTGATTAGGGTAATACATTTTTGAACCCGGACTCGTGCTTGTAGGCTACTCGTTTGTCCAACATGTATGTAAATTAGAATATATTTTGGGAAGAGAGTAACATAAATTACATTTTTAGAATTAATCGTGTGTTTAATTTGAAAAGACTCACATTTTCCAAATCTGAAATTGTTTCCTTCCATAATGATTAAGGCAGGTGCCCCATATCTGGGCGTGGCATTTTTGGCAACTCCACCTTCAATGTTTTTAATGTTATCTGGTTGCCGTATATTTAAGCATAGTTTTCAGCTTTTTATCTTGGGTTAAAATTATTCCGAATCATTGGGAACACATTTGGAATATTTCTTTTGAGGGTACTAAATATGTTATTGTACGTTTTTGTGCTAATTTTTCTTTTGGTTTTCGCAATTCTAAAATGTTGTGGTTAGTTACCTTTTCAAAACCTTTGTCAATCATATTTTGTGGCAAGGCCCGTTTTTGTAGAATTCTTCTTGCCCTTTTTTGTTAGAAAGCAGGATTTTTTAAGATGTCCGTTATTTATTTGCTTCAAGTGATATTTTATTGCGCTTCAATACGGCCGAGTGTTGCGTAGGCTTAAACGTCCAGCTAAAAATTTGCTGTGTTAACAGTCACTTGAATAAAGTCAGTTTATTGCTTTCTGCCAACTTCTGACCTATGTTATTTGAGGTATAAACACAACAATGTCATTTAAAACTATTTAGTGAATCAAAGCGAAATATCACCTAAGGCATGTGGTAAAAAATGTGTAAAATTATCTGTTTACCTATAATGAAACCACTCTTCGGATGCTTCAATTTCAATTATAGCAACATAAAAATGAGATTTTCATCCAAGCAGGGGATACATAGCTTCAACGAAACGAGTGTAGATCTACAAATTACGTATTAAGGATTGTGGATGATAAACCTTCACGAAAATAGAATGATACCCTTTCTCGTGTAATGAATTTTGAATAATCACTTGCTACAGTGAACTCATAAAATAGGGTACGTATGTTATACGGACACACATTGGCAGTTGGTTGGTAGGTAAACTTGATACGCACATATTTTACACAGGCTAACCGACGATATACAAATATCTATGAGCGTCGTTAATACATTATGACACCCTTTCGAGTGTTAAAAGAATTGCTACTATGACGCATAAAAGTTAGTGGTGAACAAGAGGAGTACAAGTGTATCCGTCTGTAATTGTTGATAGGTCAAAGTAATGTGGCTATAGCCACATAGTAGATAAATAACACGGGGTAAAATTGGTAATAAACACAACTTACATGTGTGCATTTGAAACTAAGTGTTAACTATAAGTGAGATTTGCTAATTCAATTGCCATTTGTTTTCTATGTTTTAGTGTAACCTTTGATAATATGTTATCTTTTCCCGAAGCATGCCCCATCATGTTTGTACTTGCAATTGCAATTGCCAAGTGAAGAAACGTTGCATGTTCATGCCCATACGCATTTATCACAGATAAAAGAAATCAGCAGATCAGTAAAATACTTTTTCTGCCAACTATACCTCAATCATATCTGCGTTTAAGTCAAATATATCTATACCTCATAGTTTAAGATCGTGAACTGCGAGCATGATTTAGTAGTAATTATAAGTTTGTTTGCCCAGGCTGCATTTCTCATCGTTCAAGCCGATAAACCATATTCGGAGAAGAATTTATCAAATATAAAGAAAAACCTAAAGAAGGACACCTTTGAACTATTCTATTCTTTGAACTATTATTTGCAAAGCTCTACCTGTCATGGTACGTTAGTTATAAAACTGCTGCTTTTGATTTTAAGATATTGTTTTGCAATTCGAAACATGTATCTCGTTCTCTTGAGATCACTTTAAAATCTAAATAAATGTTTTCCCTTAAATCTCACTTACTGTTATCTCCCGTAAGTATTCGTATCAATATAAGAAATGATGATGAATTCCTAATGGAATACACAAAGGGCGCAGGACTGCAAGCATTCCTGAAGGAAAACCTGTAGAGAAATTACTGTCTTTCAGAGATATATAGTGTCTGCAAAGAACAAACGGAGGGTATCTCATGTAAGACTCGTTTTTATCCATCGTTAACAGGGAGTGAGATACAGATCACTTCTATTTAATACAAAATTTAGAAGTTATATTGTTGATAATATGTGATTGATATATTCCCTATTTTTGTATATAAAAGCAATGTTAAATGGTACACATATGAATCAACCGCACGTAATATAACATGACGATACATCGTTGATTGTCTTTCAGAGCTCTCCATGCAACTCAAAGATAACCCTTGTATTCTTGAAATACATTTGAGAAATGGATCTCATGATACCTTCTATTTTTATAATGTTGAAAATATGGCAACAGCATGGTCGCAAATTTGTAAATAAAATTTGACCTACGCCCATACTTATGATAATTTATCTCAATATTCGAGGCAATCGCGTCGTTTTCGTATGGTTCACTTCAATTGCAAGTCCTTATTTAAAAGGAAAAACATTTTCTAATCTGTGCTTGTCAAACGATAGTTTTAAGTGAACTTACATTTCCAGGATCTCTTTGAATAAAAAAGTAGACAGGAGACGTAAAGAAGCTGGAACTCAAATACAATCTGGCATTTACAAAATTGGAACGAAGGAGAGCTTTTAGGGGATTGTATAAGCATTAACAAGTATCACTTTATTGACAGTACATTGGAAACCTACTGAAGTGCTCTATAAATATTGCACAATGTATCTTTTAATGTATTTCACCTCTTCAAGTCTTCTGAGCCGATTGCGTGTAATTGAATGACTTCATAGATCACTTTAAAAGCGCGAGATTCACAGTTGTATATATGTTTGTTGTGAATATCTGATACACCTGATATTCATTTATCCTTTTTTGATCATCACCTCGACAAGCATAAGACATTTTACAATCAAGTAAGGACCTCTTTTTATCTGTTGTATATCGTTTTACATGCATTCGAGTTTGTGTATTATCTGACTTCAAAATATAATATTGTTAAGATAGCGACCCTTCCAATAGGCGTCACCTTAACGGTTGATTATAGTAAAAATTGCCAAAGAAACATCGGTTTAAGTTTTATTTCCAATGATGTTTGATGACCTTAAAATGAAGATTAAGAATTTGTTACTTAACGTCATTCAACTAAAACCAGATTGGTCGGGTTATAAGTTCTACAGTAAATTCTACTCATCTTTTGATAATTTATAAAACAATAATGTAGTCTTTATATTTCAACTACAAGGGCAATCATTTCGAAATTAAGTGTTATCCTTTTCTACCTTCTTACAAAGTTTACAACCATATAGTAAAAATAAGTACTCCTTGACAAAAACTTTTCTTAGAATAAAGTATCAAAATTGGCCTAAATATTATAAAGTTTCAATATTTATAGGGAGAAGTATTAAACTTAAAGGACCCACCTCAGAGTCTCTGCAGGCATTGTGGTTTGAAACTTTTTAAAAGATCTGATAATCCTTCTTGTCACTGATCTTCAAATGAAAACACCCTCAAAGGTAGTTAGCTTTTTGTTCACTTGTTGGTTTGGAACACCCCATTTTTCAATTACCATCAATAATGTCAACTAATATCTACTAGCCACGTATGAACGTGACTGGCTCATCGTTTCACTTCAACAATAATTCAATTAAATGATTGAAACAATTTCTCTTTAAAAATCCCGTTATCATTGATTACGTCCTAAAAGCAGGATTGTGTTTCCTGTCATAGCAAAGTTTATCTGTAAATTTATTTTGAACCAGATTACTATATTTGTAATTTGTTAACAAATCATTGGTCAAATAAGCAAAATCCGATAAATTGTCTGAAAAAGTATAATGAAGTAAATTTAAGGCATGTTTATAGACTTTTAATGTAACCTTAAGCAACGTGAAAAGCTTGCAAAGTAAACAAAATCAATATTCGGTGAAATTAAAAATTTGTTTTTGAAATTATAAAACCAAAATTATAATTCATTTGATAGCGCTGATTGATCTTATAATTCTTTAATTGATTAACAACTTCGGTTTTCATGGAAAAGATAACTCAAATAAATACGTCAGCAATGAATCCAGTGGTGGTAGTGAAAATTAATTTTAGTATTTGCCACATTAAAACAGAATCATACATAAAACTAAAATTTTAATTCATACTTGTTTTATGTGTGGAATTTAGAATAGAAATTATGACAAACAATTGTCAATATATTTTCACAATTTGATCATTTATATAACAAAAGATAAAGGTTACAATACATAAATATATAATGCACCAAAGGCCTTTATTAACATTAATGATAACTATTTTTTATTATATATATAATATTATGCAGTTTTAATGACAGCTAGTTAACTTTTGGTATCGTTCATTTCCATGATGAACTTTTCGAACAAACTTACATGTCTTATCTGGAGTGCAGTCTGTTTATGTTTTATTGTAATAGGATTCTTTCTGTAAAATCAATATGTTGTCTATGAGACACATCTACCAAATAAAGCTCAGTGACGTCTGAAATGAAACCAGAAATGTTTCTACAAACCAATAAAGAACGAATGTAGAACATACTTATGTTACCTTTATAAGCATTGTTCCTCTTATCAACTAACAATGACATACTGATTTTGCTTTTGAGATAATAGAAAAGACAGGAATGTGAAAATTTCGAGATTGAGTTTGAAAATTCCGCTAAGATGCGTTAATTGTTGCAGATTTTTTTAAAGTTAACACAAAAATCTGGTTACTCATACATTGTGTTATAAATGATAAACATTGAGTAATATCTGATTGCTTATGCATTACTCCAAGTATTTCAGTTCCTTCAATGTTCCATAGTGAAGCTGAGTATTTATAGAAGAGCATTGTGGATTGTGGAAACCACGTCCTCACAATAACACTATAAGTAACGTTTCTCCCTACCGCTGGGCTTGAAATGACTATTAGTTGAGAAAAGCATGAGTTTTATATGATCTTGAGGGTTATGGGTTAATCATTGTTTATATATCTTGATAAAAAGAATGTTGCATGTTAAAGGAGTCAGATATTCAATTTTTGAAAATCTCCTTGCTTAGATGTACACCAGTATTCAATGTGAAACCCCATATAACAAAATCAGCTGTAAGGTTGAATAAACAAACCATTTCCCCTTCCGGGTCCGATTGTACAGGGCAAAATAAGGAGACTGAATTCAAAATGACGCACGTTATTTTTTAGGGTCTTTTAGACCAGGATTGAAACTTAATATGTGGTCAAATGGTCACGATTTTAGGTAGATATACATAGGTTGATAGTATGCCACGGCGAAAAGAAAGGGAAATACACGACACACGATTTGACATACTATTCTTTCTTGAAGGGTAGTAAGTAGACATTTGATCTCGCTGCATTTTCGTTTCTATCGTCCTCTCTTAAAGTGTTCCTTCGAGGATAAGATTAATGAAGCCATACATCAGAGGTTCCTATGGGTGGAATGTTATTGATAGGCTCTTAACTTCTTGCACTTAATTTTCCTTTATTGCTGAGGGTTCGTTTTTGTGTCTTCTCCAGAGAGCAAATGCAAAAACAGACAGTTTATTGTTTTCTTGGCATTCCATTTTATCATTTCCAGGAAGAAATTTAAAATGCCACTTCCAGAAAAGGCGAAAAAGACAGTTTACTTTTGTTTAAATTGAGAATTTACAAAGAAGCATAAAGAAAGGTCATTGTTCTAACGTTATTTCTCTTAACGAATATCTATATTACATCTTGGCCTCCTTTCACAAAGCCCTAAGGCTTAAGGTACCCTTAGGGCAATTTTAAAGAATGGGAATTAAGGTTAACCTTAGTTTAGGTTGCTTTATGAAAGGAGGCCCAGTGGTATGTCTGTCACAGCGGCAAACATAGATAAACGAAAAAACAATGTATAACTTCTACCCATATGTTGATCGTTTTCACGGATAATATGTTGTTAATAATCACTTTGAAGACAGGTACGACTTTTCCATGTGTAAGTACCTTTATGGTTTGAGAATGTTTTAATTCAATGACTTAAAATTTAAGTAATTTAAGAAAAGGCTATTTTATAATTTAACTTTAATTTGTTGCGTTCATCATTCTGTATCAAATCTGACGTAACTTAAAGCCCGATGTCTTGTTAAAGAAAGGCAGAGCGAGTGCTCTTTCATTGAGAGGATAAACGGAACAGAACGACATAATATCGATTGAGTATCATTTTGTAGTTTTTATTTTGAATGACACTTTCTGAAAATGTACAGATCCAGATTTCTCTGATAGATGAGAATTTGCACAGCTCTCACGGAAATACACCCTTTTCAAATCTTGATCAAATGTAACACTATTCTATTTGAGACGACACTATCTGCAATAGTACATACTTTTTACTTTTCAGATCGACATTGTAATTTTAATTCAAACCCTTACAGTCGGGCAATACGACCAACATTGATTCATACCTGTTTTTCCACATTGGTATGTTAAATTTACTGCAAATTCTGAGTCTAGTGACACTTTTTAGATCTCTAGCCATATGTCATTGTGGGTAATTTTTCATTAAACGTCCCATACTAGATAGTTTTTTGACTCAATTTTAGACCTACTGTCTCTTTTCCAAGTCTAAAGTTACTGCGTGTCTAAACCTATCGTAGCAGTCAGTTTATGTACTTTTCAAAACCCTACATAATAATCGAAGTGTCGGGAATGGGTTTATAGATAGCGCCTGTGGATCCATTTCACTTCCTAGACTAACGTCTCCAAACAGACTGCCTGGCTTCAAATAGTGAGTTTAAACACAGGATATCACTTAGAATATGCTTAATTTTACAAGTTCGACAACTCACTATTGTGTAGATTTTGATGTATTTGTTTATGTAAGATAGTTTACTTTAAGAATGTAAAATTTACTATGGTAATAATTTGATTGGTACAGTCTCACTTGTTTAATTATTTACTGATTTGTACTACAGAACACCTCAATTGGTTCACTATTCAACCGCACATATCAATGGCGTCACAGGCTTTCTCCCTCATATTACACTAGCCATGTGATATAAATGTAAAGCACGAGAAAACCATCTACACGTCAAATTACTGCCCCACACCCCTCACCGCTCTTACGTGTACTGCCATATAAGTTTACATAAATGATTTATAAAATCTTACCGACTATATCAGCTGCATCGTGGCTTTTCTTCTTTTTTTTTGTCACCAACGTTGATGTTAAAAGGCAACGACGTAAACTTTAGGCCCTTAAAGCGCACCTAACTAGTAGTTATTGTTGCGGTATGTGCCCTGATATTGGGTAGCTAGTTAGATAGTTATGATAGTGTATTAGAAATCTTGAAGTTTCCACAATCACTTTTAAATTGATTAGTATATATATATACTTGTACGTATATTTTGTTATAAAAACGCTTGTAATGCGATGTTAACGATCATATCGTTTCATCCCTGATGAGTCAATACTATTGACGAAATACTAGTATCGGATTAAAATGATTCTTCAAACGACTATGTGAAGTATGTTATATTTAATCTATATATATATATATATATATATATATACGTACAATTATTACCTTTTTGACCATATAGCAAAATTGTTACCTTTTTGGCTCATTTTTTATTAGCTGCAAAATGACTTATTTAAGACTGTTAAAATATTAATTATCATTAAGCTAACAATAAAAAGTGGTTTTGAACAGTTAATTGTTATTTTTGAATTTTTTATGAGAATTATATTTTTTGTGAGCCAAAAAGGTGGAGCCAAAATTGTTAGGCATTTTTGTTCAAGCAAAATTTACAATTTTGGCTCTTAGCAAAATTATTACCTTTTTGGCACACCAGGTTATCGCATATATATTACAGTTTTGGCACCATGTAAATAAGCACAATATAGTTATTCCAGTAGATTCTATTATTTCTTTCATATATAAATTGTTCTAAACCTAATTGTTTGCATAAAAATCTCAAAAATGTGCCGATTTACAGCCTACGGTAAAATATTCATCATTCCTTCTCTCCCCAAAACTCATTTAGGTAATAACCAATATTCAAGAGTATTTCACTTATTATAATCAAGCAGATATGCCTTTTTTGGCTTAGCCTTATGCTTGATTGACCTTTATATATCTTAAGCCAATGATTTCAACAAATTTATGTAACAAAATGTTTTTACTGCTTCACAGTCATGTTGAAACAGAAGACATAAATGATTTGATTATTTTTTATTGCAAACACAGAAATCTGTATATTTTTTTTACATGCATTTTGATGAGGCTCTTGTTGACAGAAGTATTGGAAAAGACAACCAATAACAAGAGCACAGGCCTTGATCGTTTCCACTGAAGTTGCCACTATGATCTCCTGAAACAGAACATGAAGTTCCATCACAATGTCTCTGTAGCTCTGTAAATATCAAAGAGCTATAACTCAATAGACATGGCATGGAAGGACAAGCTATACAAGCAATCCCAAATGGCAAATTATCATTTGAATATCGAGGAGAAAGCAGAAAAACTTTCACTTAAGCAGATGAAGACTGATTATATTTAAACGTTTTGATGTCGGGTCAAAAACAAATAAACAAAAAAATATTTTCAATATTCACATTGATTTTTTTTAATAACAATCTAGAACATTAAGTCTCATAACAAAGGTGTTATTCTGAACAAAACTTTCCACTACCAACATCCTGCTACATCAGCGTATTTGTCTCTGCCCACCTCCATCATATACCCTGATACCCTGATATCCTTTGGCCTAAAACGCTTGTATCGCTAAATATAGCAAGCCAATGAAATGACTCGCATTCAGCAATAGTGACTTCAAAGAAATGTCAATTTAGGCAATAAATAGCCATGAGTAACCAGCTGTAAGCAATACAAGCTTTATAGGCCGAAGGATATCAGGGTACATGAGAGTCTCAGCTAGGCGGAGACAAAAACACTGATGTAGCAGGATGCACTACAAACTGGTCTTGGTTAACCATCCTATAGTTGCACCCCTGCAACACCCTTATCTGTTAGATCATCAGTGAGATTTCAGATCTTATCAAGAAGAGGTCTGTTCAAAATTATGCAATTTTACAATCTCTCAAAGTACAAAAGAAATTACAAATCAAAACTAGAAAAGGAATCATTGCTAGTATGTCAAACTTCTAGCATATATATTACCATTTTGGTTCAATATGTATATATTTCAGATGAGATCTGTTCCAACACTTTCCCTTTGAAACTCTCTCCAAGTCCAAAAAAGCAGTTTATATTCTACAGATTAGTATCTTAGCTACAACAAGAGCCCAACTACAAGTAGATCTTACTTATTTATCTTACATATATATTACCATTTTGGCTCACAAGCCCTTAGGATTACATCTCAGATGAGATCTGTTCCAACTTTTGCCTTTTGACACTCTCTCCAAGTCCAAAGAGATCAGTTTACAATCTACCGATAAGTATCAAAACTACTACAAGATCTCAATTACAAGTAGTTCTTACTCCCTTATATATATATTACCATTTTGGCTCACAAGCCCTTAGGATTACATCTAAGATGAGATCTGCTCAAACTTTTGCCTTTTGACACTCTCTCCTAGTCCAAAGAAGCAGTTAATATTCTACAGATAATTATCACAGCTACCACAAGAGCCCAATTACAAGTAGCTCTTACATCTAGTATATAAATTACCATTTCGGCTCACAAGCCCTTAGGATTATAGCTGAAATCTATTCCAAATAATATCTTTTGAAACTCTCTCCCAGTCCAAAGAAGCAGTTTATATTATATAGATTAGTATCAAAACTACTCTAAGAGCTGAATTAAAAGTAGGTATTACTTTTAGCATAAATACAAACAAGGCAACAGGAATATATCTCAGATGAGACCTGTTCCAACTTTTGCCTTTTGACACTCTCTCCCAGTCCAAAGAAACAGTTTACATTCTACAGATAAGTATCAAAACTACTACAAGATCTCAATTACAAGTAGTTCTTACTCCCTTATATATATATTACCATTTTGGCTCACAAGCCCTTAGGATTACATCTAAGATGAGATCTGCTCAAACTTTTGCCTTTTGACACTCTCTCCTAGTCCAAAGAAGCAGTTAATATTCTACAGATTAGTATCACAGCTACCACAAAAGCCCAATTATAAGTAGCTCTTACTTCTAGCATAAATATTACCATTTTGGCTCACAAGCCCTCAGGATTACATCTCAGATGAGATCTGTCCAAATAATGCCTTTTGACACTTTCTCCGAGTCCAAAGAAGCAGTTCATATTCTACAGATTAGTATCACAATTTCCATAAGAGCTCAATTACAAACAGGTCTTTCTTCTAGCATATATATTACCATTTTGGCTCACAAGCCCTTAGGATTACACCTTAGATGAGATCTGTTCCAACTTTTGCCTTTTGACAGTCTCTCCCAGTCCAAAGGATCAGTTTATATTTTACAGATTAGCATCACAATTTCCATAAAAGCCCAATTACAAGTAGCTCTTACTTCTAGCATATATATTACCATTTTGGCTCACAAGCCATTAGGATTCCATCTCAGATGAGATCTGTTCCAACTTTTGCCTTTTGACACTCGCTCCCAGTCCAAAGAAACAGTTTATATTCTACAGATTAGTATCACAGCTACCACAAAAGCCCATAATTACAAGTAGCTCTTACTTCTAGCATATATATATATAACCATTTTGGCTCACAAGCCCTTAAAATTTCATCTCAAATAACACCTGTTCCAACTTTTGCCTTTTGACACTCTCTCCCAGTCCAAAGAAACAGTTCTTATGCTACAGATTAGTATCACAATTTCCATAAGAGCTCAATTACAAACAGGTCTTTCTTCTAGCATATATATTACCATTTTGGCTCACAAGCCCTTAGGAATACACCTTAGATGAGATCTGTTCCAACTTTTGCCTTTTGACACTCTCTCCCAGTCCAAAGAAACAGTTTATATTCTACAGATTAGTATCACAGCTACCAGAAAAGCCCATAATTACAAGTAGCTCTTACTTCTAGCATATATATTACCATTTTGGCTCACAAGCCCTTAGAATTACATTTCAAATGAGACCTGTTCCAACTTTTACCTTTTGACACTCTCTCCCAGTCCAAAGAAACAGTTAATATTCTACAGATTAGTATCACAGCTACCAAAAAAGCCCATAATTACAAGTAGCTCTTACTTCTAGCATATATATTACCTTTTTGGCTCACAAGCCCTTAGGATTACATCTCAGATGAGATCTGTTCCAAATAATGCCTTTTGACACTTTCTCCGAGTCCAAAGAAGCAGTTCATATTCTACAGATTAGTATCACAATTTCCATAAGAGCTCAATTACAAACAGGTCTTTCTTCTAGCATATATATTACCATTTTGGCTCACAAGCCCTTAGGATTACACCTTAGATGAGATCTGTTCCAACTTTTGCCTTTTGACACTCTCTCCCAGTCCAAAGGATCAGTTTATATTTTACAGATTAGTATCACAACTTCCATAAGAGCCCAGTTACAAGTAGATCTTACTTCTAGCATATACATTACCATTTTGGCTCACAAGCCCATAGGAGTACATCTCAGATGAGACCTGTTCCAAATTTTGACTTTTGACACTCTCTCCCAGTCCAAAGAAACACTTTATATTCTACAGATTAGTATCACAGCTACCAAAAAGCCCATAATTACAAGTAGCTCTTACTTCTAGCATATATATTACCATTTTGGCTCACAAGCCCTTAGGAGTACATCTCAGATGAGATCTGTTCTAACTTTTGCCTTTTGACACTCTCTCCCAGTCCAAAGAAGCAGTTAATATTCTACAGATAATTATCACAGCTACCACAAGAGCCCAATTACAAGTAGCTCTTACTTCTAGTATATAAATTACCATTTCGGCTCACAAGCCCTTAGGATTATAGCTGAAATCTATTCCAAATAATATCTTTTGAAACTCTCTCCCAGTCCAAAGAAGCAGTTTATATTCTATAGATTAGTATCAAAACTACTCTAAGAGCTGAATTAAAAGTAGGTATTACTTTTAGCATAAATACAAACAAGGCAACAGGAATATATCTCAGATGAGACCTGTTCCAACTTTTGCCTTTTGACACTCTCTCCCAGTCCAAAGAAACAGTTTACATTCTACAGATAAGTATCAAAACTACTACAAGATCTCAATTACAAGTAGTTCTTACTCCCTTATATATATATTACCATTTTGGCTCACAAGCCCTTAGGATTACATCTAAGATGAGATCTGCTCAAACTTTTGCCTTTTGACACTCTCTCCTAGTCCAAAGAAGCAGTTAATATTCTACAGATTAGTATCACAGCTACCACAAAAGCCCAATTATAAGTAGCTTTTACTTCTAGCTTATATATTACCTTTTTGGCTCACAGGCCCTTAGGATTACATCTCAGATGAGATCTGTTCCAAATAATGCCTTTTGACACTTTCTCTAAATCCAAAGAAGCAGTTCATATTCTACAGATTAGTATCACAATTTCCATAAGAGCTCAATTACAAACAGGTCTTTCTTCTAGCATATATATTACCATTTTGGCTCACAAGCCCTTAGGAATACACCTTAGATGAGATCTGTTCCAACTTTTGCCTTTTGACACTCTCTCCCTATCCAAAGGACCAGTTTATAGTTTACAGATTAGTATCACAACTTCCATAAGAGCCCAGTTACAAGTAGCTCTTACTTCTAGCATATATATTACCATTTTGGCTCACAAGCCCTTAGGATTACATTTCAGATGAGACCTGTTCCAAAGTTTGCCTTTTGACACTCTCTCCCAGTCCAAAGAAACACTTTATATTCTACAGATAAGTATCACAGCTACCAAAAAAGCCCATAATTACAAGTAGCTCTTACTTCTAGCATATATATTACCCTTTTGGCTCATAAGCCCTTAGAATTACATTTCAAATGAGACCTGTTCCAACTTTTACCCTTTGACACTCTCTCCCAGTCCAAAGAAACAGTTTATATTCTACAGATTAGTGTCACAGCTACCAAAAAAAGCCCATAATTACAAGTAGCTCTTACTTCTAGCATATATATTACCTTTTTGGCTCACAAGCCCTTAGCAGTACATCTCAGATGAGACCTGTTCCAAAGTTTGCCTATTGACACTCTCTCCCAGTCCAAAGAAACAGTTTATATTCTACAGATTAGTATCACATCTACCAGAAAAGCCCATAATTACAAGTAGCTCTTACTTCTAGCATATATATATAACCATTTTGGCTCACAAGCCCTTAAAATTTCATCTCAAATAACACCTGTTCCAACTTTTGCCTTTTGACACTCTCTCCCAGTCCAAAGAAACAGTTCGTATGCTACAGATTAGTATCACAATTTCCATAAGAGCTCAATTACAAACAGGTCTTTCTTCTAGCATATATATTACCATTTTGGCTCACAAGCCCTTAGGAATACACCTTAGATGAGATCTGTTCCAACTTTTGCCTTTTGACACTCTCTCCCAGTCCAAAGAAACAGTTTATATTCTACAGATTAGTATCACAGCTACCAGAAAAGCCCATAATTACAAGTAGCTCTTACTTCTAGCATATATATTACCATTTTGGCTCACAAGCCCTTAGAATTACATTTCAAATGAGACCTGTTCCAACTTTTACCTTTTGACACTCTCTCCCAGTCCAAAGAAACAGTTTATATTCTACAGATTAGTATCACAGCTACCAAAAAAGCCCATAATTACAAGTAGCTCTTACTTCTAGCATATATATTACCTTTTTGGCTCACAAGCCCTTAGGATTACATCTCAGATGAGATCTGTTCCAAATAATGCCTTTTGACACTTTCTCTGAGTCCAAAGAAGCAGTTCATATTCTACAGATTAGTATCACAATTTCCATAAGAGCTCAATTACAAACAGGTCTTTCTTCTAGCATATATATTACCATTTTGGCTCACAAGCCCTTAGGATTACACCTTAGATGAGATCTGTTCCAACTTTTGCCTTTTGACACTCTCTCCCAGTCCAAAGGATCAGTTTATATTTTACAGATTAGTATCACAACTTCCATAAGAGCCCAGTTACAAGTAGATCTTACTTCTAGCATATACATTACCATTTTGGCTCACAAGCCCATAGGAGTACATCTCAGATGAGACCTGTTCCAAATTTTGACTTTTGACACTCTCTCCCAGTCCAAAGAAACACTTTATATTCTACAGATTAGTATCACAGCTACCAAAAAGCCCATAATTACAAGTAGCTCTTACTTCTAGCATATATATTACCATTTTGGCTCACAAGCCCTTAGGAGTACATCTCAGATGAGATCTGTTCTAACTTTTGCCTTTTGACACTCTCTCCCAGTCCAAAGAAGCAGTTAATATTCTACAGATAATTATCACAGCTACCACAAGAGCCCAATTACAAGTAGCTCTTACTTCTAGTATATAAATTACCATTTCGGCTCACAAGCCCTTAGGATTATAGCTGAAATCTATTCCAAATAATATCTTTTGAAACTCTCTCCCAGTCCAAAGAAGCAGTTTATATTCTATAGATTAGTATCAAAACTACTCTAAGAGCTGAATTAAAAGTAGGTATTACTTTTAGCATAAATACAAACAAGGCAACAGGAATATATCTCAGATGAGACCTGTTCCAACTTTTGCCTTTTGACACTCTCTCCCAGTCCAAAGAAACAGTTTACATTCTACAGATAAGTATCAAAACTACTACAAGATCTCAATTACAAGTAGTTCTTACTCCCTTATATATATATTACCATTTTGGCTCACAAGCCCTTAGGATTACATCTAAGATGAGATCTGCTCAAACTTTTGCCTTTTGACACTCTCTCCTAGTCCAAAGAAGCAGTTAATATTCTACAGATTAGTATCACAGCTACCACAAAAGCCCAATTATAAGTAGCTTTTACTTTTAGCTTATATATTACCTTTTTGGCTCACAGGCCCTTAGGATTACATCTCAGATGAGATCTGTTCCAAATAATGCCTTTTGACACTTTCTCTAAATCCAAAGAAGCAGTTCATATTCTACAGATTAGTATCACAATTTCCATAAGAGCTCAATTACAAACAGGTCTTTCTTCTAGCATATATATTACCATTTTGGCTCACAAGCCCTTAGGAATACACCTTAGATGAGATCTGTTCCAACTTTTGCCTTTTGACACTCTCTCCCAGTCCAAAGGACCAGTTTATATTTTACAGATTAGTATCACAACTTCCATAAGAGCCCAGTTACAAGTAGCTCTTACTTCTAGCATATATATTACCATTTTGGCTCACAAGCCCTTAGGATTACATTTCAGATGAGACCTGTTCCAAAGTTTGCCTTTTGACACTCTCTCCCAGTCCAAAGAAACACTTTATATTCTACAGATTAGTATCACAGCTACCAAAAAAGCCCATAATTACAAGTAGCTCTTACTTCTACCATATATATTACCTTTTTGGCTCATAAGCCCTTAGAATTACATTTCAAATGAGACCTGTTCCAACTTTTACCCTTTGACACTCTCTCCCAGTCCAAAGAAACAGTTTATATTCTAGCATTCTAGCATATATATTACCATTTTGGCTCACAAGCCCTTAGGATTACATTTCAGATGAGACCTGTTCCAAAGTTTGCCTTTTGACACTCTCTCCCAGTCCAAAGAAACACTTTATATTCTACAGATTAGTATCACAGCTACCAAAAAAGCCCATAATTACAAGTAGCTCTTACTTCTACCATATATATTACCTTTTTGGCTCACAAGCCCTTAGAATTACATTTCAAATGAGACCTGTTCCAACTTTTACCTTTTGACACTCTCTCCCAGTCCAAAGAAACAGTTTATATTCTACAGATTAGTATCACAGCTACCAAAAAAGCCCATAATTACAAGTAGCTCTTACTTCTAGCATATATATTACCTTTTTGGCTCACAAGCCCTTAGGATTACATCTCAGATGAGATCTGTTCCAAATAAAGCCTTTTGACACTCTCTCCCAATCCAAAGGACCAGTTTATATTTTACAGATTAGTATCACAACTTCCATAAGAGCCCAGTTACAAGTAGCTCTTACTTCTAGCATATATATTACCATTTTGGCTCACAAGCCCTTAGGATTACATTTCAAATGAGACCTGTTCCAACTTTTACCCTTTGACACTCTCTCCCAGTCCAAAGAAACAGTTTATATTCTACAGATTAGTGTCACAGCTACCAAAAAAGCCCATAATTACAAGTAGCTCTTACTTCTAGCATATATATTACCTTTTTGGCTCACAAGCCCTTAGCAGTACATCTCAGATGAGACCTGTTCCAAAGTTTGCCTATTGACACTCTCTCCCAGTCCAAAGAAACAGTTTATATTCTACAGATTAGTATCACAGCTACCAGAAAAGCCCATAATTACAAGTAGCTCTTACTTCTAGCATATATATTACCATTTTGGCTCACAAGCCCTTAGAATTACATTTCAAATGAGACCTGTTCCAACTTTTACCTTTTGACACTCTCTCCCAGTCCAAAGAAACAGTTTATATTCTACAGATTAGTATCACAGCTACCAAAAAAGCCCATAATTACAAGTAGCTCTTACTTCTAGCATATATATTACCTTTTTGGCTCACAAGCCCTTAGGATTAGATCTCAGATGAGATCTGTTCCAAATAATGCCTTTTGACACTTTCTCCGAGTCCAAAGAAGCAGTTTATATTCTATAGATTAGTATCACAATTTCCATAAGAGCTCAATAACAAACAGGTCTTTCTTCTAGCATATATATTACCATTTTGGCTCACAAGCCCTTAGGATTACACCTTAATTGAGATCTGTTCCAACTTTTGCCTTTTGACACTCTCTCCCAGTCCAAAGGATCAGTTTATATTTTACAGATTAGTATCACAGCTACCAAAAAAGCCCATAATTACAAGTAGCTCTTACTTCTAGCATATATATTACCTTTTTGGCTCACAAGCCGTTAGAATTACATTTCAAATGAGACCTGTTCCAACTTTTACCCTTTGACACTCTCTCCGAGTCCAAAGAAACAGTTTATATTCTACAGATTAGTGTCACAGCTACCAAAAAAGTCCATAATTACAAGTAGCTCTTACTTCTAGCATATATATTACCTTTTTGGCTCACAAGCCCTCAGCAGTACATCTCAGATGAGACCTGTTCAAAAGTTTGCCTATTGACACTCTCTCCCAGTCCAAAGAAACAGTTTATATTCTACAGATTAGTATCACAGCTACCACAAAAGCCCAATTATAAGTAGCTCTTACTTCTAGCTTATATATTACCTTTTTGGCTCACAAGCCCTTAGGATTACATCTCAGCTGAGATCTGTTTCAAATAATGCCTTTTGACACTTTCTCTAAATCCAAAGAAGCAGTTCATATTCTACAGATTAGTATCACAATTTCCATAAGAGCTCAATTACAAACAGGTCTTTCTTCTAGCATATATATTACCATTTTGGCTCACAAGCCCTTAGGAATACACCTTAGATGAGATCTGTTCCAACTTTTGCCTTTTGACACTCTCTTCCAGTCCAAAGGATCAGTTTATATTTTACAGATTAGTATCACAACTTCCATAAGAGCCCAGTTACAAGTAGCTCTTACTTCTAGCATATATATTACCATTTTGGCTCACAAGCCCTTAGGAGTACATCTCAGATGAGACCTGTTCCAAAGTTTGCCTTTTGACACTCTCTCCCAGTCCAAAGAAACAGTTTATATTCTACAGATTAGTGTCACAGCTACCAAAAAAGCCCATAATTACAAGTAGCTTTTACTTCTAGCATATATATTACCTTTTTGGCTCACAAGCCCTTTGCAGTACATCTCAGATGAGACCTGTTCCAAAGTTTGCCTTTTGACACTCTATCCCAGTCCAAAGAAACACTTTATATTCTACAGATTAGTGTCACAGCTACCAAAAAAGCCCATAATTACAAGTAGCTCTTACTTCTAGCATATATATTACCTTTTTGGCTCACAAGCCCTTAGAATTACATTTCAAATAAGACCTGTTCCAACTTTTACCCTTTGACACTCTCTCCCAGTCCCAAGAAACAGTTTATATTCTACAGATTAGTGTCACAGCTACCAAAAAAGCCCATAATTACAAGTAGCTCTTACTTCTAGCATATATATTACCTTTTTGGCTCACAAGCCCTTAGCAGTACATCTCAGATGAGACCTGTTCCAAAGTTTGCCTATTGACACTCTCTCCCAGTCCAAAGAAACACTTTATATTCTACAGATTAGTATCACAGCTACCAGAAAAGCCCATAATTACAAGTAGCTCTTACTTCTAGCATATATATTACCATTTTGGCTCACAAGCCCATAGGAGTACATCTCAGATGAGATCTGTTCTAACTTTTGCCTTTTGACACTCTCTCCCAGTCCATAGAAACAGTTTATATTCTACAGATTAGTTTAAAAACTACCATAAGGGCCCAATTACAAGTAGCTCTTACTTCTAGCATAAACATTCACCATTTTGGCTCACAAACCCTAAGGATTATATCTCAGATGAGATCTGTTCCAAATTATGCTTTTTACAATCTCTCCCTGTCCAAACCAAAACACATATACTCTACTGATAAGTATCACAATTACCAAAAGAATTCAAAATTACAAGTAGCTCTTACTTCTAGCATATATATTACCATTTTGGCTTACAAGCCCTTAGGAGTACATCTCAGATGAGACCTGTTCCAACTTTTACCCTTTGACACTCTCTCCCAGTCCAAAGAAACAGTTTATATTCTACAAATTATTGTCACAGCTACCAAAAAAAGCCCATAATTACAAGTAGCTCTTACTTCTAGCATATATATTACCTTTTTGGCTCACAAGCCCTTAGCAGTACATCTCAGATGAGACCTGTTCCAAAGTTTGCCTATTGACACTCTCTCCCAGTCCAAAGAAACAGTTTATATTCTACAGATTAGTATCACAGCTACCAGAAAAGCCCATAATTACAAGTAGCTCTTACTTCTAGCATATATATATAACCATTTTGGCTCACAAGCCCTTAAAATTTCATCTCAAATAACACCTGTTCCAACTTTTGCCTTTTGACACTCTCTCCCAGTCCAAAGAAACAGTTCGTATGCTACAGATTAGTATCACAATTTCCATAAGAGCTCAATTACAAACAGGTCTTTCTTCTAGCATATATATTACCATTTTGGCTCACAAGCCCTTAGGAATACACCTTAGATGAGATCTGTTCCAACTTTTGCCTTTTGACACTCTCTCCCAGTCCAAAGAAACAGTTTATATTCTACAGATTAGTATCACAGCTACCAGAAAAGCCCATAATTACAAGTAGCTCTTACTTCTAGCATATATATTACCATTTTGGCTCACAAGCCCTTAGAATTACATTTCAAATGAGACCTGTTCCAACTTTTACCTTTTGACACTCTCTCCCAGTCCAAAGAAACAGTTTATATTCTACAGATTAGTATCACAGCTACCAAAAAAGCCCATAATTACAAGTAGCTCTTACTTCTAGCATATATATTACCTTTTTGGCTCACAAGCCCTTAGGATTACATCTCAGATGAGATCTGTTCCAAATAATGCCTTTTGACACTTTCTCCGAGTCCAAAGAAGCAGTTCATATTCTACAGATTAGTATCACAATTTCCATAAGAGCTCAATTACAAACAGGTCTTTCTTCTAGCATATATATTACCATTTTGGCTCACAAGCCCTTAGGATTACACCTTAGATGAGATCTGTTCCAACTTTTGCCTTTTGACACTCTCTCCCAGTCCAAAGGATCAGTTTATATTTTACAGATTAGTATCACAACTTCCATAAGAGCCCAGTTACAAGTAGATCTTACTTCTAGCATATACATTACCTTTTTGGCTCACAAGCCCTTAGCAGTACATCTCAGATGAGACCTGTTCCAAAGTTTGCCTATTGACACTCTCTCCCAGTCCAAAGAAACAGTTTATATTCTACAGATTAGTATCACAGCTACCAGAAAAGCCCATAATTACAAGTAGCTCTTACTTCTAGCATATATATATAACCATTTTGGCTCACAAGCCCTTAAAATTTCATCTCAAATAACACCTGTTCCAACTTTTGCCTTTTGACACTCTCTCCCAGTCCAAAGAAACAGTTCGTATGCTACAGATTAGTATCACAATTTCCATAAGAGCTCAATTACAAACAGGTCTTTCTTCTAGCATATATATTACCATTTTGGCTCACAAGCCCTTAGGAATACACCTTAGATGAGATCTGTTCCAACTTTTGCCTTTTGACACTCTCTCCCAGTCCAAAGAAACAGTTTATATTCTACAGATTAGTATCACAGCTACCAGAAAAGCCCATAATTACAAGTAGCTCTTACTTCTAGCATATATATTACCATTTTGGCTCACAAGCCCTTAGAATTACATTTCAAATGAGACCTGTTCCAACTTTTACCTTTTGACACTCTCTCCCAGTCCAAAGAAACAGTTTATATTCTACAGATTAGTATCACAGCTACCAAAAAAGCCCATAATTACAAGTAGCTCTTACTTCTAGCATATATATTACCTTTTTGGCTCACAAGCCCTTAGGATTACATCTCAGATGAGATCTGTTCCAAATAATGCCTTTTGACACTTTCTCCGAGTCCAAAGAAGCAGTTCATATTCTACAGATTAGTATCACAATTTCCATAAGAGCTCAATTACAAACAGGTCTTTCTTCTAGCATATATATTACCATTTTGGCTCACAAGCCCTTAGGATTACACCTTAGATGAGATCTGTTCCAACTTTTGCCTTTTGACACTCTCTCCCAGTCCAAAGGATCAGTTTATATTTTACAGATTAGTATCACAACTTCCATAAGAGCCCAGTTACAAGTAGATCTTACTTCTAGCATATACATTACCATTTTGGCTCACAAGCCCATAGGAGTACATCTCAGATGAGACCTGTTCCAAATTTTGACTTTTGACACTCTCTCCCAGTCCAAAGAAACACTTTATATTCTACAGATTAGTATCACAGCTACCAAAAAGCCCATAATTACAAGTAGCTCTTACTTCTAGCATATATATTACCATTTTGGCTCACAAGCCCTTAGGAGTACATCTCAGATGAGATCTGTTCTAACTTTTGCCTTTTGACACTCTCTCCCAGTCCAAAGAAGCAGTTAATATTCTACAGATAATTATCACAGCTACCACAAGAGCCCAATTACAAGTAGCTCTTACTTCTAGTATATAAATTACCATTTCGGCTCACAAGCCCTTAGGATTATAGCTGAAATCTATTCCAAATAATATCTTTTGAAACTCTCTCCCAGTCCAAAGAAGCAGTTTATATTCTATAGATTAGTATCAAAACTACTCTAAGAGCTGAATTAAAAGTAGGTATTACTTTTAGCATAAATACAAACAAGGCAACAGGAATATATCTCAGATGAGACCTGTTCCAACTTTTGCCTTTTGACACTCTCTCCCAGTCCAAAGAAACAGTTTACATTCTACAGATAAGTATCAAAACTACTACAAGATCTCAATTACAAGTAGTTCTTACTCCCTTATATATATATTACCATTTTGGCTCACAAGCCCTTAGGATTACATCTAAGATGAGATCTGCTCAAACTTTTGCCTTTTGACACTCTCTCCTAGTCCAAAGAAGCAGTTAATATTCTACAGATTAGTATCACAGCTACCACAAAAGCCCAATTATAAGTAGCTTTTACTTCTAGCTTATATATTACCTTTTTGGCTCACAGGCCCTTAGGATTACATCTCAGATGAGATCTGTTCCAAATAATGCCTTTTGACACTTTCTCTAAATCCAAAGAAGCAGTTCATATTCTACAGATTAGTATCACAATTTCCATAAGAGCTCAATTACAAACAGGTCTTTCTTCTAGCATATATATTACCATTTTGGCTCACAAGCCCTTAGGATTACACCTTAGATGAGATCTGTTCCAACTTTTGCCTTTTGACACTCTCTCCCAGTCCAAAGGATCAGTTTATATTTTACAGATTAGTATCACAACTTCCATAAGAGCCCAGTTACAAGTAGATCTTACTTCTAGCATATACATTACCATTTTGGCTCACAAGCCCATAGGAGTACATCTCAGATGAGACCTGTTCCAAATTTTGACTTTTGACACTCTCTCCCAGTCCAAAGAAACACTTTATATTCTACAGATTAGTATCACAGCTACCAAAAAGCCCATAATTACAAGTAGCTCTTACTTCTAGCATATATATTACCATTTTGGCTCACAAGCCCTTAGGAGTACATCTCAGATGAGATCTGTTCTAACTTTTGCCTTTTGACACTCTCTCCCAGTCCAAAGAAGCAGTTAATATTCTACAGATAATTATCACAGCTACCACAAGAGCCCAATTACAAGTAGCTCTTACTTCTAGTATATAAATTACCATTTCGGCTCACAAGCCCTTAGGATTATAGCTGAAATCTATTCCAAATAATATCTTTTGAAACTCTCTCCCAGTCCAAAGAAGCAGTTTATATTCTATAGATTAGTATCAAAACTACTCTAAGAGCTGAATTAAAAGTAGGTATTACTTTTAGCATAAATACAAACAAGGCAACAGGAATATATCTCAGATGAGACCTGTTCCAACTTTTGCCTTTTGACACTCTCTCCCAGTCCAAAGAAACAGTTTACATTCTACAGATAAGTATCAAAACTACTACAAGATCTCAATTACAAGTAGTTCTTACTCCCTTATATATATATTACCATTTTGGCTCACAAGCCCTTAGGATTACATCTAAGATGAGATCTGCTCAAACTTTTGCCTTTTGACACTCTCTCCTAGTCCAAAGAAGCAGTTAATATTCTACAGATTAGTATCACAGCTACCACAAAAGCCCAATTATAAGTAGCTTTTACTTCTAGCTTATATATTACCTTTTTGGCTCACAGGCCCTTAGGATTACATCTCAGATGAGATCTGTTCCAAATAATGCCTTTTGACACTTTCTCTAAATCCAAAGAAGCAGTTCATATTCTACAGATTAGTATCACAATTTCCATAAGAGCTCAATTACAAACAGGTCTTTCTTCTAGCATATATATTACCATTTTGGCTCACAAGCCCTTAGGATTACACCTTAGATGAGATCTGTTCCAACTTTTGCCTTTTGACACTCTCTCCCAGTCCAAAGGATCAGTTTATATTTTACAGATTAGTATCACAACTTCCATAAGAGCCCAGTTACAAGTAGATCTTACTTCTAGCATATACATTACCATTTTGGCTCACAAGCCCATAGGAGTACATCTCAGATGAGACCTGTTCCAAATTTTGACTTTTGACACTCTCTCCCAGTCCAAAGAAACACTTTATATTCTACAGATTAGTATCACAGCTACCAAAAAGCCCATAATTACAAGTAGCTCTTACTTCTAGCATATATATTACCATTTTGGCTCACAAGCCCTTAGGAGTACATCTCAGATGAGATCTGTTCTAACTTTTGCCTTTTGACACTCTCTCCCAGTCCAAAGAAGCAGTTAATATTCTACAGATAATTATCACAGCTACCACAAGAGCCCAATTACAAGTAGCTCTTACTTCTAGTATATAAATTACCATTTCGGCTCACAAGCCCTTAGGATTATAGCTGAAATCTATTCCAAATAATATCTTTTGAAACTCTCTCCCAGTCCAAAGAAGCAGTTTATATTCTATAGATTAGTATCAAAACTACTCTAAGAGCTGAATTAAAAGTAGGTATTACTTTTAGCATAAATACAAACAAGGCAACAGGAATATATCTCAGATGAGACCTGTTCCAACTTTTGCCTTTTGACACTCTCTCCCAGTCCAAAGAAACAGTTTACATTCTACAGATAAGTATCAAAACTACTACAAGATCTCAATTACAAGTAGTTCTTACTCCCTTATATATATATTACCATTTTGGCTCACAAGCCCTTAGGATTACATCTAAGATGAGATCTGCTCAAACTTTTGCCTTTTGACACTCTCTCCTAGTCCAAAGAAGCAGTTAATATTCTACAGATTAGTATCACAGCTACCACAAAAGCCCAATTATAAGTAGCTTTTACTTCTAGCTTATATATTACCTTTTTGGCTCACAGGCCCTTAGGATTACATCTCAGATGAGATCTGTTCCAAATAATGCCTTTTGACACTTTCTCTAAATCCAAAGAAGCAGTTCATATTCTACAGATTAGTATCACAATTTCCATAAGAGCTCAATTACAAACAGGTCTTTCTTCTAGCATATATATTACCATTTTGGCTCACAAGCCCTTAGGATTACACCTTAGATGAGATCTGTTCCAACTTTTGCCTTTTGACACTCTCTCCCAGTCCAAAGGATCAGTTTATATTTTACAGATTAGTATCACAACTTCCATAAGAGCCCAGTTACAAGTAGATCTTACTTCTAGCATATACATTACCATTTTGGCTCACAAGCCCATAGGAGTACATCTCAGATGAGACCTGTTCCAAATTTTGACTTTTGACACTCTCTCCCAGTCCAAAGAAACACTTTATATTCTACAGATTAGTATCACAGCTACCAAAAAGCCCATAATTACAAGTAGCTCTTACTTCTAGCATATATATTACCATTTTGGCTCACAAGCCCTTAGGAGTACATCTCAGATGAGATCTGTTCTAACTTTTGCCTTTTGACACTCTCTCCCAGTCCAAAGAAGCAGTTAATATTCTACAGATAATTATCACAGCTACCACAAGAGCCCAATTACAAGTAGCTCTTACTTCTAGTATATAAATTACCATTTCGGCTCACAAGCCCTTAGGATTATAGCTGAAATCTATTCCAAATAATATCTTTTGAAACTCTCTCCCAGTCCAAAGAAGCAGTTTATATTCTATAGATTAGTATCAAAACTACTCTAAGAGCTGAATTAAAAGTAGGTATTACTTTTAGCATAAATACAAACAAGGCAACAGGAATATATCTCAGATGAGACCTGTTCCAACTTTTGCCTTTTGACACTCTCTCCCAGTCCAAAGAAACAGTTTACATTCTACAGATAAGTATCAAAACTACTACAAGATCTCAATTACAAGTAGTTCTTACTCCCTTATATACATATTACCATTTTGGCTCACAAGCCCTTAGGATTACATCTAAGATGAGATCTGCTCAAACTTTTGCCTTTTGACACTCTCTCCTAGTCCAAAGAAGCAGTTAATATTCTACAGATTAGTATCACAGCTACCACAAAAGCCCAATTATAAGTAGCTTTTACTTCTAGCTTATATATTACCTTTTTGGCTCACAGGCCCTTAGGATTACATCTCAGATGAGATCTGTTCCAAATAATGCCTTTTGACACTTTCTCTAAATCCAAAGAAGCAGTTCATATTCTACAGATTAGTATCACAATTTCCATAAGAGCTCAATTACAAACAGGTCTTTCTTCTAGCATATATATTACCATTTTGGCTCACAAGCCCTTAGGAATACACCTTAGATGAGATCTGTTCCAACTTTTGCCTTTTGACACTCTCTCCCAGTCCAAAGGACCAGTTTATAGTTTACAGATTAGTATCACAACTTCCATAAGAGCCCAGTTACAAGTAGCTCTTACTTCTAGCATATATATTACCATTTTGGCTCACAAGCCCTTAGGATTACATTTCAGATGAGACCTGTTCCAAAGTTTGCCTTTTGACACTCTCTCCCAGTCCAAAGAAACACTTTATATTCTACAGATAAGTATCACAGCTACCAAAAAAGCCCATAATTACAAGTAGCTCTTACTTCTAGCATATATATTACCTTTTTGGCTCATAAGCCCTTAGAATTACATTTCAAATGAGACCTGTTCCAACTTTTACCCTTTGACACTCTCTCCCAGTCCAAAGAAACAGTTTATATTCTACAGATTAGTGTCACAGCTACCAAAAAAAGCCCATAATTACAAGTAGCTCTTACTTCTAGCATATATATTACCTTTTTGGCTCACAAGCCCTTAGCAGTACATCTCAGATGAGACCTGTTCCAAAGTTTGCCTATTGACACTCTCTCCCAGTCCAAAGAAACAGTTTATATTCTACAGATTAGTATCACAGCTACCAGAAAAGCCCATAATTACAAGTAGCTCTTACTTCTAGCATATATATATAACCATTTTGGCTCACAAGCCCTTAAAATTTCATCTCAAATAACACCTGTTCCAACTTTTGCCTTTTGACACTCTCTCCCAGTCCAAAGAAACAGTTCGTATGCTACAGATTAGTATCACAATTTCCATAAGAGCTCAATTACAAACAGGTCTTTCTTCTAGCATATATATTACCATTTTGGCTCACAAGCCCTTAGGAATACACCTTAGATGAGATCTGTTCCAACTTTTGCCTTTTGACACTCTCTCCCAGTCCAAAGGACCAGTTTATATTTTACAGATTAGTATCACAACTTCCATAAAAGCCCAGTTACAAGTAGCTCTTACTTCTAGCATATATATTACCATTTTGGCTCACAAGCCCTTAGGATTACATTTCAGATGAGACCTGTTTCAAAGTTTGCCTTTTGACACTCTCTCCCAGTCCAAAGAAACAGTTTATATTCTACAGATTAGTATCACAGCTACCAAAAAAGCCCATAATTACAAGTAGCTCTTACTTCTAGCATATATATTACCTTTTTGGCTCACAAGCCCTTAGAATTACATTTCAAATGAGACCTGTTCCAACTTTTACCCTTTGACACTCTCTCCTAGTCCAAAGAAACAGTTTATATTCTACAGATTAGTGTCACAGCTACCAAAAAAGCCCATAATTACAAGTAGCTCTTACTTCTAGCATATATATTACCTTTTTGGCTCACAAGCCCTTAGAATTACATTTCAAATGAGACCTGTTCCAACTTTTACCTTTTGACACTCTCTCCCAGTCCAAAGAAACAGTTTATATTCTACAGATTAGTATCACAGCTACCGAAAAAGCCCATAATTACAAGTAGCTCTTACTTCTAGCATATATATTACCTTTTTGGCTCACAAGCCCTTAGGATTACATCTCAGATGAGATCTGTTCCAAATAATGCCTTTTGACACTTTCTCCGAGTCCAAAGAAGCAGTTTATATTCTATAGATTAGTATCACAATTTCCATAAGAGCTCAATAACAAACAGGTCTTTCTTCTAGCATATATATTACCATTTTGGCTCACAAGCCCTTAGGATTACACCTTAGATGAGATCTGTTCCAACTTTTGCCTTTTGACACTCTCTCCCAGTCCAAAGGATCAGTTTATATTTTACAGATTAGTATCACAACTTCCATAAGAGCCCAGTTACAAGTAGCTCTTACTTCTAGCATATATATTACCATTTTGGCTCACAAGCCCTTAGGAGTACATCTCAGATGAGACCTGTTCCAACTTTTGCCTTTTGACACTCTCTCCCAGTCCAAAGGATCAGTTTATATTCTACAGATTAGTATCACAGCTACCAAAAAGCCCATAATTACAAGTAGCTCTTACTTCTAGCATATATATTACCATTTTGGCTCACAAGCCCTTAGGAGTACATCTCAGATGAGACCTGTTCCAACTTTTGCCTTTTAACACTCTCTCCCAGTCCAAAGAAACAGTTTATATTCTACAATTTAGTATCACAGCTACCAAAAAAGCCCATAATTACAAGTAGCTCTTACTTCTAGCATGTATATTACCATTTTGGCTCACAAGCCCTTAGGATTACATCTCAGATGAGACCTGTTCCAAATTTTGCCTTTTGACACTCTCTCCCAGTCCACAGAAACAGTTTATATTCTACAGATTAGTATCACAGCTACCAAAAAAGCCCATAATTACAAGTAGCTCTTACTTCTAGCATATATATTACCATTTTGGCTCACAAGCCCTTAGGAGTACATCTTAGATGAGATCTGTTCCAAATTTTGCCTTTTGACACTCTCTCCCAGTCCAAAGAAACAGTTTATATTCTACAGATTAGTATCACAGCTACCAGAAAAGCCCATAATTACAAGTAGCTCTTACTTCTAGCATATATATTACCATTTTGGCTCACAAGCCCTTAGGATTACATCTCAGATGAGATATGTTCCAATTTTTGCCTTTTGACACTCTCTCCCAGTCCAAAGAAGCAGTTTATATTCTACAGATTAGTTTAAAAACTACCATAAGGGCCAAATTACAAGTAGCTCTTACTTCTAGCATAAACATTACCATTTTGGCTCACAAGCCCTAAGGATTATATCTCAGATGAGATCTGTTCCAACTTTTGCCTTTTGACACTCTCTCCCTGTCCAAACCAAATCACATATATACTCTACTGATAAGTATCACAATTACCATAAGAATTCAAAATTACAAGTAGGTCTTACTTAAAGCATATATATTACCTTTGTGGCTCACAAGCTTTTAGGATTTTATGTCAGATGAGATCTGTTTCAACTTTTGCCTTTGCCATCCTTTCTCATCAGCCTATCTATAATGGTCGCGTGGTTCCTGTGGTCCCAAGAGGTCATGGTTTCACCAAATCTATATAATAGAATCCCCATCAAGTCTCTATACAAGATTTCACCTTTTTTGGCCTCTGGCTTCTGGAGAAGAAGATGAAAATAGGCTTATAGGGTGTGGACCCTTGAGGTCACATGGTCAGAAGTATTTAATTAGAATCCTCATGCAGACGGACAGATGTCAAATGAGCTAAATTGTGAGGGGATGCCCCCAGGCCCTTATGAGGGGCAACAGGGTAAAAAAAATCTACAATTTTAAATACCTATTTGCCAAGGTGTCTGATCTTAGGATTTTAGGTGTATAGAGCCAATGGATTTAGAGAGGAAGTAAAAAATAGAGCCATGGGCTCTGTAGTTCATCACACTTTTGATAGGAATAGGTGTTTGGGTTTAGACCATGGGGTCATGGGCAGTGTAGGAAAGATAGCTTGTCCCAACGTCCGAGACGGGTAACTTTGCTTGAGGACGGGCTGTAAAATTATTTAGTCTGTCCTTGTGTCGGGCCAATTTTGTCTAACCATAAATGCATTTATATCTAATAACCTCGAGAGAAAAAATAAACAAAAGTAAATAGCCACATAAATTACGGACTAAAGGGCACTTGGCAGGTTTTGTTCATTAATAATTCAATTACAGCAAAACTAAAATATTTTTTTTTCAAATTATGCTCTCTTGGATAAGAAAATTCAGATATAGGTAAATCAAATCAAGTGACAAACGTGTTTACTTGAGTCAAACAACTGAAACGTCAATCAAAGTCTTAGTCGACCTAGTGAAAAAGCTGAAAGATTGCCGACACGCTAAACACAAACTCACTCACACCAAGCTTGAGGGATGGACAAGACTTTAGACAGTGTTTGAAGGGCTAAAGAAAAGTCGATTGATTTCCATAAATGCATCTATCTTAAAACAAATCCCTAAAACTTTATGATTCAGTTTTGATTCAAATTTTGTCACTCCATGATCCCTACATGAAAATGGACGTGTCCATCCATGCTGAGAGAGGGGACTGATGATGTGTCTTTGGGTCAAGGGGTCACCGAACCTACAATTCAGAATCCCCATTGTCTAAGAAGTCTACACACAACAATTAAGCTATCAAGACCTTTTGGAACTGGAGAAGAAGATGAAAGTAGGATTTTAAGGTTTTTACCCCTCTGACCATATTTGGGGTCAAGTGGTCACCAAACCTACAATTTAGAATCCCCAGTGTCCAAGGAGTCTTCACACAATTTTTCAGCTCTCTAGACCTTTTGGAACTAGGGAAAAAGATGAAATAAGGTTTTTTAGGTTTTGACCCCTGTGACCCCATTTGGGGTCATGGGGTCACCAAACCTACAATTTAGAATCCCCGTTGACCAAGGAGTCTACACACACCTTTTCAGCTCTCTAGACCTTTTGGAACTAGGGAAAAAGATGAAAATAGGTTTTTCAGGTTTTGACCCCTCTGACCTCATTTGCGGTCATGGGGTCACAAAATCTACAATTAAGAATCCCCATTGGCCAAGAACTCTACACACAACTTTTCAGCTCTCTGGACCTTTTGGAACTGGAGAAGAAGATTAAAATAGATTTTTAAGGTTTTGACCCTTGTGACCCCATTTGGGGTCATGGGGTCACGAAATCTACAATTTAGAATCCCCATTTGCCAAGGAGTATGCACATAAAATTTCAGCTCTCTAGAGTCATTGGTTCTGGAGAAGAAGTCGAAAAAGTGAAAAGTTTACAGATGGACGGATGGACGGACGCCGGAAGCCATGCTATGCCATAAGCCCATCGGGTCTTTCAGACCTGATGAGCTAAAATTGTTAAAAGTTTACAGATGCGGGACAACATGCCGTGATGTAAACCATCGGCATAATCAAAGTCTACATTGGTGCCGAGGAAACAGAAAAAAATAAAATTGATATAGAACTTAAACCCACAAAAGGGGCATCTACATGAATAATAGGGAGAATACCAAATATAGTGAGGATGGGTCAAATGATGGTAATGATATGCTCCAGAAAAAAACCTGACCCTTCTGAGTCATGGCCTAGAAATTAAAACATCTTGGAATTATGTACATCATGAAATTATGGTCGGATGCTAATACATTATGTCTCTCAAATTGCTTTTTTGGGAAAATTATCACTAATAAGTGTTACTATATCATGTAAATTCAAAACATATATCATATATATGAACATTTGTGAAGCCAAGCCCATTTGTCTTACTAGCCCATTGAAGACACAACTGAAACTAACAATGAAAATAACAGTAGACTTTTCTCCCAAACCTGCAATGTCACTTTGAAAGGGTGAAAGGAAGGCCAGGCCTGCAAGCAGTCACTTGAGGTCGAGTCCTGCTGCTCGTCCTTGACAAAATCGCGTAACTATAAAAATAATATAAAACTTTTAAGTTTGAAACAGTAAGTAACTTAACATCAATAGTTACAAACAGACTGAGTAAGCTGAAAATGTTGTGATATAAACTGATTATGATAATGAATTTTAGTTTTCAACATATCATTAATCACTCACACTTTTGCGTAAGAAATTGAAATATCAAACTTTGTCAATATATTCTGAAGCTGTCTTTACTTATATGCCATGTTACAACCATTTGTTACAACCATTTGAAACATTAACTGGAGTTGAAAGTAATCACTAAATACATTAAAATAGCTGAAACATCTGGAAAAACTATTTTCAAACTACCATACCAACAGTCATTTACATATTCTGATCCTTACAGACCTGAATTGGACAATGTGAACAAGATTTTATCAAGGACATAAAATATGTAATTTACAAACTATACCGCGTCACGTATGACATAGACTGAACATTATTTGTTCAATGCATTACGTGCAAAAGTAACTTGTAAGTTGAAAAAGCTAATGATGGTTAGATATGCTGTTGAATCTCTGTTTTCAGCTAAAAAGGTCTCTTGCTTCTGGAGAAGATGAAAATAGGCATTTGGGGCAGGGTCCCTGTGGCCTAAATAAAGGGTCACTGGGTCACCAAATTGATAAATTAGAATCCTATCAGCTAAGGAGTCTATAAACAAAGTTTCAGGCCTCTTGCTTCCAGAGAAAAAGATGAAAATAGGTTTTAAGGCATGACCCTAGTGGCACTTATTAGATGTCACAGGATCACCAAATCTGTAAAGTAGAAACTTCATTAATCAAGTAGTCTGTAGCCAAGATCTCAGGTTTCCTGAGCCAATGGTTCTGTAGAAGTAGATGAAAATCTCACAGATGCTGGACACTGGATGCCATGACATTTCATAAGCCCATTTGGCCTATCAGGCAAGATGAGCTAAAACAATACAAGTATCCAAGGGTTGCAGATGATATTTTAATCATAACCAACAGACGTTGATGTATTAGATTACAGAAGATATAAGGTTTAAATATTATTTGTCATCTGAAAATCTTTCCTCAACAATTACATGTAACATAATTAGTCTCTAGACAGAAATCTGCCATTATTGTTTCTTGAGTAGTGAGGGCACATCAATCAGATTTCATCAACCATACAAAGCCTTACTTATAAAGATGAAATCCCCAATCTCATTAGAATAGTATCTAAAATTCGGTTGTTTAAAACTTACCCAGGAGTGCTTGATCGTTTAAGATCTCATGCTTTCAGCCTGATAAAGACATCCTGATGACCTGTGGCCTGGAATAGACCCCAAATTACTCTGCACAGCGTTAGGTTATCATCCATGGGGACAAGCAACTCGTTCAGGTTTCATAAGATCTTCAGTTCACTTATCCACCATTGACCTGAAAAAAAGCAGAATGAAAGTTTAATAGAAAATACTTAATGTGGGTGAATTGGAGTCAAATATGTGCGCACACTGATTCAGTATTGTCACCACCTCTGGTGTGCAGTACACAACCAAAAGCACTTTAGAGAACCCACAAATCTATTGGTAAATGACTGTTGGTGGGCATATGAAAACATGCAAACACCTAGTTGGGAATACAGCAATAGCAGAATAATTGTTCAAAATCATGTGACAATGTGTCCCAATTCATCCAGCTTTGAATCGGTACATCGCAAAAATGTGCATGAAACTTGGACCTGGTGCATTAAGGTGCAAATGTTGCATACTCCATAAGAAGCTGATGTTGAAAAAATGTGTAATGAAGGGTGATATCAAGTGATTGAGGGGGAAAAAAGCCTGTATGAGCAGCAACGCTGGATTTTGATATTTTTTGGATTTTTATATATTTTAATGTTGATATGAAGATGTCGGTGAATTGTGTCTCCAAGCATTACAATCTTCCCGTCTATTTGAGGGACATTCAAGACCAATTTACAAACTTTGTCTAAAAATGTGAGCTTCATATACCAGTTGGTTTCTTTATATGATCCCGTGAAAATAGTTGCACAAAAATTGTGAAAAGTTTGACAGACGATGCCAAAAAGACCCCAGAAGATTGGCAATGCCTTAAAACCACCTGGCTTTAGAGGCCAGACAAATAATAAACAAATAATAATAATACTGCAAATTTGTATATTTTACATATAAAAATACATGCTGAAGACAATAATTTTAAAAAGTATCAATAAAAAGATTATGTCATTCTGAAAACTTCACCTTCTAAATAAATTTTGTATAAAAGACCCAAAAAATCAATTTCAAGGAGCCAGGTGCAAATTTAATAAACCTAGAAAAATTTAGATTGCCTTGCTTCAAGTTCAAAGGATTCAAAACAATAAGCTCGTTAAGCCTTATGAGCCCAATGAGCAGAAAATCAAATCATTTTCTCTTTAGATATACAGACTGTACAATATTTACTATAAAGCATCTAAATAAAAAATATCTGCCAACAGAAGTTTAACTGCCATATTGATAATCAAGTCCACAGTTCAGAGGCAAAGTTCCTGTGGTTGTTGTAGCCCTCATTGTGAGCCTCAGGGCCAACAAATATACAATTAATAGTCCTATGAAGCACTTCCTGCTTTTTGCTCTGAAGGTAAATAAATATATATAAGGAGGTGACACACTGGCCATTTTAAGTGGCCGCATAGTCCCATATCATAAAATTGATTACCTTTATTGGATAAGTGACATCCACACAACATTAACACTTTCCAGGCCTCCACTTTCTGCAGCAAAATATTAAATAGATTTTAAAGGCTTTCATTCTACAATAGCTTTATCTAAGAAGTCTGTTTACATCCCTTCAGATCTATTAGGCTTTTTGTTCTGGTTAAAAAGCAAATACAGCATAATCTCAAAGGATAGCAAAAGGTTTATTGATAACTGAACACTAGAATCAATGCCATTAGCCAATCATAAGATAAAATTTTATAGAATAAAATCATTACATTAGATATACTTTGACTTACCTGGAGAATAATAGTTTCACATTCATACAGCCAACACTAACATTTTGCCCCCATGGCTTTTTTGACCGAGGTCAATGTAAGTCAGCGGCCAGTTAATTCCTGCAATGTTTCATAACTAGAATCAGAACAAGATATCTCATGGTACTCATACCAACCATCATAAGACTTCTTTCATCTCCCCTCATCCAAAAAACCAACAAACACTTCTCCAATAAAATAACTACAGTCGGTGGCCAAAAGTCTGTTCGCACTGGTGATGTCACGGCTATTTTTAGAGTAGTCAACCCCAAAGTTTAAATGAGCATATCTATGTATATAATAGGTACTTACCCAGAAATTTCAGAATTTAGGAGATATGACCCTGAGCCCGAAGTACATCTCGTCTTCGTATCGGCAAACTGTCATAAAGACTTCGATTGTAGACTGGACTAAGCCCACTCCAAATGTCATTCACTACACAGATAGATCCTGTCTCGAGTCAATGTCACCTAATCTTGCTTTCAGCTGATACTTAAGAGTTTTCCATACATTCTCAATGATATTAAGATCTGAGCTTTGTGTTGGCCACGGCAAAGTAGGAATATGATTTTAGTGTTTCCAACGATTAGCCCAAATGGACACATGACAAGGAGCATTGTCTTCTTGAAAAATCCAGTTGCGATTAACAAAATGTCTGGCAACAACAGGCCATAAATGGTTGTCAAGAATGGTTATGTAGTTGTCTGTGTTTATGCTGCCATCAACAACCGTTAAAGTTCCAACACCAAATGCAGACACGGCCAAAACATAACTGAAAACTTCGAATTTCGTTCATTATCGGCTCGAGTTCCCAAACAATCAGGCAAGCGCTCACTAGACTTCCTCCACACGTAATCTTTTCTATCTTTCCCAATCTGTATTTGAGTTTAATCAGCGCTTTCAAAGTTAACCTAGCCCTCTAAACAATGGCAACGTAACATTGTTTGCGAAAAGACTTTTGGCCAACGACTGTATATATAGAGATCCAATCATTGTGTGTTTCATGAAAAAACTGTACAACACAACTATAGTTTTTACAACCATTTTACATTTTAAAAGTCTGAATAAATGAGGGATTTTTCAATTATTTTTAATTTTTCTCAAACCTGTCTAAAACAAATCAAAAGTTATCTTGAAAGAAAATGTGATGGTCTTTCTCTAAGATACTTAAATAAACCTTTCCATAACATTTCTATAATTACCTTTTACTGCATTGTCATACATATAATTTTACTATATGGGTCAATCTTCCCATATAGGCAATAAATATACCATTGAAATAAAAATCAAATGTTACCTTCGTTAAGACATTAACTCTTTTAGTCAAACTATAAGCAGTCGTTTAGAAAAATAAAATGTCAAATCTTTACATTATGACTGAAAATGAAATTACTGACCAATAAGACTTACCATTGCGCTGTTTTACCATCAAATTTTTAAACTGAGGCCCAAAGCTCCTTTTGTCCTGTTAAAAAACAAAAATATCAACATATGGTCAAGTTTGTATCAATAATATTTGTTTTTCCATATCTTTTCATAATGATATGGAGTGCTAAAAGAATTATCAACACTAAAATCCACATCTTTGGTCTTTATAGCTTGTCTTTGCTGACAAATTGAATTTGACGGGGTTAATTCATCTGAGTAACAGTTAGAACTGAAACACTGTCTTTGTTACAAATATTTGTGATCATGGACTACAATGATCAATTCGATTTATGTCTTAAAGGTTTCTGATATAGCAGCAATGATGTTTTCAACAGATTTGATATCTAATGGCATAAATCCTGCATCTCTATGTACACTCAAGTAACCTGTTTTCATGGTCACCTATTTCACAGTATTTACAAATGATTAAGTTATCCTCTTACTGGCCATGACCAGTCAGCAGTTATTTTATTGATGGGTTGTTCTTAGCTGCAGAGCTGTAACTATATATTCTATTTTGGCTAGGCAACTGTAGCTATAGGTTGTTTTACATGGTCCCAAGCAGGAAATGGTCATTTTTTCATCCATCAAATTCTATTTAATAATTCTCTTCAGTGATGAAAATTAAATGAAATTTTATGCTTTTCATGTATTACTATTTTTGGAGAAAACTTCTAAAAGTAAAATCGCAATAAAGTTTTTTCAAATAATATTTTCCTGTAAAGCTATATTGATCTTATCCTGAAACACCTAATATTGGGGTGTAATCTGTTCTATTGATGAATAAGTGAAATCATAGAAAGCTTATTTCTTATATATATTTTGGTTATTAGTAGAATTTTCTTTTGCAAAGAAAGCAAGTTATTAATCGAACAGTTAAACATTGCTTGGATTGCTCACATTAAATCTTTAGCCGCATTAAATACAAGACATTTTGTGACTAAAAGGTTTCCTATGCCAAATTTACACTGAACAGAAGAATGACTTTTTTAACTTGACCAGAAATATGACATTTTATGTTCAATATTTGTGAAAATAAAATAATAATATGACTAAGTAAATACTTTCAAAATGTGTCAATGTTAAATTAAAAGCTATTTTTGACTATAAATCTGGCCTAAGAGTAATTTAGGGGTCCGAATGACGAGGTATCTAAAATGTCTATAAAATGCTACCTAGTCCTTGAAAATACTAAAAGCTGAAATAAGTGACTGTAACATATTGTATAATTAGGCATCCTGGCGTTCGGTTGCAAAAAGGAAAATCATCATGAATTCGAGTGATTTTCAAGTTTGGTTGCAGTCCCTTACAGGCAACTGCTACATCATTTTTCATGTCTTGGCTAATAAAAATTTGGTTGCGGGTAATACAAATTTGTTTTGAAAAGCTTACCAGATCAAATTGTTTGCAGCAGACTTCAAATTTACCTAACTTCAAAACGATCAAAACAACAGTTTCAGTTTGACATGTTCCCTCTGACACAATGTGTCACGTAATGCCATGCGCTACCTAACACCCAGTGGGCACAACAACGTTGTTTCAACGTTGAAAATTGGTTGATCCTCAACGTTGAAACTTGGTTGAAAATAGGTTGTATATGAAAGTTTTTTAGACGTTGAAATCTGACGTTGTCTCAACGTTGGAATATGACCTTTTATCAACATTGAGGTTGAAAATATACGTTTTTTAGACGTCTGTATCTGACGTTGAATCAACGTTGAAATTATACCTTACAACAACATTGAAGTTTGAGTGGCCCAGAGCCTGCTAACTTCATCGGGCTGACTAAGTTTTGCTCATTGGTTCTTCTTCGGCCAGACGTCGACAAATGAAATCGGCTGAGCATCGTTCAATCTATGATTTACTAATTTATCTCCTTCAGTGCAGCATTTTTATAAACAAAACTGATACAATGGTAATAGAATTTGAAAGTAATTCTTCCAGTTACCTAAAATATTGCTTTCTTGTAATTAGTATTTATTCACGGGTATTGAGCTCGAGCATACCGTAGGCTACAGTTAAGTACTAATTATTAGTAAACTGTCTCCTCTTTAACATCTTACCTTCTGCTTATTTTACAGTTGAGATTGATCATATAAAATTTTAATTCCTGGATGTAATTTTCTGGATTAAAAAACGTATTCATCAAACAAGTACATCATACCGAGACATGCTCAGAAGTCAGAAAAAAATCTCCTTTAGCACAGCATTTTTATTAACAAAACTGATACACTGATAATTAAATTTGACAGTGAGTCTTCCAGTTTCCTTGAAAAGTATGATCCCAGCGGTCCTAAATAAAATGTGTTCCTGAAAAAATAAAACATTAAGATAATATTTAATGAAATAAAACAAAATAGTACAAGTTAACTTTACTAAAATCTACAAAACATATGAAGAATTATATTACATAAAGTGATTAAAATCTTATATGATAAATATATTACAAATATTATTAATTTGATTCTTGTAAAAACATACAAATTTATGAAAAACGGAAATTTAATGATTAAAGGTGATACTTACTCATATATTTCTCTGGTATTTGTATTCTTGGTCCAATAATAGGTAATAGTACTTGTGTAGGTTGATTTAGGATTGCAAAGCAAAACCCCTCCTGAAATTAAAAGTTTCACATACACTGGTAGTTTGATCATTTATCCATTTATTTTATAAAAATTCATTTAATGTCAATTGTTGTGATCTGATTAACTCACACATAATTTTTATGGCAATTAAAAATATTCTTTTGATTTCTTTCATGAAGTTATTATCCCCGGGTTTACTTTTGTCTACTTTTTCAAGGACCTGAAAGTGTTGCAAAATATTTCATCTAAAAACTGTCTTATTTTAATATGAATTTTTTAATTTGCATAGTGACAGTTTGTACTATTACAACAAGATTTACCTCAATTATAAATTTATAATATATAACAAAGAAAAAAATAAGGCCTAGACATACTGTAGTGTACGAGTTAACATAATCTTTTATCAACGTCAGTGAACTTTGACCTCACGCCAATTAGGTTTAAATTTCACTGTCTTGTGAACAGAAACTTTGGGGAAAGAATCCAGGTGGCAGTAAATAACATGAACATAAGTCATAAGAATATTTGTTATCACTCAACCATCAAAACAATTCAGTGATGATCATTTGTTTTGTCTGACCTATAAAACGTTGCCCACAATGGCATATGCCTCAGTTACCGGCCACACAGCAATTAAAATATTTTATAAAAATCGTCAAAGCCTAGGTACTGATCGATTACAAATTCTTGAATTCATTTGACTAATTCATTTGTGCAATGTGCACCAAGCCAACGCACTGACATGATTAGCCTATGAAGGGTCAACTTTACCGTAACTTTGAAACAGTAATTTGGTTATACTAAAACATATACTCATCAGCAGAAAACATGAGCAAGAGTAAAGAGTATCCTTTGTGTACCAGTCCTGGTTTTACTTTACAGACATTGAAAAGATTATCAAGTTTTTAAATACTTACTAACTAGGTGCAGTTTGAGTAACATCCACTGGAGCAGACGACACTGGGTTATCATCAAAACTTGCATAGTGAATTTAAAACGAAACGTAAATATAAAAGTGGGATTGCGATGCGGAAAAGGATCAAGTATTTAAAAAAATACAAAGATGTTCAAAGCAAAAGGATTTTGTATTGTTAAATCCAGAAAATATATTATTTCAATCATTTGTGAAATATTTTGATGAAGGCTAAAGAAATACAGTTAATTTCAACTATATTTCATGTAACTAAAACAGCAATATATCTATAGAATTTTTAAAAATTATTTTCCAATTGTTTAATTCATGTAAAAAGGGGAAGTACCATTTATTGATTCCAATTTACACTGTATTTAAAACAAAATGTAAACAGGAATCAATTAGTTGGAAGTGTGTTGTATTCAGACGTTGAAACAACGTTGTCCCTAAAACCAATTTCTTACGTCGCTTTCCCAACGTTGAATCAACGTTGATAAAAGGTTGATCAACCAAACAACTAAATTTCAACGTTGAATCAACGTTGATCCAACGTTGTGTGCCTGCTGGGCAGGTCTTTCAATTGGCTAATTCAGTATCAGACAGACCTTAACATTTTCTATAAAATTTTGATGTTCCTTTTTAATTATTCATGATTGATTTTGATCGTATTTTTTAGATAGAAACTAGTCAATAAACTTACTTGCTGATGTTTATTTTCCATCAAAATTAGTTTGTAATCAGAGGCATCTGTTACAGCCAATGATACCATGGAGTAACCTGTTTTCATGGGTCACCTGTTTTCGTGGTATTTACAAAAGATGTCTATTCTCTCTAACCCCTTACTGCAGCCAGACATGTTAGCACTTATTTTATTCACCAGTTGTTCTGAATTGATCCAAGAAGGAAATGATCACTATTTCCTCAATCTATTCACTGATTCATTTCAGTGATGAAAATCAAATGAAATTTCATGCTTTTCACATAACACCTTTTTTGGACAACATTTATGGTTGATTATATAGGATATAATCCATGTATAATTTTTCAAACATTTTTTTCCAGTAAACCTATGTTATTCTAATCCTGAATCACCTGACTTTTGAGTATAATACCTGTTCTACTTAAAAATATATGGAATCATAGAAAGGTTGATTCTTATATATTTTTGGCTATTTTGTAAGATTTTCCGGTGCAGTGAAAGCAAGTTATTGCTTGCAAAGTTAAACTTTGCATTGCTTGCTAATATTAAATCTTTAACTACTTGAAATGCAAGGTATTCGGTGACTAGAAGATTTTCTAATACTAAATATGCTCTTAGAAGCAGCCTCATGATTTCTTTACTTTACCAGAAATAGACATTTTATGATAAATATTGACAAAAGTGAAATAATTCAATGACCCTGTAAATATTTTAAACACATGTCAACATCAATTTAAATGCTATTGTACACTATCGATCTGTGTTTAAAAGAAAGGAAAAATTGAAGTTGTGGCATGCCTTGTATTCTCATAATTTTATATAATAGAAATACCATGAAAACAGGTGACACCAAATAAATTAATAACAATTTGCATCTGTTTTTAAAATGTGAACAAGATTTAACAAAAGAGTAAAAGAACTGTTTGTTTAACATAACCTAGTTGAAAAATATGTACTCTATCACTTTATGATGTTTAGGAAGTTTGACATTATCTTATAGAAGATTATTTCTTATTACCACGGAAATAGGTAACACGAGGGTAATTTAGTTGAGATTTTACTGCCATTCGAATTCGTCTTGGGGCCACATTGTAAAAACAACCGGCAAGGAATAAATACTTACCAAGACATGATAAACTATAGAGAATGTTAGATTCAAGGTTAGTAGAAAATTTCCATCCACTTTGTCAGAAAAGACAGCAAAGGACAACATGATCGAAAACTCGACTCGGTAGCTTTGAGCAAGTTGCCAATGTTTCATTAAAATGTAAATAAACAGCCAGGTAAAGTTCCAACAGTTGCCACGTCATCATTTAGTTTCTCTCTGCAACCAGATTATGTTTAGTCAAGACTAAATTATACTCAAGATTTAATACCACGGAAACAGGAAACACTACGATACAACTGTGCCGAAGTGACACAAACAAGGCCAAAAAGGTGATAAGACTGATTTACGACAGAGTCAAATCAGTGCTACTATCTTTTTTATTACTAAGATATTCAAATTTGCAAACATTAATTGGTATACTCACTGTGAATACATGAAACAGCAACGAAATGAAAGTCGGGCAGCCACTTGAAATGGAATGCTTGCGATGTTCACTTCCGGCGCGCTCAAATCGTGTTTACGATAAACTTTTCAGTATTTTGTTTATAGATGAAAATACCAAAAGAAAAAAATACCCCTTATGCATTTAAATTAGTAGCATGTAATAGAATGATATGCATTAGATCTAATATATCGACTTAATTATTACTATTAGCATCATATATGGTTCTCCGAAATTGTTACGCTGCGCTGCGACTGGAGCCAAATGACAAGAATGGTCGGCGACCAACTCTGATTGTGCGGCTGGATGTATAAAATGGAAAAACTTATTTGAATATATAAACGATATGTTTTTGCATTTATTTTATCACGTAAATCAGCCTATTATATGCTAAAAGTTTGGATGTCATTATATACATTCAGTCTCGAGATTTAGCTGATCAAATATCGTGTGCCAAAAAGGTAAACCGAGATTATACATGAAAATATTTTCATGATTTTTACCAAAAAATATTTGTCAACAATTTTCATTTTCAATTCCATATACCTCTAACAATACCAAAAAAGTATATTAGCTAATAATAAGATGTTCAGAAGTGTTGGATTTATTTGAATAGCCCGATGTTATTTTGGCTCCTCAAATGTGAGCCAAAAAGGCAGATGAGCCAAAAAGGTTCATGTATAAAGCCCAAAATGGTAATGATTGTACTAATATATATATATATATATATATATATATATATATATACAAAATATTTGAAAAAGAGTTCACAAGTATGCAGTATTATATATTCAAAGACAAAATCAGTGAAACATGTTGGGGCAATGTTGGCCATGTGTCATTTTTTGTCTTTGAATATATATATATATATATATATATATATATATATATGAACACACACACAGGGCAAATTATGTTCTTATAATGGTCATGAAGTGTCTGAAGGTCTGTATGGCATGAAATGTCTGATTGCATTTCTTGTCATTCAGTAAAGTCATGGTAATAGTTGTTAGTCCACTGCTTACACAAGTTCAATCTGTCATATTATATCAATGTTGTAGTAAACAATACATTTTTCCCGGTGCATATTACTTGTGGTATTGATTTATGCCTAATACACTTGATGCTTTGTATATTGGTTGTAATTCTGACGAGTAACATTCCAGAACAACATCACATGGAAAACAAAACGGTTTGTTATCTGATGTCTTTAATTTTATGTACGTTGTAAATAAATGTTAATTACTATGTAAAAAATAAAGCGTTCCATATATGGTTCTACAGTAACTGTATAGATTGATTTGATAATGAAACCCAGTGAACGAATATATGGCTATCATTACACTCATTCAGATTTTCTCCTTAACTGCCCTCTAGGAACACGTTATATATCGTGACTTGCGTGATCAAAGGACAGAACTGTCGTCTACTAATGACACTCGATACTAAAGGGCTTGTTACACGAGCAGATACATGAAAACTTTAACCGTCCGCAGTCGTAGAGGATTATGTTTTTCAGACAGATAGTATACTAATATGGAATACTTCTCTTACTTGTCAGCTTACGTACAGCCTCAGGTATGTAAAGATGTAGATGAAGAAATAGTTTCTGAAGGTTACCCTCTCATCGAAAAATTCTTGACCTCATGAAATGCTAACGGATTTTAAACTTCCGAAAGGAAAAGGGACGAAGTTTATAAATTTCCAAACACAATGAATGTACCTAACACATATTTCTAAGTCAAAATTGATTATTGTACTCGAGGCATATGGCCCGTACACTAAAATGTTTAAAAGTTACAATTTCATCTTATAACATTTACAGTTCTCATAAAAGAATACTTCTTAGGCTGTCTAACAAAAACGTGTCTATATAGTATTTGTAATATATCCAACGATCGTTTTACCTGTTACGGGCTTATTGTGGACGGCCATTTAGGTATATTCACTGAATCATAAACTATCATTAGATTTGATAAGTTTTTTAAAATAAACTTTCTTCTGAACATGCAGTTATTATGTTTTATTCACTTGTAGATATTGATAATTGATTTGATCTAATCAGGTGATTAACATGACCTCTTTTTAAACATGGGTAAATGTTTAAACCATGTGTTCATTACAATTCAAAGCGTAGAAATATTTCAAAAACCAGTTCTATTTCAATCGAAAGCAGTAAAATATCTTTGAAATAACTTTCTTGTTCTTACAAGTCGCATTGCTCTTTGTTTTCGCGGCGCAATTATTACTACAAATGGTTGTAATGTATATGATTTGTAGATGTATATGAATAAATGTATGTAGAAATTATTATACGTTACACGCCGAGGTTAAAAACAACAAGCCATTCAATATTGTTCATGTACATTCATATGCTTTAAGTTACATTGTAATCTTTGAAAGATAATTGAGCTAGTTTTTATTTCCTGTGAATGGTTTTCGTAAATCTGAAGTTTCAGTTAGAATATCACACATACATTTTAACATGAGTGCATTGCAGTGTACACACTTTCCCCATAGTGGTCACAGAAGCTTTTGACACAGATATGTCAAAAACTATTTATAAATAGATTTCACTCGTAAAGCTATTGCTAATGCTGGTAAAGTGTTCACATTTAAAAATAAGGTTAACATCTACGCAATGCGAAATTTATGTGTCAAGCTTAGTAATATTCTTACAATTAGTTTCAGATGACGGATTTACGACCATATAAGCTGACCGTAAACCATTCCATTGAGAAGTTATGAATATTTTATGAAATATATAACGTCAATTCCTTCCTCTGTAACGAAACGATCTTTACGTGTTATTGATTAACTGCAGCTTCTTTTAAGAAGTAGGCATGCTTTTTGGTGTGTATTGTCTTGGGAATAACTATATATTGTGTTTTATCTATCTTTTCCTAATTGCATTTTCATTATTCGAATCGAGTGCGCGGGAAAGCATAATTTGATAGAAATATAATCTACAAAAGCTTTCAGAAATCTTTTTATATCACTTCTCCATCTAAGATGCTGTAGATTGGGTATGATAATATCGTTTGGTAGGTCGGTTTGGAAGTTTTTGTCTTGTCAGCCGTTTGCAAACAGTTTGGTAGATTAGTTAAATCTTTCATCTGAAGATCTTATCATTTCAATATTCACAAAAAAGTAGAGACCTTATACTTTAGAGGACAGTGAGATTACGTTGAAGACAGATCGCTTAAGTGGTCAGTACTTGAATGATGTCGAGATGAACAGTTTTATCCGCCATGGACACCAGTGTAAGGAGCCTTTGTTTTTTTAGTCGTATTCAAATTGAACATTAGTTATTTTTAGAAATACGTTTAAGCTTACACCCCTAACAACTTACTTTCACGAGCAAAAAGAACGCTTGTTTAGTGGGAAACGACCAACGAAGGTTGTCAAAGTTGTTTTCAACCTGATGTCGATTGTTGGGTCTCCAAAATAAAAGCAAGTCTTCATACATACCGTTACATATGTTTTCATTAAATGGGAAACTTGGAAGTCAGCATTTCTTTTGCCTTTGAATTTAAATATCAGTCTCAAATTGTGGATATTAGATTGGAAACTGAGCAAAGCACTTGAAAAGTACTGAATAATGTTCCCTCTTCTGTACTTACACACTTCAATCACTCAGTCTGTGTACTGCCTACTGCTCTCATGGGAATATATAACTGTGGCGTGAAGCACTCAACTCAACTGCACTGTTTTTTATGACTTGACGGAGTATACATCGAACTCTCCAGATATTATTCTAGCTGTCTACGACTACGTTTTGCCACAAGTACATTGGTGTAATGGTATCCGTATTAACACTATGTGAAAGTACATAAATATTGTATTTATTCCTTGTTCATTTTGAAATTGATAGATGTTAGAAGAATCCTAACCGGAAAACTGTTGATTGAACAAATTGCATCGCTTCCAATACCTTAATGGTTTGCGTGTCTTTTGTAGTTCAATACACATTTGGTATCGACGAACGCGGACGTTAAACTGAATATCTTTGTAGGACGCAGCAGAGACAACGGATAGTATGAAGAGATATAATTGGAGTGGGTATGCTTTGATATAAATATTTCATTGTTAAATGAATTGTGGAGTACTTGATGACAATGTTTTGGTGCAGATAGGCTCATGTATAGATATCCCATATTTAGTCACTTGCCAAAACCAAGCACTAGTGTCAGTTTCAGTTTGGATTTGTCAAATGCCAGGTTTAATTGATTTTCTGACAGTTGACATTACACTTCTTACGCTATGAAATATGAACAGGCGTAAATAAATGTGGTATCATGCAATTCTCTACATTTTAATTGTTGTGTTATTGTGGTATACAAAAGGTTAATAAAACTGAACAATGTTATTCGAAACGGTATCATTCAGATTCGGTTGTGTGAAATAAAAATCCATAAAATCACGTGAACAACAGTGGAAGTAGAACGACAGTGTGTTGACCTATACAGGTCCATCATCCGTTCCTTATCTATCCATCTTTCCACATTCTTTTCCACTTTACTCAACAAGGAGATGGCGCGCGGTTACATTTCATAAATATGAATAATGCATAATTGTATAAGTTTGATATTACTAACGAGTTGCTGTTCAGATTAAGATAATGGTACTTAGCTGCACACATTCCTAACACAGCAGTTTTAAACAATCTATTATTCCCATTTTCTGCATTTCTCTTTTATTGTTAATATCAGTAAGTGACTTCGGCTGTCTAAACCTTTTACTTATTGATTGCAGATCAGCTGTAAAATAAAAGATATTCATTGCATTGATACAGAATTAAAGTGAGTGTATATGAACTCATATATCAAAACGTGCTATAGCGCCTTTATGAACTCTCACTTCATACCCTGTAATGTTGTTTGAAGGTACCATGCACCTAGCACGAAATGATCACAATAGCTAATATAATACCAAATCTTTAAGACTTGATATTATGCTCTCCTTTGAGTTATATGATAACAGTAACTGTACCGTGCCAAATTATTCGTATCTTGAGGACATCTCTTCAGACTCAATAAACTTTTCGCTTAGTTAGCTTCCAATCACAAAGGGAAAAAGCAAATGATATGTGAAGGGTTTAAAAATAATGATATATATATCGGCCGTCAAATAACAGGCCTATTATATCACTTTCTGCATTTGCAAATCGGTTGACAACTTGAATATAAGCGAATGAATATACTTTGTGAATCACAATTTACAATGGTAATATCAGTCTGTTTCTTACCCAACACTTGGACATTATTTGACCATTTGAAATTCATCAGAATAAAAGCACATCCCTCGACGAACATAAATACTTTTGCATGGTATTCTGTGCTATATCTGAAGCATTTGACATGTCGTAAAGGGTTCATATGTTAGTAACAGCAACATGGTAACACTGGATTTTGTATTAAATGGTCAACAATTCTTTTAAATGATTGTTGCCAGCATGATTTTCTTAATGGTAGTCTATGAAGGAAACGATACTTAAATCTCTGCCTTATTTACTTAAAAGAGCAAATACTGCATGTACTTGGTCCACAGTGGCCGTACAAGATCACAATCACAAATAAACTCTAGGTCTTTACAACAATAAACATGTAAATCAGATTTTTGATATCCAATTTAGTATGAATGAGCATTTATGTAGGGTTTTGTAATGGAACTTTTGAACGCTTTAGTGGGTAATACTCTGAGAAAGAATGATATTATAGTTAGTAAAGTTCATTTGCAACTGCTCTTCATTGCACTAATAGCGAAAACTATGGTACATTTACCGTTCTATTCACTCATTGAAATCGAAAATGTTAAGTCATTAAAGGGGCACAGAGGATATTGTTGAGGTAAAATAAGCAAAACTTGATCGAGAAGTAGTGGTTGACTATGAAAATCAATATCTCAATGCTTATCAGTTCAGTATAAGGACAATAAACGGGTTACTATGGAAATTTGTGATCGAAAACCTAAGAGTGATGCGCGCCAATGACTAAAACGTAATTTTGGAAACGTATATAAAGCCGACAGAAGGATGAATATAGGTTGGTAGTGCTTATAATAGGTTATTTAACAAATATGCTTATCAATTGGCTACAGAAATTCTTTACATTTATATGACCGTTTTGCATTTACTAGTGAAAAAATGAAATTAGCATAATTTTGGAATATAATGAATAAAGATGTAACTTTAGAAAAGCGATTTAATCTTGACTCAAATCATATGGTATTTTGGATATCACTTAATCAACAAACAAAATTAGTGAAACATACTCTGTGTTACTTTAACATTTTGTTGTAACTTTGTAAAATGATGTTAAATGTAATGACCATATTGAAAATACTTATTTTATTTTGGAAATCGTTTTAAACCTTGCGTAAGCTAAAATACAAGTTAAGTAGTCATACTTTATCGCCAACGTATAAGATTTTCATTCGACCAATTCTTTAATATGCTTCAGAATTTAGGCACATACGTTCAGCGTTTAATAAAAATAAACTAGAACTTAATAAGCTTGAGAAATCAGAATAGTACATGAGTTCTAGTGGAAATTGTTATATTTCGAGACTGTTTGGGCTCCATTAAAACAAAGGCCAAAATAGTAAAAAAAGTGAACGTCCATCATAGCCATCTGCTTTGGTACCTAACCGCACAAAGGATCCTTTCAAAAATTGCGATGAGATGGGTGGTGAATTGGGGTTTTAACGCCGCTTTCAAAAGTATTTCACTTTTCACTATTGCAGGGAGAAAGGCCGCAACACCATTGTGGCTATGCATTGCGGTGATACCTGCACGCATAGGCTGGAACTAGTAAACCATGGGTTTTTATGCGCTGATATTGAATGTAGCATTTCATCCAAACCTTACTTCATGTAGAACAGTTCTCTTCCGCAGAGTTGCCTACGAAACCAGGACTATACTTGACGCGTTAACCACTTCCCGTTCCCGCCCTCAACTAAAAATAGAAGTTACAAAAAAAATATGCGTGACTTTACCTTTTCGTTTTTTATGTTGTGGCTATGTACCTTGCAATTGTGGGAAACGTTCTCATAACTCCCAAATTTCGATGCATAATAAAGATAAACATGAACTGTCGAAATATAAGAAGTCATCGAAATCGTCTTGAAAATGAAAAATAACGGTTAAAAGCTATTGTGCTTACATGAGTTGATTGAAAAATCGGTGTTGACACAAATATGTTTTCTTATCACTGTACATGTAAGTACAATGTCCTTTTTAAACAGATATGGCATGATTATTTTCAGAATGAAAGCAAAAAGTACCATCGGCGCACTGTCTGTAGCAACATGTTTTGTAGTTTTGCTCACATCCCTGAGACGCTATAGAGGTTTAACACATACATTGGAGCAAAGTGAGGACATTTCAGCTCCTCAAGCACTATCTCCTCCAGAATCAGAACAGTGCAATATACTGGCAGACATGACACAAGGTCATTGGAAGACAAGACCATTGACAAAAGAAGAAAACAAACACATGTATGTCTTCTTGAAACGAGTCCGACATGACTTCAAGTTCCCCCCTAATTACCAGAGGTCAGACGGTCTGTGTGGCAATATAAGCACCAAGGAGCCCGGTGTTTTAAAGGGTCCACAGGGCGGATACAGAGCTGTGTGTGACCCGGAGGGCGCCACACCCTGTTGCTTTAACTACAAGTGTGCCTATAAGTCTGTCGAGGAGTGCAGGTGTGAGAACTGCTTCGACATCAGGAACATGAAGCACGCTGAGTATTCCTCCTGGATCCCCTCCAACCCATCCTGCACGTACCATACTCATAGTCCACAGAGAGCGTGTCAGATCCTGAAGGGCTTGGACATTGCCTTTGTTGGTGACTCCTTGATTCGCAACTTCTACACAGCCTTGCTGCTGGTAGTGACGGGCAACATGAAGGATGGTGCTATGAAGGCTGACGTCAGGGAAGGTATGAATTAATCTTAATTTATATATACATACGATGTATATTATCTTTATAGCATATACAATACATAAAATTCAGATGATTACGAAACAACAAGGTAAGACCATAACAGATTGCTTTGAATAAGGGGTATCTTTTTGGCGATCCTAAATCGACTTTGACTACTTATTAAGTATCTTTCACAATATAGGATGGTGCCATGAAGCCTGACGTCACGGAAGGTATAGCATGTATTGTAAATGTATATGTACATATTTTACTAACATGGTTAATCGTAAGTGGTGAAATAGTTTCAATATGAGCACAAGTGTACATACCACTTTTGCTTAGCAACGATTGTGTCAGCGCAAGTTACCGTATTTCGACGTCTGTAACGTCCTTTAACGAATGTTCCTGACGTCACTGTAGCGGGCCGTCACAATAATAGGATATCTAGACATTTACACATGATGTTCATTCTGATCCAGAGTGATATATCAAATAAATGGTTCCACTTTCTGTCCTGCTTCTTTTGATGTATGAATGTCAAAGTTGAAATCTAAAGCTAAAATAATACCATCGGTAACATGATTAAAATGAATCGGGGAAAATAAATGTCATTGCAAACAAGTAAATATAAATAAGTGGTCCCGTCGGGATTCGTTTGCACAAAGAACACTCTCTTTGAGTTAAATCCTAACGTATAAACACAAATAATGATCGAATGTTCTGTAACTTATCTTATTTTAAATTGTTTAACCAAAAGATACCACGTTGGAACACTCTCCTAGAGTTAAATCCTCACCTATAAAGACAAATCATAATCGAACCTCTTGTACCTTATCCGATGCAATGATACATAACGGTGTTAGTGTCCATTTTTTTACTTTCAGATATAAGAAAACAATGCAGTAACTGGCATATGTTTCTTGGAAAATCCTGTCGATTTTACGTGGACGATAACGTTTCACTTTGTGGCGGAACTGTCAACGTTACGGGGTATTTCTATTACGGATCGACATTTTGGAATATATTGAAAGATAAAATGCGATGGCAAAAGACATCATTTATTGTCGCTGGAAGTGGAATACATAATAACTACGATGAAACTGTGGTACAAAAGACATTTCTGGAACCTTTCATCAAAACAATTAGGACATTAAAAACGAGGCCACGGTTCTTGTGGGCGGCCCCGCATTCCCCGGGTATTCTCAAGTCGCCTACATATATTCATCAGTCATACGCCGAGGTTAAACGATTCAACGCTAAAATAAAATCGTATCTTAAATCACGGGGAATCCCTGTATTTGACACATTTAATATGACAGATGGAATGATGAGCATTGATGGTCAACACTACGGAATTGGGATGAATCTAGTTAAAGCCAACATATTTTTGGATTATATCGCCAATGCAAGGAAGCAACAAGAGTGGTAAAATGCGCAAATAAACAAATCATTTTATGAAGATATATACCAGAACTGAAGCACTGAAGAGGTTTCGATACCTACATTGCAACGATATCGCCTATGTGTTGTGCTCCCAAGTTTTCAAGAGAATGCTTGCAGTGATATGATACATCATCTATTTCATTTTTGAGCATGTCCTTCATTGTTCCAGGTTTCAATCCAATAACGTACGTAAGTTCCCTTGATAACATCAAAGAGCGCTGCCAACTAAGCCGTGATCGGTTTATTCAATTACCGCTTATCATTAACGGAGTCCGATAGAAGGAACATCCATTTTTTCTGGTTTTGGTTTCTTCTTTCTCGTTGTTCGTCTGCAGAGTTTTACCGCTGGACATAACGCCTGCTTTCGACCCCATTAGAACTAATAGCATAGCATCAATCACAACATGAGTTCCAAGGCTCCAGGGATGTTTTACAGAATAACTATATTCTCCTTGAAAACCTTCCAGAACCGAACAGAAATGATAACATAAAAAAGTGTTATCGTTGTAAAACTCCGAACAAGGGTTTTTAAGTGTTTTGAAATGGTATTAACATGTGTACACAATGTAGGATAAATCCAATTATACCACTAACTACATTTAATCTTGAAATATGAATAAGTAGAGAAAACACCTACAAACCATGCAAAAAGGAAAATATCGGAAAAGGTGCAAAGCAAGAATTGTGATTTGTTTCTTTCAATACAATACATGATAACACAGAAAGAAACTAGGTTTGTTCGAATTCGCTTCCTTAGCTCTTAAAGTTTAAGGCACATGTTATGCCTATTTTGTGAGAAATTCGTTAATTTCATTCATCTACACGGGGATCATAACTTCATCTTTTAATAATAGATATAAGTGACATAATTTGTTAAAATTCCAAATGAAACTTTTGGTTCATTTATAGAGATAGCAACAAGATGTAAACATAATTTTAGGTTATTGTAAGAAATTTTCTTGTCCACCTTTTTCTGATTCTTACATAAACCCAATTTTAAAACAACATCTACACCGCTTTACCTTGTTGTTTTTTATGCAAAGATTTGGCTTTAAAAGGACAACTCTAGTTTGGAGTTATGTCCTTTTCGAAACATATTTAAAAACGACACAGAACATTGATGGTCCGTGTCAATATACCACCTCCTAAGAAAGATTAGATATTTATATACTGAAAGTTAATTGATTAAGTTATTTTGGTTTGTTTGCCCTCAGTTCGCTCCACTGCAGTGGACAAATCCTACATGTGTCATAGCAAAGCATGAGAAGGATTTAGTTTGACTGACGTCCACTTTTGAATAAGGAACAATTATGAATAATTTCATTCTTGGAGGCTTACATATATCCCCAAAAATGTTAATGTAGCTTTGACACGCAAACACAAAAAAACAACATTCAATTCCAATTTGAATAATGCGTATTTCACAAGCTGTATATAATAAGAAATATTATCTTGATTATTAATTTAATTGTTTTCCTTCTTTTTCATTAAAATCCAAATGTTGTGCATTCTCTCCCAACAGAGGTAGCTCCGTCATAAATTTCTATACAACCTCTGTCTTAATTCTTGTGCACGAAATGTAGAGCGCTGATTGGATGCAATCAAAGTTAGTGGTGCAATCAGCGACGCCGTTTCAAAATTTATTATTCAAATCTTCAACAAAACTATACCATTCAATGTAGGTAATCTAATCAGCAAACTGAATGTCGACTGAGATTAGAAACTGTCTGTCCAATCAAAGGACATATGAAGTGCATTTTTGATAACATAGTTACTTTATAATCTAATCAGCAAACTGAATGTCGACTGAGAATATAAACTGTATGTCCAATCCAAGGACATATGAAGTGCATTTTTGGTAACATAGTTACTTTATAATCTAATCAGCAAACTGAATGTCTACTGAGAATAGAAACTGTCTGTCCAATCCAAGGACATATGAAGTGCATTTTTGGTAACATAGTTACTTTATAATCTAATCAGCAAACTGAATAAAACCTTATGGATTATTTCCAATAAACTTGCTCATTCTTTTATCCAACCATAGTGAATCAATCCTATTTCTTGTATACACAACTTTCCTGTATAAACAGCTCATGTATCTATTCTCTCCCTTCCCTTAATACATTATTTGCCTGACAACGAATTTATTATCTATGTCGAAACGTCTCCACGGAAAAAAGAAGTTGCTTATCCACAGAAATAATGTCCTTACCCGTACCGTTCATCTCATCAACTTCTAGAATGCCTATTAAAAACACATTGGTTTATTTCCTTGAGTTTCTCTGAAAGGAATTAACTATTGAATGTATTTCAATATTCAGAAAAAAAACCCAATTCAGTCGACGTCACGTGTAGCATTTCATCACCACAACGTGGCCACAATGACACACTGCGTGACTTGGACTGTTTGATGACCAGAGATCATCAGATAGATTTGCACAGAATGGAACTCATTTATACGACATTGTTACACAAAGTGCTTCTAATGAAACAAGTGTGTACTGTCTGGTCTCAAGCTTCATGCCACGTGACTTCCATACATGAGCATCCGGAATTTACTCGTCAATGCAAGGTGTTTTTTTGTGACAGTCTTTATAGATTGTTCTACCAAAACATGCAGTATAAATTAAACATGTTAAATTCGATGTTCCCTTATCTACAATCGACTGGTTAATCCAGACATCAAAATGGATATACCAACATTTTAAGAGCTTTGATCACATGAAGGTAGGTGTGTTTCTGAAGCATCAGAACAGATGTTATACATTATCATAAAACTGCTAACCTTGAATGTCCTAAACACTATTCTTTTATAATAATGTACATTTTTGAAAAGGTTCCATTAAATTCAAATATCTAGGAGCATTAGTTTTAAAAATCAAATGATGATTCAGTAGGAAAGCAAACCTTTTTTGTGTGATTCGTTTACAATTTATTATAATTAAATAGATAGTAGTCCTGTTAATAAAGTGGACTCAAAAATATAAAGTTCCAATTGCAAGACAAAGCTTTTCAATTAAAAGAAGCCGTTTTGAAAAGACGTCACATGATCGGTTACGTTATTTCCCTACCTCAACTATTTGTAAAACCATTTATCGCCAATGTTTTTTGTTTGATACTTAATGAATATTTCTTCTACTACTACTACTACTACTACTACGGATGATTAGGTTGGGTATCAGACGTTTTCACACTGAAGATAATAAAAATAAACCTGCAAATGCCCTATTCCACTAAATATGGACAGAATTCTACAACTTAATTTAAGTCGTCTTCAATTCTCCTTTCATTGAGAAGTAACAATACATTTGCTACACAATACAATTCATCCATTTAGTAGTGAATGCAAATTCAAACTTAAGCATATATACATTATCATTAAATATCAATGAGAGCTCAAAGTTTTAGTATCGTTAAACCTTTACAATACAAAATAATTTATTGTCTGCAAAAAATGCAATGCATTTTATATCTAGCATGCGTAAATATTACATGCTGTTTTGTTTATTGCAATTATATAATAATATAAAATCAACTATTTGTTCAATGTTGACAAATTTCATTTTTACCCGTAAAGAAAAAAAAATGAAATCTAAGGATGACATCTGAAATCGTGATTTAGATCAATATTTTCGGAACAGTTCCTTAAAGAGACAGTGCGTCCACAATAGAACCTATGCGCCTCATTTCTATTGTGGACGCATTTTCTTTAAATGAAATTTGCTTTCAGATCCAACCTATAGCATTTCCCTATCAATGAACTAGATCATGGTACAGTTGTAGAAGTTCTTGACACTATACGAACTGAATATGCACTGGTTCCTGAAGATGTTATATATTATATTTCTATTCTATTATTTCATAGTGTGGGCTGTTTAATCAATCAAGTTAGCAAGTGAGGCTGGACAATAAATTACAAAACGTAAAATAATGTTGGTAAAAATGTTTTTAAAAGAGAAAAGAATCAGTAATAAAGGTAAGAAGTGCACATTTAATGCCCGTAATGATTTGATTATTTGATGTAAAATGTTAACAAAATTATACTACAATAAAATTACCACTTTCCCTAATCTACAGTGATTTGACTATTCTTTGAAATGCTTGTGATCCGTTCATAGCGCGATCGATTTAAACTAAACAAGGAAGCTAAACATTTAGCCACTTTAAGACTAAAATGCCGTTTAATTCAATTGAGAAGAAAATTAGATCTGTCTTTTGGTGCAGTTTATTGATTGTACGACTTGAACTCAATTTTTATTTCAAGTACCACTAAATTGTGTGTAAACATACGTAATTAGATTATTTAGGACGCTGAAACCATGATAATCGGTTTAGGTTTACCAATGCCGATGGCCTACATTTTTCACATAAGTATACTTTTATATCAAATTAGCTCATTTATATTCTCATAATTGATTCCGCTTTAAAGATTCAATACTTACAGATTTAGATAACAGATGCAATTGGTTATGTCAACAAACTGGAATGTCTGTATAATCAAAATAAGGAAAGTGAAGTGATAAAATGATTCATGTTAATTAAAAGAGTTGGTCGTCTGGACGTTCGTCACGTGTAATCTAATCCTTCGCTAAAACGTTTTCCCTCAAGATGTATAAACTGAATTACCATGTGACAACTTTAAAAACCAATTTCCATTCCGTGTAAACTGAATTCAATCAATTCTAAAATGTTAATGAACGAGATTGATGATGTTTACCTCATTCAGTGCATTAGAATTTTTATCAGTGATGTTTTAACTAAACTGCAACAATATATTCCTTCAAGTGAATATTTTTAACACACGTCTAAATTTGTTAAATTAATGAATGAATTAATCAAACGAGTAAGTAAGTAAGATGATGGGGTTGGGTAGGTTTTTGAATGAAAGAGATGAGGTGATTTTTGGGTTAATGCCGTTTTCAAGAGTATTTCACTTATATCACGGCTGCAGTATTATTATCATAATATATGGAGAAAGCCCGCAACACCAATGTGGCATTGCAATGCGGTTAAAACTGCCAACATTTGCTGGAACAAGCAAACCATTGGTGGTACTGCGCTGAAATCCACTTGAGCATTTCACCTAAACCTTACTGCGTCCTTACTGCGTGTAGTACAAGATAAAGTTTCTGAACGCCTGACAGGATTCGAACCACAGACTTCTTGATCAGAAACTAAACTAAACGAGCGAACCACTGCGTTATCCCGCCCCATGAATAAATGAACTTGTTAATCCATTCTTAAGCAGTGTATAAGAAAGGTGTCCTATTTTCAAGCTTGACGATCCCTTGAACAGGGTCTGTAAAACAAAACAAGGGCAATGACTGTGGACGGCTCTCATGCCTATGGTGTGTTTCAAAGCAATCAGCACAGAGGGAAATAAAGGTTTCTTGAAAGTAATATTGATAAGCTGCTAACTACTTTTTTCACAGTTCTGTATTCCAATTGCTTGCCTTCATTAATTCAGATTAAGAAAATATCATTTTATGAGAATGTTTCAGTGGATTGAAATCAACTAATACAGTATGTTTTACGGTTTTTGGTCAAAATCATAACAACTTATGAAGGAGCATTTTTCCTTTCTAGAGTTTAATGTCTGCGATGGTATAATAAGCACGTTTTTAAGATTAATTCGTTTCATACATCAAGAAACTCATCAATTCAAATTAGTTATAGAATTTTCAGAAAAAGATTTGTTCTTAAAAAAATAATTTACATTTCAATATGCAGTCAAAAAGTGTTAAGAGATCAAAAAACATATTCGAAGATTGAAGGACTTTAAGAATACGAAAAGCAAGAAATCCTTTGAAGCTAGTCACAGCATTGTGTTTCTATTGTTGAAGCTATCAACTATGATGAAGCATTTATTTACACTTAAATAATATTATCAGAGACATCTCCTAATGGAGGAGTGAGCACATGTCGTGCAGTAAATAACCTGTTTAACACAAAGTCTTGTTTAGGTTTTATCATGAAGGTTCAATTATCTACATCGTGATGTAGCCGGAAGTCTATGCTTTAGTAAATTAGTGTTCAGAAGGAATGCGTACTATTTTTGTTAACATGATGATATTGTCAGTGACAAATGTGTTTATCAAGAACTGTTGAAACAAAACGTTGTTAAACAAACTGACATAATGGCAAGATAAAACGCAATATCGGATTTGAACCTGTATGCCAACATTGATTGGGTTAAAAAGGAAGTAAGTATGTCCCGAAAGTTCGTAAATCTTTTTATTAAATCATTACACATTGTTATACATCTATATCTGCAAAATGAATTAAGAAATCAATACTAGGGTGTATACGTATCCATGGATATACTAGTCGAGCATCCTTCCTTGCATGAAGTGATTGAACATCTAATGTGCTGTTAGTGTTCCTGGAATGATCTACAGAGTTGTCAGGTGAAGTAGAACAGACATCTGATGAAGTAAGAATATTGCGCGTATGCATCAGAGATTACGCCATATAGACGGGCCATTTGATATTGATTATGTAATTGTTAAAATCTTATTTCGAAATAAGATTATTGATTCTTGTTTTCATAATTTACGGATCGATTCAAGCTTATTGATTTCCATTATCTTCTTCTCAATTGTCTCAATTCTACTACTATGTTGAAGCTCCAGTCAAACGTACGTGGAAAGAACGTTAGAAAATGAAAGGGCTTATTCCTTTTCTAACGTATTTAAACAACATATTAGTTGATTGACTCTTTAACATGACAATGTTAGAGATTTCATTTCAAATTAAAATCACACTCAAAATGTAAATTGAATAGGAATACCATATCATTTTGTAAACCTGGATAAAGCTCAACTTTACGATGAACAATCGAAAATTGAAAATTGATGTCACTTCAGTATATGTAAAAGGGACAGTTGCACGAATTTTTAGCGTTACCAACTGCAAGGCATAGTTTTTTAATCAACAGAATCTGCACTAAACGAACTTAACATGTCCGGTCTAATTTATAGAAAATGTTCATCAGCTTCAGTTACCGTTTGATATTTGATACTTTTTCCTACAAAGGCGGAAACTTGTTTTGAGTATTTGACCATTTGAATCAAACGCATTTGGCATAAAACTACATTTATTTGGGTAAAATTGTAAGGCATAAACTTCCAAAACGCACTACGACTTCTTAATTTGCCTCATTGAAACATCCGTTTCATGGGGAAGTATTTTACTTTAACTTTATTAAACTTTAAACATATATGATCTAACCACGTGCACCATACGGATTATTTAGGAACTGTTTTATTTGTTTGGGCTACTTGGAGGTAAATATAGTGAAGTCATTTAGACTCCATGTGTTTGTCGTTCCCAAAACTGCCTCCCAATGATTATAAATCAATAGAAACTAGTCATCACCACCAAGTGGTCGTAATGAACCTAAATTGTAGAACATTGTTATTCAAAAGAGCCCTGAATAACAAGTGATAACTGTCTGGTCTGGTCACGTGCTTCATCTGCAAGAACACCTAGTATCAACCAGTCACGTCAAGTAGCACTTTAGGGTCATAGACACAAAGAAGGTAACACTCGGACAGACCATTTTTTTAAAATGTCACGTAAATTGTGCAAAATGTTTGCTTGTAAACTTTCTACAAACAGTATTTTCACCAGCATACTTAATATTATATATATGCAATATTATATTCGCGTCTTTGACACCGAAGTCATTCATACTCTTAAGTGTTTGTTGTGGAACAGACTGCATTCCTGTGATCAGTAATCAATACATTATTAGTTCAGGAGAAGCCATGTGTATCTTTCCATCAACACCAAGTGGCCCTGATGACACCTTGTGTGACTGAGACTGTTTGTTCAGGGTCTGAAATCATTACAGTGATTTTCAAAAAGTGGACCTCACTTGTTGCACAAGGCTACTACAAGTGAACACGATGATGCAAGTGTTGACTGTCTGGTCTCGAGAGTTCACGTCAGGTGACTTTGATATAACACACAGAATTCTGTAACGATATGAATCACGTTTAGTAGAGAGGTCCTGAGGTGATATTGAATTGAATGATATTGAATTGATAGAATCATTGAGGTGTCAATGAATTGCAAAGTGCTGCTCTCAACGTCATGATAGCTGATTCAGATCACTTTAAAAGGAATTATGAGAAAAATGCCATGAAGTAAGGAACATTTTATAACGGAAAGGCAAAAATGCTTGCTCCAAGGGAATAGTTCCTTCCTAAATTTTGGGAGCAAAAAATTTAACGCCATTAGTAACAAAATAGAATGTTAAGTATGATGCTATAGTGTTCAATAACTAATAGGATAATAACATATTTGAGTAACTTACATTCTGAATTAAAGAGAGAATAATCCAATGAAAGACATTCATTGTATATGTTATTAATTGACGGAGTCTTTCATACGACACAAGTCATAGCAAAAAACCTCATGAATATTCAGTTAGTATAGTTTGATGTGATAATAATCTATATTTTTCCGAGGGAAAAGTTTTGATTCTTTTAGAATGTTATTCTTTCTTATTTGCATTTGATATCAAGTCTGAAATTGAATTCAACAAACACACACAATATATCAACTGATAATTCAAGATATACTTGTAATAATGTAAATTAGAATTAGTTCATTATTTGAATTGCTTCGGGCATGTTCATAGCCAGATGGATGGAAACAGAAAAAGGGAGGAACATCAACAAATTTAAGGATAAAAAATATCTTAATATGATAAAGCAAAACTTCTAAACTATCTCAATAACGGTGAATTGTATTATTATTTTCAACTCAGTTTATATTTCAAGTACCAATAAATGGTTGTAAACATATCTAATAAGATTATTCTGCGAGCTGCAGCCGTGATAACTAATTCAGGTTTCGTAATTTAGATGGATAACGCTACAGAGGTTAGTTCAATTAAATACTCCCCTGTAATAGATTAAATTTACCCTCGGTAATTGATTGAGTTGACCAGAAATTGGTTATGTCAAGACCATGTCAATATTACAGGGGAAAATTTTCGAGCGAAATGAAGTGACAAATCATTCAGTTTAACCAAAAGCCTTTATCCCTCTGGAAATTCGCCATGTTTAATCTTACTATGTTACAGCTCCTTTCTCTAAATGCAATTTCCCGCAACATGTAATAATTCAATAACAATTACCTAACTTCAATCAATGGTAAATATTTCGCCAAAGCCCCATCCAATAACTTTAAATATCTCTTTATATTTTCAGGTGAAGGTACTTTTTGCTCTAACTGATTGAGATTGAGATTGAAGGTGTTTCATGTCATCACTTGGACTTATTCCTGCAGCTGGAAATCTGTCAAAATCTGAAATCTTATGTATAGACTCCTTGGTTGATGGGTATTCAAATATTTAAAGATTTGGTGACCTTGCGACTCCTAAGTACCAGATGGACCTCACCCTAGAAACCGTTTATTTTTGTGTGTTTAGACCCCTTAGTTGATGGGCATTCTTATCTTTAAATTTGGTGATCCTGTGACAGCTCATATGGCAACCCTGTGGCCATTTATCAAATACATTACAGATAGCGTGAAAGGTGAAAAGCAAAAGAGCCAAGGGCTCTATTTATTATAAAAATAAATTTACCTGCATAGCATCACGAAGAGGCATGAAGTTGAGGACAAAAGGCCAATCATTTGATCGACTGTAAAGGAAAAGTATGATTTGAAATGCTTATCGGTTCTTGATGTAGAATTATGTCTTCAAGATATTTTAGGTTTTTTCATTGAGAAACGGACATTGGCGGTTGTCAATTGGCCAAACGCTATGTTGGAAACTATTTTATAGCAGGTTAGATATAAAGTTACTGTTAAGTTAATTGTGTTTGAAAGGTTCTTAAACTTGTTCCCCCGTCAATTTAACGTGTAATACCGGCTTCAGCACACATACAAAGGTATTTTTCAATTTTATTTGAGAACTACTTAATGTCAATAATAACATATATAGGTCATATATAACACCTTTCATTCATTAAATGAAATCTAAAATGTGAAATTCTTAGAATCTCAACTTCATAGATATACATTTTTAATTCATGTTCCTTAATGTTGTCATAAACATTGTTGTGTGTGCTTGAGTTACATGTGATCCAACAAGCAAGCATAACAGAATGGACATAATGTTTACCTGACAATTTCATCAAAATGACAATAATAAGTAACTAGAAATGTTTATAGGATATAAAAAAAATTCCAGTTTATATCCTTCATCAACGTAATGAAAAGCAAGTAAGGCTGTTCTATAACATAAACATAACATCATAGAACCAACATTCTGGTTATTGTTCTATGCATTGATGTATTCTCAGAGGCAAATAGAGTTGAAGTCATTCAGACTCTGAGTGTTTGCTTTGGCACAGTCTGTCTTCTTATGATCACAAATCAATACATTGCTCAGTCTAATGGAAGCCACGTGCTTCTAATCATTAACACAAAGTGGTCATTATGAACCATTACGTGACTAGGACTAACCGTTCACGGCCAGAACATGTTACAGTGCTTATTACAGGGTGCATCACGATTCTGATCTGTCGCTGAATATCTGGTTAGAATATCACACCCGTTGCGTAACCGGGATTATTTGAATGCATCAAGTGACTATAGCCATTGTGACTATAGTAAATATTATAAATATTGTATTTATTGGAACAGGAATCAATAACGCGATCAATATAAATGATGAATAAAGAGGTTTTTGGGTATCTCATTAGTATCTGAAATGACCTTAATTACACATTTCGTGACCATGAATGTTTCTGCTTTTAGAAAACATTTCAGTGAGTGTCACTGATTTTTAACACTTTGTTGATGCGGGCTGTCTGGTGTACAGTGGCAACGTGTGTGCACCAGTGTTAATAGAGTCTTAAATTTTACCTACCAGTCAAAAGACTGATAAGTGTTATTCACTTTATTCTGAAATATTCGAGACCTCGTCTAGAAAGATATATCTAGAAACACAGAAATTATAGGCAGTGGTAGAGACAGGTAGGAAGAGCCACTTGCAAGGTCAAATCAGGTCGCTCTTTTTTAAAAAGAATCAAACTAGTTTAAAGATTACATTTTAACAACTATACACACACACAAGTTGACAGTCAGGATTGCATTTGTACAACTATACACACACAAGTTGACAGTCAGGATTGAATTTGTACAACTATACACACACACAAGTTGACAGTCAGGTTTGCATTTGTACAACTATACACACACAAGTTGACAGTCAGGATTGCATTCAAAATTGACTGGAATCATGTGAAGGCTTCAGATTTGCAACTATAATGCTAAAATAACATGAAAGTTCATGATTAATATGTTTACAATCTCGAAATGACGAAAAATAAGGAGAATGAGTGATGTAAGTTGTTTTAATTTGTTATCTTGCTGACAGTGAGCTAGTTGTTTTCCTGTGGAACAACCAAAAAGTAACACCTTATCTAATATCTGCTCAATACTAACATCTTCTATAAGTAATGATTTAGGATAAACTTTAAGTGATAAATACGTAATTGCGTTTGGTATGGAAGTCTTGCTTGATCTCTGAGATACTTGCGATACGTCGATTGATTAAAATAAAAAGCGGAAAATGCAATAACTAACACTCAGACTAAATTCCCTCTGTCAAATAGAGAAAATTATCAGTTAATCGATGCAAATTGCTTATTGAGAGAACATCATAATTCATAAATATTCCAACCACGAAATTACGGTGACCAGAGTTAAGGAAAGGATTTAGCCAGCTGGGGATTGAGGGTTCGGAAGTGTGACGGACGCGGTATATTAAGGTTATTCATATCAATAGATTAGCATATTTCATCTTTCCGCTGAAATATTGAATGTAGTATTCATTGGTGCTAATCAATAACTGCTAAACATTGATCTTGTCATAGTTATCCACAAACGGCTGTCAGGGAAATAAAATGAGTAGTAAATGTCAGTTCAAAGCAATAAAAGGACTATTCTTCGTGTTTATCTTATTGGTAGCGTTCAAAATATGAAATCAAACTGAAAGTGATCACTGCACTAGTTTTATTCCTGATAATGAGAGATTTCCAATTCAAGCTCAAGCTTTCGTCTCAGACATTTCTACTGCCTACATGCACAGACAAATAGTTATTCACCAATGACTTCCGACTTTGGGAAATCAAATTTGACTTATTAAGGGTATTCATTTCGATCAAATTGTAAATATGAATCTTTTTCAAACAAATGACCGTGAGACCATAATATTCATGATTGTATTAATATGTTTATGTGCAGCTGAAGAAAATACAATATTTTCAACCTTTTCTAATTTATGAGTTCGAAGTTTATTATTGTCTAAATTTAGTGTCAAGTAACTCAACTCATTGTTTAACATACCTCAGAGTTGACTTTTTATTTTTGAATTTAATAACAGTATGTTAAATATTCAATTAAACACGCAATGTTATATAATGTGGCTGACAGCGGATTTATTGTTTTGAAGGCATAAGCTTCTATAAACACAAAACAATATTACATCAAAGATTTACTTGTGATAACAAAAATCGTGATCAAAATGTGTTTTGACAGGTGTCACATTCAGTTATTTGCAACAAGATTTAGCTTGAAGCCTAATACTTTAAAGACCCATCGTTAACTATTCGTGGTCAAATGGTATCAGTTCATCACGAACATCTTAATAAAATATGTTTGGAATCAATAAAGTGTACAGAAGCAGGAACGTATGGGTCAAAATGCTTTTCCACATAGCGATATTCCAAAATTTTCTTTTTGTAGTGTTTTGTGTTTGTAAGGCAGGCTTTGCATCTCAATCATGAGGCACCGATTACTACAAAGGAGTCGAGGCGGCGCATACTCATTCGAAGTACCATACTGTCATTCTTTGTCAGAATTCTTTGCGAGCTGTCTAGATAATATGATAATATGAAAGACATTTGCACGGTTTTTTAAAGATATATTTCTTAAAATGTTCCCTTATAAACATTAGTAAATACCAAATGTGTTATGTTCAAAGGGTCAAAACATCTCATTACTCAGCCTGATCATTTGTAATCATGCGTAAATAACTCAAGGCCATTTTTGTGTGAACACATTTAAATCATTAAGAAAGAACAATGGATTCGCATACCTAACCTGTTATGATACGTTTTTTCAAACTGCTTCTCTTGAATAAGAAATATTGTCTTGCAACTGGAAACATCATTTTCCCTCTCCCGACATCACTTTATTTATCTAAAGAACTTCTTACTATAAAAGGAGCAGTAGCAAGTCTTCAGAAATTGTATTTTTATTCAAGTTTTCCATAGATGTATGTTCATGCCAAAATAATTATCTCAAGAGGATCGATTACCTTCCTACTCTTAAAGTCGATTATCTTTAGTCGTGTTAACAATGTATTAGGTATCATGCGCAAACTACTGGTGGCCATTTTACTCTGAACACGTATGATTTAACGTTGGGGAATTGATACGCGTAGCTTAACCGAGCCTGTTCCGTTCGTTGGAGAACTACTTCTTTTGATTAATATTTATTGCCTTGCTACGAAAACTACGATTTTCTCGTAAGAGGACTTTGTTTTCCTATAATACCATTTAATGACTTGTTACGAGGGGTGGCTGATATGCAGCGATCATCGATTTGAAAACAATGCAATGACATCACGCAGTTCAAGTGCACAATTATGTTTTTCGACCTTGGTCAACAACTTTCCAAAACAAAAGGTAATTTCAATAACAGGTCATTTCATTCAAGTATGTAGCGAGCTGCAAAACACTGTCGTGAAGAGGAACTATTTTGAAAATGAAAACAATCATTCCTTGTTCATCATCATTATATTCAACAGCAAGTACGATATTGTTGCTTTTGATTTATTGACAAAAGTTTGTGCACAGGCAAATCAGATTTTCTTTTCATTGTGCAATTCGGAGCATTTTCGATTTTATCATGTCAATGATATGTAGGCAAATAATTAATATAATCTATATCACTGATTATGTATATGCGATAACCACGCCCACTGGAAAGTTAGAGAAGCTCGTCTGTTATGAAATGTACCTGCTGCCAATGACTTAAATGTATTCTTTAATATCTGTGATATATTTGCATATCTACGGAAGCATTAAACATCATTGCATTCATCACAATAGCGGACCAAACACTCTAACGCTCTGTAACTATTAAGTTAAAAAACTATCCAACATGCCTAGCAAACTTTATTTGCAAGAATGGTATTAGGCAGTAAGTTGCTGAGAATTAGAAACCAATTGTCTTCAGTAGAATTTAGACAGAATCGCATTGAATACTCAGCCACGAATTGTAAAGAAGTAGATTAACCAAGCAACTGACATTGACAAGCTATTTCCCACGCAACTTGCGCAATTTTCCAGGTATTACAATCAATTTAAGCTTTTTTGTATAACTGGTTTAAATCTAGAGAATCATCAATTCATTTGCTGAATCATATGTCATTTGTGGTATTTCACGAATAGCAGAAACAAACTGAAACAAAATGAAATCAACAAGTGACAAAATGTCTCCACATCATGATTGATATTATGACAGATATTTACTTAGTTTTATTAGTTTTGAGCCGGAAAGGACTTGTTACCAGTTTACAAATATAACACTTTCACCCAAAAATCACAAAATTTTATCAAAATACCATTATGTTGCGATGACAATTCTTATTATTGAAATGGCTGGTTTATTTTACATTTATCGACCGGTAACAATGTTTAATAAAAGTAAAAACGTTGCCAATTTCCGTTATTGCGTGAGAGAATGAAAACAATATAATTTCATTGCGAGTCCTGAGAGTATGCATTGGAAATGTTGATTCCGCAGTATACATTGTTTGATCAAAGAGTAAGTAAGATTGCAAAAATTATATCGGCCATTCATAAGTTCATGAAGGACAGCTCAACATTGTTGACTAGTGTGCAAAAAATATAAAGATTTTTATTTTGCATTTACCTAGAGCCGTACGTCACCAAAATGAAAGAAAAAGGGTCGTTAAAAGTATATTTGTTCATTGTATTTGTCATGTAGGCCTCCGATGGTTTATTTGATCAACTTAACACACCCCTAGTATACCTGAGGGAGAGCCTTCAAAGTAAATGCTAAATTTCGTCTTCATAGTTCTGATATTTCCTCAAGATTCAAAGAGCTGAATTTTCCTAAGGAAAATCAACTCTGCATTGCTTTGTAAGTGATATGTTATCAATCACTACCAGGTAACGTAGGTCAAGTCACCATTATTTGTCGCCACCGTTCAAAACACCAAGATTACTCAAATAGTGGGAAATGTGACACACAATGTGACGAGTATTTTACTAAATGGAACTCATCTGTAGCACATTGTTACATCAGGTGGTCAAAGCGTGAACCATGAAGAAAGCATGTTTCCGAGTTGAATGTTATTTATGTTAAAGCAATCTTAAACATATTGACCATTATTACGTTATTGTGTTGATAAGTATTAGCCTTTATCTATTTTACCTATTTTACCTATTTCACAGTCACTGAAAAGTATGGATATTATTGTTAAACGTGGTTTGTTAATTGATGAATATACAACTTCAATGTAATGTATTAATTTCATTAAGTAATATGTATTACTCGACTAATACTTGTATTAATTATAGCTAACATACATAATATATTCATTGTTGTATTGGCATGATTAATTTAAGTCGATAACCTTTATTCATCAAACTATGTCTACCTTGCTCAATGATTATAAATTGTAAAAGATCAATCTGACGAATAATGGATGTCTTTTACATCTTATCTTCACTATAAAGTTATCATAATGGCCCAATATCTGACTAAGAATGTTACTGTATGTTGTCAGAGAAATTGATTTTATGGTTCATTCAACACCAAGAATAAAAACCTCGAATCCGTGTTACGTGTTCTTTACTGCAATACAAACATGTTTAACATTTGAATATCTTACTGATTAGTGTCCAAATCATTCATGTACGTGTTCGAGTTACTCTAATCTAGTTTAGTTTAGTCATTCAGCGTTTGTGATTATCAGAAATCAATACACTAATTTGTTCAGTGGACATCATGTGTAGCTTTTCATTATCACTAAGTGGCCATAATGACGCACTACGTGGCTAGATAGGTTTGTTCACGATCAGAAATCATTACAGTGATTGTCACAGGATAGAACTCGTTTGTAGCACTTTCGTTCACAAAGTGGCCCTGACAAAACAAGTGTGGACCGTCTTGTCTCGAGTGTTCACGTCACGTGACTCGAATATGTGAGTAAGGAAGTGAGTAATGAGATTTCACGTAGCTTCAAAAATAGTTCAGTCATCTAACACGTGGATGAAGATCATCCAAACGAGAGTTGATAAATCAGGTATGAGAGAGATCGAAAGGGTTTGGAAAATTGGTGGAGAAAAAGGTAAAGTGAAAACAGCTTTGGTCAATTGCAGATAGATCCAACTCATTATGTTACAAGTGATACTGTGATTTCTTTCTTAATTAATTAATGTACTTGTCAATCAAGCTAATTGTAATGTCATCTTAAGTCTCGTCAATGTTAGATTTATCATATAAACTGTTTCCACTTTAGATGTACATGTAGGTTTCCGCTTAACTGTTGTTGTTGTTGTCTGAAATTGTATTGATTGTCAAACCCTGACCCCCTGATTGGCTACCTGACCCCTGCGATCAGAATTAATCACTAGGCCGAAAGTATTTGACGCACACTAGACGATCAAGTTCTCCTAATGAAACAAGTGCAGGCTGTTAAGTCTAGAGTGTTCAAACACGTGGCCCGAATACCGTGATAAGATTTTCGAGTTTCACATTCCATACATCAAGTTTTTGCTTCCTTTTGTACGAATGCGGATAAGTAGGGTAGATTGTTTACCCCATTAACACAAAGTATTATCAAAACAAATCGATTTATTTGGGGAAATTTTAACAATAAAAACCCCCATCCATTTGCCTCTAATGCATCAAAGTTCAGGTTTTTCATTCCTTTTAGAATGTGATTGTTTACAAGTTAAACGTTGTGCAACATTGTTGAGCTGATCAATTAGTCACAAACTTGTTTTATATTCAGACTAGCTTAGTCTTGTATTTCTGCTTTGTAGATTGATGTGAGATCATTCTGGAATTGGAAATATCTGGCAGCCTCGTTATGTATATAAGTGCTGGCTAAGGAAATTTAGACATCGAGCTTCTTTTTTCCTTCATTTGACTTTGCGAGCATTTTTCTGCATCATCGTTCTCCAAATTTGTTGATAACCAGCAATATTCATAACTCAACCTTTCCCTTTGTTCATGATCTGTCAACTCTCTTTATGGTGATTTGCATCCACATGTTTATTACTGAAGCGTTGTTGAAAACACGTTAAATCTCAGCTCAATCACTCACTCATTTTCCACACTTGTTTGAGTGACCTGACGCCCGTGATGTCGTATTCACTCTAGTGCCTGACGCCCGTGATGTCGTATTCACTCTAGTGCCAGGGGACAACTTCAGAAAACGTTCCTGACAACGATAAATATTTTATTCAAGCTTACTGTTAACTCTTTCACAAGTCCCCTGACGGTTAAAGTTGAAGAGATCTCTCATCAGCCTTTTCCCTTTTAGGCTAGGTCTATTCTGTTCCCATTAGAGGTATGGTTGGCATTTTAGAAACATTGCTACAATGTATCTCCGCAGATAAAATTATTAACGACGTCTAGATAAATGCATAAGCTATTTGTTCAATTCAAACTATTTATTAGACTCTGTGTTCGATAAGCCTGATATCATCTTTTTTTCTCATACCCCGAGCTTATTGCAATAAGGTAAACGGATATTCATTGACAGACTTTATTTAAATTCTTAGATTAAATTAAATATTCATTATTTCGTAATCGTATCAAATTCATGATTATTGTCTTCAGTCCCTCGGTGGAATCATGTATCATCAATCTTAAATCTTAATCTCAAACAAACGATACTTGATTTATTCATTCCACTGTCCATTTATTCATCTTTCAGACCTCATAAACAGAGTGTGCTTAGAAAATGGTGGGACTCTCAGCAATGCAACGTCATCAACGTAGCAAAAGCAATTTAAGAAAGTCCCACTGGTTTGCACAGAGTTGCATAGAGTATATATATGTATGTATGTGTGTGTGTACGTGCGTGTGTGCACAAAGAAGACTACCTTTCCAATTCTCGCTTCCGGGGGCTGTTTTTTGATGACTGTAGTTTTTCATATCTTTTTTATGTTGCATCTGTTTCAAAATTGATAGAATGATAATGATTATAATGTATTACACTGTCTACCAGCGTCAACTACAATAACATTGTGCATAAGATTTTTGCTATATTGTATTTAAATGCTTTTGGAAAAACAAATCAAGTTGTTTTGTGAAGTGCAACAAGCACTGAAATGAATACTAGTATTATATGTATGCATCATAGAGTACCTTAAATACAGCTTGGAAACAGGAGTTGATTTCAACTTTGATTGTCTTATACACTTTTGATATATCAAAATCATTCAACACCCTGGACAATAGAGCTCATGTGCATTTTAAGGAGATATGTAAAACTAGCGTTGCTTGTCTTAGAACCCTTAACCTGTTTACTTTTACTTCTAATTTCATTTATAAACAACAAGAGGATCATAAAATGATTACTGATAATAATCATGTCCCATCATTAAAGATACACTTCTTTATACATTAATGCTTTTTCTACATTGAATTTTCTTCTAATTGCGAAAAGGTCCTTACTATGATAAAAGTATTTCCGTTTAATCTCCACATTCTTCACACAGAATATTTGTCATTTAGTGGAGTAATTAAAATCTTTCGTAGTTGAAAACGATAATTCACGAGACAACTTCGTTCTTATTCGACATGACGTCACTGTAATAGTGTAATGTAAACAATTTCATTTATAAGACGGTAATATATATATATATAAAATATATATTATAAAAACGCTTGTAATGCGATGTTAACGATTATATCGTTTCATCCCTGATGAGTCAATACTATTGACGAAATACTAGTATCGGATTAAAATGATTCTTCAAACATATGTGAAGTATGTTATATTTAATCTATCTATCTATATATATATATATATATATATATATATATATATATATATGAAAGTATTGAAAAATACAGAGAAGATGTAAATCAACTTTCACAAGATTATGGTTATTCTACCGGACATCCTGATTTCCACTGATGTTCTGTTCCTGACTTATTTGAAACATTACCTTAATGCTTCGGAAAGTTAAGTTAAAAGAAAAGTTAAATCAGAGTGTCACAACTTACCTGAGTGCATTGTCCTTCTTAGAAGATTATGTAACCTTTTTTTTATAAGGTGTGTTCTTTACTTTTATGTTCATTGAGATGTGTTCATATGAACACATTCAAATCAAATTTAGCATATTACACCATAAAATAAAAAAAAATATATATATATATATATAAAAGAAAAAACTCTATTCAAATTTGGAAACAATTCATGGCAAAGAGCTGGCAGATACCTTCCGTACACAATGGAAACGGTATTTGGATGATTGCTTTATATTCTGGGAGAACAAAACTGTAGATATAAAAAACATTGTGCAATTCCTACAAGACCTTTATCCAAAAATTAAATTCACAATGGACACAAGTGACCATGAGCTCCCATTTTTGGATATATTAATAAAAAAGGAAGGAACAAATATCATCACTGATATCTACCATAAACCTACAGATACAAAACAATATCTTCACTTTAAGAGTTCTCACGAACGCCACACTAAAGTGAACCTCCCATATTCACTGGCACGAAGAATTTGTACTATTGTTACAGACGAAAGTCTTAAAAATCTGAGACTCAAAGAATTACAACTGTCATTATTGGATAGGGGTTACCCAAAAGGGATAATAGATCAAGGCATTAAAAAGGCTTTAAGCCAGGACATCTTCTCGCTAAGAAGACCAAAGGACAAACAACCAAATGAAAATGTATTAGCCTTTGTGACAACCTATAACCCAAACAACATGGAAGTCTTTCCTAAATTACACAACAATCTAGATATCATGAGACAGGACAATCGTCTTGCTAGAATGTTAAATAAAACTAAAATAATAAAAAGTAAACGTCAGCCCAAAAACTTGAAAAAAATGCTAACAAGTGCCAAATATACAAGCAATCAAGATTTACCAACTGTGAAAAAATGTTTAGATAAAAGATGTGGAACATGCCCATATCTAAAAGAAGGCTCGACAACAACTTTTGAGAATGGAATAGACTTTCATGTCAAAAGCAACATGTCATGTAAATCAAAAAATGTTATTTATGTCATTTCTTGTGAAAAATGTGGTGTAACATACATTGGACAAACGAACAACTTGCAAAACAGAGTAACAGTTCACAAACAACAAAAAAGAGATGATAATTTAAGACACTTAAAAGTTAGTAAACATATCTCTCAATGTAGTAATGGTGCTTTTAAAATATTTCCTTTTTACGAAATATTCAATAATTGAAGTGACATTACCTCACAATTGCTAACCAAAGAACAGTACTTCATTAACAAAGTTTCTCCTTCATTGAACAGCGTCATAAATCCCTAATCCTATCACTGCCAATTCAAACCTATTAGATTTAAGAGGGGATAACTCACCAGGACGATTGTTGATTATTTTGATGTTTGTGTTGCATTGTGTTGTTACTTAGATACACTGAAGACTATTTAAGACTGCCGCTGTGCTTCAAGCATACATTCCCTGAAGAAGCTTCGAATCAAGAAGCAGAAATATGCATATTGGAAAAAAGATATAGTCATGATTGTGAAAGTTGATTTACATCTTCTCTGTATTTTTTAATACTTTCATATATACTTCTCCACGATTGATACTTCTTACATTTTCTATATATATATATATATATATATATATATATATATATATATATATATATATATATATATATATATATATGTATTTTTTTATTTTATGGTGTAATATGCTAAATTTGATTTGAATGTGTTCATATGAACACATCTCAATGAACATAAAAGTAAAGAACACACCTTATAAAAAAAAGGTTACATAATCTTCTAAGAAGGACAATGCACTCAGGTAAGTTGTGACACTCTGATTTAACTTTTCTTTTAACTTAACTTTCCGAAGCATTAAGGTAATGTTTCAAAGAAGTCAGGAACAGAACATCAGTGGAAATCAGGATGTCCGGTAGAATAACCATAATCTACAGATGGATACTCTACCTCATGGCGCGCCACAGCAGGGGTTATATAGACATCACATTAGTACAATCCATATGTTCATCTCACCATAACAGGCTGACATTATTTTTCATTTCTTTAAAGAAAAAGACGCATTTTCTCTTTATGTACGTAGCATACACTGGAGATATCAGGCCTGGTATTGATTGTGGACTGCTTGTTAGACTTGATACTCGACTGGTTTAGTGGATAATGCCATTGTCCACTTTCGGTCTTGGTGCCCTATGTCAAGCGCACCATCTACAATAGGATTTATATCCTTGCATACAACATCAGACTCCAAACAGTGTTTCAATACCATTTACATTTGTATGGAAATGGAACAATTTAAATTTCAAATATCATGTTAAATATTCAGGTAAAGTCAGTAAAGGTAATCATAATTGTCAATAGCGCATGGACTACATCTTCATGAAACCTTGGAAACTAAGGTTGTTATTAACAGTGCCATCTCACTGAAAAAAACAATCAATTTAAGAGAGAGCTAATTGTAAAGTCGCATCATCAAGTCTGAGATCACGCCTTATAATCTATTAGATAAAACCCTTGTATGCTTTATTTAGTGATTTCCTTAAGTTTAAATTCGTTAAAGCATATGTGTAGGTTATATTTTCTATCTTTTCTATTAACAACACGCTTTTAAACAGAAGATGCAATACTCTGATATTATGCAAATATATCACATCGAGAATTTTCTTAAGCATTGAGTTAATGTTTCAAATTAGTCGGGAACAGAAAATCAGTTTGTATCAGCAGATCCGCCTGAATAATCTCATACTCTGCGGATCGATACTGTACTGCCGAATGGTTTGCCACAGCAGGGGTTATATAGAAAAAATGGCAATCGTTGATGTCATGCAATAAATGTGATCAGTTCATAAATGAGTAAACTTAGCTTGCTTAAAAGACAGAACTGTTAACTGTAAATGAAATAAGTCTTACAGATTCAATGATTACCATGGCATTCATACAATGAAGCGTTTCATATACACCTTTCTGACATAGATTCATATTCAGTTATACACAAAATATCACTATTATCAAATTATTAAATTATTTTTATGTCCAATAAAGATCTAGATTAGATACCTAACACATCATCAACATTGTTCATAACAATAAAGACTTTCTTATTATTACTTTCTAGCTCTTTTATTTGATATGTTTTTATCACATGTTGACTTATACCTCATTAACGTCAATGAAGTATTAATTTCACACTTCTTGTTATTTAGAAATCATTAATGTCAACCAAAACACAATACGAAATAATATAACAATTTCATTGATTTTTTTACATTCGACATGATTCACCAAGAGATAACAACTACAACCAGACTTCAAGCAGTGTTCCAATATCATTTACCAGCGTGAGTGAGGACAGAACAATATAACTGTTATATATCACGAAAAGCTACAAATTGATTCGGTATGTCAGTAAGAAAGGTGGTCATTACCCCGATCCCAAATGTAGCCTATCTATATATATATGTATACAGATCCTGGAAATACGTGGTCTTATATTCAAGAAGTCAAAGGGGCAGTTACATGTAACGACTAATCTATTTGCCTGACATAGAGCTTTGAGTTCCCTCTACTATGATGACAACCAGGGCAGGTTTAATCAGATATAAAACCATGCGTGAACGCTTCCTTGGTATCCAATGATATGAAGTAGATTTGAAAGATTTAAGCATGACTGTTTATTATAGGGATAATAAATGTTCTGTGCTAAAGAATCTTTAATTGTTCTTTCATTGCATTCAACTACAATGGTCGTGTGCAATGGAAATCGAGGAACAGAATGCATCAGATAATTACACCGCAAACATGTACTCTACATCTCTATCAAATGTTTTAGCACATTTAAACATGTAATTAAAGCATATGCAAAATAATAAAGTAAAATTGTTGATCAAGATGATGGTATAATAAAAACCTTTGAAAGAACGAATGCAAATCAAATGCCTAACAGAAAAAAAGTTTTGGAGGGTGTTTCTTTTGTTCATATTATCACATTTTCAAACCAGGATTGGGAGCAATACTATTGCAAATCTGCTGACACGTCCGTTTCACATGTTATGGAATGTCCACGCTTAGTCGTTTGATGTCATTCCTTTTCCTGTTCATCCTCTAATCTACTTGTGAAAAAATTCCCAAAGAAATTGTGATCAAAGTTAGGCAATGCATTCACACTTATTGAAAATATATAGATTTTGCTCTTCACAAATGATCTTTGTAGATGGTCTACTTGAGATAGCATATATGTGTTAATTACGTCACTGCTTAAATGAAATCATATAGTAAGCTGAAACACTATTACATTGAGTAAGCACAATAAAACAATAAAACCTGACTGCTGACACTGACTTTTAGAGGGAGATTTATGCTAATATCTCTTTATTTCAAAACAGAATCATACAACACAGATCAAATTAAAAAGCAATCCTTGATTTCCACTTAAACAAAATCCCAAAAACATGCTTTACTTTACTGAAGATGAATAATCAGAAAGAGGAAAGAAAAACAGATTAAGGGTTTGAAGATTTCAAGGCAAATTTGCCTACACGTTCATAAACTATGTAAATGTCAGTTCACAAAACACTTCATTTATCGATTGATACTGATAAAAGTTTTCTTCTCTAATAATTTTACTGACTCTGTTTTCTTGATGTCGTATTCATTTGAATACCAGGGGACTACTTTATAAGGGTATTCCTGACAATGATAAATATTTAATTCAACTTCAGTGTTAGCTCTTGCATACTCGTAAATAGCCTTGCAGTTTTAATTGAAAATACCTCTCTCACCAGCTGATATCCTTTCAAGCTAAAAAAATTGGTGGGTTTTGTTATGTAACTATCTTTGTGTACAGTCAAAAGGCTCTTTATAATGAGGTAAACATTTGATGTTTATTATGATTACAAATCATTTAAACGTATGAGTGCACCAGCATACTGAATATCATATGCAATAGCATATTCTCGTCTTTTTAACTGAAGTATATTGAGTTAAGTCATTTATACCCTAAAGTGTTTGCTGTGGAACGAACTGCATTCCTGTTATAAGTAATCAATACATTGTTAGTTCACTAGAAGTCATGTGTATCTTTTCATCAACACCAAGTGGCCATGATGACACCTTACGTGACTGGAACTGTTTGTTTAGGATTTGAAATCAATACAGTTATTTTCAAAGAGTGGGCCTCATTTGTTGCACACGACTACTACAAGCGATAACGATAAAACAGGTGTTGACTGTCCGGTCTCGAGAGTTCACGTCACGTGACTTGAACATTTGAACAGCTTGCTCCAGAAGGAATGGAATCTTCCTAAGCTTCGTGAGCACAACATTTAAGTCCATTTTTTCGAAATGAAATATTGATATTCGATGCTTATTTTTATTAACTTATATGGTAGCAATATATAAATTTGATTACTTATATTCTGGAATAAAGATAGAATACAGTCATGAAATACATTCATTAATAATAATAATAATAATAATAATAATAATAATAATAATAATAATAATAATAATAATTAAACCTTGAAAATTGGATATCCAAAAATATACAGACATTGAAAATAACAAACATTCTGATTTGGTTTGGGATATTAGGTAATTACCCATTGTTACTTCATATATTACTCTCTGCAAAAAAATATATATCCACTTGCACTTTAAGCAATTTTATTCCAAATTTACATAATTTTCCAAAATTATTGAAAGATTTTTTCACTGTGGAAAAATTCATAGCCAGAAGAAACAATAATTTTGAGAGGTTTTTAAAAAAAATGGTTACCCCTTTTCCCAATCTTTAATGATTGAACTGTACTTATCAATGGTGAACTAAGTGGCCAAAATTGTACTTAACCCAAAGCTTGATATCGATGTGTTATTGGACCCTGTGTGTTCATGTGCATTTAATTTCTGCCTGCAATTAATTATGGGAACAATTGGAAAAAAAGATAAAATAAAATAAAATAATAATAATAATAATAATAATAATAATAATAAATGGATACTTATTGTGCGCTATAGTTCATGCAAGAAGTTTGTATGGTTTAATATGCTAATATTTTTTTTATCATTTCAGGTTCAAAAGTTGTGACCCTTATAAATATACTTCTTCCTCATTCGTTCTTCATAACAGGGCTGAATATGAATTCAACAAACAATCATGATATATCACCTGGCAATAAAACAACGCCACATGATTCAAAATGTTTAATTAACACAGTGGCATTAACTTTCTACCATCCAATCTGTTTTAAATAAACTTGATTAGAATTTTACCATCTGGTCATTATTTCAATTGCTTTCGGCATGTTCATAGCAAGGTCGATTAAAGCCGAAAAAGGGAGGAGCGCATTTCCCTATTTAAGGATAAAAAATCCTCTCAATTCGTTAAGAAAACGTGATATTTCTTTAAAGGCGAATTGTGTGTATTATTTTCACCTTAATACGAATAAATGGCTATAAACACATCTTTGTTCAGCAAGCTACAGCCATGATACTAATTTAGGTTTCAGATAGAAAAGGCTACTGAGATTAGTTTCAATTAAATACACCCTGTGCAAGATTCAACAAACTGAAAGTAATTGGATGAGTTGACCGGTAACTGCTATGTTAAGACCATGTCAATACATTTTGAGTGAGTGAGTGAGTGAGTGAGTTGGGGTTTAACGCCGCTTTCAAGATTATTTCACTTATATCGCGGCTGCTAGTATTATTGCAGGGAGAAAGCCCGCAACACCATTGTGGTTATGCATTGCGGTGAAACCTGCGAGCATCGGCTGGAACTAGCGAACCATGGGTGGTACTGCGCTGAAACTCAGTGCAGCATTGCACCCAAACCTGACTGCGTGTAGAACTGTTCTCTATTGCAGACAAAGTTGCCGAGCCCCTGGCGGGAATCGAACCACGGATCTCTTGATCCGAAGCCGAACGCGCTAACCACTGCGCTATCCCGCCCCCAATACATTTTGAAGGAAATGAAGTGACAAATGACTCAGTGTAATTAAATTCCGTTATTCTTTCGGAAATTCGTCATGTGTAAACGTGCTAATCTCGTCACCCTTTTTAATATTTAAGGTAAAGGTATATAATGTGTTAAATTATAATACTGTAGATTGAAGATGTCTCAGGTCGTCGCTTGGATTTAGTCCTGCATTTGGTTAATTTTTCAAGAATCACATAGACTGTCTAAACGAAGAATAATTGCTGATTACATAATCACATATTTCAATATTTCACTAATATCACGGGTGCTAGTATTTTTACTTGGGAGAAATCCTGCATTACTATTGTGGCTATGCATTGCGATGAAATCTGCTATCACCTGGAAGTCTCGAACCATGGGTGGTACACCGCTGAAATTCAGTGTAGCAGTGCACCAAAACCTATCTGTATGTAGAACTGTTCGCTACTGTAGACCAAGTTGCCGAGCCCCGGCTCTCTTTATCTAAAGCCGAAGGTGCTAACCACTGCCAATCCATGATATATTGCAGTCAAACATAATCTATGAATTGGGTTGCTTGATTGAGAAAAAGCGACTGTTACTAAAAAGTATAATTTATAAAAGCTAATCGGTTCAGTAGAGGTCTAACATAATTTTATATGTTCAAAAATTTTATTGAGGAACAATAACTTTCAATTTTGGCGAATACGACTGATTCATTGCGATTAAATTATAAAATTTTGATTGGTTTGGGTTGTTTTTTTCACAAAAAACTGACTTTAAGATCATTGAAATTAATTTATTGTGCAGGAAATGCATTGTATTCAACATTTCCGTTTCATGAATCATGAAATATAATAACATTCTTCATATTGTATATACTTTTGAACAGAATTTCTCTTTTTGACTTTAATTTTTTTACTCTAAATCCTGGATTAAAGCACAAAATGTAACATCATGTTTCTAAAAGCGGATTTATCGTGCACTGATGACATTTGCTTCTCAAATATATTTTATTTCATTACATCAAAGTTTTACATATTCCTACAAAATCGTCATCAAAATATGTTTTGGGTTCAGTTAGGTGCACCGAGATAGTTTGAAGCCTTAAATATCTTTAAAGACGTATTTTTAACTATTCGTATTCAGATATTATCATTCATCAAGAACAGCTGAATGATATGTTTGTAGTGAATAAATTGTACAGAGGCAGATATTTGTATATCGTAATGCTCTTTCAAATATACCATTTTTGTACTATCGTTTTTTCCGTGCTTTGTGTTAGTAAGGCATGACTCGAACCTCAATCATGAGGCATCGATTATTATAAAGAAGTCGAGGTGGCTCATGATATCATATTCATTGGAAGTAACATGCTGCCAAATCAAGGCTTTCTTACTAGAATTGGATGAAAGGCAATAAAATGAGCAGGAGCACGTTTTTAAAAAATAAAATTGCATTAACTTTTTATTCATTAAAGGAACGTAAATGGATTCGCATAGATTAATCGAAAGTTTGATAGATAATTTTTTATTAAAACAATTGCCTTGCAAAATCGTAATTGCAATGTTTTTTATTCTGTGTGATGGCTTTGTTTATCTTAAACTGTGTTCCTCCCCCTTGTTACGAGCTGTGATTGATAAGTAGTGAAACAATGTAATGACTTCATGATTTACACGTGCACTTTTAAGGGGTTGGTAGCCAGACAGGAGGGATAAAGCGAACCTAGACAGTGTGACAACACTTCGGTTTTGATAAAAAGGACCTTTTATGTTTGCTGTTACATAGTGCCATACGTCAACAAAATGAAAGAAAAGGTTTGTTGAATGTATAATTGTATATTAATTTTGTCATATAGGCCGTAAATTGGTTATTTGAATATTTTTATACACCCTCGTATAATTGAAGACAACCTCTTTGTTAATGTACATGCTGAATTTCGTCTATAAAATGTTGTTCTTTCCTTAACATTCAAAATGCTGAATTTTCCTAGGAAAAAACACCTCTGCATCGCTTATTCATACATGTGATTATCACTTACTAAAAGTTAATATACAGTCACCAGTATATGTGTCGCCACCGTACAGAAATAAACACAAAAACCACTCAAAAGGATTCGTTTACATCTTATCATAACCACATTGTGGTCAATATAACACACACTGTGACGAGTGTTTTCTCCGAGTTGAACTTATTTGTAGCACATTGTCATACATTGTGCCAAGTGGTCAAATCGTTGAAAAAAGTAAGAATGTTTCAGAGTTGAGATAATATGCACAACCAGAGCCTCTACTAAACATTCTTGTATGATAAAGCAATCTTCCAACCTGTTTACCATTATTGACGTTGGTGATGCTTTAATAAGTATTCATCTGACCTATTTCACGGTCACTGCAAAGTATGGATTTAATTGTCTAACTTACCTTGCTCATTGCTCAGTTACAAAATGCATTGTTATTTTCTAATTTGATATTGGGACTGAATACTTGCATATTTTATAAGTTAACATCGATATATTCATTTTTGTATTGGCGCGATTTACTTGAGTAGATAACGTTTATTGATCAAACTATGTCTGCCTTGTTCATGACTTCATTTCAATAATCGGAAAAAAATCGATCTACAAATAATGGATGTCCTTCGTGTCTTTTCATCACTATGAAGTTATCAAAATGGCCAAACATGTAAGAATGTTTCTGTAGGTTGTCAGAGAGCTTACTTTTGTGCTTCCTTCAACACAAGTATCAAAGGCCAATAAACCGTGTTACGTGTACTGTTTAGCAAACTAGGATATCATCTTACATCAGATAACTTACTGATTTGTGTCCAAAGCATTTGTGAATTTGTTCAATTTCTTCCAGTGTAACCAGTTAACTTTGTGGTTATCAAAACTCAATGCACTGATAGTTCAGTGGACATCATGTGTAGCTTTTCATTATCACTAAGTGGCCATAATGACACTACGTGACTGGAACTGTTTGTTCATGATGAGAAATCATTACAGTGATTGTCACAGAGTAGAACTCGTTTGTAGCACTTTCGTTCATAAAGTGGCCCTGATAAAACAAGTGTGGACCGTCTTGTCTCGAATGTTCACAAGTTTCCACGTCTCAACACCCGAATATATGTGTAAATGAGTAAGTAATAATTTATTGGGTTTACCGATCTTCAAACATATTTTAGTCATCTAGCATGTCTCAGATGATCATCCTAAAGAAAGTTGATAGATCAGGTAGGAGAGATCGAAGGGGGTTGAGGAACTTCCGGAAGAAAAGGCAAAGTGAAACAGCTTTCATCAACCTATTTGTCTAAGAACAGATAGATCTAGTTATTTATGTTATAGGTTATATAATGATGTCCTTTTAGTGTTCATTAAATGGTTTAGACTTTCTTTATCTGAACTTATCCATGTGTAGGTATTAAATAATCTGATAATCTGAGTCAAGCGACGTTTCAAGTAAATCAATTGGTCAGGCATGCAACATCCGGGTTTTAGTGAGCAACGTTTTTTGCTTCTTTATTGAGATATGCACAAATTGTAATGCAATGGTCCATTGATCTTAACAGGAACAGTTGAGACGAATATCAAAATGTTGCATGCATATAAGCTATATCCTGAAGTGGGACTTTTGATGGTACACCTACAGAATACCGGATACCTACCAGCCATATTGTTTAGTGTCGCGTGCTTTTCCTATTATAGGGAAGCACGAGCAATAAAATTCGAAAAATAAAGGAAACGTCAAAATAAAAAATAGACAATAAATTCGGTTTGTTTAGGTCGACTTCCGGTTAGTAAAACTAACCAACATTTTTTAAAGCGAAAGGTAAGTTATTGCAAATAAATATAATATACGTCTTTGAGAAAAGCGAAGCTGCGGAATTCTGGGAATAAGAATGAATGAGCGTGGGAAAATTCTGGCAGGTAAGTCCTCTGTGATTGGTCAATATTAGCTTACGTCATACCCTAGTAACAGCCATATTTGGAAGTCCACTATGAAATCGTAGTTCTAGTATTTACCAGCGTTCGAGATATGCGACTGTGGGACGTTTTTAAATTGTCCGAAGATAAAGAAGAACTTTTTCGACTTTTAAGAAACAAAGGACTTATAGGAGACTGGGAAGGAAAAATCTGTGGAAAATGTTGTGCTGGTAAATATTATTTATGCAAGGACAAAAGCTACAGTAAGGATCCGTACTGCTGGAAATGTAACAAGAAATCTTGCAGTAAGAAAATTTCTATTCAACACAATTCATGGTTTGAAAATAGTAAACTGGACTGTGGAAAAATATTGTTACTAACGTACTTTTGGGTGTGGAGGCTACCCCAAGATTTTGTGCGACGGGAACTTGACATTTCTTCATGTAACACTTCTGTCGATTGGTACCATTTTTGTCGGGAAGTTTGTGTATGTGTGTTGTGGATTCTGACAGTTCAAAGATAGGAGGGCCGGGTAGAATTGTGGAAATTGACGAATCAAAGTTTGGGAAAAGAAAGTTTAATAAAGGGAAAAGGGTTGAGGGTCAGTGGGTGTTCGGGGGAATCGATCGGGAATCAAAAGAATGTTTTTTTGCATGTGTTGACAAGCGTGACTCGGATACTTTGATTCCGATAATCAAGCAACATATCAAACCTGGCATCACAATTATCAGTGATTGTTGGAAAGCATATGACTGCCTCAGTAGAGAAGATTTTGACCATTTGAAAGTCAACCATTCTATAAATTTCAAGGATCCCGAGACAGGTGCTCACACTAACACTATTGAATCTCCCTGGGGTGCTTTGAAGAGATCTCTACCTAGGTCAGGTACAACAAAAATCTTGTACTCATCATATTTTGAGGAATTTTGTGTGAGGAGAAAATATTTGAGTGATCGCGAGGACAAGTTTATAGCTTTCTTGGAGCTTATTGTAAGGATATACAATCCACATGACAGAGACAGTGAAATCGTGAAACCTTATGTGAGACGCCCCCTCAATGTCATGCAACTCACTGACGCTAACGACAGTGCGGATGATTTCGTTATGTAAGGTAAGCTAGTAGCTACAAATCATTAGACGTTAACTACCAAAGTTACGCTAACCCTAACCCTAAAAGATCGTCGACAGGCATCCAAGGGTTAAAAAAGATCGTCTACAAATATCTTAGGGCTAAGTAAGACCATTGCTAGGGAAGTAGGTTGCGCACATAATTTGCGCAATTCTAAAATCAACTCGCGTGCTTACAAAGATGGCGGAAGGTATCCGGTATTCTGTAGTCTTTCAAACCTTTGAATTTAATGGGATATTTTGAAAACAATGCTTCAGTCGTGATGGTCAGGAGGTTCATTTTTCAATTATGCCGAATTTTGTAATATGTGATATAAATCAAAATATATAAAATTTGTTTTTCTTTGGGGACAGAGAGCAATTGATAACTTAAATACCATAACTTTGATCAAATATTCAGTACATTCAAAACAATTTTGATAATCATTGTTACAGAATAGCATTTAAAACCTCGGCCGGTTTCATGTTCATGATTAGTTATAAGTATTAACAAACTCCAGCCTATACAAAATACAGCTGCAAGGATCGTTAGCAGATGTTCAAAGCGGGATCATATCACCCCTGTTCTGCAGTCTCTGCACTGGCTGCCCGTTTACCAAAGGGTTACGTTCAAGGTTCTGTCTATTACCTATCAGTGTATTGATGCCACTGCCCCACTGTATCTCCAGAACCTCATAACGCCATATGTTCCAGCTAAGTCCCTCAGATCACAATCAAAAGAGTTGCTTTGTGTCCCTCTTACAAAGATGAGAACATTTGGAGAGAGATCTTTTGCTTTCTGTGCTGCTTCGATGTGGAATGAACTCCCCCTTGAAATCAAAACTGCAAAAACACTCTCAATGTTCAAGGGTCTTCTTAAAACTCATCTTTTTAAACGGGCTTACTAATTTCCAAGCGCTTCGAGCATGACCTCATGGAGAAAATCGCTCTAAAAATGGACTATTTATTTAGTGTTCCTCATTACGGATATATAAGCAAATTACAAAAACCAGCGTGGTGTTGTGTAGCTTGTTGAGAGTTAGTATAGTGATTAATATTTCTTGAATGGAGCAAGATGTAAATGTGTGTGTGACGCATAGCTTATGTGCATCGAGCATGTTTCATTAGTATCTTTAGGGAGTCTAATATCCATTTGGGGAAAACGTTATTTCACTTTCATAACCACGAAATCTTATCTAAGACATAATTTCCTAAAGGTAATGGACATTAATTCTTCGATGATGTGACAGCAAAGTCTCATTGGTATCATTTCTATCAGTTATCGTCATTGATATCAAATGAGATCAAAGAAGACTATCATTTTAAAAATCTCACTTCAAGGGACTGTTCTTGGTGACCCCACTCTAGTTTTTCATCTCTTTAATAATGTTGCGAGTCTAAAAATCGATAGAATAAATAATGCTTGCAATGTATCAGACTATGCATCAGCATTATCTACAATAAACATCGTGCATACTTGTAAAATGAGTTTTACTGTAATTGAGTTATAAATTACTTCGGAAAAGCAAACAAAATGCCAAGTGAAGGAACACATACAATTATTTTGATATTGATTGTAAACATTCAAGAGTACCGGAAATATAGCTTACAGAAGTTTTGATTAAACTGTCAAAGATACTTTCAATATATCAAGTCATCCATTCGCAACAACAATTCATCAGTCACAATGAGCAAAGACTTCATTCAAATTAATTGTTTATTATGGTCTGTTTAATTTACATTCAACTTACAGGCGTGAAAGCAGAAGAAACTTTGCACACACAGTTTATGTACTTCTTAAGCTCTAAAAAACTTAGGCTTGTTTTTCTTAAGACATTTAACCCGTTTTTCAATAATAAGTAATTCAAACTTAATTTACAACCACTAGAAGAGATGATCATTAAAATTTTATTATTTAGAAGTATTTGCTGACAGGTAATGCAAACGATCATGTCTTATCATTCAAGAGACACTTCTTTATATGTAAATTATTTTGTCTACATTGAATTTGTAAACATGAAAAGGTCCTAACAATGATAAAGGTATTTCCGTAACCACATTCTAAAACTGTCTTCAATGACATGGACAAAAATGTGATGAACGAAACGATGAGTTAATGTAACGATAACTGCGTTCATTTGATTTATTCCAGAAAAGTATTCTCTGAAAAAGAAACTGACAAGAAATATGAAAAGAAGTGGAGATGAACCTTAAAGAAGCGCTCTCCTAAAATATCCAGTTAAAATGACTTAAATAAATCTAGGAAGAGTAAGGCTTATGCAATTAAGAAAACGAGAAAGCAAAATTAGACAAATAAAGGAAACATATAAGTAAAAAAAAAGGCAGTAAGAAACATCAGGGTAGTAAGAAGATAAACTATTTGCAAGCTAGTTCTAGTCTATAGTGGTAGCAGCAGCTAACAAACACTACACGAAGCGGACACTCTGAAACATGGGACTGCAGCACAATATAAGGCGGTACTGAGATGTCATGGTTTTAAAAGTTCTCGTCAAGTAACTTGAATAAGCTAATGTATCAAAGAAGATACCACCCCTCCAATACCTCCATGTTTTTGCTGCCTTTATACAGTAACTTAATCTAGCAGAAAAGACTGCATATAATCATGAAACAGAAATTAATCTCCTCAAAGAGAAACGAATTTGACACACCAGTAATTATAGAATTTCGATATCTGATTCATTTGAATATGCCAACATCTACCGATAAGAAGAAAATAATGCAATTCTTCTTTACTCACTGATGGTTGGTAAAGGTAATTAACTAGACAACTTCAAATCGTTTTTGGCATGTAGACACTGTATTAGTGTAATGTAAATAAAAAGGAAGAGAAGCAACAAGAACAAGGAATTGCTACAATGTAAGTAACGACTTGAAAGGTTTTCCATTATAAATTAGCTCTGACACATGTCAGGTTTAGTAATGGCAAAGGACTCATGCAAACATTTAGATTATCCAGACGTCTTAGCTCATAGACAAATCTGTGTTTTTACAGCTACAGTAAGATATTTTTGTTTGATAAAGGATGTGAAAAGCTCAATTTGATTTGAATGTGTACACCGTCAATTAACATAAAAATTAAAGAAGAGAGACAAATATAGTTGTGTATTTTGAGGGAGTTGCTTAAGTTTATGCGAATGTCAATGAATAACTAAAAATACATAAAAGTATTTTATATGTGTATCAACAACACGCTTTAAGTAGATGCAACACTTTGATATTATGCACACATAGCACATCATCAATTTTCTTAAGCATTGATTTAATGTTTCAAATAAATCAGGAAGAGATGATCAGTGTAAATCAGGAGATCCGCCTGAATCAACACATACTCTGCGGATCGATATAGTACTGCTGAATGGTTTGCCACAGCGGGAGTTATATAGATATCACGTTAGTACAATCAATATGTTCATCTGGCCATACGCCGACCACATCATTATTTGTCAAGAACTACATGCAGGGGCGACAAGACCTGCTGTTGTTTGTGTTGTGATATTCAGTCTGTGACATTATCCCCGGCTGGTGTAGTTGAGAAGGCATTGTCCATATGTGTCCATGATTTTATGTCCAAAAAAGATCTAGATTAATACCTAAAAAAACATTGAAATTGTTCGTAACAATAATTACTTTATTATTATTACTTTTTGGTTCTCTTATTTGATATGTTTTTGGTTATATGTAAACTTATACCTCATTGACGTCAGCAGTAATTTCACATGAAGTACACTTAAATCAGCCAGTTTTAACAAAACACGCATTTTGTTATTTTGACATCATTAATGTCAACCAAACCAGACCAAAAACGTTTATTAATCCGGATTCATATAACAATTCCATTGATAGTTTTTACATTCGACATCAGTCACAAAGGGACAGCAATTACAACCAGACTTCAAGCAGTGCTCCAATACCATTTACCAGCGTTAATGGGGACAGAACAATATAATTGTTATATATCACGAAAAGCCAACAACAAATTTATTGGGTATGTCAGTAAGAAAGGTCGTCATTACCCCGATCAACAATGTAGACTATCTATATACAGATCCTGGAAATACATTGTCTTATATTGAAGAAGTCAAAAACCAATCAACTGAAGTTGACAGTTCCCTGTAAAGAAGCAGCTATTGGTCTGAAATCAAGCTTTGACGTCCTCGTACTATCATTACTATCAGGGCAGGTTTAATCACATATAAAACTATGTGTGAACGCTTCTGTGGTATTCTATGATATGAAGTAGATGCATGATTGTTTATTACAGAGATAATGAATGTTCAGTGCTAAAGACTCTTTCACTGCTCTTTCATCGCAATAAACTACAATGGTCTTGTGCAATGGAAATCAAGGATGATGGTATAGTAAAAACTTCTCTGAAAGAACGAATGCAAATCAAATGCCTTACAGAAAACAAAATAAGTTTTTGATCATCACATTTTCAAATCAAAGGAATGGGAGCACTACTTAAGTAAATCGTCAGTTCATTTCACATATTATGAAATATCTACGCTTTATTGTCATTCCTTTTATCACCACGTTTTGTTCATCCTCTAATCTACTTGTGAAAAAATGTCCAAAGAAATTGTGATTAAAATAAAAAAGCTATACAATGCATTCAGATTAATTGAAAATATATAGATTTTGCTCTTCACACAAGATCTCTGTAGATGGTCGTATTGAGATTGCATTTAAATGTTAAATCAGTCACGGCTTTTGTGAAATCCTAAAGTAACAATAATACTTTACTAAGAAAATTACATGGCAAATTCGCCTACACTTATATACTATGATATATCTGATAAACTTCGTTACTATCAGTTCTCAAAACACTTCATTTATCGATTACAGTCTTTACAACACTTTCTTCTCTAATAGTTTTCCTGACTTTGATTTCTTGATGTCTTTTTCATTTAAATACCAGTGGACTACTTCATAAGGTTATTCCTGAAAATGATAATTATTTTATTTAACCTCTGTGTTTGCTCTTTAATAAATAACCTTGCAGTTTGAGGTGAAAATACCTCTCTCGCCAGCTGATATTCTTTCCATATTTCCTCCCATGCATTCATTTGTTGGTTGGTTTTGTTCTGTTACTATCTCTTTGTTCAGACAAAAGGCTCTTTACTATGAGGTAAACATTTGATATTTATTATGATTACAAATCATTTAAACGGTTCAATTAAATAGCAATTAAATGCCTCTAGCATGTTGCAATATTGTAAAAGGTTAAACAATGAACACTCCCTTAAGTTGAGACTATATCATCATCACTAAGCCTTACCCAAAGTATATGAATCATGGTGCAAACAAATTTTACAATGAATCAGATAGTAGCACTGGTTTTTACTTTGGATTTGTGTGTTTTCAATTATGTTTTCTTATTTTATATCTTTTAAACCATTTTGTATTGTGACATGATAAAAACAGTCAAAGTGATTTTAAATGACATTGTCATCATTTCAAATATATGATTGCTTACTTTGGAAACATTGACAATGAATCTATCTTTTTCTGCAAGATTTCACTATGAGCTAAGGAAATAACAGTCATTAATACTGCTTTCTTAATTTTGTCTATACCGGCGTGTTCAATGATGCTTACAAACAATATTAAAATGTCAGGACAGTTACATTTCAAATTACAAGTTAATTAATAATTCAAGAACAAATGAAAACATTATTAAAGCAACATGGTGTAGTCACGATGCTTACAGACGATTGTGCTGCTTCATGGTAGAAATTGTAGCACTTACAATTAATCTATCGATTCTGTAGACATTCTTTTAGATGAAACGGTAGAGTTATTTCATTTCATTACAGTCTCCAAAACAAATAATAGTTTAGGAAAATACGGTTTTCTTTCATTGGAGGGAACTCGGATATAATTGATTTTTCTTTTATAACCAGATTCAATTAAATGTGTCGTGTATTTGCTCTCACATTATTAAATTTCAAATCAACAATTCTCTCAAGAAAATAGATGGAATATAGTAATTAGGAGGTTTGATAACAATGATCAAGTTTTTCAGATGCTTGCATGTGCAGGTGGGGGCAGGGAATCAACCCATCAAACTCACACCTTGTCCAGCAATGACGGGTTAACCCACCCATCCACTCACGCACGATGTTGCTGAACTTCCCTAATAGCTGTCAACTGAGCCATGCATAGGACCAAGTGCCACCAACGACTTCAATACGTTGTAGAATTTCGACATTAAAAAATGGAAACAACAGTCAAACAAAAGCTGTAGAATTGAAGATGTGAATTGTGATAATCAGAAGGTAGGCAATAAAGGAAGTTAACCAGAACTAACAGATCTTAGTCTATACATATTCTGATCTACCCTAGAAAACTACAATGTCACCTCCTTAATTTGTGTAAAACAGGATTGTTAAAGTATTTAGTTACCTAATAAAAAATATACCACTTAGATATTAAGTAAACATTAATGTCCTTACCAATAAGTTAATGTTCTCAATTAATCAGAGGTAGCATCAGTGTTAATCAGAAATCTGCCTAAATGAACAGAGATCGATATTTTACTTAATGGTGTACCGCAGCAGGGGTTATACAGACTTTTCTTAAGTAAATCCATATCTGTAATTGACCGTAACATTCTGACATTGTTCCTTTGCCAAGAACAATATGAAGGGGCGGTATGATCTACAATTGATTGTGTTTGTTTAGTTGGGCTGTGCCATTACATCAGACTGGTTTAGTTGAGAATAACTTTGTTCATTTGTAATCTAAGTGCCCTGTGTGACAAGTTGGTTTTTATCCTCCATTAGGTATTTGCAAAGGTAACAACTTATTAAGTTAACACAACAAATATATGTTTTGTATGAAACATTTTCTATCACTGGCGTCCATGAATGTGATTAGCTTATCAATGCTCTTATGATAAAAGTGGTAAACAAGTGTGTACTGCATGTATGACATAGTTAGTGTTAATGTACTTCTCCAGAATTATAATATTGATTGCCTATTTACAATAAAGCTTTAGAATTCCCGTCCACCAAAACAGTTGTAGCTGTGCATGCAACATTTGGTTTTAAAATTTCTAAAGGAAGCATTAATTAAGTACAATAAAAATCTTGAACTTAATGTTATTGAATAAGATAAAAATAACACATTATGCTAATGTTTTAAGACATATATTCCTTGCCATAACTGTCTGGATTCGCTATACTGAAAACGTCTATTATGGCAGTCTCAGATTGCTATGGCACTGGTTTTCTTATTTCTCATCCATGTAAAGAGAACTATTGCTTATATCAACTGACTCCAAACAGTGCTCAAATACTATCTACCAGCGTGTGTGGAGATAGAACAATGTCCATTTCAAATATCACGAATTACCAGCAGCATATGGATTCTTGTGAAATAAGAAAAAAGGTAATAAGGAAAAGATTGACATAACCATCAGTCCCACCTCAGACGAAACCTATATGGAGCCTTGAAAACTTAACATTGATATAAAAATGTAACTTTACTGAAACAGCAATTTACTTAAAATAGAGTTTTCTATTAACTTGTAACAAGTTGTCTGCTATCATGCTTTAGAATTCCCTCTATCAAAGGGATGGCTTATTAGAAAGTATGATTGAACACTACTGATGCGTCCAATGATATGACGTAGATTACTGGTTGAATAGTAAATAAGCATTGTTTATTACGCAGTTACTGATACATCACTACAATCTGTACATGTGTAATTGAAGTTAATCACATTCTATATTTCTAAATATATCTTCTAAAAGTTGACGTTTATGTGACCTTTTAAAATAAAAGATGCAATTGACCTGCTCGCTAGGAACTGACTTCAAAGAGGATCTACCTACAGAATAAATCAGATAATAACACCGAAAATATGTGCTCATTTCCCACATCTATCAAACACATCTTCATATGTCGTCAAACAAAGTATGATTTATAAAAAAGGAAAAGGTAAAACCGTTAATGAAGATTGTAAGTGAATGAAAAACCACTGTTATCAAACATTTGCTGACACATGTTTTCTTGAATTTGAAACAATAGCAATCTTAATAATTGACAATTTCGCGTTGTTATAAACATACTGTATAGTGTAGCTCTCACTTCATAGTGTAATGATATAAACTTTCTGTCATATGATATCGTCCCAACATCACCGTTTGTGTTACGTATTTACGGAAGTTTCCAAAAATCAATTTGAAATGACAAACGAGTCAATGTACTTAAAAGTATATAACTATTGATCTTCACAAACTGTCATTGCAAAACGTTGCTTTTACCTAATTGACTAAGCACTGATATAGTAATTCAATCATGGCTTAAATGGTTGTAAACACAATTAAGAAAACTATATAGTGATCTGAAACGCTAACAACATGAGTAAGAATTCAGAACCTAAATTGATGATATTGATCAGGTTAACATTTATTGTTTGATAAGAGTTTTAAAATTCATTTCTATTTTATGTTTTAAAAGGTTATAAAAAGGCTAAAGATGAATCTTGTAGGACAGCACAGAACATATACGATAATTGAGTATGGTTTGGTTAAAAACAGAATTTACGCAGTTGACAGGCTTGAACATGAATCGAAATGTTGAGAAAAATACAATTCATTCCAAGACAAATGGAAACAAGAATTGTCTGTTCCACAAATTTCAAGACCAATTATCTGTATCTAACTTTTCACAAACAATTGGGCATACAAATTTTGAGTCTGAAAGGAACAACATTGACCCATCTTGAGATGAATCTCCATCATGATGATCATAAGCTTAAAACTCTCCATGTATATAATCTTTACAAATTGATACAAATTTGCGACACATACCAAAGTTTAAAGGAATGCCATTGACGTTGTGTTTCCATTAGCAATCGATAGACACATAACGGGTGAATTCGATGGATATCTGAAAAGTACAGGAGCGGAGTTTGGCGGAATAATTGCTTTGAGTCACTTGCATTTGAAAGTCAAGAAGAATAAATGGTCGGGTGATACTATAGACCTGGGGGCAAGTATTACATAGGTATCACGAGACCATGGACAGGTGTAATCAGTGATCTTCAAATTGAAAGTTACTTGCTTAAAATGTTCATACATAGCCCAACTTTAGTATCGGTATCAACTCTAGATTACCATGCAATGTCAAAGGTTATTAATTTAATCTATTTGTTCAAGGGCTTGGCATTGCTTTAACATCATAAAGAACAAGTAATCACTCCTTTTGAAGATTGAATGCATTATTATTTTCAACATCACTTTATTGTAAGTAACCATGCGTTCGCGAGTTTGTTTTGGCGATATATAATATGTCCGAGTTAAACATCAAACGAGAACGAGTTTGATGTTTAACTCGGACACATGATATCTCAATGATCTCCATATCAAACTTGCGGACTCATGGTAACGTATGTATGTCGACGAGGACCATTATGCTTTAAATATGGCTTAGAAAAATGGATAGGTTAAAATGGCGGCTGATTTTTTCAGTGTTAGTCTTTTATTAATGCATTTACAAATATGATATTTATATCACCATCAAAAAACACAAAAAGTATTGCGGAAATCGCGGATTAACAAAATTAAATGATCACAACGAGTATTGCGGGGCTTTATTTTTGGTCACGTGACCTCGTGTATATGTTCCAACTTTGAAATGTTCAATTTAAGCGGCGCTAAAATCTCCGAAGATTCTAACTGTCATTATTTCATAACCTTCGTAAAAGAGAGTGAGTTTGAAAGGGTTGAACGCACAGAAGTCAGAACATAGAGGCATCATAACATATGCACAGGGTGGTTTGAAAGTTTGATATGAATGAAAAGTCGGCTATGACATCGACTTTGATGTTTATAGATTGTTTTCTAGTTTACCATTACAATCTCTTGGTCGCTGATGGACAACCTCGCTGCTAGCGGATGTACCGATAGGCCAATGGAAAGTCTTGTGACAAGTCATGAATTTTTCTCGTCACCAACATTTACTTTTTTCAAGAACTCGCTTGTTCAAATCCAGAAATGATTTTTAAAAATGGGAAAATACACTAAACTTATATAGCTAGGGTTCAGCAAACCAGCGTAGCGTAGCCTTTGTTTAACTAACTCTTGGTGGTACGTCGTCTTTCGTTACTAGGGTTGCGCGTGACCCAGTTTAACATAGAAAAATATACCTACGGCACGTGACAGCTTTTGGCCAATGGGTAGCTGACATTGCTGAGCAAGTCGAGATAAATTTGTATACATCTTTTGCCACCTGAATTTTGAACTGCATTTAACATAACATACATTTGAAATACCTATATTATTTCTTAACCTCTTATTTACAGCCATATTTTGCATACGTATTCTCTTCGAATGATTATGCATCTCGAAATGTCAGAGTATTTCCCCTTTCATAAAATGATTGAGTAAATGTCATCAATTAAATCACTAGAATTCAAGGCACATTGAAACTCCCTCTATGGTGCAATAAAATGTAATTTACGAATGTAATGACACACGTGCATTTAAACTATAGCTCCCTACCTATAGCACAATATCAGTGTGTCGCAGTAGGTCGTAAATCGTAGTTTGACGTTAACAAATTAATGTCCAAAAAAAAAGTTCGCAAATCTCGATTACATATTTCATCAAAAAATTCCTACATTTCATAATTTTTAAACTTAGCAAAAAGCATTTGGAAAATCAGAACCCCTAGTGTATTCGAACTGATAAGAAATACAAAAAAAATTCTACTCTTATGAATAAATTTGTTAGTACTTACTTACAAAACATGTGACTTTCAAAAACATCCAAAGTCATTTTTCTCTTGCAGCTATATATTGTTTACTATTCTGTTGAAAATGTAGTGACATTTCTTTGGCTTCTCATCGTTAAAACAACAACGTGAACTTAGAAAACTTAGATATGCTATTGAAACCATTTTTTTCTATAAATTGTCAGCTAATGACATTAAAAAGGAACAGCCGAATAGTAAAGATCTCATTATCTGATTTGCACTTTATTGGACAAATAATCGCTGTAACCTTTATATCAAGCAGTATAATAAAATGAATAAGTGATATGAGTTGCGTAATAGGACTGCAGTGTGCGACGCAAAGAGTGCCCAGAAAAAAATCAACAAACTTATTCGCAGTTTCATTGAATTCTTTTTCATTTTAATTCTCGCTGTTTCGTCTATAAGAGTTACAATTCAATAATTAATCCTGTATTTACACGGCTATTTTTGTATTCATTTGGCTGGAAAACAATACGTTTTAATCGTTTGAAGACTTGAGCCACAAGGAACCAATCACATTAAATGTGCAGTCCAGCATATTTTGAGCTTTTTAACTGGGCGTTTCAGTCCAAACAAATGAAAATCATGGATTTCTTCATCTATAGGTTTTAGGCCTAATTTGAAACAAAACAAAAAATTCTATAGAGAATCACCCCCAAAAATCGTTGTCTTAATTATGGAAATCTTTCCATAAATATTGCGGTTAAACCGGTTCTTTTGACTTGGGTAGGATATAAATTTAAGGATTTCAAACGGTCAAAAGTGACAAACGTGAAAACGTTGTCGCACTGTTCCCTTAAGATATATATATAGGAGTTGTAGAGATTGATATCAGACGTTAATTATTATTGTTGCTTGTCTGCTTTTTCACTGACTCGACAGCAGTTCAATAAAAAAGCGCCAAGTTAACTAGGTGCTATAGTAAGATATTTTTTTCTGAAATGGTAGAATAATGCTTTTGTCTCTGTCACCAAGATCAATGATTATTACAAACAAGTGACAAATTCCAAAACAGGAAAAATTATTATCAACACCTAATCATCTTCTCTTACTAATATTTTCCTTGAGATTTTGTAAGTAAGTACATGTAGAGACATCAGTGAATCATGCTAGTCAGCGGCATTGACATTCATGTTGACAGAGAATGAGATCACAGAAAACTGTATTACTAAAAATCTTACTTTCAGCGACCGAATTTTGACTTTTCTTTAGTTTTTTTTATCTCTCTAAATTTCCCTGTCTACAAAGTTGATATAATACACATTAAATATAATGTATCAGACAGTGTAGAGTATCATAGAATGAATATAGTGCATACTGAAGACATTATGTCTTTGTGTTCTTTAATAAGATTTAAAGCTGCCATGTACAGTTGAATAATAGATGAACTGAATATTGATAGTATGTATCATAAAGAACTGGAAACATGCAGACAGCAGTTGATAGTAATTCTTATTGCATACACTCTTTTCATGTTTCAAAAGTATGCATGACAAAGAATAAATGCACTCAACTAGTTATTTTTTTTAGTTTCCTATTCTTTCTTTATAATGACTTTTCATTGAAATTCAAGAGACATATGAATTAGAATAGCATTAGAAACTAAGCACTTTAAAAGGCATGTACTTGTAAAACACCGTTTAAAATATTGTCCAGCGAGACTTAGGTATACTAAAATTCATATAAATATAATCGTGCCTGGTCGGAGAAAGGTATACTTAGATTCAAGTAAAGAAAACCTTGAGGGTGGGAGTAAGGTATACTAAGATCCATGTAAAAAAATCAGTGAGCCATTTTTCCAAGAATGTATTGTCGTACTTTTAGGAACGAAAAAAACTATTAATTACTATTTATAAGAAAATGAAAATGCACTTGCCTAAAATCAATGACTGCAAAGGTTGATGTAAATTTGTTTGAGAAATTCCCTCACACTTTTCGTCAAATGTGATGTTTGAGAGATGTGCAGTGATGTTGACATGAAGTTCGTTCGAGTTCATTAAATTCATTTTAAATATTGGAGTTAGGGTCTGGTGTTTTGTTAGAAGCAAGGTAGTTGACTGAGACGCATGTTGTATGTTGATTAACTTCATCATGCACAACTCTCTCTGATGGTCCATAACTAAGTAAGGATTACGTAGCTTGCGCCCTTAAAACCTATTCCGGTCTTCATATCAAGAAGGAAAACCTTAGTCAGCATAAAGAATGTCACTTCCTGGAGAAAGACTCCCTGGCTAGCACAGACTTTGAATCGCAACTTTGTTCCTTTGTGGCCTTCATTAAGGTCATATTAAGGGTCATACCCTGACAAAAGCTATTTTCATTTTTCTTCATGCATATTGTCCTGAGCATATCTACTAAACATGTTATCTTCAAAAAGCTTGAGACATGTACCATCTTGATTCTTGAATGTGCAATAAGGATTTAAAAGCCTATATTCATCAAATGATTTCCGTTTCCTAGGAAACATGATTTTAACAGTGACCCTATGAGTGTCATTTTGTCTGGAGCATTTCATCTTAACTACTAATGCTAACCCAACCAAACTTAATAGAAGCACGCTTCTACACTAGCTCATTTCTTAAGCTGCCTTCTAAAAATAACAAAGGAACGATGAATAGTGCAAGTTGACATGCCTTGCATTGATGTTGACGAGTGGTTATTTTGATTATCATGCCTTCAAAACCAAAGAAAAGACTTTATTCTCTTTAAGAATATGTTTTTGCACTTACCTGAGTTATAATCAAGAGAAGATTTGCAATTTAAAAGTAGAAAATATATACCATGACAAGTTTAAGAAAGAAATAAAACCTTCAAAAGGTAAAGAAAGGCAGTGCAAAACACCAGGAGAGTAAAAAGACAAAATCAAGATCTTTCAACGCTCGTAGTAGAAAAAAACAATCATTCGCACTGATGATAAACTTTCCCGACTTTTCATCAATATGATATTGCTGTCTAAGAGTAAGAAACGAATGAAAAATTTCTTTTGCTAGTGTTTTTTGGAGTGGTTGGAAATTATTTCCATCATAGATCAACTTTGACACTTGTCATGTTTACTTTGTGAGGTGTGTTTCATGCAAGAAACCTCGTGCAAAAAAACATATGTTTTTCTACAGCCCTGGCTTTTTTGGACATGTCAAACAAAAAGGAAAATGGGAAAGCCACAAAAAAGGTTTTTTTTAAAAATGATGAGGAGCAACATAAAACAGTTTGGGTCATTTCGTGCTGAACAAAAGGAGCAATATTTAGATTACTTTCAGTAGTATGGATATGAATAACAAAAGATGCTGACAACTCAGTCAAACATGCTACAACCTCATTTTAGGTCTCTTCTTATGACAAGGATGATGAACAGTTTTCAGTAAATGCTCTTTTGGGGTCTGAAATAGAAATCTAAAATTCTCTTCTAATTTTATTCTTGAAACAAGGAATGAAAAGAAACATATCTAGAAGAAGAAAACATTTTCTCGATTGGACGCTTTTCTTTGACAGAAAACGTGCAGATGAAGTTACGGTAAGATACATCATTTGTTATGTTTTATGGTGTTAGTACTCGCGTTTATGTGAATGTGTTCACTGTCAATGAACGGCAAGATATATTCTTTGTTGTGTTATATTGAGGGAGTTGCTCAAGTTCATGTGATCGTGTTCACTGTCAATGAACGGTAAGATATTCTTTGTTGTGTTATATTGAAGGAATTGCTCAAGTCTATGTGATCGTGTTTACTGTCAATGAACGGTAAGATATATTCTTTGTTGTGTTATATTGAAGGAATTGCTCAAGTTTATGTGATCGTGTTTACTGTCAGTGAACGGTAAGATATTCTTTGTTGTGTTATATTGAGGGAGTTGCTCAAGTTCATGTGATCGTGTTCACTGTCAATGAACAGTAAGATATATTCTTTGCTATGTTGTGTTGAAGGAGTTGCTCAAGTTCATGTGATCGTGTTCACTGTCAATGAACGGTAAGATATATTCTTTGTTATGTTGTATTGAGGGAGTTGCTCAAGTTCATGTGATCGTGTTCACTGTCAATGAACGTTAAGATATATCTTTGTTGTGTTATATTGAGGAAGTTGCTCAAGTTTATGTGAATTTATTTACTGTCATTAAATGGTAGATTATATCCTTTGCTATGTTTTACGGAGTGAGTTACAACGTTTATGTGAATGGGTTCACTGTCACTGATCAGTAGATTATATTCTTTGTTTTGTTTTATGGAGTATGTAGTTCAAGTTTATGTGAATATGTATATGAAGTCTATATATCAGACCAATAATTTTGCTAACCATCTGGGTAATATTTCACTTAGTCAGGTTCAGGGCATCAGAGTAAATCAGTATCTCAGTCTGAATCAACACATTCTCTGGAGATCGATACGCAACTACTAGATGGTTTGCTTCAGAAGGTCCTAGGTTATACAGACGTTGCATTAGTAAATTCAAAATGTGCATCTGGCCATAACAAGACGGCATTATTACTTTCCAAAGAACACATGTAAGGACAGTCAGGTATGCCATTGCTTGTCTTGTGTTCGTTAGACTGTGTAATCATACTCCGCTAGTTTAGTTGAGAATGCCATTGTCAGCTTGTGGCCTAAGTGCTCTATGCCAAGTACACTATGTATCATTTTAAGGTATTTGAGAAGGGTAGAACATGTTTTAATGGAACAACAAGTGTTTCGTATTAGCAACTGTCAATTTTTGGGTCCTGTCATAAATATGATCAGCTCATCAACCGATGTGGGGGAATCATAAACTTAGCCTGACGAAATTATAACCTTCAATGTAGTCATATGGAATACACTGATTATCATGAGCTACTTACAATAAAGCGTTAGAAGTACGTTTTCCTGTCACAGATTCTCTGGATGTCGTATTCATATATAGACAAATGATTAATCAAATACAAGGGGACTATTTCAGAAAATTATTTCTGATAATGATAAATATTTTTTTCTAAACTCTTTCACAAATTTCATGACAGTTTAAAGGGAAAAGACCTCTCTGACCAGTTAATATATTTTCAAGCTAGAAGGATTCTCGTCCCTTGAGTTTAATTATTTGTAGGCTTTTTTCAGATACTATGCAAATATCTCTACAGGAAATAACAATGAGATGCGTCAAGCATATTGCAGTAATGTAAAACTCATCGAGGTTAAAATCTTACCCATAGCATATGATTCATGGTGTTATATACTTTCCACTGTTTTAATGGTATAGTTAGATAATCACTAGAGTCTCTTACTGGATTAATTTTCTAAACATTGAGAATCTGTGCACCTGCATTTACTTATGTGAATCATAAAAAACATCAAAAAGCATTACCTTTTCTCTTTTGTTTAGCAATGCATACTAATCTTACAATGAATAAGATAGATTGATATTTTTTTCCTCTGCATTTATGTTTTCAATTAATTTTTGTTTGTCATATATTTATTATAAAAAGGTTATTGCCTTATTTTGGTAGATATTTCTACTTCCAATAACTATTGATCAATTAGGCCGTTGTTTTTTCTAATGCAAATCAGGTTTGTTTGTAAAATAAATCGGAGCGATTAAAAAATTCTACTTACACTGTCCCCATCATATCATGTAGAGCAAATAGTGAGAAGCTTATTCTTATATATGAAACAGTATAAAGAAAAAACGACTGTTTTGAGATATTTCAGAACACCTGAGTTGACAAGTGACCTGAAAAAGTTTTAACCAAAAGTCATCGAACATACTTGGACAATAACAATAATAAGGTGGTGCTCTTTTTATATATCAGGGTTGTATAATGTGTTAATAAAAAGTCAGATGTATCAAATTGTACTTCAATGTTAATGTGAATGAATAAAAAGACCATTATTTCTAAGAAGATTGGGTTTTTCTTGTTCTGGTCCATCGAACATCATTTTAAAAACCCATTGTACTTTTCCCTGCCACAGACTCAAACGTGGTTCAATACAATTGAGTTTCTATTGTAGGTAAAAGTTAATTAAAAAGTTCCTTAACTGAATTACACTTTGAGCATTTGTTTTTATTGTAGTGCAAAATTTCGAAATGAGCTTCAGAATAGCAATTAACATAAGTGCAGTCCTCTCCTGCGAGCTCTTTGATGCATATTGACAATAGTAACACAATCGTTCTGTTGCAATTCCGTTAATTAAAAAAATAATAATTCAATATCAATTGAAAACACAATTAAAGCATTTTTTTGTAGTTTACGCACGATGCCTATAGGCTATAATTGTAATCCTGTTGACTCATTGACTCAATGATATCATTGGCGTTTTTTTAATCAGATTCAATTAAATGCATTGTATAGTTGCTCGCACATTGTTGAAATATTCCAATCAACAGTTCCCCCAAGAAAATAGATGGAGTGTAATCATTTGAAAGTTGACTAAAATAGTCAAGTTTATCAGATGCTTGCATGTTGAAAAGTGATGAGATTGGGATATAAATTCGTTATTGACATATTTTTCTATGCTCAAAAACATTCATTATGTTTTAGATAGGCAACAATGCGTGAACTAGTTTGGTGTGAGCAGAATTTAATGAAGTTACATTCCAATCGTAAACTGGCTCTGACACTTGTCACGCTTAGTTGGTGAGAAGCGTTTAAATGAAAGAAAACTCGTGAAAACTCTTTACTATCTTCAATCAATAACATGTATGTTTTCTTACAGTTAAGGCTGTATGAGACATGTAAAACCTGATACAGATATTGTAGAGAAAGTGTGATTATGTGCTGTCAACAACATATCAGATATCTGTTGAATCCAAAAGAAAGTAAATATATAAGTAAGGGGAGGGAAGTGAAAGAAGGAAATGAAGATATAGTAAGAGAAAGACAGCAGAAGTATACATGTTTGACCATTGTGACAAAATCTGCCAATCTTGAGATAGATCAGAGAAGATCATCGTTCACCATCCATCAGTCAAAAGAAACCATTAGAAGTAAAGTGGTGAATGAAAACTAAGCATACTTACAGTTAATTTTGTAAAACAAACCCTCTATATTATTATATACCCATGTAAACTTAGGATAGTAATACAAGGGTGCAATACGGAATACGTCTTAAAATTCCGTATTGCACTCGAGAATCCGTATTGCACGCCTGCCGGTTCTACTTTTTCTTAACCTTGGGACTTCCCGGATTTCCCGATGCAACTTTTTAAAGATATAAATTTAGGTCATTGGGATTCCCAGTTTGCGAGAGTTGCACTAAAGCTCTTATTAAACATCCTTACTGGTGCTAAAGGAATTTCTCTTGTTCCCGTTGACAATTCCTCTAGTGACACTTCTCACATGTAATCAGTTTCAAAATCTCTTGAACGCACACCTAAAAACAGTCAGATTAGCCAAAACACGGTCCATAACTTCACGGAATGACATCTCGGTTATTCAGCAACAGCCACATTTACGGTGCCACTCTCAACATAAATTTCAACTTGTCATCTCAAACAAATTCCACGAACCTTGAAAATCAGCAGCGAAAGCGTAGACGTGTTATCTCCAACATTGACTCCGACACTGACGGCTCGAGCACGACAACGTATTCGAGAATTTGGAAAATGACCTTGAACTTAGAAAGTTACTGATTTCTACACGACTGTTTATAAACAAAATAGCTTGATCTTTGTTTGATTTATGCTTTATCATATTAAATCAATTCTGAATTTGATCAAAATATTGTGGGGTTTTTAATCTATTTATTGTTATTGTAAGATGTGAAAGTCGGACTTGCTATACTTGACGTCATGCGGAGGAATGTGGCATTCAGGTCAATTGCGTTATTCGGTCATCGGCGTACTAATACCAGTGTCAAGGTAACCTCAACGCGGAAGTATGTATGGCGTGAAAATGTGTATCGCTACGCAACCTTTCATTTGTATAAATCACAAAGTGATTTGCTTTATTAATTAAGATCGGGTATATAATAAATATAGAACGTCATACTAGTGCATTTTGATGTTTTGTATTGAACTCGAAGATGTCATGGGAGCAGAGAAACAACTCGTTCTTCGAACTCGTTGTTTCTCTGCTCCCATGACATCTTCTCGATCAATACAAAACATCAAAATGCACTAGTATGACGTTCTATATATTTATTCAAGTAACGACAATGCACATGTAAATACTTGCGCAAAATGATATAATGTGTAAGTTTCAAAGCATTAATTTCCACATTTATAAGACATGGAGCAACTGTGTTAATCAGAAATCTGCCTGAATCAACATACTTCAGAGATCGATATTGTACTTAATGGTGTACAACCGCAGGGGTGATATAAACGTCACTTCAGTGAATCCAAATCTGCCTTTGACCGTAACAAACTGACATTGTTCCTTTGTCAATGACTACATGAAAAGGCGGTAAAACTTGTAATTGATTATGCTTGCTTAGTTGGACTGTGCCATTATATGCCACTGGCTTAACTGAGAATATTGTGGTTAATTTGTAGTCTAAAAGCTGCATGTCATCGATTAGGATCTAATGACCATGAATTATTTTCAAAGGTTATAACTTGTTTACATAACTTTACAAGTGAATTTATTTATATTTCGGACGTTGGAGTGCTATGATGTATGTGATAAGCTTATCAGGGATCTTATTAGAGAAGTGGTAAACATGATTGTTCTGAAAATATCAAAATAGGTTATGTTAATGAAGTTATACAGTATTCAAATCTAGATTGCCAGTGTACATTTATATGTGATTAAAGCCTTTTAAAGTCAGTATATCAAAATCAGATGTAGCTTTCATTAGATTTAACATACAAAACACAAATGTTATGCTTTATAAAAAGGTTAAATTAACTGACGAAGTATCAATATACAATCATCAACCGTTAGTTTAAAATGTCAAAATTTAAAAAAAACCTGAATTTTGATTACAGATCTTGAAATTAAATGGTACTGACGAAAATGAAATTCAAATTATTATGCAAAAAACATGATAATATATCTCATTGAACCAGTTTTATAAGAGGCATATATTCCTCATCGTTCTCTAACTGAACACGTCTGTTTTTCCGGTTTAAATGTATGAGTCCATTGATTTCCAATTTCACAGTATACATCAAGAGAGAACTTTAGCGTACAACACGGGGCTTCCAACAGTGCTCCAATGCCATTTACCAGCGTGTGTGCAGATAGAACAATGTCAATTCATAATATTACGAATTACCAGCAGAAAATGGATTCTGGTAAAACCAATCAGAAAAAGATAGTCATAACCGTCAGTCCCATCGCAGACCCAATCTATATTGAGCCTTTAAAAACTTAGACTGGTATTAAAGAGGTAAGTTGACCGAAAAAGCAATCAACTGAAGAGAGAGTTATCTGTAAACTTGCGTCTACTCGTCTGATATCACGATATGTCATTGCAACAAACAGGACAGGTTTAAAGGGAAAGCAGACCAAGCATGAACATTACTGTGGCATTCAATGATATGAAGTAGATTACAACGATTTAAGCATTGTTTATTACGCGGTTAATGACTGATACAGCACTAAAGCCATTGTAATGGACCTTTAATCACATTCTAGTGCTATCTCCAATCGGTGTGTGCAATGAAGATCAAGGAACAGAACGCATCAGATAATTACACCGCGGACGTCTACTCTACCACCACACTGATCTAGCACAGAGTTTGATGTGATCAATACCTTGAAGTCGAAGGCAGCATCTCCTGATAGAACAGATTAAGTACGGAGCTGTCAGAGGCTCAGGACTTTATAGAGACACTATACGACCTCGCCTGCTCATTTCCTGTGGTGTCACGGCATCAGAAGGTAGCTCTGGGCCCTAATATTCCAGTGAGACTTGCCTTGGATACGGGACAAGCAGGCAGCAGATGAGTGACATGTGAGTGATACTTGCTCAAGCGTCTTCCAATGAGCCAATAGATACACCGGGCGATTGCAATATTGACTTGCCGCGGGGAGGTCGGAGTTGAAGCAGTGATGCAGACGATTAACTTGTCTGAGGGAGGCAGCTTGTGAAAGTGGAATCAGTTACCGGAGCGTTGGAAGAGAGAAAGGAGGGCGATATGGATACCAGCGGCTCAGTTGGAATTACCCTGCTCATTCTCCTATTTGAGGTTCTTGCCACCTCGGATCAGTCTTCAGGTAGGTCTCCGGATCCCTAGTTTCTTTACAACTTCCTTAACGATGAGAGACCTATTGATCAGCGCTCAACACAATGCTATCACTCGATCACTGGAAGATCTCCTATCGTTAAATATTAGATTAAGTAGTCGTCCATATAAAGATTCTTAGCGATTTTGTGTTGGGGTAAACTCGATTATCTTGTGAATGAGTTGCCACGCTTCAAAGGTGCACTGAGCTAAGGTTTTGAAATGAAAGATCCGGCTAGGGATGTACAAGTGATTGGAAACCTATATGAAGAGTTAAGAGAGATGTCGGTTTCTTTCATGTCGGTTTGAAATTTTGAATTGGAATTTGAAAAAAAAATAATGTAAAACATTTCTATTAGATAATTAGTTAATTTTTATAGTAACGTAATCCTTAACATGAATTGTCACGTGTTTTCTCGTCTTGGGAGACGTGAATGATGACTGAAATTTGTTTTTGAATTCATGTTATTATCATCTGTAGAGTCCATTGTTTGCGCTCACTATCTATCGGTCCTAATAAAGACCACGATAACTGATTTTTATGATTAAATAGCGATACAATAAACAATTCCGATATTGTGAACTTGTAAAGAAACGATTGAAATATATTATACGCCTTACAAGGACAAATGAAAAGTGTAAAACCTGATATGACTGCATATTACATATGATCAATTGATAAATATTCTATGATTGTAATAAGTTTTGAAATAATTTGATTCTAATTTATAAGTGTTCTGAGTAGATCGATATGAAAGCTCTGCTTCTTTTCAGAGATAGTTGCTTCAATCTTATGTTTTTCGCATTCTATTATTAGAAAGGTGCTAATGGGGCTCATGCCAATCATAACACTTGCGCGTCTTTGTTGAATTAAAGTTACTTCTTTGACATGTATGTCATGAAAAAATCCGCCCAAGGGGTTTCAAGATAGCCTTCCGTATACTTTCTAAGGCCAGACTGGAGCAATATTGCCTCATTTCATAGCGAATCTCCAAATCTCTTTATTGAAATGCAGCTCAAAGCATATCTGCAAGTCAATTTCATCCAAATCTGTGCTTGGTTCAATAAAATCAATTCCAGCCATACAAACTAGTGGCATTAGCAAAGGGAGCATTTATTGAGCTTCATCCGCGATTAGTTATACAGTTAGCTGAATATTGACAGTGCTTTAGTGGGGAATAGTTACATTACTGGACCGTAGTCGAGATTTGTCATACAGATAGTAAATCTAACAGAGTTAGTAAAAGCTAGAAATATTGAAGCTTTATTAAAGCATACACAGATGCATTTAGCTTTGGTGGTAATATCGTTAGTACATGATAGAAGTTTTCATATACAAAATAGAAAGATGCATCGAGGTTAAGACGATTTAAAAAAAATGCTAAGCTGATAGTTATAGTTTTCTAGTTAGACATTATAGATTTTTTGTTGAAGTACTTAAAAAAATTGCGGAAAAGGATTAAGCTCCAGTCAAGTTTACTTAGATGCTTTAAGTTAGGGTCAAATTAACTAATGAATTAAGAGTTGATATTCATGTAATTCAGGACGAAATGCTGATATTTCTTGAGCTGACCACGCGGTAAGTTACGTAATGCTGTTTGTACATTGTACAAATGTATTAAGGTAAATAGAAATATACTCTAATTGTGCTCTGCGGCATAGATTTCAGTAATACAGAATGTTTCTTTTCATACATTTTACGTCAGAAATGCTAAGGTGTTTAGTTATGAATGAAATATAAAACTGAATATATCTGACAGGGAGAGATTGCCACATTTCAAATGGCTTCGGCCAGACGGATATCTCTCTGGCGATATCGGTAGAGTGTCTGCCTCTCACACTGTCCCGCTAGAGGTGACATCGATATCATGTCCGTTACATTTGGCGTCAAATATGGGCCCGGGGCTTCTCCCCAGTGCACATATCACCCTGAGTACGTTAATTTGAGGTACTTGAAACTGTAAATGCCTGGACTGTTGCCGGGTGTGTTAAACGCATACCTACTGGCTTCGACCAGAGGAATAACTCTATGGCTGAGTTAGTAGGGTCTATGACTCTCATCAGGAGGTCCCGGATTGGAATTTGTGTATGGTAAGCTATGAATGATGACATGTACTAGAGTTAGTGGATTTCGATATACTTTCAGTCAGAAATGGTGAGATGGTAATAACATAATTACTAAATATTATCAAATCTGGAGTCGGCATGAACTGTGATTCATACGTTGACGACTGGTAATCTATAAATAAATACTCCAATGACAGGGACGGCGCTAATGCGTCTCAAGACGTTCAAGTAATTGTTGAGTAACACGCGAGTAAAGCGTAAGGACTGCTTCTGTCATCAAACATTCAGACACTGAGCCTAGAGGCGTGATCGCTTGACATTAGCTCGGCTCCGTGAGATTATGTTCCAGCCTACATTTACCACTGATCTTCTTGAAATGACTGATCGAGTTTGCTACAGTGTAATGTACAACATGAAGGATGGCTTAGATGCATCGTACACTGGGGTTTAGTTTAGATTCCTGAAAATCAGACTTTCAGCACAGAGTAAGATACAAATATTTTGATGGCTTTGTACCTGCATTAGATACATTCTATTGATACGATGATATGAAGTTCAAATTTTAGCAACTCAGTTTTGCGTTTGATACAAATACGTTAATTAGTGTTTAATTGATATAGTCATATTTTGTTCCTACAAATAAAAAGAAGTATGTTCAAGTGAAAGTATGTTAAATAGCCACGTTTAACACAAATACAGTTTTTAATCTATTAAGATTACATTGCTTCCTTAGCAAAGCCTAAACTTGTAAAGAGTTGAAGCAGGAGAAATCAAATTAGGCGTGAATGTGACATGTCTAATAAGACAGGAAGTCATGTATGCTTATTATCTTTGAGGTTTGGGTTGTTTCTTAACCCATTTCTTCAATTTTGCTCAAAATATAAAATGTAAATGGATTTTTGTTACTTCAGTTTGGTTTGGCTCCATGAAGCTTCTCCAGGCAAGAAAATCATATTTTGCCCAAAGCATCAAGTCACGGTAATCAAATACTGATTCAAGTATTCCACTCCAAGTCCCTCTTGTCTCTCCACATGAATTGTCGCCTAGCAACATACTATTGTTGGTCAAGAAGGAGACTAACATGTCAGACATGATTAATACTGCTTCATTGGACGTTTGTTCCTGAATTGCTGCTTCGTTCGGTTTGAAAAATAATTATAATCGCCAGTTTATTGTTATGACTACGCTCAAACATGTTTCATTTATCATATAACATTCTTCTAAAGCTTATTCCCTCGGACATTTGTCTTACAGAACATTGGCTAGAACATTTTGATTTAGTTGTCTCCCTTGAGACACGTAGTTTCTACTCCATGAGACGGACTCATATGGAAGACAATATTATAACACGTTCTTGACAGGTCTCCAAAAATAACTCATTTTTCAATTTCTTTTATGGGGTTTCTAGAAGTTCAGTTTAATGGATACAAAGTCTTTATTCTGGGAAGTTAAAATTTCCGCACAGATGCTAAAAGCGTTTTATTGAAAACGACATTGGCATTTATGTCGAAACGTTCGCCTTCCAAGAATGAATTAATTGTTTCTCCATAACAAAATTGCCTCCTTTACCATGGTCTAGCAATCTGTAAAAAATTAGTCTTTGTCAGGGAATTGTTCCAAAACAGGTTTCTGTCACAAGCATAACGGCAGAGTACGAAGAAACAAATTACGAGGAAACAAACTTTGAGGAAAAATACAATTTCCATTGCTTGATTTTGATAGATAGAATAAACGTGTATCTCTTTCTTCTCACCAACAACCATGTGTTCGGTTTGAATTATTAGTTTGTTACTCGGTCTGTTGTAAAAGAGTTTTATTTCATCGATTTAACATTAGTTTCGACTCATTACACCATTAGACAATCGATAGATTGCACCATGTTTGAAATGGTAAAAATCAAAACCGACCCTGTTAAGAACGCTTGTTCTTTCTGTGTTTTAATCAATAAACTACCGATATTTGAGACGAGAAGTCTGTTCCAATTATGTTCTATTATTCACAGGATCTAACGCTTTTGGTTATAGAACTGCAAAGATCATCTATCTGCTTGAAGAATGTCACTTTTTATTAAGGGAAATAACATGGTGAATGTCTGTTTATTCTACAGTTCACGTAGAATGATAGCCTTCAGTCCTCTAGGCTCGTGTGTCTAATTCAGTGAAAACCAATCTCAGTACAAACACTCCCCAAGAGACTAGTCAAACAGCCGTTAGTGAAAGTACTGTCACTTAGTGCTCGTTTATATACTGTGTCGTGTGAATTTGTCTCAATTACTGGAAGGAATAATCCCTGAGTAGCCTGTTTACCTCTATAACAATGCTGGTTTTCATATTCCTTTCAAGCTCGACCTTATTCAGATTATTTGATTAAATTGATAAAATGATCCTCAAATGTCTACAACAAATAGTGTCTAGTTCAGTAGACAATCCTGATTTCAAATGAATTGAATTGAAAGCGATCTTTTCAGATTCTAACAGCCCTCAGCTAGATAATCATCTCGTTGACATGCTCGTGTAAAATTGGTTCAATGTGAACATGACATTTCCCTTGTTCATTTGATCTAAACCATTCTTTAGGTATTTAATCAACTCAATTGAAATGCTACTTTGTTGGTTGTATGCCTATTTCAGTGATCAGTCATAATTGCATTCAGAAGAGCAAAGTCCTTGGATTTCACTTGTTTTGGTTGATTTAACAGAACACTCCTTTCTTTACCAGCGTTACGAGAATTAATTCCAATAATACCCAAGTGACTGCTTTCAGGGATTAAACCATCACTATGTACTCGCTAATATGATGTGTCGTGTTAGTAATATAGCATTTTCGTCTTTGGCAGTATTCGGGATTATTATCAGCATTAATTCGAATGATAACTCAGCGAGGATATAGTTCTGATCTGGTCATTTTGTGTGTACACATATAAGCCGCTAATTTTCACAAATCCGAAGAACCTCCTGGATTAAATCATTTCTATGGCAACACTATGGCAGACTGAAGTTCAATAGAAATGTTATAGATGTAGGTCATACGTTGACAGATCTGTTGTGTTATCTTACTGGTCTCATAGCATGAACATTAAGTGCTTACTTCTTTCGGGAAAACGGTTTCAAAAGAATTGTATTAGATATACATCAGACAAATTAATTTGTTGTGTCATCGTTCAAATCGGAAATACTCTCGAAAGAAATACCACCAACAAATCGGTTAATCTGTATATTTGCGATCTTCAATCAGTGTTTTTCTTGATAAAGTGATCACAGCTTATTTTTTATTGCTTTACGTTTTTGGAGATATAGATCGCAATATTGCATTTGTTTCGTTTGCATTCCTTCCACAGGAATCCAGCTTTGCCACTCATTAACTATCTATGTTCTTTGATTCATATCGTCGATATTATATCCAGGAGTTGAGATGGTAGAGGATAATGGACATGTGATGCATGATTTTCATAAAGTATCGTAGCTTATAATTAAAATACTTTGTATTTTCAGTTATTCACTCACAACAGAGCAACAGACTTATGGCATAATCCTTGGTGACAACAAGCCAGCTTCCCAGTAAATGAACTGTTTTCATGGGCTGAAATGAATCAGATATAATTTGTTGAAATTGTTTCAGCTTTGGAATCTTTCGAAATTCCGAGAACTGTTCGTATTCAAACAGAGGTTATGGCAGGATGTAATTACTTCGGCTTTCTCTGTTACGAGAGAATGAGTTTTGATAATACATTTATATACACCAACGTAGGAACATTTAATAACAATCTGCTGGGCAAGCGAAAGTATAACGTCAACATACAACTTATTGACAATGCCACTGACTTTTAAATTCTAAATCATTACAAGAGATAAGATAAATCTATTTGTCAACTTTCGTATAGATTGATTATTGAAGTATTCATTGCACCATACAAATGATGTAAAGCGTCAAATGATGATTAATTTCGCTGCGTTAACTTGAAATCGATCGAAATGATTCATTATTTACAATCGTCTAATTTTGGCTGAGATAGCATGCACCATGTAACAAGTCGGCACAGACATCAGATTGATGTTAACCTTTTTCTAAACATATACCTTCCCAAACTATGCACCTGGTAGAAAGTAACGCATTTCCGAATTATTAAGGATTAAGCCATCCTTATTGTCACCGGTGTGTTGTTGCTGTTTTGTTTTGTTTTATTATACTGATGCTATTACAGCCCAGACCTTGTTGTGGAATGGCAAACTTACGCTTTGGGGCGAAACCAGTTATTGCATTGAAGGCCCAGTTCGACCCAAAATTTGAATTTTTTTCTATATCGTGATTTTTTTAAATGCACGTAGCGACTTAAAGCTATTTTTAATGGTGTGCTATAAAAAAATGAAAAAACCTAAATCGTGATTTTTTTACACTTTTTGCACATGTTTGACCCCATGCATTTTCGAGATTAGTTATCAGCTAAAAGTTGCAGTAGAGAGCCAATACTTACACGTTACATTTCCAAAACATTGGCTCATGAAAAGCTATTCTCAGATGAGACGGGCAAAGTGACTTATAATTTCCATCACGACAGCCATTGATAAGGAATACTTTTGCAATATTTTTTTCCAGGTGGTGATTATATTATTAATACAAAAACTTGTTCTTTTTTATATATATGATAAGATTATAAATCCGAATCTAATGTCTTACTAAAGGAAAATCGTCATGTTTCTAATATCGATTTGACCGAAGCTTTTTAATTTGACAATTTATTGTAGGATGTTTATAGCATAGAGTTAATGACACTATAAATGGGTGTTCACGCATGAAATATTTAATAAAAAAAAAGCCTTGCGTGGCTTTTATTTCCACTGGAAGCACACGATTCACTCCTTCATCACCGTCCAAGTTGAGTTTAACTGTGAGGCTCTCAAGTCTTCATCAATAATGCAGCCTAACTCGCACTTCACTTAGGTGTTGGCAGCTGTATATGTCTCGGTGTGTGTAATCTAAGTAACATTCCTCTTCAGAGGTATTCAGAAGTTGTGTTTGTTTATCTATAGTGGATTCTTTTAGTGGCATGTATAAGTTGTCTTGACGAGTCAGAAATGGTTCTATAGATTTGAAATTCTTTGTGATGACGGTTCTTCATCATCTGCTTGTTAACGGTGTTATAATCTACACTAAGTCTTCGCAAGCTATCAAGCAAGTTATCAACCTATTTCATGTTAAAATACACAATGTGTCGAAATATCCGTGCTCTTCAAGTATATGCCGCTTATAAATGTGATTTAAAAATTGTACCGTTTATAGTTTAGTCGTACAGCTGTATTTAACCCTATGTTGGTCATTCTAGGCCAGTTGCCAAATGATGGCAGAGCAACAGTCGTGTTCCACGATGCGAAAATTCTTCATAGTTAATTAATCATTTATGTCGTGATGCTGTTCTCCTACTACGCTGTCTAAATCATTCATAAAAATGTGAGATGAAGCATGTTAAGCAGATGAGACCAACACACTGACCTAGTACTGGTACATTAGGAAGTGTAAACAATGAGGGTTACCATCTGAGCTCCATTCATAAAACGGTAAAGAGTATTTTCTCAACTCTATACTTGCTCCTTTGTTCATTTCGTTTCGCCAAGTGCACTGAACGTAAAATTAAAAAAGACCATAGATTGAACAGTTCTTAGAGTTGTCAATTACACACCGGATGTATCTCTGTTCATATCCTACCGGAAATTGCCTCTTCTTCTCTCGCATCAGATCAGTGACTGTGTAATCCATCTTCTACTGTTATGAAGTGAGAGCTAATCGACTGTCTTTATTTTGTAGGCTCCGATGCTGCCTGGCCACAATGGTGGACGTATCAGGGTCGCGGAGGTGAGCTATAAACAAAGCTTCTTTGAAAGGAATTTTAGAGGCATAATGATAAGGGAAATGGAGAGACGAATATGGATAACATCATAACGATATGGATAACATCAAGTATTTATGTGACGTAGCGCCATTCGCATGAAACTCTGGACAGCATGTTATTTCTCGTACAGCACATGTCAATGATAACATACCTCAGGTTTATTCGCTGATGCAACGTTTAGCTTGACGGTTTAATCTTTTGAATTGGGTTGCTGATAAGGTTTTCCCATATCATATGAAATCTTAAGATAATTGCTAAAGTTTGTAAGATATGAATAATAAAACACTCTCATTCTTTCATCACAGCGTTACTACCGTCATAAAACCATAAACAATCTCTTGTTCTAATCATAGCTCTTCAAGAAATTCCGAAAGGTTCCCCTAGCGGCAAAATATTGCAACATAAACTACTTTGTATTATTTTGTTTTTACTTATATCTTTGACCATTGTTTTTGATTGCAATCAGGTTTCTAAATTTCTGGCCTGAAACAGGTTGCATAGAATTTATGACATAGCTTCCTCCATTTGTGGAAAGAAAGAGAAATCATATGTTTCCACTAATCAAGACAAAATGGCCTGATAGTATCCTTTTATAGGTTGAAATGAATTAATCTTTCTTTGCAGGCCCAAACTCCTGGGGTGTAATCAATCCTGATTGGTCCTTGTGCAACACTGGAAAATACCAATCACCGATCGATATCAAACCGCATGGCCTCCTCTTTGATCCTACACTCCGCCGCCTCAACATAGACATCCCCATTACAGTTAGTCACAGATTCATTCAGTGTTATCTTATATATAAGCAACATGTGTTCCTCTTTGTTCATTAAGGTAAAAGTGTTCCTCGTACTACAGAAACAATTCTATGACATAACTTTGTTAACTTATCCTTCTAAATTTGAACAACCGGCTTCTTCGAAAAAATCAAATGGTTAAACTCCATAAGCTCGTGTTGACCTGGCTGAATAGAAATCACATAAACAGATTTTGTATGGACATAAATTCGGATAGACCAAAATATTCCATGATATATTTTTCATCTACCAACACTTTCTGTGTACATAATCATTCAAAACTCCTAAACCACATATTGATTGCTAGTTCTCTTCTTATTACATATTACGCTTTCGATCTTATTCAGCCCACCTTTAGTGCGTAAGTGCAAGGAAAGCTGTTTATCAAAATAAAACTACTTACAGGTTCACGGGATGCTGGTAAACACGGGACATGACGTCACCCTAGAAGTGGACGACAGCAGCACCAGCTCTCTGAACATCAGTGACGGCCCTCTCATGTACAACTACAGGGTGGCGCAGATCAAGCTCCACTTCGGCCGACATGACGAAACCGGGTCGGAACACACCGTCGATAGCACGGCATTCTCTGCAGAGGTTAGACTGAGGGACGTCTCTCTCTTACCATGGTTCATCTTCCCCTCCATTGCTTTAATTTGCTCCAGCTTTTATCACTGGCTGCTAACCAGCCAAAATGTTTTGTTTGAGTGCACCACCCTCTTCGGCGAAATAAATGCAATTCTTGTTAGATCTTTCATTGTGCTATCGCGATCCGTCGCAGCAGCCTAGACAATAAACACAGAACAGTTTGAACCTATCATGGCAAGTCTATGGAGCTGCCGTAAGTTAGTCAATGCAGGGGAAGATGACCAGGGTATGATACCATATTCTAAAGGTAGTATGATGAAATATTTTAAGGTAAAGGTTTTGAGGGTAACACTTAGATAAGGTTCGGTCAGATATGAGAATAAATTTGTAACAACAGTTGATAGCACAATATCTTTGAAAGTACATTTGCAATGACGTAGGTCTTAAGATATGTAGTACTTTAAAAATTAAAGAATCTGATATCCATTAATCAATATGCCTTTGTATTGTACATGTGACATTTTATTTTCAAGATCCAAATGATAGCTTTCAATACGGATATCTACAATTCACTGAAGGAAGCGACCACGTCTCCTTACGGCATCGCCATCATTTCTGTGTTTGCTGAGGTTCGTCAGACGAGTTTACCTTATAATATTTCATGAAAGCGAAACATTTTTGAAAAATATTTTTCTGAAATACCCTTGAGATATTTTAAGAATTTACATCTTAAATGAATGAGCTTCTTTGTAACATTATACTAACTAAAACAAAGGTAATGAAATCGGAAATAATCAAATATGGTTTTTATCTATTTGGAAAGGAAAAAAATTTAACCGTACTAAATATGTGAAATAAATGCCATATTTATTGCAGATTGGTTTGCCAGTTAATGAAGCTTTCAAAACAATGGCAACATTTTCACAGAGAATACTTTGGAAAGGTAGCTCCATCACACTCATAAACTCAATAGAATTGATATATATTTACAATAGCATACCATACGTCGATGTATGTATGTAGAACCTTATTGCAGAAACATCTTTGGACAATGATTGAATACTAGTTACCAAATAATCTACTTCAATAAAAAATATATAACATAGTTATGTAGAAGATGGCGTGAAGGTTATTTACATATGCGTTAAATATATTGCTATTTGATAAAAAGGGGATCACTAGATCTACCCTAATATCACATTTTTCAATACCTTTTAATCAATGCACAAATATTTAACATAAGTATAAGTTATACAACAGTCAAAAAATGATATGCATGTCTATTGTTATGTATAAAATGGCTTGAAGGTTATCTACAAGTGCATACATGTTCACGATATTGCTTTTCTAAAATATATTTTAACCGTTTAATTTGCCAACAAGAGAGATAAGATCAGAGACACGACACCATGTCAATTCACGTGTATTCATCTCCTGCAGGACAGTCGACACGTGTTGAGACTATTCCAGCTAAAGCCTTGTTTCCAGACACCAACTATTACGTCACTTACGAAGGCTCTCTCACACAACCCGGATGTTATGAAACAGCCACCTGGATAATATTCAACAAACCTGTGTATATATCAAAAGATTTGGTAGGAAAGAAACTGTTGTCAGTGATACGTAATGAAACAAATGAATGTAACATCGTCACTGTGAACGAAGAGAATCTCATCACAGACAATTATGTCGACCTCTTCTGATCATATTTAAGAGACTGGTCATATTTTTTGAAAACCTAACAATTGCATTTTTACTATTGGTAAGCAAATTACATATAGGCATTACTGTTGTGAAATTCACTATTCAACAATCTGAAAGTAAGCCAATGAGACGAGCAAATAAAAGCTAGATCTTATCATGAAGTAACATTAACATTTTCATAGACAAATATTTGATAAGGTTACAAGGATTAGAAATGAACCCCCATATAGAACCCATATATATATATACCTATTATGATTATCAAAGATGAAAAAATTAAAGTAAAAGATATCGAATTTAGCCTTCTGATAAGAGAGTTACTTACACTGTAAAGAACTTTGCTAAGAAGTATATGTTTTTTTGTTCAATTATGGCTATATTGTATGCTCAATGTATTGAAGAAAACAAATTCAATTGTATCTACTATGCTGTACAACAGAGGTGTTTATATGGACGTCGTCCATGATTCTTTTCCAGTTGTCCACCTTAAGACGTCTTCAGCAAGGTGTAAGAGACGACCCGGACAACATGGTTGCCAACAACAACCGTCCCATAATGCCTCTCAATAACCGGGTAGTCAGAACGAACATCAACCATCCCGGCACAGTAAGACGAATTTGTATATATTTAATTAATCCAAAACCATGCAAACAAGGCTATTTATGTTAAAGAGCCACTCCATGAGTTGTTGAAGTCATATATGCCAAACTTAATCAATGGTGTCATTTGATCGCGAAGTACCGACTGTTACCTAAAAGACACATTTTAAAGTGTATATGTTTTTTTACAGTGACAATATGACGGTAGAAAGTCGCAATTATGATCGAAAACCGGACAGTGGCGCGCGTCAAATAGTCAGACGTAATTTTGGAGACTTTTGTAAAACAGCCAGGAGGGCAGTTAGGAGTTGATAGCGCTTGTTAGGTTATATAACGAGTATCCATGTATATTAGACATGATATCTACACCTCTCTGCATTTATAAGGCTGGTTTTAGATTTTCATGGAAAACCAGTATATGTCATAAATATGACTTTTGGATATGAAAAGTTAAGATGTTTTGATCACCACATATGACACTTAGGTTTGAATCAAAGGTAAATAATATGTTATGAAAATCACGGACTGGCTCTTGAAGGCCCATTGGCGAAATTCGTAATCAGGTGTGGACATTTATCATAAAAAGTTCACTGGTCACGCAGTGTAATGACATGGATTCTAATATAAGTTTTAAACAATAGTTTTATAGTCATCTGTTTTTATCATGAAATGTGTGCATATTTGTTATTTACCAGTATGTTTGAAAATTATAAGATATTTGTTTCCATCTCTTTCAGAGCAGTACGAGTATTTGTGGTATGACAAGATACACCTTTTATCAAAGTAAGCAAGATATTCTACATTTCAAATACTGACATGAAATGGGAAAAAATGTGTAATATTATCAAATAAAACATCTTCAATATACTCTTCCATGTACAATATCAAGATCAACTATTCATCATTTAATCGATCAGACTTGTGCTAAAATCGCTCAAAAACCCTTCACATCAAGGTTTGGAAATGTCAGTGTATTTTTAGTAAAATCCTAATCAATACATTACTCGTTTTGGCAAAAATTGCATAAACATTATATCCAATAGTACTTAGTTACTGATTGATAAGGAAATGTCATATTCACAAACGTTAAATATGACGTATGTTAGCTGATTCTCTACATGTAGGTTTTATCAACTCTATTTTCAGTTAATCCCTCCTTGGATGTGTGACGTGATGTATTAAGTTGCTGCCAAAGTATGTGACGAATGTCTTCTGTAAATGCAATGTGTAAATCATAACTATCTATTTTTGTACCGCCTTGAATGTGATGTGAATGAATAAAATATATACAAACAGTCTTTGTTACTTTAGATGTCAGCTTTGAATGTATACCTTTTTATGAGTAACAAAATCCCATTCTTCTTGAGGGTTGGTAATAATGATTAAAGTTCAGTTCTTAGAGTGAACCTGATCGCTGAAAGACTGTGCAGTGTTAAACCCGCCCTTTGTCCTCCATGAATTGCTTGTGTAATTATTATATCCTGTAGTTTTCTTACCAGTTTTTAAAGATAAACATTACTTTCATATTACCAAGTGCACACGTTGAAATAACTCGCGCAATTACGATACAGTTACAGATATGCGAAAGCAAGTGTTGGCCAACTAGAAGCGCAATTTGATAAAGAATGATCTTTTCTATCTGAGAAAGCAAGTAAAAATGATTCATACTTGATGGTTGAAGATGAAGGTGCTCCAATATTGATGTCTGGTTTATATGACAACCTACAATATGTTTTTGATTAACAATGCGCATGGCGAGCTTCAAAAATACTCGAAATACATCATATGATTAAAATACGAATGTTCTGATTAAAAGATGAATGTTCTTATTAAAAGACGAATATTCTGATAAAACGAATTTAAAGATGATCTATTTGAATAGTTCAGATATGTTTGTTTAGGTAATGACACTTGCAATAATGCGTACCATGGCGGAGTCAAAATGCGCGAAAGTGTCAGTAGGGCATTACGATTCGTAACTACCACTGGACTCTCTTTGTAGCTGTAGAATGTTTCACACATAAGCTTCCAAAGCTCTTGTTACCTTAGACAATTTGCTTGAGCAGCAAACAAACTTATATAGAAATGTAGCATTTCATGTCACAATATGTGAGATTTTCAAACCGAATAAAAACGCTCGTTCTTTTTTTATTTCCACACAAAAATGATTTGTTTTAAACAAAAAAACGTAATGTTTTACATATATACATTCTAATAAGACTTAACTAGTTAATCGATTTGTTTTTACTAATCTGCCCAAATGATTTAGCTAGTTCTGATATTCGCATTCATCAGTCGACATTGAAACAAAATAAAACTGTTAAGCAGTTGAATGGCTGGGGAAATAATCATTTGCGACCATGAGAAACCTGCAAATCTATCAAGAAGATTAATTATTAACACCTGAAGTCTGAAGCAAGAGATCACGCAATGCAGATGTTAGGGTCAGACAATCACGTTGCTCTAGGTCGCTCCATCCTACCATGAACAGTTTAATACCAGACATGCATTCGTACAAGAGCACGCATAACATTCTGCCCCTAACTACATGCATCAATACAAGAGCACATAGAGTAGTCACCCACTTTCAGGATTTTATCAATATTCTTATTTTTGCAATTCACTACAACTGAATTAAACAAATTGAAATTGAAGTGAGGGTTGGTATGTCATAAAGTACACATAATTAGGTAAATTTTATATGGTGATTTGTTAGGGCATTGAAACATTTTACAACAAAATGAAACAATTCCGGTTTTGATGCAAGTACTAAGGGGATAACGACAAAGCTCACCTTAGACAATGTAATCTGGTGTAGATATTTTTAATTAAAAATAGTTTACAAAATTTACGATGGAGCGCTTTTTTAGACAAATAATACTTTTGAATTCCTGTATTTCTGATGAGATTGGTTGAACAAGTTGGTCACCTAATTGAAAGTGACAAATAAGTTAAACATCTAGAATATTAACTTTGAGTATTGCGGCAAACGTTAATTTTGAGGTTTGACCATACATGCGTTTAATACATTTAAAGAAACTACCAAACTAGCCCGTAACAACTTCGATATTATCATTGAAAATAAAGGATTTTTTCATAATAAAATTCAACTATAAAAAAAATAAAACTATTTTCTTTTCTGAAACTGTTACTTTTAATTTCCAGAGGGTGCAATAGTCTGAGAATATATTCTAAGCATGTTGGATAACGAAAGTAGTTCGCCGCTAATTGCTGAAATATTGCCCAGGCGGTGCTCAACTTACTCAATGTGCAATGAAATATATTGTATATAACTTAGGATATGTTCAGTCACCGTCACCTTGTGCAATGAAAGATATTGTCTATAACTTAAGATCTGTTCACTCGCTGTCACCTTGTGTAATGAAATATATTGTCTATAACTTAGGATCTGTTGCGTCACCGTCATCTTGTGCAATGTTAGACATTTTCTAAAAATTAGTATTTATTCCGTCACTGTCACCTTGTGCAATGTAAGACATTTTCTAAAACTTAGGATTTATTCCGTCACCGCAACCTTGTGCAATGTAAGACATTTTCTAAAACTTAGGATCTGTACAGTCACCGTCATCTTGTGCAATGTTAGACATTTTCTAAAACTTAGGATCTGTACAGTCACCGTCATCTTGTGCAATGTTAGACATTTTCTAAAAATTAGTATTTATTCCGTCATTGTCACCTTGTGCAATGTAAGACATTTTCTAACACTTAGGATCTGTACAGTCATCGTCATCTTGTGCAATGTTAGACATTTTCTAAAACTTAGGATTTGTACAGTCACCGTCACCTTGTGCAATGTAAGACATTTCCTAAAACTTAGGATTTGTTCCGTCACCGTCACCTTGTGCAAAGTAAGACATTTCCTAAAACTTAGGATTTGTTCCGTCACCGTCACGTTGTGCAATGTTAGACATATTCTAAAACTTAGGATCTGTTCGTCACTGTCACCTTGTGCAATGTAAGACATTTCCTAACCCTTAGGATTTGTTCAGTCACCGTCACCTCGTGAGGATTTTAAACTTCATCATCATAAGCTGAAAGAAGAGATCACTTTGTGTACGAATTGTACGAAGATTATCAGATAAATCATCAAAGTAATTTTTTTATCATGAACGAATGACAAAATGGTTGTCAAAAAAAATTCATTTGAATTGAATAGCGAATATTGACAAGTTTGACAAGAACATAAAAGAGAAAGTATCCTTCAACTGGACATACAATACAAAATTTCAGATTCGCAGTAAGAACACCATACTGCACCGGTTTTCTCTCGTCTCATATCCTATCGGAAATTGCCTCTTTTCTTGTGTGAACAGATCAACGTCTGTATAATATATCAGCCCGTGCCTTTGCTAATCGAGTGTCTATGTTATTGCAGGCGTGCTGCACTCTGGTCACAATAGTTGAGGCTTCAGGGACGAGAAGATGGACGAAGATAACTAGTCTCTTTAATCACCTGTCAAACTTGGCTTCTGAGAGTGTTGGTGTGTTAAGTTGATAGCAGGGAGGACAGTTCAAGCAATAAATCTCCTGGTGATGTCAATAAAGAAACGTTTAAAGGATGAAGCGCTGATCTTTGCTTGAACCGCTGATTTTTCTTTTCGCTGACTGATAGTACTTTCCGGGAAGTGCACATCTAAAGGCAATTGATCAAAATTAGCCATCAATTTCATTCATTACTTGAGAATCTACTTGCTGTTAGTACACTTCTTTGCAAAATCGTAGGTATAGTCAACGTATACTCGTGTATAATATGGTTGTTCGAAGATGTTACACGGTCCTTTTATAATTTTGCCAATGCAAAGAAAACATTATGACGTTGATAATAATTTTGTAAAAACATATTAAATAATTTCACTTGTCAATTACCTTTAAGAAAAAACTTGAAGATAAAATGTATATCACAGGAAGTCACACAAACATTTCATATTGTTCTAATGTTCATCATTAATATTTAACATATATCCATGAACGTGGAACAGTGAACAGTTTGTTTATTGGAATTAAAACGGAATTTTTCAGACCCAAGTGTTTGAAAATGCAATGATACCAAGCTTTAATGTTAAAATATGTACTACCAAATACCGATTCTCATGTCATCAATGCGCTCTATCTCTTCTTGACAATATTAAAATGGGGAGATTAATACGATAATTGACAGTGATAGCTGTAATGTATCTTGGTGAAACATATTTCAAAATTATTGTTATAGGGAAAAGATAAACAAATAATGATGGACAATTTGGACAAATGTCCAGCTGTGTGTCCAGCTGTAAAGTGGTACCTCGTAGAGACTGGCAAGTCTGGTGCGATCAATCGTTTTAAGAACTGCACGTTTGTCAAATGTTTTCATAATCTATCATTAACTGATCTGTATCAAAAAGGGTACATGAGCATTAAGGGTATTTTTTCGATCTTTAGTCTATGTGACATTATCAATGAGCCTTTTACCTTCATGGCCAAGGGACTCCACCAACTCAATCTAAATGTAACTGTATGAGATGGAAATAAAGTGAAAGTAGATACATATGTAGCCTTTGCGATGGCATTAACGTTAAGTCGTCAGTTTAAAACGTCCCTTGTTGTAATAATTATTAATTCTTAATAACAAAATCTCATATGCGAAATGGTCGATAGTTGCTGTAATGAATCGTGAAGAATATTCATAAGCTTTGTCTAATGTTTCAAAGTTCCATGTTGTAATCCAATAATAATCTCAATGTAGTTCATAAAGGATCATCTGGTTGTTATCCCTGAAATATCGGTCACTCGATCAGTCCTAGTTAAAGGTGATTACAGATAAAATATTCATCAATCATTGAGTCTCTTGAAGATCTTGCCTCCACTAAGCTACACTGGGATCTCACTATCCCCTTGTCTATAAAAATGAAGTTTTTAATTGAGAGATTTCCATCAATACTGAAGCTTTGTTCTCTTTCACTTTGATGCAACGTGTGTCTTTGATCTCAGAGCATGGACTTTGTTATATAATCTCATTTAATCTTGACAGGTTATGGAATCTGTTATCATTTATTAACAGCACAACATAATCATACAGAACATAATAAATATTTCACATAAACTGTTTCAAAAGACAATACTAATCAATACATGATTTAAGCGGAGACGTCAACTGTTTGAGAAAAGATCACATATATTCATAAGTTAACACTACTAATGCCTCCCCTAAGTCAAATATCAATAACTTTAAGGTGTGTGAGTTTGTGTTTATTGTTTAAAGTCCTGTTAGCAATATTGCAGCTATTTCAGAAGTGCAAGTTGACATAAAAAAATAAACAGAGTAGACGGATCTGCAAAAAGAGGGAAACGGAAATTGAAGAAGGAATGAGGCAAAGTGAGTGAAAGATAGCAGGATTTTGATTTTGGTTTCGCATCTATCGATCGACATGTCCAGATTTGGTCCCCCTGACAGAGGCATTTAGGCTCAGGCTTGTAAAGCTCTAAGGGTCACGGAAGCACCCAAACCATCACACTATGATCATGTATTGAGTCAAGGTGTGGCACTGTGGTGTCAAGTGCAAACTTTAAAGGATAACAACTATCGTATTGTGAACGAGCTTTGATGCTATATTTTATGTGTATAGTCAAACATCATAAGGAAAATCATTACATGTATGTTTCTAAAAAGAAGTAATGTTGAATAGTCTGCATTTGTCATACATTCGATATCAACTGTAATGTTTATTCAATAATGTGTTGTTACATTTTGGCATTCGTGAAGAAAACACAGGTTGTGAAACAGTGTTTGGTATATCCTTTTATTCCTTACTTCTTAAATTGTAGGAATTTTGATATGTTATCCATCATCCTTTTTATAAATTTCAATTACATTTTTCCTCTTTTGTCAACATTACTGATTATTTGGTAGCCACGATGTTAATTTTGGAAGTATTCAATAACACTCGATCTCAAAAACATCCGTCTCATGGAAAGCAAATGCTTAAAGAAATTGTTAAATGCGTCGACCATTTGGGACATATACCCATTGATAATAGCCTTTAATAATCAAGTCAAATTACATGATTGTGTAAAGACATCATATGATGAGTTGATAATGAAAATCAAATTTTAAGCATAAAAGCCGAAAAACAAATTGTCATTCGTTTAATTTCTTCATAGTTACTTCAAATTAAGTCCTTAGTTCCGCAGGAAAGTTACAATAGCTGAAGTTGACATCCGTCGAGGGTAATTTTGCAGAAGATGTTTTTTTTGAAATTTTCCTAAAGCGGAAGGATTAATATGACTTCCTGCAATAAATCAATGTCACTTACATATTTTATAATTGTGTTAACCTTAATACCGAATTTCCATTTGTTGGCCATTCTTCTTGGATCTTCATCGGAACATGTTTAACCCATTCTCTCCAAACAGAGGTAGCTCCGTCATAAATTTCCATACAACCTCTGTCTTAATTCGAAGGTTTCTTGTGCACGAAATGTAGAACGCTGATGCAATCAAAGTTAGTTGTGCAATCAGCGACGTCGTTTCAAAAGTTATCATTCTAATCGCCTAAGTTATTTCCGTAAGCTTTCCAAAAGCTCAATTTTATTCGAATATTCACCTCGCCCTTTGAGTCGCCTTTAAAGAACACATTTTGCGACTGCACCATGGCATAGGCCTATTTGACAACAAATATGTTATTCATGCAATGGGTGTTTTCATTGGCTGAATTATTGCCAGTTAGTTTAAGCTGCAATACATTCCCGCGAGGGAAAACTTCCGGATGTCCTAGAAACCTTCGTATTAAGACAGAGGTTGTATAGGAAGTTATGACGGAGCTACCTCTGTTGGGAGAGAACGGTTTTAACCCAAAATGTATTACTATTTAGGACAACGAGTATCATGTTGATTTAATACTTAATTTTATTTTAAAAAAACAATTAGTTGATGGTTAACGTGTTTGGAAAAGGTTTCTAAAATAACAAAATTACATATAGGGCAGATAAGGGAAATCGGAGTGAGTTGGTACGTTATTGAGCACTTAGTGGGGTCTTCTGTTAGCTGTATTTTGGATTGAAAGAGACAGCTATTTACAGATTGATGAAGAATTCTCAAATGACAATGAAACATTTGGCTGTCATTGGTATAGGTATAGAATCTTTTACAATTTGTGGCCGTGTTTTGGTCCTTTAGTTTCCCTTTCCTAAGTCCCTTCGTGCGCTCTTAAAGCACTAATGTTGCTTACCTTCAGTGCTGCATTGCCTTGCTATAGTTCCTTTAGATAATATATAGGGGGTATTGTTATCGGGTCTAAGTGAAATGAATAAATGTTCAACCTTCTTCTATTCATTCAAATTTCAAAAACATTTTTGCTTCATTCTCCTCATCTTCGCTATAACTAAATTCTCTTTAGGACTCAAACGCTATAAAGATCGAGTTTTTCAGTCATGTTCCACGAATCTATAATTAGCTCATAACTCAATAAAAGATTTAGTTAGTTAACAAATCCCAAGTTTCTCTTTATTTGATAGTAAGGACATTTCTGTAAAAGCAAATCCGTTTATGAGAGGTTTCTTCCATCTAAACTGTCAGGAGATTTGAAAATGTGATTACAGTGAGCTTGTATGAAATATTCAGGGTTATCAGGAAAAGGGACTACCACAAGGGAAGAATATTCAGAAAAGGATGAATGTGTAACACATATTTTTATTTGTCGTTTTTCTGTAGACCGCTTTCATGGATATGTTTTAAAATGTATGAAAGTCACTAAACAAATTTTTTTTATCGATTTTCATTTTCTATTGAATTTCTGTGAGGTTATTTTCGTTTTTTCCTAAAAAACCTCGTTCCACTCAATATACAATATAAAACAACACTACAGCTCGGCTCCTTTTTAATCACAAACTAATTCACGATGGAATACAAGAAATACACAGCATTATGAATGCGATACACATCCATCTAAACCTTGTTGAAATAAAAAAAATTATGCAATGTGGAATTCCGACAAGTAAAATCAGAGATAAACTTATTTTCAAAAAACTCTGGAACCGTGCTCCCATAACGAATGTAGCAGCAACTTACTGTAAATCATATATAATTAATTTTCAAACACAATAGCACTTAATATCAAAATTTATAACTTTAGAATAACAAAAGGTATGTTGAAAAAATAAAAGCTCTTCAGGGTTAAACAATACATTTTTTCACATTAATTGTTTTTATTACAATACCATGAAGGCTTCTCAGCACAGCTCATGTCGAAAGATAGATAAATAACACTAAATGTTTTGCTTCAGCACGATCGTCATCTTAAACTTTTGTTTTAGCATTTGTGCTGAGGATTAAGAGGAACACAACTGTGTCATATGCTGCATTATTGAAGTTTTGTTTCATTTTGCGAAGCATATGATGTGACTGGGAAATGTTTATTCATTTATTTTTTAACATTTGAAGGTTTATCCAATTATTACCATTTTTGTAAAAATGTATTTATAATTGAATATACTTTTCTGTCACAATGAAATCCATTAACTAAAGTGCCATAATGTATAAAAGAAGATTAAGTTGTGTTATGTTTGACAAACGTTTTTAGCAAGTACATTCTGCACCTGCTTTATCAGGCCGTTTAACCCTCAGAATGCCCGGCAGTTGACGCTATGCGCTAGCTCAGTGCCGCTAACATTTTGTTCAAACACAAGATATATGTCAACGTTGTACAAAAAAGATCACTGACACGATATAAATGATATCAACTGTAGAATATTGAGTTGTGTATTTTAATTGCCACCTGCCATTTTCCATTATAGGCTTTTATTTATATTATATTTCTATAACAATGCACATGGCGAATTTGGCCGGTAATTTGAGAAATTATTGTTATGAATGCGAGGTAAAGTGAGACATTTTTTCTAATTGTGATTATCTTTTATCAAATTACATTTAGAAGTCTCACCTATTTTTATGTTAATCTTTTTTAGAATATCAGATTACCGGAATATTGTGATTGATAGTTTTTTTTCGAATATCTACATAAATAAGAATATTAGATAGGTATAGCAAAGCTTAGTAAAATAATGGGATGGTGATGGTAAGGTTAAACTTTACAGTCTTTAAAATAATTGATCACATACTCCAAAAAATATGGAGAAACATTGGAAACTCCACCAATCCAACGTCCAGTCCGCTCGTTAAAAAGGGCACTCTCCTCTGCATGTAAAATTAAATAACGTAGGTATTGACATATAAATTCTAAACGATAAAAGTCTGGTAAATGGTGCTTGAAAATATTTTTGAACACATAAGAATAGCTATAGTCAACAAGTAATGATGTAAATAATGAACATATATACATGAATGGAAAAAGCATGATATGGACTTCTAATATAAATATTATTCACGACATTTAATAGTGAAACACATGATGAGAGGCGGAAAAAAGGAGGCACACAGCGTGACAATACACATGGCGTGTACTCCACGAGCCTTTGAGAAAAAAAGGGATAAGAACTGATAAGTTTTAATTGATGAATTCCCGAATTGTAACGACACTGGGTTTGCGGTAAAGTAAGATTTATACGTTTGAGTATAATATTAGAACACAATATTGATTTTAAACTATCAGATCTTTGACATTTTAATTTGCAAGAAAAGAGACGCTTCAATTCAGCCACAAAGCTAATTTTTCTGTGGACACATTCGTTAATCAAAAATAATAATAATAATAATAATAGCTGTACTTGTGATACAACCTAAACGAAAACCCTATTACCGCCCCTGGTTTATTATTATGTCAAAGAATAAATAATAGTTCTGTTAACAAATGTGCTAAAAGATTTCGTTACAGTTCAAATCATATTTTAAGTAGACTATTTGATAAAATCTCAATTTGATAATAGTTAAAAGAATGAGTATGTAATGACTTTACCAAAGAGTGGTTTAGCCAAAACATACCATCAGGGCTTCATATATGTCAGTCTGAAAATCTGTTCAAGGTAGAACGGCATGAAAACATCAGATTACTGCATTTGAATTATGATCATAAATAACCGAACATTTTGAGCAGTTTTGCCATCAGTCGTAAATGAATACTGCGTTTTCTTAAAAGCTTAGTCAGAAGTTCGAAGAGAAGTATGTGTATATTATAGACATTTCCTGCTGTGATAGATATGAAAGGAAAAACACCTAAACATTCTCATCAACTGAGTAAAACATTATTTTCAAGATTATTACTTATCATTATCATTATTATTAAAATATCATATGCACTTTGGTTCAATAAAACAAGTTATAAGATCAAGGTATTGCTAAAAATACATATGTAGCTCATGTCTGCTATGTCCATTCTGTTTTAACCTTATCTCCATAACCACTGATTCTAATAATCTGGAATTTGAATACAGACTTGTGCTAATGGGGATTATGATTTAAAGATTTGTTTTCCCGTGCCCTCTGATAAAGGCCTCTGGGGCCAAGCTCTAAATACCTATTATCATTTTCGCCAGAAACGAAAGAACCAGAAGGCTGAAATCTTGCGTACAGCCTCATTGACTACTTTTTAGATTCGGTGACCTTACTGCCCTTACCAGTGCGGCATTTTTGTCTTCTCAAGCATGAATGAGTCTAGAGCAGTCTTGCCAATATTTCAGCCGCTTGTGAGCAGACACAAAAGGCCAAGAAAGCTGAAATCTTGTGTACATAGTTTTTGGCTGATGAGGAATATGAAATATACCTCTTGTGACCCTGTGGCCTTGATAATGGACACAACCTGTTATCGTCTTTTCCTCCAGAGCGGGTGAATAATGATGGTTAACGTGCCATTTACAGGAAGAGGAAAATCATGCAAATGAGTGGACAGATGATTAAAAGTGAAGAGATCGAAAGAATGAGGAAATAGATGAAAGTAAAGGCAAAAATAGAGGACGAAAGCACGTTTAGAACGACTCTAATTTATTCTGGCTGTCGACCAAAACAAGCACGTAGGCTCGGGCTTCCATAGTTCAAAGGTACACTGAAGCGCCCAAACCACCACACCAAAAGGTAGTGAGTCGTGGTTGTGGTTAATCTTTAGACATGGAAAGCTGAAATATTGTGTACAGACTAGGTGTTCAATTTGACCAACATCTCACCATGGAGAAACAGGTTAATATGGTAGCTAAGTCATGTTACTACCAGATCAGAAGCATTGCTGCCATACGTGGTTACATCACTGAAGAATGTTGTAAGACCCTGGTACATGCTCTTGTCACATCAAGATTGGATTATGGCAATGGACTTCTCTGTGGACTACCTGATACACTCACCAATCGCCTACAAAAGGTCCAGAACTGTGCTGCACGACTCATTACCAGGACAAGCCGACGGCAAGAGATCACGCCTGTCAGAGAGGTGTTGCACTGGCTCCCAGTGAAACAAAGATGCCAGTATAAGATCTTAACATACACCTACAAGTGTCTCCATGGCATGGCACCAAGCTACCTACAAGGACTTGTGGCCCCATACTATCCTGCTAGGACATTACGATCTGAATCTGAGTCCCTCCTCTGTAAACCCAAGACACGCACAGTGATGTATGGTGACAGATGCTTTGACAGCATATCAGCCAAGCTGTGGAACACACTTCCATTGTATCTGAAAGGCTCATCCTCACTAAACATTTTTAAGAAAGATCTTAAAACTCATCTTTTTAAAATAGCCTATTCTGCATAATGCATTTTATTATTCATTTAATCACTTATCTTTTACATGTTTTACCCTTCACTTAACACTTCATCTTTTACTCCTAAGTTTTACATTATCATTTTTTTTAAACGTGCATACCTTATTTTATTTTGTATAATGTAAAGCGCCTTAGAGTGTTTTAATAAGCAGATAAGGCGCTATATAAATGTTGTGTATTATTATTATTATTATTACTTGGGTAATGGGAATAATAATCCAAACAACTGGTTACCATTTAACCTCTTATAAAGGCCTCATGGGTCATGCCACAAATCCCTATTTGCGGCTTCTTCACCAGAAGGGAAATGCCTAGAAATCTTCAATCTTATGTACATGCAAATAGACCTCCTGATGTAAGGAGTCAATGGGTCTATACTATTCTTGTACAAACATGGCTGACAACTTTTTGAAGGAGATTTTATATATGGTGAACTTTTCATTTATATACCCTGGACAATATATGTTACTTTACACTGGATGAGACAGAGTCTAAGAAGAATAATAAGTGTTAACACAACTTCTCTCACTTCATTTGCTAGTTCCAGCCGATGCTCGCAGGTTTCACCGCAATGCATAGTCACAATGGTGTTGCGGGCTTTCTCCCTGCAAAAATACTAGCAGCCGCGATATAAGTAAAATAATAATGAAAGCGGCGTTAAACACCAACTCACCTCACCTCACCTCTCACTTCATTGTTGAAAAAAGGCATTTGAATTGTAAATGAGTGTGTAGAAACCCTGATAACTAACAAAAGACAATTACACTATATACAGATGCAATTATGTGACAAGGAAAGTAACGTCATCACCAGTGTTTCCAAAACATATAGAACTAGGTCTAAATCCTCCTATTAACAAATAAGTTCAATGTCAAACCTATTCATTAATTTGTAACTTTCTGAGCAGAATCTGAACTTAATTTTGATAAATGAATTGACAAATTCAAAATTCATAATCCCTTTTACAACAGACGAATAATTAGATCATTTATAGCTTCTCAGCTTCTCAATCCAAACAAATACCAATGCGCACTACTGTGATGTCCATTTCTAGACCCGAGAAGTAGGTTTTAGCTTAACAGAATACATTTTTCATTATTCTCATAGTGACAGATTACATTAACACGGCCAGGCATTCATAACATGATTTGGTATACACGTAGATGAAGAATTAATGATATATTTCAATTTGAACTTATGAATAATTCTATATATAATCAGACATTGATACAATATTGATAATACAAACGTAAATGTATTTTTAAAAAATCTAAATCCATAAAATATTTAATCCATTGTAACTAAGAACATTAGTATGATAATTGATTAAAGAAATTAAGTTTTTTAAATCAAAATAGTGAGTGAGTGAGTTGGGGTTTAACGCCGCTTTCATGATTATTTCATTTATATCGCGGCTGCTAGTATTATTGCAGGGAGAAAGCCCGAAACACCATTGTGGCTATGCATTGCGGTGAAACCTGCGAGCATCGCCTGGAACTAGCGAACCATGGTTGGTACTGCACTGAAACTCAGTGTAGCATTGCACCCAAACCCGACTGCGTGTAGAACAGTTCTCTACTGCAGACAAAGTTGCCGAGCCCCTGGCGGGAAAAATCAAAAGAAAGACATATTCAATGAACTGCTTGAAAATGGTTTCTAAAGTGAATTTTCAAGATCACGATTTTCAATTCATTTGAAGAATATTGTCATATATGATGGAAACAAGTACATTTTAAATGTCGTAAAGGATTAATACAAAATGTACATATTGCATAACACAATAATTAATAATACATAATTCAAAGTAAATGAATAAAAGATGGAGGTAAGTAACATTAGTTTGTTTTTATCAAACATTATCTATAAATTTAAGGTTTTGATATGAAGTCTAAATGCGGGTAAAATTGGTTAAACAAGAGGAGTTCAAAAGTTCTACAAATCTAACATTTATGCCCAAAATATCATTAGAATAGATTTTTTAAATCCTGCATACTGAAATTAGTATTGAAATTTCGATGCATACATGAAACTGATCCCTTCAATATGCTCTCAATCAGATAAATGTAAAACGTCCAATAAAATGAATTTATCATCCTATTGATTACATAACTAACTAATAGTTCGTTAAAAAAATCTTTGCCTAACTTGTTTGAAGAGTGAAATAGAACATGAATCTTGAAACTATGCAATTACCAGCAAAAAATTGACAAAATTGATGAGAGGAAGTAACTTTAACTTTAAATATACAGTTGTTGTTGTTCTACTGGTATAATTAGAGTCCTTGCAAATTACAATTAAGCATTGAGATGAAATCACGTTTGTCTTAGTCAGCTGTAATTGAAATTTACGAAATCTTAAAACAAAAAACTGAATGACATTTTACTACGGAATCAAAAACTAATATTTCAATTTCAATTTTTGAATGGCTTCTTAAAACACACGAGTACCAGTTGACTATAATTGAAATCTGCATTGAATTTTTAAAATGATAATGTAAGCCAGGCAAGAAAGGAAACATGTTGATCTTTCAGATTTTTTAATTTGGAAAGTTTTTAAAAGCTGATAGGAAAATATGGTTCAGTTGACGATAATAGTTAAATTTAGTTAAAAGCATTTAGGTAAAGAGGGCATTTTGATCAGGAAATTGTTGGATGATGGTTTTAAAACACTCAGGTCCTTTTGGGCCCTCATTTTATTCTGCTAAAAGTTTAAAGCCATGTAGAAAAGGGAATTTAGAAATTTTGACTTCTGGTTGACCGTCAAGAAATAATGTCTTATAAAAACATAATTCATTGTAGCGACAAAATATAAGAAACAGTGTGATAATCCTAAAAGGAGTGGAAAAGCATTAAAGCTGTGACTGCTCTATAAAAATTTAGATCTAAAGCACGGCCATATTTGTTTTTGAAATTTTGAATGATAGCAAACGATTTTTGTTCTGATGGACAGTCACTTAAATGCAAAGAAAAGACAAGAAGTATAACATATCTGTAAAGCAAAGTTCATAAGAAAATTATAAATTTTGGATGAATTTACATCAAAAAGTTATCCATCATTAAAATCTGACGAAACTTAAAACCTCAGTTTCCTTCACTATTATGTAGAGATGTTTTTTTGAAGAGAAAAAAAAATTGATGGCGATTGGAATGTAACTATGAAATGAACTTAGAAAAACCTCTCCCTAAGTGAACCGTTATTAAACAGAGAAGTAAATCAATTTAAAAGTCGCATTTTAATCTTTATGAATTTGTAATGATTTTAAAAAGCCCTCGGTTGCTTTGAACCCTTCATTAAAATATGACAAGAATTTAACAAATGTAAGATTATTTTGAAAAGTGAATTTTGACATTTGGGATATGGTGTTTAACGCCGCTTCAAGAGTATTTCACTTATATCACCTGATCACGGCAGGGAGAAAACCCCGCAACACCTATATGGTTATGCATTGCAGTGAAACCTGCGAGCATCGGCCGGAACTAGTTTTACCTTAGGTCGTGTCCTGTACCTACAAATTTTAACACATGAGTTTACCTGAGATAGCTTCTATTTTCCACCTGAGGTCGTGTCCTGCACCTACAATTCAAAAACAGGAGTCTATCTGAGGTAGCATCTAAATACCACCTGAGGTTGTGTCCTGTACCTATACATTAGTTATAAGGAATCTACCTAAGGAAGCGTCTATATTCTACCTGACCTACGTTGTGACCTATATCTACACTAGTATCTGTATCTAAAACATTGGGAAATGTATAAAAAGGTACTCTTGCAAATGTGATTTATGGTATTTTTTGACATGGTAGATGTTTCAAACTTTGACTGTTATCTTTATTAATACACTAGCATACATGTATACGGTAGGGTAAATAGGTTCAAAAAGAGAATTTTTATCGATTTGACAGCACTTGGACCTTTTAGACAATCATAGGAAGGTGGTAATAATATATCAAAGTTAAAGGTACATTATACAATGAAGTTATTTCAAATAAAGAGATTTGGGATGATTTGAGAGCACTTTTGTCAAGAGGACTATTAGTAAAATATGCCATTATACTAAACAAATCTGCAATTTGAAGTTTGGAATTTAATTCATGGTCGAAGCTATGGTCATATGAGAAGGTGTAGAAATCGCTGTTCAAAAAATAAGATAGAGCAATAGACACACAGAAAATGTGTCTTAAATTTCAGAAGCGTAAAATAAATTACGAAGAGCGCAAAAAGAGGCAAGTTTCAAAATTGACCGGTTCTTATTTTTGGAATCCTTTAAGGAAAATCTAGAATCATTTTAAATGAATTTAAATGCATTGTAGTCATATTAGTCCATTATTAAAACATATCACAAATTTTAGGCAGAAAACGAAAATAGTTTCGATGACATGCCAAAATAAAGAAGATTGTAGAAATTTAGAATGATTCTTAAAAAACAAGGATTTAGCTTAACAAACAATTACGGTGTGATTAAACATTAAGCTGAATTTAAAACATTCTAGGTACAAATGTTCCTTGATCATCTTTGACCATCAGAATATCATGGATTTGAGATTATTTTGAAATCCATGCCAATGAGGCAATTTTGAAATTCTAAATTAGACGTAATCATCGAGTTAACATATTTTTTTGGTCCTGTCAACATTACATTACAGCGAGCGAAACATTATATAATAAGAAAAGGAATAATAAAAGCCAAAAACTTGAGTGCGTCTTAAATCATGTAAAAAAATCACACAACCCTACCTGAGGTAGTTACACACTGTACTCGAGGTAGTGTTCTGTACCAATACACGAAATCACACAACGATACCATAGATATTATATAAATTTATGTTATCATTCATTGAACAGAAAACTCAATTATTGAAATATTCAATGATGTAAAACTGTAGCAAAAACATATCGGATGAATACATGGCTTTAGCGAATTGACCGATAGTATGGATAAAGGTAACTTTCTTTCTCATTTTGACACTTATAGTCTAAGCCATGAATATTTACTGTAAAAAGCAAAATTTAATCAATAGTAATTATCGCACAGAGAATAATTTGTAATGTTATGCTGACCTATCATCACTGTGTATTTATAAGTTTATTTGTAATTTATTATGTTCTGTCGGCCACGTTTAATGAATTTGGATCAAATGTAATCTATTTGTTGATTTTATAATTTTTCTACTCATGCAATGAAAATTCTGAAAGGAATATTTTCCTTCAGGGGACAGGCATTTCTGTGATCTTCCCATTGATATAGTCTCGATTTAATCTGGCCAGTACAAATCTTGATAAAGCAATATGTGGTAAATGTGTTGTAAATACTTGAGTTAAATATTTAACGTTTTAGCTAGTACCATAGGTTTTAAAACAAAATACCTTTGAATTCATTCCGACATAGTAAATGGAGAATACTCGCTCTTGCTTCACTTAATAAAGAGACAATAGTAAAGCTTTGGAGAAAAACATGTTTAAAAATAAAGGAAAATATTTCTGTCTGGATACAATACTCCCCTTTTCAGTCTTTCATCTTTTTCTGTGCAGAACATTCAATGCTTAAAAAGCATTCAAAAGCAAATCAATATCTGTTCTTGGAAAACAAACATTAATGTGTCAAAGGAAACGCAATAGTATAAGTACAAACCATAATAACTGGTAGGGATGGTAGTTATCTTCAAGTTAAGTCCTCGACTACGAACAGTTTTCATAACTTAAGTTGACACCTGTCAAAGTTAATTTTTCTGACAATGTTTTTAAGGTTCAAAAGCACAAACTGGTGAGATCATTGTGGGCTTCTTTACCTTCTGTAATATATCATTGTCACTTATCATCTTTTCATTTGTTAAGCAATATACCGAACTTGCATTTCTTGACAATTCACATTCTTCAGTGAAGCGGTTTTTTTAAAAATGTGTACATAGTGCAATACAAGAGAAAGGAACTAATTGGAGAAGCTGTCTAGAACAAAGAGTCTTATGATGCTGTTAGTGTGAATTACGAGTCAAAAAACATTCAACTTAAAAACTGTTTGAAATTTATTTTGTTGCTTATTCGTTGTCCGTGTTATAACTGATGATTTCTCTTCAAGGGTCTCACACTGTTAATTGTCTGTTTCAGTCATATTCCTGAAATCTATATAAGGGCGTAAGTCAATAAAAAACTATCATGTCAATTAACAAATTCAAAGTATCTCTTTATTTTCTAGCATCGATTTTTCATTTAAAGTTTATCTGTTTATAATAGGTTTCCTCAGTATATACTATCATCAGATTTGATAATGTGATTACTGTGAGCTTGTATGGAATATTCATGGTTGTTAGGAACAGGTCTCTGTAGCGGCCCCCTGGTCTTATGTCGAGTGAAGAAGGACGGAGATCCGAATATAGACTAAATGGCGAATGTGTAACACAGATTTTACCTTTTCGTTTTCTTCAGATCAATTTCATGGAAATAACGATGATAATGATAATGATAATTATGTAGATATCTATATGAAGCATTTTCCATGTACTAATTCATGATCAAATATATCATTACCCTGAGGACAATGTACTTTCAAAGCGCAAAACATGACCGTGATCCGTACATCCCTCTTTTCAGGTACCCATGGATGTATTGAGTACAAAATGGGTAAGGTGCCTTGCCCATGGACACAGTTTTAAACCCACGTGTCTCCATATTCGAACGCGGACCTTTGGCGTTATTGGACAGCAGCTAATCACTACCCCACTGTGCTCCATAGGATATGTCATTTAAATGTATAAAAATCACTGACTGAAATGCCATAATAACATGTCAGGATAACATTGTTAGATTTAGTTTGTCTCAGAATTCCTGTGTCTGTGAGAAATTCGTTTTTAATTGTCTCAAAATATTTTATATGTTATGAACATAAATTTTAGTAAGCTATCTATGAACATCAAATGTATAAAACTTTGTGATATTCTTATAACATAAACACCAGAAAATAGTGTTATGTATTTACTCATCTTGCTCCATCCTCATATAATTGTCAAACTGAAGCGTCGCAGCATCTGTACAATATATCTGCCAGTGTTTTCAAGCCTTTCTAATCGAGCGTCTTGGTTTTTATGGGCCCAGATCCGTTTTAGCTACAGAGGGATAATAAAAGGTAAGTGAGTTCATGAATTACCTGTCAAACACGGCTTATGAACGTAATGGTGTGTAAAGTTGATAGCAGTGAAGACAGTTGAATCAATAAATCTCTTGTTGAGCGAGATAGACAAGCAATGAAATGGCTAATAACAATGAATAAATGTTTCGCTTCAGCAGGATCATCATCATGAGAAAGTCTTTTTTAGCATTTGTGTCTGTCTAACAATAACATATTGCTAAAATATTTGTTAATCAATGTGTTGATTGATCATTAATTGTGTTCAAATAATTATAAGGAAAAGGTTAATACATATGTTTGAATATATCATATTATATTAGTGTCTATGTTAAACATTTTAAAATTTTAGCTCATCTGGCCTGAAAGACCTTGTCCGTCCGGCCATCCATCTATTAAATCTTCTTCTCCAGAACCACTGACTCAGGAAATTGTTTTCAGCGTATAGTTGTAGTGACCCTGTGACCCCCAATAAGGGCCACAGGGGCAACGCCCTTGAAATATATTTCCCCTACTTCTTCAAGAGACCTAGAAAACTGAAACCTGTCCAGACTCCTTAGCTGATGGGGATTCTAAATTATAGATTTGGTGATCCTGTGACACCTGAAAAGGCAACGGGAACCACGCCCTGAAACCTATATACATATTTTTCTTAAGAAGAGATCTTAGAAAACTAAACTCCTTTTGCATAGATTCCTAAGTTTAAGGTATTATCATAATTGCCTTATAAAGCTATTTTAATCTTCTTCTGCAGGTTCAAACGACCTAGAAACTTGAAAGCTTGTGTACAGACTGCTTAGCAAAAGGGCATTATAATTTATAGATTTGGTGATCCTCTGACCCTTAAAAGTGCTTCAAAATCTGTGACCAATTTGTGAAATAATAAAAAAAAGATATCCTACATAGCCAAATTCCTCTATTTTCACTGTCATCGTGAAATCCACGAATAACATGCCATGAAAAAATTACATGGTATCATTGTTTTCCAAAAAAAAAAGACTTTTCTTAAAATAATGTCTATTAACATGTCCATATTTGATGATATGCATGTTCATTAAGATTTCAGACTTTAAATGTCTTTTGTATTGTATGTGTTTGTTTGGAATGTTTTGTCAATGTCATAATGTTACTGCTTTTACAAATGTTTTCTTATTTTATATATTCTATTCTAGTCGGCATTAACCAACCTTTTCGTCAATGATACAGGCTAAATTACTCATGTTTGCCTTTCTCTAATAAATTTAGTTAAAAAGTAGTGATTATAGTTTTATAGGTAAACTGTTTTTGCAAATTCAGTTCTTGTCATATGAGGTGTTATTTGTATAAGTTGAATATTTATTTTCTTGTAGGATTATTGCCGATCCTACAAAAAAAGGAAAAAGGAATGCATTATTCTACTATATCAACAATGCAACATCTTACGATTCGCGACCAGAACAATATCACTTTGGAATTGCCTCTTTTCGTCTGTGATCAGATCATCGCCTAAATAATGTATTCACAAATTGATTGCCCACGTAATTGTAAGCGTGTTGCACAACGTTCTAAATCAACTGTCAAACTTGGTTTCTGGAAATGTTGGTGTGTTAAGTTGATAGCAGGGAGGACAGTTCAAGCAATAAATCTAATGATGCTGTCAATAAAGAATCGCTTGGGGGATGGAACGCTGAACCGCTGATTTTCCTTTGCAATGACGGATAGGCTCTTACGTGAAGTTCCTATGTAAAAGGCATTTAATGAAACTCAGCCATCAATCTCATAAAAATTTAGAGGAATCACAAGTAGTTACAAACATTCTCTTTTAAAGGTATTTTGCATCTTCAAGGAAAACACTTGAAATAGTCGATTCATCAATAAAATAAACATTAACACATGATATAATATAAATGATGTAATGAGTGTGAATTATGAATGTAATGAATGTATATGCTAGTTTACCAAAGGGGAAAATATCTTACAACTTCACTATGCTGTCATGTTTGCACAAAGTTAAAAGCAAAGAACTCCACCTCATAGTTTTAGCTTATCATAAGTTCTGCCCTTTTCTTATCAGAATAACAGAGGATATTTACCACTGCATTTAAAAAAGCTTAGTTACCATAAAATATGTTTCAATGAAATGAATTACGTCAATGTATTTCTAAATCCCTAGTTTGCGAAAAATGATAAGCATATAACATTATTGATATGTCTTGAAGGATAATCTGTGTATCACGACCTTTTATAACAGTACTCTGTATGACCGATATAGGCAGGTTAAACTCCGTATACAACCTGAAGCTTATATAAAAGATGATGTGACACTTCAAAGAAATGGGATAATTGAAGTATACACGAATTCTAGTTGACCATTTACATCACTTGATGTAATGCTTATTTAAAAGGTATGCTTTGTAATTGGTAAACCGTAACACTCTCTTCATTGTATGTCTGTGACAGAATACGTGTGAAACGGTCGACAATCCTTGAATTTTAGTCATGGATCTAGAATTTCCACTCATTTTGCTAAAACAAGAGGGAGGAAAAATGCTACTTTCCCTTAGGTTAAATCATCTTGTAACTCAAAATTCTCTTATCCACACTAATCAATTATATCAACTTACTTTCAAATTTTATGCTGTAATAAACATGCTTTAAGTTATAGTTTCAAAGATTAATCTGGGGTTTTTATTCTCGAAATATCAGTCACTCAATCAGCTGTAGTAATATAAATCGAGTCAGGTTACATCTAAAATAAAATCACACAATTCACTCGATCACAGATTTTGATAAAAACAAATCTAGCTTTATTCTCCTACACTTTGATGTAACTTTGTCTTTGATCTCAGAGCTTGGAATGTTTTTCCTAATCTCATTTAATCTGGGCAACATATGAAATCTGTTACCATTCATGGAATAAGAAACACAATTATACAGAACATGATAAAGATCTAGTATTAACTGAATGTGAGAAATGTAGGACGAATAACTGATTTAAGTGAATAGGTCGACAGTTAAATGTGTATATCAATATGAGATTTGAGTAAATGAAATAATCTTAAATACTATTACTTCTCTATAACGTTACGTTAGATTCTTCAGGCTATAGGAATATGCTTCATATCTTTTCTTGTCCTATTGTAAGATGTAACTACGATGTTGATTTTGTAAATATTTTAGTCATGAAGAGCAACTGCTGGAAGGAACAGTATATTTAGGATGTGGACATCTTCAACGGTCTTCCCCTGGAGCTCTTTTATAATACAGGACAGATTAAAGATGTATACAAATAAATAATTGAGTTTTATTATAATGACAAAAATATATAAAACACGTCATATAGTTCGTTTTAAAATGAAAATGATACTTTTTGGGGAAAAAAAGGAAAAAGCGTGCATTAATCCGATTGGAGATCAATACCCGTTTAAATCAGTTAAGTTCCTCTTAAACGAACATCCCTTAATGATATAAAGTTTTCTTGGAAAATGCATTTATGTGTCAAAGGAAACGACACGTGATAGATACAAACCTTAATACTCGGTAGTTTTCGCCAGAAAGATTCAATAATTTAAGTTGAGCCTGTCAAAGTTAATTATGCTGAAAAAATTTTCAGGTTCCAAAAGCCATAATGATATCATTGTGGGCTTCTTTTACCTCCTGCAATATATCACTGTCACTTATCATCATTTCATTTGTTTTGCATAATACCGAATTTGCATTTTTAGACCATTCGTATACATAAGTGCAACATCTATTTTAAAAATATTTTCAGGTGTAATAAAAACAGCTATAAACTAAAAAAACATATTTGAAATATTGTTTAGAACATTATAATAATAGAACGGAAAAATTACGTATTATTCAATGAATATTGCAAGCATTATAGGTGAAAGACTTTGCAAAAAAAGAGATTAAAACAAATGAGGTAAGGAAAATGAAAAAAAACCGTACATTTATGGAGCTGTTAGGATGAAGTGGTCCTCTGCTTTCTTTATATTCTTTCAACGGATACATTAGTATCAAATTTTAGAAACATCCTCAGATGATGAAATGATAATGTCATAGATATCAGTTAGACTCTTTTACAACATCTTATCTTATTTGGATCCTTTAGAGTCTTCTGTCATGGCCTTTATCTTTTCAAGCACTAGTTGGAATTACTTACAGTCTGATATGTGATTGTTCAAGTTCAGGGTGTTTGCTACCATAAATCTATCAATAGCGATAATCTCCATAGTTTTACATAGTCTGTGAGATATTGAAAAATATTAAACCTAATAATATTACTATTTTGAATTGTTTTCATTCATGTTCCTTGAATCAGTATTTATTTCATAACTCAATACAAGATTAATCAACAAATCCCACGATTCTCTTTATTTGATAGCAAGTACTTTTTGTCAAGCTAAATTTGTTTCTTTCATTTAACTTGTCATACTTAAGAGGATATTTTGAAATTTGATTACAGTGAAATATACAGGGCTGCCAGGAAAACGTCTCTGGGGTGATCCCCTGGTACTATGTCGAGGGAAGAAGGTTGGAGAACCGGATATTTAGTGAAGGGTGAATGTGGAACACAAATTTTCATTTTTATTTTCTTTAGATCCTTCATTGAAATGTCATTAAATTTATAAAACTCACTATCGCAGATACCGAGATGCCAAACATTTGACCTCTAATTTCATTCGTTTTTAATCATCTCTTGATTATATAATCGTTACACAAATCACTGAAGTATCAAGAAACACATTTCATACTATTTCACTTGTATGACAACGTATAATGGTAATTGTAATATATGATTTTTCATTAAATAACCAATTTATTGATGTCAAATGTATAAAACTTCGTGATATTTTTTTATACATTTGACAAACACAAGAAAATTTTCATCTGTAATTATATAATGCACACCAAATCACTCCCTCCTTATATCACTGTCAAACTGGCTCGTCTGATCTCAGGTCAGGCCATAGTCTGTGTAATGTATTTGCTAAGGTTTTCAAACCTCTGCTAATCGAGTGTCATTGTTTTATAGCCCAAGATCCCTTTTTAGCTACAGATTGGTGATAAAAGACAGCCAGATTCATTAATTACATGTCATACATGGTTTATGAACGTGTTGGTGTGTTAAGTTGATAGCGGGGAGAACAGTTCAAGTAATGGTTTCTTATTGCAGTAGAAAGATAAATCGTAACATTATAGATTTTCTATTAATTTTGACATAACTATAAAACAAAGGATTATATAGTCTAAGATAAAGTAACCATCATCTAAGTATATATGAAAATGTAATGAAAAGTATTCCTAAACTTTTACAATTTAATTAAGGATTATCTAAAGGTTTTCTATTCAGGTTTAACTAATATCTTTGTTATTTGACATCCATGAATAAATCTTAGTCTATCATTATTGAACGCTGCTTACTTTTTTACTTATAAATACTAAATTTTAAAAAGATTTTAGCTTCTTTATTTTGAAGACATTTGATAAATCAAGCCACAAATGCCGCTACATAACTAACTCAAGGTGTGTAAAAAGTACCGGACGTCTCCGTTTCATGTCAATGTTTTTAAGAAAAGTTTCAGTTCTCTTTTTTGATTGGATAAACATATGTATGCAATCATATTACAGTCTGTCCTTATCGGGCATTTTTGTTGTAAAAGGCCCTGATGCTCTTTTGCAACATTGAGGCACAGAAACTTAAAAGAAAGCCTTCTTAGCCATCTTTAGATTCGGCTTAGCGTGTTAGTCTTTTAAGTTATTAACAGGGAGGATAGTTTCAGTAACAAATATCTTGTTGATGTCAATAAAGAAATATATCTGCTTTATGTTTGTTTCAAATCTTGATATTCCTCCGTTGTAAGATGTTGTTATACTAAAACCAAATGCATTCCACCTCTATATCTTTTAATATTGTATCTGGTTTTGACAAACCTACCTTCAGTTGTGATAGACAATGTCATGCTATGAATACAGGAGCTGTTACGCTATAAATAGCTGATCCTTATCATTACCAAATGAAAAGAAATTTTCAAAACTAAAACTGACACCTGTCGAAGATAATTTTACTTTGTTTTCCAGTCACTATAAAACACAAACTTAATGTGATCATAGTGAGTTTCTAGCAAAACATAATACCTCATGCGATATATTACTGTCATATTTCTTTTTTTTTAGAAAACTGACTTTGTGCATGCTGGTTATGTACAATTTCGCAGTGAAGCATTTTGTACTAGACTTTTTGTACATTCTGCCATTCTAACAATCACCTAAACGAAAGTGAGGGGTTTTTTTCGAGAAAAAAGGCTTGTTAACTGCAAAAGACAAAAGGTTCACAAAAAAGTGATTGATAAGGACAAAGGGAAAAAGAAAAGATAAGATGAATAGAAGTCTGGAAATGTAGGTTCATTCAGCTGTAAGCATGTGCATTTTACTTGTATAAACTTGTAGAAACTGTATAAACCTGTGTAGCTTTATTTTTGTTATCTAGTTTTGTCAAAAATATTACGTGATGATGAAGCTTGTAAAATCAACACGTCAATACATGTCAGTATTGAGAGAAATTCTTACAAGAAAGATTTGTTTAATAAAATGTTACATTTTGTATATGAACGCGAGATTGAACCCACTGATTTCTCTCCTTTCTCAGACGTAAAGAGCAATAAACCTCATCCTAGTTTGATAACTTCCACATGTTACCTATATATAGTATATATGTACCAATGATATTATGTTTTGTTGATTTAAATACATTGCGTAACATAATTGATAGATGTATCAAGTTTCTCTGTATAAAAATAGATAAAGATAGAAATTAGTTTATACCAACTTAATCCGATATTGTTACTTGTGTCATAATGTATGAAGTTTTTAAATCTGAGATTAATTCAAAATGTTATCAATGAGAACGTAAATAAAAAATTTCACGTGTCTGAGGAATAAATGTATGAAGTTGTTACCGATATTTTGTGTTTTTATGATGGCCTTTTTGTAATGAATTATCATGCAAAATGTACATTTGGCTCAGACGAATAATTAAAGTTGCCATAGAATTTCACTTACTATGAAATCAAAAGAGGGTAGTTTTGACTTTCTAAAGCATTAGTACATATTTAATGAAGCAATGGGCTTAATTGCAATCAAATTGATTTAACTTTTATGATATTTGTGTTTTCTTCAAGATGAGTTTAAAGTATATTGGTAAAGAAATATTTACTTTCTACTTTATGATCATTATGTTTTAGTTAGACTGGTCGTTATAGCATTTACCTTTTCTTGGATCAAACAGCCAGATGTCTCAGCAACAACTTTTCAACAGAACAGATTGTTATGCATTAATGTTGTTTGGTGACGTTTCAATCTTATGATAACACGGTTTATCTGAATTGAAAGATTGCCGTATTTTATCAGCAATCCTGTTATAAAAACGGCCCTTGTTTCATGCAGGAAGTGAAACAACACAGTGCCCCATTCCAGGTAAGTAATGTACTTTATGTGATGCTTCTTCCTCTGTTTTCATTTATTTTAGGCCAGACAATCAACAGTTGTTTCATTAAAACCAATAGTTGTGACACATCTTATTGTCACTTAAGACCTATACATAATTCATCCTTTGTGCAGAGCAGGTTTTCAAGAAAGTTGAAATATACAACCAGCAACCCCTACATTAAAACTAAAATTTGATACTGTGGAATTTTTTATTTGAAGGGAACATTATAGGTAATACTGAACTGATTTCATCATAAGACAAAGTTTACTAAAAAGCCCTTTTCCAAAAACTGTGATTATGATGGTTAGAATTACTATAGAGTACGATCAGTGTATTTGACAGAATTGATTGTCAACATTACAACAATAACTTTTGTCTTCCATAACTCAGTATAACTTCAATTGTTTTTTGGAACAAAATCACAAAAAGTAGTGACATTCTCTGAAAAGATTTTTCAATGTTAAATTGTCAAATAATGATTTTATCATAAACAAACATTTACCGATCAAACAACTTTCGTTGGTAAAAAAAATTGGCTTCCTCAACTTTTGTCCTTTTATCTATAATAAAAACTAATTTCACACCATAAATAAGCGAGCTTACTCATAAACCTTATTATAAATACATTGTATTGAAAGCCTTTTGCAGAAAATATATTCAAAATATCAAGTATTTCTAAAATTGATATCATTAACATTATTAAAGTTTTCTTATTAGTTAGTTTGTAGGTTCATTACAGTCCTATCAAACTGTTCTATTTCTATGCATTTCTTGCTGTTATCTTTCCGTTATTTTGAAAACTATAAGTTCGAAATGCCAGAGTTAAATGTCATGATATCATTATAGAACATTGATGACTTCAAGGGTAATTATACAGTATTTGTCGTTTGCCATTACACTTTAGGATATGTGTATCTCAATATATAAATGTTTATATACAAGCATGTTGAGAATTTAACTCCTAACCAATTATCGTAACTTCATCTTTGGTAGAATATCATTGCTTAATAGACGTCTTAAAATGTTGTTTTCCTTGATCACTGCTCCGTGTTTAGAATCAAATGTTAAGAAAGTTATCAAGCAATCCATTATTAGATATTAGCTCAGACATCCTGTAAAAGAAATTACTCGATCTTTCAAATATCACATCCTTAAAAACATTTCCTCCTCTTTTCTGATTGATCGTATCTTATCTTCAGGAATTTAAAGCCTCCGCTATCTGTGTATCTTATTTTTGTATATCCGGCAATTCTAACTAATTCATATTCACAAATTCTCAAAGATTGTTTATAATTTCTTAAATATCATATCCCGGATATCTAAAATTACTACCTGGATAATAATTCAATTAATTGGATACCGACATCTTATTACAAACAGTATAAATCCATAACGAGAAAAGAATGAGTCTTGTTATACAATGTACCTGGTCAAATAACATAACAAAACTCGTATGAAAGAATTATGATTTTGGGCGTATAGATAATTGATGAGATGAATTTAATTTAAATCTTGACATTTCTGTCACGAGTTTATTTTCTATCTTATTACTCATAGGGTGATTCAATGCAAAAACGCCAAAATTAAGTTTCATTAATGAGGATTTGACAATATTAAATCTAAAATTAATACGCGGTTGACTGACTTACCTCAATTCACCTATCTTTTACTATTCCCAACAAGAGATATGTATATATGGAATATGTTTACCTGAAAACATGATTTTTCTGTTTAAAATGATCTGAAGAATATTTCCCTGCAATCTAACACTCAAATTGAATACACAGTAAAACATAAAAATATTTCACCAATATATATATAATGGCTAAGTCAGTTGCAGATCAGCACTGTACCCTTCTGTAGAGTTGAGAAAACCTGTAAAAAATTAGCAATTTAAGTTCAGTTGCAATAGTTACTCAATTATCTTTCAGCGACATGACGTCAGCTCTCTTGAAATAGACACAGGAACGGTTTGAAATATGTATTCTTAAAGAACAATACTAAATCACTTCGGCGGAAATATCAGAATCCATTCAATAAGCTATATAGATTAAATTACATTTGGAAAAGCCATCAAAATGTTTTTGAACATTTTCGATTAAATAATGATAATATTGATAAATGAATTTTGCAATCAATTTTACTCGTAGCTAATGATCAAGCGACTTGGTACAGACTTTGTCATATCCAAATAGTAACTTATGCCATATGATATTTTTCGGAAAATACAGGCACGAAGTAAAATAGTATTTAAAAGTCAGTAAGGGTTAGCTTCCAAGGGATATGTATTTCATTATGAGCATAGTACCAATATTTCATGTATAGCTGCTAACTTAACTATACTATCTATATCAGCGAACCCATTGCATTTGCCTCCCTTTAATTCTCTTTAGGATTGATAATATTTCATTGAACAAGCTCAGCGCGATGTCTGCAAAATCCACTCTCAGGCACGCAGTTTACAATCTGAAAGGAATGTTATGTTTTCAGACAATGAAACTCAAGCGAAGCAGGTGATGCTTAGTTAATATATTTTGAAGTCTTTTATTTATCCGTTAATGTTAAATATCGAAATAATTTTGTAAAGAAGTTTACCCAAAGACACATTAACAAACCTAAACTTTCCAAAATATCTTGCCTTTTAGGAGACTAGAGTTTTACTACAAGATTTGCAATAACATGTAAGAGAATAAAGCTTCATTATCGATGGATGATTCACAATTGCTAGATTTTGATAAATGAGAAATTTGTGTGATTCCAGTGGAGCTTAGTGGCAACATAACCTTCAGGAGACTCGATTTATTAATTGATGTTTATTTTATTATACTCTAAACTCTTACAATGGCTGACATCTCTCGGTTAAACAACCACGGGACTCTTCCAAACTGCACTGAGAGTACTATTTGATGACGACATTAAATTTTTTAAGCAGGTAAGTCTATTCAGCTTTGGTATTGAGATTGAGTTATTGTTCCTATCTGGACGTGTACAGTACTGTTGTTTAAGTTCTCTTTTCTATCATACGTTCAGTTGTAATGAATATGTGAAATCGATTGAGATATGGCTGTTCACCTTTTCTAATAAACCCGTCACAGACACTTTGTACAGAGTGCATTCCCATGTATATTCTGTCCGAGTTTACTGCAATCTTTCTGTGTATTGCTACCACTTTATTCTTTACCTTTTCGTGATGTCGTTGTAACGTTTAGGTGCTTCAGGGACCTTGAGAACTTTGAAAGAAGGATCTTAAATGCTCCTAACAGGAACATGCCAACTGGAGAGTTCGAGGGATACAAGGCAAGCACCATTCCAAAACCATTGAACTATGACCTCGATTATACAAAGCTAACTTAATTTTCTTAACCTGGGTTTCAGCCAGATTCAAAGCTACTCTAAGACCATTGACCGATGAACTGTCTAAATGGTCAACCAATAAGGGCATTAAAAACTTACCGCTCCTACTGCGAGACATGTTGACGACAAAAACTTTTAGATTAGATATCTCTCTCATAAGGGCAAAGCCATTTTGCAGAAGCCTACTGGAGTTTGAATTAGTGAGTTAATGAGTAATTGTTTCCAGGCAGTAAATCAGTCATTAGCGGCGTGAGAATTACTGAATTGGAAATAGATGCAAAGAAAAAAGAGACATCGTGAAATATGTTAAAGTATTAGAAACAAATCACAGATTTGAACTGATAGAGAAGTTTAAACAGTTTCAACCTATCAAGAAGACTAGTCTTAAATCTTATTTGTACTGCAGGGATAAAGAAAAGTTGTGAAATCTGAATATTTGCGATAAATGTTTCCCTGTTTCAACACCCGCACATCATGTAGTTAATAGTGAGTTGGCACTGACAAGTTTTACACATTTAGGGATCTTCAGACTTATCAACGATAATTATGTGTTAGATATGTGTGCCCAATCCAACATCGTCCCAAAACAAATACGTCTTGCCGTGTAAAAGAGTATATATTTTTTTCATCAAAATTTCCCAAAGGTATATAGGTTTATGTCAAATGCAACATTTCATCTTTAACTAAGAGCTCGTTACTCAACCCGATAATCCGTAGTGGTAGAAGAAACCCCTAAGTGTCATGCGAAAACAGCTGGCGGTCATTTAAGTGTGAACACCTTGTACTCCTCTGAGTTAGTTAAATGGATTACCTTCGTTTTAGAAATGCTTCTATTGATAAGATAAGATTGCAATTGGTAACAATGTTGCTATAAAAAAACGTGGTAAAGTCCCTTTAACATGTTGTTTTTACTCTTCGCCTACTGAAGCTTATATTCTATTTGCATGTATCCATGTGTGTACAGTTACATCGGGGTTTAAAGAGAATGATGGTTTCTGTAAGGGTGAAATTGTAGAAGATATATATGTATCAGCTCACAGTCGATACCTAAGCCTAAAAGCACGTTTGAATGTCCCATGCTATACAGACCTATACATGTAAACATCTTAATAGAAATTAAGAAAATATTCAGATGACAAGATTATAAAGTCGATATTTTGTCTAATGTATCGTGTAGGCATGTGTTGCATCTTAAATTTACAATATTTTTAGTCTCTCTATCACTGCCTGCATGATCTAAAGGGGCGACGGAAATTTTGAACACTCAATCTTTAGCGACTCTATACTGAGTCGCTTACTATTCTTTGTATCATCTGTGATTTAAATCTGCCTGTTTCTATTAAAACTGTCTGAAGTTACCTCTTAAAATCTCTTATCAGTGTGTTTAATATAGCCTCAAGTGTTTTGAAGTACGTGTTCATGGAATTAATGCCCTTTGACCTTAATGGATTATGTATGCGCACTAGAGTTGCAGAAAAAGTAATAGATAATGTAGTAGATAGTTATCTGTCAAACTCTCTACTGATCATGTGTTTAATGATAAATATGGCGGGGAAATAGTTCAAATACGGAATCAAATCATAAATAATTGATGTTGATTTACAATTGAAATGTTTTAGAAAACCTCTTTCAAAATGTTGTTTCTTTTTGTGTTTCAGTGTTGAAATTCAAAATGATATATGTGAATGCGTAGAATTGATGTCCTTAGTATAATTCTTGTCACATTTGTAATAGCCCGATTCGGTTTGTCGTTGCGTCTCATTTAAAGACATATATCCTTCACTGAGATCTCGACAAATATATTTGACGTTCCCATGGCAACAACGTGCAGGACCAATTATTTGTGTAACCGGTTCACTAATTCAAAAATCGTTTCGTAAATATTAGGATTGTGATTATCTGAAGCTATATTTTGAAAACCCACGAACAAGACTCGATCATTTAATCTATTCATTGCAGTTTTGCAACCTCTTCGCTGAATCAATATATTTAATAGAACATCGAATTGAGGTACTCTGAGGCACGTGACATCTCTGTAAATGTAGGTCTGTAATCTGTCTTAAGCCTGAGGATGTACTGACTGTTCCAAATCATGTTGCATAGGAAATTAGATAGGCTGACTGCTCTAAAAGGGATAAGATAAAACTGTGTTCCACAGGAGATATTGCTTGTGGAAGAACGAGCGATAGGAGATATTGTTTTGACAGTAGATTTTGAACAATGCCCTATAACAGTCAAGTTGATGACATCACAATTGTTTTACATCATCAAGTAATGACATCACAATGCTACGACGTCATAATCATGACGACGTCAAAGTGTTTTGACATCACCGCACTGAGAGACTTAGAGTATGCAGTGTTCAGAAACATACATTTTTCACGGAATCGAAATGAAAAATGATTTTGGATGATTAATAGAATCTCAACTTCGTGTCTTCTGATATCAAATATATCAACACTCGTTGATAAAAGTAAAAATATCCTCGGTAAACAACCTCGGATATTTATAACTTTATCAACTCGTGTTGATATATTTCATATCAGAAGACATTTGGGTGAGATTCTCTATTCAACATAGATTCCTGATACACATGCAGGTTCAATCTTTCAAACAATGGTGGTCGTCATCGTCATGTATCCCTAATGATTTACAACTGTCAAAAAGGAGTCAAAAGCGCATAGCTCAGTGATCACCTGTCTTAATTGAAATGTGTATCGTTCCGATTAGCCACTTTCAGTTGTCCCTCGTTCTACTGTATTTATGCTTTCCTACAATAACCAATGGTATGGACTTACAACGTCAAAGAATATGACTATTACTCTTTTGACATACAACTGCACCTAGTATATAAGTACTTATTTTAAGTCTGTAAATTTGGCATGCATGGAACAGCCAGTTTTCCCACTTGAGAGGAAGTGTTTCATCTGCTTTGCAAGCACTGTCAATATTCAATGAGTTCAAACCATTTTCAAGCAAGTTTATTGTGTTGCATTGTTGTAAACCTCAATCTGTTAAAATGTTATTTGATGTTATTTGTTTATCGGTTGTCGATATCGTGTGTCGTGTAACACTGGTGGTGTGCGGTAATAGTTTTAGGTTGACTTCTGAAAATCTGCAATAACTGTAGATGTAATCTAGGTATACTTGGACTAACTTACTTTTAAAAATCATTCTGTAGCAATGTGTAATGTAGGTAAAGAAATTATCAACAGGCAGCACTCACATTCAATAAGTAACATTAGCCATAATGCATAGATCACCAATACATCATACAATGTATTTTCATGCTTTATGAAATACAGTTAGGTAATGAACATTGGTTTCATCAAGTCGTCAGTCTATCAATAACCTGTCATTGTTCACTATCGTTAAGGTATAGAACAATATATTTTCGAACGGAAATGTGACCTTTGATAACTATTTATTTCGAATGCATTAAAGTTCATATACATATTTAAGTAAATGATTTCTACAATATCTTGGTGGCTAAGCGGGTATTCTATTGATATAAAAAGAGTCGGAGGGCTTGATCACAAGGCCATTTTCAGTTATTTGCCACAAAAGCTCATTTAATCGGTATTTGAGACAATAAAAACAGATTCTGTCTCCTTTTATTTCCTTTAATTATGTTTTCTAAAACAGAAAACAAAAATGTTGTTTTCAAAAATGTAGTCTGCGTTAATTACAATGAATAAAGAAATGAAAACATGGTGTAGCCCTAACACATTTGCACTTAGTCGTCTTTCAATGGATACAAGTTGAAAACCGCAACAAAACCCCGATAATTAAAAATTGGATAGATATACATGCAGCATGTACCATAGGTTAAATACTCTTGGAGGAAATATTGGCAAGATGAAGGTTGATTTATTTTTTAACCTGACACTTCGAGAAAGAAAATTAGCACTGTTGTTTTGTAATTCTCAACTTTACTTGATGCAGGCATCTTCTTCAGTTTGTCGGGAGATGCTTTGGGCAGATCCTTGGAAAACACATGACTCCAATTGGACGACGAAAAGTATTTCCCACTTAGACTAAAACATTTCACTAATAGCCAAAAACATTCCACAATTAACTGAAAACATTTCACACTTAGCCAGAAACAGTTCACGAATAGCCAAAACAAATTAAAAAATATCTTTAAATGCTGCATTGGTAATTTTTCCTGTTCAACATAACTAATAATTTTCATTTAAACTGACGAGATAAGTAATGAAAATGTAATGCGATGAAACCTACAGACACACATAGAGTATGGCTATGTTTGTCAATAGATTGTTTTCCTTTCCCTCATGGGAGGAGGCTGATGTAAATGTATATCGATAAGTAATCTATCGTACTCACTAGAGGCAACTTTAAATTTACTAAACTTACTTTTCAAAAAAGACCAAATTGATGATAAGTGGAGTGCATTTTTTATGTTGCAAGTTCATAAAGTTTTCGATTTCGCAATTCACAGATCAAATGGACCCTCAGGGGCATTCAGCTAAAGTACATAACTTGTACGTGACCGGATTGAAAAGGGTTTCATAAGGGAATGTTGGAAATGTATACCAAGACCTTTTGAATGACAATAATGCTTTGAACATATTAATCATAGAATGAGTCTAAAAGACGAGGAGATTTCTTTGATAGGCATTTGGAAGTTCTTTATATGAATGAAGAGGAGTCTTATGAATTAAAACTCATTTGCTTATTTTCTTGTTAGCTTCAACCTTGAAATATTGCACTCATGCACTCAAGACCCATAGAACTCTTCCTATTTAAAATGAAGCATTTAATAAGTTCCCTTAGAAATCCGAATAGACCATTGAGTACAAAGGTGTTTCATTATTATGAACCGAGAACCTGACGCTCGACAGACTAGAGCGGACCATAAGAATTATATTCATGATTAGAAAACGATAAGGTACAATTCTCATTGTCATTGGTTCAATAACATTACTTCTGTACAAGTCCTTGCATGGTAGGAACATATGAACGAAATAATGGCATGGTTGGTCTTAGTGGCTCACTAATGACTTATGCAGTCAACCTCGTTAACTGGTCAATTACTAAATTTCTACTGTTTGAGCTCAGAACTGTATTGGAGCTAAACGAAAAGCTAATAAATACTTGAATAATGTTAAAACGCAAATGAGGAACTTTGTCTTATTTGACGTCAGTCAGGAGATGATGGATGATTATTTCCTTAGTTACAATCGATCAAAACATTCACCAAAATCATAAACAAATCCATACAAGCACACCAGTAAACAGAAACCTGTTCCATAGATTATGGAGATAAAGATTTTAACAAGCAAATTTTTCTTACATGTATGTTAACAATATCATCGAATGAGTATGAGCAAATGCACATTTTTCGATTTTCTAGAAACTATTTATTGGATTAACCAAACAAGTACGCACACAGAGTTAGTCAGCAATAGCAATTACTTCATTTAAGAGGATGAATACAAGAATAAAGATAGAAATATATAGATTTCAATTATTTAAGATATCTCAAGCGTTTTTTCGCAGGTCAAAACAGTTAAAATATTTTTTCATGTAATAAGAAAGAATCTGTTATAAATCAAGCAATAAGTTTTGTTTTCTTATTTACAAAACTTTGAAGTATCAGTCAATCTATCCAGCCGAACCCTCCTTAAAATAAACATTGAACAGTTTAGAATCTAGATTTGTGATGTTATTTTATCAATGAGATTTCTTGGCATGAATGAATTCATACAATGTTACTGTTTACATTCGCGTATGGTGCTGTACCAGTGCTGACAAAACAAATTTCAATCATATATCGATTAAACTTAGTTTTGTTAAGTATTGAAATACAAGTATTTCTCTGTATCCGTTAGCATTTATAAAATATAAAAGCTTTTACAAAATACTTGTTTATATAAAAGGACATTATTTATAACTACTAAGTACTTAAAGGATACGAGTATGATGTAAGATTTCTGAAAATATTCACTGTCAATGGGTTAAGGGAGATTTGGCATTTTGCTATTTCATTATTTTGATGTATTACATATACGGACAGATGGACACAGGGCAATAAGTTTTATGAAAGTCGCACATGATGATAATTCACCTAACGAAAATTCATGATAGATTATTTTTGAGCGATTGAAAACATGAAAGTGTCTCATAAAAATTACAACAAGTTATCCTTTGTTATCAAGTGGAAAGAAATTAGACATCAATATCAAATAAGATATAAATGGAAATCTAACATAGTATCAAATCATTCAAGTTTGCACATATCACATTGAATATTATGAAAAGTCAATCTGCTCGCAAAAAATGAATACCTAGAATCATCTAGTTGTTGGTAAAGCCATTGTGGGTTAACGTAGTGCACAAAAGGGAGGATGATGTGCTTAGAGAAAGGGACATCCACTGACCAAGGGGAAAGTAAAGCAGTTTAGCTGGATAATAGCGTTATTCAATCGTTAAGATGATCGTGATGCTCATTGTGTTCTGGATGATGTTTGCGTTGGTATTGGTGATGATGATTGAGATGATGATATATGTGAAACCCCGGCTTATTAAAAGTAAACACTTTTTATGGATAAACAACTTCTTTATTCTGTGGAAGCGACGTTTCGACATAGATTCTAATGTCGTTGTCAGGCAAGTAATCTACAAGACAAGACAGAAGACAATATTGAAAGTTTTTATTTACAATTCATTGAGTTTATATGAATAGTAAGTAATATCGTTTGATTTTTCTACTAACAACCAGTAACACGCTATGCAAAACTTCAATCGTTTTTGTTCCTGTAAGCTTTTCTGAAAATTGTAATATGAGTATGATAATGTATGTATAATAAACCAATTTTTCAAATCTCTTGCTTAAGCATAAACTACAGAAGAAAGGTGGTTAAGATTTTATTCCGCGAATGTTCACGGAAAATCTATAAATACATGTACATGTCTTAATATTCATACTATGTGTTAAATCAGTTAACTGTCGATATGCTATCAACTTTAGAGTTAAATGTAAATATATCAGCACAAAACTATTGTTTACAATATAGATTTGATGACTGTTGATTTGATAATCAATACACCTATCAGCAAATTAACAATATACATGTATAAACTAAATAGTCCTTGTTATAAAACTTTTAGTCTGAGAGAGTTGGAATTATTTATCTTGGTGATATGACGATGTTCTCTGCCAACACAGTGCATGTCTAAGTCAAGATAGCATGAGTATATTTAAATAGTAATGCCAGAAAAAGTTACTAGATAACTGAAATGAAGTACAACAAGTTGTGTTTGAAATATTAGAGAACAATCCCGCAAAACGGACTCTCACAAGGCTTATAATTATTTTCAACCGAAACCTTACCCAAGACTTCTTAATCATTAATGTATTGTTAATTTTATCTCGAGATATTGAACAGATTCTCTCACTTACTGACTCCCTCGTTACCGCTCTGTTCAGAGCCACATTATCAATAAGTAAAGGTTGAAAACCCTATTGAATATATTTATCAATTAGTTGCTTCTAACAAACACTTAATTAGTTATTAATATAAATCGTTCAACTATACCAGTCAAATCGGGAAAAAACTATAACAGACGTGTCAACATTTTGCTCATTTCTGACAATGATGCTGACGCTTCGAATGATTTTTGCAGTCACAGGGATGCCACGCACCTCTCCTGGAGGAACATGGGCGACATCCAGAGTGGACTGTGTGTCCAGATGCTACCAGTACAGAAGCTGTTCCTCCGTGTTCTATGACAAGACCACCAAGATGTGTTATCTGTTGAACACTGTGTACTAACACCTGGAATGGGAAAGCTTTGATGCTCCAGAAGACAATACGTATTTGATCTGGCGAAATGGTAGGTTACACAAAAGGATCATGTTTTTATCACTATCATTGTTTAGAGAACAAGTGGGATTTTTAATGTATCTAAATTCATTTTTTCTAGATAAGTGTACACACGGCTACACCTGGATACGAGGTTTGAACTCTTGCTTCAAGGTAAACCTCGAACCTAAAACTTGGACTGCATCAGAAGATATGTGCAAACAAGATAGGGCACATTTGCTAAAAGTCGAAACGACTGAAATCAACTATTTCGTCAACAGGATCACAACAAACACAGGTGAATGTTCCAATATGAGATGAATATTTGTTGATAATGTAACTGATATTCAAATACCAGTTATGTGTGTTCATGATTTCTATTATATATGATTGAGGAATATAACTAAGTCAACAGGCCCGTTAATTTCAAATCTGGCTAAAGCTGTTGGTTGAATTTTGCAATTTTAAGTAGAAGTGAATCGAAAAAAATAACTAATAAAGAATATCAATTTTAATGATAACTGTTATGAAGATAGTTGTTAAGCCTAGTATTCAGTGTCAGAAATGAAAATGATGACCCTAGCAAGGAAGCTATTAGCACTGGTCGCGATTATAGGGCAGTACATCCTTCTTTTTTTTCCACTTTATTTCTTTTTGGGCAGGGTACAGCATTTTCATACACATTAATTTCATATATAAACAGACCAGATAAACATATTCAAGTTAAATAAACAAGTTGTGGCAAGATGACCAAAATGTGATAAATTTATCATATTTACATTCCGTGTAAGTATTTGATTTGTGTAATTGATAATTATTTTAATATAGGTTTCAAACCTGGTAATGTAGGTAATATGTTTGCTAGTTTTCTAGAATAGAACTCTTTTGTTAATAAAAATATGAAATTTAGAACATCATTTCTTCTCTCTGTGAATCCAAGAATAATTGTTTTAACATTTAAGTTCAAAAGGGTACCTGTTTTCTCTTCAATCCATTTGAGTAGATCATGCCACAACTTTTTTACAAATTTGCATTCGTATATAAGGTGAATAATTGATTCCATTTCAACGTTACAGAATGTACAAAGTGGTGATTCAATGATTTTGTATCTGACGAGATCTTTGTTTGTTGTAAGAAATCTATGTAGTATACGATATTGAAACCATCTGTGTTTTACACTATAGTTTGTTCGAAAAGGTATAGTATTATACGCTTTCCATTGATTGTAACTGAACTCTGAATTTAAATCGTTTTCCCATTTACGTTGATAAGGCAATTTTTGATCCGTAATTTCACTGAATTGAAGTTTGTTATAAAATATACTACATCCTTTGGTAACCTTAAATAGTATTTCTAAGTTTGGGGGCATAAAAGGCAAATCTGTTTGTTTACTAATATTGATCGAGTTTCTATTTAAAGAAGTTTTCAAGGAGGATATCAGACCTGCATATTCTACAAAATTTGTTTTAACTTCATATTGATTGACAAAATCATTATAAGATAGAAATGTATCATTTTCTGTTATGAAGTCATTTATAAATTTGATATTTGATTGTAAATAATGATCATATATTACAGGTTGATTTCCGATTGTGATGTTATCATTTGCCCAAATGTACTGTCTACTAAAAACGTTATTATCGTATCTACAATTTTCTTGTAAATCAGACCAGGCACCAAATACGTCTTTCCAAAACGGACTGATTAGTTTAGGGATATACTGTGTCTTAAGATATGATGGTCCCATTACTATTGGGTTAAGTTTTCCAACTGGTTTTGAGGTAAACAACAGATTACTTAACTTGGAATTCTGTGTATACAATCTCCTCATCCATGATATCTTCTGTGCTTTAATTGTTTCTAATATTGCTGGAACCTTTAGTCCACCTTCTTGATAAGACTTTGTTAACAAACTCCTTTGTATTTTATCAGGTTTGCCTTTCCATATAAAGGAGAAACATTTCTTTTGCAAAACGGCAATCGTTTCAAATTTGGGGTTCGCTAGTGATGTGAATAAATGATTAAGTGATGGTAGTATTAAACTTTTTAAGACAGTTATTCTGCCTAGAGGTGTAAGGTCTCTCAGAGACCACATTTTCATTGCTTTATCAACATTTTTTAGCCTGTCTTTGTAATTTCTTTCTACCATTTCTGCTTTATTGTGTTGAAATAGGATGCCTAATAAAACAAAGGGCCTTTGAGTCCAGTCTAAGTTATACTCTCTGCAAAATTGCTGGCTTGAGAACTGTTTTGAACCTATCCAGACAACTTTAGTTTTGTCAATGTTTATTTTAAGACCAGAAAAAGAAGCGTATGTTTTAAGCACTTGTAGTGCAGTACATCCTTGTTCAGGTGCTTATTTGCACAGACAGGAATCAAACCTGGGCCATTGGTATAAGATTTCACAATTACACTACCTTACCTGACTAGATACCATACCTTTCAATGAAAAGACTGCTCTGGGTTTGATGATTAATTTCAGGGACACTATCTGACATATTTGCAGGTAAGTCTTACTGGCTTGGTGGGAGTGACAGAGACAAAGAAGGTACGTGGATCTGGTCTGATGGTGCAGCTATCCTTTCAACCTTCTGGTTCCCGGATGAACCAAATAATAGTCTTAACGACGAGGATTGTCTTGCCGTTGCAGGTTGGGAAGAACACAACACAAATAAATGGAACGATGAACAATGCTCTTCCAACAGGGCCTTCGTGTGTGAGATCTCTATGTTGGCTTGAAATATGGGACCCTGCAAAATTTTTGAACAATTCTATTTTGATTTTTGTGTTAATTGTCCTGGTAGATAAGTCTGAATTCTAGCGCAAATACTTTTATGTAATAATCAAAAACATAAAGTTTTGTTATAAAATGAATTAATTACTCCAATAAGTTCTCAAAATTGGACGACCTAATATAGAATAAGGACACATTCCAATCACGTCACGTCAATGTATTGAAATGTTTCATTGAATGTTAGTGTTGTTTTAAAAGTTGTTTACAATGAAATAATTTTTCAACCAATTACTTGTTGTTATATGTTTGTGGGCGCATGACATGTATAGACACCCAAGAATGAGCGAACTACTCCCATCCAAAAGTAACTTGACCTCTTAGAAAATATTGAATATGTGTAGAATATGATCTCTACACCCTTAAAACTAACTGACCTGTAACAATAAATATAGAGACGAGCAGTCTACCCAGTCTACCCAAGTCATCGGGACATGTAGTGACGTACAGAAGGGGGTTTGGGAAACTTGAACTTTAAACAGGAAAGAACATCGATATTGTGCTGATTTGAACAAGTCCTGAACCACTCTTGCAACAAGGGGCCTTGTGTTTCGTGTTGATAGAGAGTTCCCCGATGATGTTGCTGAATAAAGGAGATAACTTCTGGCCTCAAAATTTTGTCAATGTAGAGTCTACCGGTTAATGCCTCGTCAACCACAACAAGACCAGTGGTTCTGTCTGCAAGAATCCCTCCCCAGATTAGGTTGTCGATATTTTCAATGGAACATTGCGCCATTTGCTCCCCTTCTCTGCAATAAACTTGGCTCCTCCCATCCTTATGAAATCTGTAGAACCTACTCTCGTCAGAAAAACACACCCGTTGACTGTCAAGTTTCTGCAAACGTGGTACTTGATGATCCCATCTTAGTCACTTTCAATAATGTCTCGTTGTCATCACAATTACACTGTACGATGTTTAGTTCCTTATACCGTAGGAACGAGTTTTCTTGCTACTGTCTGTCCTTGCCGTCGACGATGCCGTTATGAAGCAGTAATGTAGGTGCAAATTACGTATGTGCCTTGTCCTTCTGTGGGTTTGTGATGCAGGATGTCCCTGATCTTGCCATTACTCTTGTCTGATTGGTCTGCTGTAACTGATGTTACTGCTATAGCAGAGCAGCCAAAGGTTCTTGTAACATGACCCCCTTAAGCTCCAATACAATGTTGATCATGCGGTAGCCCGTTCACGTTCTCAAGCTGTAAGTCTAAGCAAACTTCATGTGTTTTGCAAATGACAGTAAAGTGGCTTGAATGGAAACCTTTAATACCCAAGTTTGCATGTGCAGAATGTGCGCATTCAAATAATTCTTTTTTATCAAAACCTTGTATGTGAAGCATGATTTATATTGTATGTTGCGTTCTTTGTATGCATAGGGAGAGTCCATGAACACTGATACCCTTATTGTAAGCTAAAACACCTGGGGTCAAGTGTGTTTTAGACTTGAAAATATTTTGTTTTGACTTATGTTTATACTAACACAGGTATTCTTTATCAGCTGTCTGTTGCTTTGACGATATTGGTATTGAAAGAATGAAACTTTGGATTGAGTAATAAATACTAAACTCAACTCATAGTTATGTGATATAATTTTCATGCAGCTTATATTCGTTCAGCTAATAGCGAATTCTACTCACTTGTTGCATACAATTGTTATATAAAATAAACAGTCCTTACTATAATTCCTTTAATCAGAGAGAGTTTGACTACATATCTTCACAATATGAAGATGATCTATGCAAATGTTAAAATATGCATAAATATGTACACAATCTATCGATTCATTGAAGTATGATATATGTGATAAAATGATATAATCTTTGTATAAAAACCAACACATTGCATGTCACAAGTAAAGATGTCGTGAGTATTTTTCACTAGAATTGCCAGAAAAAGATAAGAAGGAGAAGAAAATATAACAAGTTGTTGTCTAATATTAAAGAACAAAACCGGAAAATGGAATATTATTAGGCTCTCAGGTAATAACTAGTAGTTCTTGTACTCTCAACCGAATCATATCATAGACTCATTTATCTTTATTATATAACCAATGTTTTCTCGAGATTTTAAAGGTTCTCACGCTTAATTACAGTCTCATTATCGCACTGTACAAAGCCAAACTGTCAATAAATCTTTCAAAAGACCACCAAGATGTGTTATCTGTTGAACACTGTGAACGAACAACTGGAATGGGAAAGCTTTGATGCTATTTGTAGGTAAGTCATTCTGGCTTGGTGGGACTGACAGAGACAAAGAAGATACGTGGATCTGGTCTGATGGTACACCTATTCTTTCAAACTTCTGGGCCCCGTATCAACCAAATAACATAAAGAACAACCAGCATTGTCTTGCCATTTCAGGTCGGGAGGAACATAACACAACTAAAAGCTATGTGTGTGAATTCTCCTTGTTTGACTAAAATATTTAACATTGCAAAGTTTTTTAACATTCCTGTTTCTGTAAAAAACATTTGTGTGAAATGTGCTGGTGAAGTTAATTATTATCATTCTACTTAATTTTTCAGTAATAACATATTTCACCATCTCGTTTTTAAAATTTGAGAACATGCTTTTTCAGTATTGTGGTACGTAATAATAGTCTAAACAGTCTAAACAGTCTAACAGTGCGGATCTTAAAAGATGCACCAGCAGAATATGGTGTAGAACATTCAAACAAGGTCACTGATATATGCGAACTGTGTTAAAAAAAAATTATAAACAATTTATTTGTAATCAGTATTGAGGTGACTTTAGTTAATGTTGGGTTTAACGGTGTTTACAAACGTATTTCATCCATATCTTTTTTACTGATATTATTGCAAGAAAATATTGAACATTGTGCCTATGAATTTCAGTGAATTTCACCTAAATAATTTGTTATATATGTTTGTCGGCGTACATGTATGACACGTGTAGATATCCAAGTATTAAAAACTATATTCTTTCGACTTATTATTTTTATAATCAATTACTTATTATTTATTCTCATGCGGGTTTCCTTATATAGGTGTCTCTTATTTTGACGATCTATTTATCAAAATATTAATATGTAGCTAGAGTTGAGTAATGAATGAAATACAAAACTGATGTGATGAAATTTTATGCAACTCTCAATCGTTCAGATGATACCGATATGTTTATTAAGGGAGATGAAATGCATTTTTTTACAGAAAGACAGATTACTATCTTATGTTCATAATTTATCGGAATTATGTTACCTTAAAATCGAGACAAAATATAAATTCATTCAACTTTTATTGGGTGCTCATTTAAGCATGACCTAACTGTTTGTCAAACTACTATCTTTTGAAAATCACCATATCTTTATTTGCGTTTTCGAGAGATTTTTTTATAGCTTACAACATGTTCAATGTTCAATGATTTATTCACAAGTACTTTCGACCATAAGGTTTCATCAGGTGAATGACGTTGAGTCGGTAATGCCGTCATTAGTAACAATATTAACATCACAATACATTAATGCATATGTTAATAATGAAAAAAAAAAATTCATTTTTCGACAAACAATATAGATGAAACGAATACAGAAAAATCATCATACTGTTAATAGTCGAAGACAGCCCCGAAATGTAAGGAAAATATTGACAAATTCTAAATATGAATCTAAAAATGTATACCCCTGGCCCCGGGGTCATGAAGTAAACTTAAGTCTAAAATTTGCTTAAGTCTGAAAATTTAATCTTAAGAAAAAAATTTGTCTTAAATCGAGGATCACGTACATTTTTTAATCTTAAAACTTAAGACTGAGATCATTTTTTGTCTTAAATCCTGAGACTGCTTCTGAGCAGTCTTAAGTCAGTTTTATTCCAAGTTAATATGGCGGACGTAGTACAAGTTTTGAGACGCATCAGGAAGTACAAGAGGCGAGCTAGAGTTCAAAGGACGTTCCGGGACAGGTTAAATCCGCTAGAACTGTATTCAGACAGTGAACTCTTTGAACGGTACCGATTTCGGAGGCCAACTATATGTATGTTGGTTAACCTCGTCACTGATCAAATTATCCATGAGACGAAGCGTTCAATGTCCCTGCCACCATTGATACAGGTGTTAGTATTCCTCCAGTTTGTTGCGACGGGCTCTTTCCATTTGCTTGTTGGTCAAGCTTTTCACATAAGCAAGTCCACGGCAGGTAGATGTGTCCGACGAGTGGCCGAAGCATTTTGTCAGCACTCGTCGGCATTCATAAAGTTCCCCGCCGGTCAGCGCCTCCTTGATGTAAAAAGGAAATTTCACGCTATTGCAGGTAAATATTATCACAATTTCTTCACGCCTTACGATTCATGCATTCGAAATTCTGTGATAAACAACTGTATGATCACGATAAACAGACGCCATTACTGTTATTGAAATTGCCGGCTTTACCTATAGTGTATTCGTAACCAAATACAAGTCGTAGATTTACAATATGGCAATGCATTGTTGAATAATAACAGCTTTCGTGCCGTAGCAGTTATAAGTACTCTCTCTGAATTATTTTATTTATAATTTGAATAATCTTATTTATAAATCATATTTTTCATTTCAAGTCTATATGCTTTATATTGTTACATCATAAGAAATTAGCAGTGAATTAATTTCAAATGATTATGCTAGTTTTCATCATTTATTATCAGTCATACTAACAAAATACCCACATCAAAGTGCGATAGTTTCGCAACATAAATAAAAACCCTGTTTTCATTTAAAAACTAATATTACTTCTCATATTAACGATTCTGCTATCGATACGAAATTTCTTTTTGTACGAGCCGTCTCACATTTCATTATTTCCGACCGCCATGCCACCTGTTGGAAAATATGTGATAGATTACCGTAAACACTGCTATTGTAAAGAAATCCTTATTATTTTAGATGCATTATTAAATAATAATTCATATGTTTTGGTTGATTTTTCAGGTTTCCCTAAGGTTGCTGGTTGCATCGACGGCACCCAAATCCGTATTAGTGCACCTGTCGACAACGAGCCCGATTTTGTGAACAGAAAAGGCTATCATTCCTTGAACGTCCAGGTTGAGCGATTAATCTTAATGTTTTGTTCAAACTCAATGCCAAAATCATCGTCTTATATTCAAAATCTACTACAATATGAATTAAAAAATCAAAAGTATGTGTTTGATGTTTTGTCAAAAACGTATTAATTCACTTGATTTAATATTATTATACTCGATTTGAAAGAAAGGAAATGATAAGTCCTAATACGATTGACTATAGTGAGACAAATTTATTTTAACATGAAATTAATATAATGAGTATAGAAAGTGGTAATTTATTAAGTATTTACATAAATTGACATCTCAAAATATATTTGATTTAATATATATAATTTACAACAATAATACAACAAAAGATATGTGTACAATCAAGATTTTTATTTGATATATTTCTTGTGACACATTAATTTAACTTCAGTATGTTCAAGTTGATGAATAAATATATTTTAACAATAGTAAATAATTATTAACATTAACATATGCATAGGGAGATTATATGTTCTCCTATGACAGATAATCATCATTGGTCAATACAATAATACTAACATTCAACATAATAATAATAATAATAATAATAATAATAATAATAATAATAATAATAATAATAATAACAATAATAATAATAATTACATACTCCATTAAAACAGGAAATTCTAAAAATAAGTGACATTAACATATATATTTTGATGGACAAAGGAATTTTTATGGGGTTTTTTTAACTATAAGAATTATCAGCAATAACTCAGTAATTCAGTAGGGAAAAAGGTGTCAACAACTTTGCCCTTAAATCTTTTTTAAGGCAATGTTATGAATTAATTACTTGATGAAATGCTTACAGTTAAAATACAAATCTTTGTGAGGTTATTTTGAAATATCACCTAGTTTTCACCTTCAAGAAATACCTTTGTTTGAGAAGTAAAATATTATAATTTTAAAATATATGAAAAATAACTATTCTTGTCCAATAATTTAATGAAAGATAAGAGTTTAAGATAAGGAAGTTGAACATTGAATTGACTACAAAAAATGATAATAATTGAATGTGTAATTTGATACATTTCAGATGGTATGTGACCCAAACTTTCTGATCACAAACTGTGTAGCCAACTGGCCAGGGTCATGCCATGACTCCAGGATATTCAGAGAGAGCAAACTGTCCGAAAACTTTGAAAATGGTAAAGTATTTGTACTACTTACACAGAAAAGAATAGAGCCATTGGCTCTCTAGTTCATAACATTATAATGTATTATAATTCCTTTTTAATGTGAAAATAGAGAAGAGAAATATTTACAAATAGAATAAAAATACAGTGGTAGAAATTTACTTTAAAATTATTGGAGCATGAAGGACTAGTAGAGTTTGTTTTTACTAGCTCAAAAACAAAAGAAACTGTACATGTCAGATCTACTATTAATTACATGATAGAGATAATTAAGGATGTTAACGTGAAAAATTATCTTCACAATAAACATGTACAGTTAATATTATCATTCATTATCACTTACAGATATTGTTATTTATTCTATAAGTATTTACAATGATTCGCAATATTTTACAAGTAATTGTTTAGCCAAATTAACAGTGTTTAATTCTAGTACTTAATTGTAACTTTAGATAAGATTATTTGCTTGGGAAATTTTGCAAAGTTGAAATAGAAATATAATCACATCCATGAATTAAATTCTGAATACAGTTAATTAATTTTCCAGGAACACATGATGGCATCCTCCTAGGAGACTCAGGTTACCCATGCCGGCGCTATTTAATGACACCGTATAATAATACTAACAACATTCGGCATAAAGAGAAGTTTAATTCTGCATTGTGTAGGACACGTGTATTAATAGAGCAAACTTTTGGCATATTAAAAAGAAGATTCCCCTGTCTCTCTATAGGTCTGAGAACAAATCCATCAAGGGCATGCAAATACATTGTAGCTTGTGCAGTTTTACACAACATTGGTATTTTGCAGTCTGATATAGTTATCAGTGATGTGGAAGAGTTGACACTTCAAGGCCCTGACAACCAGCCTGTGCATTTCCATGTCAATGATGGATTTGGTATCAGAGATGTTATTGCCCAAACTTATTTTGCATGAATAAGCATGTATGAATTTATATTTTAGGAGATTGGATATGGATATTCAAATAGAGCCATTGGTTATCTATCTTACTTATGACTTTAGAAATTATGCTATCAGTTGAGGAGTCTATACACATAGTTTCAGCTTTCTAGCTAGGCCTTGTGCCCCTAAAAAAATTAAAATAGGATTTTTGGACACAGCCATATGTGCCCAATTAGGGGTCTTATGGTAAAAAAATCTACAAATCAAAAACCTCATTAGTTAGGCAGTTTGGACATACGTTTTTAGTTTTGGAGTCAATTGTTCTTGAGATGAAGTCGAAATAGCTAAAAAGAGGACCGGCGGATAAGCGACAAATGAGATTTTCTAATTTAGCTTTTCAATTGAAATGGAAAAAAAGATATCATCCTTAATAGATCCCAAGATTTTGGAATGTTGGAAGTAGAAGACTTGTATCTAAAAAAAACATTCAATAAGTTTCTCACCATATGAAATCTTTGAAAATGTTAAAATCAACCATTCATAATCAAGTATACAGCCAAGTCATGTTACAATGCATGATACCTATACCTAAGAGGCAAAACCAGACCATGGAGTTAATAGCTATAATGAATAACAAGTATATCTGATGGGGGTAAGCTATGCAGAGATATAAGTTACAATTTAGATCACAATGATGAATTTATTCTGAAAGCACAACAATTCATTCAATTAATATTTATATTTATAATATCAAGAGTTTAGAAAAAGATATTGCAAACCAGGATTTGAATGGTTGATCTCTTTATGAAGTATGTGATTTAAACAAATAAATATTATGCGCTTGTCGTTTTAAATTATGAAATTGAAAATTGAAATTATCTATTAGCAAATTTTGAAAAATAGAGTTCCCATCCAACCCAAAATGACAAAGTTACAACAGCAGTTTAAAGGGTTGATTTCTTTTCCTTCTCAATCTGAATCAAAACCAACTGCTGCTGTAACTTTGCCAGCTTTATCTGCTCTTGGATGAGAACTCTATTTTCCTTTACTTTTTCTAATTCCTCCTTAAGAATTAAATCTTCAGTTGTACTTGATTTAGATTTTTGTTTATTTTCACTTACAAAAGAAAAATCTAAAATTGAGTTATCAATTGTTGGGAAAATCAAAGCTTCTTGTAGGCAAGATGATGTTTCTTGGGGACTCGTCACCATGGGCACTGAAAGAAAAGGAAATGTTGTTAGCTACCAAATATTTGCTTTTGTAACACTTTAGATTTTTAAAAGGAAAATACTGGCTATTAATGAATAAAATGTGTCATTCATTCGAAAAGACCTGTTATTATTCTTTCATAGAGGATAGCAGGTACTGCATCTCCTGATATTGATGCTTGGAGTCAAATAGCCACAGCATAAAACTGTTGATTAATAAAAATTAAATCTTATTGGCTAGAAACAATATTCCACATTTCTCCACATGTTAATTTCAATTTGAAATTATTTATCAAATTTCATGAGACAATGTAAGACTCAAAAGTGATAGAATACCTATCAGTCACTTACTATCTGTGTCTATTCCACCTTCTATGCCACACAGACTGGGCCTCCCCTGTTGCCATTAGGAAATCATTGATGTCTGAAATGTAATTAGTACGAATTACTAAAGAAAATACATTTCCTCATTTTGATAAAACTGTAGATAATCAATGAATGATTTGACAAATCAGTGTAGTGTCCTTGAAAATCCTTAATAACACTTTTGATCATTTGTCACATCGTTAAAATTAATGTTGCTTTTAATGTTGTCGTATAACATCATTACTGTGGTGTCGTGATGATAATCGTCTCGCAGCTTCCTTAGGATTACTTCAATGATATATCGTTAACATTAATGTTGTATTCAATAAAAAAGCTAATATATATATATTGAACCAATTCAACTTTTCATTTATATATTTATATATATAGATAAAAATAATGTCATAATGATAATAATTAGTTTTATTACCTTTCTGTTTGATATTTTGGTACTTTTTCTTCATTTCAAGCACTGTTCTGACATCAGACTTTCCGTTGCTTTAGAAAAATTTTTAAAAAAGTTAATATAAAACTGAATGATAAATAGCTGTGTTCACATAATCTAACACAATCTTATCATACATTTCACAAAAGTATACATGTTTGAGTCCGGTTTTCGCTCATGAATTGTCCCATTTCGGTTTTGTTATCGTTTCTGACATAATGATATAAATGGTGTAGATTAATTTAACTTTTTCTACCATAACACATGTCTCTATAGATAATCTTGACATTCTCTGACCCTGCAATAAGTTATCATTAGTTAAAAAGGCATGAAATATTATGAATTAACCCCCCCCCCCCCCCCCCCCCCTCCCCCCCCCCCAAAAAAAAATCTGGTTACAGTTGCCCTATAGATATAGGGACCAAATAAATATCCTACTTGTTGGTCAAAGTTACGAAAAAATTCTCAAATTGTGCTATTTTATGTTTTCAATGATAGGTGAAAATTTGCCATATAAATGCAGGGACGATGAGATTCTGTGTCTATTTTACATGGATGCAAGTTAAAAGTCCTAAAGAATTCTACCAGTACACATTTACATTTATGCATGCCATGATTAAGTTTCCAAAATTACGTTTGAGTCATTGACGCGCGTCATTGTCCGGTTTTCGATCACAAAACGAAACTTTAACCTGGTAAACTTTAATTTAGTACGCCTTTTGCATATATGGAATATTCATAGTCAGCGCTGGATAATGAAATAAATTTACCATGATAACATATAATATATAATGTTAACTCGGTCACTATTTGCCCACTTACGAGTTGACTATTGATGAAATTTCCTCCCAGGCGCTGATTTTCTTCTTGTTGGTGCGCTCGCACCCATCGAGCTTGCCGAAGAGGAGGGTCTCACGCTTGTTCACTTCCTCAACTAGGACCACCTCCTCTTCGCGGGTCCAATTAGATCTTCTTTTTTTCACATCATCTTCGTTTGCCATTTTGATCTCTGTATCGTATCAAGCAGACGACGGCCGAGCGCGTGCCGTGTTGACAAACAAACCAACATTTTTGTTTCCGTCGACAGGAGAGTTCCATTCTTACCGTAAGGACTCTAAAATTCGCCGCGACATGTTTGAAGCGTAAATTTCTCGTATTTGCAATAGCTTAGCAGGTGCTTGTAGGTAAATACTCGACTCAAATACTGAAGAGTTACAGGACATGATTACTTCGTTCTAAAATCACTATGGTAACTGTCTTAGTCTCAGTCTTAGCTAAGATTTTGCTTAGACAGTTTCGTGATCCAGTCTTATCTAAAGTCTTAGCTTAGCAAATTTTTTTAGACTTAAGATTTTTTCATGACCCCGGGGCCAGAGGTCCGAAAATGTGGCGACAAAAGATGCACAACCTGTAAAACTTGTATTGAAGGTAGTTCAGTTTGATTGACAGCAAATAAAACGTTTTCTCTGAAAAGAAGTATATCATAAAATGCGGTTGCATTCAGCTTTAAAAAGTATGAAGACAAAGATAAGACATCCACACAAAAATATAGGTAATTTCTTAAGGATCATAAATGTTTTAGTACTTGAAAGCATTCACCAAATCTTTTATCTCTACTTTCAAATCACTATAATGAAAACTTCGTCGTAATGAAAACGACCACTTTTGAAGATATTTTTGTGGTAAGTTAACTTAGTTGGACATCTTAGATATCGATTTGGACGTTTGATTTGTTTTGATGAAGCCCTGTATGTTTATTTGACAGATAAAATGTACTAAATCGGTTGAGTCATGAACAATAGGGTAAACGAAGTCAGAGACGTCAGAGACGGCGGACCAATGCGCTTCAGTGACCACAATGGCCGTTTATATTTGGAATGTTGTTGCATAAAGTCGTATTTCCATAAGTTATTAATAGATCACAGCATATCTGACCAATGACGAGAGCTGTAGCAAACAATGAATCATGTGACCAAGTAGATAACACAAGATATTTGCCATGAATTTGAATTTGAGAGACAAATCATACAAGCTGTTATATAATTGGATAAAGTAAATAGAGATGATGTCCTACAGATAAGCTGTTTACATTCGGTCCCTAACGAAGCAACGTTATTGACTGATCTGTCTTCTAAATGACCCAAATAAAAGTGTATATATTTGTATTTTTCAATGCAATAAGTTATACCAAGTCGGGTTGCCTCCCTTCAACTATATCCTTGATTTAGGTAACTTCAATCGAGAAAGTGCTACTTTCCCTTTATTTCTTCAATGCAATAGTCTACCCTTTTCTTCAATACTCGATTTATAATATTTTTCCCAATGAAATGAACTTTAAAAATCAATTGTAACCGTAGAAATTTTAATATATTTAATATTGGTGGAATATCCTACAAGTATTGTGCATCCCATTTTATTTATCTGATGTCTCAATTCCGATAACACTGTGCTAAATAGAGCAAGAAGATTGTGGTGGTGTTGGTGGTGTAACACCTAATATGACTCTAAAGGGGATAAGGCCTGGTCAACACGTTTTTTGCGCAGGTTAAAAGTCCCCATTCAAATCGGAACTGTTAAAATCCATTGGTAATTGGTCTGCCACATTTCCAAAACTTGGGTGAAACGCTCTCTTTGTACATTCTCATATTCAATCATTGATGAATAGCTTAGTTTTGCCATGGCTAAGGAAATACTTAAAAAGAATTTATTTAAATATAAATATTTAAGCAAAATCAAATATTTTGCTGATTGATAAATGTCCTCATGGAAATTACAAACATTGATATAATAGAAATTTTAAACAATCTTTGCAATGCATCTAGATATCTTATGCTTCTTATTATCTAATCATTTTCATAAAGTAAGATTTTCAGCCAGCATTAACAGAGAAAACTCAGTTTTCAATTTGGAAATATCCGAAAAAAATGTTTTTTGAAATCGAAACCCTTGTATTTTTAGGTTTCCGGTATCCAGGATTAGAAGAGTTGCACTAAGGAATAATACCTTGGTTTGATGTTCAAAAGATATCACCATTTGAGATGACAATATAAAAGTTTTCAAACTAGTGAAAACGGAGAAAAGTCTGTTCTTAATTTGGATATATCCCTAAAGCAAATCAGCAACAGTTTGATTCTGTTTTACTTGAAATCAAAATCGTTCAGTTTTTGGCATTACCACTATGTAGCTTTAGAAGTTTGGAGTCGTGGAGTGACAGGTAGTTTTTTTGTGCAAGCAATCTGGCAGTTCGATGTTCAATTATAAAATCATAAGTTGCATCACAAAGTTCATTAAACCAATCTGTCTTATGATATGATTAAAAACATACAACACTAGTTTAATACATTGCATTCCAATAGATAATTGAATCACTAATATTAAAAGAAATGGAGATTTGAAATACAGAATTGATTAAATTTTCTGGCTCATAATAATTGGAAAGTGTCTCTTGACATTTGGTTTGTAATATAAATTAAAGAGATCATTTGATATAGAATGAAATCAAGAAGGAAAAATAGTATTAAAAGTATGAGAAAGCATCAAATGAATTGTTTCTACATTTAATCAGGTCAAAGTGAGAATGCACCAAAGTCATCTTTTCAGTTTCAAAGACAAAACATTAATATGAATAATCAATTTGATGTCGGCACAAATGCATCTGAAATTATAATACTCTCTCCTGAACGACTTTATTTATATCCTGAGTATTGAGTTGCAATCTTAATAAGTGGATGATGATGTTTGGATATTTTGTTTTTCATCATGAAGCTATCATTTGGAAATGTGTTTTATGAACAAGAGCGTTTATGATCAGTCAAGGATAATTAAATTCAATTAATTTTTTTAAAAGCATAAACGTGTGCGGTATACATCAGGGTATCAAAAGATTTTTCCATATTGAAAAAAACATTCACCAGTTGATAAATACTTTGCCAAATGTCATTGCGTTACTTCTGTCCAGGATAACAATAAAACCCTGCATCAAATTGACGTATCGGCTGAAAAATTAGGGCAACTAGCATTCGGTACATCAGGCTGTGTAAATATGATATGAGACCAATTATACAATAGACATATGTTCAAGATTCAGTTTTCATATTCAGCTGTTCGAATACAAACATGTATATATATATAGCGGCCTGTGCAACACTAGACTTGTGAACAGGAACATTGTCATGCAAAAGCAGAACACAACGCGGCAGCATTTCACGGTGTCGATTCTTTTCCGCAATTTTTTCATTACGTTGGCATAACATTGACCATTCATTGCAGTTTTAGGTGGCATGTAATCAATCAATAACATGGCTCTTGCTTCCCATGATCGTGACCAAAACCTTGCCAACTGATGGTTGAGTTCGAACTTCAGTGGAAGCGGAGATCTTGAATTCCAGTTTAGTTCAGGGTCGAATTTTAAGCACGATGTATAAAAACATTCTTTCGCATGAATATTGGAAACGTCAATCAGCCGGGGTTTCAGATCTATGTTCATCATCATTATCATCATCATCATCTTTATCACCATCACCGTCACAATCACCATCACCATCAACATACCTTCATCATGACGATCATCTTAACATTTATATAACGCAAATATCATGTAAAACTGCTTTACTTTTCCCCTTGGTCAGCGGAAATCACCTTTCAAAACACCGACCCTCTTCCACGGTATATTGATAAGAAGGTTATATTTCTCTCATGTCAGTAACCAAATGTCACAAATCTCATAATGAACTCACAGTGCATTTAAGGTTCAAAATCCACTTCATGTACATGTATGATGAATAAAACAAGTTCTGTAGGGTCATACAAACATTTAAAGAATATGATTTATTTGATTCATCTTGAATGTATATTATTTTAATTCTATTTTTATAATGCAAATTAAAATGGTTTTTGTTTATAAAATGGAAAAAAATACGAAAACCCCAGTCGCAAAATAGAACACACAGAGGAAGGTAAACTTACTGTCATAAATTCAACCAGTATCACGTTGATGAAGGGAGGACTGACGCTGTAGAGCCTATCGGTGCAGTCCATGATTTGTTGTAATAATGTAACCTTACATGTAACAAAGACGACAGACATAAATAGTCAACAATGAATATTTGATAATTGTGTTACGCCTCATTTTTAATACGTCTTATTTTCTTATTCCTCCTGTCTGAAATGTCTTAATAAAATTGATAAATTAGATATTATGCGTTTGCCGATGAAGATATACAGTTCGATATTTCTGCCCTGCTCGATTAAATGTCTGTTTGATAACTGGATAAGTCCATAAAACATTTACAGGAAGACCGTCAACAGTATTTTTTTTTTTATTAAATCTAGAATTGTATTGTATAATCTTTAGTTTGCTGCATAAAAACGTTTTCATTACACAGAGAATCCTGTATTGTATATCAAAATATATTTACAGTTTTTATTCACAATTCATTGTGTATATAACAAAGTAAGTGAAACATGAATATAAAATCAAAATAAAGATAAAAGAAAGACCCCATTGCTAATGATAATAATACCACACAAATGCAATACCCCTTCCAGTTTCCCTAGTTACTTATGCTACCTATGCAACTTGATCAATCTGCATTCTGAGTCGTATTGTAATACGTTTCGTTCATTTGATTAGTGCAAAGCTGACTTTCACGAGTATGGTAAACTAATATAAAAAATGTTCCAAATCTCTTGTTTCACAAAAGAGATACGGAAGAACGATTAATGGTAAAGATTTTATCTATGGAGTGTTCTCACACTTATTGACTCCATCATTATAGCTCTGCAAAGCCACTTTATAAATAAAACTTTCCAAAGGTTCTAGATCATATAACAATTAAAAAAGTATCAATTAGTTCCTTCCAACAAACTCTAATTAGTTGCTTATTAAAACTCTCAACTTTATCAGTCAGATCAGACGAGGAAAGCTACAACAGACTTATCAACATTTAGCACTATTCTGACAATGCTACTGGCGCTACGAATGATTCCGGCAGTCACAGGGATGCCACGCTCCTCTCCTGGAGGAACCAGATGCTACCAGGACAGAAGCTGTTCCTCCCTGTCCTATGACAAGACCACCAAGATGTGTTATCTGTTGAACACTGTGTACGAACAACTGGAATGGGAACGCTGTGATGATTCAGAGGACAAGACGTATTTGATATGGCAAAATGGTAGGTTAACAAATTGATCATGATTTAGATAACAAGTAGGATTTTCAATGCATTTAAAGTCATTTTTTTCTATAAAAGTGTACACACGGCTACACCTGGATACAAGGTTTGAACTGATCATGTTATCATCATTATCACATAATAATTTTAATTTTCAAGGCATTTTAATTTAATTTTTGCAGAGAATTGTACAAACGGCTATACCTGGATACGAGGTTTGAACTCGTGCTTCAAGGTAAACCTTGAACCTAAAAACTGAACTGTATCAGAAGATATGTGCAAACAAGATTTCGCACATCTGCTCACAGTGGAGACAACTGAAATCAACTCTTTCGTCAACAGGATCACAACAAACACAGGTGAATTTTCCGATTTAAGATGAATATTTGATGATAATTTCATTGATATTCAAATATGACTTATATGTTTACATGACTTTGATTGGTTGATTAGAAAACAATAATTACGGTTGATGAATGACGAATATAAACAAAGTTTGCAAACGCGAACCACTGCAAAATATTATTAAGTTCAGTTTTATTTTCCCCACTATGTTAAAAGTTTAAATCCTCTTCCTAAAGATGTTGGTTAAATTTTGCGATATAGAGTAGGAGTGAATCGAACATTTTAGATGCTGTGTACGAACAACTGGAATGGGAACGCTGTGATGATTCAGAGGACAAGACGTATTTGATATGGCAAAATGGTAGGTTAACAAATTGATCATGATTTAGATAACAAGTAGGATTTTCAATGCATTTAAAGTCATTTTTTTCTATAAAAGTGTACACACGGCTACACCTGGATACAAGGTTTGAACTGATCATGTTATCATCATTATCACATAATAATTTTAATTTTCAAGGCATTTTAATTTAATTTTTGCAGAGAATTGTACAAACGGCTATACCTGGATACGAGGTTTGAACTCGTGCTTCAAGGTAAACCTTGAACCTAAAAACTGAACTGTATCAGAAGATATGTGCAAACAAGATTTCGCACATCTGCTCACAGTGGAGACAACTGAAATCAACTCTTTCGTCAACAGGATCACAACAAACACAGGTGAATTTTCCGATTTAAGATGAATATTTGATGATAATTTCATTGATATTCAAATATGACTTATATGTTTACATGACTTTGATTGGTTGATTAGAAAACAATAATTACGGTTGATGAATGACGAATATAAACAAAGTTTGCAAACGCGAACCACTGCAAAATATTATTAAGTTCAGTTTTATTTTCCCCACTATGTTAAAAGTTTAAATCCTCTTCCTAAAGATGTTGGTTAAATTTTGCGATATAGAGTAGGAGTGAATCGAACATTTTAGATGCTGTGTACGAACAACTGGAATGGGAACGCTGTGATGATTCAGAGGACAAGACGTATTTGATATGGCAAAATGGTAGGTTAACAAATTGATCATGATTTAGATAACAAGTAGGATTTTCAATGCATTTAAAGTCATTTTTTTCTATAAAAGTGTACACACGGCTACACCTGGATACAAGGTTTGAACTGATCATGTTATCATCATTATCACATAATAATTTTAATTTTCAAGGCATTTTAATTTAATTTTTGCAGAGAATTGTACAAACGGCTATACCTGGATACGAGGTTTGAACTCGTGCTTCAAGGTAAACCTTGAACCTAAAAACTGAACTGTATCAGAAGATATGTGCAAACAAGATTTCGCACATCTGCTCACAGTGGAGACAACTGAAATCAACTCTTTCGTCAACAGGATCACAACAAACACAGGTGAATTTTCCGATTTAAGATGAATATTTGATGATAATTTCATTGATATTCAAATATGACTTATATGTTTACATGACTTTGATTGGTTGATTAGAAAACAATAATTACGGTTGATGAATGACGAATATAAACAAAGTTTGCAAACGCGAACCACTGCAAAATATTATTAAGTTCAGTTTTATTTTCCCCACTATGTTAAAAGTTTAAATCCTCTTCCTAAAGATGTTGGTTAAATTTTGCGATATAGAGTAGGAGTGAATCGAACATTTTAGATGCTCTGCTTATCTAGTAAAGTGTGCAAATGTATAAATGAACATAGTGGTCAAATCAAGTGGTCAAACGGGATATCTGGTTTCAACATAAGTCAAAAACCATCAATGGCAGTCAGTAGTAACCATTTTTAAATCAATCAAAACATCTTATACTTAACTAGAAGTGTTATTTTCTTTTAAATACTTAAAAAAATATAAATAGACACGCAATCTCATTGAAATTAAATCTAAAGGCTCTACTACATGAAGCATGTAGGATCAATAATCTGCGTAACGTAGTGAAGTAATGTTAGATTTTATTTTGATTTAATTTATTTTGAGATTGCCAAGACACGTGACTTGTAGGTATGAAAATGCCTACGGTCCAATTTTTAATTCTCAGTTAGACCATCTCACATATATCTTGGCCCTCCACAAGCACAAAATCGGAACATGCCATCGTGAACTCCCGTTCCCTAAGTTCAAACCTATTGAGCAGGTAATGCATGTCAATGTCACCAATCAATCCTCCTCTACTGTTCCGCCAAGTTTTCAAAACTGGGTGATCTGGCCTAAAATGGGGGTACATTCCAATGACGTCACGTGGCGAGTGCGCAATGTTTTGACATTTTTCTTTGCTCTTTAGTGTTTTTATATAATGTTATTTACATGAAATACTTCACCCAAATTATATTTGTTATTTGTTTGTCGGCATATGACACGTGTAAAAACCCACGAATTAGCGAACTTTATTCTTTTGACTAATCGTTAATCGTGGACGGTTTTCCTGACCACCTGTCTTTTGTTTTGACGATTCAATAGAAATATTGATATGTAGAGTTGAGTACTAAATAAGATTCTTAACTCGTGGTAATGTGATCACAGTTCAATGCAGATCACATCCGTTCAGCTGATTCCGAATTCTACTCACTTGCTGCATAGAAGTTTTATCACATTATCATTCGTGTAGTTTTCTTTATGTAAATTTATTAAGGGGAGATGAAATGCATTTTTTTAATGACTTGTATATTATCTCTTTGTTCATAATACATGTATATTGGAAAGAAATAAGCATAACTATTATTCGACTTTCTCCCTGGTTTTACAATAACGCCAATACAGACCGTGATGCGTGAATCGGACCATATTTGTTCATGACCTCACTGTTTCAATTGTCGCTAACACTTTGAATATTACCATATATATGCGTTTTCCAAGGATGTGTTCATAGTAGACAACATGTTCAATACGTTTATATATAAATAAATAGGATACTAAACGACCTTCCATTTAGTACTATTTTTATTAAACGAGTTATTGATTAAGTATAAAACGAGCGAAAGCGCGTTTAATACCTAATCATTAACGAGTTTAATAGAAATAGTAGGATACTTTTGTGACGTCAGACACAACAGCTCAACAGGCTTGTATCATTTTGTCTGTCGTTGCTTATTAAGTGGTGTACTTCAAATGTCTTATAAAAGTGATATACTAGTCGATTTTAGAAATTTGAACTTGAGTAATTGACAAGCAAGATCTATTGACGTATCTTTAATTCTCTTTTATGATTGTGGTTAGAAATAATTCTATTGTATCTCGTAAGTCTATATAGACTAGAAATTGTTTTTGGATAAATTTTACCCTATTATGTAAAAATGCATAGTTTGACACTTTGATAAACTAATTTTCTTCATCTTTAAAATGAATTCCGTTTTCAGTAAATCTGAAGTGTCCAAAGGGCTGTACAGTCGATATGTACATGTACGTGCAATAGTACATTTTTGTAATTTCTTATCATTTTTATTGAAAACTGTAATATCATCAGAGAATCAAACATCTGGCACTCATTTTTATCATTTGCATTAGGGAATTTTATTCGCATAGCCTAACTGCACATGGTACGTCCGTTTTAAAACTGTTTCCTCATTATGGTAAAATTCTTGAAATTGGTAACATTTTAAAATTATTTTCTTGATATGTCTTGATATCAAATTGTGTTAAAGAATAGTGGATAATTGACATCTAAATGCAATGTATTTTCGTATCGAAGGTATCAAAATTTAAAAATTCACCTGTGTAAATATATACTTTAACTACACTAGAAATGTAAATTTTTCTATTCATTGAATCTACAAAACGATTCAGAATTGACGTCATATTGTAATTCTTTTGTTATATGACGTCACCCATAATAATTTGCTTGAAAGTGTCATTTTACTGAGTACAATATTATATCTTTTCCATTAAAGAAAATATGGATTTTATTTCAACTGATGTATATAAACCGTATTTCACCAACAAATTATAATAATCTTGAAAAAATATAAATATATTCTCTGAAGTTCCAAATTGCGTTTAACATGACATAAATTTGATCGAGCTATAGTAGCAAAGTAGTGTTCGAAAGCATGAACATTTAACTGTGAGGATATTTTACATTCAAATTGACAATATGAATTTATAACCTTACATATAAGATATTTCTATCTGCCTTTTATTAATATGATATATCCTTGACAAAAGTTGTTCTTAACTTGTAGCAGGAATAACAATGCCGTCTCAAAGTAACCTCAAAGGATAAAAAATAGAGTTGATCAAAATCATTCTGATCTCAATGGCGTAAAAGCTTAGTGCAGAATGATTTCTGTGATAGTGAGTTCGAGCGTAATTTTTATTTATTCTTAAATACATAGACAGATTATCATGATAAATAAATACTATTCTACCTTTATATAAAATTTTAACTAATAGTTGTTTTTATGTAATTTTTTAGGATATATTTAACTTCATATGCAATAGCTTCTGCTTAAGCTTACGAAAACTGTATAGTTTTATATATATAGGTCTTAGTGATGCTACGTATCTCTCTTGGGTTGATTGCATGTCAAAATCTATTAGGTCCTTGAAAGGATATTTGCTTTACGTAAAATATTTCTGTCATAAAAGGGTGAAATGGAAAATAAGTGGAATCTAAATATAGCAGTATTAGAACGATTTATAAGTTCAAGATAAAGAGATCCAATCCATCTGCATTTAAGTGTTCGTCTATAAAAGACTCTTTGATTTGGAGTTCAAAATATTTCATAAAGATTTAATTCTATGGCTAAAGAATGTCATAAATCATGGTATTTTTAGAGATAATTTGATGACTAGGCAAATGTTAACTTGGTTTACAATTAGACATATTTAAGCATGAATTGAGCATTTGTAGCGTTATTTTATCAAAATCACTACTTTGTATATGATATTTTGATACTAGACACGCCGTGTATGTGTAGCTATTTGATTAAAGAGCCACTCCGTGATTTTCATAACATATTATTTACCTCTGATACGAATCTAAATGTCATATGTGGTGATATAAAATCAAAACATCTTAACTTTTCATGTAAAAAAAGACATATATATGACAAATACTGGTTTTCCATGAAAATCTAAAAACAGCCTTATAAATGCACAGAGGTGTAGATATCACGTCCAATATCAGTGGATACTAGTTATATAATCTGACAAACACTATCAACTCCTAACTGCCCTCCTGGCTGTTTAAGATAAGTCTCCAAAATTACGTTTGACTATTTGACGTGCGCCACTGTCCGGTTTTCGATCATAATTGCGACGTTCTACCTTTATATTGTCACTGTAAAAAAACAATAAGCTTTAATATGTGTCTTTTTGGTAACAGTCGATACTTCGCGATCAAATGACACCATTGATTAAGTTTGGCATATTTGAGTCCAACAACTCACGGAGTGGCTCTTTAATGACAGCTGTTTTCATGAATGCCATTATCCAATGTATCTACATTGTTCACTACAAACAGCAGAAGTATTGGCATTGATGGATTATAATGTTGTTCAACCTATTGCTGAGATCAAGACTTGAATGGGTCTTCCACAGAAGGTGTGCGTCTGTTTGGAGGATTAAGATACAACAATGATTACTGGTCAATATTATCGAAACGACAGATTTCCTCTTTCCTTTACATGTTCTACCTACATGTAATTAAAAGATTAACTGATAACTTTAACGTTCAATGGTGAAAGTAATTCCAAATTGTCGAATTTAAATTGCTTTGTGTCAACGCACGTGAAGATCTCTATGGATGATTGCTTATTCAAAGTAACTCAGGGAATGTTTCATAATTTTGTATGTGACTAAAAAGAGCCAAAATATCATATGACCTGAGTTCAAATCTAGAAAAGCATCTGTATCTCTTAAATTTGAATGTTTTGACATTTTTTGTTTCAGTCGTGTTAATCAGCGCGTGCCATTTTCCGGTCAACAATAAAAAATCTCGACGTTTTCCTGTTTATTGTCATTATGCTAACTGGTAACCGCTGAGATGTTAATTTTCAGATACAACTACTACTTGTCGATGAAATTTCACCATTGCTAAAGTTTGACAACATACTCTGTGTCCCTTTAAACTTCTCCCTGCTGTAGGCTCCATATGGAGCCGAGCAGACTTTGACATATTGAAATGTCAATGTTATTTGTCCCTTCGAAATGCATTTGACAAAAGTGAGTGACAAAGTCTCTTTAATCCTAAAAAAGTAAACATTTTCTGAGTCACTATTCAATGGGCTTTCATATGATGAAAATATTATTACTCTCAAAATTTATTTTATAAAGAAGTGATGAATTAAAAATCTTTAACGTGTTTGTAATCACAAATCAACGAGCAGGTGCTCGTTTTTTCTCCTAACAGTGATTTTACCAATCAAGTTCATAGTGATCAGATGCATTTTCAAGTGCATGAAATGTACATAGTTGTTGTATCATTTTGTTCAGAATATTTTATTTTAGCTTTCTGCCACGTAATGAGAGCAAATATTTCTTCGTTAGAAAGTTGTGGAGATAATGTGATTTTGTCAGTAAATCAAAAGATCAAAAGATCGCATTTTGATAAACATACAAAAAATAATCACCATATTTCACTTACAATTTTAAGGATCTCACATTCTTCCAAAATAAAAAAAACCTCATATGAATGAATTCTTTATCGATTTTTCTTCCGAAATATCACAATAATTCCAAAATGTCATAAAAAGTACTGCCACAATAAGCAATTTTGTATAAAAAATACATTGAACGGTTCCCGCCATATGCTGTCAACACGTTATTTCGTGACGGCAGTATCGTAAATAACTTTCTGTATTTTGAACAGTTCGTTGAGGAAAATAACGGGACTTCTAAATTAATACAATTTCATAAACTGAAACGAAAAACAGTGAAGTTTCCCCCAATAATATCAAAAACAAATTATTATGTCGTAATATTACCTGTACAGCAGTGTTTCATTCATTGCCCTTGACCCGATTAATTTGCAAAATGTCAACAAGCGATCGCGTAACAGGATTCAGTCATGAATACAATCTCAGTGAGTAATTCTATCAAATTGATTTAATTTTTATACACAATGAAACTAGAAGACATTTTCTACCAGATAATCTAGAAATTAAATGCTAACTGTGTTCAAAGTTCATGCATGAACCGTGTCTGACAGGACGTGACACTCTTATCGATCGATATTTTTAGGCGAGTTTGCATTGCGGCGAATTTGACTCTTGCCTCGCTCACTAAAATCGTGAATTACAAATTAATTAATCGCGTAAACAATAAATACTTGTATGATTACACCTGTAGAGATCTTCATGTACACGATTTTAAGTTTCGAATTTTGTTTTTCACTGAAAATTATTCGTTTTCAAACAAAATCGCGGGTGTCATTTTCAATGGAGATTACAAATGGAGGGCACGCAGTGACACACTTTGAAAAGTGGACCATCTCAAACAAATTGTTTGTATCATATGAATAGACGCGTTATTTCGTCCATAAAATTAAAAAGAATCATAGAGAATTACACTTCTAACATCAAATCAGATTTTGTGTGCCTGATACCACGTAATTATTGCGAAAATAACAAACAAAATAAGGTCTGATGATCGGCGCAGACATCACGTGACTTTGTTGACAGTTTCCCCGATGCGGTGTAAGCTCATGTTGGCTTGTTTGTTAAGACTATTTCAGACCGAATTAACGTAAATCCTACCACGCTCAGTTGCAAAAATGTATGCTTACTATAGTTGTAAATGGATTTTTTACAAGGTGAAAGGGATTTCTAGATATCTTGACTTGATAAACTCCGTGATCGGCGTGCCTACTTGCGCTTTATGACGAGGTCATCAAGTCTTTTTGATCCGACTTGTTTACTATAACAATGAAGGATGGACGTTAAGAAATAAGAAATAAGTGATGCTAAATACTCATGTTTGGAACATAGAAAGGTGAATAGATTTCCTTAAATTGAGTGTAAATTTCTTAACGATGGATACGTTATTTGGTAAATTATCAACACGAAATTGAATTGCATCGCTCAGTGAGAAATGTTCATTGCTGCGAATTACGTAGATTTTTTATCATTTCAATGAACATCGCTTATAACCAGTGCTTGCCTTCTGGAACGAAATCCCAGTCATGCACCTTAATTTAATTCTGAACAAAATGGTGTAAACAAATTTCTTTTAAAATGGTTATTGACGAAAAGATCTGACTTAGAAAATGTAGTACAAAGTCTTGACCTGTGCATTTTTTTCATTTTATTCATCGACAAGTGGATATAAAAGCTACTTGAGAAAACTATTAGAATAATTTAAAAGAAATAATGACAATATTTAGTAAGGAAAATATAACATTCATAGAAATATTTTGATTTTTGATGAAAAAATATTATAATAAAGTAGAGAACAACTTATGCCCATGTGACGTAATTGTTAGAATTCTATAGTTTTGGTCCTCTCTGAAAAAAGCTCCAAACAATCCAGCAGGGAGGAGGTTAAAGCGATCATAAGCGGCTCTTACAACCCTTTCAAAACACAAACTGTCTTTCTTGATCTGACCACGTTAGACGTCCTGTACTGTGACCTGTGACCTTCAGTTCATTTAACCAATAACAGATCCACGTACATATAGTTTAGCTTTTTTACTAAAATATACTTGTCACTTTTTAAAGTCTTTAGGAATAATTGCTAAAGGGAGAGACCTATTAAAAATTGTGGTGCACCCTTTCTGAGTTCAAAATATGTACTTGGCACTATCAATCCCTTCGACTCCATAGCTGAACTGACTAAACTTTTCAAACATTCTAGTATATATATTTTTTCTTCTTCCCTTCTCAGCTAATACAAACATTAAACAACACAAATGTACTTACCAAACTTACCAACACGTAGCCTATTTCCTTCTCATTCTCAATGTCTAACAGTTCGGGAACAGTTAACTTCCTACTACTCATCATTAACACCTTCTCTGATCTATTGCTCACCTGGTTAATCACCCTTAACACCTTCATTAGTATGTTTTCACAACTAACAACCTCTCCCAGAACGGGCCGGCCTATCACACCTCATTAATGAGCTCTCCCATAGTGGCCCGCCGGTCTGCTCATTACGTAATCTAGTCGTGGCCCACTATGGGATAACACCATTTTTATCATATCAATCTCAAACCAATATCCCATATAAATGGCAATATATAATAATGTTTTGAAATATTTGACAGTAAACATTCTCGTGGTTCTCGTGGCTGTAAATTTATGAGTAAAAGCGGATTTCCTTAACTGATCATCAATGATAGCTTTGATTTACAAGCATTAGAATTTCCGTCTGGGGGCGAACTTATTCAGGAGAGATGGTTCGTTCTGGCAAACTAAATATACGAGACAATCTTAACTTTGATTTCACTGGAACTACATGCAATTCATTTGTGTACTCATTGTAGAAGTTTGTAAGTCTTTTTCTCAAGGACAATTGACAAACCATGGCCATGGTAATGTTCATGTCACAATGTGTGCTTCTCGACGGGAATTATTCATACTTTGTGGTTGAAATGACAAAAGCAACGTCACTAATTACTTGTTCTTTTAAATGCAGTTTCTTTACCGACAATGTTCAGTGGTTAAGTTTTTGGTATGAGCCTAAAATGCCTGATAAGATCAACTCCGAACTGGGAAGTTATGATGTGAAACACCCAAAATTGAAAACACAGACAAAGAAATCGAAAAGAATCGTTGACAACGGATTGTGTTATTGTGTGTCCCGGAAACCTCTAAACAGCTTGATGAGAAAGTTCAACCAATCTCGGCTTTGTCTCTTTAACACAGGTAAAAGGGTGACATCTTTTAATGGAATTTGGAAGTTTGGAAAGTTATTATATTACGAATGGCAATTAAGAAATATTCATATGGCGTTTTGGAGTGGTCAAAATTTACTTCAGAATCAGAACCAAATATCAGCTGAAAAAATGAATTTAGAAATTATTGTTTTGTTACAAATTCTTATCTGAAGACTCAGGCGTCGTGAGATTTTAACTATGCAGACTAAAAGTAGAGTAATCTCCCCGATCTCTAGCAATGGTTCACAGACTAAACGTATGTGAGACAGACAGCGTGACACCATCCATCCGAAACTCTGTTTATGTGTTAATGTTGATGTTTTACAAATATGATGTATTGAAGCTAGGTGTCTGGTTGTCATTCACCTTACTTGAACTGATTCATGGACGGAAATTATGTTGTAGAGGCAACGTAGGAATACATGGTTGTCACGAATCAGATAATTCATAACCACCCTACATCCATTTATGTCCTTTTAACTGAATAATTAAGCATCCCTTTTTACATTCTTAATTCGGCGACCCAAAGCTCAGGTAGAGAGAGAAAATGGTAAATAACATGAATATCTTTAGTATTTGCTTCTGTGTTTCCTGTGTTCTGGTGTAGAGCATTGTCTGTGCGACAATAGTTTAATTACTTAGAAATAGAGTAGCCTCATTTATCTATTATAGAATGTTGGCAGTGAATTAATAATGATCGGCTAGGGCCATAACTAGTGACGTCATAACGTTATTGTTCCGTGACGTCTTCTAAAACTATATTTTATTTAGGAGATAAATCCATTCTGTTTTTTATTTTGGGGTTGTTTGTCGTGCATTATTTACCGCTAAATTTAATTTCAAACCGAGCTTGCGAGGTTTGAATTGTTTATTTAGGGGTGAAAAATGCACGACATACAACCCCAAAATAAAAAAACAGAATGGATTTATCTCCATTCTAACATGACTAATTAGAAAAATAATGAGGAACTTATTTGCCTTGCGCAACAACAATTAGATTAGGTCGAACCAGTACAGACCAGTTCCACTTGCTTTCGAAACTACGGTACAGTTCCATTTTCAAAGAACAGATTTCAATAAAAAAAAAAAAGATAATTAAAAAAAACCCAACAGGTTTTTTAAATAGAGCCCCTTAAGTATTTATTTCGTTGACGATAATATCGACAAAAGACAGCTTTTTTTTATCCCGTCAGAGATACGTTTTTCACACAAATTATACAAAGGTCACCTATCATCCCTACAATACCGATAAGGACTGACCAAATCAAGGGACGTTACTCTAAAAGTAGTTGTTTACTGCTTGCGCTAAATCCTCACGCAACAAGTGAACTGACTGAATGAAGATCAAGAAAGCTGTTTAGTTTGTCATAGTTGAATACACTATCTGGAAATTCACTTATGAATGAGAGGGGGAAAGGGAAGCAGTTTGTAAAGTTTAAGATTAACGTACGCCTCTTCTGCTTACTTGACGAATCGCTATTGCCGCGCGTTAGACGGTACGAAGCGAGCTCGGTTTGAAATTAAATTCAGTGATAAAAAAATAAACTACTTCTTCAAATAATAACCAAAGAATGGATTAATCTTATAAATTACTAAAAAAATACGATGTTTTCAATGTCTTAATAGAATTGATTTAAAATTAATTTTGCAGTTGTCTGTAAGGCGATGAAAGGTAAGTTCAGCGAATGGAGTTTGGAAACGTGCGCGTATGAATGTAAATATGTCGTAAATATTTAGAGGTGATTATCAGCGAAATAATCAGTCCAAAGTTGATTTTGGTAACCAATCAGAAGGCAGTATTTTCATTCGTGTCATGTTCGAATGCGGAATAAAGAAAAGGCGGCGCCTTTTATATTTACGGAAGCATATTAAGAGACCACGTTATTTTACTGTCATACCTAGTTGAAAACGATTCACTGTTTTAGCATTTGAGATAAGACAAAATAAGAAAAAATTACATTACTCAATAACAAAATTCTTATTGCAGCCATCGCAAAGGATAAAGCGGGTGACAAACAAGGAATAGTCAAATTGAACACAGCGAGCCGTAAGTAAATGGAATGTTTAATAATTTTTGCAGTTAAGACCAGCTGTGAAGAATACGTATTTAGATGTCCATTACCAAAGCATCAATCTTTTTTTACACTATGTGTGATTACTCTCCAAAGTTATATTGCTGCCAAATAATCGAACTAAACCAAAGATAATCCAACTTTAATATGATTTCCTGGTTTATCTACGTAATAATAATTGTTCCAAAATACATCCAAATATATCGCATACAACTTAACATTCGCAATCAAGCTACGCAATTTACCTTGATATTTTGAAGTAATACTTTCACACGCATAATCATAATATGCTGTTCGTTTCTGTAAAATTAATGTATCATCTTGATGATTTATATTTCAGTTTAAGCTTATCTTATGACATCTTTGGTGATAATTCATCCAACACAAAATAATTATTGATAATCTTTAGTTTCATATTGGTTTGAGTGTTCCGAATTAGAAACAACATTGTAAATTTTACTTCCATAAAACAGCTAAAAAACTGGTAACAAAAGGATATTCTAAGTTGTGTTTAAAGGTATGTACAAATAAAAAACCGCTTATAGCACCACTACACATAATGACTATATCATTAACCAAGTTTCCTCATACCAATTTCCAATGAGCTATGCTTATTATTATATGAGTTCTGATCCGGAAATCAAATTCAATGGGGACGTAGGGAGATTATGAAATCCGCACAAGGCACCACTTTAAATGTCCCACAAGTATCAATTAGGTAGATCTTATATTTTCTGAGGTCTGGTAGGGAAATACATTTTAAGTTGCGTTTTCATGGAAATGGCCGGAAACAGACGCGGGAAAAAATTCAAAAGCCGTTAAGAAACCACTTCCAATGTTCCATTCGCCGAGTTTTGGGGTCGGAAAAGAAAATCCCGCACACATATTATGACTTTTATAACTCATAACAACGTTTGGCAAATTGTGGTTATTGCCTGTTATTTCTTCTATATGTTCTTTTTTCAATAACAAATTAGTATACCACTCGAACATCTGAAATGGTATTGGTATATCATTTTATTCGGTTATTTTAGTTCATCTCGATGATGGCATGGCATATTGTCTGTCTGTCCGTCCGGCCGTAAATTTTTCACTATCTCATTTTCACCTCCTGAACTATTGACGAAGGAAATATTAAATCTTGGCTACATATACCTTATCTGATGGGGATTATAATTTATGGCTTCGATGCCCATGTGACCATTCATAAGGGCAACAGGGACCGCACCCTAATAATGTCTATTGATATCATCATCATCATTATCATCATCATGCCAAAAAATGAATCCTTCAACTCGTGTTAAACGGGTTAATAAGCAAATAATTTTTCAGGAAGAAGACACAGTTACATGAAAAAAGAATGTGTGACGGACTCAGATTGCAGTGGGAAATTACGGGTCTGTTGGGATGGCAAATGCAAGTGCAAACCGGGGTACTATTATCTAACGAAGAGAAGAAGGTGCAGAAAAGGTAACAGAAAATATTCTTAATTCTTTAATTTAATGAAAAACGTCGAAATAACAACGTAACTAAAAGCTTGTTACGACCTATCTCTATTCTGAGAACATATGGCATTATATTTTAAGTCAAATCAGCCAGTCAGCGAATTCTCCCCGTAATCTATGGTGCAGCCGAATTGCATTTCGCTTGTACGCCTTTATGATCTCGGAAACCAAAACCTTCCGACTGTTTTCCGAATGTCAAACTGCCTAAATACCCGAATTAATGTATTTTATGTACATTCGATTTACCCTAGCTCGGTTTGTTGGACAAACAAGTCAAATCGAAAGCTATGAAGTTATCTTTCGCAATGCAATCTCTGCATTCCTCAACGTTATCCTTTAGTTGTCCGTACCAATCCCAATGGTTATTATGGAAACAGATACGTTGAATAAACGTTTCGTCTTTTAGTTTGTAGTAATCATTGAATAATATTAAATTTCGTGAAACAAATTAACCATAAACATGCTGAGAAACAAAAACAACCAAAATATGTACAAATACCAATACTAGGTTTCTAAATATTTATATATTAGTCGTATGCGACGTTTATATGCTAATGAGACTGACCGTTGTTTCGTCAAAGACTGAAATGTTTAACTAAATCTGCTGGGTAAAACTGTTTAAATAGACATGAGCACATGATTTCATCTTGAAATTTACGAGAGTTTCATCTTTTACTCGTGTGAACACATGCAATTTCCATGAAGGCCACCAAGAAACGCGCATTGTGATTGCAAGAAGGTATCTGCGGCAGGCCGAAGAGATTTAGAGGTCAAACAGAAGCAAAGGTTAACCTGAATCTTGAGTAAGGGAGCCTAGTAAGATCTAATATCTGCGTAACGTAGGGCAGCAATATTAGATTTTATTTTAATGAGATTGAATTTTAGTATACTTACATCTAATCCACGGCAGGTTGCAACGAATTTGGAGAAGGCATGGAAGTCTATCCTGACCTAAGACTGAAGGGCTTCAAACCTCAACACACCATCCCTTTCAAGAAATCATTGTCCTACATACAGGCTATAAGAAAATGCACTCACAGGTGCGCAATGAAGTATGAACAGAATCGCATTTGCATATTTGCATATCTAAAGTTGGCATCGGATCATTATGAATGTTGTATCTTCATGACAAATCGACATAAGAAACTGAAATTCTACACAAGAGAAGAATCGCAAGGTTTTACTTTCATTATTGCCAAATGTCCAATTTAAATATACCTGGAAATTATGTATGGCATTCAGGGTCTAGATTTTCGAAGCTTTCTTAGTGCTCAGATAGTCGTATGTACCATACATTAATATTGGCTTAAGAGAATCTTAACACCAAGAGAGCTTCGAAAATGTGGGTCCTGGAGTCTTGGATGTTGGAAAAGTAAATATGTGTCAGTTGGATAGACCGTATGTGAAATTGTTATCCCCCTCTTTCTAAACTATATATTTGTATCTATGTTTTAATTGTGTTCTGTATTTCTGCAGAAAATTATAAAAGCATTTTTACTTGAGTTTTGAAATGATTTGATAAGTCAGTTATCTTGAAATGTGTTTCTAAGTAGATATTTCATGTACATTTAATGTACCGAAACTAATTATCTATTAGTTGTTGGCTTATATAAACCGTACGTTACAAATGATATAGATTAAAAAAGAATTACTTCTAAAATGTATTATATTAGAAAGACAATTTAAGTTTAAAAACTCTGATATCGGATTGCTTAGAAATATGATGACTGGCAGTGGTCAAATTCAAATAACTCACTGAAGCCACCTTCTAATTTTAACAAAATAATGTGTTAGGGTCACATCATAAATGGAAATGTCCACTTTGCGTCGCGAAATAAATTGCAGTAAATCATTTCCTACCTTTTACTTGTCATTTTTCTGGTAGTTTCTTATTCTTTTATATTGCAGAAGGTCCTTAAACAAATTTAAAGGTTGATTCCTCTGGTGAGTAAGGAAATGATCTTTCAATGTGGTCGCACTTGTTTCTGTAGCTCAGTCTAGTCATGAAATGATCGGCATGACTTGGCGGGTGATACCGTCGCTGGAAAAAAACCTTTGACGAAATGACATCGAATAAAACACGCAAAGTCTTTCACATAACCTCTTCCATCTATCACTTCCATAAGCCAGGTGAAGTGTCTGTCACTTACAATGAAACTTACTGCAACTAAATACACATGTTACATAAGAAAGAAGATGTGACTCAAATTATCTCAACTTAATAGTAGACGACAGAGATTTGTAATACGCTAAGTCTTTTCAATCTCTAAGGAAATATTGCATATTCTTGAGTAGCCTTACTTCATACATTTTGTCCATTTCTCTGACACTTACATGATACAAGTGGAATTCAATGTACAATAATTTTAATGTACAAACATTGGTTTGTAATTTGTGCGATAGAGTAACGTGAAGAGCATGTTACACAGAGTTTGGGAAAAGGAGAATTTATGGTGTTCCCAGCGGCACATTGTCGGTCCAGGAAATTAGACATATATTTTGGACTCATAATATTAGGTATTTCGATTAGATATTATTTTTCGTTTTGCTATGTGGACATATGTGATAGCCCTCGATTCGGAAGGCTTATCGAACTTATCTTGTACCAAAGGCCGTTACAGACTACTCTTCCACGAGAGGTAGAATTCAGGTTTCTGAACAGGAAGTAGTCCCTGCGAGCTAGGTCTAAGCTGTAGGGTGGATGGTTTAGCTGTTCGTTCCACATTCACGTATACCGTGAACATGCAACTCAAGACTTGTGAATTTGAGCTTTATCATGCAAAAGCAGAACAACACGTTACAGCATTGCACAGCGTTTTCACAATTCTCTGATTGGGTTGGCATTATATTGACCATTCATTGTAGTTTTGGGTGGCATGTTATCAATTAATGATATGCCTTTTGTTTCCCAAAACATCATGGCCATAACCTTGCCAGCTGATGATTGGGTGCGAAACTTCATTTGAGACGGAAAGCTTCTGGCAAGATCCAGGAGCTGCTGACAACTTTCAGTTCTTTTATGGTGATCTTTTGCTCTTTTCTGGGTTTCTGGGTTCCCATCTTGCAAATACCTTGGTCATACCAAGATGACCATGAATGGCTTTTTCTCAATACTTTTATAACTATATATTATATAACTATTATATTCCAAAGGAAGTTCAGACATTTTACACGGCAGTCAGCTAAAGTTTTTTTCCATAGCGGCAGTAACTTCCAGTTGGGTGACTTCTGCCTGACCATGGGTTCGAATCCCGCCAGGGGCTCGGCAACTTCTCTTCAGTAGAGAACTGTTCTAAACGCAGTCAAGTTTAAGTGCAATGCTAAACTGAAATTCAGCGCAGTACCACTCATGGTGCGCTAGTTCCAGCCGATGCTCGCAGGTTTCACCGCAATGCATAACCACAATGGTGTTGCGGGCTTTCTCCCTGCAATAATACTAGCAGCCGCGAAATAATCCTGAAAGCGGCGTTAAACACCAACTCACCTCACCTCACATAGAAATTGTTTTGACACGTGTCAATATTATATTTTGACTAATGTAACACCAGCTATGAGCTGACACAGCATGTTGATCATGTTTGAGAGAATCCATGTTTAAGGAGCCCCCTAGGTCAGTTAATCTATTATATCTAAATAACTGATGTGTCTAGAAATTCTTTTGACACGTTTCAATATCTATGACTAAAGTAACACCTGCTATAAGCTGACACTATTTATATGCACATAAATGCCTAGCTTACATAAGTTATTGAACCCTCCTCTTAATAGAGTTAACAAACTTAGAAGAAAGTGTTCTTAATCCATTGTCATGAATGACAACTCACCTCAAAACATTCACACACGCTGTAGATAACAAAAACAACATTATATTTTCTAAGCTATCATATCAAGTTGACACCATTTGAGTAGCATATGGGTTGTCAACCGTAAATCACTATGAATAAATTACATTTAAGACAGTTGAAAAGAGCTCGATAACTATATAAACTCTGGCATTACTCGCCCATTAAAGAAACCACCGTTTAATATGATAGCAATTTTATTACACATTGTGTCGTGAGATCTAGTGATGAATGAAGTTAATAACGTCGGAATCGTTAGACATGACGTCACGATGTTATGGTAGTTTCGGCGATTTTCATGTTTTTTCTTTGATCTAATTCAGCGAGTAATAAATACAATACTAAACTCAGTCCTGTTCTGCTCGTTAAATACCAAATCAATCACTAGCTTCATACAATTAATTCTTTTACCCATATTTGAAAAGAAGATGGCATCCATTTGTAATTTTGAAATTTTATATTTGAAAACCATTGTAGTACAACAATGATAGTTTCTATTCGTACGACCATTCTAAACACAACCCTATTGGTCGGACTTCATGAATGACTAAGACACAGGAAAGCCATGCCTGACCAGAAGGTTAAAACATTTCCTAAATCTCAACATTCACTAATCCATATCAAAACATCTAAGTGCATATTAATTATGTTTGAGCATGGATGAATTCTTTATATATTTGTTGTCAAGCGACATCAGTAGATCGTTATTTTGAAACGTGATATATCAAAAGAAATTAACTATTGATGAGATATATTCGTAAAAAACAAGTATAATGTCCTTCTTTTCAGGTTGAAAATAAGATGGGAAAAATTTGGATAAGTGAGTTCAAATTTTCAACATTACAAACGTTGATCTTGATATTCCGGGTAGAGGGGAGATAAAAATATATCACTTGTTTACATCACAATTGTTAAAAAGTAAACTGCTAAAGCCTATTTCCCAAGAAATATTGCTAAGTCATGGCCATGATAATGTTCATGTCACGTTGTTTCCTTCTAACCGGGAATCTTCAATATTTTGTTGTTGAAATGACGGAAGCAACGTCACTGATCACTTGTTCTTTTAAATGCAGTTCCTTTATAGACAATTTTGAACATTTATGGTTTTGGTATGAGCCGACAATGCAAGATAGAAACAATTTCCAAGTTGAAAGTACCGATTTCAAACACAAACAGGCGAAGGGAAAGGCAAATGAACCGAAAGAAAGTGTCAACAACGGAATTTGTTACTGTGTGTCTCGCAAGTTTAAACAAACCTTGTCAGCCAAGTTCAGCTACTCACGGGGTTGTCTCATAAACACAGGTAAGAGAATTAGGTTCTCCAATAACATCTATAAATTGGTGTAGTTACAACTACAACTTCTTTGTTTCATATGTTGTTTTTAACTTTTTACTTCGGAAAAGCATTTTTTATTGTCATAAAATTAATAATGCAAAAGGAATACTTTTATACTCATACAAAAATTAACATTAACTATGCCTAAATAAAAGATAGGAAGTAGTGTGAAGCAGCAGGTTTATATATTTAAAGGCACTCCACAAATCCAATCAAACTCTACTCACATGTTTCAACGAGGTGGTCCTGCATGATCCATGTGACAAGATTCAGATTGCAAAGCCAAGGCAGCAGTTCTATTATGTCGGTCGAGATTTACTAATATCCACTCGTTCATTGCTACAACATGGGATTTCATCACAAGGCATGATAGCTCCCATTTCCAGATTTCGAACTCACATATTTTCCATAGGTTCCTCAGCAATGAATGGTTTGATTTGTGTTCATACCAACATGTCTCACGGATTCTTTATGACACCATCACAAGGGGTATTTTGATATTATTTTTACCATTTAAAACGCATGAAACTTTAGTTACCATTTCTTTTGTTATTGGTTGTTTGAGAGATGTTATCATGTATATCATTTTACACCTATTAAAGAAAAGTGTAATAATCCTTACACACTTCGTTTATATATGTATACATGGCATAAAATAGTTATATGGATATATCTACATGTAGATGTTGTAAATAATGATCTATCAATTCTATTCACATTGATAAACTGACCACCAAAGAAATGTTACACCTCTTTAAATTCGAATATCTTAACAAGTTCTCAGACTGACGGCATTCTCACAGCAAAGAAGTACATCGAGAGGGTCCTACATCCCATTCCTGCAACGGAATCCCAAACATTCTGTCAAATGTTTTAGAATGAAAAATATCTGGCATCTAGTCAGATTTATATGCGAGTTACTCATTCATTATTCATTGTTTAGCGGCGCTCGGGCAATATTTCAGCCAAAAGCGGCGGGATATTTATGTGTAACTTTAATATCCTTTGGTACAATTTTCTTACAGTGACTAGAAAAGATAAATCTGTTGAAAGAAAAGGAATGACAAGGAAAAACAAAGTGAAATGCAAGTATTTGAATTCATGATATTTTTTGTTTCTATTCTGCACACAAAAGTAAGGGATATGATAATTAAAAAATCATATTGTGAGTCATAACACATTAAGTACGTTAACTCAATTTGAAATGTAAAATTGATGCATTTTTAGTCATCTAAATTAAATCTTCATAGACATCATTTATGCAGTACTAGCTCTTACATTTGTTAGCTGAGCTATTACTGGTGAAAGACCAGAAATATCAATGCAACCCATGTTGACATTTGAGTAATTGAATCTATATCATGTACAAGAAAAAGCTCAGAATCCCGAATTGTACTAGGTTATGATATTCGGTGGTAGTACAAACATCTTAAATACGCCAACGTGAGCGTTTTTGACACCTTTCTTATGGATTTGTAATTGGAAAAAATGTCAGAAACGTGCACGGATAAAAGGTTATGACTCAGAAACTGATTTCATCCCTCACTATTCAACAATGTCACGTTAAAGTAAGATTCAGAGAAACAGACTATTGGAGGTTTGGTTCAGGTTAGTGCGCATCATTTACTGATGACAGTACAATAACAGAAATTTACCATTACCAGTAATGATATGCAACACAGACCTCAGCATATCTCCCTAAAAACCGTCACCTAGGTGTTCCGAGGAACGCCTCAACTAGGTCGGTAAAACACCAGCGATACCTTTTTTGATTGCAAGGATAAGTCAAACTGCCCTGGACACTTATGCAACAGAGAGTGGATGTATGAGCAAATACATCTCCATTCCAACAATCGCTGACGTTTCTGACCAGAACTGACAAGAACTGTCATGTTCTCCAGCAAATACATCGCCAAGCTGGATAGTCATTACAAAGGAGATGTTGAGTGATTAATGAGTCCGCCTTTGCAAGGGTCAAGGTCAAGGTAATCTTTTTACTGACATGCATATGAACGTTTTGGAAAGCAATCCACAGGGTAACCCGATCATGACCAGATTCTTGACCAGAATTGGGTGCAATGCAAATCTAGGACTCAGAGAGACACATAAAGACTAAAATACAAACAGGTAGAGCGATTGACATTGAGTACCCATTCGTATGATATGTTGTTTGCATGCAATGCCACATATATAACATATTACTAGTATTTTCCGCGATGATAGCCACAGTTGCAAGATAACTCTAGCTTTGAATTATAGTGTCTGAAAAGGGCATTCATAATTTAAGTCTTTAATCGTTCTTCATAAAAGTATGTCCATCGACATACATGTACCCACGTTTCTTTTCTCTCTGACTAGAGAAATATAATCTTATGTTTGGTGAATGTCAAAAGGGATTAGAAGACTAAAACTGACTTAACAATAAAATTGAAAATTTTCAGACAAACATTTATGAAATGTAATGAGTATAATGCCAACTATACGATACCTGGAAACGTACTAAAATCGTGACACAATCAGAGAATCATCTATCTACCCAAGCGATACATAGATGCTAGCTTTAGGGAACGCGAGGGGAAATATATTTGTTTTAATTATTGTTACTGTACTTTTTTAAAATTTAGAATTTTGAATTTTTGTAATATCTGTATCTGAATCTTATTAATCTATATTACAAGGGGATATTTCAGTTAGCTATGCTCACTAGAGCTCTTGTTACTTTAGCATCTTGCTATATTTAATAAGAACTGGTTTATTTCAGCAAGCACAAAAGATAAAGAAAGTGACAAAAAAGGAAAAGTAGAAAAGAAAAAGGGTAGGTATTTGAGTTAGAGTTTAGTTGATAGATGCGGCACTGTTTGTTTAAAGTTTGTAAACATAATGTGCGAAACCACCATTTTATGCTGTCATGATATCATTTTCCACTTCTTTTTTGATAACCTTTTCTTTACATTAATCAATATATCAGAAGTTGTTTTAATAATAACAACTTAATATTGTATTTACAAGTTTAGTGTTACTTTATTTTATATAAAAAGTAAAACACTGAATCGTTGATCAGTTTAATTATTTGCTTAATGTATAGACGGTGATTCTGCATTTGTGTTGTTCAAGAAAGTGTGTAGTATCTCTGTGGTATTCCTGAAAAATGATAGAATTTAGGGGAGTTGGGGGAAAGAAGGAATTGTTTATAGATATTGCATTGCTTTACAAAAAGTTTATGATTTGTAATATTACTGATGTTAATAACTGTTTATTTGATAAAGGTGTTGATCGAAATAATTGTAATTACAGTTTATTCTTCTTACTATTTTTACTTAGTTAATCAATTTGTGGAAAAAACTAACATTCCGGTGAAGTATCTTGGTTTCTTGAAAACATGAGTGGTTATTCGATTGAAACTTACTTTACTTATCACAATGTTTTATTAAATTTTGCAAGCATTTGTATGTCCAGTTTATCTGATCAAAAGTACTTTTGGTCACTCGATTCAATTCTTATATGTCCAACGTTACGACACAATTTTTTCAACATCAACTCCTTAACAGAGTATGCAACGTTGCAGCCGTTTAGCTATATATAACCACTCGTAATGAACTTGAGCATTATTACAGGAACTTGTTCAAGTATGTTCAGTTCTGTTTCACAATGTTTGTTGAAGAAGTCATTTGGCCACACTCTGCTCATTTCCAAAGTTATTTGTTCTTTATAGTTATCAGGGATGAACATTTAAAGGTTTGTCGAAATATGTATAGTATACACATACAATTGTCTCAGAGGTTTTCACACCAAAATACAAGTGAGGGGGGCAAAACACGCATTTCGAGCACGCTTAGTAACCTATGCTTAATCGGCCATGACGTTGTACATGAAAACAACCTATATACCGAAATACCTATCACAGAAACATATGTTTGCTTTCAGGAAATAGAATTAGACATGGCAAAGGATGTGTGAAGGACTCATATTGCCATGGGAGGTTATGGGTTTGCTGGGATGGCAAATGCAAGTGCAAACCAGGGTACTTTTTCATGACAGGCACGAGAAGATGTCAAACAGGTAACAGAACAGAAGTTTCCATATTTTCGTTTTTGACTCCCTTGACATGTGGAAACAACTTATTCAAAAGCATTATATGACAACAATAGTTTGAGAAAACGTCCATTTTATGATGATTATACGCTTACAATTCAACTGTCACTAATTGGTAAATTGAAAGAAATAAGAATACTAATGTAAAACAAAAATTTAAAAAATATCAGATTTTTTTTCTCTGTTTCAAAGTATATGAAAATATAGTTTCAGCTTTGTGACATATTATTATAATTGGTAATATTGCATCATAGCATTGTTACGTCACCAGGTAAGTATTGCACCGTGTGTTGACAATGATGACAAAGCCTTGCGGGGTCATTGATAGCATTAAGAAGCTTGATTCAGCATTATAATGTATATAAGTTTGTATGATATCATTGATGTTCTATGATTTGGCAATGTGTTTCGAAAGTTCCATGATTACTATAAATAAGCATGTGAAAAAGTCCTCGTACCTTTGCATTGCTTTAATTTAAAGACTAAATGTAGATAAGCCTGTTTGGTTGGTGTGAAACGTTTTTTAATGGTGCGACGTTTGGTTTGATATAAATTGTACAATTCAAACTGTTTAAGTAGATCCATCAAAGTTAAACTTGGGAATGACAAGAAATAAACGCTTTGGTAACAATCAGTCAATATTTTTCAAGGAAAATGTTTTATGTTGTATATATTGTAAAATATCAACAACGTATTCCTGCATCGTAAAAGTAAAAAGCATCAATTATGTTTGCAAAAAAACGCAGTTGAGAACCATTTCAATGGACAGAGGACATGCACCTCGTAATTTACAGTCTCGACCAAGAACAATGTATAGATGTTGCTAAGTAGTATTGAACCAATTGGTTATATTTGGTACGAGGTGAAGTATACAAGAACTTTGTTCCATTTACATCTAAACCATAGTGATAGATCAGATTTGTGATGTGTGAGACATTGCAAGCTCGGATTCATATTGAACCAATTGATGCATTGTACTCCCTTCTGTCCTTTAGTGTCCAAGTTTGACAGTATAGACACGTGTTAAGGGCGTGCTATAAATAAATGTGATGAGGTCCCTTGATTTATTGTCTACCTATTCAATGTCATTATTGCTATTTTATCTTAAACTTGAATCTCATCCACGACCTGTTTCTCTTTATGAAAGATTGTAAAGGATTTGGAAGAGGCATGGAGATCTATCCTGACCTAAGACTGAAGGGCTACAAACCTCAACACACCATCCCTTTCAAGAAATCATTGTCCTACATACAGGCTATAAGAAAATGTTCTCAAAGGTGCTCAATGCAGTTTGATCGCACACGTGTTTGCAAATATGCACATGTAAAGTTTGAATCTAATCGTTATATGTGTTACCTCTTTATGTCATTAGCGTCTCATGGGGATAAACTGAAGTTCTACAGCAGAGTTGATTCACAGGGTGTTACATTCCTTATCAGCAGGTGTCTATATTAATTATTGCATATACTCGCAGAGGAAGTTCAGTAATCAATGTTTTGGATTCCGGACGCCTATGCTATTTAAATGAAATAAAACGTATTGAAACGTATCGAAAGATTGAATAACGAGTAAAAACGTTCAGTAGAACAATAACGAAGGTGATTTTGTTTTACACTTTATTGGCATTTTGCTGAAAACGCAAATAAGAACTGGTATAAAAACTCAAAGTTGTCTGCATGTTGTGTAATCGTAATTTTAATACCAGAAGTTATACCCTTAAAACGTGTACAATTTTAATCAAATAAATCCACTGTCTAATTATTCGATAAAATAAAGGACATGAATGACTTACAGTTGGTGTGTTTAACAACACAAAACATCTGTAAATTGATAAAACAGTATACAGTTTATATGCCTTAAAAGCCATGAAATGTTTACATTAACATTGTCACTAAATATAATTGAGGTTTAAAAACTTGCATTGATTCATCAATTTTTTTAACTGGAGGGGAACACAGAATTACTCATTTTGCGCCGTAGAACAAATAAAAAGAATAGTATTTGTCCTTATGTCCGTCCATTGTTTAGTAATGTTTTTTTCCCATAATATTGCACCAAATATGACTGAATATTACTCTTGAGTTATGATCAGGTCACGCAGGAAAATTGAGTTGAAACTTGTGTGACCCTGTGGTATGATTTTAAATATAAACAAATCCAGCATGGTCCAGTTTGACGAGAAAATATACATTTTCAAAAAAGTGCAGTTCACGGGAGATGTGACAGGGCATTGTTTTGGATCACCTGCCTCACAGCTCCTGCACGATGCAGTCAAACATAATCGTCCATGAATACAGGTCTTGTTGCATGGTTGTCGAAATGGGGCACGACAACAGGTTCAATGACTTCCCGGATGTATCAGTCTCCTTTCAAGTTACCTTGTATGGTCACAAGATCGAGTTTGCAGTCAAACGCGAAGCACCCCAATACCATCACAAATCCCCCGCCAAAAGATACTGTTGGCATGATTTTTCGTGGTGCATGCGTTGTTCCCTGACGCATCCAAACCCTGACCCTGCTATCCACAGAGTGCAGAAGGACCTAAATATCATGAAAATTCCAGACGCAACTGCTTGAGGTTGTTATTGAGGTTCGGTCGCTTGATTAGTCTTCTTGACTTCAATCCAGAGCCTTGAGTCGATTTCTGATAGTGTGGTGACTGAAAAGACGGTGTGGAAGCCATTGGCATTTTAGGGTTTTACTGGACGCGAAAGGATACCTTCTTACGAGCCTTAGCAATGATCTATCCTCTCTCACGGACGTGATAAGTGGTCTGCCTGAGGTTTTGCGATTCTTTACATCATTGGTTCGTGCCTGTTTTCCGGCTTAACGACTTATTGTAGCGTAATGACGTCCAGTTCTTCTTGTAATTTCCTTGAAAGAAAGACCCGCTCCGAGAAGACTAATAATCTGCCGCTTGACAGCCTCTGACATTCTGGGTTACAATGACTTAAACGGCTTGTATCAGCATTGTTAGAACCGAAATGGATCACAAATCCATACTGGAAATCGTGCAAGTACGGCATTTCACGTTTAGATGAAGAATATCCCTACAGGTTAATATCACACCTACTACATAGCAGATTCACGGGTACAAACAACATCAACGGGTGTTTGGTATGTGCCGAATTCACTAAACTTTTATTTGGGGGTGCAACACTTTTTCTTCTTTGTTTATGTTAAATTGAAAGATGTTAGAATGAAATGTATACGTATGACAATTTAAAAAAAAAATATTACAACATTTATAACTTAAACAATGACAATGAAAAGACATGCGTACATGTACTTAGATATGGGCCTAGATTTTCCAACCTCTCTTAGCACTAAGATAGATACCATAACTTAACTTACGACTACCTTAGCAGTAAGATGGCTTCAGAAATCTAGGCCATGTTATCTTATGCCAGATACTAGACTTGTTTGTTCACGTCTTGGTTTTCTCTGACTATTGTTGAAACAATGAATGTGAAACAATGAAAAAACAAGCTTGGAAACTAGGTTAATATATATATTTTATTTCCATACTTCAAACACAATGGATAACACATACTATGTAAACATTTTCATCAACTCCGCTATATGATCTTGGAATGGTGACATGATAGGTGTTTTACATACAGCATGTACTATTGTTTTGTAAATACATGGGAAGGATTGACTGGATGGAATAATTCATGAATAAACATTGTTTGATTGATTGACTTGTTGACATTGATACGAAACATTTGCATACTGATGAGCAAAAATTCTTTTATAGGCATATTTTGGAAAGTGATGTTTCACTGATCATACCATCGCTATACCACTGGTCGACAGCCGTACGTTCGACCATGATCATTGGCTTTGTGATTGTGTCTTTTTTGTCGTCAGTTAACTTGCATTTATGAAGACATGATTCAACTACAGCATTCCTGTTTCATTTTGCTCTGCTGTAAGCAGATTGATATTAACCATTAAATCAGGAAGTAGCTTTCTGGTAATTTTAAATCATGTCGTGAGAATCATGATATCTTTAGGCATCTGGAATGAAGTATTGTTTTATTGTAATTGTACATTCGTCTGCATATTGATTTATCTCTAAAGCGTAATTTGGAGATTCCAAAATTAGAGTTAAATCAGTAGGGATAAAAGTAGACCTTTAATGCGATGAATTTTTTTACGCACTAAGTCTATTCAGACAGAAAAATTACGAAACATGCAGAATTTAAACAACCATTTTGTTATTGACAAACACTGGTACATTCTTATTGTACAGGTAAAATCTTTTAACGAGAGGTTTTTGAAATTAACTTGACTTGAAATGTCACAAACTGTTAAAGGAAACCTTACTTAATCTAAGATTACGACATTGGAATAATCATGATATTAATTACAAATAATGTCTGTCTTCATTTCATTAGTGTGAACAAAAAATCTGAGAAACATGCATGCTTAGACATCATTCTTATGATAAAGGTATTATAGAATGTCATTATTATCAGATTTTCTCAAAATAATGTTTTTACAAGGATTTAAGTGAATGATATTCACCCATTAGTTTGACTTGTATATATCTTTAAGAAGTATTTTGCCCAGCTTTGTATTTACAAAAGGTATAACATGACTTTTTATTAATGATAATAATAATAATAATAATAATAATAATAATAACAATAGCATTCTTATACCGCGCATATATCCATGACAAAGCTCAAAGCGCCATGAGTATTATAACCCTGGAGGCATGGGTGCCGCCGATTAACAAGCGCTCCGCGCGACCGTATAGGTCCGTACGTCCCCATTGTTCAGGTACCCATTTGTACAGCAGAGTGCAAAGTGGATGAAGGGTCTTGCCGAGGGACACAACACAGGATGAGAACCAAATCACAAATTTTTGGTGTCTCCACCGGGATTCGAACACGGGTCTCTGGCGTGAGAGGCAAGCATGCTAACCACTACACCTCTGCGCTCCACAATAATAATTCATAGTGTTGGGACAGATTACAGTTACTTGCATAAAGCGCACCGTTCGTTACAATCCACCAACCATCAAAATGCCACTTTCATTACAAAGAAGAATTACAAATAAAAATTAATACAAACTTTTCCATAATTCCGTAATTGTTCAAACGACAAGATAACTAAGATAGGCTCCTTACAAATAAGAGTCATTAGCTTTCTCAATTAAGGAGGCACTGGTTATCTTACAGCCACAATTCTAATTGTACAGTCGTCTTCATATTGATTTCGTTGTACTACTGACAAAATAGGCAATGATATACGAGAAGGAGAGACACAAACCAAAGAAGTTGTTATCCATAGAATTGTCTTGTACTAGTTTTAAATAAGTCTAATAATGTTATGAAATACCAAAACAACTTGTGTGAATAAACGTTATTATCATATTATCATAGTAGTGATACATTACCAACAGTCTTGTCATTGATCAACACCAATCATCTCATGCGTCTAAATGTTATGAATAATCTATCAAAATATACCTTTTTAGAGAAAGTAATTCGATGAGCCCTTTCCTTTATGTGTAAGTTTCTGATGTCTGATGTAAGTATCATTTTCCGGTTGTGGACACGATACCAGACAACCAATAACGTCCATAAACTCGCTAGAAGTGGGAGACCACGTGCCACGACGGCGCGACAGGATCGTTATCTCGGTGTTCTGACACGCCAGAATCGTTTCCAAGATGGTGTCAGACTGAATAGAGCCTTTCAACAAGCCACTGGTGTCAATATCGCACCTCAAACTATTCGTAACCGTCTCCACAAAATGGGTCTTCATGCATATCGTCCACCTTTACGGCAACATTCTCGTTCCAAGACACAGAAGAGTCAGAGTCGAGTGGTGTCAAAATCACGTTCAATGGCGAAGACGTCACTGGCGTAATGTCTTATTCAAGGACGAGTCGCGATTTTGCCTCGACTTCCACGATGGCAGGAGACGTGTTTGGCATCAACAACAACATGATAGGTTTGGAGAAGGTTCCTTGATGGTATGGGGCGGCATTTGCCATGGTGGTCGTACAGACAGAACAGGTGGTTCTCAGGGGCACTTTTACAGTTCATGAGTCCAAATTTTGTTCTGATGGACGACAATGCTCGTCTCCACCGTGCACGGATTGTCGAGTATGTGCAACGCGAAACCATCACAAGGATGCCATGGCCGACAGTGTCCCCTGACCTTAATCCTATCGAACATCTCTGGGACCAACTGCAGGTTCGGATCTCACATCTTGAAAGACTTCAACAGACTCTAAATGAATTTGAAAATGTGCTTGTCCAGGAATGGGCCAATATTTCTCTAAACAATTTTAACACAATGATTTATGACATGCAACGTCGATGTCAAGCTGTGTTGAACACACACGGAGGTCATACACAATATTGACGGTGATTTGTGAAGTGACATGATTCCAGAAATGCGCCCATGATGCCCATTATCTCGCGATGTTTTCACGGCGAGGTGACCAGCTTCTAGTGCCATTGGTATTCCTTATTATGCTCTGACGACGTTATTTAGTCAATTGCTTGTTCAAAATGTTACACGCTTCAGAAATGAAATGAAATGTTATATATTTATCTTCCTTAAGTGATATTTTTTTTATCCAGTAGATAACTACACTAAACCCCAAAAGAAACTATCCACTCATTCAAATCTTCAATGAAAAATAACAAGACACGGTGTTCTATCCTAACAACTTTTTATCTAATACTGAATCATTTGCACATCATCTAACTTCATTTGTTTTGCAATAACTCGTTTATCTTACAGCCAGGGAACGTTTTATTAACACTGGTGTGAAATGTTAATTTCCATTTTTTAGAAATCGAAGTTTCGGATCATATGTTAATGTATTTATGGAATATGGAGTCCATAGTCATCAATACTTCGTATGTCCACCTTCAGCTGTTATGCAGGCAAACACTCGACGTCTCATTGATGTCGTGAGACGTCTGACGGTGGCGTTAGGGATGTTCCCCCATTCATCCTGTAGGGCTTGTTCCAGCTGCCTCAGGTTGACTGGAGGGTTTGCTCTATTCCTGATTCGCCTTCCTAGGCAGTCCCACATGTGTTCAATTGGAGAGAGATCAGGAGAACGTGACGGCCACGGCAAGACGTTGACGTTATTATTGTCCAGGAATGTTGACACTGCTCTTGCTGAATGTGCAGGCGCGTTATCATGTTGAAACAAAGTTCCCGGGTGATTCTGAAGAAATGGCAACACAACAGGACGAAGAACTTGATCAATGTATCTTTGCGCAGTCATGTTACCCATAACGATCACCAATGCCGACTTGTTTTCTCCTCGGATACCGCCCCAAATCATTACACTTCCCCCACCGTGTGCCTGGACCTCTGCAACACAATTTGGAGCGTTTCTTTCACCCTGACGGCGATAAACGCGGGCTCTGCCATTATGTTTATATAAACAAAACCTACTTTCATCGGTGAAGATAACATTTCGCCAATCACGAAGCTGCCACCCTCGTACACGTCTTGTCCAGATTAATCGGTTATGTCGATGTTGACGTGTCAACCTTGGGCCACAATAAGGTCGACGGGCCCGAATCCCTACTGCTCTTAACCTCCTTCTGACGGTTGATTGATTAACCACCCTTCCGAGAGCCGTAGACGGCGATTCTGCAACTGTCAGGAATCTATTTCGGAGATGGAGAGTTCTTAAGTATCGGTCTTCCCGACGTGACGTCACATGTGGTCTACCTGTACGCGATCTATCTAATGTTGTTCCCGTGTCCCTATAACGTTTCATCAAATTTTTTATGGTTTTTCGATGACAGCCGAATGTTCTTGCAATAAGAATGTTTGAAGCACCCATTTCCTTCATACCCAAAGGCCCTTCCGCGCTGTTCTGGGGTCAATCTAGGCATTTTAAAAGTGGTTTTATATGACCTGGCTCACATGAGAATGGATCGCTTGCTAACTCACTTTCAATAATGAATGTGCGAAACAATGATCAAAGAAAAACGTGTTTTCTCACTTTTCAACAAACGTCATGAAAATCACGTCCCTAATCAATTTCTGAAATGAACAACTGAAATGTTACGTTTTGGCGACCTGTTTCCATAAAACTTAACATTTAGCTAAAGTAAATTAAGAATATATTTGAATTCTAAAAATGGATAGTTTCTTTTGGGGTTTAGTGTATATAGGAAGGCATAATTCAGTTTCTAAACTAAAACATGTACACAGTCAAATATTAGTCTTTTCAATTGAAAATATCAAAATACAATGTAAGTTGTCTTAGTGGTCGGCAATGAACATGCAAGTTTATTAGGACTTCATGGACAGTTATTGTGTACTCATAAGGAAAGTTATCTATACTTATTTTTCTCATTATGGTCTTCTCTCCACTCCTCAAACAAACGACAAGCCCATCTTATAATTTTCTCAGTATTTGGGGGAATGCTTTTCAGTCCAAGACAGGCGATCTAGACATCAGATTTTGGTGTCGCAACGAGTGGAAGATTTGGTGTTACGTAACACAACATAAACTGTAAACAAACTACATAATATAGAAAACAATACTACATTTATTTTTTTAAAGCAATGATGGACTGTTCATTTCAGCTACTTTTTAAATAGACTTCCCCTTCATTCTACTATTCATATCTATAGGCCTATACTGTTTGGTAAAGTAATCTGCGACTACTCCATAACAAATTTTAAAGCATCCCCTTACCCCAGACTCAGAGCAACAACAATCTACGACGCTAGTTTTGTTTGGTAGAAAAATGAAGTTGAATCTTGGTTTTCCAATATTTTTCCTTAGTTATTATTATCTCTCTCGATTCAGTTATTATATTGTGTCAAGATCAGTGACAAAAATCTCATTCAAACCATGTGACTAACCATGTAGGACCGGTAGGAGAATTCCATCGAGTTAAAAACATTATCGCCAAATGGAATGAAGTTGAATTTTAATCATAAGATTTTGCTACGTTTTTGCTTCATTTCATTTACTAGTTTACTAAGTAATAACTTTATTTTCAATTGCAAGGATTGAAACATGCAATAAGCAAACACAATTCGGAACATTATCAACACATTTTTGTGAAGCAATTTAAGGCACTATAGTGACACATGGGGACAATTACATATATTAAGTTTTCCATCAATTATTGTAGAGCAAAACAAAATGGTCCACCATATCTTTTCACTCAATCTACTCTTTTCGCCAAAATATGTATTGTTTATAAAAATTGTTGTGGTGGTCGTGGTATAAGTAACTTATACGACGAGTATTATTCGTCTAGTCCACGACAGGGTTGGTTATACGACCCGCCGCTCCTCGGCTCGTCGTATAGCAAACCCTGTCGTGGACTAGACGAACAATAGTCGTCGTATAACTATTACATATACTGTAATGAGAAAAATTCAAATGGTCAAACAATTCATATATTTTGAAATCACATTCCAACAACTAGCATGGGGGAAAAAATTTAACATAAGTTCTTTTCGATTTCTGTTGATTGATGAAAGCCTCTGTATTTAGATGTTTACGTTGAGACTGAAAGTTATTAATTATATTTATTATGACAAAGTTACTCTAAGAAATAGTGATGCAATTATATATAATGGAATATTACTTTATCCAAAAAGAAACAATTAAGTTACTTAGTTATCAAAGCAAAAATATTAAATGTATGTGAAGATTTATAAATATATTCTTATTGAAATGAAATCATTTGTTGAAATTGCCTTATGCAATAATACAGAGTAATAACATTGCCTTATGCAATATTTTGATAAATGTAATACTAATTCAATCAAATTCAGTAAATACGTTACCAATGGCCTTATGCCAAACTTCTTCAAAAGGGTTTCTTAAACCTATACAAAAAGAAAAGCCAAAAAACTAATATAATTTTCCTTGAAAATAGTTGATGAAATAATTAGGGTATTTACGGTAATTCTACAAAACATAAAACAGTAAAATAAATCTAACCTAAAATGTTTACCAGAGGAAAAATAGTCATAAACCCAACAAAAATGCACTTACAATAACACTTTGAAAGTTTACCTATCGCTTATTCATAGAAAATAGCATAAAAAACGTGATAACACATGACCGGTTGAAAAACACCAAATATGTGATAAACTGAAATAAATTAACCTACAAATATATGGAAGGGGATGTGTGCCAAAAAAGAAATCCTGTAAACTCGTAATTCGCAAGTTGTAACATGTCGTTCTCAACCATGCAATTCTCGAAAAGACAAGTCCAAGTATGCAAACCTAACATTTCATTCCTGTAAAACTCAACTTTCTGTTCTCAACTTTACAAAGTTCAAATGTAATTCTAGAAATGTTAAAGTCGAAACTCATTTTTGTATTTCAAATACGAGGGATATACACATTTAGCAATGCTACAAAGTACGTTTTACAATTGGTGAATAAAAAATGAAGAGTTGTAAAATCAGCCTTTGGAAACAGACTTTTGCATCTGGAGTTTTACATGAGTTGCATGGTTATGATTGCAATGTTCTGAAATACATCTGTACACGATTTCGCATTGACCATATTTGGAAGTTTAACGAAGACTGTCGATGATTTCCGAAGATGATCGGTATTTGACAACAACGAGACCTCCCTGATCCAAGCTCCATGCAACGCTATGCAAGCTTTCCGGATAGCGTTGAGTTGAGTCCACCGCAATGCGCGGAGCTTGGGCATGCGACCTTCACCTTTTGTAAAAGTTCTTAGTAACTCGCGTACGGTGTTTTCGGACCCCTAAGGCAAATAGCAACAAATGTAATAGAACGAATATCATTTGCAATTAATTCTTATCTGACCATTATCCAAAAAAAATTTCGTGAATACGTCATTCTCTAAAATATACCCGTGTTTATTGCAAGAAAATTTCCGAACTTCGAAAAGGTCCATTTGATCGCGATTTTTGTGACGTCACCTCTTTTCGAGCCCCTCAGATTTTGTGACGTAGTCAACGCATATTAACTTTTCGGGGGCCGATTTCAATAGTTCAAAATACTTAATCAATTTCGTAGCATAACAAATTTTTACAAAACTGAAAAGTATCATTTTTTCAAAATACATGTTTATTGTTTAGTAGTTGGTATAACAATGGAATATGAGCGTTTCCGACGTAAAAGCATGATTACTTTGTAGACAATATTTCAACACCATACTTTTGTGTCGTCTTGGCAATTAATTTTAAATGATTATTATTTTATGACATCACCTAATTATGATTTATCACTAGGAGAATAATGGTTTACATTAATTAACTGATGTGAAGTTTGATTTTATGCATGTTCTCCTCAAGCCGCACTTGCGTAATAATCCCTTCAGTTGTGCACTTGCACACAGTTGATGAACACAGTTGGTAAGATTTGTAATTAAACACAGGCCCGTAGCACCAATTTGTGAGAGTGTGGGGGGGGGGGGGGGGCTGAAATTAGGGATTTGCTATCTCAGTGGGGTGTGTAGAATAACGTTTATAGGTCATGACAGATTATTTATTTAAGAAAAACACCAGCTTACAACGTCGGTGAGACCAAATACAGGCAGTTAATGTTCACGTCACTCACAAAGTCATTAGTGCCTGTTGTCAGGTGGCACATGAAACTTACGGGCCTTAAACACCCTGGATAAAATTCAAGATATACACTACGTGAATCGATAATTAACTATCAATTACGATACAATAGTCGTGTTTTTGTTGCTGTGCCACTTGTCTTAATTTTTCTGATGCGAGAAATCTAAGTTGTACACCCCTAAGTTATACGTATGGAAATATATAATCTTGTATTTCAAATAATTGTTAGAATTTTAACATCTTGATGATAACAAAGGTACTTGGATTTAAATTGTATCTGATATCTGAATTTGCAAGAGCTTTTCGACTTAAAAATGGGCAAAATAGCCTATGTATCGAACAGTGACCCGATGTTCTCTGGCGGCCTGCCAGACCAGGCAAAAATTGATAGACCGTTCGCTTATAAGACGACCCTATAATAACTGTTGATCGGGCGGAGAGTTAAAAATAACATGTCACATGATATGCCAGTCATTTGATTTTGACACGTTCTTCAATCAAATTTGTTCAAACTGTTTAAAAAACGTCTGGTTTAGAACGTTCATAGCTTTAAAACATGACTTTAAACGGTATTAAATAAATGTTTCTTTTAAATAATAATTATTGGTTAAACGACCGAATGAAAGACTAACAAAAGAAAAAATTATTCTTTTCAATGATTTTGGAACTTTCCCCTTACTTTACGTTGCGTAGTTATTTTTCTAACTATTAATTTGAAAGAATTACATGCCCGTGTTTTAAGCATAACGCGGGTGTACAATATAGATATATTTTTTCTACCGCTATTTGTCTTTGCGAGACAAGTATGCCGTTGTTTCAATATTCTAAATCCAGTCTCGTAATTTGGTGAGTTTTTTAAACCCAACCTTAATATCTAAGACGAGATTTTTTAATAGTGAATCATCTCGATGCATAAAGTTGTGCAGAGAAGTCTAACCCAGAATTAAAGTTCCTAATATTCTTTCGTGAGATAAACCTCGTGTAACCCTTACGAAAACAGTAGAAAAAAATTATCTAGATCAATAATTGACTAAGAACTTTGACAAAAGGTGAAGGTCGCATGCCCAAGCTCCGCGCATTGTGGCGGACTCAGCTCAACGCTATCCGGAAAACTTGCATAGCGTTGCATGGAGCTTGGATCAGGGAGGTCTCGTTGTTGTCAAATACCGATCATCTTCGGAAATCATCGACAGTCTTCGTTAAACTTCCAAATATGGTCAATGCGAAATCGTGTACAGATGTATTTCGGACATGTTACAACTTGCGAATTACGAGTTTACAGGATTTCATTTTTGGCACACATCCCCTTCCATACAAAAATGCCTACGTCAATACAGAATTATGTTGAGAAAGATTTACAATTAATTTTAGTGCTAAAATATAGTTACCGTTTGTTTGGGATGGCATTTTGGGATTGTAATAAACTTGTATTCCCAGCAATACTGGGCGCTGCCATATTTCCACGAAAAGTTCGTGCAGGAAGGCAGGTTACTCTTAACAAAAAAAAGAAATAGCATACCGCTAATGAAAATAAATGCGCCTTTTACGCAGTTTAGGAGAAAAGGTGATTTTGGCCGTTACAGTTACATTTGTTTTATATATCAGGGATGGTCGCTAGTTGCTATCCACTTTGATCTCAATAACAAACATGGGGGTTTCACTGTTAACGTTCTTTTGCAGACATGAATCCTTCTTGCAAGTTACACTTTCGGTTGGCAGCCTACAGTTAAAAGTGTTTCTGATTTAAGAAATATGAGGGATTCCTCCCCCCCGTTTTTACTTGTATCAGAAGTTGGTAATACAGAGGATTGGTATAAAATGTTAGTCAGTCGCCGGTCCGCTCGCCGCCATGTTTTGCCTCTACCACATTGTTATGTTAATGAGATCAAGTTCGTATGTATATGAGCGTATATACACTTGGAATATGTATTACAAACATATGTTATGCAAGAAATCCAAGTCAGTATATCACAGTGATTTGGAATAATTTAACCCACTGATTATGAAAATCGTCATTGTCATCATGCAGTTATTTCTCTACCTTTTCTTTAATCACATGAACAGATAATTATACCAAATATGCTTAGATTTAAAGTTCTTCAGAAGTTGAGTATATTTGCATTTGGTCAGTAAAGCTAAGTATTTATCAGTATGTATTTTAATCATTAAGAGTAGATTTATCAATAAATGGTTCATGCTTGCTTGTGGTCCATATTTTTATTCATTTGTCATGAAAACACTACGTGTTAGCAATATTATAAAAAGGGCCTGTTATAAACTATTTTCTCTATTTTCAAATTAATAATTAATTGATAATCTCTTGACAGTGAATCCATAACTTCAATAATCCATGCCCTGAGATGAAAATAATTGCTGTTTGCAGGAAAGGACTATTAAAAACGAAACAGTCAACAATATCTTGAGAGTCTATTATTTATAGAGGGCCGTCTACCAGGCGAAGAGACCTGATATCATCACAGGATCTTAGCAAATAGAACTGGGTTATGAACCGTTGCAATCTAAATAATATCGAATATATATACTCCATTAAAAAAGCAGGTTTGGAAAAATGTTCTCTACAAAAGTTTAGTCAGTTAACACAGTCACAATGCCCATTTTCTCCATACCAGAATAATCCAGAAAATGGAAAGAATGAACAGAAAAATCATCTTTAAAAGAGGGTTTCTATCAAACCTTTTCATAATAAAAACACTTAATTGAATCAGCACAAACATAAAAGGAACAAAATTGATTACTCCTACTTTTGAATGAACAATGTGAATTATAGGCGCGTGTCAAAATGTTTGAATTAACATAGCTGTTTGAGGTTCTCTCTCTCTAGCTAGAAATTAATACATTGAGTGACATATATGTCACGTTACTTTATTTCATTAATAAAAACTTCTTATGCCTAATTTACATTTTTTTTAAATTTCCGTAAATCGATCAGTCCAAAAACATCCCAACACGTTTTTTAAAAAATGCACATTATAAAATTTAGAACAATCTAAAGATATTCGTGTTAACAAATTGTCAAGTAAGATTTTTTAAAAATGTCGTATTTCATGTAGTTGTAGCTGTATAAAAAAGAGGTTTTTAAGATGAAAGAGAGTGTTCCACATCAAACTTAAACAGTAATCTAATTGAAGCTGTAAAGTTCAAGCCTTTAGGCGTCCGACATTTCAGGTTCATTGCAATTTCTTTTTTGGAAATAATCATTGAAATAAATTGATAGATTGGTTATAAGACCGGTGTATCGTGTCATCTTCTGATTAGTCTCACGCCTTCACATCATTGGTATGATACGATGTTACTGTTTTTTAAACTAATGCGATAAATACCTTCAAAATTAATTTTTGTGTGTTCCTCTTGTGATGGTTGCATACTTTCCTACACATGTTTTAAGGGATTACCAACTTACTATTGTGTCATTAATCACTGACTATAAAGCAGCTTTTAGGAAGCCGTACTATGAATGAAAGTAAGAAACGCTACTAAAGCCGTCATTTATATTCCCATTATTCAAAAATATTCCAAGCACTTGGTGAGTTAATTTTTATGGCATAGACAATCTGATGACTGAAAACTTCAAAACGTCCATTATCTTAATGCGTGATCCTTCAAAGCAAGAGTTTTTTGTCAGTGCTATTAAGATTTATCAATCATTATACAGTAATAACATTCATAAACGGAAGTGTTATGCCATGGAAATCAAATCAAATAAAAGGAAAGGAGTTGTTCTATAAAGTTGTTTTTTGGCATATTCTTTTTTTGTTGTCCTTGAGTTAAAAATTCAATTCAGGTGAGAAGAATAGACGAATGCAACATAAACGTCATATCCAGCAAGAACATAACAAAAGTATTAGTAATAAAATGAAGTCAGCCAATAGTCAAGAGTCATCTTGCACTTTCAGAGTTTGGCTGATAGATGTGGTTAGTTAACGTAGAAAGTAAAAATGTCAATCTTGCCTCAATTTGAGTTGTATCCTTGTAGAGCGTAGAGAGAGAGAGAGAGAGAGAGAGAGAGAGAGAGAGAGAGAGAGAGAGAGAGAGAGAGAGAGAGAGAGAGAGAGAGAGAGAGAGAGAGAGAGAGAGAGAGAGAGAGAGAGAGAGAGAGAGAGATTCAATTTCATATGAAGCTGAAATGTGCATAAACGATCTCCTCCTTTAGCAACATATCTTGGTTCAATTTATGGTGAAAGTTCTTTGCAGTACAGAAAACGTATCAGACACGAAGTTACTTCAGATAATTGTCACTTATGACCCTAGAGAAGTAATACCTTAATGTGTTTGTCTCAGTGGTGTAAATTCAATTGTGGAACAACATATAATCTAACTTGACCTTTTTTATTCTTAACAATGCGCCCATATGAAAAAGGTTTACAAGCTTTATGTAGACAAAAATCAAATTTCCGGTCATTTTTGTTATCAATTGTATTGAAATAAGCAAGTTTGTCTTCACGAACTGAATCAAACAAGAGGCTTCATCGACCTCTACAACAGTACAAAGTTAGTGCAAGAATACATTACATCACTTTGTCTATTCATAAGACTCGTTATTCTATGACACAAAATGAAATATTTCCAGTTTTACCATCTGAAGATGATAATTTTGCACACAATTTAAATGAGATAAGTCCCGGTACCCATAACAAAACTTGATACATCAAACAATGATGTAGTTTGTTAAGAGAGATTTAATTTTGGGTGATTGAATATTTGGTAATTTTTGAACAGATAAACCGTTTATGGAGTAAACGGACCTCCAAATCTTGCATTGTCTGGTATTATTTGTCATTTATTTCTTACAATTTTGTTCATATTGCAATCGTTATTGACTTTGTTTCCCCGGACCAGTTATGAAATTGATAGAATCAATAAGAAATAAGGTGCTGATAAAAAGGGAGAAATTATTTCCTTCCTAGTATTTTTACTTCTTTGAAATATTGATTTGTCAAAAAACGTTGAGCAGAAATTGAAGATGATAGGATATAAAGTAATACCTGTTATTTTCAATGAGCCTTACAGACTGTAAAAGAACGAATTGATTTATTCTTTTAAAAAAACCCTAATATGTTTCTACAATTTCGAACAGGTTTAAACGTACGTTTCAACAATTTGTCAAGTTGGTAAACATAATTCTAATAATGCTTAAATACACTTATTAAATCAATGGAAAATTATCACGTTCTATTCATTTAGGAAGATAAAAATGGTTTATTAACTTGATCTTTTGACATCTTTAACATACCCATGACTTTTACTTTCCACTACAGTAAATAAGGTAGTGTTGATCACTTATTGCACCCTTTATCCCTAGTAGAACTACAATGGGAAGCCTGACGCTTGTTCATCGTTCTAATATATGAAGTGAACAATTGCTTTGCGCCCAAAATTGTGTTGATGTGTAGGTATTCGGTAGACATGTAAATCTCCTTTTACAAACCTTACATGAAAGACGAAATCGAATCAAATTAGCGGTGAGATCTTGTACATTGTACATTCTTTATCTGTATTTAGTAAACTTTAAATGATCTGTATACGATCAAATCATAGAAAAATACAATCTTTTTAATTAACTTTGGTTTGAACATTTAGATGATGGTACAATAGTATCTGATTTTTAGAGAATGCAATCAGTTTCACCAAGTTTCCTTAATTTGTCTTAAATGACATTTTGAGAAGGGAACTTCTGAATTAATATTGATGGATTTGACATTTTGGATTCATTACTGAATTAACGGTCGGTATTTTATTTCTCTGTGCAAGTATCAGTCGTATAATCAATATGTGATTCATTACCAGACAAAGAGGAATAATAAATTTCATCTTCTGATGTTTTTACGTCTTTGGCGAATTGATCAAGCCTTTTAACCTTGAAACTGAAGACGACAAGAAATTAAAAACCCTTTACTGTTAGATTCAATCTTTAATCGTAGCTCTGCAAACTGTATCATGGATTATTTGGAAAAAGAGTGGACGATGTATGTTTGAAGCTCGATATGTAATTATCATTTTACAAATACCTTTTAAATGTTTCAGGAGCATTTGACAATGACACCTCTCACGAGTCGCCTCGACAGCCAAATATAAGACGACAGAATAACGTCGATTTTAATAGTGAGTGTCAGCCTTCCATTCATTGGCTCAAATATGGCAGCTAGTGTGTTTTGCAATATGTTGCCGCTGGGGGAATCTCAAATACCCATAGTAGAACATAGGTAAGTGTACATATTTATGACTTCAGCTATTTCTGTGAAGAGAGAATGATCAGAGATCATGAATAAATTAAATAATAAAGTGGGAGTATTTAGTGTCATTATATTATAAATTCGAAGGTTTCGACATGGTGGAATATTCATTCGCTGCTCTGTTTTCATAGGTACAACGAGAAGTTGTTTATGTCACAATAAACCGTACGAAATCTAAGTTGGTAATGAATAGAATATATAACTCTTCCAAACTCATTCACATCGCGTGTTTGTCACTTGTGAATAATTCTTGTTTGTCAAAGCAGAATTTAATTTACTTTGAAAATGAACCCAATATAAAAGGGTGACAAGTTAGTTATCCCTAGAGTTATAAGGATCATTAATGGAAAAATACCCTGTGAGTCTATGACATGAGTTTAAAGGTGGAATACATATAGCCTATACTAAAATCCTAACCATGAAAAGGTATAATTACTTTGATACATAGCAAAGGAAACAACAGAATAATGAAAAGGTATAACAAAATTTGATGTAGAATTAAATCCGTACTTAGCCAATGAAACATGATGGTATGGAGAAACACTCCCAGAGTTATTGCTCATAGCAAACCAAATTATTTGTATTGTAACAGATGAAGTTGGCGTCAGGATAAAGTTTCCTCCTCGACAATGTCAAATGAATATTGGCAATCTGTTTCATCCTTTACTCTGAATCCACATCAACGGAAAAAGCATTGCTTCATTTGTGTCACTTCGTAATTAAATATACTCATGATAAGAGATCTTGTTTTAAAGGTTTAAAACATGCTGTCAACTTTTGTTATTGGTCACGGAACGTCGAGTGCCACAGTATGGAATACAACTCGCAAAACACATTAATTTGTATTGTATCAGTTGGAACGAAAGAAACTAGTACTTATCATTTATTAAACTTTGAACTGAGCCTATCAAATAGGTTGCAGATATCAGGGTGATGTAACAAATAGTCATTATTCCGTATCAGCTGTGTATTTGGAATGGTGGATAATTGACATAAACTATATTGTTGATATCATTTCCCAGAAAATAGTCATTGGTTGTAGGTAACATTTTAAATATATTACAGTTTGTGTGTTGAGGTTGCTTGATTAGTTATCTAAATGTGTTACATTTTGTATCAATTTGGAGAAATTAGATGAAGATATTGGATTGTAAACATATAAGATATATGGAAAACTCGATGACTGCAAACTCATTGCCGCTCACAATTTAAGATTCAATGACCACTATAACATTGAAGTGATAGCTTTGTCAATACCAAGCAGAAAAAGAAAGATGAATTTCGAATCTTCTTGTGAATATTGATCAAACAATAAACGTTGCTGCTGACATTGAATATGATTAGATAAAATGATTCAAACTCAATCTACATGGCAAATGTTTCTGCATTTTGCAATTCTCCAAAGCAACGATCAATGAAGAATGGCGATGTAAGGTTTATTTTCGTTTTGTAGGTTGCTTCTTATCATTTCCATTTTAGTTTAAGCTGTAACGACATCAAAAGGACACTGTGATCAGAATTACATTGTGTTCAGTTTTGATACATTCTAGCACTTTAACATGTAAACGCCTAATATATGACAGTAAGTACATGTAGTTTTCAAAGAAATTGACTATGAGCCTTTGAACGTATAGAAGCTGAAATCATAATACAATTTACGCCAGTTACGTAAACTACCAAACGATCGATCATGATCTATTCCACTCTCTCAAAATTCACATTTTCAAAAGTACGCTAGCAGCGGTATGTAAGCTTATCGTTGTGAACCAAGGAAAAATTGTTATTGTTAAAATTGTTGCTGTTATTATATTCATGCAAGCACACCATGTTGTACATAGCTCAACGGAAACGATTGAAATATATATACATTAGTTTGCAACATGGAATTACAAAAGTTTTAACAAATACCATTTTATGAATAAGCACATTTACACTGATGATGGTATCAATGATTGCAATAACTTCTTTTAAATGGTTTCATACTTTGTTATCCGAACTATTATTTTTCTTTTTAGATATTCTTCGTTTGACACTTTTATACAAACTTGTCAATTTAAGTTTTCCAATATGAAAGTTTAATAACTTGAAAGACCTTAAAATTAATGATAACTAAAGTTTACCTTCATCCATTTCTCATGGTACCATATCAAGTCATAAAATCGTAACGTATATTCCAAATAGATAAGGACTTACTTTCTTTGCATTTAAGACTATGTCTTCATCATAGATTCAAGTTCTTAAATGGTTGTCAGAATGAAGACATTATAGATAGGGGCTGCAGAATTTTGCCAATCACACGTAACCCTTAGTAATAACATAGTGTTCGTAATTTAAAAAATGAACTTCTCGTTCACTCCTCATTACAATCAAACTGAGAGTGGCCATTAAATTGCTAATTTTAGTTTTCACAGAAAATCAATTAATATACGACAGTCATTCTTTGACAACATACTGTCAGTGTATAACATTTGCAAATGTATGTACCGTTATATTGTGAATATCTCTTCACTATATGTGAATATTGCCATTAAGTACCAATCATTTGAGTAAAATAATATTCTTTGCTTGAATTCGTAGGGCGAATTAATTCATCAAAGATGTGAAGTTTAAAATATTCAAATGATATTTGCAGAGCGCAACATCCCAAACAAAATATCTTAATGATGTTTGAAAAGTTGCAGGGTGTTCTCGAGTCACAACTTTAAGATTTAAACAGGCAAATCCTCAACATTTGAGGATCAATGTTTGATTTCTACGTTATGACAAAATTGGATCAATTAATGAGATCAATCGATTACCAACAGGAATTTAAAGCAGCTTTATAACACTCTAAAATATGATGCTGGTTACTCAATTAAAAACAGTGTTTTGAATTTGTGTCCTATTTGAGGTGAGATGAGGTGATATGGGGTTTAACGCCGCTTTCAAGAGCATTACTTGAGAAAGCCCGCAACACCATTGTGGCAATACATTGCGGTAAAACCTGCGAGCATTGGCTGGAACTAGCGAATCACAGGTAGTAATGCACTGAAATTCAGTGTAGCTTTGCACTCAAACCTGACTACTTGTAGAATATTTCTCTGCTGCAAACAAACTTGCCAAGCCCCTGGCGAGATTCAATCTGATTAAAATCAGATGGAATTCCGCTTGTTTAATTTCGTTTCGATTTATTTCCGTTTCGTTTCAGTTTAACAAGCTATATTCCATCTGACACTGCCCCGTTAAGTTGAATGTCCCGGGCTTACGAGAATTAACCAATCAAATTCTAGGCTATTAATGCCATCAGCCTGGACTCCATACAGCGTACGTTCGGTGTTGCGCGGAGCTAGGCATAGCGGAAACAGCCGATCTGTTCTAAGTGCTTCGTTCGGTGTATTCCGCGGAGATTTTCCATCGCATATACGCTGCGACACATGTTGGAGTTAGCATGTTTCTTCAGCGATCATTGATTACTCACATTTCATGTACATGTACTGTAGGCCTAAATATAAATATTTGAAAAATGTAGATATTGACAGCAGACGCCATGTCATCCTGTCTTACAGTCAAAGACTAATATTTGCGTAGGCCTAATGTGTGGTTTCTCTTTAGGCAAAAAGAAATTTCAGAAATGGGTGCCGAAATTGTTAGAAAGTATTTTACTTGCAATTCTGCTAATACTTGTGTGAACATTGACTTTAATCATGCTTTTGTCGGCTATAATGTAGAAAAGTTAGGTAAGCGGTCCTGTGTTTCGACCGGCTAGCGACCAAAATGCAGCATCGTTTCCACACAGACATTTTGCCGATAGTTGTCCGAAAGGTTTGGTTATAAGGTATACATACGTGTAGTTTAAGGTACCGCAGACCAAATTTTTCTTAAAGAGAAATCTTATTTTTTTTAATTGGAATGTGTTCAGGGTCCATTACGAATGGAAAAAACAATAATTGTTTCAAGATAGCATGTTTACATGTTTCAGGAAAAATCCCCAAAGTACACTACCTTGGGTGTAATTTTTTCATTTTCCAATTTCAGTTTGGTCCACTGCTCTCAAAGTCAAGATTTTTGTTTAATAAACAAAATAAGCCTATGTTCATGTAAAATACACTCTAGCAAAACAATGTATGTAATAAAATTGAAGAAAAGTTGTTTCTTCATTTTTTGAAAGAATTTTTTTCACACGTCATTGACTATCCAGAATTCGAGAAAATGATCTTAAACCGCAGCAGTTCACAAGTTATTTGGTCTGAAATGTATAAACAAATATGCTGTGATGATTAAATCAATAACTGAATGTTGATGAATTAATATTGAACCAAATTTACTATTATTTATGTTGAAAATATATAGAAAATACAAATATTCATAGAACGAAATTTATACATCGATTTGTAAATTGCTTGAAAAATCTTTCTTTGTGTGAGTTATCAAACCCACACATCTAAATGATAGATTAAATTTACAATGGGCCAACAAGATGTATAATAGCCTTAATACCTTTATAGTTTACCAGATATTAGATGTGTAAATATGGATTGTCAAGAGTATGAATTTAAGAGATAAATAAATCTAAGACTATATTAAAAAAATGTGTTAAGTCTAAAATCATAAAAAAAAATGATTAGATATCGGAGTTGGTATTGCAGTTATCAAGTTTTAAGCTTACGTAAAGCTATACATCATGCTATCAATAATGTTGAGAACAAGTTCGATTTTCATTACGATCACGAGTGTGATTGAATTCGTGATACGTAAAATTGCATATAACAAAATAAAAAAGACTTTTATAAGAAAATACACATTATAAAAGTGAAAAATATATCTGAGTGCTTAATTATCATGAATATAATATTTTATGACCGAAATTCGATGTTTTCTAGGAATATTAAAATTTATGTCAGGGGCAGATAACTCTAAAATCGTACCCGAACGAAATGCACCTAAAATCTTTAAGGTCCTATCTTACGTCTTTGCAATGCTTCTAAAATTTCAAAGTAGATTTTTAAATTTACAAAAATGGTTGAAATATGCATATCTGGCCTTAAAAATGTGAACTTTGTATTATTTCTATATTATATATATAAGAAAAGAATATTTTTACACAAGACTAATTTTGAACTTGCCGCTATTCTTTGTGTGTACATCGTCAGGGGTCATGAATACGAAATACGCACACTTGAATCTTTCGTGATGAAATACAAATATCAAGTGTATGTGTGCACGTCACCGAAATACGTTTAATCAGACCTTAAACACGGGCCTATGCAGTGAACCAAACTGACCGCCATTGTGAATTTTCTGCCGCCAGCGCCTCTAGCGGTGGCTGCGGTCGCTACTACTAGTAGTTATTTTCGTCGTGATGCACCAATGTGAAATTAAATTGTATAACAGAAAAACAACACTTTTGACCGTGTTTTAGACGGTTTTATTATCTCGATCGGGGTGTTGGTTCCCGAACGGAAACTAGGCCTAATACCCGATCGAGGGAATGACCTGACGCGAAGCTTGTTGGTTTCTTGCTTTTACCACCTTGCAGTACATGTGAAAGGGTAGTGAATTACTATAACCAGTAGCCATAATTGCCATACAATCTTTACGGTCAAGTAAACAATTCAAATTTTTGACTTGCTCGACTTTGAGTTCGGATTTTCCCAAAATTCTTCAGTTATTTCGCGTGAATGCGGCGATTTCGTAGACAAAACAATTTTATAGACACGCAATAATTACAAACCTTTATTTATCAAAATCAAAGGTTCGAACACTAATAGGTTCGTTTAAGAAATAAAGTGATTAAAACCTATAGTTAGTAAATTTTGTTGTATTTTGAAACTTTTAAAAATAACCCCATATTCATGTGTTGTTTGCAATTCTTTTATTCCTTGTTTGATTTTTAATAAAATAAATTAAGGTAACAGGCCCTTCTGTCCAATGCTTTGCCTTTCGTTTGACTGAACTAAAATGAATAATAAATCAATAATATATGATTGATATACTATATCATTACAAATGAATTACTCGTGTCTGTTATTATTTCCGATGCTTTGTCATCTTCGATATCTGAAAGTTATGTTAAAATTTCGATTAGGCTACCTCTTCTATGTTAGCAACAGTGTAGGTTTAATTTTGAATATTCAAATTTCTGGATCGATAACAATTTCACTTTGCCCCCTTCTGTTAGTTTTGTAATATTTTATCTTTTGACATTTTGTTACATTTAATTATTTGTTTTACACAGCACTTGGCCAGTAGGCCTACTGGCCCGATGTTAAATTGCTTCCTGGAATGATATGAACTACTATAAAAGATAATAATGATTAAAAATAATGGTCAATAGTGACTTAGAAATAGAAATTTAATACTGTCTACGAAATTGTTTTGTCTACGAATTTTTCTTTTTCTACGAGATCACCGCAAGCCATTTCGCGTACTTCAACCGCCGTTTTGAATGGTGACCCGAACAATGGAAGTAACGTGTAATCTGATTGGTTATATCTCAATAGGTTGTTGGTTGGGAGTTCAAGGACGAATGTCAATCTGGTGACCCTTCTAGCGGGATAGTGTCAGATGTTAGTATCGCATATTGATGATGGACAAATGTTAGGCGCGCGATACGTCATCTGATTTTAATCAGATTGGGCGAGATTGGAACCACGGACCTCTTGGTCACAAGCCGAACGCGCTGACAACTGCATTATCTCGCTCCTGGATGCTAATTGACACGCTTTGCAATCTCTGAACCCGCTTAAAGTGACACAGATTATGTTTAAGGATTTTTTATGCTCTTTGAATAAGAGCCAAATTACCATATGTCCTCCATTAAGTTCAAATCGCCTACCTCACTCACTCCTTTATCTCCCAAATTCCAAATTGTGCTATTTTTATGTTTTCAATGATGAATGAAAAATAGCCATATAAATGTTAGGTGGTGAAACTTTTGCATTCATTTTACATGTGTATAGTTGAAAGTCCTAAATTATACTACCAATCCATAGTTACAATTTGTCTGCTGTAAATAAGTTTCCAAAATTACGTATGTGTCATTGAACGCGCGTCACTGACCAGTTTTCGATCACAAATGGAGACTTTAACCTGTTTTATTGTCACTATATTGAACTCGTAAACACTAAGATGCCATTTGTTGGAAACAACCACCACTTCTCGATAAAATAACACTATTTATGAAGCATCGCATATTTGACTCCAACAACATACTCTGTGGCCCTTTTTACGTACTTCTAATGTTATAGAATGACTTTGACACTTTTTTGCTTATTCATTTGATGAGAGTTGAGTGAATTGAGTTAGATTTAACGCTTTTTAAAATTTAAAAAAGAGTAGTCACATAAAAGAGAAAATTTATAAAAAAAAGGGAAACTTTTTCAAAATCCAATCAAACCAAATCTTTGTTTGATATCAAGTTCTATTCAGGAGATTCAGGAGATTTTGCATGTTTTTTCAATACTCTTTAGAACAGAGGACTAAAAGTGCTTTTGAAACTTATCAATAACTTCTTTTATTGCTATTTCCTGATTAAATATAACAACAAAAAATGTAAATTACACAACTTTACAGGTTTGAAACAATTAGGACAAGTGATACTTTTGGAAAACGTCTGTAACTGATCTGATGGTCATCTGACGATTGACATCCCTCTTAATTATTTTCTGCAAAATATGAGTAAAAACATTATAACTGTGTCTATTGTTGGAAAAATATCATATAAATTTCGATCGGAACAGTAATTGCATTCTGTAAACTATCAACCTACACACGGTAAGAAATATCTTTGAATGACGTTTAGAATATTGCAAATTTTTCTGCATTTTGAAATTCTCCAAAGCAAGGATCATTGACGAATGGCGATGTTAGCTTTATTATATTTTTGTATGATGTTTCTTATCATTTTCCTTTTACTTCAAGCTCTAACAACAACATCCGTATGACACTGTGGTTAGAAAGACTTTCTGTTCAGTTTTTGTAAGATTCTATGTTACATACGACAATTACGCATATGGTTAATCATAAGTGGTGACATATTTTCAATAAGAGCACATGTGCACATCAGTCTTGCCTTACATCATTTGTTACAGTCCGAGTTCCCGTATTTCGTCGTCTATGATGTTATGAAACCACTGTTCTTGACGTCACTGTAGAAGCCTGTCGCAAGCCAATCAAGCTGTTTTCAGAACATTTCCATGCAGGTACTTATCAAAATTAGCGTTTTCCATCTCACTTGGTTTAAGACTGTAAATTTTAAAGACATTGAGACTGTAAAAGCTCTTCAAATCTTTATTTCAATACATTGACAAGGGTAATATCTACAAGATTAATGTTAAAACGGTTTTAGTTGTGATACACGTACAAGGTGTCTATAGTTAGTTGCATGAAGACAAGTTTATGGATATTCACAGTATTTATTCTCTTAAGTCTCCCTTCCTTTCGTCTGTATCTCTCATCGTTTCCATTCTTTTCCCTGCTTTGTCAGTTCATTATCTTGATAACATAAGTAACGTTGAAAATAGGTTAAACCCAACTCATTCACTTACTTAAGTCGACCTTTCTACTCAGATTCTTTTAAAATAACATTTATGCATCACTTGCTCGACAACGATGTTAGGAAATTTTCTGGAACGTCGCCTATGAAGAAGATAGAAGATATTTATCCCTGAAATTGTTTCATCTTCCAAATTCTAAAATGCAAACGAAAGATATCTGCCCGCATCTTTCACCTATTTACCCGTGTCATCATGATCAAACTATCTAGATAGCAAAGTTCTTCTCACGATGCTGTTCACAATATGATCAAGTTTATAAGATAGGTATGATACCAGCCTCCAGTGTATCGTTATCTGGTGTGAATCGGTGTTTACACATCTTTTGGTTCTGCTTTGTAGGTAGGTAAACACATGAATTGTTCCTTGCAGCACAATTACCAACTTATTCATCGATATAATCGATATCAAGCAAATAAGGCTTGTTCAATAGGCGTAGGTCCAAACTTAATGAATATATGTAAATTGAATAAGTTCTTTTGTATAATTTAAGCGATTTGTTTCCAATAGTTTCTTTCTTTCTTTTAATGACACAGGAAACAATGTGCCGATAGTAAAACAAAGATAGGTGTTCAATTTGAAAAAGTCAATTACAACTTAATTGACTTCCGATTGATTATTGAACTATTGATTCATGAGGGACCAATAAAACGAGTATATTAAAGGAATATAAGAGTAGTCCAAGTGTCCAGAAGATAGAACTGAGTAACTCTTGTTTTTATCAGTTCTATGGTAAATCCCGCTTCAGTAACACAGCCATCGTTGACGAAGACATAAAGTAACCACTTCCACCTTAGAACATCATTACTCTTACGAGGGTGTCTCATGAGCATCTGACCAAGAGTAGATAATAATACAATACAGCTTCTTTGGTGTTTTTATTTCAGTTGTTGCATATTTCATCCTTTTAAGAACTTAGCCTGTTTAAACTTCAATATCATGATCCCCATTATATTTGAGCTCTTATATTCATACCATTTAACATGCTTCGGGAACAAAACGTTTAAAGGAGTAGTAAAGTCAATAAGATAAGTAAAAGTTCACTGGCATGTTTTGTGGACGCTGATACATAAACATAAACACTAGCGCGATTAAAAAACCCTTCTAAACTCTTCATATTTACAAAAACAGCTTCTTCGAAACACTACCTATCATGTTCAGACAACTGTATCATACGGGATGTGTTGAAACGATCGCACAGATGTCAGTTGTAAAAATATCATTACAAGTACAATAAGGAATGTTTTGGCACATTAATTGCTGTAGGACCTAAATGGGTGTGACAACAAACGCCGACAAAATCTTAATTAAGCAATCCAAATAGACTTAGATTCTATGTTTAGTTCTAGGAATATGTTTTAACTGACATAACTAGTACTGCAAACCACATATGGATCCAGGCTATAATCATTTTCTGCTTAAGTCTACACATTTTATGCCTAATTGTGTCCTGATGTCTGTCAAAAAATATATCAACAACATGTTTAACAATCATAGCATAAATAGCATACCCCAAATATTTGCTAACAATCATGAGCCAGTAAATATCAAGACGCAATATTAGTGAAATACTCTTGAAAGCAGGGAGAAAGCCCGCAATAACATTATTGCCATGCTTTGCGGTGGAACTTGCGAACTAGCGAGACATGGGTGTTACTGTAGTGAAATTAAGTGTACCATTGCATCCAAACCTTACTGTCTGTAGAACAGTTGTCCACTGCTGACACAGTAGAAAAGCCCCTGGTGGGATTCGAACAGTAGACATTTTGATCCGAAAACTGCGCCGTACAGCACCCAAACATTTTAGGGAGTTAGGCATACTATCTATTTATTTATTTATTTCACTTAGTAAATGTTATTAAGGTATCTTTATGTGGTCAAAGTAAACACAGGAATGGCCCTCTCGATACTGGATTTTATTATTCTAAAACCTAACGATAAAAATATCTTCTTAATAGGGCGTCTAGAATGTGTATCATAAGGGAACGTTTTATGTTGATTTGAAGTGTACCCTTTTGTCCAGTTTTTAAATTATCTAAAAATCTAGTATATCCAGTGTGTTGAATGTGTGTCTTCAATCGAGGGAGATCTACTTTATTTGATGTTTAAAAAACACTTCCTTCTACAAATATTGATGCTTTTGACATGATGGTTCATCTCTAAACCTGCCTAAGAACATTCTAATGTCTAGAGATTAAGTGAAATAGAGAGTTTGGATTTAACATGGTTTCAACAATATTACAGTTATTTAAAACAAAGTTTTAATTCAGAGAGATTGGACAGATAAGATATGAAATATCGAAAAAGGTATTTTTTTAAATATCCAGTCAAATATATTATCTTTGTTAATACCAAGTTCAATTCAGGAGTAAGATAATTTTAGACGATTTTACAATACCCTTTAGAACAACAGAACAAAAGTACTTTTGAAAATCACCAGTCAGTTCTTTTTTTGCTATTTACTGATAAAATATAACAATCATTTTAGTTGACAGAATCTTAAGAGGTTTGAAAAATTAAGGAAAAGTAATTCTTCTGCAAAACGCCTGTAACTGGTGTGGTGGTCATTTGACATTCCTCTTAATTGTCTTCTGAAAAATAAGAATTTTACATCATTACTGTGTCTATGGTAGGAAAACTTTCATATAAACTTCCGCTGAAAGACTAATAATATTCTTAAAATAACATGCAACTTACCAAGGAATATTCAAGGATAACACGTTTAGCTTAAAAAGTATTTAAACATCTTTGACTGGCGTTATAGGAGTAATTGTTATTAAGAATGATGACACTTTTTATGAATAAACAATTTCTCTATTCCATAAAAACATTGTTACGATATAAATAACTAATGTTGTTATCAAGCAAATCAAGCAAATGCTGATTGACAACAACGTTAGTGTCTATGTCAAATCGTCGTAAATACAGAATAAAGAAGTTCTATATGCATAAAATGTCATTATTTCTAAAGATTATAAACGTCTTTTACACAAACAAAAATAAAACCAGGTTGAAATACAACAAACAAATTGCGCATTAAAAAAAGAAAAATGGTTGTGATACCATCTCAAAATTGCAGAAAATGTTTTTCCAAATATTTTCTATGATGTCAAAGGCTTAAAAGTATGAATGAAGCCGATGAATTTAACTTACTTTCACAAGAGGGTATCTTTTCTTGACACTCGTATAGCAAGTTTCCATTTAGCGTGTAACCAGTATAGCAGCCGAAAAGGCAGGATTCCCCCCAAGGCCATGCAGCACAAGTAACTACCCCATTCTTTGGAGGAGTAGGTGTAGGACATGCAAACTCTACAACAAAAATAGGACAACCAATGTCTTGTGGTTATTAAATGTAATAAACAATTTTTTAGATTTTGGTACTCAATTGAACAAACTGTAAGCATTATCGTATTTTGGACTCTTTCGAAACGTATTTAATCAAACAAGATATATCATTATTATTCTGAACACACACTTTGACATCCTCATAAAAACTACACAATAGTTTGTTCATTTTCATACCAAGACCATGCGATCACAATAGCTTCCATAGTTTGTGTATTTCAGAGTCAAACGCTATCGTTATAATCCCAAACAAATCCGAACGATTTAGGATTATATCTTAGTTTCATGGATGACAACGGCTATCTTTGAAGCACTCGTAATTTCAGTGTAACAGGGAGGATTTAGGGCGAGATTCTATTCTAAAGTCAATGACATTGTCAGACAATGGGTCCGAAGCTATGGTCACATTATAGTCAAAAGCACAAGTCCCCTTTATACCTCAGTATGTAAAGTCTCTAATATTTGTATCTCGATCTCATCTCCCACTCATAAATCAATTGTTTAAAACTTATCATTAATCTAAAAGAAATTTCCAACAATTAATGAGGATTTTGTCGCAAGAACGAAGTTCCAAATTTAATAAATCCACAACAAAATCTAAGACGTAATTACTGTTTCTCAGTATATTCAATAATGTCATGCTCTACAAATCACAATGAGTACTTGTTTTAGCATTAAAGTCGCCTCACCAAACTTACTATGAATTGAATTAAATTTAATAACGAATTTAATTTTTATCCATTGCTTATGATTATTTTTCGGACTATAATTTGAAACCACATTTCCACAAATCGGGTAACATTGTGATAACAGTATTAACATTTCACGAGACAAGTGCAGCACTATAACAATATTTATATTCTTTGAAAATAGTACTTTAACGTAAGTGACATAAATGAGTTTACTACACTTGTATTGAGCTTACCTCTACGTGGGAGGCTGACTACACCCGAGACAAGTGCACATACCAGCAGGACCAACACTGTACGTGTGATTTGACTCATGTTTCCTCCTACAACATGAAAGGAAAAGGTTACAACACATAACTATTGACATATGTTTAATATTAGCAAATGTGCATATGCCACTTTTTGCCTAACAACGATTAGTGGAGAATAAGCAGGCATAGAGATAATTAAAATGATGTACAATCATTTATAAACAAATAATTTGATATACCTCTTTGTTCTGTAAAAGCAGCGTCGAGAATTTAAGATTTTGAGAAACCTGGTGTATATATATGTTCAGCAGAAATATAATTTTTTAATGAAATTAATTACAACCTGATTAACAATCTAACCTGTAATTCTAATAACAGTATATAAACTTTTTGACAGTTTGCAAATATGAGACAATGCAATATTGCTGATTCAAAAATTATTAATAACACATATTTTAGTTAAAAATTGTAATTTACTTTACACGTCATTGAAAATTAATTCACCCTTCTCAAGGTCAGTTTTTGAAGATACACAAATTTCTTGTATTCAGTGCTAAAGGTTTCGAGCCATGTAGAATGAACTAAAATGAGATTTGTGTGTAAAATGATATAACAAATATTTGAAAGACAAAATCAAAATAATCAAAGCTTCCCAGAGCAATCCTGTATAATGTTTTTCAATCTGGTCTCAATATAGAGAATCTAAAGTAGGTAATGTTGAAATGCACTAGCTTTTTAAAAACATGATAAATCCAAAAAACAAGTTTAACTCTTGACATCATGTATTCGGATGCATTAAAACGATGAGATTAGTGATATTGATCATCTGTCTCCATAATGTAGGAATACACATACTCTCATAAAAGCCACCGTTTATATTAAATATACTTAAAATATACACACAGATTGTTGATAATCGTTACGGAAAACATTTGCAATACAATCTTCCATCGGTAACCTTGCCTGGGTATGGAGTCTTTTGTCAGATACATATCACAGATTGAAATAGATATTTAGAATCATTTATTCAAACTACATAATGCTTTGCCAGTTGTCACAATTTATGATATTGTTCTGTGCTCTAAGCCTGACTTCACATCTTTCAGGGCAGTATGTGTAAAACTTTTGACATCAAAATTGAAAAGCAATGGATAAAATCACATCATAAAAGATTAGACACTTTGTTAACCATCACAAGAGATTAACAAAATGCCCACAAAAACTATAACAAATTGTCATCTTCATTCACATCAGAAAAGCAATGGATATTGTTTAGTAACTTTCAAATTTACTTGCATGTTTCAATATTAATTATCTCAGGATTTCTCTTCATCAGGTTAAAACATATCTAGTAATTACATCTACAATTAGCTGTAAGACATTCTATTTGACTCAAAATGAAGTCAGTTGCAACCTTATGTAAGACTTAGTGAGTACGATTGTTTTATACATTGATATTAAGACTTACAATCTGTAAGTAAAGGTCTTTGGGATTGAACTCAAATTTTTAAACAAATCAAAATTGTGTGAATCTAACCTGCATAGGGACAGAGAGTATGTTCAATAAAAATCAATATAAACTGGTCTCATAAAACCTGTCTAACTAGTTGTCATTTCAATAACAATAGATAACCATCTTCCTATCATTTTAAGTAATATAAACTCTGTAATTTAGCTGATTTACATATCTGTTACATTGCATATGTTTTTTTAATTATTTGCAATGTAATGACTGAAAATTTCACAAAATACTTACATCAGCTCCAGGCGTTGTAAGTTGTTTCTAGTTAATGACTCGAACTAGTTGTCTTTTGCAGTTTTAATTGTATTATTTACAACATATACTACTAGATCTGCAAAGTCGACATTCTATACTATTAACAAGTAATTTTCAAAACATTTAATAAGATTATCATAAATTGTAGAGCAAAGCTGCATGTAACAGGATATAAATATGATTAGCAATATTTGTTTATATTAGACCTTTTCAGTGTTGTTTATCTATATTTATACACGTTAACAATTTATTTATCTTAGCCATTTGAGTAAAAAAGATATTAGAGACGTGATATCTTTGTCACTATAAAGTTGATACAGAAAAATATTCTGATCAAACTATGGTGTCATTTTTAAGAGAGATCTAGGGTGATTGAATGTTTGGTAATTTTGGAACAGATAAACCATTTCATGGAGAAATCGGACCTCCAATTCCTTCCATTTAATGGTATTTCTGCTCATCGATTTCTTAGAATTTGGTGCATATGGCCATCGTTGTCAACTTTGTTTCCTCTGCCTAGTTATAAAATCGATAGAATCAATAAGAAATGAAGTGCCGATAAAAAGGAAGAAACTATTTCCTTTCTTTGAAATATTGATTTGTCATAAAACCTTAAACAGAAATTTAAGATAATATTATATAAAGTAATACCTGTTATTTTCAATTAGCCTTACAGACAGGAAAAGAACGATTTGATTGATTCGTTTCATAAACTCAATATGTTTCTGCTATTTCGAACAGGTTTAAACGTACCTTTCAACAATTTGTCAAGTTGGTACACATAATTCTCAAACGGGTGTTGTGTGTGCTGAAATACACTTATCAAAACAATGAATAATTATTTCTTTCATTGAGGCAAATAAAAATGTTTATTAATGTGATATTTTGACATCTTGAACATACCAATGACTTTTACTTTCCTTTACAGCAAATAAGGTAGTGCAGATCACCCTCGGAGTATTACAATGAGAAGCCTGTCGTTAAATGTGTTCATTGTTCTAATATATGTGAACAATTGCTTTTCCCGCCCATTATTGCGTTTGCGTTTGCATTTGCGATGTGTAGGTATTCGATAAACATATAAATCACCTTTTTCAAACCTTACATGAAAGACGTGATCGATTCAAAAATAGCGGTGAGATCTTGTACATTGTACATATTTTATCTGTATTTAGTAAACTTTAAATGATCTGTATACGATCAAATCATATAAAAATAAAGTCTTTTCAATTTACTCTGGTTTGAGCATTTAGATGACGATACAATGGTATATGATTTTTAGAGAATGCAATCAGTTTTAGCGATCTCCATTCAATTTTCTTCAATGACACTTTGAGAAGGGAACTTCTGAAATAATATTGATGGATTTGACATTTTGGATTCATTACTGAATTAACGGTCGGTATTTTATTTCTCTGTGCAAGTAACAGTCGTATAATCAATATGTGATTCAATACCAGACAAAGAGGAATAATAAATTTCATCTTCTGATGTTTTTACGTCTTTGGCGAATTGATCAAGCCATTTAACCTTGAAACTGAAGACGACACGAAAGTAAAAACCCTTTACTGTTAGATTCAATCTTAAACTTTAATCGTAGCTCTGCAAACTGTATCATGGATTATTTGGAAAAAGAGTGGATGATATATGTTTGAAGCTAGATATGTAATTATAATTTTACAAATACTTTTCAAATGTTTCAGGAGCAATTGACAATAAACTCCTCTCACGAGTAGCTTCGACAGAATACAGCCAAATATAAGGCGACAGAATAACGTTGATTGCATTAGTGAGTGTCAGCCTTCCATTCATTGGCTCAAATATGCCAGCTAGTGTGTTGTGCAATATGTTGCCACTAGGGGAATCTAAAATACTCATAATAGAACAGAGATAAGTTTAGGATTTTATGACTTGAGCTATTTCTGTGAAGAGAGAATGATCAGAGATCATGAATGAACTAAATAATAAATCTTCCAAACTCATTCATATCGAGTGTTTGTGAAATAATTTTTGTTTGTCAAGGCAGAATATACTTTACTTTGAAAATGAACCCAATATAAAAGGGTGACAAGTTGGCTATATAAGGAATATTGATGGAAGAAGACCCTGTGAGTCTATGACATGAGTTGAGAGGTGGAATACATATAGCGCATACTTAAAACACAACCATGAAAAGATATAATTACATTGATACATAGCAAAGGAAACAACAGAATAATGAAAAGGTATAAAAAAAAATATGGTGTAAAATTACATCCGTACTTAGCCAATGAAACATGATGGTATTGAGAAACATGGAGAATAACTCATGAGTGTAATATACAAGGATTTCAAATTAAGAAGTGTATGTAGGTCTTAGAAATACTAATATATGTTCCACCTGTTGATTTTACAGGGTTTTTTTGTGCAGTAAGAGCCAATTTGTATATAACAGAACAATGGTTTGATTTTAAACGATCAGCAACATTGACTCACTAGACATATTTGTTTTCATCAAAGCCTTCAATTCCACTCTTGTTTATGAATTCGCTATCAAACATTTGAAAAACCCAACCCAGCTACCAAAATGCTCTCTTACAAAGAATATTTGATTGAGCATATTTGTAGTGGTAATCTATAATATGTGATCAAACATGGTTGCATTGTTGTTAAAACCAAAAAAACAACTATCAGAAAAAAATTCATGTAATGGTAAATCAAATCATATAAAATCGACCATATTTATCTCATACCTTCTTATTTATGCTCACTTGGGAAAAAAACACTCACTGCTCAAATGTACGAAAACATGTTCCTCCAGAAACCTTTCCAAGTATTTGTCTAATTAAAGTAACATACCTTCTGCTGCATACCTTCAATCTGTTTCATCCTTTACTCTGAATACACATTAACGTAAAGAACATGGCTTCATTTGTGTCAATTCGTGAACCAAAATACTCACTATGAGAGATCTTATTTTGAAGGTTTAAAACATGCTGTAAACGTTCCATATTGCTCACGGAACGTCAAGTGAATCAGCAAGAACTACAACTAGCAAACTAGATTATTTTGTGTAGTATTAGTTAGAATAATAAAAATAATACTAAACATTTAACAAACTTTGAACTAGAGCTAACACTGAGCTTATAAAATAAGCTGCAGTTATCAGAGTGATGCAACAAGTAGTCATTTTTCCTCATCAGCTGTGTGGAATGGTGGATATTTGACATTACTATATTATTGATGTCTTTTCCCAGAAAATAGTCATTGGTTGTAGGTTACATTTTGAATATATTTCAGTTTGTGTGTGATGGTTGCTTGGTGAGTTATCTCAATGTGTTACATTTATCTCAATTTGGAGAAATTAGATGAAGATATTGGATTGTAAACATCGGGTAAGATATATGGGAAAACGAATTGTGTTTTATCAAACTCGATGACTGCAAATTCATTGCCGCTCACAGTTTAAGATTCAATGACCAATATAATATTTATTTGATAGCTTTGTCAATACCAAGAAGAAAAGGAAAGAAGAAGAAAATCTTCTTGTGAATATTGATCAAACAATAAACGTCGCCACCGAAATTGAAGATAATGAAATAAAAATATTCCAGTCAAATTCAATCTACATTGCAAATGAAAACTTTTTTGTGCATTTTGCAATTCTCCAAAGCTTCGATCAATGAAGAATGGTTATGTTACCTTAATTAATTAGTTTTGGAGGATGCGTCTTATCATTTCCATTTCACTTCAAGCTGTGACAAGAACAGCAAAAGGACAATGTGATCAGAATGATATCCTGTTCAGTTTTGATACATTCTAGCACTTTAATCTGTAAGGGCCGAATACTTGACAGTAGCAGTTTTCATAGAAATTGACCACGAGCCTTTAAACACATTCACATTTTCAAAGCTACGCAAGCAGTGGTATGCAAGCTAATCGGTCTGAACCAAGGAAACATTGTTATTGTTAAAATTGTTGCTGTCATTATATTAATGCAAGTACGCCAATGTGGTACATAGCTCAACGTTGAAACGGAAATGATTGAAATATATATAGGTAAGAATGCAACATGGATTTACAAGAGTTTTAATAAATAATTTGTTGATTACAATAACTTATTTTAAATTGTTTCACATTTGATTTTACTTTTTATTAATTGTTACCCAAACATCGCATCCCTAAAACTCATACATCCGAATTAATGACCTGTGTCGATATGTTTCTTTCTTGAAATTCTTGGTTTTTCACCTTTATACAAAGTTGTCAATTTAATTTATCACATGTGAAAGTTTAATAACTGGAAACACCTTAAATTTCATTATCATGAAAGCTTACGTTCACCCATTTCTTATAGTATCATATTAAGTCATAACATCGAAACCTATATTCCAAATAGATAAGAAAGTAAGTTGCATTTAAGAATATTGTCTTCATCATAGTTTCAACTTCTTAAATGATTGTCACAATAAAGACATTATGAATAAGGTTGCAGGATTTTGCCAATCAAACGTAACCCTTAGTAATAACATAGTGTTTCTAATTCAAATGATAAACTTCTCGTTCTCTCCTCAGAGAATTATATTGAGAGCGGCCATTAAATCTCTGATTTTAGTTACACAGAAAATTAATTAATGTACGACAGTCATTCTTTGACACCATACTGTCAGTGTATAACGTAAGCAGGTATATGTACCGTTATATTGTGAAATTGTTCTTCACTACATGCGAATATTGCCATTAAGTATCAATCAAGTAAAAAGTATAGTTCGCTTGAGTTATTGGATTTAAGAATAATGTTATTTTCATTTATGCTTTTTTGCTTAAGTATCGCTTTTTTTCTTATGATATTTGTCATCCGCGTGTTTATAAACGGAAATTTGTTTATAAACAATTTAAATCTAAACTCACTCACAGTTTAACTGCCTTGACAAGGTCTACCACCTTTAATCGTGTTAGAATATCCTACCATAATGTTTTACATGCAGTTTTCATTTTTCCTATAAAGTTGGTTCTGAATGTATAAAACATTCCTTGTTAAAGGTTACTGAATGTTCTACGAATTCCGTCTGTGCAAATTTAGTTTACTATTAGTTCATTATTCAAAGCTGCAATTACTACAAGTCATTAACAAGAAGGTACTCGTATCAGACAAAACCTAACAACTTACAGTGACGAGGTTGTTTTAAGTGTTTTGTAAAATTCTAAAATGTTTACGGGGCAAATAATTTAGAAACATGAAAATGTACATCAGTTAAATTACAGTATTTCATATTACTTGTAAGGAAAGAAATAAGGTCATTTCTTGTTATGAAAATGACAACGATGCAAATGCAATTTCTCTGCTAGTTAGTAAGGCTTTATGCCATCAGTACAAATTTAAAAACATTTATATAGATTTTTTAACATACTTTACGTCCCCATTAGGTTAAATACACACGATTCCTGAGGTTGTTTCTTCTTAATTTTGAGTACAATCCAAAGAGTTTTTTCTGATAGATCTGATAGATATTTAGATTTAATAAATAGGTCTTCAAATCAATGTAAAAAACCTTCTTATAGGTCTCAAATAAGACTGCAATTTACTCCATTGTGGAGAAAGTTGAACGTCGTTTACCTAAGTCAAATGTACTAAGTAGGTAATTATGAGATAAGTAATAATGACACTTACAAAAACTTATAAATTCAGTTTACTAAACAATATCCAGTTTGTAAATGAAGATTACTATTTGTTATCTTTTAATGGGCATTTTATTACATTATTGTTAAGGCTAACGAAGTGTCAAATCTTTTTTACATACTTCCCTTAGATCTGTGATCATGAAGTCAGACTCAAGAGCACAAATTGTGACGTCATGTATACCATCAGAAGCATATGATACAATGTCGTAGGTTTTTTATTCATAAAAAAAATTGATGTTAAAAATTTTCACAAGATATTTGCAGAGCACAACATCCCAAACAAGATATCTGAATGATGCATGAAAATGTGCAGGGTGTTCTCGAATTGATGAGATTTAAACAGGCATATTCTCAACATTTATTTGGGGATCAATCTTTGATTTCTAAGTTTTTGATCAATTAATGCGTTCAATTGATTATCAACAAGAATTTAAAGCGGCTTTATAAAGCACAACTCTCTAAAATATGATGCTGGTTACTCGATTAAGTCTATTAAAACCAGTGTTTTGAGTTTGTGTCCTCCATGGAGAAATATCTAATTTACTTGAAGTTTCCTTAATATAGCAAAGCAAAACCCCTCGTCAGTGGAATTAGCACTTGACCTATTAAGGATGCTATTTGAGGTGTGGAGAAGTGATATGGGGTTTAACGCCGTTTTCAAGAGTATTTCACTCATATCGCAGCTGCTAGTATTATTGCAGTGAGAAAGCTCACAACAGCATTCTGACAAGGCATTTCAGTGAAATCTGCGAGCATCGGCTAGAACTAGCGAAACATGGGCATTGCACCCAAACCTGACTACGTGTAGAACAGTTTTCTCCTGCAGACAAAGTCAATCCGAAGCCGAAAGCGCTAACCACTGCGCTGCCCCGCCCCCGGATGCTATTTGACATGAAGCGCAATCTCTGAACCTGCTTAACGAACTTCTAATGTTATCGAATGATTTTGACACATTTTGGCTTATTCATTTGATGAGAGATTGAGTGAATTGAGTTAGATTTAACGCGTTTTCAATAAAATTACAGTTGTTAAACACAAGGATTAAGATTCAAAAGAGAGTCGACAAATAAAAGACATACCAACATAAAAACATACTAATGTAACTAAAACATTCAACCTTAACACACAAACTGAAATATATTCAAAATGATACCATCATCTAACAACAATGATTACGTTTTTGGAAATGACACCAATGATATAGTTCATATCTAATACGCACGGATTCAAATACACAGCTAAAACGGTTTAATGATTACTTTGATGATCAAATTGCAAATGATTAAAGGATCACTCGATGTTCCGTCACCCATAAGAAAAATGTTGTCATGAAAGAAGATCAGACAGCGAGTACATTGAATTACTAAGTGACACAAATGAAGCCATGCCATTTTTGGTAAACGTGGATTCAAAGGAAAAGATGAAATAAGTTGTTTCTTTAACGTTGTCAAAGAAGGAAACACTCTCTTGAAATCAACTTCCTCAGTGGGCGGGATAGCGTAGTGGTTAGCTTCAGATGAAGACTCGCGCCATGGCCTCGGCAACATTGTCTATAATAGATCTCCATACTGTGTGGGTGCAATGCTTACTTGAATTTCAATCAACTACCACCCATGGTTCGCTAGTGTCATATCCACGACAGCCTTGCGTGCTTTCTCCCTGCTAGCAGCCATGATATATGTTAAATACAATTGAAAGCTACTTTAACCCCAAATCACTTCAGCACACCTCAGCTTTGTCAGGGAGAGTCTGTTCCGGAGCATAACATATCTTCGACAAATACACGCTGTAGCCGCCCTCTAAATCTCAAGCTATTGAACAGCCAAAATACTTAATGAATGACGATATAAAGTCAAGTCGAAGATAAAATTAGACTTTTAAGTATTGAGTTTATCATTCTTTAAAAAAGACATATTACTAAAGTTGGTTTTCATATTCCAGTTAGTAAGGAGATTATATAAACTTATTTTTAGTAATCGTCATATTTGTCTTTTGATTTAGTTTTATGGTACCCAAGACAATTTTCAGGTCAAGATAGCAGGGCAATGTATTTTAACTGAAACATACTTGTATATGTTTCTGAAGAAACATGCTTCGTACTTTTAAAACAGCGAGTGTTCACTATTCTTTCATGTACGCATAAACAAGAAGGTATTATACATATTATATTAACATATGATTTACTATTAAATGTTTTTTCTCTGATAGTTGTTATTAAGGTGAATGCATCAATGCAATCATGCTTACTGCTAAAATTGTTAAATATTTTTGTAACAGAGCATTTCGGTAGCTGTGAGGATTTTTTCACAGTTTATGAAAGTACAAATGTTTTATAGCAAATCAATACACGAGAGTTGAAATTGATAAACTATAAGTTTGGACCGATATATATTTGCAGTTTTGCCAGTTTTATCATGAAAGCAAATATGTACTGTGAGTCGATGTTTCTGATTGTTTTTAAATAAGTCTGTGTTCTGTTATATATAAAACGAATTTCATTGCACCTAGAAAACTGGCAAATCAACACACTGAACAGGTTTTAATAATACCAAGAACTAAACACTTCTCAATTGTAAATCCTTCTTGTATAAGAAATCCTAAGTTATACTCTTTGCATACCATGATTCCTTTGCTATGTATTATTATATTTATGCACCAGTTTCGACCTTTGATCGAATCTGTCGTTAGCATGCGCTATTAAAATCATACATAACATCATAATTGTTGCTTCCATTCGAACCACGGACGTCTTGATCCGAAACCGAACGCGCTAACCACTGTTTAGCTTTCCGAAAGCAAAGGGACAGAGGCAGTATGTGGATGACACATTTTGAAATAGTGTCGCTGACTGCACATTAACCATTAACTCGTTTAATGAAAAATAATATTAAATGGAAGGTCGTTTAGTATCTTCTATTCATAATTCATATTTAGATTTTAACACACTTACAACACACACAAACGGTACGAAACAGGCTGAGAGAGGCTGAACTTTTTTTCACGACGACTGGTTCGACGTCCCGTTTTAACGAAACGTCATCTGGCGGAACGTCTCTAGTGGTGTCAACAGAGGATGAGATGGGCACGTGCAAGGTGGAGAACCGTTCTCTTCACTGATGAGTCCCGTTTTCTGCTTCGACGAAGTGATGGACGAGCACGTGTATACCGACGTCGTGGAGAACGTTATGCTGCCAACTGTGTTCAGGAGGTTGTCCCATTTGGAGGTGGGAGTGTCATGGCGAGGGCCAGGATTCGTCACGGTGTTAGGACACCCCTTGTGCATGTTGTGGGTAACCTCACAGGAGTACGGTATAGGGACTTGATCCTACAGCCTTACGTTATTCCTCACGTCAACGTCCATGGTGGTATCTTTCAGCAGGACAATGCTCGACCACATGTTGCACGTGATTGTCAAAACTTTTTACAGCGTATCAATTTCCAGACATTGCCATGGCCACCCAGGTCACCAGATTTGTCACCAATTGAGGATCTCTGGGACGAACTGGATCGACGGAATCCACCACCCCAAACACTTCCAGGACTTCTTGCAGCACTTCAGCACGAATGGCAGAACATTCCACAGGCTGTGATTGACAACTTGATTGCATCCATGGGTCGTCGGTGCCAAGCAATAATCAATGCCAATGGTGGCCATACCCGATACTGACATTTGTGCACCCCTGTGATGTTGAAACACTTGTGCACCTGTGCATTTCAAGATCATGCTTATTCTGAATAAAATTTACTGAACAGAGATCTTCAAACAGCGTTTTAGTTTTCATTTCAATGTTTAACTTGCATCCGTGGTCTTTATATTGAACTTTGAAAGTCAGTGTCAAGTTTCCTTTTTTGAAGAGTTTATATTACCCATATGGGAAGATGGACACAGAGTAGTATTTTTCATGTAAGTCACACGGGAGTTACACATTTTTTTCGCATTTGATTGGTTGTTGTGAACCAATGAAAACGAGCGTGTTGCCGGGACTATTTCATTCATCTTTCAATCTTTTCCCGACTACGTAACAAAAAAACTCATGCTTAGAGGGATTAGACACTTAGAGACTGGAATTAACTTAATTTTAGACACCTATAGAAATGCATTGAATACGAGAGAAGTCTATACCAGAATGGCTATGCCATAAAATGACCTCCCTCGGTGCTAGGTATATTTAGGAATATTGGGAAGATAACGGGTATCTGAAGCAGCGTTTTAGTTCATATTCACAGTCAATTGACGAGTAATGTTTACATAAAGGTATAAGAAATTGTAACTAACCTAATATGTCAGACGCCAATAAGCCATGCCTTGTATCCTAATATAGCCATTTTTGTATACAGTTGCAGCAACAGCTACAAATAATTTACATGTTTTTGATTACCAAGTTGACGATTTGTTTAAACAAAATTCATAAAATGCTTCTTAATTCTATGACATGTCCATTTTTTAAAAACAAAAATGTTTGGGACGTTTATGAACCGCTCGATTTAAGGGAATGTGTTCAAAATAGAAATTGAAAAATACAAATTCTGAAATAAAGTCAGTGTCAGATATGACACTGAATGTATTAATTCCTAGCTAATTCAACAGAGGCCTCAAACAGTAGTGTCAAATTAAATGTTTCCACCTACACGTATAGTTCACATTGTTTAAATAATATTAGGATTAATCAATTATTATGTAAATTTGTATGCTGTATTAGTAAAATGTTTGGAGAATAAATGTTTTATAGAAGCCATCTCTACAATTATTTCATCTTTCGAAGAACAATCTTCTTTTCATTCTATAGATATTGCAGAATATTCCGGTGTTTAAAACGCCTATTCTGAGTTTGTTTGCTGACTAAATATCTACAAAGAGCAAATTTCCAAGCTTGCTTATGTAATTGATTATCTATATTCGATATTGTTTTGATTGCAGCAGTACATAACGCACTTCTATTTGCTAAGACTCTATACTCGTTTCAGGCCTTGGTGCAAAGCTCTCTATAAATAATCGACTCACCTTATCTCAAGATGTTGTTGAGTGTTCCGTTTTGAATAGGCCTTCGTGCAATCAGCAATGTTTTATCTCATGTCATGCAATATTGAATTTTAGGGCTCACTGTCAATGGATTATCAATTTACTATTATATATAAATAAATATATGATTTCATAACAGGCCCTGATAAAATAGTTGCAAACACGATTTTTGTAATCTGTTAGCATAAACTAAGGTAACTGAATTTGACAAACTTTTGTAAATTTGAAAATAAAGTTATTAATCACCCATTTATTGAGTAGAACCAATTTTCAATGCATGTATTCATCAAACAGAATAAACAAAATTTAGGTTTCCATCTGTTTAAAAAAGAACGGTACTTGGCCTCCATCCTCTTGAGGCTGGTAAGACGGGATAGGATAAAAGTACGAAATTTGTTAACAGATTCAACATTATATTTTTTGGCTGTGGAAATTTCAGACTTTCAAGACTTGAATAGAAGATACTTATAATTATTAAACTGTCACATTAAAAAAATTGGCGATATTTCAAATACAAATAAATTGACGATGATAAGATTTTTTTAAAGAAATAAGACAGTATACTGTCAAGATGTTTTCCTTTGTTAGTCTTTGAATGAGAATGATGGGATCATAATCAGGCAGTAAATATTTCTTTAGTGAATAAAAATAACTGTCTGATACTTACATTTACTAACGCAAATGCACTCCACAACTGCTGTTTCAGGATTGTGAATGATGAATCAAAGCATATTTGGCTTTTTTATCTTTGAATTTCGACGAATGGCAAGGGAGAGAAATAACTGTATGATGACAATCAATGTTTCCATAAACAAGGAGTACAATTATTCCAAATCACTGATGTTCCACTCTGAACTTGACATGATGAATCTAAATTCATTGTGGGTATCACATTTTTAAATTGACTATCGGTAGTAAGTATTTGTTTTCTTGCATAACATATGTTTGTAATTAATATTGTAAATATGTATATCATTAATGCAATATCACATGAATGATTTCATAACGCTATATATATCAAAATAACGATTTGAACGCAATGTTTAAAAGAGTTTTCAATATAAGACAAAAAAGATTGACTTAATAATTATTTGTAGCTATAATGATATCAACACCATTTGCAAATTTAATTCCAATTGTAAAAGTGTGTTCTGTCGAATCCAATTACCGTTCAATGCAAGATAAAATTCAATTTCTCGCTGTTATGTTTTTAATGAATAAAATAATTGTCTTTAGTTGCTATGCTTCACGTTCCATTTGAATTTAACCTAACATACGTGCTGTATTGATTGCCTTTCTAAAGAATGCATTTTAGTAGCTAAAGCATGGATAACGTTTCTCTAATTATTTTGATTTTCTAACATATAACAAATGACTAATCAGTCAGAAACTAACATTTGTATGGTACATTATTTTGTTCTCAAATAATGATGGAAGACATGAAATGTGTCAACAAATGTTTGAAAAATATTAAATTAAGATATCAGCTCAACTAAAACACATTTCAAGCTGTTTGGTAACGAAAACTGTTATTTGACCAATCATGTTTAGAAGAAATCTTACTTAGTAGGTCTTGTAGATACGGAGTGGCTCACAGAGGAATTGTAAGATATTACATTCGTGGATTGTCATACATTGGGCATAGAAAAGGATAAATATACTCTTGGGAATAGAGAGAAATAACTAGTTCATACTTTTCAATGAAGAAGTTAACAGATTCAAGTTATGTTGCTGTTAAATGTTTCGTTCTGTTTCTACATGTATGTGTTTTACAATATGACCCAAATTTCCTTTATGTGATAGATAATACTTGAATGTTACATATGAACGATAAAGTTCATCACATTTCGTCACATTTCACCCAGAGTGTATATTTTTTAATCTGCCAGCAAACAAAGGAGTCCCATATTACAATGATCAATTTTCTTCCTGTTTAGGGTTAGATCCTTAAATTAGAAATATTGGTTGATCAAAGGATCTTTGAAACCTACCAAGAGGTGATCAGACCGTTCATGCTGCTGATGGTTGCAAAGGTTGACTGACGGCCGACTCGGTTGGTCGACTCGATAACGAGACTCTTACAGCCTGGATGTCGTATAAAACAGCTCTTTAGTTTTACCTGTGTCAAACTTAGTTAGTTTATGATGAAGTTGAAGTAATGTATCTCCTTTAAAAGCGATGCACTTAGGCTAGATGAGCAAACAGTGGCACCAAAAATGACAAAAAGGACTATGTCGTACCAAAATTTCCTGGAAAGTATATATAATCTCTATTGCATTTGATCCAAACATATGGTATTCTAATTGATTTATTTATTTATTAATATCACCTGTGTTCATAACACTGACATTACTTGTACAATATCATGTATTATTTAAAAGAAAAATAAGTTATAAGAAATAACGATGGATATATGATAGGGCAGAATTTTCAATTACTACTGTCTTTTTCCCTCCTTTTAAAAAGTAAAGTGATGTAAATTGTAAAATACCTCATTGTAATACAGCCATTTTTCCATGAACTGAAAAAAGAAAGTGTTTTCAAAATAAGCAGGAATAATAATAATAATAATGAACTTATATAGCGCCTTATTTCCAGCAAGAGCTGCTCAACGGCGCTGGAGAGAGAAAGAAAAAGATACTATGTACAAAAGTCATGGAGATGTAGGAAATTCAGCAGATAGAGAACAGATATGTTTTTAAGTCTTTCTTGAAACAGTCTAGAGATTCACAGTTTTTAAGGTCATATGGCAGGGAGTTCCATATGACAGGGGCAGCAACAGAGAAGGCACGATCGCCAAGTTTGGTAGAGGTTGATGGGACACGCAACTGGAGTTGTTGAGAGGATAGTAGAGACCGGCAGGGTTGATACATAGAGAGTAGTTCTTTCAAGTACTGAGGAGCCGAGTGGACACGGAGAGCACAGAAAGTCAACACAAGAATTTTGAAGGTGATCCTGTGTTTGATGGGAAGCCAGTGCAGTTGCTGAAGAATTGGAGTGATGTGAACATCCGGTCGTGTTCGGGTAACCAAGCATGCTGCCTTGTTCTGAATGCGCTGCAAATGTGAGATTGGGCCACATCCTGATATAAGGGAATTGCAAAAGTCAAGCCTGGATGTGACATAAGAGTGGACAAGAGTCATGCAGGATTCAGTGTCAATGTACTTCCGGATTTTATCTATGTTGGATATGTAGAAATTCGTTGATTTTGCTGTATTCAAAACATGCTGTTTACATGACATTGTTCTGTTCATCGTTAAACCCAGATTTCTGATATTTTTGGATGGAGTCACACAAACTTTGTCAATTTTAAGTTTAACATCAGTTATTTTGTCAAGCTGCTTTTGAGTGCCAATTACCATGAATTCAGTTTTGTCACCATTAAGTTTTAAATAGTTTGCAGCCATCCAGGTACTCACATTCTCTATGCAGTTCTCTATTTGATTTATGGCAGAACCCACGGCAGATGATTTCACTGCGATGTACAGTTGTTGGTCAACAGCGTAGCCATGGAAGTCTAGACTGTGATTCCTGATAAGGCGACCCAGGGGCTGAATGTAGCAAGTGAATAGAACTGGTCCCAACACCGATCCTTGAGGAACCCCATGCTTAAGATTTTTTGCAGCCGAAGCAATTCCATCAACAAGTACCCTCATGGACCTGTCTGTTAGGTATGACCTGATCCAAGTGAGAACAGTGCCAGAAATGCCAAAGGTATGCTGTAACCTCGATAATAGAATGCTGTGACTGATGGAATCGAAAGCTGCAGAAAGATCCAGCAGCACTAGTAGGACCACTTCCTGTCTGTCCATGGATAATAAGATGTCATTTTGGACTCTGTTTAAGGCGGTTTCTGTGCTGTGAGATTGTTTGTAGGCAGATTGGAATGGTTCTGTCAGACTGTGATCATGAATGTGGAACTGAAGCTGAGTGAGTACAATTTTCTCCATAACTTTGGAGAGGAAACTAAGATTAGACACAGGTCTTAGGTTACTGAAATTACTAGGATCTAGAGATGGCTTCTTGAGGATTGGGGTCACAACAGCTTCCTTGAAACACTGTGGGAAGACTCCAGCTACCAAGGACGAGTTGATGACACTACAAGCAGCTGGCACAATAGAGGGGAGACAACCCTTGAACAACCAAGTAGGGACAGGATCCTTGGAACAAGTCTTATTGGGTGCAGCCTGTAACATTGTGAAAAGAGATGGTTCAGTAATTGGTTCAAAACTCAACAAAAAAGGGCCTTTGAATGCTTCATCATATTCAAGGGGGTCGTGACTAGAAGACACTGAGGAAATGTTTTCGACAATCTTATCTACTTTATCCACGAAAAAGCAGGCAATATCATTTGCTCGCTTCTTAGGAGTGGCTGCTGAGTTGCTGGATGTCACACCACACTTGTATTCAGTTAGGGACTTAACAATAGTGAAGAGTCTTTTACTATCGTTCTTACTATCAGTTATCTGTTGCCTGATATGAGTCAGTTTACATTCTCTGATTAGAGAGTTAACTTTGTTCCTGAAATTTTGGTATATTTGTCGATGGACAACAAGTCTTGAAGGGCGCCATACTTTTTCAGCATGTCGTCGTTCATGTTTGGCTTCAAAAACTTCAGCGGTCATCCAGGAGCCATTAGGTCTGATAACTACCTTAGAAGATTTCAAAGGAGCGTGTTTATCCAAAACTTTAGACAAGGTCTCATTGTAAGACATAGCCCTCTCATTAGGGGAGCCAGTCTTTAGGGAAGTACAATCACGTAGTGCTGCACATACATCCACGCTAAATGCAGGTATGTCAACATCGCGTGTCACAGAACACACTACAGTGATCTGATATCCCATGATCTACAACAGTGACAGAGGAGAGAATAGAATCATCAGCTTTTGTTATGACCAAGTCTAGAATGTGACCACTTCGATGAGTAGTCTCATCCACATGTTGAACAAGATTCGTTGTGAAGAGAATGTCAGAGAAGTGTTGAGCGAGTGAATTCTTTGGATCGTCAACATGTATATTGAAGTCTCCCAGTATGATAAGGTGGTTAGTGGTACCAGTAGCTAAGTCACAAAGTTGAGTGAGCTCATTTAGTATCAATGTTTGGCTGAAGTTATTCTTCTGTGATACTGGTGGCCTATAAACAGAGAACAGTCTTACAAGAGTTCCTTGGTAAGAAAACCACAAGTCAAGATACTCAAGGCTAGAGAATGTCACACCAATTGATTCATTGGTCGGGATAAAAGAAAAGGCAGACTTGTAGATGACAATAATTCCACCACCTTGTCTGTTTGATCTGACTGACATGCGATAGGAATATCCAGATGGAACCAGTTCATAAACAATTACATTATCACAAGATCTAAGCCATGATTCAGTTATAACAGCAATGTCAATGTCATATTCAGTTAAATAGTCATTGATTTCACTTGCCTTATTGTGCACAGATCTTGCATTTAGTAGACATGCCTTAACAGTCTCTTGCGAAGAATTGGAGGCAGATTTTACTTGGGGTTTGCTATTTATTGTGTTAAAAGATGATGTTGAGATTTTATTCAATCTTTTAACTTTCCTCCCAGCCCGGCAACCTCGTTTCTTAAAACGCTTCCTCTTGTGATTGACGAGAGTGTTGATCAGCTGACAATGAAGACAATGAGAGAAGCTGTCTAAATTGATTGAGTCTCTGGTTGACAGAAGCTGTTCTCTGCTGTAGCTCCCTCCTTGATTGAGGACCATTGTTCCTACTGGGGGCTGGTGTCCACCCAACACAGGTACAGCTTGGGGCTTAATTGAAACAGTCCTTGTTGAGCACAAAAAGTTTATAAGGATTTGACAAAGAAATGGCAATAAAATCCACATTTCTTTCAATTTCATCTAAAAATCATAAACATAGGGTAAAGAATCCATTCATGATTGTAGAATCCAAAATCTGGCGTCCAAAATTGAGAAACACCATGTAAACACAGGCAAAATGTAGGAGCTGAGAAAAGTGTGACCTGCCGCTGAGCGCTGGCCATATGAAGAAAAAGTTGTTCAAATCCAATATTAAATACCGTTAAAAACATATAATATGTCGACTCTTGAAGTCGAATTCTCGACCATAAACAGTATAAAGATGTAACTTGGTCACCAACTCTGTCTCTTATTCCAAAAAGAATACTTCATTATGATCTCAAACACCTTTTCCTTCACATTAAATGATTTGTCGAAAACATCGGACCGTTATTTATTTTACTTGGATGATTGAAAGTACAAAGATTGCACCATTAAGGAACTGAGCAATATCTTAACCAACCTGCAACTTTCAAAAACTCATCACAAGTATCATCATGCCATTGCAGAACTCTTCTCTGTTACTTATATCAGGTTGTAATTGTAGACATTTAACATGTTTAAAAGACAAAAGAATAATAGCCTTACATTCATTGAAATGGACATCGTTACATTCAGTTTAAATTAATGCGACAAGGAAAAAATAAAGTGCCAATAAAGGGAAAAGTCAAAACAATTTATAGTGCTAAAGAGTTCATGCTCCAATCCCTTGTTTTAAGGCTTTGATTGTGAATATAAGAATCAATAAAGCATGTTTATATGTTAAACATGTTTAAATACGTTTCAACCACCTAAAGATCTACCACAGTGAAATATTGTTAATCAAGAAACGATATTAATATTAATTTTGTGCATCATGCGGCTTTGCTTAAAATCGTTTCAGTTTCATGAAACGTTAGTTCTGAATATTATATATTGTTATAAAATGTCGACTGTGCAAATCAAGTAGTATTTAATTATTAGTTATCTAATTTAAAACTGCAAAACAATCAAAACGAGTATAAAGCAACTTCAAAACAATTACTCTTAACAAACAAAATATAAGAACTTACATGACCATTACTGAGTTTTGTGTTCTGTAAAAATTGTAAACGTTTACGTTGCAAATAATGTAGAAAAATACTCAATTATAACAAATTCTGTTCATCAACAATATTACTGTATATTATATTACCCAAAAAGAAAAGAACAGGGTTATTTATTGTTTTGAAATTGACAACGATGCAAGTAGTTATTAAATCATTTTCTCTGCTGATTACATATGCTTCATGAGATCAGTGTATATTGTATATCTTTAAATAGATTTTTATGAAACATACTCATCGCACCATGCAGGATAAATTCTCGCAATTCCTGATGTTTATTTCTTTCCAGTTTTAGAGTACATTCTCCAATAGTTTTTCTCGTAAACCTGGTAGTTATTAAGGTTCAATAAGAAGGTCTTAAAAACAGTGTACAAAACAACCTTACAGGTGTTACATAAGGTGTACATCTACTCCACTGTGAGGCAATATGAAAGTCTACACCCTAGTATATGTACGAAGAGTTTACAGGATAGGGTATTTCGTGATAAAGAGAAATCCTGAGATAGGTAAAATGTACACTTGCAGATTACTCATTTTGGAAACTTCAGTTACTAAACAATATCCATTGCTTTTCTGATGTGTATGAAGATCATTTTCTTTTATTTCAGTGGGCAAAATAATCAACTTTTTAAATGGCTTGCATGCTATGCTATACAATCTCTTACAAAAACTCATAAACAATAAAGCCTAGCTCATTTAACTTGTTATATGCAGCAATCATCGCATGTAGTGATTCTTGGTTTCAACTTCGACTGTCATCTATTTTGACTTTCACCAAGCACACATGGGTAGGGATAGCACGATTGTTAGTGCATTCGACATCGGATCAAGAGGTTTGACAAATGTGTCTGTGGTAGCGAACATGTAGTAAGATATAGGTGTATTGATCAACTGAATAACAGCGAAATACCACGCATGGTTCACTAGTTCTAGGAAACAGGAAATGCTAGCAGTCGTGGTGTAAGTGAAATACTCTTGAAAGCAGCATTAAGATCAAAATCACTCCACCTCACGAAGAAAACGCAACTTCAGATTTTGTTTTAAAAGTCGTTTTAGAAGACCTAGCTTACTGAGACTTGATTTATGAACCAATGATCATGTGAACAGTTATGCCTTTTCATATGTTATTCAGTCATTTCTCATTTACAAAGGAAAAAAAAGATTCTTAAAAAATCATTCTTACTTTAGATTCTTTATATTGAACAGAAGAACATCTTTTTGTTATACACAGGTCAGACTGAACAATCAATATAAAGCCTGGCTCAGTGAAGCTTTGGTTATGAAAGTATCGCAATATGTAGATGTGGTTTTAAGACTATCAAATATTTGTAGTAGTAATATTAGTGACAGAAAATTCATTTCTGTTAAACTCAGCATGGCCCGAAACCCATAGCTTTGAATACAATGAAACTATTTCTCTAGAATACTGGTCTTGTGAAGGGTGAACTTAGTTTCAATCACGCTTAAGGCTAATTACAAATTTAAACTAATTATCTCAGTTAATAATGCTTTTCGAGATTGCGTAAAATTAAATTGGCTAACTGACTAAATGTTAATTTATTGTTATTAGGATTATAGCTTAGATTGTTTAACAGGTTGTAATTAATCTTATCAAAAACTTTATTTCTGCTGGATGCATAAATACCAGGTTTCCCCACAATTTGTTGGTATATTCTAGGCGCTGCTCAAGAACAACAAGGTATATACACTTTTACGGTTTACATGTAATTTGCATCATTTTGATTTTGATAAGGGTGGTTTGTTCTCCACAATAGATAAGTTGAATAGCACTTATTATTCAAGAAGAGAGTTTTTATACTAAAGTGGAACTAGAAAAGTAAGCAAGGCGGAAATGAAACTTGATTGTAACATTATAATATTATGATATCAGTTAACGATATAGCGATCACCTAAGGAGGAGCGTCCTATAACTTTTATGAAATGAGTGTTGACTTGTTTTAATTACCTGAGCGAGAGCGAGGGTTATATATCAATTTGTCTGAGTTTTGTAAAAGTCACATGACACACTTTTGAGTGTAATTGTTTATTTACAAGCAATCTTTTATAATATAATTTTTTATACTAAATCGCATCGTTACCTTCCCTTTCAAAGACCTGCTAAAATGACGTCATGAACTTTGATATCACAGAAGATAAAAGACGGCATGTCGCATTATAACAATCAAAAAGTGCACAATTACTAACATTGAAAATATGTCAAGTATGAGCAATACAGTTGTACATTATTGTCATGTTTCAGGAGGAAACATGAGTCAAATCACACGTACAGTGTTGGTCCTGCTGGTATGTGCACTTGTCTCGGGTGTAATCAGCCTCCCACGTAGAGGTAAGTTCAGTATAACTGTGATAAACTCATTATATAATATAAGATAGAGAAATGTTTTTAAGGCAACACAAACATGTAATAGTACTGTTACCACAACATTACCCGAAATTAATAATGAAATGATTGGGTTTTTAAATGAGCACTGAATTCCATTCAATTCCTTTCATTGATTAACTATTCACTTTTCATCAATTTCGCTACAAATTCATAACGGAAAATGTTTTTATTACAATATAAACTTGTGTAATAGTGCTGCAAATTTTATTACGGTTATCACAATGGTTTCTGATTTGTGGAAATTTTGTTTCAAAATATAGTCAGTAAATTAATTAAATAATGTGGATGAGTATTCAAATGAGTACTAAACTTCATTCATTTCATTTAAAGTTTCAGTTAACTCATGATTTAGTATAACACACCTTTTCCTCCATTAAATACGCATCACTAACGATGTTTATCAGCAACTAGAAACAATTCAATGGTTAGGTATTGTTTGTTAATGAAAGTGATTCAAATTGAGAATAAATGCTTACTGATAGATATATGTATACGATATGAATATTTTCTCTGTCTGTGTATAATATCATTATGCATAATTTACTATTTATGAAAATCAATTATATTATAAGTCCACCAGTCTCAGATGATTTATAAAAACTGTGAAAGATTTAAGCAGCAGGTTTGCTAAATTTAATGCTTTTCAGCAAAGAAATGGAAATTTTACCCGGACTAAAATTAAGCTATGGCATCATGAAATTGAAAACATATAAAGAAAAAGTGGTTTTTAACTTGATTAAACTTTTTTTTATTGGTTTTGTTAAATAAACATACGAGTCCAATAATAAGAGTCAGTTTACCACATGATAAAGCGTTGATATCATGTGCAATTGTGTATCCAAATCACAATCACAAATTATGAAAATCACAAGACATTGATTGTCCAATTTCTGTTGTAGATAGCTCATGTCAGCCTCCACTTGCTCCAAAGAACGGGGCAGTTACTTGTAATCTATTGGGAAGATACATACACTGCAATTTCAAGTGCAGAAGTGGATACACACTAGATAGAAACGCTGAATACTTCTGCCCACCAACCTCCGAATTTCAAGTGCCAACTTGTACAAGTAATATAAAGCGATAAATTAATTCATCAGAAACATTTAAACCGGTTAATCTTTTCAAATAAGATGAAATGTCTGGACGTTACCACAAAATTTTATGGGTAATTATCAACGTGTTTGTTGTTTGATAAATAGACCTGGTGCATATATGTGACGGAATACTCAAAACATAATTTACCTCCTTACAGCTTTATATGATCGCTGTTGTTTTGTATATCTTACAGACATTTTCAATCCAGAAGAAAATGACTTTTAAGGATACACAACTTTTTTATTCTGCATAAGTAACATTTTGACATAGTCCTTTTCATTCATCATGTTGTCACGCAGATCTCGATTGACTTGCTTGACAACGACATTAGTATTTGTGTGGAAATGACGCTAATACAGAGTGAAGAGAGAAGCAGTATATCCTTACATGTGTCATTATACTCCATCAATCCAACCTCTATATGTTTATAAACCTATGTAAGTTGATAAGTTATCCTTGAATACTCCTTGATAAGATTATTTCAGTTTTAAGAATATGCAATCTATTTTAATATCACAGTAATAATCTTTTAATTCTTATTTTTCAGAAAACAATTAAGGAGGATGTCAATTGTCAGATGACCTTCAGATCAGTTACAGACGTTTTTCAAAAGTCATAAAGTTATTTCAAACCTATCAATAACGTTTCTTGTTATTTGTTTTATCAGGAAAAAGCAATAAAAGAGGTAACTGGAAATTTCAGATATACACTCGTTCCTCTTATTTAAAGGGTGATGTAAAACCGGGTTCATTCATCTTCTGGATAGAACTTGGTATGAAATAAAGACATGATTTGATATGATTTTTAAAAATCCTTTTAAATGTTGTTAATGGATTAATGAATGTCAAGCTCAGCTGATGATGCGATAAATGACAATCAGGTTTGCCTTTTTTTAAAGGTAACTTCTAATAACACAAAATATCTTGACTCAATACCTAATCATGTTGTGGTGGTTTGAGTGCCTTGAGAACTTTGCCTACCGGAGTTTACATGTTGGGGCATTCAAGCCGTAGAGGTCGATGGCTAGATACCAGAGTCAAATTGAGTTTGTCTGAGTGCTGTCACTCCTTGATGTGTATTTCTTTCCGTATTTTCCCTCATTCTTACTATGGAAGGGGATGTGTGCCAAAAATGAAATCATGTAAACTCGTAATTCGCAAGTTGTAACATGTCGTTCTCAACCATGCAATTCTCGAAAAGACAAGTCCAAGTATGCAAACCTAACATTTCATTCCTGTAAAACTCAACTTTCTGTTCTCAACTTTACAAAGTTCAGATGTAATTCTAGAAATGTTAAAGTCGAAACTCATTTTTGTATTTCAAATACGAGGGATATACACATTTAGCAATGCTACTAATTACGTTTTACAATTGGTGAATGAAAAATGAAGAGTTATAAAATCAGCCTTTGGAAACAGACTTTTGCATCTGGAGTTTTACATGAGTTGCATGGTTATGATTGCAATGTTCCGAAATACATCTGTACACGATTTCGCATTGACCATATTTGGAAGTTTAACGAAGACTGCCGATGATTTCCGAAGATGTTCGGTATTTGACAACAACGAGACCTCCCTGATCCAAGCTCCATGCAACGCTGTGCAAGCTTTCCGGATAGCGTTGAGTTGAGTCCACCGCAATGCGCGGAGCTTGGGCATGCGACCATCACCTTTTGTCAAAGTTCTCAGTAACTCGCGTACGGTGTTTTCGGACCCCAAGTAGCAACAATTGTAATAGAACAAATATCATTTGCACTTAATTCTTATCTGACCGTTATCCCAAAAAAAATTTCGTGAATACGTCATTCTCTAAAATATACCCGTGTTTATTGCAAGAAAATTTCCGAACTTCGAAAAGGTCCATTTGATCGCGATTTTTGTGACGTCACCTCTTTTCGAGCCCCTCAGATTTTGTGACGTAGTCAACGCATATTAACTTTTCGAGGGCCGATTTCAATAGTTCAAAATACTTAATCAATTTCGTAGCATAACACATTTTTACAAAACTGAAAAGTATCATTTTTTCAAAGTACATGTTTAATTTTTGTTTAGTAATTGGTATAACAATGGAATATGAGCGTTTCCGACGCATTTGTAAAAGCATGATTACTTTGTAGACTATACTTTTGTGTCGTCTTGGCAATTAATTTTAAATGATTATTATTTTATGACATCACCTCATTATGATTTATCACTAGGAGAATAATGTTTTACATTAATTAACTGATGTGAAGTTTGATTTTATGCATGTTCTCCTCAAGCCGCACTTGCCTAATAATCCCTTCAGTTGTGCACTTGCACACAGTTTATGAACACAGTTGGTAAGATTTGTAATTAAACACAGGCCCCTAGCACCAATTTCGAGAGTGGGGGGGGGGGGGGGGGGGGGGGGGGGGGGGGGGGGGGGGGGGGGTAGAATAACGTTTATACTTTATAGGTCATTATTTATTTAAGAAAAACACCCGCTTACAACGTCGGTGAGACCAAATACAGGCAGTTAATGTTCACGTCATTCACAAAGTCATTAGTGCCTGTTGTTAGATGGCACATGAAACTTATAATATTCTATTTTTTCATACAAACATTGAAATAAAGAGCAAAAACGTTGTTTTTTTACCCTACGGGCCTGAAACACACTGGATAAAATTCAAGATATACACTACGTGAATCGATAATTAACTATCAATTACGATACAATAGTCGTGTTTTTGTTGCTGTGCCACTTGTCTTGATTTTTCTGATGCGAGAAATCTAAGCTGTACACCCCTAAGTTATACGTATGGAAATGTATAATCTTGTATTTCAAATAATTGTTAGAATTTTAACATCTTGATGATAACAAAGGTATTTTGATTTAAATTGTATCTGATATCTGAATTTGCAAGAGCTTTTTGACTTAAAAATGGGCAAAATAGCCTATGTATCGAACAATGACCCGATGTTCTCTGGCGGCCTGCCAGACCGGGCAAAAATTGATAGACCGTTCGCTTATAAGACGACCCTATAATAACTGTTGATCGGGCGGAGAGTTAAAAATAACATGTCACATGATATGCCAGTCATTTGATTTTGACATGTTCTTCAATCAAATTTGTTCAAACTGTTTAAAAAACGTCTGGTTTAGAACGTTCATAGCTTTAAAACATGACTTTAAACGGTATTAAATAAATGTTTCTTTTAACGGAATAATATTTATTCTTTTCATTGATTTTGGAACTTTCCCCTTACTTTACGTTGCGTAGTTATTTTTCTAACTATTAATTTGAAAGAATTACATGTCCGTGTTTTAAGCGTAACGTGGGTGTACAATATAGATATATTTTTTCTACCGCTATTTGTCTTTGCGAGACAAGTATGCCGTTGTTTCATTATTCTAAATCCAGTCTCGTAATTTGGGTTTTTTAAACCCAACCTTAATATCTAAAACGAGATTTTTTTATAGTGAATCACCTCGATGCAGTAAGTTGTGCAGAGATTTATTGCCAGTAAAGTCTAACCCAGAATTAAAGTTCATAATATTCTTTCGTGAGATAAACCTCGTGTAACCCTTACGAAAACAGTAGAAAAAAATTATCTAGATCAATATTGACTAAGAACTTTGACAAAATGTGATGGTCGCATGCCCAAGCTCCGCGTATTGTGGCGGACTCAGCTCAACACTATCCGGAAAGCTTGCATAGCGTTGCATGGAGCTTGGATCAGGGAGGTCTCGTTGTTGACAAATACCGATCATCTTCGGAAATCATCGACAGTCTTCGTTAAACTTCCAAATATGGTCAATGCGAAATCGTGTACAGATGTACTTCGGAACATTGCAATCATAACCATGCAAGTCATGTAAAACTCCAGATGCAAAAGTCTGTTTCCAAAGGCTGTTTTTACAACTCTTCATTTTTCATTCACCAATTGTAAACGTAATTTGTAGCATTGCTAATTGTGTATATCCCTCGTATTTGAAATACAAAAATGAGTTTCGACTTTAACATTTCTAGAATTACATTTGAACTTTGTAAAGTTGAGAACAGAAAGTTGAGTTTTACAGGAATGAAATGTTAGGTTTGCATACTTGGACTTGTCTTTTCGAGAATTGCATGGTTGAGAACGACATGTTACAACTTGCGAATTACGAGTTTACATGATTTCATTTTTGGCACACATCCCCTTCTATATCTTACGACCTCGTTTTTCCCTGTTCTGTCCATTCTCGTTTGGATAATTTTCATCCACGCGTTAAATAACTAAACTTTCGTTCTAACCCCAACTCACTCACACAAAGCAACAATGTGATGATGAAAATCTCCCTTATGTTTTCTATATCATTGTGACGCTAATACTTCATCCTACTTTTGATTTTGTCATCAATTATGTTAAAAAACATAGATTTAATCCAAGGTAATGCAAACATAAACAATACTTGATTTCAAAGGTGTGGATTCATACTATCACTTGTAGTTTATACTTCAATGTTGCCACAACTCTTCTTTTTTTCATTTTCACTTCCACTGATTTTCCCGAATTACTAATGGTAATGCTACGTACCTGATCAGTGTAAACAGTTGTTTATCATCATAAATAACCTGACTGCAAAATCAATTGAATGGGACGTGCAGTGATTGAAACGAGCAGGGCTTCCTTATCTAGTCGACGTAGCAGAAGGAAGACCATTAATCTTAAACAAAGATCCGTGAAAATTATCCATATTTCACTTAACGTATCCTGGTAGATATCAAAGATGATTAGAGTCATTCTGGTGTGCAGGGAAATGAAGCATTCATAAAATGTTTACTGAATAATTAACTTTAAAGGAGTTTTCTCAAGCTTGCATATGTTATTCATTGTGTTTCCATTTTAACATTTGATGCTGACTACAACTTACTTTGTAGGTAATCATGCAAATCCAGTTTGAACAAACAAAGGTGCTGGTATAAAAGTAAAGATTAGTATATGATTGTGTGACTTCAGCTATCTCTTTGGGGATGACAATAAAGATGACAGGGAAGAAGGGTATTAATTAATTCTTCACTATGTGCTTGTAAGCATTTTTTTACGAACTTACAAAAAACAGGGCCAATCTCATTCCGTATTTAGGCCTCAAAGTTGAATCCTTATTGATAGTGCCATGTTATTTTTTTTTGTGATATCCCGTTTTGCTGCGGATGTTTTTACAATTTCCTATTCAAGGCACCTTTGATACAGATATTTATTTAAAACACTTGCAACTCAGCGCTGAACTTTTCCATTACATAGCTCACATACTTTTCCTTTAATGAAGTTCCTTTTATTCACTAAATAAAATCACCCTTTTTACAGGGAACTTTCATAGAAGAGGGTCATAAACCTGAAAACACGGGAGATAAAATAAACCTAACCCAAATGTTAAGCAGCTGCATTCATCTTGCATAACGCATGTTTATCTCTTTAATACACAGGTCAGTTTCAAACTCCTAAAACACTCCTAAAACACTCTAAAAGCTGATGTTATTAATGCTACCAATACACATTATCCTTTCACATAAAATAAATATCATTTAAAACTCTATATAGCATATGTGAGAGATAATCCTTGAGGTTTTTTTCTTAATGATATTCTTGATTTGTTTACAAAGATAAAAGCAACAAAGGACAATCAAAGACTCTTAAGAGACATGATCATTTGAATATCTTTACGCAACTGTGATAGAAATCCTCGAGTTTATAAAAGTAAATAGGTCCGAAATGGCCATGTTCTATCTTCTTCCTGTTTAGACTTTGATCCTCAAATTCAACATATTGGTTGATGTGCTTATTAATGATCTGCCGCATGTTCATACTGTTGATGGTTGCTAATGTTGATTGATGGCTTAGTTGTGGCTTGTCGACTCGATAAGGAAACTCATTCGGCCTAGATGTCATATAAAACAGCTCTTAAGTGGTACCGATGTCACACTAAGTTTGTTTATGATGACGTTGCCTATACTATGCTTTAAAAGGATTGCACTTAGGCTAGATTACATTGCCCTTTTTATGAAGACAGCCGTCTGGAGCAAATTGTCGCCCCCATAAATCAACTTCAATTTGCCTCATTGTAATTAGATAATAACCAGGCACGTCCCACCACACTTTCTTGGTCTATATTTGTACGATATCTTATTTGCATTTAAACACACTAAATGATATTTCAATTGCAAAATAATTCCTCTAAATTGTGTTCCATACACATAAACGGCTTGTTTCATATCGTGTTTAATTGGGAAGAAGACTAAGGTTGAGGACTTAAAAAATATTATTAAAAAATACATTTTCTTTTATTATTTTAAATAAGTAAAACCAAAAAAAACAAATGCGATACAAATTCGAATAATTGAACTTTCCCTTATCTAACTTAGCTTATAACTTTAATAGCGCAGGATTTTGACTTTTTGATTTTGCAAAATGTTACATTTTTTTAAACTACAATTTATTCATGAAAAATATTACCACTATTTGATTGGTTATAAGATTTTATTCATTTAAGAAAAAGTTTTATTATGTGTCTTTTCCCCTCCTTTTACAATGTAAAGTGACGTGAAATGTAAAGCAACATCTCCTTCAAATGATGATAATGGAAATTGTAATACAGCATTTTGATTCAAAGAACTGGAAATATTAAGCATCGACTATTTTCAAATTGAGCAGGAAGACATCAAACATCATAAAATACTTGAAATAAAATACAGCTTATATGCGCTTCTTGATGATATCACAAATTGATTAATAACACTCCTGCTAGTCTTTGCGCCTTGTTGAAATATAATATTTCTGATATCGAAGACACTAGGAACATTTTTTTAAAATAACAGTGAATAAAAGCTTAAATCGACTATAAACAGTAAGGAAACGTTACTTGGCAATTAACCCTTTCTCTTTGAAAATGATTTTCTATCACATATTCGTATCCAAAAATACTTCATAATGATCAACACTTCTCCCTTCACATTAAATCATTGTCGAAAACATCCTAGCGTTATTTTCCTGTCTACGATTTTCCAAAATGGAAATATTAAACCATTAAGGAAACAAACCCATTGCAAAGCCAACGGCTGACCCCGAAAAATTCACCTTAAGATTCATTATAACGGAATCATGGTTAATCATGGTTACACTGGTTTAAATTGTACACATTTGTCTCATGTTTCAGAAGACGCAAAAATAAGAGCCTAACAGATGTGTGAAAACGTCATATCATTTAGTTCCCATTGATGCAACAATTTTAAAATAAAGAAATATTAAGGGAAACCCCAAACATTGATAGTGACAAATAGATTATGTCTCCAATCTCTGTTTTTAAAATTAATATCAATATTCTGTTTGCATGCGTTACAAACCTTTATCACTTTCATAAACCATTGGTACTAAACGTATAGAAAATCACTAGTTATTGGTTACATGTATCTAATGTAATTAAGATGACGACTTTGCAAATAAAGCAGTATTTTATTATTAGTTATCTAACTCAAAAATGAAAAACACAACTAGTGCGAGTGGCTAGCTAGAAAAGAGTTACTCAGCACAGGGCTGATTTTCAAAATTCTTAGATTATTACGTGGCAAATAATTTAGAAACATGCAATTATAATATGTCTGTAAATAAGCTAAATAACAGTATTTCATAATACTTAAATTGAAGGGAACGAGGTTATTTATTGCTATTAAAATGACAATGATGCAAGTGCAATTTCTCTGCTAATTAGTTAAATTAGTTTTATGAGATTGATACATATTGTTTATTTTCATAAAGATGTTTATGACACACACTCAACGTTGATATGCGGGTTAAATTCACGAAATTCCTGATGTTGATTAGTGTCCACTTTGGAGTAAAGTCGAAGGGTTTTTCTCATACAACTTATAGTATTTTGCGTTTAATCTGCAAAATATACATTGGTTAGCGGATGTAAATCAAGACGATAATTTGTAATATTTTCTTTGGTCATTTAATAGCACTCTAGCTGAAAAAAGTGTCCAATTGGTACAAGATGTTTCTTTATCCATTCTTTTTAAAATTGGATGTCAAACCTTTATCAATAATTCTCTAAATAAATGTGAAGTTAGACTTAAAGAAAACAAGAGCATAAATTGTGATGCAGTGTATCACACCAAGAGCATAGGATGCAATGTCGTATAGTAGGATGAATTTACTCATTCAAACTTTGAAGTAACAATGTTCAACAGATATTTGCAGTGTGCTCTGAGAGCAAAAAAACCCCAACCAAATAACATATTCATACATGAAATGGGTAGCGTGTTCTTGCTTCATGAATTGTGTTACGAATGAATTTGAAATAGTAAAATGTCCCCGTCAAACTATCAAAATATAACAAGACAATTGTATATTAATTACAATTTAATCAATCAAATAATAAACAAAGTGTTTAAGGTTACAATATCAAGCTAATACAAGTTATAATACAACATAAAATGAGTCACACTAAATAGCTAACTAAATATATTCACCAGTCCTTATGAATCACACAGTTGATGAATGTAGAAAACAGTCAGTGGTTCTTGATAGGAGATAGGTGAATCTGGCTTGTAAAAGTATCCAAAAACAGTGGCACGGCAGATGATCGCAAAGTTGATTGTAAGAAGCAAGATGAGTAAGAGTTCTAATGCCAGCCGATATATAGGTTAGATACCTTCCAGAAGGTTCTTCAAAGTTCCACGACAAACTCTAATCAGAAGTGTCTAACTCAAGCAATCAAGAAATAGATAGAACATTCTAGAATAGATGATTCTAGACACTGCCAGCCAAGACTATCAAAACAAGTGTAAGTGTGACCAACTAAACAATACAACAATGTTATACAATGTTAAACTTATAAACAATCACACACTCATAACAATTGATTGCATGGAACAAGACACTTCTTAACACTAATAAGTTTGAAGTAAGTGTAAGTTCGAAATTGATACATTTTGTTTTGGCTATTGATCCCACACATGTTTGTTTTGTTAAAAAAATGATAATCATCTATCTCAATTTCGGAGTTTTATCTCACATTTTACTCAAATTGTATTACACGGGAGTGCAAGGTTGTTTCTCTTTACAGAGAAAATATTGTATTGCAAACGAATTCTGAAATGATTGTCAACAATCTTCTTGTAATATCTTAAACATAAACGGTTGCTTTTAAGAATGAATTTGGCAAGAAGCATTTACATAGACCTTTGCCACCTATGAGGCTATCAATCACTTACACGAACCAGAACTAAAAACCAAAAAGACCTTTCTCGAGTTTCGATATGGAACTTTCAATACCTGTAATGGTGCCTTTCTGCGTTTTTAAAAAAACAGTTCTACATCTAACTGTTTTTTGCGACCAATCATATAAGCTTTTGACTAGAACTCAAAACGCAAAGGGATAAGATAAATGATTATATTTCATAAAAAATCGATATTTGTCGCCATTTTAAGATTCAAGTGCATTTAAAGATTATGTCATTTCCCCTACTTAAGATTCCTTGAATTTAACAGATGTTAAACCCAGGTCAAATTGTGAAAGTATTGTGAAAGCCTTGCTCTGTGAGGATTTGTTTATGAAACAATCTTTTTATGTATACGATAACAAAAAAATCCTACAAAAACAGTATAAACAATATTTCTAAGATGCCTAGCAGTAAGAGCAATCGAAAAAAATTACTTTCTCAGACAATAAAGGTATAGTTTTTTTCATGACGTAACAATTGAATGACGTTATATCCGCTCTTCTCCGCTGCCCCCTCGTGATCCCGCGTCCATGGAAACCTTGCATCTCGGTTATTTCGATCAACATGGCTTATCCCTATGGATGTCTATCGTATTGGCGATTTTGCGGATAATGTTTCTTTTAATGGAGACTAGTTTCGAATCATCTAGTTCTATCTACCAGAAAGAAGAATGGAAAGCAAATGCTTGTCGACTGTCGAGTGACCGTGTTGTTTCACGTCAGGTCACGTCGCCCCGTGGGACTTTGACGTTGGTTGACGTCAACCGTCTCTACCAGGTTCAATGTGATAAGGTCAACCTAATGATTAAGTAATTCTGGATGTACAGCCCCAACAGTCTGCTTATATAAGAGATTAAAGCATCACCTTCAACGTTTATGACATTAGCAATAAAAAAAAGATGTCCGGATTCAGTCCGCCATCAAGCTTCCAAATAAAACAATACCCATAATTCTTTGTGGACTGTTAACCACGTGATAACCCTTATATGGGCAATGTGGCCCGCACTGCATAATCGCACGACACGAGTATTTATTTTTAAAACAAGAGGTGTTTTTTTGTTTGCTTAAATTTTTAAAGAAAACAATAGGAAGAAAATATAATTCAAAATTGAATACATGAAAAAGTTAATGTGCAAAACTGCAGTAATCAAAGCTTTAACCAACTAAATGTCGTTTTAAACTAGGGGTTGGGTTCCATACTTGGAATAGCTAACAGTTAGCCCTGTTCATGGATTATTAATGTGAGCAATGTAAACACTATATCTTATTTTTAGATTATTAAAATCAGAGTGGTCTCCGTATAGCTTATTTTAGCATGTTAGAAAAGAAATAAAGTTCGCTCTACCCCAATGTGTTTTCCCTAAACTATTATAACGTTAAAGAACTCGGACTACCGTCCTCGTGCTTTCACTAATTTATAATAGTTCAGGGCAAAACTATACTTTATTACAAAACACATTAATATTGGGGTAGAGCGAACTTTATTTCTTAAACACCAATCATATTTCCATCCGAAATCTTACTGTTGTCTGATGATTAAGAGCGTCAGTGAAAACAAACAAGTAAATTGTGACATCTTTGTTTCCTGGAATTTGCAAAAATGTCATAGTGAAACATGAAAATCAAATTAATGGGGGAGTAGTTGGAAATGGTTTTGGTAATACAATAATCGTTTCGAATTTGTAATTTGATTATGTTTTATATTGCATGGAAAAGAGGTTATCGTTAAGCCAGAATTTGTAGTGAAAATGAATGACAAATTTTAATTGTCGAGTCATAATTTGCATTATTGTGAAGATTGAACGTTTCTTACAGTGTCATATTGTGTCTGTGTGATCGTTTGTGAGATAAAAAAAAAATTGACTTAACTTACTGGTATTGTTCTCCAAATGAGGATGTTCATCAGAGCTGGTCGCCCCTGTTTTAAATTTTTTAAAGTACTTAATCACATTTAGAAGAGTTGCAAAATTAGCAAAAACCTGTTGTCAAATCTCTCCGAAAAAATATATTTAGTATTGAAAATGCATGCACGAAACGTCTGGAGATTTATTTTCAATTCAATTGTGGCATCACAAGGTTGCCAGATTCCTCTTGTTTATCTCGATATGGATTCATGCAAATAGACCATCCGTTTGAACTGTTGCATTCCAAACAACATCGATTATCGACAGTCAATTATATAAGCAAGCTGGAGAATTTGTTTCCTGAAGATGTTTAGTCAGTAAACACACTCACTTTGAATGACATCTTCTTGTTTGAGCAATATCAGTATTTATGAAATGTAAATAACGAACATGATGCTGAAGTAAGAAGTGTAAGGATGGTTCCTAGCAGACTAATTGATTGACAACAACTCCTGCAACATTCATCACAATAAGTCAGATCGATACTTAATTTAATAGATGTATGTATTCCAGGGACAGAGGCTCAGCATCATCGACATCAAACTGGTAGACCTCCATTTGTCGATTCCAGCTGCCACAGCTACGGCAAGTGATGACAAGGCCACAGACAATACCATTGAATTTACTGTAACCGTCAAAGTACTGAAAATGTAAACTAAAATAGAAATGGTTTCATCGTCGTTTGCTTTTATTTGAAAAAACTGTTTGCGCGACATTGATACTTGGCAAACATGCATGTAGTTTGCCATGACAAAGGTTAATAAAAAGTAGTTCCGGCTGATTCTCGACTGTAGTATAACTAACAATTTGGTTAGTTATACAATTGGTTCAAACCATAGAGTCGTGGAATAACAAAGAATACACTCCTTATTGATTGGAGAGAGTAATCAAGAAAGTAAATTTAACAAAATGGCCTAACTAAATAAATATGACAAATTAAACATTGATAAAATTGGTATTCCAAAATAGATACTTAGTATATACCATTCTGGACAGATCTTTAGTTCAAATTTCAACTCATTCCTCTGATTACAATTTAGGGGGGTGGTAACTATTTTTGAAACTTTAAAACCTGTATTAAGCACAATATCCAGCCTACTTTTCATTTTATCGAACAATATATACAAGTATAACGGCAATTATAAATACAGACAATCTAACAGCAGTGTTTGATATTACATTTCACACATTACATTACAATTACATTTCACTCGAAATAGGATAAGAAGGGGATTAACAAACTTTCTTGAGCTCCAGTCCAGACTTTTGTATATTTTCTGGTGAAATACTCTAAATATATTATAATGGTTGTATTTCAACGTCACGTTTGGTATAAAAAAACAACTCCATAGCTTTGACATAAATTTACCTTTATCGACTGACTTTCCATTAAATCAAAGATCTGCAGCCTGTTCATGCTGTTGATGGTTGGGTTTACTAGGGTTGATTGACGGACTGGTTGTGACTCGGAGGACTGATCCATCCTCGATGCCATATAAAACAGCTCTTGGAGTTGTACGATGTCACATGAAGCTGAAGGGATGTCTTTGCAAATAATTCAGAAACATATGCAATTTAACAGATCTGTAAATCAGCTAAATTACAGTATTTAATATATATATTACTGATGAAAGGAAGATGATTATTTATTGTTATTAAAATGACAACAACATAAATGCAATTGCTCTGCTAATTAGGTAGATAGGTTCTATGAGACCAGTTTATATCATTGGTGTTATATTGAACAAACCCTCTGTCCCTATGCAGGTTAGATTCACACAATTTTGATTTGTTTAAAGATTGAGTTCAATCCCAAAGACCTTTACTCACAGATTGTAAGTCTTGATATCAATGTATAAAACCATCTTACTCACTAAGTCTTACATAAGGTTGCAATTTGCATATTTCATATTGTTTATTTTTAATTTTTTTTGTATTAAACATACTCTCTGTCTCGCAATTCATGATGTTAATTTGTTTCCAATTTTGAGTTCAATCTCCAAGAGTTTTACTCATAGATATATAGTCTTAACATCAATGTATAAAACCACCTTACTTACGAAGTCTTACTTAAAGTTGCAATTGAATTCCTTTTGAGGCAAACTGAATGTCTTACGCCTAATTGTGGATGTAATTACAAGAGAAATTAAAACCTGATAAAGAGAAATCCTGAGATAAGTAATATTGAAACTTAAAAGTAAATTTGAAAGTTACTTAACAATATGCGTTGCATTTCTGATGTGAATGAAGATGACAATTTGTTATAGTTTTAGTAGGGGGTTTGTTAATCTCATATGATGGCTAACAAAGTGTCTAATTTTTTATGATGTGATTTTATCCATTGCTATTCAATTTTGATGTCAAAGTTTTACACATTCTGCCCTGAAAGATGTGAAGTCAGGCTTAGAGCACAGAACAATAGCATAAATTGTGACAACTGGCATAGCATTATGTAGTTTGAATAAATGATTCTAAATATCTATTTCAATCTGTGATATTTATCTTACAAAAGACTCCATACCCAGGCAAGGTTGATCTCTTTACAGATAGAGGATTGTATTGCAAATGTTTTCCGTAACGATTATCAACAATCCGTGTGTATATTTTAAGTATATTTTACATAAACGGTGGCTTTTTTGAGAGTATGTGTATTCCTACATTACAACACATGGATGGAGACAGATGATCGATATCACTAATCTCGTTTTCATGCATCCGAATACATGATATCAAGAGTTAAACTTGTTTTTTGGATTTATCATGTTTTTAAAAAGCTAGTGCATTTCAACATTACCTACTTCAGATTCTCTATATTGAATACAGTTAATCTTATTCTTAGGCCAGATTGTAAAACATTATACATGATTGCTCTGGGAAGCTTTGTTTATTTGCTTTTGACTTTCAAATGTTTGTTATATCATTTTACACACAAATCTCATTTCAGTTCATTCTACATGGCTCGAAACCTTTAGCACTGAATACAAGAAATTTGTGTATCTTCAAAAACTGACCTTGAGAAGGGTGAATTAATTTTCAATGACGTGTAAAGTAAATAACAATTTTTAACTAAAATGTGAGTTATTAATAATTTTCGAATCAGTAATATTGCATTGTCTCATATTTGCAAAAAGTTTATTTAATGTTATTAGAATTGCAGGTTAGATTGTTAATCAGGTTGTAATTAATTTCATTAAAAAATTATATTTCTGCTGAACATATATATACACCAGGTTTCTCAAAATCTTAAATTCTCGACGCTGCTTTTACAGAACAAAGAGGTATATCAAATTATTGGTTATAACTGATTGTACATCATTTTAATTATCTCTACGCCTGCTTATTCTCCACTAATCGTTGTTAGGCAAAAAGTGGCATATGCACATTTGCTAATATTAAACATATGTCAATAGTTATGTGTTGTAATCTTTTCCTTTCATATTGTAGGAGGAAACTACTAACTAACTAACATTGAAAATATGTCAAGTATGAGCAATACAGTTGTACATTATTGTCATGTTTCAGGAGGAAACATGAGTCAAATCACACGTAAAGTGTTGGTCCTGCTGGTATGTGCACTTGTCTCGGGTGTAATCAGCCTCCCACGTAGAGGTAAGCTCAATACAAGTGTAGTAAACTCATTTATGTCACTTAAGTTAAAGTACTATTTTCAAAGAAAATAAATATTGTTATAGTGCTGCACTTGTCTCGTGAAATGTTAATACTGTTATCGCAATGGTACCCGATTTGTGGAAATGTGGTTTCAAATTATAGTCCGAAAACTAATCATAAGTAATGGATAAAAATTAAATTCGTTATTGAATTTAATTCAATTCATAGTAAGTTTGGTGAGGCGACTTTAATGCTAAAACAGGTACTCAATGTGATTTCGTAAAGGATGACATTATTGAATATACTGAGAAACAGTAATTACATCTAAGATTTTGTTGTGGATTTATTCAATTTGGAACTTTGTTCTTGCGACAAAATCCTCATTAATTGTTGGAAATTTCTTTTAGATTAATGATAAGTTTTAAACAATTGATTTATGAGTGGGAGATGCGATCGAGATACAAATATTAGAAACTTTACATACTGAGGTATAAAGGGGACTTGTGTTATTGACTATATTGTTACCATAGATTCGGACCCCATGGCTTGACAATGTCATTGACTTTGGAATAGAATCTCGCCCTGAATCCTCCCTGTTACACTGAAATTACGAGTGCTTCAAAGATAGCCGTTGTCATCCATGAAACTAAGATATAATCCTAAATCGTTCGGATTTGTTTGGGATAATAACGAATTACAAGCATTTATAGATAATCTATATTCTGATCCTATTCAGGAGCTAATGGACAAACCTATATATAATATTGATACAAGTTTGAACTACTTAGCAGAAGCCTTATGTTACGCTGCTTCAAGGATAGGACAATGAAAATTAGAAACAAGGCAATTATGGGAAAATCAAGTACATGGTTGCAAACGGAATGTGATCACTTGAAAAAAGATTTATCTATTTTTGTTTATATTTTGTTGTTGTTGTTGTTGTTGTTAATAATAATAGCGTTTGACTCTGAAATACACAAACTATGGAAGTTATTGTGATCGCATGGTCTTGGTATGAAAATGAAAAAGCTATTATGTAGTTATTATGAGGATGTCAAAGTGTGTGTTCAGAATAATAATGATATATCTTGTTTGATTAAATACGTTTCGAAAGAGTCCAAAATACGATAATGCTTACAGTTTGTTCAATTGAGTACCAAAAGCTAAAAGAAATTTATTACATTTAATAACAACAAGACATTTGTTGTCCTATTTTTGTTGTAGAGATTGCATGTCCTACACCTACTCCTCCAAAGAATGGGGCAGTTACTTGTGCTGCATGGCCTTGGGGAGAATCCTGCCTTTTCAGCTGCTATACTGGTTACACGCTAAATGGAAACTTGCTATACGAGTGTCAAGAAAGGATACCCTCTTGTGAAAGTAAGTTAAATCCATCGGCTTCATTCATACTTTTAAGCCTTTGACATCACAGGAAATATTTGGAAAAACATTTTTTTTAATTTAAAAAAAAACTGCAATTTTGAGATTGTATCACAACCAAATTTCTTTTTTTAATGAAAAATTTGTTTGTTGTATTTCAACCTGGTTTTATTTTTGTTTGTGTAAAAGACGTTTATAATCTTTAGAAATAATGACATTTTATGCATATAGAACTTCTTTATTCTGTATTTACGACGATTTGCCACAGACACTAACGTTGTTGTCAATCAGCATTTGCTTGATTTGCTTGATAACAACATTAGTTATTTATATCGTAACAATTTTGTTATGGAATAGAGAAATTGTTAATTCATAAAAAGTGTCATCATTCTTGATAACGATTACTCCTATAACGCCAGTCAAAGATGTTTAAATACTTTTTAAGCTAAACGGGTTATCCTTGAATATTACTTGGTAAGTTGCATGTTATTTTAAGAATATTATTAGTCTTTCAGTGGAAGTTTATATGAAAGTTTTCCTACCATAGACACAGTAATGACGTAAAATTCTTATTTTTCAGAAGACAATTAAGAGGAATGTCAAATGACCAACACATCAGTTACAGGCCTTTTGCAGAAGAATTACTTTTCCTTAATATTTCAAACCTCTTAAGATTCTGTCAACTAAAATGCTTGTTATGTTTTATCAGGAAATAGCAATAAAAGAACTGACTGGTAATTTGCAAAAGTACTTTTGTTCTGTTGTTCTAAAGGGTATTGTAAAATCGTCTAAAATTAACTTCTGAATTGAACTTGGTATTAACAAAGATAATCTTATGATTTGATTGGATATTTAAAAAATTACCTTTTTCGCTATTTCATATCTTATCTGTCCAATCTCTGTGAATTAAAACTTTGTGTTAAATAACTGTAATATTTTTGAAACCACGTTAAATCCAAACTCTCTATTTCACTCCATCTCTAGACATTAGAAGATCGTAAGGCAGGTTCAGAGATTACCCATCATGTCAAAAGCATCAATATTTGAAGAAGGAAGTGTTTTTGTAAACATCAAATTAAAGTAGATCTTCCTCGATTGAAGACACACATTCAACACACTGGATAAAATCGATATAAGCGATTGATCTTCGTTAGATTTTAGAGGGTTATTACTGTTGATAATTGATTGATCGCATTAATTGATCCAATTTAGACAAATTTAAAAATGTAACTTGAAAAAAGGGTACATTTCAAAGGCAACAAAAAACGTCCCCTTATGATTCACATTCTAGACGCCCTATTAAGAAGATATTTTTATCGTTGGGTTTTGGAATAATAAAATCCAGTATTGAGAGGGCCATTCCTGTGGTTACTTTGACCACATAAAGATATCTTAATAACATTTACTAAATGAAAGGAATAAATAGATAGTATGCCTAACTCCCTAAAATGTTTGGGGGCTGGATGGCGCAGTGGTTAGCGCTATTGGTTTTCGGATCAAAAGGTCTATGGTTCAAATCCCACCAGGGGCTTGGCTACTGTGTCAGCAGTGGACAACTGTTCTACAGACATTAAGGTTTGGGTGCAATGGTACACTTAATTTCACTACAGTAACACACCCATGTTTCGCTAGTTCGCAAGTTCCACCGCAAAGCATGGCAATAATGTTATTGCGGGCTTTCTCCTTGCTTTCAAGAGTATTGTACTAATGTTGCGTCATGGTTTTTACTGGCTCATGATTGTTAGCAAATTTTTGGGGTATGCTATATATGCTATGATTGTTAATCATGTGGTTGATATATTCTTTGACCAACATCAGGACACAATTAGGCATAAAATGTGTAGACTTAAGCAGAAAATGATTATAGCCTTTCCCCTTGGATCCATATGTGGTTTGCAGTTAGGTCAGTTAAAACATATTCCTAGAACTAAACATAGAATCTAAGTCTATTTTAATTGCTTGATTAAGATTTTGACGGGGTTTGTTGTGACACACCCATTTAGGTCCTACATAAATTAATGTGCCAAAACATTCCTTATTGTACTTGTAATGATATTGTTACAACTGACATCTGTGAGACCGTTTAATATTGAATGTGAACATCATATTTCAGAAAGTGAAACAATACAATCAACACACCCTGTATGATAGTTGTTGAACATGATAGGTAGTGTTTCGAAGAAGCTGTTTTTGTAAATATGAAGAGTTTATAAGGGTTTTTTAATCGCTTGTGTGTATGTTTATGTATCAGCGTCCACAAAACATTCCAGTGAACTTTTACTTATCTTATGGACTTTACTACTCCTTTAAACATTTTGTTGCCGAAGCATGTTAAATGGTATCAATATAAGAGCTCAAATATAATGGGGATCATGATATTGAAGTTTAAACAGGCTAAGTTCTTAAAAGGATGAAATATGCAACAACTTAAATAAAAACACCAAAGAAACTGTATTGTATTATTATCTAATCTTGGTCAGATGCTCATGAGACACTCGCGTAAGAGTGATGATGTTCTAAGTGGTTACTTTATGTCTTCGTCAACGATGGCTGTGTTACTGAAGCGGGATTTACCATAGAACTGATAAAACAAGAGTTACTCAGTTCTATCTTCTGGACACTAGACTACGATACGAGTTCCACCTGAGTTAGGAAAGTGATTAATTATGTGTACTCTTATATCCCCTAAATATACTCGTTTAATTGGTCCCTCATGAATCAATAGTTCAATAATCAATCGGAAGTCAAACCTAATATTAAGTTGTAATTGACTTTTTCAAATTAAACACCTATCTTTGTTTTACTATCAGCACATTGTTTCCTGTCTCATTAAAACAATAAAGAAACTATTGGAAACAAATCGCTCAAATTATACAAAAGAACTTATTTAATTTAAATATCATATTCATTAAGCTTAGACCTACGCCTATTGAACAAGCCTTATTTGCTTGATATCGATTATATCGATGAATAAGTTGGTAATTGTGCTGCAAGGAACAATTCATGTGTTTACCTACCTACAAAGCAGAACCAAAAGATGTGTAAACACCGATTCACACCAGATAACGATACACTGGAGGCTGGTATCATACCTATCTTATAAACTTGATCATATTGTGAACAGCATCGTGAGAAGAACTTTGCTATCTAGATAGTTTGATCATGATGACACGGGTAAATAGGTGAAAGATGCGGGCAGATATCTTTCGTTTGCATTTTAGAATTTGGAAGATGAAACAATTTCAGGGATAAATATCTTCTATCTTCTTCATAGGCGACGTTCCAGAAAATTTCCTAACATCGTTGTCGAGCAAGTGATGCATAAATGTTATTTTAAAAGAATCTGAGTAGAAAGGTCGACTTAAGTAAGTGAATGAGTTGGGTTTAACCTATTTTCAACGTTACTTATGTTATCAAGATAATGAACTGACAAAGCAGGGAAAAGAATGGAAACGATGAGAGATACAGACGAAAGGAAGGGAGACTTAAGAGAATAAATACTGTGAATATCCATAAACTTGTCTTCATGCAACTAACTATAGACACCTTGTACGTGTATCACAACTAAAACCGTTTTAACATTAATCTTGTAGATATTACCCTTGTCAATGTATTGAAATAAAGATTTGAAGAGCTTTTACAGTCTCAATGTCTTTAAAATTTACAGTCTTAAACCAAGTGAGATGGAAAACGCTAATTTTGATAAGTACCTGCATGGAAATGTTCTGAAAACAGCTTGATTGGCTTGCGACAGGCTTCTACAGTGACGTCAAGAACAGTGGTTTCATAACATCATAGACGACGAAATACGGGAACTCGGACTGTAACAAATGATGTAAGGCAAGACTGATGTGCACATGTGCTCTTATTGAAAATATGTCACCACTTATGATTAACCATATGCGTAATTGTCGTATGTAACATAGAATCTTACAAAAACTGAACAGAAAGTCATTCTAACCACAGTGTCATTCGGATGTTGTTGTTATAACTTGAATTAAAAGGAAAATGATACGAAACATCATACAAAAATATAATAAAGCTAACATCGCCATTCGTCAATGATCCTTGCTTTGGAGAATTTCAAAATGCAGAAAAATTTGCAATATTCTAAACCTCATTGAAAGATATTTCTTACCGTCTGTAGGTTGATAGTTTACAGCATGTAATTACTGTTCCGAAATTTATATGATATTTTTCCAACAATAGACACAGTTATAATGTTTTTACTCATATTTTGCAGAAAATAATTAAGAGGGATGTCAATCGTCAGATGACCATCAGATCAGTTACAGACGTTTTCCAAAAGTATCACTTGTCCTAATTGTTTCAAACCTGTAAAGTTGTGTAATTTACATTTTTTGTTGTTATATTTAATCAGGAAATAGCAATAAAAGAAGTTATTGATAAGTTGCAAAAGCACTTTTAGTCCTCTGTCCCAAAGAGTATTGAAAAAACATGCAAAATCTCCTGAATCTCCTGAATAGAACTTGATATCAAACAAAGATTTGGTTTGATTGGATTTTGAAAAAGTTTCCCTTTTTTTTATAAATTTTCTCTTTTATGTGACTACTCTTTTTTAAATTTTAAAAAGCGTTAAATCTAACTCAATTCACTCAACTCTCATCAAATGAATAAGCTAAAAAGTGTCAAAGTCATTCGATAACATTCGAAGTTCGTTAAGCAGGTCCACAGAGTATGTTGTTGGAGTCAAATATGACAAACTTCTTGAATAGTGTTATTTTATCGAGAAGTGATTAACCATATGCGTAAATGTCGTATGTAACATAGAATCTTACAAAAACTGAACAGAAAGTCATTCTAACCACAGTGTCATTCTGATGTTGTTGTTAGAGCTTGAAGTAAAACATGCAAAACTATAATCAAGCTAACATCGCCATTCTTCATTGAATATTGCTTTGGAGAATAATTTTATTTCATTATCTTCTATTTCAGCAGCGACGTTGATTGTTTGATCAATAATCGCAGGAAGATTCGCAATTTCTTCTTTCTTTTTCTGCTTGGTATTGACAAAGCTATCATTTCAATGTTATATTGGTCAAAGCTTTTTAAATTGTGAGCAACAATTAATTTGCAGGTAGATAAGAAAGACTGAGCTGTCAGTGGATTTGATAAAGCACAATAGGTTTTCCAATAAAACTTTATCGATGTTTACGATCCAGTATCTTCATACAATTTCTCCAAATTGATACAAAATGTAACACTTTGAAATAAGTAATCAAACAACGTTAACACACAAACTGAAATATACTCAAAGTGTTACCTTCAAATATTTCCTGAGAAATAAAACCACTAACATAGTTTATGTCAAATATCTACTATTTCAAATACACAGATGAATAATGACTACGTTCTTAAATCAACATTTTATCTGCAGCGTATACTTATTTGTAATGCTCAGCGTTCGTTCTAGTTCAAAGTTAATTAAATCTGTTATTCCATCTGGTACAATGCAAAATAATTTTGCCAGTTCTATTTCTCGCTGATTCACTCGAACTTCCGTCTGTAATAACAAATGTTAACAGCATGTTTTAAACCTTCAAAACAACGTCCATCACATAGAGTTAATTGAACTACGAAGTGACACACATAAGCCATGATATTTTCGTTTATGTGGATTAAGATGCTCGGAAAGTATAACAATTACGATAAAGATAGTTGTCTATCCTAAAAGAACTCCATCCTCATTAACAACTGTTTGTAATTTATATCTTCTGACACGCTCTTTTCCTATGTTTTATTCTAATTGAAAAAAAACCCCAGGTAATTCTTCAAATCATCTTTAATTTCAGCTCAAGGTTTTATGGACAAGTCAATATTTCAGAGAATTCAAATGACAAAAACTTTATTCCTTTCCATCGACACTAGATTTCCTGTTGATTCCTGTTGATTCCTACTAATCAGTACCAGTACATCCCTCGTTTTAATTTTGTGGAAAATTATCTTCTTCAGATGATAAACGGGATATTTATTATTATTATTATAGTATCAACAGAATATCCAATGTAAAATCCTTTTTCATCATTATGTCATAATTACTCCTCATAATTACTCTAGTCAGTATGAACTTTGTACTGTTGTAGATTTCGAAGACATCTGTTGTATGGCTCAGTTCGTGAGATCAAACTTATTTCAATACAATCGATAACATAAAAATAACCGGAAATCAGGTTTTTAAACAAAGCTTGCTAGCCTTATTCATTTGCGCTTTGTTAACTAAAAAAAACAAGTAAATATAGATTAAATTTTGTTTTAACGTTAGAATTTACATTACAGAGACAGTTTTTCTTTCACCTCTCTAGGTTCATAATGGACACTTGTCTGAGGTTACTTCGCACCAGATACGTTCTCGTTAGCCTTAAGAACTGTCACAATAAATTGAACCAAGATACGTTTTCAAAGGAGGAGATCGTGTATGCACATGTAAATCAAATTAGCTTCATATGACAATGAATTTAAGTGACATGGTGAATAATAAAGATTCTTAATCAATTTAACCAGTCGCAACTAAACTTTCCGTCAACATTTACAGTTGATGGTTGCATAAGACAGATTGTGCTTGAAATGGATGGTATATATCAACATTAAATGTAAAATGTAATGTTCAGTGCACAGATTACAACCAATGTATTGAACTGTTTTAAATTCAAGTTATCCTTAATATGTCTTTCACAATGACCTCAGGTAGATGATATTCATTGTGTGAATACTTGTGTCAGTCTCTCCCAGATTTAAAGAAAATTATCTCCTCAACCATACGTGCCATCATTCTGATGCGAAAGTCGACAATGATCATTTACAACTGTTTGTGTTTGGTATCTAACGCTAAGATGAAATTTACCGAAATATATGAAATAAATGAAATATATCTCTAGAGCTTCAGTTTCTGCGCTCCTCCGCTTCTCAAAGGTGTTACAGCAAGTTTTAAGATTGTAACATTTCATTAAAAAAAGAATCATCTAAAACCATACTTGGAAGAAACATCAATGTTTCGTAATTATCAAATCGATATAGGAAGAGAATCACAAAACAATTTGTTTGAAAATATTTAAATTTGCTCAGTAATAATGCATAATGTTTTCCATCTCCCTAGATCATTTTAGTAGTTAACACAATGGTAAATCTTTAAATTAAATTTTTTTAAATTGTGCCACTCCCATTATGAATATAGGAATCATCGCAAAATATAAATTTATGAAAAATGTGTAGAGTCTGACATCATTAATATATGTAACAATTGTCTACATTACTGAGCAGATTTTGTCACTGCTTGGCACCGAACCATCACTTGGAAATATCCATAATTATCTCTGTGTCGTTTATCCCCCTAGCTGTGTCTATATAAAGAAAGTTTGAATCAACATAATTCGGTTACAAATGTTTAATGCCTCGTGATACCTGTGATGCTTGAAATCGAAGCTAGTTCATATTCGTTGACTGCTGATATTATTCTGCCTAATGCTAAATCATAGTCACTCTTATTCCCTACACCTTTATGAAGACTTCGTGGTGAAAAAAAAAACTTCACACAACTTACTTCTAATTTTGTCAACAGCGTGTTAACAGTGCTTTTCTTTTCATATTTATGATCTATAATGATATTCACGAAAAATATTTAAAGAACAATGCATATTTGAAAAACTCTCTACAAGGAAAAACTCTTATTGAGTCCTTTACAAAATAGGGCAAAAGTGAAATTTATGTTTAGTCATTAAACATCTCCATGTCTTGGAGGAACTGTCACGCAGTTCGAGCGTGCGACCTTTTTCCCGCCTCTCCTCTAATGTACTTTCATAAAATATCACCAATTATTGTATATATCGAAAGTACATATTATGTTCTTTACATTCATGTATCCATATTTATCATCCATGTCTTTATTCGCCGACTGTGGCTACTTTTATATGTTCAAATGTCATGTTCATGCTCCATTTATCAGCCTTTATACATGAAGCATTAATATGCCAATACTGATGATATATATATTTATATCTTCTTGTAGAGGAGTTTGCGCCCTTTACAATAAGCCATTGTAGGGCTCCATACCTTTAATATTTATGGAGCTAGGGATAATTTAGTTTCGCTAAGAAACACAGTTCGCGATATCCTTACGATAGGCTACCATTCTTTTCTTCGAGCTAGGCATGGTTTACTCCGACGTCCGCACGGAGCCAATAAATAGCGAGCTAAGCTCTGGTACCAGGAGTCTTGACTTGATCCTTGCGGGGAGAGGTCACGGGTGGACCTGGGACGCTGGAAGTAAATTGGTGAGGTTGATATTCCTTTATTTTTCTCTGTACCTTTCTGGAGTATGTGATCAGTTCCTTTAAGAACTTACAGTTTTTACCTTACCTTCCCTCCCATTATTTTATAAGTTCTACTATACCTAAACTAGTGTTCTTATTCATTTACTCACTCAAGTAGTGATTAGGGATCATCTAAAGTACTGTGTGCTTGTTGTTTATTCATCCATATTTTTAGTCCACCCCTGGGCCTATCACTCCCATTGTATATTCACGTTAAGTGTTGATTTGTCTTATTGATGCTATCTCATTAAGACAACCATTAGCTTATCTTGTTGTTACAACATCTGGGGGTATGCTAGAGTGATTCCCTACAGTTTGTCTATTTGTTTATTCATGAGTTGTTGACTTCCTTAATTAGTTGTTAACTCCTGTTGAGTAGATTACGGGTAGCTTGTTGCTGTACCCGGTGATCGTCTTGTTTAGACCGCACATAAACCACTTGATTCACGGATTGGCTTCTCTCTAGTTATTTATTGGCTTGATTATTTTCTTTTCTTATCTTTCTGTCGGATAACGGGTCTCACCTGAGTTTAGATATCGTTACACCGTGACAGGAACCATCTTCCGCACGCACCGGGCGAGATATGCATTTACAAGAATGAATTCATCATAGAAAAAAACGGACAACAATTAATATTGAAAGTATTTATTGCATTGGTTTAAAACAGTAGCATCATATCATACCAATGATGTGAAGGAATGAGACAAATCAGAAGATGACACATTGTACAGTCTTATCACAAATCTATCAAATCATTTCAATGATAATTTCAAACCAAGAAAATGTAATGAACCTGAAATGTCGAGCACCTACAGTTTGTGACTTTACAGCTTCTGGTTCTGCATGTTCTTTTATTACCATTTGACGATTTGTTATCAAACGCAATTTCTGTATAAGAAGTTCAAATCTATAGAATGTCGAGCAGTGCTTGAGCAATCGTCAAATGGTTTATTTCAATTCATGAAATAAAGTCAAGAGGCAGATTCAGTGACTTACTCAAGAGACACCTCACACAACAGTGTCAAATACATCATGTTGACATGCCATGTGATTCACATTGTTTAATTAGAACTAGGATTTATCAATCTCATTACTTAGATGTTTGCGCTGATTAATGAAATATTTTTATCATAAACATTTGGAGACAACCCATGCTTACATTATTTCATCTTTTACAGATCAATACTCTGTTCATTCTATACTTATTCTTGATTATTCTGGTTAGGAGAAAAATGCGCATTGTGCCTGTGTTTACTTACTAAACATCTACAGTGAGCATGTTTTCAAGTTTACTTATCAAATTGATTATCTGTATTCTCTATAAATTTAATTGCGGCATAATGCACTATTTGCTAAGACTCTATATTTATATCAGGCATTTTCTCCTGGTGTAAAGCTCTCTATATGATCCAAGAAATAATCGACTCATTTTATTTAAAGATATTATTGACTGTTGGGTTTTGAATAGTCCTTTCCTGAAATCAGCAATGTTTTCTTCTCAGGGCATGGAATGTTGACGTTTAGGACTCACTGTCTCGAGGTTATCAAACTATTAATGATTTGAAAATAATTATTTGAGTATAACAGGCCCTCGTTTTAAGTTGTAAACAGGATTCTATTATTTTTGTAAGTTTAAACTCTGGTAATGAATGAAAATCTTTAGGTATTATAATCTTATCAACGATTTGTAGGAGTAAAACCAAACAAATTAAATGATGGTAGCAGCTTAATGGTTTTGTTTTCTACCCGAAACGTCTCTTGTTAGAAACATTACACCATTACGGAAATTGAGACATTGCAAAGCCAACCTCAGACCCCGAAAAATCAACCTTAAGTATCATTATAACATTACGGAACGTTTCTCTGATAACTACAATATATATAATAATTTGTAGACATTTGACAGTTTTCAGAAGGCGCAAGAATTAGGCCCTGGCAGACATTTGAAATTGACGTTGTTCCATTCAGTTTCAATTCATGCAGCTAAAATAAATAAAGAACTAATAAAGGGACAACTCGTAACACTTATAATGAAAAAAAGCATATCTCCAATCTATTGTTTTAAGACTTAATTGGTCAAGATAAAAATCCGTTTAGCATGTTGAATACAGATTATCTGCCTTGTAAAGGTCTACTTGAATAGAATGTTGCTTATCATAGTACGATATCAATATTGTTTTACATGCAGCTTTGCTTTAGAATGTATCTTTTCCATGAACATTGGTACTGAATGTATAAAAGATAGTTTTTAAAGGTTTTTTTTAAATGATATAAAATTTCGCCTGTGCATTATCTAAATGATAACTGTAAAACACCACGGACACGGATCAATATTTAGAAAACAGTTACTCATTACAAACAAAATCTAACAACTTACAGTGACCAGGGCTGATTTTAGTCTGTAGTGAAATTCTTAAAATATTACTCAGCAAATAGTTTAGAAACATTTTATTCAATTATAGCAAGTCTATAAATCAGCTAAATTACAGTATTTTATATTGAATATATCTTTCGAAATGAAATAAACAGTGTTTTTATTGTTATTGAAATTACAACTATGCTATCGTGAAATAGAATATCGTAGAAAAGATTTTTTTATGAAACATGCTCTACGTCTCTCTCCCGGTTAAAGTCACACAATTCCTGACATAACAAACCATATATTCCAATTTTGAGCACAATTTTAAATATATCTACTTACAGATATGAAAGTAATTTGGGTTTATTATGTAAACTGTAGCTTTGAAACGATACATTCAATCTATAAAGAGAATTTTAAAGGTAAAATTCAAATACATCTAACTAAGAGTCACACTTGCCACTGTATGTGTCATGTGATCACATATGTAATTATATCAAGAGACTAATAAAGGTAAAATATTTAAAATGGGTACTCTTTTAAAAGCAATTTTTATCGAGAAATATAATGATATTATTTAAGCCATTCTAAGAAAATATCTCATACCAGCACATTCATTCCCTTATTTGAATTTTGCCATGAAATCTCATTTTACTATAGCACATTTGTAGATCTCTCATAATTTCATGAACAGTTCTGCGACTATCTATGATATGCTTAAGATGCTCACTCGACAGCAATTTTGTTGCACAACACACCCAACCAAATATCGTATCGATGCATGAAAATGCGTAGGGTGTCCTCGAGACATGAATTGATACCATTAAACAGGAAATTCCTTAACACTAATTAATGATTCAAACCCGTTTATGTATTCAGTTAGAGTGAAACATCTTATGGTCCAGTTTGAATTATATTTTTGAATACTTTTTATTATACATGTGTGTTATGTTAAAAAAATAGTAAGCATTTCTTATATTTGGCACAGAAAAATGTAATTTGAACCACGTAATGTTTTTTATAAAAAGACGCATGTCATTTTTACGTAATGATTATATAAAACCTGCATTTTATCGTTGTTAATGTTACAATCGAGACAAATGAGCGTGAAATTTACAATATCAGTTTATTTTTAAAATCATCCAAAACCACAAGGATTTTTTGGGAAAATATAAAAATGACCCCAGCCGCCTGTAAGTTTACTCATTCAACTCAATGAAACTTGGTATATGGAGTAGTGATGGCTGATATTGAATTTGGCTTTCAACATTGACACATAATGGTTCAGGACGAAAATATGAAAATCGTATTTAGAAAACCAAGCTCACTGAGACTTTATTTGATAAACAACCATGATGTGTAGAGTTATGTCGTTTTCATGTTACCAACTAATTATTACTTTAGACATTTTCCCAGTTTCATTGGAAATGTTGGTACCAGATAAGAACTGTAATCCAACAAGGTCTAATTTTAAAGATGGGACTTTCATTTAATAATTTTTGAAAAAAGTCTATGTCAGAGCACTTTCATACACAACATTTACAATCCAAAAGATTCTAGTACATTTCGAAAAAATGTTTTTTGTGACTACTTTAGAATCTTTATATTCCCTGGCCAGATTGTAAATGCTGCTTAAATCAGTGAAGCTTTCTTTATAAAACAATTTTAAATATGTAGATGCGGCTTTTGAGTTTATCATAATTTAAGATTTTGTTTAAATCTGTTTACATGACAAGTTTCCTTTTTTCAAATCAACGAGGCCAAAAACTAATTACTGTGAGTACAATAAACTAATAATCTAGAACTCCGAGCTTGTTGAGGGTCAATTCAGTTTCAATGAGTTTTTAAGCTAATTACAATTTTGAATTAAAAATCTGAGTTATTAATGTTTTTTAATCAGCCAGATAGCATGATATTAAATTAGTTTACTGAAAAAGGTTTATTTACTCATATCATAGTAGCAGCTTAGATTGTAAATCAGATTGTAATTAAGTTTATCTCAAACGCTTGATGTATAAAAAGCAGGTTTTTCTCACATTCTCTATATTCTTGACGCTGCATTTCCAGAAAAAAGGTATATCATATTTTATATTTTAAACTGATTATACATCGTGTTTATTCTCACAACAGCCTGTTATCCGCCAATATAATTTGGTAAGATATAACGTTTAAATCAATAAGTCAAAGACCAGGTTATTCTAAAGAGGATAATCCAAAAATGCAAAAAGAAACATAACTGTAATATTGTATGCTTTAACTTTAATGCTGGAGGGATTTTTTCATCCAAAAAGTAAGTTTCGCTTGAAGGAGTTACATATTTATAGAAACAATGACGCAATGGTATTACCCGAGACAGTGTGGCATATGAAAAAAACGATTGTCGGATTCTTTAAAACTTGAGAGAGGTCGAGGGTATTGCACAAATTTTGTAATCATTTCTTTATCATCGATTTTATCTTTAAACGTATATCAATCGTGTAGAATTAACCAGTCAGTGTATGTTTTCTTTGCGACAGTTTGCTTCAGTGATGCCTTGAATAATGATCACTTAACGAAACTTATAAACCTCCATTGTTCTTGCGGGACACTATTTTACGTATTTTCCCTCAAACCTGATTCAATCACGCTACCTCGGGCAATTATCTTAATAATGTCCCTCTAACCCGGGCAATTATCTTGATAATGCCCTCTGCCTCGTGCAATTATCTTGATAATGCCCTCTGTCTTGATATACTTGACTTTTCCGTTAAAGTCATAGTGTAGACGTACTGGTACTTTTGAAAAATAGCACTTACTCAATTTCCAATTTGCAAATATTTTCGGGTATATGCCGTCTCGAAACTAGCATAGGTCACATCCCAGAACGAAGAAACCGATGCTCTGACTAGTGAGCGACTATGACAGCTCTGAAGAAACACTTAAGTTAGCTATTTTTATAACAAAGGTCTGAGTTTAAGTGGTTTGATATTATATATTATTATGGTTTTTTTAAGGTAAACTAGGGTTAAGTATATATTTAAACATTCTTAAGAATTATTTGACGATCTAGCGATTCTTAGTCGATTTAAACGTGAAAATCAGGCGATTCATTGTCCCAATATAGATAGATGCTTGCCACACGTGCAATGCATACCAAGGCTAACGCGGCTGCGTTCACGCAATGCATTTCAAAACCGAAAACATATTGGATCGACTTTTCATTACAGTGTCTACCACTTAATATTTAAGTACAAAATTGTTTTCCCGCTGTTCCTGTCGTTTTGTAAGTTGGATAAAACATGACCCGTGGGCATTAATGAAAAGCTTGCCCTCCTCGCACGGAAAATGCCCGTGGGCCTCCAGGCCGTGGGCATTTCCCGCCGTCGTCGAGCATACTTTTCAAAAATGCCCACGGGTCATGTTTTATCCTACACATAATTCTATCTACGCTGAAACGGGCATTGTGAAGCAACAGAGATATACTGACATACGCTAATGTAATGTAATGTACGGAAATATGTCACTATTGAAATCTCAAACTTAGGTTACAGAGATGTATTTTACTGTCATATTTCAGAAGAAAACATGAGTCAAATCACTACTGTGTTGGTCCTGATGGTATGTGCACTGGTTTCAGGTGCAATCAGCCTGCGACGTAGAGGTAAGCTCAATATCAGTGTGATAAATTCGTTATGTTTTGTTTTTAAGGCAATATAAATTTGTGTCATTGTACTCCACCCGTCACGTGAAGTCTTAATATTATTATCACAATGATATATGTCAGATACAGTCAGGAAAATAATCTAATAATGAGTATTTGAATGAGTAATAGATTTTATCTAACTTTTGATTGATTAAGTATCTAATTTTTTTCAATTGAAAAAAGAATTTATAACGACATTCATCAGAACAATTTGTATTAATACAATGGTTGGAAGTAATGCAAGTCTAGTTTACCCTTTTCTGTTGCAGATTCTTCATGTCCGACACCGCCTGCTCCACAGAATGGGAGAGTTGATTGTGATTCATGGCCTTCGGGAAAATTATGCATTTTCAAGTGCAAAGTTGGTTACACACTAAATGGAAGAGGTGCATACGTGTGTCCAGGAACCTCTGACTTTCAAGTACCCACTTGTGAAAGTAAGTTAAATTTATTAGCATTATTCATATCTGTCAAACCTTTTACATTATTAGAAACAATTGGAATAACAATGTTTTGTAGTCTCAAATATGCTGCGATTTTAAAATGGTACCTCAATATGTTTTCCTTGTAATGAAAGTCTTGTGAATTGATCAGTTTACCCTTTGATAAAGCGTTGATGATTATTTTTTGAAAATGAGTACCCTATTGTCACAAAATTGTTATTCCCTTTAATTATCACATTGATTGTCCTATTTCTGTAGTAGATTCTTCATGTCCGACACCGGCTGCTCCACAGAATGGGAGAGTTAATTGTGATTCATGGCCTTCGGGAAAATTATGCATATTCAACTGCAAAGTTGGTTACACACTAAATGGAAGCGGTGCATACTTGTGTCCAAGAACCTCTGACTTTCAAGTACCCACTTGCGAAAGTAAGTTAAATTTATTAGCATTATTCATATCTGTCAAACCCTTTACATTATTCGGAAATAATTGGAAAAACACTTTGATTTTGAGATCGTGTCTACAACATTTTTTCTTTGTTATGAAAATCCTGTTAATTGTATGACACATAGTCATACTGCACATGTGAAATCATATTCGAAATAAAATTACCATCCTTCGCCTCATATGCATGATAGAAGGCTTTGGTTTGTTTGTGTAAAAGACGTTTTTAATCCTGAACAATAATGACCTATTTTTTAAGGACAGACAACTTCTTTATTCTTTATTAGCGACGTTTTAACATGGTTACTAACGTTGTTGTCCATGAGCTGTTGCTTGATTTGCTTAACAACAACATTAGTATTATGTCATAATAATTCTTATACAGAATAAAGAAATTGTTTATTCATATAAAGTGTCATCATTCTTCCTAACGCCAGTCAAAGATGTTTCTAATCCTGTGTAAGTTAAATTCGTTATCCTTGAATACTCCATGATAGGTTGCATGTTATTTCTAAGAATATTATTACTTTTTAAACGGAAGTTTATATGATAGTTTTCTTACCATAGACATAGTAATGATGTATAAATATTTTTATATTATTTTTCAGAAGACAATTAAGAGGAATGTCAAATGACCAACACATCAGTCACAGACGTTTTGCAGAAAATATTACTTTCCCTTAATATTTCAAACCTCTTAAGATTCTGTCAACTACATTGCCTGTTATGTTTCATCAGGAAATAGCAATACAATACCTGACTGGTAATTTCGAAAGTAATTTTGTTTAATTTTACATTTTATCTGTCCAATCTCTTTGAATTTATAATATTGTTGAAGCCAAATTAAATACAAAAATCTCTATATCACTCAATCTCTAGACATTAGAATTTCGTTAAGCTGCTTCAGAGATTACACGTCGTGTCAAAAAACATCAATGTTTCAAGAAGGAAGTGGTTTTTTAAGGAAACATCAAATTAAGTAGATACTTCTCGATTGACGACACAAATTCAACAGGTCTAATCGAGTGAACGTCATTACATTTTAGAGAGCTATTCCTATTCAAACATTTAATTTGGGGTTTACAAGCTTCACATGCGTTTATAGAGTTATTGACAATAACTCAAAAGGGCAAATTTCAAAGGCAACATAAAACTTGTCCTTATGGTACGCATTGTAGACGCCCCATAAAGAACACATATAATGGTTAGGTTTTAGAACCATAAAACCCCATATTGAGAGGCCATTCTAGCGCTTACTTTAAAGTAAGATTTTGAATACTATACTGGCCTTGGCAACTTTGTGAGCAGTGGAGAACTGGTCTACAGGAAGTAAGGTTTGGATGAATTGGTAATACTTAATTTCAGTGCAGTAACACCCATGTTTCGCCGCTTCGCAAGTTCCACCGCAAAGCATAGCCTTAATGTTGTTGCGGACTTTCTTCCTACTTTCAAGAGTATTTCGTTATATTGCGTCTGCAAACCTAACAGCTACGCTATAAGTGATATACTCTTGAATGTAGCCTTAAACCCTTAATTGCATAAACTTCATCTCTGACGTTTGAAAGTTTTCATAACTGGTCAATTTTCCCCTACAGCTACTGGTGTACGCCAAACAAATTGTGCACACTTGTTAACTGTGACCTTCTCCACCGCTTTAGTCCATTTACAACATTCTAGAATTTCAATTTTTACGTTTACATAGATAAAAAAAAATGCGCTACGTTACATGATATTCAAGGGGCACTCGTTTTCTCGAAAACTACTATATACAGATGAATTTAATTTTGGTTATGGGAATCTGCCCCTACACTCCCTCAGTTTGACATGAAGGCGAGCCATGGGTCCTTCACAATCTGGGAATCGACACAATACTCCCTCAATTTGACATAATGACGATGTATGAGCCCTTCATTACCTAGGAATCGATCATTATACTACCTCATTTTGATTTATAGGCGAGCTATGGGCCCTTCACCTTCTAGGAATCGACCCTTATTCCCCCTAAATTTGACCTATAGACATGCTGAGAGTGCTTCACAATCTGGAAATCGGCCCCATACCCCCTCAGTTTGAGAAAGAGACCACCTGATTGATCTTCAAAGTCTAGGAATCGATCCTTATACTTGCTAAACAGGAAAACCGTAATAGCTAGATAATTCCCATTTTAATGATGAAAATTAAACTTAAACACAAATTCCCATATTGTGATCATTCCCAGATTGGAATTAGATTGTGAGCAAACAATCTTCAGATTGTTTGAACAATCTGCAGATTGTGATATACTACGGATGGTTCGTAACAGGTACACCAGATGGTACTCTTAATGGAGTTCAAAAGCCGGTAGCGAACTGTTATTTTTGACAAAGTTATGTTCCTTGAATTTTCGATAGAAGGTTGTTCATATGACTGGTTAGATGCTCCAATGGTGACAGTTTTGCTCAGAAACTATTAAAAGTTTTATTGAACATGGTCCTAACGACAGACATGAAGCTCCAAAGGAGACAAATTCTACTTACTTGTTACATAAATTAAATTCAACGTATGGGTATTTCTGAAGATATACATGCTTGATATTCATAGAACTAAACATCGATTTCAATTCACAATCAGTAATCAATCATTTGGATTCCTTGATTAACATTTTGTTGGGGTTTGTTGTGAATGACACGCCCATTTTAGTCTTACATAAATTAATGTGCCAAATCATTCATTATGCACTGCTTATGACATTGTTAGAACTGACATCTGTGAGACCGTTCAATATTGAGTGTGAACTTTTGGCATCCTATTTTATAGTGTGAAAACAATACAATGAAGATACAAAAAGCTGTTATTGGTAGATATGAAGAATTAAGAAGCGTTTTTTAATCGCTAGTGTGTATGTGTGTGAATCAGCGTCCACAAAACAATCCTGTGAACTGTTACCTATCTTATGGACTTTACTTCTTATTTGAGCGTTTTGATTCCGAAGTATGTTAAAATGTATCAATAAAAGAGGTCAAATAAAATGGGAATCAAGATTTAAAGGATGAAATATGCTAAGACTGAAATAAAAACACTAAAGCAGATGCATTGTATTGTTATCTACTTTTGGCCAGCTGCTTATGAGATAACCCTCGTAAGATTGATTGTGAAGTGGTTACTTTATGTCGTAACTGAAGCGTGATTAACTAATTAAGAACTGATAAAAACAAGAGTTACTCATTTCTATCCTCTGGATACTTGGACAACGATACGAGTTCCACCTGAGTTAGGAAAGTGATTAATTATATGTACTCTTATTTTCCTTTAATATACTCGTTTAATTGGTCCCTCATGAATCAATATTCAAATAATCGGAAGTCAGACTAATATTAAGTTATAATTGACTATTTCAAATGTAACACCTATCTTTGTTTTACTATCGCCACACTGGTTCCTGTATCATTAGAACATCTAAGAAACTATTGAAAGAAACATTCTACGCTCAAATCACACATAAAAACACCCTTATTTAATTACACATCATATTTGTTAAGCTTAGACTATGGAACAAGCTAAATTTGTTTGATATCGATTATATTGATGAACAAGTTGGTAATTGTTCCGCTAGGTACGATATATGTGTTTATCTACCTACAAAGCAGAACCAAAAGATGTGTATATGTTCCGTGCAATCTGTGAATGATCACAATTTGCAGATTGTTCGCTCACAATCTGCAGATTGTTCGAACAATCTAGGAACTGTTTTCATTCCTAGATTGTTTAAACAATCTGCAGATTGTGAGACCTGAACAATCTGGGAATGATCACAATCTGGGAATATGCTTGTTTGTAGTATATATTGCATTATCACATGAGAATTGTCTAGTTTATTTAGGTTTTTCTTTGTGTATGCATCCAAATGATGGAGAATAGTTGTCAAGTCATAGATTGTGACATGTTCATAGCTCGCCTATATATCAAACTGACGGAGTGTAGGGATCGATTCCTAGATTGTGAAGAGCTTACAGGTCGACATTATATCATACTGAGAGGGATAAGGGGTCAATTCTCAGATTGTGAAGGGCTCATATCTCGCCTATAAGTCAAACTGAGGGGATAGGGATCGATTCTAAGATTGTGAAGGCCTTACAGCTCACCTTTATTTAAACTGAGAGGAAATAGAGGTCGATTCTCAGATTGTAATGGGATCAGATATCGTCATTATGTGAAACTGAGGGAATATAGGGGCCGATTCCTAGATTGTGAAGGGCTCACAGCGCGCCTATATGTCAACCTGAGGGAGTATAGGGATCTATTCTCAGATTGTAAAGGGCTCACAGCGCGCCTATATGTCAACCTGATGGACTATAGGGACCGATTCTCAGATTGTGAAGGACTCACAGCTCGCTTTTATGTCAAACAGAGGGAGTATAGGGACCGATTCCAAGATTGTGAAGGGCTCACAGCGCGTCTATATGTCAAACTAAGGGACTATAGGGATCTATTCTCAGATAGTGAAGGGCTCACAGCTCCCTTTTATGTCAAACTGGGGGAGTATAGCAGTCGATTCTCATATTGTGATGGGCTCATAGCTCGCCTATAAATTAAACTGAGGGAATATAAGGGTTGATTCTCAGATTGTGAAGGGCTTACTGCTCACCTTTATTTAAACTGAGAGGAAATAGAAGTCAATTCTCAGATTGTGAAGGGCTCAGATATCGTCATTATGTGAAACTGAGGGAATATACAGGCCGATTCCTAGATTGTGGAGGTCTCACAGCGCGCCTATATGTCAACCTGAGGGAGTATAGGGATCTATTCTCAGTTTGTGGAGGTCTCACAGCGCGCCTATATGTCAACCTGAGGGAGTATAGGGATCTATTCTCAGATTGTGGAGGTCTCACAGCGCGTCTTTATGTCAACCTGAGGGAGTATAGGGATCTATTCTCAGATTGTGGAGGTCTCACAGCGCGCCTATATGTCAACCTGAGGGAGTATAGGGATCTATTCTCAGATTGAGAAGGTCTCACAGCGGGGAGCAGGACAAATGCCACCCGGACATAACCCGGACATAACCCACCCGGACATTTGCCACCAGGACAAATGCCACCTAGGACAAATGCCACCTAGGACAAATGCCACCTAGTTTGTTTTAATATTACATGAATCAATATATACCTTTAACTACAATATTAAAAAATATTTAAAATATTGAAAAATCACAACAATATTCCACTATTATTATCATATTCCGAGGTAAAACTAAAATGATGAAACAATAGTTGGGTACAGCCTATTGGGATCTTATCAATCAGTCGATCGGTAACGCCATTGATCTAAATCTATTTACTGTTATTACGGGAGCTTTAATGAAGATATTTCAAATGAAAACTCGCATAAAATTGACATGTTACAATCACTTTATGGAATAACACAAATCATAGATACACCAACCCGAATTACACAGCAATCTAGAACTTTAATTGATTTAATATTTGTATCATTTTCGCAAAGTGTACACGATAGCGGCGTGTTAGATCCTTTTTGCAGTGACCACTGTCCGACTTATGTTGATTTAAAATCTGTACGACCCAAGTGTAATACATTTTTAACTCACACCAGAAAACGATACACTGGAGGCTCGTATATTACCTATCTTATAAACTTGATCATATTGTAAACAGCACCGTGAGAAGAACTTTGTCATCTGGATAGTTTGATCATGATGACACGGGTAAACGGGTACATGAACGAGCTGGTATTTTTATTGTATTTGTGCATTTGGAAGACCTGTCTACTCTCTGTTGGATGCTTGTCATCCACGTATCTAGTTATTGATCTTGTTCAAAACACCAACTCACTCGCTTAATCGTATAACATTGATTAAGTGTTCAATTGGTCAAACACTTTTTATTTAGATAATGTAACGCAGCTAGAGATTTCTGTGGAATTCTTGAACGTATTGGGATAGGCTTTACCTCCTGGGGGGGGGGGGGGGGGGGGGGGGCTTTTTCTGCAGTAAAGAATATTTCTTCCCCTGTAATGTTTGGGTGCAATGCTAAACTGAATTTCAGCGCAGTTCTTCCCACGTTGCGCTTGTTCCATCCGGTGCTCGCAGGTTCCACCCCAATGCATAACCACATTGATGTTGCGGGCTTTCTCCCTACAATTGTACTAGCAGCGATGATATAAGTGAAATACTATGGAAATCGGCGTTAAACCCCAAATCACCTTACATCAACAACTTAAACCTTAAAGCACGTGTAATTGGGTTTGGTGAACATTTCGGTTCCCGATGTTCTTGCAATGACCTATTGTTTTCCGTTCTTGTAAGCTGTCAAGCCGGAATCATAAATCAAACTGTTGATAAGGCTCAACTTTAATCCATTGCACTGATGACCAAGGAGTTTGATAAATATATATGAGCTAGCTGATTGTGACTCACTTCATAATGTATATATATATTAATGTGTAGTTACTTTGTATTGAAATCTTAAACTTTTTGCATATTCTCAGTTTCATTGTAATAGTTGTATTCAATTGCACATTATGTGTGCCGGTTTGTATCGGAACATTTCCTATTCTATATTCTCAAATACCACTTTACCTTCGTCCTGTCTTTTTTCTCACTTGTACACACACACAGCCCTCAAGCGTTGGTCGCAACAGCATGCATGAGAATAAAAAACGACACCAGTCAAGTTAAAACTAGCTGTAATATGATCCGTCATTACATCCAGAGAATGACTGGTTCGGGGTAAGTTCAGCTGACCTTTGACGGACTTTGAACCCAACAAAAACATGAGGGTAGGAAGTCAACGTTGAAGAAATAAGAGATGATCATTTGTATTTAGGTAACTGTCACATGCTGTCGTTCACCCTACATTTGTTTATATTCATCCTGAGATTTTTGATTGTCTGAGTTAATTTGTTACTTTACAACATACATATTTCCGCCAGCAATATCTGTATCGAATAGCTGCTGTCATCATAAATCGGTGAGACTCGGATTTTGTAAACTAGGTGCAAAATGCCGGGCCAGCTCTCTTTCAATTGGCTCTCTCCAACCTCACAGTTCACAAGATTTAAGCATTCTTGGCATTTTCTTTTTCAAAACAGAGAAGAAAAAGGTTGTTTTTTTATCTGTGATCTCCGTGACCCATATTAGAATCCAATCAACTCATGAGTCTGTACACAAGGTTTGCAATTTCTAGACCTCAGTAGCTGCCCTTATCATCGGCCAATCTTGTACAACGAAGGTTTGCAAATTGCAAACAGCTAGAAGTAGTTTGAGGCCATATCTAGAGGGGTGGTTAAGTTGTTCAAAGCCACCTTGCTGCCTATGCAATATGACTCTTGTACACTGGCGCGTTGTCATGAAGAAGCGGTCAACATGCCACCCCTCTTCTTCTTGATCGCTGCTCTCAATTGCTTCAAGAAGTTAGCATAGTAGGCTGCTTTTTATGTAGATTTAGGTGGTTTATAATTTATACGTATCGCACCCCTTGTATCCAAGATAATTGTCCCCATGATCCTGCCAGCAGAAGGCTGAGTTCTGAACTTTTTGGGTGCAAGAGCGTGATTATTTTTCAGTTGCGTGGATTCTTGCTTGGGATCCCAAAGATGATTCCACGTCTCTTCCCCTGTAACTAGACGGGATCAGCAAAGTAGATGTCCAAGAGCTCACGAATGGATTCAACTCTCTGATTCGATCTTGTGTAATTACGTTTCGTGACACCCATCTTGCAGACACCATGGACATGTGTAAGATATCTCGTCCACCTTTATTCTACGATCAGCAATCTTGGGTCCAAGGAGCTGCGACCCCGTTTAAAGTTAGCTTACCATTACTGTAGAATACAGACGGATTTTCCCCCATAAAAATTGGTCATAAGTTTATGTATTTCGGTCGCATTAACCCCTTTTTCCCCATGATTACAGGAGTGTTCAACCTGTGTAATCGGCTGTAAATCTCAAGTTAATGACCGGGTGGAGTTGTTTATGTCTGTAAACTGTCGTCAGATGGCTTATCTCAATATTGCCATCAACGATGATGTCTTCAGGGGTGAATCAATGCTCAATTTATGAACTTACTGACTTCCCCTCGAATACATTTCATTTTGAGAATGCAATCCAAAATTCCATTATTGAACCAGAGCATTTGAGTGCATATTTAATGTTCCATCGAATTATTGACTCGCGAGAATATTGTACAATCGAAATAATGCAGTGCTTACAATAAAGTTAAAGGCATTCTCAAACATGTATTTGGCACGATTTGTTTATACAGTCTCGTTACCTAGACATAAATCAACAATATAATTGCATACGTTGGACTTGTTACAAATCAGAACACATGAAAGGTTTCAAAAAATTAATAAACCCCCACCTTGAAAAATACAACACGACCACACTATCACACACACATACATTCACTCCATACAAAACACTGATAAATATATGTATATATATATTTACCTCTCGTGCGCATGCATTTCACTCGCACCTACACGTGCATATCAAGGCTTCCCTTTCATCACCCAATACACGCATTAGTACTTACATCTACTTATCTCATAGTAAATGACAAACGCTGATATAAACACAGGTTCATGGTTCAGTCATAAAGATAACTGATATAACATTGTGGTTATCGATACTGACGGTTACTTTGGGGTAATAGTGTCCGTGTTCAGCAAACACTGACCTTTGTCAGTAATTTAGAACACACAGTTCCTAAGATCCAATTGTGTAGGCACAGTCGACCGTAGTTCCACTGTCCGATTCCTCAGTCCACAGTGCACACTACTCTGACCTTGGCGATCTCCGGGTGACCTCGCACTCGCCCACTGGTCAAAAGCGTATCCCCCTTCATGAGAATCGGTTCAACAGTCCTTCGATGAACAACCAAAGATCATCCTGACTTGCCCTCAGTTAAAACATATCCTTGGTGCTAAAATATAACTTTTTGTATTTATATATCGGAACCACAGTCCATAATTTTTAAGGATGCCATTTTGAACACAAAATAATAGTTGCCATTACAAACTATCCTATTACAAATGTAGTAATACACAACCTTCAATATAAATGCATGTATCCCGCTTCAGATGTAAAACCAGTTTATTGACTGTAGAAAGACGAGTCATGTCGGATGGTGACATGAAAGAGTCTTTACATATGTGGTATGGAATACATACATTTGCAATAAACAATACAATTATAGATATAAAAGCTTTATAAACGATTTTTATTCTATAATTGCATAATTGATAAAATATGAGTGACGTCACGCTTTAGCGTTACGTTCGGTATATTTACAATTGAAAGTACGTCACGCATTAGCGATCGGTCAGAAATATACAAAACTGACGATTTGGTATACTTTAAATATAAAATCATAATCAATCATACACTGCCATACGTGTTATGCTAGTGCTTAAGTTAGTATGTGCTGCACGCGAGAATAAATTTACGTACGCGATCGCGATCAATTACTAACTTAAGGTTGTTGTTAAAATTATGAAAAAAACACATTTACTAGCAAAGACATGAAAAGATATGTAAAAAGGATGCTTACCTGTGGAAAGTAGATTTACAACATAAGAAATATGTTGCGACCACATCCGACATGGTCGGGTGGTGACTTGAAAGTGTCACACGTCAAGGCATGGAACGTACAGCACATACGACTAACTACATAACGAGAGTGGAGAGAGAACCTTCTGATGGAATAAAAGGGAAATAGAAGGCTATCGGCGACAATATCAAATACATTCATATTCTTTAACACAACAAGGATTCATTGCAAATTAATCTACACTCACGCATCTCTGCCTAAACACCACTGAGTACCCGTCTGCAGCGTACGACAATCGCGTGGTATCTGCCCTATCACGAAGACAGTCACGCGTCAATCCTAGCGCATGCAGAAGACGCTCTTTCCACACCGTCGGATGCGTTCAGGCGGTCCGTCCTCTTACCGAAAACATCCACTAGATCAGATTTTAACAGGACTGTTCATCGCTAGTTTCGTACAGCTGGTTAATAAAAAGTTAGTTTGGAGTCATTTCCGGGCCAGAGGTCACCTTGAAGAACCCTTCAAGCTGATTGCCTAAAATGGTAAAAGATTGACCAAGGGGGATATATTTATTTAGACACTTACTAGCAGCAATAGTTTTCGAAATATATGTAATAGGCGCGCTCTGATAGGCAGCCCAGTGACAACAATTAAACTAGATTATACTTTGATGTTTACCTGTCACGTGTTGTATATGGACTTTGCGTTGTGTATTTACACACATTTATTTTTCGATTTTCTTTAGTACTTGTTGATGTTTTCATACGTGTATTGAAAAACCACCCAACCTCTCGACTATTAAATAAACATGACCCATATTATAACATTGTTAATTTATACCCAAAAACCAACCCAGATATAATGAATAAATTACTCAGTTTCCTACATATATAAGAGCAAGCATTTCGACAACCATTGCTGCTAGACAACGAGTGGATTCTTGCGCATTAAACGAGATAAACAAAGCACGATAACCAAATGAACCAACCTCAATTTCTTTACAGGAGCTCCTGAAACCTTAATTAGTCATTTTAGTGGTTCAAAAAAAGGTGAGTTCGGTTAGGTCACAACCACACATTAGTTTGCTTCAAATCCTTTAACCCTCTCACCAGAAACCAGACACAAATACATTTACTGGCCTAATTTCAGACTCAAAAGAAAATGGCTTTCAGGAGTCTAAGACGGATACGGTTAAATCAACACAGAACCATAAAGGTTAAGATCTCTAGGCCTCGATATTGACAGGTCCTCATTGAAGTGTTTAAGGAAATGGAAAGCTGATTTTGTTGTGTTCCAAGGTTTGAGTAGGCTTTGAAGAGTTATACGACTGCGTGGTTTAAACATGAAATAATAATTGTTTGAAATCGATTGAAATCATTGTTGTAAGCATCTCAAACCAACCAATGACAGAATGCCAGATCAACGCTTTATTAAGTTTTGGCGACAGCCCTTGCTTCCATATTCGTCTCATTGTGACTAGAGGGACAGCTTGATCAGACGCCTGTTGATAGGTAGGGGTCCTTTTTCTTCTTCAAATATTTCCATTTAAGCGAAAAATGAATTAGAAAGTGCCATTAAGTATTTGATCAGAGGATAGACAGACAGACAGTCAGAAAGACAGTCAGACAGACAGACAGACAGACAAAGTATGCCATTAGTCGATGGTTATAACATGACTCCATTGAAACATTTAACTGAGGGTAACTTTTTGGTTGATTTCGATTTTACAACTAAATACATGAGAGCTCACATTCGGTTTAATAAAACAAGAATTTGAAGTGAAGCCAATAACCGACTGAAAAGCCTTGCTACAACATTACAGGGCATTGCTGATAAGGAATCATTTGTAAACATGTTGATAGTCTATCCATGAATATAAATTGATTTAATGTGTTGTAAATTAGTATAAATTATTAATTTCCCTTAAAACAATATTGCAGACCGGGGCAGCCTCTTCAAGGAATCATTAAACTCATATGTTCTCCATTGAGATTTCAAGCAGCAAAGTTTCACAATGAATATTTAGCAAGTGTTATTGACTAACCTTGAAATAAAAAGAAAAGCTGTTGCCTAATTGTCGCAGAGGTCTTAAGCGCCATTAACAACACAAAAGGTTGCGTGGTTTTGATCTGGGTTTTATTCCATCTCATATGATTAAATGATGCCCTTAAAACAAGAAAGATAATAACATAAGTATATGCATGGATAATTAAGCTGTTATGATTACAATAGATTATATAATTAATTACTACATTTGGGAATATACATGGAAGTTTTAATAACGTTACAATAATTGTTTACGCAAACAATTATTACATACATAATATATGGTTAATACAATACTTTATAAATACTGATAGCATTACAATACATGTTATATTCATTAAAAGTACACATTATGAAATGCATAGCGTATACACATACATTTAGCATAGATACATAGCATATTAATACCTAATTGCGTAAATAGATAAGATCCCTCACCTCGTCTATGGGACGCAGGCAAACACATGCAATCCACAGATTGCCACAGCATACAATTCGTGTAACCTACATGATAAATAATAATGATATAAAGTAATAGTTGAATGAAACCGTGTGCGTAAATAACATATTTATGTATATTTAGATAAGATAAAAGCAGTTGAATATAATTACAATCAGAATACACTTTAATGCACATAGATTCAATGAACTCATGTCCATGAGTTATACATATTTACTAATCAGTAATGCACTAGCTTGAATATTAATAATACACAAGATATATAAAATACTTATGCACAGAGATAAATAAGAATAGACATACGTTAATCTATTCCATAACATAAACATATATACAACATGAGGCTAAATAATATATCTTACCCCCAATAATGATCCAATAATCCGTGCCGACTGTGCCAGAATATGTGCTGATAGAGAAATGTAGCCACTTTTATAGATAAAAGTGCTAAGAGAAAGAGTGAAAAGCATGGCCAAGCATAGAAGCTGACCAGCCAAGAACAATAGCCGGGGCTGAGACCAGAATGGCCTAAGCACGAGACAATGAAGCGTATTACATAAGCTAATCAAGTTAATCAGAACAAGTGTGCATTTAGTACATAGAGGTTGAGTTTATAAGATTTAAATTAAGGTTGAAGTAGATTTAAAATACACTTAATATATTTGCTGAAATACACTAAGGATACTTAAAATAAGTTAAAACTAATTTAATAAATATATTATCCTAAGTTAAATATTTATATCCTGTCACATAATGAGAGTAACATTTCTCATAGTTGCGAATGTATTAATCGATTATATATGCACAACTATCGAAATAGTAGCACGTGTTACCTCCATGACAATTTGAAAGGAAGCAAATATCATGACTCATTAGTACTTACACTAATGTCACGATAACTTATGATAAATATCCGAATTCTTTGCAATGGTTTGGGTGATCTGACATGAATACAAAAGACTTCATTCAGGTCCTATGTGATGATTCATATGTTTTAAAGAGACAGTTGCACGTTTGTGGGGGACAATAAAGTGCTTTCACGAGAACGAAAATAGATATTTTACAATTACAAGACCAATTTTCTTTCTAAAAGAAGCAGTACCATATTCAGTTGGAATATCGAATATATTTTGTTAAATTGTGCTCACACCATAAGTCCGCCAGTGTTTTATGCTTGATACTTGAGATCATGATCTACGGCTACCTATGATTCGGTAATGACATGTTTGACCCTCTGAAGATAATACATTATCATAAACAATGTTTATTTGGAAATTTTCAAGAAATAAAAGTCTAAAATAACTGCCCCTATAATTAAGAAACACTTAAAGAAGCAAGTGATTCACTGGTTAAAGTGACACAGAATATGTTTCATTAAACAAGTATTTGGCTTAAATAAGATCCAAAATACCACCTATCCTGAGTTGAGTGTAAATCTCCTCCCTTAACTTGCATCTTTATCTTGTTTTTATTATGATAGAAAAACAGCCATATAAAACTAGCAACCCAGTATCGTCCTTGCATGTGCTGTGAATAAGTTTCAAGAATTTGTTTGAGTTATTGGCGCGCGTCATTGTACGGTTTCCGACCACAATTCACAATTGAAACCTGTTTATTGTCTCCATACTACAATGATTTTTAGTAACTTACGTGCAAACACGTAAACGTGAAAAAGGGAATAATTGTGATTTTTCATTCTGCACGTGCGACAGTTTTGAATAAATACCGACATCTGTTAGAACAATGAAGCAGTCTAAAATGGAATTCAAAAGAAATGCAGAGACTTTCACAACGAGACCGCGACAAAGCTCTTGGTATGGCAGAAATAGGGGCGACGCAACGTCAAATTTCAAGAAACGTAAATTGCAGCCACACAATGATCAGCAATCTATTGAATCGTTACCAGTCAACAGGCCAGACACAAGACCGTCCCAGATCGGACCGACACATCCGCGTAATACACCTACGCAAGCGTCGCGTGACGGCGCTAAGGCACCGCATCAGCCCACGAACTGTTCGTCGAGGACTACGCATGGCAGGAAACAGAGCCTATCGTCCCCTACGAGAAATGCCATTGACCTTTGAACACCGACAACGTCGATTACAATGGTCGCGAACTGTACGTCGGTAGCAGCGGCGTGATTGGGAGAAAGTGCTGTTCAGTGATGAAAGTCGTTTCAACTTGTTTGGGAACGAATGCCGGGTTCGTGCATATTGACGTATTGGCGAACGACTTCGATCAAACTGCGTTGAACAGCGGAGGTGGTGTCATGGTTTGGGGTGGTACAAACAACTCAACTTGTATTCATTTATGGAAATTTGACTGCCCAAAGGAACAGGGAGGAAGTGTTGCAGCCTGTTGTATTGCCATTTCTACGACAACAACCTAGAGGTATCTTTCTACAACATGACAATGCTCGGCCTCACACCGCCAGACTTGTGAATGATTACCTTAATAACGTTAACGTCAACGTCTTGCCTTGGCCGTTACGATCGCCGGACTTGAATCCAATCGAGCATCTGTGGGATCATATTGCCAGACAATTGAGGAAACCCAATCCGCCCCCGGCAAATCGACAGCAACTTGAGCTCGTATTGATTGATCTGTGGCGTAGACTTCCTCCTGAATTCATCAGACGACTGACGACACCCATAAGGAGATGTGTACTAGCGTGCATTGACGCAGGGGGTGTTCATACACGTTACTGAGAAATGTTTGACCCATTTGTATGGACTTGTATGTTTAATGATGTCTGTTATTGTGTAATTTTTTATTTTGACCCAATGCCATTTGGTTCAACATCTAAATAAATGTACTATTGATAGAACAATTGTGGTTCTAAACGGCGGCTGGAAATTAGTTGCGTCAATAAAATGAAAAAAATAAACAAGATATGTGTTTTTGTCATTTTAATGGGCGAAAAAAGGCAAATTTCTTTTGCCGACTAGTTTAATTTTGAATCAAATTCAACATTTCATTTTTTCGACCAGAGTATTAATTACATTCGTGCCTCATGAAGCTAATAAGGTTATTTCAGTGTTATTATGAACATAAATGTTTTACAATGCATAAATAGATTTTCTGCTAAAATCAAATTTTCCTTTTTCAAGACCAGAAAGATTCATTAGTTGAAAATAACATGATAACTTATGTTTATTCATATTTATCTGTAGGCTGTAGAAAACAAGAGATAAAAAAATCAAAATAATTACAACCTTTTTTTATAAACGAAATCACGTAATCACTGAAGAACCGGCACGGGAACAGTTACCTTTGGGGACCAGTGACCGCCATGTCGCCAATTTCCAAAAGTAAATAACATCAATAAGAATAATAAGGTATCTGCAGAAAAGAAAGGTAAAGCAAGTATCAAGGAAAACCTGAACAGCATTAGTTCAATGCCAATTGCAACGATACAAAGTAATCTTCCAAAGGGACGTTACTCTTGTGAGCCTATACTGCAAACTGTTGTGTTTTGAAGACTTTGTTTCAATACATTTACATCCCTTAATTGTATTCGCTGTTTTTGAAGCTGTGAACAAGCATTCAGATCAAATCAACCGAATGAATTGTTGTTATTTATAGATTTGTGATCTTTCCGTATCAAAACGAAACAGATTCACGGGAAAGCCATGTTATCATTTCTTAAAAATAAACATTTTCAAACTTAGGATAAACATTAATGACAAAAATAATCCTTATCAAAGTATGGTATCTTTTTGCTTTGCATACGCTATTGAAAAATGAGCGAAATATCATACAACTAATATGGAATAAGATTCCTTAGTTACATTGATTTTATTGACATTTGCTCAGTCAGAAGACACATTTTGTAATCATGACTATTAATACAGTTTAGAAATTAACTGCATAAGATTATAATGGATAATGTCACGAATGACCCAAAGTCCGCCAGTGATCTATCTATGTTTTTCATTCAGTATTAGTTTCTTGTATCTAAATAACAATCAAACACTTTCTTGGTTGATTTTAAATAAAAATATATCATTCTTTTCATGAAGGTATTTATTGATAAATCATTCTTACTCATTCATATTAAGAAGGACCACACAGCACTAGTATGTGTACTCAGGTGCTGGCATCATAACAATCATCACATCAAGCTTACAACATACTCTCCCAAAGGGACATTACCCTAGTAAGTTGGTTATGCATTCTGTTGTGTTTGAAAATCTCAGTTTAAGAAGATATCTCTATTTTGTGTTGACTGTTATTGAAAGCTATCTAAAAGGCTTTCATATCAAATCTACACATTTTATTTTGCCTTATCAGACCTGATCGCTCAAATGGGCCCGTTGTCAATCGTCCGTCATCCGTCGTAAGTCGGGCATAGTCAGTAAACTTTTCCTAATTTCGACTTCCACTCCGAAACTGTCCAACCTCCAAAGCTTTAACTTTGTGAGGATGTACCTTTCTTACAGAATAGCCGAATTTGTACATTTTGGACTCACCCAACTCAACCCCTCAAATATTGGTATGGCAGGGTGTACATATTTAGAAAAAAAAATAAATGCAAAAAATCTAAAAAATTTCAAGCTGTGTTATTTGCAGGATGGAGACTATGATTTCATTGTCCTACACCTCATCAATATCGAGGTGGCAGGTGTGCATTGTTGGGATAACTAACCGAAACCAAATCTATTTGGCAGAGGCAGCACGCATTTCTAAATATATATATATATAAATACTTCCGCACAGCTTTGTCCTTGTCCGTGGCACAGCAAGTGGCAAGTAGATTCTGCTCAGCCGATCTTAACTGACAGACTGGCTGATAAGTCCCCAATCATGCCTGACAGATATGGTTGAGCAAGGTCATGGAGACATTTGAAAACCAGAACGAGGATCTTGAATTGGATCCTCTGGGAGACAGGAAGCCAGTGAAGGTCTTGAAGCACCGGTCTGATATGGTCATACTGCCCTGTTATAGTGATGACTCTTGCAGCTGTGTTCTGCACATTTTGGAGCTTACCAATCAGTTGTTCTGGTAGGCCATATAGTAGCTAGTTGCAGTAGTCAATCCTAGATGTTACATAAGCTTGCACTACAGATCTTGAGGTCTTAACATCCAGGTACCTCCTTGTCAGACCAATGTTTCTTATGTGGTGATACACCCTCTTGCAAACAGAGTTAACATGAGACTCGAGGCTAAGTGAGGAATTAAATATGGCACCCAGATTCCTTGCATGTGAACTTCTTGATATTGTGTTCTCGCAAATTTGGAACTGTGGCAAATGGGTCCTTGCCATTGTTTATTTTAGGGCAGATGACCAACAGCTCTGTTTTGTCATCGTTCAATTTAAGGAAGTTTGATGTCATCCAATTCTTGATGTCGTCTACAGAGTGTTGGATTTCGTGATGAGAGAGTGTAACTGTTAATGGTTTGAAAGCTAGATAGAGCTGACTGTCATCAGCATAGAGGTGATAGGTTGTGTGTTCTTGCAGTGTTACCAACTAGTAGTGTTTATATGGTGAAAAGGATTGGCCCAAGAGGAAGAGTTAACACCATTGATACTGACAACCTGTGATCTGTTAGACAGGTATGATCCGATCCATTCTAAAGCTGAACCCTTGATGACAATCCGTTTATCAAGCAGGCTGAGCAGCAAATTATGGTCCACAGTATCGAATGCTGCTGACAAGTCAAATAGCACTAAAATTGCTGCTCCGTCTTTGTCAACTGCATTCAGGAGGTCACTCTGTACTCTTGTAAGGGCAGTCTCTGTACTGTGGCGTGTCCGATAGGCCGATTGGTAGACTTTGTAACATCCATTTTGTGACATATGCTGTTTTACACGTTCTGTCAACCTTGAGATGTATGAAAGATATGAAACACATCAGAATCAAGGGTTGGCTTTTTAAGTAGGGGTTTTATGATAGCTGCTATCATAGATTGTGGAAAACTTTATGTTGATAGAGTCATTGACAATGAATTTGTTAATCGACACATAACATATAACATCTTTGTTTTTCAGGTTTTCAATTTCTTAACTATTTAAACTGTTTAAAATTTTGGAGAATTTAAACATATTTGGGTGTAGATAGTATTTTTCTTTGATATATTTGTTTCGAATGTTAATATAGATAGGAAAAACAAGTAAAAATGGTATTCATTTTCAATTTCATTTGACTGGCATAGTTGGCAGAATCTATGTGGCATGTAACGCATTTTGCAATCGTGATTCTAACAATATTTGTGTTGCTTCCAATGTCTACCATATTCACTTGTTTATAAATTACGTTACGTTATGGTTCTTCATGAGGTCTTGAATCTCCTCATTATTGCGCACATTTTGCACACAGGATATCGCACATGGTCGACCATATAGATAACTCTATCAGACTAAATTGATTACCGCTAAAGTACATACAAAGCAGGCTACTTTTTTTAAAAACTCAACATTACATCTGTTCATCATGACATAGCTTTTTACGTAATCAGTCTATGAAATCATGTGCAAAGTTGTCATTTTCGAAAAAATTGTTTCAAGGATGTTAAACTCAGGATTACCAAGTAAATGTAAAGTCTAACAATTCAGTCTAGATTTATGGTTTAGTACATCATTCATTTCTAAGGAAGACAAAATTTCTGAATAATAAGTGCTTCATTGTGAGATTCACAACGGTTCAGAGTACATGCTTACCCCTGGTAGTATATACATCCAACCTAGTTTCATCTACCTCATATGTATCATCTTGACAATGATTTATAGTCATTGTGCAAATTACGAGCCATCTTTACGATCAATTATCTTAAGGGATTTTTTAACTCAGGATTAACAAGTTCATGTTGTAAAATGAAATATTTAAGTTGAGATTTTTGTTTTTAGGGATTTTATGTTACCAAATATTCAGACTTCAAATAATACGGGTTAAATACGTAACAAATAACTGGTTATTGTCAACAGTCATTCCTGATATTTATAATAATTGTTAAATTTGATTCTAAACTAGATACAGCAATGGATGAAGAAGCAAGTGATGAGAATGTTTATGACGAGGACGATGATGAGAATGATGATGATAATAATGGAGAGGTCAAAGGTCAAGCTAAAGAAGACAAACATTCATCTGACAGGAATGATGAACAGTCAGTTTCACCCAAAGAAGAAACTACACTTCCATTTCATCCTTCTCAGAAAAATGTTATTCTTAAACACAAACAAGCTTATAAAATTAAAGGAGAAGACAAAGGGTTTCTTAAAAATATAAAGGATATTAGTGTCAGTGACGAATCCGCACAAGATGGCCGTTCAAGGGGAGTAGAGATGACCTTCCATCTGGCACGAACAGCAGAACAGGCAGCGTCCACGAACAGTATTGGAATCACTGGATTGTCTGGTCCTGATCATGAGAGCATGCATAATCCATCAGATGAAGTCAGTTCTCTTGGGTCAGGATGTTTGCAACATCAGTCAGCATCCATAGATACTTCTGGACGGACGGGTACCAGCGGGAACATAGACAGTTCGCAGCCATTTAATTTGCCGATGGGTGAGTCACCACATCATTCTGTCAGGTCCAGTTCAGTCATTTGCAATCTTCAGGTTCTTTTGAACTGCATAAACAGCAGCTCTAATTACATAATAAGTAGGATTTCTTGTTTTGTGAATAAGCAACTGGTTCTTACTGTTTGATTAACATGGTTCATTGAAGTATTTTGTTTTATTTGTTTGTGATTTGATTGTTAATTTTTTTTAACACTTGATAATTTTTAAGGCATCAACCCGAAATATAATATCATTCATGAGCTTGAAAATAAGTGTATACTAATAAAGAACGTTTTAGATATAGAACCAGTTTTGAAATTATCATACGAAAGCTATGATATAATGTTGTTTTGTTTTGAGTTGTTTTGTTTACAAATAGTTTAATGAAAGGTAATTCTTTGCGAAAAAAGGGATTACAAATTCCAAAGGTACATTTATGGTAAGTACCATGTTTCAGGAGAGGACAGCAGGACCTCAAGGGGGTCGACCTTCAACATGCTGGGGAACAAGGATGTCCATATTAAAAATGGTTAGATAATGAATATGATAATTTAGTTCTTCACTGTTCACATTTACATTATTTGATTTGTAAGTACATGTCTATTGTTCTAAGGCATGTCTAACCTTCGGTAGTAGCAGTCATGCTGCGGTTTACAGTAACATGCAATTTAATTGTCATTAGGCTAACAAAATTAAATACTTCAATTACCTCGGCTTTTATAGGTGCCCATAATTCAGTTTTCCTTGTCACTGCTGCACAACCATATTGGCCAAAACAACCAACATTTGGCAACCCAAACATTTTAAGATTGTACAAACTTCTATTATGCTGTTTTGTATGCTTTAAACTTCCAAATTTTAAGAAGACAACCCGAATCAATGTTTGTTCAAATAAAAAATAAAATTAAAGGCCTTCTGTCCTAATAACATAAAACCTAACCTAATTAAATATAAGCCTGAGACATTTTTTTATTTGTATCAGCCTTATCACTATTAGATCGTTAATTTGTTATGGACTGATGATTTATTGAGACGACAACGTTAAAAACATCAAAACTGCTACACTGAGATTACTAAAACGAGGAAAACGGGGGCGACAACTAAGTATCCTAGATACTTTTATCCTATGAACACACGTCCCAAACATCTTAAAATTTGTGTGACCTCTTGGTAAACTGATTATTTTGTGTCTCCTAGCTCAAAATTGGCTACTTAAATAGCTGTTGATAATTAATGGACTCTTTTCCGGAAATAATGCATTTTACATTGTAGACTTTGTGACCCTGTGCTGGATTCATATCCTGAAAGGGGTTCAAACAGAGTAAAGTAAAAATAGTACACTTACAGATGTAATCTCATCAAATATTTGCTTATTGAAAATGTATTCTTAATGTTTATTTTACCTTGCATGATGGTAAACACAACACAGCTGCTGCTTTGATTAAAACCACGTTGATTATACTTATCTTTCCATTTTAATAAATAGTCAATTGATCTCTCACAGTGTCAAGCATGTGTTATCTATTAAAGCCAATACATGGTGAGTTTTCTTACTTTATCGTTATTGTCCCTTTCAACAATATTCTATTTCCTGAAAAAGGCTTGCCATTTGCAATATAATATATAATCACTAACAACATAAAAAAAATCTGAATACAAGAGTTCATAAATATGAATGTCACAAAACACTGTCCTGTTCTGGAAACTAAAGATGATAGCACCACAATTTATAATTAATATATAATCTGATGATATGATGTCATGTAACATGTAATTTTTTCACGAGTTCGGGTATTCATGAAGTATTTTTTAAAATAATAATTCATGATCATGAATGGATACACATTTAATTTGTAATCTCATGAAGATTCCAATTCATTTTAGCATATATGCAAAGCAAATAGCAGGTAAACAGCAGTTGTGCACTGGTTACATCCTCCTTATGTTTTACAGAACAAAGTAAGTTGAGGCTTAATAGGGACCTGAAACCGTTTGTGAGGACAGAGAAGATAAAGAAGTGTGAGAAGATGTTGAAGGACTGGGGTCTGCTGCTGCTGACAGGAGGTCCTGGAGAAGGGAAGACGACAGTTGGTCTCCATCTCCTCGATTTGATGTCCGACTCGGGTTTTAGTCCCCTTATACTCACCGATCCACAGCAGTGGGATCATATCTCTTACTCCAAAAAAAAGAACAAAAGGTATGTCATTCTCATTGATGATGCTTTTGGAAGGACCAACTTGGTGGAGGATCTGAAGACAAGATGGGAGCAGAAGTTCCCCATGATGCTTCCTCTGATTGAGGCAGGAACTGTTTGTGTCGTGTTTTCCTTCAGAATCAATATCTACCTTCAGAACGAGGAACTGATCAGGGCCTCTGAACTTTTCAAAAGATGCAAACCGGTCAACCTTTCTTCTGACGATCTCAGTGAGAAGGAAAAACTTGAAATGCTTGATTTTCACATAAAGTTTAACAGTAGGAAACTCAGTCTACCTGACGATGAGAAAAGGATAATCATTCAGTGCAGAGATTTTGAGTCCTTTCCACATTGTTGCTATTTGTTCACATCAAACATCAAACAATACGAGAGCAACTTCTTCCATAGATCTCTGAAATACATTGGAGAGGTCGTTTCAAGCACCAGACAAAACGATTCTGAAGGGTTTCTAGTTTTGCTATTGGTTATGTTCTACGAAAACCTTCTTCCAAACAGATTCTTTGATTTATTCGAACAAAACAGTCAAGATAAGGAAACCTTTGCCAAACTTTCTCAGGTATGTACAGTTACAAAATCACTTGGTTCACTTCTGAACTTGGCTAGGAGTATGTGTCAAACGCTCCTCATCTTTGACACTAACATTAAATGCTTCTCTTTCAAACACAACTCCATCCAAGATGCAGTGTTTATTGAATTCTGTAAGAGTCATTTGGGGAAGGGACTAGAAATGTGCTCAACGCGAACTCTTCTGGAATATGTTAGGACTGAGAAAAGATCTGATCAAGATATTGCAGTGGTTGTGTCAAAGAATGAATTTGACAAGCTTGCTGCACGTTTGATAAAAGAACTCTTTTCATCACGCACATCGTCGGTTTATGCACATCAAGCTTTCAAAGATAAAAGCTTTCTCAGTTGTTTGTTTTGTTTTCCGAATGCTGACATACCAAAAGAAATATCAGAATATGACAGGGTGATACACAGGATTGGTGTACAGCATTATCTCAAAGACACCACTTTTGCCTTCTTGGTGAATAAGTGTTTGAACCAACCTACAAAGGAGAATACTTTTGACCGTCAATACGTCCCTGTTCTAACCATTGACTCAATGCCTGCATGTTTTGTTTTAAATAAAGCAGATCGTATAGTTGTCCGTATCCTCAAAGGAATGAAACACTGTGAGGTATTGTTTTCCCGTCATGCAAACAAAACACTTGCTTGTGCGTTTTACATGAACAATAAAGAACTTGCTGATGAACTTATTGAGCTTGGTGCAAAGATTACATTTGATTGCTTCAACGCAGTTTGTGTTGCGCCAAGCGTCAATGAAAACCTAGTTGAACTGGCTGCAGGGATCATATCAGAGGAACATGCTGACTCTTTGTGGAACCTGTTGACCCTGAGTCTAGAAAATGGACATGTCGAGTGTATAAAAAAAATGGTTCATTTCATGGCAAGTAGTGGTCGGTCCTTGCAATTGGAAGAGTTTTGCAGACGGTTGCTTATTTTGTGCCACACAGTGAAACCGACATGGATATTAGTTCCTCACAAACAAAACACATTCAACGAAATTTTTGAATTACTTCACAACCTGGGAGTGAAGTGTTTCACAGATAGCTGTGTTCTTTTAGCTGCCGGATGTCATGATTTGCAGATTTTGAAATATCTTGTGAAATGTGGTGGTAATATTCATTGTAAGAATGATAGGGGACAGGGTACTCTGCATTTAGCTGCATTGTATGGCTCTGGAGACACAGTCATGTACCTGATCCAACAAGATGTTGAAAAGCATGCAAGAGACAATGATGGCTACACTCCTCTTCATAGGGCTGTACAGTCCGTTACAGAAAGTTATGAAAAGGTCTTACTTCTAGCAGATAAAAACGCCCAGTTTATGTTAAATTCAGGTGAAAGTGTTCTTGATATAGCTATCAAAAAGGGTGACATTGAGTCTGTTGAATATCTCTGCTGTCAGCTTTCAACAAAAGATGGCCAGCTTAGTCAGTCACTTTGTACTGCTGTAACAGAGCTTGCAGAGATACTTTCAAAGCCTGACGGTGCAGAGAATGTGCTTAAATCGAAGTTAATAGAAAATAGGTGTCACTTTGTGCACTATTTAACGAAACTAACTAACTATTCTTTGTCTGATATTGACGACAGCATGACATCATCCCTCACTGTTCTTGCCGAAAGAGGGAACGAAGATGTATTTGAAGCTGTCATTAACTCGTGTGACTTGTGCACGTTATGCAATCTTCTTAAGGCTGCAATCGAATCAAGTCAGAGTATGTTTTCAAAGCTTGATTGTTGTGTGAGTCTAAATATGAAGGACATTACAAACAAAACTCTTCTGCATTTTGCTTGTGAAAGTGGGTATACTGCTGTTGTTGAGTATCTAGTCCCAAGAGTAGAAGATGTGAATGCTAAAGACAATCAAAATACAACTCCTTTACAGTATGCATATGGTTATGATGACTCTGGGCTACTAGAAAGTAAGGTACGAAGAGAAAAAGTGAACATTATAGATATGACTCAGAATACTCCTCTACGATATTCTTTCAAATCTGGCAACACAGATATTGTCAAGTGTTTAGTTAAAGGAGGCGCAACGGTGAACGTAAAGGATAAGTACGGAAAAACTCCTCTACATTATGCCTGTGAACATGGTGTTACTGCTATCGTTGAGAGTTTCGTACAGGGTGGTGCAGATGTGAACGTAAATGACAAAGACTGGAAAACTCCTCTACATTATGCTTGTTTACGTGGAGATACCGATATGGTTGAGTGTTTGGTTCAGAGAGGTGCAGAGGTGAATGTTAAAGACATGGATGGAAGTACTCCTCTACATGCTTGTGTACGCTTTGATAATGCCTTTGTTTGGTGTTTGGTCCAGGGAGGTGCAAGGGTAAATGTTACCGACAAATATGGGAAAACTCCTTTACATTATGCATGCGTTTATGGTGATACTGCCTTGGTTGAGTGTTTGGTACAGAGAGGTGCAGAAGTAAATGTTAAGGACAAGGATGATAAAACTCCCATACATTATGCACGTGAACATGGTGATACTGCAATGGTTGAGTGTTTGGTACAGAAAGGTGCAGAGGTAAATGTAAAGGATCGGAAAGGGAAAACTCCTTTACATTATGCATGTGAACATGGTGATACTGCAATGGTTGAGTGTTTGGTACTGGGTGGTGCAGATGTGAACGTGAAGAACGAGGATGGGAAAACTCCTCTACATTATGATTGTGTACGTGGAGATAAAGCTTTTGTTGAGTGTTTGTTACACGGAGGTGCAGAGGTGAATGTTAAGGACAAGAATGATAAAACTCCCTTACATTATGCATGTGAACATGGTGATACTGCATTAGTTGAGTATTTTGTACAGAGAGGTGCAGAGGTGAATATCAAGGACAAGGATGATACAACTCCCTTACATTATGCATGTGAACATGGTGATACTGCAATGGTTGAGTGTTTGGTACAGGGTGGTGCAGATGTGAACGTAAAGAACGATTTTAGGAAAATTCCTCTACATTATGCTTGTCTACGTGGAAATATAGCTATTGCTGAGTGTTTGTTCAAAGGAGGTGCAGAGGTTGATATAATGGACCATAATGGAAATACTCCCCTACATTATGCTTGTGTACGTGGAGATATAGCTTTTGTTGAGTGTTTATTACACGGAGGTGCAGAGGTGAATGTTAAGGGCAAGAATGATAAAACTCCTTTACATTATGCATGTGAACATGGTGATACTGCATTAGTTGAGTATTTTGTACAGAGAGGTGCAGAGGTGAATATCAAGGACAAGGATGATACAACTCCCTTACATTATGCATGTGAACATGGTGATACTGCAATGGTTGAGTGTTTGGTACAGGGTGGTGCAGATGTTAACGTAAAGAACGATTTTAGGAAAACTCCTCTACATTATGCTTGTCTACGTGGAGATATAGCTTTTGTTGAGTGTTTGTTCAAAGGAGGTGCAGATGTGAACGTAAATGACGAGGATGGGAAAACTCCTATACATTATGCTTGTATACGTGGTGATACCGCCATTGTTCAGTGTTTGTTAAAAGGAGGTGCAGAGGTGAATGTTACGGACATGGATGGAAATTCTCCTCTACAATATGCTTGTATACGTTTTGATAATGCATTGGTTGGGTGTTTGGTCCAAGGGGGTGCAGAGGTAAATGTTGAGGACGGAAATTGGAGAACTCCTTTACATTATGCATGTGCACGTGGTGATACTGCTATGGTTTATTGTTTGGTACAGAGAGGTGCAGAGGTAAAGGTTAAGGACCTGGATGATAAAACTCCCTTACATTATGCATGTGAGCATGGTGATACTGCAATGGTTGAGTGTTTAGTACATAAAGGTGCAAAGGTAAATGTAAAGGATAAAACCGAGAGAAATCCTTTACATTACGCATGTGGACATGGGGATAGTGCCTTGGTTGAATGTTTGGTACAGAGAGGCGCAGAGGTGAATGTTAAAGACAAGGATGGGAAAACTCCTTTACATTATGCATGTGAACATGGTGATACTGCAATGGTTGAGTGTTTAGTACAGAAAGGTGCAAAGGTAAATGTAAAGGATAAAACCGAGAGAAATCCTTTACATTATGCATGTGGACATGGTGATACTGCAATGGTTGAGTGTTTAGTACAGAAAGGTGCAAAAGTAAATGTAAAGGATAAGGAAGTGAAAACGCCTTTACATGTCGCATGTGAATATGGGGAAACTGCAATGGTTGAGACTTTGGTACAGAGAAGTGCAAAGGTAAATATTGAGGACGGAAATTGGAGAACTCCTTTACATTATGCATGTGCACGTGGAGATACTGCTATGGTTTATTGTTTGATACAGAGAGGTGCAGAGGTAAAGGTTAAGGAGCTGTATGATAAAACTCCTTTACATTATGCATGTGAACATGGTGATACTGCATTGGTTGAGTGTTTAGTACAGAAAGGTGCAAAGGTAAATGTAAAGGATAAAACCGAGAGAAATCCTTTACATTACGCATGTGGACATGGTAATACTGCAATGGTTGAGTGTTTAGTACAGAAAGGTGCAAAGGTAAATGTAAAGGATAAAACCGAGAGAAATCCTTTACATTACGCATGTGGACATGGGGATAGTGCCTTGGTTGAGTGTTTAGTACAGAGAGGCGCAGAGGTGAATGTTAAGGACAAGGATGGGAAAACTCCTTTACATTATGCATATAAACGTGAAGATAAAACTGTGGTTGAGTGTTTGGTACAGAGAGGTGCAGAGGTAAAATTAGTAGATCATTAGGGGAAACACCTAGGGTTCAGAAGAGAATGTAATGAATCAGAATTGAAATACTCCTTTCATTATGCATGTGAACGTTCTTATACTACAATCGTTGAATGCTTGTTACAGAGAGGTGCAAATGTGAATTTAATGGACACGTTTGAAAAAACTCCGTTACACTATGCAATATGCGTGTGTACGTGGTGATACTGCCTTGGTTGAGTGTTTGGTACAGGGAGGTGCGGAGCTAACTGAAATTGACCTTTGTGGAACAACTCCTTTATATTGCTTGTGTATACGTGTGTATTTTTCAATAGTTGAGTGTTTGGGATACGGGTAAATGGAAAGGACGGTGAAACTAAGAGTCCTTACATTAAGCATGTGTACGTGATAATACTGCCTTGGTTGAGTGTTTGGTTCAGGGCGGTGCAGAGCTAAATGAAATTGACCTGTATCGGAAAACCCTTTTCATTATGCATGTGAACAGGGAGATACGGCAATGGTAGAGTGTAGGTACAGAGTGGTGCAGAGGTGAATGCAACAGACAAGCTTGAAAAAAATATTTTACATTATGCATGTGACCATGGATATACTGCTGTGGTTTGACTGTTTGGTACAGAGAGGTGCAGAGGTTGATAATAAGGACAAGGATGGGAAAACACCTTTTTCATTTACATTTGTCCGTGGCGATACTTCTATTGATCAGTGGTGGCGAAATTGCCGAAGTGAACTTGATGAGCAATAGTGGACAATCTTCTTTACATTATGCACGTGAACGGGGTAATACTGCTATCTTCGAGTTTTTGGTTAGATGATTGAAACTGACAAGGACACTGTTCATGTGAAAATGATGTAATTAGTGTTGATGAATATCTGGTCAAAGGAAACAAAGCAATGAATGCTAATTTCTTTAGAAACATCTTTGCATTTGTATGTTGAGTAATTAAATGTCCGTTCCAGAGTGGTGAAGCGTTGATCATAAAAAACGTTCAAGGAACAAGTGTTCTAATTCTTGATATTTGAATACAATTACATTTTGTAATAGTGCAATTAAACAATATTTAACCCAAGGCTTTATCAATTCTCCTCTAACGTACAGAGTTTTTACTTGTTAGGTTGTGAGTTTAGTGGTCTTCACACATTCTTTGAACAAACACTATTTAATTCCCCGGCGTTTGATGCGGGTGAATATAGTCGGTGGCTCCGTTGTCTGTCAGTCAGCATGTCCGCGTGGCGCTACTGTTATGAGTGATTACTTGATACAGAGGTGGACGCAAAGGAAACGTTTGGAGAAACTCCTGTGCATTATGCGTGTGAACATGGTATAACTGCAGTGGTTGTGTGTTTGGTGCAAGAAGAAGAAGAAGTTTATTCAGTATTTGATGCCTCATGGCCAAGAGTACAAACATTTGAAATTAATCATATAGTTTGCGGATGGACAGGTTAACAAATGATTATAAAAGCTGTTTTTTTTTTACACAGGCAGGTTACGTTTAAGAAATGTCGCAACCGATTTAATTACATTTACATTTGTTGTTGCTAGAAGTTGTTTGAATTTTAATTCTGATGGAAAGGTATGATAATAGCTGGGTATATACAATTTTCTTTGCAAAGAATAAAAGGGACACACAAGTAGAAAATGAAATTCATATTGTTGAACATTAAAATCACAGAGGTGTATGAAAAGCACTAACATTGGCAGTCAAGTTTATATAATGCTTTTGTACATGGTGGTATTACTGTGGGTTAGTATCGGTTACAGAGAGGTCAAGTAACGGACATGGATGGGAAAACTCCCTCATTGCGGATGTGAACATGATGATACTGCTATGGTTGATATGTGGTCCCGTTAGGTTCAAAGGTGAATGTTAAAAGACATGGGTAAAATATTTAACATTGTGTTGGGCGTATGGCGATTCCACTAAAGTATAGTTTGGTACAGAGAGGTGCAAAACAGTGGTGTACGTACATCAGTCGAAAATGATTTAGGAATCATATCTAAAACTGCCAGATGGACGACTAGGTGTGATGAGTCGGTTGTATATACATATATTTATAACCCCATATCTGCAAAAGCTGCAAACAATAATTCATGGTACAGGTTTGAAGTATAAGATAGATGGATTCATTGTTAATGTATATATAGACATTTATATTGTTGGAAAATTTATTGAAACAGTATTCTTTAAAAATACCTTCCAAAAAATTGTTACTCTTATTCCTAATTATCAAATCCTTAAATTGTATCCCTTCTTTGATGCAGGGTATGTCACTTTGCTTTGTGACCATGCACTATTCATTTGTTACCAACCATAGCAAAAAGTAGACGTGGATGAAGTGTTTAGTCGGCAAATGAAAAACTATCGAACGCAGCATTTGATATATAGATCTATGTACGCTGTCAGAATGTTTTGTTTCACCACCAAATGAATAAAAATTCAACAAAAGCATTTTCAAATGTGTAGGGTTTACTTCATCAGCGTGGAAAATGTGTCACATTTTAGGGTAGAAGATTTAATACACATTGTTTTTTACATACATACTACATGAAAAAGGAACATTTATAGGATATCTTGGAAACAATTATGATTTTGTCTTAAAAGGGTATGGGGTGAACATTTAGATATCTATTATTGAAGTATAAAGTAAACATATTCGAAAAAGCTGTTGTAAAAAATGTGAATAGTGGCCATCGTAATAAGATATTAATGACAGTTTAAAAAAAAAAAACAATAAATTTGTGTTCTTGCATTTTGGACTTATAAATATAAATATTGGAAATATAAAATGAAGTCCTATAGTATAGATAGTACTATGTTTAGGTATGAAATTGGAAGATGTTCTTATTTCATCTACTCAAAGAAATATTGCAGAATGATTGTTGAACAAGTTAACATTTAATGAAATATATGCTATTTTCACACATTTCGATAGTAGTGAAACGAATTTTTCTTTGCCGGCTGTACAATAAGCAAAAATCGTCATCATCAGGTAATATAAAAAAACTCAAATCCTCAGTTTACAATCTATCAATCTATAAAATGCGCACAAATAATTAAGAGCTGAGGACAAGCAAAGAACGATCTTTTATCATAGGATATTAGCCCAATCTCAACTGAACATGATATTAGATCGCGTTTATTATAATGTACTGCAAAAGAATTACGTCCCTTGGCATTGTGAACGCAACATGCGTAGCCACAACATGTATAATACCCTTATGATCACATTTCTTTGAAACCGGTTGGTAATGAACTGATATGCAAATATGTTTGTCTTTTATTTTTACGAAAACCTAACAATAAACAGTGAATGAAAAATGAATTTTGTATTAGGTTGATATGAATGTTTATTTGTAAATATAAATTTGACTCATCTTAATTACCAACAATAATACGCATTCAAACCTATACATGCAGTTTGACAACTTGATACAACCCCTTTGATAGGCGTTCTGGAAGTTGATGATTCTAAGTTCAAAGGCTTCTTTGAAAATTATCAGCGTTAAAAATTATATTTGTTAAAATCAATATAGAAAGATCAGAATGATTTTCATACGTCTTTGAGACTTCATTTTGAAAATGGAATGATTTTTAGAAATAACTGAGACAAATCATTACCTGTGACTGGTTTTGTTAAAATGCAAAGGTAGAATATTTTTTTAAAAACCCATTAAAATCATGCTTGTGAATGTTCGAAAACCCGTTTATTGAGAGTTTGGACGAGGTACAGAGGGAAAGAAACTAGTTTATGGGGCCAAAAAATAAAATATTGCTTAAAATATACATTGTTACCTTAGAAAACTATTTTTGAGTGCTTGAAGACCATTGGTACATTGTCCTTGTGAAGTTGCCGGACTTTTTCTGTTTAATCCGTTATATTTCAGTAGTATTTTTATATGAATGTTAAGAAAAGGTGTTCAATATGAATTTATCATTTTTGTACATGTTTCGTGAAAATAATCTAGATTTTTTTATACTACCTCTTAAACCATAAAATAATTTAGACAATACAAAATATGAAAATATATGATATTGTTGCAACACAATTGTAACCAAAGAGAAAGCAAAGTTAAAACTAGATTTTAAAAAAAATTAAGATTCAATGATAAAAAATTACAAAGTATTTTCTAATCACCTCCCCCATGTTGTTATTGTTATGTGTACATGTATTTTCAAATTTTTATTTTAATCCATCCCTTAGAGAGAGTGATAAGCAATAGATAAGCTTCTATGGACATATGTCTTTTAATGAGTGAAAAGCTTTTGTCCTGAATGATATTTGATTAATTCAACTATTAGCTTGTGTCTTCTATTTGGGAACTTTGAAAAGGTTCTTTTCAGTATTTTGAGTTAGGTTTTGAATATATTGTGCATACGCTAGATCGATGACTATATTGATTATTTAGACATATATTTCATTTGATTAATTTGTTCGACTAATGTCTTCTCAACATAAATGATATTTGTAATTTTGTCTTAATATATATTTCATGCTATGAAGTCGTATGAATCACTTCATCTGTAACTGCAATTTTGAATGTTATGTACTATGGGCCTGTGGCCTCGAAACACGAATAAACTTCTTACTTCTTAAGACACATATACTATGTTAGTCTGCCAGTTCTTCTTTGTGTACTAATGCCTTGTAACTATTTGACTTTTATGTATTATGCTCATCTTAAATTTGTTTAAGTCCCCTCTAGTTTCTAAAATGTTTGTGGGATATCTTTTAAATACTTGCTATGTGGTAGATTTCGGTTTGGAACATTAATGCCTTATATCTGACACATAACAATCTATGTTTCATGTATCTGTAAAAAATAAATGAAAAATATTTATGACTTTTATAATTCATTTGTTACGATCGTCAGCAATAAATAAAACCTTAGCTCTTATTTTGCTTTTAGCCTGGCTGTTTGCAGGCGTAGCGCCAGGCTAATGAAGTCTCTGCCTTGTGGATTTGATGACCTTGAGGCCCTAATTGGAGACAACAAGGTCTATGTCCGAAAAAAACTATTTTCATCTTTTTCTTGAAAAGCAAGAGGTATAGCAACTCATGTACAGACTCTTCAGTTGATTGAAACAAATTGATATGGTGATCCACTGGTAGATCATTATGGTAATCATGCAAACCATGTGTATATTATATTATATATAGCATGCCGAGCTACAGAGCTATTTGCCTTAATAGCTTTATTTCTCCTACATTCTATTTGTGTTTCATATCATTGGAATTGTAATAAAAACCTTGTAACCTTTTGGTTGAATAATACCACCGGTAGAATTCTGGGTGTATAGCTTCCAGCATCTCCAACTGTGTCCGTCACACACTTTGTTCTCCTATTTACACTAATTTATTCATTCTAACGGATATTGACAATATTATCATTATGGTTAAAATGCCTTTTTCTGCTTCAGTCCATCGTTCTTCATTTTCATAATCAAACACGCTCTAATCGTTTAATAAATAAGACTTTGACAATACCCTCCTCAGTTACAGATTGTTCGCTTCGGGCAATGCTACTTTGAGCTTTGGTTGTCTGCTAATGGGTTTCGTTTAGTTATGAAATAAAAATAAATGAACCCTCAATAATTTGTTTGAAAATAAACAAACTGTGCGTGTTATTTTCTTTACGCATAAAGGTAACAGAATCTCAATATATAAAGGTATTTTGACATTGAATTTGAAAGTAAAAATTCTCTGAACGAATGAAGAAAGTGTAATATTGAATTTAAACTTTCGTATTGGAAGAGTGGAAATATCTAACTTACTCTTACAATTAATATGTGAAAAATCCATATAACTCTTTCTTATTCAAAATGATAACATATGTCAGTTTGTGATTTATTCCTCAGGTGGTAGGGTATTTGTACAGTGCATTTGATTTTGATTTCTCTCATTTGAATGCTGACAATGTAAGTTTCATAATCTACATCTTCTTGGCCTGTTAATGATTTGTTTCCTCATTACATTGATTTGTTCATTCTATCAAAAGACTATCACTTTGGTGTGTGAATGTGACTTTTTCTGCTTCAGTCCCTTGTTCTTATTTTTATAATTCATGTACGTTTCTCGTCGGGTAAAAAATAAACTGTTACCTTCTACGACAATCCATGGTGATGTCTGGTTTTCTGTCTTAATATCATGGATCTATTTAAGCTCGAACCTAGATTTTTATTTATTTATTTTGTTGGCCGACACCTGTTCTTAAAAACCAATCAGAAACATTTTAAGTGTTTGACAAAATAGACTGTGACCCCAACGTACAGGAACACATTGGCATGACAGATAATGCTGCTTTTACTCTTGACTGTTTTCAAGAACTCGCGGATATCCCGCGTTAGTTTACGAATCATTTTGAAAGTTCTGCAAAGGTAATGGATTTGGTTGACTTATGAAACAAAACTTAATTTACCACATAGTATCTTGTTTATTAATAACAACTCTGTGCGTGCCATTTTCTTTACCCATAAAGATAACAGAATCTCTCTATATACATGTATACATACAGTTATTTGGACAGTGATTGTGAAAGAGAAAATTCTCTAGACGAATGAGGAAAATTTTTATTAATAATATTTCTGTTATGGTAGAGCGGAAATATAGAAGTTACTCTTACAATAAATATCTTGAAAATCCATATAATTGTTCCTCGTTTAAGATATCAAATGTCAGTATGAAATACTGTAACATAGTTGTTATGAAACCTATGTTATACTCTGCTAATCCCATCCCCAAGTAATCCCTAAGAATGTAATAATCATTAAGTTGTTGTCAAGTGACAATGTGTTGACAACCGAGTCTGTTGGGTATATAAGACCCAGGTTTGACTTCAAAGTAGGTTCTCAGCCATCGTCCTGGAGAGAGAGTTGAGTCTCAGCCACGGGACTGAGGTGTTGAGTCTCAGCCAGGACTCAGCCATGGGCTAGTGACAGCCACGACCAGCCATGTGATAAAGGACGCGCTTGGCGTCGTGAGGGTGCCCAGGGAAAGCGGGCGAGAAGGCTCGACGGCCAGATTACTAGAGAGTACTTGGAAGAAATAAAAGCTAAGAAAATACACGTCTCGTCTTCTTGTTGAATCTTACGAAGTGTGTGCCTGCTGATTGTGCTACAATACATTCCTTAGATGTATGTGCACAATGTATTTGTTTACGTTGTCTCTCATTTGGAAAGCCTTGCAATGTTTACATCTTTTGGCCTCTTGAAAGATATTTCATGAATACTTGATCTTTGGTTCGAATTAAAATATGCTTAAACTATTAAATCAAATATACTTTATCAATAATATGGTTACCGAATTATAAGTCCGTTATGAATATGAATGTATAAATATTAAGTTTGACCTAACTGCAAGAATTACCAAAACACTGTGAAATAAGGTTTGTTACATTGGTTCTGATGGTATCCATAATTGTAGAAACAAATTTAAGCAATTGTTTAATATAGTAAAAGAAATTACACGAAAACATCGCTTTTGTGAGAAATAAAAACATTGTCACCATGAAATAACCTTGTCTCTCAATATACTGGAAACTTTAAGAATATTACTCAAACAGATTATTATCAAACATTTATCATGCAAAGTCCTGACCGTCAACGTAAAGTATCAATCATATACCTTACTTAGTATATGGTATGTAATTAGTCCAATGGCCATTCCGAAAAACCTAAGAACAGCGAGAAAGAGGTGAGAGTTGGGAGGAAGGGGAGTTTGGGAGCAAGATGAAGAGGGTAGAGGGGAAGAGGGGTACAGATACCTTTATCACATCGCTTTGGGAAACTTAATGTAAACTTGAAAAAAGAAAACTGAAATGGCTGCTTCAAACGTAAATCCATAAACCAATATCAATACAATTTCAAGAATATTTGGATCTGGGCAAAGGTCTTTTTGATAATGATTAAGTCAATAGCTGTAGCATCTTATTTAATCCATTAACATGTCTAAGTCAAATATAGTAAAACAAAATGCTGAATTCGCTGTATTAGCTGCTAAATATAATAATGAGGTTTATAATAAACATCTAACGAAAGAATGGCATGAAGATGTTATTCAAGGATTGCTTTACATTTTTTGTGTCTCTATCGATGTATAACAGCAACAAATTTTATAACATCGCGTATCTTATCCTTATGATTACAAAGTCAACTCTAATTTCAAAGATTTTCTGAATAATTTAAACAAATCTTGAATAATTGTCGTGAACATTACGTTAGTTTGCAGTTTTTTTCACACAACTATACATGGTGGAATTAAAATTTAGAAATACATGAACTAAAACGGAAGATGATTTTGTTTCGTTTTCATCAGCATTGACGATCATATATCAAAGTTCGTCTTAACTCGAGTCCGCTTTTTTGGAATAACGCTCATTAGCATACCACGTGACATTCAAAATGGCTACCGTTTGTGAAACGATTCGAGCTATCAACCTTCAGGACTCGTAGTCAATAAAATCAAGAGGTTTCGGTGAAGAAATAGTTTCTCCTCGGGGAGGAAAGTATTATCTGGTTATCAAAGCAGTTATGAAGATGATGAGATGCGGACAATTCTTCTATTGCAGAAGAATCAAAATAAGGCTTTGTTGTCATAACCGGACTAGCCGTTGCGTCAATTTGTTCTGTCAGATTGTGACGTCATAAAGAATGAATATGCACGATGTATAACTGCACATTTTTTCTGCATTCATCGAGAAATGGTTGCATGTTTTTGAGAGCTCTCGTCCAATCAGAATCGCCGAAAAACGTGTAACAACATTTTGTTTGCTGTTTTTGGAAAATTGAAGACTCTGTTAGAAAATTTTTTCAAACCCTGTCCGGCTCATAACTAATCTTCACATTTTGGTATCTTATTTCTTATGGACGTGCATAATCACATGATGAAAGTGAATCATTATTAAAAAATTTATCTTCTAAAATATTATTATATTATTATTCATTTATATAATTTTGAATAAATGTGGTAGTGAGATACATAATTACGCATATGTGTGCAATGGTTGATAATTATAAAATGTTGTGTTAATGATTAGAAGTGTGGACTGTTAGCAAAGATTTTGGACTCATAACTGGCTCATAACTTTTAAATTAATCATCTGATTTTAATCAAATTTGAGATGAACATTCACAAGTTTCAATCTTCGTTACAATATGGTGACTCTTAAAAGGTTTAAAAAGTCGTATCATCATAAATCAGTTGTTTACAAGTATATATTTGTTCTTACACAACTAGATTACTTGGTACATAGTACTATACTGTTATAGTGTATAAATTTCAAATTTCTTTAAAATTCATCAAATATATGTATAAAATATTCATTTAAAATATCCACGTTTTACATGTATGTTAAGCTAATTTCCAGCCTAAACACCTGTCAAACCGGTGCCCGATAGTTAAAAGTGAGTGACGAGCGTAAATTACATAAGATACTGAAATAAGCCGATGGCTCCGCTAGGTGGTATTTGACAAGCCATTGTTCAATGTCGTGATGTTACAAATATGTAGAAATTATTATCGATGATAACTCTATGTTATATAATCTTGGACAATTTTCGGTGGTTAAATCTCTGACAAGTACAATTGAAATCCCGACGTTAGGTAATGATAAGCAGCCTGTCACATCAACTGTTGACCAGTTATTATCCTCCTAAGGTATATTTACTAGAAAGCATGAAGGCAAGATCACTTCTGTACCTTGCTCCTACAAGCGTGTTCGTGCTTTCTAGGTAAGTCCTTCCATATTTTACTTTTACCTTGCATTTATGTTTACCATTTTTCATCTGATAAATGTACGACTTATACATTATATCTTTGCCGAAATTGCAACTTATATATGTTAGGTACCACTACGTTAGTTATACATAGATGTAAACTTGCCGTCAGGTCTAGTCAATACGTGAATAACACAAAGTATGCTTATAAATTATGTTCTAAATTAACATTGTGTCCGAACTTCTTAATGGTTGATATAGTTTTATCTTAGCGGCGTCGTTCGAAAGCTTGTAGTGTATTACATTGCATTTGTACCTTATCGCATGTTATCTGTTATTTTTGGACGTCTGTCGTATAGGGTTAAATTCTGTTATTAGATATATGGCAGGATCCGATGCGTTATATAAATTACTTATTGCAGTACCAATATAACAAGTATGGTGTATTCATGTTCTGTGTAGCATCTCCCTATATCTTTCGTGTATATATAAATTTATGTATTAGTTTACCAGGCACGTAGCTAAATAACGCTAGTAATTTGAAGGTCACTTTATGTATCGATGCATTCGCATATCAAACATTTGAACCTGAAAATAAGCTGGTATTGGCTGAGTAGGATAAACCGGTACTTCTGCTCACTAATGCGTGTCATGGTAAACATTACCATAGAAGTGAATAAATTAGATAAGGTTCAGTAGTTTAGACTTTAGTTGCGCGTTAGTGCGATGATATACCACATGTTATATTATTTAAATATCCAAATACAACCTAACGTTATAATGATAGGAAAAGCTGGCAGCCTAACATTATAGTAGAATTTACGTATTTGGTACCTTGAACTGTTGAATTATTAATTATGAAAATACTGTATCACTATCTAAATATCTATCTTTTGACCCGAACTATAATGTTTGAGAAATCCATATCCACAAGTAAAATTTATATTGTGAAATTGTTTAATATGTAATAATCCCGTGATTATAGTCATATGGATATCATATTTATTATTGCCCTATTGTCGCCTGCATACTAAATATAACGCGCTTGTGTAGCTATAGATGTTTTACATAAAAGGAGTGCAGGTCAATCCTGATCACAATTATTTTATTTTTTAAAGTAAATTGAATAAATATAGGATATATAATAATAATCCAGTCTAATATTAGGTTATTATTACTGATATGTTTGATTAATTGTCATCAGCCGTTAGTCATGATAATGTTTTTGTCATTCCGCTATTATAATGTAAGCAATCCCTTGCTCCAATTATGCTTGATATTTGTTATATAGAATGTTTATTCATATTGCTTCTATTGTTATATGGATGTTATGTTTTACGAAAGTAATGATAATGTTTGTTAGAATACTTACTGGGTATAAATCGGACATACGCGGCGTACCACTAAATACAATATTACAGTTTAATTTTATAAGCACTTATGAATCATTATTGATATAAAATCCTTTCTAATGATTGATTAAATATGACAAATATCTAATAATTATGTCATATTTACCATATAATAATATGACATTATGTGATTGATATTTATGACATTTATGTTTTATTGAATATGTGAATATATGATTATGATAACTATGAATGAAGACTTCTGTACCTTGCTCCTACAAGCGTGTTCGTGCTTTCTTGGTTAACTCCCGCATCATCTATATTCCCTGGGATCAAATAACAAGTGTCACTTACCAAGGGGCGCTTTGTTAAATTGGTGGAGTTTAGATCCCTGATGAAAAAAGGAGCTAACCCAGAGAACTACAAACACAAGCTTAGGAGCCAGCAGTCAACCTCTTCAACCGCCGCCCCAGAAGCTTCCTCAACGACTTCCTCTACAAGATCCACTTCGCCTTCTGCCTCTTCATCCACATCCTCTGAATCAACATCTTCAACTCAACTACTTCCATCAACCTCTTCTACTGCTCCTGCTGCTGTCCATCAACCCTTTCAGGAGCCGACCAACATCATTATGAATATCACACTCCAAAGGTATGATGGCACAGAGTCAGCTGCCACCTGGTGGAATGACTTCATCAAGTCCCTTCAGACAGTCAACAATCTCAATGACGAAAGAGCTGCAGCATTGCTTCCATTTTACATGGAGGGTGCTGCAAAAGTGTGGCATGAAGGTCTGCCGTAGGAGACACGCTCTTCTCTGACAAACTGATGAGGTTGACGTCGCCCTGGCAGTGAACGGGGTCACTGATTCTTTAAAACAGTGGGTCCATAACAGAGAGCCGAAAACCCTGGAAGATGTCAAGAAATATGCAAAGGTGGCGCAGTCATCACACACACAACATGACAGATTTGGCAGACATGGCACGAGACCTTCTCAAAACAACCAAGGAGGTCCAAGCTGCCAACCCTGTCAACTGTCCCCCTGCACCACCTGCGCGTCATCGTCCACGACGTCACCAGTTCCAGAAGCAGCAGCCAAACCATTGGGCTAATGGCCTACATCAGCCACCATTTGTGCAGCCACCGCCATTCCTGCAGCAACCAAACGTTGTTCAGCCACCGCCAACAAGGCAGGGAGGGTACCAGCATCCCCTGCAGCAACAACCACCCACCGTTGCTCAGCCACCGCCGACAATGCAGGGACGGTACCAACAGCCCCGGGAACAGCAACAGCCACACCAACAACAACATCAACAGCCCTTCCAGCAGCCGCAGCCATACCATACATACCGGACAGCCGTTTATGCCAAGACAGTGTCAAGGATGTGGTATGTACTGCCCTAGTCGATATCAATGCCCTCATAAAAATACTTATTGTTCCTTCTGTCACTATCAGGGTCATCATGTTAGTGTCTGTCGCAGCGCACATCACTACAACAGTCATCATTAGGGATTCGCTCACGTTCCTGATGTCAGGCACGATAAGCCCTTAGTCTCACTTGTTGTTCCTTTAACTAAGAACGCGACATTCGTCTTTATACAGCAAGTGCGGACCACGGCACTCATTCATACTGGGGCTCAAATCTCATGTATCAGTGAGCGCTACCTCAGGAAAGCAGGCTTTACCACTGATAACTATAATCCCTGCTCATTAACAGAGATTATAGGTGTCGGAGGTGAAACACACCCTCGCCTTGGCATTATCTCTCTTAATGTCAAGATTGGACATCTTCTTCTTTCTCATTTTTTCTATGTCTTTAAACACATACATCATGCTCTTATCCTTGGCCTTGACCTTTTAGAAAAGAATAAGGTAGTCATTGATCTGCCCAACAAATGTCTACACAAAGGCCTTCTCACTGTCTCTTTTGTCTCTACAAATGCAGGTTATGTCTGAGCTAGGAAATCCACTATCATTCCTCCACATTGCCAATCTGATATTCCTGTTAAAATTTCTAAAACCCCTCCTGGCGAAATTCGTCTTCTTGAGCCGTCCCCTAGTTTAGCCAAGCTACATCTACAAGGTGCCAGATGTTTAGTTCAGAGTAGAAAGAATGTATGCATGCACATTCTAAATTCCACCTCCCATAGGATTAAGCTTAGGGACACACAAGTGCTAGCCATTGCGTCAGAAGTTAATACTTCTGACATCTTTATCCTCTCAGAAGAAGCAACTACTCCTTCCATGGAGCCCCCTTCTGTTTTAACTGTCAATCCATCTCCTTCCCAAAACCCACCAACCACTTCTCCATCCAGTCCTCTATCTACCCCTCCAGCCACCCAACCATTACATCATCAATCAACTCATCACTTCCCTCACCACTACCGCAACCAATCCAATCAACCATCTCTTCACCCAAGCCAACCGACCAATCACCAAAGTGCTCCAACTCCAACCCAATCATCAATCAATTCAACCACCTCCCTTAGATTTAGAATTTGATCTAAGTCAATCTGACTTATCATCAGAGGAAAAGCAAAATCTTTTTACATTCTTTAGTGCTACCAAAGATGCTTTAGCACAAAATTGGTCCCAAGTAGGAAAAACAAATTTGCACCACCACGAACCTGATACTGGTAATGCTGGACCTGTTAGATTGCCATTCTATAGACAAAACGCAACAGTACGAAACAAACGTTCCAAACAAATTAAAGAAATGTTAGAAGCCAAAATTATTCAATCTAGCACTTCAGAATGGCATTCCCAAGTGGTTATGGTTAAAGAGAAAGAAAACACCTATCATTTTGTGGTTGATTATAGGCGCCTCAACTCTGTAACACGTCCTATTTTCTTCTCCCTGCCATGCTTTGAAGATGTCACTGATGCTGTAGGTAACAGTAAAGCAAAAATATTCAGTGTTTTAGATTGTGCTAGTGGCTTTTGGCATATACCGTAAACGGTATTTTCGAGTGGAACCGTCTACCTTTTGGTCTCAAAAACGCCCCTATGGCATTCCAAAGAACTATCTCTCAAGCACTCCAAGAAATGAACTGGAAGTATGTTTTGATTTATGTCGATGACATCATTGTCTTTTCCAAAACATTCAAGCAACATCTCAACCACCTTCAGTGTGTTTTTCAGAAAATTAAGGAATCAGGTCTTACCTAGTAAGTAACCTAGTAAGTGCAAATTTGCAGCAAAACAAGTAACCTATTTAGGCCACATCTCCAATTAAGATGGCGTCTCAGATGACATGGCCAAAATAGAGGCAGTGAACCAAATTGTCCCGCCCAAGAACGTTCATGACGTAAGGCACTTTTTAGGTTTAGCAGCTTATAGGAAATTTGTTCCAAATGTACACCAATGTACAGTCTTTTGCAAAAAGATGCCCCCTTCATATGGTCTAATGAGTGTCAACAATCCTTCCTCACCCTTAAGGACAAACTCACCACTGCCCCCATTCTTGCCTATCCTGACCCAGATAACCCTTATCCTCACCACTGATGCATCACTATCTGCTATTGGGTACATTCTCAGTCAGCGTGATGACAACAGCCTTGTACATGTCATATGTTATGGCGGCCGTTCTCTTCACTCTGCAGAGAAAAATTGGGGTGTTACGCAGTTAGAATGCTTGGCTGTCCTTTAAGGTATCAGAGCATATAGGGTTTACCTAGCTGGTACCAAATTAAAGGTCCTTACTGATCATAAAGCTCTGACCTGGATTAAAGGCGTGAATGCTGAAACAGGTCGTCTTGGTCGTTGGGCACTCATGCTCCAAGAATAATACTTTGACATAGAGCATAGGTCGGGAAGGCTACTGCCAATGCTGATGGTCTTTCTCGTACACAGTACCCGGAGCAGACATCACTCCCTGACACTGAGGATATACCAGCTCCACCGATCCCTAGTGCCCAGGTCCCCGATAATACAAAAGTACCTACCCTGCCCCTCCTTCCAAGTCCAACACCCAGACCAAAATAGGCAAACCCAAACAAGTCTCCAAGGTCCCCCTCCCAAATGTAACAAGAGGTCATTATCCTCCCCTACCAACGCCAATGCTAACCAACGCCAACCCAAAACGATAACGCTAACGCCAACGCCAATGCCTCCCCAAAGACCCATACCGGTGCCTGTACATATGCTGAAGTAGCCAGTACGCACCTCCTCCGTCCCAAAGTTTCCGTCTCTCGTCCCAAAGTGTCCGTGTCTACCCAGATCTACATAGGCAAACCCTCTAAAGCCTCATCAGATCAACCCAAAGACCATTGTCCAAATCTCCCAATCTCCTACAAAACCAAGTCCCTCTAATCCAAAGCCCCAACAATCTATACCTCCAGAAGTCTCTCCATCCCATGCCCAATCAACTTGCCCCCAGCAATCCATTTCCTCCTCAGCCAATTCCTTGTTACAAAGTATCCCAACTGCCTCTCAAAACATATCATATGATCTTCAATTATCAGTTGATTTTGTTTACACTAACCAACTTCCAACATTTATAGCTTCTGTTGATGTTGAGCTCCCTGAAGACAATCTAGCAGATAGGCAAGCCAAAAGTCCTGATTTACGGCCAATTATAGATTACTTGTCTAAGGGCGAAATACCAACCAATTACACAGAATCTCAGATACAAGGTCTGAAAGGAATATGAACTTCTTGATGGTATTGAGTACCATTTCTACCAGGCAAAGCATCGAGGCAACAAGAACAACAGAGCTCCTACTATTGCTCCAGGAAAATGCTTCTCAACTCTTACCACGACAGCAAAATCGCCGGTTGCCATTTCGGTAGAGATGCAGTAAGGCATACCTTACTGAACAAGTATTATTGGCCAGGCATGTGCCAGGACATTGAAAATCATATCAAATCATGCCATCGGTGTCAGCTCTCCAAACGTGCTCATAACACGAAGAAAGCTCCCATGGTACCTTTACCAATTGGTGACACATTCTCTAGGTTACATGTGGACATCTTAGGCCCCCTCCCTGAAACATAAGAAGGTTACAAATACATTCTACGTGCAGTTGAATCTTTCACTCGCTGGACTGAATCCTTCCCCATGCACACTCAGGAAGCTACTGAGGTTGCATAGTTGCTGTTCAATGAAGTTTTTACGCGCTATGATTCCCCGCGCACGCTTCTGACTGACAGAGGTCGTCAGTTTACATCAAAACTTGTAAATGCACTTTGTGAACTTCTAGCAAGTTAACATTTCTACACATCTAGCTACCACCAACAAACCAATCGTTTGTGAACGAAGAAATAGCGCAATAGAACAGGCACTTCGCTCTTATGTGAATGAGGATCACACCAATTGGGCTGATTTCATCCCTTGTGTCATGATGGCCATGCGCAACACTCCATGCCACAGGGTATTCTCCATATCATCTTCTGTTTGGAAAGGAAATGCACTTGCCACTCGACATAACTCTGCTGCCCAAACAGACATTTGGCAGAGATGCCGAAGGACATTTGCATGGTCTTATCCACAACCTGAAATTGTCAAAATCATTGGCAGGAGAAAATATGAAGCTGTCACAGGAGGTAAAGAGCGCCATGACCTGAAAGCCAAAGAGCCTTGCTTCAACGTTCACTACAGAAATGACTTGGAAACGACACGGAAACCAATATTTCCACAATAGAAAGAGAGATAATTGATATTGAACTATAAATCTTCCTCATTTTAACGCGCCTCTTTCCGCTGCACAAGGGACAGTCTATATATAGCGCACGTCGTTTATTAGCACCTAAATGATCGGCGCTAATTAGATCGCTCGTCTTCAAGATGTTCCGACGCATGCTTTTTTGTTGTCGTTACAATATAACACTTATTAAATATATAACTTTGCAATAAAGCATTAATAAAAGAAGTAATTATAGTTGACATAACTCATATACATTTTGATTGCCTTTTTATAAATAATTTATGCGAGCTTATGAAGAAAGAGGCATTGGGGATATGTATAAATCTGTCACTGCATGAATTATATTATGGTTTAAACATATTTTATTTCATTATATAAATGTCGCTTCTTAACAAATATACTATTACATAAAAAGTGACATACATATGGACGAATGGATACATACATACAGTAAACAGGACACTATAGATGCATGATTATGTTGGACACTTTTCAATGAAACAATACTTGTTTAAAAACTGATTTCATACCGCTGATAACTACATGTTGTTTGATTGTTTCAGCAAGGCAGGGCACATAGGAAAACGTTTTTTGAATTCCGAAAATCTCTTTGATAAAGTGATAAAATTATGAACAGATTTCAGTAGTCCTTGGTGAGCCTCTTGTGATGAGCCCGGGTGACCAAATAGAATTGACGACAGATTTAACCCTTTTTGAAAGAAATATGCCTTTAGTCTTATGTCATTAACAGTTGGACAGGTGATGAAGGAATTTAAGGCGTCTTCAAAGTGATAGCCACTATCACATACAGGTCTATTAGATATAAATCTAGTGAACCGATCTCCATTAAGATCACTATACACCCAAGTCGAATATGAAAAGATTTTATAATGAAAGAGAATCTTAGTTGTGAATACTTCTATGCAATCCTTAAAGCCTAAAGAAAATTGCTTAACATGTGATGTTTTTATCATTCAATACTAAAAGGAAAATGCTTACGCTAACCAACTTATAAATGCGAGGTTTTGTAAAAGAAGCATGAAATGCAATTGTGCCTACAAACGTCGTTTTTTTATATAATGCGCGAAGTAGAACAATCGTTCCGCAATATAGCATTATCACTTGATGGATAAACATTTTATTACATAAAAACGGCATAGGAATGGTGAACAAGCTTGTTAACATATGAAAACATCTCTAAAGACAATGTACTGCAAGTGGCCAAATTAAAATAGTGACGTAAATGATCTAATACGCTAAATTAATAATGTTTATGTTATGTCAACAACATAAATGCGTACATATATACAAATTTATCTTTAACATGTTTTAAACACAGCTGTTATGAAAGGTCTGGTTCAGTGTGTCTTACAACACTGTGAATAAAATCGCATTTGAGTTAACTATTTATCAGTGAAATTTTAAGGGCAATCTCATGATGATACAATCGAAGATTGATTTAAAGTTTTCATTATTTCATTCCTATCGACAGGGGATTTACCTCGCGCGACATGCGTTCCGATATGGGTTTCTGATCATCAATGGATAAGAATCAGAATGACTTGAAAAATGATTATTACAAACCTGGCAGTGCCGGTTAACGTATTTACCACTCTCACAGAGAAAGGGGCACCAACGTTCTGTGCCATCATTAATGATAGATTCACTTCAGTATAAGTACAATAAAAATATCTCGTCCTAATGCTGGATTATCGTTATTTTTTTCGTCAATTCAGAGTAGATGGATACATGCTATTGACATTTATAAGATAATGAAATTAAAATATATAATTGGATTAAGATTGAACTTAATTAAAACAGTATAATTTACATGTTGTCATAGATATGATATCATATTCTACCTAGTTTATCAAGACACTATACCATGCATGAACGAACCGGTTACGCTTAACTCAACAATGATGTTATCTAACTAATCAACCAGCCAGCGAGGGATACAGCAATAAAACACGGCTGTCTCGGAACGGGAAATGATAATAAAGATATTATGTAAGAGATTGCCGACATACATAGTTTATAGCACTTCAAGGAAGTAATATAGTAATATAGTACAGTCTCTGTAATCTCGCTCTTCTCCCATGTCATGTTGACGAGCTGGAATAAACATTGTCAATACAATTCCTCTCTAAGTCTGTTTTATTTGTTTATGGGTGTATGAGGAGAAGTTTTAGGTGCCCAGTTAAAAAATAACATCTTCTCACAATCCGCTTACCGCTCATTATTGAACTAAGCTTTTCCCAGTGTCTATATTTCACCGATCGGCAGAAAATCACACAAGTGTAATTCGATGGATCGCCAAACAGTATTTATGAACAAACTTAATAAAAACCTGTCGGAACGTAGATATGTCTAAATTGACAACGTTCTTCAAAAGGAAGAATAATTTTGAGCCTGAATAGCTATGTAACCCTCTACCTACAACACCTAACAATAACGACAAACTCAGAGAAAATTCATCCGCCCGAACAGTAAAATGTAGGTCAGCGTTGTATGCAAGAATGTTTTACCTGACACAATAAAACTATGAAATTCTTTAACTCCTGACATGCAAAGTATTGATACATTATCCGGTTTCAAAAATTCGGTTCAAGGACCTGCCAATAAAGTTGTTAATTTAAATTCAAACTATGGTCCATGAATTTGTTAGATTATCCACTCTCGCCCGCTGTGGTAACTTGAACGTTGATAAGTTATACAGACATATCATTGAAAGCCCGGCCTGTTCCTGTAGTCACCCAGTTCAAAACGCTGTTCACTATTTCTTCACATGCCAAAAGTACATAGAATAAAGACAGAAATCATTCTTTTTTCTGAAAGAATTTAGTATAAAAACAGTTCTACGGGGATGTACATCGCTCTCATTACTAGATTGTTGAATTCCATTCATCATACATAATGAAATATAATTGATTTGACATTTCATAATGGCTGCCAAACAAACGAAATGTAATATATGCATAACCACTTTCTTTGAAACTATGATCGCAATAAGATACGTGTCACTATCACAAAACTTTATATGCTATATGTCATTGCTTCGGAGTGGCCTTAAAATAAGCACCTTGGAGCTTGTTGGACAATCAATTCATGAATTGAACATTTTCATGAATAAAAGTGTTTCGATAAAAACAAGCATCTCATCTTCAACACAGTCGGTGCAGTTAAAACACTCTCTCATTAAACGCTTGTTTCAAGTTTTATCGGTGCAACACAGCTTATGACCAAAACTAACGATCGTCTTTATCGGTAACGGCTTTTGGATACATATTTCTATGCTGTAGTCTTTCATGACTTTGTTTAGGCATAATTTATTTACTCCCCTGCCACTCACGCTGACACCCTCTTATATCTCCCACACCCTTATATACAACACCATTTGACGCTGGATACACTAAACGAAGTCTTGTCCGTCGTGGAACTACACAATTATAAGAGATTCCCAAAATTATTCATTTGACGTATTTATATGTTTCGATATTAATAACCGTTTTAAAGATGTCGAAGATAGACATGACAGGTATGAAAGTTCAACAACTGTTCATTCATCGGTCCAAGTAACTTTGTATGGTTTGTATGTTCTGCTGCCCATATTAATTCATCTTCAGTTGTGCTATGGGTTTCTTGAAGAAATACAATCGACCCAACAGGCACATAGACGTCTACGTCTATTAGACGTCTATTGACGTCTAATAGACGTCTATCCTAGACGTCTAAAAGACGTCTAAATATAGTCTAATCTGTGGGACTAGAAAGACGTCTAAGCCTAGACGTCTATTAGACGTTTACAGGTACACGTCTATTAGACGTCTAAATATAGTCTAATCTGTGGGACTAGAAAGACGTCTAAGCCTAGACGTCTATTAGAGGTTTACAGGTAGACGTCTATTAGACGTCTAAATATAGTCTAATCTGTGGTACTAGAAAGACGTCTAAGCCTAGACGTCTATTAGACGTCTTTTAGACGTCTAGTAGACGTTTAGTAGACGTCTAGTAGACGTTTAATAGACGTCTTTTAGACGTTTATTAGACGTCTTTTAGACGTTTGTTAGACATATATCAAACCTCTACTAGAAGAGTAAATACCTCCCAAAATATTTAACAGAAGTCTGAAAAACATTTAACACGTGTCCTATAGTGGTTGTGTTATACCCCGGTATAATAATGCTATGCAGTGGAAACTTCATCAGGATTCTGGGCTTCAAACAAAAACCTGTAATTTGTAAGGCACAATTGCATATTTTACATGAAAATGGATACATTTAAGCCCAATTATTTAACTATTTCACTATTTAAAACAATATAATGACTTATAATGGATACCATTTTAGAATTTGATATGGTAACTTAATTTAATGTTTAGGTTTAAATTTTCTTATGAATAGATTCAAAATTGTGATGAGCAATTGTGCCTTGAAAATAAACAAGAAAAAAGCTCAAATAAGATGAAATCTATTTAATGCAATCAATATATATATTGTAATAATAATACAAAAATATTTGCTTTTATATGTTTTGAAAAATTAACTATATTTAGAATCAGATTTGTAAAATCTTCCTATCATTGTCCAAAGCTGAAGAGTAATTCTTAAAGTGTGAATGTCCTGATTCAAGGGCATTTTCTTCCTACACCTTCGAAGAGCATCCTAAAAGAATTCCGCTGTTCTTGAGAATTGTATCCTTGATTGCGTCCTTGTAACAGATTTGTCAAAGTATCTGAAAATGAATTAAAACCTTAACTGTTATCTCAACTCATGATCATGGTCAACATTTGTACCTATAAATTCAGATGCAAATCAAAATATATGTTAACTGTTAATTATTTGGTAAGCTACGTATCCGGAAAAAATTAATTTGATAAAAATATAAATGTATATGTATCATCCCAACTGCGGATCCGCCCCATCTTAAGATGGGACGCGTCCCAACTTGGGATTCCAAGTTGGGACGTCCCATCTTGAGATGGGACGGGTATAGTAAAACATGTTAATAACATTCAGATTTTATAATGAATTGTGTCAGTAAAACATGTTTTTAGATAATTTTGTTATATTCTTTTCACACCTACGGAGGAAATTGGATTTGATGTTCATTTACTTCACTTTCTCACTCGGTTTCATCTGTCATTTATCAAACAATTATGTAAAGTCACATTTGATTACTGATTGAATCACATTTGTTAAGCGACATAACAAAATCAGATCAATATATAGATTTATATTTGGATAATAGTTTTCAGCATTTTTCAAACGACCAATACACGCGTAGATCTAACAGCTGTAAACAGAGAGAAACCAAACAGCTCCACATTTCACAGAGACATGGCTTGCAGTGATTTCGTAGACAAAACCATTTCGTAGACACGGGAATTTCGTAGACAAAACAATTTCGTAGACAGTGATTTCGTAGACAGTATGAAATTTGTATTTCTAAGTCACAATTGACTATTACTTGCAATTATTATTATATTTTATAGTAGTTCATATCTTGTTGCATGAATATCGATTACGACAATGTTGTTAGCTTTACGTAGAATGTTAATAGCTTTCTAAATCTAACTCGATTGTTTCCTTGGTCAACTTTCTGTATGTTTTGATATCCATTCCCGTTTCGCAAGGTCAATATAATATTAAAAACATTATGTTGTCGGCGGATTAGCCGCGCCATGTTTTTATTGTCAGTGACTTAGAATTACCATCTTTCATCTTCCCGGATGTCTTCTCGTCTCTATGCTGGTGTTGATTGTGTAGTTGTTGATAAATACAATCAGTACCTTAATTTATTTGATTAAAAGATCAAACAATAACAAAATAACCATAAACTTTTGTTGTTGTTTTTGGTTAGGGTTTGATCACGTCTGCTTCCACCTATCAGTGATATTGGGGCCAATGTCTTGATGAATATGAATGATGACCATTGACTAAAACAACAAACGCTCGGCGTGTACCTTTGTAGTGTTACAAGCATGCTCATGTACAATTGGTACCCATTTTTGTCACTAATTGGAAGGTGGCACACAGGTATTAGTGTCATAACCGAACCGGATGTTTACCAAAATCCCTTCTTTCGGACATCCTTCCCTCCACACACCCCCCCCCCCCCCCCATCTCTGAACTACCAATTAAGCAGGTATGTTTTCCATTTGCACCACGACACTGATCAGACCAGGTTCGATCGATAATATGAGGAGGCATAACTGGATTTATTTACTGGACATCTTATAAACATTAACGGAACACCACTTATAGGTTAGTGTTTGTAAATTATGTTTAAGAAACATAAAGTTTTAGATTCGACTATCAAACACAATGAGCATATTGAAATCTTGCTTAACGGAACGGTTTATGTGTAAGAAATTGAACTGATTACAAGGCATTAGCATTCTTGGTATTCACTAAGAGTGGGTTTTGAGTGTATAATTGAATATAATTTCTTTTTTTATTTGCTCAACATGCTGTCATAATTAAATATATTTAAGAACATAATGAAATAATTTATAAAATTGTGTATAAGAATTACTTTGGAAATCGTATTGTGCTATGATGAAAGACTCGTATGCAGTGAGAGATAGATATAGCCAATAAGTCATGAAAATCAACATAAAATCAAAATATCTTTCGAGGTCCTTAAAGCGCTTATCTAAATGATGCATGTTATCATGTTATTACTAAATTCAACATTAGAATAAGAATATTTTGAACATGTTAAAGTATTCGCCGTCCCATCTTAAGATGGGACGCGATCCCAAGTTGGGATGATACATATACACAGACACCAAATGAAACTTATATTACTAACTAGAAACTAATAATAGTTGAATCTACATAAGTCAACTACATGTATTATAAAAAGGGTTTTTTTGCAGTGAATTAAAATGACAGTTATCTGTAAATGAAAATGTTCCACACTGAATCAGGTTCTCTGCATTTAATAAGGGTGTATTAATCATTAATACTCCACTATGAAAAATACTCCACTACCCGGAACATCTAATAATTTTTCTTCTTATAAATTTTTACTTTTGATAAATATGAATTACATTTGAGTGTTATATATTATTTGATGCAAATATTTTCTTTACCTACAAAATATATTGTAATATTCATGTAAAGTGGCAGCAATCTTTCAATGTTTAAATCCTAATTTTGGAAAGGAACCTGAATAGCATTATTTTAACGCCCACAGCCAGCTTTCAAAGCAATGTTTACAAAGGGACGTCAATCTTGTGAGACTGTATTGCAAACTGTTGTGTTTTGGAGAGACCTAAGTTTAAGACAGTTAAACCCCTCCATGGTATTCACTGTTCTCTGAAGCCGTAAATAAACATTTAGATCAAATCTACCGAACGCATTATTGGTATTTATAGAGTTGTGGTCTTTCCATAGCAACACAAAACAGATCGACAAGAAAGTCAAGTATCAAAACTACTTATTCCTCGAAGGTAGGTAGACAAAAATAATGCTTATCAAACTATCCTATATTCTTGCATGTTATAGGCTTCTTCAAAGTGTTCAAATCGTCAAAATGTGACATGACCATACGGTAAAAGAGAGAAAACAACATCCGATGGCCTGTATACCAACATACATGTCCCGGATCCCGGATATGAACTTAATCTAAATATTTCATCTTCTTGTCAAGAAACATTGACTTGGGAATTCTGAAATCTTGTTTATGTTTGTTTTAATTTTGTGGCACCTAAAAATGGCCACAGGGACCACGCCTTAAAACTTATTTTTATCTTAAAATAAAGAGCTGTAAAAGAAACTCATAAGCTGCTGGTAATTCTAATGAAAAGGTTTGGTGACTCTGTGAACCCTATAACTATTAGTCAAATGTTGAAACCCGAGACATCTGAATATACTTCTAGTCAACGTGCTGAGCGAGTTCATCTCACTGGATGACAGCAGTTTACTTAGTATGAACTGCCAGTAAAGTAATTACCCCCAGTTGTTTTGTGGATTCTGATAAGTCACGTGACCTGTACTCAACGCAACGGGTCACGAAATCTTTTATGAAGAGAGATAAAGGGTTAGGTTTTGACCTACTGAACACAAACGTATCTCGTTCCTTCTAGAGAACCATGTATGGTGTGATATTATGTAGGTCAGTATTTTATATTTTAAAGATATTAAGATATTAACCTAGAGAGAAATAACCATGGGTTAGTTTATCAACAGAATCAGTATTGTACAGCTTATAACATGTTCTAACACATCTGTCTCGTGACTGTGACGTATCACCCGACTTAAATGCGCTGTATATGAAATCGAGCTCGCTAAATATAAACTGGTTGACTCCCGGATTCGCTGGCAAAGAGAAGGGGTGGTCTCGTTTACCCTTTGTTGTCTGCTAATGAGGTAATGATAAGACAATAAGCATCAGTGCACACGACTCTCCGATGATGACTTGACCTTTCTGACCTGTAACGCCAAGCATATACTATCTTATTCATGAGCTACGCTGCATACTTAATTTTATTCAACTTTCATTCTATCTCGAGGAGGTTCTGACGACTGGCTATCCACTACTCCCCAGCCTAACTAAGGGGGGTCAAATAATCTTTCCCTTTAACGTGTTTCTCATTATTGATATACTTTGCTGCTTGGCAGACAATAAGGAGCATGCAGAGTCCAAGTGATTTATCCAACTAATCTAACGAATCACACTAGTCCTATATCTTCCTAAGCCGCAAACAAACTTTGAATTTGTAGGTTAGAATAATATAGAGATAATAGCAAACAAACTATTGTATCTTTGGAGCGAAACATTAGGTCTGAATACTATTCGGGCTTAGGTAATAATATAGGACATGTCCCCCTGTTTTCATACAATGAATGTGTGTAGTAAAACCATCTTTGTGCCTGAAAGCTATCAAGCTGAAATATACTTTTCAGCACAAGAACCTGCTTTTATGAGAGAGTAAAAAATAATGTTTACTTTACAGTAAGTGATGCCTGCTAGTCTTGTCTTGTTCTATATATAAACACTATTACATTACTACACATATCCGTTTTGGGTGGCGTTTTTTTTAACATCTTAACTATACCATTTTTTCCCTATGGATTCACTAGAGCAGGGTTGGCATCTAAAGAGTGTAACCACAGGTCGTAGAAACCATACAAACAATATAACTACTTGTTCCTTTTCCTTCCTTTCATTCAAAAGATGTGAACTTTGTGTAGTCTGAACTGCTCCGAGACTGTGCAAGAGAAATACGGGTTATGTTAATGTCCTTTAAGCTCAAACTGAATCTCAGCACTTAACCCGTTTAAATTGTCTATAAGAAATAGTATAGGATAAATCTTTAACTGTTAACACACTATCACACATATTCTATTTTGTATAATTCTGATTAATCCTGATGTCATTATGAATTAGCTGCGTATTAGCCGTTTTATGGCTGTATAGTACATTAAGATGCATGATATTAACACAGCTTGAAATACAACACGTGTGTTTCTCCACTTGAAGTGGCAAGCCGGTTATAAAAGATGACAAACAAGAAGACTTTTGTGTTTTTCTTCTGTATTTTCTGCGGGAGGTTTTCACCAGAACTTTTACAATAATGGCGTCCACAGGCGAGAGAAGTCGGGGATTGTGTCGCGCCGTAGCTGCGACTCCGAGCCTGTCTGCCTGGTTTACGCTATGGACGAGCCTTTATAGATTATGGACAATAGGGTCATTTAACATTAAAACTACACACCAGATGTCAGTTTGAAACTGTTGCAATATGTCAAGTCCGGAGAACAGCGGCCGTTCAATTACTGCATCGGGCTCTGATGAGCGTGGCGATGGGATGCTTTGATCCCTGCCGACGTGCTCTGATTAGCGTGGCGAGGGGATGCTTTGATCCCTGCCGACATAAGCCATTTCACTGGGAGCGTGGCAAGGGGATGGTTTGAACCCTGCCGACTTGAGACACTTCACTGAGTATTTATCATGAAACAGAAAATTATATATAAACAGTTACGCTATGACAAATTCCTCCGCCCCCGGTGAGACTCGTCCTCGAGTCTCCTAATGGGGTTTGTGGTGTGCATTCGAGTATGTTGAAGATGAGTTGAGTTCAGCACAGCTGGGGAGATTAGATCAGGAATCTGCCAGCGGGTGGATGGACATGGTTTGTGGTCAACATGAGAAGATTTATGACTGTCGTGCATTATCTCCAATGGTAATTGTTGTGGTGAGGATTTGAATAATTCTGATATTGTTGACATCTAATTTCTAAACTTCTTACATATGAATTTAGTCTTGATATTTCTTGATTCTGCCGTATGGAAGCATCTTTTTGCACCAAATTTTCTGCGAGAAGATCTTGGAATTGTGTTTGTAAAACGTTTATTTCAGTTTCTTTGTCTTCAATATTTGCCATATTTTCAATATGTAATGCTTCATTCTCACGCATTAATTCTTGGTTCTCCTCTTCTAGCAAAGAGACTTTGTCTGTTAACCTACTTATGGCATCTAACAGCGGACCGGTTGTGCTAACACAATCGAAAAATGATCTAATTCCTATGTTCGAAAAGGGTAATTGTCTAGCCAAATATTTTCTAACATGGAAGTCTAATTTTCGAAATGAATCTCTTTCGTTTCTTTTTGAAGATTTAGTATTTCGCTTTGGAGAAGATTTTGTTTCTAGTTTCTGATTTTGGCTTCGATTTTGTTTTTGATTTTGATTTTCGACTTTAAGTGCATATACGGCAGAAGCATGATGGCCAGAAGAAGGTGTCTTACATGAGATTGAACTGGGCCCAACGGTCGGGTAATTTCTAGTTTTTGAAGGTGTAAAATACACTGGAGCATCAAAACAACAAATAGTCAAATGACCAACCTGACCACACAAGAAGCAGTTTTTGAAATTTGCATGACAGTCAACTTCCTGATGAGAAGACCACTTACCACATCGCCGACAGCGGTGATCCTGGTGTAGATCAGTGTGTTGGTCGTGCCACTGACGTTGACGGCTTGCAGTCTGTCTCATTCTCCAGTGAGATGGGAAGAAGGATGCCATGTCTGCTCCTCTGCGTTGGTCGGGAAGATCCTTGACTCTGCCGGAGGTAGAAGTTTCTTCTCTGGGGGTGATGAAACCGATTGTAGTTTCTCCGAGAAGTCCTCGTTCTTTTCTCACAGCAGGGGGAACTCCACCAGGTACCGGAATACCACTTAACTTTAAGAAAAGCTAAGTACCCGGATTCTCCACCAATTAACACAGCTTGAAATACAACACGTGTGTTTCTCCACTTGAAGTGGCAAGCCGGTTATAAAAGATGACAAACAAGAAGACTTTTGTGTTTTTCTTCTGTATTTTCTGCGGGAGGTTTTCACCAGAACTTTTACAATAATGGCGTCCACAGGCGAGAGAAGTCGGGGATTGTGTCGCGCCGTAGCTGCGACTCCGAGCCTGTCTGCCTGGTTTACGCTATGGACGAGCCTTTATAGATTATGGGCAATAGGGTCATTTAACATTAAAACTACACACCAGATGTCAGTTTGAAACTGTTGCAATATGTCAAGTCCGGAGAACAGCGGCCGTTCAATTACTGCATCGGGCTCTGATGAGCGTGGCGATGGGATGCTTTGATCCCTGCCGACGTGCTCTGATTAGCGTGGCGAGGGGATGCTTTGATCCCTGCCGACATAAGCCATTTCACTGGGAGCGTGGCAAGGGGATGGTTTGAACCCTGCCGACTTGAGACACTTCACTGAGTATTTATCATGAAACAGAAAATTATATATAAACAGTTACGCTATGACAATATAATGACACTGCTCTTTGTCCATACACAGATGTACGCGAGTGAATGAGTAATTTGGAATTAATTTCTCTGATTGATGTAAATCATCTCATTTGAAATACAAAATACTACTTCACAGGCAATGAAGGATAGATAGATATTTTGGTTATCATTAGCTATTTTGTATGCGGAAAGCCAGTTTGTCAAATTGCGTTCAGTTTTTCGAACATGTTAATATTCGTTTACATTTGCCCTGAGAGACACATTGAAACATTTGCATCTTGAATAGTAAAATGTGTACACAAACATATATAGTCATACCACTGCCAGTCCCCAAAACCTTCCTATTGTCATCGTGTATTCGTTAGTAAATTATTAACGAATAAATATTCCAAATTCTTCATTTGAAATCTATTTAAACTTCTCTTCAAATTATTCCTCTCTCTATTATAAGCACTCGCCAGTCAGGCCACATGTCATGTACACAGGCACAGAAGGCGAGTACATTCGATTCACTTGAAACTAATGATCTAATTACACGTTCGATCGCGTGACCTCTCACTTCCAAACTTCCACGTAGGCCTCGTCTTTCAAAACCAAATTTGTACATGCATGGGTTGCACGCTGAAAAAGTCTCTTACAGACCACGGTTGCGGGGAGATTAGCTTGGGCAACGGCAGGGGACGGACTTGCCCGCTGTCCGATTGTCCACTCTCAACATTATGAAGTTTCTAGAGATCACCACTTAGTCCACCGGCCCAGAGGGGTCCCCATGCACCCCCCCCCCCCCCCCCCTGGCAGAATGAAACTAACTTTTTTTGAAGCCTTGAAGTCTTTTATGCAAATTTGACTGGTAACAGTGTATAAACTGGGACGAAATGTGTCATTTTTACATATTTCCATGGGTACCCCCCTAAGCCACTTATTCTCTGAAGCGTCACACCAAAAGGTGGATGTCCCCATATCTTTGGTTCTAATTATCATAGAACCATAATCTTGGTATCTAAATGTATGTTTATAAGGTCACTGAATCCATTGACAGACATTTCAGATAGCTACCATAGGTCATTCGTACGAAATTTTAGGTTTCCATTACAAAAACTCATCATTCATTACTTCGACCGGTAACAATTCTATTTTCTCTTCTCTACAGTCAATGTATATCATTTTATTTTACATTATTTGCACTGATAGTAGAATTAAGAGTACCTGTAACCATTTTGTGTACTTATGTGTACTTATAACACACAAATTAAGTGTCCAAAAGCAAACCAAGGGACCTACCGTTAATCTACTATCATTAAAATACACCAACTCAGCCTTGGAAAAAATTTGTTTTTCCTCTCTACAGTTAATGTATATTATTTTATTTTACATCATTTGCACTGAGAATAGAATCTTGAGTACTTGTAACCCTTTTGTGTACTTATGTGTACTTATAACACATAAATTAAGTGTCCAAAAGCAAACCAAGGGACCTACCGCTAATCTACTATCATTGAAATACAGCAACTCAGCCTTGGTAAAAAACTATTTTCTCTTCTCTAAAGTTAATGTATATTATTTTATTTAACATTATTTGCACTTGGAGTAGAATTATGGATACTTGCAACTCTTTTGTGTATTTGTGTACTTATATCAATCAAGGTTAAATGTCCAAAAGCAAACTATGGTACATACCATTAATCCCCTATCATTGAAATACACGAAATCAGCCTTGGAAAAAAATAACAATTTTGTATTTTGAATGTGTTGTTTTACTTCTAAATCATTGGGGATTTACAGGGATAGATTTAAAGGGCACAAAGAAGAAAGATAACACATAGGTACTAATTCTGTCATTACACACATCACAGACATGTACTATAGGAGTACATTCTTGCAAATTATTCATTTTTAATCTCCATATGACTGTTTGAATCAGCTGCTTTTTGGACATCAGCAATTTATCAAAATCCTAGTTTTAAGAGAGAGCATCATCATCAATAACATCACCATACACCACACACCACAACAACATTCATTATCATCCTCAAAGCTGTCACGTTGCAAGGCCTTGATGTCGACCAACTCTCTAGGAAGAGCGCACTGGCTCTAGCTTCCCATCCATAAGAGTCGAACTATGTCTCTCAACAGCAACAAGAACAACAGACATTGGAACAGAGATGTATTCCATAGAGCCTCCTGCTAATTGAAATGCATTGTATGATACTCTAGGCTTTTGATGGTATCATGATAGTGTCCATGAAACAAATGTCTGAGAAACAACTTCCATCCATTTACTTGCCACGCATCCTTATATATGCTCATTCCACTCGGAATGTTCTTATGACTATGATATGGTTTTTGTATATATCATTGTTATGCCATGTGATAGGACATGCCTTCATTGAAACTTCCAGATCAAATGTGGTCATACTGAATGTTGAAACCTACATTACTATAAAGCACCTTCTGTGTTGATTTGCTGAAGAAAGCACAACTTAACCACATGTATACATCATATATGTGTGATAGTAACTTTAGGCCTTTTGCGGATTGTCATGTAACCACTGCAGTTCTGTTGTCTAGAGATGCAAACATATTTTGTTTGATATATCTATTGATAAAATTACAGCATTAAGTTGCTCATTCCTACGGTGACTTCAAAGTTTTCATTGTCAGATCAAGTGACTATAAGGTTGTGCCATCAGATTTGTTTTGTGAGCTAGGTGCCTTCATATGTGCATTTATTCAAAATCCATATCGTATTACATTCTCATATGATTAATCTCGATAATTAGGTTTCCTCACTATTGTTTAATGTTTACTTGTACCAAAATTCATATATCCTACAACCAACCGGATTGAGTAATCGTGTACTCAGGAACGTGAATTTTAAGATAAAGTTTGTCTTCCTTATGTACATATCACTTATAAAAGACCTATAAGGATTTATTTTGCTGTCTATGGTGGACCTGACAAAAAATGTTGATAAAGTTTGCTGTCTGCAACTGAATGACTATTGCTGTGAAGATGAGTCAAACAATGTAACATGGACACTATCATGATACCATCAAAAGCCTAGAGTATCATACAATGCATTTCAATTAGCAGGAGGCTCTATGGAATACATCTCTGTTCCAATGTCTGTTGTTCTTGTTGCTGTTGAGAGACATAGTTCGACTCTTATGGATGGGAAGCTAGAGCCAGTGCGCTCTTCCTAGAGAGTTGGTCGACATCAAGGCCTTGCAACGTGACAGCTTTGAGGATGATAATGAATGTTGTTGTGGTGTGTGGTGTATGGTGATGTTATTGATGATGATGCTCTCTCTTAAAACTAGGATTTTGATAAATTGCTGATGTCCAAAAAGCAGCTGATTCAAACAGTCATATGGAGATTAAAAATGAATAATTTGCAAGAATGTACTCCTATAGTACATGTCTGTGATGTGTGTAATGACAGAATTAGTACCTATGTGTTATCTTTCTTCTTTGTGCCCTTTAAATCTATCCCTGTAAATCCCCAATGATTTAGAAGTAAAACAACACATTCAAAATACAAAATTGTTATTTTTTTCCAAGGCTGATTAGGTGTATTTCAATGATAGGGGATTAATGGTAGGTACCATAGTTTGCTTTTGGACACTTAACCTTGATTGATATAAGTACACAAATACACAAAAGAGTTGCAAGTATCCATAATTCTACTCCAAGTGCAAATAATGTGAAATAAAATAATATACATTAACTTTAGAGAAGAGAAAATAGTTTTTTACAAGGCTGAGTTGCTGTATTTCAATGATAGTAGATTAATGGTAGGTCCCTTAGTTTGCTTTTGGACACTTAACCTTGATTGATATAAGTACACAAATACACAAAAGAGTTGCAAGTATCCATAATTCTACTTTAAGTGCAAATAATGTTAAATAAAATAATATACATTATCTTTAGAGAAGAGAAAATAGTTTTTTCCAAAGATGAGTTGGTGTATTTCAATGATAGTAGATTAGCGGTAGGTCCCTTGGTTTGCTTTTGGACACTTAATTTATGTGTTATAAGTACACATAAGTACACAAAAGGGTTACAAGTACTCAAGATTCTATTCTCAGTGCAAATGATGTAAAATAAAATAATATACATTAACTGTAGAGAGGAAAAAAAAAAATTTTTCCAAGGCTGAGTTGGTGTATTTTAATGATAGTAGATTAACGGTAGGTCCCTTGGTTTGCTTTTGGACACTTAATTTGTGTGTTATAAGTACACATAAGTACACAAAATGGTTACAGGTACTCATAATTCTACTATCAGTGCAAATAATGTAAAATAAAATGATATACATTGACTGTAGAGAAGAGAAAATAGAATTGTTACCGGCCGAAGTAATGAACGATGAGTTTTTGTAATGGAAACCTAAAATTTCGTACGAATGACCTATGGTAGCTATCTGAAATGTCTGTCAATGGATTCAGTGACCTTATAAACATACATTTAGATACCAAGATTATGGTTCTATGATAATTAGAACCAAAGATATGGGGACATCCACCTTTTGGTGTGACGCTTCAGAGAATAAGTGGCTTAGGGGGGTACCCATGGAAATATGTAAAAATGACACATTTCGTCCCAGTTTATACACTGTTACCAGTCAAATTTGCATAAAAGACTTCAAGGCTTCAAAAAAAGTTAGTTTCAGTCTGCCATGGGGGGGGGAGGGAGGGGTGGTGCATGGGGACCCCTCTGGGCCGGTGGACTAACTCGAGTCGGGCTCAACTTGGTAACACGACAGGTATGGGGAAACCCTGGCGTGTACACTGACTTGTGCGTGCATGTTCTCCGACTCGAGTTCTTCGTGTAACCTCACGCATCAATAAACAAAACATTAGTTATTTTGTATGCGGAAAGCCAGTTTGTCAAGTTGTGTCAGTTTTGCCAATGATCTGTATCCGTATTTTCTTGCAGCGGAAGCATATAAAAGAAAAATGAAATAATTATAAATAGTGACGTTAAAGAAATCATGTATAATAGATATATCAATATAACTTCAGTCCGTTGACTCTCTACAAGAAAAGGTGTAAATAGTTCAAGAGTGATTTAGGATGGTTTGGTGTACAATACTGTTTACTAACAGACTTTTGGGTTATCTAAAATACAATCAAAAGTTCTTTATCTAAATTCTTAACATATCTGAATTATTTACATTTTCTGAACAAATTATTAGTATGTTACAAGTATTTGTTGATTGGTCAGCGAATCCAATGTAGATCGGGAGTTATATCTAAACCAGACCTTTACATCATACTCGTCCCGTTTGTAAATCAAAGAAACCTTTTGTATAAAATTTTACGTCAAAGATTACCACTTAAAGATAAATGCCCTTCATTTCACAACGAAGCATCTACAAAGAAAAAACTGCAAAGTATAATTCGTCAATGGTATTTCCTTCTTGATGACCTTTATCTCGCGGACAGTTATTTGCCATGTATTTGGCATTTGAGGAGGATATATCCATATCAACAGATATGACCTGTGTTTAGGAGATCTTCGAGGAAATCTTTTGCATTGAATTTGTTTTGAAGCTTTGAACAAACCTTTTTTATTCAACTCCTTTGTCAACGAATCATATACTCTAATTCTTCAACGGTATTTTAAAACTTGATGACCTAAATATTATTGAATGTTTATTGTTGGCGTTTGAGGAGAATGTAATTAAAATCAAGGATTGTCTCTTTATTAGATGATGTAAAGAAAAGAAGATATTGCATGATTGTGTAAAGCTGCATGCTCCTAGTTATATTCATTTAAAGAAACATTTTCCCAACGAAAGAATGTCTCGCTTTGTCTTATTGCACATAAATTAGTTGTTCACATGTATATATTTGTTTCTATCCAAACATATTATTTGAATAGATAGCATATATTTTCTCAGAGCAAATGAATACCACAGTTAATTATCTTTCCCTGTGAAAATATATAACATCGTTAATGCATACATTTAAAGAAAAGCCTGCTCTGATATGTATTAAAGAAAAGCTGAGTAGCAATATTCCATTGCCCACAATGGGACATCTGTATTGCAAAGTGTTGTGTTTTGGAGACCTTAGTTCAAGACAATTAAATCTATCTATTGTATTCACTTATCTCTGAAGCCGTGAACAATCATTCAGATAACATCTACCGAATGCATTGTAGGTATTGATAGATCTGTGGTCTTTCCGTAACAAAACGAAACAGATCCATGGAACGGCACGGTAGATGTGTTTCAAAACAACATATTTTTAAAAGGAAGGTCGAAAATTATTGACAAGAATAATGCTGATCAAAGTTGTTTTTATCGTCTCAATTTATTGTTTTATTTGTCAAAATTGGGAAATTATCTTTCCCTGTAAAAGTAAATATCTATAAGAATACGAAAGAATTTGCATATATACATAATATAGAATAGCCTGCCCAGGCAAGTATTGGGGAAATTTCAATTTCAATTATACCAATTCCCACAGTCAGCTTTCAAAGCAATGTTCAAAAAGGTACGTCACTCTTGTGAGCCTGTATTGCAAACTGTTGTGTTTTGGAGACCTAAGTTCAAGCAGATAAACCTCTCCATTGTATTCACTGTTCTCCGAAGCCGTAAACAAACATTCAGATCAAGTCTACCAAACGCATTATTTGTATTTATAGATTTGTAGTCTTTCCATAGCAAAGCGAAACAGATCCACGGGAAGTCAAGGTAAAAGTGTCTTAAACAACATATTTTTAAAGGTAGGTCGAAAAGTATTGACAAAAATAATGCTTATCAAAATACGGTATCGTCTTTCATATAATAGGCGACTTGATTTATTGTTTTATTTGTCAAAATGTGAAATGATCATAAGGTACACGAGCGAAACCAACATCCGTCCTGAATGTCCATGACACTGATTTACTTAAATAATACCAAAACTTGAGCGTTATTGGTATCAATAGAATAAAATAAGATAAAGAGCCGTCCAATTTTACTTATATTGAACAGTCATCAACACATGAATTTGTTGATGATGTTTAGAAAGCGATACTGTTCAATTGGATATTTTGGTTTTGTGTTACTAACACTAGAAACCTAGTTGATTTATTCTACCCCTGCCTTACAGCGTGACCGGGGTGTAGGGGACAGAAGGATGTCACGACAAATATATGATGATCAAGTACTCCGTTTATTACTTTACAGTCTTTTAGTAAACACTTATTTGGGTTTACACTTCATTACTTGATTTGTAGAATTGACAACTTGATTTTCCATTGAATGAAACGGGTACAAGCTAAAAACAGAAAGATAGAATACTATGAGCTACTTTAAACTGGACAATATTGCATATTATCTGTATTGATAAATGACTAGAAAAACTTTAAATACAAAGAATAATGAATTATTCATACTCCTTATTTTCCGGAATTTAACAGCAAACAATATTTTATGTATAATCATAAAGTTTCACAACTAACCTCTTGCTGACAAATTATAATAGTATTGGTTTAGAAATTACATTTAATAAACAACATTTCTAAAATACATACAAATTTTATGCGTCCCTATTTTCCTACATTAAGATGAAATAATTGATTATTCAAAACCATGTAGCCTTCTCTGCCATCTTGAACTGAGAGCCCTTACCCAGGCCAAGCCGGGAATTAGCGTCAATCATCATTATCACTAACATTTACACAAAACTGAAATTCAGACAAATAAATGAATAAAGAAATATAATTGAGGTTAACTATAACCGATATTAACAAATAACTGAGTGAAATTATCTGCAGTACATCTTGGACTATCAGAACACAAAACCTTGTCAAAATTGAAGGATGCGCTCATAAAATCTCTATAAAACATCCATAAACTAAAATAAAAATCTTGGAATCTAACACGGGGGTGTATAACGTTCATATTGTCCGGATTATTCAGACTCCATCTGCTGCAGGCATGGGAGGTATTTATAGATTTGTGGTCTTTCCGCAGCAAAACGAAACAGATCCTCAGGAAAGGCAAGGTAAAAGTGTTTCAAAGCCACGCAGTTTTTAAAGGTAGGACGGAATTATTAACAACAATAATGCTTATCAAAGTATGGTATTTTTCTTGCATATAATAAACGACTTGATTTATTGTTTTATTTGTCAAAACGGACATAATCATGAGGTAAGAGAGCGAAACCAACATCCGTATGGAATGTGCAGCACATTAATATTCTTACATAATACCAATTTTTCAGCTTTATTGATAACAATAACATAAAATGAGATAAAGAGCCGTCACATTTATATTTTACCATATTGAACAGTCATCAACATTAAAGATGTTTAGAAAGCGATACTGTTCAATTATATATTGTGGTTTTTTGTTACAAAAACTAGGAAGGTAGTTGATGTATTATACCCCTGCTTTATATATATATTTTTTTAATAGACCACATTAGCATTATGCGTGTGGAACATGGTTGGACTCTCAGCAATGCAACGTCATCAACGAAGTGAAGCAATTTAAGAATGTCCCACTTATTTGAATAGAGAGCAATGTGCAGCACATTGTGTGTGTGTGTGTGTGTGTGTGTGTGTGTGTGTGTGTGTGTGTGTGTGTGTGTGTGTGTGTGTGTGTGTGTGTGTGTGAAGATTGTTCCAGTCAGAACCATCCGATCTCCTAACCTAAACATTCTAGCTTCATCAAACTTCATACACATAACCGCCCAGATGTGCTCAAATCTTCAAATGATTTTTTTTTGCGGTTTCCACGGAAACATGACTAAAACAGGGACTCTTTGACAAATCCAAAAGTGCGGAGCATATTACTTTACAAAACATATTACACATATCCACTGTATTTCTAAATGTACTTTTTAAAGAAATTTTATTTTTCGGGTTTTCGGAGCAACATCACTAAAACATAAACGATGTGATTGGGTCATTTGTCCGAAGAATGTTTCATAAACCATGCATGTTTGCTTCACTAAACTTGATACGTAACCATGATCCCAAGAGGTGTTTTTATAAGGGCCAGGACTACAAATGGATTTTATTTTGTTCGAAACATAGAAACATGAAAATATAGCAATGACTGTAAGAAAGTTATTGTATCGCTTTTTTGAGCCTATCTCTTTTATAACAATGACTACATGACAATAATATATGGAATTGTGGTTTCACCATAAAAAAACGAAACAGATCATCGGAAAGGCAAGATTTTTGGCCAGAAGTATTGTGATGAATTATTGTGTCTACTTGGATGGTAACGGCTTTTTAATCAATTTTTTCATTTGTCAAAATATGACATAATCACAAGGTAATAAAGCGAAATAAAACCGACCCTTACTATGTACATGACATTTGATTTTTTTAAATAATACCAAACGTGCAATTTATTGATATCAATGATTAAATGAGATGAACAACAGCCCAATACTCCCTCAATATAATGGTAATCAACATTTTAGTAGTATATATTCTCGTACTTGATACTTGTATAGTATTACTGAAATACTAGTTGATTTATCTGTGTCAATGCATTGAAATATATTACCCTTAGTGTGGTAAACTATTTCTTTTATTACATTGTGTCTCATACCTCATAACCTTAGAGACACATTACCTTTAAGAAGTATATATTTATATGTAAATATAACAAGTTGAAAGATTTAAGTTTTATATAGATGGTACTGAAGGTAGATTTAAAATGTTTACGTCAATGACACTTAAAGTTCTCAGATCTCAACCCCAGACCACATGATTATCAACTTATCAGCTAGATGTATTCAGACAGGGGTTGTTGTTATCCCCGACAGCACTGACGTTGAGGGAGGTATTAATATGAGCACCGTCCATCTGTCTGTCCGTCCATTCCTCTTTCCGTCTGTTACTCATTGTTTCCGTCTCAAAACTTTGTAAATAATCATTCTTTTCAATGGGGAACCGTGATGTACTAATCCATCAGGTGGCGCGTCGGAATTTCCGTCCCGGAAGTAGCACTAGCGTAATGAAGCTTTACAGTGAGGGAAGTTTTGACGGGGGAAAATTTAAAGAAAACATCGATCCAGGAAGGATACAACGCATGACAGCGATATCAGGTATGATGATCAAACATCTAGACCACATATGATAAATCTGTGAATGAAATTCTTATCAAAATTTCGGAAAACTCTATTAACGGAGAGGCATGTATACCGTTGCCCGCTTCATGCGATCAGTGTAAGTCAGAGACAGAATTAAAAAAATACACTACAGTACCTAGATGATTAATTTTTATATTTGTGAAGATAAGATTTAAAAATACGCTTGTGATTGTGAACAAGCTTTAAAATTCAAATGACATTCTATTATGCTGCAGTTTCGTAATAATGATATCTCATTAAAAAAAATTTACAATTTATCACCGGGCATTTAATTGGAGGTTTATAAAATGTAGGCCCTATTTTTGAAAATGTAAAATTTCACACGAATCATTTAGGTTTACTTCTATTTTCTACTTTATTCTCAGCTAATCTTCACTGTCAGTTTTTTAGATTTGATTTGAGCTTTGGTTTATTTCTATTAATTATTTTTAACATCTCGGTTAAATTTTCCCATTCACTAGACAAAATAATTTTATAATCCGTCATTAAGAATTTTTCTCAAAAGGTTCAAAAATAAGTGACCAAATTAAAGATATTTCATGGGCTGGAATTTCAAATTTTACTGGCAATTTTTTGCAACACACTGACAGCAACAAATCTTAATTCAAATATATTAGTCCCTGTATCTAACATACAGTTACATAAAGTTGTAACATTAAACTCTTACATGAATAAATCATTATTGACAAGATCAAGAGTATCTCTTTATCCCTAAATTTCAATTTAAATAAATAATAGGAATAATTTCATATTTGTGAATATACCATGTAGAACAATAAGGTAAAATTAGTGTTAATTTACCAATTAAACCTTATCAATTTACTTTAATTCAAAGAATAAAATAAATTCATTTCAAGATGACTCTTTAAAATCATAATTTCTGTTCAATTTAATTTTCTGGAAAAATAAACAATGATAACAAATGTGTAAATTTCTTAAGCAATGAAATATTTCTTTGAATTTTATAAGTATCATGGAGTGAAATCTGTGTATTTATTATATTGTGTTGCTTTTATGTTGAATTTTATTTATGATTGCAGCCTTCAGCATCACACAAAAGGCTCAATTGTTGCTACATAATCAATTCACATGGGCTAGGTAGCCATTGACTAGTAATTGAGAATATTTACCTGTATAAATATTTGTTCAAACTTTTCATACCTACTTGCAATGTATTTTTCCTTTAATTTTCTCAAATGTGTCCACTATTCACTGAAGTGACAGATAGTACAAATATTTTTTTTGTGTTTCAGATAAATCTTTACCCTCCTCCAGTCTGTTCATGCATCAGCAGAAAATTGGGAAACACAAACATCACATTTGTAAAATTATTCCCTTCAAGATCCAAAATACATCATCATCAATCAATATGAATTTTTTTATCATCCTCTATTTTGTATTGCTCAAAACATCATACACAGCTGTCAAGCTGCCAAAATTATTAACTCTGCCCCCTTTCATTTGTAAAGTTGACATGAAAGTAGAGACTGAGTAAGCATCATTTTATTCTCAAATTAATTTTGCATTTACTCATGAATTCATGCCTTTCAAATCTGAATTTTGAAATATCTAATTCTTTTACAGATTGCTTAATTGAAGTGATAGCTGTGTAGTAAGTTCACATTATTGTAGTCCAATTACTCAAGTGATTGATTTATTGTTGTGGGCAATTCATCAAAAATAATATCCATTTTCATACAAAATAAAAGTTTTACAAATGGGCAACTGAAACATTTCTTTAATATCTCTAATAATTTGTCTTGGTTGCCTTTGAAATCTTACAGGAGTTTATGATATTGCCATTTGTCAACAATTTGATTTTTAGGAAATAAATAAACACAATCATATCAATAGAATGCCTCCCATTGCATTTTTGGAATGCACTGACAGGAATAAAAAATACTTGCATATATTCACAAAGTCAACTCAGTAAGAGTTCTGTGTTTGACATGTTTGTTCAAGGGTTACAAATGTTTCCAGTGATATGGATTAGTAAGTCACTCAGGCATGTATGAAATCAATGTCAGTTTTAATAAATCTATTCTGATAAGAGGCAGATAACAGACGTTTTGATGAATTTTTGGGAGAGTCAATATTCAGTGATTTAGACTTTTGACCACTGCTTTTATTAGAAATTAAGATACTATAATTATGATACATGTAGAATTAAAACTTTCAAGAGCTAAGGTTTTAAACTTCATACTTCCCAATTTTGTCATATCCAAGCACTCTCAAACAGTTGAGCCTAAAACAGTTTACCAAATAGAAGGCATCATCTTTGGAAAATCTGTGTATGGGATAAAATCCCCTCTATTGCTAAAGCAGTGGGATTTCCGGGAGAGGAATTGGATATTCAAAAGACATTATATTTCTAAGGATTGTTTAAAACAATAATACATTAACAAAAAATAAAAATCAACTGTCTATTTCTGTTTTCACCATTTTTATTCAATATTGTGAAAACTTGTGAACTTTATTTGAAAAAAAATGTTGATGTTTGTGTCGCCTTTTAGTTTTAAGGGCAGTATTCTGCCAAGCATTTGTAAACTTGGGGCCAATGGTCCCACTTAGAAAATGTATGCGGGTAATTTTGCTGGGTATGGGTCAAGACAGTTACAGGTACCTATATCAATCCAAAATCAAACTAGATTAAAATTATTTCTTTTGCTTGTATTTACAATATGTGCAAAATTTGTGCATGCTCTCATAGGAAAATAAGAAATTAACTCATTTGAAAATTTTATTGCACTAATCTATAAAAATCCTAAAATGTCTAATTAGTGTAATCATTTTAGGGATAAATCCTGAAATAATTTGAAACTTTGATTGAAGATTAGCATATAGATAGACAATAAAGCCACATTCACTGGTTAGTTTATTTCTGTTCCTCTTAGGCATATTAGTATTAAAATAATTCAGTTTGCATAAGTGAACCACATTGCCCTGATTGAAAAAGCTGCCTTTTGGAATTTGTATTTCCAACTCAACTCTGACACAACAACATTAATTATACCTATTTGAAAATTATGGAAGGGGATGTGTGCCAAAAATGAAATCCTGTAAACTCGTAATTCGCAAGTTGTAACATGTCGTTCTCAACCATGCAATTCTCGAAAAGACAAGTCCAAGTATGCAAACCTAACATTTCATTCCTCTAAAACGCAACTTTCTGTTCTCAACTTTACAAAGTTCAAATGTAATTCTAGAGATGTTAACGTCGAAACTCATTTTTGTATTTCAAATACGAGGGATATAGACATTTAGTAATGCTACAAATTACGTTTTACAATTGGTGAATGAAAAATGAAGAGTTGTAAAATCACCCTTTGGAAACAGACTTTTGCATCTGGAGTTTTACATGAGTTGCATGGTTATGATTGCAATGTTCCGAAATACATCTGTACACGATTTCGCATTGACCATATTTGGAAGTTTAACGAAGACTGCCGATAATTTCCGAAGATGATCGGTATTTGATAACAACGAGACCTCCCTGATCCAAGCTCCATGCAACGCTGTGCAAGCTTTCCGGATAGCGTTGAGTTGAGTCCACCGCAATGCGCGGAGCTTGGGCATGCGACCTTCACCTTTTGTAAAAGTTCTCGCATTCGTCTACGTTTTCATTGAGAACGAGACATGCCTTCTTCCTGCGTTGCTGCCAACTGTACTAATAAGAAATCAGGAGACATTCAACTGCATCAGTTTCCGAAGGATCATGTCCAATTCGCGAATTGGACACAGTTTGTTAGTCAGAAAAGAGCGAAGTGGAGTCCCAATGACAGGTCTGTCATCTGCTCCAATCATTTCATAGAGGACTGTTATGATCTTTCCTACGATTTCAAAACGGACTTTGGACTTCCCACAAAGGAAAAGACTCGTCAAAAATGCCGTACCAAAAGTTAATAAACAGATAAAGATGAAAATAGGCCCGCTACCCGTCTGTCAAGCGGAATATGACAATCAACCACATCGGAACAGACAACGGACGGAATACTTTGAGAAGAGGGAACGAAAGAGGGTAAGAAATTTGAAAGATAGGCTAATTCAAAATTCTATCCAGGGAGAGGTGGGATAAAACATCATGAAACTTTTGGGGAGTTGACTTTAGTTGATGACTTTGCAGACGAATGTTGAGATTTTATCTGCAGTATGAATTAATGTCTCTAAAGATTAGTCGCAGAAATTATTAATTCTAACCCCAACAATTGTTTACATTTTTAGTATTTGATTACATATAGAATTGAAAAATTAATCGAGTTGAACTAAATAGTTATTTTTAAAAAAAAATGTATAACCTATTTGATATTGATAAACATTGCAGTATGAAATAATATATTTATACAGATTATAATACAGATTTGTTAATATATTTACATGTGACACGTGGAATGACAAACCTAATTACCTTCATCAAGTTTCAATAAAGTCTGTTGATCATGTGTGAGGATAAAGTTAGATAACTAATCAGTGTCTTGTGTATTACCTTTTAGAAATGTGCCAGGTGCTGAGGTCATTAAGTTTATTGCTTAATTGCCATAATGTACAGGTGTGCGGCATTTCATGTAGACTGTTAGGTAATAACTTTATGATTATATTGTCTGTTGTGAAAAGTAGTGTTAGGTAATTAAAAACCTCTCTCTGGTAAAATACCGGTACTAAAGTACCGAAGGAAATTGAAATAATATGGTTTTCAGCGTTAATATTTTCATTTGGTTGAAATACTTAAAACTGAAAAAGAATTTCATATTTACAATACATTTCCAAGCAGGCTTTAACTTACATCACAATCAACAATAAATGTTGTGTTATTATTGACAAAATTGGCCCACGTCACTGTAGATTAGTACCACACTCTTTATCTCAAACACTGACCATTTACTCACACAAAACAACAATAATCTGTATCCTTACTATGCAAAATACGTTAGTACGTAAGTCTAAGTTTTTATGAAGGTGGCGAATCGCGAATCAAGAGGTACATTTACTAAACACATAAAAAATTTGATCTTCATTATCAACTGGTTCATAAGCCCAAAAAACAGCTGTTTGGAACCGTCGTATCCTATTCCGAGATCCGGAAGTTGCCGAGAGGCAGTCCATCAAAAGCGAGATCTCAGTCATGCAAAGCAGAAACACAGAGTTACGATATTGAGTTGACACTATAAATTGGCACAAAGTAGTAACAAATATTCTACATATACAATGGTCAATCTACTACGCAGGGGGATAGTCGATTTGTCTAGATGTTCAAACAAAAAACAGTCAAAATGGCGGCAGATATCAGTTTGGGTTCACTCGATCGGCATTATCGGAGATTAACAACCCAAACAAATAACAAGTCAATTAATGTCAAACAGAATATGTCGATGTATTGATATTAATAGGGGCTTTTTATAAGTACAAACAGTGAAAATATATACGTTCACGACCGCTGGAATCTGTATTGTAAACAATGACACAGATCAGCCAGTCGTTAACGAGTCCTGTCTATGTCGTCACAACTCCCCTAGCACCTGATTGGCTAATAAAACGTTTGGCGTCTGTTTTCCGGAAGTGTTTATAAAACACGTTTTTTCTGCTTTTTTCAGGTGGATGTGAACCTAAATAGTTCTTGATATTTATTCTTAACCATGTTATGAAGTATTTCCGCTAATCGTACCCCCTATGTGGATATATTATATTTAACTATTTTGAGAATATCTCTGAAAAAGTAAGAACACTATTATCAAGTCCTGTCCGGCTAATGACTGATCATATAATTTTCATAGAATATTATTGTAACGTGTATCATGTCATGACGTTATGTCATAATTAGGAATTTGACAATATTTTGGTAAAGTTTTCTGTTTTTGGAAAATTGAAGACTCTGTTAGAAAAACCTTTCTAATCCTGACGGCCCGTAACTAATCTTGGTATCTAATTTGGTGTGGTCACGATTAATAATTTTATCTTCTAAAATATTTACCTTATTTTGAATAAATGTGATAGTGACATACATATTTACGCAAATGTGTGCAATGGTTGATACTTTAAATTTTTTGTTTAATGAAGAAGTGTGGACTGTTAGCGAAGAGTTTGGACTCTGGCTCATAACTTTAAAATTGATCATCTGATTAAATGACATGAAGATTCACAAGTTTCAATTTTCGATACAATGTTGTGACTCTTACAAGGTTTAAAAAATCGTGTCCAGATGAATCAGTTATTTACAAGTATATATTTGTTCTTATACAACTAGATAACTTGGTACATAGATACTATTTTAAGAGCAGACTATTTGAAAAATGTGTTTAATAATCTCTGCCTAACCTGAACCGTATGGTATCATATTCAATGTCACAGCTAACTTTTCAAATGGGAAATTATATTTCCCCATGAAAGTAAATATCTATAAGAATATGAACGGATCTGCTGAATAACCTGTCAAACAATTAACGCGGGAAACTTGAATAGCATAGTTCAATGCCTACAACCAGCTTTCAAAGCGATGTTTACAAAGGGACGTCACTCTTGTGAGACTGTATTGCAAACTGTTGTGTTTTGGAGAGATAAGGTATTTATATGGTATTTATAGATTTGTGGTCTTTCCAAAGCAAAACGAAACAGATCCACAAGAAAAACAAGGTAAAGGTGTCTTAAAACTACTTATTCTTCAAAGGTAGGTAGAATCTTTTGACAAAAATAATGCTTATCATACTATCCTATATTCTTGCGTGTTATAGGTTTCTTACTTAAGTGTTTAGATTGTCAAAATGTGACATGACCATACGGTAAAAGAAAGAAAAACGACATCCGATGGCCTGTGTACCAACATATCTATGAACTTAATCCAAATGCTTCATCTTCTTTTCAGAAACATTGACTTAGGAATTCTGAAATCTTGTTTATGTTTGTTTAGATTTTGTGACCCTGTGACACCTAATAAGGGCCACAGGGACCACGCCTTAAAACTTATTTTCATGTTAAGTAAAAGGGCTAAAAAAATGTTTTAAAATGTGCAAACTCATTAGCTGCTTGTAATTCTTATGAACAAGTTTGGTGACTCTGTGAACCCCAATAGCTATTAGTCAAATGTTGAAAGCCGAGACATCTGAATAAACTAGCTAACGTGCTGACAACGAGTTCATCTTATTGGAGGACAACATTTAACTCAGCATTAACTGCCAGTAACGTAATCCCCCCTAGTTGTTTTGTGGATTCTGATAATTCTCCCAATGACGCTACCTTTGTTCCCATATAGGCTTACTGGTAATGCTAAGGTGTAGTTATAGGGTGAACTTTTTTTAAATAACTCAAATTTTCTTCAAAAAGAAGAAGGAAAAAATGAAAATTCATTTCAGTCCAACATGTTTATATTCGTTTACATTTGACCTGAGATACATTGAATAATTTGCATCTTGAATAGTAAAATGTGTACACATACATATATAGTCATGACACTGCCAGTCCCCAAAACCTTCCTATTGTCATCGTGTATTCGTTGTTAAAAATTAATATTCCAAATTCTTCATTTGAAATCTATGTAAACTTCTCTTAAAATTATTCCTCTCTCTATTATAAGCACTCGCCAGTCAGGCCACATGTACACAGGCACAGAAGGCGAGTACATTCGATTCATTTGAAACTAATGATCAAATTACATGTTCGATCGCGTGATGTCTCGCTTCTAAACTTCCACGTAGGGTCCCGTCTTTCATAACCAAATTTTTACACGCATGGGTTGCACGCTGATAAAGTCTCTTGCAGACCACGGCTGCGGGGAGATTAGCTTGGTCAACGGTAGAGGACGGTAACTTCACGCAGCAATAAAGAAAATGGTCGACCATCACCAGTCTCTCAAGTCGTCATTTCAACCTCACTGTCGTTGCCTTCATCGTCCCTCGTCGACGTCGTTTCCTGTGCGATCAAACTATCAAAACTTATCCCTTGACCAAATATTGCATAGACCCCTCAACCATATATCACTACAAACAACCCATTCCCCAGAATAGTGGATAGCCAGTCGTCAGAACCTCCTAGAGATGAATGAAAGTTTAATCAAATTAAGTATGCAGCGTACCTCATGAATAAGATAATATATACATGACGTCACAGGTCAGAAAGGTCAAGTCATCATCGGAGAGTCGTGTGCACTGATGCTTATTGTCTTATTACCTCATTAGCAGAAAACAAAGGGTGAATGAGACCAGCCCAACCTGTTTCCCGGGCCTCGTTGCGCTCTCTTTAGCGCAAGCGAAACGAGGCCCGGGAACCAGGTTGGAGACCACCCCTTCTCTTTGCCAGCGAATCCGGGCTCGATAAGTCACGTGACCTGTACTCAACGCAACGGGTCACGAAATGTTTTATGAAGCGAGTTAAAGTGTTAGGTTTTGACCAACTGAACACAAAAGTATCATTCTGTATCCCTCTTAACAAAGCTTCAAATATACAGAACGACACTTGTTAAACAAACCGGCTTTTTATGAATGGATACCTGCCTGTCTCGCATGAGAACAGCGGGTGTTTTAACAAGACCAGCCCTGAATGAACTTACGACAGACGTGTCTGCATGTTATAAGCGTTGACATAAACTAGGCTTTTCATTGCTAAGAAACAGTTAAATAGGAGTTCTCTAGCTTACATCAAACTCTTCTCCTTTTTCCAAGGGTTGATCGACATAAAGTTTCTCATATTAGAACCCTATTAAAGAAATGTTCAAGTTTTCATAAAGTTTAACTTTCAACTGAAAACACTTTAATGTAATCCGTTATTTCCCTTTCGACGCTCCCAAGTTTCACTGTGATGCTGCAGTTAACACTGAGCATCGATTGTAATATTTAAATGTCTCTCTGTTTTCCAATGAAATATTTACATATTATAAAACTCCGACATCGGGTATACTTCTATAGGTTTCGTGTAAATGAAATCACTTAATGTATGACACTTATTCTCTTATTTTCAAGACTATTAAATCAGACATTTCGTTAGGTATATTTTGCGAGGGGTTACAAGGGTAAGATAAAGATAAAGGCATTTTCCTTCAGTAGGTCAAAACCTAAGCCTAACGTGATTTCGTCCATTTGACAAATTTTCGGAACGACCATAAGAGTCCCAAGCATCTGCGTATTTCAGAAACTTGACACCATCAAAGATATACATCTTTCTGCCTCGATACACCTCAATCTTTTTCACCTTCTTTGCTCTCATGTCGTCAATACTTATGCGCTGTTTTTAAGCGAGAATGCGATTTCATATACCGCGCCTTTAAGTCACGTGACAGATGTGACATATTATAAGCTGTACAATACTGATTCTGTTGATAAACTAACCCATGGTTATTTCTCTCTAGGTTATAACTTCATATCTTTAAAATATTAAAATACTGACCTACATAATATCACACCATACATGGTTCTCTAGAAAGATCGAGATGTGTTTGCTTAATCACAGACTTTTGTCTTCAGTAGGTCAAAACCTTACCCTTTATCTCACTTCATAAAATATTTCGTGACCCGTTGCGTTGAGTACAGGTCACGTTACTTATCGAGCGCTTTAAATATAAACTGGTCTGACTACCGGATTCGCTGGCAAAGAGAAGGGGTGGTCTCGTTCACCCTTTGTTGTCTGCTAATGAGGTAATGATAAGACAGTAAGCATCAGTGTACACGAACGACTCTCTGGTGATGACTTCTTTCAGAGGCATTTAGAAGTTGGCATGACGATAATGACAAGAAATATATGGATAACAACTTCTTTATTCATTATATGCGACGTTTTGACACAGGTTCTTGTGTCATTTTTAAGTAATGATAACAAGGTGGTAGGATGTAAGCATATAAGTACATGTTATCAATCAACAGAGAAAACAACTGAACAAGGAGAGCAAATGCAATTACATCAGAGATAAAGGATGATAAGTCAGTGATGTACAAAGCAGGATGATTTTTACAGGTAATTGCGTGTGTTGGTACAGTTAATTAGTTGAGGAGGAGATCATAGGCCAATGAGATGTGATAACCTTGATCACGATTAATTGATTGTTTAATCCGTTTAATTTCCACTGCTTATGTAAACATGCGAAGACGATAATCCTGTTGATTTGTTACAAGGCAGGTGGTCTCTGACCATTGTATACAGTGATTGGGTTGTTCTTTGATGGGGTCGGAAATGGCTGATTCGCTGTCTGAGTTTTTTACTGATGTTTGATGTTTTTAGTCGGGTGTTGATAGGCCTGGACGTTTAACCCACATAGCTATGTCTACAGATGCAGTTTATTTTGTAGACCACCCCTTTTGGATTGTTGTTTGAGGATGAATGTTTTTTCCCGTTTGCTTGGAGTTGGTTCTGCAGGTTGATGGTTGATGAAAATGTAGTGTCGATATTTGCCTGTTGTTTTAGTAGTCTACTGATTTGATGGGAGGGTTTTCCTATGTCGGGGGTAACACTTTTCATAGGGGCTGATTCATGTCTTGGTGATGGGTTGGTTGCAGGGGTGAGAGCTGCTGCTAGAGTATTTTTCACACGTTTATGGGGATATTGGTTCAGTTCAGTGAAGACATGTTGGTTGATTTCTTCTTGTACTTTTGAGGGTGAGGATGAGATATTCCTAGCTCTTCTTTTCAGGGTAGTGATTATGCCGGTTTTGACGTGGGTGGTTGAATTGATATTGATCTGTATATATTTACTATTGGCAGTAATCACATTGAATACTCTCATGCTTATAAATACTTGGGTGTTTGGTTTCAGGAATTTTTGGATTTGAACTTTACAGCTCGAGAAATTGTTAAATCTGCAAGTCGTGCACTTGGTATTATTATTTGCAAATTTAAAGCTGTTGGAGGCTTCTCTTTTGAGGTTTATAATACATTGTACAGAAATTTTGTCCTACCTATCTTAACTTACGGGTCAGCAATATGGGGTACCAGGCAGTTTAATATTATCACTTCTGTCCAGAATCGGGCTTGCAGATTCTTCCTTGGTGTGAGTGGTAAAACCCCAAATTTGGCTGTGTGTGGAGAGATGGGCTGGGTTTTGCCTTTTACAAATCAAAAAATTGAAATTTTGTCCTTTTGGAGTAAGCTTTAAAAAAATGGACTGTTCTAGATTACCAAGTTTGATATTCAGATGGTCTTCATAAACTTTTTAACAAATGTTTTTTAAATGGAATTATGCCTACTGAGTGGACGAAGGGAATAATAAATCCCATCCCAAAATCATCAAGTGCGGACAAGTACGACCCGTTATCATACAGAGGGATATCGCTTACTAACTCAAGTTATAAACTATATTGTTCTGTTTTAAATACCCGACTTTACAAGTATGCAGAAAATAATGACCTGATAGCAGACGAACAGAATGGTTTCAGGAAAGGGCGGTCGACAGTAGAGCACTTATCATCACTCACATCTATAGTGGAGTCAAGAAAATCATCCAAGAAACCTATGTTTTTAGCTTTTATTGATTTTAAAAAGGCTTATGACACGATAAATAGAGACATTTTATGGACAAGATTATCACAAATAGGTCTGCACGGAAGGATATTCGTTGCTCTTCAATCCCTATATAAAAATGTGAAATCCTGCATAAGGATTAACGGACATCTCTCTCAGTGGTTCAATGTACAGTGTGGTCTTAAACAGGGTTGCCTTCTATCTCCTCTATTGTTTAACATGTACATTAATGATTTGCTCGTCACACTAAAGGGACTTGATATCGGTGTTCCAATAGATGGAGACAAGGTGTGTGTTCTAGCCTATGCAGACGATATAGTGATCTTGGCGGAGAATGAAGCGGACTTAAATCTACTTCTAGACTGTCTTAATAACTGGTGCTGTACAAACAAGATGTCCATCAATCAGGAGAAGTCGAAAGTCATCCATTGTAGAAGCCAAGAAGCAACGAGAACTAATCAGGTTTTTCACTGTGGTAGTATGCCCCTTGAAGTTACAGAAATTTACAGTTACCTCGGACTCCTCATTACTGAGTTTTTAGACTATTCACGTATGGAGAAAGCTGTATCAAGTTCTGCGACACGCGCACGAGGTCTTCTCATCTCGAGATTCAAGGCGATTGGAGGAATGCATGTGGGTACATACACCAAAATGTACGACACAATGGTATGGTCTACCATCGAATACGGAGCAGCTATATGGGGAACAAGAAATCAATCATCAATAAAAACTATACAAAATCGTGCAATGAAGTTTTTTATGGGTCTTCGAAAATCAACTCCTAACGCTGCCGTGGAAGGGGATATGGGTTGGACACCGACACCTGTCAAGCTATGGGGAAGTGCAATACGTGTATATACAAGAATAAATAGCCTCAGCAGAAATCGCCTCACATATAAGATATTAGAGTGGACAAAGACACAAGCCAATAGAAAGAAAAACAACTGGATCAAAAGAATACGAAACAAACTGAAATCCCTCAACCTTTCGGATATAGAAGAATTTTCAAACGACGCGTACACTAAACAGCCTGTAGCCAGGGTCAGGGAAGCAGTGTATGAGCAGTATATCGAGGCCTGGAAGCAGACGATAACGTGTGTCCACAGTAAGACTGGCAAGGGAGGCAACAAGCTACGGCATTATTGCACTTTCAAGTCGGAGTTTACGGCTGAACCGTATATCACCGAAAGAATACCCAGACGTCACAGAAGAGCACTGTCGCTATTCAGATGTGGAGTTGCACCCTTACATGTTGAGACAGGCCGATACAGTAACACACCATTGGAAGATAGAGTATGTTTTAACTGCAACGATTTTATTGAAAATGAAGCTCATGTACTTTTACACTGCCCCTTATACAAAAATGTTACCAAAAATATGTTATATTTATGTTCTACTTTGAATGTTAGTTTTAATAATATATCGGATGAGGAACAACTTGCATTTATTATGTCATGCCCATATATTTTTAGAGTTACTGCCAAAACCTGCATGGAAGTCTTAGATCTTAGAAAATCCCTTTTATATATCTAGCAAACTCTTTTTACCTTAACAATCTACCTTGGGTTTTAATAATATATTATACTATATATTATGTACACTTTATTTTTATTAAGGTCCTTTTATATGTATATATGTAGTCTCTCATAATCCCATGTGGGATGGCTCATCACTGTATATTTTATCGACTTGTATATAAACATTTGTATGAGGTGAGACTTTGTAATAAAATATCTGTCTGTCTGTCTGTCTGTCTGTCTGCCAATATCCTAAGTCTTGGAACAACACAGTCATGAAACTCGTTGAAAATCTTAATCTGCCTTGTGATTTAAGTGATATCTCTGGAATTGATTTCTCTTATATCAGAACTTGGATGAAATCCCTTGATAGTCAAAGTTGGTACAATGATTTATTTAATGATAAAGGCCAACAGAATGGTAATAAATTACGTACTTACAGATTATTTAAGAAACTTTTGACACCAGAATTTTATGTTACTACTCTGTTAACAAGGTCTCAACGTAGTGTTTTAATTAAGCTGCGCTGTGGCACATTACCACTGGAGGTAGAAGTCGGCAGGTATACCCGCCCAAAAACGCCTCTAGAAAATAGGATTTGTAAGTTTTGCAATCGCAGTACTATTGAAGATGAAATACATTTTCTTGCTGAGTGTGACTTTTATTCTGATCTTAGGTATAATTTATGGCAGGATATTTCCCGTGTAAATCCTTTCTTTGCTCAGTTGTCCTCCCCAGCCCAATCTGTATTCTTATTACGTAATGAGAGGTTTGTAAAGCCACTTGCCCCTCTATTAATAAAAATGTGTAATAGACGAAAATACGCTATTAGCCAAAATATAACTTAAACAACTTAAACAACTTAATTAACCTTAAACTCTTGTATATGTTTGTATTTAAATGTATATTTATATTTTAAACATGACTATTTTAAGATGTTCATGTGTCTCATAGGCCTTATGGCCGGGTGGTACGATCTTTTACAGATTTTATCATTATATGTTATACCCAATCGTCAAAATGTACCACGTGACACATTAATAAAATATTTTTCTTCTTTCTTCTTCTTCTTCTGTATGGCTTGCGGTATACACTGGTTTGGAGTTCATTGGATGGTGTTCGTGTGATTAGAACAGGGGTGCGGGGTAGTTGGTTGTTGAGATGGTCAAGGAGAGTACTTGGGTCGTCATCAGGTCTGAGGATTACAAATGTGTCATCTAGCTTTCTCACCCAAAAACAGGGAGTCACAGGAGATATGCCAGTGCCTTTTCTTCAAAGTCAGTCATGTAAATTTCTGTCAATATTTGGGATAGGGGTGAGCCCATCGGGAGTCCATGGATTTGTTAGTAGAGGGCATCACCCCATGTAAAGTAGGTAGAGTTTATACAGGCTGTTTTAAGGCTGATGATGGAGTCAGTAGTAAGGCTGGTGTCCAGGGGTTCTTGAAGGTTGTAAAGGCGTTGGCGTAGTGCTAGCAGGGCTTCATCTCTAGAAACGTTGGTGAACAGGTCCACTACGTCGTAACTGATGATGGGGCCAGGGTTAGTGTTTTTAGCAAGTTTAATGCAGAAATCTGCTCTTGCGTATGGTTCATAGTTGTCACGGAGGGATTTGAGTGTGTTCACGGTCAAGTTTGGTAGTGGGATCTTTCTTCATACGTCTGTAGATGGTTTCATCTTGGAGCATGTTTTCTATACCATGGTATGGAAGTGTGTGGAATCAAAGATCACAGCTGCTCTTCCTTTGTCTGCAGGGGCAATGACTATGTCAGGATAGTTTTAGAGTTGTTAGATGGGTTGTTTCTCAGATGACGTTATGTTGGGCTTCTGTGGTTTGGCCTTGTGAAGGATGTTGACTATCTAATGTCGGAGACAGCCGACAGGCTGGGATGGTCACGGTGTTAGGACACCCCTTGTGCATGTTGTGGGTAACCTCACAGGAGTACGGTATAGGAACTTGATCCTACAGCCTTACGTGTGGAGCACAGTGGCGTAGTGGTTAGCTTGCTTGCCTCTCACGACAGAGACCCATGTTCGAATCTCGGTGGAGACACCAAAAATTTGTGACTTGCGTCTCATCCTGTGTTGTGTCCCTGGACAAGACACTTCATCCACTTTGCACTCACCCAGCTTTACAAATGGGTACCTGAACAAGGGGGAAGTACGGACCTATACGGTCGCGCGGAGCGCTTGTTAATCGGCAGCACCGAAAGTACTATCCCTCCAGGGTAATAATACTCATGGCGCTTTGAGCATGCTTTGTCATGGATATATGCGCGGTATAAGAATGCTATTAATACGTTATTCCTCAAGTCAACGTCCATGGTGGTCTCTTTCAGCAGGACAATGCTCGACCACATGTTGCACGTGTTTATCAAGACTTTTTACAGCGTAACAATGTCCAGACATTGCCATGGCCAGCCAGGTCACCAGATTTGTCACCAATTGGGCATCACTGGGACGAACTGGATCGACGCGTGCAGTAGGAATCCACCACCCCAAACACTTCCAGGACTTCTTGCAGCACTTCAGCACGAATGGCAGAACATTCCACAGACTGCGATTGACAACTTGATTGCATCCATGGGTCGTCGGTGCCAAGCAATAATCAATGGCAATGGTGGCCATACCCGATAATGACATTTGTGAACCCCTGTGATGTTGAAACACTTGTGCACCTGTGCATTTCAAGATCATGCTTATTCTAAATAAAATTTACTGAACAGAGATCTTCAAACAGCGTTTTAGTTTTCATTTCAATGTTTAACTTGCATCCGTGGTCTTTATATTGAACTTTGAAAGTCAGTGTTTCTTCTTTTGAAGAGTTTATGTAGAACGCTGATCGGATGCAATGCTGAAATATTGCCAAGCAGTGTAAGTTGAATATTGATGTTTCTATTTTAAACAATATTAGATATACAATTGACATTTTGTTTTATGTCTTACCGTCACTTAAACAACCAAAAGCAAGAACTTTGTGCGTGTCACCGTATTATGATTTAACTCTCTGTAACTGACCTTCTGTAAAAGCCTTTAAAACAAAAGTAGTATGCATTGAACGTTGACTGAAAAATAACAAAACAGGCCAGACACAACATATTCTTGTCATATCAGTTTAAACGCAACTCGTTACTGGTGACCACTTTTTATCTCCGAGCATTGACGTTGAGGGAGGTTTTAATATGAGCATCGTCCATCTGTCTGTCTGTCACTCCCTTTTTCCGTCTGTTACTCATTGTTTCCGTCTCAAAACTTTGTAAATAATCATTCTTTTCATTCAGGAATGATGTGTCATTCTTAACTATTTTGAGAATATCTCTGAAGAAACACTATTATCAAGTAGATAATGATTGATCATATAATTTTCATAGAAAATTATCTTAACATGTATCATGTCATGAATTTATGTCATTATTAGGAATTTTGACAATATTTTGGTAAAGTTTGCTGTTTTTGGAAAATTGAAGACTCTGTTAGAAAAACGTTTCTAATCCTGTCCGGTCCGTAACTAATCTTGGTATCTAATTTGTTGTGGACGTGCATAATCACATGAAGGTTGGTCATGATTAATAATTTTATCTTCTAAAATATTGACGTTATTTTGAATAAATGTGATAGTGAGATACATATTTACGCAAATGTGTGCAATGGTTGATAATTTTAAAAAATTGTGTTTAATGATAAAAGTGTGGACTGTTAGCAAAGAGTTTGGACTCATGTCTGGCTCATAACTTTCAAACTGATCATCTGATTTTAATCAAATTGACATGAAGATTCACAAGTTTCAATTTTCGATACAATGTTGTGACTCTTACAAGGTTTAGATACTATTTTAAGAGCAGACTATTTGAAAAATGTGTTTAATAATCTCTGCCTAACCTGAATGTTATAGTGTCATACTCAATATCACAGCTAACTTTTCAAATGGGAAATTGTCTTTCCCCATGAAAGTAAATATTTATAAGAATATGAACGGATCTGCTGAATAACCTGTCAAACAAGTATCACGGGGAACCTGAATAGCATAGTTCAATGCCTACAACCAGCTATCAAAGCGATGTTTAAAAAGGGACCTCACTCTTGTGAGACTGTATTGCAAACTGTTGTGTTTTGGAGACGTAAGGTATTTATATGGTATTTATAGATTTGTGGTCTTTCCATAGCAAAACAAAACAGATCCACAAGAATGACAAGGTAAAAGTGTCTCAAAACTACTTATTCTTCAAAGGTAGGTAGAATCTTTTGACAAAAATAATGCTTATAATACTATTCTATATTCTTGCGTGTTAGAGGTTTCTTACTTAAGTGTTTAGATTGTCCACATGTGACATGACTATACGGTAAAAGAAAGAAAAACAACATCCGATGGCCTGTATACCAACATATCTATGAACTTAATCTAAATGCTCCATCTTCTTCTCCAGAAACATTGACTTAGGAATTCTGAAATCTTGTTTATGTTTGTTTAGATTTTGTGACCCTGTGACACCTAATAAGGGCCACAGGGACCACGCCTTAAAACTTATTTTCATGTTAAGTAAAAGGGCTAAAAAAATGTTTAAAAATGTGCAAACTCATTAGCTGCTTGTAATTCTAATGAACAAGTTTGGTGACTCTGTGAACCCCAATAGCTATTAATCAAATGTTGAAACCCGAGACATCTGAATAAACTAGTTAACGTGCTGACAACGAATCCATCTCATTGGAGGACAGCATTTAACTCAGTACTAACTGCCAGTAACGTAATCACCCCTAGTTGTTTTGTGGATTCTGATAATTCTCCCAATGACGCTACCTTTGTTCCCATACAGGCTTACTGGTAATGCTAAGTCGTAGTTATAGGGTGAACTTTTTTTTAAATAACTCAAAACTTTCATCACAAAGAAGAAGGAGAAAAGGAAAAATCATTTCAGTCGAACATGTTAATATTCGTTTACATTTGCCCTGAGAGACACATTGAAACATTTGCATCTTGAATAGTAAAATGTGTACACATACATATATAGTCATAACACTGGCAGTCCCAAAAACCTTCCTATTGTCATCGTGTACTCGTTGGTAAAAATTAATATTTCAAATTCTTCATTTGAAATCTATGTAAACTTCTCTTAAAATTATTCCTCTCTCTATTATAAGCACTCGCCAGTCAGGTCACATGTACACAGGCACAGAAGGCGAGTACATTCGATTCACTTGAAACTATTGATCAAATTACATGTTCGATCGCGTGATGTGTCGCTTCTAAACTTCCACGTAGGGTCCCGTCTTTCATAACCAAATTTGTACACGCATGGGTTGCACGCTGATATAGTTTGTCTCTTGTAGACCACGGCTGCGGGGAGATTAGCTTGGGCAACGGCAGGGGACGGACTTGCCTGCTGTCCGACTGTCCACTCTCAACATTATGTAGTTTCTAGAGATCACCACTCGAGTCGGGCTCAAGTTGGTAACACGACAGGTATGGGGAAACCCTGGCGTGTACACTGACTTGTGCGTGCATGTTCTCCGGCTCGAGTTCTTCATGTAACCTCACGCATCAATAAAGAAAATGGTCGACCATAACCAGTCTCTCAAGTCGTCATTTCAACCTCACTGTCGTTGCCTTCATCGTCCCTCGTCGACGGAGTTTCCTGTGCGATCAAACTGTCAAAACCTATCCCTTGACCAAATATTGCATAGACCCCTCAACCATATATCACTACAAACAACCCATTCCCCAGAGTAATGGATAGCCAGTCGTCAGAACCTCCTAGAGATAGAATGAAAGTTGAATCAAATTAAGTATGCAGCGTACCTCATGAATAAGATAATATATGCATGACGTCACAGGTCAGAAAGGTCAAGTCATCATCGGAGAGTCGTGTGCACTGATGCTTATTGTCCTATAGTTTACTTTCTTCTGTTAATTTACAGTAAGTGATGCCTGCTAGTCTTCTATTGTTCTATACAAAAACACTATTTAATTACTACACATATCCGTTATGGGTCGGCATCTAAAGAGTGCAACCACAGGTCGTAGATCCTACATACAAACCATATAACTACTTGTTCCTCTTCCTTCATTTCATTCATAAGATGTGAACTTTGTGTAGTCTGAACTGCGCCGAGACTGTGCAAGAGAAATACGGGTTATGTTAATGTCCTTTAACCTCAAACTGAATCTCAGCACTTAACCCGTTTAAATTGTCTATAAGAAATAGTATAGGATTAATCTTTAACTGTTAACATACTATCACATATATCCTATTTTGTACAATTCTAATTAATCCTGATGTTATTATGAGTTAGCTGCGTATTAGCCGTTTGATGGCTGTATAGTACATTAAGATGCATGATACATGACAACGCTCTTTGTCCATACACGGATGTATGTGAGTGAATGAGTAATTTGGAATGAGTTAATTTCTCTGATTGATGTAAATCATCTCATTTGAAATACAAAGTACTACTTCACAGACAATGAAGAATAGATAGATGTTTTGGTTATCATTAGTTATTTTGTATGCGGAAAGCCAGATTGTCAAGTTGTGTCAGTTTTGCCAATGATCTGTATCCGTATTTTCTTGCAGCGGAAGCATATAAAAGAAAAATGAAATAATTACAAATAGTGACGTTAAAGAAATCATGTATCACAAATATATCAATATAACTTCAGTCCGTTGACTCTCTACAAGAAAAGGTGTAAATAGTTCAAGAGTGATGTAGGATGTTTTGGTTTACAATACTGTTTACTAAAATACAATTAAAAGTTCTTTATTTAATTTCATAACAGATCTGAATCATTTACATTCTCTGAACAAATTATTAGTATTAGTTACAGATGTTTGTTGATTGGTCAGCGAATCCAATGTAGATCGGGAGTTAAAACAGATATTAACATCGTACACGTCCCGTTTGTGAATCAAACAAACCTTTTGTATGAAATTTTATGTCAAAGATCACCACTTACAGATAAATGCCCTTTCTCTGCCTAGAAAAACATAAAAATAATCAGCAAAAAATAAGACTTTTCCTTCAGAAGATGTGTTTCAAGCAGTTGGATCCAGGATCAATTATAATTATCAATAACTACTCATGCTCCTATGACCTTATTCTACAGGTGTTAGTGTTGAGGAGATACCTGTGGGAGTTATTTCCTTTGTAATGAATGTTCAAGCAAGTTGTGAACATTCTGTTCAACTCTCCCGTCAACATCGTAGGTATATATGTATTGAGCTGTATTTTTGTTCTTTTCACAACGAAGCATCTACAAAGAAAACGACTACAAACTAAAATTCGTCCATGGTATTTCCTTCTTGATGATCTTTATGTAGTGGAACGTTTATTTGCCATGTATTTGGCATTTGAGGAGGATATGTCCATATCAACAGATATCACATTTTGGCACATATCAAATCCATTCAAATTTTATGAAAATGACGTAGTGTCTCTTTAAGTGATATAATAAACGGAAGATATTTCCCTATTGGGTTAAGATGCTCGTATTGATTCTAGATACTGCATTCAGAAGATGTTTTAATCAAGTGTTATAACATCATCCTAATGTAAACAATCAATTATGATTAGCGATATGTACTAAAGGGACGTCACTCTTGCAACCTTATTCTGCAGGCTGTGTCTAGGATATCGTCGAGGAAATTTTGTGCATTGAATGTTTTTTGAAGCTTTGAACAAACCTTTTTTATTCAACTCTTTTGTCCGTATTGTGGATATTCATAATGAATGATATACTCTTATTCGTCAACGGTATTTCTAAACTTGATGACCTAAATATTATTGAATGTTTTTTTGTTTGCGTTTGTTGAGAATGTGCAAACACATTTTTATCAGCACATATTATTTTTTGCACATATCAGATCCAAAACAAAATGTTATTAAAATAAAGGATTGTCTCTTAATTAGATGATGTAAAGAAAAGAAGATATTGCATGATTGTGTAAAGCTGCATGCTCCTAGTTATATTCATTTAAAGAAACATTTTCCCAACGAAAGAATGTCTCGCTTTGTCTTATTGCACATAAATTAGTTGTTCACATGTATATATTTGTTTCTATCCAAACATATTATTTGAATAGATAGCATATATTTTCTCAGAGCAGACTATTTGCACAATCTAAACTTAATGTTATGATTATGAATACCACAATTGCAACTAACTATATTTCCCTGCGAAAATAAATAACATCATTCAGATTATATATGATTAAAGAATAGCCTGCCCTGATATGTATTACGGAAAACCTGAGTAGCAATATTCTAATGCCCACAAGGGGACATCACTCTTGTGAGTCTGTATTGCAAAGTGTTCTGTTTTCAAGACAGTTAAATCTATCTATCTACTGCATTCACTGTTCTTTGAACCCGTGAACAATCAGTCAGATTAATCTGCAAAATGCGTGGCAGGTATTTGTAGCTCCGTGGTCTTTCCGTAGCAAAGTGAAACAGATACTCGGGAAAGGCAAGGTAAAAATGTTTCAAAGAAAAACTTTTTTAAAGTTAGGTCGAAAATTATTCAACAAACTAATGCTTATCAAAGTATGGTATCGTCTTTCATATAACAGGCAACTTAATTTATTGTTTTATTTGTCAAAATGTGACATGATCATAAGGTAAGAGATAAAACCAACAACCGTCCTGAATGTCCATGACACTGATTTACTTAAATAATACCAAAACTTGAGCTTTATTGGTATCAATAGAATAAAATAAGATGAATAGCCGTCCAATTTTACTTATATACTGATCAGTCATCAACACTTAAATTTGTTAAAGATGTTTAGAAAGTGATGCTGTTCAATGTTATATTTTGGTACTGTGTTATTAAAACAAGAAAACTAGTTGCTTTATTACTACCCTGCATTATATATATGAACATTCAAATAATAATCATATATCATATGTTTGAATGTTCACTATATGAATCTATTGTTTTGTTCATGTATGAATGTATATATAATGTATATGTATACTTCCATTTGTCAACCATACTTGAAATGACCGATCCACTGGTCGAAATGAATTCTTCGTATTGTATAAAAGTCAGAACCATCTTATGTATATATATACTATCGTTTATAGTACCCTTCTGTCCTACCGTCCAAGACCTTTGTCCAAAGAATATCTCCTAAATAATACATGCTAGCTTCATGATCCGTAGATGGGCCTAGGGGTTAGACCTGCATAAGAATTTGATTTTCTGTGGTTTGTATGGAAAACAGTAACTCTATGACAAACTATTTTGCCCGGAACATATCTCCTAACCTACACATTCTAGCTTCATCAAACTTCATACAAATAGCGGGCATTATCCTAGATTTGCCTTTTCAGAGTTTAACCTTCAAATTTTTATTTTTTTATTTTTGCGGTTTCCATGTAAACATGACTAAAACAGGTAGTCTGTGACAAAGCCAATTGTGCGGAGGATATTACTTTACAAAACATAACACACATATCCACTGTTTTTTCTATATGTGCTTTTCAGGTTAAGAACTACAAAAGGAATTTTAGATAGCCAATATATTAGAAAAGAATAACTCTCTCAATGCGAATAAAAAACAAAACTTAACTAATGCTGAAAAGAAAACTTTATCTCAACTGCAATCCGATCCGGCAATTACCATCACTCCAGCAAACATGTATAATATATAACTTGTTCTCTATGCATCTCACCAACTTCTAAATGCCTCTCAAAGAAGTCAAAAGTCATGAGAGTAATATTCCATTATTCCTGCGACTCTATCGCAGTTTGGTTGAGGGTTGATACCATCATTACTGTAATTTTACTGCAAAGCTATCCAAGTAATTGTATGTCTCTCATGCGATATGCTTAAGTTGAATTGCGGTACAGTGAGAGGGGCTAATTAGGGCCGGTATATCCGTTAATTTATCCGCTACAGGCTGATTAGTTAACTTATATAGCAGGCGTCGAATTTTACCAATAAACAAATTCCATACAGACAGGCGGATGGAAAGATTGTTTACTAAAGCCTCACCTCAAACATAAAATATACATACAAAACAATATGTATAAGTTGAACTCTTAAAGATGTATAAAAAGAGATACAACATGGTATAATTAAGACTATATGTATATAGATGTATAAATTTTTTAATAAACTATGTTAGTAACTTAACAGGGTGAGAATAAACCAAATTAAGAAGTCTTTATATAAGATTTCCGTTTGGAAAGAATGAAATAGCCTATTTTGGCCGCAATAAAACATACAGTTTTGCTGGAAAGTATGAATGTAAATTTTGATCATAATATTATCACATTCAACCTAACAGCGTCTCAATAAAATGGTCTCCTAACCGTCATATAATGGTCATTTCATTAACAAATGGGTTTTATCTTCCGCCTCATTTTCACAGAATGAACATACTCTTTCTTTTAAAATGATGCCATCATATCGACAGCACATATAGATAATTGCTTCTCACAAGGAGAATAAAATAGCAGGTCTTGGTAGATAGATAGAATGAAAGGGGTGTAGGCAGGATAAAATCTAATTTGCTAGTATCACACATCGTTCTTAAATCGGCATTAGCTTGTAAACACATTGATAAAAGCTGAAACCTCCCTTTAACGTATAATAGGCATTTTAACAATACATGACACTCATCTTCTATTTGATCATGGCAGTTAAAACAGGTTCTCTCCTCTAGTGGTATACTTGTATATCGTCCGGTTTCTATCTTCAAAGGTTCGACTTCACATCTGCCCTTAGCTAGAGCACTTCAAAGATGGCGGGGCATACTTGTCAAAACATAGGGTTGTGCTTCTTAGGTCCGCATAAAGCTGCTATAGGTGCGAAACTTATTCCCCCCTATATTTCTTCTTCTGTGTGGGTTTGATCATTTACCTTGCCATTTGTTTGTAAGATCCTCATATACTTTCGTGGATACTTCACCGACAACAAATCTCGGACAATATCTGTTCCGTTCAGGTATGAAATGTAGGAGATTAACGTTTTGTGCACTCTTGTCGTCCAGTTGTTTTTCATCCTTTCACTCCAACGTTGGGACCATAACCATATATTCTGTGGGTTAGCGAGAGTTATCCATAGAGTGTAGATGGTTATAGTGCCATGTCATACTTGTCCTTTGTCGGACGACCGTGGACACCCATCCCATATTTCCTCCAGATGCGTTGTTAGGTAAAAACTTTCTCAATCCAAGGAAGAAACGTGTTGCTCTTCTATGCATGAGTGTCTAGATGTTCCCAATGTTCCAACACATGTTCATCTTTGTTGACAACCGGAATCGAAATTAAACAAGACTTTGACAAAATACGTTTTAATTGGCCAATATATCTGTATATTGCGTAACGGAGAAGGTGCCACGCTGCAGTGCTCTTCGTCGTTTTCGTGCTGTTGTATTACATTGTAATTACATCAAATACATAAAATAATTGTTGAACTTTTCCCCATCTTCACACCTGGTTCGATACATATTAAGATTCAGATATTTAGAAAATATTGTGATAAGGTTTATGTGAAAGAGTATATGGGGTACACAACGCAACAGGGTATACAAAAACAGATGTTTAGCTGCTTTTAGCAATTATTGATACTTTATTTGTTCAAAATTCTAAGCAAAACAGTCACTATTTCAACAGCCAAAACTGTTTTCAGCAAATCACTTTCTGTCTTTTCCGACTTTTATTGCTTGATTGGTGGCACTTGGTACTGTTTGCATTATTGATTTAGTCAAGGACGTGTATAGACCTATATAAATCCTTGATTTAGTCAGTGAGTCAGTATCTGATACACAGAAAAAATAACATGACACTAACACTTATAGGAGGAAGGATTGTCAACACAATCACAAATTTTGGTTTATTAAATTTCACTTTTTATAGTTTAATGATCACTATGTTATATACTAAAATATTATATATAATTCCATGAATTTTTCGTCATGAAGATAAAATTGAAACATGTAGAAAAAATTCGGCGTTATTATTCTTTTAATAATCTTTTGAATATATGCTGACTGTACGACGATTTCGAAAACGAATTGCTTCATACTATGGAATCGAGATAACGAATCCTTAAAAGTGGTACATGACTTCCTTCAAACCTTACATGCAAGTCTATCATTTACGATGGAAGATAACAACGAAAGGCTACCATTCCTAGATGTAATGGTTTCCATTCAGGCGGGACAAGTTGAAACAGATATATATTACAAATCTACAGATTCCAAACAGTATCTGGACTATGGATCTTGTCACCCCCGCCATATCAAAAATAGCATTCCTTACTCTCTGGCCACTAGGATATGTACCATAGTATCAGACCGTACTATTCTAGACTATTCTAGACTTGCGCTTAAAAGAAGTAGAAGAAATATTAAAAACCAGAGGCTAACCTGGAAAAATCATCTTGGATGCTATATCACAAGCCCGTTCTTTTAACAGTGAAGATCTTTTAAATCAAAGACAACAGGAAAACAGTTTGGTAACCTTACCTATTACCTATTAAGAAACCATAGGCGTTGGATGTATGTCCAAAATTAAAACTGATAAACAGAAAACGACAGAGTAAGAATCTGAAACAACTGTTATCAAAAGCGTGTTTTGGTAAACTTACATCACTTTGACCAGTCATTACAAACAACTGAAAGTTAAATTGTGAATTTGAGGGAGATTGACGACAAAACCAGTGCGTTGAGCATCGTTCTTGATGCCAAAAAAGGTTATTTCAGCGCTACCATCAGCTTCAAACTTCACCTGTTGTCGTTGGAATACAGCTGTAGATGTAGACCCATTCTTAGGATCAAATAAGCATGCTCTAGGAGCTAGGTCTGAAGGACGCAACATCAATGCGATACCTAGGAGACATATAACTTTCAAACGCAGGTCTTTAGTGCACAGCTCACTGTTCTTAGGCCACGAGACGAACAGGTTACAAAACGCTGAAACCGGCATGACTCTTGAAAGCTTTATAGAAGACACAGTGCTCGGTAAGTGCAGTAAGAAGAAGTTGTATGAAATGGTCTCTCATAGTATTATCCATGCCTAGAGCATTATACAGGTGACCCACAGCCACGGAGAACGTGTGAAGGGATGAGCGTGGTCGGTCTGTGCCGTCCGCAATCTGACACAAAAACTCGGAGAGGTGAGCCGAGTCTGTAGGTGGGAACTTTTAATTATTACCCACGTTGGACTTCGTAAAGGGGTTTCATAACAATCTGTTATGACACGTATGTGTCATAACACCTTCGAGTGATTTGAATGGCTGATACATGAGTTTTGACGTTACCGGTACTACTTTCATCAGCTATTTCATTCATGACTTCCATTCATAAGTTTTCGTTCCTAAGCACACGAAAAACGAGAATTTTCATTATGTAATCGAATAAAATGTGTTTTTTAATTTTGGTTACATGCAGGGATTTTCTTTCCTTTTATTACTGAAATGTCCATTAATAAATAGAAAAACGATACAATCTAAATAAGTAACAAAATTCGTCTAGGTCTATCGGGACTCGTGTAAACAAAGATGGCGTCACCCGTAAAAAAACAAAGATTTTGTCATATTCGATTGAAAAGTTATTGGACGAGTTGTGAATGTTATTCGGCCTTTGAACACTTTCAGCATATATTTTGTCAAGACCTCTCAGGGGGAAATGCAAGTACCTAGATATAGACTTACTGTTTTTCCTGTTTCGTCAAGCGTCGCCGTACAGTGACTTGTTATCTGATGGAGAATAGTTGCAATCGAATGAGGTTTCTTCACCAATTGACAGTTTTTGAGACATAAATTTCAATATCATTCCCTTTTGAGGCCAAATGTAAACGTGTGCCATTCAAAACGTATCTTGTCAATCTGTTGTTTACGAACACTGTTCTCCACGTCACGACTCGCCTAGAGTGACGGCCGACTGACGTCGAGCCGAGATTTAGGTCACGTTTATTAGTTCGAAATGTTGACTGTTTTTGCTTGTTTATACTGAATTACATATTGTAGCTGAAACCTCGTCTTTAAATGAAATGAATTAAATGATTTTTTCCTTCAATTGTAATTTATTTTCATCTGTTTCTTTATTAAATGTGATGAACTACATTCAGCGTACGTTTTCCGAAGTGAAGGGGCCGACATTCCAATCACCAGTGTAATGTCTTAATCCGCGTTTTGCGTTTCTCTATAGGGAAGCTAAATTTTACTTTAAGTTGACGATGTTTTCATTGTAAAATACGTGGGTAATAAATAGGATACAAAACTCGTTCCCCTTTCATATCAAGTTTATGTCCCAAGTGAAATAATTTTGCTTTGTCACGAGCCTTGATGATTTGGTATCCGAAGCGGTTCGTCCACTAGCATCGATTTCAGCAGACCGAACCATGGTTGACCTGGCCATCGAGGGGCTACGATAGTTGCGTTGGCTTTGGTTTCTTTGATTTTCTGGAGCGTGCGTTGTAGTAGGCAAAACGGAGGGTTGACATAATTGTTTTCTGTACACCAATTTACTTGAGCGAGCGCATCGATACCCTCTGTACATGGTTCCCAAAAGCGACTGTTGAAGCGAACAAGCTGCGAGTTTGTCACACTGGCGAAGCGATCCACCGTGTGAGGTCCCCATAGTCTGTCGAGGTACTCGAATATATTTGGGTTTAACATCCAATTGTGAAAGTCTGTCCGCCGTGATAGGAAATCTGCGTGTTGATTGTTCACCCCAGCTATATGACTGCAGTGTATCCAAGCTCCAATTTCTGTAACCTCTGCCAAGATCGCTTTTGCAATCGATGTTAATTGAGCTGAAGGGCCCGCTTTGTTGTTGATGTTCGCCAGAGCTGTTGAGTTATCCGTTAAAATCATCACATTTAAGCCCCAAAGAAACCTTTTGAAAGCCAATACGACCATTAAAATGGCTAAAAGTTCTCTGTGATTTGATGACTTTTTGGAAATTCGTAAATTCCAGTTTCCAGATGCTTGTCGATTGTTCATAGTACCGCCCCATCCTGTTTTGGAAGCGTCGGTAACAATTTGAAGGTCAAATGATTTCTTAGAAAGTTCTTTGCAGTTGAAGGCGTCAATTGACTTCAAGCTACAATTCAGTTCATTGGTAACGCAGCTTGTTAAGGTAAGGACAGAATCCCATGAAACTCTGGTACTTAACTATCTATAGGCTGCACGCAGGAACAGTTTACCTGGGCCGACATCCCATGCTACTGAAACACACTGCCCACACACTTTAGCTAAGCTACGAGCTCTGACAAATTTCTGATGAAGTAATCTTCTCAAGTCTCTCTTTATGCGTTGCACTCGGCATCTCTTAGCCTTAATAATAACATTTCCAGAACTAGAAACGGTGTGAATGGTATAACCAATATAGTCAATAGAACGTACAGGCTCAAGTTTGCTCTTTTCAAAATTTATCACAATCCCTAAATCAGTAAGGGTATCAACAATCAGATCTTTGTGGTCACTAATAAAGAAATTACTCGACATGAGTAAAAAGTCATCAACATATACAACAACTCTCAAACCTAGGGAGCGTAAATATGCTGCTAATGGTCTCAATGTCTTATTAAAGTAATACGGGCTACAGGATAACCCAAAAGGATGTACACACCATCTATAACATACACCCTTCCACTGAAAGGCTAGGTAATTTCTATCGTCAGGATGCACAGGGATGTGGTAGAAGCCGTTTTTTACATCCAATGAAATTAATAAGTCATTCGGCTCAATTACGTCAGCCACAGTTCTTATGTCCTCATGATCATTTCTGTAAGCAGGCGAACAGCAAAAAGAGTTCAAATACTAAAGATTGTGAATTAAACGTAACTTCCCATTCACAACAAATGGGAGAAATATAGTCAAAGACATTACAATATTCAATAACGCCTGTTGACAATAGTGTCTCAACCTCTAAATCAAGAACACATTCCTGAAACGAAAGTACTGGATTTGGAAAGTTAAATATTTCAGGAGATTTCTTAAACGGTATACGAACACCATTTTCAATCCACTGTAAGACAGTCTGTGACGCACCGATTCTTCGCCATGCTTCCGGATGTAAACAACAAGCCACCATCTCACGTCAACAATGGAAGGAAGGTAACTCTGTAGGTCCTAGTCCTCGCTTGGCTGACCTCGACCTCGCCCTCGCTGAAGAAACTGTTGATAGACATCACGGTCACCTCTGCCTCTGAAGCTTCCCAGAAAGCGTCTATTTCCTCTGTGGAAACTGGGCCTTGGATTTTCTCTCTGGTTGGCTACTGCAGCAATGGAGGCTGCATTCCTCAAACAGTCAAGCACTGTGCCTGTCAGACCACTTGTATTTGTTTGTAACGCACGGAAAAACCTTGAGGTCGCGGGGTCAAACTGACCCTGTACCACGACAGCGGCGTGCTCGTCCTGAAGGTACTTTATGTGCGCCTTTGAGATCACAAACAGTGCGTTTATATCATTGGGAAAGAGTCCAGACTCGCCTACACTCGCTAGCACTTTCAAAGATGTCTCGACGTAACGCGCTGATCGAGCTTAACGAGGATAAAACAGAATCAATTCTTATCGGTCCGAAGATCAGACGCCAGAAGACCAGTCTCAGCAACATCATAGTCGGAAGCAACGAGATCGCCCTCAGTTCTTCGGTGAAAGATTTAGGTGTAATGCTAGACAGTGAGCTGTATATGGAGAAGCTTGTTGCTCATATAGTCAAGACCTGTTACATGCACATGTGTTACATTAGCAAGATCCGCAAGCTGATATCTAGAGATGCCACAATACAACTTGTTAGATCATTGATACTATCCCGTGTGGACTATTGCAACATACTACTAACAGGGATTAATAAACAAACTGCAGCGTGTACAGAACACAGTATCCAGAATTGTAGCCATGTGTCCAAAATGAGAACACATGAAACTCCGTACTGCCTATACCAGAGATAATAAAGTACAAGACTATGTGCATAACATTCAATGCATCAATGGTATAGCACCAGTCTACTTACAAAAGCTTCTGAAGCCGTATATTCCAACAAGACCCCTGAGATCACAGACCAAGAACCTGCTGCAAATCCCCAGAACAACAACGAAAGCCTACGGCGAACGGTCCTGCTCTTACACTACAGCAGTTCAATGGAACCTACTGCCAGAAAATATAAAAACATGTGACATTTTTAAAACTTTTGATAATCTTCTCAAGACCAAAAAGGTACTTACATCACCTTAACTAAAACAGTAAATACAAAAATGGCTTATACCAGAGAAGTGTTATGTTACAAACAAGGCGACTAAACTTCATTGAATGATTCTATCGCAGAAACAAATTGGAATGAATTGTTACACAATTGCAATGATGTTAACGAAGCTTGTGACACATTTTATAGAAAATTTAATTTATTTCTGAAATCTTTTATCCCTACAAAGACTGTTACTATTCGATCAAATGATAAACCTTTGTTTGATTCTAAATAAAGAATAGGCTGTAGGAAGAGAGACAAATTGCGAAAAAAGGCAAATAGAACAAAATCTTTATCTAAAATTTCAAAATTTAACCAACACAACTGATAAGTGAAATTGGTCTATAGTTAGACGCCAGAGTAGGATACCCTTTCTTGAATAGAGGCATAACATTGGCAACTTTCCATTCAAGAGGATACACACACGTTTGCAAAGACATATTGAACAATAAACACAATACATCACTTATTGAGTATACAATATTCTGTAACAACTGATGGCTTATTTTGTCTTGACCAGATGCTTTTTTCACATGTAAACATTTAATAATATCTTCGATTTCACCTTTTGTAATGATAAGAGAGTCAAAAATAGCGCACGTTCGCTTATAAAATGAAGGTAAACAAACATTATTATTTTCCAAAGTTAATATTGATTGGAAATATTCATTTAATCTCTCAGCCTTTTCAGAATCTGAAAAGCACGTTGGACTATCGTTATCATCCTTAAATTTGAGAGGAGGTATACAGGTACTAGAGCCAGATAATTCACTAAATATCGCAGTAGTTTCCAATATGAACACTTGTTTTCAATATACGAGTCAAGAAGAAAATTATCAATATCTGCATAGAAGTTTTCTTTAGCATGATATTTCATTTTGTTAACTTTTTGTCGTTTTTTTTAAATTTTGTAATATCAGATAAAGATTTTGTTCTATTTGCCTTTTTTCGCAATTTGTGTCTCTTCCTACACTCTTTTCTTTATTTAGAATCAAACCACGGTTTATCATTTGATCGAATAGTAACAGTCTTTGTAGGGATAAAAGATTTCAGAAATAAATTAAATTTTCTATAAAATGTGTCACAAGCTTCGTTAACATCGTTGCAATTGTGTAACAATTCATTCCAATTTGTTTCTGCGATAGAATCATTCAATGAAGTTTAGTCGCCTTGTTTGTAACATAACACTTCTCTGGTATACGCCATTTTTGTATTTACTGTTTTAGTTAAGGTGATGTAAGTACCTTTTTGGTCTTGAGAAGATTATCAAAAGTTTTTAAAATGTCACATGTTTTTATATTTTCTGGCAGTAGGTTCCATTGGACTGCTGCAGTGTAAGAGCAGGACCGTTCGCCGTAGGCTTTCGTTGTTGTTCTGGGGATTTGCAGCAGGTTCTTGGTCTGTGATCTCAGGGGTCTTGTTGGAATATACGGCTTCAGAAGCTTTTGTAAGTAGACTGGTGCTGTACCATTGATGCATTGAATGTTATGCACATAGTCTTGTACTTTATTATCTCTGGTATAGGCAGTACGGAGTTTCATGTGTTCTCGTTTTGGACACATGGCTACAATTCTGGATGCTGTGTTCTGTACACGCTGCAGTTTGTTTATTAATCCCTGTTAGTAGTATGTTGCAATAGTCCACACGGGATAGTATCAATGATCTAACAAGTTGTATTGTGGCATCTCTAGATATCAGCTTGCGGATCTTGCTATTCTCGCTTCAAAATACTAATGATAAGTAACATCTTTATTTTGATGGCGTTGAAATAAGAATGGTTGAGATACATAAACATCTTGGTGTAATACCATCACAAAATTGGAAATGGGCGTACCATATCGAAAATATCGTTACAAAAGTTGCAAAGATGGTAACCTCTCTTCGAAGTCTAAAATATTTGTTAGGTAGAAATACTCTCAATAAGATTTATTTAATGTTTATAAGACCACATCTTGAATACGCATGCGAAGTCTGGGATGGTTGTACACAGGAATTAACCAATAAAGTAGAGCAAGTTCAATCACAAGCAGCTAGGATTGTAACAGGATTACCAAGATACGCATCGCGGCAATTTCTATACTTTGAAACTGGTTGGGAACCTTTGCAAGAACGTCGTAGAAAAAGAAAATTAAATTTAATGTATAAAATTCAAGATAAAATGTCACCGCAATACCTTGCAGAACTTCTTCCTCAAAATGTCGGTTCAAAAAGTATGTACAATTTACGTAACGCAAAAGATATTTCCACTCTATTTTCAAGGCTTAAACATTCAGAGGAATCGTTATATCCATCAGCAATACGTTCATGGAACAATTTACCAGAGAATGTCCGTATACGTAGGTCAGAAAACATTTCAATTTTTAAAACATGTGTTACCAATAAGTATGTGTCTGCCCCAAAATATCTTTCATGTGGTTAAAAGAAAATTAAATATTTTGCATACAAAATTGCGTTATGCTGTCAGTTCATTGAATTGTGATTTATACAATTTTGGAATGAAGCCTGATACCAATTGTACTTGTGGATATTATGTTGAGAACTCTTATCATTTTTTCTTCGAATATTCTCTGTACAAAAATGAGAGAGAAAAGCTTATGTCGTCAGTAAAGTGCATACTTCATACATCATGTATTTCAGTTACTCTTCAGCTTTTGTTAGAGGGAAGTGCAGACCTGTCATTTTGTCAAAATGTTAATATATTTGAGTTTGTTCAATTGTATATTCATGCTTCCAAACGATTTGTGTAACAAACTAGTGTTTCATTTATCCTTTCTTCTTTTCTTTTCTTCTTCCTACAACTTTTTCTTGTTCAGTATCTGTCATCATTTTATGATGGAAATGTATTATATTGTAAATACAAAGGAGAGGGTATCCTAAGTTGGAGAACTTGTTCATCATGAATAAAATATGTTTAAATCAGACCCATCATTTTAGGGTTGCTTACCCTTAGAAGTTTTTCCTCTGTCTACTTCAAGCACTCAGAGCATGACATTTGACGTGGATAAAGCGCTATAGGAATTGACTTTATCATTATCATAAATTAGTATAACAACAATCCATATTGTTATTTACATCCTCCCAATATTTGTAGAAATTTATCAATAACTAGAGTTTTTAAATTATCAACACGCCAAAGTGTACTTTGAAACTCTCGTTTTTGCCAAAATGTAACTAGAACATGTCTTATTTGCTCGAAGTACATTTTTAAAATTATGAAAACCCAATTGCAATCAGTTACTCAAATGAACTATAATAATTACCAATACATGCAAACCATTATTGAAGTTGCGGGGTTTTTTTCAATTTTTGTTCTTCAAGTTTTTATATTTGAGACTATAATTTTTAAAAAACAACAGAAATTACATGTGATTATAGTTTGAAATCACAGGGGCGTGTATCGCTTAGAATTAGCTTTAGAAAGACATATATACCCATAGACCCTACCCTACTACTATATAAAAGGAAAGGGATGTAACGACCAAACCACCCCATGCTCGAACAAAGTCAGTTTTCGCATCCAAAATAAATTTTCTGGACAAATTGTTCACTACGATTCGAAAGCTAAATGATTTCCCTACAAAACGAGCTATGGATTGTCAAAATCGGGTAATTATTTCAAAAGTTACATGCAACGACGTCCCGAAAATCGCTACCGCCAGATTTTCAGGCCAAAATCCCCACTCACGGAAAACAGCAAAAACTCACCGTTTAACATCGTTTATTGATTCCAGCAATGTTGACAACACCAATGTAGAGCTCGATTCGATCGGCGACATCGAACTACATGTTCACAATATGAGAACAGCACCTAATTATTGTTTCTACGAGTGCTAGCATACATTTTATCAAAAATCATCTGCTTTGCTGTTGTCTTGCCTGCCATAACAGTGGCCTTGACATTCATTTGACCTCGTAGCCGCAGCAAATTTAAAAATTATAGGATTTGGTAGAAATTAACATTGAGTATTTTCTATTAAATTCCCTTCTGCAGTCGTGTGTGTTTTAATGAGCCCAAAATATTAAATAAACTCGTTCTTTATAACTATGGGTCAAATCATAATTTTTTTTAAACGTTCCAGAAATATGAAATTATTCGACTGGCAAATGTCAAAATTTCAAACGAATCGTTAGAAAATCGCAACATAAACTTAAATTTTACAAAACATTGTTTTGGTAATTTATGTAGAACAATATACTTATTAGTATGATTTTTCATGTTTTATTAAAGAATATATAAACAACTTTTACTCGATTTACCTAAAAATATTGTTTTGATCTTTTTCTCCAAAAAGTGATGGCATATATAATATCAACCTGTTACCAACATTAACTTGATAGATTTCGCTATCCTTCTTAATTAAAGCATATATTTTTAAAACTCAGTTATGTTTTATAACTGGAAAAGAAAATATTAAAAAATTAAAAGAATTTGTAAAGAGGTTTGAATCTCAAAGGCAAATTTGAAAGCAACTCCTAATTTTAGATAAACTACTTCCATGTTGAATATTTGATGTGCAGTTCAGATACATTATTTAATAAAATAAGTTAACCATGATACCATATAGACTATAGAGTACCTCTGTTACAATTAGATGGGTGATTTAATTTCATTTCTTCAAACAATAGTGATATGATTAAAATTATCAAAACTGTCTTCGACAAAAAAGGGGATATTTATTTTTCAGAGGTCAGACAGAATTATATATTTTTATCAATATTGGCTTGGCTCAGGAGTGAGATCATGTAAATCATTAAAGATGTGGATAGCAATCATTGATAATGACTTGTATTTTGTAATTCATACTGTTCAACCACCCTGGTGGTTAGGGGCATAAATGCAATGCCTCGCTTGGAAGGTTACCTTAGTTTTCTTTATTGGAAGCAATTTTGATTTTCATAGTTAAAAGATTAAAACAACAAAAACATATTAAGTTACAATATGCTGCATTAAAACTTATTAACAGTTATGTATAATTATGTTGAAAAAATAACTTTTCTTATAACTTCAGTTGAAAGGTAGATTGTTATGCCTCATGAAAAGGTGATTTGATTTAAGTTACTAAAATAAGGCCAGTCTCTCCCCAATAAGGAACAAACATTAACAGTGTGTCCAATAAATAACATAATAAATTTCATTCTTAAAGTAATCAGTATATTTTATTATGTATAAGGTCAAAAAAAGCATGTCTGAAGTGACAGATCTCCAGACTGGCACAGTACTTGTATCTTTAATTGCTGTTTCAAATGCAATAAATCTGATTTAGTTATATTTTTTAGAATAAGAGGGCATTTTCCCCAAAATGTCCTGAATTTGTTTGCCTTGCAAGCAATAAACTCTTTAGTTTCATAAACATGTCTGTAATGGTTAGAATTGTAATCAAATGAAGGCTCTACCTTTTTTACACTTCAAAGAAATTAATTAAGCTCACTGAAATTAATTTGAGTTGAGCGTGATAAAATAACACAAACCTTAACAGTGATACACACTCAACCTTTTTACAAGGTTCACAGGCTCAGAGGCACATCAGTTCTGTAATATTTTTCTCAGTTTTAAAAGAATAGAGTCATGACCCTGGAGCTCATCAGTCTTTAAAATCTACTATCATTAGGCCATAGTATTATTATACCAATCACTTATGGAGCATATAAATATTCCATCTTTCTTAGCTTTATTAAGATTATTAAAGAAGAAGATATTTATAAGGCCATGACCTGTGTGACTTTAGTCAGGGACAAACAAGATATATAATATATAGTTTAGAATCCTCATTAGAATGTACAGGTTTCTTCACTATCATCTTCAGGAGAAAAAAATGAAAATAGGCTTTAGGAGTGGCCCTAGAGGCCTTTCTTAGGTCACCAAATTTATAAATTTAGATCCTTAGTAGTCAAGGAATTGGTACACAAAATTATATAAGGACACCGTCCCATGTCAGGCTAGATGAGGTGAAAAGTGAAATTGAATCACTTATTTGCTTGCAGTTTAATTCAATTGGCATAGAATATTTGATGTAGAAATTATAATTGAAAATCTAAAAACATATTCTTTGTACATCATTTGTTATATATCCAGCACGAAACAGGCAGATTTGATTTGTAGCCCATATTTCACCTACTGTTAAGCACTCATTACAAGTTATGCCAAAATAAACTTTCCTTGCCTATTATTGATATGTATATTATAGTCATAAAAGTATTTGTATTCAGTATTGAACATCCTTTGAAATTTATCAACTCAACCTTTTAAATATTCATAAAAACATCATGAAAGGCTTTTATGAAGTACAACCTACTGATCATCTAAGATATGCAAAGTGTTAACAATTCCTTATGGTTAATGGTATTAAACTAAAACTTTGAAAAGGGAGGTGTTATCCGTAGGTGGCTAGAAATTCATGTATTAAACACATGAAATATCTATTTTACACTCTACAAAACACACGTTTAGTTCTTTGAAGGCTAATGGCACCTAAAATGATCACATATCAAATAATTAGAATCAATTGAATTCAATACAATCAATATAATTGGATGTAAGTGATGAAAGTAAATGTATTGTTTTCTTAATTGGGGACTCACTTGTATGTCTGTATATATACAAAAACATATGAAAGAATCCTTACAAATAAATTCATTGATAGTCAATTTATTTATTTTATTTGAAGATTTTATTGAATTACAATAGCAGAAAAGTTTCAAGAGTGTCCATGTATTAGTGATTCTTTTCCATGTATGCAGCAAGGATATTCTCCAGATTAAACTGTCCCCTCTTGATACTGAATCTTGTAACTGAAAAATATAAATTGGAACCAAATTAAATATGAGGCAAAAAAATATTGTTCCATTGTCATTATAGCTCCTCAAGTACTACACTATTAATTGTATTTAATGTTACAAACTATCATTTAAAATAACAAAGTGGTTGCTCTCATAATTCAAACAATCATGGAACTTAATATTTGGTTAATCATAATCTACATTAGCAAAGGTGTGTTGTATAAACATTTATGATTACAGCATTTTGCTTTTAAGATAGCCGAAATAAATAGGTTTTAAATTTAAGTTGGATTTCTTTTGCCTCTTTTACAGAATTTCTCAATCAAACTCTAGAAACAAAGTGACACTTTTCACCAAAAAAGTTTCATACAGCATTAACAACAGCTTAAGACATGGTACCTAACCAATAACCCTAAAGCCCCCTTGTTATCTCCTTATATTCCCCCATGGTTAGGCCCTTCCACTACCTCTCCTCCCATTGAACCTGTTGTGACAATTGTCTTCCCTTTTCTCACTCATGGTAAACACAACTATTAAGTAATATATCTAAAACAAAATTACCTTGAGAAACATATTTCAACTTGATCATGTCTCAGTGGCATATATCTAATACTCTACATTATCTGCTGAAATACATTAACAAAAGAATTAAAAAGTATATCATGCAATGATCCAAATCATTAGATTGTGGCTGTTGTGCTTACCTGAAAACTTTCAAATAATGATAGAAAAGTTTCTCCACTCTCTCCTCCTGTATTGAGACACATGCCTGCAAAGAGAGAGTCTTTTTTGAAAAAAACACTTCTATATATTAAACAATGTACATTTCATCCTTTTATTTCTTAAATTATTATTTTTTTTGGATAATTCTAGGCTACATCATGTATTTGTGCTTGTTAAATTAAAACCATACTTGCTCTGCTACTCTCTTTAGAAACTTTTACCCAAATGAATAGATATGTACATGATCATATATTATTTTTATTTTTATTTTTATTTTTTTTCCAAAACTCCATACAAAAAAAACACATATTAGAATAACAGTTCCCAACATAAACAAATTTTACACAAGTAATATTTCATCAATGTATACAAGATATAATGGATAGGCAATCTTATATTCAAAATCAATTCCGACAGTAGGTTGAAAATAGTAATAATTAAAAACTAATCTAATACTTCAGACAAGAGTATGACAAATTGATCAGAAATTCATAAAGCTATCATATTTACAGTTTGTGTAGGCGTTAAATCGGTCAACAAAATATGCAGATTTACTATCCTCTTTAATATGTTTAAAATTTGGGATTTTCTCCTGTTGTTTCATTTTAAATATATTAATTGTATTTCACAATGTTTGTCAGTAAATTCAGAACATAGTTTCATATCATGACCATATATTAGATATTTATTACAAAAAGCCAGAAGGCTATTAACCAGCTGTCACCATCAGTTTGTAAGTGTAATAGGAAGGCTCAATCTTTAAATTATCTACATGTATAAATATGATATTACAAAATGGGAATTTCAGGTATTCTAACAGTCTTGAATAAAAATCAAATATTGAGCAGCTTAGAAATAGAAGTGTTGGTAAATACATTTGATGGTGTTATATCAAATTGCTAACCAGATCATTAAAATGACATAAATTCTCAATCAAATACTTACTGTTTATGTCTGTGACATGCCTTCATCTGAAATCCAAAATAAAAATCATGACTTAGACTTTTGTTAAAATGGTTTCAAACTTAATTTAACTAATCATTTACCTATTCCAGTTTCACATATATATTTTTTATAATCATATACAAATATAGCACCTTCAAATTTTCAAAAGGCGTGCATACCTAATCAATAAAGTTGGTATTATTGTCATATGTTTAAAAACATGGCACTTTCATCTAAAATCAATAATCAATTAAGCTTGTCTTACTGGGTTTTTGTTGTTGGAATATTGGCAAAGTAATTAGATTTATAAATAACATTTTAGAGATGTTTAAACAATCACTAAAGTAAAATAATAAATTGATGTTAAAATGATAGAATGATGGCAATTAAAGAAAACAATATAATGAAAACATCGTATACGCCGATGCTTACCTGATGGAGGCTTGGTAAATTGAAGGCATCGGTCCATTAATTATTCCCAGCACTGCCAGCAGCGGAGAGAAGTGATTCGAAGCGCCTGGAGTTGGAGAATCGTTTTTTTCCTTTGATTCAGACATAAAAATTTAAACTCCTAAAAAGGGCTCTCTTAAATTACTATATGTGACTAATTTCAAAAAAACAACAGCTCCAGTTGCTTGTGGTAAGGTGGACACGTCTATAAATCCGAAACTTTTTTCGACCACGTTGTGATGTTTACAAACATGGTGTTGAAAGGAGTGTGAGGAGTTCGATCAGAGTTCGGAGTTCGCTCAGTTGTTTATTTGCTGCGGCTACGAGGTCAAATGAATGTCAAGGCCACTGTTATGGCAGGCAAGACAACAGCAAAGCAGATGATTTTTGATAAAATGTATGCTAGCACTCGTAGAAACAATAATTAGGTGCTGTTCTCATATTGTGAACATGTAGTTCGATGTCGCCGATCGAATCGAGCTCTACATTGGTGTTGTCAACATTGCTGGAATCAATAAACGATGTTAAACGGTGAGTTTTTGCTGTTTTCCGTGAGTGGGGATTTTGGCCTGAAAATCTGGCGGTAGCGATTTTCGGGACGTCGTTGCATGTAACTTTTGAAATAATTACCCGATTTTGACAATCCATAGCTCGTTTTGTAGGGAAATCATTTAGCTTTCGAATCGTAGTGAACAATTTGTCCAGAAAATTTATTTTGGATGCGAAAACTGACTTTGTTCGAGCATGGGGTGGTTTGGTCGTTACATCCCTTTCCTTTTATATAGTAGTAGGGTAGGGTCTATGGGTATATATGTCTTTCTAAAGCTAATTCTAAGCGATACACGCCCCTGTGTTTGAAATAAGACAGACATTTATGATAATTAAGTTGTTTTTCTACAAACAGATGCCTGTTGCCTGTTTCTGAGGAATATGGTTATATTGTAAATACAAAGGAGAGGGTATCCTAAGTTGGAGAACTTGTTCATCATGAATAAAATATGTTTAAATCAGACCCATCATGTTAGGGTTGCTTACCCTTAGAAGTTTTTCCTCTGTCTACTTCAAGCACTCAGAGCATGACATTTGACGTGGATAAAGCGCTATAGGAATTGACTTTATCATTATCATAAATTAGTATAACAACAATCCATATTGTTATTTACATCCTCCCAATATTTGTAGAAATTTATCAATAACTAGAGTTTTTAAATTATCAACACGCCAAAGTGTACTTTGAAACTCTCGTTTTTGCCAAAATGTAACTAGAACATGTCTTGTTTGCTCGAAGTACATTTTTAAAATTATGAAAACCCAATTGCAATCAGTTACTCAAATGAACTATAATAATTACCAATACATGCAAACCATTATTGAAGTTGCGGGGTTTTTTTCAATTTTTGTTCTTCAAGTTTTTATATTTGAGACTATAATTTTTAAAAAACAACAGAAATTACATGTGATTATAGTTTGAAATAAGACAGACATTTATGATAATTAAGTTGTTTTTCTACAAACAGATGCCTGTTGCCTGTTTCTGAGGAATATGGTTATTCCTCACCACTTGCTGACTAATCTTTCTATAAACCTATCGACTTTGTGACCGTGAAGTTCACTACAGCCTAATCTTAAATGACAAAGTGTTACCTGTTTTTGTCTAGTGTCAAACTCTAGTCAGTTTTAAATAAGCTATTTTTGAAGATAGCATACGATTGAGAGTCTTTAAGTGACACATCGAGATCATTCCACGCAGCAATGGCCGAAGGAACGTTTGTATAATTCAGTATGACATGCAGGAATTTTTAAATAATTTGATGTTCGAGTCCGACGGTTGGAACTAATAACGATACATATTCTGGTGTCAAGTTAAACTTCCTTTGTGACTTTGTCGTCTTACTACTAGGGATGTAAACCCTGTTTCCTCGTAAAGTTTTGTGTGACTGGTACCTATAAATTCACGACATATTGTCCTATGTGCATCCAAATGTACTTTTTCAAGTAATAGTTCATGATACTATGTACAATTATCAAATGCATGATCACAATAGTCAAGAAAACGTTTATTTTTTACAGAACACATCGGGATGGAGCATACTTTAATTCTCCCCTTCGGTTTCAATTCATGTAATTCAGTTTCTCAAACGTATCTATGATCAAGATCTTTGTGCCTTATTGATGAAGAAACTCATCCGGAGTTATATAAAAGTCCTAAGAAATGTAATTACATTAACATACATTAACTGTCCATATAAGGCTCTATAAACATATTTCCGATCGTCCCCACGATGTTACAAGAGGTGCAAGAGATCCAGAACGAGCAGATAAGATAAAATAGTTGAACAACAGTAGCTAACTATTCATGAGGCAATTGCAAATAAATGTTGCTATAAAATTATTCGGAAAGAAAAACTTTTAAGGGTTATTGTATCATCATTATGTCGATTTACTCATAAAAATACATGTATCTAAAACACAAATCAGCTCGTACTATGCCTATAATTTTAAACTATCACTGGACAGATATAAATATATAATGGCCTTTATCCTACAGTTAGACTGCAAGGTAAGGGAGGTGACTTATGACCCCCACTGTATCTAAGGATGACAACATTTCTGAATAAAAAATTGTGAGTTTCATAACGTTTCTGAGAATTTGCTTACAACTCCATCAGTTTGGAGTCAGCATATACATCCAACCAAACTTCATCTACCTCATTTCTATCACGCCATGCTTTTGACGTATATAGCTATAGGTGTTTAACTTTAAGAAAAATGTGCGAACTTTAAAAGCAGTCTTTTCGATCAATTATCCTTAGGGATGTTATACTCATAATTAACAAGTACATCTTGTAGAGTGAAATTAGGATTTTTGTTATAGGGATTAAATGGTACCAACTAAAGCGACATAATACAGGACAGGTTAAATGAGCAATGAATAATTGTCGACAGTCCCTCCTGATATTGATGATAATCTTTATATTTTATTCCAAACTAGATACGCCAATGGATGAAGAAGCTAGTGATGATAATGACTGGTTTCATGATTACGATGGTTATTATGACGACGATGATTATTATGATGATGACGATGATAATGATGAAGAGGTCAAAGATTACGCTAAAGAAGACAAACATTTATCTGAAAGGAATGATGAACAATCAGATTCACTCAAAGAGCAAACTGCTCTTACACTTGATTGTTCTCGGGAAAATGTTATTCTTAAACACAAGCCATGTGATAAAGGGAAAGGTGACGATCAAGAGTCTGAAAATGTTAAGGAGAAAACTGATGTCCATGCCAGTGCTAAATCCGTACATGAAGGCCGTTCAAATGGAGTAGAGAAGACATTCCATCAGGCAGCAGCGTCCACGAACAGTATTAGAATCACTGGATTGTCTGGTTCTGAGAGCATACATAATCCAAAAGATGAAGTCAGTTCTCCTGGGTCAGCATCTTTGCAACATTGGTCAGCATCCATAGATTCTAGGGAGATGGGCACCTTCGGGAACATAGATACTTCACAGTCATTATATTTGCCGATGGGTGAGTCACCACATATGTCAAGAGCTTCAAGCGAACAAAAACAAAACCCAGTCCAGTGATTTGCAACATTTGGTTTTGTATGAAGTCTTGAACTGCGTAATCAGCAGTTACAACTAAATAATGAGTAAGATTTCATGGAATATGAGTAAACACCTTGTTTTTAAGGGTTTCATTTCATAATGAATTAACAATATCATATTTCAAAACCACTTGATAATTTTTAAGACATTAATTTCTTTAATGATTGAAAATAACTGTGTAGGATGTTTACGATATAGAACACATTTTGAAATTATCATTTGAAATCTTTCATATCATATTTTAGGGGTTTTGTTTACAAAGAGCTTTATGAAATAAATTGAAAGCTAACCAAATTGTATTCATTTCTTTGCCAAAATAGTACGAAAAGAAATTCTAAACAAGGCACATTTATGGTACGGACGTTGTTTCAGGAGAGGGCACCAGTACCCCAAGTGGGCCAACCTTCAACATTGTGGGGAACAAGGATGTCCATATTACAAAAGGTGAGACAATGAATATGATCTTTTTTCTCTTCATAGTTCGCATTTACAGTATTTGATGTGTAAAAGCATATCCAATGTTAAAGGGCAATTATGTCCCTTTGAAAGTCACAATCATGTTTAAGTCCACAGTAACTTGCACTGTAATTGTCATCAGTCTAAAAAAAATTTAAATACAATATTTTATGACACTTGTCATTCCAAAATAAATCTTTGCAAAAACGTCTGTTAAGCCGTTGTGTGTGCCTTAACCTTCCAAACTCTATGATAGAAATATCATGTATCCCAACCCCGACGCCCGAGGTCGATTTTCAAGCAGCCTTATCACTATGATATCGGGTTTGTGTTATGTAATGATGAACATTCGAGAAGATAAGGCTAGAAACATCCCAACTGTTACACTCAGATGCTTAAACGATGACAAAAGGGGCGACAACACATTAACCTTGTACCTTTTATCCTATAGAAAAAGAAAAACCTAAACAGCCGATTGTAAAATTAACATCATTTGTTGATAATGCTTATCTTTTCATTTTCATGAATAGCCAAAGTCCCGACCAAATGTGACCTATCAAAATCATTATGTGGTGAGTTTTCTTACTATAACGTTATTTCCCCTCTTTAACAATATTCTATATACCAAAACGCCTACCTTATGAAATAAGATATAAAATCATTGACAACACCAGTAAACTCTGAATGTTAAGGATTGAGTTAATTAATTTGAATGTCACAATACACTGATATACACTGTTCTGTACTGAAAAATACAGAAGACAGCACCAAAATGTTTCATTAATATATCATCTGATAATATAAGCTCATATAACATGTAAACATTTGGCAAAGTTTTGCATTTAGAAAGTATTTAAGATTGATCTTTATAATTGTGTACGGATAAACATTTTATTTGAAATCAGATGAAGATTCTAATTCCTTTTAAGAATGTATCAAAAGCAAAGAGCAGAAAAAGAGCAGTGATCAGGTTAAATCTTCTTGCGGTAGATTCCATGTGTTTTACAGAGCAAAGTCAGATGAGGCTTGAAAGGGATCTGAAACAAGAACTGTTTGTGAAGACAGAGAAGATAAAGGAGTGTGAGAAGACTTTGAAGACATGGGGTCTGCTGCTGCTGACAGGAGGTCCTGGAGAAGGGAAGACGACAGCTGGTCTCCATCTCCTCAAGTTGATGTCAGACTCGGGCTTTAATCCCCTAATACTAACCGATCCACAACAGTGGGATCATATCTCCTGCTCCAAAAAACATGTCATTCTTATTGATGATGCTTTCGGCTGGACCAACCTGGTGGAGGATCTGAAGACAAGATGGGAGCAGAAGTTCCCTATGATGCTTCCTCTGATTGAGGCAGGAACTGTTTGTGTCGTGTTTTCCTTCAGAACAAACATCTACCTTCGATGTGAGTCACAGTTACGGAATTTTGAACTCTTCAGGGGACGTAACCCAGTATATCTTTCCACTGACGAACTCAGTGAGAAAGAAAAACTTGAAATGCTTGAATTTCACATCAAGGTTTACAGTAGAAAAGTTATGGTACCTGACTATGAGAAAACGGAAATCATTCAGTGCAGAGAATATGAGTCCTTCCCGCTTTGTTGCTTTCTGTATACATTAAACATAAAAGAGTTCGACAGCAATTTTTTTCATAAATCTCTGAAATATCTTGGGGATGCTGTGTCAAGCGTAAGAAGAAATGAGCCTGAGGGTTTTTTAGTTTTGCTCATGGTTATGTTTTACAAGAACAATCTCCCAGAGAAAACATTTAATGTATATAAACGAAGCAGTGAAGATAAGGAAAGCTTTGAAATACTTTCTCAGGTATGTGGAGTCAATAAATGCCCTGCTTCAATTCTGAACTCTGCTAGGAGTATGTGTCAAACATTCCTAATCTCGGACACCAGTACTAAATGCTTCTCTTTCAAGCACAACTCAGTCCAAGATGCTGTTTTTTTCGAATTTTGTAAAGATAACTTGGAAAAAGGACTGGAAATGTGCTCAACACGGACTCTTCTTGAATATGTAACTACCTGTAAAAGATCTGACCAGGATATTGCAGTGGTTGTGTCGAAGAATGAATTTGACAAACTTGCTACACGTTTAATCAAAGAACTCATGTCACCAAACGCATCATCAATTTGTATGCATCAAGCTTTCAAAGATTCAAACTTTCTCAGGTTTTGGTTTCTTTTCTTAAATGCTGATACAAGAAATGAAATTGCACTATCTGAAAGAGAGATACACAGTTGTGGCGTGGATCAGTATCTTACTGATGCAACTGTGACCTTTTTGATGACCACATGTCTCAATCAGCCTCAAACTAATTATACCTTTGATCGTCAATACGTCCCTGTTTTATGTATTGACTCAATACCTGCATGTTTCGTTTTGAATGAAGCAGATCGTGTAGCTGTTAATCTCCTTGAAGGAATGAAAGACAATGAAGTATTGTTTTCCCGCCATGCAAACCAAACACTTGCTTGTGCATTTTACATGAACAATAAAGAACTTGCTGATGAACTAATTAAACTAAGAGCAGAGAAAACTTTTGATTGTTTCAAGGCAGTTTGTGTTGCGCCAAGTATAAAAAAGAACCTTGTTGAACGTGCTGCAGTGATCATATCAGAGGAAAATGCTAACTCTTTGTGGCACCTGTTGACCCTGAGTCTAGAAAACGGACATGTAGAGTGTATCAAACAAATGGTTCATTTCATGGCAAGAAGCGGTCGGTTTCTCCAACTAGAAGATTTCTGCAGACGGTTGCTTATTTTGTGCCATGCAGCGAAACCGTCATGGATATTGGTTTCTCACAAACAAACAATGTTCCATGAAATGTTGGAATTTCTGCACAACCTCGGAGTGAACTGTGCCACAGATAGATGTATTCTTTTGGCTGCCGGATGCAATGATTTGCAGATTTTGAAATATCTCGTGAAATGTGGTGGAAATATTCACTGTAAGAGCGATACAGGCCAGAGTACTCTGCATTTAGCTGCACTGTATGGTTCCAGAGACACAGTAATGTACCTTATCGAACAAAAGGTTGAAAAGCATGCATTTGACAATGATGGATACTCTCCTCTCCATAGAGCTGCACAGTCCTCCACAGAAAGCTATGATAAGGTTGTACTTTTAGCAGACGAGAACGCCCAGTTGTTGTTGGATTCAGACGAAAGTGTCCTTGTTATAGCTATCAAAAAGGGAAACATTGATCTTGTTGAATACATTTGCAATCAATGTCACAGAATAGATAACAAGCCTGGTCAGCCCCTTTTCATAGCTCTGAAAATGCTTGCGCAGCTTCTTTCAAAGCCTTCGGATACATATAAGGAGAAGTGGATACAACATAGGTATAACATTGTACAATGTTTAATAACAGCTGGGTTTTCTGTTACTTATGTTGACGACAGTTTGACATTATCTCTCAGTGTACTCAGTGCAGAAAAAGTTAAGAAGGCTATAATTAAAACTGTAATTGATTTTTGTGACACATACACATTATATAAAATTCTTCAGGATGCAATCCGTTGGAAGACGGATTTGTTGCTAGGGGAGCTTGATTGTTGTGTCCGTCATAGACTAGAAGTGAAGGACATCAACAATAAAACAATCTTGCATTTTGCCTGTGAAGAAGGGGATACTGATGTTGTTCGGTATCTTGTTCATCGAGATGCAGCAGTAAATGGTGAAGACAACCTTAGAAAATTTCCTTTGCATTACGCATGTACTCGTGGTGATCTTGCTATGGTTGAGTGTTTGGTACAGAGAGGTGCGAAGGTGAATTACAAAGATAAGGAAGGAAATACTCCTTTACATTATGCATTTCCACGTGGTGATATTTCTATGATTGAGTGTTTGGCACAGAAAGTTGCGAAAGTTAATATCAAGTATAAGGATGGGAAAACTCTTTTACACTTAGCTTGTGAAAGAAGTTCTATTGCAATGGTTGAGTATATGGTACAGAGAGGTGCAGAGGTAAAATTAAAGGATAAAAAAAGAAAAACCCCTTTACATTATGCATGTGTACATGGTGATACTGCAATGGTTGATTATTTGGTACAGAGAGGTGCAGAGGTGAATATCAAGGATCATGAAGGAAGAACTTCTTTACTTTGTGCATGTTCAAGTGGTGATACTGCTATGGTTGAGTATTTGGTACATGGAGGTGCAGAGGTGAATATCAAGGATAAAAAAGGAAAAAACCCCTTACATTATGCATGTGTACATGGTGATACTACTATGGTTGAGTGTATGGTAAAGAGCGGTGCACAGGTGAATATAAAGGATAAAAAAGGAAACACTACTTTACATTGTGTATGTGAATATGGTGATACTGCAGTGGTGGATTGTTTGGTACAGACAGGTGCAGTGGTGAATATCAAGAATAAGGATGGAAAGACGCCTTTACACTTTGCTTGCGATCACGGTTATACTGCAATGGTTGAGTGTTTTGTACAGAGAGGTGCAGAGGTGAATTTTAAGGATAAAAAAGGAAAAACTCCTTTACATTATGCATGTCTACATGGTGATACTGCTATGATTGAGTGTTTGGTACAGAGAGGTGCAGAGGTGAATATCAAGGATAAGGGAGGACAAACCCCTTTATGGTGTGCATGTTTACATCGTGATATTTCTATAGTTGAGTGTTTAGTACAGAGAGGTGCAAAGTTTGATATCAAAGATAAGGAAGGAAAAACTCCTTTACATTGCGCATGTGCATATGGTGATACTTCTATGGTTGAGTATTTTATACAGAGAGCTGCAGAGGTCAATATCAAGGATAAGGAAGGAAAAACTCCTTTACATTATGCATGTTCAAGTAGTGAGATTGCTACAGTTGAGTGTTTGGTACAGAGGAGTTTAAAGGCTGATACCAAAGCTAAGGAAGGAAAAGCTCCACGTGATGCCACTGCAGTAGTTGAGTATTTGGCACAGAGAGGTGCAGAGATGAATATGAAGGATAAAACAGGAAAAACTCCTTTAGATTATGCATGTCAAAGTGGTGATACTACTATGGTTGAGTATTTGGTACAGAGAGGTGGCAAGGTGAATATGAAGGATAAAACAGGAAAAACTCCTTTAGATTATGCATGTCAAAGTGGTGATACTACTATGGTTGAGTATTTGGTACAGAGAGGTGGCAAGGTGAATATGAAGGATAAAACAAGGCAAACTCCTTTAGATTATACATGTCAAAGTCGTGATACCACTATGGTTGAGTTTTTGGTACAGAGAGGTGGTAAGGTGAACATCAAGGATAAGGTAGGAAAAACTCCTTTACATTATGCATGTCCAAGTGGTGAAAGTGCTATAGTTGAGTGTTTGGTTAAGAAAGGTGCAGAGGTAAATATCAAGTTTGAGGATGGGAGAAGAATTCTACACTTTCTTTGTGAAAAAGGTGATACTGCTATGGTTGAGTATTTGGTTCAAAGAGGTGCAGAGGTCAATATCACGGATAGTAACGGAAAAACTCCTCTGCATTGTGCATGTAAACATGGTGTCACTGCTTTGATTGAGTATTTGGTACAGAGAGGTGCAGAGGTGAATATCAGGGATAAGGAAGAAAAAACTCCCTTAAACTTTGCATGTGAACATGGAGATACTGCTGTGATTGCATTTTTGGTACAGCGAGGTGCAGAGGTTAATATCGAGGATAAGGATGGAAAAACTGCTTTACATTGTGCATGTCTACACGGTGATACCACTATGGTTGATTGTTTAGTAAAGAGAGGTGCAGAGGTGAATGTTAAGGATAAAAAAGGAAAAACACCTTTATGTTGTGCATGTCTACATGGTGATACGGCTATGGTTGATTGTTTAGTAAAGAGAGGTGTAGAGGTGAATGTTAAGGATAAAAAAGGAAAAACTCCTTTACATTATGCATGTCTACATGGTGATACTGCTATGGTTAAGTATTTGGTACATGGAGGTGCAGAGGTGAATGTTCAGGATAAAAAAGGAAAAACACCTTTATGTTGTGCATGTCTACATGGTGATACTGCTATGGTTGATTGTTTTGTACAGAGAGGTGCAGAGGTGAATATCAAGGATAAAAAAGGAAAAAAACCCTTACATTATGCATGTCTACATGGTGATACTGCTATGGTTAAGTATTTGGTACAGAGAGGTGCAGAGGTGAATGTTCAGGATTGGATGGGACCAACTCCTTTACATTGCGCATGTTTGCATGGTGATATTGATATGGTTGAGTGTTTAGTACAGGGAGGTGCAGAGGTGAATGTACTAGACTTGATTGGAAATACTCCTTTACATTGCGCATGTGCATATGGTGATACTTCTATAGTTGAGTATTTGGTACAGAGAGCTGCAGAGGTTGATATAATGGAAAAAGAAAAAGAAAGAAAAAGTTCTTTTGATTATTCATTTGAACTAGATTATACTTTTTCATATAAACATTTTTTCCAGAGAGATGCAGAGCTGAAGGAAGGTAAAACTCCTTTACATTGGGCATGTGTGCACGGGGATATTGATATGGTTGAGTGTTTGTTACAAAGAGGTACAAAGGTGTATAGTAAAGATAATAAAGGAAGAACTCCTTTACATTTCGCATGTTCATATGGTGATTCATATATGATTGAGTATTTGGTACAGAGAGGTGCAGAGGTGAATGTAATGGACCAGAATGGAAAAGCTCCTTTACATTTAGCATGTGAACATGGTGATATTGATATGGTAGAGTATTTGGTACAAATGAGTGCAAATGTGCATGCTAAGGATAAGAAAGGAAACACTCCAATATATTGTGCATGTGAACATGGTGATACTTCTATGGTTGAGTATTTGGTACAGAGAGGTGCAGAGCTGAATATCAAGGATCATGAAGGAAGAACTCCTTTACATTGTGCATGTGAACATAGTGACTTTTCTGCAGTTAAGTGTTTGGTACAGAGAGATGCAGAGATGAATATCCAGGATTGGAAGGGACAAACTCCTTTACATCATGCATGTGAACGCGGTGATATTGACATGGTTGAGTGGTTAGTGAAGAGAGATGCAGAGGTGAATGTAATGGACCAGAATGGAATTACTCCTTTACATTGCGCATGTGAACATGGTAATACTTCTATAGTTAAGTATTTGGTACAAAGAGGTGCAGAGGTGAATGTAATGGACCAGAATGGAAAAACTCCTTTACATTGTGCATCTGAACATGGTGATACTTCTATGGTTGAGTATTTGGTACAAATGAGTGCAAATGTGCATGCTAAGGATAAGAAAGGAGAAACTCCAATACATTTTGCATGTGAACATGGTAATACTTCTATAGTTAAGTATTTGGTACAGAGAGGTGCAGAGGTGAATGTAATGGACCAGCATGGAAAAACTTCTTTACATTGTGCATCTGAACATGGTGATACTTCTATGGTTGAGTATTTGGTACAAATGAGTGCAAATGTGCATGCTAAGGATAAGAAAGGAGAAACTCCAATACATTTTGCATGTCTACATGGTAGTACTTCTATTGTTAAGTATTTGGTACACAGAGGTGCAGAGGTGAATGTAATGGACCAGCATGGAAAAACTCCATTACATTGCGCATGTTTGCATGGTGATATTGATATGGTTGAGTGTTTAGTACACAGAGGTGCAGAGGTGAATGTACTAGACTTGATTGGAAATACTCCTTTACATTGCGCATGTGCATATGGTGATACTTCTATAGTTGAGTATTTGGTACAGAAAGATGCAGATGTGTTTGCTAAGGATAGGGAAGGAAAAACTCCTTTACATTGTGCATGTGAACATGGTGATACTGTTAGGAATAGTTGTGTGGTTCAGTGAGGTACAGAGGTGTATATCAAGGATAAGAAAGTAAAAACGTCTTTACAGCAAGCAATAAAGATTGCTGATGCTGCTATGGCTGTATAATTGTTACTGAGAGGTGCAAAGGTGAATTTTAAGGATAAGGAAGGAAAATCCCTTTCGATTTTGCATGAAAACATGGTGATAATGCTATAGTTGGGTGTTTGGTATAGAGAGGTGCAGAAGTCAATGTAATGGACCAGAATGGAATGACTCCTTTACCTTTCGCATGTGAACAAGTCGATACTTCTGTAGTTGAGCATTTGGTACAAAGAGGTGCAGAGATGAATACCAAGAATAGGGAAGCAATACCAAGAATAGGGAAATAAGGCGTTCCAACTTCGAAAATCACAAAAAGTACAGACAAGAATCCAGGAGAGAGAGACGGACATTTTCCTCCAGATCAGGATGAACGCAGAAGAAGGTAATGTATATCTGTAGAAAAAAGCTTATTCAATTATTTGCCTTCAATATATCCATTTAGCAAAAGAGGATGTTAACGCTATGAGAAATGAATGGGGTGTACAAGCTATTATTGCAGCCTTGAAATCAAGTGCAAGGGGAGTGGCAATCCTTTTAAAAAATGATGTTGATCTTGCTATTCACAGAAATAGTTGAAGTTGATAAAACTATATAATTGCTGTTATTACTTTTGAAGATAATTGACAATTGATGTAGAGAACTATAAACATAATCCAAATCCAAGAGATCTTGTCATAAATAACACAGAAAAAATGGACTTATTAGATGTATGGAGAGTTCTGAATAAACATACTAGAAAGTATACATGGTGGAAAAAGAATCCCAGAAAACAAGCTAGACTTGATTTTTTTCTTGATTTCCCAAGATTTACTGACATTATTCTGAATGCTGATATTTTACCGGGTTATAAAACTGACCATTCAGCCATATCATCAGCTCTCTTAAATACTTTTAACCAAGAAAGAGGTAAGGGATGTTGGAAATTTAATACTTCATGACTCCTTCACCCTGAATATAGTGAAATGGTTAAGAAGAATATTCTTAAAATAATGTGTCTAACCATAACTTTATTTACCGGAAAACTTACAATAAGTGATAGCCTATTCTTGGAAACATTTTTAATGAAAGTAAGAGGAAAATCTATGTCTTTTGCATCTTGCATAGAAATGATAAGACTACTGAATTGGAAAAAAGAATAAAGATTTGGGAAGACAACATAAGACAAAATTTTCAAAACATAGATGAGACTAAGATTTCTGAACTTTCCAAATATAAATTACAACTAGAACATTTAAAGGAAGAGGAATTCAAAGATATGAAGAGGGAGGAAAACATACTTGCAGCTTAGAAAAGAGAACATTTGTCTCAAAGTCAATTAAAAAGATTGTTACTTCCCAAAATGAAGTGATCACCAACAGCACCTCCATTTCATAAGAGGTTAAAACATTTTATTAGAAACTTTATTCTTCAAATGAGGATCTTGATGAAAAGGATAAACTAGAAAACTAAAAACTATAGAATTAAAACTATAAAATTAGATGATGACCTTAGAAAAGAACTTGGAAAAAAATTGATAATGATGAAATTACTTTTGCAGTAAAAAATATGAAAAATAACAAAAGCCCTGGTATTGATGGATTCCCTATTGACTTTTTAATATTTGAATATTCAGATTTATCAAGGAGGCTCCCTCTGAGAAAAATTATCTTTAACAATGAAGGGAGGGGTTATTACTTGCATACCTAAAGCAAATAAAGATAGAACCCTGCTCAAAAATTGGAGACCAATTACTCTCTGGAATGCTGTTTATAAGATAATAAGCGCATTCATTACAAACCGTTCAAAGAAGACATTGGACTTAGTTCTACATGGAAATCAAACAGGTTTTATTCCATGCAGAACTATAAGTGAAAATACAAGACTATTATAAGACATCATGTTTGAAACTAAAGCGAGAGATATAAAAGGACTGCTAATTCTTACAGTTTCAAAGGATTTTATTACCTTAGTTTTTTTAAATAGGTTTGTTCCACAAATGATACAATGGATTAATGTACTCACCTATCAAACAACTTCATGTGTGACACGAAACGGTCACTTATCTGAATTTTTTTTTATAATGAAAAGGGTTGTAGACAGGGTGATCCTTTATCCTCATATTTATTACTTTTTGTAGCTGACATCCTGGGTTGTATGATAATAGATAATGACAAAATTATAGGAATAGTTATTGATGACAGAGAATACAAGCTAGGGCAATATGCTGATGATACAGAATTATTTCTGGATGGCACACATGAGAGTCTATATGCAGCCATTAAAACAATTAACACATTTTTTAAGATGTCAGGCTTAAATATAAATATTGACAAGACTAAAGCAATTTGGATTGGTTCAATGGCAGGCAGTACAAACATTATGCACAAATTTGAAAATGGAATGAATTAATGTGGAGTTTGAAGTCTTATGAATTAAGGTTACACAAAACCCTTTAGATTTATGGGTGATCAATACAAGAAAAAAGATGGAAGAAATAAACAGATTACTGGCAGTGTGGAGAAAAAGAAATTTGACATTGATTGGAAAGATTACAGTTATAAAGACATTAGCCGTCTCCAAATTAGTACATATCTTCAGCTCATTGCCCAACCCTCCTGAAGACTTAGTATCTCTTTGGAATAAATATTCTTTAATTGTATTTGGAATTATAAGAGAGTTAAGATATAAAGGAGCACACTTAAAAGATTAAAGACTGAAGGAGGATTGGGTATGGTTGACATTAAAACATTTATTGAAGCTTTAAAATTATCCACTCTTAAACTTTACCATTAAAAAAATTCATTGATAGTAACCATATTAATATACCTTACAATAATATTTTTAATTACGGAGCAAATATAAACAAATTATTTAATATTAAAAACCCTTTTTGGACTGATGTTTTCGAAGCTTGGAAAATTGATAGTAGAGAGTTGAATATTAAAGAGGACAGCACTGATCACATTCTCAGCGAACCATTATGGCTTGATAACAATTTTAAGAATCCCAACATATTATTAAACACTGGGCTAATAAGGATATTCTGACCATTAAAGACTTATGTGGTAAACATGGTTTCATGCTTTTTGATGAGATAAAGCCAAAATACAGTAAAAGAGGGAAAATAGTTGATTTTAACTATCTTCTTCATATTTTGCCTGATTAGTGGAAAGATACCATTAAACAGACAAGAAATATCAATTTAATTAATCTATACTTCAGTGTTTATCAAAAGCATATGTTGAAACCTGCGAAAGGCTCAAGAATGTTTTATGACAAGCTTATATCGAAACATAATAACTTCAGATTTGTAATAAATTGGAACTAGTGTTTGATGACTGTAATTTTGACTGGCACAACACTTTCAACGTTTACAGATATGGAATAAAAGACGTTAATCTTCTAGACTTCCAGTACAAATTTTTGCAAAGAGTTATATATACAAAAAAGAACTGTTGAAAATGAACCTCATTGACAATGATTTATGTAGCTTTTGAGAGGATGTTTCTGAGAGCATATGTCATGTGTATTGGGATTGTTGTGCAAACCATGAAATTCTGGAATGAACTTGAACTTTGGATTAATCAATATTTTACGCAAATGTTAACTTTTTCGAAATACTTGATTTGATTGGCACATTCCACAAAAATGTGTTACTGAATCAAATCATTATCTCTGCCAAAAAATGTATCCATTTATGCAATATTAAAACTTCAATTCCCAAATTCACTAATAACAACAAAAACAATTGAAATATATTTTCATGGTAGAAAGATTTATTTCAAAAAGAAATAATGAATTTGACAATTTTTATTATGAGTGGTGGCCACTCATCCCAATATTCAACAACTAATTTTCACTCGTTTTGTATTAAAACACTCCGAATTTCTGTATATCGATCTGAGTCTCATATGATGTATATGCAATGTATATTCACTCTGTAACCATGGGGAGGTAAGACGAAAAAAAACAAAAGAATAGGGAAGTTAGAACTCCTTTCCATTGTGCATATATGCATTGGGATACTGCTTTTATTTGGTGTTTGGCACAGAGAGGTGGAAATGGAAATACTCTTTTACATCGTGCATATGAACATGGTTATTCTTCCTTAGTTGCGTATTTGGTAAAGATAGGTGCAAAGGTTCATACTAAGGATAAGGAAGGATAATCTCCTTTACACTGTGTACATGCAATGTGATACTGCTATGGTTGCGTGTTTAATATCGAGAAGTGCAGAGGTGAATATCGAAGAAAATACTCCATACCATTATGCATGTGAGCGCAGTTATACTGCAGTGATTAAGTGTTCAATAAAGAACGACGCACAGTAAATGGACTGTTGTCGAAGGTACCCTTTAAATGATGCATTTTAATGTCGTGATACTGCAATGATTGAGTTTTTGAGGTGAAAGTCAAGTATGCGGATGGGTAAACTCCATTTTATTGTGCATGTGTGCACGGTGATACTGATGCGGTTTTGTGTTCGGAATGTAGAGGTGCAGAGGTGCGTATATGAACCTGGTGACACTGCTATTGTTGAGTCGGTGGTACTGCTAAGTAAATCTAAAGGACAAGTTGAGGAAAATTTATATTATAAGGGGGTTCGGCGATACTGCTACAGAAAAGTGTTTGGTACAAAGAGGAGCAAAGGTGAATGAACAGGACACGTGTGAAAACCTCCATTACATTACGCACGTGGATATCATGATACAACTATGGTGTAAGGTTTGTTAAAGTAAGGTACAGAGTTACAGTGACAATATGAAGGTGTTCGGTCGCGATAATGATCGAAAACTGAACAGTGGAGCGCGTAAATAAGTCAAATGTAATTTTGTAAACTTATTTAAAAATGCCAGATGGACGAACAATAGTAATTAATCGGTTATATAGCCAGAATTCCTTGCATATGGAAGTGTGAGCTCTGCTTCTGTGTATATATGTGTTATTTAAGATTTCAATGGAAAACCAGCTTTAACCATATTTGGCTCATTTGTGATGCACAATTGGAATAAATTGCATTGCATATAGCATTTAGGTTTATTAACAACGCCAAATGATATCTCATGATAATCACTGAGTGACTCAATAATACATACATGTTGTAATAGTGCAAAGTATTATTAAGTCCCGTCTATTGTACTCAGAGAATTTAACTTGATAAATTGTATTTAATGTTAATGGGCTTCAAACATTAGTTAAACAAACACTTTTTTTTGTATGTATTTTGTATTTGTAAAGTATTTGAATTTGTCATAACTATTTGGAACATACTATATAACTAAATGAAATCTTTCAGTGACATTCTAGAAGTTGTAGTAATAATAAAGAAGTTGAATATCTATAAAATCGTGTACTTCATTACATAATTATATGTGAAGATAAGGATGAAGACTGTTCCTGAAAGACTCTTACCTAACAATGCTAATCTCATATCTGCAATTGGCAAACTATATATCATGATACTGGTTAGATAGATAGATTCATGGTTATTGTATATACGGACATTTAAAACCCCATATCTGCACAAAAGGCGCACTATATGTATTGAAACTGGTTTGATTTTAAGATAGATTGATTTATTGTTATTGTATATATTGATATCTAGAGCCCCATATCTCCAAAAATGGCAAATTATATGTATTGGGAATGGTTTGAATTTTATGATAGATTGATTCATTGTTATTGTATTTATGGACATTTATAGCCCATATCTGCAAATATTGTCAAATATACGCCATATACTGTTTTGAATTAGTAGATAGATAGATTCATTGTCATTGTATAAATAGACATTTGTAACCCCATATCTGCAAAAATTGGCTCACTTTATGTATGATTTACAAGATAGATGGATTCATTGTTATTGTATATACGGGAAAACAGTGTATATAACTCCATATCTGCAAGTATGCCATCTATACGCCTTATACTGTTTTGAATTATTAGATAGATAGATTCATTGTGAATGTCTACATAGACATATATAACCCCATATCTGCAAAAATTGCAACTATATTTCATGATACTGAGTTGCATTATAAGATAGATAGATTCATTGTCATTGCATATACAGATATTTATATTGTTGGAAAATTTCTTAAAACAATGATCTTAAAAACATTCTTTAAAATGATTACCCTTATTTTAATTAGCTAATCCTTAGAATATAACGTCATTTTGACAGCCGGTGTGTATCCATGAATTGCTTTGTGACCATGCAATATGCATTTGTAACTTACTACAGCTAAACTTTCAGATGAGTCCTTTTCATTATTCATGTCGTCATGGTGATGCTGCTATAGTCAAAAGTTTGGTGCAGATAGATAAGGTTAGGATGGGGCAAACTCATTTTCATCGTGCATGTGAACGAGGAGATTTTGCTACGGTTGAGTGTTTGGTACAAAGAAGTGAAGAGGCGAATGTAAAGGACAACTTTTGGAAAACTCCATTACATTATGAATTTGAGCCTGGTTAAACTGCAGTGGTGAATGTTTTAGACTGAGAGGTGCACAGGTGAATGTAACGGATTGTTATCTGTTACATGATGTATGTGGAAATGGTGATACTGCTATGGTTGAGTATTTGGTGCAAAGAGATGCAGAGATTATTGCAAAATACAATCCTGGGCAATCAAGTCTAGATAATGATTGTGTACGTGGTGATATTGCTTTGGGTGGTATTGGCTACTGAGAGGTCAAGCGGTGGAAAACCTACCTGACATTGTGCATGTGGAATGATTGAATAGTTGGTAGAGCTAAGTGCTGAGTTAAAACTTAAGGACAAGGGTATGAAATTCTACATTATGTTTGGGGTTCGGCGATACTGCTGTAATAAAGTGTTTGGTATAGAGAGGTGCAAAGGTGAATGAACGGGACACGAGTGAAAAACCTCCTCTACATAACGCACGTGAATATGATGACACAGCTATGGTTTGGAACAGAGAGGTGCAGAGGTACAGTGTTATGGCATTTGGAAGTGTGATCTCCGCTTCTGCATATGAGTGATTTTAGATTTTAATGGAAAACCAGCTCAATAATACATATATGTTGTAATTGTACATTTTGATACCATAATAAATCCATTACATGATTTAAACTTGATAGATTGTATATAATGTTAATCGTTGAACAAACGTTTCTTTGTATGTATTTTGTATTTTTAAAGCATATAAAAAGTATATCAAATTTATTGGAGAGAAACTAAATGATTTAATGTGAAGGAAAGATGAATACTTTTTCTGATAGACTCTTACTCTTGGCAAACTATGTTTCATGATACTGGTTTGATTTTAAGATCGATAGACACTTTTATATTGTATATAGAGACATTTATAACCATATATCTGCAAAATTTGCAAACTATATATCATGAAACTGGTTTGAGTTATGAGATAGATGGATTCATTGTTATTGTATAAATGAAATTATCAAAACCAACCTCCAAGCACAAGCAGTTTACCTACTTTCTTCACAGTTGGAACGCAACGTCATAGGCGAATTGTGACATCAAAGCATTCTTTTCGACACGTGAAATCCCAATGTAAAAGTGATATTTTGCCCTGATTATATTTCATGATACTGGTTTGATTTATAAGATAGATATATTCGTTGTTATTGTATAAATAGACATTTATAATCCCGTGTCTGCGAAATTGGCAAACTATATAATATGATATTGGTTTGATTTATCAAATAGATCGATATATTGTTATTGCATATACAGATTTCTATAGCCGCATATCTGCAAAAATGCCAAACTATATATCATGATACTGGCTTGAGTTATTAGATACACTGTAGATAGATTCATTGTTATTGTATATACAGATATTTTTAATGCCAAATCTGCAAAAATTCAAACTATATATCATGAAACTGTTTTGAGTTAAGAGATAGATAGATTCATTGTTAGTGCATAAATGGACATGTATAGTCCCTTATCTGCCAAAATGGCAAACTTTGTTTTATGATACTGGTATGATTTTTAAGATAGATGGATTCTATGTTATTCTTTATATAGACATCTAAAAAATGGCAAACTATATGTCATGATAATGGTTTTAATTTTATATAGATATATAGGAGATATTATATGAGCCCCGGTGTTAATGACAAGAGAACCTGAATATCTGAATTTCCTGAGTGAGAGCGAGGGACATACTGATACGTAGACACGAGTTTCGTGAACATATTATGTTATTGGCAAGAAAATAATATTATGTGAATTACCGTAGTAACAAAATCAAATGGAATTATTAAAACATAGGCGGTTTACATGTAACAACCTTCTTCACAGTTGGAAATCAACGTCATAGGCGAACTGTGACATCAAAGCATTGTTTTCGACATGACATCACAATTTAAAAGTGATATTTTGCCCTGGGGCATCTTAGTTGTAACCCAACAAATCTAACAGTTTTCTTGATGATACTGCGTTAGTTGGACTCATTCAAGAAAATTAATTTTCTTACAGGGAAAATGTTAATCATTTTGTAACCTGCTGTGAGAACAATTTCCTTATGCTGAATGTCAAAAAACTAAAGAACTAATCATAAATTTCAGGAACAAACCACAAATAACAAGCCCTGTCTGTATAAATAGTTCCAACGTTGAGATTGTAAATAAATACAAGTACCTCTGCACAATAGTAGATAGTAAATTGAATAGTAAATAATAAAATGCTTATACTGATGCAGTTTTCAAAAAGTGTCAACAAAGATTACATTTCATGCGCATGTAAATGAAAGGGTACTTTCCCTCTTTTATCGTTGTTTGGTTGAGAGCATATTAACTTTTACTTTCCAATGTTGGTATGGCTCCTTATCTATTGTTAACAAGTCTCCTTTGGAAAAAGTTGTTCAAATTGCTGGGGAAATTGCCGGAGTTTCTTATAGAAATTTATCATGTCTTTATGAAAAAGAATTTTGAAATTATCCCTAAAGATTGTGTCAGACCCGGATCATGTCTTATACGGGGAGTTTGTTAAGCTTCCTTCAGGCAGGAGATATTTCTTACCCCGTTATAAAACCAATAGAGGTAAAAATACATTCATTCCTTTCAGCGTTCGTCTGTTAAATGATCTTTGAGTTAATGTAATGTCTTTGTTTATGTATCGCATGTATGTTCCTGTATGTTCAAGCTCTGTTATGATACAAACTGAATTCCCTTCGGGGTAATAAAGTATTATTAATATTAAAATTAAAATTATTATTATTATTATTATTATTATTATTATTATTATTATTATTATTATTATTATGAACACCAATACGATTGCCCTCCTAGGGAAAAATCATTGTTATTGAATATGGAGACATTTAAAACCTCATTATTACAAAAGAAGCAAATTATATTTGATGATACTGGTTTGATTTGTCAAATAGATCTATTTATTGTAATTGTATATACATATATTTATAGCTCCATGGCTTGAGTTATTAGATAGATAGATTCATTGTTATTGTATATACAGACATTTTTAACCCTATATCTGCTTAAATGGCAAACTATATTTCATGATATTGGTTTGAATTATGAGATAGATTGATTCAGTGTTATTGTGTATAAGGACATTATCCCATATCTGCAAAAATTGCAAACTATGTGTCATGATAGTGATTTGAGTTATGAGACGGATAGATTCACTTTTTAATGTATTTACAGACATTTATAAACCCTTGTCAACAAAAATGGCAAACAATATATCATGATACTTGTTTGAGTAATGAGGTAGATGGATTCAGTGTTATTTGATTAATGGACATTTATAACCCCCTATATGCAAAAATGGCAAACTTAATTTCATGACACTGGTTTGATTTTTAAGATAGATGGATTCATTGTTATTCTATATACAGACATTGATAATACCATATCTACAAAAATGGCAAACGATATTTAATGATAATGATTTGAATTATGAAATAGATATATTCATTGTTATTGTCTATACACACGTAGAGTTACTGAAACAAACATTTCAAATGTGTATGGTTTACTTAATCAGCTTGGAAAATGTTTAACATATTTAAGAATATATCGAAGGTATTCTTAAAGTTTGACAAAAGTGTTCAATATGAATTTATCATTTTTGTACAAGTTCCATGAATATATTCGAGATACTTTGCTAGTAGTTATTAAACAATAAAACATATATGACACATAACGATTTGATTTATTGATCCTCCAGTAGATCACTTTTGGTTAGATAATACCACCGCAAAATGCGGGGTGTATAGTTTCAAGCTTCACGTCACAGTATCAAATTTACAAATAAACATTATCTTTATAGCTTTTTCTTTTACATAACATAATCCCTATATCCTAAGAGTTTTGTACAGTGAATTTGATAGAAAAGTTCTCTAGAAGAAAGAGGAAGCGTTCTATTTATATAAATTCCGTATTTGCACGAGTGGATATATAGCAGTTACTCTTACACTAATACTCTAGAAAATCCATTATAAATGGTACATTACATTTGATTTTTATTACTCTCATTGGATAGGCTCACAATGGTAATGTTAAAATCTTCATCTTTTGTGCCTGTTGAATGATATTTTATGAATGTTTCAGTTGATCTCTATTTTAGATAATACTATAAAATCTAAATTCTTATATCATTATTATCGTTGTCGAATTATGCGTTGATATGAAAACTTTTGCATACCTAACTGCAAGAATATCAGAAAATTGTGATTAAGGTTTGTTACTTTGACTCTGAGGGTATCCATAATTGTAGAAACAAATATAAAGCGATTTTAACTTAACTGATTTTATCAATTCGGTTTTACCAAAATGAACAAATAGATATCAAACTTGTTGGCTGTCCGAGTTCTGAATATTTGCGTTAAGTAATCATATCATCAATGCAATTGTTCATTTTTTTAAAATCAGTTTTGAGAATAATCAAGAAAATAACATATGAGAAATGGTGTGGTAAAATTTTCACATAAGCTACATCCATTACTGCAATTCTTAAACGAACGATATAAATTTCAAAGAACATACCAGTAAAGTTTCAATAGCAGCAACTTTACATTCGCAAACAAAACTAAATCAGTCAAGTTAAAGTGATGACAACTTCGCAGATATATAGTTTGGCAAGAAGCTAATAGTAATAAACGTGTAATTATACAACTTAATAAGCCTATACTGTCTGAAATCTTTTTCTGTAAAGCGCATTCTCATGAAAATTTAAAACAACTAACCTCGTGAAAAGCATTGGTTGCTGGTGTCAGATATTCACCGAAGGCGAAGAAGAGAAGCCGTCCTACTGTTTAACATAAATATTGAACAATGGGCTATTTTGCCTTTTCGTTTAGATTCAGGCCAATTCAGATCTGATATCTGCTGAAAGATAAGATGACCAGATTCGTCAAAAACCTTTTGGGATTTTATCAAACAAAACAAAGGTTAATAAATATATCTTTTATTTACTTTGTTCTTAATGACAAAACGTGATATACCCTTCTCATTAAGAAACGTTTCGACTCTCAACAAATAAAACAACCAAAAAAATAAAAACGGGTCTACAAACAATGGCTTAAAAATGTTATTAAACCAATACCAACATACTGATTAAAACACAATATCATAAACACAATTAATCATAACAGTAAACTTTCAAATGTTGCGTTATGCATGTGTACTTAACCATTAATTTAACCAAGATTGTCAATCCCTCCTATATGACACTATGCAATATTTTATGAGTTGTTATCTACCAAACATGGAACAATGAATCATGTCATTTTATATCAATACATCCGTTCATCATACAACTGATATTGTTCTCGGCAGAATACATTCAAGTATCATTCCTACTGCAGAATATTTACCATCCCCAAACCAACTGGCAAGATAGGGTTTTTCACTATTTTAATTCTGATGAGTGTAACATTTTGGCTCTTTTCAATATTATCACTGACATCTTAGGTATCATTGGTCGAAGCAGAATAATGGTTACCAGGCGTTGTTAGGGAGAGTGATGATTGGTGCTACCATCTCGTCTCAGGATAACCCTGAGTCAGCGAATCATTGAAGACCTACATAGTACTAAGAGTGTCATTCAGCAAGATTAATTGATATACACATGTAAGGAGGAATTGCGAGATAGCCGAAATGATTTTAAATGGCAACGACGAGTAGAAAACAGATTAAACTGAAACGTCAGTCTAAAAAAAACTGTGGTTGCAGAATTTGAAACAATTATGTACATTTTATCATTTTATGTACATCTTGATTGTGTAATGTTTGCCAATCACACCTTGGCAAATCATTATTCTGTAAAAAGATATTTTAACCCGAGGAAGGATGTCCTTAGGGAACAAGCGCAAGGATTTGTTTAACTTAATGTTTTGTAAATGTCATGTAGCAAACATTCGAAAGTAGTAAATTCATTATGATACATTGAATTGCATTTAACTCGCGTAGACAAAGCCATAGAGGGGATATCTTTGGTCTACATAGTAATTTCACTTACCTATCATGTAGTGGTCGGGAAAATAATTTCATATACAATCCATTTTGGGGGGTTTTGTACTGCAACCACATATTGTCCAAAAAATTTAGTCGACCTTTGTTTGTTACCTACTTTGATCTGTTAGAGCTTAAAACGTATACACACAATTTACGTGAAAATTGGTACTGCTTAATTGTAGTTTTAGGGTGAAACTTTTCAACCAACTCAAAACTTGGATTAGAGAAAAGACGAAAAGAGGAAGAAAAATAAAACTCCTTTTTGTCTCGCATGCTAATATTTGTTTCCATAATGATATGTTAAAACAATATCACGAAGCACCCGGCCACTCGGCCTTAGAGACAGTGATGTGTTAGATGACATGAAGAGTTCAGCATCAGAATTTAACGATATGGATAAGTTGATTCTAGAATCAACAATATCAGAAAAGGAAATATCAGATGCTACATCACATCTTAAAAACGGAAAAGCCGCGGGTCCCGATGATGTCGTTATAGAAATGATAAAATGTTCAGTATCTATTACCATGCCATTCTTGGTCAAATAATTCAAACGGAATTTTGATAATGGCTTGTTTCCAAAACGTTGGTCTACTTCAATAATGATCCCTTTACATAAGAATCAGACACACAGATCAGGCTTTTTGCTCTCATTGCGTCAACGCTATTGAAGACGAATACCATGTATTATTACAATGTCCTTTATATTCTGATCTACGCAGTAGATATATCCCTCAATATTACTGTGTGAATCCCAGTTTAACAAAGTTTGTCCAGCTACTTAAAACCTCAAATGCTAACATTATTCTACGCCTAGCTATATTCGTCAACAAATTACATATTGTATGATGCTCAAATTGATGTTTTAACCATGACAGCGCTCTGGTGTAACATAAGAAATATTGTCATTTGTACTATTGGCCTCATGGCCACTCTACGAAATAAATCTGTCTCTGTCTCATAAGAAGGGTAAGCTTGATGATCCGGACAACTATAGAGGCATTTCACTAATGAGTTCTTTGGGCGAATTATTTATAACCATACTAAATAATAATATAACTAGTTGGGTAAATATGTGAGATTTAATACCAGAAACTCGGGCCGGTTTTCGAAAAGGATATTCAACTTCAGACCACATCTTTACATTATTTGCATTAATTCAGAAATGTCTTTCACGACGAAAACACAAATTGGTCCTAGCATTTGTCGATTTCAGAAAAGCATTCTATTCTGTTGATCGTTCTAAGTTATGGTATTGTTTACTAAGGGCTGGATTTTGTGGGGAAATGTATTATATCTTAAGGTCTATGTATGGTTAAATAAAATCATTTGTTCGGTGTGGTGGCTATCTAACAGACTATTTTGACTGTCGAGTTGGACCAAGACAGGGATGTATTTTAAGCCCGATTTTGTTTTCATTTTTTATCAATGATTCATATCACGAGATTGCTAGCAATGTCAAACATGGCATTCAAATGTTCCCGGACTTAGTAGTAATGTTGCTTTTTGCTGATGATGTCATTTTAGTGTCAGACACTGTTGTAGGATTACAAAATTAACTTGATATTTTAGAACGTTACACAAAAGAATGAAAATTATCTGCTTACTATGACAAAACATATATAGTTATTTTCAGAAGGGGCGGACCATTATCAGCAAATGAAAATGAGTATTAAATGGGGTACGACTTCAGGTAAGCAGTTAATATAAATATCTTGGCCTTTTGTTTAACCATACGATGAACTTCTCTAAAAGCGTAAAGGATCTAGTTACAAGAGCAAAGAAAGCCCTCTTGAACGTTCTGTCTGTTACATAAATTTATATATTTTGTTAGTCTGACAGTTCATCTTATTGTTTTTTGGGGGTTTTTTTATTATAGAATATTCTATATGCTGTGTTAGGCAAAGTTTTGCCTGTCATTCATTTAAATGTTTTTTCCAAGGTGTTTCATTTTCATCCTTAAAGTCAATGCTAAGCTTCAAATATAAAACGTATCTATAAATCTGTAAAGGCTTGTGTGAAATTTGATAATCTGTTATCAGTTTTTTTCTCATGTTCTCTTGGCGTCCGTTAGGGTGGTGTCCTCAGTCCTCTGCTGTTTTCGATTTGCATCAACGAGTTGGCTTTTGAAATAGAACAAAATTCAAGGCCAGGTATCCAGTTACTTCCCGATATTATTCAGGTATTTCTTCTGCTTTTTGCTGGTGACATATTTCTTATACGATACTATAGGAGGGTTACAGAGGCGAAATTGATGTTTTAGAAAAGTTCTTTATAGGATATGGCCTTGAGTTTAATTTGAGTAAGACAAAGGTTGTTGTTTTTCCCTATCGAAACGGGAAAGATGGTTTTATAACGGTAAGAAATTATATTATAAGTAGCTTGGTGTAACCCTAACAAGGGGTCTGCCATGGTCAACTCACTGTTATAATGCAGCTTTACAAGGTAAAATGGTTTTATTTAGTCTCCTTAGAGTATTAAGTAAGCTTGGCGATGTATCTCATGAATTATTCTTTAAGATATTTGATATGAAAATAGCTCCTATTTTACTCTATGGTTCTGAGGGTCTGGGGGTTTTGGCATAATGATTTCATTGAGTCTGTGCATACCTTGGCTTGCAAACGGTTCTTAGGCGTTAAGAGTTCCACACCTAATGTTATATTTTGCGGCGAAAGTGGGCGCAAACCACTCTACATTTTTGCATACAAAAGAGCAATGAAATATTGGTTAAAACTATCAAGTATAATTGAAAAAGTTACAAATATCCCTAACATTTTGTCAAACATATAAATCTAATTCTTACTTATAAAAGTAAATGATATATGATAAGAGAACTGTTCATCAATTATTTCTCAAATAATTTCTTTACATGAATTATGAATATGAATAGGTAAAACTGTGGACCATTAACAGTAAAAGAGAATTGAATATGTTCAATTATCAACTAATTTTTCTGATTATATGTTTTTATATTTGAAAATATATAAATATATTTATAAATATATTTGAATGAAACTTAAAAGCCTGTATTTAGCACAATAACCATCTTACTATTCATTAAACAATATATGCAAGTACAAATGCAAATATAAAAACAGACTATCTGCCAGCAGTGATAAATATTATTTCAATATTGAAACATACATTTCACTTGAAGGAGAAGGAGACTATCAAACTTTCTTGAGCTCCAATCAAGACTTTTGTTTATTTTCTGGTGAAATACTCTAAATATATTGAAACTTTATTACTTGAATGGGAAATGTCACTTTTGGTGTAAAAAGCAAAACTCCATTGCTTAAAATTCTAGAAAAAAGCACCGTGCTTGTCTGTGTTACTCATTGTGAAATATATCATCATTTCAAAATAATATTTTTTGTAGGTCTGGATATTTCTTATGCCTCTGATTTTTTAGTGAAAATAAGAAAATAGCATCTATAGAATAAAGGCAATGACATTAATGTTTAACAACATTATCTTTGTCTTTGCATTAAATCATAGATAGTTAATGGACTGTTTCATTGAACTAACTTTCATGATTTTTACTTATTTTGGTTTCATCTTTGTACTCAAATAATGATCTAGAAATCGAATACTGGATAGATCTAGATATGGCGCTCGCGCAAATCCCGGGAGATTTCCAGTTTAGTTTGCAAATCATTATGGCAGTTCTGAAAAGGTAATGGGTTTCGTTTAATTATGAAACAGAAATCAATGTCCTCGTTATTATCTTGTTTGAAAATAAACACATTGTGCGTGTTATTTCCTTTACGCATAAAGATAACAGAAGCTTTGTATATATAGGTATTTGGACATGAGGTTTCTTAACAAATAAAGTAAGCGTTGGAAGAGCGGAAAATGTCTAATTTACTCTTACAATTAATATGTGAAAAATTCATAAAGCTCTTCCTCATTCAAAATGATAACGTGTCAGTTTTTTATTTAATCCTTAGGTGGTAGGGTATTTGTACAGTGCATTTGATTTTGATTTCTCTCATTTGAATGCTTCCAGTGTTAGTTTCATCCTGGTGATGATATTTTACAAACGTTTCAACTGATCTTTATTTTGAATGATATTATGCTTATATAATAAAATCAAAACTATTTTATTGTTATTATTGTTATCGATTTATGAGTCCGTTATGAATAGTTTTGCATACTTATTTACTAAAATGCAAGATTTATTGGGAAAACTGTGAATTAAGGTTTGGTACATTGGCTCTGCTAGTATCAATATTGTAGAACAAAAATGCAAATAAATTGTCTCTTAATAGATTTGTTAAATTTGATTTTACATAAAAGAACAAATAAATATCGTACTTATTGTCTAACAGAGTTTTGAGCTTTTTCTTAAATTGATCATATCCTCAAAGCAGTCGTTTATGAAATATTAGTTTTGAGGATCGTAAGGATACACACACGATAAATTTCCCATAATTATACGTCAATTACTTCAAGGGAGTTCTGAAAGCAATTATACCACACGTTATATAAATTTTGTGTAAGCAGTGACAACTTTCCATTCGCAAATATATACTTAGAAGGAGGGTAATAATTTCAAAAATATAAATCTTTCGCCTGTTCTGTCTGAAACAGCGTTTTTTTGTGGGTTTTTTACAGAGAGATAAAATGATCTCAACTAAAAGAACTGTTTATGCAAATTGTATTATCTTCAGACGATCAAAACATCTCATTAGCAACGTGATCACCCGTAGCCGTAGAGCAAATAATCAAGTTTCATGCAAAAACCACTGGCGGCCAATTTTTTAATGGAAATGGACAATCATGTTGTGTTCATTTAAAAATTACTTTTTGAATTACGAAACAATTATTCCAAGTAAATATTTCTTGATCTAATCGACATAAATAAACATAAATTTCGCTTTGTTCGATATTTTATTCTTTTTACTTGTAAACGTAAATTTACATCTCATATGATTTTGATATCATGAAAGTGATATATCATTTATACAGACAAAAGGTTATTTTTATGTTCTATCTATGGTTCAATTAAAAAGTAGATGAGGGTAAATGTACTTATGTGCGTTCGAATGATTTTGTTAGTGCATGAAATGATGTTCTTATTCTGATTTTACAACTCACCGATGACATTATATGAATTAGCAGACTCTGCTTACTTATCGCTCAGATGGAAGACGGATTCTTTTTTGCTTATCTTTATGAATGTGCACCCAGATGGTCAAATTATTAGTTAAATGTTTCAATTGAATTATCATCTTCCTACGAATTACCTTGCTGAGAATAGCTATAGCCTTGCCACATTTACCCAACGTTTTGTGCTTGTTGTCCAGGCTGCTGCGTTGGATATCGATAGTCAAATGAGAAATTATATGATAAAAACAACCTTTTGCCGGAGAGGATGGTGAACGAAAAACACGAATTTTGACGTCTTGACAGCATGGTTTAGATCAACCAGTGATATAGACTGTCACAACTTCAATCCGTGTAGGGGAAAATGTTGAATAATGTGAAAATAATTTACTAATGACACATCTGTATGAAAATAAATTCCCTCTGAATTTGTTGTCCATTTTCCAATTAACCATAGAATCGCCTTTACAAAGATGCATTATCAGTTTAAGTTTCTGTGATCCTTTCTCGTATATCTAGACTGCTATTGTTGACATTACAGTAATTGCTGTGTATCAAAACATAGCTAAACTTCTCTGTCCCAGGTCTAAAGAGGTTAAGTAACTACATTGTATGATGACAATGTTAAATCTTATATGCTAATTTTGTTTAGTTTCCAAGATCAAAGATTAATATGCCTAATGAGGAGATCACGAAGGTTTTCTCATTGTTTTCAGTTTTGGTGTTTTTAGTTTTTTACAGATAATGTTTCCATTGAGGCACATTGAGATACTTAGGATTGCTCTGTCTTTCCTAATATTGGAAGTTCATTGACATTAAACTCAAAGTGTTTGATGTGAGAGCGGTTTATCCGTGTTTAAGGAGCTGGCAACTCTCTGGTCAAGTGAGGACTTAAAAGGGTTTGATCAGCTGACCTGCAAGGTTGCTCAAAGAGGTTAAATGAACTCAGACACCATTTTACAATTCAAGGCAAATAGCATTTGCATTCGTAGCTTATCTCAGAACAAACCTATATAATTTATACAAATTAGGTCAATCATTGTCGGGAACCCGAGCGTTATAAGAGAATCGTCTGTAAAATATATAGGAAGGAACCTGTACATCACAATCAAATGATAATCATGGAAATATAAAAAGACAAGTATAATCTATGAATGATCAACCTCTTTATCTTAGATATTTTAAATTGTATTTTCTGATACTTTTACATACATATTGTTGTGAAACGTATAGACACAGCTATAATATCAAATCATCCATATTGTTGTGGAACGATTAAACACAGCTATAATATCAAATCATCCATATTGTTGTGAAACGTATAGACACAGCTATAATATCAAATCATCCATATGGTTGTGAAACGATTAAACACAGCTATAATATCAAATCATCCATATGGGTGTGAAACGTATAGACACAGCTATAATATCAAATCATCCATATTGTTGTGAAACGTATAGACACAGCTATAATATCAAATCATCCATATGGGTGTGAAACGATTAAACACAGCTTTAATATCAAAAAGCATATGGTTGTGAAACGTATAGACACAGCTATAATATCAAATCATCCATATGGGTGTGAAACGATTAAACACAGCTATAATATCAAATCATCCATATTGTTGTGAAACGTATAGACACAGCTATAATATCAAATCATCCATATGGTTGTGAAACGATTAAACACAGCTATAATATCAAATCATCCATATGGGTGTGAAACGTATAGACACAGCTATAATATCAAATCATCCATATTGTTGTAAAACGATTAAACACAGCTTTAATATCACATCATGCATATGGTTGTGAAACGATTAAACACAGCTATAATATCAAATCATCCATATGGTTGTGAAACGATTAAACACAGCTATAATATCAAATCATCCATATGGGTGTGAAACGTATAGACACAGCTATAATATCAAATCATCCATATGGTTGTGAAACGATTAAACACAGCTTTAATATCACATCATCCATAGGTTTGTGAAACGATTAAACACAGCTATAATATCAAATCATCCATATGGTTGTGAAACGATTAAACACAGCTATAATATCAAATCTTTTCCTCATATGTTTCAGAACGGCATAGGAACTTTTGTGAAATGAGAACGTTGATACTATGATTTATCCTTGTCTTTCAACAGACTTGCAACTTCTAGATTGTCACTCAATCAGTTTTATTATAAAATATTTTTCAAGCAAAGTATTGACCATCAACGTTAGGTATTTTGTCTCAACCATTACTTAACCTGTTCTAGCTTGGTCAACTAGTGACCGTAAATCCATGGGTAATACCGTTCTTACTTGGTTAAAAACCTTAACAGACCTTAAACTATAAACACTACAATATTTCCAACTCTTCAGGAATCGAATAGTTGGATTGGATGCTAAAAATTAGTGGCACGAAATGTGGAATGATAGGTTTAGTAAACGAAAATAAGCTGAGGACGTACAGAATGTTTTAATCCAGCCATAATGCATAAACGTATTTTACTCAAGTGTCAAATCGTCTACAGAGAAGCCTTTTAGCGAAATTGAGATGTGGAAATTTGCATCTACAAATTGAGCTCGGAAGATTTAATCGCCCACCTACCCCGTTGTGGAAAACGAAATTCATTTATATATATTATGGGAGCAAGCTACAAACTAAATCTTTGAATTTTCTTTGTTAAAACTCTCTGATTCATTCATATACTTTTTGCAAAATTCAAAAGGCTTTTTATATCTAAACATAAGTAACATGTCTCAAGCCCGTCTCAGGAAAAGTCTGTAACATGTTATTCTAAATATTCTATGAAATAACCACATGAATGTTGGGTATTTTATTATACTTTTATCATGTCCAGTCTTTAAAAAATATTGTTTAAAATGGTTAAGCATGAGAGAATGGAACATTGAGGAGGTTTTGAATGAAGCCGAATGAGTAACTAATGTAACGGGAAAGCGTATGCGAGAGAAGTGGAATAGAAATTGGGGACGACGAGTGTGCGGTAATGTGTCATGTTGTTTGTACATATATAATGTTAAATATGATGTGTGATATCTATTATGAATATGTTATGCGAATTCGTGTTTTGTTGGCTGTATGCTATTTATTTATGTGCCAAGTTTATTTGTATTACGTCGGAGGTCGGAGGGGCTCTGGGGTTTTGATAGATATAGGCAGAGTTGGAAGAGGTAGTGAAGATTGGGTGAGAGAGGTAGGTAAGAACAGATATGAACAAGGACTCTATATAGGTTAGGGGAAGATAAAAACATGTAGATCGGACAGAGGGAAATGGTCTCTGGAGACTGTCAGAGGGGTAGGGTTCATAGCCAGGGGGGTCAAGTAGGGAGGAGTTACTGTGAGGAGGGTATGGAGATAAGAGGGGTCAATGTGAAGGTGGAGTAGGGCTTATTCCATCACAATAAAGACTAGACGTTGAATTGTTTATAAAATAAACAACATGGGTTTTCAAACAGAAAGCGTCCTTCTTCCTTTGATTGAAGTCCAAGTGGGGTCTTTGTAGCAGAAATAGTCGCATTCGGAACGGTTCAGCCTCTAATTCAAAAGCCACGTCAAATATAAATATGTTTGTAGCACTAAGTAACAAGAAAAGGGGAGGAAAGGCAATGAACATTTACAATTAAGTCAAATGAAATAAAGCAAAGATAATCAATATCTACTATTTGTAAAAAGAAATAAAAGCAAAGGTAGTCAACTTCTACTAATAGTATTTTTTTTAACTAAGCCCGTCAACATCTACTATTAATAAAACGAAATGAAAGAAGAAGGCAGTCAACATCTATTAGTAGTAAAATAAAATTAAAGCAAACTACTACTACTACTAAACAGAATTCTCTCCCAACGACTGAGACAAAATTACTACTGCAACTTCAACTGCTACTGTAACAACCACTGCAACTTCTACTGTAACAGCCACTGCAACTTCTACTGCTACTGCAACTCTACTCCTACTTTTATTACTACCCTTCCTTCTACTATTACTAAATTTGCATTGGTTTTTCCACTACTACATTTGATATTCCTACTACTTTTATAAGTACCACTAGTGCTACTACCCTACCACTATTGTCTTTACTACTACTATTCATCATAAAACTATCTCTTTAACTGTTACCGCTGGTATTGTTATAGTCAAACAAAGAGAATGTAGTTCATGTTTAGCCTTATAATCTTCCTAACCTGGCTCATTGGGATTCATGTCAATCCAGATCGCAATTGAAAAAATTCCCGTTTCTGTGAGTCTCTTTAATTTTTGTTGAAATAATGATGGGTTTGAGTGAATTGAATTTATGAAACTGAGCGGCTGTTGTTACTGCAAGTGATGCAACTGCTTCTACTACTAATGATACTAGTCTAAATAGAACTGTGGTTCTTCTAGTACGTTTACTGCTACTATTAATGATGTTATTACTAAAACTGCTACTTGCGTTCCTAACAAAACCATTATGTCAATACTACACTAGCATCTGCTACATCCCTTGATCGAGCTATTACTGTTGCAACTACTACTACTACTACTACTACTACTACTACTACTACTACTACTACTACTACTACTACTACTCCTACTACTACTACTACCTTTTTTATTATTATTATTACTTCTACTACTATTACTACTATTGATGCTACTAAAATTACAATTACTTCTAAATCTACTACTTTTTCTACGACTACAATCACTGCTTCTGCTGCTGTAATTACTAATACTATACTACTACTGCTACTACAACAACTGCTGCTACTTGTACTTCTTTTACTACTACTATTACTACTACTAATACTACATCTACTAATACAACTACTACAACTAGTTCTACTACAAATACTGCTGCTACTAGTACTTCTTTTACTACTACTACTACTACTACTAATACTACATCTACTAATACAACTACTACAACTAGTTCTACTACAAATACTGCTGCTGCTGTGTACTACTTCCAATTCTACGATCCACTCTGACATGACTTCTTCAAATATACTACTCTGTGCGTGTACTTAAACATCCACTACAATTCCACTTTCTTTTTGCTCCGACCTACAGCATATCTAATGCTACATATTTGACGAGCACATTTAACACTAACGCTTTAAGACTCTTACTTTGGTGTTGATTGGCTGGTATGTTTGCGAATATAGGACAAAAACATAAACTCACGGTTAAGTTAGGTGCTATAAGGGTCTTCGTTTAATTGCGCTTTCATCCCGTATTGATTTTTGTTTGAATAATTTGGACGCGTTCCATTTTTTGTCACTTGTTTCCACGGTGTTTGAAGACAGTGCCCTGATATATTGGTTTCCAGTTTTATCCGAGGACATGTCCTGCCTGAGAACGACAGCGCCATTGCTAAGTACAAGTTATTCCCATACCGTGTGCCCCTATCTGCGCATTTTTGCACCAGCGTCGTACGGAGTAACGTAAGATGTAAGGAGCCGGATATACAAAATTACCCGCTTCCGGCGCCATCTCGCTTGTAACAGAGGCGAGGGCGTGTCGACTGCTCAGTCTTTGCTAATTGCCGGACACGAATGCCGCTCCAGCAACTCACGTGGCACTTTCGTAAATAAACTGACGTACATTTAAACAATTAAAAACAGTATTCATGACCATTCTAACGACACGTGTATCTCTTTTGTATAAATTCAAGCATTGTAAGTTCTCACTATCATAAAGATGATTTACCTTTCAATAACTCTGACCATGGAACTTTAATTTAGAATTTCAATGCACTGAACACAGTTGAATAGTTGGAATGCCGTGACCCGCTGATGAGTTGGTTCCCGATGTGACAGAGAGAGCGATAGATGCGCCTCGCCCAGAACACGCTGTAGAGAGAAGGACGAGTCGTGCATTAGTTTATGACTTGTTACCATACCGGCCAGAGACTGACCCTCCCAGCCCGGCTCCTCCTAGATAAGGAAGGACAAAGTTGAGGAATTTGGGAATCACTTGTAACGCGACCCTGCAATAACGGCCTTTCCCTGCGGATGACGCGACGCAGATAAGCCACTTAATTACCCTTTGTTGCAGCAAGCCAGTTTCCGTAATTCGGTTACTGACCAGAGCTTTTTTCCAAACGGAATTTAAGAAAATAGTATTTGAAATATTTATATTTGACGGATTACATTCGCACCTGTGAGGCTGAAATCTTCTTTGGCGGCTATAACAACATGACGTATCTGGAGATCTTGCTTCTATCTCTACAAACTGGTGAGTATTTTGTTTTTGTTTCAATGAAGTTGAATTTTTTAATTCTGGAGAGCCGTCATAGGTAATCATCAGTTGACAGTATGAAATCATTGTCTTCGCCGATTCTTATGATAATTAATTATCATTTGGTAGTTATTAAATCGTTAACCAACAATAATTACAATATGAATTCGCATAATTTTCATTTTTTGAGATTTTGATTATTCTGTCATAACATAAAATCCAGGTAGTCCATAATGCCATTGAAAACTTGAATGAAATATAATGCACCTGTAAACCGTTTTCTGAAACTGTATATAGAATGCATACATATCAACTATTAACGTTTTCTTTTCACCACCATTCTCAGGAATAGGTTAAAGAGATAAAAGCAGCGAAAAATACTCACATTATTCAATTAAGCACAAGGCACTGGGAATTAGCTACTGGGAAGTAGAATTCAATCGTCATTGTGTCTCTCTATATATGCAAAACCTTATTTACTTAATAACTTAAAATGGTTATAAATAATATATTTTCAAAAGTTTGATATGCGTACGCCTTTTCAAAGAAATCACAAGGGGATAGTGTATTTCCTTGCCGAACCTCGTTTCATAATTCATTGAATCATCATTTATCCTTAATTATTTTTAGAATATTAACAACTCTGCCCAAGGCGTGTCTTGATATATTCATTTATCATATCCGTATTTGTACAGACCATAGATATAGTTCCTATATGTTGTAACATGTTGTAGTACGCAATGTAAAATCAGAGTCTAAGTAGGTATTTCTCGCTTTAACTATCCCGCACAGCCACTTGGACATGCCGTGAAATGTTACTCTTAGCACTCCAGCTTGATGAGGAAATGTACAATTCATTGGTTTCATTTGCCTTTGCAGTGGGAGGTTTGAAACAACTCCTGCTCAATCACCGCGAACTTAATTCAAAGAGTCTTTTCTCGCAAATTTCCCTTGATCAATTGTCTGAACGAAAACGTTAATAAAGGCACAGCTTAAACATATTAACTTTATTTGTGTCTGATTTATATGCAACAAAACAAATTATAACCTGCTAGTTTTTTAACATCCCTTCTTGAGAAATGAACCCGTCCGTGGTCTTACATCATGATTGAATTAAGTTCTGATGGGAAACGTTCATAAGCATGATGGGTGTTAACTGGAAGCTTGACTCTATATGTGCAGTATTTCTCGTACAAATTTTACCAAGAACGCCTAGGAAATCGTCCTTATCCAAGACAAGAATGTATGAATTAGGAGCCTGAAAATAGTCACGGCCCTATTTCAGCAAGTCCAGGCCTTTCTAGACAAATATACATATATAGTCCCTGAAAAGAATGTTTCCCATAAAATGTATTTTTCAATATTTGGTATGAAATAATATTTTTAAAAGGAGTCTTGTAAAATACTTAATTTCAGGCTGAGGCAACTAGACTTGCCAACATTTTCTAGACTAGAGAACGCTCCTTTAATATTTTGCCATAGGATGACAGACCAAGGCCTTACATGTAAACTGAAAGCCTGAATTTATTTGCCAGGGACATGGCGAGTTTGAAAGTTTTCTCATGGATATACACTGTTATGGTATTAATAAATATCAACGAATTTCATTCGACAATCAACATTTCAAAAGTAAGGAAAGTAATGAAACATCAAAGTTATTCAAATGTTATTATTTTGAGAAATCGCAGATAAGTCTATATAGTCTGTACGTTTTGAATGTACAAATGAGAAATAAAAGAACATAGAAGACCAAACTATTTGGAATCAACTGAATTTAAATGTTCCATAGAAATAAAAGAATAACTATTAACAGTCTCATACCAACGACGCATGCATGCATCAAACGGTGTTACTTTCTAGTTCAAATTCTTGTGCTTGTACAGGAGTGAGCGATTCCTTCCTAAACACATATCCTCGTAGTCAAGCAATAACCTTCAGCACTGACCGTCCCAACCGCCTACCTACTCGACAACCAGGCATTGGGTTTGTTTTGATAAACTGAATTGGTGACAACCCCCCTCCCTTCAGCTCGGTGACTTGTATCCTGAGACAATACGAAGAGTCAAGTAGTTGTGCACCTTGAAAATGATACTATAACATCTTGAATATAAAGACGACACCGACATATGCGGAGGTGAAGTCTTAACTATGCTTTCTTGAAATAACTCATTTTCGTATCTTACACTTATGTTTGTTCTGTTTGTTGAAAACTATTTTTTAATGAATATTTTTTTTATTTATCAAAGGGTCAGATTTTCTGTCCCATAGGGTATTTCAATCGGTTTTATAATACATTTGCTAGTGTTCAAATACCATGACTTACTTGAGATTCTTTCGAGATTCAAATTTATCAGAGTCATTGAAATCATTCTTGGTATAAATAACTTAAACCATGCTGAACGTAAATCAAGAGAAGCGGAAGGTTAGCGGGTTTAACTCGTTTCCACTAGATAAAATACGATCCAAAATCTTCGTAGAACTTGAAGATCTTGGAAATCCATGTTTATTTAGATATAAGGACTAACGATAATAATATGAGTTTTTATGATCTAAAAGGATCCGATCCGTCACGATTAAAAGAAGCTAGATATGTTAGGATTCGTGTATAGCGTCGCGAACGTGTGCGTATCTTACTACTAGCGATCACCGATCTGACGATAGTCGTGATCTCCAACGGTTGCTATTGTCCATTTAGGTCCGTAAAAGCATTCTTATTTTACTTTCATATCATAGGTTGTACAGGTTAAAACATCAACACCAAATGGCATGTTACGTGTGAACATGTATTAAATTGAAGTCATAATTAAAAACATTATTTTACTAAGAGATCTTTTTTATAAGGATAATTGAGTTTTAATTTCAGGAATCACCAGTTGTCTATTGTATATTCCAATTTTATATGCGCAGTTAAGTAACATGGAATGAAAAAATATATTTGTTTATGAATTATCATTCTCATGTCAACATCATGGATGTCAATTGCCTGTTACAGGATGACTGTATCACCTATAGACTGACACTATGTCACTGAATATGACTTTTAATCATCAAATTTTTTGGTTAAATATATACTATTTTTATAAAGGAAAGCATCTATGATAATTAAGAAAAGAACAAGACTGAGAATTGTTTTTCAGTAGGTTATCATTCAAAAAGTGATTCGTAAAGTTAAGTAAGAGTGTTTTTGGCTACTGTCCTAGCTTACAGCATCAGTCAGATTTTAAGAACCATTGTGTGTGTGTTCGTTGACATGCCGCGTTGTTGATCAAATCACATTTACAACCAGACAGTTGAAATGTAAGCAGTACAGAGGTCATGTACATCTCTAAACAACTAAAACGCCTAAAATCAGACCTGTCAGTTTGTCATCGTAACCTCACCCCATAAACATTTTGTATCGAATATGTACACAACCCTCTCATGAAACTTCACTTTGCGGTGAGTTCAAATTTCATCATATTTAATTTCGATGTGGACTCATTGCAAATCTTTTTTAAATCTTTTGAAACCATTAAAAGAAAAATAATCATTTTAAGTCATTACACTGTTGGTGACCTGGCCTTGCCGCACTTCCCAAATTTCATATTTTCTGTGCCTGTCGCTAAGGCTGCTGCGATGGATCGCGATAGTCCAATGAGCAATCAAAGAAAAAATTGCAACCTTTCGCCGAAAAGCGCTCCATTCCAAACACGAATTTTGACTGGTTGGCAACAAGATTTAAATTAGCCAGTGATAGAGACTGGTGCCCTATATATGAAGCCATGAAGGGGAAGATGGTCTGCGTCTGAAACCACATACTTTCTTCGATATCTCAATATATTTATCTATCTAATTGTAAAAATTCTGAATCTTATAGTTAGTAAGTTGTTCAAATAGATCCAGAACTCGTCAATTTCAAAATTAATCCAATTTCAAGTATCGTTGTAATGATGAATTTCGCTGTTGACTATTATCTATCTTTCGAAGTTAATTGATGTACAACTCAGGGTTCGACTTTAAAACTTCTATACCATTCAGTGTTAAAAAAGATCTCATTATATCATTATATAGATACAAATTAAACTTATGTTTGCAATCGAAAGTGGGGCAACGTATCGCGGTTGCAAGGTGCGTCCATTTGTCAAACGTTAATTATCAATAGCAGATAATAATACGATTGGGTTTGAAGTATTTTATAAGGCATATACTTTTGCCGAAAATTTCGATTTCTGAACAAGTAATCTAAACAGTCCGTAGCTATAATATAACACAATTAAACTATTTTTTTCGAGTCGAGTTCAATGATCTAAACCTATGTACGGATATGGGGTAATGTTTGCACTTTATAAAGATAAATGCATTTTCAAAAGTTTTTAAGTTTCGAAATGTTTAAGGTATGATTCTTGGAAATGTCTTCATGCACCTTACAAAGCACTCTCCTTTTTTCTCTCAAATTCAAGCCAACCCTTCAGGTTACTCTTGTATTTCACAATCCAATTTAGTTTCGAGGTTTACCTTATTTTGTCGGTTATTTCTATAGGGTAGAATTCGGTGACGACGAACACCCCCCCTTAAAAGATGAAAACCTTCGTTATCTCCTACACTTGTCTTAAAGAGAACGAAACAGTAATAGTTAACCCTAAATTCTTCCTTGCATTTACGCTTTCAGCGTTCCAATAAACCGACACTTAAGAGAAGGTACTTGTACCTAAAATGTCATCAAACCACCCGACCCTCCTTTCCTACTAGCATCCTAAGTCACCTGAGAGCTAACCCCTCCCTCTATTCCCCTAACCCCTCCCCCCTCACCCAAACCAGTGTCCCCCATCCCCTACCCAGTCCCCCCCTCTCAGCATGTGTCAGCCTGGCAGTAGAACAATAGAGAGTTGACCCCCGAGTTATCTGGTCATGTACTGCGTTGTTCCCTCTCCCTCAACTCACGGGGAGTGTTTGTTTTGATTGTAAAAATTACTTTTATTCTGGCGATTGTGAAAGACCAATAAATCTACGATAGATCCAGAGTTCCTCTTATGCAAGTTGATTTGGTTTAATGTCGGTGAAGAAATGTAGTCATGTTGAGAAAGTGAGTCCTTTCTCAACGTTAGTGTTTGGTACTTAAGATTTTCTTAGAACTGTTAGAGATTCGAACTCAATGTTAATGTATGGTACTTAGATTTTCTTAGCACTGTTAGAGATTCGAACTTAATGTTAATGTATAGTACTTAAGATTTTCCTAGAACTGTTAGAGATTCGAACTCAATGTTAATGTATGGTACTTAAGATTTTCTTAGCACTATTAGAGATTTGAGAATCTACTAAGAGAAGGTTAATGCGTTGTTAAAAGAAACTGATGCGAAAACTGAAAACGTGAGGTATGTGTCCTGTAGAGATGATGATCTTTTTATCATTGTAACTGCACCCTATATTACCCGTAACGTGACATAAAAGCATAGCAGTTTGTACATCTTTTTTGTTCATAGACGTTATTTTACCAGTGATCAAATAAGTGATCAATGGAAGCCTCAACTGTGGAATCATCAATTGTTAAACCCCTTCTTAAGAAATCATCGTTGGATTCAGATCAACTGCTAATTTCTCGCCCTGGATTCAATCTTTCTTTTCTATCTAAGGTATTTGAGAGAGCAGTCAGTCAAAGACTTTCTGAGTATCTCTCAGAAAACAATCATCATTATATCTACCAGTCTGCCTATCGTACTCAGCACTGTACTGAAACAGCCCTCATCAAGATTCTCAATGACCTCCGACTCAACGTTGATAACATCAGGGTGTCACTGTTAGTGCTTCTTGGTTTGAACGCTGCCTTTGATACGGTTGATACGGTTGACGGTTATTATTATCTTGTTCATGAAAATTACCCGTAAGAGATAAAAGAGGAAGTATTCGGATTAAGAAAGAATAAATAATGTACATATATATATCACAGTATACTTTTAAGTTTAGATTTTCTAAACCTATTTCAACTGTGATTTATACAATCCTGGGATACCTAGGACTGAATGCTCTACACTGAATCATCCCTGGGACTTTGCATCAGGAAATTTATACTGAAATTAAATACCATCGATTTCAGTAAGCCAATCAAACTGCTACGTCAATAAAACTGAACCTGCAAGCCTAACGAAAAACGAGTCATGCTTTGATCTTTCGTCGAGAAAGTTCACGTGGATTCAAGCTCTCACACTTTCTTATTTCAAGTCAATCAGAGGGAAGATTCCCTTTCCCATTTCTGAATCAAGTGCTTGAAAACGGGTCGAAACTTATCATTACCTAAATTTTTTATCGCCTCAGTGGTACATTATTCTCTCCAAACAAAGGTAGCTCCGTCAAAAATTCCTTTACAACCTTTGTATTAATACGAAGGTTTCTCGGGCTTCCGGCAGTTTCTCCTATTGGCACAATATTGAATATATCGGCCAATGAAAACCACGTAACATATTTTTGTCACACAGGCATGTGCAATGATACAGTCGCAATATGAGACGTTTGTGTTCTGTAGAGAAGACTCAAAGTGCAAGGTGCACATTCGAATAAACTTCAGCTTTTGGAAAGTTTACAGAAATAACTTAGGCGAGTTGCATGATAACATTTGAAACTGCGTCGCCGATTGCAGAACTATAACTTTGATTGCATCCAATCAGCTTTCTATATTTTTAGATCAAGACAGAGTTTGTATAGCAATTTATGACGGAGCTACTTCTGTTGGGAGATAATGTTATTTCAGTGGGTTGTTGTTAATCTTAGCAAGGCACAAGAGCAGATAATTTGAAAAAAATGTTCCCCGATGAAAACTCCAAAGACATATTTGTGAGGAGGAAAACAAAGCGATCCAGTTTACAAACATACCTTCGAGGGATCAGGTGACTGAACGTCAATTTGTAAAGCAACAGCAATATTCTATCGTGCAGTTTAATCAATTTCATTTTATTCTCTTCGAAAGATTGACCTTACATGAAGATCAATCATGCATTTAATGAATTAAATAGTATGAATCGAAATTATGATATCAGAGTGAAGCTTCTCTAAACACGCAGGTTTGAACTAGTCGTCAAAATACTTAGAATATTTCCAAACGATGACTCGAAGCCCTGAGATAGTATCCGAGTAATGTTTAGGAATGTATCCAAGGAATGTATAACACGCACTCGCGTTCCATCCTTGAAATTCATATAAAACGAAAAGACGTCAGGGTCAAAATAAGAGGCCTCCCAATAAGATATATTTTCAATTGTTTTCTCTGTTTAAGGGAATGTCTAATTACTTGCAACTGACGATGATTTTGAAAATTAATTCGCAAGCTTATGAGACATTCGTGAATGAATCAACAGCCATACCCGAGTGATGCTGAAGTAATGAGCATATCCCGTATCAACGGTAGTTATTACCTTCAATACTACAGGTTACTGTTTTTAAATTATTTTATCAAGTTCCATTCTTATTCCTCTTCTTGCAGTGATCATACTGTACTCAGTGACCCTCGTCACATCTGATGATGCGCCGGATTTCAAAGGTCAGTCAGTTCATTTCACCACGTGTAAGATTCTTTAATGAGACATCCATATGAAGGACATTGTACACAGAGTTTATAGTTTCTAGAGCTTTCTTATGAAAAAGTCTTACAGTTTCCTCATATGTATATAATATAATTATGAAATAATATTTCATCTGTTGGAGCCACTCATGTTTTGGAGTAGTTGTCGACTTTTTCTGTTTCAACAGATTATGTCTCTCCTTTTTAAGTTGATATCCGGTCTTGGTCAAAATATCGGGTAAAATCTTGTTTTTAGGTCAGTGAACTGCTGAATTCAATCTAAGATTGAAGAAAAACACTATCCATTATCCAGGTAGACGGAAATAAGTATATGAAATGAATGTATGTGATACTATGTGCATACACGATCGTCTTTATTTGCATTTCGGTTATACTCTTTCTGATATTAAGGTTAACGTAATCGAGCTATTAACATAATGTAAGGTTTGAATGTTCTGAGTTCTGTGATGTGAAGGATAGACACTGATGTGATGAAGGAAGGGAGGTTCTATAGATAGACAAGTGCTTGGTTACACTCAATGTAATGCATTAAATATGATGAATAGCATGCATGTCCTCCTTCGCGAATGTTCTGTTAAATTTATTCGCATGTCAAAGATGAAAAGAAAACGAAACATTCTGACATTCTCAGTCGCTGAATTCGAGCGTGACAGATAGATAAAGAGTGACGTAATGTCATTGTTGATGGAGGTAGGTCTTGACGAAATTGTATTGTGCCCTTATGTCATCCTGTAAAGGTATGAACATGAATGTCCATGTTGATGATAACATATTTGAGTTGTATTGCCACAGTAGACCCATCCGATGATCCCTGCATCAATTACTATGAAGTCAATTCTGAAAAACGTCACATGAGTGAAGACTCCACCCCCGGAACCATGTGTGACAATACGTGGACGAAGGAGGTGGCGTGGTACAAGTTCGTATCGTATGGCCAACCAACAACCATCCCCACCACCTGTCTGAAGGTGAGATATCGTATTGGTAGGATTCCTGTCCATGTTTGTGTTAATTGTTTTTAGTGTCACTGGCAATATTTTTAAAATAATATTTTTCATTGTTTCCTTATCCCAGTGCCTTTGAATTTTGTTTGATTTCATATGTGATTACAATCTATTATAAGAGAATGTTTCAAAAAATTTCATTTGGTTTAAATAAGAGCCAAAATACCATCTGCCCTGAATGAAGTTATAGTATTCCCTAAAACTTAACTTGTATCTTTGTCATTAAAATGCCCAAATGAGGCATTTTCTTCCAACAGTGGTAGTTCCGTCATAAATTCTTATACAACCCCTGTCTTAAAGAGCAACTCCGTGAGTTGTTATTGTCATATTTGCCAAACTTGATAAATGGTGTCATTCGCGTGAAGTATCAATTGTTACCAAAAAGACACATGTTAAACCTTATCATTTGTTTACAGTGAAAATAATCAAGGTAGAACGTCGCATATATGATCGAAAATCGGACAGTAGCGCGTGTCAAATAGTCAAATGTAATTGTCGAGCCTTATCTACATGTAAAAGAGCCAGGAGGGCAGTTAAGAGTTGATAGTGTTTGTGAGGGTATACAACTAGTATCCATGTATATATATATGTCTTTTGGACATGAAAAGTTAAGATGTTTTGATTTTATATTATAGGTTCGTATCAAAGGTAAATAATATGTTATGAAAATCACGGGGTGGCTCTTTAGTACAAAGGTATCTTGATCTAGAAATGTAGAACGTTGATTGGATGCAATCAAAGTTAGTTGTGCAATCAGCGATGCCGTTTCAAAAGTGATCATCTTAATCTAAAAGTTATTTCCGTAAGCTTTCCAAAAGCTTAACTTATTTCAAATATGCACCTTGCACTATGAGTCGTCTTGACAGAACACATACGCCTCATTTTGGGACTGCGTCATTGCAAAGACCTGTCACAAGCCCGAGAAACCTTCATATTAAGACAGGTTGTATAGAAATTTATGTCCGAGCTACTATACCTATGATGGGAATGAATGACTGGAGATATCATTCCAAAATTGCATTTGATCATTGACACTGCCCGGTTTTCGATAACAAATACAACTTAATTCTGTTTAATGTCTCTATACTGAAATGAAAAGCTCTACGATGGTGTTTATCAGAAACTAAGACTCCTTCTTCGCCATTAATAAAATGTGACATGTTTGACTCCAATAGCACACCGTGTGTATACCCTTAATGACAAAAGGCATTCTTTATTTGAATCTAACAATGTTCACATATAAAAAGAAGATTTAATCCACCATATGTAAAGATTTACGTCAACACCAAAGGTTAAATCACACATATTAATAGTAAGGTAGTGTTAACCAGATTGTCACTGCCCATATTCATGTCCGTATATTTAAATATGTTTCCATCAAGGGAAATACCTCTCCATCACATCTTCTTATATCCGCTCAGCTCCTTCTTCATACCCTTATCTTTTTCAAGCGAAAACCCTCGTATCGTTAGCTATCTAATCAGCCAATAAGACGACTCGCATTCAGCAACAGCGGTACAAACCGGATTGAAAAATCCGTTGAGTTTAAGATAGAGGCTTCAAACTCCTTAATTAATTGCGACATTGACTGAAAAACTAACAGGTGAACTTAGTCACTTATATCAAGCCGATCCAGTAGTACGAGGCATTTGGCCCGAAAGAGACCTGAAGGAAGGAAGGAGCTAAGCGGATTCATATATGCTGATTTAGCAGTATGATGGCGATCCCAATTTTTACAATGATACATGATCATTTAAATATTAAACATAATATTCATGCAAATGGGTACAATCTCACGACATCTCGGCCAACATATTGAAAAAGTCCTGCACAAAATCAAGTTTGACAAAGGTAACTCAATTATATTTACTTTATATACTAACATTACATCGGCCGTGAGAGCGAGGTGCCATCCAGAATGCATGCCAGCCTTGCGCCTCAGGCAGCCTGACATGAGAACTCGTGTAATAACTTGCGTATTTGTGAATTCCACCAGTTTGTTGTCACGGGGTGAACCTTACTGTAATTCCAAACAGTATGACATGAGAACTCACATATAATCCTGTGTCTGAGTACATTTTCTCACTGTGATGCCAGAGCTGCAGTGGAACGAGACATCGCTGAGGATGAACCTTAAGCTTACTGTTAGTCATAAAAAGTATGTCATGAGAACTCGTATATCATCATGTGTAAAAGTACATTTCATCACTATGTTGCCACAGCCGCAGTCATGTGGGAGCGAGGTAGCACTGAGGGTTGAGCTTGCTGAGGCGTTACCAAGTGAGGGGGAGGTGACAGTGGCGTGGTCGTGTGGGGCTTACGACGTATTAGGCAAGTACGACTGCTGTGTCATGAGACAGGAGATCCTCATCAAGAACTGCAGCAATTTCCTCACATACAAACTACACCGTCCCGACCGATGCAGCGCCGCCTTCTGCGTACAAGGTAAGTCACATGTCTTTTATCGTGTCGTCATCGACGTTTTGCATCCTATTGAGTGTGCATGATATGTTCTTTTGGAACGCTCTTGTTTATTTTCGTCGAGATCTTCGTTTGCGTTATAAGGTAATTGTCAATTTCTTTATTCAGGTGTATGTAGGCCATCGGCCCTTAATACAATACAATCATACAATCATACAGCCAACAAGCGGCTATAGCGCAACTTATTTGCATGGTATATGTACATGCCCAGGTTTCTTATTAGAATATAGTTTTCTACAGACATCAAAGTGTTAAATTTGTGCAACGATGGATAGGCGTAATAGTTCAGTGGGATGTATAAAGAGCGAAGATGGTCATAGGCAGAACATATTAACAAAAAATGATATTCGTCTTCAATGTGGTTATCAGAACACATGTGACATAACCTCTGCTGCCTAGGCTTACTGATATATCTACCAGTTTCAATATTCAATTGATGAGAGCTACAGCGAAACTGTGCAAGAGCAATACGGAACTTTTCAATATGAATGCAGCTCAAATACGGTTCAACACGGAATATCTGTTTATATAAGGAATAAGAGTAACTTTTAGAACTTGAAGTTAATGATTCATGCCAGCCTTGTAGGTACATATCCTTTGTCCTAGACATAAATTCAGAAAGAAAGGCATCGAAATGAGTAATATACTGTCTTTCCCATACATATCCGAAACCCGTACTATTCAATAAAAGCCTAAGTTTTGAGACCCAATTAAGTTTACCATGAGAAGCATCAAGCAACATAAGATTATAACACTTTTTGGGAAAACGGGTAACTGGCATATTCAGCAGTTTATACCAGTATTTAATGCAGCGCTTGTACGCATAAATAAACAGTGGATATCTGCCACATTCCCCACGAACAACCTGGTTGGAGGTGGAAGATTTAACACCAAGTAAATGTTTACACGCTAAAGTATGTACTTTCTCCAAGTTAGAGGTGATGTTACAATCTAATCCCCACACTTCAGCCCCATAAAGGAGATTAAAATACAGCAGTGACGTCATTGTATTGTTTCAATCATACATTATCCTACAAGAATCTACTGCTTCTATGTGGACAATTGAGCAATAATAATTTTGAGATGGTCCCCGGAAGGGAACTGGTTTCATTATTTGATAACACAACATCATCCTCTGAAGAAATGTCTTCGAAGTGTGGATACTCGGCCATGTCTTCCCACTCAACAACAAAATTGCCATACATAATGTCTAAGTTGAATTAAGACCACCTTCCTTTTATACCAAATCCCAAGCTGATTGCGGTTTCAAACGTCTTGCACGTGAATTAAGCTGGTAACGTTGCACGTGCATTAAGAATGTACTAGCTAGATGGTTACATTGCACGTGCATTAAGAATGTACTGGCGAAATGGTAACGTTGCACGTGCATTAAGAATGTACCGGCAAGATGGTTACGTTGCACGTGCATTAAGAATGACCGGTGAACCAGTTGGGACCATCTCAAATTTTGTTAAAGGATTTTGTTTTATTGAAAAACGTTTTTTGTGTTATAATTATGCAATGAAATACGAATGTTATTATCATAAACCAAAGCAGGTCATACAAAAAACACTTTAAACTAGGCTGTATTTTAAGTCAGATAACATACTCGTAACCGTACATTCGTGAAAACAATGTCCTCGCCGCTTCGCGGCTCGTACATTCTTTTTCACGAATGTACGGTTACTTGTATGTTATCCTTAACTTAAAATACAGCAGTGACGTCACCCTATTCTTTCAATCGTACATTATCCTTCACGAATCTATTTTTTCAAGCGACAAATTGAGCAGTAATTTTTTTAAGACGGCCCCTACAAAGTTCTCAGAATTGGTGAATTGTTTGTATAATGATGTATAACGTCATTTCTATAGCATCTTTATAACACATCACTAAAACACATTCAGATGTCGAATATTTATTGAACCAAGATTTACAAGATGTTGACTTTGCAACTGATGTTGAAAGTGCATCCCTTGCGTGCAGCATTCTTATCAATGTCGATTGTTCCGGTATCCATAGCTCTCTGATCTTGACACTGAAGAACACGACTCACTGCTTCCTTCTGTTGCTCAGATGTTCTCTTGTAGGCTTGTACTGCGTCTGAAGAATGGCCTGTTGTCTCCTTGATGAGCTGTTCAGCTACATTGTGACGATAAAGTCGTGTTGCTGCAGTTGCCCTCAGGGAATGATTGGTTCTGAATCCTTGTAGTCCAGCAGCGGCTGCCATTTTCGACACTGTTGATGCGATAGTATGTAGTCCTAGCGGTGCGAGACCGTACCACTGTCCTGGGCGTGGTTTGGTTAAAGGTCGCAGGTAGAAATTCTTGGCGCTAGGGGGACTGAAAAACAGAACAGTAGTTTTTTTATAAGCCTAAATACATAGTTATGCCTTTGCGCGTACAAACGAACTTAAAGAACTCAAATGTGAAGTGACCATATTAATTTTAGTAAGTTGTATACCAAATAGCATTTCAAAAGTTTTTATTGAGCATAAACCGGTAATGTTGAATGAAGTGCATTTGAATTGAATACAAATATATTGCTTACCACAGAGTGACATATTTCTTATATAAAGTCACTATACATCGACTGCTATCAGATTCATTTGGGTAGGCATCAACAAGTTTCTGTAACTTTCTCCTGTGTTTCAGTCCTCCATGTCGTGCTTTTGATACATCCTCTGTATACCGCAGTACCGTTTTACCCCTGGAGTCAGTTGTCAGGCTCAGTTGAGAATGCTGTAGTCGTAGGGCTCTGTGTTCCTTAGCTGCTCTGAGGGCGAAGTTGATGCCGAGTAGGTACAAGAGGGTATTCTGCAACTGTTGAGGATACTCACTCCCGAGGATATTTTTGTTCCACAACAAATTTTCCTCCTCCTCACTGATAACTTGAGCTTGACGTCGTGAAGTGCCTATTCCATTAGCAGATCTTTCTCTCATGACAGAATCAAGTGTATTTTTCAATTGAATGAACATGGGTTCTGAGAAAAAGTTCACTTCTACGTCACACTGTTCCAGGTACAGCTGAATGGATGTTAAAATCTCGTACAAAGTAGATCCAGGGTAATCCGAACCGTTCACCTTTCTTACTTCAGTGATGAATCTACTAAGGGCAATATTCAACTCCTCTACAGACATTTCTTCCAAGTTAACCTTGAATAACGGTCCTGTTCCTTGGCGTTTCATAACAGCGTTTCTATTTTCCACCCAGTCTTTATATGTTTTAACAGCCCACTTGTACTTATGTTTGGTACTCTCCGATAATCTGTAAAACATTCAAAATTAATATTAACTTTCTAAAGAAAATGTCCTGTCAACTTTGCACTAAACTTTCAGCATTTTTTTGAAAACTTGAATAAAAGAAGAGTGCCATCTTTGCTGTATTGCAATTCCTTTTAAAAGCATCATAAAAATGTGTCATTAATACTTGTTAAATGTAAAATTCAGAAATTTAAAATGGAAATAAACTTAGAGTTACCTACTTGCATGAACGAAAGTTAATGTATTTTACATTTATTAAATGAAAACAAGGTAGTAATGACCAAAGGCAGGATAGAAAATTAGTATAATACTTACTGTCGTTTGCTCAACAAAGTCATTTCCGTATCACTTTTTGGAGCAGCAAACCGTCCATAGTCTTCTTCAATTTGACTTGCACCTTGTGTTAATATCTGGTCGTCATCCGATGAAAAATCTTTAGCCACAGTAGTACTTGCGCGTGAAAAAGATTCTTCAAATTTCTTTGAGGCCTGTGTTAATACAGCATCATCGTCAGAAGAAATGTCCTCAAACTGAGGATACTCAGCCATTTCGTCACACTCAAGCAAAAAATTACCGTACATAATGTCCAAGCTCAACAGAGACAATGCTTCTTTTATAGCAAATCCGTAAAGCTCACTGTCACTTTGAACAGTTTACACGTGCATTAAGAATGTACTAGCTAGATGGTTACATTGCACGTGCATTAAGAATGTACTGGCGAAATGGTAACGTTGCACGTGCATTAAGAATGTACCGGCAAGATGGTTACGTTGCACGTGCATTAAGAATTACCGGTGAACCAGTTGGGACCATCTCAAATTTTGTTAAAGGATTTTGTTTTATTGAAAAACGTTTTTTGTGTTATAATCATGCAATGAAATACGAATGTTATTATCATAAACCAAAGCAGGTCATACAAAAAACACTTTAAACTAGGCTGTATTTTAAGTCAGATAACATACTCGTAACCGTACATTCGTGAAAACAATGTCCTCGCCGCTTCGCGGCTCGTACATTCTTTTTCACGAATGGACGGTTACTTGTATGTTATCCTTAACATAGGAGTTACTTTAGAGTCAAAAATCTTAAAAAAGACATGATGTTGCAAAGGGTGTAGATTTGTTAGAGACCGGATTATACTAAACAAAGCCTTTTTTGATTGTAAAATAGAATTGTTAAAGTGCTTACACCAAGCTAGGGTTGAAGAGAACTGTACACCCAAATATTTATATGAAGCGACACAATCAATTAAAGAGCCACCTAGAAACCATTTTTCTTTCTTAGAAAGATGACCACCTTTTCTAAAGACAACAATTTTGGATTTATCCAGATTAATTGTAAGATTATAATCAATACAATGATGTTCTAGAACGTTGATACGTTTTTGCAGACCATAAATAGTATCAGATAGAAGAATTACGTCATCTGCAAACAAGAGAAGAAACAGTTGTGTTAATTCGGGATGAAGTTGGATACCAGGATAGCAGTCACACTCAATATTTTCTACCAATTCATTAATGAACATGGAAAACAGGAGGGGACTGAGAACGCAACCCTGTCGAACGCCAATATTACAATGAAACATTTCCGAAAACGCATCATTTGATTTAACACAAGACTTGACACATTCATAAATTGATCTTACACTCTTTAACATTTTAGGAGATACGCCCTTTCTACTCAATACTGACCATAATTTTGACCTGTTAACCAAATCAAACGCTTTGGAGAAATCAACAAAAAAAGCATATAGTCTACCCTTTTTCGCCAAAATTCTTTGTGTAATGGAATTCAAAATAAAAATATTATCAATGGTGGAATATCCAACTCTAAACCCTGCCTGTGACTCCGCAATATTATCAAAAGCGTCACACCAGAACTGAAGCCTATCCTTGATAATAGAAATATATAACTTACTGAAGACACTGAGTACCGTTATACCTCTGTAATTAGAAACTTCATTTAAGTCACCTTTCTTATGAATGGGAACTATTACACCTACCGACCACTCCTCTGGAAATAAACCTTCATCGAATAATTTATTAAAAAGAATAGTGATATATGGAACAACAACATCACAAGAATATTTGAAGAACTCTGCAATTAGCTTGTCGTCCCCAGCTGACTTAGAAGATTTAAGATTATCAATTGCCTTTAACACCTCATCAACTGATATTGGAGAATCTAGAATATCAGCAGTATTATGATCAGAGATCTCAGGATCATGGATAGTTTCTTCACTTTCAGAGTCCAAAGAACTAGCCGCCATATATATATCACTAAAATAGTCAAACCACTCCTGCAAAGAAATATTAGGTCTGACAGGCAAAGAACCAGAAAGCCTTTTAAGAATATTCCAAAATGACTTACTCTTGTCCAGATTATCAGTCAACGACCGAGCAACCTTATCATAATAGGAACGCTTCTTGTCTCTTGTCACAGAAGTGAATTTATTTTTAGCACTTAAATATTCATTGAGAGCTTGATCATCTCTACACCTTCTGAAAACAAGCAGTAACCTTTCCCTTTCAGCACGAAAATATTTACATTCGGCATCGTACCATGGTCGGGAAGTAACATTACCTGAAAAATTTCTACGCTTCATACATCTACCAGCTTCATTAATAGCTTTAGTGAACAAATCAACAGCAGCAAAGATGTTGTCAAAGACAAGATCGGAACACTCATGTAGCATCTCAACAATTTTTTCTGACAATAAATTTTCTCTAAAAAGTTCGGCTTTGTTATCATCCCAGACAAAGCGGAAATCGTCCGTAGATTCACGTGCATACAGGTCCTGCACGGGTTTTGCGGGAAAGTCACATGATTGAAATTGGCAGGTTAGCGGTAAATGATCACAGTCCGACCGCGTTAAGATGCTGAATTGTTTACAAACATGGAACAGGGATGACGAAGCAATAACATAATCAATTACACTTTTGCCAGAGTGACTTAGAAATGTGAAGTCACCAATATCAGAATCTAGGCCACAACGACCATTCATAATGAACAAGTTCAAAACGGCACACCAGTTCAGTAGTTTTTTGCCAGATGGGTTGACAAGTTTATCGCAAGAGCGACGTCTAATAGACACTGTGTCGAATATAATGTTCATGTTATCGTCACCAATTGTATTTGCTATGGTATCCTCGACACTGTCTTGTTCTTCACCTGTTCTTGCGTTCAGATCACCTCCAATGATGATATTCGGGTCATGCAATTCACACATCAGTGACAGTAAGGCTTCAAAATAAAATGACAGTCCACAGGAGAAATGTTTAGAGTCATACCATGGGGAACCTGGTGGATTCACATAAACTACAGACAAGAGTACATCTTTGTCTAGCCCGAATACAGATTTGTCAAATAAAATAAATACCGCATTATCAATAATTCTAGAAAATTTAACATGTAAATCTAAATACTTCCTTATCAACAGAATAACACCACCAGATGGTCTTCCAGATGTAGATGTTTTTACAGCATCAATAGAATAACACTTATAGTCATGAAATACTGATAAATAATCAAATCCAATAGTCCAAGTTTCCGATAACCCTACAATATCGAACTCACGTATGAATGAAATAAAGTCATCATCCTTACTTTTGTTATTAAAACCTGCAATATTCCAGAAAAGACAGTTAAGTATAATATTGATAGCCTGGCGTTGTGACGTGGGTCGGCCACACCCCTAGGTCGTATTGCTGTCGTGGTCATTAGTAGAGTGCAAACGCACTCCGGGGGTAGTATCATCTTCGGTTGTATATTCTCTGGCTGACAATTCAGGTGATGTGTTGGGGGGACGACGATCCACAACAACCAATTTTCCCTTCCTGTAATACCCATGTTTATTTCGTTGTCTCAGATCTGCGATTGTTTTGCGCTGGTTAGTTGTTAAGTTATAAGGTAAGGCAGTCTTAGCCGATGCCAGCATGTTTATGTGCTTGGTGAGTTCTTCTTTTTCATATAATTTATTTCTTTTTCAGTACATAGACAAATACAGAACATTTCATTTATAGATAAACATTTACAATATGAGCACATATAAACATGGGTACAGACAAACTAGAGAGACAAATTGACAAAACAGTAGAGACTTTAAAGTACGTGAGTTCTTCTTGGTGACTCAAAGGTTTTATCGGGCCCTCGTCGATTATATTTAGAATATTGGGGGCTTGATGATTGTTTCTTTGCCATTGGTATGAAAGCTATTGAATTGTATTTCTAAAATTTAACGAGTGTTCGCTGATGGCGGCGGTTTATTAAATGCTTAGTGAGTTCATCTTTTGGTGGTTCTTAGCTTTCATCAATCCCCACCAATGTTTATAGGCTTTTACTTGCTTGATGAGTGGTCCATTGTACTTTCTTAGCTCCTGGAATAGTTGTTCCTCCTTGTGCTTCCTAGGTTATATGAAACCCTCACCGATGTTTTGAAGGATATCAACTGTTTTTTGAGTTATTTTTGTCCGTGACTCCAAGTCCTCGCCCATGTAAAGCAGACAGTTGTGTGCCGGGTGAAAAATTAGTGTTTGTGGTTTTAATGTTCAAATCAGTCCTGACCAGTTTCGAGTGGGCTTTCCTCTGCTGGGTTGCTTCTTCCTGTGCTAGTCTTCTTACGATGCCGGGAATGAGATGCCATCCCCTATCGTGTCCGCTGTGAGTTTGCTTCATCATCATCCATGTCTCCTGATTCTTGGTTTTATCAAGGGTTCGTCCTGGTCTAGTCGTGTTTTCTTTAAATGCTGTGTCTTAACCGATTAAGTGAAAGCTGTTTTATACACTAGGATGAGACATACATATGACACAAACTGGTTTTCATGAAAATCTAGAAACGGCCTTATACATGCACAGAGGTGTAGAGATCACGTCCAATATACATGGATACTAGTTATATAAACTTACAAACACTCAATCAACTCCTAACTTTTCCTAACTGTTTTGAATAAGTCTCAAAAATTACGTTTGACTAGTTGACGCGCGTCACTGTCCGGTTTTCGATCATAATTGCAACGTTAAACCTTTCAAATGTGTCTTTTTGGAAACAGTCAATACTTCGCGATCCAACCATTGATTCAGTTTGGCATACATAACTCCAACAACTCTCGGAGTGGCTCTTTAACTCACCTACTCTTCCATTCATTCATTCACTCTCATACCCTGAATTCACGAACTCACACCGTCAGTCAATCAGCCATTCATTTATCCGCATGTTGTATGTGAGGATCTTGAATTCTATATTAACACATCCATTTATTCATTCATTCATTCAGTCCTTGTTTCAGATGTGGACGAGCCCCTTCCCCCGAGTCTGCTGATCAGAACGGGGGAGGACGTTAATCCGGTTAGCACACTGCCCCCCGTGACGTCACCAGCGTCTGACAACGCATCTCCAGTCGGCTTCAGTATGTAGCATGTTAATCTTCAACCTTCAAATATTTTGAGGCAACGTCATTTGAATTTTTGTCATTGTTCAGATTTTGCAATATTAAATATATTTCCAAGTTAAATTATATCCCCCGTTTATAAACTGACGGGCAAAAGTATAATGTTTTCAAATCGTTGTGTAAAAATATTGTGTATCTATAATTCACTACAATAACGGAAACAAACATTGCATGAAGTCACGTGATCAAAAGCACGAAAAAATGGTAAAAAAGGATTTTTATTGAATGAGCGTGCCACAGAGGGGTATAAATCGGCTCGATTAACTCGATCACAGTTAGTGACAGCACATGAAAAATTTGCCGAAGTTAACGCAAATACAGAAGCGAGCCATTGGAATGAGAGATATGGGAGCTTCTAAAGCTCACATTGCGAGAACCTTCAACTGCACGCCAGCAACAATCTCTAGGCTCACAATACCGTAACACTTGAAGTAGCCAAGACAGGCCATGAATGATCCATCCAGTGACTCATTAACTTGGCACCGGTATATTCTGTCACGATTCATTCCGAGATAATCGACCCCATGTGTGTTAGAAGATCAATATGTCAGAGACGTTTAACAAAGAACATACACTTTTGTTGTCATTTAAATCGTAATTGGTTGTTGATTGTGATGAATCAAAGTTATGGAAGAAATGTTGTTGCTGTCAAAATAGCCATATACTAACTTTTGCCCGTCAGTTTATATCTATTGTTCAAACGTTTCCCCCCTAAAAACGAGTAATAGATACGTTTTTAAGTCATAGCAACTCCAGTATCGATCCGCCTGTATGACTTCTGTATGTAAATGCAAGAAGATGCTGTATTTCACAGTGTGTCACAGTCCTTTCAGTAAAGGTTCATCTCACGGATGCATCAAGAATAAATGTATTTCTTCAAAATTTTATTAATATTTTCTTACGCATCTCATTTTCTTAGTTCTTCTTTCTACTATTTCTGGAATGTTTACTCTGTGTATAGATTATAGTGTATAGCGCATTTTAGTTCTTGTATACGCTAATGGTTCTTTTAGTTTGTCTCTTAGTATATTAAGAAGACTATGAATATCCTTCTTTACGTATTGGTCTCATGCATATGGTATCAATAATATCAACTATCACTAATTACTGCATACTTGTTTCAACTACTTCCCTCTTCGTCTGCGGCGCGAATATTTCAGCAGTTGTATGAACAGAGACGCGATGTATCGAGGGTTATGTTTGCAAAAGCACACGTGCAAAACATCTGTACCTACAGAGACAAAATGTATCGAGGGTTATGGTTGCAAAAGCACACGTGCAAAACATCTGTACCTACAGAGACAAGCTGTATCGAGGGTTACAAAAGCACACGTGTAAAACATCTGTACCTACAGAGACGCGCTGTATTGAGGGTTATGGTTACAAAAGCACGCGTGCAAAACATCTGTACCTACAGAGACAAGCTGTATCGAGGGTTATGGTTACAAAAGCACGCGTGCAAAACATCTGTACCTACAGAGACGCGCTGTATAGAGGGTTATGGTTACAAAAGCATGCGTGCAAAACATCTGTACCTACAGAGACGCGCTGTTTCGAGGGTTATGGTTACAAAAGCACGCGTGCAAAACATCTGTACATACAGAGACAAGCTGTATCGAGGGTTATAGTTACACAGCAAACGTGCAAAACATCTGTACCTACAGAGACGCGTAGGAAATTGAGGGTTATGGTTACAAAAGCACGCGTGCAAAACATCTGTACCTAGAAAGACAATGGATCGAGGGTTACAAAAGCACACGTGTAAAACATCTGTACCTACAGAGACGCGCTGTATTGAGGGTTATGGTTACAAAAGCACGCGTGCAAAACATCTGTACCTACAGAGACGCGCTGTATAGAGGGTTATGGTTACAAAAGCATGCGTGCAAAACATCTGTACCTACAGAGACTCGCTGTATCGAGGGTTATGGTTACAAAAGCACGCGTGCAAAACATCTGTACATACAGAGACAAAATGTATCGAGGGTTATGGTTGCAAAAGCACACGTGCAAAACATCTGTACCTACAGAGACAAGCTGTATCGAGGGTTACAAAAGCACACGTGTAAAACATCTGTACCTACAGAGACGCGCTGTATTGAGGGTTATGGTTACAAAAGCACGCGTGCAAAACATCTGTACCTACAGAGACAAGCTGTATCGAGGGTTATGGTTACAAAAGCACGCGTGCAAAACATCTGTACCTACAGAGACGCGTTGTATTGAGGGTTATGGTTACAAAAGCACGCGTGCAAAACATCTGTACATACAGAGACAAGCTGTATCGAGGGTTATAGTTACACAGCAAACGTGCAAAACATCTGTACCTACAGAGACGCGTAGGAAATTGAGGGTTATGGTTACAAAAGCACGCGTGCAAAACATCTGTACCTAGAAAGACGAGATGTATCGAGGGTTACAAAAGCACACGTGTAAAACATCTGTACCTACAGAGACGCGCTGTATTGAGGGTTATGGTTACAAAAGCACGCGTGCAAAACATCTGTACCTACAGAGACACGCTGTATCGAGGGTTATGGTTACAAAAGCACGCGTGCAAAACATCTGTACCTACAGAGACAAGCTGTATCGAGGACACGTGTAAAACAGGTGTACTTACAGAGGTGCGCTGTATTGAGGGTTAGGGTAACACAAGGACACGTGTAAAACAGGTGTACTTACAGAGAAGTGCTGTATTGAGGGTTAGGGTAACAAAAGGACACGTGTAAAACAGGTGTACTTACAGAGGCGCGCTGTATTGAGGGTTAGGGTAACAAAAGGACACGTGTAAAACAGGTGTACTTACAGAGGCGCACTGTATTGAGGGTTAGGGTAACAAAAGGACACGTGTAAAACAGGTGTACTTACAGAGGTGCGCTGTATTGAGGGTTAGGGTAACAAAAGGACACGTGTAAAACAGGTGTACTTACAGAGGCGCGCTGTATTGAGGGTTAGGGTAACAAAAGGACACGTGTAAAACAGGTGTACTTACAGAGGCGCACTGTATTGAGGATTAGGGTAACAAAAGGACACGTGTAAAACAGGTGTACTTACAGAGAAGTGCTGTATTGAGGGTTAGGGTAACAAAAGGACACGTGTAAAACAGGTGTACTTACAGAGGTGCGCTGTATTGAGGGTTAGGGTAACAAAAGGACACGTGTAAAACAGGTGTACTTACAGAGGCGCGCTGTATTGAGGGTTAGGGTAACAAAAGGACACGTGTAAAACAGGTGTACTTACAGAGGCGCACTGTATTGAGGATTAGGGTAACAAAAGGACACGTGTAAAACAGGTGTACTTACAGAGGTGCGCTGTATTGAGGGTTAGGGTAACAAAAGGACACGTGTAAAACAGGTGTACTTACAGAGGTGCGCTGTATTGAGGGTTAGGGTAACAAAAGGACACGTGTAAAACAGGTGTACTTACAGAGGTGCGCTGTATTGAGGGTTAGAGTAACAAAAGGACACGTGTAAAACAGGTGTACTTACAGAGGTGTGCTTTATTGAGGGTTTGGTTTAGAAGGCTTGAGGTGTTTTTATCAGGTGTAATAACAAAGATCTGCTGTGTCATCGATTAGATCTCCAAAGACTAAATGTCTATATGCAATAGGTGCTCTTACAAAGACGCGCTGTATCGAGGGTCAGGTCTTGTGTTCACGATTCCCGGAGCCTCGCTGTTCCTCGCTGGAAGTATGTTATGGTGAGCCTACAAGCTTCCTTTAAGAATTGTTTCACATCCTATCCTTCCGAAATTATGTTGGTCTTTTAAAAAAACAATTATTCGGGACCCTTTCATATATTCGTTTTAAGTGTGTTACCCTCTCAAAATTCTTTCAGATAAAAGCATCTTAGTTTGTGCCCTCCCTTAAACAGGAATAATAGGTAAATCCCCAGCCTCGTCTGAAGCTATAATAGAATTCTTTATAAGCCTTACTGCATTTTGTCAGATGTTTTGGTTTGGTTGAAGTACCAAAATCGGTTAGTGGTAGCAACATCCAGAAAATTTCTTCTTGGACCACAAGTTCAGGTTGGGTGGGTAGAAGAGCTATCATAGAAAACATGAAAAAATGCTAGATGCTTAGATGCCACAGTGATTCAATTTCACTGTGGGAAAATATAACAGCCCTTCATCTGAAAGCAATCAAAGCGACAATTACTTACATCAGTTCTGGTAATATTTTTTATTTAATAGCTTGTTTGCTTGGATGCCTTTAGTTCTTCCCTTAAACGATCTCAGATTGTTTGATGCAGGCTTAACCCTAGATTACTAATCGCCTGTTTGAGATACGTACCTCCTAGTGTTTGGTGATATAGTCAACGCCTGATAGGCTATGGGCTTGTAAAATTACTGTATTTACTCATAATTTTACTAGATCTATTTGCTTGCTCTCTATGAAAATCTCTATGGTTTACTTTATCATGTAGTATATTGAATGATAGCGCTCTTTCACGCTTGATGTGTTAGGAATGTTCCCTGGATACCTTAAATACCAGTGGGTCCATGGTCTAAATGGTGTCGTATTCCTTCCTCCCCATTAGTCACTGAACTTATCAGTATTAATTCTCTTTACTCTTTAGCACCCACTTGCATGTTTTTTCCTAATAGTAATGCCTCGTCTATTCAATACTGCCATGTGGAATGGATATCTCATTCACAAATCAGCCCACTATGTCCGCTGTTCATCTCCTCCTTTCTATATAATGTTTAGCACTTCCGGTGCCGACCACCATTGACACAACGAGCGGAGACGTGCTGCCAACAACAGATCCACGAGGTTGGTGTTTACTATATTAAGTGATGATACACTCCTTCAAAATTCTTGCATAACGGCATTTCCCTTTTTAAAAATATGCCATATTATGCAATGAATACCAATTGGCAACCGTTGCATTGGTTTTTATCAATATAAGAGTAGCTGAAGGAGCTGCGTGGTTACAAAATCCTGAGTTGGCAAGGTGTGCATTATGACATTTTTGAGTTTTTAACCAAATTGAGAACCGCTATATGCGTTGTGATAGCCCCTACACTTGTTTCACTGCTATTATCACCAGCACCTTTGTCATCAGGCACGTCACTGCCATCAGGTGACCCTAGCACAACACCGCCCTCTGGTGACACGAGCACAATACCGCCCTCTGGTGACACGAGCACAACACCGCCCTTTGGTGACAAGAGCACAACACCGCCCTCTGGTGACACGAGCACAACACCGCCCTCTGGTGGCACGAGCACATCACTGTCACCGAGTGACTCAACCTCAGGTATACACTCACTAGATAAGTAAGACTAGCCCCACAGAGTTTAATTAAGCAATACCTTTCCACGTTCATCTATGTTACAGGTGGGTCATATTTCTAGATTTCATTCTGAAACCCGCTATCGGTAAAAACACGGATAGCACCTTTTCATCCAATCAATATTAGTTTTCCTTTAAGCTTTAGCAGCGCAACGCACGGGTGCTTGAATTCCAACAATTTTTTCAATGGTTACGGGCAATGTTTAAATTTTCAATTAGAAACAACGTCGTTGATTACAAAACGTCAATACACACGTGTTTTCTAGATCAAGGATTCGAGACGAACCAATAACGACATAATATTTCTATCATCAATTAGAAGACGATTTAACATTAAGAATTTTGGCATATCTTTAAATTTTTTTAAAACTTTAGTATAAAACGTGATATAAGAAGATAGGCCATATAAACAGGTCAATACAAGATACTGACAGCTAGCTTGGCATTAAAAAAGCTTCAGTTAACATAAAGAAACTTCGAAAAATAATCAAACTGCTAAAATTTATTGCTTAGATGTGATGACGAACCTCCCGGACACAGAGACAGAGCGTGAAGGCAATATCACTACAGAAGGTAACCAATCTCATTAACATCAACCCAAACTTACCAAAAGGTACTGTATCAAATGACATTGTTATTACAGCAATTAATCAACTAGGGTTTTGAAACGTCGGTAAGGTCGAGTTTATGGAAATTAAAGGGTCTCAGCCAATGCCCTTGCCTCATTCAGATCATAAACGCAGTGTTATGTTCGCCTTATTTGAATGAGATTGGGGGGTTATGAAACTTAAATAACCATAATAAGGAGGTGAATGCGCACAATATAAATGTTTGAGCCGAAAAAATATTTCAATTATCTTTTTCTTATGCATAAGAAGTTTATTAACAACCTGACCGGATGCTAGGATTATTCATATTACATACTTATTATTCTGATTTTAGTTCCGTGACAAACACTTTAGTGTGATCTATTCGTCAAGGTGCTTAGTGCGATAGAAGTGTCAAGGAAGAAATTGGAGTTATCAGACATGTGTGAACATATGCAATATATTACACTTGTGCTGTCTTATTTTATGACGTATTAATTGTTTGTCATGCCACAAGTAATTGCAAAATATAAACTCACTGAAATATCTGATAGGACAATAATTTCTTCGTTAACCCTATAATCAGTGTATGAAGTAGTTTGTTATCAGCAGGATCACGTTTCCCATTTCACTGGATGTACTCACTACAAAAAATCACATGAATGTAATGCTTTTGCTGCCTTCAAATTTTCAAACATCTCCATAAATCCTTGATTTGGCTTAAAATCCTCTTAGACAAATACACATAGCTGATAGAAACCCTTTTCTCTTCCTTCAGCTCCCCCTGAGACCACAGTTGTCCGCAAGTTCTATCCGGAGACTGGATCGACGTCCTCGTCAGGTGCATCCGACGTCACCTCCAGCAGTGGGACGGCGAGTCCAACGTCGCCGGGCATTGAAGTCTCTGAAGGTGTAGACCGCACAAGGAGCACCTCCGCAGCATCCGTCTTGGACACTGACACTTCAAGTTCCTCTACATCTTTAGTGTCAGATACAGTTCACTCTACTACTTCGCCGACAGAAACCAGTTCTGAAGAAGTCAGTGGAACGACGGTTGCCATGACAACTGCGCCAGTTTCTATGACAACGAGAGCTGGTTCAGGCGGCCATGTTGATGTCTCTTCAGAATCTCCTGACGTGTTGACCTCCGGACAACCATCTTCCAAGTCAGCAGTTGTAACGAATACATCAACAACGGTAACTACGACGACTGTGATCCTGTCCACCGACTCATCATCGGCAGTGACGTCATCTAAATCTCCTAGTGCCACACCTGCCCCAGGAGGGATGATTGTAATGGAGTTTGGAATATCTAGAGTAGGTGGTTTTTGCTATGCCCATTAAACATATGATGCCTTTTTATTTTCATCATCATGCGAGGATTAAATGTTCTTTCGATATCATCTTTGCAGGGTATCACAGAGGTAATTTCAAAGTTAGAGACAAATCTTCTCGGTGTATTGAACGCACACCTGGAGCGGGATCATGAATTGACCTCACGTGACGTACTTATAACGGGGACAGATGACCACGAAAGAACCATCGGGGTGCTGTTAAATGTCTCTAAAGGTGGGTGCCCCGTATGCATATTCCCAGTGACATTTGTTTCAGTCACTTGATGTGTGTTAACGTATCTAAAAGTCTGAAAACCGAGAATCTGCACCTATTTCCCTATATTAGTTTTATGTAGCAATATCAAGGTTTATTTAGATTCGGTATTAGTGCACGCCATCCTGAGAGTGTCAGGTTTCATATTTTTTATTAGTTCTCAAAGGAGATCTTTCTTTATCACGCTTGCCATACATTTCATCGCAGTGGTTTAATGATCTCATGTCATTTCAGTGTCATCGTTGTTTTTGGTTTTGGTCTTTTGGTCGTGTTCATGGCGTATCTTTTCTAAATCACGCTTTTAAATATTTAAAGACGAAATAACAACATTTAATAGTTGATGTATGTGGAAATATCTATTAAAGTCATTTAAGCAATGACAATCTTTTATGCAAACCAGGCAAAAAAATAAAAAATTCCTCACTTACATCAATCTTTGCCATGACGTTTGTAAAACAAAATCAGAATTTTTTCTGCATTTTAGACCTTGTAAATGAAATTCAAAAGACCCTATCCCTCGAGCGACAGGGTTCGCCACGTTATTTCGCAAAAGCCATGATGTAGAAGACATGAAATTTCCCAATTGAAAACGCAATGAAAATAGTTAATGCTTACCTTTTTCAAATACAGAAAGAACCAAAAAAATGCGTATGTCGTAAGTAGCGGCGATTCATTTACTAGATTTCCGGTATATCGCACTCGCGATGGGGTGCTCTAGATTTGCGGCAAACGCAAATTAGCAGCGTAGACTTTAACTGTAAAACGGGCATCAAAATTAAAATCTTTGCAGATGCGACAGGAAAGTTTGGTGTAAGTGATTAGATTTTTGCTCGTTAAGATCATTTAAGTGATCCTATGACTTAAAGGTTTCGTTGTAAGATGGCAGGTGTTGACAAACCTTGCTATATGTAACACACTTATCATCTTGGGTATCCTGCATGTTTGCAAGCAATGGCGACCAACTGGGAGTTTTACATTACTGAACACATGAGCTTATCTCAAGGCACGACGTCCGTCAGTCAATTGACAATGGTAAATTCCAGTCTCCGCATTTACTTTATGTTATTCTGTGCCCACTCTATAGCCTCCTGCATATGAAATTGAACGTTCAAACAGACTCTCATGTAGAATACTACTCATTGCGGATAAGGGCGCTGGCCAGCAGGATCGGGGATTCGAGATGCAGGAGAGTTTTCTCTTTAGCGTAGTTGCTGGAAGTACTAGATGAAAAGTATTTCTGGTTTTTTATCCAACAAGAAAGATATGGTGCGAGTTGAAAGAGACATTGCGCATTAGTAAAAATAAATGATCTTTCAACGACAAAATCTGAACTCCTTATAGCGACTGGGGGTGCCGACGAGGTGGTACGGCTACTGCGCCTGTGGGAGAAGACTGGCACGCTGAACGCCACAGACAGGGTGAGTTCATCAGTCTCTCTGGCCATGAGAAGTGTTTGAACTTGAAATTCCATTTGAGCCTGTGGAAAACTGTCCGCATATCCTAAAATTGGGCAACTTTAGAATTCAGCTCTCTGAAAATCCTTTCTTTTAAAGTTGACGCTTGTAAGAAACTCATCTTGATCCCAATGTGTTGCATATCATGAATGTTCTATAACATTTCTGTTACACAGAATACACAAAAACATAATCTAAACTCTTCTAGGCCTAGTCGTTAATAATGATCTCTTAACAAGTGTTGACTTAACAAGCTTCTAATTTAAAAAGATGCTTAACAAGTCTTAATTTCAATTGTTTAGTTTGGAGCAGCTGTAATCGACATCTACAAATATGGAGAACGACCTGACAAAGTATCAACGTCTCCGTCGATTGTCGTTCCTAACGTTCCGGCCTCTACCAAACCAATGGACACGCCTACCTCAAAGGCCACGCCCATTGACACTACAACCGACAAGACTAAAGACACGCCGACAACAACTGACAGCACTTCAGACGACACGCCAACGTCAGCCGATTCTTCCTATTCCTTGTTCTACGACAAACTACCGCTCTTCATTGCTATAATCGTCATGACAACGGGCTGCGTGCTCATATGTCTATTTGGATTGGTCTACTTGCGCTTCTACCGGCATCAACGCTCCTGGGATACACAGAAGGATATGGTATTCTTGTATTTTCGTTGTATCATGATACAATACAGCTTCTACTGTTACATATTCGTGTGTTACAAGGGACAGAGTCGTTACACGGTCTTGCTGTTTTGATAAGATGTACGGGACTGTAAATCCCTTGTAAATTCCATATTTGCTTAGGCGAAGCCGAGGGAATTCATTGCGAAATCTACACAGTTTCACAGTCCCGTCATCCTTTCAAAACAACGTGTAACTAATATCATTTCCCTTATGATCATTTATGATTTCGCAATTTTACCAAATGAAGCCTTTTTGTTTTCCTCTCCATATCTAGTTTGTTAGGTCTGTTTTTGCGGAGGCATTATGTCAAGAGCCTAGCCTATCTTAATAAAGTTACCAAACAGCTATCAAATGATATTCACAATTAATAGTCACTTCCGGTTAACAGGAACGGGCACGCTTAAAGGAGAAGCGTGAGAAGGAAGGCCTTGATAATCCACTTCCGGTCTCCGAGATGGTCAAGGACGAAAACGGAACAAGGGAGACAACTCTAGCACTGAACGGGTCGCACCCCCTTCCGGCGGATTCGCATCCCCCACCATCCCTGTGTACCGAAGATGAGAAGGGGTGGATCGTTCCCATCGACCAGGCTCCTCCTCAGTCGAACTTTGAAGTGGCTCTGAGGACCGAGGACACCAAATTGTAGGACAGGGATCATTTTGGTTGAATGTCGTCGTTATCTATACGAACTTGATCAGTAGCCTATAATGAATATGAGAAACGAGATTATGTTTAGGTCAACCAGATTGCAGGAAGGGGAAGACTTTGGTGAAATGTTTAAGTATGATTTTCAAAACTAAGTATTATATTGAATGTGATTATCAGATTAAGTGCTAATTAATAATCGAAAGGAACCAAGGTTGACCAAGTTATACGTTGTTGGAATGTCTTCGTATTATTTCTCAAATAGCTATGCTATTGAAAAAGAAAGAAGAGTTTAAGAATAGAAAGTAACTACGTTTGACCAAGTTGATGAAATGTCTTATTAATTATTAACATAGGTATTGTGTTTTTATGAAAAAAATCAGTTTTAGAATTATTATAAAGAATGTACATCAAAAACTGGTCTTTGACTAGCCATGCATTCATTTAATGTTAAACTAGGCCTACATTCCCTTATCTGGGCCACGTGAAATTAAGCACACGGGCCATTTTTCTTTTATTAAGCCTTATGGCTTCTCTTTTTATGTGATTTTTGGTATTCAAAATCATTTCATTTTAAAACCATATGGGTAATTTCGAGGTTTTCAACATAAGTACTGATAACAATACTGATATTGTTTACTGGAAGCGAGAGTTCAATTCGGGTGTATGTTTCGTGGACACGGAACAAGGTTTCAATTATGTTGTTATGATAATTCACAAATCTTTTGAAACACGTTACTAAGTGATATATTTTGGTCGATAAAGATTTATTCATCTTAAAATGATATCGCCCGATCATTCGAGAAGAAAATAATAGATAAATAAAGCCATCCATCAGCTCCACGAGCTTGCCACAGAATGACAGGAGCGTTACTGATAAGCAAATTATTTGTATCATTGTTGATATCCTATAAACTTTATTATTTTGTTCAGTTAAAATAAACTAATTTTTGTGACATAATGCCTTTGATAACAAGATGGCGGTCTAAATGAAATAGAAATCTCTCATTAAGTAACATCAGAGGACCGTATTTTCCATGACAAGTTGTTTTTCAATGATGTCGTGGTAAAACATTAAAGATCTTAACAAAGTTCTTGTGCCATAGCAAGTCATCGAACATCTTGTAAATATTCATTATCAATACATGGCCTGATATTTATAATGAATGAACTTCAACTCCTTTCACAAGAGGCGACCTTCAGCACGTCTGGATGGCAGGTGTTAGATTCATACCTTGCTACTTCGATTGAAATTAAAGCATCAATAAGAACTCCTCTGCAAATTCCTTTGATTCTTTCTTTAAGAAAACAATCGCCTTGCTAGGTAGTTTATTGTGCAATGTTTTGCCGCTAGGGGAATCTGCAGAAGAAGAGCTCGTATTAGAACAGAGGTTGTATTGGAATCAATGAGGAAGCAATCTTTTAGGGAGAGAATGCATTATCTCTTGTTTTAAAAGTATAATGGGAATCAATCTAAAAAGAATACATATTAAAGATGGAATAGACTTAAATATAAAACTAGCTTTTATTGAGATATCGGATCGGTCTAAAGGGCATATGGATGTCATTTCTTCAGTGGAACCTACGAAACGGGGACAAGTGACGTAAAAAGCAAGTCTAGTTACTTACAAAGGTATTCATATCCTGCTTCGTATTTTTTCACACGATTCCCTTGCTAACGGGCAACAACCTTAAATGCGTAAAAAATATTTTTGCGCAGATTCCTCAATTTCAAGTCTCGGGGAAATAAGGATATAGTCACTGGTGGAAATCTCCATATAATATAAGGATAATGCTGCCCTGGCTTGTTGTAGGTGGACTCTTGTACAGGAGTTAAATCATATATATAGTGCTAAAACTCCGAAGTGGAATGTGCGCGCGCATGTTGCCAGATGCTTGTTGACCCGGCCGCGCGTTTAGCGCGAAGTGGGGGATATAGTATTGGACAGAGTCCGTCTGTCCCTCCGTATTTAAGAAATAGAGTAACTTTGATATTGTTTTATATTTTGCACGTTTCTTTTCAAGGTCAAAACTAGTCTTTGATATTTGACCCTTGTCATCATGATATCTGAATAACCATAGGCCGGATTCTCTTTATAACTTACATATAGCTTCGTTATAAGAAAACGCCGGGCCTAGTCGATTATTGTCGACCTTCAGAATATTGTCAAGGGTACTGCAAGGCTTTGGAATATTCTGCATTGAAACTTTTCGCGATACATATTTATCGAGATCCATTTGTAGGATCTCCTCTTAATTTACACAGAGACACTAACTTTGAAGACCCCGCCTAGTCAAAGTCAAAGCAAGGTTATTGTTTCAGTATTGAAACCTGCATTTTAAGTTTGTCAGCATGATATCACAAGACCCATTCTCTGGATTATTTGGTATCAAGCATTTTTTTTTCGGAAGACTTAGAGTCCAGATAATGTAGGTGCTCTTCACGTTGTTTTCAAGGTCAAAGCCAGGCTTTTGAGTTTCAAAATTGAAACTTGCATTTGTAATTTGTCAGCGCCTGATATCAAGAACTGCGCTAGATTCTCTCCATATTTTGTAAAATGCTGGTGCAAGACCCAGTCCAGTTTTGGTGACCTTTGCATAATTGCAGAGAAGCAATGGGTTATTCAGAATGGAATCCTGCTTGTGTAGCTTCTCAGGAATTCGGGGACGGATACATTATTTTCCAATGAATTTTGAGAGTACTTAGTTACTACTCTTGCCAATTAATGTTACTGTTTACATGCCTTTTCGTTATTCAAATTATAATTTGCGGCGGGGGATCATGTCGCCCTAGTGACAATTGTGCTTCTTGATATTTGTATCACCCTACCAGCTCGCTTGTACATAATATATTAACGTACGATTATTAACTCCTTTAAGGTTAAGCCCCTTGTCAGTAGACGAAAAGAACCTTCGAAGTTCATTTCAATTTTTATACAACTTCAGGAGAATGAATGTGTAAAGTTGTTTACCTCAAAAGTGTTTTGAATCACTCTATCTTCCACCAACCCGAATACATACGTGATGTTTTACAATTGCAAATATGACATGACAACCCTACATGTGTTAATTGTTGAGAACAGCCTCCTTCAGTGTTTCCTTCAGAGCCGATGACTATCCCAGACACTAGTCGTAGATAAGTTGAAAGCTCCTCATATTTGATATGTATCGATATATTTTGTTTCTAACGGTCGGGATGCACAATACCATATCCTCTTAACATTCAGGGCACGAGCAGATAAGTTCATAGAACGGAAAGCTCGATCTACTGAAATAGTTTTTCTTTGTAAACACATTATGTTAAGTTTGTTTCATTCTTTGCAATTGTTCAACTGCAAGATGGACAAAGTAAATACACAGGAACTAATGAATTCTGATTAAGCTGTGACGTCAGTGCTGGTTCAGGAACAAATCATACAGTCGTTCAAAACAATTCTGCTTAGTCCAATTAGTGTTCGCGCTCTCTACGTGTAAACTTTTAATCGTGTTAAATCTCTGTTACTTACCGGCTCTTCGGACATCTTTTTGACGGTATTTTTGTTATTCTCCTATTAAGTGTCTTTGTATATTATAATTATATCATATCGTCACCTCCGTTTGAACTATTCCGATCCTTCTTCAAATGGATTTATGATAAACGAATGCGAAATTAATCATGTACATGCACAAGTCAAATTATTTTACTATTTAGGTTCGGCGAAAATTTGAGTATTTTACGACTGTTTCAAGCAATTCACAAAAGTAACTTTTCATTCTGAAGTCTTTATTTCTCTTGACACAAATTAAACTTTGTTAGTTTGTACATATATTTTTTTCAGCAAGTTTCTATCTCTAGGCTTTTTAGGAATCTAATATTGAAAAATCTTACTAATGAATCGTATTCCATAAAATTAGTTAATCATTAAATTTCCTGTTAAAGGGGCAAATTAAAAAATCACGAAACGTTCTCTACAGCCATTCTGACAGGTCATGTTAGGACAATAGACAGGAATCTTATGAATAAATAAACAAATGTTGGCAATTGCATGATTCATTCTTTTATTGATAACAGGATTTCCTATACCTATATGTACATCATTTATACAATGACTGTACCCATCATCTTCCAATATGCTTGATAACAGTATAAGGATCTATACCGAAACGTTGCCAATGTGTAATAAAGAAGTTGTTTATCAAAATATCATTGTCCTCCTTAGGATTTCCTAGATAACAGGATTTACTAAATGAATGTACCAATTTCAGTTTAGCTACCCAAATCCATTTTCCTTGAATGAGTAAAGGCGTTCAGACTTCAATGGGAGAATGAAGGTCTTCTCTTCAGAGCTACAGATAATTATGACATGTTAAAAAGCAGTAATTTTTATTGATTATATAGATATTCTAAATTTTCTAATTACACTGAAAAAAAATTTATAATAATAAATAAAAAAGGGCACAAAACAAATGTCAACCTATATAACAGCAATTAAAATAATATACATGTGAAATCAGTATACAATAGCATGGGTATCACCCACAATGCTGCAATGAGTTGTTCATGATGTTATTTGTATTATGACAAAATATATAGGTGATAATTCAAAATCCAGTTTGTTTTATGGGAATGTATAGCCTTAAGTCCAATCAGAGGAGCATATGGTTTAGATTTCAAAGTTCATTGTTATTTCTAAATCACCATTCAAATAACATATTACAGTGCCTCTAAACTCTATTTTCTTTCAGATTGTATGCTTTTATATAATTGTTATTATAAGCAATAACCTGTATATTTCTCTTGTCATTTGTGCTTCACTCATATCAAGTGTGTCAAATAAAGGTGTGTTACTTTTACAAATGTTTTTTCATTTCAATTATGTATATATATATATAAAAAAAAATTACCTTCCTGTTTGGAATGAAAAATACATATAAAATAATCAAAACAAAGTTCAAACTAATATCATTATTTTCATTTTATTGCACAATCATTTTCATATACAAAAATAAAAAGCCATACTTCTTTGTTGACTAGAATAAAATAAATCCTTTCAAACACTCTGTGTGAAATTGCACGAATCGTTTAATGACAATCATTAGGAAGCAAAAAATAATGATGACAAATTAATGATTGAGAAGATAAGGACAATAATCAATCTACGTGTAATTATTAAATAGATTGTTTACATAGTCAATACATTGTACACAACAACATTGTACACCTCAACTTGGTTGATTATAGTTATACCAATATGAAGAGAAATTCGGTCTCCTACCAATAAGCAAGGGATAAAGACTTAATATTCATGCCTTGCTTAGACATTTTAAGGACAAGTTTTAGGCACTGGTTGAAAAATATTTGTTTTAGAACATAATTTGAGTGGATAATCCTGTGTGCTGTCTGAGTCCCAAAAGTTTTTGGGCTGAATATGAACTAATGTCCAAAACGCAACAATAATATTACAGTCATAAATAACCTTGGACAGAAATGAACATTGGGCTGTGATCAAATGCATTAATATTAATACAGTCCAATGACATATCATTTATAATCACAAACATCAGGTGATTCTGCTCCATAATATATATATATATATATAACGGTGGCGTGCTGAATCTACTGGAGGGTGTAACAGAAGTGATTAAGAGATCACCTCAAACGGGATTCGAACCCAGGACCTCCGAGTAAGAGTCAGACACTCTACTTAAAGAGATCTCCCTCTGGCCAAAGCCAGTAGGAATGCTTTTATTTCACCCTTCCACATAGGGACAGTAGGCTATGGAGACACCATCTGGGCAATGAATCTTGTTGTCTACTGATGTCACGACAGTGAGCGAGTGATTCATTAGCACGGACTCGGCAATATTTCAACCATTTGGGGCACAATGTCATCACTGAGGAAAACACTTAAGCAGTGCTTGATATAATATTGGACGACAGGCGTGTGACAATTAAATACTTAGCTGGTTCTCACTGTTCTCAAGTAGATTATCAGTTGATCAAATCTTAAATGAGTATTTACCAGAGACCAACGCAAAACCATGTGTCATTCAACTGCTTGACAGATCAATGCTAATTCACTGTTTATGCTATTTGTGATATTCTTGTGATTTGTAATAATCTTTATACTTTGGAGGAAATAAAGATGATCTCTATCTCATGTCATTACTCAAGATGAGAGCATGGTCTACGATTTCTACCCAGGGTTTCACATACAATTTTCTTCAGTTTTCAAGGTCAGGTCAGAAACTTTTGAGACCCTCTTTATACATTTATCCGATCAATGTCCGATAAAATAAAATCCGGATACTTTGATTAAAAAAGCTTGGATTTTAAACAGGCATTTATGCCATAAAAGGCAAACACAATATCCTAGGTAATTGATCTTATAAGATACAATGCAGCTGATGTGTCCCTTTTAGAATCAGTTGAACAATATTGTGAAAAAATCATCACTTTTAATATTATTCTGGAAGACTGTAATGGTCATTTCTTCTCATGTTCATAATGTGTTAGAAACTTTTCATTAAGATGAATGGAACGGACGAAATTACCACTATGTAAGCAAAATACCTGGTTTATTACTTGTAATATATCACACTTTCACTCATCCATTTAACATTAACTTTGTTAATTCTAAGGGAATACTGAACAACTGTAATAATGCTGCCTGTTGTTCATCACATAGTGGCTATGTCTAAATACTGACATCACGCTGGTACCAGACCTAAGGAAATCTAAGCTTCCTCTATTAAGACACAGCATTAATTTTAACATCATAAGATTCCTGAGCGAGATATTCATAATGTACAACAAACTTACAATCACATAATAACAACAGAACACATATTTCAATCTTTTAAACAGTTACTCAACAATAATCTGTCCCTCCTGATATATTTCCTGGATCAGTTTTAAACACATGATCAAAAATCTTGAATTGGCAGTGAAAAGTTGAACAAAACATTGAAGCACTCGTAAAATATTTTAAAAAATCAAAGAATATGAACAAGAAGGTAAAACTTGAAAAAAGAACATCTTTATGATATTTTGAACTTTCGTTTACTTTAACTTTGATTATGATATTCATTTGATTTAGAAATGATGAAAATTAATCACATCTCTGACAAATGATTTTCACTTGAAAGAAAAAAAAGAAGCATCTTGCAGTGAAGAAATGTTTCAACTCTTTGATTCTTTTAACATAAACTTGAATAAAAAAATTTAACTGTCATTGAGATAACAAGTAAATGCATCTTTCATTACGACTTCATTGAAAAATATTGCAAATAAATGCCATTTTTTTCATTTATTCTACAACTAAACTAATTAGGTGAGGCTCCTACCACGAAACTAATTTAGAGGTTAATGCTACTTACATGATTATCTCCTTTATCAACTCTGCTAACACCTAGAAGAAGAAAGCTAGATATTCTATTCCAGACATTCTAGAAAACAGTTTTATCACATTAATTTAAGAACTAGAATTATAAGACAATGACTTCCTTAACATAGCACCAAGATTTTCATTCGAGAAATTCAAATTGTGATATTACCCCCATGGATAAGGGCCTCTATGCCAAGCAAGGACCCAATCTACCCTTAGGTGAGATAATCCCTCTATGCCAAGTAAGGACCTATCTTAACCAAGACTGCAAACCCTAAGATGATCAGAACCTTGCACTTCCCCATGGACGGACATAGTTTAGCCTGGGACAAGAATAACCGCTGGTGACTCTGCCCTCTCTTCTTGTCTCTGGACAGGGATTGTTGCGGGTTTCTGGGCGTGACCTTCCTTGATGAGAGCATTGGCGATGTTCACGTCAACGCTGTCGGTCGTATCATACAGGTCCACATGAAGACATCCACTCCATGATCTGTGAATTAGGATGGTGCAATCAAGTTAAACCCAAGCTGCAACAATATATACAGACTAATGTAGGCTGTATCTTGCTTGAGTTAAAGGAACCAAAGGAAACACTACCACTTACCTGGTGATGATTTGAGCAACCAAGGTTTTACCGTCAACCATCTCGCGGAACCTTTCTCTGAAATACAAGATTAATTTAGTTTATTTATTCAGTATGATGATATTGTAAGATGTTTAACTCACCTGGCCTCCCCTGACCACTGGAGGTGTGTTAAGGTCTGTAAGATAGACCATATGGTAATTTTTCAAGATATTTTACCCATCTAGCCTCTTTGGATCACTGTAGGTATGGTGAGGGTGCAGAGATAGACCATATTGTAATTTGTAAGTCATTTAACCCACCTGGCTTCATCGGACCACTGAAGGTGGGGTGAGGGTGGTTCTATCCCAACCATGAAGCACTCTACAGCTTGCTGAGGTAGGTGCAGAAAGCGGGGCTCAAGCTCGTGGATGTCCCCCTCCTTCACCCACTCGGTGTGTCCGAAGTCTACAAAGTACACCTGCGACACGAGCCATTCATGCTGCGGTTAATGCATCAATTCTCACATATATAAACAGTTGCAACTAGTTAAAAACACCTTGTTATGTAGAAAAAACCTGCAGAAGAATTAATCCTTTGTGGTCACAATCAGTTTTAGTTAGTAAGTTGAAACTATATATATCCAACAAGAATTCATGCTAAATGTGTTAAAGATAAAAATGATAGACTAATGCATTGGAAAAAACATCTTTCCTTGACAACTGATAAGGAATTCATAGTTAAGATTTGAAATTTTCACAAAACAAAGCTATTGGAGTAGAACTCAAAAGCTTTGATAAATACTAAAAAGTCTAAAGCTAAAACAGCTTTTCTGAAAACAATATATCATTTTAATTTTTTTTCAAATTCTACACAATCATGTTGCGTACAATAAATGTAACTAGCAGTCAGCTTTATATGATTGGTCCATATACCAATCTTCAATGAGCTAAGCCTATGGATTATTACTTGGGTCCGGAATAGAAAAGCTTGCACTGACAGATGGATGGACGGAGCTCAATTTCTATATCCCCAAGAAATTCTGAGTAATAAAAAGTCTTGGTAATTTTCTAAATACCAGTAAACAATGATGAAGTTGTTAACACACACACCTCAACCTTATCCTCCTCTGGCAGCGTGTCCGTGACCTTTGCCCTATACCAGCCGATCTCGGAGCCACTCACAAACTTGGCGGCGACAGCCTGGCCTGGGGCAAGAAGCAGGATGTCTCTATGGGTGAACGAGCGGTTCTGGTATGTGACTCTGGGGGCAGATAGAAATGACATTCTCTCATATTATTTATACAGTTGTAGACGTGAAGCCTCAAATTGAACGATTCAGGTATCTAACTCTGATAGAACTGTCCATTAGGGGTATTTTTGTGAAAAGAAATTCAAGGGGACATTCTCCTTTATACCAGTATGTTATTAGTACACGATGGTAACATAACCCAGTTTATACAAGTATGTTATTAGTACACGATGGTAACATAACACAGTTTATACCAGTATGTTATTAGTACATGATGGTAACATAACCCAGTTTATACAAGTATGTTATTAGTACACGATGGTAACATAACCCAGTTTATACATGTATATTATTAGTACACGATGGTAACATAACCCAGTTTATACAAGTATGTTATTAGTACACGATGGTAACATAACCCAGTTTATACAAGTATGTTATTAGTACACGATGGTAACATAACCCAGTTTATACAAGTATGTTATTAGTACACGATGGTAACATAACCCAGTTTATACAAGTATGTTATTAGTACACGATGGTAACATAACCCAGTTTATACAAGTATGTTATTAGTACACGATGGTTACATAACCCAGTTTATACAAGTATGTTATTAGTACACGATGGTAACATAACCCAGTTTAAACATGGTAATAAGGATAACATTTTGTCTGATTTAGACTGGACAACTAGATAAATGTGATCACACAGTCAGTAAGATAAAATAAGAATGAGAAATGAAGCCAATCATTCCCTTCCTATGGCATTACAAACAACAGTCTTCTCATAAATAACTTGCAAATTTGTGGATATTCTATGCATATTTTAGATTAAAGTTATAGTTTTCTTTAACTGCGTAAAATCTAGAGCACTTTTTTCATGTCGTTTACCCATAAACAAGATGGTTAGTGAAATGCCTATAGTTCAGGCTCAGTGATGTTAACGAGGCATCCTAAACTTACAACTACTCATTTCATTCACAATGATGACAAGGAGTCACAGTGCTGAGACTTTGTGTACATCTCTTCTATTAACCTTCATCTAATACTCGTCATTATATTTGACTCAACAGAACTCCAAGCTAGAACCCACTTCATGCTGCGGACCAGATCAGCCAGTGTTTCCTCATGGTCCTCCTCTTGCTCTGCGGCCGCTGATTCTGTCGGAGACGTACACAAATTGCATTTGAAACGGGTATGGAAATCCAAATCATAGAGAACAATGCTCACTGAACAAATACAATGAGGTTGCAATGAGAGCGAATCCATTTCAAAAGTTTTAAACATATTAAGGGGAGTTTCCTGAAGGGGCATTTTAGAAGCTGGATTGATGAAGAAGAACAAGTTTTAATGGATCATCAACTTCTTTATTACATGGATTGCGACATTTGGGTGTAGTCATCACTTGCTTGATAACGGTGTTAGTATCTACACCGAAACGTCGCAATCCATGCAATGAAAAAGTTGATTATCCATAAGAACTCGTTCTTCTTCATATTAAGGGGAAAATAAACACTTAATTTCAAAATAAATCAGCCTTTCAAAAACATAGTTAACTGGTTTAAACTATGTTAGTTATCCAGAATCCAACTGGCCGAGCTGAATTGTTGGAAATTTATAGATGATTTTTTGTTAGTCAAAGGTTGCAATTACACTTCACATGGACATTTAGCCTCAGATGTAGGAGAATGAATCTCAAACAGCTTGGTCTGGAGCTATAATTGGATGAATATTTTCATAGTCAGACATAAATGTGTCTAGATTGTTGCAAGTACATACATGTAATACATTTTTATTTTATGAACAGTTGTCAATGTCTATTTTCACCTTTATGAACATAATTAACTTGCATACAGACTTATTATTTCAAACTTTGGGGAAACTGACTGGCAATAATAATCATGAACTGTGCTAATCAAATCGATGTTTGGTTAAGCTTATGGCAAAAGTGTGTAAATTAACGATAATCTTTACCGATTTATGATTAGCATGAAACCTAATAAAGAATTGTCAGTAACGTATTACAGCTGACATTGTGTAGGATTTGAAATTTATGTCATGATTAGATCAAGCAAGATCGTAATCTGAGTCACTCTGAAAAAATGGCACCTGTCCATCCTAAGCCTATTAAGTCTATTTGTGTATGTATGGGATATTATTATCTATTCTTCATAAACTATTAAACATTTATTAGTTCTAATTCCCTGTGGAGTATAGGAACCTTAGTCAGGGAACAAAAACCTAGTAAAAGTTTAAAAACATGCATCTCAAAATCCTTAGTGTCAATATGGACCGGTGTGTCTTGAAGAATCAAGAGAAGGCAATGGAAGATGAGCCGTACCCTGCTTGGCCTGCAGCTGGTCTATAGGCATCTTCCCGAAGGGGAGGGTGAGGTAGAAGTGTCTGGGACTGAGGATGCTGGTGATCTCCACGGCAACCATGACGCCCTCGTCCGGCAGTATGTCTGTCTGGTCGTCCTCCAGTGCAAACACATACTCCTGGTCCTGGGTCACTCCTATAGTAGGATTGTTATGAATGAGGGGAAAGATGTAATCAAGTTTGATTAAAACAACAAATCAAACTTGATTACAAGAGAAATGTTTCTAAAGAGAGCATCATATATGCACTAAACAGATTTTCCATAAACATTATAAAAATAACATTTGTGTCCTTATAGACAATAAAAAGATAAGACTTTAATGCATAAGTCATTATTTAATGAATTGTGCTGGAGAAATATTAATCATCTGTTATGCAGCCTAGTAATTGAGTATGTAAAATTTTCCAGTATAAAAATTATTTTGATCATGTACAATTGATATCAATCACTGGATATGAATTTTATCTCAAACAAAACAGTCAATATAAATTAGTATGAAGACAAGTCTAAGTTATTTTTCTTCGAAGACACTGATTAACCTTAAATATGTAAAGGAAAATAACAAACCATGCTGTGCACAATAAATAATAAAGTAAATGTTCTTTATAAGAACATAGGACTTCATCCTACAGATTCAGAAGGATAGTTGACAACTTCGGTATGAAGTATCCTTTTGTACTGATGCTTAATTTATCTACTATTAAATATTATTTTTAAAAGACTGACCTTCACCCGGCTGGACATGTTTAAAGGGACAATACTGCCCCCGCCAGCACCGCCCCGGAGTGTTGAAGTACTTGCAGATACGCTTCTCATCCTGGGCCTCTGTAACATACACACGATGCCATTTTAACTTATACCTTGTGTGTATACTTACACATACCTCAAAGAATATCACATGCTAAGGTTATACGCTTCTCATCCTGGGCCTCTGTAACATACACACGATGCCATTTTAACTTGTACCTTGTGTGTATACTTACACATACCTCAAAGAATATCTCATGCTAAGGTTATACGCTTCTCATCCTGGGCCTCTGTAACATACACACGATGCCATTTTAACTTGTACCTTGTGTGTATACTTACACATACCTCAAAGAATATCACATGCTAAGGTTATACGCTTCTCATCCTGGGCCTCTATAACATACACACGATGCCATTTTAACTTGTACCTTGTGTGTATACTTACACATACCTCAAAGAATATCACATGCTAAGGTTATACGCTTATTATCCTGCCCCCTCTGTTTATCTCATCGAGTGGTGGGGTTGGAGCTTATATTGTCACGAGTAGCGCAGTCACGAGTGAAAATATCAACTTCAACCCAACCACGATATGAGATAAACATCGTATTTGACAAACTTAATAAAATATTCTATTTATTTTATAATTTCATTCTAATTTTGTTGATTTTAGTGTTTTTGATGTCGATAAAATGTCTTAACCCTAAAAGTAGTCCCGGCACAAAGAGGCCCTGGAAAGTTCACCAGCAGTGACGATATATTATATCGCTACTGTCACCAGTAACGATATATCATATCGCTACTGTGACCACATACAAGGTTTATTTCTCTGATAAATCCCAGTATTTCATTGCTTTTTATATAATAAACTCAATTATCACATGCTGAGTTCATACACTTGTATCACTGGCTTAGTTGATACACTTGATAGTTGTATAAATGTCTTCACAAAGCTCCAGCTTAAATGCATAATTACCGCAATAAACAATTATAAGCTAATGATAACCACATTATGAAATCTATTTCTTAAATGACAATTTACAACAACATAAAATAGAAAACTAATTAAACATCAATTTCAATTCCACTTTAAAACCTTATCAAGTAAGAAATAAAGAATATAATCCAAATATATATATAATCATATAAAAAGACGTTGTTTCTGATTCTCCTAAAAATAAGGAGATTAATTCCACTAGGGAAGAATAAATTGAACTGTATTCTCTGTAAGGAGAGAATATCAACCATGTAGTCTGTAGAATTAAGCAACAAGTAAATAGAGGATATTTGACATTTCTCGTCCAATACCATGGATATCTCATCGAGTGAAGTAAAAATTTATATTTTCACGAATGACGTAGCCACGAGTGTATATATGATTTTCTACTTCACGAGACGAGATATTCATGGCATTCGACGAATATCATGTTTCCCAAAACCCCGTAAATGACCCTAACTATATAATTGTAAAAGCTAAAACAACTTTGCTAGCGCGGCCGTTGCATGACGTCATTCAATTGTTTCATGACGTCACAGTCATTGTTGCATCATTTCACTGAGTAATATACCATTTTTATTTCACTCAGTGAAAATACGGGTTTTATTTTCACCGATAAATGGCATATTTCCCCATTCAAAATATAATAAAAAGGAAATACACACATCCCCTGAATGTGACACTCGACATTATCTTAAATTTGTAAACAGTTAACATAGAATTAAACCAGTAATTGATTAAATTTCTTTGAATTCTCAAGAACAAGGGAGGAACCAGTGCAATACTAGGAAGAATGGTCATGTAATCAAACAAGGTCAGCTGTCTTCAGAAAGATTTGATTAACTTTACTTGATTTCTGACAAACCTAACAACTTGTATCGAGTGGTCCGAACCACAAAAATCCACCTATGAAAGGAAAAAGAGGGATTATTATAAATAAATACTTTTTAAATCAAACAATGACTTTGTTCATATGATTAAAGTGAAGTGACCAATAGAAGGAATTATTATTAGTTAATACATATCAAAAATAAATTCATTTAGGAAAGTTATAAGAGCTTCTACTGACATATGGTACAGTTACTTATATTCTTATTTATTATTGCAGATTCTATTCACTATGAATCACATAAAAACAATGAGAAATTTGCACAATCTGACTTGTACTTGTTTGTTTGTTTGATACTTAAGCATTTGCTGGTTTCATTATCAAGTCAATAAACAGGTCCAAGTATTGTCTCACTAGATGGACATACAGTGGGATTAGACTGAGTGAAGTAGTTTGTTTTGTATCTTTACAGCCGACCCATTGTGAATCCTGGCCTTGTGTTAGGATGCAAGTTAGGAACTGATATGGTTGGATTAGTGACAGGATTTCCTCTTCAGATCAAACTGTACCTACACAAGAAATGTTATTGCTGCCTGTTTGTATGTATACTTGTTGTCATAGCAACAGATGGTTTATGAACTGTATACCAGAGAGAGAAGCTTGAGATAGGAGACATAGTTCCCAACAGTGAAATAAACAGTGTAATAAACAGTGAATCATACTAGAATATTTGGTATCACACTATCGTCAATAGCACAAACTCTTTTTGGTTGGAGCTAGTCCCTTTCAGGGATTCCAACCCGGCCAAGTTGAGTCAGGGAACAACACCAGCACTGACTGTACCCTCCAGGCATTGACTTTCTATTGATGTTTTGGTCAGGCCTTGATAGGAGTTGATTCACATCTGTATCTTCCCCAAATATTTATCAACCATCGCAAGACTTAAAGATAGTTCATTAGATAACCAGACTGTGGTTACACTCAGAGCCATAGGACAAAATCACAAATCACAACATTTGTTCTGTTGTGTTTTTATTTAAACAATAATGCCTACCGGTGAATTGAAATGTTGCAATGAAATATTTACATCCTGAGGCTTGAATCACATGGCCAGATATGAGCCAACAACAGGACATAAAAAAGACAAAAGAATGCTGATGGCTTAACACTTAACTTATGGAGATTGGAGATGCAACGGAGGGATGAAGACAATACTTCACTTGCAATCTCCCTACTCCCCCCCCCCCCCCCCCACCCTTCCCCTGACAGACAATACTTCACCCAATCTCCCCCCCCTCCCCTTCCCCTGACACAGACAATACTTCAGTTGCAATCTCCCCCCCCCCTCCTCCCGACACAGATAATACTTCACGCAATCTCCCCCTCCCCTCCCCCTCACACAGACAATACTTCATTTGCAATCTCCAGCCCCCCTTCCCCTCACACAGACAATACTTCACTTGCAATCTCCAGCCCCCCTTCCCCTCACACAGACAATATTTCACTTGCAATCTCCAGCCCCCCTTCCCCTCACACAGACAATATTTCACTTGCAATCTCCAGCCCCCCTTCCCCTCACACAGACAATACTTCACTTGTAATCCCCCCCCCCCCCCTTCCCCTCACACAGACAATATTTCTCTTAAAATGATAAGAAGTCATGGAATGTACAAATCACATGGACAACAGAACAGCAGAGAGCCATTTGCCCTACACTACACTCGGGGGTGGAGGTGGGGTGGGGGGAGGGAGTCCACATACCTCACACCACTGATGTGTAACACCAGCTGGGTCTACACTCGTGCAATATTCTCGTCATTACCAAAACTGTTATGTATATACACTAAATGACAGACAATTTCCAGTTAGTCAAACATGATAATAACACTTAAACTTCATCAATTATTGATGGACTTTTCTCGGCGCACATATATGCAGGCGATTGATTGACCCGTTTCCGTGGCAACAGCAAAGAATTTTGTTTGATATGACTAGGAAGGTTATTTCATTTCCTGATTAGTATGTTGTATTGGATTAGTATAAAGAAAATAGAGTGATAGTGAAAGATTAAACATGCTTCACAGCCTCTGATCATGCCATTAATCAAAAGGTATTTTTAACTTAAAATGAATTAATTATAATATTTGCTTTCCTTTAGAGTATAGACGCAATCTTCAAGTACATCTTATATTCAACTTTGCCATGTAATCACATGCACCATGTCAATATATTTCAAGAATTTTTGAGACCTTAACAAGTAAGAACACAGTAAGTCACTGATGGAATAAATCAAACAAAAGTGGATGAATCCTTCCACCTTCCCCTTCCCCAGTAACTCAAAACAAACAATTATGCTGAGGGAAGCTTGCACCCCGAGTGCTGAAAGATCACTTGGTCTCCAATAAAAAAGTCCTAAGGTCATCGTAAGTCACTTAGGTAACCTTAGTTTAATATTCAAGAACAGGGATTTAGGATAATGGTATAATGATATATACCAAAGTGCTGCCATGGTGAAAAATAAGAAGTTGTACATCCATGAAATATCCTGTCTTCAGTGTTCGTAGATTTATGAATAAAACATTTTGAAAATGAATAAGGACAGAATTTAATGAATTTGAAAAAAATTCCATTTAACAAAAGCATTTCTATAAAATTTTACAGTTGTACCAAGCTAAAGGAAACTCTTAACAAAACCAAACAACCAACTGCAGTTAATGAATTTCTCTAATCTGAAGTCGAGACAAAGCCTTAAGCTCAGAGTTAATCCTCCGGCGTTCTCACTGAAGACAGACTTGCCTCCGCTGTTAGCCTCGTTTACCTGCCCTTTAACGATCTGTTGGACACATCATTTACCTGTAATCAGGCTACAATATACCTGGGATCTACCTTGAGCTATAGGAATAATTCACCTGAATTCACTTTGCAGTATGTCTGATAGGATTAACCAACACATATTGACAAGCATTAAGGTGTAATTACCTCCAGTTCCAGTTAAAGTATTGATTCCCAACACCAACGTGACCAACCTTCTGCTCGGCTGCCTCAAGCATGATTATTAAGATATTAATTTACTTTCCCTTCAAGTTCAATAAGCCTTTTATTGAACTCAAAGCTTCTACATGCTGACTAACGGACGTGGACACAGACAAACAGACAAAACTGACCCTTGCTGAGTGGTCAGACATGGTGGTTAGATTATCAGCATGATGTCAGTTTGGTGACGTTGTGACGAAATGAGCACCTGAAACTAACCCAATATTAATGATAATCATTTTCATCACCTTTATCTCACTTGTTCCTGGGGAAAGAGTTAATTTTTTGGCAACTTCAGAATCATAAATGAGACAAGTCAAATGAAATTACCATTAAAAGTTTTGTAGTGTTACTGTGACTTTAAGCCTGTTTTTCTGAGAGAACTTCTTTAAAATCAGTGAAAATTGAAACAACATTTGAAAATCTATGACTAAAAAGAATGTCAAGAAAACATTTATAACAAACTACTACATCATCATTCATCTTAACATATAAGAAGGAACATTCATTACAGCATACAATCTGTCATAGCTTAGTTCTAGAAAGACGCAGTTATCAGATAAGATCCAATCATATATATAAATATCAAACTTGAAAATGTGACAAGAAACACGTCCAGTGTTGTCATGGAATGAGGGTCTGCATGACGAATAAAGTATGTTTGATAGATAAAATGTACAGCAAAGTGAGATAACTAAAAGGTAACAAACTCTAGTTACAACTTCTGTTATTGTCCATGCCAAGATGTCATCGTCAAAGATTAAAGAGCCACTCCGTGAGTTGTTGCAGTCATATATGCTAAATTTAATCAATGGTGTCATTTTATCTTCGGCCTCGTGCTTTAACTATAATAGTTCAGGGCAAAACTATACTTTATTGCAAAACACATGATGGTTGAGGCTACTCTATTTCTTAATTGCTTTTTTTACAGTGACAATATGAAGGAAGATTGTCGCAATTATGATCGAACACCGGAAAGTGGCGTGCGTCAAATAGTCAAACGTAATTTTTGAGACTTATCTAGGGAGGGCAGTTAGGAATTGATAGCGTTTGTTAGGTTATATAACTAGTAACCATGTCTATTGGATGTGATATCTACACCTCTGTGCATTTATAACGCTGTTTCTAGATTTTTCATGGAAAACCAGTATTTGTCATAAAATGTCTTTTGGACATGAAAAGTTAAGATCTTTTGATTTCATATCACCACATATGACATTTAGGTTTGTATCAAAGGTAAATAATGTTATGAAAATCACGGAGTGGCTCTTTAAGTCGAAACTTTTATCTAATTGATAGATTCCGAGACAAAAGAAACACGAGGTTGAATCACAGACGATCAGTTCCCAGGGTTCACGTCAAGACAGCAGAGTCTGAGAGACAGTCAGGTTCTCAGAGTCCCCTTGTCTTATCGTGGTGACACAATCATAATTTCAAGGGCTCCTTTCGACTTAGATTTAGGATCTGTGACGTTTTGTTCCAAGAGATTAGGTTGCCTTACTTTTGTTATTTTTTTCAATACAACAATCTTAAGTGACAGCAACATTTGAGTTGTACTATTTGCTGTTACATCATAGATTCTTTGAAAAGTTTTGAGGACCTGAATCATAATCTTCAAGGATTCTTCTTGACTTAGTTCTTTTATGTCTTCATATTTGTTATGATATAGAGTATGGGTTGACTTATATTAGTGTGACCCTACTTAATATCCTTGAAATCGACAGCATTTCAACATCAATGATTGATGTTACATCTTGAATCAATTCATAAATACAAGGATCTCAGATAGTTGGTTTCACAAACTCACTGCTGGTAACCATGGGTATCGCTTGTCCTTTCCGTATCGCAATATTGCGATACAGAGGAGCGATACAGAGGAGCGTAATGCAATGCGTATTGCAATTTAATCTATTGGTACTTTTCATATTGTAATTTTTCCATGGTCTCTTGACTAAATAACATGAATTAGAACAATGACCAATGATCAACTGGCTCGTTTTGTAAAGAGAGATAATTCAGTGACTGGTTTCAGACTTTTTACATGTCAGTGCTATTTTCACTTTGTGATTTCACACTTCAACTTCCAAAAAAGTCCCGTTTTTTGGTCATATTTTTCTGCAATTTTAAAAGGAAATTGTTAATTTTGTATCATGATATATATTGCATATTTCCAAAAGAGTGTACCGGTACGTATCGTGTTGTTTCAGTATTGCAATATAACGATATAGCGTTAATACTGCTCACCCTTAATTGCTGGAGAGCTGAGCATTTCAAGGGAGATTCCCCGACCTGCACAAAGATATGAGAGTTTCAAGGGTGATTCCCCGACCTGCACAAAGACATGAGCATTTCAAGGGAGATTCCCCGACCTGCACAAAGACATGAGAGTTTCAAGGGAGATTCCCCGACCTGCACAAAGACATGAGCATTTCAAGGGAGATTCCCCGACCTGCACAAAGACATGAGCATTTCAAGGGAGATTCCCCGACCTGCACAAAGACATGAGAGTTTCAAGGGAGATTCCCCGACCTGCACAGAGACATGAGAGTTTCAAGGGTGATTCCCCGACCTGCACAAAGACATGAGGGTATCAAGGGAGATTCCCCGACCTGCACAAAGATATGAGAGTTTCAAGGGTGATTCCCCGACCTGCACAGAGACATGAGGGTATCAAGGGAGATTCCCCGACCTGCACAAAGACATGAGAGTTTCAAGGGTGATTCCCCGACCTGCACAAAGATATGAGAGTATCAAGGGAGATTCCCCGACCTGCACAGAGACATGAGGGTATCAAGGGAGATTCCCCGACCTGCACAAAGACATGAGAGTTTCAAGGGTGATTCCCCGACCTGCACAAAGATATGAGAGTTTCAAGGGTGATTCCCCGACCTGCACAGAGACATGAGGGTATCAAGGGAGATTCCCCGACCTGCACAAAGACATGAGAGTTTCAAGGGTGATTCCCCGACCTGCACAGAGACATGAGGGTATCAAGGGAGATTCCCCGACCTGCACAGAGACATGAGATGGGGACTTTGGGTGGCATCCTGTGTCAATCATGCATCACTTTGTTCACACTCTTAACACCTTATGTACCAGAACATTTGGATATCAGATAAGGATAGACTTTACAGGATTTGAATAAAAACCATGGGACAAATTCAATTCTAAGAAGGGATGAAATTTCACAACTGTATCAAACTGAAGGAACTCTCCACATAACCAAACAACCACTTGCTCTTAATGAATTTATCTAACCTAAAGTGTAGACAAAGCCTCAGGATCTAAGTTAATCCTCTGGCTGCCTGATGGTTAAGCAGATCTACCTGTCCTCTAACGATCTGTTGGACACATCAGTTACCTGTAATCAGGTTATAATTATCCGAGCTATGGGCAAGCATTAAGAAAGGTAGGGGGCAATGGGCCATTTTGTACATTGGATGAAAATATGGACCATCTGAATTATAAATTTTATTATTCCTACATTAGAAAATGGCCATTTATAATTCAATAAGTGATTAAAAGCCCTAAAAATGGCCCATTTACAAGGGTGCCTTTCCAAATCCCTGTATGGGTATAATTTACCTGAAGTACCACTGCTGTATGTCTGATATGATTAACCAGGGTATACAAGTGGAGCGAGAGTGTATGTGTTTAACCCTGAGACGGAATGTTATGGCATTTCCTTAGACACATTACTTAATCCAAAATATGCATCTTTTTAAAGAACAGTAGACAAGACAAGACAATGTTTATTGTATTCGAGGCCTTCGGCCCATATACAGGATAGCTACATTTTCATTACATTCATTATTTCAGTCCATTACTCCAGTTCTTAAATCCTTACATTGGTTACCTATCTCCGCTAGAATTGATTTTAAGATATCATCAACCACTTACAAATGCCTGAACCAGCTAGCCCCATCTTCTCGGGAAGACCTCATCATAGATTACAGACCCACCCGCAAACTACGTTCTCAAGATCAACAACTTCTAACTGTGCCTAAAACCAAGCTGAAATCTTTTGGACATAGGGCATTTAAACATGCTGCTGCTCTCTTGTGGAACTCTCTCCCAATTAAAATTAAGCAATCTCCAACATTTGACTCTTTCAAATCCAGACTGAATACACACCTTTTTGACTCTCACTATTGTTAGCGCTTAGAGCATATGCCATTATTATTATTAAACTAGTATTTATTACATAATATGCAATACAAATTAGTTTGATATAGATCTACATTTTAAAATTTCATCACTGCACTCTTGAACATACTTAACGTACATAGCAAGATTTATAATAGTTGAGGTATCTTTAGATGACACCATTGATATTTATGCTGTCAATGGTGGTTTGATAATAAATTATCTGAAATAAATCTTATTCGTATATCTTCATAACATGGAGTACAACTTGCTAACTGAAAGGTGACCATCACTCAACATACCTGTCAGTTTAGGTTAAACCAAAGACAGAACAATTCAGAGACTTTCATGTAGATGTGACATGTGACATAAATAACCTAACTATAAATTATTGTAAGAGATATGTTTGTTTTCTCTGACCCAATATACTAATTCTACAGGACCTCTACTTCAAGTGCTATTGCAAAACATATCTCCAAGGCTTTTGATTCGATTTCTGAAGAACCCAACTACAAACACACAGTTATCTAAGATTGATAGCTTAATGTTTGTGCCAAGTCTAAAAGCAGACATCTGAAACCTTTGTACAAATATTGAGCAATTCCTTGAAACAACAAGATATCAAATTAGTAATAAAACCCTTGTTAGACAGAAGATGCAACTATTTAATTGACTGCCGCTAATTACCCTCCGTCTACCGCAGATTCTTGTTCGATGAGACGTCCTTGGGCCACATGTCACTATGTTAATTGTCAGTGTAAGACGAGACATGGCAGTCATCAATATGAACATTACACTTTCATCAATGATGGACGCCCATTAATCTATTTCAAATATTAACATATCTTGATTAGTCATATCAAAATAAATAAAAAAGAAGGCTGAATAACAAAAAAAAAAGCTGTATGGCAGATCATTGACGATAAATAAGTCATGTTGCCATACAGATTATAATAAATAAAAGATGGGAATGGCTGTTTCCTTGCCTGGCGGTCTTTACTATAAGGATAGAAGATTGCTTGACTGGCATTGAACGTACATGGCTATCATATGCAAGAACTGTTAAGAGATTCTGAACTGACTTTGTAATGAGAATATTTCTGTACATGGGTTATTTATATTACAACCCTTGGGGAAATATCTTTCTTGATTGAATTGACAGTTATACATCATAGTCATAACTAACACAAAGTTGCAGTTCTCTTCCGAAGGCGTGCCCAAATGTCTAGCTAAGATAGGCCTTGCCGCAATTCCCATATTTCTCTGTGCTTCTCACCCAGGCTCCTGCGACGGAGTGCGATAGTCCAATGAGAAATCAGATGACATTTGCCACTTTTTGCAGTAAGGTTGGCAGCAACTTAAGGCCATGCTGGGGAAAATGGATTGCAATGTTAATGTTGTAACTCCCATGGTCAGTTTTGAGATGTAAACCAATGCATCCAAATAATGTGTCCTGTCTGAATTACATTGACATGAACACTAGCTTTAAGTTATTGTGAATTTTCAACAGCAACATCAATGAGAAAGATTAAGTATCTTGAAATAACTTTTCTCTTATTGAAATGATCCACCATGAAAAATATAAGTGAGTGAGTTCTTGTTCTACGCCGCTTGGCAATATTTCAGCCATGGAAAAATATAAAAACAAAAATGAATCCTATTAACTTTTTGAAGTTATCCCATCAGTGTAGAAACAGAAAGACGCTGCCTAATTCTATATCCTCTGCGTTGAACTTAATGTGCTGCAGGGGATATCCACGTAAGCCCAAAAATTGGATCATGGAATTTTATCTTATAAATTAATCCTACTGTTAACCTTGTTAACGTATTGATTGCTACGCAGCAGCTATGCAATCTGTAGATATGACAATTATCTCCTGTAATACTAATCAGTATAAGATGTTGCCTTACTTATGTCATAAAGACCACCAATTAGATCCAAAACATATCTTAGTCCTCATGTACTTAAATTGGCAAGGGATTTACTACTACAATCTTGCCATTTGGTAGATACAATAACCAATTTTGAAAAAACTAACTTTGAAATCCTTTTATCAAACAAACTCGCATGGAATAAATTTTCCGCAAAAGGATAATGACTAATTAGAGAGCTAGTAAGTCAATGGGTCAACAACAAAATCTAAGTTGTTACTAGTAAATTGATGTATTTTATCTTTTGATGATACAAATATACTTTAAAACATAATCTTATTGCTCTTTTAGTAAGACACATATTTATAGATAAAAATGTGACAATATGTCAATACCTAAAATGACAGAGAAAGGTGGTTGATAACACCTATATCTTCTATCAAATCATGACATGAGCCAGATACTCCACACCTGAGCAGGAGATCAATATTTGATTGGTTCTGACGGGCATCAATCATCACTGAACTCTCCAAACAGCTGATTACAATGCAAAGAAATCTCTTGGTATACATATTACTTCTCAATATTGAAGTGAGGTGACAAGGCTTTTACATCACTTTATTGAGTGGAATATCACTAGGTGGTTTATTATCACTTTATTACCTGGGGAATCATGTCACATATCACTTTTACAAATCAAGTGTGATTTGATTTGTGTATCACAATGTGAAAGACGATATTATACATATATACACGGAGAGAAAGATGAACTAAACTGTATGAAACCTCTAAATTGGCACAAAGCACTCTTTTATGAGTGTATGGAATATATGATATAAACTTTTGGGGGGAGGGGGGTGGGGAGGAGAAAGGGTGTTCAATCTGCAACATTCCTGATATATTTTAACCCTTTAACTCTATAGGCTTGGAATACTGATTTCTTGGGGGTGAAAGGGTTAAGGCAGGCCCTATAACCAGAGTACCCAAGAAGGAGTTAAGAGATCAAAGCCCTGTATATAACAGAAGTGGACTGTTAAGATATGTTAAGAGTTTTAAATTCTAAAAAGTGAGGGTTCTTTAACAGAGAAGATTACAATTTCATCATTGGTGATCACTCATATTAAAGGATTAAAGCACAAGAATGTGTATATCCTCAATAATCTAAGAGTCTGTACACAAAATTTCGGATTCTGAGAGTCACCAGTACCAGAGAAGAAGTCAAAGTGCGAAAAGTTTACAAATGGACAGATGCCATGCCACAAGCATTTCAACACTTTCAGTTCGGGTTTCCTAACGGGAAAGATTTAAAATTTTCATCTTTTGTGTTCATTCACTGCACCAAAAAAAAAAGAGCCATGTGTTGAGACACATGACAGGGAGTCTGATCCAATCATGTAAATATGGAGATACAACCTGTCTCGAGGAGTGTTGAGACACGTGACAGGGAGTCTGATCCAACCATGTAAATATGGAGATACAACTTGTCTCGAGGAGTGTTGAGACACATGACAGGGAGTCTGATCCAATCATGTAAATATGGAGATACAACCTGTCTCGAGGAGTGTTGAGACATGTGACAGGGAGTCTGATCCAATCATGTAAATATGGAGATACAACCTGTCTCGAGGAGTGTTGAGACATGTGACAGGGAATCTGATCCAACCATGTAAATATGGAGATACAACCTGTCTCGAGGAGTGTTGAGACATGTGACAGGGAGTCTGATCCAACCATGTAAATATGGAGATACAACCTGTCTCGAGGAGTGTTGAGACATGTGACAGGGAATCTGATCCAACCGTGTAAATATGGAGATACAACTTGTCTCGAGGAGTGTTGAGACACGTGACAGGGAGTCTGATCCAATCATGTAAATATGGAGATACAACCTGTCTCGAGGAGTGTTGAGACATGTGACAGGGAATCTGATCCAATCATGTAAATATGGAGATACAACCTGTCTCGAGGAGTGTTGAGACATGTGACAGGGAATCTGATCCAACCGTGTAAATATGGAGATACAACTTGTCTCGAGGAGTGTTGAGACACGTAACAGGGAGTCTGATCCAATCATGTAAATATGGAGATACAACTTGTCTCATGGAGTGTTGAGACATGTGACAGGGAGTCTGATCCAACCATGTAAATATGGAGATACAACCTGTCTCGAGGAGTGTTGAGACACGTGACAGGGAGTCTGATCCAATCATGTAAATATGGAGATACAACCTGTCTCGAGGAGTGTTGAGACATGTGACAGGGAGTCTGATCCAATCATGTAAATATGGAGATACAACCTGTCTCGAGGAGTGTTGAGACATGTGACAGGGAATCTGATCCAACCGTGTAAATATGGAGATACAACTTGTCTCGAGGAGTGTTGAGACATGTGACAGGGAGTCTGATCCAATCATGTAAATATGGAGATACAACCTGTCTCGAGGAGTGTTGAGACACGTGACAGGGAGTCTGATCCAATCATGTAAATATGGAGATACAACCTGTCTCGAGGAGTGTTGAGACATGTGACAGGGAGTCTGATCCAATCATGTAAATATGGAGATACAACCTGTCTCGAGGAGTGTTGAGACATGTGACAGGGAATCTGATCCAACCGTATAAATATGGAGATACAACCTGTCTCGAGGAGTGTTGAGACACGTGACAGGGAGTCTGATCCAATCATGTAAATATGGAGATACAACCTGTCTCGAGGAGTGTTGAGACATGTGACAGGGAGTCTGATCCAATCATGTAAATATGGAGATACAACCTGTCTCGAGGAGTGTTGAGACATGTGACAGGGAATCTGATCCAACCGTGTAAATATGGAGATACAACTTGTCTCGAGGAGTGTTGAGACATGTGACAGGGAGTCTGATCCAATCATGTAAATATGGAGATACAACCTGTCTCGAGGAGTGTTGAGACACGTGACAGGGAGTCTGATCCAACCATGTAAATATGGAGATACAACTTGTCTCATGGAGTGTTGAGACACGTGACAGGGAATCTGATCCAACCGTGTAAATATGGAGATACAACCTGTCTCGAGGAGTGTTGAGACACGTGACAGGGAGTCTGATCCAATCATGTAAATATGGAGATACAACCTGTCTCGAGGAGTGTTGAGACACGTGACAGGGAGTCTGATCCAATCATGTAAATATGGAGATACAACCTGTCTCGAGGAGTGTTGAGACATGTGACAGGGAGTCTGATCCAATCATGTAAATATGGAGATACAACTTGTCTCATGGAGTGTTGAGACACGTGACAGGGAATCTGATCCAACCGTATAAATATGGAGATACAACCTGTCTCGAGGAGTGTTGAGACACGTGACAGGGAGTCTGATCCAGCCTGGAGGTCTGATGTGACTAGCTGTCAACTCCAAAACATGAAATCTCGTAAAGCGTTGTAAGTGATGTGGAAGATGACGTCAGTATTCCACCAATCTGGATCAATGTATCAGGCTAATATGCTTTGTAACCTTTCTAGGATATCACATTAACCCTTACCCAGAGAATTAATCAATCTAAACACAGAGGTAAACTTCATTTAACATAATGCTGATAAAATGAGCGATCGGCTTGAGATCTACAATATCGTTCACTATTCTTATTTAACAATTTACTTATTGTAAGAGGGTTTTTGTTTTAATTCATACCTTTTTCATCTTAAAACTGTTAACTAGAAAGAAAATAATAAACCTTAATTGTTAGTAGGACAACGATCATTTCAAATATCTGTGTCAACTATTTCCTTATCATATGAGAGTGATGATTAAAAGTAAATAATTGCAAAAGATACAGAAAATTAATAACATTTCATGATCTTTTCACTTGTGCATGCCTGTGACCGCTTGTCAGCGAGGCGTAATAGTTAAGAAATCAGGTATACTGTTATATACATGCAAAGTTATCTGATGACAATTCATCTTGACCACATTTTGATGTGACATCTTCAACCCATAACAATTAATTTGTATTCAAAGGAGGACATTTTCAAAAATTTACTTTTTATTTACCCAATGCTTCAAATGACCAGCAAATTTATTGCATATCTCATAAGTTAGTATCCCTGTAAGGAAGAGTGGTGGATGGACGGATAGACAGACATACAAACATACAGACATACAGACAAACATACAGACAAATAGACAGACAGACATCATTTGAGGCCATGACCCTTCAAATAATGAGCTTGGCATAAAACCTACCCAACCTCAAATCTCCATCTTGCTTTTGCCATGATTTTTAACATAACTATCATTTGTACAATAAATCAACTACTGCATTATCAGATTAAATTTCTTGCTTCCAATTGCTAATCACATTCCCTTAAGATAGAATATAACAATGGGGAACAATAATCTAGCCAGGTAGTCTGTTAGACAGTGCTTGATCTACAGGTAAACAATTACCAAGACACCTGTGACAGGTGACCATTACTAACTGTGGTTGTGTGAGAATATTGCCATCATTCAAGCAAATTAGACCAAATTTGGCCAATGGAGTCATGTGCAAAGAGAATCCAAATTCCTTGATAATGAAACTTTATATGCTACATGTCAATCCTGACATAACCTTGCTGGTAATAAAGTATTTTACTGAAGTTTCCAAGATAAGCAATAATTGTCTCATATATAATCAGGGATTTGGAAAGGTAGGGGCCCTGCGCCATTTTCCCCATTGGAAGAACAAATCACCATTGATCCTAAGGGGAATGGCCCATTCCAAATTCTGAAAACCACTAATAGCCCTAAAAATGGCCCATTGTCAAAGGCGTCATTCCCAATCCCTATGATATATCTTGTATTATAACTAGAAATATCTGCCGGTGATGAATAGTGAGTCCCCCATCCAAACTTTTAATCCAACCTAATCAAAGCTTTGCGTGGGACATAATTATGTACTAAACTGAAAGGTTAATTTAAACTAGGTTCACAAAGTATGCATTTTATTTCAGAACACTTACATCAAAGGCTATTTGATTCTGAAGCAAAGGTCACAAATATATTTTTAAAGGTAGAGACTAACATTTGTATGTAACATTGCCTGTGGAAGATCAAAGAAAATTGGTGTAGAAAATAAGGAAGAAACACAATTGTAGTAGACACCATTAACTTTCAAGTGTGTATCAGTTGCTAGGCAACACTTCCTGATTTCCAACCCCAAGGGAATAAAGCCATTGTAGCCCATTCCATAGAGAGTCTTATTGCTTGTCCTGTGTTTTTGATACGAAAAACAAACAGATTTTCTTCCTTTGTTTGATAAAAGGTCCCATAGGATTTCTTTCATTTGATATTTTCTTTCTTAATGAATGGCGGAAACACAAAAACAAAGGTATCACCAACCATCTAGAGCTTTTCTTTCTATCTACATAGCAGTGCAGATGTACTATTACCAAAAGTTCAAAATAAAAATACTGCTAGACATTTTGCCACGAGGAACTTTAAAACTAAAATAAAATAACCTTTTATTTTCAATTATTATTTAATTGTCAAACTAGACAAACATTGCACAGCTTGCAGTCTCATGTTTTCCTTCAGACGCTGAAAGCTTTAAATCACGTTTTGAGAGAAAGTAAAAAGAGCAAAAATTTGAAAGTTTGAAAGGGAACATATGTGTAATGGTGTATAAAGTATGTTCCAGGTTTCAATGGCAAGTTATTGGTCAATAGACTGTCTTATAGAGCTTTAGATAGCCTTTAGTCTCTAGTGGTCCAGATCTCTCATTTAACCTGCTCAAGTTTGTTAGCAGTGCCAAGAAACACTCTTAAGCATCTTCTATTTTTCTAAAAGTTCTTGGTGTATTTGTTAGTTTCATAAGAACCAGTATAATTTGTCATATGAAGTTTTGATGATGAGTTTACAAATCATTTCAAAAGAGAAATGATCTGATTAGTGAAGAAACATAATGAATGCCATGTACTGCAATTACTATGGAAAGAAAACATTTCGAGAAATTGTAGCCATATGTAATAGAAAAGAAGAAATCCCAGTTTCAAGTTGCTGTTATTAACTGAGCCCAAAGAGTTTGTTTTATGGAGGAAAAAAAGTATACAAAAATTTTGTTTCGGGTTTGTCCTTGTTTGAGCGAACTGAAGCTGCAGTAATGACACTTTCCCTACCCGATCACTGAGTTTTCCCCAATTGAAAACAAAGCGAATTTTTGTTCTTATTCTTTATTGACATATAGATCATGTATAGATTTCAGTTGCCACATGTTCAATAAGTTCATTAATGTTCCATAATGTTCCAGTCTGTGAAAAATACACTTTTAAAAAACCGGTTAAAGTATCATTATTGATTTTGAAGACAATCTTCAACATAATGACGCCAGCACTAAAACCTGAACATAGTATTGCCACACTCAGCAATGCGCTTAATTGATATACAGAATGTTTTCAAGAATGAATGCATGAATGAATGAATGTATAAATAAATGTTCACACAACACATGTAGGTACATATGTTAATACAAACCATCAATGATTTGGCTAAGCCATAAAAACATATACATCTGTTAAAAATTGAGATTTTGAAAAGAAATTTATTATTTTTTTACTTTAATTCTTTAAACCTGAAGTGAAAAATTTGCAGACCGTAGGTTCTTGTTAGTTAGAATGAATACTTTTTTATCTTAAAAAAAATAACTATCTGATTATCTAATATAACTTTATTATCATCAAGAAAAATAAACATTCCATGAAAGTTACAAACATTTGGTAATGTATAAAATTCAATGACAAATAACAGTTCCTAACATTAGTAAATACAATAATTGTTTCACCGATGAATATTTTGTTACCTGTTATTTTGTATAAAATCACTACAGTTTGGTGATTTGATCCAAGTTCCTCTCAGGTTCACTGTGAACAGTGCTATACACGGTAAGTTGTGAGGAAATCACATCCATGTCGTCACTAGCAAAACTGGCAGTGTGTGATTGGTTTAGTGCAGACCCAAGGTCAGTGGTTCGAAAACTTGAGTTATTTCCCCCATTTGAGGTCACATACACATCTTTGATAAGGCGCTTTCTTGAATTCTGAACAATCCTTGAAAATCTACGAGAAAATTTTTTCATCACTGCATTTATTTGCGCAGTTCGATAGCCATGGACAATACCACTGATGAAAGACTTCGTAAGAAATACAGGAATAAAGTAAACTAGGTTTTTCTCCCCTAATGGCTGGCTTTTTAAGGAGCAGACGTCACAAAATACTGCAAGGTAGGCACAAAAGGGGAGATAACTCAGAATCCACAAAACCATATCAATACCAGCTGTCACTACGAGTGTGTGATACTTTTGAAACTTGCTGCTGTTTGGTGAGAGAAAGCTACGATGTGATTGGATGAGAGCTATCCTTTTCTTCATATACATCGTTATCACAATGTTCATACCGAATATCACAATAAGAACAAGAGCAAAGAACAGGAGGTAATGCCACGGGTGAAAGACGAAGAAACTCAACACATGATACTCCTCAGTTTCCCGCTGCCATCCCATCTGTGGGAGGAATCCAGCAATAAAGGAGAGGTTCCACAACATCACCATCACTGTTATCACATTTTTCTTGTCCATTTGAGCGCCATAGTTCAAGGGTTCAGACAGCTTCATGTAGCAGTCTATATTGAGGGACAGTAGAGATAGGCCTGATGCAAATGATGCCGTGAAAAACAAACTCTCCGCCAGGAAGAAATTCATCAGAAGAGAATCGACATACATATACATGGACACTTTGAAAATGCCATAAATTCCAATCAGGGAATCACTGACACACAAACTCCGAATGAAAACCAAAGTTGGGCTCTTACCTCCGCTTGTGAACTTTGAGGCCAACAAAACAACCAAGTTACAAACAGTTGTCAGGATGGCAGCAGCCAGAATCAGGTTCAACTCTATGCTGGGAACTTTTGGTATTGGTGCTGTGGAGTTTATAGACTTGTTGGTAGATGGCAGCGTCACAAAGTCCTGTAGCAAACTCTCGTTCAACCATTTGATGCCTGGTGTCAGAGACGAATTGTTGTCAGTCACTGTGGTGAGATTTCCTCCTCCAAATCTATTTGTTGATATAAGTGTTGCGGAACATGAGGCATTTGATCCGCATTTCATGTCGTTTCTTCATCAGAGCAGACTGTTTGTCATGGGAAGTTAAATGATGAACTTTTTCTGACTTCTCCCATCACTGATAGTGTGTCAGGCAGGAGATAAGCATCGTACCACATGTCAACATGGACGTTATCACTGCCAGTACACCTGTGCTGTCACCAAGAGTAAACATCACGTCAATCATTTTCACTGAACATGCACAGTATATCAAATTTTGATCTGCTTGAATTTCACACAATTTAGAACTTCTGATAATTTTTTGCATACATGAGACCTCATTACAGTGCCAAAATCTCCAGTACATTGCTTTGTAGTTTTCTGTTGTCATATTTACCTGCAGTAGCTCGACTAAGAGCCCGTGTTATTAATCAATACATGCTTCTTCCTCAGCTCTGTAATTGATGAAAGCCTGTTGTTATCTCTGTAAGGTCCTTGATAAATACTCGTTAATGAAACATCTATTGAATGAGTTTGAGACATTTGTCACAGGTTAAACTCCTCACCCGTGCTTTGATACCTCAACAGTATGCTAGATTGCAGGCACAATGAATGTTTATTAAAGTTAAATCCATTGAATGTTACAATCCTTGATAAATGTTGAACAAAGTGAAATCCTTGATTATTACTTCACACTCATTGTAAGTAAATCATCACATGATATTGAACTTAGTAGCCTCAAATATCATTGATTCAATCATCAGAATATTGGACGAGAGTTCATTCTAAAATATCCAGTGTACTTTTAATTAATTGTATGAAAATACAGGAGATCATTGAAAATACTCCCTCTATGGTTTATCATGGGTAAAGTTGGCAAGTTGGTAACTGAGCACTCTCCATGCTGTTCTTCAGACAAACACATACACAGCTTCTAAAGTCCTGCAACATCCCTGTGCGGTGTCACCCTACACCAACTGTTCTGTCAATCAGAAGGTCTCATGTTGGACTTAGTTTCTCAGTCAGATCGTATGATATTGGACATAAAATTTCCAAATGAAATGGTCTTATGTTGGAATGGAAGATTTTTCAAACCAAATACAAATTCACTGTCACAGCTTGTAAACCAATGATGTATCACAACCTTCCCACTGTGAACTGGATGGAAGGAGTTATGCACAGATGCCCCAATTCCCTCAGTCAGGATAGATACATTGCAAATTGGCTTTACTACTTCAAAAGGTGAACTGCCACACTTCTCAGCATATTATGATTCACTTATGTTTCAGAAGGTCTTTTTTCCCTTTAAAACAGGATTTTTTGTTTGACAAAAATCTTTGATTTGACAAAGCTTCACAAGACAACTAGAACATGACAATCCTCTAGACATTTTTGCAACAAATTATCCTTTTACGTGTTGGTGATATTACTCAATAACAATCCGCTGCACAGAGTTATTTCAAATAACTTATCAATGGAAAAATATCTTCTTAATAGTCTCCGCCAGTTGAAATGATAGTTGTCTGTGTAAATGTCAGTTTTCTTCTTTAGGGAAGGTGAAAGTATATTGTAACTGCAGATGTTTCCTAGACAAACGGTTAGCTATCCAGGCACAAAAACAAATGAATCCAAGTCTGTAGCTATGTCCAACACGTTCACTTGAAAGGTTCAACAGAGGATTATCATGAAGGCATAAGCATTTCCACAAGGTTCTCAGTTCACATAACGTTCAATCAACGTTCATATTTCAAAGTGTTAATATGAAGTCCTATGAAGTCCTATTCAGTCCCATAAAGGAATAGTTCAGACCATGCTTTTAATGTCACTGTAAAATGTGTCAGTTGATGGTATTACAATGTGTCATGTGACTATACAAAAGGCAACAATGTGTTACTAGCTGATCTAGTATGTAACCATGTGTCACCTGACAAAAGAAAATGTAACAATGTGTCACTTGAGCATTAGATACTTAACAATGTGTCACATGACTGTACAAAATGTACCAAAGTGTCACTAGACAGTAGAAAGTATGACAATGTGCCACTAGACAGGAACAACCGGTAACAATGTAGCACAATCAAACACCTGTCAGAGCACCTGCAGTCTCTCACACAGTATGTGTATCTACACTACACACCTCACTCTATTATAGTCAGTGCTCCACTGTCCGGCTGCTCTCAGCCAATCAATATGCTTAAACATCGTCCAATCGGGCGATGATAAACTGCGGACACACAGGTGTAATTAGTGGGTTACCTGTAGTCGTTTAATCACCACCCTTCATCACTGTCATTTACACCACAGTCTCTAATCAGAGCATCATATCAATCTCTTGATCTAACAACTCTGCTAACAACAGAATGTCTAGAACAGCTCACATCCCAGATTTGCCAAATTGCCTAAATAAACTTCAATATTTAAAAGAGACATCTTTGCTAAGAAAAATGGGTACATACTGGATATGTCTGCATTTAGTTTAAGAATGGATTAGGCCGTTTTATACTTTCCAATTGTTGCACTATCTGTTTGAATAAATCTATCCAATTAAACCAATAACTTGATATCACTATAACACTGTAGTTATTGGCTCTTACCATAGAAATATAAACTAAAATGGTGGTAGAATTAGTCAACCACACATTCCTTGATCGTGAGTATCAACAATAAGAAAATGAACATTAATCAAGAGAAAATCAACTTCAATGATAGATGGTTTGTTCAGGTAACAATTGATGGCGTATTGACTTAACTGTGTTACCATTACAACTCTCTCCATTGTTCTTATTTGTAGACATTGCTTGTTATCTGATACTAATTCAGATAGAGATGCTAAGGCGTAAAAATGGCCATGGATAATATGAAGCACAAGAGAAATCAAGAAGCTGGTAAACTTGAATTATCAAATTAATATTGATGATCATTAAAACTGTGTTCCACATGAGACATTGTTTGTGTAAGATTACTCAATTTGTCAAAAAACATTTTGTAAGTTACCCTGGTTTAAAATAATACATCATATAACAATATCTTAATATCAACAAGTACTGCACTCTCACTGCCACAATAGTTTAAGTCAAAATAATAAACTTATGTAATATCAAGCCGCATATTCAGAGAACTGTCACTTTTCAAATCGAGCGCATCTCCTTAGAAACCATTTCCACTTAAAAATACTATGGAAAGGATTGAAATTTAACATTCAACATTTGAAGGAAGTAACGTAATATTATCATCTTGTTCCAACACAGGAACTGAAAACTGAGTTGAACAAGAGAACAAGAGTTTGAACAAGAGTTGTTCAGAGTTTGAACAAGAGTTTGAACAAGAGTTTGAACAAGAGTTGTTCAGAGTTTGAACAAAAGTTTGAGCAAGAGTATGAACAAGAGTTTGAAAGAGAGTTTGAACAAGAGTTTGAACCAGGGTTCTTCAGAGTTTGAACAAGAGTTTGCACAAGAGTTTGAGCAAGGGTTTGAACAAGAGAAGCTTGAACAAGAGTTTGAACAAGAGTTTGAAAGGCCAGCTGGTTACCCTTATCAGCACAACATGAGTTACTGCAGCTTACAGGCCACAAGAACACAAAGGAGAATTCTGTTAGTATCAGTCACTCGGGAGAACACTTTCATCTCCATAATGAACAGCTCTAAAGAACAGAGAAACACCTGTCTGTACACACAGGTACGCACAGCTACAATGCTAATAGAACAACCAAGTGGCTGCACTGACACCAAAATGGCACAGCCTCGGAGATATACAAAGATAACAAAATTTCAGCAAATTGAAGGACGAGTCTTCTTTAATCTCCCTTGACTTGCACAAGCGTGGCAACAAATGAGTGATTGTTAGTCAAAGGAATAACTCCTATAGAAACACTATTTGTATACACACGTTACCATGGAAACAATTTCATCACTTTGAGAGCAGGATATCTCTACAAGATTTTTTCAAAATTCATCTCATTACCTTATTGTTATATATTATACATTGTCAACCAACACAATACCTGGTGAAATAGTAATTAATTACAGGATAAGCTGAAGATCTCTTATCATTGTGGACAGTACATTAGTGCCAGGAAAATGACTTGGTATGAGGACAAAGAGCTATGAGGAATCTCGTTCCACTGTATTCTGGACAATCTCTGACTGAGACACGCCCCTCTCTTTCTACTCCACATAATAATAATAATAATGAGTGGATTTATATAGCGCTAAATGCTCCAGGCACTAAGTGTCTGCTCTAAGCGCAATGTACATGTACAGGTGAGATAAATCATATTAATTGGTGCACCTGCTGACCTCTGGGGTAATTATCACATTATATACCACAGGTGACTCAGTGCAAACTTTGAGTATCATTAATTTTGTTTCCCAGAGCGATTATTATACCTGTTATTGTTGACCTTTCCAAGATGTTCGCAGATACAGGCCTACCATAGAAAGGTAAACAAATCTTCAAAACTGAACATAAATGCAATAAAAAAAACCACAAATATAACAAATACATATAGTATATATATAGTAATAAGAATGCATGATATCCTGTAATAAACATTGAGGCTTTTCTTACAACTATATTTGGCATTTTGGCATTTTCGTTAAAGATTATTCTGGGACACCCAACCTACCTGATCAATCAATCAATCGTGGGCCATTAGTTTTATTGAATTTAATACATAAAGCTTACACTGAGCATATATGTAAGCTCATTTTATTCTTGATTCAAACCGTTACAGAAAACTTATTGACAATTCCCTTGCAAAATTACAACTTGCGAACTAAGAAACAGGAACTAGAATGACCTATCTTTTCAGCTTCTCAGATTTCATTGAACATGACGAGTTACCGAGTATATTTTCCTCATCAGCAGGGATGTAACCTTAACTAACTCTCAATAGATAGTGATGCAAAACTACTTTATCATAGCAAAATGTGCATCAATATTAGGGTGAATTATACATTTTTTCCCCCCAAAAATTGTTTAGCATACAGTACACTAAGTACTTCAAGCATGTTTATTTGACTAATTAATTAATCAAATTTTGAATGGCTCCTGTCACAGTAGATCTTATGTGTAGCAAAATTTTTAGTGGTCTCCAGTGCTATTAGAGTGACCTCCCATGACTAGGGACCGGAAGATTTTGCATGCAACCGCAGGGTTGCCAATCGGCTGTAATGTTCTTGAAATAAACCTGACTGATAAAAACAAGAAGTTGTTATTCCTGACAGCTCATGTGAGGCAGGTTATTTGGAGTTGCCAAGTTTTAAAATAGAAAATCTATTCATTAATTTGTCTTTAGTGACATCCTTTGTTGACTTGTAACCGTCACTAGTAAGATGAACTACTTATCCTTTGGATATCACAGCTGATGAGTTTGTTATTTGTTCAGAGTATGAGCTGATGTAATAGCTATCGTGATAGTTGGTCAATAGTCATACCTCTCCAATACCAATCAGGTTTTTGTAAAATGTCATCATATAAGACAAATCTTAATCAAAACACTGATGACATTTATTATCTTGTTACAACCATGTTTTTAAAATTTCTATTCTGTGCTAGAATACAACTTTGAGATCTTGCAAAGCAGTCCATGATACAATGTCAAGTTCCATATCATATTAATAATGATAATATTTATAATTATATGGCGCAATAACCAGGTACTAGTACCTGGTCAAAATGCTTCTTACTTCCTTACCTTGTACGATTGAAATCTGAAAGCAGCAACTATGAGTAAAGCACTACCATGTAGGTCCAAGTACATCCTGTATTTCAGGTACCCATTTAACAGCCGGGTGGACTGAGTGCAATGTAGTTTAAGTGCCTTGCCTACATACAGAAGACAGTATACCCACTACTATGAACTATAACATCTATAAACACTTGCATAAAAAATTTTTATTTCCAAATTAAACCCCTTACCCAGCATTTCTAAAGAAGCCATTTTATAGTTCTCTGAAAACAGTAATAACTAAGCCTTTTGTGTAGAGTCAAAATAGACCTTGTTTCCATTGACACAAAACCACTTTTATTTCTGAAAAAAAAAAAAACTTAAAAAAATGATATAATTTAAAATTATGACAACAAACTGGACGTGAGAACCATACAAAGCTTGTCAGGTGCAGTTTACAATTACAAACAAATGGACAATGAGTTGTTTGAACAACCCAAGCAGGCATGAACTCTCACTTACATCAGCCAACTTCCAATTAGAATTCAATATGTCTATAGGTTGGGGAGCTGATTAAATATTATCTATTACATCATGATAACTAGCTAAGCCTGCTCCGACACTAAGAGGGCAATTAATGCAGTTTATTGATCGACATGGGGTTCTGTAAGCTTGCGTTACATGATAATTGCGTGACCAGAGAGAATAGAGAGAGACGAGTCACTTGAAACAGGAGGTCCTGATCAATAGAGGTTGTGCTCATCTGTAACTTCTTACATTATCAACAGTCACGATAGCCACATGTACTTTAACTAGAAATACATTACTTATGTAATTGGTGTATGTGAGCAGGAGTTTAGAACATATCTAGAACATAGACTGTATGTCTGTTTAACCAGATTATACTAGTCATCTATTTCCTTAAAGGCACTATTTCACGCTTTTCTATGTAAATATACTCAGCAGCAATATATCCAACTTGTGATATCGCACAAGTTTATAATGCAAACCTATTTAAATGAGACTGTGGCTATATTGAAACAAGAATTTCTTTATAGAACTCACCAAACAAAAAACACTTATCCAAGTTAGATTTGAGGAGGTTATTTTGTTGACAGCATGTATTTATTTATCCACATATGCTAGACAACGACAATCGATTTTATGTCCCCACAATTATCTTCAATAAAGAGTTGAATAGACAAGGTCTAAATCATTAGAAATCGTCTTCAATATTCACCCTCATGTTCATTTGAATTTTATATCACATGCTCAATAAACCAATGAAGCAAAACCCAACCAAAGTTAACAGCATAGGTACCTTACTTCAGTCAATTATCAGTTTTCCCTATAATTTAACATACAACTTATTTACCCACATCTTCTCTAACCTTTCATTCAGGCCAATCATATTTGAAAAAATAAGTTTTTTTGTGTTTTGAATTTTACCCCAAATATAAAGCTATCGGCTCTGTAGCTCATCAGGCTATCTGTAATTTATTTCATAAATGGTCATAGGGTTACCGTATGAGCTGCCAAAAGATCATCCAAGCCATTTATCATAATCCTCATCAGCTAAGCAACTTTTAGGTTGTGGCATCTCTGGCCCTTATAAGAGGGCAAAGGGTCTCAAAATCTACATCTAAAAATCCCCAACAGCAAAGGAGTCTGTATACCAGGTTTCAGCTTTCTAGGCTTCTTGGAGAAGATAAAAACAGGTTATGGTAATTGATTCTGCAGAAGAAGTCAAGACAGTGAAAAGTTTACAGATACACAGATGTACACCATACCATAAGATCACTTTTTAATTAAAAATAATAACAATAATTTTTTTTTTTTAAATGTTTAAACGAAAGAAAGAAAAGAACAATACTAGACTGCATTATCTATTTGCAGAAGGAAATTGACTTCAGTCCCATTATATTTTCTTCCATTTCCACATCCTTAAGTTTGGTTTTATAAATGTGGAATTAAGATTTGATACTTTTTGCTATGAAAGTTAACAGGTCTTAAACAAACAAGAGCTCTAATTAGACAAAGAGATGATAGTTCACCCCTTACAGAAGAAAGTTGAAGTGTTTGACAAAATTAATAAGTGGTGCCTTGGGCCGACTGATCAAAATAAACTGAGTTCTGCAGATTTTAAGTTTCCCCTGATTCCATCACAAGGATACAAACTCAATCTATCAGGGACTTTTCGTTTGAGAAGAGCCTGTTAAGGTCGAATGTTCTGTCATAGGCTTGTTTAACCAATCACAAGGTCTTTGTCACAATATTGATATCGCTTCCAAAGCACATACTTTGTCTAATTTTGAATGCCTGTTTATAAGCATCACCTGAATATATAAAATTGCATTTTGGGAAATGACCTTATTTACTTATCAAATCATCTTATCTACAAAACTGTCGTTTGTCTGAATAAATATTTGGAAAAAACTCATCCGCTACAAGATTTTAAACATCCTAATAATGAACGTTTGTACAGATCAAGGATACATTGATATAATACTATATAATCAATGTCAACATGTTAAATCCTGCTTAATAAATAAGGTAATGAAGTCAATAGTTACATAACATAACTAGATAGTAGATACAGACAGCAGGGTCATGTCGACTGCAACCTGAAAAGCTCTGCATGACACACAAAAGGTATGATATATATACTGAATATAAAAGTTAGGGTCCACCTAAATTTTCATATAAAAGCATTATATTGATCGTTATAGGGGCCTAAAGATGAATAAATATTGAAAATGGTTTTGTTCTTTACCTTTTTGTTTGCACACATTCTAGATGTTACTGTTAATTGTCTTTTAAATAAAATTCTAGAAATTAGTAAATAGTAAAAAAATCTATCCATAAGAATGATGAAACAACACTCAAAAGGTTTATTTTAATGTAAACATGTCAATATATAAAGTAAACACCAACATTTGCAAAACTGTTTACGTTCTAAATTGACAAAAACTTTCAAGCTGTTCTATTGATCTGTCGGTTAAAGACAAACAAAACACAACATGAGTGTTGAGATCAACCTGGCCTTTAATAACTCACAAAATGTATAAATAGAGAATACTAACCGTCGTCCCGTTTAATAACATATTTATGGAATGAGTGTGGTTTGGTATTTAACAAGCAAAACGAGTTAGATACCGATACCATTCACGAGTTTCATAAAAATGTAATTAAACGGCACTGAGTTTAGTTTTTTATTTATTACTCGCTGAGTTATATCAAAGAAAAGGTATGGAAATCGCCAAGATTACTATTGTCCCCGCACCGCTAACATTGTGACGTCATGCTAAACAATTGTGACGTCATGTGACGTCAATCAACACACGATGTTATAACACAATGTGTAATAACATTGTAGATTTATCAAACGGCGGTATCTTCTATGGACGATAAATAATATCCATTAAAAACTTCACTAGATGAGAGTTTGCAGAACCCCGCAAAAGCAGAGCAGCCTCAAAACTAAGAGTTCCACAATCCCCCTTTCCCTCCATCTTCACTTCCACAATTAAAGGGACATTTTTTCCAAATTAACCACAAAAAACAATTGACCATCAAAAATCAAGAAACCAAACTTATAACTGGGGTAAATATAACTGGGGTAAATCAAGACAATTCTGGTCATTTTTTAGTTATTTTAAAACTTGTGACTTTGAACTTTGATGTTGAGTGTCCAAGGAATTGCCAGATGTATGATCAATAAATGATTACTTCAAAAACTCAAAAAGCTATTTCTCATTTCAAAATTTGACTTAACCTTATCTCGTAAAAATTAAATTTTGACATTCAAGCTTAATTTATCTTTTATCTCTTTTCATTGGATAAAACAATCAAGTATTGAATAAAAGTGAAAATAATGGAAATAAGGCATAGTTGCAAAACAATGCAGAAATCCTGACCTTGCTGTGAACTTGATGTTTAACCCATTGTAGCAAAACCTTTTTCAACAACAAACGCAACGTTAGAAAGTGTACTCACTGTACCCGACAGTGGCGACCCCAGCATCATCAACATCGACCTTGTAGCTGTTGCGGAGTGAGACATAGTCTTCGAGGAGGGGATCCCACGTGTCTACCTCCCACTCTCGGTCAACCGGATCATCGCTTTCCTCCGACCCATCTGAGAAGAGACACAAACTCTATAATAGTTCTATGAAAATTGATGACTTTCAATAAGGTGAATCCAACAGCTCAAAGCAATGTCTCAAACTCCTTTCCCTTAATCTGGTCAATACTTTCCTCTTATACACCTGAGCAGAATTGGAAATACATGTTTTTTATATTCACATATATATAAAGAAGGAATTCAACTAATATACAGACTCTAACTTCTGCTTCTTTACAGAAAAAAAGTGAAAGTATTAAAATGATAGTCTCTCTCTACATTGGGAAGGGTAAAACTTTAGCTGTCATGTCAAGATAGTAGAATTCCCAAATCTGTTTTGTGTGCAGTCAGTTTTGGATTTTAATGAGTAAAGGTGCAATTCAGTCAATTGTTTGTGCCCAGCTGACCATAAAAAACTTACCATCTCTGCAATACAGAACACTCAGTTCAGAACATCCGTGTCAAGGAACCAAGAGCCGTTATGAATAGCATCACTCTCACATAGAAGAATGCAACTGACCTGTAGGAAACTCAAAATTGTCCACCAACATGGCCGCCTGCTTGAGTCGCATCAGCTCCAGGTTGATGCAGACCTCCTCCTCCCAGTTGACCTTGTCTGTGAGAAACACCTCCAGCGGAGACGTCTGCACTGTGCATCTGTATCATAGATTCATTTAGTTTGTATTATCTAATTTCCCTTTGTCAGGTCTTCAGTATAATGATAATAATGCTGAGACATGAAAGAGTAATGCAGTAATGCATTATGCATCTACTTAGGACAGCCATTGAGTTTATCATATACAAAATCTAGTTTAAACTAGCTGTAATAATTCGTCAATTACTGAACGAGGTCATGTTCAGCTGACCTTTGACAAATTTTCAACCAAGCAAGGACGTGTTTCTATTGCATCTTGGTTGATAGTCACATGCTGATGTTTACCCTACGTTTGTCTATATTTACCCTTTAAAAATTTTGTGATTGTTTGACTTTATATGTTGATTTACTTGTGCACAAATGTACAAAAAAAACCAACACATAAATATTACGCCAATTATATAATCACAGAATTGACGCTGGCGTCACAGTTTTCAACACAGTTCACTGGGACACATTGACAACATTCGGATTTTGTAAACGAGGTGCTCAAAAACGGCAAAATAATTGCATTGACCCGCGATTGGAAGTGCTCGGCCAGCTCTCTTTTGATTGGCTGATGTTCGCGCCTGCTCAACACAGAATTTGTAGGTTATTTGCTAAGACCACCGATAAAGAAACAATTTACAAACTTAGACTATATTTATCTAAAGTGTACAATTTTAAAGCGTCTACAGAAACTTAAATTAATGCATGCAGGATAACAATATTTGCATTTTCCTTGTATTATGGGCCTATGGCCTCATTACCGAATAAATTTGTCTGTCTGTCTGTCTGTGATAATGGACTTCGGGACGAGGCAGCCACTCGCTGTCTGCGAAGTCTATGTAGACATCTCATCTGACTTTTACAAGTCTCTGATCCTATGTCACAACCTTTACATTGTGACTCTCCTGAACAGACAGGGGACTAATTTGGTTTTCTTCAGGAACTGCACCATGTGCAGTTGACTGTTTTTACAAGACTGCACCTGAGTTCCACTCTGGCTGCACCAAAGTGATCACCTTTATAAATGAGTTTGTATAAGAAAAGTATCAAAACATGGAAGTTTGTTTTGTTTTTATTCATGTGCTTCTCATCACTTGTACCTGCAGCTTGGTCTTCCTTGTCAGTAATGGGAGAATCTTTTGTACTTTCCGATTCAACTTGATCAGATTCATTTGTTTTCTCGTTTGTATTTGTAAAGAATTTAAAAATTGAGGACTGCTCTTTCGACAATGACATTTTGTTTTTATCAAGACAACACATGTGACAGACGTGAGACAGAAGGCAATGATCGTAGTTTTACCGAGGTTATTCACAAGTACAAACGAGTTCTCACGGAAAAATCCGAAGCAATGACGTGTCAAGCTAATCAAGATGTGATTGTACAATTATAGGTGTGAGGAATATGCAAATGAGAAATGCCAGGACAGGTCAAATCTATTTTTATCAAATGCGGAAGTAAATCATCGGTGTCAAGTACGAAGGTTTTTGTTATCATTTCTGATAAATTTGTTTCAGTACTATATAACTATAAATTAATCGATGCAAGTTAATTTTCAAACTGCACCAGCTGGTAACTTGCAAAGTTGCACCAGCTGATTTTAACCTGCACTAATGCAGTCTTTACATGAATTTGAAAGCTGACCGATCAGCAATTCATAGCAAGGCCCTATAATGTGTACAGAAAAATTGTCAAACATTGTTCTCAATATAAAACACACTAATGTTTTTTCCCCCTCAAAATCAATTAAGTAGAGTAAATTGATATTTAGAAAGGAATCAATCACTATGACTGAATTGACACTTTTGGTCTAGGACTTTAGAAAATAACCACAACTCACCTGTTGTTCACGTGAGGTAGACTCCCCTCCACCACTAGCAAGGACAATTTCTTCTCATCGCCAGCCAGACGTTCAAACTCATTTATATTTTCATCTGTCCAGCGAGCGGAGACCGGCCGCACATTGGCTAGAGAGCACCAGATAGTCAGGGGAGGGAAGCAGGAGAACTCTTCGGGCAAAGGAAACACTTTACTGCGAGGCAGCCACTCGCTGTCTCCGAAGTCTATGTAGAAAACGTGAATCTTTCCAATTGAGTCCTCTTTCTGGTTTGTGCCGTCTGCTTTCTTGACTCCGACAATCTGTGCCCGGAAGTAGCTGCTATCCTGGGAGAATTGGGCGCAACAGAGTTTGTGGATTGAAGGTTTGAAACTGCGGTAGAGTTTGGATAGCTGCTTTCTGGACTGCCGCTCAAAATGGAGGTTTAAGTCTTTCATCAGTCTGTTTAAAGTCTTGCCAACATCCTCTGTGATCCTGTGGACGTAGAAGTCATTAGGTGTGACGATGTGAGCAACCATTACATCATACTCCTCGGTGGGTGTGTCGAGACAGTCTGCAAGTAGAGGGTTCACGCTCATGTCTGTGATGCCAGATGTGGTGGTTTCTCCATCAACATTACTTGTACATGACTTGCTTGGGGATTGACCATCAGAACTCTCATTCTGAGCTGCTTTTCTGGTTGGATCAGTTGTATCATTCATTTCAACAGATTGTGACATTTCCTTGGTGTGTTCCTTTTCCAAGCAATTTTGAAAGTCAACATTTGAGCAAATATTATTTCTATTTGTGTTCTCACTACAAGAGTTGGAATCGCATTCCATTTGTCCACTTTGAGGCACTTGTTCCAAGGAAGTTTGAGCTGGTTCACCACAGTGTCCTCCATCAAGTCCTGGGGAAGACGGTCCTGTACACTTGTCAGCCTGTCCAGCAGAAGAAGGTTCTGGCACATCCACAATCTCTGTTTCCTCAACAACGACATCTGGTTCCTTCTTTACTGCGGGAGGCTTTCGAGGCTTCTGGGGAGAAGAGGATCTGGAACTTGAAGGAGATGCCAGATCCCCAAACTGGTTCTGAAGTTTTGCAATCTGTTCTGACACTGGGATAGGTCTTGCAAGTTTTTGCTGAACCATGATGGCCGCCACACTTACTTGAGTCATCAACACACGTCCGGCCTCTGCGTCAGTCTGCTGGATGGGAATGTTCAGACACAGATCCACAAGGTGAGGGAAGGACAGAGATTGCTTTGGACTAACAAACGCTGCCTTACAGTTCAGTTGCTGGCCCGCGACATATTCACGGAAACGAATAATCTCGTCCTCTGTCCATAGACCCAGTTTGTTCATTGGACTCACCTGAAAATGATGAACCTTCAATCAATATTTACATCTTTAGACACAACAGTTCGTAATTAGTAAATGAACTAATTTTCCAATAAATTTTTCAAATCACAAGTTTTGAAATTTGAATGCAAAATATCTTTGAAATCATTAGCTGAAAATATCCATACAAATTCTATGTGATACATTAATTGAATTATTTACATTTGTGCAACTTCTTCAGCTCAGATAAAAAAATATTGACTGCAAAGTTATTGATATCTTGATATTTAAGATGTCTGAATACTTATATCATGCTAAAGACAAACTCTGGTGCCTACTTATCAAACATTTGAAACATCGACGAGATAAAAGGACTCTTTGATAGACACAATAGAACACTCTTATCACGAGACATATAATCAAGTTCTAATTATTTAAAGACAGCATATATCATGATTGCCTGAAATACCTATCTCCAAACATTTTAGAAAAGTTGTATAGATAAATAATGCTCAAGGTTCGTTGAAGCCCAATTTTATATGTTATCCTTTTGAAAATTCCTTGATCAGCTACAAAAGCACATAGCATTATCAAATCTACGGCGTGTGCATCTTTTTTAAAGGCATTCTACGAACGAAGAAACAAGTTCTGTGGACAGTCAACACTTTATTGTCAAATAGATGCTCAATGGAGTACTGACCCCTGACAGACAGCAGAAGATGGCTTGAGACGGCAGCTCAGCCAGGAAGGCAGGAAGCTGGAGCAGGTGAGAGGACCTCACCGTCTCACAGTTACCGAAATCCAGGTAGATTACATCACACAGCTCTTCACCCTCCCGCTCTGAAAGACACACAAGTTTAAGTATTGGTCAAAAGATGGAAAACATACATTCCAAGCTATCTTAACTCTTTGATTTTTTCTTATTTCCTAATGAGCCAATTTTTAAAAATATTTTGGACATGAAAACATTCTCAATTAGATTTTTAATGAGAAACCGCCTTCTCATATTTGATTTGGGATATGAAATAACATCTATTTATCATGATCCACATTAGCCATGGAGTTAAAACCATTTCACCTTTCTCGTTTCTGGGGAAAAACTTGAAATAAATTTTCAAAGCATGACCCCTGTGACCATTACTTATGAGTCACCCTATCTATAAATCATAAATTTGCAAAGGAGTCTCTACACAAGATATAAGATTTCTAGATCGCGAGATTCCAGAAAAGAAGACAAACATGTTAACATATAATCCCATCTAGCCTTCAGCAGAAATGAGAACTGGGAACAAGGGAACAACGAACAACTAAAGGACTAATATTCATTACGGCAATCGCTTTAAGATAAAGATCTCCCGGTATTGTTAAGGGGGACATCACTAGACCTCTACACACCCGTAACCCTGATGATCTTGGCCCTGTAGTAATTCTCGTCCTGATGAAACCAGGCTAAACAGACCATCCCAACTTTTGGTCTGCCCAGAGTTGCCTCCCCTGGAAGAAGCTTCTCTTTGAATAGACTGAATGGAAGAAATACATAATGATTAGAATCAACCGTGTTGGTAAACTCTTTGAATCAAATTAACAAGTTCAAAAAAAAATAAAAACCACAATTTCGAAAACGATTGTGCATTTTCAAAAATAATGTTTCTCTTTTATATGGAAAGGTAAACCTGATAAAATAAAAAGGAGTTTGTTAACAAAACCTTATCAAGAAGGTGGTCCATCAGCACTAGAGACAATTAAATCTCAGAAGATATCATGGATTAGAAGACTGTATGTACAGGATTCAAAATTAAGTAATCTGTTGTATATTTCAAACCCAGCTACAAAAATTAACCCAATAGAAATGGGACCATCGTATCTAGGACACAGTATATCCCAAAACTTATCAGCCCATTTTGGAACGACGTATTTGGTGCCTGGTCTGATTTACAAGAGAATTGTAGATACTAACGTTTTTGGTAGACAGTACATTTCGGCAAATGATGACATCACAAAAGGAAATCAACCTGTATTATATGATCATTATTTGCGATCAAACATCAAATTTATAAAGACAAGCAGAAAAGACAACATTTTTATCTCATAAGGATTTTGTCTAACAATTTTGAGTCAAAACAATTTTTTCTAGAATATGCAGGTCTGATTTCCTCCTTGAAAACCTCTAATAAAAAAATTCAATCAATATCAGTAAACAAAAGGATTTGACTTTTATGTCCCCAAATTTAGATATATTAATTAAGTTGTGAAAGGATGTAGCATATTTTACAACAAACTTCTATTCAGTGACAGTGTGGATAAAAAAATGCCTTATCAACATAAGTAGGAAAAAGAGTTAAATTCAGAGTTCAATTTCAAACAATGGAAAACATATATAATACTATGCCTTTTCGGATAAGCAAAACTAAAGTGCAAAACACAGTTGGCTTCAATATCGTATCCTACACAGAATTCTTACAACAAATAAAGATATTTTTAGATACAAGATCATTGAATCACCACATTGTACATTCTGTAACGTTGAAATAAAATCAATTATTCACCTCATATAAGAAAATTTGTCAAAAAAGTTGCGGCAGGATTTACTCAAAAAAAACAGGCACCCATTTGAATTTAAATTCAGAAACAATTTTCTTGGATTCACAGAAAGAAGAAATGATGTTCTACATTTTTAATTTTTATATTAACAAAACAGTATATCAACTCTAGAAAACTAGCAAACATATTACCTATATTAGCAGGTTTGAAACCAAAATTGAATTATATATTGTCAACTACACAAATCAAATACTTACACGCAGTGCAAATATGATAAATTTATCTCATTTTGGTCATTTTGCCACAACTTGTTTATTTAAGATGAGCATATTTATCTGGTTTGTCTGTATATGATATATCATATTATATGTTAATGCTGCACCCTGTCCAAAAAGAAAAAAAGTGGGGAAAAAATACAATACAAAACAAAGTTTAAGTTACTGGAAAAGATATTTTTGTTTCGAAAATAATTTTGTGACGTTTCAGTGCATGTATCTGATATAACTGAATAGGATATAAAGCAAGTTTATTATCTCAGAAAGAGGGTTAACCCCAAAATTGCACAGGTTTTAATTTGAAATGTAACATTATACCATTTACAAGTACATACATGATTCTTATTCATGACTGTACACAATCCGAATGTTCTCTACTACAGCTTCTGGCAGCTGGCATGCTCAGGTGACGTTCTGACTTTTTTAAACAAAAACAACTTCAATAACAGTTCATGTCTTGTCAGATATTACCACAAACATTGCCACATTAGGTTAATATATCGTTGGACAGTTTAGAGACATATTCAGTATAAAGAGATCTATATTCTATCCTACACACATTTACCAATATGTACAGATTCACTTACTTGATGCTGGCTCGGAGGTTGTTGAGAGCGTACCCGAACTGTTGCACGTAAAACGCCCAGGGAGTTGCGATCTCGCTGACCACGACTGGGATGACAGGGCCAACCGTGATAGTACAGTGGGAGATCATCGGACCCATCCCATAATCCTCCTCCGACACTGCTACCCTCGGGACTGATTTACATATGGGGGGGTCTTGAGAAGGGTTTGGTTGACGTTCTACAGGAAGTTTCGATGATGTAGCGTCTTCAGGCTCTATGAAAAAATAATATTTGACTTAAAAATTCATAAAATTTAGATTGTGAACAAATGTAACATTGCTGTGTAGGGCTAACACTCTCTGCAGGGCTTGTTGTGATGGCTGGATGTATGGCAGTGATTCTATGCTACAGCCTCTGCTTCTGAGGGGCTGGGCTTCACTCTCAAAACCTCAAATAATTGCAGATAGTAAATACATCTGACCATTAGTCTATAAACAGTGACCATGTACATAACTTTATGTTAAAAAACTGACAGGTCAACAGCAACAAAAAAGGAAAATACTTCATATTATATAGAAGAATTAGACATGCAAACAAGAAAACAGAAAAAATGACATCAATGTGTTGAAATGTTTCCACTGATTGCCAGTTCAAAGTACTCTAGCATCAAAATATTATTTCACAAACCCACCTTCAGTCGTGGAATGTGCTTCACCTTTGAGTACAATCTCTTTGCACGGTGAGGCAACACTAGAATTAGGACAAGTGCTGGAGTCCCTACTCCCCTCTTCCTTGTGAGAAACATTGATCTCCAGTTCTGCTGGGACATCAGACGCAGACAGTGGAAGTTCTTTTTTAGTTACATGTTTAGCTATTTGAGTCTCTTCCTCAGGCCTGGCACTGACTGGAATCAAGTTCTTGTAGGCAGATTCTGAAGATTCTTTCACGGAATAAGAGTTCATCCTATCACAAGACTGGGAGTTGTCCCCCTTTGAATCGAGATCAACAGAACAGTTCGTTTTGTCTTGGTCAATATCTTCTGATAAATCAAGGGTGTTAAGGGATATAATGTCATCCTTATTTGTTCTGTCACAGCCTGCCAATCTTGTCCTCGCATCGTCATTATCCTTTTCAAATGGGCAAGTCAAGGTAGCAAAATCTTGTTTGTTTTCTTCTGAGCAATCACTTAAAAAGATGTCTTCTTTAGAGTCACCTGTATCTTCTGAAATTATCCAAAATTTTGCATTTAAACAATACTCTTTGAAAAGTCTGCTATAAAATAAAGACAAGATAAGATTAGCAAAAATGTTTAAGCTTTTTGTACTCAAATGACAATACTTTGTTGATGGAAACTCCAAGGGTGATAAAGTGAAGAGCCTTGGAACATTATTAACCAAGCATGTATTAGAAGTAACAGAACAGAAAGTTGGTCATCAAAATTGAAGTTCAATAACAAATAGCAGAGAAGGCACAGGGTTTTACAGGACTCAACTTTCCTGAGTATTTGATGCAGAAAATGTCAGGAGGACCCTCAAAAAGGATCCTTTGTGACTCAGTATTAATCTGATACAAATATCTAATCTTTCAATGAAAACCCATTTCAGTATGACTTTCATGTCAAGATGGTATTAAAACATCACCCCATAACAATCCCATTGTAAGCAATTCTTTATCAACCTTTTTATCAAGTATGAAACTTCTTTGAATTTTTTTAAGGACTCCTGAAATAGTCGCCAGGACTCTCGGTTATCATTGACTATGTAAAACTCTGAAGTCATTTGATGGTTACGAGAAGAGTATTTATCCCTTCATTGATGAATGGGGTAACTAATAATGAATCTAGATTTTTTTTAAACAGGTAGGCTGGTAGGATCATGAGCAGTTCTCCTGTCTGTACCAATCATATCCTCAGCAGTTGCGGTCAGAAGGAGGCAGGTATCGCAGCATCGGTCAAGTTCCTGGACAATCTCCAGATACCTCTCCATCAGCTCCCCTGGTCTGGCACTGGACAACAGCTGTCCCGCCCGCGACTCCGCCTGACCACATACAAATCTAATGTATACTTACTGGCTAAGTGAATTTTATTTTTGGTACACATGCTTAAAACTTGACTGTGCCTGATAATATTATTTAGATACGGCAATTGGCTCTGTAGCTTATCTGGCTTTTAGGCAAAACAACTATCAAAAGAAGTTAACCACATGTAGTTATTATAGTGTTAATAGATCTTAAGTTTGATTCTACATTGATAAATAAGTCTCCACAAAAGAAATCATATTTGTATGGTTGGAGAAGAAGGTATTTATGGAGGGTCCTAGTTTTGACCTTTTTTGGGTCATTTTGTCTTCAAATGTAGTTATTTATATCTATTTATCAAGGAGGCACGAACAATAGATTTGTTTTTCTATAGTCTTGGTGACAGAGTGACAAAAGCTGTTCTCAAAGGCATAACCCTTAGACGTTGTGTCACTAAAACTACAACTAAAAATTTCCAATCTGACTAGGTGCTTGTACTTCTGGGCCTTTTTGTTCTTTAGAGAAATGAACCAGATAGGTTTTATGAGTGTGATCCTTAGAAAGGACTACAGAGCCACAACATCTACAATGTATAATCCCTGGTGGACAAAGTACATTTGAACTAGATTTCAGCTGCTACAAAAGCAAAATCTGAAAACCTTAAAAGTTTATTATCTTTTTCATAATTCTGTATTTAGTAAGACACACACAACTTACATATACATGAACATCAGATGAAAAAGGACACATATACAGTCTATTAGTCTGAAGAGTAGTAGCTGCAAATATCTGACCTTCTCCACATACTGGTTGATGGTGGATAGAAGAATCTCCTTCTGTTCTCTCAGGGAGCACAACTTTTCCCGGACTTTCTTCTGGAGAAGCAACAAGTGCTTCTGTTTAACCTTTGACCCCATCCTGACGTACCTATAACATATAACATACAAAATGAAACGTCACTGTGAATAATATCTTTTGAAAAAAGAAGTCTAACATTTGTTTAAACTCGATAGAGCAACTGCAGAATTTTTAAAGATAATGGGATAATTATCAGCTAAGTTTAAGTTTCAATTTTGATTTTTTTAAAAATATTCTTCTTGCTTGATTGCCAAGAATGCTTGGTCTGTACACAGTGATATGAGTTCACACAATACTCTGGGCTGTTCCTTTCAAACACTAAGTGAGAGAACTCCAACCTCAATCCATGTCTGGTGTGAAGGTGGGTGTAATAAATCGAGGAAAGGTGTTCTGTGATCATGCTTGGATCTTAGTCTTTATTCTGGTAGCTTTATTTGGCATTTCTTTAATCCCAGCACAAGTTTTCAGCATAAGGCAATTTTGTATTCCTTTTCATTTTGTAAGATGTGAGGTGATTTTTATAAGAGGGCAAATGTACACAGGTAGCACCATGACATGGGCCAAATGTTGGACCAATGATGTGATTGATGTTGGCCCAGTGTTGGCAAACGACGTGGGCCAAATGTTGGACCAATGATGTGACTGATGTTGGCCCAGTGTTGGCAAACGACATGGGCCAAATGTTGGACCAATGATGTGATTGATGTTGGCCCAGTGTTGGCAAACGACATGGGCCAAATGTTGCACCAATGATGTGATTGATGTTGGCCCAGTGTTGGCAAACGACATGGGCCAAATGTCATACTAACAGTTACACTCCTGATCTTATGCTGCTGACAGCTGGTAGTCCTACCAGACTTCAAGAGTGTGGGTTTTTTGAAAAAAAATTATTTTTTTTTACAAGAATTTCTACCAGACAATATCTAAATGACAAGTGTTTCCAAATTTGAAATTGGCCTTAGAAATATACTTTCAACCTCTTTCGTTACTTTTTTTCAGTAAATCTTACAGTCATACCAGACTTCCCCTAACCCTAACAGTGTAGGTTTGGAAAATTACAAAAATTTTACTATCTAATTTAAGAGACATGTGTTTTCAAATTTGAAATTTGTCTGAGGAATATCTTTACTTTTTCGATCTCTTTTGTTACTTTTTCCCCTCAGTTTTTAATCCACTACGACAAAACACATTTGATATTGATGAACTTTCAATGAGTGCAATCAATCAATCAATTTAAAGCATTAACATTATTTGACTCTATATTGAGCTCAGAATGAAATACAAGTACTGCACTTAGTGCATTTTGATAACATCACACACATTTTGACTTTGAGTTTGGTTGACTATTGTCAACAAATGACAATTATCATAATGCCATAATAAAACTTCCTGTAACAAGATATACCAATTACAGAATGTTTCTCTTTATTTGAGAGAGTATCCACACTTCTCCGAGTTCTCGTCTTCTTCCCGCCGCTCACATTTCAAACTCATGTGTTGACATCTACCATGTGGGATGCGTATCGGAGTTACGTCCCTTAATTTTCTAGATTTTTCGTGACGTAGTACCCATTGAAAAATATACTATTTACAAGCAACAAGCGACAGTGTAATTAGGATGTGACGAAATTAAACCAAAATTTGCATAACATGCACAAGTATTAATTTTCAAAAAAAAGATTTTATGACAAAATTTATATTTATTAATTTATAAGAGCAATTAAAGTATTTTGCTGTTATCAACACGGAAAATTTTCAAGCAGTTTTCATGAAATTAGCTTGTTATGGAGAACACAAACTTTGTGACGTAGTGATCAAAACAAGAACACGTACACGTTGGTTTCGGACTGTACACTTTATTCGGTGTCTTCAATGGTTGGTCATTGACACACTCTACTAATAATTCTAGGTCTTCAGGCATTGGTTTATGTCCAGTGAATATCAAGCGTTCTTTAGGGTCCTCACATTATTCATTTTATCAAAGTTATCTCCGCTACAAGTGGGTGTGACCATTTATGCATGAATGATGTTCAAAGACTCAACTTCTTACGTTATTTTGAGATGACTCCGTACCCAATGGGTTTTGTCTTGTTTATTGTAGTTTTCTGGGTTACCTCCCAAAACACCAATAAAGTTAAAACACCCACAGACCAGAACACCAATAGTCAAATTGCATGGTTGATTGAGTTTACCTACTGGGATTATGGAACGACCCATTAGAATTAACTCCTTATTTGAAATGATGGTCTGAAATAAGAATAACAGGGAACAAATAATTAGTGTGTGCAATACAAATTATGTTTAACAAAAAATTTGAAAAATCAAAACACAGTTGCTACGATATTTGTTTACAATGTTAACATGAGGATTGTCATTAACACCTTTTAAACAATTGAAACAGTATAATTTCTTCATTCAATTTTCAAATCAATTTTTCCTTTTGATTTTTGCAAGCCATTCTTACAGTTGTCTCCATTTGAAGTAAAATGGCAGTCATACAATATATGTGAATTGGTTCAATTGAATCATTGCATAAAGAACATGTCAGGGATTCTACATATCCTGTCTTGAATAAAAAGCCTATTTGTAGTCAATATAATTGTAGTATGATTTTGAATTGAAAACATTGCAATTCACACTTTGTGTACATCTTTTTGCCATGAAATTAAAGTTTATCCATTCAGTTTCTGTGTATTAATTGTTTATGCAAATGTTCTTCCCATTTATCAAATAATTTTACTGTTCTAAATTTTGGGTTTCATAAAGTCAATTAGATTGTTGAACAACCTTGTAAATTGTTCGACAAATAGAAAGGCAGAATTGGGCTAAAAAGATATTTTTCATGAAATTTGCAGCTTCGCAGAAACACTGAATCAACAATATGTTGAATTCAAGAATAGATACAACATCAAAAAACAAGGAAACTTGGCTAGGATAGGGGAGAAGCTGTGCACTGGCCCATGACCCTTGTTTCAAGCTGAGGGTGTTTTACAACTGTGGGTATTATGGGAAGATACGTTTTCTGACTATGGCACATCCAGAAAATATGTTGTCAAAATCCCCCCAGTAAGAATTGCAGGGGCCTTGCCTTATCTTTTCATAATGTGCAGACACCTTAGCTGATGGGAATTCAAATTCATAGATTTTGTGAATCTGTGACTTCCAGATTAGGGCCACGCCCTGAAACCTATTTTAATCTTCTTCTCCAGAAGCATGAGGTCTAGAAAGCTGTAACCTTGTGTACACTCATCTTAGCTTAAATAGGGATTCTCATTTTTTTGACCCTGTTATCCCTGATAGTTTGAGGCCCACAAAGGCCACACCCAATAGCGAAATGCCTATAATGCTTAATCTTGTGTATAGACTACTCAGCTGTTGTCTTGTTTGAACTTATATAGTGACCAAGTGTAATGTAAATTACAGATATACTGATGAGCTACAGAGCCCATAGCTCTAGTTTAGTTATTCTTCTGAAACAAGATAGCTCATTTTCATCGTTCCATCATAAATCAACTACATTTCTTGTGTTGATAAAACTTTATTTCTATTACAATATATAACAATTTGATTTCCACCAAAACAGTTTAATTTCAAAGACACTACTTTCCGAAAGATAATAAAAAAAATCACATTATTTTGCACCATTCAAAAATATTAATATAAAAAATACATTTTGGTGCCGACTGTTTCAGAAAGTAAGTACCAAGTGTAACTTTTTTCTGTTAGTCACACAAGGGTTAATTGATAGAGACGGGTCATCATATGACTGCAGTGTAGAGATCAAGTCAACAACTTTGCTATGGTCACAACCTCCCGGCTCATTGGTGAATTTCCAAAACGCATCATTTGGTTGTTGAAAGCAACTTTTCACAATTGTATTCCCTCACTAATTAGTATGTGTTTAATTAAATTTAGGCAAATGAAATGATAATTGGGTAAGATTTGGATCAATACATCATATGAACTACATGTATTTAAGATAACAATTTGAATTTGTAATTATATATCACATTATCAATTAATTTCAGTGACATCTGTTACCTTGCCGTGAAAGCAGTTGCCGCCATGATATGAATTATTTCCCTACTGTTTCTGATCGAGATGTGACAAGACAGGCATTTCACATTATTTGTATGATGATGTATCAAAACATTAGTGACAATTAAGAACGATCGCCAATTTTCAGGAATTTTTTTGTAAAATGAAAGATGAACATTTGAGAACACCTTTTTTAAACAATTTTCAAGTAAACAATACTTGTCAATGCAGAGAATTATCCTGTTATGTATACCATAGAATTATGTATCACTACTGTCCTAATATATATCATCAAAACATTTTCTAGTGGAGTTGAAAGCTATGCCCTCAACTGATATGGGAGGGATTACAATGAAGAAGTGGAGCGTGGTGTTGATACTGACGGTGGCGGTGCTGATGGTCTACATCAGTCTCCACCATGTATGCAGGAGAGGCGACATGTCCCCAGGAATGTCTAGGGATAACACTTACTCTGTGTGGCCAGCATTCACACTGGAAACCACGTTCACACAGGTACGTCTCTTTCTATCAGTACAATCATTTAGATGTCTTTCCCCTCAAGGCATAACATGGCCTGTCCAATAACTGCCTTAATAAAGCCTTGCTGCTTTTCCCCTATTTGTTTGTGCTGGCTCTTCAGTCTACTGTAGGTAAACTTGATCAAGATAGAAATAGCTTTGAGGCTTTTCCCCTATTTGTTTGTGCTGGCTCTTCAGTCTACTGCAGGTAAACTTGATCAAGATAGAAATAGCTTTGAGGCTTTTCCCCTATTTGTTTGTGCTGGCTCTTCATTCTACTGCAGGTAAACTTGATCAAGATAGAAATAGCTTTGAGGTTTTTCCCCTATTTGTTTGTGCTGGCTCTTCAGTCTACTGCAGGTAAACTTGATCAAGATAGAAATAGCTTTGAGGCTTTTCCCCTATTTGTTTGTGCTGGCTCTTCAGTCTACTGCAGGTAAACTTGATCAAGATAGAAATAGCTTTGAGGCTTTTCCCCTATTTGTTTGTGCTGGCTCTTCAGTCTACTGTAGGTAAACGTGATCAAGATAGAAATAGCTTTGAGGCTTTTCCCCTATTTGTTTGTGCTGGCTCTTCAGTCTACTGCAGGTAAACTTGATCAAGATAGAAATAGCTTTGAGGCTTTTCCCCTATTTGTTTGTGCTGGCTCTTCAGTCTACTGCAGGTAAACTTGATCAAGATAGAAATAGCTTTGAGGCTTTTCCCCTATTTGTTTGTGCTGGCTCTTCAGTCTACTGCAGGTAAACTTGATCAAGATATAGAAGTAGCTTTGAGGCTTTTCCCCTATTTGTTTGTGCTGGCTCTTCAGTCTACTGTAGGTAAACTTGATCAAGATATAGAAGTAGCTTTGAGGCTTTTCTCCTATTTTTTGTGCTGGCTCTTCATTCTACTGTAGGTAAACTTGATCAAGATAGAAATAGCTTTGAGGCTTTTCCCCTATTTGTTTGTGCTGGCTCTTCAGTCTGCTGTAGGTAAACTTGATCAAGATAGAAATAGCTTTGAGGCTTTTCCCCTATTTGTTTGTGCTGGCTCTTCAGTCTACTGTAGGTAAACTTGATCAAGATAGAAATAGCTTTGAGGCTTTTCCCCTATTTGTTTGTGCTGGCTCTTCAGTCTGCTGTAGGTAAACTTGATCAAGATAGAAATAGCTTTGAGGCTTTTCCCCTATTTGTTTGTGCTGGCTCTTCAGTCTAATGCAGGTAAACTTGATCAAGATAGAAATAGCTTTGAGGCTTTTCCCCTATTTGTTTGTGCTGGCTCTTCAGTCTACTGCAGGTAAACTTGATCAAGATAGAAATAGCTTTGAGGCTTTTCCCCTATTTGTTTGTGCTGGCTCTTCATTCTACTGCAGGTAAACTTGATCAAGATAGAAATAGCTTTGAGGCTTTTCCCCTATTTGTTTGTGCTGGCTCTTCAGTCTACTGCAGGTAAACTTGATCATGATAGAAATAGCTTTGAGGCTTTTCCCCTATTTGTTTGTGCTTGCTCTTCAGTCTACTGCAGGTAAACTTGATCAAGATATAGAAGTAGCTTTGAGGCTTTTCCCCTATTTGTTTGTGCTGGCTCTTCAGTCTACTGTAGGTAAACTTGATCAAGATATAGAAGTAGCTTTGAGGCTTTTCCCCTATTTGTTTGTGCTGGCTCTTCAGTCTACTGTAGGTAAACTTGATCAAGATAGAAATAGCTTTGAGGCTTTTCCCCTATTTGTTTGTGCTGGCTCTTCAGTCTACTGTAGGTAAACTTGATCAAGATAGAAATAGCTTTGAGGCTTTTCCCCTATTTGTTTGTGCTGGCTCTTCAGTCTACTGTAGGTAAACTTGATCAAGATAGAAATAGCTTTGAGGCTTTTCCCCTATTTGTTTGTGCTGGCTCTTCAGTCTACTGTAGGTAAACTTGATCAAGATAGAAATAGCTTTGAGGCTTTTCCCCTATTTGTTTGTGCTGGCTCTTCATTCTACTGCAGGTAAACTTGATCAAGATAGAAATAGCTTTGAGGCTTTTCCCCTATTTGTTTGTGCTGGCTCTTCAGTCTACTGCAGGTAAACTTGATCAAGATAGAAATAGCTTTGAGGCTTTTCCCCTATTTGTTTGTGCTGGCTCTTCATTCTACTGCAGGTAAACTTGATCAAGATAGAAATAGCTTTGAGGCTTTTCCCCTATTTGTTTGTGCTGGCTCTTCATTCTACTGCAGGTAAACTTGATCAAGATAGAAATAGCTTTGAGGCTTTTCCCCTATTTGTTTGTGCTGGCTCTTCAGTCTACTGTAGGTAAACTTGATCAAGATAGAAATAGCTTTGAGGCTTTTCCCCTATTTGTTTGTGCTGGCTCTTCATTCTACTGCAGGTAAACTTGATCAAGATAGAAATAGCTTTGAGGCTTTTCCCCTATTTGTTTGTGCTGGCTCTTCATTCTACTGCAGGTAAACGTGATCAAGATAGAAATAGCTTTGAGGCTTTTCCCCTATTTGTTTGTGCTGGCTCTTCAGTCTACTGCAGGTAAACTTGATCAAGATAGAAATAGCTTTGAGGCTTTTCCCCTATTTGTTTGTGCTGGCTCTTCAGTCTGCTGTAGGTAAACTTGATCAAGATAGAAATAGCTTTGAGGCTTTTCCCCTATTTGTTTGTGCTGGCTCTTCAGTCTACTGTAGGTAAACGTGATCAAGATAGAAATAGCTTTGAGGCTTTTCCCCTATTTGTTTGTGCTGGCTCTTCAGTCTACTGCAGGTAAACTTGATCAAGATAGAAATAGCTTTGAGGCTTTTCCCCTATTTGTTTGTGCTGGCTCTTCAGTCTACTGCAGGTTAACTTGATCAAGATAGAAATAGCTTTGAGGCTTTTCCCCTATTTGTTTGTGCTGGCTCTTCAGTCTACTGTAGGTAAACTTGATCAAGATATAGAAGTAGCTTTGAGGCTTTTCCCCTATTTGTTTGTGCTGGCTCTTCAGTCTACTGTAGGTAAACTTGATCAAGATATAGAAGTAGCTTTGAGGCTTTTCTCCTATTTTTTGTGCTGGCTCTTCATTCTACTGTAGGTAAACTTGATCAAGATAGAAATAGCTTTGAGGCTTTTCCCCTATTTGTTTGTGCTGGCTCTTCAGTCTGCTGTAGGTAAACTTGATCAAGATAGAAATAGCTTTGAGGCTTTTCCCCTATTTGTTTGTGCTGGCTCTTCAGTCTACTGTAGGTAAACTTGATCAAGATAGAAATAGCTTTGAGGCTTTTCCCCTATTTGTTTGTGCTGGCTCTTCAGTCTGCTGTAGGTAAACTTGATCAAGATAGAAATAGCTTTGAGGCTTTTCCCCTATTTGTTTGTGCTGGCTCTTCAGTCTAATGCAGGTAAACTTGATCAAGATAGAAATAGCTTTGAGGCTTTTCCCCTATTTGTTTGTGCTGGCTCTTCAGTCTACTGCAGGTAAACTTGATCAAGATAGAAATAGCTTTGAGGCTTTTCCCCTATTTGTTTGTGCTGGCTCTTCATTCTACTGCAGGTAAACTTGATCAAGATAGAAATAGCTTTGAGGCTTTTCCCCTATTTGTTTGTGCTGGCTCTTCATTCTACTGCAGGTAAACTTGATCAAGATAGAAATAGCTTTGAGGCTTTTCCCCTATTTGTTTGTGCTGGCTCTTCATTCTACTGCAGGTAAACTTGATCAAGATAGAAATAGCTTTGAGGCTTTTCCCCTATTTGTTTGTGCTGGCTCTTCAGTCTACTGTAGGTAAACTTGATCAAGATAGAAATAGCTTTGAGGCTTTTCCCCTATTTGTTTGTGCTGGCTCTTCATTCTACTGCAGGTAAACTTGATCAAGATAGAAATAGCTTTGAGGCTTTTCCCCTATTTGTTTGTGCTGGCTCTTCATTCTACTGCAGGTAAACTTGATCAAGATAGAAATAGCTTTGAGGCTTTTCCCCTATTTGTTTGTGCTGGCTCTTCAGTCTACTGTAGGTAAACTTGATCAAGATAGAAATAGCTTTGAGGCTTTTCCCCTATTTGTTTGTGCTGGCTCTTCAGTCTGCTGCAAGTAAACTTGATCAAGATAGAAATAGCTTTGAGGCTTTTCCCCTATTTGTTTGTGCTGGCTCTTCAGTCTACTGCAGGTAAACTTGATCAAGATAGAAATAGCTTTGAGGCTTTTCCCCTATTTGTTTGTGCTGGCTCTTCAGTCTACTGCAGGTAAACTTGATCAAGATAGAAATAGCGTTGAGGCTTTTCCCCTATTTGTGCTGGCTCTTCAGTCTACTGCAGGTAAACTTGATCAAGATAGAAATAGCTTTGAGGCCTTTACTTTCTGCTTGAGATAGTCTATTAGAGGTGCACTGAAACAAAACATTTTGATGCATTTGCACACGTGATTGAGAAAGGGATTTCTTGCACAACTATTGCGGAGGCAGGTGGTCTGTAAGGATTTTTCATCCTCTTTATTTTAATGCTTGAAAATGACAAAGGCAGTATGGATACAAAGGATTTAGTTGCAAATGTGAAAAGTGGATATAGATGTGTAATTAATGTAAAGAGATAACAGTATAAAAGTCAATATGGAATCATTTCCCATAATTATCGTCATTTGTTATAATAAAAATTCATCCAAGAGACTTGTATAATTTAGTGCCAGTCTGTTCTTAGTTGTTTGCTAGTTTTTAAGATTCCCCTTCGTTAACTGAAGTGATTAATTTCCTATAATTTGCTCACTCTCAATTTTGGGAAGTTTAGGAAAGAAAGGACATAATTCTAAGTAAATAAATATAAAAAGAAATTGCAAAAAGTGTTGCTATTTGGATGAAAACCATGAACTTTTATTTCATTTGACTTTGAAAGAATTCTTCCTAATCTGTTAAAATCTATTAATTAAAACCTCATCTAGCACAGTATTTTCTGTCCGTGATGATCTGATGTACTAACTGATCTACAGCATTAGAACATTCAAGCCGGGGCTTCTGAGTAGAGTAGAATCTTGGCCCCTTGTGGCTCGAACAAATGATGAACACAGTTATTTTCATTAATTGTAATGTCCGAGTCCAGATCTTTCCTATAATCACTTCATTGAAGTGTCAATCCTTTCATCTCTATGACGTAAGTTTTGAAACGAGTAGACTTGTATATAGAAATCACTTCATTCACTATTTACATGTTTTGAAATCTTTGCTTCAGGAATACTTCAACGCAAACTGTGTGAGTAATGATAACATGTCTCTAGAGAAACTGGACTCCTTTGTGAAGAGCTGGGCAGACGCTGTCAAACCAGAGTGCAGGTACTCCCTCACATAACCAATTACTCATTGTATCTTTATATTTTCATGTTAACATGCATCTGACAGATACCACCCTTGATTAAGAAAGTTGATTTTTACATGAATATGGATTATATATATATGCCATTCAAATAATTGTAACAAATCACGTTTGTAATACATTCTTACTTAATGTAAATGTTTCCTTAGAGATCTATATAGAAGATTCTCCACAATCTATTCGGTGACCAAGCGATCGACGCCCCTCATTCTGCCCGGACTGTTCATCTCTAAAGTGAAGAATTGGCTGGGGAACAACGAGGAGTTGTTCAAACAAGTCTACCACCAGGTGGGTCAGGCTGATGGATCTTTGTGTACAGCAGTTTGTTCTGCTTGTAGTTCAGTTCACAACAAATGAGAACAGTTTATGGTCAATTCAAAAGTGTTGATGTGTTTTAACTCATGACCAAATAAGATTTTCTGTCTTGTGTAAAAATGATGACATGATTTTTTGTTTGGAATAATTCATTGCAAAGTAAATTTTTTATTACTTTTACAAAGTCAACAAAACTTTATTGACATGGAGAACCATGTTTTGTCTGTATTTTCCATATTCTTTCAAGGCAGGGAAACTGCATGAATTTATTCTTTTATTTTTTCTCAGTGTTTTTGGATGGCTTTGTGCTTGAGAAGGTTGGTAAAACTGATCAATCCAAGCTTTTAAAAACTTTAAAATTTCTGGGAGAGAGACAGATAATAAACTTATATCACATTACAGGAAGTGACACACATCTACAACCGCATGACTCTTGAGTACACAATATTTAACCCTCTGAGAGACAAGCGACCAATCAAAAGACCGGAGGAACCCGAGCGTCAATAGTGAGTGTGATGCACATCACTTGTACATATTTATAAATCACCCATTGAACATACTGCGGTTTAATAAATCTGTAATGTTCTCACACATTGTGTCACATCATCGCTTGATGCTTGATGTTATATGACAAGATAATGTTAGCAGTGCAGCAGCAATGGTAATCTCTGAGCTTTACATGCTTTTTCTTTGATATATATATATATCAGAGAGTATTTAATGAGATACAAAATTCAATTTAGTTTCATTAGATTTTTATCAAACATGTCGGTGGTCCTACTCACTTTCGTGCGTTAAAGACCAAACCACTCACTCGTATTGTCTGTACCGTTAATGGAACCTTAGAGGAGTGTATTGCACAACACCACTAAACGTATATGTATATATAATCAGAGTTGAATATCGCCGCTAATGGCTGAAATATTTCCCAAGCGGCATTAAAAAAATTCTCACTCACTCAGGGTTGAATATATCTGTCTCCCTATCCTTATATCCGTACTATAAATAGTGCGTACAGAACATTGGCCTGTTTCCTTTTCTGTCTAAGAAAAAAATCAACAAACTTTTTTCATTATTGTCTCATGGTATTTAATTTTTCTTTTTTTTTTCTTTTCAGTATTGAAAAACTAGCCGCTTCAAGTAAAGAATCTTGTGATTTCTGCAATTTTAAGGAGTAAGTGAGTGATTTTGCTAAGGTTTATATGAACATACACACAAAGTTGTTGACAAAAGTTATAGTTCAGTTATGTAAGAATAGTTATATGTTACGTTCCAAATATGAAATCAGTATATACAATATTATAACTGTTTAGTGCTAAGGGTTAAAAAACTGTAATCCTAGGTAACGGTTATATGAATGTTCTATGATGTTGAACATGTTCTACATATGGTGCTCTTTAAAATGATACTTGTTCTTTGTTTAACCTACTGTATTCTCTAACATTTTCAAATAGTTGTTGTACAATGTTGAACAAATTCTATATTCAATGTTTAACACTGATACAGGTTCACAGCAGAGCACGAGACACACCGCCTGGAGTCCAAGCTCTCCTTCACTGCGTCCAACACGTTCAAGCTGGAGAAGTGGCACGCTCTCTTCATGATGAAGGAACACCACCCCCTCAACTGGACTCAAGCCCAGTACATGGACCTCATGCAGATCACACTGGACTGGTCAGTCACCTGCGCTTATTTTCTTCTGTTGGTATTCAGTCTCTACTGGCAGTGGCAGTATGGGATCAGATTCACTAGATTTGCTATCAGTTATTTTTTCTGTGCTCCCCCTTCTGCTTTATCATCTTTGTCCATATTGTTATATATTTTCCTCTTCCTTGTATTCAGTGTTAAATCTTTCAAAACCACTGGATATATCATTTGTGTGAGATCAAGAGATATCTCCAAGTTCGGCTCCAGAGGGGTCAAGTCAGGTGACCCTTCCAAGCCAGCCAATCAGCAATAAGGCTAAAAGGCCACATTAATGATATTTTAGCAAGATTCTAGTTGTTTGAGTTTATTTAAAGCGAAAATGCTCAGTCAATGCCCCCTGACATGCTCCCTATGGAATAGTACTTACATAATTTGGATACACATTAATCAACGAGTAATAGGTTCTGAATTATTTCAATGAGATTGGCCAATAAGTTTGTTTCATATCATGATTAATTCATGGACTGTTAGAAAATTACCCCTATAGAACCTTCCGTTCAAAAAGGCTGTTTCTATTTGCTGCAGGTTTGAAATGGCCCATAAGCACGACAGTGCGGCCCAGTTCCCGGTGGTTGTCTGGGACATGTTTCCTCACGCCGGCGCAAGTCAGATCCACCCGCATCTACATGGACTTCTAAGTCCTGACAGATACCACGGTACAGACCTGGTTCCTTTATTGCTTGCTCTTTGTTCAAATGAAATTAAAGACTGAATTTAAATACTATAGTAGGTTTAAAAAGAGACATTAAATTGAGTTTATTGAGTCACAGGTATATGGCAAACTTTATTAATAGTGCCATTTGATCAAGGAGTAACGACTTTAGCAGTGTTGAGTACGGTAAGACTGTTGTGACACCTGTGATTGCAGGTGTGGTGGAGCAGTGGAGGACGGCCGCCCAAGTGTACTACAGCCAGATGGGGACCAACTACTTCTCCGATCTCGTCTCCATCTACTCCGCTCTCGGACTTGCCGTCAGACATGGGGATGCTGTCGCTCTAGCTAACATTGTTAGTCAATTTTGTCTTTTTTAGATATATGCAAGTTCAATGAATGTTATAGGATGGTATTTAGTTAAATGTTTTCAGTTCTTGTGATAATAAGGAAAGTTGCGTTGAAATAATGGTTACTGTAAAACAGTGATATCTGCACATGTGCACAAATGGAAGTATTGCACAAGTTCTATTTGAATACACCAATCAACAGTCATGTGAGACTTCTGTTGTTTATTCACTCATTGCTTATCCAGATTAAAGTCTTTTATTCATAAGCCCTTCTCATTTCTATATGTCACATCTCTGACCAACAGTCTCAAATTACTTAAATAAGTAACAGTGATCTCACACATGGGGTTGTTCTGCTGCAGGTGCCCAAGAAGGACCACGAAGTGATCATCATCAGCCCCACCCACGGGGACAGCTTCTACCAGCTGCTCTACTACACCATCAGAGGTGACTTGTGCAGCAGTTCAACCTTAGTCTTTCACTCACTGATTCTCTGGTTTTGTTTTTATTGCATTATCATTGGCTTGCTTTTAACTCTTTCTGATATGGTATATATATATATGACTGTGAATATTTTTGTTATCTCTTTTTAGTTAGTTGTCTGTCTGTGTCTCTCTCTGTCTGTCTGTCTGTCTGTCTTTGTCTGTCTGTCTGTCTGTCTCTCTCTCTCTCTCTCTCTCTCTCTGTCTCTCTCTGTCTCTCTCTCTGTCTCTCTGTGTCTCTCTCTGTCTCTCTGTCTCTCTCTCTCTGTGTCTCTGTCTCTGTCTCTGTCTCTCTCTCTCTCTCTCTCTCTCTCTCTCTCTCTCTCTCTCTCTCTCTCTCTCTCTCTCTCTCTCTCTTTGTGTGTGTGTCTCTCTCTCTCTCTCTCTCTCTCTCTCTCTCTCTCTCTCTCTCTCTCTTTGTGTGTGTCTCTCTCTCTCTCTCTCTCTCTCTCTCTCTCTCTCTCTCTCTCTCTCTCTCTCTCTCTCTCTCTCTCTCTCTCTCTCTCTCTCTCTCTCTCTCTCTCTCTCTCTCTATGTCTCTGTCTCTGTCTGTCTGTCTGTCTGTCTCTCGATCGAGACGATAATAGCATGATAATCAATTATTATTGATTATAGAACAGAGTTGATAGATTTGAAAACTTTGTCCATATTTCATGTATTCCAGCATATGTAGATGACATAGAGAAACTGGCCTTCAGTATGGGTATAGGACTCCCACCAATGGTAAGTTGATCACAAGGCTAATGATATAATTCTTCTAGAATATAGATTGAAGAATAATAAAGAATTTAAGATATTAGCACAACGTTTTTGAAATAAATATATTTCTTATAAACTAACATTTAGAACACTTCATCTAGAAACACTAGATGACTGTGAAGCCTTTTCAGATGTGTAAAAGGATTAATGGCCTGTTTTTTCTCCTTTAAATCCAGAGTTATCATTGGTGTTTTTTAAAAAAGGGTTTATTTTGGACCAAACTTGTAAGATAGGTTGTTTTTGTTGTAAACCAGAAATTCAGACATATTCATGAAAGGTTTGTGTTGAAACATAACAAGATTACCTGCTATGACAGTGACTATCTTCATCTGAGAATATAACTGTTTCTCAAGGCGACCACTAGAGGGAGTATTCCTGCCTACGCTCGCATCGTCACACGAGGGGCAGTCGCAGAAGTCAGAACAGACATGAGTTCTCTAGAACTCTTCGCTGTAAGTCTTTATATACAGTCATTGATATTATCATTGAGCAATAAAATACACTTGTATTTGTTTGAAAGAGAATTTCTATTTATTTGTAAAATGGTTGGCAGGAGACTATGCAATACATTCTATTGTTGTTTATTCTGAAATGCACAAAAGTTGGTTGGTTATTTGGGAGATTTGGACAATGTCTTTTTATCAACAACATCTTAACCATCCTAACCTGTCTCTTCCTTTTTCCTGTACCAAACCCCTCCCAACCAAGATGCTTTGATCCCCCACTTAGCATAATCAGCCACAACTCAAAGATTATTTCTTGTTAGTACTGTTTCATAGGGATATTGTGCGATCTTACTAAAGGGAAATATTATTTAATGTGTACTCAGTCAATCTAGACTTGCTGAATGTGACCTAGACTGTATTAAAGGCTCCGTTGAATACACAGTCATGAAGCAGGACTATGTTTCATAGGGACATTGTGGGATCTTACTAGAGGGCAATAAATGTTGCAATTCCCCTGACAATCCTGATTAGTCAAGAACAGGGATTCTCAAATCTTACACAATAAGTGAAATCATTAGCAAGTGGGTGAATGGCACTGAAAGCACTGAAATTGGTTAATTTTTTATCTTGAACAGATGTTGTCTTTTTTGGACATTAAATGATAACATACACCATCAAAATTCTCTAATCTTTTACTGTAAATCACGGATGTGGATATGTGTCATCCAAGTGTAGACAGGGGGGGAGGTTATTAAATTATCACATTGAGCCAACCTTAGTTCCAGGGAATAGTGGAGAAATTATCAGAATGTTTTCTCTGCATAATTGAGGATGATATGTCAGCGAATGAGTTTGTTTTATTTCTGAACCACGTCTTCTCTATTGCAGGGAACAAATGTGAACATCGACCCTTACAAGGTCATCAGTATAGTCCGTTCCTCCATCAACAAACGGCATAAGTCTTGAACGACATTCCGTTCTATCTCTGCTTTTTTAGTTTTTTGTTTTATTTTTTATTTTAACTTTACATGTATGTATGTAGTGCTCAAAGGAAATTTCCAATGTAACTATTGATACAATTTGTACAGAATACAGATCCAGAGACACGTGTTGTCTCACGGATAAGAAACATTGAGAATCCTACCCAAGTGTCTTCTGAAATCAAATATATGAATGTTGAATCCCTTGAACAGACAAACACGGGATTCATGAGGTTTTGAAAAAAAAGTAAATTACTTTTTCAATGTTTCTTTATTTCAATTGTTTTAGTTGAAAGATTGTTATAGAGTTGTAACTAAGTAACTTTTAAATTTAATCCAGGCTATCTTTGTTTTAATTACACTTTGAAGCAAGATGTTGTTCAACGTTGTATTTCTGAATGGTGAAACTGACGTGATTTTAACTTTACAAGTTTGTACATTGTACCAAAAGAAATTCCACAGTAAATATTGTTACAACTTCTATGGAATACAGATTTAAAGACATGTTTCGTCCTACCAAAGTGTATTCTGATATTAAATATATCAAAATGAGTTGTTATACGTAAGAAATATCATTAGGGAATGAAAAATATTATCAAAAATAAAAAATTTACCAGGTTTCTTGAGCAGTGAGGTCTAAGCATTGTGACTGCATCAGTATTTTTACATTTGAGAATTGTTAGGTCATAAACATTTTGACCTCGTAGCATCTTCATCAGTACAGTGTTCTCAGTGATCCTCACACATTGTGAGGCCATTACTTGTTGATGTGAAAACAACCTTATGATTTGTTTGTTGTGATGCATATAATGTATAAATCTTTTGATCTCACACTCGAGATGTCCAGTTTGAGATGAATAGTTGCAAAGCACAATGTTCTAATCCCTGGAATTTTGAATGCTTCAATTTCTTTAGTTTAAAGATTGTTTGTAGTATGAACATAGTTGTAATTTGAAACTTTGAAATTGAATCTAGGGTATACTTTTTTAATTACACTTTTAAGCAATTTGTAAATCAAGATGTTGTTCAACATTTGTGTTTCTGAATAGTGAAAGTGACAGGAGTGCATGTGTATAATCCATTAAAAGAAGCATAATGTGGTCAATAATTTTTTCAATTGTTTGAAAAGTGAATAATGTTGATTAAAAGGTTTGATTACCAGGGATGAAAGAATTGTAATCAAAACAAGAATTATTTTTTTATTGTATATAGCTTACTTATTTGTAGCAAGTTGTTCTTCATTACAGCCACAATGTTGTCATAATCAATGTGATCATTCCATGGGTTTGTTTTCAATGTTTATTTGATAGAAATTTTTGTTTTAATTTTTTTTTATTTCCCAATACAAATTTTAATCATCTCACATATCCATCTATTTAAATCATCACTGTGATATTTATTTCACGCCATTATGAAATACCATTTGGTATAGTCATCACCTAGTCTGTCTGGCCTGTAATCATTAAAATAGAACTCAACACTGTTCATTTCATCTTAAAAAGATTGTAAATGTGCATTACCCACCTTCTGAGGTGGTGCATTTAATATTTTAAGGTTTCCAAATTCTTTTTCAGAAGGGATCCTCCTTGGGGTACTATTGCATAAAATCTGCTTATTTTTGCTATATGACAGGTTGTGACTATTTTTAGAATAAAAAATATACAAAAACCACATTAAAAACGTGTTTCTCATATATTACCACCCTAACAGGGCCCCAAACCCTATCGGTTGCCATAGCACCAAGGGCCGTAACTCTATTCTCACCACTTATCAATCTGTCATTGAAGAGAGAGGACGTGGTTTTCGACTTCAGAAGTTTTGCTAAGTTTTTCACGGAAGTATCTAAGAAAAAGAGACATGGAGAAAGAAACAAATGTATGGTGACCTTTATTGCTAAACGTAGTTTAGAATAGGTTCGCATTTTTTCGCATTCCATCGCGTTGTGACTTAGGCTTTTCCCAAGCATTTCGAACCACGTGCTTCGTGCGTGCGCGGGAAAAGAGACAAACATGGCGGATTCTCGGAGATTGTTTTTCCCGACTAGGTGGAAAATAGATATCTTTCGTATGGAATCAGCTAATGTTTGGCACTTGATGTTATTCTTATTATGTATTAATAAGCATCTCTTTACGTCGATGGCGATCGTTTTCACCTGGTTGTTAACTTGATGAAAACTTTCGTTTTTTCGAGGGGCAAGCCATGTTGTTTACATGCTCTTTTTATTTCAGGCTGTGGTTGTAGTGCTTGCTTTATGAGTTGCTTTTCACTATTTATGCCGCGGCCGTTTATCTTTTAGTATCTATATATCTTAGGATTATATATTTACTTAGATTTACATATGCACTCCCCCACCCCCTCCCTTTGGTAGTTGTCAACTATCTTTCTGTTTGGCTTACAGCCGTTCAAGAAGTGCGTTGACTGTGGGTCGTCCATCCCACAAACAGATGGACACCCTAGCTGCCTTCCGTGTCTAGTGACGCAGGGGCACGACGACTCGGACTGTGCTGTTTGCAAGGCCTTTTGCAATAAGACCCGTAAGAGGAGGCAGGCAGACACCATTTTCTACAAAGGGATGCTGGAGGCAGGCGAGAGTCTGCAGGGAGTGACCCCCCCATCTAAAGCTAAGGGTGGTAAGAAGAAGGCAGTCGTGTCCCCTCCGATCCCCTCTGAAGAGAGCTCGGACTCGGAGGTGGGCACCCGGCTGTTTTCCGCTAGGGCCCTCCCAATCACCCCTACACTTGACACAATTAACTCTCTAATTAAGGGGCAAATGAAGGGCCTGATGGGGGATCTGATGTCGGAGCTCTGCAAGGAGATTCGGGCGTCAGTTCCCCCGGCGGGTCCGGATGCCAGACCGACCGGGTCCTTCGGGACCGGGGCCGGTACCGGGGCTGGGGCTAACCTGGGCAGGGGCCCGGGTGATGCCTTGAGCTTGCCGGAGCTGAGGGCCGGACCTAGCCGGACCCCTACCAGCACCATAACACGGGACCCCCCGAATGATCTCGAGACCGTCGAGAGGTCGGGGGGAACCGGCAACCCCAAGAGCCAGGACCCGGGCGCTGCTGCGTCCGGGTCCGCGTCTGGACCAGCTCTTCCGGGTCCTTCTCGGGAACGACCGGAGGCCGGCGGGTCTCGGTTCCGGATCCCCTTGCTTCCTTTGTTTGCTCCTCCAAGCCATTCCTCAGAAACCTCGTCCGTGCAGGACTCGGAGGTGACGGGGGATGACTCGGAGGAGGAGATGGAGGTCGGTGGGGGTGCGGAATCGGATCCTTCCGACCGCCCAATTTCCGAAGCCTTGAGGGGGGTCCGCGACAAGTTCGCGGTAGCCTTCCCTCAGGTGGTCGTTCAAGAGAAGGAGTCGGATGAGGCTGAGTTCCGTCTACCTGGTGGGGCCTTTGCCAAGCGCAAGGTCGTACAGACGCGGCTCCGCATAGTCGACAGCCTACGCACTGATGCGATCACGCCTCTCCTGTCGGGTACCCGTACACGGTTCGATCTCCCCGAACTCAACAGGAGGTACCCGATAGGGGAGGTGGGGTTTCTGGATGTGCCGGTGGTTGACGACGATGTGTTATCCTCGGTCAACCCGGAAGCCATTGGGCTTCCGGGCCGGCGGGTGCCCCCCTTTAAGTACCAGGACCAGCTTCTGAAGCGCGCGTTCCGCTCCTTCGAGGAGACCTATCGGAATGCGGCGCAACAGTTGCGGGTCTCGGTTCACTCGGCATACCTGGCCTCCTTGCAGGCTCAGAGTATGGTTGAGGCGAAGGGGAAGGAGCAGACCGAACAGGTTCTGCTCCAAAGGCAATTGGCCGAGGTGTCGAGTTATTTGGAGCGCGTCGAGCCAGGTGATGACCGCAGTGATGGGGCTGCGGAGGCTGTGGTTGAGTTGCTCATCACTCCCACAGCCGACTCAGAATGCACTGCTCGCCCTCCCCTATGAACTGGGTCAAGCCCTGTTCCCGGGATCGGCGACAGTCATCAAGGACTTTGCCGAACGGCTAGAGAGGGCCAAAGCCGCCAAAGGCGGCTCGGGTCCTGCCGGGAAGCGAAAGTCCCCCTTGGAGAATCTCCCGAGTGGTCCGCCGGCCAAAGTCAAGCAATGGTGGGAGTCTTCTCTCTACCAGGGCTCTGGCAAGGGAGGTAATCCAGGGAAGAAGGGCAAGAGCAGGAAGGGCAAGCAGCCTAAGGGCCAGCAGCCTTTTCGGGGGAAAGGGGGCTCCAACCAGGGCTCCTAATCCCTCGCCTGCTAGAGCGGGAGACCTGCCAGGGGGCCGGAGTGCCGCCGGTAGCAGGGATCCGATGCCCTTGTCCAGAGATGGAGACCTGCCAGGGGGCCGGAGCGCCGCTGGTAGCAGGGATTCAGTGTCTCTGTCCAGAGCTCCCAGTGGGGGGCAGACTGTCCAACTTCCTGTCGGAATGGGAGAGAGTCACGTCCAACCCCTGGGTCCTGTCCACACTCAGGGAAGGGCATTTGCCTCTTTGGAAGCTTAGGCCACCTTCTTTTACCGGAGTGAGGCGCACCCCGGTGCCATCCTCCCCGGAGAAGGCAGAAGTCCTCCGTGCCGAGGTCGCAGCACTGCTCGACAAAGCGGCTATAGAGGTTGTTCCATTGGGCCAGGAAGAGAACGGGTATTACTCGACTTACTTCCTGGTGACCAAGAAGGACGGAGGTTACAGGCCCATTTTGAATCTGAAGTATCTGAACAAAATGCTGGAGGTACCATCGTTCAAGATGGAGACTCTGAGGTCAGTGATAGCGTCGGTAGAGGCGGGGGATTGGCTGTCGTCAATCGACCTCAAGGATGCGTACCTCCATGTCCCAATGCACCCCCAGTTCAAGCAATACCTCAGGTTTGCTTTCGACGGGGTGTGCTATCAGTTTCGTGTGCTCCCCTTCGGCATCTCCACTGCGCCAAGGGTGTTCACCAAGCTGATGCTGATTCCAGCGCAAGTCGCAAGGTCGCAGGGCAGGTGTTGTCACCCATACCTGGACGACTGGTTGATCAGGGCTCTGACCAGGGCGCTGAATCAGGAAGCCACCCAGGACATTTTGAAGATTCTTGTCAGACTGGGTTGGATAATAAACCTGAAGAAGTCAGACTTGGCCCCCACGCAGGACCTAGTGTTCTTGGGGGCTCGGTTCGACACGGCTCGGGCCACGGTGTCGTTGGCTCCGGACCGTGTGGGCAAGGTGATTCAGACCACACAGCACTTCCTGCAGTCACCAGACCACTCCGCGCGGACTTGGCTCCGTTTGCTGGGGAATATGGCGGCGACTGTGGATGTGGTCTGGAGGGCTCGGCTGAGGATGAGACCAGTCCAACAGGCGTTGGCAGGATTGTGGTCTCACGCCGAGAGTCTGGAGCGATCGGTGTCCATTCCGGAGTGGCTTACCACTCATCTGGAATGGTGGCTGAAAGAGGACAACCTGTCGAGGGGTCTGCCTCTGGAGGCCCCGTTGCCGACGGTGTCAGTTCAGACGGACGCTTCCCTCTCAGGTTGGGGGGGAGTCCTGGGGGACCACTCAGCTTCGGGCCTGTGGTCCCTGGACGAGTCCAGGATGCACATCAATGTGCTGGAACTGAGGGCGGTGAGGAAGGTTTTCAGTCGCTTCCTGCACCTGACTCAGGGTCGGGCAGTACGTCTAGAGATGGACAACCAGACTGCCATGACGTATATTGCGAAACAGGGGGGAACGGTGTCACCTGCTCTCCTCCAGGAGGCGTGGCAGTTCCTGCTCTGGTGCGATCAGTACAACATACGGGTGATGCCAGTGTACCTTCCGGGAGTGGACAATGTCCGAGCGGACGCCTTGTCCCGGCGCATCTTGGCACCGTACGAATGGATGCTCCATCGGGAGACATTCGGGCTTATCTCCCAGTTGTACGGGTCGTTCCAGGTGGATCTGTTTGCGTCCGGGGTGACGAATCAGACACCGGTGTTCTGTTCAAGGATACCAGACCCAAATGCTCTGGCTTCAGACGCCTTCGCAATAGACTGGACCGGCAGGGTGCTGTGGGCTTTTCCGCCTACGCCCCTGATTCCCAGGGTTCTGTTGCAGTTGGGCAGGCAGCCTCCACAGCTGTTGGTCCTCATGACACCGCTGTGGACGGCCCAGAGCTGGTTTCCGTCGGTTCTCAGATATCTGGTACAGCCTCCTTTGCTGTTACCGTGTCTGCCAGATCTGCTGACTCAGGAGGGGGCACCACACCCGAATCCCAGGATTCAGTGGGTGGCTTGGCCTCTGTCCGGAATCGCCTCCAGGAGAGCGGTATTCCTGCACGAGTTGCAGACACAATACTGGCTTCGAGGAGGGATTCAACGAACGTTCAATACGAGGATAGATGGGCCTGCTATGCGCGCTGGTGTGGCAATAGAGGGCTACTCGATCCCTTTTCTGCGGGTTTAGTGCCGGTACTCGAGTTTTTACAGTCCCGACTGGACGATGGCTTAGCCGCCTCGACGGTCAGGGGGTACTCGACGGCCATTGCCGCATTCCACATACCGGTGGATGGAGCCCTGTTGGGTAGTCATCTGATGGTCCAGCGTTTCTTAGCAGGTGTGGACAGGATCCGGCCGCCGGTGCGGAGGATCAGCCCTACTTGGGAACTAGCAAAAGTGCTTGATTGGCTGTCAGGTCCGTCCTTTAGGGACCTTAGTACAGTTTCACTGCAGTTGCTCACATGGAAGACGGCTTTCTTGGTGGCGGTTACGTCAGGCAGGCGGGTAGGGGATATTCACGCAATGTCCTCGGATCCCGAGCTGACTGTCTTTCATAAGGACAGAGTCAGCATCAGACTGCCTGACTCGTACCGTCCGAAGGTGGATCATTCATTCCATGTGTCGGCCCCTATTGAGCTACCGGCAATGCTTCAGCCGGCAGCGTCAGGGGTGAGGTCGGCGCAGCCCCACATCCTTGATGTGCGTCGCACCCTCAAACATTATCTAAAAAGAACGCAGGAAATCCGTAAGGATAAGCAATTGTTCTGCTGCTATGGCGGGAAAAAAGCCGGCCTCGCAGCCACGAAACAGACCATCTCCAGATGGATCGTTTCTGCAATTTGTCTGGGCTACATCCACAAGGGGTTACAGCCTCCTGAAGGTTTGAAGGCTCATTCGGTCAGGGCAGTGGCGACCTCTAAGGCGTACACTGCGGCCCTGCCCATTGAAGAGATCTGCTCCGCAGCTGTCTGGAGCCGGCCTAGCACGTTCATCAGACATTACCAGCTAGACAAGCACTCAAGTGAGGTGCTCGGTTTGGCAAGGTGGTTCTCTCCAGTGGGCAGAGTCGTACACCCTCTAGCTGAATGTGCTTTTCAGGGTTACGTTGATCATGTTGGTTGTGGTACTAACGTACTAATATTAACAACACTGCATTTTGGGCCCTGGCGGAAGACACCCGGTGGGTGCTTCTGCTTTCGGTTGAATTCCTAAGATTGCAAGAATGTCCCTAGTCCCTTCTTTTAAAAGAAAGGGGGAGGGGGGGCGGGTATTTGGCTTAAAAGTCTGTATCTGGGCGTCTTTTAGCCTTAATCAGTAGATTCCCAGGTCCTCACTGTGCTCTCAAGGGCTAAGGCGTGGCAAGTCACGTGATGTGGTGAGTGTTTCTTGGTTTCTTCCTTGTATGTTTTATGTTGCAGACAGAATACCACTTCCAGGATATTGATCTCTGGGAGTCTGTTTTTATGCAATAGTACCCCAAGGAGGATCCCTTCTGAAAAAGAATCGAACAAACCTGCAGAGGTTTCAGATTCTTTGAAGAGGATCCTCCTTGGGGTAGGGCCACCCACCTCCCCTGATTCTGTCTGGCATGCTAGATTGATAAGTGGTGAGAATAGAGTTACGGCCCTTGGTGCTATGGCAACCGATAGGGTTTGGGGCCCTGTTAGGGTGGTAATATATGAGAAACACGTTTTTAATGTGTTTTTTGTATATTTTTTATTCTAAAAATAGTCACAACCTGTCATATAGCAAAAATAAGCAGATTTTATGCAATAGTACCCCAAGGAGGATCCTCTTCAAAGAATCTGAAACCTCTGCAGGTTTGTTCGAGTTTTCTTGGTTTTTTTTGTGGTTGAATTTTTTAAGTTATTAGATATTTTATAAAATGTTCATTACACGCTAATGAAACTTAAGAATGTTTACAAACCTACTGAAGTGATGCATTTTGATACTACAAGACTGTGAAACGGTTTTTATTAACAATATTTTCAATGGAAACATTGAATCTTATACAAACTATAGAGTTGCTCTAGATTTATAACATTCAACATTTTCTATGTAATTTTGTAATGGGTGGTTTTAAAAAACATAATGTTTTTATTTTGGCAAGTGGGATCTGTCATCTTCTGATGACTCATTTATTTATGAAAATAAATTATTTTACCTGTAGTTTAGTTACTGTGCTTAGCTGATTAATATCAAAATAATACTTTTCAGCAACTACTGGTATCTACTCTTCACTATAAAATGACATCCTTCATGACATATTAACTGACAATAGACCGATCCATTCAGCCCCGCCCCCTAACGACCGCCCCTAGCAACCGCAAACCTCGGACAAACATGCGGAAGTGTCCGACACATGTGTTTTTGAGTACGAGTATTCTGCCGACGACTACGGCTAATTAGAGTTTTGTCATGTCTCAGAAACGGTTGAATTATTGAAAATATAGTCTATTGATAATGTAACTGCAGAAATTGGAACAAAATAACTGTTTAAAAATATTTGATCACGCGAAAACAGGTCCTCAATGGACCCTGATTTATATTTAATTGTGAAATCGAGCAACAATAAATTTGATGATGATGGTTTCAGGTGTTTTTCATTTCTGAGAACTGCTGGTAAAAAACCCTGAAAAAATCGTAAAATCCTGTGGTTCATATGCATTATGTGTGCGTGCACTGCCTATTTATAGCAACACGTACGGACTGGATCACATGATTTTCATCTCGCAGACTGATCTTTTCTAAAATTGTATTCGCCTTCAACACAGTCGTTTTTAAAAAATTAATCTAGCATCAGTGAAAATAACAAGCTTCTTTTATGAATCTATGAGTTGAAACCCGTGGAAAGTTTATGACACATCGTAACATATGTCAGTTATCTCCCTTTATAGTGTTCTATCATGTAATATTTTGACTGTTTTAATCATTTTAAAACTGTATTTTGGCTAAATCATTCCTCCAGTGACTGGACATGACCTGTATTTAGAGTAGATATAATTGTTTTTACTCATGAAACTTGTGATAACTATCAATATTTAACTATATTGCAATTCATAGGGAGAATGTGATATGTGCTTTTTTTATAATAATATCATTTGATGAAGAAACAATTATTAATTCAATTCAGTAAACATTTCTGCAAAAAGAAAATATTAGAAATAATTTACATTCAATAAATGAATCATGCCTAAAATATGAACTCTTATAAGTACCTTTATATAATTATTAGTACATTATAGATGTTGTCACAATATATGTATTTATGAATGTATTTATAGGACTGTATTATTCTGCTCAGATACAATCAGATTAATTTGCAAACTATTTTGCTAAAGTATTTAAAAGATTTTATCTAATGAATGAGAAAACAATGATTTCACTTGTATAATTATTCAATCATAAAAATAATTAGGTATATTTTACATGCTGCTTTATTTGCCCATGTCATACTGTTTTTACATCTGTACTTATTAATGATGGGCAGATTTATCAAAACCCTTTGCCTCCTTGACTCTGAAAAAAGGAACACAAGCTTATGAGTGTGTTTTATTCATGCATCAACTGACTTTTCTTTTCATCTAACAATCAATAAGGGTGTAAACCTGAAAATATTCTAACTGATGGTTTGCAAAATTACATAAATAAAAGAGTGTATGGTTTGATGATAGTGATAATTAACAGCCTTTCAAAATAAATTAAAAACTGGCAATGTTTATTTTGATTGTTCACATAAAAAGAAATTGATTAAACTTATTAGATAGACATTTTGACAAAGTCAGTGTTATCAAATCAAATAAAATAAATAGTCTGACTAAATTATCATTATTATAGATCCAGCAATACAAACTGTAAGAATTAGTTAGAAGGCTCCACTTGCTGGTTGTTTTTTAATATTTTATACAGACATGACGATTGTGTGTCTATATAGGATCATTTTCATTAAATTATTTCACCTTTGTCGAAAACTTATTTGACAATTATATATTCATGAAGAGAATGTCATCAATTATATGTCTATATTTTCAAGAATTATTTTTTATTTAATCTGACATTCTAATAATTGGCATCACATCTAATGGAAACTTGGAAAAATATAATTAAATTAGTTTTTAATCTATGAAATTCCAATTCATACATCTATTTAGCTTTCAAATTGTTTAATGTTTGATTAGAATAATTATTGTGTTATTTGTTTCACCCCAACCTGTCGGGGAACAAATGCCTTCTATCGATCGATTTCAACTTAGCCTTTAGAAATATATTATTTGAAAAAGAATATTTGATTCTATTTATTCACCTCGCCTGAGGCAAACTTACCTTTAAATTAATTCAACTTATTTTACTGTACTGGAAAATTTAGCTTGAAATAACCCCCAAAACACACTTTTATTTATGTAAACAAACCGAGCATGGTGCACTCACCTCTCATTATTTTATTGATACATCTCCGATGTGAGTCGGATATGCTGTCTCCGATGTATTTTTCTGAAATAAAGGACCCTTTTTGCAATGTTACTAATACTGCCATCGACTATATTGACTTGATATTACTGCAATTTCTTCGTAAAATGTCTGGACGAAAATCCTGTGTCATAAAGACAGCCCGCCATGTTGCCTGTTGATGTCCGAGGAAGCGATCGCGGGAAGGTGGGTCAAAAATACGGCGCGCCGATTGGTCGAAAACCTGTAGGGGCGGGGCTTAATGGATCGGTCTATTAGACAATCAATCATTGGTTGCCAATCTTATAACCTCAAGTATCCATTGCTTTTGACTTGAATTAGAGTTGAGGTTACGTATTTATCTGTTTGGGGAAAAAGACATTATCCATGAAGGAAGACAGTGATATTATGGATGTACAACTTCTTTATTTTCACAATGGTGATGTTTCGGTAGATTCTTATTCCCGTTGATATCATTGTTATATTGTCCTCTTGTACTGTTATCTCTTTAACTTACCCATATGTAGATTCTTATTCCCCTTGATATCATTGTTATATTGTCCTCTTGTACTGTTATCTCCTTAACTTACCCATATGTATTTCATCTATAAATTACTGTACCCACCATTCCCCGTACACTTGATAACGGTATAAGAACCTGTACTGAAACGTGGCCATTGTGAAAATAAAGAAGTTGTACATCCATAATATCATTGTCTTCCATTTTTTTTTAAACATGAGACCATCTTACCAAGATGTTAACTTCCAATTTTTTTATCCTTTAGTTGTAAATAATAATAGTTCGCTAGTTCCAGCCTATGCTTGCAGGTTTCACCACAATGCATAGCCACAACAATTCTGCGGGCTCTCTGCCTGAAATAATAACTAGCAGCTGGGATATTTATATAAGTGAAATACTCTTTTAAAGCGATGTTTAACCCCATATCACCACCTCAACTCAATATGTGACAGAATAAAGAAAAATATATTTATTTCAATTGATTGCTGAGGGGGAAAAGGTATTGTCAATTATGAAATTCAATTATTAAGAGATAATAATATTAAGAATAAAAAGTTATATACCATCTATTGTTGCAATTATTTCAATATCTTCGATGGATCATTGGCTCTGATCTGAGAGTTGTGGAATTAGTTTTTTTTTTTCTCTTTTGTCATGTTATTGAGTGGCATTGATTATGTAAAACTCGTTTCTGGTTTGGTTATTAGTGAAAGATTTATATGATAACATTTAAACCTGATGATTGGAGTGTTTTGCAAAATTGAGTCAGACAGAAAGGGGGGTGTTGATTTTATAACTCCAACAGGAAACCCAAGTAAGTTTATGTCAAGGTCAGTTCTAGTATAAATGAGTGATGTTTATGTTTTACTTGTCATGATGAAATGAAATCATCCCCTCGCTCATTTTTCTATCCATTATTCTGAATCTTTATTCCAGCTGATGCTCAGAGTTTTCACCACAATACATAGCAACAACAGTGTTGTGCGATTTTTCACTGAAAAGGTACTAGCAGTTGTGATGAAGTGAAATACTCTTGAAAGCGGTGTTAAAACCCAAATCATGTGTATAGATTAGCAATGCACACATTAAAAGTTAAGTAGGATAAGATGAAATTTTTTAAGTTGGGCTTATGGCATGGCTTGTTGTCCAGAGTCAGTCATCCATTAGCCATCATCTGTCATTTACTTTTAACAGTTTTACTTTTCTTCAGCTGCATCCCAGAAGGTGAAACGTTGAGTGGATGCGCCTAACTCCTCCTCCCCCCGCAAGTATGGGTGTGTCAGGCATTTACTCTGAAATCTTTAAAACTCTTCTCCAAAACCTGATGGAACAGGATGATTCAAATTTGTAACTCTTGTGTTGAGCCCCTTCAATATGTTCAACCTCTGATCTATTTTCCCTCTATGTCTATTTTCAAGAAACCATAAATGCTTCGTACCTGGGTTGAAAATTTCATCTTTGTAGGATGGAATTTATTATGTGTAAGCTTCATTGTCCTACCCCGAATAATATGGTCATGGCAGGGGTGCATATTTATGGTAACTTACAAACAAAAAAATTAGCTCCCCATCCTTCACATCGTAAAACACAAAGAAAAAGTAGGAATATATATTTAATGGCAAAATATAGTACACATGTAAATTTATACAGACAGACTATCCTGCTAGCGAAGTAAGGAATTCACTGTTATACAAGAAAGGACAGCCTGTCTGTAACAGTAGAGGCATACATAAAGTTAAATAATATACATTGGGTAATTGAAACAACATTATGCGTTACTGCAATAGTTTTGGCAATAACACCATGCAAAAAATAAGAAGGAACAAAAAGACAAAGACAATTGATGGTAGGTATAAAGGGTGGGTGGGTGGGATTTTTTAAAACACATGGACTTCTACAGGTAGGTAGACTTGAATGTAATGAAAGGCTAACAAGATAGATGAAAATAAGACAGCATAGGGACAATGAATTAGGTAAGCTGAAAGTCCAAGCAGCTTGGGAGCTTGGGTTTAAATGAGTGATAGCAAATAACAAAGGCATAGTTTTACAGGGAAGGCTGAAGAGCCTGTACATATAAATCTTAGGAGTGGGCGCTAATTAAGTATTTTGAAAACAAAATATGTCAATTAGCTCCCCATCCTTCACATCGTAAAACACAAAGAAAAAGTAGGAATATATATTTAATGGCAAAATATAGTACACATGTAAATTTATACAGACAGACTGTCCCGCTAGCGAAGTAAGGAATTCACTGTTATACAAGAAAGGACAGCCTGTCTGTAACAGTAGAGGCATACATAAAGTAAAATAATATACATTGGGTAATTGAAACAACATTATGCGTTACTGCAATAGTTTTGGCAATAACACCATGCCAAAGGCGCCAAAATGATTTGCAGAATAATGTTGGGTAATTTGATTTTTACTTTAAGATAAGTGATCTCATGCGATCAACCACCAAGGCACGATCATGGAAGTCACACTGGATATACTGTTTGAAAGCATCACTTGCCCAGTCTCCTTGGAGCTGAATAAGATGGGATGGTACGTGTGCTTTAAAGGCCCAAGTTGCACCTCCTCTTCTGAAGCTGTGAGACGAGTATTGAGTAGGATTTCTACCCGTTTTTTTGATCAAAGATTTGATGAAGTGTGTGAACTGGGAGTAGATGACTGGAACCAATCTCTTTCCACTTGGAGCCGGCAGGCAGAAAGCTGGATCCTTGTCCGAGGCTGGTATAAGAAGACACATCCGTTTGTAAGCACTCACTGGACAGAGAGGAGAGTCCGAGATCTGCAGAAGTGGTAGTTTGAGGATACGAGTCCCGTACTGGTTAGTTTTGGACCACCTGAACATGACTAACAGCGTAGTGTCTGATAACAGAACATCACCTCGGCAGAGCTGTTTTTTTGGGTCAAAGGTAGCATGAGACAACGGTACCAAATTTGATTTCCTACTCATGAGGAAAAAGGCAAAAAGTGATAAACACCAAACTGTTGACTGTACATGGTCATTGAGATCCAAAAGTTGGTGAAATTGTAGAAGAATATCTGGGGTTATTGCAAGTGCCTGTGATGGACAATGAGGATTCATTCTGCTCAATCCCCTATATAAAAGGCGTATTTCAAAACACTGTAGATCAGGGAATTGTAAGCCAGAATACAGGTGCAACACTTTAACTCCGTTTACATAATTCTTGACAGATGCGATGGCTTTAAATGATCCGGATAAAAATTGTATGTACAGACATAAGCTCTCGGATGATACTGGCAAGACTTGTAACTGATAGTGTTCACAAAACAAGAAGAATGTTTTCCATTGAATCTTCAAGTTTCTCCGGGTTCCCATAGCAAAGGCAGCTCTCCGCGATTGACGTACCTCCGCCTGCAGTGATATCAGTTGTTGCTCTGGAAAAATACAATTTTTACCAATCACATGAGAATCCAAACATTTCGTTGCATACAGACTCCTCGAATAAATTACAGTAGTTTTGTGTGTATTTAAGAAACATTTCACGCATGTATGGGTTCTGCCATCTGGACAAACAATCAGGGATTCTGTTGTGCACTCCTGCTATGTGAACTGCTCTGAGTTCGAACTCCATTGTTGCTTGAAGATAAGCAATTTCACGCAGACAAGATTGAAGAAATGGCGTCCTGGCAGCACCTGTGTTGATGACAGTCACAGACACCTGATTATCACATTGAATCAAGATCTTGTTTCCTCGCCAAAGCTTTCCCCAGAGCTTTGCACACACAATAACTGTTATGAGTTCCAAAGAATTGATATCCAGTTGTTGTTTGCTGATAAAATCAGGGAAATTTGCATGAAAGAAATTACCTTGATAGAGACCTCCACATCCTGAAAGACAAGCATCTGAGGCGAAAATTTGATCCGGTACTGACCATTCTTCAAGCATCATCATGGAGACTCCATTGTATGTTGGCAGGAAATGTATCCACCACTGAATATCCTTTCTCACTTCACCTTGGACAGGGGATGGAATGCGATTGGATAGACATTTCATCCAAGCGGTAAGACGAGAAATGAAGACCCGTCCTGATCTTACACATGCTGCCACAAAACTAAGTTTTCCCAACAGAGACTGGGCTTGTCTGAGATAAGCTAGTTTTTTAGGCTCTTACCACTGCTTCAAGAGTCCTTGAATATCCTTTACCTTTACATCTTCAACTTCCAGAGTTAGGGCTACAGTGTCCAAGGTTACGCCTAAAAATGTCATTCTTGTTGTAGGAGGACATGCTTTACTTTGTGACTCCTTTAATCCCCACTGAGACAAGACAGAACCAAGCTCTTCATATGCAGCCTCAGCCGCATCAGGGTGCTCTGCACCTCCAAAGTCATCAAGATAGTTGACCAGGCTATATCCTCTGTTTTCCATATCATAAGAAACAGCTGTTGTAACCCTCTGGCAAATCATGGCCGCTGATCTGAGACCCATAGCTAAGACAGTGTCGATGTACATCTTCCCTTTCCAAGAGAAACCTAGCAGATGAATATCCCCCGAGTCAACAGGAAGTTGTCTGTATGCTCATTTTAAATCCCTTTTGAATAACAGACAGCCTGGACATTTCTTTTTGATGATTTCAACCAAATTATCAACAGTTGGGTAGCTAAGTTTACAAAACTGTCCCATGTAGAAATGCTTGTCAATCCCATTATTCACAGAATCCCCATCCGGGAAAACTCAAGTCCAGTATAACTCTTCTGTCTGTACAGTCTTTCTTAGGCACTGTGTTTAGTGGGGATAAAGCTAAAGGCACCTGAAAAGGAGATTTTTCGAAAGGTCCCAATGTAGCTCCTTGGGATAATTCCATCTGAATATAATCATCAATAGCATCAGGATGATCCTTAGCACCTCTGTGATTGCTTGGTATAGAAGTGCTATATGAACAACCTTGAAAACCTAAAGGCCAGCCATAATGCAAAAATTCAGCAACTTGACTATCAGTATATTGCTGTAAGGCTTCCCTGATGAAAGGGATATTGAGAGCACTAGGAACTGGTATTCTACAACCTAAAGCATTGGGGACTCCAGAATATCTTATTCTTTCATGTGCCATGAGATAATATTGGAAGATGTCAAACTCACAAGGGTTATCTATGCAAGGGTTGCTATCTGTAGGTTGGGAATCTACAGGACTAACCTCAATACCATGCTTGCTATATTGTGTGTCAATTATCACACCTGGGTCCAAATCTCTAACATGAGAAGAAAAATGCATATTATCAAATTCTTCCGTTGCCCCAACTGGGCTATTGTCCATAACAACAGGAGATATACCATGCACAACATCACATGAAATAACTGCATCATGAGAAGGTGGACAGTAAGATTGGTTGAGGTCAAATGTTTCACATTCACCTTGAAGGTTCTCTTCACTTTCAGAAATTGAACAACATTTAGATGTACCTGATTGAGAGGATGTGAAATTATCTGACCCCCCAACCTCCTGTCATTGCTGTGATAATGCATGTGGGCATGCCGAGGAACACTCTGGGTGAGGGCGTTTTTCCTTATCCTTAAGCCAACAAGTAGCGCAAATGTGTTGTACTAGACGTAATTTGTCCTTAACCATGACAGTGTGAGGTGCTTGTTTGAAACATCTATTGCGCTGATACAAAGCACAGAACCAAGGACGACCATTAGGCCCTAATTCCACATTGCCCTTATTTTGCTCAGCCTTGGCATGCCCACTTGCTAAAGCAGGAGAGAGGCGACTTGAATTTCTATCCACAAAATTACCACCCTGACTTCGAATATGCCTGGCTAATATTGGAGTTTCTAAGCCACTAGAGTCATCTCCCCATCTCTTATGGCCCAATTCAATTTGTCTTACCCAGGCAGCATAGAAGTTAAGAACAGCATTCCATTCATATACTTTTGAAAAATATGCTATCTTTTTAAGAAGCTCAAGTCGACCTGCTCTTTTCAAATTTGATTGACAGTTCTTTATAATGTCAAGTTCTCCGGCAACAAAAAGACTAAAGTCCAAATCTCTAAAACTAACGTTTTCTGCAACATATTCATATTCTAAACATGAATGTGGCCATAACTGGGGATGAACTACAATGTCCGCACTTCGTCCGTCAATGCCGGACTTGTTACCTCTGGTTGAACGGTTGACTTGCTGGCCTGTCCTATATGGATGATCCTCCTCGTCCTCACTGTCCAGAGTTTCCAGTACTCCTCCAAACTTTTGACTGACTGCATCGTTGAGACTTTCTAAGTCTCTAAGCTCCCTCACAGATACTTGTTGAGATGTCTTCTTCTTTTTAGCTCCTCCTCTTCCTAGCTGTTCTGGTCCATTCTGTTCCGGCTCGGGTACAGGATCCTCCAGTTCCTTCTGCAGATGCTCTATCTCTCTCTTCAGTCTATGGACCCGTTGCTGTCTCTGAGCCCTAGCAATCTCCTTATCCTTCTTCTCCTTCTGGAGTTTTAACTCTTCAACCATTCCAAGAAGTTCTTCTTCTTCTCCTTCTGATGTTTCCAAATCTTCTTCGTTATTAATTATGATTACTCCATTTTCATCACTACCTTTTTCAGCCAATTTTGAAGGTCTTCTTTCTCCACTTGAATTATATAACGCGTAGTCTATTGAAGACATCAGCCGCTTACTCTGACTTTCGGCCATAAAGATACTTGAATATACAAAATACTTGAGATTTTTTAAAACACATGGACTTGACAGGTAGGTAGACTTGAATGTAATGAAAGGCTAACAAGATAGATGAAAATAAGACAGCATAGGGACAATGAATTAGGTAAGCTGAAAGTCCAAGCAGCTTGGGAGCTTGGGTTTAAATGAGTGATAGCAAATAACAAAGGCATAGTTTTACAGGGAAGGCTGAAGAGCCTGTACATATAAATCTTAGGAGTGGGGGCTAATTAAGTATTTTGAAAACAAAATATGTCTCTTGTTGGCAAAGGGAACTTTAATTTTCAGGTTAATAGCTTTGTTCCGTGAAGATTCCGTAAAATATTAACATTAAATGAACTTCTCAGCAATGCTGTTGTGTATGACAAAGCTTGTTAAGACTGAACTCTTTTATCTACTTTCTTCCAATTTTGTGTTTAGAGTTGTCATCTCGAGCACTGACACCGGACAATTTTATTGATGTATTTCACCTGGAGAACAAATGGCTGTATATCTTAGTCTTCTTTGAACATCAACAATGCAAAGGCAACAATTGAAAGTTAATTCATAGGCCTTACACACTGATTAATAATGTATTTCTCTTTCACAAAAACATTCCAATATTGCAACTTTGTGATATCAATCTAGTTGTAACTACCATATATTACAGTGTATAAGTCGAGATTTTTATACCAGAAAGTGAGGGGTCAAGGAGGGGGGTCGACTTATATACGAGGTCTATGTTTGAGACCTAAAAATTCTGAGGTCGAGTGACGATCTGCCGGCCGAAGGAGACAAACAGACGAGATTCCAACCGGAAGCCACGGTGTCAACTCGTCAAAATAATGACATAAAATTACTTTTATAAATATTTTTACTGTTTTTTTATTACAATCAATTCCTAAAAAAATAAATTACTACGATTGGGAATCCAGTTTGACGGATTTGAAATTGACCCGTTTGTAAATAATCTTATCGATCGACGCCATTTTGAATTTTTAATGTTCGGCCATGAAAATTACTGTCGAAGTTGAACATTAGCTAAGACTTATTTCCCTGATCTAACGTTATTTCTATCATAACTGTTTAGTTATGGAAATGATTTATATAAAAGACTACTATAAAATCATTATATTTCGCCGATATGCACGTTCGATGGGCTTTGTAGACATCAAAATTGCACAGAGCTTTCTCGTCATCTGATAGGCCAAGCTTGTCACGTGTCGAGGTCACATACGGGTCAATTGTAGATTGTTGTTAGATTGACCCACCAGAAGGATGAATAACATGAAAAATAGAGCAGGACTGTGTAGGTTATGGGAAATATTCCGTTTGACGTTGTCTGTTGAGGTAATGTTCTAAATGTATAAACCTGTTGCAGCTGAGTTCATGCGTGGTTGCTGCTGCTTTGAGGATGACCCAAGGTCAGGAAGGCCTGTTGTAGCCATTACAGATGATATGGTTGCACAGGTCCAGGGCTTAAAATAATCATACAACCGAAATATTTGAATTTGAACTACCTAAGCAACCTGGTCTCGGAGATACGGCCATCCATAGTTTTTTTCAAAAAGAGCCTGCAATGTTCATATTCAAGGTGTATTGGAGACCACAAAAAAACAGTTCTGCAGGTGCAGCAGTTTCTGGAGGAGAAGTTCAAAATGGAAAAAGTTTAAAGATGATGGTAAATGGATACGGAGGATGGTCAATGGATACGGATGATGGTCAGTGGTTACGGATGACGGTCAATTGATACGAATGATGGTCAGTGGATACGGATGACGGTTGATGGACATGATGGTTAATAGATGCGACAAATCACGCTATTAGCCAATCTGGCCTTGTGTCTCAATATTGTTATCTCTATCAAACTAAACTTTAAAAAATATATTATTTTCCTCCTTGCACTCCAAACAGTATCCCCAGAGTTTAGCCTTAGTTTAACTGTAATCACGTCAATAATCAAGTTCCATTCCACTTCATCTTTATTTGGTAAAAGGCCATAAGTTCATGTACAGATTATGTAAATAGCATATCTCGAACATAATGCTTCTGTATTAAAAAAATAGCTTAATTTGTTTTCTTGAAACACATTTAAAGCATATTAAACATATTAATATCGTCTGAAAAAAATGACATTTTGAGGTATTTCATTCTAAACATTTGATGAGGAAACCATATTCATCTTTCGTCCAATTTTGTAGCAATGTAGAAATGCCAAATGGTCTACCAGTATGTGATTTTTCTTTCTGAATAATATCGTTACAATGACAATTTTTGACCGGCCAACAAATTATGTAATCAATCAATATTAAACAATCATAAAATATACGAATCGTAAAAATTTCACATCTGACAAGGCGGGACTCGAACCTGCAATCATTTACCCCACGACCTGAACCCTCTTGCAACCTCAGCGATACAGGAAGAAGCTAAGACATAATGATATTGAGGTCGACTGACGTTTTAAACGCAACAGTGTATGGAATGCACAAGCTTTTCTTGAAAATCTCACTCTTTTGCTACATGAAGTCAACGTCCTTGTATCCCGTGTATCCCATAGAACCCTACTTTACCGTCAATGACCTGTTGGTATCTTATAGTTTTTCTTTCATATATAGTTCATCTTTGACGGTTGATAAATAGGACAAACTACTCCTGCTGTGAGTTAACAGAGATTGTAAACCCCGAGTTGCTTTTACTATACCTAACCAAAAAGGGAGTTCACCAGTGCATTATCAGCATAAAAGTCTACCGTAATAGGATGACATTTACACAATACTCAACTGGTAGCAATTGTCATGTATATTGTTAAGCTTATGAAGCGCTCGTAAAATTATCAGACCACACCAGTAATGCCTATTATTGTAAGCGGCCTGAAGAGTCGTCGCTTATAGCAAAATAAAGGACTTCCGGTTTACCTTCCATGCCTCGTCGTCTTCGATATATTACATGGTGTCAGAAATCCGACTCCACAGCCGACATCCGTCAATAATAAGAATATTTCGCATCATAAGGACATTGATAGGGACGATGTTAACAAGTTGGTGGACAAATATCAATACTAAAGGGGCGAGATGGCATCTTTAGCTGGCTAAGTACCGATAATGAATTGGGACAGTGGCGATTTACCGGGCGCATGGAAGAGTTTTCGTTCTTACGTGGATTTCATGTTCGGCGGTCCACTAAAAGGAAAAACAGAAGCAGAAAAGTGTAATTTCTTAATGCTCTGGGTGGCAGAACGAGGTAGAAACGGCTTTAAGACATGGGCATTGAGTGGCGAAGATCGAAAGAAGTTAGACGCTCATTACACAAAGTTTGAAAACTATGTAAAGACAAAGTCAAATCAAGTATTATCAGGATATAAATTTCAGTGCAGAGTTCAGAATCAGTCAGAAAAAGTAGTGCAGTTCATCTTAGATTTGAAAACTCTAGTGAAAGACTGTTCATATACTGATCCAGATGAGATAGTGCGAGACAGAATTTTCTTTGGAACAAATTCACCCAAAGTGCGTGAAAAGTTGATAAATGAAGGTTGTGATCTTAACCTAGAGAAGGCAATAGAAATAGCCAGTACACATGAACTTTCTCAAGAGCAACTGAAAATATGAGCGGAAAAGACGCAAATATCAACGTCGTCCGTCAATTTCAGGGCAGAAGGGACAAATCAAGACAGAGATCATTCAATAATTCTACTGATAAACAATCTCAAAGACAGAATGTGTGTGACAAATGTGGCTATGAACATTTTATAAAGCAAGTTTGTCCAGCTAAAGGAAAACAGTGTTCCGAGCGTAAGAAATTCAACCACTTTGCATCTGTCTGCAGGAACAAGAGTGGCAGATATGAACATCCAAAACATAAAGGAAAGAAACACAAACGTAAAGTGAATAAAGTAGCAGAAGAAGATACATCGGACACTGAGGAAACTTTCTTCGTTGGAGCTATAGACACTGATGGTGTCACAGCAATGGATAATGACGAGTGGCAAGATAACTTTAAAGTGTTCAGCAAGACAGTAAACTTTGAGTTGGACACCGGAGCCAAATGCAACGTAACTTCAACAGAGACTCTGAAAAGCCTTGGGGTGAAAACATCAATGGAAAAGTCAAACGGATGGTTACGGTCTTACTCGGGACATATTCTCAAGGTAGTGGGAGCTGTCTTACTTCCACTTGAATATAAAGATGTCAAATCCAATGTGAAATTTCAAGTTGTAGATGGGAGCCATGAATCAATATTAGGATCAAAGACATGCAGTCAAATGAGGTTAGTGGCGAGGGTGCACCATGCAGTGACAGAATCTACCATTCCTGAAGATGTGCTAAATGGACATCCTACATTGTTCGAAGGCTTAGGTTGTTTGGTTTTAACATACCATCAAGATTGATCCGATGATACCTCCAGTAGTTCATCCTCCAAGATCTGTTCCAGTTTCCCTGAAAAAGCAAATAACAGAAGAATTAGACAGAAGTGATAGTAAAACAAGAAGAACCAACATCGTGGGTCAACTCCATGGTTACAGTCATCAAACCGAAGAAGATAAGAATCTGCATTGATCCTAAAGACCTAAACCGGGCTATTCTCAGGGAACATTTTCCGTTGAAAACCTTTGAAGAGGTGATGTCATCAATGCCTGATGCTAAGGTATTTACAAAACTGGATGCAACCTCTGGCTTCTGGCAAATCAGATTGAGTGAAGAGAGCTCTAAATTTTGTACGTTTAATACTCGTTTTGGGAGATATCGTTTCACAAGGCTGCCATTTGGGATAAAGAGTGCACCTGAAGTGTTCCAGAAAGTGATGTCTGAGATGGTCCAGGACATCAAAGTCGCTGAAGTCATCATGGATGACATTCTAATATGGGGGCGTACCCTTGAGGAGCATGATGAAACCCTGGGGAATGTTCTAGATCGTACGGAAAAATTCAATGTGAAGTTGAGTGCAACAAAGTGTGAATTTCGAAAGTCAGAAGTCACATATGTTGGACACTTGTTGACAAGTAAAGGTGTTTGTCCTGATCCGGAAAAGGTCTGGGCAGTAGAGGAAATGTCAAGACCACAAAACAAAGCTGAAGTACAAACATTTCTTGGATTTATCAATTATCTGAGTAAGTTTCTAGAGAACACGTCAGAAGTAAGTGCTCCGCTTCGGCAGTTACTTGAGAAATCAACAGACTGGCACTGGGAACAACCACAAGAAAAGAGTTTCCAGAAGTTGAAAGAACTTGCAACAAATGCGCCAATTCTCAGTTTCTACGATGAGAAAGAACCTATTGTGATCAATGTAGACGCAAGGTCAAAAGGATTAGGTGAGGTTCTACTTCAAAACAGTAAACTAGTTGCTAATGTTTCCAGAGCACTTACTCAGTCTCAACAGTCTTACGCCCAGATTGAGAAGGAAACATTAGCAATGGTATACAGCTGCAAGATATTCCATCACTATGTTTTCGGACGAGAAATTATCATAGAAACTGACCATAAACCTCTCGAGTCAATCTTCAAGAAACCTCTGCTGGATGCTCCAGCTCGTCTTCAAAGACTCCTTATGGCCTTGCAGAAGTACAACATCACAGTGAAATACAAGCCGGGAAAAGAATTGGTATCAGATGCATTGAGTAGACTATATCTACCTGAGGGCTCAGACTCCCTAGTGCCTGAAATAGAGATTAATGCTGTTAATCTCCTTGCATACTTACCTGTGTCGGAAGAAAAACAAACACAACTCCAAAAAGCAACGAAAGAAGACCCAGTTCTTCAAAGTCTACAAAATGTTGTGTTCTCAGGCTGGCCAAATTCCAAAACAAGTCTGCCTCCAGGGCTTGGTGAATATTGGTCATTCAGGGACGAAATTTCAAGTCTGAACGGACTACTATTCAAATCTCATAAATTGATAGTACCTACATCAATGAGAAAGGAAATGTTGGATAAAATCCATGAACCCAACATTGGAATAGTCAAGAGCAAGGCTAGGGCCCGTGATGTTTTGTATTGGCCTGGAATGACATCACAGATCGAGAAAATGGTTTCAAAATGTGAGAAATGTGCCCTGCATCAAAAGGTTAATGCAAAGGAACCAATGATCACACTAGACTTACCTGGCCGGCCCTGGTCAAAAGTGGCAACTGACCTTTTCGAGTTTCAAGGAGAACATTATCTTCTTACTCTGGGTTACGTCTCAAAATGTCCTGAAGTAGAAAAGTTGGATAATTTGGGAACAGGAAATGTGATCTCATACATGAAAAAGCAAATATCCAAATATGGTGTTCCGGATGAAATTGTCAGTGACAATGGTCCCCAGTACTCTAGCTCGGAATTCCATCAGTTCAGCAAAAAGTATGGTTTTACACATACAACCAGCAGTCCTTACTACCCCCGTGGAAAGCACAGGCAGAGAGGGCAGTTCAAACAGTAAAGAACCTCATCAGAAAGGCAGGTGATTTACATGTAGCCTTACTTGCTTACAGAAACACTCCTATCGAAGGAATTGACTTGTCGCCTGCATAGATGTTCTAAGGACGTCCATTGAAAAGTTCTCTACCGACTGCAACACCACTTTTGAAACCTGAATTCGCCAAAAATGTCAGGAATAAGCTCCAAATGAAACAACAGAAAGAGAAATTCTTTTGTGACAATGGAAGGTGCAAGGAGTTACCTCCCTTAACTCCTGGTGATCAAGTTGTGTTTCAGCATCAACAAAAGTGGGTTCCAGCAACTGTGACGGCAAAGCATTCCTCTCCTAGATCCTACATTGTTGAGACAGCAGGTGGGAAAAAGTACAGACGGAATAGATCACAGTGCAAGAAGACAAAAGCTTCTTGGGCTGAGCATTCACAAATGGATATTCAAACCAGACCGTGTCGAGTGCCATACAACAAACTGACGTCACGACACCAGTTGGCACCAACCAGACACTATCAGTGGGGACACCTGCCACCGATGAACTTGTTAATGTCACCAGGTCTGGTCGCATAGTCAAGACGCCTCAGAGATTCAATGACTTTGTTACTCCTTAAATTCATGTTAAATTCATATCTTTTCTTTTCAGAATATTGTGACTCTTAACAGTAAAGCTAACTGTGCTATAAAGGTTATTTTATTTTTGAGTGACATCTCATGTGAACAGTGTTTTGTTACAGATTGTGAACTCTCATTGGTGTCTTCCAATATGTATATAGGAGAACTATATTGTTATAACAGTTAAAACACTAGGAAAATGGAACTTTTCCGGTTTTTAAGCAAACAACAGTTTTATAATTTTATAATGTTGATAATTTTGTGTAGAAGCATTTAAATGATTTAAATGTAAGATGTAGCTATTCTTTTCTTTCAAATTCATTTCATTAAGTTATGTCTTGTTAAAGAATAATGTTATCATTTGGTAACTGAGTTAGGTAAATTTGGTTTAGTTTATTTTTCTATAAAAAAGGGAGATGTCATGTATACTGTTAAGTTTATGAAGCGCTCGTAAAATGTATCAGACCACACCAGTAATGCCTATTATTGTAAGCAGCCTGAAGAGTTGTCTTTTCGCTTATAGCATAATAAAGGACTTCCGGTTTACCTTCCATGCCTCGTCGTCTTCGATATATTACAGCAATGGTTTATATTCTTTACAGCTGGATAACTAACATTTAACAGTTGTCTAGTACCAGTCTTGATTATGTTAGTCTTTGAAGTCTGTGTTAAAAGTTGTACGATTATGTTTAACTAATATTGACACTATAATTTGTAATAATAATCTATAAATCTATAATTTAATGTAACATAGAAGCTTGAAGATTTTTTGTATATCTTGGCAAGGCATGCAATCTTATTAAAATGAAATCTACATGATCCACTACATTACGCGTGTAGATCTCACCAGGCTCTGTTATGTGAGCCGTCAGGTTTGCCTCTGACATAAATGAAATCAGCCAATCAGCGAGGTCGCCCCGTCATCTGTGGTGCTGGCGAATTGTATCTCGCTTGTACGCTTTTCAGAACTCGAAAAATTTCCGACTCTTTTCCGAATGTCGAACTGCCTAAATATCCGAATTAATGTATTTCATGTACTTTCAGTCACAAGCACGGGAGACATCGATAAAGGTCATATACAATACATAACAAGGTAATCCACATAGACATATCAAGATCCGATATATGTGATGTTATATATGCAAATGTGATTGGCCCTAGTTTTGTCAAAGACTGACATGTTATAAGAACGCTATTGAGCTAACGCTAGAAAAACTCTCAACCTAAGTAAGTAAGTTATCATGCGATTCAAGGACATATGCAAACTACTTCAACTTGTCTGTAAAATCGAAAAGTTATAAGAGTTTCAACGACACAAGGAGATATCACTTGCAATCTCATACATAGGTCATCAAGAGACGCATTTTGTGATTGCTTGAAGGTATTTGCAGCAAGCCAATAAAATTGAGAGGTCAAACTTATGTACCAGCATCAAATATTGTGTATGTTATTGTAGTTTTAATTTAAATGTGACTGAATACAATATTCAGTCCACGCTTATAAAAGATCAGCAAGACAATCCCTCGTGCATTTTCATTATGACCATGGACGTGTGCGGAAGGGATTTGTGTACCGACTCCGTTGCGAGTAGAAGTTCCCCTTCTCCTCATAAGTACAGTAAGTACGAAGATCGACTGTTATCTTTTGACAAGTGGCCGATACAGATGAAGCAGAAACCTTCAGTGATGGAGTGTGCGGTACTGGTGTATACCAATTGCGGGGATAGAGTGTATTGTTTTTCCTGTCACATTCGATTGAAAGATTGGAAACAGAGCGATGACCCGTGGGAAGAGCACGAAAAATGGTCACCATCCTGTAATTACGTTAACATGGTGGGATTGCATCATCAAAGGTCCAAGCATCGGATAGGATCTTTTAACGGAACAACGTATTTCGCATTAGGATGAAAGGAAGGCAACGATTCTCAACAAAACTAAGGTTGAAAACGAAAGTGACGTCATCATTTTTTCGGTTATAAATGTACCCAATTGGGAGGAACATGACTTTTCCCGTTAAAAATTTACCCAATCTGAAGGGACTTTTCGCGTACGACCAATCGGTGAACGGTAACCATTCCCTATATAGACGAGTAAAGACTCGGGGCTCTTCATTCTGCTGATAGCTTCGACTAACGACGTCAAGACTCTTTACACAAAACTATGGCTATGGCTAACCAGGGGGCAGAGACTAACGCGTCTGTTGAAAAGTGTCGACTAGATATTGGATGGAGTTGGAATCGAAAAGAACCGTTGTTGACGAAACAATTCAACATTTAAAAGAGTGAAAAGAAGATAAGCTATGCGGACATTTGGGTGCCAACGTATACGTCAGCGTCAGCAAGACCTTCGCCGGTGTGGATCTTCGTAAATGGTGGTGGTGTGATGAGGCTTCGGAAACGAAACCGTCTAAGAAAGGCATCTTTCTCCGTTTACATCAGTGGGAGAAACTGAAATGGGCCCTGGCATCATCGCTGACTTTGTTCCCGAATTGAAAGACACAATTGCTTGCGCTATGCAGGGAGACCATCAAAACCAACTCGGCTTCTTAGCGTGTGCTTTCTGTAACCCCAACGGATGTCATTTTAGGCAATCTTATAGATGTTTCACTGATTGGTATGACATGTTAATAAAATGTTGAATTCGATACTATGTTGGTTGTTTGTATTTGGTTTAAATAGAGCACGAGTAGTAGGGAAGAATCATTCAGCATCGAGATGGCTCCTTGGGAAGACTATTTGGAGACGGTCTATTACGATCCCACACATCCTGGGAGTTACGCGGGGCCTAAAATATTGTACTGGGTAGTGAAAACCGAAGGAAAATATCGCATCGGTAAAACGGTCTACATTTTGTAAGTGATCTATGACGACCAATCAACGCGTAGGTAATGGGTATGACGCTACGAAGGATGACGTCACCATCCGTCCTAGCATTGTGCGATCGATTTCGACCAGTGAATGCAAAGGTAACGGGTATGACGCTACAAAAGATAACATCTCCGATTAGACTAATCAAGGAGTAGAGGGTCACGATATTGGCGTTCTCGCGCTATCAAGTAACATCATCATTTCCGGGGCATGACTCATATTGTCCCAGAATATCATGCGATCGTTTTGGACCAATCTAAGATGACGTCATTACAACGTACAATGACAAAACAACCAATCAACGAGTAATAACTACCGAATCAATGGATTAATTTGATGCTGTAAAACTTTAAATGACACTTATCGCTTTATCTCAAATCAATAACAAGAGTATACATTCTATCTATATTTTATTACCCCCGTACATACAAGTGCACAAAGGTTGGGGGAGCATCCTCGTACACCTTTACAGAACATATAGTCATAATATCTGGACATTGGAAGCTCTGTCCCAAGAATTGAATTTCTTTGGCCAGTGAGGCCACTTAACATAATGCTGTTTTTTAGGTCCTTTTCCTCGGGCCTTCAATACTGTCATCTTCTTTCCATACATCGCCGTCTCTTTTGAAGTTCTGATTGATAAAATGTTCCAACAATATCATCGCCATCGTAATCTTTGATTCTGTATAGAGGCAATCCACCACGCATAATTTTCTGTGAGATAGTGAATATTTCCCCTGTCCACTTCTCGTCGTATTCTCTACTAAATACGTTCCTAAGATGACACAATCTCACACGATCTCCTTTAACTCTGAAGGGCTTTCTAACTATTTTCTTGGTATGTGTCTTCTTAGGCCAATACGTGCGCCACAAGATATTAGTTTCCTTTCCTTTAGTCACCTTAGAGGGTGACATTCCAATCGTTCTATGATAAGTATCATTATAACTATTCGCAAAGCTTTGTAGTTGTAGGTGAAATAGCGGTAGAGTCGGGTCTTGATGGTTTTCAACACTCGTTCAGCCACCAATGGTTTGGTTTCATTGTTAGTGAGTAGATGTTGAATATCCCACTTCTTCAGGAGAGACTGAACTTCTTTTGCACGAAACTCTTGGCCTCGATCTGTTCTTACCCTTGTAGGTTGTCTTTCTTACTCAAAGATAGTATCCAGGGCCTTGGCCACAGTTCGACCTTTCTTGTCATGTAGAGGTCTCAACCAGAGATATTTTGAGAATACATCGATAACTACCAAGATGTAAGTGATTCCATTATTGTATTTTGAAAACTTGATCATATCCATCAGAGCAACTGACCATTGATCATCAATACCAGTAACCACGATTTTATTCTAGCAAACGATCTTCTTATTGGTCGTTGAAGACTGTAGGGTTCTTGTCTCTGGAGCCACTTTGGTCACTGGTCATAGGAGCCGGTATTGAATAACTGGGAGCTGACAAAGGCGGCTTAATGCAATGTACTTCTCTCATATGGCGTTTCATATTGGATGGTTTTGAGAAATGGTTTTTACAGAGAGGGCACATCATCTTGTCAATAATGTAGTCACTTCGACTATCAGTTCATAAATGATGATGATGACAAATTTGATTCTTTTATAGTGTGGGAATTTTTCAATGACCATAAGCCAAGCTGGTATTTCCATCGTTTAAAAGGTTTCGAAGTCGGCATAGATGATATAAGGCACCTTCAATTGTTTTCTGACATCTTTATACCGAAGCCACTTGTCCTCTTCCTTGGGGAGTTCAATCTTTTGTGGGCCATGCGTTTGAAAAAAAAGTGAATAAGGTCGTTGAGAAGCCTTTCTTTGGTGAATCCGTGAAGACAATAGGGACAAAAATAATGTCTATGTCTGTTAGTCTTTTCTTCAAACAGAAGACGATTTAAATCTTTGTTCCAGCAGTAATGAGTCTTGATACCATCGGAGACCATCAACAGATTGACATGCTGCTCTAGCTGTTGTTTGGTTATATGCAGGGGATATACATGTCCTTTTTCGTATCCAAACACGTTGATGGAGGTTTGATTCATGGACTCGAACTTTGGAATGTCAACCAACTTCACTGGAAAGTTGATGTTTGTAAAGTCCAGATCGTTCATAAAGGATTTGTACTTGGTGACATGTTCGGCATCTCGTATTTGAGGATGGAGTGCAGAGAGTACAGACCACATGAAGCACTTCCTATCTACATGAAGCACTTCCTATCTACATTCTTCACATTGAAAATGGCGTGTTTGGACCTAAGCTTGATGGGAAGAGGGATGTAGCTCGAGGCTCTGAGTGGACGGTATTTTGCCATCACCTTGTCAACAGTCCAGTTGCTCCCCTCTCGTTGATATTCGATGAAGAAGGTGTAGATTTTTTTTTTCACAGATTCCTTTAAGCCCTCATCCAGATCTTCCCATTTGAGCGCTATTTGACATTTCCCCCTGAAAATAGGCTCAGCTGTGTTAGTAGTGTCTCCTTGACGACGAGTCATCTTCACTTTGATGGCTAAGTAGCATTTTAATCCCGCTCTCTCTTTAATACTCGCCTTCAATATGGTATTCAACTCCTGGTAGTGGCTGTTTAAAAATAACATGGGGTCGAACTTGCCGAGACCTTCTCCTGGTATTGTATGGACTCGAACTGTTCCCCCTAACGCTCCTAGATTGCATCCGATTGTATCTCCACTCCCTCGCGGCGCCAAATAATGAGTTTTCATATGTATTTTCATTATATCATTTCTGTTAAAATGACGTCCACAGGTCGTGGGATGAATATGACTTTCCACACTGGTTACATCTATGGAACCTATACATCTGAAACACAATCAATTAATGTTAATATAGGCGTACATCGAAGAACTCAAATGCGCCCTTTGTGTTTTAAGCTCCCTGCTATGTTTTATTCAACGATAGATGCACACCAACTCGTCTTCTATTTCTTAAATATAAATAATATTATTTAATCCCTATTATATACAAATTCCTATTACTCTAGTTCAGACTGCTTTCCCGATACGATATTTTCCTTCGGTTTTCACTACCCAGTACAACGGTACCGCGTAAGTCTCAGGATGTGTGGGATCATAATAGACCTTCTTCAAATAGTCTTCCCAAGGAGCCATCTCGATGCTGAATGATTCTTCCCTACTACTCGTGCTCTATTTAAACCAAATACAAACAACCAACATAGTATCGAATTCAACATTTTATTAACATGTCATACCAATCAGTGAAACATCTATAAGATTGCCAAAAATGACATCCGTTGGGGTTACAGAAAGCACACGCTAAGAAGCCGAGTTGGTTTTGATGGTCTCCCTGCATAGCGCAGGCAATTGTGTCTTTCAATTCGGGAACAAAGTCAGCGATGATGCCAGGGCCCATTTCAGTTTCTCCCACTGATGTAAACGGAGAAAGATGCCTTTCTTAGACGGTTTCGTTTCCGAAGCCTCATCACACCACCACCATTTACGAAGATCCACACTGGCGAAGGTCTTGCTGACGCTGACGTATACGTTGGCACCCAAATGTCCGCATAGCTTATCTTCTTTTCCCTCTTTTAAATGTTGAATTGTTTCGTCAACAACGGTTCTTTTCCAACTCGATCCACTGTCTCAGCTGCAAAGCAATGCCCTTGCGCGTGGGATAGACTTTCCCATCCAAACCGTTGTTGTACTCCCTGACGTGTATCAAAGTTTGTCCCTGCCACTCCTTGGCTACGACGTACACATTCTGTCTAATATCTAGTCGACACTTTTCAACAGACGCGTTAGTCTCTGCCCCCTGGTTAGCCATAGCCATCGTTTTGTGTAAAGAGTCTTGACGTCGTTAGTCGAAGCTATCTGCAGAATGAAGAGCTCTGAGTCTTTACAAGTCTATATAGGGAATGGTTACCGTTCACCGATTGGTCGTACGTAAAAAGTCCCTTCCGATTGGGTAAATTTTTAACGTGAAAAGTCATGTTCCTCCCAATTGGGTACATTTATAACCGAAAAAATGATGACGACACTTTCGTTTTCAACCTTAGTTTTGTTGAGAATCGTTGCCTTCCTTTCATCCTAATGCGAAATACGTTGTTCCGTTAAAAGATCCTATCCGATGCTTGGACCTTTGATGATGCAATCCCACCATGTTAACGTAATTACAGGATGGTGACCATTTTTCGTGCTCTTCCCACGGGTCATCGCTCTGTTTCCAATCTTTCAATCGAATGTGACAGGAAAAACAATACACTCTATCCCCGCAATTGGTATACACCAGTACCGCACACTCCATCACTGAAGGTTTCTGCTTCATCTGTATCGGCCACTTGTCAAAAGATAACAGTCGATCTTCGTACTTACTGTACTTATGAGGAGAAGGGGAACTTCTACTCGCAACGGAGTTGGTACACAAATCCCTCACACGTCCATGGTCGTAATGAAAATGCACGAGGGATCGTCTTGCTGATCTTTTATAAGCGTGGACTTGTGACGTCATAAGTTTTCATAAAATGGATTTCTGTCTATAAAATGAGATTGCTTTATCAGTTATGATTGAAACTTATTATCATTACTCATTACTGCCGTCTCGTCTTTTCCACGGAAACGGGGTTCGGGATCCTTTCGAACAGCATGCATCGATCAAACTTAATCTTATGCACGTAAAGCATAGCCTTTGAAAGATTTCGTGAAGGTTTTTGATAGAATTTCCAATCCTTCACGTATAGATGATCCAGGATTTTCAGATGAAAATATTTATGAGACTCTGCATTGAGGGGACGGTTGCCTCGTAATTTGAGTACCAGTCTCATGACATTACACCATATTTCATCCAGGTAGTCTACGTTCATTCTTTCAAGATTGGGGAGATCCCTCCCTAGATCCATCTCTAGATCCACTGGTTTCGAGGTTAACGTTTCCAACAGTTCAGCTTTCGATTCAATCCACTTCCATTCTGTTTCAGTAAGCGAGCTCATTCTCATCATCACATCCTCAGCATTTTCCTGTCTGACAGTATCTTGCACTAATTGCCGAAGCGTCAATGGAAGAGTGGACAGAATCGTTTTGATTCTATCCATGAAACGAAAACCCTTGTACAGATCACTGTTTCTGATTAAAGTTTCATGAACGTAGCACCGATCTTCGTTCAGCTCCCTTATACGTTCCAGGGCAGTTTCGGCTACGAAGTCATAAGGTGAACCACTCATACTTTTGTCCCCCTACACACTCTTGAATAGCACCACGCAATTAACTCTGTAAATCTGGACGTGAAAGTGACGTCTACTTACGTTTGAAGTAATTTTATCAGTCAGTCATTTCTGTCTATAAATCCGTCGATTTTGATTGGCCCAAATCGATCGAATGTTCTCGATTATTTAATGTGGGGGACGCTCAACATGATGACGTGGTGATGCTATATTATCGATACATGACTCATTTTTCCGCTATAAATTTTCTGTCTATAAATTTTCTATCTATAAATTTTCTGCTTATATCAGGGTATTTCATCAATTGCATAGATGAATGAATGAAACAGGGTTTTAATGATGTAGTATTTTATAAGTCTTTTGATAATCTGCATTATCTATTTTCGCCAGCATTGTAAATACGTATTTTATTTATGCAGATGATGATGATGATGATGATGATGATGATGACGTAACGTGAAGTCTGGCGTTTGAAACCCAAGTCAACACACTTGGTGGGTTTTTCTTTAATATCATCACTCATATTATCTTTTATTGTATATATTTTATCTATTCATGTTGAATAGATTTATTCCTTTCATGTGTAATAATTTAACGCTATGCTAGGTATTAATATGAAGATTACGACACGTGTATTATATATGTGTGCAATTGTTGCATTTCTCAAATGTAATCATGCTCAAATATAAGTACATATCTATTATTATACATTATGCATTTATTGGCGCACAGCCGATTGTGATATGTAATTCTAAAATATTGTCATTATTGTTTCAGGGTTTATCTATTAGATTCATAGTTATGTAATAAACTACCTGGCCATATCGAACAAGAACCTTGTGTTTTGTTACACGTTACACACTCGATTCGGTTTCACTTAGGCAAAGGTTAACCTGACGGCTTGAGTAAAGGAGCCTAGTGAGATCTATAATCTGCGTAACGTATGGCAGCACTATTAGATTTCATTTCAATGAGATTGCGGCATGGATACCAATTTCAGTCAAAGATGGATAAAAAAAATTGTGATAATCTAAAAAAAACATTTGTCGACCTCGGTCAAGCAGTGTGGTGTCATGTGAAACATTGAACCCGACTGCTTGAAGGTATTTACCAAATTCAATATGAAAACGTTCGATCAAGGATTTGTTTTATAGGTCTATACAAGTCCTTGGTTCGATACATTCCTTTTTGGAATAGCTCATTATTACATTAGAATAAAGTTAATTACATTTTATATGAGTGTCCCAAAGTTTAAAAATCGAAGTATTTTTTAAATCTTTTTTAAAAGTTATACGGCCGTAATAGATCTCTCGGCATTCTATTCTATTTGGCAACACAAGTCTCTGATAGTTATAGTTCGTAGCTTTTTAACTTGATCAGTGCTGAACATTCATTTTTTCCACGCCTCTTTGATTACCATCTGTCTTGTCGTACGTTGAATCCCGAATTAAAAAATCAAATATGTTATTGCCAGAGGCAAATGTCATAAGCTGAAAAACCAAATAAATGTGTATATCAAGATCTGATCTAGTAGGTGTGTTTTCGGTAAGAGAACGGATCGCCTGAACGCATCCGACGGTGGGTAATGATCGTGTTCTGCAGCTGCAAGCGCTGGGACTGAAGCGTGACTGTCTGGCCATAGACCACAATTATTTCCAAGTAGTTCTATCACCATTGTCTTTCTAACACAGCCACTTCCCCATATCTGGTAGGCCATTGAGCTTTTTGGCACAGTGACTTACCTGCCATAGAGCACTTTTCAGTCAAAAAATGAGCACACATTTTGCGGCTCCGAAGACCGGTAGACAGTGTAAATGTTACGAACAATCTGGGGTATATCACAATCTGCAGATTGTTCGAACAATCTGCAGATTGTTTGCTCACAATCTAGGAATTCCTAGATTGTTTAAACAATCTGCAGATTGTGCGACCTGAACAATCTGGGAATGATCACAATCTGGGAATGTGTGTTTAAGTAGTATTTTCATCATTATAGAATGAGAATTATTTAGCTTATTAAGGTTTTTCTATTTAGCAAGTATAAGGATCGATTCCTAGATTGGGATGAGCAATCAGCTTGTCTCTTTCTGAAAATGAGGGGGCATGTGGCCGATTCCCAGATTGTGAAGGACATTCAGCTCTTATTATATCAAACTAAGGGGATGTAAGGGTTGACTCCTAGATTGTGAAGGGCTCATAGCTCACCTTTATTTAAACTGAGAGGGTAAATAGGAGTCGATTCTCAGATTGTGAAGGGCTCACATTTCGCCTATATGTCAAACTAACGGAGTATCGGGATCGATTCTCAGTTTGTGAAGGGCTCATAGCTCGTCTTTATGTCAAACTGAGGTAGCATAGGGGTCAATTCTCAGATTGTGAAGGGCTCACAACTCGCCTATATGTCAAACTGACGGAGTACGGGGATCGTTTCTCAGATTGTGAAGGGCTCCTAGCTCGTCTTTATGTCAAACTGAGGGAGTATAGGGGCCGATTCCTAGATTGTGAAGGGTTCACAACTCGCCTATATGTCAAACTGACGGAGTATCGGGATCGTTTCTCAAATTGTGAAGGGCTCCTAGCTCGTCTTTATGTCAAACTGAGGGGGTATAGGGGTCGATTCCCAGATTGTGAAGGGCTCACAGCTCACCTTTATTTAAACTGAGAGGGTATAGGGATCGATTCTCAGATTGTGATGGGCTCATAGCTCGTCTTTATGTCAAACTGAGGTAGCATAGGGGTCAATTCTCAGATTGTGAAGGGCTCACAACTCGCCTATATGTCAAACTGACGGAGTATAGGGATCGTTTCTCAGATTGTGAAGGGCTCATAGCTCGTCTTTATGTCAAACTGAGGGGGTATAGGGGTCGATTCCAAGATTGTGAAGGGCTCACAGCTCACCTTTATTTAAACTGAGAGGGTATAGGGATCGATTCCCAGATTGTGAAGGGCTCTAAGATCGGCTTTATGTCAAACTGAGGGGGCATATAGGGGTCAATTCTCAGATTGTGAAGGGCTCACAACTCGCCTATATGTCAAACTGACGGAGTATAGGGATCGATTCTCAGATTGTGAAGGGCTCATAGCTCGTCTTTATGTCAAACTGAGGGGGTATAGGGGTCGATTCTCAGATTGTGAAGGGCTCCCAACTCGCCTATATGTCAAACTAACGGAGTATAGGGATCGATTCTCAGATTGTGAAGGGCTCATAGCTCGTCTTTATGTCAAACTGAGGGAGTATAGGGGCCGATTCCTAGATTGTGAAGGGCTCCCAACTCGCTTATATGTCAAACTAACAGAGTATAGGAATCGATTCTCAGATTGTGAATGGCTCATAGCTCACCTTTATTTAAACTGAGAGGGTATAGGGATCGATTCTCAGATTGTGAAGGGCTCATAGCTCGTCTTTATGCTAAAATAAGGAGTATAGGGGCCGATTCCTAGATTGTGAAGAGCTCACAACTTGCCTATTTGTCAAACTGAGGGAGTATAGGGATCGATTCTCAGATTGTGAAGGGCTCATAGCTCGCCTTTAAATCAAACTGAGTATAGAGGTCGATTCTCAGATTGTGAAGAGCTCACAACTCGCCTATATGTCAAACTGAGGGGGTATAGGGGTTGATTCCCAGATTGCGAAGGGCTCACAGTTAATCTATATTTAGCTGAGAGGGTATAGGAGTCCATTCTGAGATTGTGAATGGCTCATAGCTCGCCTATATATGAAACTGAGAGGGTAGAGGAGTCGATTCTCAGGTTGGGAAGGACTCATAGCTGGCTATTTATCAAACTGAGAGGGTATTAGAGTCTATTCACAGATTGTGAAGGGCTCATAGGTCGACTTTACGTCATATATACGGGGGTATAGAAGCATGTTTACACAGATGAAAATGGAAAATTAAGATGGAAAATGGCAACATCATATTGAAAATATACTACGCAAAGCAAGTCCACTTATTGTTGTTAGTAAATCCCGCCTGTTTGCTAATCCTTTTTCCTTTTTGAATATATATTATATTCTGATTGTTGTGTATTACATGTTTCATGGAAATTAAATACTGTTTAAATCACACAGAAGAAATTAGTTGTTTGCCACTCCCGTCACTATGGTCGCAGCACGGAGTAGAGACGATGCCATTATATGACTCTTCTTGCAGCGTAGTAAATAATCCATTCCAAATATAATATTCTTAAAATATTAAATCATGAACAGATAATAAATAAATCAAATAAAACATTTCTTTGTAAAAATCACAAACCGATATAACGGAAACTATTAAAAACGTTACAGAAAAACATGTGTCAAAATGTTGACCATAGTGTGAACGAAGAGCAATTAAACATTTTACTCCAGACAATTCATTATTGCATAAGTATTTGCCCCATGATATCGTGCGATAGATAAACATCAAATTATAGAGAGGAAGTTAATGTGATTGTACGCGAATTTACGCGCAGGTCTGAGTAGAGACGCGACACAGTGACACGTTGCTTTGATAAGCAGACCCAGCTAGACATCTTGGCTCATTATTCACGACAACACAAAATGCTAACTGTTCGAGTATTATAAATTTTATAAATTCATATATTTAAAAACTGTTCATATACAAACTCAAAAGATTAAGTAACTTTCCGATTTATGCATCTTTCGTATAAAAACTTTCAATCTCACGATCCAGGAAGAAAATGAGGGGAAAAGGTAACAGTTATCAAGTCTCCATGATGAACAATAAATATATGAATCAGAGTTTGTTGTCTTTGATGTTTGAAACTCTTTTTAGCATCACGAGACTATTTCCTTCATTGTACCTTGTAAGTGTAAGTGTCTATGCAAGTAATTCATACCAAAGGAGGTTAGTGTTTTGTGATGATACAGATAGTAATTATGCTCAATTAACCTAACTTATATTAAGCCAAATACGCGAGAGTGAAGAATTAAATTTCAGTGTAATCAACTTTTCAGATAATAAGTTTACTTTTCATAGTGAATTGTTATCTATTGATTTCCATATGCAAACCTTTTACACATATAAGAACTAATTCTTACTTCTACATAAATAGTAACACCCTCCAGACAGTGTTATACGGGTTACCGCAAACTATGATTAGTGAAAATCTAAAATCGCAGAATCGATATACAAATTTAGTTTTCTACCTCCACATATTCACAATATGTGAATTGGACCCCCTACTAGCTAAAACAACACAAAATAACAAGCGCAATGCCCTTCACAATCTAGGAATCGACTCCTTTAATCCCTCAGTTTCACATAATGACGATATCTGAGCCCATCACAATCTGAGAATCGACTGCTATACTCTCTCAGTTTTTACAATAAGGCGAGCTATGAGCCTTCACAATCTGAGAATCGACCCTTATACTCCGTCATTTTGAGTTAAAAGCGAGCGGTGAGCCCGTCACAATCTAGGAATCGGCCCCTATATTCCCTTAGTTTCATAAAATGACGATATCTGAACCCTTAACAATTTTGGAATCGGCCCCTATACTATCTCAGTATGACAATAAGGCGAGCTGTGAGCCCTTCACAATCTGAGAATTGACCCTTATACTCCGCCAGTTTGATATATGGGCGAGCCATGAACCTGTCGCAATCTATGACTTGACGACTATTCTCCATTATTTGGATGCATACACAAAAAAACCCCAAATAAACTAAACAATTCTCATTTTATAATGCAAGATGTACTACAAAAAACTACTACTAAAAAAAAAGGCGAGCACTGAGCCCTTCACAATCTAGGAATCGACCCATATACCCCCTCAGTTTGATTTATAGGCGGGCTATGAGCCCATCACAATCTGAGATTCGACTGCTATACCCTCTCAGTTTAAATAAAGGTGAGATATGAGCCTTCACAATCTGAGAATAGATCCCTATACTCCCTCAGTTTGACATATAGGCGCGCTGTGAGCCCTTCACTATCTAGGAATCGGCCCCTATATTCCTTCAGTTTCACATAATGACTATATCTGAGCCCATCACAATCTTAGAATCGACTGCTATACCCTCTCAGTTTAAATAAAGGTGAGCTATTAGCCTTCACAATCTGAGAATCGACCCTTATACTCCGTCAGTTTGAGTTAAAGGCGAGCTATGAGCCCTTCACAATCTAAGAATCGGCCCCTATATTCCCTTAGTTTCATATAATGACGATATCTGAGCCCTTCACAATCTAGGAATCGTCCCCTATACTCCCTCTGTTTAACATAAAAGCGAGCTGTGAGCCCTTCACAATCTGAGAATCGATCCCTATACTCCCTCAGTTTGACATATAGACGCGCTGTGAGCCCTTCACAATCTAGGAATCGGCCCCTATACTCCCTCAGCTTCACATAATGACGATATCTTAGCCCTTCACAATCTGAGAATCGACTGCTATACCCTCTCAGTTTAAATAACGTTGAGCTATGAGCCTTCACAATCTGAGAATCGAGTCCTACACTCCCTCAGTTTGACATATAGGTGAGCTGTTAGCCCTTCACAATCTAGTAATCTACCCCTATACTCCCTCAGTTTGACATAAAGGCGAGATATGAGCCCTTTACAATCTGGGAATTGACCCCTATACCCTCTCAGTTTTATATAATGACGATCCGTAAGCCCTTCACAATCTAGGAATCGATCCCTATACTCCGTCAGTTTGATATATGGGCGAGCCATGAACCTGTCACAATCTATGACTTGACGACTATTCTCCATCATTTGGATGCATACAACAAAAAAATAAACTAAACAATTCTCATTTTATAATGCAAGATGTACTACAAAAAAGCAAATTCCCAGATTGTGATCATTCCCAGTTTGTTTAGGTCTCACAATCTGCAGATTGTTTAAACAATCTAGGAATGAAAGAAATTCCTAGATTGTTCGAACAATCTGCAGATTGTGAGCGAACAATCTGCAGATTGTGATCATTCCCAGATTGCACGGAACATAAACAAATATCACCCTAATGTCAAGGCCGTCAGTCAGACTTGGCCTTCAATTTGGGGTCAGATCGCCTGCTCACACCAGCACCCTAAGTTCATTAAACCACTCATTAACCTTTTGAAGGTAGACAACGCATTTAAACCTTAGTCATAACACGAGTTTGAAATTTCTTATTAAACGAACGAAAGTCATTCGCACAAAAGAATGCCTTTTTGGTACCAAATCATTCACAAGTTATGCTAAACAAAACTCAATGGGTTTTTTATACAAATCATAATTGAAAAACGTGAACTGGAGCTATCCCGCTAGTTTTATCGTAGCATCCTTTTCTACGAAAAACTGATTTCAAAGAGGTGCTGGGGAAAAAATCGCTACTCGATTAGGAAAATGTATCATTATACAAAACGATGAAAGGCAAATTTAAAAAGTGATTATTGTATTTGATTAATATGAATAATTTAGATGGAGGATCTTATCGCAGAAAGATTTAATCTTCAAAGTTTTCGATAGTGCCTAGACATATCAGAACGAAACATGTCCGTTCACGTTCTACACTATTATTTGAGTTATCATGTAGCCTACTGGTAAAAACTAAATTTTGACCTCATTAATTAGTACTGAAAGGTGAAATTGTGTCCCAACAGAAATAGATTAACACGAAAATCAACATATTCAACCTTTTATTTGGAACTGTCGTAAGGCAGTGTAATATTTACACGGCGATATTAAAGTAAGTGTAATACCACTGCACGTATGACTTCATAATATTGTGTGGTTATGACGTCACAATATTGGCACCGCCGTCACAATGACGGCCATGTCGCGGAAATGTTTCGTTCAGTACACTTTCGGCAATCATGCATACTAAACTTCCTTTAATCTAATACTATCTTTATTAAACTCGTTAATGATTTGGTATCAAACTCGCTTTCGCTCGTTTTATACTGTATCATTAACTCGTTTAATAAAGATAGTATTAAATGGAACGTGGTTTAGTATCCTCTATTTATGATTCAAAAGTTGAAATTGGATAATAATTTCGTCCTTGATAACAAAACCAAACAGGGAATGTTGTGAAATAAGGGCTATAACTGATATCAAACCATCGAGTTCACCATGTTTGAATAAAAAAAAAATTCCCTCTCCACAGAGATAAACAACAAAATTGCAGTCGGGGGTCGAGAGTAGACGTGTTTTCAGGAGCTCTCACCGGTGTGAAAACAATGTGATTAAAATCACCCTACAAAGGCAATTTCGACTAAAAATAATAATGTGGGGTTAAAATTAAACTATCAATCACCATATTTGTGAGAAAATATACGTTGGATGGTGTTCATTCAGATGTATTTTTGCGGATTTGTGAAAGTGTCAATTCATGTTTCAAAGGACTCCATTTTCAATATGAGGATGTGTGTGAATGGATATAGCCAATACATGTAAGTAAACCTCAATCAATTTACAAAGAAGACTTGTTTCAAGACATTTCATACTCCTAATTAACCAGTTATGCAATTTATCACCAAATGACTGACACTCCTTGTAATTCTAAACGCCGGCGTAGTTCACCTATTTCACCACAAGTGGATATTCCATTTTCACTATCTAAGAGAACAAGATCATTATCTGACAGTTCCGTTTTCACTGTAGAAGAAGCAGGCATGGAAAACTTTGACATTGTGCCTCAAATTATTGAGGCTTTCAATTCTTCTGAAGTTTTAGAGAAAGTTGGGGTGGCTCTAGCTGGAGTTATTATGCCTCAAATTAACCTGACACTTGACAGTAAGCTGAAGTCTGTGAATGATTTCCTAAAGGCAAATAAAGAAAAGACGGATTCTTTGCAAAAGAAAGTCACGGAATTAGAAGATAAATTGAAGGCTAAAGACTCTCAATTGGATGACATATATCAATACAGTCGCCGGAATAATGTTCGTGTTTATGGCATTAATGAAGAAGCAGGGGAAAATACGGACGAAATTATGATGAAGTTAGCAGGCAAAATCGGGGTGAAATTACTCTTGCAGGACATCGAACGTAGTCACAGGACTGGCAACCCTACTAACTACACAGGAGATAGACCGAGACCCATCCTAGTACAGTTCATGTCTGATCGCAAAAAGAGGGAGCTGATGAGGAATCTCAACAAACTGAGAGGTCAAGGAGGTCAATCAAAGATCTTTATTAATGACGATCTTACTAAAGAAAGAGCTCGAATAGCCGCTGACGTAAGGAAATTAGTGGTTACCAGAAAACTGTCCGGGTCATGGGTGCGAGATGGAATAATCTTCGCCAAGAAGCTAGACGACCATGTCAGCCTTATTACAAAAAGACATCAATTTGACAAATTAATTGAGTCTCTTAAACTCAGACTCCGCCTGAAAGTGTCCCAGGAGCAGAGGAGAATGGTGGAATTCACGGATGTCGACGACAGTGATGTGGAAGATTAGTCTTTAAACACATGTTGACTCTTACACGTGAGTTTGTTTACAAACATAAGTGAGTAACAGCTCTTCGTTCTGATTGGTTTGTTCGACGCTGTCATAATCCAATCACAGAGTAGAGCGTCGCCGCCGACCCCGCTGCCTCGCGGTGCACGTGTACCGCTAGGAGTGTTTTGTGTTGTGAAACTGTTACATAACGATGATGATGCGCTATAAGCAGGACTGGTAGCCTTGTAGTGTGAATTATTTCTTTTTGAATGGGAGTACTCAAACAATTACTTGTTTTATTTTGCCACCTCATATTGTCTATATGATCTAAGTAACAGATATTTCGATTTTACTGATATTGTTCTTGGTGATATAACAAATGGGACTTTGATTGTTTATCTTTTTGTATTTTTGTTTTTCTTTTTGAATGGGAGTACTCAAACAATTACTTGTTTTATTTTGCCACCTCATATTGTCTATATGATCTAAGTAACAGATATTTCGATTTTACTGATATTGTTCTTGGTGATATAACAAATGGGACTTTGATTGTTTATCTTTTTGTATTTTTGTTTTTATTTTTGGGATATTTTGTTTTTCTCACTCCATGATATATTTGAAAAGCTTTCAAGTTAGTCGAAATCTTTTCTCGACTTGTTTTATCAGAAGACCACTGATGGTGGGCTATGATTTGATTTATTTCTTTTTTCTTTTTTTTTGTTATGTTCTCTTTTCCAAACAGTTTTGTGGAAATAGTGAAAAGCAAAGACTTCTATCTCATATCGTGTGTGACAAACAGAATCACAAATGAATTGGTTAATGCTTCAATTAGGCTAGTTCTTTTTGACATTCATAGACTCGTAACGTCATGTGTATACTCATTCATTCAGGTGACAAAGATGCCCCAATTTTCTGCTTTATTTATGTTTGATAAATTGTTTGATGGGAGTTGATGTAGACCTATATCGACAGAGAATTGGGGTGTTTCACGGTAAAGTTCATAGTTCTATAAAGGCCAAAATTGACCTCAATACATATTTCCTTGTATTATTCTTCACTTCTATGGGTGTCAGGGGTATACAAGTATTTCTTATGTTGTTGATATGCTGTGGTGATGTGCATCCAAACCCTGGACCCATTATTCCAAACAATAAACTTGATTTTAAGATTATGCACTTAAATGTGCGTAGCTTAAAGGATAAGATCGATATCATTAGTCATGAATTCAAGGATTATGAAGTTATTAGTATAACAGAAACATGGTTGCACTCTGATATCTTAGATGAGGATATTAAGATACCGGGTTTTCATTTACCTTTTAGACAGGATAGATTAACTCGAGGTGGAGGGGTAGCAGTTTATGTAAGAGAAAACATTTATGTAAAACGTATGGAAGATCTCTCGGTTATGGGCTTAGAAGCACTATGGGTTAAAATAAGTTGCAAAAACAAACACTCCTTAATCGGTACGTTTTATCGTGCTGATAAGAGTAATCACTATTGGGATCTCATCGATATGTCAATAGGAAATGCATCTGATCTAGATTTAGATATGACAATTGTAGGAGATTTTAACATTGATTACCTTAGTGTCCGCAAACAGCGCTTAGTTGATCTTCAAACAAGATATGGCCTTAGACAAATTATAAGTGAACCAACAAGGATAACAGAATACTCACGGACTCTGATAGATTTGATATTTGTTTCTAATTATGCAAGTGTGAGCTCTTCGGGCGTCCTTGACCCCGTGTGTAGTGACCATTGTCCAGTCTATCTTAGTTTGAAATATCATAAGCCTTGTAATGTTACATTTAAAAGGAAAATATATAATTATTCCCAAATAGATATCGAAGGCTTAATTTCCCACCTCCGTGAAGTTGATTGGGATACTACTCTAAATGTTGACGATATTGACATTCTAATAGAGGAATTTACGGAAACCATTTCAGGAGTTTGTGATAAATTCATTCCTAATAAGATAATTACTGTCAGAAACGAAGACAAGCCATGGATGAATTCTAAAATACGTAGACTTATAAGAAAACGAAATCGTAAACATAAACTTGCTAAGAAAAGAAAATTACCCAGTGATTGGGGAGTGTTTAGAAGTACAAGAAATAAGGTTATATCAGAAATAAAAAGGGCAAAAGAACAGTATTATATGAAATTAGATAATGTGATTAACGTGCATAGTCAGAACAAGAAATGGTGGCAATTAATAAAACATTATCTTAAGAAAACAGAAAATTCACTATCTTTTCCATCTATCTTTCATGAAAATGTAATTTATGATGAACCTACATCAATTGCTAATATTCTAAATGAGTTTTTCGTAAATCAATCAATAGTTGAAGACCCATTACGCCCTCTCCCATCCCCGTGTATTAAAACATCAAACTGTTTAGATAGTATTGAATTAACACAGAACGATGTTCAAGACGTATTACTTTCTCTAGATGTACGAAAAGCATCGGGCCCTGATGGTATTGGTAATAAATTCCTTAAGCTTGCTGCTAGACTTCTATCTTATCCTCTTACTTTAGCTTTTAATAAATCTTTGAACTTAGCTGTATTTCCCAAAGTATGGAAGATCGCTTCTGTTATACCCATCCATAAGAAAGATAGTGTTAATGAGTGCAGCAATTACAGACCGGTTTCTCTTACATGTTGTTTATCTAAGGTGTTTGAAAAATGTGTTCACAAATATGTTTTTAATTATTTTAGAGAGAATAACCTCATTAGTACACTACAATCTGGCTTTATTCCTGGAGATTCAACAACCTACCAGTTAGTAGATCTCTATAACTTTATTTCAGGTGCTATGGACAAAGGTAAAGAAGTAAGAGCAGTGTTTTGTGATATTAGTAAGGCTTTTGATAAAGTTTGGCATAAGGGACTTATCTATAAGTTACAATCCCTTGGAATTAGTGGAAAATTACTAGAATGGTTTAACAGTTATCTTAATGAGAGAGTTCAGAAAGTAGTTATAAATGGATATAATTCAAAGTATAGATCAGTTTCAGCAGGCGTCCCACAAGGGTCGGTACTTGGACCATTATTGTTTCTTGTTTATATAAACGACCTTGTAGAAAATATAGACTGCAATATAAGACTTTTTGCAGATGACACTTCAATCTATGTCATAATTGATGATCCTGTTCAAGACGCTGCGCGCCTGAATAGAGATTTAGAGTTGATTTCTAGTTGGGCCCAGAAATGGCAGGTAAAATTTAATCCCTCGAAGACTGAAACTGTACACTTTAGTAGAAAACGCTCTTCAGGTCCTTTTCCAAAATTATATATGCAAAATTCTCCCATAAATGAAGTAACTGAACATAAACATCTAGGCCTCTGGTTTCAAAAAGACGCAAATTGGAATGTACAAATAGATTCTCTATCCGATAAAGTTTCACCTATGATAAATTGTTTAAGAAGTTTTAAATATCGATTATCAAGAAAGACGCTAACAACTATGTATAAATCATTTATTATGCCATTATTTGATTATAGTAGTTATATTTGGGATAGTTGTACAGTAAATCAGGCAACAATGCTTGAAAATTTACAACTTGATGCACTTAGGACAATATGTGGGGCTACTAGGGGAACAAGTCATAATAAATTATATAAAGAAACTAATTTCTTACCGCTGGTAGAAAGAAGACGAATACAGAAATTGACTTTATTCTATAAAATGGTAAATAAAAGAACACCAGATTATTTAAACAGTCTTGTGCCAGAATCTGTTTCTGAAGGAAACCCCTATGCTCTAAGAAACTCACCAAATTTACAAAAAATACACGTAAGAACATCTTCTTACGCAAAATCATTCTTACCAAATTCTGTAGAACTTTGGAATTCTCTACCTGAAGATATAAGACAAATACAGTCGGTAAACGAATTCAAAAATAAAATTACACCTAATTATAAAACTCCTTTTGGGTTTGATATAAATACTGGAAACAGGTTTTGTCAAATTCTGCATTGCAGACTTAGATTAGAATGCACATAAAGTGAAAAGATTCATATCAGAGGATCCATCATGCAGTTGTGGTGCTCCCTATGAAGACACCATTCATTATCTTTTTGTCTGTCCAAACTATACTACCATAAGAGGCACTTCATTTTATTTCAAATATGGTTATAACATGAATGATGCTATGTATGGGAACCTTAAACTATCAGAATCTGTAAATCTTAGCATTATCAACTCTGTACATGATTTTATTACCGCATCAAAACGATTTACTCTATTTTGAGTTTTAAGTTGTATATTCTTGTCCTTTATTGAACTAACTCACATTGGAATTAGAATGATTATATACATGCGCATATTGTGTTTTTGTGTCTGTTATTATACATATGTTTGCAAGACCCTATGTACGTCGCATATATTATGTTGTTATGGAGAGGCATTAATATAAGCCATTGGCTTGTTTGCCAATCCATTTTCTGTATATTTATAGAAATAAATATGTTTAAAACATATATTCTACAAGTTCATTGGTTCCCAATGACTGGACGCCGTGACAATAAACTAAGTAGCAGTCGAATGCCAAGATTACGCCATTATGATAGGACATATATTCCGCTTGGTGAGTCCAAGGCGTTAAAATTCAAAAGGTATAATTAGATACCATTAAATCAAGAATTGAAATTGAATGCGATAGGATTACATAACGGCCACCTACCTTTGTGTCATAAAAAAAGTAAGACTAGTTAAACCAGTCTGATTGTTGTGACAACATTTGGCAGACGTCGTAAATTATGTACACATGCCATGGGATAGTGCGCATATCATCATATTAAACATATAAAACACTGTCTTTCGCTTGGAACAATACAAATAATTAAAGATATATCTAACATCAATTTATCGGAGGTTTGAGTTGCTTGGATGACTTAAGATATGTTTATACAGTTGTTAAGACTGTGAGATTTCCTGTTGTTTTTTCATTAAGGAGGTTATATTCCGCTGACTAGCACGTCAAGCGGCAGGACACGCGGCAGGACACGCCTCAGTGACCACGGGCCAGTTCAGTTCTGTTCACTGGTGCTAATTAGCTGGTGATTCGAAAAAGCCGTATTAAAGTTGTTTATCGGCCGATTTCGAAAATTTAAACTCAAATTACTGGCAAATTAGAATACATATTTTATGAATCACGAAAGTTGCCATGGGTCATTTTAGTCGATCTTTAAGGGAGTCAAACGTCTCATTATCAAACCTGATCATCCGTAGTCGTAGAGGAAATTGTTAGTTATTAAGCAAAATGCATTCGCGGCCATAATTGTGCGAAGATCATTTAATCATTTGTTGTAGGGAAATGGATGAGCATAGCTTAGCTGATCGTAATTTGTTCGTCTGAAAACTCATTCTTTTGATTGTAAAAAGTTATCTTGCAACTTCTAACATTTATTTTTTGTTTGCGTGAGATAGTTTTATTTATCTAAAAATAAGGCATACGACTCCTTTAATTATTATATTCGATTTCGGAGTCGTTTTGTTCTAACTTTAATCCCTATTGATCACTACTTAAATCAGAGAATAGAGCGAAGACAGACAAGTTCAAGTCGAATAACTTCCAAAGGAGTATTAGTCTTGAAATAAGGCAAATGTTTTTACCTTTAAAACCCCTAGCAGTCTTTAATTTTGATTTGCTATCGTCCTGTGTCATTCGATTTGCAAGCTGCAAGAAATACTACACCTATCACGTGAGAGTCATCAGACGTACATTGCATAGACCACAATAGATGCGTCAGCACGTTGTATTGAATTACGGAAATTTCATGTAACGGATTTGGTTTGGTTATTATCACTTTTATTTCTAGTTTCTAAAATGACTAGCGTGCTCAAATTTATTCTGTTTATAAAATATTCGTAACAGCTTTGAGAATGACTTCTTGAGTTTTATTGATCATAAAATATTTCTTGTTTATTATATATATAAGGATAAATATCTCTAAAAATAATACTTAATCTTTAAAGATTTGTTTGACAATTAATCTGTGTAAGAAATGGATATGATCTCTAATGATCTCAATCGTTAGAGTTCGAACACGCATATTGGACAAAGGGTAGAATCAATTACCAACTAGATAAATCTGTGATTATCTTCAGTTTGCTTCAAATCTACCGTTTTCCGCGAATTAATTGTTTTAAATGTTGACACAGGAGGGATTCGAGCGAACTCAGGGGCTTTCCTCTCTACATCGGTCTAAAAGCACCCTCGTTTCGAGGTTCAATAAACTGCCAATTTCATGTTTATGTACCGGTATTCGGCTTTATGTTTCATAAAGATATTACATAATTGAACTCTATATGACACGTTCTTGACCAACGCTTAAATAGATTCGATTCGACCAGTGTTTCCTCTGTACCTTTAATTGACTTGCTCGGATCAAGATGTCCGGGGTCCGACATCTTTGTCTGTAGTAGGTGCAATACATGCAGTAGGTGATTTGGGGTTTATCATCTTGCTAAATCAGTGTATATGAATCCGGTCATCTCCATCCAAATACCCTGATCTCTTTCAAGACAAAAGCCTCGTATCGCTAGCTATGAAACCAGCCAATGAGACGGCACAGCCCGGATGGAGAAATCGTTAGGGGGTTCAAGATAGGAGCGGATTCATTTATGCTGATTTAGCAGGATGGGTTAAACGCCATTTTCAAGAGTATTCACTTAGATGACAGCTGCTAGTATAAGTGCAGAGTAAAAGCCCGCAACGTTATTGTGGCTATTCATTGTGGTGAAACATGCGAGCCCCAGCAGGAACTAGCGAACCATGGGTGGTACTGCAATGATAGTCAGAATAGCAATGTTTCCAAACCTTACTGCGTGTAGAACAGTTCTCTGCTACAGACAAATTTACCAAGCACCTGGCGGGATTCTGTCAAATAATATGATCATTCTTTTAGTTAATGCCTTTTACCAAAACTTGCTGTGTATACAGTTTACACCCTCTAATGACATTTTGGAAAAACCAATTCAGTAAAGTTGTTCCCTGACAAAATCCGTTCAGTCTGAACTATAACGATCCCCCCAATTAATAAAGAAGCGTTTAGTTAACGACTTAAAAACAACAACAGACCATGACTGTACCTAAATTCTTTGATTGTAAACTTTGTGTCTATCATTTTGAAGAAAAAGGATTGAATTTCACGAGCAGGTTAGTTATGTTTTAGGCATGATTAAAGATGTTTTGGTCTATGAATGTATTTTATCACATTACGAATGCAATTTGCGTCGGATATCATGAAGTTACATAGTTATATACTATTCCTCTTTTGGTCGTACCTAGTTCCACTGTTTTCTAGCGGAATGGAAGGTAATTGAAGTATTGTAACCAGATGATGTCTCCTTTTGATAATTATACCTATAATTCTCTTACTCTTACTCTCAAAAAACACCCATGCAGGTCACAAGCGCATGAAGCAAGTTTACTCGTAATATCTCAAAGGGGCTCCAGTAAGCTATTCGTGTATAAAGGGATGTAACTCTTGTCTGATAAATAGCTAAAGTGGTACGCCCATTTATTCATTGACAAGTGAATAAGGTATTGCGTGTAAACAGATCAATATAATGATTTCGATACATATTCAAAAAGCCTGATATAGCCTTTACTCTTTCAGATATGAGTTGTACATTGATCCAAACTGGTAGAGGTGCTTTTGATCCAATTATGTACATATGCCCCTTCTGTTCGAGATGATTCATTTCTTGTAACACCTGTTCGAGATGATTCATTTCTAGTGTTCGCAGTAGAGAATGGTGGGCCTTCCTGAACAATAATTAATACGATAAGAGAGTTTGAAAGGAAATAATTAGAGTTGGGACAACCCAAAATTTATCTAAGAATTCTTTCCAAAACACAAGTTTACCATGTATTAATTATGTCTCAAAATGTTTTTTTATGCATTTAGCTAGAACTGATAAAGAATATTTTTCTGCAAATTCAACAATTTGTTTAACTCTACACATTCTTAGTCTTTACACACACAATTACAACAAAATTATCTTCAATAACTAACTTTTTTTTAAATAATCACACAATCTATCATATCTTTGAATAATAGAATATATACATGAAAAGGGTGAGATATGTTTCAAAAACGAAATAATGTTTTATACCACTATACAATTTAAGCTTAAGGAAATTTCACTTTTCCATTTCTCTTCAAATTATTCAATAAGACGATGTTGTATAAGATTTAAATGGTTCAAGCTTCTTGAAGAACACAAAAAGGATGTTGTGTATTATGTTATAATCCAATGTGATATGTGACGCGTAAAATACTTTGGTAATTTCTTCTAAAGATAGAACAGATTTATCAAATTTTCTCTTTCAAGATTGGCAGTCGTAAATGAAAACATAAGGAAATCGAAAGTGGCTTTTTCTTTTCTTTTGTTAGGTAGGCGTGAAAGAAGTATTCAACCTCACGGTATGAATTTCTGATCAAATCGGCGCTGAATGGTTGAATTGAATTGCTGATCGCCGATCCACAGGGTTTTGATGACTGCTTAAACCGACCAATGATTGTGAGTGTTGTAACATTATAAAGAGTTTTGGCGGCAACAACTCTACTTATTCCTCTTTCTTCTGCTCGGACGTTGAAGTTGATCAGACGCATCTAGGACCTGCTGGACTGCTCAGCTGTAGGTAAGGATCACTTGAAATGTACTTCTTGTTCCTTTTTATTCCATCTATGCTTTAATTCAACCATAATTGCTAACTTGATTCTACACAACCTCTTATTTTGTATGTTGGATTTCTGAACTTCCCCCTTGTTGGCTGTTTCTACAACGTATGACAATACAAGCCCCGATACCTTTCAATCATCTGAGTTATGTTTTAAAATGGCAAAAATGTAATTTTGCTTTATTTATGTTAAATAGAGGAAAACAACATTATATTATACATTTAAAAATTCAGATTCAGACGACGCTTGCTGTAGATATCATTTAAAGGTGACTGGATGCGTCGCATTTCGAGCTTTTACAACATTGCAAATCGACAGGATAGCTGTAACAATATACAACAGATTTTGATTAATTAACAAGTGACATTTGATTAGCTTGATGCAATTATGCACTATTTATGATTCTTTTGTTTCATTTTCACATTTGACATTACTTGTGTACATGTAATTTCTAGGAGTATGTGATTTTGTGCTTTTAGAGAATGTCTTTTTTTAAGTTGAAATGACCTCAAAGGCTTTTTGAAAAGGTGTTTTGCAATGATGTCGATGAATCGTCATATATTCTATATATATCAATGTGAAACCTTTTCTTTCCAATAACAATGTGTGTCTCTGTAATAACAGTCCTGTCTTTAGTTTAACAACACCTTAAGGTAATTCTTTCATAATATAAAAAGTACAAAGGTTTATCAGAAATCACAAGAAGCGAAATGTTCTTTGTTAATAATAATGGCTGGAAGTCAATTCATAGGAATTATAGAGTCTTTTAAAGTATGAACAGGTTTAACGTTTTTATGATTTAAACATATGTTATTTCGTAAATGAAATGGGATTGGCAAACAAGCAAATACTGCTTATTTGAATGCCGCTCCCTAACGTGTAAAATTCATAAAACAGTGACGTTCACATGGACAGATATCAATACACATCATATATACAGGTACAATATTGAAACAATGATGCTTAACAATTGATACAAGAACAATTTTGGAAATATGGTTATTCACATTCTCTACATATTCAAGCAAGTCAAGGCACATTGTGGTCAGATAAGTTCCTTAAATCTCTTAGATAGTGTTATAAAGTCATGTACAGACTTCAATATTTCAAAATTCAAACTATTAACGTTTTTATCCAACGAGTCGTAGAATGGGGTTTTTCATGAAATATTGTTCAAAAATGTCTTTGAAAGTTTGAGAAACAAAATAACGGCTAAATTTGATTTAACAATGCAAAATCGTGAAATGAAATGAGATGAAATATTTGAAATCTTAAATATCTTGTATCTGTCGTACCTAGTCAATGAGACATAAACCCTCTTTTAAAACTAATTCTAGTTTGAAATATGTGTCATTATGTTCCTTAAATTCACATTTTAATTGAAGTATACTTCATTTAAGTGTTTATTACAATGAAGTCAATTTCTTTAATATTTATTTTTTACTTTTTGGCCAAACCGTTCATATTGATTGAAATGGTGTGTTTTAAACTTTGAGGAAATAAATGAATTAATGGAAACAATGACTGCTCTTTAAATATAATTTGAGGAAAATATGTTTTTGAAAAAGCACTATGATAAAAATATGACTTTGTTTGAAATAATACTTTAATACAACATATGACATAAATATTTTGATAATAAACTTACTTTGATGACAATAGTATCCGAGAGAAAAATGTCCTTTACCTGTAAATATTAAGTGCATCAGACCCAGTATAGAATCGCCCCCTCTATTGTATATGAGTAAATGCATCAAATCAAGAACAGAATCGCTCTTTCTATTGTATATAAGTATGTTCATCAAAACCAGTATAGAATCGCTCTCTCTATTGCATATAAGTAAGTGCATCAAACCCAGAATAGATTCGTCCCCTTTACCTGTAAATATTAAGTGCATCAGACCCAGTGTAGAATCGTCACTTCTATTGTGTGTAAGTATATGCATCAAACCCAGTATAGATTCGTACCATCTATTGTATATAAGTTTGTTCATCAAAACCAGTATAGAATCGCCCCCTCTATTGCATATAAGTAAGTGCATCAAACCCAGAATAGATTCGTCCCCTTTACCTGTAAATATTAAGTGCATCAGACCCAGTATAGAATCGCCCCCTCTATTGTATATGAGTACATGCATCAAATCAAGTACAGAATCGCCCCCTCTATTGTATATAAGTATGTTCATCAAATCCAGTATAGAATCGCTCTCTCTCTCTATTGCATATAAGTATGTGCATCAAACCCAGAATAGATTCGTCACCTTTACCTGTAAATATTAAGTGCATCAGACCCAGTATAGAATCGCCCCCTCTATTGTATATGAGTACATGCATCAAATCAAGTACAGAATCGCCCCCTCTATTGTATATAAGTATGTTCATCAAATCCAGTATAGAATCGCTCTCTCTCTCTATTGCATATAAGTATGTGCATCAAACCCAGAATAGATTCGTCCCCTTTACCTGTAAATATTAAGTGCATCAGACCCAGTATAGAATCGCCCCCTCTATTGTATATGAGTACATGCATCAAATCAAGTACAGAATCGCCCCCTCTATTGTATATAAGTATGTTCATCAAATCCAGTATAGAATCGCTCTCTCTCTCTATTGCATATAAGTATGTGCATCAAACCCAGAATAGATTCGTCACCTTTACCTGTAAATATTAAGTGCATCAGACCCAGTATAGAATCGCCCCCTCTATTGTATATGAGTACATGCATCAAATCAAGTACAGAATCGCCCCCTCTATTGTATATAAGTATGTTCATCAAACCCAGAATAGATTCGTCCCCTTTACCTGTAAATATCAAGTGCATCAGACCCAGTATAGAATCGCCCCCTCTATTGTATATAAGTAAGTGCATCAAACCCAGAATAGATTCGTCACCTTTACCTGTAAATATTAAGTGCATCAGACCCAGTATAGAATCGCCCCCTCTATTGTATATGAGTACATGCATCAAATCAAGTACAGAATCGCCCCCTCTATTGTATATAAGTATGTTCATCAAATCCAGTATAGAATCGCTCTCTCTCTCTATTGCATATAAGTATGTGCATCAAACCCAGAATAGATTCGTCACCTTTACCTGTAAATATTAAGTGCATCAGACCCAGTATAGAATCGCCCCCTCTATTGTATATGAGTACATGCATCAAATCAAGTACAGAATCGCCCCCTCTATTGTATATAAGTATGTTCATCAAATCCAGTATAGAATCGCTCTCTCTCTCTATTGCATATAAGTATGTGCATCAAACCCAGAATAGATTCGTCCCCTTTACCTGTAAATATTAAGTGCATCAGACCCAGTATAGAATCGCCCCCTCTATTGTATATGAGTACATGCATCAAATCAAGTACAGAATCGCCCCCTCTATTGTATATAAGTATGTTCATCAAATCCAGTATAGAATCGCTCTCTCTCTCTATTGCATATAAGTATGTGCATCAAACCCAGAATAGATTCGTCACCTTTACCTGTAAATATTAAGTGCATCAGACCCAGTATAGAATCGCCCCCTCTATTGTATATGAGTACATGCATCAAATCAAGTACAGAATCGCCCCCTCTATTGTATATAAGTATGTTCATCAAACCCAGAATAGATTCGTCCCCTTTACCTGTAAATATCAAGTGCATCAGACCCAGTATAGAATCGCCCCCTCTATTGTATATAAGTAAGTGCATCAAACCCAGAATAGATTCGTCACCTTTACCTGTAAATATTAAGTGCATCAGACCCAGTATAGAATCGCCCCCTCTATTGTATATGAGTACATGCATCAAATCAAGTACAGAATCGCCCCCTCTATTGTATATAAGTATGTTCATCAAATCCAGTATAGAATCGCTCTCTCTCTCTATTGCATATAAGTATGTGCATCAAACCCAGAATAGATTCGTCACCTTTACCTGTAAATATTAAGTGCATCAGACCCAGTATAGAATCGCCCCCTCTATTGTATATGAGTACATGCATCAAATCAAGTACAGAATCGCCCCCTCTATTGTATATAAGTATGTTCATCAAATCCAGTATAGAATCGCTCTCTCTCTCTATTGCATATAAGTATGTGCATCAAACCCAGAATAGATTCGTCCCCTTTACCTGTAAATATCAAGTGCATCAGACCCAGTATAGAATCGCCCCTCTATTGTATATCAGAATGTGCAACAAACCCAGTATGGATTCGCCCCTTTTACCTCTATATTGTTATGTGTAGAATAGAATCGCCCCCTCTATTGTATATAAGTAAGTGCATCAGACCCAGAACAGATTCGCCCCCTTTACCTGTAAATATTATGTGCATCAAAACCAGTATAGAATCGCCCCCTCTATTGTATATGAGTAAGTGCATCAAACCCAGTATAGATTCGCCCCCTCTATTGTATATGAGTAAGTTCATCAAAACCAGTATAGAATCGCCCCCTCTATTGTATATAAGTAAGTGCATCAGACCCAGAACAGATTCGCCCCCTTTACCTGTAAATATTATGTGCATCAAAACCAGTATAGAATCGCCCCCTCTATTGCATATAAGTATATGCATCAAACCCAGTATAGATTCGCCCCCTCTATTGTATATGAGTAAGTGCATCAAACCCAGAATAGATTTGCCCCCTCTATTTTATATGAGTAAATGCATCAAACCCAGTATAGATTCGTCGCCTTTACCTGTAAATATTAAGTACATCAAACCCAGTATAGATTCGCCCCTCTATTGTATATAAGTTTGTTCATCAAACCCAGTATAGATTCGCCCCCTCTATTGTATATAAGAATGTACATCACACCCAGTATAGATTCGCCCCCTCTATTGTATATAGGTATGTGCATAAAACCTAGTATAGAATCGCCCCCTCTATTGTTTATAGGTATATCCACCAAACCCAGTATATATCTGTCCCCTCTAAAAATATGTAATTATGTGTATTAAACCCGTTTTAATTTCGCCCCCTTTAATTGTATGTAAGTATATGCACAGTAAAGATTCGCCCCCTCTAACTGTATAAAAGTATGTAAATTCAACCCGGATATATTCACCCCCCTTTAAGCGGATTTAAGTTTGTCATCAAACCCAGTATGTTTTAGCTTCCTCTTTTTTAACCAATACCGAAATATTCTTCCCATGCCAAAGACATACTTAAAGCAAGATGTAAAAACGAAAAAGTACAATTCAATAAATCCTTTAAAAGTATTTTGTAATACAAAATATTAGTTTAAACAATCTTTAATGTCATTGTTTCAAAACAACTTTTCATCCTGGTAAAAAGAATATGTCTACAATCAATTCTCAAACTTGAGGGGGGAGATTTAATTCTAAGGGGGGAGAGAAATAATTCCGCCGGGAGGCGATTTTATACCGGTATAAAATCTCCGGGGGAGGGTTTGTGCCGGTACAAAATCGGCGGGGGGGGGGGGAGGAGATTTTATACCGGGACACCGGCAAGTGTTTATTTAGGCCGGGAAAACAATGAAGCGTATAAGTGGCTGACAATAGGAGATTATGGGGGGCATCTCCTAAGTTCAGGTGAGCGATATTCAAATCGGGGCTAACTGATGTAAAATCATTTCTGTCATAAATATCGTTTATTTATATCTTCCATCAGTAGAGTTAAAAAACATTTATTTTCGTACGTGATAAAAAAATATGTAGTTAATCGCTATCCATGCATGTTCAATGCATGTGATAGTGTTTGTTTTTGGGAGAAGAGAACTCTTTGTATAAAAGAAATTGCAAGAAGAAATCACTCAACGAACAATTAATTACTGAGAACTCAGAACTTGAAATAATGTGAAACCATTTAGTTGGCCTCGAAATAAACCAATCACCTCCACATCTGAGCAGTATATTATATCCAAATGTGTTTCATTTTGTAATGAAAGGTATATTTATGTATGTTTATGATTAAGTATACACTAGTTAAAGCTTAACGGGGTATTGTGAAAAATGAAAAGTGTTCCTGATATAAAACACGTCCACAATGCTGTTATATTTACCAATTGAAATAAAACAATAACGTTTGCATTGCAGATATCACTTAACAGCGAACTGTTCATATATCTTGAAAGAAAATTGACGTGTTAGAAATTCAAAGTTGTCTGGCTTCAGCAAAATGAGTGGACACGGGTCTGGTGAGGAGGGTGAGTCTACCTATACTTTCTGCACCTGAACAATAAATATTATTAGGCTTGTTACTGAACTAAACTTCCTGTTTATATAGCCAGACATACATTATTTGATTTTTATTCTATAAGTTCGGTATTAAAGCTTCAAAAGTAGGTTTCCCACGATACAATGACGTGTGCTCTTACGTCTCTCGCTACAGCTAGAAATCCAAGCATACGGTCTTCACGGCCAATATACAATTTGAGACGTCCACACTGTTATTTGCATGTGCACGTAATGCTCGCCCACCTCTCTGATTCTTTATACAACTTGTGAACCTCTTATTCAAGTTTAAATTTTTTAAGGACGGTATAACCTCTTTTACTAATACTTTATCCAAATTTAGTCAGTTTTAGTAGTAGTTTTAGATTCCTATCACGAAAGAAACAAAAAACAAACAAGAAACTGACATGGTCATGCTATAACCGCCGAAACTGTTTTTAAGATTTGATAAAATTTATCACTTTAAGCCTTTACATGATTTTTTCAAATTAATGATTCCTCTATATTATTGTGTTGAATTACATGTCATTTGCAATGTTGAAAGGAATAAAAAAAGAAACTAATCGATCAAAAACAAAATGAAATCAACATATTATTTAGCTACTAACCTCCGACAAGTGACCTTAGCCTAATAGCCATATAACATGTAATTGACTCATTCCCACTGATGTAATGAAAACATCATTACCTAGAACAAACAGAGTTATCCGCCCGTCACTAGTCCACCAGGTGTTGTAGCGCTCCCCGATTGTGATAGCTACATAGCATAATAAAGGAATTCTTGACTTTTTCTCTCTTTAAGCCTCTCTTTCTCTTTCGTCTGTCTACCTCTCCTACGTGGTATTTAATGCTAGGGGTTGACTATTATTAAAATCTAAATATTTTAGATATTTAAAAATACTTACCCCACTTCTTATATTGCATATTACCTATACTTTCGATCAAAAGATTGGAAAACGTGTTGGTAGTAGTCATCCTGTCTTCGTTCTGCAAGACGGGGAATATGACGATGACAACACGGCCTCGTAACCGGAAGGTGACGATCCAATCCGTCACGTGACCACGTCAACAAAATCACATTCCATATGAAGGGTCCAACGGAGGCCGCCTGAGGGGAGGAAGAGACATCGCTGGGTGGGCTTAATCCCAGAAGTGGGGTAAGTATTTTGAAATATCTAAAGTATTTAGATTTTAATAGATTTTTAATACTTACCCCACTTCTTATATTGCATGTTAATCCGACAGAATGGATGATGGGAAGGCCGATGAGAGGACCAAACCGTCAGGAAAAACACACAACGCATGTCAGAACCCCTGCAAAGGGAGAACATAACATAAAACATCGAAACTTAGAGGAACGCCACAACGGACCGTGGGAAAGCCCTAAGATCGGAAAAGCGACTGAGGTAAAGTGTAAGTAGGCCGCGTCAGTTGTTGAGCAACAACTAAAGGCCCGAAGAACTGGAGTCCTTGAACATCCTCTACTGCTGGCGAAAACCGAAGTAGATTTCCAAAAACACCCCTCCATGATGGCCGGAACCGAGATGTTGCGGTGAATAGCCATCGTGGAAGCCAAAGCCCGGATCTCATGGGGGTTGTTAGCCGTCGGATGAGGTAGCCCCGCATCATCATATGCTGCCAGGATGGTCTGTCACAGCCACAGACCGATGGTGACAATTCCTCAATCTCCGACCTGTCCACAACCGAAGACAAGGGTGGAATCACAAAAGTCCTGTCCGGCTGTCCTGGGAGCTGATTCTTGGCGACGAAGTTCCATAATAGTCCCAGATGAACGGCACCATGACGCCCCTGCTCAAAGCGGACCCTTGTGACATCAAACGCAAGGACCTCACTAACCCTTGCTGCCGTAGCCAGCGACAGGAGAAACGCCGTCTTCCGGATTACGTTTTCAAACGAAGCATCCCTCAAGGGTTCGTACGGCGGGCCTCGCAGGTGACGAAGAACCAAGTTCAAGTCCCATGCCGGGGGCCGAAACTTCAACTTCTGATCCTCCAGCTTGAAGAACTTCAGCATAGCAATGAGTTCTGGTGTCTTCGAGAACTTCACATCCTGTTTGACTGCCAAGACGGAGTTGAGTGCCGACAAATACGTTGACATGGTCCCTCCTTTCAGATGTTTTTCCGCCGAAGAAAAAGCAGGAATTCCGCCACAAACTGCGGGGAAGCCCTGACCGGATCCTGAGAACGATCCTCACAAAACCGTACAAATGACAAACACTTTTCGTCGTAGAGCGATCTCGTAGATACTCTATGGGCCCGGGCTCTGGCCACCCTGGACGAGTATCCCTTAGCCTTTAAGGTCTTCTGAAGATGGTCCCTACGGACAGATGAAACCGTCCTGGGTCGGGGTGAGGGAACCGACTGTGTGGATGAACCAAGAGATGCGGCCACGGAGTAAGCGGACTTGGTGCATCTGCGACGAGGCTGCATAGCTCTGGATACCACGTCCTCGTTGGCCAATAAGGCGCGACCAAAAGCTGTCTGATCTTCCTTGTCGCCTTGATCTTTGCCACGACCTTGGGAAGGAGGATGGGAGGAGGAAACGCGTAAGCGTCTAGACCTTCCCACGACATTGACAACGCGTCCACCACCCACGCCGCAGGGTCCTGCAACGGGGAGACGTACACTGGGAGTTTTGCGTTGAATCTTGTTGCAAATAGGTCTATCATTGGTCGATGATAAGTAAGGCACAGAAGCATCCACTCCGTTGGAGACGGCTTGTCCGGTCGTGACAGAGCGTCGGCCAACACGTTCCTGCAACCTGGGATCTGTCTGGCCTTGATCCTGATGTTGTTGCTGTCCAATAGTTGGAACAATTGGAACGTCTGGTCCAACAGTTTCCGCGACAACGTCGTCCCCTGGGTCGTGATCAACCACACGACCATGGAGTTGTCCGATGCCACTAACAACTGAGACCCGCGAAGGACCGGGAGCCAATGTGATACCGCCAGGATGACTGCTTGCAACTCTAGGTTGTTGCTGTGCCATGTCGTCTGAACCCCTGACCACTGCCCGGCTGCTGACTGCTCGTCCATGTGGGCGCCCAATCCCTGAAGAGACGCGTCCATAAACATCTGATGATCCGGGGTCCAGTCTGTCAAACAGATGCCTGCGCAAACATTCCACTGGACCGTCCACCACTGAAGGTACCAGTGGAGGTTCCCTGGTAGCGGAAACACTTCCTGTACCTCGTCCCTCTGATTAAACGGGGTCAAGAATCTCTGAAGAGGTCGCAACATTAGTCGTCCGCTGTCAGTGAGGTACTGTGCCGACGGAAGTAGGCCTAACAGGGACTGCCACTCCCTGAGAGACATGGCGCTGGTCAATCCCCGGTCAGCAAACGCTAGGATATTGGTCCACCTCTCCGGTGGGACCCTGACGAGATCCTTGTCTGTGAGAAACAGCCCACCGATGAAAGTCAACTGCTGAGACGGGACTAGTTGCGACTTCTTTTCGTTGACTAACCATCCTAGTTGGTGGAGAAGGTCGAGGGCCAACTGAGACTGTCTGAGAAGCAACTGACACTCACTGTGGCTCATCAGACAGTCGTCGATGTACGGGTCGAACTCGATCCCCCGAAGGTGTAGAAACTGTACAATGGGTGCCGTGATGCGAGTGAATAACCACGGAGCCGTGGAAATGCCAAACGGGAGTACCCTCCACTGGTAGTGGGCTCCCTGAAAGATGAATCTGAGGAACTTCCGGTGCAGTTCGTAGATGGGCACGTGGGGGTACGCATCCTGAAGATCCAGACTGACCAACAAATCGTTGCGCGAGAGTTTGGAACGCAGCAGATCCAGGGTAATCATGCGAAAGTGAGGCGGCTCACGGAGGGCTCCACGAACAGACTTCCGGCGTCCTGAGTAAACTTGTCCTGATGAAGACACAGCCGGAAGTGTGGCCACCACCATCTTCGTTGCCTGGAACGTAAAATCTGCTTGAGACACAGCCGACTGTTCCTTGTGGACATCTGGGATCCTGTCCGCGAAGAGAGATGGAGAGGTCAACGGAGCACGAATCAAGGTCCTCTTGAACTCCTCCTGCCAGGTACATGGTGCCAAGAGGCCATTCCTTCGGATAAGGGCCGTGTGCGCTAAGGCAGCCCGCACATGGTCCACCACTACTGCCAGAGTGGCCGCCTGCCAACGAAACATCGTTGCTAGATGATCCAGGCGTGATGGGTTGTTCTCCGACAAATCCTGTGAAAGAGCTTCTGTCGAGGATGCCAGGGCCAACAGAGGCTTGATTGTCCTGCGCAGTTCGGTATCAATGTTCTGAAGCTTGCCGTCCTGAACCTTGTATAGCGACCTTGAAGCGTCCGACAATCGCTGAACCGAATCATCTTGCGTGGCTCGGTTGTCAAAAGCCTCCAAGAAATGCACCTTAAAGCCTGACGTGGTATTCTTGGCTGACTGGAAGGACGGGTTGAGGGACAACCTAGAGAAATCCTCGTCCAAGTTGTCCAAAGCGTCCTTCACTATAGGATGAAGAGCTATCAGCAGCTCCGGCTCATCCCAAATAGCGAACTTCCTGTCTACGTTGGGGCCTGGGGAAGGACACGAGATCAACCTATATCCTATCCACGCGTACACTCCCGAGAGTTCAAGATGGGTTTCTTCTTCCTCCGAAATGACTCAAGAACATCATCGTAATCCAGCACGAAATGCTGTTCCTCTCTAAAGGTCGGAGAGTCGGACCTGACCCGTGAAGAGGTGGTTGAAGTCAGCGGACGTCTGACAGGAGAATGTGAGCGTCGCGGTGAGGGGCGCCGAGGTGAGCGTCGCGGCAAGGGGCGCCGAGGTGAGCGCCGAGGCGAGGGGCGCGCCAAGGGGAGCGCCTAGGAGAGCCTCGGGGTGAACGCCGAGGAGAGAGAGGTGTCCGTCTAGGCGAAGGGCGGCGAGGTGACCTGGGTGGGGTCCGACGTGGAGGAGAACGCCGAGGAGAACGAGGCGGCGTGCGACTAGGCGAAGAGCGCCGAGGCTGGGTACGTCGAGGACCAAGCTGTCTGGGAGTAGGAGACCGTTGAGGCGTCGGGTCCCTGGGAGGCGGCGCCTGCTGTCGCTCCTCGGGAGGAGGAGACTTCTCCGACACCACCGGCGTAGGGGGTGAGGCATCCTTAGGTTCCATGGAAGAGTTGATGGACCTCCGAACCCGTTGAGTGAACCTCTTCCGACGAGCAGAAAGAGAGGCTTTAAAGTCTGTCCCCGACAATGGTCGACAGAAGATACACCTGCTGTCCGAATCACACGCAACCGCCACACAGTCTGGGCACAGCGGGTTGGGATCCTTCGATGACTTCAGAGATCTGCACGACATGCAAAACACCCTAGTCATGAAACTGTAGGTTAGAAGAACACCCAACGTAATAAGAAACATACAAAAGCAACACATCAAAGGTAAGCAAAAATTATGCTTATTATTAAAATGTAAAATAATATGTAGACTCCACCTCCACCCTCTTCATATAGTGTTGAATGTGCACGTTCGGGAGAGGTCGTGCGGCCATCACATCAGGATGCTGCAAGAGCTCATTCACCACCTCCAGTGTTGGCAGAACGAAGGCGATGTCCTGGCGGGGGTACCCCTCCATCAACCCCCCGCCAGGAGCCAGTTGTACGTGGACGCCTCCACACATGGTTGGGGTGCACACCTGGGGACCGATCAGAGGGCAGGCATGTGGTCTCCCGCGCAAGCGTGACGCCATGTCAACCTACTAGAGTTGGACGCCATGCGTCTGGCTATTGACCATTGGTCGAGCCGTCTGAGGAACCAGGTGTTGTGCGTACACACGGACAGTTTGACAGCAGCTTGGTCGATCAACAAACAAGGATTGACCAAGGCGGGATCGCAACTGGTGATAGAGCTGTTTCACCTGGTGGACAACCTCAACATCTCAGTCAGAGCAGTGCACATCCCGGGAGCAAAGAACGTCCTCGCGGACGCACTTTCTCGCCCGGATCAGCCTCCGTTCACGGAGTGGATGTTGCACCCTCGAGTGTTCGTGGCGATATGTCTCCAGTTCGGAAGACCGCACATGGACCATGTTGCGGCACGGTTCAATCACCAGTTGCCGATCTACGTGTCACCAGTACCCGACCCACTTGCATGGGGTCTAGACGCTCTTGTGTTAGGGTGGGAGGGAATGGACGCTTATGCTGCTTAGAACTGCATGCACTGCAAGCTGATTTGCTCAGGTTTGAAGTGAGAGATGGGGGTTCGACGACCTTGGGGGTTCGATGACCTGGGACCTGGACCTTCACACTGCCGTCAATCTGCCCGTCCATTGAGCCGACAAACGAGCAGGAGCGTCTCCTTTATCGTGTATGTGCTCTACGCATCTATGTAGAGAAGACAGGGACACTGAGGCAAGGGAGACGCAGACTTTTCTGCCCCACTCCAAAACGAGCTCGAAGGAGATCGACAAAAGGCAGTTGGGGGTCTACCTCAGGTCTGCGGTGGTAGATGCCTACAAAGCGTCAGGCTTACCAGCGACTGCGGACCAAATCGGCGACAATGGCCCTCCACAGCAATCTGTCGGTGGCGGACATCATGGCCGACTGCTTCTGGAAGTCGGGCTTGGTGTTCGCCAACCACTACCCGCGCGATGTCTCCATGGAGGACCTGGAGGGCGTAGCCCGTCTAGGGGCGCAGGTATTTGCACAGTAGCGGACCACGGGGGCTCCCCAAAGTAGGGGACGCAACCACCCATGATAATGGCACCTGACACGTCGAGGTCGTCATGTCGGCACTTGTAAATAAATTACTCTTGTTGTAACGTTTTACGGTGTTTTATGATTATTTAGTTAAGGGTCGTCGACTTTGAGAGGTCAAACAATTCTCCAAATTAAAACGGTCGCTCGCTAGGTCGCTGATCCTCAGAACAATCTTGATAGTTACCGCTGAACGAGACAAATCCTGCCCGCCACCTACAGTGGTATCAGGCTAAGGTCACTTGTCGGAGGTTAATATCTAAATAATATTTAGCGTACTATTTTTGAAAAACTCATATCATGTTTGTGATCATAATACGCATTTGAATCCGAATTGTCAAAATAGCATTGTTGGAGATGACAGGATAATTTAAGTCTTTTTATAATATTGTCATTTCGGGCCCAAAATATAAATATCTCGAATTGTTTTTTCTCAAATCATACTTCATGCATTGTTTGATCTTTGTAATGAATTTCACCTATGACATGCCGAAAATGAGAACTATTTATGATCCATACATGAGTCATCACATCTTACCAAACAAGGTAGAACATTTTTTTAATTTGAAAATTGTAAATCCTGACACAACTTCATCTAAATATGTATGCCACCAAAATAATTTGATCAAAATTGATGACTAGTTTAGGAGTTAGGAACCAAACAAGTATAGTAACAATTTTATAAAAGAGCAACCACATTTTGCTAAAAACTAGCAAAAATATGTTCAAAATTATTAATCATGACACAGCTTCATGTAAGTATTCATGTTAACACCAAATGTTATTAATATTAAATGATAACTTTACAAATTAGTAGCCGGACAAGACTTGTTTCTTACAAATTCATCACTTTTCCTTACAAATCACAACATGTTTTAGAAAAGTTTTCAAAACAGTTAATAAAGAAACAGCATACATGTATCTGAGCTTCCATTACAAATTACAAAATTTGAATTGAACTGGTTATATAGTTGCAAAGTTATTAGTCGAACACAATGTGTAACGGACGGACGGACCTGCCCATTATAATATAATATAATAAGAAACAATGTGTAATGTTGTTACGTAATAGGATTTGAAATATTGCCTGGTATATGCCTAGTATTGAAGTCTCCTGCAGCCTCCGCACGAAACAAAGTAAAGTGATATGGGTTAATTGTACCAGGGTGGGTGAGTAGAGATATAGGTTAAGTGTACCAGCGTGAGTGAGTAGAGGTATAGGTTAAGTGTAACAGGGTGAGTGAGCAGAGATATGGGTTAAGTGTACCGGGGTGAGTGAGCAGAGAGATGGGTTAAGTGTAACAGGGTGAGTTAGAAAAGATATGGATTAAGTTTACCAAGGTCAGTGAGCAGAGATATGGGTTAAGTGTACCAGGGTGAGTGAGCAGAGATATGGGTTAATTGTACCAGCGTGAGTAGAGATATGGGTCAATCGTAACAGGGTGAGTTAGAAAAGATATGGGTTAAATTTACCTGGGTGATTGAGTAGAGATATTGGTTAAGTGTACTAGGGTGAGTGAATAGAGATATGGGTTCAGTGTACTAGGGTGAGTGAGCAGAGATATGGGTTCAGTGTACCAGGGTGAGTGAGCAGAGATATGGGTTTAGTGTAACAGGGTGAGTGAGCAGAGATATGGGTTTAGTGTAACAGGGTGAGTGAGTAGAGATATGGGTTGAGTATATCAGTTTGAGTAAAGCGTCTGGTTTGGTTTGAGCGTGCCAGGATGAGTAAAGCGGGGTGTTTATGTGCGTATACAGTGTTGAGTGAAGTCACCGTTTGTTTTTAAGACGGGAAGGAGAGCATGGTATCGGTTTCAATAAACAACTTAAAATTATGCATGATGTCGGTTGTCTGGGTTTACGTGCATTGTAAACTTTTTGGGCATAATCAATTAATCTTCACACAAGAAAAACGAAACATAAGTCACCACATTTATTATGTACACCTAGAAGGAAAACAACTTACACTTACATTACATTATATGGAACTTTACAAATACGAGATCAATAACAATTACGTTGCTTGGAAAGGTGACATCAGGTCATTCATCAAGTTCATCAAAACTGCACCCCATGACCGAACCTTGGCAAGTGCACTGATTCACACTCGCCCAGTCACTTTTATAGTGGCTCTGCATGCTTTGCAAACTTTGTGCCAGTTTAAGCGTACCTGAGTAAGTGAAGTTGGGTGTCGGTTAGAGTGTACCATTGTCAGTGAAGTGGGGTGTCATTTTGTGTGTACCTTGGTGAATAAAGTCATATTTTACTTTAAGTGTTCCAGGTTGATGTAAGCGGAATGTTGGTTTATGTGTACTGATGTGAATGCAGCGGGCTGCTAGTTTGAAATCACCGGAATGAGTAAAGAAGGCTGTTCGTTTGAGTGAACCAGGGTGCGAAAGTTTGATTATAGGATGATTAACAATCTAATTAAAATGGTTGATGGGCCTTTATCTTACACTTCAGAAATATGTCTCGACGTTGCTGATCCATCGGATGTGCGTAGTACGGGGACGACTGAGAGTGATAACCCTGGAGAAGGAACGAGTTCTCAGAATAAATCATCTCCTGCTGACAGATCTGATGGAAGTCCTCAGGAAGAACCTTCTACTGATGAAGAACCAAATTGTCTTCTTCAGGCCATTTGGCCATACCTTAAACCATGGACACGTGTACTGCACGGTTTCACATGTGCGGTGATATTTATAGTCTTGTTGTGTATCTTTATTGCTTACTTTAAGGACCTTGGCGGAAACGTACGTATTCAACATTTCAACCACACTCCTTGTGAGCTGGAGGTGGATGTTGTTAGCGCTCGTAGAATATCTTACTTGATTCATCGTGAAGAGATTAAACATGTCTATCTTGATTTGAAGTTCCCAGATGATGTCACGGTCAATAGGACATCTAATATTTTTCAGGAAAATTCAATGGTTTGGACATTTGGAGGTCATCCAGGGACACTGCACATTCTTGACCTACCGTGGATGTATGTTGTGTGGTCCTTTGGTCTTTTAGACGTTTATACCTACAGACATGTGGATCTGGCATTTAAAGTTAAGGGAAACAAAAATTGTTCTTTATTCTTAGGAACTTATGAAACAACACGTAAGATTGTTAAAACCTTGAGAGAACTAACAATGAATATCACAAAAGAAAACAATGAAGTCGGTGAAGATTTGATGAATAGTGTTTGGTGTCAGACTTATTTCGAGGAGGATATTTCTCATTCTTTCAAAGCTTTTGCAAAACTGTTTAGATTTTATTATAGCGATTTTAGATTTATGTGTTCCAAATTACATTTTGATTTTAGCTCAAATGGATATGAAGTAGTGACTGAGGATACATTTCGACTGTTATCACGGCAGTGGTCTGCGTTAGCCTTTACATTCAGTATGTGCAGCTTGTGGTTCTTCCCACTTCTGTTTATCGCCCTCGAAAGAACATATCAATATCCCGAAAATATCTATCTCGGCGTTAGTAGTCCCTTTACATTTGTAAATATTCTAAGGTCCCTTTTCCAAGAATATTGTAAATTAAAATGTGTCACCTGTTGTAAAAGTCGTTGCAAAAGTTGTAAGGTTTCAAATTTCTTTTCATGCAAAATGTTTTCTCTTATAGTTATATTATGCCCATTGGGTTTTTATGTTACATATGGTATTCATAATCATAACTCTGAGGCGAGATCTATGGTACTAGATTTAAAAGAAAGAGACAATAATCATGCGTGGGTTTCTTCCTTCAATACGGCTGGGGATTTTTTTACGACTAATTTATTCCTGCTTGTTTTATACTACATTATTTGTGGATTGATGTTGGCCATGATGTTAATCCCAAAGACATGTTGCAATAAATACTTCACTCTGCCTCAGAGCGCTAATCATCAAGGAACTCATGAACAAAATGCAAATTTCGAAAGACAAGGTGATTTGATTTATTTCATCCCATGGATATATATAATATGCAAATTTGGAACGATGATCAACAAATTCAAATGTAAAGATGAAAAAATAACTAAAGGATTTGTTATTGCCTTCAACATTTGTTTCTCCCTTTGGATTTCAATTTTTATACTAATTTTGTATAAATCATTGATGTTCTTTTTCATGTTTTTATCATTTGGCATCCTCTCAATTGTAACGTTCCCTTTATTCATTTCAGGCATATTCACATACATATTCACAGCTGTTCTGTTTGTGATAAAATGTGTGTATTACCCGGCAAATCAATACTACAAATTTTTGGCCCTTATAATTGATGCAATGAAAGAAATGGAGGTCAAATTTCCAGTTAACAGAAAAGGAGATTTAGGAATAAGTAAGTTATTATTTTCCAAGCTAGTAGAAGAACATCAACCAATGAGAAAGATGATCTTAAAAATATTTTTTGAGTTAGTTTTTGTTGAAACTCTTCTCATATGGACGGGAGTGTGGATTTTTGACCTTAATCAATGGGGGGAAATTAGCTTCTTAAAAGATATTGTTACTGCATGCATTATTTATAACTTCCCTAATATTCTTGAGATTTTATTTTTTGCTCAAAATGATGATATCGTTAAAAAAAGATTGAAAAAAAGCATTTTCAAATTTTGTTCTGGATTTTCAATTGAAGGAATAAAACATGCTACTGATGGAATAAAACGAGCACATGAAAGGATAACAAATACACTGAATGCAACAGAAAAAGGTCGTATAGCATTGAAAACATTGTCTGATGGAATAGAAAAAGCTAGTTATGGGATAGAGATTGCTCATAGAGAAATAGAAAAATCCCGATTGGCATTAGAGCAGGGATTATATAAAATTGAACAATGCCATGTCGGTCCTGAGGCAGAACAAACACGGATGATCATAGAACGAATTTGTAGGGCAATGAAACAGCGTCTAGTTGAAATGGAACAAAAGAAAGTTCCCATGATAAAAATAAAATATGAAAATATAAAAAAGGCCTTTGAAGATATGAAAGAATATGGTAGCGCACTAAAACAAAATAATGTTTGTTCTAAGATTATACAATCACGTCAAAAGATAGAACAGTCACTCAGAGATATAGAACAGAAACTTAACGAGGAAGAACAACTCTGTAGCAAAATAGAACATGCAAGTAATCGGATAGCTCAGAGTGTTGATGGAATAGAACAATGCCATGTTCGCATAGAGATAAAGGGAGCGCGTCACCTCATGAAAGAAGTACGTGGGAAAATACAATCATTACATGAGAAAACGAAACAGAGACCTGAAAGAAATAAACAATATCAACTGGGGGGGCAGGAACTGCTAGTTGGAATAAACAAAACTTGTGATAGACTTGTTCTAACTATAGATGCACTAGGGCAAACTTTAGATACACTAGAACAGGCTCATGATAAACACATTTCAAATGTTGTAATGGATGAAGCACATATTAAAAAAGAGGATAACCATGAAGGGAGAGAAAAGGTTGATGAGGATAAAGAACGAGCTCTCGACGGACTTGATAAGGCTTTCTATGAACTAAATAGGGCGTCTGATGGACTAAAACAAGTTCGTGAACATGACGCACAACCTGTTCATAATAAAGAAACCGGTAAAGAGGGGTCCGATAGTACAGAAAAAGAATTAGAGACCTTAGTTTAAAGGAAAAAGGAAATATTGACGTAAGACAGTTCCACATTCAAACATTGAATTGCTCACAATCGTTGATGAATTTCTTTATTTTACCTCTAGCCTTGTGTTGATGCTAGTACAGTAGTGTAGTTCTGACATGTTTGTTTGGAATATAAAGAGTAAAACCGATTGTTCAAGATGCATAATCCTGGTTCGTCCAGCTATATTAGTAATTTTGCTCAATGTACATAACTCACTTTGTCGAGTTTATAGAAAATTTGTTTGGTTAAGAATGGTAATGCGTTGTTAGACTACTTTTTGTGTGTGTAATTTGTTTGGCTATCAATTTTTCCCAGTACAAATTAAATTACTTTAATGTGTATATCATTACTGGTTGCTAGAATTCTCAGTTCGGCGATTAAAGCATCCCGAATCCTCTGTGAAACTTTCTTGACATCCTACAAAACGAAAACATGATATATAACTATTTATTTATTATTGATCATAAAGAATTGTTTATTTTGACATATCCTATAGGTATAATAACTCAAGAAAGTGATGTTTGTTTAACATTGTACTTGTAGTTTTTGTCATTTGTAGTAATTTGAATAAAAGGTTTGAAAAACAAATTGTGTCTGTGTTAACAGGCTAGAAGAACATGCAAAAAATAATTTGTTTTTCTTAAATAACAAACCGTGACTCCAAACCATAAATACATAATACTTGACGATTCAAAACGGTCACACGCAACATTATATGAAGGATTATCTGGTGAAATTAAATGATCTCCAATACATTTTAGATAAGACATCCTAAACTTCTTACGAAGCGTATACAGCTGTTGATATCTGAGGACAAAAGTTACTACTTATTGCGTGGTACACATACTAAAAACGGCGATAATATCAAAGTGATTTCTAAAGAAAGCAAATTCGAGGGAGCATTAAACCATGTTAATATTACCTCAAATGATGATATCATGGGCCAAATACATTCCAAAACATTCAACTGATGGCAATGTTCAGATTTGATGACAAAGTAAAGCACACATTGAATCAGAAGGGAAACGCCAAATATTAAATTTTTTTTCAATTTTTTTTTAATGTTTTTATTTCCCATCAGATGTTACATATGTATGAACATTTGTTTATAATCATATACAAATCATGCAGTATTAACAGTTGTACATGATATACATAGTAACAAAAACATTTGTTACTGAAAAGAATTGTCTGTTGTCTTTGAAATCAAACATAGCAGGCAATCTGATAAAATGCAAGGCTTATCCTATTTATGTATATTACATTTAATTTCAAGCTTTAAATTTATCTCTTGAGTATCTGTAATTACATGAGTCTAAAAAGTGTGAAAAGATGACCAAAATGCAAAGAATTTGTGCTGATTATTATTTGCAAAAGCAATATATTTGCATGCTTCATAATATTTTGTTAATTCTCTTTTAATATATCCAAAATTGGGTTTTTTATTTGTTCTACTGACATTGTAGATCTTTTTTTTTACTAATAAACAGATGGCATTTAAGGGATTATTATTTCTTTCTTTAAACCCAAAAATAATATTTTCAGGTGTTAGATCTATATTTCCTTCAGCCAACCTTTCTAGCCAATTTGCCAAATCTTTCCACACTTTCCTTGAATGGACACAATCACATAATAAATGGAGTACACTCTCAGGCACATGTTTACAGAAAGAACACAAAGAAGAATCAATGTATCCAATCTTATACAGATACTTATTTGTTGTCAAAATATTCTGATTTATCTTGTACTGAAACCATTTTAAGTTAACGCTTTGAGTACATCTACAAGCCATCAGATTGATGTTTTCCCTTTCATTCTGTTGGAAATCTCTTTTAAATGTTTCTTCCCATCTCATTTGACCTTTTGTTTTATCAAAGCCTAATTGGCTAAGTGATTTATATGTCTGCTTGCTTACATATATCTTTGAAACATTGAAAGGCATAATAGGATAATCATGCATGGGTTCGATATGATTAAAAGTAATATTTCTCTTTCTTAAATAATCAAACACAGTCCTCTTAAAACCTTGATAGGTGAGAAAATCTATATTCATATCATATTTACCATTCAATTCCTCCAAAGACATTGTGCCTTCCTCATTCATGATATTTCTCAAATATGTTATTCCCTTTTCTTCCCACTTTTTGTAAAAGATTGTTTTGCCATCGATCAAAACATTGCTATTATGCCAAAGAGTTTGATCTAAAACTCCTATATCACAAATCTCCTCCTGATAACATATAATAAGATAGTCAGACCATGCCTTCACAACATCACTCCAAAATATATTAGAAATGGTGGGTAGAAAATACTTTCTAATATAAACTCCATCTGCCTGCCATAGTCTGTGAATATTTGGGATATATGTATAAGCATCTTTTATCCATATAGAATTATCATAAAGCAGTCTTTTAATCCATGTTATCTTTTGAGATTTTATAATATTGTTAATGATTGGGACATTAAATCCTCCATATTTAGCTGTAGTAACAACAACATTTCTTTTAACTTAATCTTTTTTGCCCTTCCAAATAAAATCAAAGCACCTTTTCTGAAAAAGTTGAATTACATCATCTAGTGGACTTGGTATAGCTGAAAAGAGATGATTAAGTTTCGAAAGCAGTAAGGATTTCAAAACCACATTTCTGCCCATAGGTGTTAACAATCTTGCTTCCCAATTCTTCATTTCTCTCTTTATTTTCTCAAACTTTTCAGAGTAATTAGTATATACCATTGAATTAAGACCTACATCAAACTTAATGCCCAATAAATTAAATTGTGATTGGGTCCAGTCAAGATTGTACTCTTTACAAAGCTTAAATCTAGATCTCTTTTTTGATCCTATCCATATCAATCTAGTTTTCTCTGTATCAACTTTAAGTCCAGAAAACCTTGCAAAAAAAGATAAGACATTGAGCACTGCATAAAGACATTTTTCGGTACCATCTAAAGTTAATGTGGTATCATCTGCAAGTTGAGACAAAATACTTTCAATATTTCCTATTCCAATACCTTTAATTTTTTATCATTTCTAATCATAAGTGCTAAATCATAAATCATCATCATCATCATCATCATCATCATCATCATTATTATTATAATTATTATTATTATATTATGTAGAGTACGGCCATTTGAGTGTATTACATAATAATGTAATGTTTTGTTACATTCATGTAACTGTACCTTATCTATTGATGGGAAAAAATAAAAATATAAAAGTCATCTATGTTTTTTTATGAAAACGATACTTGAGGGGACGCCACATTATACATAGTTTCCCACTCTAGATTATGAATAGCTGTGGAGAGAGCACATTTGAAACGATGTGCGAGACTAAAAGTTGAATTCTTTCACAAACAGAGAGAGCCAAGAAAATCATTAATCTGTTGGTGGTTTTTCCTAAAGATATACATTAAGTTTTTTGAATCTCAATCAATAATGTTGGTATAGAATTTGGGGTGGAACGTTTCCATTGCGTCAAAATTTATTGAAGTTCCTTATCTTGGTCGGTCAGCTCGAACGTGCAAGTTTATGAACATGATATAAGATGTTTTAAATTACGGTCGAAAATAACATGTTTGCGACAAGAATAATCAGAAGATAACATATGCCATAATGGAACCCAATTATTCGTAACATACATATTATTAATCATGAATAATTTAGTACAGAAAGATCAAATGCACATTTATGTTCTGCTCCGGGAATGAAGCTATCCGAGTCAAAATTCAACTTGTCTCCATGGAAACAGTTAAGAATAATTAAGTTAAAAATATGAAAATGTCAAAAGACACCACTTCATTATAAGAAAGATTAATGTTCAAGAAAGGTAGGAAGCATGGATTTTGTTGACCTAACCGTGTTCACAGTGCACAAATTTCGAAATTCCAAATGAATTTGTTTTCATTTTGTTTGTTTCCATGGCTACGGTAAATAATACAATTTTCAGAAATATTTAGATATCAGGAGGTGGTTAACACAACATATAAAGTTTAACATATATTTAATGAAATTCTGCTCAGGACAGGCGGTATCACATATAGATTGGACAATAGATTTATTACCGAAAAATATAGATATAATTTTAAGATGATTTCGGCTGAACGACATAGGCATCATGAAATGCAATCTATTGTTTTCTCATGGCTAATGCTGTTTGTAGCTGATTCTGTCAGTTGGCATTGTAGGCCTTTTGCAGATCGTTTTCCTTAAACATTGAGATTTTAACCAAGATTGGCAGTCAACAAAAATAAAAGCTCATATAACGATATGGGTGCCTCAATATACTCACAATAAAGTCACAATATTTTCATTTAAGTGTTTCCTGTGAATTTAGATTAGAACAGTATCTTGTCAAACCAGCAAAATATGACAAACGGTTGACTATGATAATAACAATTTGATTGATAATAAACAAAGAATAACAATTTGATTGATAATAAACAAAGAATAACAATTTGATTGATAATAAACAAAGAATAACAGTTTGATTGATAATAAACAAAGAGTTAAGAGTCCAAAAATAGACTGATGCAAATAGTTAATACATTATCAATTGAGTCTCAAACAGCCTAAGTAAAAATATATATCGAACAAAGCCTTTCGTCAAACGGCAGATGATAAGATGAATCTGGCTGGTGAATCCAAAACTGTTTTCTCAGCGGAATGATTCAAAAGTCAAATGTAGAAAACCAGGAAGCTCGATGTGTGAATCAATGCTCACTCCATGCTTGCCTCTTTGAAAAGGACGGATATTTCTAGATAGAATCTTTTTGATGAAACTTTCTAGCCTAAGCTAACCAATATAATCTAAACAAGTGTGTGACCCATTGAATAGTGAAACAATGTTATAAAAATTTTAACTTGTTGAAAAGGAAATGCTCATAGCAGAAGCTTAATTCAAAAATTTATGTTGTAATGCTTGATTGAGAGAACATTATTTACTAGTGGCTTATATCTCAAATTTTGCATCCACTTTTAAAGATTTTTTTCGGAAGACTTCCAATTTTCTGCCAAAACATATGTAAGCTAAGTCGTTTTGTCAATTCAAAGTAGTAAAATCAACAATTTATACCGTTGTTAGTCATTTAACAATATTGGTATGGACAAAACTTACTTTAACATTAATTTAGAAAGTTGTATGTACTTTTCACACATTCGTTGAGAGAGAGACAAGTAGCTTACTGTCAATAAAACATCCGTTTCTGTTATTATTTACTATTCTGGCTTTATGGCTTTGGGTTTTTTCCTTGTTACTAGTTTTGTACAAGTCACTGATGTTTTCATTTTTGTTTTGCACATTTTGCATCCTCTCTGTTATAACTTTCCCTAACTTCATGTCGGGCATGTTTATATACATTTCTACCGTTGTTCTGTTTACAATAGGGCGTGTAAATTACCCACGATATCAATACAACAAATTCTTGGCCATGATCATTGAACTTACGAAGGAAAATGATGTACTAAAAGGCAATCCTAAAGTAACTAGAAATGGGAATTCAGGAATACAACCAAAGTTATTCAGCAAGCTAGTCGATAAACATAAGCCAATGATAAACATGTTTTTAAAACTTTTGTTTGAACTAGTTTTTGTTGTCGGTCTCTTGATTTGGACAATAGTTTGGATTCGTGATCTTAACCAGTGGGGGGCAATTGGCATCTTTAAAGATATATTTATTTCATTCATCATTTACAACATTCCTAACATTCTTCATGCTTTATCTTCTGAAAAAGATGAATCAAGTCTTAAAATAAGATTGTTAGAAAGTATTCTAAAAAGTATAAAAAATGTTTCAAATACAGGGGGTACAAAGGGGAAAGAGAGCGAAGGAGAGTTAACCGAGGTCGTGCAGACATCAACAAACACTTGAGAAATTCTATTAATGTTGAGGAATAAACATTCGGGTAATATGGGAAGAGAATGTCATAAAGACAAACAGTTGCTGAAATAAAAGACTTGATAGTTCACAGCAAACTTTGGGAATTTCATTTTCTTCTTTGATTGATATTATGAGATAGAGCTTACTGAAAAGCACTTGCGTATATCAATATTTATACATAATTACAACGAACGCTTATATTGTTTCTAGATATTACGAACGATCCACTCTCAGGTAATCTACCATTTGATTAATTAATTAATGTACGCACTCAGGTTGATTCTAAAAGACTGGAAGTATTGAATGCAACGTTGCACGATATATATATATATATATATATATATATTGGGTAATACAATTACAATACTATGTGACAAGATAGTTTTAATCAACATATTTCATTTGTTGTCGGTTCAGAGTTGTCGGTACATTCACGAGCTACACACATTACCAGTTCAGTGCGTTCTTACTTTTTCCGTTTCGTGCACAGCTAGCCATCAACTTATTGACTTAGGTCGTCTTAAACTTTTCACTATTGATTGCAGGTTAATTGTAAAGAATATTTGGTGTTTCAATGAATCGATAGAAAGTGAGTGTCAATTTCCAAATATGCCTTAGACAATAGACAATTTGACCCAACAAAGATAGTTATTGTGTCTCTAGGTTCAAGATATATCAGTTAGACTGTTTAATATATTTGTTCGACTGTTGGAGATGTATTAGGTAGTCTGCAAGATGTCTTCATCTATCGTTCAAAATCAACAGAAAATTGCAGAAAATCGTTTGACCATGCCACATTTTAATCGTTTGACCTTAACTATTGTTATAGATATCTCAGTCCATTGTTACTATTGTTCATGGTAGTTCACTTCATTGTAACTTTTGTTAAAAACATATAATTCTATTGAACCTATTGTTCAAGATGTTTCAGTTCATTGTATCTATTGTTAAAAACATCTCATTCCATTGAAACTATTGTTCAAGATATTTCAGTTCATTGTAACTATTGTTAAAAACATCTCATTCCATTGAAACTATTGTTCAAGATATTTTAGTTCATTGTATCTATTGTTAAAAACATCTCATTCCATTGAAACTATTGTTCAAGATATTTCAGTTCATTGTAACTATTGTTAAAAACATCTCATTCCATTGAAACTATTGTGCAAGATATTTCAGTTCATTGTATCTATTGTTAAAAACATCTCATTCCATTGAAACTATTGTTCAAGATATTTCAGTTCATTGTAACTATTGTTCATGGTATCTCAGTTTATTTTAACAACTAATCAAGATATCCCATTTTAGATGACTATTGTTGATTTAAAAATTATTCTTATGTAACAAATGCTTAAGATATCTCAGTCCATTATTCCTATTGTTCATGGTATATCATTTTATGTAACTATTAATCAAGATATCCCATTCTAAGATAACTATTCTTATAGATATAACCATAGACGTAACCATTATTTATGATAGCTCAGACCATTGTAACTATTGTTCATGATATCTCATTCATGACTGTTTAAAATATATATGATTAGTGCTCTAGATATATAAGTTAGATATTTGATCTATAACCAAGTTGAAGATTTACTTTGCTGCAAATAAATCAGTCTAATTAGTTAAAATATATTAATGACACATAAGTCAAATCGTTCAAGGTAACCTAATCAGTACGTTTATCATATCTTAGCCATTTTGTTCTATTTAGTTTGATTGTCTTTGGTTCCTCTAAACAAAATAAATCGCTTTTGTGGATACGTGTATAGATGGTAGAAATCTAAGTTTCGTACTTAAAATTCTCTTAATTTGATGGTGAAAATCCTTTTAGTAATATTTTATCCAGAGAACATAATATATAAATGGGTATTCCTTGAAACGGAAATCATCAACAAACTCAACTACTGAAGTGCAAGATACATAAAACCCATCAACAATTGGGATGGTACATATGACATCAATTTAACATTTGACTCAAGAAATCAACGTTTGAAAATATTAAAGTTTGTATTTCTTAATTCTTGTTTCAGCAAATTTACATTTGTTTAGTGCAGATGCTATACAGGGGATGACAAATTAAAAGAATTCCAATTCTAATTCCAAGTTTTGCATCGCATAGTACACTCCGAGAACGAAAGTTATGGAACAAAGAACTGATGATAATCGCTCTTTGTTAACCTGAGAAGGAAAAGTTGTTTACTTTTTAATAGACTGTCATCTTGAAAAGTAATACTGGTTGAGTGGAGAACTATTTCTAATTACCCACATAAGTTATTATTATTATTAGTAGTAGTATTAGTATTAGTATTAGTATTAGTATTAGTATTATTATATCATCATCATCATCATCATCATCATCATCATTATTATTATTATTATTATTATTATTATTATTATTATTATTATTATTATTATTATTATTATTAAATTATGTAGAGTACGGCCATTTGAGTGTATTACATAATACTGTAATGTTTTGTCACATTCATGTAACTGAACCATATCTATTGATGGAAAAAAAATAAAAAATAAAAAAGTCATCTATGTTTTTTTATGAAAACGATACTTGAGGGGACGCCACATTATACATAGTTTCCCACTCACAGATTATGAATAGCTGTGGAGAGAGCGCATTTGAAACGATTTGCGAGACTAAAAGTTGAATTCTTTCACAAACAGGGAGAGGCAAGAAAATCATTAATCAGTTGGTGGTTTTTCCTAAAGATATACATTAAGTTTTTTGAATCTCAATAAATAATTTTGGTATAGAAGTTGGGGATTGAACGTTTCCATTGCGTCAAAAACTATTGAATTTCCTTATGATTGTCGGTCAGCTCGAACGTGCAAGTTCATGAACATGATATAAGGTGTTTTGAATAACGGTCGAAAATAACATGTTTGCGACAAGAATAATCAAAAGATAACATATACCATAATGGTACCCAATTATTCGTAGCATACATATTATTAATCATGAATAATTTAGTACAGAAAGATCAAATGCACATTTATGTTCTGCTCCGGGAATGAAGCTATCCGAGTCAAAATTCAACTTGTCTCCATGAAAACAGTTAAGAATAATTAAGTTAAAAATATGAAAATGTCAAAAGACACCACTTCATTATAAGAAAGATTAATGTTCAAGAAAGGTAGGAAGCATGGATTGTAAGTTTGTTGACCTTACCGTGTTCACAGTGCACAAATTTCGAAATTCCAAATGAATTTGTTTTCATTTTGTTTGTTTCCATGGCTACGGTAAATAATACAATTTTCAGAAATATTTAGATATCAGGAGGTGGTTAACACAACATATAAAGTTTAACATATATTTAATGAAATTCTGCTCAGGACAGGCGGTATCACATATAGATTGGACAATAGATTTATTACCGAAAAATATAGATATAATTTTAAGATGATTTCGGCTGAACGACATAGGCATCATGAAATGCAATCTATTATTTTCTCATGGCTAATGCTGTTTGTAGCTGATTCTGCCAGTTGGCATTGTAGGCCTTTTACAGATCGTTTTCCTTAAACATTGAGATTTTAACCAAGATTGGCAGTCAACATAAAATAAAAGTTCATATAACGATATGGGTGCCTCAATATACTCACAATAAAGTCACAATATTTTCATTTTAAGTGTTTCCTGTGAATTTAGATTAGAACAGTATCTTGTCAAACCAGCAAATTATGACAAACGGTTGACTATGATAATAACAATTTGATTGATAATAAACAAAGAGTTAAAAGTCCAAAAATAGACTTATGCAAATAGTTAATACATTATCAATTGAATCTCAAACAGCCTAGGTAAAAATATATATCGAACAAAGCCTTTCGTCAAACGGCAGATGATAAGATGAATCTGGCTGGTGAATCCAAAACTGTTTTCTCAACGGAATGATTCAAAAGTCAAATGTAGAAAACCAGGAAGCTCGATGTATGAATCAATGCTCACTCCATGCTTGCCTCTATATATACACACATATACACTATTTATAACTTTCATGAAAGGGACGGATATTTCAAGATAGAATTCTTTTGATGAAACATTCTAGCCTAAGCTAACCAATATAATCAAAACAAGTGTGTGACCCATTGAATAGTGAAACAATGTTATACAATTTTTAACTTGTTGAAAATGATTTTATTTGGGGTTTTTTATGTTCAAGTTGACCTCTATTAACTTTGTATATGCGCCCTAGGGAAGTCAGAAACGAATGCTATGCTATTGCATTTTTCTAATTATAGTGGTGACTAACACAAAAATGAGTGGCAATAAGGGTTATCGCAGTAGGCAGATAGAGGGGTTATTTCAGTGAAAAAACAGAGAATCTCACTCTCAATCATATGATTAAAAACCATATTATATTATATGAAATTATACAATATATTATATTATATTATTATACAACAATTAAGTTTTCCTTGAGGCAACAATTAGATCACAAAATATTAAACAGATCAACTATGACTATGGACAAACTTATCATTGGAGGCTTAATCTACGTAAATTTATATTTTAAGATAATTTAGAAGTTCTAGAAACATAATGTCTCTTGGGGTTTAATAGCTCTCAATGAGTTCTTTCCTTCATAGACGGCATTTGTGAAGCCTGTATTATTTAGGTCATATCAATATGAAATGCCCCTCTGGTCTTAGATACGTTTGTGTTGCACTATTTAAAAAACGTGTTTGAACAATTTGTTTTTCCTTCTCTTAATGTCAAGCTGATTATTACCTAGTAGTCAACCCGGGGTGTCACAACAAAATGGGAGTTCATAAGTTGAAACGTTTTTACTAATTTCTTTTAGTAATAATTTGTGAAGAAAATGTGGAGAGATATTGAGAATGCTTAGAGAAATGATAATGCTTTATTGTTTAGACTCAAGATGATAAAGGAAGTACCTTATCTTCTTTAAAGTACAAGTTTTCATGGTTCGTTCATAACAAACATGTTCAAAATCATAAATCGTACATAGTAACATTTGTACAGCTGCGCTGCGCTTTAATGTTCCCACGACATAAGATGTCACGCTTCAATGCATATTTGAATATGTTTGTAAATAGGGTAAATTCCATATCCTTTAAGGCATAAACTGTTGATCTCTGTGTGTGTGTGTGTGTGTGTACGTGGTTGGATGTGTGTGGGTGGGTGGGGGTGTGTTTGGATGTGCTTAATGGTGTGGGTGTGTTGGTGGGTATGGAAGGGTGTGTGTGCGGGTAGGTTTTGTGGGGGTGTGGGTGTGTGTTGGTGTGGGTGTGGGCGGTAGTGTGGGTTGGTGAGGGTGTGGTCCCGGTGTTACAGCGTGTGGATTTGGGTATGTGGTTGTGGGTTTTTTTGGGATGGGGGTGGGTTGGGGTTGAGGTTGGGATGGGTGTGGGGGTTTATGTGGTGTGGGTGTGTGCGTGGTTATGTATGCATATATGTCTACACCTTGGAGAAATTGTTTGCAATTTCATTCCATTTTAATCACCCTATGTCATCCTATTTTCCTAACCCGAAATCCACCCAGAATGCCAACACCCACCGGCAGTTTCAACATGTAAGCGAAATGCCGACATCAACCACTACTTTCCGAAAATTATTGTTTGACCTTAATATTTCCGACTGTGAAATTAATCTGTTTTACATTGTTGATGTCATGTCAGACATGGTCGGGTGCGGGATACTGCAGTGGTTAGCGCGTTAGGCCGCGGATGAAGAGGTCCGTCGTTCTAATCCCGCCAGGGGCTTGTTAACTATGTCTGCAGTAGAGAACTGTTCTACACGCAGTCAGGGTTGGGTGCAATTCTTCACTGAATTTCAGCGCAGTACTACCCTTGGTTTGCTAGTTCCCGCCGGTCAACTACAGACATGTTTTAACTTGAAACATACAGTTATATAGGAAATAGATCCTTACTAACCGGATAGCGTTTGATTTATTCCGAGAGTCATTGATAAAGCATGTTTTGCAATAGGGTTTACCAGGTGGTTTGCATATCCACTACTCAAAATATCCTGAAAGGACAGTTCTTTTAACGACTTCTGTGCAGTACCACGTCATAGGTTAAAATTGAAAGCACCATGAAATATTTGTTTAATCAAAACGTGAGAGAGTATGGAATTAAAGTATGTTTTCCAGATTGTATATAATGTCCCTATTACTGTTACAAACATTCCTATTATTATCATGACACTTGTATTGCAGATATTGTATTGCTGTTTACAAGAACATCTTCAAACTGTCCAGAACAACTTGTGGTAAAGCATTTTGCACTGTTAGAACTCAACGCAGCTTGATGATGGCTGATTCCAATGTCGGTAAGAACTTTTGTTTCTTCGTATTCAAGTAGTCGCCACACATATTCTATCATCATACCAAGAGTTGTTCGTAAGATCCGATATGAAACCTTTAAAGGTCCGTTTTAGATGCCCTTTAAACGCAATAAAGGATGGTATATCAGTATGTTTCTTTGTAGCTGAATCATTTTGAAAGATACGTTGGTCACAGAGATTATAAATATTCCATCTGTTGACTTTTAACCCATAATAAGTCTATGCACAAGGGCCACTCCTTAAATCCAAAGAGTGACTTCATAAGAACTAAAATATGTATCGTGCTGACTCTCCAAACAGAGGTATCTCATATCCTGCGCTATCCACTCTTTGTGATTTTGCTAGGTGTCGAGATGCCTGATTGTATGCTATTAAAATTAGTTGTGCATGTTTTGATCCAAAGACTTCTGTTTTAATACTTTATTCAGTTTTATTCATGTATATATAAAGTCAAACATGCATTTCCATATAGAAACATGATAATGGACAGAACATGGACAAGGTATATTTGAATTAACAGTAATATTCAAAGATCGAAGTTATAATCTGTGAATGTAAATGAGCATTTTTCAAAATTACGTCTTGTTTGAAAATCCTTTAACGATGACCAGAATTTTATGATTTAAAATAACTTCATTGAGTATAAGTTGAGTGTTTGTCTGTATGAATATGTTGCGAATATCATTTTCATGTTTGGATACTTGGTAATTTTTGGTAAAGTTTGATGATTATCAATATCAGATTAAGAAAATTATTTTCTGTTTTCTGAGAATCCGAACATCACAGTTTGTTTCGATATTTTCAATTGAAACTGTGTTTTTATTCGATCAATTTTGTCGTTTATAAACAGATAAGTTTCGATGTTGCACAATCATCAGTGGAGAAATGTTTCAACTCTTTTCCCGCACTAGTCGAATTTGTCAATGTCTTATAGCCCATTTTCGATAATAAAGTAGGATTCTTAGCCTCAAACGTTTTTAAAAGTACATATGGTTACTGCCTGTGTGACATTTGTGAGGGGATTGTTGTATCGTTTTACATTTAATCTCTAGGAGAGTACACAAAATCTTTTTTCCACTTTATTTTGTAACTATTTAATTTCATTTATGTTTTCAATTTGCTACACCCAATTTACTTCCACAACTTTCAATAAAATACGGTAATATAAGATTTTGGATTGGATACAATTTATGGAAACATTTTGTTATATAATGTGTATATTATAATGTTAAGCGCCCTTATACCTCCCAATGTGTTAGTCAAAACACTTCGTTTTATCTCATCTCTACATAAATTTAAAACGTAATCTAAACTGACCGGCAAAAGTTAATAGTGGCTATTTTGACAACATGTAACAGAGCCAAACAACAACATTTCTTCCATAACTTTAATTCATCACAATCAACAACCAATTACGATTTAGATAACAACAAAAGTGCAAGTTCTTTGTTAAACGTCTCTGACATCTTGATCCTCAAACACACATGGGGTCGATTATCTCAGAATCAAACGTAACAGAACATACCGGGGCCAAGTTTATGAGTCACTAGATGGATCATTCATTAACAAGAAAGTCACGGGTGTGTCTCTGCGTCGATGCATGCCCATAAAACGTCTCTTCATTGACGTTGTCAAACGGCGGATGACGATATTGGGAATGCGGTTCCACTCTTACGTCAGGGCTTGCTCTTGTTGTTGTCCATTCTGAGGAACTTGTTGTCGTCTTCTGATTAGTCTATCCAGATGATCCCATATGTGTTCATTACTATTCATATCCGGTGAGTAGGCTTGCCACGGCAAACCATCGACGTCATTTCTCTGCAGAAAGTAAGGGTCTCTCTGGCAGTATGGGGGTTCGCATTATCCTGTTGAAAGATTACAACCTGGGGTTGATTCTGTATGAAGGATACCGCAACTGGCTGCAAAATCTGTCCAGTATACCCTCGCGCATTGAGATTTCCTTGCACGATCACTAAACGTGTCTTCTGTTTTTCACAGGTCCAATCCAAAACCATAACACCAACTCCACCATATGCCTCTCTGATGCATGCCAAATGTTCCCCTGGCCGACGGTATACCCGTTCCCTGCCATCAGCTCTGTAGAGGGTGAAACGATTTTTATCAGAAAACAGAACTCATTGTCATAGTCGCACTTGCCATCTATAAACTTGTCTTGCCCATCGAAGTATGTTTTGGCGATGTCTTAGGGTCGGGACCATGCCGAGGAAGCGACGATAAGCCCCAATACCAGCAGCTCGCAATCTTTGGGTCACTGTGCGTCGACTAACATGATGTCCCAGTGCTGTTTCCGCCGTAGCCTTCGCTGTCACAAACCTGTTCCTGAGATTAATTGTCCGGATGTAACGGTCTTCCCGGTCTGTAGTAACCTATGGCTGTCCACTTCTTGGCCTGTCTTGGGTACTTCTTGGTCTTCGTGTAAAAGTTTACGCAGTACTGCGGTGTTTTACGTAAGTTTTGCGTAGTGTACATTTAATGTCAGTGATCCTTCGCGAATGTGTTGCCGCTATCGCGTTCATTGACGACTTTCCACTGATGATTAGCAGACATACGACGCACAGTTCACATACGTGAATCATGCCAAATCATACGCAGTTCATTAGTGCAAGTGCGCAGATTTTGCGTGTTTTTTCAGAGGACCTTTCATCGCTCACAACCACGTATTCGCCCTGTTTGCGTGTCTATGCGCTGACGTGCGTGGTTTGTTAGTGATTTGTGCGTGCTATTTCCGTAGTTCTAGCGCAATTCATCAGTGATTTTTAATCGCGTGAATCAGTGAAAATGGTCAAATTCTCAACGGACAGGCACGAACAACCAAACGCGACTTTTGGGCTGTGTGACAAGGCCTATACCTCTCATTCCAATGGCTCGCTCTCTCTGTATTTGCGTTAATTTCGGAATTTTTTCATGTGCTTTCGCTGACTGTGACCCGATTAATACCCCTCTTTGGCATGCGCATTTAATAAAATTCGAAAGAGTCCTGTTTTACCATTTTTTCGGGCTATTGTTCACGTGAATTCATGCAGTGAAATCACGTGCATTTTGTAGTATTCCAACAAGATACACAATGTTTGTTTGCGTTATTGCAGTGAAATAGATACAGAATATTTCTACACAACGATTTGAAAACGTTATACTTACTTTTGCCCGTCAGTATATTTAATTCGTTAATCAATACGTCTTTAGGATTAGGTAATAATGAAAAAAAGGTGATTAAGTTTTGGAGCAATAGTCTCTTCAACACGGTGTTTCTGCCTCATTGCGTTAAATCAAGTGTAAGCCATATGTTCGTTCATTTCAATTCATATATAAATTTATCGTTGATGTTTCTTTCAACCTCCTCTGCCAATAATGTGTGATTGTTATTCCTAAGATAGGGAAAGAAATTTGTGACCAATTCCATTTGTTTTAGAGAGAGCATTTTTCATATATTTTAGCAATTTGTGGACTATTTGCGATTTCGTGATGCTAATTATTTTTTATTTCTAAATGAAGGAATATCATATTGAGAGTATAAAATAAAAGTAAAAAATTAGCAATACGAGCTTGTTTTATGTTGAAGTTGCAAAACTTATTGAACCCCTTGTAAAAGCCTCGATAACAATTGCCATTATTTCCGTGCAGGGTGTGTTTTCATTAGGACGTGCTGTCATTTTGCAGATAGTTTGTGTTGCAAAGTTTCAGGAACAATTCAAGAAGTCCCGCCTGGAGCTGAAGAAAGTTGTGTTGAAGAATCAGAGCCACATGTCGAACAAGAGAGAGAAACCAGAGAGACAACTTCGACAGAAGGCAATGGAGATGGAACCAACTCCGATTCGAAAGGAAACCTTACATCCAAAGTGCATTGGGTAATATGTGTTCTCCCGTGCCTGGTTCTACTTGCTGTTTGGTTGTGCTTGATTGTTGCTTATGCCACGAATCTAGGAGGAGACATCCACATTGAACATGTGGACCACTACCCTTGTGAGCTGGAGGTGGATGCCGCTGGCGCCCGGAGAATATCTTACTTGATTCACCAAGAGGAGGTTAAATATTTCTATCTTAACTTAGATTTCCCGGCCGGTGTAGAGGTTAGCACAAACTCCAATATCGTCCAGGGAAACTCCATTGTATGGACGTTTGGAAGTAAGAATGGGACAAAACACTTTCTTGATCTGCCCTTGATGTATATGGTGTGGTCCTTTGGTCTGCTTGACCATTATACCTACAGGAATACGGGACTCGCGTTAAAAAGAAAAACCAAAATTGGTAATTGTTCCTTAGTCTTAGGAACCAATAGAACAACACGTGCGATATTTAAAGCCTTGAAAGAAATGACAATGAATATAACGAGGGAGGACAACCAAATCGATAAAGATGTCATGAAGAGTGTTTGGTGTCAAACATATAAAAAAAAGGGTATAGATTCTCATTTTGAAAACTTTGCAAGACGTTTTCGGTTTTATTACAGTGACCTTAGGTTCATGTGTTCTTATTTAGACCTCAGTTTCGACTCCGGTGAGTACGAGGTGGTTACCGAAGAAACATTTCGGCCGTTCACTCGACAGTGGTCACAGTTAGCCTTTGTATTCAGTATCGTCGGTCTGTGGTTCTTTCCACTCCCTTTTTCTTACCTGAAGGAAACGTCCATGGAGCAAGATTTTGTTCATCTCGGATTAAGTAGTCCACTAAATTTGGTCGATGTCCTGGTGTCCCCTTTTAAAGATTGTTGTCTTAAAAAAGCTAACCGTTCTACAAATAAGGGATTGTTATGGCTCAAGCGTTGCGTCCTATTCATATTTTTGTTTGTAATGAATTTTTTCGGCATTTGTGTTTCATATATCATGAATGAAGTTATTCCTGGAACAAAACCTATTGTATCGGATTTAGACGAAAGCAGTGATGCTCTTGGAAGGTTTTCTACGAAAACGTCTAAAATGAGTTTAACTGGTGATGCGTTCCCGCTCCTGTTTTACCTATTTTTTAGTTTTCAGTTCATCCCATATGCTATCTATTGCTGCGAAAAAGGACTTGTATTCCCTAACATACCTTCTCATGAAAAGTATGAAAAAGTAAAATATAAAATGCATCGAAGTTTATTTAGTTTTTTCCCATGGATTTATGTGACTTGGAATATCACTAGCAATATCACAAATGATTTAACAAATTGCAAATGTCGTTGTTGCAATGTCAAACCACTGGTTTTGAAATTTTTTTTGATATTTCCTTTGATATTTTTTTGGATATTTTTTGTTTGTACTTTGCTACTTCTATTCAAATCATTGATGTATGTTTGCATGTTTTTCTCTTTCGGCATCCTATCTCTTGTAACCTTCCCTAAATTCACTTCGGGTATATTTATATACATTTTTACAGTTGTTCTCTTTATTGTAAAGTGTATACTCTACCCAGGACAACAGTACCACAGGTTCCTGACCCACATCATTGATGTTATGAAGAAAGATGAGACACTGAAAGGGAAATGTCGAATCAATGAAAAGGGGGATTATGGAATAAATAAAGTATTATTTTTCAAGCTGGTAGACGAACATAAACCCATGACGGACATGTTTTTAAAGCTTTTGTTTGAGTTACTTTTCATTGTGTCTCTGCTAATTTGGACGGGGGTGTGGATCCGTGACCTAAACCAATGGTGGGAAATTGCTACCATCACTAATATTGTTGTATCAATAGTTATTCTTAACTTTCCGAAAATCCTTGAGATAATATTCTTTTCCGAGCATGATGATGTTGTGAAACTGAGAGTGAAAAAAAGTGTTAGAAAATATTATACTGCATTTTCATTTGATGGAATTGAACAAGTGTGTGTTGGCATAAAACAAGCTTGTGCTGGGATAGAACGATCGTATACGGCAGTAACAAAGACTCCTGTTAAAATAGATCACGTTAGTGACGGAATAGAAGAAGTTTGTTCCGGGATAGATATTGCTCGTGACTCAATAGAAGATACATGTGGGGCCATTGAACAAAGTTTCCGTGCAGTGGGAGAGCATTTACAAGTGGTAGCAGAACAAGCCAACAGGGGAACGGAACAGGATGTTGCTGAATTAGAACACTGTACTTTTCGTACTGAGATGAAACAAACACGAAGATTAATTGAACAAGCCCGCAGAGCATTACATCTTGTTGAAATTGAAAATGCTCAGCTCCGTGATAAAGTAAAAGAAGCATGCTGTAAGTTAGAACAAGCATTTAGGAAAATAAAATATTGCCATGTGTGTTCTAATATTAAACAAACCCGAAACATAATAGAAAAGGTTCTTAGTGACATAGAAAAATCTTGTTTACTATGTTGTGACAACGCTCTTGGTAAAATACAAAAAGCACGCAAGGGTATTGAACATGGTCTTGAGAAAATGAAACAATGTCATGTTCGTATTGAGATAGAACAAGCACGCCAAGCTGTGGAAGAATTACGTGGAACATTACAAATGCATGAGAATATGTTCCAGTATCTTTTTAGAACGATACGGGGTGAAGAGGGGGTTCGAGAACTGCTAGTTGGACTAAAACAAGTTATTGAAGGACTATGTCCAGCTTTAGATGGACTTCATCAAACTTTAGATGGTCTTGAACACGCTCATGATAAACAATTTTCAGATGTTGGAAGGGAACAAGCACATGGGGAACACAGCAGCAATGACAGAGTACAAGCTCTAGATGGACTGAATAAGGCTTTCAATGAACTGAACAAGGCAAGCGAAGAACTAATTAAATCTTTCGACGGTTTGAAAGAAGTTCGAAGAAGCAGGAATCGAGCTCAGAAAGGGAGTGGTACCATAAGAAGCCGAACGCCCGTTTAAAAGTAAAAAAAACAACATGGAATTAAACAGTTCAGTATTGTGCAATACTGATAGTTCATATCAATTCACTTTACATTATTGTTTAAAATCTCTATAATAGTATTCAAATTATACGTGTAATACAAATTGAACTGGAATTTTTCAAAAGAGTTGGATAAATTGGATTATTCTAAAGATGTTAGTCTATTCGCTCAAAATAGATTAGTCGCATTGTCAAATATATATTTTTAAGATTTATTTGTATTATTGTCTACGAAATAATTAATAGTATGCTATTTAAGAAATAGAGTATCCTCAACCATCATGTGTTTGCAATTAAGTAGTTTTGCCCTGAATTAATATGCACAAGGCAGAAGGGTTAGGGTATAGGGTGAGATAAAGTTTCATGCCTTTAGTAATACCAACGATTCTGTCCTTCCCAGGACATTTTTTCCGATTCATTTGAGAAAAACTATTTATTCACCTGATTCTGTTAAAATTTTGCTCATGTCTTCTATCCTATGAAAATGGATGCAGTGTAGTTTTCAAGTGATTTTCTGATTTTCTGAGCATTTATTCATAATTGATGTATTGTACTTCACAGAGAAATGTATTGTCGAAATCCAAAGTCATCCATCAAGCACCTTTGACTATTTAAACAAGGGTAATGGAATCAAACTCCCCTGTCTCTTTGAAACCTATTTTCATTATTATATTATTTATATTATATATTGGTTATAATAGTCAGCTCGTATACCATAACAGTAATCATGTCATTAGTCAAGATATATTAGACAGGTTTTTTTTAACAATGTACATTTCTGAACTATATATGATTTATGTACCCTCTAAGGAGAACTGTAAAAGTTTTGAATGTTTTTTTGTTGGGGTTGTGTACACCATAGGGTGAAATTTCAATATAAAACACAAGAAACTGTTCTTTCTTTATCATTATAATTCATATTGTTATGAGTATGTCATTGTTTAAGAGTTTAACATTGTGTAACATTGTTATATTGTTTAGTGGGTCACACACACTTACAATTGTTTTGATAGTCTAAGCTGGCAGTTACTACAAACTTCTATTTCAAGAATGTTCTAATTATTTCTTGATTGCTTGAGTTGGACATTTCTGATTGGATATTTTCAAGGAAGTTTAAAGAACATTCTGGAAGGTATCTAACCTTTTTTTGGCTGGCATTATAACTCTTAATCATCTTGCTTCTTACAATCAACTTTGCGATCATCTGCCGTGCCACTGTTTTTTGGATACCTTTACAAGCCGGATTCATCTATCTCCTATCAAGACCCACTGACAGCTTTCTACACTTATCAACTGTGTGATTCTTAAGGACTGGTGAATATATTTATTTAGCTAAATAGTGTCACTTATTTTGATATTGTGTAATTATTTGTATTAGCTTGATATTGTAATCTTAAATACTTTGTTTATTATTTGATTGATTAAATTGTTATTAATATACAATTGTCTTGTTATATTTTGCTGGTTTGACTGGGGACATCTTCTATTCCAAATTTATTTCGTAACAAAATTGGGGGCTCGTCCGGGATCGAATTCATTTGGCATTTGAGACTTTAAAAAAAATAATACTTTATTCTGAAAGTTAATTGTTAAACCAGCAAAATGTCATTTAAACTTGAGGATTTTCTTAAGTCCCCTACCCCTGATGCAGTCGGTGCCTTGCGACAATCACAATTGCTTTCCATTTCAAGATTTTATGAACTTGAGACTAAACCTGCTATGAGGAAATTCCAAATTCTGAAAATTGTCTTAAATCATTTTATTGATGAGGGAGTTTTTGGCCCTGATGTTTTGGACATGGTTAAAGAAGAACATTCGGACAATTTTGAATTAAAGAAACTCGAAATTCAAAAAGAAATTGAATTTCAGAGATTGGAAATTCAGGAAAGAGAAAGAGATATTCAGGAAAGAGAAAGAGAAAGAGAAATTCAGGAAAGAGAAAAAGAAAGAGAAGTTGAGTTAAAAAGATTGGAAATTGAGAAAGAAATTGAACTTAAAAAGCCTGAAGCTTCATCTCCTCCCTCAACCCCTTCCTCTTTTGACATTACAAGGCACGCCAGACTTGTCCCACCTTTCAATGAAAAAGAAGTAGAAAAATAGTTTCTACATTTTGAAAAAGTTGCTGAAAACCTCAAGTGGCCAAAAGAGTCATGGACTATGCTCTTGCAAACTGTGTTTAAGGGTAAAGCTCAGGATGCATATTCGGCCCTTTCGATTGAGCAAAGCTCAAATTATGAATTTGTTAAAAGGACCCTTCTGAAAGCTTATGAGTTAGTGCCCGAAGCTTATCGTCAGAAATTCAAGGGACAATGAGACTTTTGTAGAGTTTGCTAGAGAAAAGGAGAATTTGTTTGATAGATGGTGTGGTTCTAAAAAGGTTTCAGATTATGCTAGTTTGAGGCAGTTGGTTATGATGGAGGATTTTAAGCAGTGTGTCAGTTCTGACCTTAAGACCTATTTGGATGAGCAGAAGGTTGATGTTTTACATGATGCAGTGGTGTTGGCAGATGATTACTTTTTGACTCATAAGAGTTCTTTTCGGTCTCCGGGTAACTCTAAGTTTTCTCACCATAAAGGTTTTTCCCCGGGTAAGACTTCTGGGTATGCAGGTTCAAAAGGTGTTAAAACAGGTTCATATTCTTCTGACAAGCCATCACATTTTCAGTCTAAGCCTAAGACTTCCAGTGATTCTGATCCTGTTTGTGCTTATTGTAAGAGGCCAGGTCATTTGATTTCTGCATGTCCCAAACTCAAGTTGAAGAATCAGTCCACAGGTTCCCCTAATGCTTTTGTGTCTTATGGCACACCTAAGCCTTTCTTTTCTGGTGGTTCTGAGGAGAGTGTTTATTTTTAGAGTAAGATTTCAGATTCTGTTGTTCCTGAGGAGTTTTTGTCTTTCGCTTCGAAAGGATTTGTGTCACTTATGGGAGATACTTCTACCCCAAGGCCCGTTATTATTTTGAGGGATACTGGAGCTCTTCAATCTCTGATTTTGAAGGATACATTGCCTTTTTCTGTTAAGTCTTCAGCTTACTCAGATGTTTTGCTTCAGGGTATAAGTGGCAGTTCTCTTGCTCCTCTTCACTTTGTCAATTTGACTTCTAATCTGATTTCTGGTGAGGTGAAGGTTGGTGTTCTTGACTCTCTCCCAGTTCCGGGTGTTGATTTGTTGATCGGTAATGATCTTATGGGTGGAAAAGTTGGTGCTGATCCCATTGTCACTGTTTGTCCGGAGAGTTCAGTTTGTACAGAAAAGTTGGAGGAGGATTTTCCGGGTATTTTTCCTTCTTGTGCAGTGACTCGTTCAATGTCAAAGGACATTTCTTCCAAGACTTCTTTGCCGGATGATTTCATTTATGATCTATCGGATACATTTATGGATCATTCTTTCCAAGAAGTAGAGGCTTCAAAAGGAGGTTACTCTTCAGGTCTTCTTGTTGAGTCTGATAGTTTGTCTGGTGGTGATCACATTCTGTCTAGAAAGCAGCTTATTAGTGCTCAGGGTGAGATGTTGAGGTTCAGAAGTTAGCTAGTAAGGCTATTTCTTTTGAGGAGGCTAGTATGGTTCCAGTTTGTTATTACTTCAAGGATGGTGTTTTGATGAGGAAATATAGGTCGCCCGAAATTCCTGCGGAGGATGAATGGAAATTACATCACCAAATTGTAGTTCCAAAATTATTCCAAAATCATGTATTTTCATTGGCACATGAGAGTCCAATGGCAGGTCATTTGGGTGTAAATAAAACTTGTGAGCAAATTTTGGCACATTTCTTTTGGCCTAGTTTGAAAAAGATGTGGCTGAATTTTGCAAAACCTGTCAAGCATGCCAAATTGTTGGAAAACAAATCAGAAAATTCCTCCTGCTCCTTTAAAACCTATACCGGCTTTTGATGAACCTTTCAGTAGAGTTATCATTGATTGTGTTGGTCCACTACCTAAGACTAGGTCTGGTAATCAGTATCTTCTCACTATCATGTGTGCTTCTACCGGGTTTCCCGAGGCTATCCCTATTTGTAGGATTGTTGCTCCTGTGATTATCAAGACTTTGATCAAGTTTTTCACCTTAGTTGGGTTGCCAAAGGTTGTTCAGTCTGATCAAGGTTCAAAGTTTATGTCTGAGGTATTTCAGCAGGAAATGTACCAGTTCGGCATAACACAGGTTAAGTCTAGTGCTTATCATCCAGAGTCGCAGGGAGCTTTGGAGAGATTTCATCAGACTTTGAAGAATATGATCAAGACTTATTGCTTTGAGACGGAGAAGGATTGGGATGAGGGTGTGCATTTGTTGTTGTTTGCTGTCTGGGAGTCAGTTCAGGAAAGTTTAGGGTTCAGTCCCTTTGAGCTTGTTTTTGGTCATAGTGTTCGCGGGCCATTAAAACATCTAAAAGAGCAATGGCTCAGTTGCAATCCTGAGATCAATCTTTTGGACTATGTTTCTACATTTCGGAACAGACTTTCGAAAGCATGTGAGTTGGCCAAACAAAACCTGAAAGCTTCACAAGCAAAAATGAAAGAAAATTATGACAAAAAGTCAAAGGAAAGAAATTTCATTCCTGGTGAGAAAGTGTTAGTTTTACTACCCATTCCTGGTCAACCGTTGAGAGCTAGATATCAGGGTCCATACCTTATTGACAAAAAGGTTAGCGACACAGATTACAGTGTCCTGACTCCTGGCCGTCGTAAACACAAACGTTTATGCCATGTAAACATGATAAAGAAATATCATGATAGGGAAAAACCAAAACAAGTTACATGTATTGCCACACTCTCCCCAGTTTCTGAATGTACTGTCAATGATGATGTACATGTTGATGACATTGTTAGCAATGTGAAGTTTGATGATCTTTGTGATAATGTGTCACCTAAACTTAGCAATTCTGATGTGTTAGTTCACCTTGATGAGAAGTTGTCACATTTGTCTCCTGAACAGAAAGTTCAAATGTCAGATTTGATTTATGAGTTCTCTAATCTGTTTCCTGATGTGCCTGGTCGAACAGATATTGTTAGTCATGATATAGATGTAGGTGATGCTGTGCCTGTGAAACAACACCCATATAGGATGAATCCTGTGAAAAGTGAAATTCTGCGGAAAGAAGTTAAATATATGCTGGACAATGACATTATTGAACCCAGTGACAGTCCGTGGAGTTCACCTTGTGTTCTTGTGCCGAAAGGTGGTGGTGGTTGGCGCTGCTGTGCTGACATGAAAACTGTGAATCAACTTTCACGAACTGATACCAAGGGTTGATGATTGCATTGATCACATCGGTCAAGCTAAGTACATCAGTAAGTTTGACCTTTTGAAAGGCTTCTGGCAGATTCCACTCACTGACCGTGCAAAGAAGATATCAGCGTTTGCTACACCAGATGGACTGTATCAAAGTGATGCCATTTGGTCTAAAAAACGCTCCAGCGACGTTCCAACGACTGGTCAGAAACGTCACATCAGGTCTTGACGGTGTCGAAGCTTACATGGATGATGTCGTCACTTATGCCATGGAGTGGGAAGAACATCTGATGAGAATCCGAGCTTTCTTCGAGAGACTGTCTGAAGCTAAATTGACTGTCAATCTGGCGAAGTGTGAATTCGGAAAGGCACAAGTTGTATTTTAAGGGCATGTTGTAGGGCACGGCCAGGTACAACCAGTTAATGCTAAAGTATGAACCATTGTACATTTTCCAGTTCCACAGTCAAAATGTCAAAAAATGTCTGACGTTGTATCTCCACTCACAAACCTTTTGGGGGGAAAAAAACAATTCTTGTGGGATGGCAGTTTTCAGTCTGCATTTGAAAGAGTCAAAGCCATGCTCATGAATTCTCCAGTATTACAGGCACCAAATTTTGAGAAATGTTGCAAATTGATGCAAGTGATGTGGGTGCAGGTGCTGTTTTGATTCAAGAGGATGACTCAGGTATTGATCATCCAGTTTGTTACTTTTCCAAAAAGTTTGACAAGCACCAAAAGAACTATTCAACCGAATTCGACACTCGAAAAAAGGACAATCATAACTCGAAGGGTATGTATTTCTAATAAATTTAAACTGTAAGATTTAAGGGCAGGTTTAATTTCTAATTAAAAATTGAAATTTCAATCATGCAAAAACAAATTAAAGCAAAACGACAGATTTAAATAATAAATAACAGGTCATTAGCTCCGCCCGCGGTAATGAAGCTTGAATCTCAAAATCTGAATTTATTGCAAAATAATAAAAGGAATAATACACAGTGCTGTTTTGCATAAGCGCGTTTTGCCACATTTTGTGTTGTTAATGTCCATAAAGCTATTTTTTACCTTTCTGCCCCTATTCAAAGCCTATGACTGCAAACACCTTCAAAGTACATTTGTAAGATTTATCTTGAAATATATTCTTCATAACTGTAACAATGTACTACAGTCATGCAAAAATACATACTGTAAATACTTGAAGAATCGGCGGGTTTGTGAGTATTACCAAATTACTTCTTTAGACACTGTAGGGTTTATTTATCCTCCGTTTTACATCATGGTAACACAATAGATTGCTATAACGGCCCTGAATAATATCCTTCTTTGAATAATCGCCTGGTCAAAACACTGTTTGAAATTGACTAACCCCGAACAAGGATTGAAGGTATATGATATCATCTTCATCATCATCATCATCATCATCATCATTGATATAGATATTATTCAATGGCATATCAATATTCCATATACGTCCCTGATAAATGGTCAGAGGTTTTCATGTCGGTAATGTTTTTGGGTTTGTGGTATGTTCCGAGTGAGATTGTGAAGCAGTTTGTGGAGTGTGGACTGAGTTTGTAGTATTTGTTATAGTGACATACACTGATGAAAATAAGGGTTGTTATACCCCATAGTAATATTATGATTCTACGACTGTCCACTGATGCCTTTCCATGCCTCTTTACAATAAAACCATTTTATCTGTTTTAGTAATATCTTAGATAAATTAAAAAATTTGGTAAGCTGTATGGACTAAGATATTAACACTGAAAATAAGATATATGATCAAGAGTCAAATAAGCGACGCCAGTAGTGTTGAATGTAAAAGGCAAGACAAAGCATTTTCTATCGGTCAATGACTATTAAGCTTTAGGAAATTCTTTCAAAAATATTTTATATTTTGATAATTTGTAAAATTTCAGCACATATTTTATTTAATGCAAAGCATACTAGCATGTGATCTCTGATGACAATTTCATGCATCTTTACTTCACGTTATAGTAACACTATTATTAATGATTGTGGAAGATTGGAAAATATTGTGTAAATAGTGATTCTGAGTTTTTATGCCTTATCTCTGCAACTCATTTAAACACATACGGTATTTTTTTATCGTGACAGGTAAAAAGTTGTTGTTGTGATAGTTTTTTCTACAGTTCATTTTTTTGTTCTTGCATTTTTGCATTTTCAGTAATAGTATGAAGAAATATGACACTTAGTCAAGAGTCTGACCAGTGATAAATTCAGAAATCACATATCAAAGATAATCTCACAAATAAAAGAATCAATCTTTGGCCCATTTTTCAGCCTTTTCGACTTTACACTTTGGCCCTTTTGACTTTTGGACTCAGGATTTTGTAATTAATGTACAGGACATTTTGTCCTTCAGCCCTTTTAACTATCACCCACCCTAAACACAATGTTGAGATAGACAACTGGAATGTCTATAACAAGCAGAAGATGGCTAAGAATGGAAGTATTATCAGCTGGAAATAGTTGGCTTTAGCAAGTTCAAACGAACCGATCCTGGTGAGATGGAATAACTACCTGGAGGAAACATACGATCAACATAAGAATGGAGTAGCCATTAAGATGACCAAAACCAACTAGAGAGTCTTGTTGAGGAAGAATCAATAAGTAACAGAATAAAAAGTGGCAGTTCTATCCCATATTACTGCAAAACACCCGATACTGCGTCAAACGAGACTGTTGATAAAGCTAGTAATTTGTATATTAAGAATAACGAATTGCCTCTAGTTAAACCTTGTAAAATGACAAACAATTTTATATAAATATAACAATTTAATTCAAAATAAACATTAGTTAAAAATTGCAACATGAAGCTAATACACTCTGATAATAACAATATCAAATTAGTCACGCTAACAAATTCAGTTCAAAATCTATAGAATAAGTAATGATACATGACTTTTATCAAATAGGTTTGTCACCCATTTAACAGTGTAATAAAGTTATACAATGCTCAAGTTACAGGCAATAACATACTCAAAACGAGACAAAGACGCCTATTATGGAATTCTGCAAACACAGTAGAACACCTGAACACATGCTTATGATGACAGGGGACCAATATGCTGAGGTTGATATATCAACAGCTGATTTAAAAAGAATGATGGGAAAGCCAGTATTTGGAACCATGAATGAAAATGGTGGGAGATCAAAAGACCTATCTACAAAGGCCTTGTCATAGGAAAACACTAATATATTCACAAGACGACGTGGCAGTTTCTATATTGCAGAGTCAAAATTCTAAGAGAGCATATGATTATCAATGGAGAGTTGAGACGCTTGCTGATAGACAGAGAGTGTTAACAGAGGCAGAGACCAGATTCAAGCTGAAGGGAGACATTAACTGCGATCATCACCATTTAAACCTGATGATTGGGATGTTTTTGCAAATTGAGTGAGACTGAAGATAGGTGTTGATTTTGTAACTACAGCAGGTGAACATAAGTAGGTCCATCTCATGGTTATTTCCGTCTGTCCGTCTGTCATGTCCTAACAAGAATAAACATTTGCAGCAGTTTTTGATCATCTACCGAAGCTTTACCCATACCTTGATATAAATCATTGATGTTTAAGTTTAACTTGTCATGATGAAATGAAATCTTCTCCTCCCTCATTTTTCTCTCAATTATTCCAAAACTTTATTTCAGCTGAACTTAATATCTGGAAAAAAAAACATAATTACACTGGAATTTAATTCTTCATCTTTGCCTATTGACCTAAGTTAGATTCAGCATACTAACTATATGTTCAACACAACAAACATATCCCTTTTAATACTCCTTTCAGTACTCCTTAACAAGCTTACATAGACCCTGACACTTACATTGTACAATGAAGGCAACAGTCTCGTGAAGCATATAGGTACATATAAAAACTCTCTCTGTGCTCCTCTGGCAGTTTATAACGTACAGATGTGAAAAGGGGTACTGTCATATCATTATCCTTACTACAACTTTGAGCAATTACATTTTGAACTACACAAACAATCGGGAGATGATCGGACTCTGTCCGGGCGTTAACTTCAAAGCTTTGGATGTTATCAAACAGTTCAGACGAAACAAAATCGTAATCAACAGTGCTGCAACCGTTTTTTGAAATGTAACTAAGATTACCAGGGATGTCCGGCAGACATCTCCCATTTAAAATATGAATATTCATTATTTTACATAACTCGAGTAAGGACTTCCCATTCATGTTTGTAACAGTATCATATGAGATGCGGGGTTTAACAAAATCGTTCTTTGCATAGTCATCACCAACAGGAATATAAACACAACTGTCATTCACAATGTAGTCAGGCTCGTTAGCTGTTCGTGCATTAAAGTCACCAATCAAGATAAACTTACTGGCTTCCCCATAACCAAACAATATTTGCAAAAGTATATTTTCTAATATATCTATGCCGTTATCTTCTGAAGCGGTGTATTCCTGTGTACTCCTTAACAAGCTTACATAGACCCTGACACTTACATTGTACAATGAAGGCAACAGTCTCGTGAAGCTAAAACAAAGTTTCAAAAATCAAAGACAACAAACTCTGTTGTTTTTAGTTATTGGTCAATATGGAAACTAGATAACTGTTTCCTCTTTTCTTTATTTACTTCCTGTAATGCTTTTCCCAAAAGATTTTTTTCGTAAACAAAAAATAAACCTAGAATCAACAACAGTCCGAAATAATAGCCCGCAAATGATCGAAACAAGTACTAACCATTATTCAAATATAAGAAACGATTAAAACCATCATAATTTTGGAATCGCATCTCATGCATTTGCATTTTTCTAACTTTGCTGTTAATTGGAGAAGATATTTAAAGTGGCATTTAAATAGCTTTAAGGAACTGTATCTTCATGAATAAATCATGTTGGAATCATATTCTTTAAAAAACATTAACTTAGGAATCGACCCCTACACTCAATAACATGTACAAATGGACGATGTGCACGTATGAGTATAAGCTGTGAGCCCTTCACAACCAAGGAATCCACTCTCCTAACTCCCTCAGTTCAACATAAAGACGAGCTGAGAGCCCTTTACAATCTGGGAATTGACACTTATACTTGCCAAATAGAACATAAAAACAAGCCTAATGTCGGTATGGCGGTATGTTATCTTGCAAAATCATCCCTTTCCGCTGCATATGGTCTTGCATTGTCCTTTTTAAAAAATCATCTCTTGCCGCTGCAACCGTTTGAATTGTACCACCACAGGCTGACACACTTGATCCCTGTATCTCTGGGCTATGAGGGTCTGACGGATTGTCACCAAATCTGTCTTCTGGTCGCTGCAGCCTGTCTCTGTCTGTATACTCTAACTCTGACGTTTGGTTGGAACAAGTTGAATCGACTTTCGTCGCTGAAGATCACAAGAAGAGTCCAATCACAATGTTGCCAGCTACTCACTCTCCTTGCCAATTGTTGACAGTTGAGGTAAAGATCGTTCCGCAGAACGGTCGATATGCCAGAATACTGGTAGCTCGAAGACATCTCATGCAATTGTCCCTACTAATATGTAGCCATCATGCCGTCGATGCCATTTACGGTAGTTTCTGTATTTCGCTTCTAGGACGGTCGGATATCTGGACAGTCTGGCGATGACGAAGTTGAATGAATGTTTTTCTGGTGCAACCAAACGTCCTGGCAATCTGGCTGTTTAAATCCCTTTTCTGTCAAATGATATGCCTCAGTTACTTTACGACGATATAAACTCTGAGGTAGAGTCTGCGGTGGTTTTGTTAGTCAAATAATAAGAAAGAGACAGAAGAAAGAAGTCTTGAGAAAGTTGGCGAAGCTCAGATATGTTAAAAGGAAATGAAAGCATGCATTCTATGACAAGAGTACTATTGTTCGATGTTTTTTTCTGTTAAAGACTCCGTTTCACTTGTTAAGAATCTATCTAGAATACTATCCTTCCGGGTTCATTGTTATGAGTGTGTGATTGTTTATAAGTTTGATATTGTATAACATTATTGTATTGTTTAGTGGGTCACACTTACACTTGTATTGATAGTCTCAGCTGGCAGTGTCTAGAATCATCTATTCTAGAATGTTCTATCTATTTCTTGATTGCTGGAGTTGGACACATCTGATTGGAGAAATGTGCGTGTCACAGGAGTATAAAAACTGCACAGTAGCAATGTCAAACAACCACAATGCAAAACGAACGTCAGCGAGCACTAGGAATGATTGATATGGGGGCCACGCACGTTCACGTTGCAAGAACCTTTTGCTGTTCCCGCGTTACAGTTGGAAATTTGGTACAGCAGTTCAGACAGACTGGACGGACATTGGACAGGCACAGAACCGGACGACCACGGGTCACCACGCCACGGAAAGACCGTTATCTTCGAACGCTGCACCTGCGAAACCGCTTCCTGACCGTGACGTCATCAGCACGGAATGCTTAGGGTCGGCGGATGAGCCCACAGACAGTGTCCAGAAGACTACGAACAGGAGGTGTCCGGGCCTTCCGACCGTTCAGAGGACAGTTATTGACTCCTGAAAATCGACGCAGATGACTACGATGGGCAAATACAGTGCGAAGGTGGCAACATCGACAGTGGCAATGCGTTGTGTTTTCCGACGAAAGTCGGTTCTGTTTGTTTCGAATTGACGGCAGACAGAGTGTTTACGACAACGCCAAGCCCCACGCAGCTCGTATCGTACAGGACTTTTTGGCCGCCAACAACGTCAATGTCTTGCCGTGGCCAGCGTGTTCTCCAGACTTATGACCCATTGCACACCTCTGGGACCGCTTGAACAGGCAAGTTCGAGCCCGACAACACGTTCCCGCCAACAGACAAGAATTGATTCAAGCTCTGCAAGAAGAATGGAACCACCTGCCACCTGATCCCATCCGACGTTTGACGTCTTTAGTACGACGTCGAATCATGGCCTGTATTGCTGCACAGGGTGGTCACATTCGATATTAAATTTTAAAATGACATTTTTAGTGATTTTGAACACTCTCCTGATGTTAATGAACTGCATTGAAACTCGGAACAATGGGATTTTCGACCCCACCACCTTTGTTTGTATGGTGTAATTCCATTTACCGCACAGCGTTCATTTGAAGTTTTCCAATCCACTGTTGACATGTTGATGCATTAAATATACTCTACATCAAAGCGTTGTTATTTTCAGTTTTTTAATTACAGTCATGTCAATCTGATGCAAAGTTTCTTTTGGTATTCAGTTTATATAGGCTGGCATTAGAACTCTTACTCGTCTTGCTTTTTACATTCAACTTTGCAATCATCTGCCGTGCCGCTGTTTTTGGATACCTTTACAAGCCGGATTCATCTATCCCCTATCAAGACCCACTGACTGTTTTCTACATTCATCAACTGTGTGATTCATAAGGACTGGTGAATATATTTATTTAGCTAATTAGTGTGACTCATTTGATATTGTATTTTAGCTTGTATTAGCTTGATATTGTAACCTTAAACACTTTGTTTATAATTTGATTGATTAAATTGTAAATAATATATTTTTTGCTGGTTTGACTTGGGACATTTTCCTATTCCAAATTCATTTGTAACCATCGTTCACGACAATGATTGCAAGAGCAAATGCAAAGTGCAAATATTCACCAAATCATTATTGTAACAGATTAACAAAGAGTTAACTATATTTTTAATGCTGATCGTTTTTAGTGATTCGTTTGGTATATTTCATTAACTATATTGGTAAACAGATTTCGAATTTTTAATTTGTTTTACAGTTTACTTGAAGCATAGTAATTTGTGGTGGACTAAATCTTACCCTATTGAAAGTCCATCTCATGATTTTCACGTGATAACTCGTGACAAGGAGATTGTTACATTTCAGGCAGATTAAAGAGCATGTGGTAAACTACAAGACGATAACACATATGTCAAAAGATAAAGACGATAATAGATAGGTCCAAAGATAAAGATAAGTTGCAAGGAAGTTGCATTGTCAGTTGGCTTCGTTGAGCCAACCTTGTATGAAATAAGGAACTCTTTATTTATGTTTTTGATTGTTTTTTTTCGATAGAACAAAAAAACTGATTTTATAACTTTGTATGTATATAGAATTAACTTTATAACCTGAATATGTACACATTTTCTATAGAAGTTGATTACGTTTTTAAGGGTTTTACTAACATTGAAAGATATGCATGACCTGTGTGTTTTTTACACGAAATTTTGGTATGCGTCAGTGCCATCAATATTGATAACTAGTTGAAACCTAGATGTTGCCTTTAGACCATAACAACACTCATAGAAGAAGAACGAATAATTTCTTATGGATAGTCAACTTCTTTATTGCATGAAGTTGCAATAAAGAAGTTGACTATCCATAAGGAATTATTCGTTCTTCTTCATCAATTCAGCTTCAAAGGATCACTTAAGGTTCACTCATAGAATCAAGGCCAACATTTCAATATAGAAATAAACATTATCGACATTTTACTTCGAATAAATGCCACTTTCATTGTATAACAATTTCTGTGGTAATGTTTTCATAATATATTTATATATTAAATTAAAAACGGTGAGACAGTCATTCTCACACCTTAGAAATATTAATTTTGTGTGATGAATATACATTAATTTGGTCATCTAAATAACTGAACTTTTGAAAACTTGAATAGTCAGTATTACTTTGCAGAACAATGTCCTCATTTTGTTTGACTAGTTTCAGATGCATACCTTCTTCCCGTGTAATAGTCTCTTGAGTCAATTGAGCCCAGGGAAGGCCAACTTTCAAATGACTCTATATAGTCTCAATTCACTCTACCAAATCGATATGTGAAATCAATTTCTCTAAATAATTTTTCACATCTTTATACGTTTCCTACTTTTCACGTAGTGTGGATTTATTCAGGCTTCCGGAAATAAAAGTCAAATAACGTAGATTTAAATGGGTTAGCTAAAATGAGAAAAGAGTCACATGAGGCTACCCTCAAAACACTGTTAGTTTAGTGCCGTTAAATGTATATACAAAATCCCTGCCAATGTTTAAGGGTAATAATAACCGATTGAGGTTTTTTGTTTGATTTCATTTAGAAACGTGGAGTTTTTGGAGAACATAGATTCTTATACCATTTGTAATCATCGGCAATAATTATCTAAGAACTTCAGGGAGAAACAAACTTGCACAGAGTTGATAAGTTTTATGATTATTTTCATTTCTATCAAGATAACATGTTTTTTTTTAAAAAAAAAAAACATTTTGACAGCTGACAAGAATGAAATATCGATTCCTAGATGTGTTGAATAACATTAATATTACAGCACGTTTCATTTATGTCAACGCAAGGATACAGATGCACACTACACTATTTTGCCTTTATCAGTAATAAACTAGATAGCATGCTCATTTAAAAATATAAGTAGACAAGCGACAAGAAAATAGAAAACAAATGAATAAAAACGTTTTCCAGTTCACAAGGCTTCCTCATTCTCTTTTATAAAAACAAATTGTATCTATCTAATTTCAATTTTGAAAAAGCAATCTTTGATATCAGAATATTCAGCATTTAGTTAATCTGACATGATTCAATCAGTGAATATTTCCACTGAAATCTGAAAATAAACATGATCTTTCTTTTATGCCTTCTACTAAAAATCTTTACATTTTCCCTTTTTCGAAAGTGGTGAACAATTATATTTTTGGTACATATATATTGGAATTCTTTTTACCCGAATTGAAATTACATACAAAGGTAAAACTCACTATAATTGTACATACAAGAAACGTCAACAACACCAGAATTTACACCAAAAAACAGCTCATCCGATTGAGTAACATGATACGAATCATATACCTAAAATACTAATTGTTGGTTATTTAGTAGTCATCCTGTAAATGTTATATGTAGTTTTCCCATTTCAAGATTCTTTTGGGGACATTGTTTCCATCAGGGACACATATAAGTATATTTTCTTTATCAGAAGCCATTTTAATTCATTGTTGTTCTTCCCCAAGCCGACTATAACCGTTTACAGGTATTTTGTTCCACAGTGGTCGTACAAGATTACAATCCAAATAGAAGTGCTGGAATTAATATGGTCTTTTTGAAAAAAACACATGAATACTATTCTGTGTAAACGAGTATTTCTTTGTATGACATGATGTAGGGTTTTGTAATGGAACAAATGGTCAAATTTGTAAAAGGAATGTTCATTAGCAATTCGTATCCCAGTTTTTGCAACACATTTTCAGTGAAAATATGCCCAAGCAAGTTTTCAAATTCTTTTGTGAAAAGTAAGACAAATGCCTTTTTTCTTTAATTGTAGATTGCATATGTTATTTTGTCGATTGTATTATTTATCATACAGGGCCATTACCGTAACAACAATACCTATGTAAAGCACAGTTAACTTTTCCTTAAAGTTTATAGTAATTTTCCCGTAAATTTGCATATAAACAGAACAGATAAGATGTTATTGGTATTGTAAACGATATTGGTGGCATTACGTCCCCTAGATACCCCTGAATATCTGCCAGTTGCAATGAAGAACTCGTGACAATAGCAGCTCAATCAAATAGCAATACTGGTTACAGTCTCATGTTGACTATAAATAAAAAGTCTTCAAAACGTAAATCTGCTCTAACATGACTGCAAAAGAACAGTTTCCAGAAAGGAATATTCTGGACATAAATGCACAAACAAATATTTCTTTTCTTGATTAAATGATAACAAACTATTTCAATCATAACCATATCTCCCTTATATCATTCCCCGAATGCATTTTCCGATTTACGTCATACAATAAATTTGTATCTTCTAACAACTCCTTTGGCATTACATGGCATGTAAACCAATACTTTATTATTTTAATTTAAAATCATCTACACAGGGGATATATACAACGAATAATCCTGTCAAGTATATGGTGTTTTTTCGTTTATCGTCTCTATAAATTCCTCAGGAGGGACAAGTGCACGTTTATCTAATATGTTTGATATGAAGAGGCGTGAAGATGTATCTCTCTCTCTATCTCTGTCTGCTATCCTAACACTAGACTAACGTAGTTGATTAAAGTGACACAGAGTATGTTTTTTTTGTATGAATTTTTATGTTGCCGAAGTACCTTATATCCTGAGTTTAAATTCATATCGCCTGGCTAAATATTTGCATCTTTATCTTTAAATGCCAAGTTTATGACATGTTCTTGTTTACAATATTTATCAACGCATAACTATATTACAAAATAGATATTTTAAGCTTCACATTTACATTATTTTAATTCAAAGACCTACTAAACACTACCAACCAATAGTGTTTGTGTATCTGCTATAAATAAGTTTCCATAGTAACATTCGAGTCATTTGCGTTCGTCATTGTCCGGTTTTCGATCAAAGGTTACAAAACAAACCTTTTTGATGTCACTAAACGGAACTATTAAGCAAGAAGATACTGATTTTCAGAAAACCAAATCTATTCACGCTTAAATAACACAATTTAAAACTGTTGATATATTTGACTTAAACAACAGTTTCTATGACCCTCAAAGGTTTAAGGAAGTATTTTGGCAACGGACCAATGAAACTTTCTTTAAAGAACTATGGGCCTCTCCAACTTCATGCAGTTTTAAAGAAATGGTCTCACACCGGTGTTGATTTCAGTGATAAGTTACCTAATGCTCAAAGGGACACTGATAGTGGGCGTTATCAGGCTTAGACGACAGCGGTTGATAACTGCAATATCAGGACAACCACAGAGGGACTCGCCTCAGTCCTGACTGCAGCCTCCAGCATCACTGTCAGGACAACCATAGAGGGAGTCGTCTCGGTCCTGACTGCAGCCTCCAGCATCACTGTCAAGACAACCACAGAGGGAGTCGTCTCAGTCCTGACTGCAGTCTACAGCATCACTGTCAGGACAACCACAGAGGGAGTCGTCTCAGTCCTGACTGCAGCATCCAGCATCACTGATAGGTCAACCACAGAGGGAGTCGTCTCAGTCCTGACTGCAGCCTCCAGCAGCACAGAGGTGCGGGAACGATGTAAGTTTATTTGTATTGCAAAGAAAAAGATTAAGCTGCAAAAGCTTAATTCAAATACTTCTCTTAAAACACACATAAAAGATTCATTATATAAGTACGTTAACAGCAGTATCCAGAAAGTTGATTCACCTACATGTGTATCTTAGTGCAAACTTTATGTAACTTGGATTTGAACGTTTACTGCATTGCTTTTTTCTGCATTAACAATAAACCTTTCATTTTCCATATGTAACATGATCATTCTTCAACCTGAAATTGAAATATCAGATATATGGTGAAATGATTTGAACTTGTCAGAAACAAATAGACAGATGGAGTAAGACTGTCAGAAGTCTTACAACCTAACTTTTGAAATGAAAAAGTGGACTTGCCGTATGCACGTGTATGGAAATAAATCTTAACTACGTTACAGATAATGCAATTATCATTTATCTATAATAAAAAAACGTTTGTAATTAGAATTAAAACTGAAAACTATAAAGACCTATGAAAGTTTTGAGCAATGCATGAAATGATCACAAATTTATTAAACATTCATTATATCTACGTATCAAAGATTTGTTGCTGCTTAGGAAGGCCTGTAAGGTAATATGATTTACGTTTAGTATATATTAACATGAAATTATTATTCGGAGGACCTAAAGAAAGTAATGTAAAGGATCCTCCCGAATGTTTCAACAGGAACATGCAGGATTTTGCTGAAAGAGCTCTAAGCAAACAAATCCTTCCTTACAAATTTTGCAAAAACCAAGGCGCATAGGATAGTGTTAAGAAAGGGGAGATGGGGTTTAACGTCCTTTTCAAAAGTATTTCACGTATATCACGGCTGCTAGTATCATTGCAGACATAAATCCCGCGCAACCCTATTGTGGTTGTGCATTTCATTGAAACCTGCGAGCATCGGCTGGAAAAAGCAAGCAATGGGATGTACCGCGCTGAAATTCAGTGTAACATTGCATCGAAACCTTACTATGTGTAGAAGAGTTCTCTGCTGCAGACAAAGATGTCACACCCTAGACCTCATGATCCGAGGCCAGATTCGCTAAACACTGCGCTACCCCAATGACACAACTATTAAGAAGGTTTTAAACACAACAATATCTATATTAACTAACTGGCCAAAAACACGATACCACGTATCATTGGCCTAGAAATGACAAAAGTGAAATGATACATTCTTAATTTATTTCTATTCCGAATAGAGATGAACAGTTAGATATTGATCTCTCTTTTATGATTTGACGACAAAAGATAAAGTGGAAGTATGGGTATGTCTTCGATGTCTTCGATAATCCAAATGCACGCTTTGATACTATTTTCCGGAAATGGATCGCTATATTACAACCATTTTTGTGACATATGTGACCACTGATATGACAATCTTATTGAAATAAGATCTTATGATTCCAGGCAGATTATAGATCTCGGGAGGTCCCCTTACTCCCTTTTATTCTGAATGATTTTTTTCACTCATCTTCTTCTAAACCCCTAAGCAACATGAGTTCTCTCTATGGCCACAATCTTAGTCATTATCATGCATTGATATACGATATATTCCATGTAAATTTCGGAAAGAGCAAAGTCGTGAGGATTTTGTTGACTGCCATCCACTTGATAAATAAGTATGGGGCTAAATTGTAACATATATTTCACTCTACATTGTAACAAATGTATTTTATCTTTTTCATACTCATGTCCTCTGTAAAGTTGGTCTGATATCTTTCTGGTGATAACAGTCAGTATATTGGTTCAAGAGATCCAGCCTGGGAAAAAATTACCATTAGATAGTGAATGGTCTTATTTTAAAGATGTTTAAGCAGGTTTGCATTTCTCCCAAGGCCTTTTTCAAATGATTTGTATCCAACTATAAGTTTGGTACGAAACTCATTAAACAATATTTTGACATCAAAATCAGATTTTTTTATGAACGACAAAACACGTTCTAATTTGGTATAGTATAACACCCTCTTGCTGTATTTGTGTTCATGGATATCCTTAACTTCCTTTGTTTATCACCACAATATCTGATGATGGCATTGGGTATCGGATAGGTTTTGGTTTTTTTGTTATTTACATTTAGAAAAACAAGGAGACCTAAATCTTGAGCGAATTGGAAAAGTTCATGTTGGGAAATGTAAGCATGTAGTCTTTGACATGAGTATTGTTATTTACAATCATTGTTACTTGTTAAGGATTACTAACCTTACATGTTCATTCACGGCAATTATTGTGAAATGTACTTTTGCTATAGCAATGCACATGCAAATGCATCTTCCGTCGAAATAGTGCTGCGAGGCTAAATGTTTATTGAAACATAATCTTAATCATGTTTCTTACCTCAAAACCCTTTATACTTATACCCGCCTCTCTATTAGCAGCAAACTTTCATGGGGATACCTTTCGTTAAATGTCCGTATTTCATTCATTATTGGTAGGGAATGTTTTCCAAATAAACAAAACATTCATAAACATATTTTTACATGTTTAACACTATGATCATGCAACCTAACCAAAGTAATTGGTTACGTATTTTATCATAGTCCGAGCGCTAGCACGTGATCGCAGCAATATACGTTATGTCCATGGACACGGCACTTCATCTACAGTTCATCCAGGCCTTAACACTGGGAATTGAGTTTGTGAGTGAGTTGGGGTTTAACGTGCTTTTAACAATATTTCAGTTATTAAACACGTGGATGACAAGCATCCAAAAGAAAGTTGATAGATAAGGGAGAAAGGGATCGACAGGATGAGGGAAAAGACGGGGGAAAAGGAATAGTGAGAGATAGAAAGCAGGTTTTTGAAGGACTCAAATTTGGTCTGGCTTCTACCCATCGACCTGTCCAGCTTGGGTGTCCTTAACACTGGGAAATACTTCTCTGTTGGTGAAAAACATTAGTGCTCTTACCATTTTATCAGACGTCTAGTCACCCGGTGGCCCTTTCTATTGAAAACATTGTCACCTGTGTATGATTATATTCCACATTAGCTAAGGATTGGGAACACAAAGTTTCAGCTTTCTAGTCATTTTGATTGATTTTGGTTGACTTAAATAATACCCTTTTTAACGACCATCTCATGATTTTCACTTGATAATTCGTGATAAGAATAATGTAACATTTCAAGCAGACCAAGAAGCATAGGAAAACTGCAAGATGATAACACATAGGTCAAATGATAAAGATGATAATAGATATCAGTCCAACGATAAAGACATGTAGTTGTAAAGGAAGTTGCATTGTCAGCTGACTTCTTGGAGCTATACCTTGTATGAAATAAGAAACTCTTTACCTATGTTTTTTGAATTTTTCATAGAAAAAAAAAACGAGTTTTATAAGTATGAATTTATAAAGAATTCAGTTTATATAAATATATAACCTGAATATATAGAAATTTTATAAATACATTTTAATGTACTTAAATATAGATTGCAGAATAAATACAAAAGTGAGATTTTTTTTAAAATTATTTCTTTACAAGAACATGTGACGATATGATATTTTTTTTAAATGCAACAAATCAGTTTTCGTTATCAAATGCACAGTCTCTGATATTGGTCATGGTGTCAAAATGTCCAAGTTCACTGTCATGACTGATCCCGGTGCAGAGAAATCCAGGTTCAGTGTTTTGAAAACAGTTCAGAATAATAACGTGTATAGCCTCCCCTTGCTTTACTAAACACTTCTGATGTCATTACGTGGAATGCGCTGACATTCTTCTTGGAGAGCTTGAGCAGGTTGCAGGCGGTTATCTGACGTTGACGAATACGTCGATACAAAGCGTCACAAAGATGTTCAATCGGTGACATGTCAGGCGGACATGTTTTTGTTAGCAAGGACGTTATGAGTAACTTGAGCTATGTGCACTCAGGCGTGTTTTTGTTGAAAGATAACAGCTTGTGCATGTTGTTGAAGAAAGGGGCAGACGCCAGGATGGAGAATGTCATCGACGTAACATTTAGATTTCCATTCAGGATAACCAGCGGACTCTTCTCCTCACCAAGTCTGCCTCCCCCAAACCAGTGCACTTCCTCCTCCGTAGGGCACCCCTTCCTGAACGGAACATGCAGCAAATGACTTGAAGAAATAGCATTTCCAACATCAAAAATGACATTCAAAGTCATCGAATAATTATAATCATCATTTTGATTCCCAATTCAAACTTTCACAAGAAGCAATCAACTGTGAAAGGAAGTAATTCACAAAATGGTCAGGGCTCAGAAAGTAATGACCTGCTGCTACAAAGCGCATTTCATTTATGTCAATGGAACAAAAAACATTCTTTGGCCACTATTTTGCCTTCATCAGTAAAATGTTAGATAGCATGGTCATTTATAATATTTGTAGACAAGCGAAAAGATTATAGACAACAAATGAATAAATTCGATAAGGATTGAAGTTTTCCATTCAAGGCTTCCTTATTCTCTTTTTAAAATAAATTGTATCCATTCTAATTTGATATTGAATTGAAAAAGAATTCTTCATTTTGATATCAGAACATTCATCATTTCGTTGAGCTGATATATTCCATCAGTTTATATGCCCACTGAAATCTGAAAATAAACATTTTCTTTCTATTATTCTTTCTACAAAAATCAGTACGTTTGTGCTTTTTTGAAAGTCCTAAACATAAACCAACATAATTTGGGAATAAATATATCGGAATATTGTTAACCCTTATTTAATTTACATACAGTGGTATCAATCGCACCATAAAATCATGGAAGAAAGTCACTAGTCAGACAAAATCAGGTTCCGTCAGCACTCTGTGGATGGCAGTACAGAGTTTGGAGGCGTCCAGAAGCAGCGTTTGCACAACAAAACATCATGCCAACAGTATCTTATGGCGGAGATCAGTGATAGTATGGGGGTTCTTCTCGTTTCTCTGCAAACTTTATCAAGTGACCGGAGATCGCTACATCCAGGAAATCCTTAAACCTTTTGTCGTACCCCGTTTCAACAACCATGCAGTTGCAACCTGTATCATGGACGATAATGCTACATCGCATTGTTCAGGAGCTCTGAGGCAGCTAAGCCAGAAGAACAAGTTTAGGACATTCTGGACCGACCGACTGGTACAACACAAGTAACCTCCTCCTCAGAACGTGCATGAAATGGAAAAGGCATTACATGAAGAGTGGAAGTGATTGCTACAAGAGCGTTTTTAAGGTCTGGCGAGGGGTATGGGGCTAAAACATTGAAATGCATGGTGACTGTTATTGTACCTCAAGTTCCTGGATGATCCTTTAAGTCAAACCCAGTTATTGTTTCGCAAATAAAATTTGATTTATGATCATGTTAAAATTCTTGTCTTTTTTCACCAATTTGAACCCCATATTAGAGAGCAAAATTTTGATATATAATGGTGTCAAATTGTGGCCATTTACAGTCCAATTTATAGTCAATAGAATGCTTTTAGATGTCTCCCTAATTATGTTTAATGTGATTATACGGTAATCTTTCACTATAACCGAAACTATCATCAGAAACAATCAGGAAAACACATACAGATCAGGGACTTTCAAACCAAACTTTGGAATTTTAAAAATTTTAAAAATATTGTTCAGGACATTTTGTCCTTTGGTTCTTTTGACTATCTCCAACCAGAAAAACACAACATAGAGATAGACGTCTGGAATGTCAGGGGCCTATCGAAAGGTTATAAACTAGAACGATATATCTTCTTTGATAGGCATTCTATAAGTTGATAAGTTTTAGAGTAACTATGTACAAGCAGCTTCTTTATTCTGTGAAGCGACGTCTCGACATAAACTACCGGGCAAAAGAAACGATACCAAGTATAATTGACCAATAAAAGACAGATGATGAAAAACAGATAACAAGTTCATCAAACAATCACATATTGAAGTCTTTCAGGTCAGTGTGTTATGACGTACAACTCCTTAAAGTTCACTCATGAAATTGTCCTGAATTCGATCAGCACCTAAAAATACAACACCCATAAAAACAGGTTTTTCAGTATCTTGTATGGCCGCCACGGGCCTCGATGCATGCCCGAACTCGTCGTCGTGCTGAGAACACCAGACGTAAGATAACACGGTCTGGTATTCTCTGCCATTCCTCTCTCAGGGCCTGGGCAAGCTCTTGGAGGTTTACTGGAACCACGGCTCTTTGACGGACTTGACGATCCCAATGGTCCCATAAATGTTCGATGGGTGATAGGTCAGGTGACCTGGCAGGCCATGGCAACACGTTGATGTTGTTACTTTGCATGAAATCCCTGACAATACGGGCTGTATGGGGACGGGCGTTGTCCTGCTGGAACAGGGTTCTGTTGTTGTGCTGTTGCAGGAATGGTAGGAGCACTGGGCGGAGAATCTGATCGATGTACCTCTCTGCATTGAGGTTCCCATCAACCACAATGAGATCAGTCTTCCCATGTCCGCTAATTCCGCCCCACACCATGACACTGCCACCGCCAAAGGGTACCACAGTCTGAACACAACAACGTCGCCAACGTTCACCACGACGTCTATACACCCTCGCTCTTCCATCATTTCTGAATTGTTGGAAGCGACTCTCATCCGAAAAGATGACTCTTCGCCAGTTCCGGGCATGCCACTGCCGAACGTTACGTGCCCATTGGAGACGTTGACGTCGATGTCGAGGCGTCAGATGCACGCCACGGCCGGGTCTGTAGGCGCGAATACCATGTCGTCTCAGACGTCTAGCCACTGTTCTTCGACTGACAGCATGTCCAAGGCTATTCGTCGCTGATTCCGTCACTGACAGGAAGCGGTTCCGCAGATGAAGAATTCGCAAAAGGCGGTCTTCGTTGGCGGTTGTTACGCGGGGTCTTCCACTCCTCGGCAAGTCTACTGTCCTCCCTGTCTGCCTGTACCGTCTCATAAGCCTGGTGATAGTAATACGGCTGCAACCCAACGTCGTAGCCACGTGTGCATGCGTTGCACCCATCTGTATCATCCCGACGGCCCTCTCTCTCTCTTCTGGTGATAATCTTGCCATTTTCCATGTACAGTTGAAGAAATGGTATGTCGTCGAATGATAAGACACATCTTTTATACCCAAATGATGCACGTGCAACATGTGATTTTCATGTAAAAAAATCTCGCTTTAATGCAATTTCCCGGAAACGGATCGCCAAAACGCAACAATTTTCGTGACACATATGATTACTGACATAGGGGAATCATTTCAATGTCGTGTATTTACATTTTCAACAGTTTTGTAAAAAAAAATATTTGATCTGAAAGTTTGGTATCGTTTCTTTTGCCCGTTAGTTTAGATAGAAGTTGCATATCCACAAGCATTTTCCTTATTGTAGTTCGGATGGACAGATTCTGGCAAGATCAGTTAGAGATATGGAATAACTTCCATCCAGTCTAGGAGAACGGATACTCAATACAAGAATGTAGTAGTGATAATAATGACCAAAACCAATTTAAGAGCCTTGTTGAGGAAGAACCAATACGTAACAGGATAAAAGTATCCCATAGTACTTCAATACACCCGATACTACGACAAACGAGACTGTTGATGAAGATATTGACTTTTTGATTAGAAAAGAAATTGTTTGGTATTAGGAAAAGACAAATATATTCACAAAATGACATGGCAATCCAAAAATTGCAGAGTAAAAATTCCATATGATTATTATTAGAACGTTAACACGCTTGCTGATTGACACGGGAGTTTAAAGGGACAGAGACCTCGTCCTAGCAAAGCTCATGTACAAGCTGAAGATAGACATCAACAACCATCATCACCTTGTCGCGGCAAACATCAGACTCAAGCTGAAGAAGTTGGACGAGATATCACAACATTAAAAGCTGAAAGAACATCATGTATGAAAATAGATTCAAGAAATGGATTCAGAAGAGATCCAAGTTGCCAACTGTTGGGAGGACAATAATGATGCATTAAAAGACTGGGAAGAATATTTTGGCCTAACAAGACCTGCAACTACCAGAAGTCTTTATTATCACAAATTTAGGTTACATCGTAAAACTAATACAAACAGAACAAAACAATTTAATCACAACATATCATAATATAATGAGTGCTAAGAACATAAGATTAATGAATAAATGAATAAATATATGTAGGTAAGAGCACTAAAACAAAGTGTGAATAAGGCTTAAAGTAATAATAAAATCAATAAAGGTATTAATGATAAAAGGTTTTACCCTTCCAACCCCTTTTGGACTTTGTTTAATAATAAAATCGCCGATGGTAACTTTCCATATTTTACAACAAGAAACTCTCAATGTGATAAGTAGAGTTGTTTATAACTATATATTTACCATCTGTCCATAAAAGAGGATATACTCTGTGGTTGTTCCTAAATAGATATATGGTTGAAACTATGTCAAGCAGCACTTGATCGACATTAATATATCTTAGTATTATTGCAGGAAGAGAGCCAAAAACACGATTGTGTCTAAGTATTGCAGTGAAACCTGCGAGCATTAGCTGGAACTAACGAACCATTGGTGGTACAGCTCTGAAAATCAGTATCGCATTGCACCCAAACCTTACAACACAATTGGACACAACATCGGACCTCTTGACACAAAACCTAGTCCATAAGAGGTGCACAGGAGACACTTGTCGAATCGAATCTGTTTAAACGCTGATATACGACGTTTCATATAGAGTTCAATAATTTGATACTGTATTGAAAAATAAAGTCGAATGCCGGTAAATAAACATAAAACCCCATAACGAGGCTGCTTTCATACCGTTGTAGAGAGGAAAGCACCTGATAGAAAAAGTTCGAGTCCCGCTAGATTGAATACTTTCAAACCTTTATTACTCGTAACACGATCGATGTTAATGAGACTGAAGGCGCTTATTATTTTTATATATTTATCACAAAAGGATCAAATTTAGTAAGAAGGTGAACAATGCAAACGTTGATTACTTTCTTCTGGACTCGAATGTTGAAAGTAAACTTATACACTATTTAGTAAAGCAATCTGACTCCAGTAACTGTATACCTCAACTCAAATCTAACAATGATCATGAAAATCCAACTTGTTTCTCTGATCATGAAAAGTAGAAAGATTAAATGAATATTTCTAATCAATTTTAACCATAGAGGCTTTCAACCTGGACATTCAACTGTACATCAATTAATTGAAATCTACCATCATATTTGTGAATCATTAGACATTAATGGAGCAATATCCAAGCCAAAATTAATCAACGCTGGGGTTCCACAAAGCTCAGTGCTTGGTCGATTTTTATTCATTGTTTAAGTCGGCTTTTTGCTGATGACTCGTCTTTGATGTTATTCTGCAGCAAATGATAAACATTTACAAGAAAAACTAAATGGTAACTTACGAAAATGCATTGCCAATCAATTACAATCCGGATAAGACTGAAGCTGTTTTATTCGCCATACAAATCCATATCAATAAACTGAAGTTGTTTTTTGATGGGGTGGAAGTAAAAAAAAAAGAGTCGAGAAACATAAACATTTAGGAGTAACACTATCCAATTAAGGCAAACTGGCAGACCATATTGAAGATATTTTAAAACATGTTTCAAAATGGTATCCACATTGCGACTTTTGAAATATGTGTTATGTAAAGAAACACTTAACAAAATTGAAATGATGTTTAAAAGATCACAAATTGAATAAGCAAGCAAAGTTTGAGACGGCTGTAATCAAGAACTAATAAAGAAGTTAGAAAAGATTCATTTGCAAGCTGAAAGAATAGTAACTGGCCTACCAAGGCATACATCACGTAAATTTCTCTACCTTGAAACTGGTTGGGAAACATTACAAGATTGTCGAAGGAAAAGAAAGCTAACATTGATGTATAAAATTCAAAATGGATTCGCTCCACAAAACCATGCAGATCTAATTCCTAACAGTGTCGGCTCTAAATGTGACTATTATCTACGTAACTCTCAAAATATATCTTCTCCCAAAATATATCTCCGTACGCAGGACTCAAACATTAAAATATTCTTACTTTCCATCAACAATTAGTTCTACCAATTTTCTACCAACAAATCATCGGCAGTCAAATACAGTCTCAACATTTAACAATTGTTTTGTCGATATCTATGCCCGAAATACTATTCATTTGGGAAAAGGAAATTGAATATCATCCATACAAAATTACGATATGCTGTGAGTACATTGTAATGTATTGGAATTTCAACAATTCCTAGCTGTTCTAGTGGTTATTATGTTGAGAACGTATATCATTATAAGTTGCAATGTATAATGTGTAGCCAACAGAGAGGACTTACAATAGATCTAAAACTCTTGCTTGAAGGAGTTGCAAAACAAAATTATATTTGTGTCTATACAACTTACATCAATGAAACAAATAGATTTGTTTGACCTCAACTATTTGTCAACAATGGGTTTTTTTACTTCCTGATACTCTAACTCTACTCTTGTTCACTGTCTGCTGTCTGAGTTCACTATCCTAATTTTGTTCATACTAGGAGAGGGCATTTTAAGTTGGATAACTTGTCCCCAATCCTTTTTTTTGTGGATAAAATATGTTTAAACTAACTCTTTCTTTCATTCGTGTTCTGTAGCCTTCGCCATCTTGCTTGTTGTCTTGAAGCACTACCGTCCGCCATCTTAGCCTGACCAACTTCAATCTCACGTAGAGCTTTGAGGAGGTCGTTTAACTCTGATGCCTTGTCGAACTTGAATCTTAGTTGACTCAGTTAATGCATATGTTTATATGTATATTCATTTACATTACATATAAATGTATTATTGACAATATATATGTACAATAACAAATTGACAACGTACCCTATGTATGGCACAGAGGTTTTCGTACCTGCCCGGATGCCGTAGCAGACGTTGAATAAATACGCTGGAAATCGGGATGTAATAATCATAAACCATCACTAAATCTAATCAGGTTAGTTAGTAAGTTATCTTAGATAATCAATCGTTAAATCTACTATATCGAACGCAAAAATGTAAAAATTAAAGCCGATCATATATTGAATAAGGTAGTTACTGTCGTCAGGGTAAGTAGCGTGTGCCGGGACATGTGTAAAAGCAAGATCAATATTTCAATACTTTTCATAAATTACTCTAAAGAAGCATAAAATATCATAAACATTGATGATAGTTAACGAAATGTTGAAATGAATACTTAAGTCGGAGCTTTCACATTTTATAAACGTTCTTGAATTGACCTATAGGTGAGGTGACTGGCTTTTTGGAGTACCCTGCTGTTGCTCATACTAATACATGGCGGAGGCCTGCACCACTGTTGTGGTTATGAATTGCAGTGAAATATGCGGGCATCTGTTTTAACTATTGAACTATGTGTAGCAGTTTGCTGAGATTGAAAAGAGCGACTGCTAGTAGAACATTTCTATACTCTAGACAAAGTTGCCAATCCCTTGGTGGGATTCGAACCCTGACTCATCCCGCCCCCAAAGTAACCTAAAGTATTTTGTAGGAGTTAGATATATTAAACATTGTCAATTGTGTTATGTAGCTATTGTACATGTGAATTGGACGTAGTCGTAACATAATATATTTGTTTAAGGCGTTTTCTGTATTATCGATGAAAACGAGTAAACAATCACTTTACTGCAGCCAAATATAATCATATCAAAGTTATTCAATAACATTTAGATATCACGATTACGCCTAAAGCGTCCTAGTCTCACTTTGGCATCAGACATTTTAGGTTTACATCTTTACACATGGCATCATTACGTATTCTAATACATCATGTCTGTTCTTGATAATGTGTTAAATTGAATAGTAGTATCAACTACACATTTACACATTTTACATATCAAGGATTTGAATACCACTTTGAACAGAGGTTCGAACCCCTAAATTGACCGAATACATTTTCTTTTAATTCTGCACTTTTTCACACAAATCAATCAAATATAATTTATTCAGTATGTAGGCCATCGGGCCCATATACATGTGTTCATACATTCAGTCATTTTTACATACTATACACACGCCGATCTGCATAAATGTATTTACACATTTCCATATACATAGAAAATTGATATTGATAATTGATAACTAACAAAGAAACATGTATGTTATTTGTAAATCAAAATATATCGTGGCTCTTAATATTACTTTCATTCTTGTAATGATTTACATCTTCGCTCATGTGAATACATAATAAAGAGGCTTAACCTTTTGAAACTGTGAGCATTTTTTGTGGTAAGTAGTTTCTTAAAGTTAAACATATTTGACTTAAAATCACTAGGTAAATATCTATATTTTGGACAAATGCAAATAAAATGGTACTCATCACACGTGCACAACATATAGGACATGTCCTCAAGTTATATCAACTTTGCACCATCGAACCTAGTCATGTTTTAACCTTAGTAGTCCCGCTCTAAATTTAACAAGAGTTTTGCGTAATTTGTAATCTACAATCTCAAAATGATATTTTTCAGGATTTGATAAGGTTTTGAATTCTCTATACAAATTATAACGTGTAGTATTGTCTAGGTCAGATCTCCAGTTTTGTTTAAAAGAGTCAACCAGACGGGTTTTGAAGATATTGACGAAACTTACGCGATTCCCAATAATTTGTGACAACCAAAAAATTCAAAAACCATTAGAAAATAGAAGAAAACGTATTTTACAAGCCCATGTATCATAGCCAAAATTATCAAGGTTAACTAACATTTCGTAAGCTTTCTTAGGTATAAGGTCACAATGCATTGTTGTTATTTTGATTAGCATTTGATTGTTATTTCACTCTAATATCGTTTCTACATATGAAAGTTTAGAAATAAAGATTTTAGAACAGATTTCGAGCTGTTATGTAGAAAACATAAGAGAGGACTACTCCAGTTGCTGGAATCTGATATAATAGGGATAAACCGCCGATTTTAAGATCATAGAGCATGTAGATTGAATATTTCCATTTTACATAATGCCTCTTTTGAACAGTTGTTTTTACTTCTCACTTTTGACCAATGGCCCTCGTAAAGGATCAACCCCTTTCTTTGAACCACTTCCTGGCCGAAAGTTGGAAAACATTGTACATTCCTATACATCAAAAACTTTGTTAAAAAATGATTCGGAGATAAGAAACGCTTCTCGTTTGTGAATTTTAAAACGAAAAGAATAAGTAGTGTGATTAGATTTGATAACTATTCTATTATTCATATATGGAACTTGCTTTGCTTTTGACACACGCTCAAAACAAGAGCAATAAGCTAAGATTGTCTATTGGGGTGTTTGGAGAATTTCAACATAAATTCTGACCCTTCATAAACTCAAAGTTCAGCGAGATGTGAACAATTTAGACAGATTTTTCAACAATGCTATCGAACGGTTTTAGTAAATGATTTCGTTGATCTTTTATTATTATGATGATAATTTTTTTGCATTTCCAAAAGATTTTCTCGTTAATTTTAGAATAACATAATATATGGCCCTATTTGCTAGAGAGAAAAACGCAACAGAAATGATTAATGTTCATCAATAAAATTAATTCCTAAACAAACAATATCATCCTATAACGGAACGTGGAAATTGACCAATGTGTTTTCTATTTCCGAAACATACAGAGAGAACTGATTGACTTACTGGTGACCATTTCCTTCCTTGGATCCGTGAAGGTGGGGCCAAGTTGCCTACTGGGTAGCTAGCTATATGTATCACAATGACTTATTTAAATGAATACATAAATAAACGAATATATATATATATATATATATATATATATATATATATATATATATATATATATATATTCTTTAAAAATAACAAACTGAAGACAAAGACAAACAAAGACAACAGGAAAACAATTCGGCAGCCCTACCTATTGTTACTACATTTAACTCCTGCAATCCTAATATCTATCCAAATGTGAAAAACTATGTACAGGCGCTAGACGCATGTCCAAAACTAAAGCACGCTCTAAAAGATACTAAAATGATAAACAGTAAACGGCAGAGCAAAAACCTGAAACAACTGTTATCTAAAGCGTGCTTTAAAGATCAAATACCTGAATTAGGTGGAAGTATCACAAAATGTAATAGGCCGAATTGCGGCACTTGTACACACATTTTAGAGTTGAATTCATTCACCTTTAGGAATAATTCAAAATTCAAAATAATGGAAAACATGTTTTGCGCCTCCAGAAATCTAATATATGTAATAACATGCGCTGGTTGTTGCGAAGAGTATATTGGTCAAACGGGGGATACATTAAGGGCGAGAGTCCGAGTGCATAAACAACAGATAAAAACACCAAACTATAAGTGTATACCCCTGAGCGCACATATAGATGGATGCGCAAAGAATTGCAATCCCCAGTTCACAATCTGTCCTATTTACAAAATGCGCACAGATAATGAAGAGCTGAGGAAAATTAAAGAACGATTCTTTATTGATGGATTGAATTGTAACTAATATTAAATCATGTTGACGTCGCATTTATTATATATATTTTAGTGGTATGCATATGACGTCATGAATTACGTCCCTTGCCATTTTTTAACGCAATACCATTAGCAACACGTACAATGTATAAGTTACCCTGATCATCACTATGTTGTGAAACCGGTTGGTAATGAACTTATATGAAGACAAATCTTCAGTTTGTTATTTTTATAGAATATTTGATACATAAACCACACACACACACATATATATATATATATATATATATATATATATAGTAACCTCAGACTATAATTTGGCATGTATCGAAGATAAATAATTTGTAGAAACGATCCCCTATATCTCTTGATAAGCGATAGGTTCCCACTCGTTTCAAGCACAGTGCGACAGGACGGTGTAGATTTCTTCATGGACTGGTTTACTTAAAAACATTGGCGAACAAGTTTAGTGTCCCATTTCTCCAATACACAAACACAATGGGTTATCATTTCAAAATAAAATGATAACCCATGTAAGAAACGTTTTGAGGAATCTAAGTCAATATGATAACTAACTAACCTGTTTCATGTGACTACCTTCTAATCAATTACGGCCTGCTGATACATATAACGTGTTTTGTTGTTAATCTTGTCACATGCAGTTATCACCGGATACCTAATGCATGAGATAGTTATGATAGGATTTGTATAGGACCTTGCATAAGACCAAATCAAAAGCCAAGTTTAACGTTACGCAGCGGATGTGATAAACCCAGTTTTCTCTATATAGATTGGACACGACTTTCTCTTATAAATGAAATTTGTATTTTCAAATCATTCAACATTTCAAACGTTCAAACAATGCCGTTCAAACCGTTTTTAAAATACCCAATAGCTGTATAAATGAAAGTGAACATTTATTCTTAAAATGCTCACCTCCTCTTTATTCATTTCGTATATCAGAAGTTTATAGGGATTATATGATAAACCCCAAAAGGAGCATGACAAAATTTTGGAGTTACATTTTAGACAGACTAGGTTGAGCGTACTGTTTAAGAGGCCGTTTGTATTGTTGTCCAGTTTTCAAATAAGTATTTATAATTATATGGAGGACAGAAAGGTTCAGTCATTTAGATTAGGTTCTTATCTTAATGTATCATTTTTTCTTTTCTTTTGATATCTCCCGATGTAGCTATCATGTATAGTATAGAGTGTATGTTCAAGACAACATATCTTCCTCACAATAACTGTGTTAGTCATAATTTCATGAAAGCACACGACAAAATGCTGTTATTGGTTTCACCCAAAAGTCACATTAAGGGATGACGTTTGATGTGTATAAGGTTTTGTGTAAAATTTGAAAATTTTAGGAGATATTCTCCACATAAAATGTTGTTGTCATGTAGTCACTTTTCCAGTCATGTTTCCATGGAAAACCCAAAAGATAATAACACATGTCTTACCCTTTAAAAGGGGTTTATGTCCAAGGAATGATCAAGTTTGGTGGTTTCACCCTTGCGGTAATAGAGATGTGTTCCTGATAAAATTACTTTCATAGAGCTAACGTTTCAGTCATGTTTTCATGGAAACCGCGAAAAATAAAATTGATTTCTATGCTTAACCTTTAAAAAGCACATGTAGGAATAACGGTTGATATGTGTATCAAGTTTAGTTAGAAATCATTTGTAGTTCTGACCGCAGCCTACCTTCTTACGTAAACTCAGCTATCCAATCACAATGCGTGCGGCAAAGGCATTCGGTATCAGTAGCTAGGGGCAAGTAAAGCCCATTTACCATTCGTTAACCTTGATCACCGCTATCCTTATTTTAAAGGCGATGATGTGATTGTTTCGCTAATGACTACGTTTGTCTGCGCTAAACTGGTGTCAGCACGTACGCAAAAGTAGGATAGCCTAGACAGATAGAGTTCGAATCTCGGTAGAGTCAATATTTTGAAACTTTTGTTCCTTGGAACACGGTCGATTTTAATCAGACTGTTGCGGGACAAGATAAAACTTGATATTTTACTTTAGAGAATAAAATTGTTTATGAAGAATTTACATACAAAGAACTTATGCTAATGATATCAAATATGACAAACTAGGAAAGTATTTATTAATAAGATAACCTTGCACAACGAAGATATGCATTGAGCAGTTACGTTTGAAAATGTGGCATGATTTTGTTGTCATTGTAGATTTATGCCAAAATAGAAGCTTCAATATACAATAGTTTATATGTCCCCACAGCTTTACTTATTTGCATTACAGAAGTCACATTGCTGTTCACAAGAACATCTGCAAACTTCCAGGAAGAGAAATTTGACTTGGGATTTGAAGATGGGATGTTTGGGTAGCAAGCGTAAACAAAACCCTAAAGGTAAGACAACCTTAACTTCTTCACCGGCACACTGATTATCCTTATCCGTTATATTAAATAATCAGTTCTTCATTAAAGCTTGCATGTTTATGTCAATACTTATTCAAAAGCAGCAACAAATGATATGGTTTGCCAAAATTAAGAAGGAATTCATTGTTTTATTTTATCATATCGAATTATTGTCAATACGTAAATCAAATTTACCTTTTTATTTACTCCCTTTAATTTATTTTCAAAAATCAACAAAAGGAAATCGAACAGGGGCCGGTTGTTAAAAACTTGTTTACACGTCCGTTAATTGATTGAGACTTTTTTTTAGCTATACCTTGTACGGAAAGTTGTACTTTGTAGTTTTCTTAAGTTAAAATTTCTTCCGACCAATTTTGTGTTAAAGATTTTGTCGTTGAATTACATTAAATAGGTTGACTATCGCGTAATACAACATCTGTTAGACGTCTAGCTTATAGTAATTGGTCATTGATGCAGGGCATAGTTTCTTATATAGCAATGATCATTGTTTTGGATGATTCCTATATTTCTAACGAGCTAATATTCGTAAAGTTGGTGAACGTTTTAATCAATGTAGTCATTCTCCCTGAAGAGTAAATCGAAACATGTAGGAGAAAATGTTGTGTGCTGTTGTTTTTTTATCAACGCTTTTAACTATGAAGACTGTACACTTGATTGAACTTTCACCTTAAATATATATAAACCGGTTGGTAATGAACTTATATGAAGACCAATCTTCAGTTTGTTATTTTTAAAGACTATATATATATATATATATATATATATATATATATGATTTCATTATAAAATCTTCTTTTGTTACCCTTCAGATTATGGATATAAGCTCGCGGCTGGTGTTTCATGGGTGGTCATAGTTTTTGTGGTACTAAGTCTGATTGTTGCATATACAGTAGATCTCGGCGGCGACGTCAACATTCAACAAGTCGACCACAACCCTTGCGAACTGGAGGTGGATGCTGCTAGCGCTCGGAGAATATCTCACTTGATTCACCACGAGGAAGTTAAACTCTTCTATCTTGACTTGAAGTTCCCGTCTGGTGTAGAGGTTAACAAAACGTACAATATTTTCCAGGCTTATTCTTTGGTTTGGGCATTTGGAGGTAGTCCGGGTACAAAGCACCTTCTTGAACTTCCATGGATGTACTTGGTGTGGTCGTTTGGTATTCTAGACCATTATACATACAGAGATGTAGAACTGACATTTGGAGTCAAGGGAAATGAATCATGCTCGTTAGTCTTAGGAACCAATAGAACATCACGTGCAATAGTTAATGCCTTGAAAGAAATGACAATAAATATTTCGAGAGAGGACAACCAAACCGATAAATATGTGATGAACAGTGTTTGGTGTCAAACATATTCAATAGAAAATATAACTCAAAGTTTTGAAGGATATGCTCATTTTTTCAGATTTTACTTTAGTAACTTCAGGTACATTTGTTCCCATTTAGATTTAGATTACGTCTCTAATGACTACGTAGTGGTTACTGAGGATAAGATTCGACCCTTTACCAGAAGGTGGTCTTGGTTAGCTTTTACATTCAGTATTTTGGGCTTGTGGTTCTTTCCACTGCCTTTTTCTTTCTCAGAAACTACGTTACAGAAAAAGGAAAGTATCTCTCTCGGGTTAAGTAGTCCATTAACATTGACAGACGTAGTTTTGTCCCCTTTCAGAGATTGTTGTGAATCAAAATGTGATTGCTGTACACTAGACTGTATGATATGGTTTAAGCGTGTCTTTTTATTAATATTTTTGGGGGTTTTGTTTCCATTTGGGATAATTATTTCATATATCACAGTTGCATTAGTTCCTGGGTCAGAGAGTACATTGTCTGCTTTAGATGAACGAGATAATGCTCTTGGAAGGTTTTCTACTTGTCCAGGTTATATTTTCAGTGATACATTCCCGATTCCGTTATATGCAGGGCTGAGTTTGGTTATCCTTCCAATAGTTATCGAATGCAATGAGAAAGGGATTCTTTTTCCTAGCTCGAAATCTAATGATAGGGGTGAACAAGCTACATATAAAACGCATTGTTCTTGGTTTGGTTTCATCCCATGGTTTTGTGTGATTTGGAATATTTGTACAATGATGCCCGAAAGTAAATGTCTCAGTGTAGTTTCCAAATGTTTCAAATGTAACGGCTCAAATTCACAATGTTGCAATTGTTGCACTTGTTTCTGTGTTCTGTCAGTACTTGTTGTTTTAGTGATGCTTTCTCATTTATTTTTAACTTTCCTAATTCTATTCAAATCATTGATGTTTGTTTGCACTTACTTCTGTTTCGGCATCCTATCTCTTGTAACTTTCCCTAAATTCACTTCGGGTATATTTATATACATTTTTACAGTTGTTCTCTTTTCGTTAAAGTGTATAAGATACCCAGGAGAACAGTACCACAAGTTCCTGGCCCTTATCATTGATGTTATGAAGAAAGATGAGACACTGAAAGGAAAATGTGAAATCAATGAAAAGGGGGATTATGGAATAAGTAAAGTATTATTTTTCAAGCTGGTGGACGAACATAAACCCATGACTTACATGTTCTTTAAGCTTCTGTTTGAGTTTCTATTCATTGTACCTCTTCTGATTTGGACGGGATTTTGGATCCGTGACCTAAACCAATGGTGGGAAATTGCTACCATCACCGATATTGTTGTGTCAATAATTATTTTCAACTTTCCGAAAATCTTTGAGATATTATTCTTTGCCGAGCACAATGACGTTGTGAAGCTGAGAGTAAAAAAAAGCATAAGAAAATATTACACTGGATTATCATTTGAAGGAATAGAACAAGCGTGTATAGCAATAAAACGAGCTCATGCTGGGATAAAACAAGCGTATGGGACAATAGAACACACTCCTTTTAAAATAGAACAAGTTAGGGATGGAATAGTAGAAGCTTATGCCGGGATGGATAATGCTCGTGACGCAATAGAAGATAACATTATAGCTATAGAACAAAGTCTCCATACAGTGGGAGAGCATTCACCCGTGGTAGCAGAACAAGCCAACAGGGGAAGGGAGCAGGATGTTGATGAATTAGAACAATGTACTTTTCGTTCTGAGAAAAGACAAACGCGAAGGTTAATAGAACAAGTATGCAGGGCATTACATCTTGTTGAGATTGAAAACGTAGAAGCCCGTAATAGAGTAGAGGAAGCATGCAGTGAATTAGAACAAGCAGGTAGGGAAATAAAAAACTGGCAGGTGTGTTCTAAGATAAAACAAACACGTGATGACATAGACAAAATAATAAAACAGGGTCCTAGCAATATAACAAACTTGAGTCCCGACGAAATAAAAGCACTAGAAAAGGCAGGCTGGGGAAATGAACATGGTCTTGATGGAATTAAACAATGTCGTGTTCGTATTGACATAGAAAAAGCACGGCGGGCTATTAGAGAGGTACGTGGGACAATACAACAATTAGATGAGCAAATGGACAAGTGTCTTGATGGAACGAGACAGGATCACGAGGAGGGTAGAAAACAGCAAGTTGGACCAATTCAAGCGCCAGAAGGTCAGGGTCACGAGGGGGTTCGAGAACTGCTAGCAGGACTTACACAAGCTTGTGAAGGACTAATGCAAGCTTTAGATGGACTCGAACAAACTTTAAATGATCTTGAACTAGCTCATGATAAACAATTGCCATATGTTGGAACGGAAGAAGCACATGGGGAACACAGCAACAATCACAGAGAACAAGCTCTAGATGGACTGAATAAGGCAAACAACGAACTAATTAAAGCTATCAAAGGATTTAAACAAGTTCGATACTCGATACAGAAAGAAATAATGTAGTGAAGGGAGTGGGGCAGCACGCGGTCCGACAATGCCTGTTTAAAAGGAAAAGAACAATATCGTCTCAAACAGTTCAATATCGTTCAATACTGATAGTTCATATCAAATTTGATGAATTCACTTTCCGTTATTGTTTAAAGTGTCTATTGTAGTTTCCGTTATTTTGGGATTGATATGAGGTATGAGTTGAAATGTGAAATGTGACATTAACATTAAGATAATAATAATAATAATGAATATATATATAGCGCCTGACCTCGTAATTTGAGCACTAGGCGCTTAACATATGAAAATGAATAGGGAGTACATACACAAACATGAATACAAACACATAACAAAGACGAGATATTGCAAGAGAAAGTGATAGTGCAGAGGATATAGAGAGATAAGTTTGATTCTAGGTGTCGTTGAAGGTTCTCTGAAAAAGGAATGTTTTAAGAGATGTCTTGAAGGAAGCTTTAGTCAGTGGTTGTCTAAGATATGAAGGCAGTTGGTTCCATATGAGAGGTCCTTGATATTAAAATGAACGTTCGCCGTAGGACTTTGTTTTCACTTTGTGTGTTGATAGAAGACGTTGGTCTGAGGAACGGAGATTTCTGTGTGGAATATATAGCTGGATAATGTCTGAGATATATGTTGGTGCAGTGTTGTTGAAGTACGAATTTGAAACTGTTGCAATCTTGTACTCAATTCTTGTTGATATGGGCAGTCAGTGAAGTGTGCGGAGTTTAGGGGTGATGTGTTCACGTTAAGATGATCCTGAAGATGAGACGGGCAGCGCTATTCTGGACCATTTGGAGTTGCTGGTATATTTGAGAGGATTGAGTTGCAATAATCTAATCTGGAGAGAATAAAAGACGAAACTAGTGTTATTGTGGCATCGGTTGAAAGATAGTGTCTGATTGAGCTGATTTTCCTCAGTTCACTGTAACAGGATCTACAAGTTTTTGAGATAATGATTCTCAAAGAGAGAGAGAATGAGCCGTTTCAGTTTAAGATGAGCAGAATGTATTTGCTGTGCCTAGGACAAGGACAAAGATGTTGGGAAATAGATCTTATACAAAAGCGGGCCAGGTTCTCTGCAACTAATTGCCTCTTCACCTTAGATCGGACAAACACCTTTCAACTTAAATATCCCAGTTACTCACTTATACAGAGAAGCATTCATTTTGTAACTGTTGATTGTGTTTTCACTGCAACATTCGCTCTTGAGCATCTCTTGTTGGACTTCAGCGTTCTATAATTGTTTATGTACAATTGGGTACATCCCTTTACTGTTTTTATAGATATAGATACGTTGAATGCAGACTTTGATTTGCGACAATACAAATTCCTGTCCATTTGCTAAGATTAGAATTTGTCTATCCAATGAAGAAAGACTGTTCATGCGATTTTTTAATCGGCACATTTCTTCTATCCTTTTGCCAAATTTCAAGTTCATCGTGATTTTTTTTATATCTTACAAATTTATATATTTAGTGCAAAGATATTTCCAAATGTTCTAAATTAATGGAAGGATAGTAGACAAACTATTCATGTACGATTTCTAACCTTTGAGAAGAGAAGTGACAAATTGCAAGCGATTTCGTGAATGTTTCAAAACTTTATAAGTCTATGTTTTTCCGCCTTTTGAGCAAAGCTTTTCTTGTTTCTTTGTTATTTTGCACCTGTTCCCTACCATATAAGGAGAGTCACGATGGTATATAACACATGACATTCTGATTATCATCATTGTGATTATTTCTCATGTGTGATCAAATTCTCTGCTTCAGATTTGTAATTTATTAGATTTATACATTGTAAAATCTGCTTGTAGTCTAAGTTAAAAGACGTTCAAGTTTCCAGTAGTATAAATGGTGAGGGATACACAATCGGGGGCCTTTGCATACACAAAAGAATGAGTTTTTAGTATTCAACATAACGAACTGTTCTTTCTTGATCAGTATAATTCATGTACATTATTAATGTTTATGCAATAAAAGGTTCATAATGTTGTTTTTCTCTCTCTTTTATAAATAGACACTCGAAAATAGAAATCTCCTATTTGATAGTTAAGAAATATATTTCATTTTGTGTTTTTAACTGGTTTATAAACGGATTGAGGAGTGCTATTTAAAGTGGCTTAAGTACCGAGCTTGTGAGTGCCAGCGTCAGTGCCAGTGACCAAACACATTAGGTTATCTATTTCTTATACATTCAAACTTTGATATATAAGGGAAGTTTTAACTTCTCATTAAATTTCAATTTGAACTATGCAAAACAGCAAAACGTCCAATTTGAATTCTATGTTATAGTTCCTAAGCAACGCCCACTGCGTTGCACTGAATTGAGATCACTAATACATAGTAGTACATAGAAAAGAGTATACAAAGTATACAATTATCTTTTAAGTAAACTGATTCGATCAAATTTTTAACTTAATTATTAATGTGAAGTCTTATCTTAGCACTTTCATATAGTTTCATCACAAATTTATCCAACGTTTGACATCGTGGTAAAATTCTATTGAAGGGCAAAATATCTAACACATATTTGCCATATATGATTTTTCCTTCCATGAACACAGACTCACACACGCATACACACACACTCACGTTGAATAATCACCCGGATAACTCGTTGAATAATTAAACGTTAATATTATTATTGTTGTTATTATTATTATTATTATTATTATTATTATTATTATTATTATTATTATTATTTAGAACGAACACATATATAATTAGTTTTAAAACATATATCATTTGATTTATTGTTTAACATGGAAAACATACACGGATGAAAATAAAGGTAGTTATACTCCACAGTAGTAAAGTAATTATTCTTAGCCTGTCCACCGATGCATTTGGGGGGGGGAGGAAATCAGTTTATCAGTTTTAGATAAATTTTCATTTTTGGCAAGGTGTATGTACTAGTAGATTACAAGGGACAATAAGATACACGACCAAGAGTTAGATACCCAGAGGCAGGACGATGCATGTTCGTTCAGTCAAAGGGTTACAGATTTTAAGCTTTAAGATTCTTTCAAAAGTATATATCAATTTTGATCATTTGTAAAACAGCACATATTATCTTCTCGTGTAATGCAAAGCCCTCCTGCTTGTGATCTCCGATGATCCAGAAAGCATGTCGGCTGGAGATCATTCTACTAACAGGTTCAACCCGAATATGTCAAAAGATAGGAAACAAACCATAGGATACTCCCTTGTTCTCCAGGTTGGTGGCCTGACATGAGGTAAGAACTCTCATTTCAGTGAGATTTCAGCTACCCAGATGGCACCATGACTGTTCGAGCTAAAGCCCCACAATTAAAGACATTGACACAAAGAGGAATTTCTTGGATCCTAAAGGTTGTAATCAAAAGGGACGAAGGTCCGAAACTATGGAGTAAAAGGGCCGATTGACAAAGTTAAAAGGTGCATGGTGTTTTTCATTTAGATAATGACAATTTCATTAATCTTAACTAAACGTTATAGTAACACTATTATGATTAACAATGGTAGATGGGAAATATTGTGTAAATAGTGATCCTGAGTTTTTATGCCTATTGTCTGCAACTTATTTAAACACATAAGGTATTTTTAACGTGACAGGTAAAAGCTGTTGTTGTGATAGTTTAATTCTACAGTTCATTTATTTATTTTTTCTTCTCGCTGTTGACATGTTTAGTGATAGTATGAAGAAATATGACACTTAATCAAGAGTCTTAACCACTGATGAAATCAGTAATCACATTAAAGATAATCTCACAAATAAAAGAATCAATCTTTGGAGTATTTGTCGACCTTTTCGACTTTACAAATTTTGAGTTTTGGACTCAGAATTTTGGAATTGATTTATAGGACTTTTTTGTCCTTCAGCCCTTTTGACTATCACCCACCCTAAACAACACGTCGAGATACATATGTGAAATGTCTATAAACAAGCAGAAGATAACTAAGAATGGCAGAAAGACCATCTGGAAATAATTAAATGGCAGTAAGTTCAGTTGGACAGATTCTGGTGAGATTAATTCTAGAGGTGGAATAACTACCTGGGGGCACAGATGATTAACACAACACTTGAGTCGCCATTATGATGACCAAAACCAAGAACAAAAGCCTTATTGAGGAATAACCGATAAGTAACAGGATTGTGAAGTAGTTTCCGTCACGTTATCCCATAGTACTGGAATAAAAACCAATAGTACGACAACCGAGACTGTTGGTGAAGATAGTAACTTGTTAATTAAAGTCATAGAATCACTTATGAAAGCAACTAAATTGAACTAATTATTCTTCACTAGCAAAAATCTGATTACTTACACCAATATTGCTTGTCGCGTCTGCAAAGATTTTCATTTTTATGCCCGTTTTACAGTTTAAGTTGACGCTGCTTATCGGGCATGCCGTTTCAGACCTATGAGGTGCCGAATCAAGTGCGAATCCCATCGCGAGTGCGAAATACCAGAAATCTAGTAATTGCAGCGCCGATACTTATGACAGACGCATTCTTCATTGAGTTTACTACCTTTTAGTTATTTCTGTATTTGTAAAAAGGTAAGCTGATAGCTATTTTCATTGGATTCAGCTGGGAAATTTCATGTGTTCTACGTCATGGCCTTAGCAAATTGACGTGGTAAGGACTGACGCTCGCCAAAGCCATAGGGAAGGGTGTTTTGAACTTCATTATTGAGGTGTAGAATGCACGCAGAGTTCTGCCTTTCAATAATGAGCCTATGACTTTAAGTTGCAGTATAGCGCCGGTAGGGGCAACTACAGGAAGCCCGAGAAACCTTCGTATTAAGACAGAGATTGTATAGGAATTTATGACGGAGCTACCTGTGTTGGGAGAGACGGCCGAAACCGTTTTGGTCGTAGTGGTGTAAATGATGCACGGTTTCTAAATGTAGATCTTTAATTGTGAATGTAAAATCTCGAAACCGCCTGAATCGCTTCACATTCGGGATTAATTGTCCCCATAAGCAAAACTAGACAAGATTGCATATTGGCAGGATTAAGAAGATACGGATTTTGTCAGAAAACGGATATCATAGTGAATTTTACAACCGTTGATGATATATGCAAATTTGCATAGAGGTTGTATACCGTTTAACTTGATAGTTTATTGTAAAAGTTCACTGTAAATTGACGTCAGGCATCTTATATATGTTAGAAATATCTGGCATTTCATTAATAACCTGGGCCTAGATTTTCGAAGCTATCTCAGTGCTAAGATAGTCGTAAGTACCATACATTAACATTGGCTTAAGACAATCTTAGCACTAAGAGAGCTTCGAAAATATGGGTCCTGGAATGTCTTGAGACTCTGCATGCAGCGAGAAAAATACAGTTGATGACTTCTGTCATGTCCCAAAATCGACCTGCAAATGGTGACGTCTCTGTAAGGATCTCCACGGTCGAGTTGTACAAGCATATGTCCGTTAACTTTCTTGATAATTTTTAATGCCTCGATGAAAAGATGGTTCAGTGAGTGACGATTTCAAGTCTAGATGAGGGTTTTATGGTTCGTAAACCATCTTCGTCAGCATGGTTCCACACAGGGGCCGGAAGATGGTTGTCATCGTCACACTTTAACAACATAGTGCTTGAAAGCCTCACAGCCCCGGATGTCTAAGGGATGGTTCATGACTTCCAACCAGGTGCCGCGGACAACATTTGAGGTGGAAAAGAAAGGGCTACAGCAGATCTAAGCAGGTCTGAGAAGTCTCTGTACACTTCGACAAGCTCAAAGTCCCGAAATCTGCGGCACGAACACTGCGTAAAGTAGAAATAAAACTCTGTCACAGAAGTGTTAAGGATCTCATCTGAGATAGTTTTACGAACAGGGCACTCAAGTCAGTCTACGTCAGCAAGAAGATTGTTGAACTGCATCCATCAGCTCACGAAATAGTCCACAATGCGTTACTAGCTGAGGCAAAAAGCGAAGGGAATCATAGGACTGCCTATGAGTGATTGGAGCACGTATAACTGATACCAGACATGCCGTTAGCTTTGGGTGCAATGCCACTCTGAAGTTTAGTGCAGGACCAACCATGGTTCGCTAGTTTCAGCCGATGCTCGCAGGTTTCGCCGCAATGTATAGGCACAATTATATTAGCACCCGTGATATAATTGAAATACTCTTGAAAGCGGCGTTAAACCCCAACTCACCCCACCTCATCGAGGGTGCGGAAGCCGAGTCTTTATTGGTTCTTGTTAATGAGCTACTGCTGGAATGTCGGGACCGTCTTTGCGCTCTCCAGTGACTGTCCTGTTTCAGTCTATAGGTTACTGCTACATCTTGTAACAACAACTTGTCCGTCCTTGTTCTACTGCTACATCTTGTAACAACAACTTGTCCGTCCTTGTTCTACTGCTACATCTTGTAACAACAACTTGTCCGTCCTTGTTCTACTGCTACATCTTGTAACAACAACTTGTCCGATCTTGTATCAACAACTTGTCCGTCCTTGTTCTACTGCTACATCTTGTAACAACAACTTGTCGATCTTGTATCAACAACTTGTCCGTCCTTGTTCTACTGCTACATCTTGTAACAACAACTTGTCCGATCTTGTATCAACAACTTGTCCGTCCTTGTTCTACTGCTACATCTTGTATCATCAACTTGTCCGTCCTTGTTCTACTGCTACATCTTGTAACAACAACTTGTCCGTCCTTGTTCTACTGCTACATCTTGTAACAACAACTTGTCCGTCCTTGTTCTACTGCTACATCTTGTATCATCAACTTGTCCGTCCTTGTTCTACTGCTACATCTTGTAACAACAACTTGTCCGTCCTTGTTCTTGTTTGTCGCCCTAACAAATGATTAAGCGTTGAGAGGATTTTTTAGTGTGAGTGGTTGAGCAGAAGGGATTACAGGAATTAAAGTTAAAGTTGGATTATGAATTAAAGACAGAAAACTTATCTGTTGAAGTATGGAGTAGATTTATCTGCTGAGGAGGAAAGATTTTTCAAACACAGAAACAACAGTTTCATTCATGTCGGAATTTAGTAAAAGACTTAGATAAGTTGATGGCTAACCAAGTATATAGGTACGACCTTCCATTTTAAACTAGAGGCTGCTTTGTGTTCTGCAAATATGTTTGTAGTTATTTTTATAATTTTCCTATTCAACATTTTATAGACTCAAATCAACCCTTAGTTTTAGCCTAACATTTCCGTATTTTGTTTATGTATATGCTGTATTTTGTTTATGTATATACTGTATTTGTGAAGTAAGACTCCAATGAATGATCCGATTAAAACACTTTGGACTCTCATAATAGGTATATTTCAAGGAGCAGGCAAACTGGGAACAACCAGCAATAGCTGTACAGTATATTGTTAAGTGTGGTTTTGGGGCAGTATATGTTGGTGCTCTGAAAAAGTCAATATCTTGGAGTGATCATATATAATGATGTTTGTCATTAGGTTAATATTTCATTCTATGACATGAGTTGATTTAACAGTCGTGGCTGCGCCAAATATCCACTTTTCCCATGTTGTTCGATTAAATAAACCTGGTGTTTGACAAACATCATTAAGTGTCATTTATATATTTTGTTTAATTTAATAAGAAATTAATTTATTATGACCTATAATTAAGAAGAAGTTACTATCAATAATATGTTTGTCATTTACTTTTTTTCTAAATTGTTATTTATTTCTTTAAATTTTCAATCAAATAAATTTTATCTAAGTAAGCAAAGGAGGTCAGGTAACTACGTATTAGTTGCCAACAAATATTTTAAAGTGTTTGGGTTCATATGGAAGTTTGTTTTATAGTAACTCGGTTATCAGATAGGCTATCATCAGCCCACCTTTTACGTGCGCTTCGCAATGAAACCCAGAAATCCAGTTTTCGGACAAGGCTATACAGATTAGTATAACACTGATCGACGTAAACACTGACACGCTTGCATTCTTGACATACCCACCTCGCTTATCTCTTGATGATTGACTACGGTTCAACATTAAGTAACGAGTTGTGCTCGGATTTACACGTCACTATAGTTTAAATATCATTCCTTTATCCCTCTGCCATTTTTGTTACTACACTTTAAAAAATACATGGACTTTCAGGAAATTGTTTCTTAAAATTCCTGCTTAGTGCACCCTTTGACCACACATCCCTGAAAAATGGCAGTGAGAACAACATGAAAAGAATATAGATATAGTCGTAGTCACAATTACCAGGATTCCGACCAGGCTCAGATTTGTTCATGACGCAGGGGGGCAGCTAACGTACTATATAGCTATGTTTGAAACGTTAGAAAATATTATATCGCCTATATCACGTCAGTCACTGTGAAGGGTTTTGTGTTGTAATTTCAACATTCAGCTTCGAATTTCTTCGTTTAAAATGTTGGGTCTGAATCATACAAGTACAATACATTGATTCATCAAACTGGATCATACAAGTATAATACATTGATTCATCAAACTGAATCATACAAGTATAATACATTGACTCATCAAACTGAATCATGTGGCGACGTTTGAAGTAAATAGTAAGATTTTCACCAACATGAATAAGTCTTGAATTCATGAAATCTATTTCTTCGGACGACTAGCTCTTAGTTAAGGTGAGGATGGGCTTATTTAAATTTACGTTATGAGAACAAAATTATTTTTAAGTATGATTTGTAGGTATCTTCTGTTCCTAAAAAAAGCTCAATACTTCTATTACTGATACTTTAAATTTATGTTTGTGAAGTGGGGTAACTTTTTCATTTAACTTTCATGATGTATTTGGTTTCTATTTGGATTAATGTTATCTATATTTCTATAAATCTAAGAAAGGTGACTTTACCTATAAGGTTGTAAAAATATATTTCTTTGTATACATTTCAAGAAATATTTCAAATATTAGCGATTTCAAGATTCATTTGCTTCCAGAAATGAGTAATACAAACTGCGACACGGGTAGATTATTGCTATGCGTAACCAAAAACTGGGCGATTCATGAATGAACAGTTCTATATATAGGTTGACCCAGTACCTCAGACACGAGGACACTATTTACAAACAACACCGTTTACAATGTTCTGATTGGATAAAAACGGAGGCGTTGTCCTCAATGAATATTCATGATTTTCAACAATCGCTTTTAAACACCAACTAAAATGGTAATTGAAGTATCCGACAGTATGGCAGTATAATTTTGATCAATGTGCAGTTTTATATGAACTTTAGCGATTCACTTGTAAGACAGTTATGTTAAAATTATTCTAGAACTGTTTCTGACAGCTGACCGACTTTTGACCAATCAGTGTTCGCCTAGTAGGATTTGGGTTATCACGCGAGGATGTTGTCATTTTGCGGTTGTGTTTACAAAACTAGTCGCAGAACAACTTATTTTTAAGACGCAAGTGATTTATTGTTCTTTTATTCTAAAAATGCTACAACTTAATTTCTTTAAATGCTTAAAACTTAAATTTTAATAAATTAGTATTTTCAGACTTTTAGAGGTAATGATTTTGGCAAATTCGGTTTCACAGGAAATTCAATGTCATTTGTAAATGATAAGTTGTTACGGGTAGTAAAGCAAAATGGCCATGGCATGATTATCTGACGTAAACATAAACATACGGAATTACAAATTAACTCAGCTCGCAGGTACTTTGGCGATGATAAATCGCTCTACAACGCATCTAGGTAGGACCTTTATGTTGGTTTCAGTCGCTGATTGAATTATCCAGCTGTGGTTAAGGCCTAATCTTAACTGATTCAGTGATTGCGATGGAATATGTCAATTAGTCATTCTAGAGATGATTGAACATGTGTTGCGGATTTATTATTTGTTTTTGTTACAGTGTTACAGTGAAAGCGACATTTTGGTATAGTTGCTTCCTTGATATCAAATCTGTTGAACATTCTAGAAAATGTGTTATATGTCTTGTGTATAGTAAAAGTGAAAGCATGATTTGGGAATTGGTGGTTTCACAAGTAACCTGGATTCAGTTTAATACAACCACTTGATTAATTTAGATATTAAATCCAACTGAACATGTCAGTTACTTGTCAACTAATGTGATACTGTTGTACATTCGCGTTTATGATGTAATTGGTCAAGTAAAACCAGAAGAAGTAAACTTGCATAACTAAAAAGCCATCATTAGATGGAAGACAATGAAAATTACACATAAATCTGGATTCCTTTAGAAAGATATATAACTAATCATTGATTGTGTTTGCATTGCAGAGTAAGACATAATTTACAAAGCACTACATATCATAAGGATTTCCAACTTGTAGTACCAAAATGGCAAATCTGCGTTCAGCATCTGCATGTGTACGCCTCTTGACGCCTCCTCCCAGCCAAACAGGAAGTCAGTTGCGGACAGCATCGCCTGATCGATGGAGTAGGACATGTGTCTGTCAGCGTCACCAGATGAGCACAGTACAACAACAGATGTACCAGAATCACACGGACAGTAAGAATACAGAACAAAAGAAGAGCAAGGAGGGGAAACCAAAGACATCGTACATCGACACACTCCGAGATCAGATCAAATACGTCGAGAGAATGAAAGATAACATTGCAAGTGGTTTGTCAAATGTTGGACTATTAAATGCTGTGGTGCCACAAAGACTAGCAGGCGAGTTTCAGAAATATGTTCCTTTTGCAATGAAAGTGAAGGAGAAAGTGCAAAGTGATATTCAGGGCAGTATCGAAGAACAGAAGGAGCAACTGAGGAAGCTTGAGACACGAGTGAAAGACAGAATGATGGCTTTTGAAGCTAAAACTGGGAAAAAAACAGATGCAGATTCATTTGAAAAAGCTATGCATGAGACCAATGAAAGTATAGAACATTACTATGACACTTTTGAATCAACCAACCTGAATGCAAATAACAAGAACATTGTTGAAGCAAAGGCAGTGAATGAAGACGATCTGATGACAAGTATATTTAAGAGTGTTTGGTCGAATGCCAAGGAGGAGAAAGATGTGAAGGAACCAACTGTACCGGTGAAAAAGAAGCCATTTTTGCAAAAGGACTTTATATCCAAAACTGCCGTAGATAGTCGCACACGGGCATTAGTTGAAGGAATCAAAACAGCTTCCACTTTGCAGTCAAGATTACGTCGCACAGAAGATTTCTGCAAGCATATTATCCAGTATCCAAATTCAAGATCCACTGCCACAAAGGTCTGTACTGTTATTTTGCTGCTTATTTCAACTTAAATGATAAGATATATATATACATGTATAAAGCATATGAATTTAAAGACAGAAGCATGTCGTTTGTGATATGAAATTATTAATGTTTTGTTTTATGTGTACACATACATAATATATTATTTTATGGTTTTTTCATAAACAACATTTTGGGTACAGAACTGCAAATAAGTAAATTTGCAAGAAGGTTTAACAATAGGCATGTTTGTTGGATGTCATTATCTTCATCTGTTACATCATCCTCAGGAGAAAGTAGTTCCGTATCTGCTGAGATTTCGAGGTTCAAGGGACAAAACTTTGACAGCCCAAGCAAATGAGGCCTTGGCTCTGATTGGCTACGTGGACCCAATCAAGGGACAAGGAATCCGTATGCTGACCATAGATGGGGGCGGCACAAGGTGAGGCATTTCACACACAAGTTTAAAGAAATTGCATGTTTACCTTGAAGTCTAGTGTATTGTGTGTCTCAACTTTTCAAACCACATGTTATGTTGATTATTTACTGATAATATCTGAAATAATTTTATAATTTTACAAGAGTTGATCTTAGTCTTGACTATATGGTGCTAAAAGAGACCCAAAAATGTGTATTCATAATTGGAGAGTGATCATGAATATTGTTGCAGTTTGTGACAACTTTTTGTCCTCTGAATGAAATTACTGGATTAATTGGCAGTCTTTCTGTCTCCTAGGTGTTAAGATGAGTTACCTCCCTTTTGGGATGTTGAATTTACACGTTAAAGGAGCCTATGGGTTTGAAATCATGTAACTGACTTGACCTAAGGAGGTAAAGGAATTTAAGATATTACCAATGTTTTGGTCTCACACATGACAGTGCTACATTTGTTTGTTTTATGAATGATGTATATTTCTTAAACTTTGTATATGTTTTATCTACAGAGGCCTGCTTGCTATTGAGTGTTTGAAGCGTCTGGAAGAGTTATGTCAGACTGATATCCGGGACATGTTTGACTACGTGAGCGGTGTGAGCACCGGGGCTCTGGTAGCAGCGATGGTGTTCCTGTACCGCGTACCGCTGGAGGAGTGTGAGAGTATGTACAAGGAGTTCAGCCGGCAGATGTTCACTCGTAACAAGGTGCTCGGCACCAGCAAACTGGTCTGGAACCACGCCTTCTACGATACAGATTCATGGGAGAGGATTCTAAAGTAAGACTCAATCTAAAATATTTACTTACAGAGCGAGTGGTTTGGTATGTAAATAGCAAAAGTGAGTAATATTCTCATGGCCTTCACAAGATTTGTAGAAAAGTTTTTGAGGGGACTGAGTTTAGTAATTTTATTAGTTACTAACTGTTTTTTATTTGGATTATTTGCAAGATGGTAGCTGAGACAATGCTCCCTCGTAAATGGAATATACAACATTGTAGTATTTACATCAAGTGATTATAACGTAAATTATGAATTTAAGTTCAAACTGTAATCCTTCTTCCCAATCCACAAAAATCTTGTTGAAAGTTTATTTTTAGCCTCCTCGCTCTTATTTAGAACATGTTCTAATGGAAACATGTCAAATAAAACAAATTTCTGTGATCTAATGTCATGTTAACCTTCCATCATATCTGTATTTCCAGGACAGAAATTGGTGAGAAGATGATGATCAAGTTTTCGCAAGACAACAGATTGCCAAAGGTCAGTTGTCTTTAGTTAACCACCGGAGGGATTACTAAAATATTCTTAACCTACCAGGTACTTCGAAAATATTTCTAACATAGGATGAATGGTCATTTTCTCCCAAAAGGTGTTTTAAGATCAAACTTGTTACTTACTCAGTATATCCCTTCACAATGTTTACAACAATTTTCAGATATAAGTAGCCTATGTCTCGATTGAGTGTAACTAGTTTTTTTTGGTGAAATATCAGGTGGCCATGAAATTAATTGTGTCGATTTAAACGATGAATCTTTGCACCCATGAATTGATGGTGTAGAATGTTGAGAATAATTTTAAGCAGTAGGATTTCATTGTATTCCAGTATGCCGGCATGTCAACCCTGATGAATGTTCCCAAGCTAAAGAACTACATGTTTCGCACGTACAACCTGCCGCCCCAGACCTACTCGCGGTGTCCCGGCAGCTGCAGCCACGAGATGTGGGAGGTTATCCGCGCCTCGTCCGCGGCACCCGGCTACTTCGAGGAGTATAAACAGGGAGACTATGTACATCAGGTGAGATCAGTTGTCTACATTTAGTTGCAATAATTTCATTGACTTACATAGACTTGATTTCTTGGAATGGCTATGGTCAGCGGTGTAACAGTATATTGAGCTATTGGTGAATTGCAATAGTCATCTTTGCAAAAGTATGTTATCAATCAGGAACATCAAAACACTATTGTTGCATCAATAGTGAGGTAAATTATTGTTAGGAAATAATGTAATCTGTTTAATCAATCAGATGTTCTGTATAAAACCTTAAGGAATCACAGCTGAAATACATTTTTGTTAAAATCATAAACTATCACAAAAGCAATTGCAATGAATGGTTACAATTAACTTTCGCTATCGCAATAGTCAGTTTTGGTCAATAGTCATCCTAAGCTACAATATTGTTGATAACTGAGTAATTAAAGCCAGAGTAATAACCAGTTGTAAAACTTCAAGCAAGAAGACTGCTACCAAGTCAAAATACAGGAATTGTGACAAATACGATAGCTTTATCAGTTTACTACGGGTTTGTTTGCTGATACAGCATAGTTAAAGTTAGGTGTATCAGCATCTGTAAATAATCTAGGATCAGTCAAACAGACAATATAATTCCTTGTCACATGTCAGCTCAGTAGGTGAACGATGATGATGCATACAGTATCATTTTCTACATCCTGTCTCAGGGTAAGACATATAGCTGACGCAAATCTTAATTTGATATTTCAATCATTCATTGCAGGTATCATTCATCTGTTCCAGATTTAATTCATATAAGGTGCCCATTCAGAATTTATTTGGCATGGTTTTGTTCTACAGCCATAATGTTAAACAATTTGTTTCTCTTGTAGGACGGAGGCCTGATGACCAACAACCCAACAGCAATCGCTATCCATGAGAGTCGATTACTGTGGCCAGGGGAGTCCATACAGTGTGTTATTTCCATCGGGACTGGGAGATATGAACCAGCTATGGAGTTCCTGTCCTCCAAAATAGCGCTCAAGGATAAAGTGATGAAGATCGTGGACAGCGCAACTGACACAGAAGGTACAAATGGAGCAATATGTGCATGAAGACATCAAGATTAAGATGTAAAGCATAATTAACATTTTTTCATAAAAAAGAAGCGATTTACAGACAAGTTTTAAATAGTTTGGTTCGTGATTAAGATGTTGTTTTCCACAAAATCTTTCTTAAGGCCATGGTACTTACGTCTTCAGCTAAAGCTTCAGAAATACTGTATCAGGACAGATGTCTGGTGGTTGATTTCTGTTGTAAAAGTGTCTATGAAGATATACATAATCTCAGATATTATCTTTCTGTCAACATTTTCAAGTGATTATTTACGTTTCTTCACAGCTGTGCACTCCATTCTGCATGACCTGCTCCCCCAGAACTCGTACTACCGATTCAACCCCTACCTCTCGGAGTACTTCATGCTGGACGAGATCCGCCCCGACAAGATCGACCAGATGACCCAGGAAACACAACTCTACCTCCGCAAGAACGATGTCAAGATCACCAAGGCCATCAACCAGCTCTCCAAGCCCCGCCTACCACACCAGCGAGCTGCAGACCTCATCAAGCGTACCGCTGACGGGATCAGGGTGTAGTGGGAGTCAGAGTGAAGTTAACAGAAAAAGCTTTTCCAGAAGGGTCTGGGATAGGCACGGGATCTAAGTGTTGGGTTCTATCTGTGGGGAGACATTTTTATCAACAAGAGTGGTAGGCCAACTAAGTTGTGCTTGAGTTTTTGCTGCTATTTGTGAGCATTTGAAAACGAGCATGACACCCTTCATATAGACTGGTGTATATTTTATTATCCATTTAACAAATAAACAAGGTTTGACAGAGTCGATGCTACTCTAAGACTGTAATTGACCATGGCAGTTTAATCATTTCGAGTCACAAAGGAGACCCTGTCATGTCTTATTATTATGTTGGACAGATAGATCTGTATACTTATATCTTAATTGAGAGTCTGCCGCTTGTGTTGAAATTAATGTCATCTGGACCAGTAAGACGTGGGTAGTACAAGAAGGGTTAACAATAACACTTTGGTCTGTCAGTTACTATTGAAGGTTATCCTGAGATCTTTCCTCCTCTTTGTTTCAATTTAAATTTAAATTGATGTGTCTGTCGTGGATATTCAACTTCCAGAGATATAACAGATAAAACTTATAAGATTTTTATTATAAGACAGACCATATGGCGGTACTTCAAAAGATTCTGATGAAATTAGTTTGCAGCATTTACCTCCCTTGTGAACTTACTCCAGAATGAGGCTGACCAATGCAAGACTTGTGTGTTTGTTTCTCTGTGACAGTTGTTGCTGAATACATGCGTTGTTGATACTAGGGAGAACATGATAAACATTTTGAGAACACTTTATTATTGAAACTTCATGACTAGTCCATGTTTTAAATTTTGAATCTTTTGCCAAAGATACATGTTTTTAGTGGTGTTTTGTTTTAATACATTTTACACTTGATCCACAGAGATTTTATTGTAGGAAGTAGGCATTTATACATTGTTTTGAAGCTTTATACTTGCCAATTACCCGGTATTGTAAATTAAAATGCATATGAATGGAATTAGAATTTACATGTGAAGTGAGCCTGACGTGAAATATTTTGCTCTTGAAGAATGGATCAGCTACGAACATCATCCTACCATGTGCTACACATCTCATTGAATAGACATTGTTGATAATGCATGTAGCTGCCTTTGTGTAGGGCAATCTCTATTTAGTAGGGCCCGGTTGATTTGTTGTATTTCATAACCATAATGGAGCCTCCAAAATTTAGGAAGGCTCTAGTTGATTTTTTAACAGTAATAAATGTAGCTGTTACAGAGTTTACTAAGAAGCCTGTTCAGCTTGTTGGTTTTTCATTAAACTTTGTACATATAGCCAAGGCTTCTAAGAATTAGGACATGCTAGTTGAATTTTTAAACTACAAGCCTTTTTGCCAGTAAAGACTTAAAAGTATAACAAACACTCATCTGTAGAAAAAGGTCATCGTCACTTGGTTCATCAAAATGGAGGTTTTATACCGGTGCTTACAGAGGGTGCTTTCATTAGTTTTATTTATGCAAGAATTGTGTTCTCATTTCACAACTTTATGCATTTTTTGTTATTATTGAATTCAATCAACGACCATTTTCATCTTCGTTCTATTGAGGTAAAGGTAGGGGTTATTTTACCTCTTGTGTTGTTTCAGCTTCTACATCTTCATTTGATTAATCACTTCTGTTTTCTGTATGTTTGAATTGTTTTCTCTCCTTGTTGACCCAACAGAAACACAAGGATACCAACAACTGCCTTTTACTTCCACAACGCAGTTTGTAATTGAGATATTATTGTCTTCCTAATTAACCTATCTCCACTTTCGATTCATTTATGCAAGTCATAGGAAAACTCATATTTGCATTTGAAACAATACCTCAAATTATTTTTCGTTATCTTCAGTCCTTCTTTGAATCTTTTTAATGACCACTTCATTGTGTCCTCTTAATTATTTAGTTTTCACATCACACTGAAAACAGTAGTATTGTCTACCTTCCATGTTAAGTTTTGTTTTGTTATTTATTTGTTGCAAATATCCTTCTCAAGACACTACGGGCCTAATATCTTTCAGTCTTCAATGTCAGCCTTATCCTCCAGGTCTTTGGTGAGATGAGATGTGTATGAAAGGAGTTGTGAAAGTCTTTCATTGAGTCAGATTCAGCGAGTGAATGAAGCACCCTTAAAATATAAAAGGTGAAAGAAAGAGGAGACTTGGTGCTGTGTTTGTATCTAATACTTCTTCAGCCACTGTTCTGTTTGTTGTGTATACTTGTGTGAAATATTGGAATAAACCTTATTGTAAATATGTCTGTCTAATTCTTTTGCTTAAACATATTTTTTCATGAAATAGCACATGAAGGGATTGGCCAACAAGCTCAAAAGAGCTTATTTTAAGGCCGCTCCAATATAATCACATATGTAAATATTTACAAACAAATAAAGTGAGTGACGTATGACAAATCGTAATTCAATTTCGAAGAAATATACAATGATAGTGCACATACCATTTGTTTATTTGGCAGTCGTTATAAAATGAATGTGCTTATGAAATTTCAAATCGATCTGACTTCATGATATAATTGTTAATCTAATTCAGTAAATTTTCTAGGTCATTTTTTGTGAGAGATTGACATCCCCGCAATATTGGATTGGTAGAAAAGCCTTTCAAATAAAATAATGATTGATTTCTTAATTCCGTGAACTAATTAGAAGATAAATATTTGCGTTTGTAAAATTTCCGGGATTCATTGTTACTCAACACCCGCAAATCCTCCCTCTGCCGGCCGTTCCACGCCATACAACCTAGCCGTTCCGTGATCTGTTCCATCCAACCTATCGCTTCCCCTATGTTGGGATCATCAATTATAACATATAGAGATGTGTCATCGGCGAATAGTCTTATGTGACTGTCAATATCTTCAACAATATCATATTATAAACAACAACGGTCCCAGAACCGAACCTTGAGGGACACCCGCCAAGACATGCTGAGGTTTTGATGCGTGTCCGTCAATAACGACTCGTTGTGTTCTATTATTAAGGAAACTTTTAAACCAATTCAATAAGTTGCCATCAATTCCGTAAGATTTTAGTTTCTGTAGTCTACTTCTTTTAACCGTCTAGTCGCCATAGTAAAATTTTATTAAATATAATGAGGATATAATTAGGTTTTGAAATAAATTGGCAATGGTAAGTAACAAATATTGAAGAGGATGACAAATAAAAAAAGTAATTGCCAATCGAAAGATAACTTGATTGCAGCAGAAAATAACAAAATAAAATGAAACTACGTTTTGCAAAAAGTTGTAAAATGATGTAAGAGAAGTGTTGGTTTCATAGGCTATGAAGATCATCTGTCTTTAAATAGTAGAATTTTAAACCTTAAATGTTCCAGTATCAATTGTTTTAGGGTCAGTAACTCCACACTAATTCACACTGGTCAGAGAGTTTGCTCAAACGCTTTATTGGCCACATAATCACAAATTCCTCATTGGCAAAGTAATTTTGAGAGCAGATTTTAATTTAAATAAGGTAATATGTTTATTTTAGCTGAATAAAGTGATCTCACATAAACGAAAAACAAAGGTTTTAATTGCAAGACAATGTATTTTAATCAAATGAAAAAGTTCTGAAACGAACGCCCCGTGGGCGTTAGGTTTTGCAAATCAACTTTCCTACCTCAGAAGATAGATGGTAGAAGGTATTCACACAAAAATAGCCACCTCTTGGCTATTTCATCTATGACGATGCTTCGGGTTGAGTAATGAGATGTTTTGCTCCTATGAATATTGTACATATTTGAGCTTATTTGCAGAAATAAATTTTTCAACTGTCTCTTTAAAGTGTGAGCTTCTTCAGAATATTCTGAAAAAGAAACAAATGTTGCAGGGTTGTGGATCAAATTGTACCTCTGAAAGGCCACATACTAACCAAATGTAAAAAAATATTACCCGTAGTTGAAAATGAAGACGAGTTTATAGTTTGGCTTTTCGGTTCTGAAACCGCACGTGTACAACTGATTTTCATTTAGTGGAAATTTTACGAGAGCTTCCATAATAAAAGGCCGAAAAGGTTGAATAAACACTTTTGTTTGAAAAGTAACACAAAATATTTTTTACAGAGAATGGAACCATATACTCATTCTAAGCTCTTTATCTCTATTAAAGAATTTGGTTTTACATAAAAAAAATTCCCATTTCATCCTATCACTCTTGGGCCGGGCTTAAGCTTAATCGGTGTGATTGTAGTAATCTACCAATTCGCTCACATTTTTTTTCTACCAAATTCTAGTTCTTAGTGTTATTTCACATCAATGGTGGACATCGAAATAGAGCAACCTAGCAGGGTAAATAAATAAATTAAGCGGATTTTAGAACTTATATTAATGAGATTATGTCATTGTTGCACACATGAATATTATCAATGAGGTTTTTAAAGGGCAAATTATAACAACTTAAAACTGAAATGATACGTACAATTTGTAATGGTGTGTGAATTCCATTCCTAAAGACTATGGCTACGAAAATCACGACTTCTAAACTTTCGTATTTTGCCCGATTTACTATTCATCGCGTCACGTGAAGTTTTCTTTGATGTGGCGATGACAATGCTTTCGCCACAGGCAGTTTGACAGATGTGCTCTGGGTCTCTTCAAACTCGGAGCTGATCGAAGAAAACGAAAAGAGAAGAAAGACAGCTGATATAACTACGAGTTTGTTTTGTGGTGTAAGTTTATACTTACGGATGCAAATTTCACACTGTTTACCAGACTGAATTTAAGATTTATTATGTAATACTCAAATTGAACCTGAAGAATACGCTAGTTTTAAATCTCTATTTGATAAGTTTCTGATATTGAAAAGGTTTTAGGTTAGCATTCAAACGTGTATCTTCTTAGAATTAAAGGAAAGTCAATTACAAAATAATTATGCAGCAATTCTACATCCGTAGATCGACAAATTGTTTAAATACACACTCATTAACACATTACCTGAAATGTGTCTGCTCAAAATACAAAGACAACAATTCGTTCTGTTAAACAAACAAAAGATTATTGTGAGCTAAAACATCCTCACCAAGATTTATCTCGTAATCTGCTAAAATCTTTGAAACGAAAACACAAACACAACTTCACACCCATTGACATTGTCACAACACTTGAGAACGTTTCCAAATGGGCGGACTCAAAGCGGGGAGGGGGAGGGAGCGTTACGTAACATGACAGGATACCGCGGCGAGAAGGGGCAGAGGGGGCAGGGATTCGGGGGTAATTATGTGAGAGAAGGGTTGTAATTAAAGCTGACATGTTTCCGGTTTGTGTAAGGTTATAAGAGACTTATACAGGTTTATGGTCAACAACTACATCAGCTCTCGCTAAGGATACATGCAACACCGTCTCAGGACACAAGTTGAGTCTAGGAAGCGGAGTTACCTGCACGTTTGGATACTGTGAAATATTCGGATTTACCAATATGAAGGAAGGACTTGTGAGCGCTCGCAGGTGGGTCACGTGATTAGATAAAACGTCGACTTCCATTTCGTCAAATATCCAAGTTAATTTTTTTATCTATTATAATATTTATGTTTGTATAATTGCTTTGAAATGGTGAATACTATTTTGTATTCTAAGATACTGAATTTAACAGATGTTCGGGTTGCATAGTGTTTCAGTTCAACGATAGTCATTAGTTACATGTTTAAGATATTTTTTTTAAAAATCATTTTATCTCTCACAGCGAGCCTGCTATCATGCCGTACGACGAAACATCAACAGTTCTTGTAAGTTCCCCATTTTTTTTTATTTTATCAAATGTCAAATTTTGAATGTGGGCAAAGCTTACCAAATAACATAATCTACTTATAAATGAAGCATTCACGAAAGTTATAAAGAGACGCCCATACACATACGCAGCAGATATTGACGGTTAAGAATTACATTTGAAAAGCTTGACGGAACAAATTTCGTAAGAAGCGTTGTTATTGGTTATCCATCTGGTCAGTGGGGCGCGGAGGGTCAAACGGGCACCTGCTGTTAAATGATGAATGGTCAGACTTATAGACTGGGCAGCATCGCAGGGGGTCACAGTGAGGGAAGTCCTATGGGAGAAATTGGTCTGATAACTGGATATTTATATATATGTACATTTTTAAAACTACAGTACTTTATTAAGGATCTACGACCTCCAAAACAAATATCTTATTATTCATTTAATGTACCATTGAATACTTTATTGACCTACTCGCATAACTCATTATACTTAAAGGATTTGTAATTGACAAAACAATTTAAATCTAAATTCTAATGTCAAAACGTCGCATATACAGAAAAAGACGTAATCATTAAAAATATCATCCTTCTTCATTGCTCGAACTTGAATGCTACACTGAATGGCAATACACAGATTATAATTGTGTTTTAAGAGATGTTTACTTGCATAAACATGATTTCTTATCTACACCATACATCAACAACCTATTGCTTGTAAAATCAGCGTAATTACCCGTTAACGAACGATGAACTTCGTATGAAGGACAGTTGGTTACAGTAAGTTGTATAGTGGAAACAGATTGGAGAGGTGTTGGTTACAGTAAGTGGGTGGACGTGGGGATGTATAGTGGAAACAGATTGGAGAGGTGTTGGTTACAGTAAGTGGGTGGACGTGGGGATGTATAGTGGAAACAGATTGGAGAGGTGTTGGTTACAGTAAGTGGGTGGACGTGGGGATGTATAGTGGAAACAGATTGGAGAGGTGTTGGTTACAGTAAGTGGGTGGACGTGGGGATGTATAGTGGGAACAGATTGGAGAGGTGTTGGTTACAGTAAGTGGGTGGACGTGGGGATGTATAGTGGGAACAGATTGGAGAGGTGTTGGTTACAGTAAGTGGGTGGACGTGGGGATGTATAGTGGGAACAGACTGGAGACGTGTTGGTTACAGTAAGTGGGTGGACGTGGGGATGTATAGTGGAAGCAGATTGGAGACGTGTTGGTTACAGTAAGTGGGTGGACGTGGGGATGTATAGTGGAAGCAGATTGGAGACGTGGGGATGTATAGTGGAAGCAGATTGGAGACGTGTAACATTATTCAATATGAGGAGACGCTGAACTCTAGACTGGTACTTATCATTTGATCTGTTAATTACATAGTAATTAAGCGTCTGTCTATCATTGGGGAGGGGAAGCTTTGTATTCATTTCAAGCACGTTAATATGTGTAAGTGGAAGATTTTACAATTTCACATAGAATTGTTCTCACCAAAAGGCATTCACCGGCGCCCTGACATTGGGTGTGTTTCATTGTCTACTGTATCTGTAGTAGTAGTAAACTTATTTTGCATTTCATGTCAAAATTCAAAAGGGAGGACCAAAAGCCGACAGTACTCTCACTTTAGTTCAAGAAAGACAATTACAACTTGTATGCAGTTAAAGCCTCTTTATATACGTAAGCTTTGTTACATCACAATCTCTGTAAAGACGATTTGTATAGTTTTATTTCCTTAACTAATTTGTTTTATAAAAGTGGGAATGGATGATGCACATGTTCACAATTTGGGACACCTTCATTATGTATTGTTGTGGAAGACGTTGCAAAAAATTCTTGTGGACAGTAACTTCTTTATTGCATTTGTTTATCATTTATTCTCCAGGATATAAAAAATTCACCTAGACATGAATTTGCTTTCTAAATATGTCATGACATTTTCTCCTTTTTCCAGTCACCGCGGATACGGAAGCATCCGATGACATATTTCATCTACCCAGGTCTGGACCCACACAACCTGAAAGGCTTCCTGCTCCATAACCAGGCGTCCTCCGCGTGCATACAGAAGGCCATGACTGACCTGGGCACCGTGACCCCGGTGACCTCACTCCGTAACCTTGGCGACAGTCTTACTCCCACATCCTCTATCTCAGACGATGTGTTTATGGATGACTACATCGAGCAGACGACACTTCACGACGACACGGGCGTGTTCCAGGAGATGATTGCCGACTCGACCATACTGGATGAAGTTCCCCTGGAGAGTGAAGCAGACGACACGCTGCCGGCCGAGCAGACGACAGTTTCCGATCATAAACTTGAAAACAAATCTGTAGCATTTAGCAGTGTGTCTTCACCGAAACCACTCAAAAAGAAAGGACTCAATAGATTCTTTGTGGCATTGTGTTCGTGTGGTGGATTCAAGAGTCGGAGACAGAAACAGAAGAGTCTTCCGTCATCACCTGTGACAGAACTCTAGGATATGTGTGTGATTCTCCTCCAGTGCCAACTGACTAGTGCTCAACTGTTTCCCTCCATTCATCTACCTCCTCATCTCATCATCCAGTCATGTTCACCATAATAAAGATTTGTAACTCTTTCACGGTTTTGTTTTTGACTCCAAAACCAATATTTTGCTAGAACTGCCAAAACTGTTTTTGAACACTTGGCTGTGGTATATATAGTGAAGAATAATCAGTACATCTGTCACTTATCTAATACATGACAGTAAAAATACTGTAAACAATACATATATCTTAAAATAAGAAATAATTAAAATATTTTCTGAGATCCATAAACACCCAATAACCTCTGCTGAGACACCACTGTTTACTGCACTGATTGTACATTGTGTTTATGAAAAGTGTCTTCATAGAAGGCAATGTAAAACTCACTTAATAATATCACTCAGATAATTAGAAAAACACAATTTGACAAATTTGTATATAATTTATTTTGATTTATTTAAAGACTTATATTTCACAATATAACACTGATTGTATGTACAATTTGTGACCAGAAATGTTGGGCAGAGGTAAAAGCATGTCAAAAGAGAATAAGTGTGGAATGTCGACAGTGCATTCAGTACCTGGAGATTCCACAAGTAACAATCGGAAGCAATCGCGGTGCATGTATAGAGTACACAACTTGAATAAAAATATCGACAAAAAATTGGTATATTGAAAATGGTTTTCATGCAGCTTGGAAAATATAGCTTCCATTGAGTGGTAAATATTAACAGGTATATATCATACTGTCCATACTGCAACGACGCAAATAAAAAACGTCATTTATTTATTGACACCCTACATATAAAAGATTCAACACTCCCCTCTCCATAACTTTTTCTCATAAATTAAAAGATCTTGTAATTCAATACATAAGATTTTATGAGTGTGGAATCAAATAGCTGGGTTGCAGTTAACTGTATTTGGTGAGCTGAACTTTCTCAGTGGTCTATGACTTGTAGTTTTCTTTGATACAAATAACATAGTTGGTTACAGTTACGATCAACCATTTGGTAGTATACTCACTGGGTTGTTAATACATAAGATAACATAGTTGGTTACAGTTACGATCAACCATTTGGTAGTATACTACCTGGGTTGTTAATACATAAGATAACATAGATGGTTACAGTTACGATCAACCATTTGGTATAATACTCCCTGGGTTGTTAATACATAAGAAAACATAGTTGGTTACAGTTACGATCAAACATTTGGTAGTATACTACCTGGGTTGTTAATACATAAGATAACAAAGTTGGTTACAGTTACGATCAAACATTTGGTATAATACTCCCTGGGTTGTTAATACATAAGAAAACGCTCCAATAATGCAGTAACTTATAACAAACTTTTGTTTTTCCTACTTATTCTACTTCCGTACGCCATTGAATTTAACAAAATGAGTTTTGAAGTTAATCAAAAATGTAATCACTTTCAGGATGAACACTCGTTCTAACAAGCAAAACATGTGGACAAATCACAATAAATTCATATTAACTAGTAAAGAATAATTAAAAAAATGGTACAAACACATCTTGAGTATGATATAATTAAGTTAATTGTAAATAGTAAATAGAAATTATAATGCCGGTGTAGCAGGCCATTTCTTCCCCAGTCTAAACTTTCCCCGGGGAGAAAATAGCCTAGGCCAACCTTTCCCCGGGGAAGGTTTGGCCTAGGATATTTTCTCCCCGGGGAAAGTTCAGACTAGGCCAAAGTTTCCCCCCCTGGGCTCAATCTTCCCCGGGGAAAGTCTGGCCTAGGCCAAAGTTTCCCCATCCTAGATTCTACCTTCACCTATTTTCTCTTGTCCACATTTATAGCAATTTGGACTCCGCTTAGCTTACACTTCCAAATCCTGTTCTTTTATCGATAATAAGGAGATATTAACTTATTTTGGAAACCTTCTGGTTAAAAAAAAACTTGCTTATTTTTATTTTTATTATTACAGGGGGGTATTTCCCACCCTTGGTATTTATTCAAATGTTGTAATTCTGGCCTACCTAGGCTGTTTCTTCCCCACCCTTGATATTTATTTACAGTGGGAAGAAATTTTGGCCTAGCTAGGCTATTTCTTCCCCACCCTTGGTATTTATTTACAGGGGAGGGGGAAATCTGGCCGATCTGAATCCCGGTGGAGACACCATTGATATTTATGTTCAGGTGGAAATTCTGGGCTAGGTAGGCCTGTTCTTCCCCATTCATGGTATCTTTATACAGTAAGGAAATTCTGGCCTAGCTAGGCTATTTCTTCCCCACCATTGATATTTATGTTCAGGTGGAAATTCTGGGCTAGGTAGGCCTGTTCTTCCCCATGCATGATATCTTTATACAGTAAGGAAATTCTGGCCTATCTAGGCTATTTCTTCCTTACCCTTGGTTCATATTCACAGGGGGATTTTGGCCTAGGTAGGCTATTTCTTCCCCACCCAAGGTATCTATTTACAGTGGGGAAAAATTCTGTTCACATAAGTAATCTTCAGGACAATTAAATTTTGAATGAAGTTGATAATCATATCATACCTATTCTTTCATAACACAACCGTCATTCTAACAAGTCCAAAATTCAATCAAAATAATTCCAACTGTAAACATTAAAACATTTGAACATATCCAAATATTATTAGAATAAGATTTGTGCATTTTGAATAACAAACCACAGATAAATTTATCAAAATGTTGACATATCAACCTATTGACAGAGGAGGAGTAATGATTTTCCATTGTCATTGTATCCCTTATTACACCTTCATAACAACATTGAAGTGACTATTGTTTTCATTTGAAATTGAAAGGAAAAGTGCATGTTGTGTCCCTGGACATTCCATAGTGGAAAAATTCCTGGGATACCTTGCCCATCAATTGCCAGAATTTCCCCCCTGAAAATAAAGACTTCAGGTGGGGAAGAAATAGGCTAGCTAGGCCAGACTCTCCCTCCTATAAATAAAGACTGAGGATGGGGAAGGTATAGCCTTGCTAGGCCAGACTTTCCCCCCTGAAAATGTAAACAAGGGTGGGGAAGAAATAGCCTAGCTAGGCCAGACTCTCCCTCCTAAATATAAAGACTGAGGGTGGGGAAGAAATAGCCTAGCTAGGCAAGACTCCCCCTCCTATAAATAAAGACTGAGGGTGGGGAAGAAATAGCCTAGCTAGGCCAGAATTTCCCCCCTGAAAATAAAGACTACAGGTGGGGAATAAATAGCCTAAGCTGCTAGGCCAGACTCTCCCTCCTATAAATAGAGTGAGGGTGGGGAAGAAATAGCCTAGCTAGGTCAGAATTCCCCCCTATGAATATACACCCACAAATGGATATAAAAATAGAAATCAGCATTTTTCATAGTAGCCTAGTTAGACTGGAATGTTATCTGTTGTACATTAAGATGAAAGGCAAATAAGTTGCACATATAATTGAATTTCTTCCCACTATAGATAAAAGAAGAGGATTTGTAAGTGTAAGCTTAAAAAAAAGCAAAATTGCTATGAATGTGGACAATAGAAATTAGGTGTAGGTAGAATATAGGGTGGGGAAACTTTGGCCTAGGCCAGACTTTCCCCGGGGAAGATTAAGCCCAGGGGGGGAAAGTTTGGCCTAGGCCAAAGTTTCCCCGGGGAAAGATGGTCCTAGGCCAAACCTTCCCCGGGGAAAGTCTGGCCAGGGGGAAAGTTCGGCCTGTTACACCGGCACCAATTTTGTATAAGTTAAAATGATTGTCTTGACATTATTTCAATCAGATTCAAAACAACCTGATAGAAGCCTGGGCCTAGATTTTCAAAGCTCTCTTAGGAAGACAGTCGTGAGTACCATACATTAACATTGGCTTCCTACTTTCTGAGCACTAATAGAGCTTCAAAAATCTAGGCCAAGAAAGGGTGATTGTTGATTTAATGTGACATGAAAATCAGCATACATCAAGCAAACATTCAAGTTAAAATATTTTGATATTCCATTTCCCCATTTGTGAGCAAGACTTACAGATCAATTTCTCTCAGATCAGTGATACACTAAAGGCCACCTAAGATAGAGTTGAAGAATTTCAATGATAGGGATCCAAAGTACTATACACCATCCCCGAGACTCATTTATGTATGATTTATTGAAAAGCTATTCTAGATATAGGGTGCCAAAAACAGTCTTGTTGCATTTTTTCATTGAATGTTGTATTGATATGCTGTATGTTGTTGCAGGAGAAGCCATTTCGACTCTAAATGACTTCTTACAGAGTTTGTGATTTCACTGCCGTAAACCATGTCTATAGAGATAGATTTAACTACTAATAATGATACGTAATACTGAGGTGGCCTCTTTATGAAATATATACAAATAACTAATAAATCACCAGGAAGGTCGTCCCTTGATATGAAAGTATTGTGAAATCATTCCCAGAAGACATAACTCAAGCCAGACAATTGTTAGTTCTCTGGTTGATTCAAGCCTTTCTACATTTCACCAAGTTTGGGCCAACTCTATAGCATACTGCAACTGAACTTGATCATCTGGGCCGGTATTCACAAAACTTCTAAGAATTTTCTTAGGCCTTAAGAATTCTTAAATCCACTAAAAATTCTTAGTTTCCATAACAACCTTCTTAACTTTTAAGAAATTTCTTAGAAATGGCATTTTGTACTTAGATTTTTTCTTAACTTTAAGTAAGCTCATGAGGACACTTAACTACCTAAGAAAATTCTTAAAGTGAAATTGATGAAGTAAAACTTTATTCACTTTCACTATATTGGTAATGTGTATATATTTGTGTACATATAAATATTTGTTGGGCTTTTTATTAGAAATTAAATTTGATTGTTTAATATGAAATTTATTCACAAATATGAATATTTTACATTTAAATAAATTGATTGAGAAAAATTAATTTCATACTCATTGAATTTATTTGAAATTGAGACCTAATTATTTTGATATGTAATCTTAACTATTTGTGTAAAAATATTTTCTAAACTTTATACACTTTCATTATAATTCTTTTCCCAATCCAAAGATTTTTCAGAAAAAATCTTGCAAACAATGTTCCAGCTATTGTTTTTCCCAATTCTGTTATATATTTATTATTTTATTAGTAAACTTAATAGCAATCAAAAAAGAATCTAGGAAGTGATGTTTTTTTAGCCATATGTATCTTGTATTGTGGAGATATATTAAAATTCTACATCATAACAAAATTTTTTTTTAATTATTTCAGTGTACAACTGTACATATATGATTTTCAAAGTTTGTATTATTTTTCAATCAAATGATATTGTGCATATATATTTGCAAATATAACTTTGAATACTAACGTATATAAATTAACTCAACAGAAAATTGAAGAATAAAAGCTTTAAATTAGTATAAACAATAAGCAAGCAATGCTGACTAAAAGAAACATATACATTAAAGCGTTTTATTATTTTGAAATTTTTTTAATTTAACATATTTTCACTTGAGACATGACATAAAGATTATATATTTTTTGAAAATCTTTGAATTATTACAAATATGCACTTAAAATATGACAAACTTAGTTTATATGAATATATTCTTTTTTTTACTTACAATCATACAAACCAATTAACCAATGGTACATATATTCCTCTTTACTTGAATGGTTAAATAGAAAATAAAGGCGTTCCAATAAAACTTGAAATATTATTCTACGTAAATTCTAACACTAATTCTAATTTTATTAAATTATGGAAGAGGATATATGATTAAATTTAATGGCTTGTCCGTCTTTTTTAATGTTTTTTTTTACCTTTATAACAAGGAGAGCAAACATCCGTTGTTATAAATAGATTAGGGGATTTCCATTATGTCATGAAATAGCCTCTAAACAGTGTTTTTTAAGGTACTACTCTTCCCACAATGCAAGTTGTTTTCTTCTTAGTTAATTCTTAGAATTTTAACGATTATTCTGCTAATATTTTTTCTTAAATGGACTTAAGAGGAAATTTAAGATATTTCTTAAAGTTAAGAATTCTTAAGGAATCTTAAGTATAAAACTAAGAAAATTCTAAGAAGTTTTGTGAATACCGGCCCTGATCATAAATCTAATTCAATTTACCACCAAGTTTTCATGAGGGCGCCGTCCTCAAACCATCAAATCTTGTTGCAATGCAGCAGGGATTAATAAACCAGTGAGGAAGACTGACGAGAAATGCCTTGTGGGGTTGATAGTAATGTGGTGAAACCTTAATACTTCATGGCACTGGACAGTTGAGAGTGGACAGTCCGTAATCATTGCCCAGTGAAATACTTAGTGGGAACAAATGGCATCTTGCTGACCGTTCCGTCCACCATCTTCTGTCTGACCTTAAGCTTGATGTTTGTCCCGTTCTTGGCAAATGCTGGCTGGACATAACCCATTGAAACATTCTTCTTGAGGGAGGGGGACGGACAGCCACTCGTTAGTTCTCCAATCTGCTTCTCGCCATTTGCGTCAAAGATTGCAGTTCCAGCTGTAGTGAAAAGGAACAGTATTATCAAATTGTGGGGGAATATCGCAAAATAGAAAATAATGAAATGAAATAAAAGCACCAGAAATTTGCATTACACTAGTTTTATCAATGTTATTAATGTGATCATTGATAAAACTAGTGTTATTTTCAATTTTGAAGTCCTTTTAACTTCCATCACACTCAGTTTAAGCTCTCTTTACTGACTTACTGGTGAGTGAATATTGGATCAACTGATATTTCTGTCTGTCCTGGAACCTGGTTAGGTAATCTTTGACAATTGATTCTATATCTCCTGGTCTACCCAAATGTGACATTGACAGATATGTGGTGTTTGTAATCATAAATGTTTAGAAGACTATGAACCCTGCAATCTCATACCTCTGGCCGGAGGACCCGTGGATAAGAAGCCGACTCTCTTCCTAGAGATTCCTTTCGACTTGAGTTGGATTTGCTTCAAGATGATGTCAGCACCTGGGAATCCTCCAGTCTCTCTCCTCGACTTTGCTAAAATTAAAATTATCGATATATGTTCTCCCTCAATATATGAGAAGTATACTTACTGAAGGGCTTGATTTATGAAATGTGAAGTTACTTGCTCCAACTTAGTTGAACCAAACAAACTCTGGTTGCACTGCTGGTTTCAAGACAGAAAAATGAAGACAATGATACCATAGATAGACTAATATCATAAGAATTTAGTCTTAAGTGAGCCATATCAATGTTAGAAATACTAAAATATGTATAATTTCACAGAGATTTACTTGCACCAGTTGCAAGTTGGATTGATAGGTTGCAAGGTTGCAAATAGTAAATTTTGTTTGCACCAGTGCAAGTTAAAGAGCAGTTAACATGCCCTGTGCCATCTTATGCAGTAATACTCAAGCACATCATAGTCATTAGAGAATTTGTTTACATAGTCAAGTGGGAAAAGGTCACTCAGACAAACTTCAGCACAACTCTACAAAATTATTTTCTCGAACAAAACCATATTTCAAGGGGGTCAGAATCCAATGTACGAATTTCCCTTATGTTCAACGTACCTCCGAAAATTCTTCTCCTTCACTTTAAACCTGACATTTAAACTATTTCTCATTCCATCTCGCCTACCTACGACCCAGTTGAGATTTGCTTCCACCGGTGTGGTTGTCTCATCGATGTCGTTGCCATAGAGACACAGTCCAGCCTCTAACCTCAAACTGTCCCTGGCGCCAAGTCCCGCTAGACGAACCTCAGCAACGCTTGATGACATCAACTTCTCCAACAATGCTACAACATCATCCTTCGACACAGAGATCTGGAAGATAGGCGTTATTATGCAAATGCAAATCTTTAAAATTCCTTTAGAAATCATGACATACAAACATTTAACACCTGAATCAAATGTAACAGTTGGAAGAAATTTGTGGCAGCCAAGTTTCTTTACACCTAGCATTGACTGAGAGGCTAGACAGAATATCTCATATGCATTGTTAGATCCAGGAATTTGAACTTGCTATCTTCGATTTACTTACTGGGATCTGGATATTATGGTTTGACTCATTCTAAACATGTCAACCTTTAAAAAGCAGATCTATTGAGACTATCATCCATACAGGTTTTGCCTACATATGTACTATTTCAAAGTCTTTGTATAAATCAAATTTTATCATTATCTCTCTCAGAGTTCAAAGGTGAAGTACAGGACTGAGTGAAAGGCAGAACTTCAACAGATTCAATCACTCGCTACTTTATCCCTTCTCCAATTTGTCATATTCTTCAGCCAGATACCTGGCTTACTGTACCTGTGCTTGACACTTTTTTCAGAAATCTCATTTCACAGACGAGGGTGCTCAAAACTTTGGCACAATGGAGAAAAGCCTAAATTAGACAGTGATGGACACAAACTGAAATCATGCCTTGGATGTTGATTTCATTGTTTTTAACAAATCTAGACTAGACTACTGCTCCCGATTCTCATTGATATCAGAAAGAAACTATCACTTGTGTCTTGCTGCGTTTCTTGATTTGAGCAATGTTACACAGTTTACTCTGTACTCCAGCCAATCAATTATGAGGCCAGAAAGTTACTGGTGCCTTTGATTGTAAGAATTTACGTATTGTGACATTCAGATCAGAAAAATGAGAAAGGAGTGATGGGTTAGATCTGATATCAATGTGATATATTACCATCGGTCGCTCACCTCAACTCCGTCTTCTCCAGTGTATCCACATCGGGTGACCCGACAGTCGATGCCGAACAGTGATGTGACTGCAGTTGTCATGAAGGTCAGCTTGTTCAGGTCAAGGTCAATTCCTGGTGCCAGCACTGACGCCATCTTTGGTCCTATTTGAATGCTTAAATACTTCAATAGTCAGCATCAGATAAATTATAAAAACTGTATGTATACATAAGTGAAAATACTAAGAGGTATGAAATTTGAAAAACATTCTTTATTTACATAAACTTACAAAATTCATTGGTTGATCAGGGAATTATAGATGGAGGTTGTGTGCCTACAGTTAAATTACCTTTCTATGATCAAGAAATATTATCTCTTTATGATCAAGAAATATTATCTCTTTTCAATCATGAAGTGTTATCTCTCTATGATCAGGAAGTGTTATCTCTCTATGATCATGAAGTGTAAACTCTCTATGATCAAAAAAGTGTTTACTCTCTATTATCATGAAGTGTTTACTCTCTATTATCATGAAGTGTTATCTCTCTATGATCAGGAAGTGTTATGTCTCTATGATCAGGAAGTATCATCTCTCTATGATCATGAAGTGTTATCTCTCTATGATCAGAAAGTGTTTACTCTCCATGATCAGAAAGTGTTTACTCTCCATGATCAGGAAGTGTTATCTCTCCATTATCATGAAGTGCTTACTCTCTATAATCAGGAAGTGTTATCTCTCTATGATCATGAAGTGTTATGTCTCTATGATCAGGAAGTATCATCTCTCTATGATCATGAAGTGTTTACTCTCTATGATCATGAAGTGTCATCTCTCTATGAAAATGAAGTGTTATCTCTCTATGATCAGAAAGTGTTATCTCTCCATGATCATGAAGTGCTTACTCTCTATAATCAGGAAGTGTTATCTCTCTATGATCATGAAGTGTTTACTCTCTATGATCAGGAAGTGTTACACCTCTATGATCATGAAGTGTTTACTCTCTATGATCATGAAGTGTCATCTCTCTATGAAAATGAAGTGTTATCTCTCTATGATCAGAAAGTGTTTACTCTCCATGATCAGGAAGTGTTATGTCTCTATGATCAGGAAGTATCATCTCTCTATGATCATGAAGTGTTTACTCTCCATGATCATGAAGTGTCATCTCTCTATGAAAATGAAGTGTTATACCTCTATGATCAGAAAGTGTTTACTCTCCATGATCAGGAAGTGTTATGTCTCTATGATCAGGAAGTATCATCTCTCTATGATCATGAAGTGTTTACTCTCCATGATCATGAAGTGCTTACTCTCTATGATCATGAAGTGTCATCTCTCTATGAAAATGAAGTGTTATCTCTCTATGATCAGAAAGTGTTACCCGGGGTATCTCTCTATGATCAGAAAGTGTTATCTCTCTATGATCAGAAATTGTTTACTCTCCATGATCAGGAAGTGTTATGTCTCTATGATCAGGAAGTGTCATCTCTCTATGATCATGAAGTGTTATCTCTCTATGATCAGAAAGTGTTTACTCTCCATGATCAGGAAGTGTTTAGTCTCCATGATCATGAAGTGTTTAGTCTCCATGATCATGAAGTGTTTACTCTCCATGATCATGAAGTGCTTACTCTCTATAATCAGGAAGTGTTATCTCTCTATGATCAGGAAGTGTTTAGTCTCCATGATCATGAAGTGTTTACTCTCCATGATCATGAAGTGCTTACTCTCTATAATCAGGAAGTGTTATCTCTCTATGATCAGGAAGTGATTACTCTCTATGATCATGAAGTGTTATCTCTCTATGATCATGAAGTGTTTACTCTCTATGATAATGAAGTGTTTACTCTCCATGATCATGAAGTGTTTACTCTCTATGATAATGAAGTGTTTACTCTCTATGATCATGAAGTTTTATCCCTCTATGATCATGAAGTTTTATCCCTCTATGATCATGAAGTTTTATCCCTCTATGATCATGAAGTTTTATCCCTCTATGATCATGAAGTTTTATCCCTCTATAATCAGGAAATGTTTACTCTCTATAAAAAGGAAGTGTTTTCTCTACAGTGCCTTACCTTGAACAGCAATCAATGCCTTATCTATTTTCTCAACAGTGACGTCTTTCCCTTTCTTCCTGTATTCTTCTGCTTTTGTCTGTAAGCAATAGTACCCTATAATATAATACATTCATCTCGAACTCAGTTTTAAAAAAAGCAATGAAGAAACAAAATGATGTTTTTGTTCTCTTGGTTAAAACTGCATAAAGAAAACCTTGGATAAGATAGAACATAAATAATATCAACACTTTATTTATATTGAAACTATACGGCAAATCCTTGAGTATACTGGTATGATGAATATGTATCTCTAGTAAAGATAAGTTCACCAATCCAACTGTTTTCACCTGCATGTTTGAGAAATCCTTGTCAATACACCCTGCATTGGACACAACATACAGGTACCTGTTGTCAGTCTTATTCACTATCAGATCGTCCATAATTCCTCCCTTTTCATTCAGAAACACTGACAACGTCCCGACATTCTCCTTCAAACCCTGTACATCTGCTGGCACCAGAGACTCCATGTATTCCATGCGATCTTTTCCTTCCACTTTAGTTTGGAGCATGTGTGACACATCAAATATTCCCACGCTGTTCCTCACGTGAAGGTGAGACTCGGAGATGCTGTCGTTGTATTGTACTGGCATCTCCCAACCAGCGAAGGGCACCATCTTGCCGCCGTGTGACACATGAAAGTCGTACAGACATGTCCGTTGAAGAGAGCTTTCCTGTAGTGACAAATTATTGAAATTAATATCTTTTTATGTACCATTTTCAAAGTCAAACAATACTTATTGATAGGAAATTTGATTAAATTGTCTTTCTAAGAAAAATGACCAAGGATAACTTATATAGAATATTTTTATATAGACAAGTCAATTTTGACTTAAGATTTACATACGTGCTAGGAATTCACTTCAAGGAGAGGTTTACAAAGATTGTCATCAAGAACACTAATTTTGCTGACTTGTAGTTTGACACTGGTCCTTTCTCCTTACATAAAAGATGTTTATAAAAAGATATATATCACACATCATCCTTATTATTTCCTGTGAAATTAGATAAATAATATGGAATATATTGCAAGCTGTTTAGAAGCATGAGCATGTTTTTTCATATCATTTGCCATTGGGCAAGTATACATATATAATATTAATTTGGTGATTTATTAGATGCTAATTAAATTAAATCTGACATTCTCTTTGCACTGTGGGATTATAACATTGTCATGTGTTATACCACATATCTATCTGGGGTAATTTTGGACCAAAGAACCATTTAAGTGGTAGTGATGCGGGCCTAAAGAGGTGAATAAATATACAGTAAGTAATTGATAGATATTAGGTTGGAACTTAGACCCCATGCAGTAATTGTCCGACTTGAATTTTGAGGACACTTATTTTTCAAACACAATAATTATTTTGATTTGAGCCCGAAGAAAGTTGTTTCAAACCTTTTCTCACTTCATTCACAAGAGAAACTAAATGTTACTTTAATATCCGATGTGCAATGCTGAACTTGACCAATCCATAGAAATCTTTACACAAAACTAATATTTAACGGGTAAAAAATAGCACACTTAAAGAGTCTGTCCTATCAGCAATGTTGTTTTAAAGTGACACAGAGTATGTTCATAAAGTTTTATCTTACTAATATACCAAAATACCGTAAACATGAACTGAGTCGAGTTCAAATCCACCATTTAAAGTCCAATCATTCTCTCTTAGTATGATAATTTCTTGTTTTTAATTGTAATTGAAAAAAGGTCATATACAAAGTAAAAAATACATGCATATATATATAAGCTGTTTGAGTGGCATTCTAGAAGTTGTCGGTATAAGGACAACAAGGAATTTTATGGATAATCAACTTCTTTATTGTACTGGGAGCGACGTTTCGGTATAGATTCTTATACCGTTTTCACCAATTGCTTGAAAACGGTATAAGAATCTATACCGAAACGTCGCTACCAGTACAATAAAAAAGTTGATTATCCATAATACTCCTTGTTGTCCATATATATATAATCAGATCGTTGCTATTCATAATTGCTGTAAGCCAAGAAATGACATAGACAGTTTATGTGGGACATGGTGTTTTTATTACTGAAAACTTGGTATTATATATATTCATCATATCAATAATCCCTGCATAAATTTAAAAAAGACATGAATAAACATCTGACCAAAATTTGTGTAAGTGAAAATTAAATGATCTATTTATCATTAGAAAACAAAAACTAGTGACTTAATGTTACCAGGAAACATTTAACAATGCTAGAATTTATTGATATTTAAATTCAGATAAATAATCTTTAAAGATAAATTGGTTTTATGTCTGTTGTTAAAAAGTTTTTGAAAATTGTAACGTTCATAGGGGTGATAAAATTGAAGAAATTAGGATTTTGAAAAAGAAATACATATATGAATTATGATTTTGACTTTGTTTAGTTTGATGTTTACTGTCACAAGGATATTTTTATTTCAATATTTTGGAAATGTTTCAAAATCAAAATTGACAGTGAACAGTTCCAAAACTGAATAATCCTACCTAATTTTATAAACTTATGTTTAAATTCAAAACATTCAAGACGGAACTTCACAAATTAGTAACGATTAAGCGTAAAAAAAAGTGATTGAAAACCGGACAATGCGCCATTCAATTAACATTTCTGTCAACTCTACATCTACATGTCTACATACACAGTGAGGCCTTCCATTTTTCGCAAGCTCGTGGGCATTCATGAATAAGACAACCAAGCGCTGAAACTGGCTTTTATCCAGATCATTTCATATCTTTTCAGGGGCTGTTGTTCCGATCGGAACTTGTCTTCGCTTTGATCATCAAATTGATTTTTACGTGAACTTTTGATGCCTCGTGCGCACGAATTGGATCAAGTTTTTTCCTGTTGTATTTTTAATTGTTACTTCCAATAACGAAAGAACCTGTTGTATCATATTTCCGACACATTTGGCAAAACAGTTTTGGTTGATGGTTACATGATTTTCTAGCCAAGTAGGCTAAATTCATTTAACCACTGTTACTGAAATTTTCTGACTTTCTTTCTTCAGACTTCAGCTTTTTAGGGTCAGGGGGTTCTATTGCTAAAAACCGATGCATGGATATAATTTTATTTTCTAATCATATCATTTTAGTTCAACACTGTCAACACAGTGGAATCACTAACATAGCTATCATGTCATTCATCGTGCGTAACGACTGCATTCAGAACGTCTTTAGTATTTTATTAATAAATTTATCCTTGAGTATCGGCGAAACGATTGGGTATGATTAAACGAGTGTTTGCGAATGTACCATGTTTTTTTCATTGCATTTCGACTTGTGATAATTTACAATATGCGACTTTTTGATATTTGATATTTCAATCATAAACAACTTCAATATTTACAAGGGGGAAAACATCACTAGCCAGCAGGACCACTGCATGCTGAGTATTTAGTGGTCCTGGTCAATTTTTACTGGGCAGGGACCACCGGACCAGCGTAAATTTCGCACACTGTAGGACTGTTCTTTTAAGTCTTAAGTATAGGGTATTTTTGAGGATCTTTAGGCAAAGTTCTAATCCCATCCACAATATAACTTGCTCTTGCCAAATTCTCTCCCTTATAGATAACATGCTAAGTTTTGAAAGAAAATAGTAACTGGTATCAAGACAAAACTGTGAAAATCTTTGACATTGAAGGAAAGATAATGCTTAACTGTCCTCAGTACACTGTCAAGTGTCATACATACGGTGACTGTGATATGATCAGACCATATTTGGGTCATTTTTGATCAAGGCATTGCAATGTTTATCATGATAAGACAGATCTTATCAACATGTTGCAAATAAAAATTACCGTCGACTGGGACCGAATCGCTCGAGTGTAGGAGCTGTCATGTTTTATTTTTGTCGCGATCAGGCGCAAGAAAAGTTTCGCTCTCGTCGTCTGCACACCCAGCATGTTGAGTTTGTAAATGACCTTGACACTTAATTGATTGAATATAGAAAAGAACAACTGTGTAACGAACACGGATTCCCGTAGACCGAAATTTCTGTTGCCGACTGCTGGATCTATTCTAACAAACGAGCAGAAACTTACAACAGGGGCTATAGGTTGAGCCTTTTGACCCAAGTTTCCCGATAACAATATACTGATTCTAATGCGATTGATCAATACGTTTTTGCAATGCCAATTTCATTACAAGCAAATTTGAGTTTAGCCCGCCCCCTCCATGCTCACAACTTATAAGATTAATGTAAATTTATATTGACTTTGCAAACCATGCTGTTTAAAACTGAAGTTCTCCATTGAGTGTTATATTGATAGTCGTCCTATCTATGCTTGTTTTTGACAGGTTGATTAACTCAAATTTCAAGCTCCGCACTTTGCAAATCATTCTTGAGTCGCTGACTTACATACACAATATAGAAAAACCAAAAAAAAACAACTTTACTAGTACGTACGTACATAAGATGGTGTAAATCATACATCATGGACGTTTCATTTTCGTTCTTAATGTACTCAATGATATTTTTCATTTATTCTATAAATAAACAGTTAGAACAGTTGGATAGTTGCTTTTAACAAAGCATGGTCACAATTTAATGCGTAATCCGTTTTTCGTTTCAGAAAAAGGTGGAGTCCTAGTTATGATAAAAATCACGCACCTGCTTATACGTTACGAGCTTCCTCATTGGTCGAAACAATCCAACCAATATCATACCATTCTCGATAAAAATACGTTTCATAGATGTTCTTTTAGTTCATAATGAATATAAATGAATAACAGTTTACAATTATATGTTGAGTGATGTCCTTTACATATGAAATCATAATGACAGGAAGTAGCCATGGTTTGAATTAAAAAGACAAGGCATTTTACATTGACCAATAATATTGTTGGTTACAAGCGCTACTCGTCCACATCGAATATCGCCATTTGCATTGAGGATCTACTGTGAAATTCGCCAAAATGCTTTACCTAGAAGATTATTTAGAAAGTAAAGCTATTATAATGTTTTACATTTTAAAAATGTGGATTATTCAGTTAGAATATTCATTTCATTAGTGTCTTAAACTATTTTTTTCGCAATATTTTCAAATAAAAGGTCTGTTTTTCCTAGACTTTGTTTTGCACATGGTTACAATATGGATTTTTGTTTCAGTGATCGAAAATCTTCCCATGGAAATGAGGGAACGACTCACAGAAATGCGAGAGATGGATTTGGAAGTACAAAGTATGGTCACATCTTGGGTGTTGTTTTGATGAATTGTTTTAAGTGTTGACAAACTGGCACCATCTTGATTATCTCCCCTTGTCAGTGTTTACATCAACTTTCAGACATATGGATACCGGTTATCAGCAAATGCGCTTTTGTATATTCAAATTGTGTAGTTTTATGAGGACAGATCATTTTACTTACTTGATTATGATCATTGAATTGTTATTTTCAAAGGAGAATTGTCAGATAAGAGACTATGAGAGTGTTCATGCAATCTATTTACATTTTCTTATTGACAACTAGGTAAGTCTCCTTCATTACTTGCCGTTAAAGAGGCGGAAGCTGGTTTTCTGTAAATGTTATTACCGTATTTGACTTAATAACCGCCCACTCCCCTATAAGCGCCCACCCACCACGTTTTTGAGTGAACAATATGCGTCCTGATTTAGCGCCCACCTATCAACATTACTTACCTTGCATGCTGATTCATTGAGGAAGGTTTTTCAGTCTTGTAATAAGTCTTTTACTTCCACTAAAGTGAAGAATACAGGGTATTTCAAGACCCCCAGCCACCACCAAAATGATAAAACTTATAAAACCATATTTCAAAGACATGTGTATCGTAAGAAAACACTTTCAAGACTAAACTTGAGGACAATTTTTATCGTTTTAATTAGCGCCCCCTTTACCCAATTTTTTAAGCGCCCCAGGCGCTTATCACGTCGAATACGGTACTTCAAACTTTCTACAATAAATATCACTTAATGCCAAATGTTTAATCTGGAGTCAAAACATCTTATTCATTAACTCATCACCGGCAGTCATAGAAGAAATAATTAAGTATCAAGTAAAAAAACACTTTTAGCCATTTTTGTGTGAACATCTTTAATTCATTTGAGATATGGAAATGGATTTGCATAGATTAACTGATCATTTTATGTTCGTTGTAAAACTGTTTCTTTTGTTTAAAAAATTTGTCTTCCAATTTGTAACATTTATTTTCATTTTTGCGAGGTCTCTGTGTTTCTCTTTAAAAACATGCAACTACCCCTTTATGTAATCCAGAAGGTGAGATTTTCATGATATTTTCATATAATATTTATATCTTCAGCTCATTGATATACATCTGCTTCATAAGCGTATTTGATTTCGCTGAGCTCCTTCCAAATACCTAGATCTCAAGCTAACCAAAAGTCTATATGGTTAGCTATCTAACTAACCAATGAGATAGCTTGCATCCAACAACGGCAGCACAACGTGGATGGAAAAACATAGTAGCTTCACGCAACTTGCATAACAACAGTTCATTGCACACAATACAGGTTAACATAGCCATGAATATCAAGCCGCCAGCCATAGGAGGCATTTGGCCCTGAAGACATCAAGGTATTTGGTAGGAACTCAGTGGATTCAAATACGCTGATGTAGCAGGATGATTGATATAGCATTGTCTGTACAAGTTCTCTCCATGCAACCCATCATTTAATGCTTGTTAAAATGATTTATAAAATGCTTACAAAGAACCTACAGTGGACCCTTGTTTCAGATGCCCTTGACAGTTTGGAAGAACGGGTTAAAACATTCTTCACAAAATGTTTGCAACCAAACGTTAAAACAGAATGGAAGGAAGAACAATTTCAAAAGATTAAACAGGTACAGAAAAAACCCACCCTCAGGTTAACATATTTTGTTTTTAAATGCTAAACATCATCTCAATTTCGTGATTTCATTATTTAAATTTTGTGTCTGTGAATGTTTTGACTTGTGATAAAATTGTAGAGATCAAATAATTAGTAAATAAAAATGGAAATTCCATGAATTGATTGATTGATAATTGATCACACACTTGTCTTGTTCATTTCATTAATACATTATTGAAAATGAAAATCTGGTAAATGCCTTAAATTATGTATATAATGCAAGTGAAATTTAACCCTGAAAGTTTTTCTTACAGGATTATTGCAAAGCTAGATCAGATGCTGATGAGAAAGTACAATTAGCAAACCATATACATGACCTAGTAAGTATGACTGACTGTGGTCAAACCATTAATAAAGATAAAATTAATTAGTTCTGCTATGTTATCTTTAATGCTTAAATTTGAGAAACTTATCCGCTGGTAACAAATTACAATCAGTAGAAAAGTGTATAATAAGTAGCAACCCTCATAAGAAACACTACGACTAATTTCAACCTTGTTGTATTATATTATTTTTATTTGTCATTTATTTTGTAACATCAATATTGAATGTTCTTTATAAAGAAATTTTATTAGCTAATGAACCTTGACATACTTTGATCTACCAGACTTGATTGATAAATTGATTGATAATGTAATTGCTGTTTATCAGGTTGATAGACATTTAAGGAAACTAGATCAAGAACTTTCCAAGTTCAAAATGGAACTGGAGGCAGACAATGCAGGAATAACAGAAATCTTAGAAAAACGTAAGTTCTGAATTTTGTTTATGTGAAATGTAGGTAAGTATGAGGTCCATACAGATCATCAATTGTTGTTTTCATGAACTCGGTACCATTATTAGTATAGGTACCGTTACCTTGATTTTATTCTTTTTTCACTTACTACATCTCTGAAAGCACCTGCTTTTGTTTTTCACTTTTAACTCTTTCTTTTTATATTTGTGTTGAAGGTTCTCTTGAGTTAGACAAGCCGCAGCCTCCTGTCAATAACCACATAAAGACTGAAAGTAAGTCATTGTCAATCTATACAGAAGCTTGCAATTCATTGCCGTTATTTCTAACCTGTACTAGATAAGATGAATTAAGAAGATAGCTAAATGGGAACTAACATTGCCAGGATCCATTATATTTTGATACTGCTAATTTAAACTGATTTAAACTGGCTGAATGAATATCAATTTGGAATTTACTTCTTAAAATATGAACAATCGGTGACATTTTTGTGATACTTGGCCGACTTCAGTGAGAATCCTTATATGACCCTTGACTGCAAAGTGACTGCCATTACAGAGTTGAGTGACGGAGCACATGGCATGCAAGTGTATTAAAGTGTAGAAATAAATGCGTGAATACCATCCGTCAGTTTTATATAACTTTTCTGGACTAAGACAATTTATTTGACACATACAATCTCAAGCTATTCCATCTGTCTACAAATGAAGATTTCTTTTCCAGGCAAATTCAGCAATTTCATTTGATGCATATGTTTCATTACAACAGAACGACGACTACCTCAAACTGTTGGGACAACACCTGTGCCAGAGAAGCGACCGACCACCGAAGTTCTTTCCAAGCTTGCGACAGAAGCAGCAAAAGAAGTGATCCGTCGGTCGGACTCTGCTGCCAATTCTCCATCCATGTCCATGTTTAACTCTAGTGCAAGTTCCTCTCCCATAGCCTACAATCTAGGTATATATACTGTCATTAAATGACAATTTGATGTTTTAGAATTTTGATGAAAGCAAGTCTTGAATATTTATGGTTAATATAATTTTTAACTTAGATCAAAAAAATAATTTATGGTTCCTATTTCCTTAGTATCAGAATAAGGGTAGGTAGGAAGGCATTTTTAATATTTTTTTGTGTGTTTTATATTCTTCCTCACACTGAAAGAGCAAAGATTTGACCCTAAAGTTAAGACAGTGTAACCTTTTTGAGCTACTAGACTGCAAATATGTGGATGAGTGTAGCATATTCAAGTTCCTGCTGTTCTGTTTGCAGGTCACATCGGAGCAGGAAGCAACGCCGCCATTGCTGCAGCCGCCTCTCAAGCCATCGCCGCCACGCAGCAAGTAATGGTCTGGTTTCCAAGTTTTCTCTCTGCTTTATCCCTTTATCTACTGCCTGTAGGGCTTGTTTTAAGGCTCAGTTTGAATTCTTCTGTGAGGCATAACTTGCACAAGTTTGGCTAAATTAGCTTTGTACTTAGCGCAAATGTTTTTCATTTCACACAAATTGCTCTTCATGAAAAGATTCTGAAAGATGATCGGTTTTAGAAAGAAACGGGGAGATCACTTTGAGAAAATTTTGGTAAATGCGTCAAGGCCTGAATTAGCCAATAATTGAAAGTGGTCAAAGTTATGCCTTGCTGGGGAAGTTGCCCATATGAATGACATCTTATATACACTGTAGGGGTCGGGCTCAAGGAAATGGTGAAGTAGGACCATTTGCTAGTGAATTTAAGACTTCAAAATACACAAAAACATTTATCACTTGGTTTTATCATAAAAATGATACCAAAATGAGTCAAATGTGGACAAATCTGTTGTGTTCCTTAGAAACTGAATTTAGGAACATGCCCTGAAGTGGAAATTTTGCTAAGATGCCAGTAAAATTTGGTTTTAAAGTGCAATTTGGTTGCTACAGGTTTTGTTATAAACAGATTCACTGTATTTGTAGGTGTAGGTGTACTGACTATCCAAACAGATCGAAACATTAGTTTTGTTTCTGTTGCCGATTCCCTTTTCAAATATTAAAACGATTTGATGTTTGCAAGCAAACTCAAACAATCCTCCTCATGTTGCACATTTGCATATTAACAGGAATGACCTTTTTTGTTATGCAACTTCTTTGATAACCTTCTGAGTGACCTAAGATTTGTTGTGTAATGATTAAATGTATCAATATTCTATACCAACCCAACAACTTTGAGAAAGCGAATCCAAAGATGGCACATTGATGTAGTTGATCATCATCAGTGATGTCTGTGTCAAGCACATTTCCATAAGAGAAGTTTATTCTTGGCTTCAGTGTTGCATTAAATCTTTGTTTTTTCAGACAATGATTTGTTCACATTAATCTGGAAAAAAAAGAGCTGAATATTGGCCTGTTTTCAGATGCAGCAAGGCCGACGCACATCTAGCATGAAGGCGAGCTACGACCTGATGGGCCGCTCCCAGGTGGTGACGAGGGACGTGTCCTTGTCCTCCTACCCCGCCCCCACCTCCAACCCCACCACGCCAGACTCTACCCCCCGGTCTTCTAGAACAAAGAAGTGGGTTTGACTTCCTTGCTTCATTTCAGTCCTTTCAAACTGGGAAAACATGTAATTTAGTGAAAGATGTAACATTGTTAAATTCTTTATCACACAAATGAACAATATTTTATATTTTCATCGTCCATAGATTTCAAACCTACACCATAAAAGTTTGGCCACAATCACCTCTGACTTGAACAGTCTATCCACTCCAGCACCGAGGAAAAGAACTGGCCATTACACTCTCAGTCAAATTGACAAGTATTTCCTTATTTTAGGGAAAACCTTTCATAATTTTAACTTAATTCCAAATGATCTTCACATTATTTCTTCATCTCTTTACTCAATCATGCCCTCCAATTTATTGGTATCTGATATTTTTCACAGACTGACCACCAAAGCCCTGGCGTCACAGAACCTGTCCACGCCAGCTGCCCCTGCCCCAGTTGTGCCAATCCCTGCACCAGTCCAACCTGTGGCGCCCCCTGTGGTGGCTGTGCCCGAACCAATCGAGGAGTATAATGCAGAGCTTCAGGTGGACGACTGGGGGAGTGATCCTAACGAGCCTCGTTACTGTCTTTGTAACCAAGTGTCCTACGGTGACATGGTTGGCTGTGATAATGACGATGTAAGTGCTTTCTGTAGACTTATATTGACAAGATTAATAAGTTGTCTCAGAACTTCTTGGTACAAAACATGTAATTCTCGCAATCACAGGTTTTCGTAGTTGTTTAACATGGAAATATGATACAGCAGGATTGTTGCCAAAGTTTAAAACAATAATGTTAGTTGATATATTTTAAACTAAAGTGAATATGTCACATCAAATAATAACCATGTTATTTCACTTGTTGAAACATGGTTTTCATCTCGACTGTTGAATGAGGTATTCCACCAGTGAAAATAAAAAATACTGCCTGTATTCCAGTGTCCTATTGAGTGGTTCCACTACGGCTGTGTTGGGTTGACGCAGGCACCCAAGGGAAAGTGGTACTGTCCACAGTGTACTGCCGCCATGAAGCGGAGAGGACGCAGATGATGATGATGTTAATGATGATGATGTGTGTGACATGGACAGGGATTGGGAAAGACACCTTTGACAATGGGCCATTTTGAGGGCTTTTAGTCATTTTCAGAATTTTGAATGGGCCATTCCCCCCTTGGTAAAATTTCCAATTGTGATGGGACATTTTTCATCCAATGTGCAAAATGGCCCATGGCCCCTGCCTTTCCCAATCCCTGCATGGAGAGTTTGTGTACAGATTTGTGGATGTGTGATAGAAGTGGTCCTTGTTGAGTGTTGAACAAAGAATGAAGTACCCAGTGATGTGTGAGAGAAAAAATAAAGTTTTCAGAATGGTGAATGTGCTTCTTGGTTGTCAGGGTTGAGAATATGAGAATGAAATTGAAAACTTGATGATTGCTTTGAGAATCTTGTGAAGTGTGATGTATGTGAAATGTGAAAATAATTTTGTCTCAGCTTTAAGATATTTTGATAGAATTCATAAATAGGTAGGTATTGTGAAAATATTCAGCATTTGATTCTGTTTTTGAATTTGTCAATCTATTTCTTCAAATATCTTAGTTTTCAGAAAGTTTTGTACTAGGAATTATCCGAGTCATCTTTTGGGGAGTTTTCATATCTTTACAAAATGTTGACCATGAGTCTTGTGTTTGTTATGTTATGTCCATTCTTGATTCATTTCTTTACACTTGAAAATGGTGTTGCTGAGTGTTGTGGGGACACCTTTGTGGAATTTTTCAGTGTGCAAAAAGATATGGAAGATCTTATCAATATTGTATCAATATTGATTTGTGAAATTTCTCACTGTCTATGCTGAATATTCTAAGAATTGTGTTGATGTGAGGTAGACAAATATTTATTCATGTGACGAACGAGAGAGGATTTTGTTGCCATGGGCTTGAATACAAATTGTTGATTAATAAATCTGAAACTGAGCATTTTCAACTGGAGACAAAAAATCTGATGTGCAATTGTTAAAAACAAAAATAATTCCAGTAAGTGCTAAATGTGATAATAAATATCTGTACAAGTGAAATGACTTTGTTGGTATTGTTGAGGACAGAGGCATTCTTCTGTTTGAAAGCCCGGTGGGAGGTCCTTCTCTTTCATATTTAAGAATTGGAGAAGCCTCAACCATCATGTGTTAAAGTACAGTTTTGCCCTGAATTATAAAAGTTAAAACACAACGCTAATAATAGTTCAGGGTAAAACTGATGATGGTTGAACTACTCTTTTTCTTTTTTAGTAAGTGGATTTTGACTCATTTTAATTATGTTACAACCAAAGTAAAGGTAAAAGGAAATAAAAACAAATTTGGCTGTGAATTAAAATACTCAACTAGGGCCATAGCTAGTGGCATCATAATGACCCATGTCGTATGAACAACAGCGTTGTTTCGTGCCATCATACAAAAGCTATACTTAATTGCAGAATAAGGGATAGGCGGTGCCTTTGATCTATACCGAAACAATGGTAGAAATACCAATCATATCACAAATATTCACTGTTTTTGAGGAAGTCTAGGCAAGCCATTCCAAAGAGAAGACGCTTCAAATCTTGCTTCGAGGACGTAAAAGTATTTGGCAGAGTAGTATCGTAAGTTATAGATTTTGCAACTCTGTTCCTAGGACCAGGGCCTAAAAACGTGTTTTGTCTCCTCCACAACAGAAGCTATAGAAGACGTTTGAATCTTGTGAAATGACTCGTACTCTCATGGCAAGAGTATTTCATATAACGTTGTTAATCACTTCTTTACATGTAAGGTTTCAGCTACTAGGCACTTAAAGACAATCCTGCTGCTACATTACAAATAGATTTATTAACAGTACAAGAAATACTGTCAAGAAACTTTATCTTAGTTGGAAGTTCCCAGCACAGTTTCATCATAATGTTGACCAACAAAATGTAGTTCACAGAGAAGATTAAAGAAAAGAAAGAATGTATGTAAATTATGGTTTAAATCATCTACCCACGCATGGCCAATTCTTACGCCAGCCCCAATGACTTACTAAGATATGCCTTGCTGCATGTACCATACTTTTCTGTGCTTGTCACAAAGGCTGCTGCTGCTGCGTTAATCCAAGAAAAAAATCATTAAGAATTCCAACTTTTCACCAAAGAAGGCGCTGTACTATAAACGCAAATTTTGACTGTTTGGCAGTCAAAAAGGTTTGAATTAGCCTATGTTAGAGACTGGTGCATCTTAAAGCCATGCAGGGGAAGATGGGTTTTAATGAGACAAAGATTCTCATCCAAGTGTCTCCTGATGAAGTATATCACAATAGGTTTTTAAAGCAAAGAATATCGCCAGGCTTGCCGACCTTTCACCAGTAAATTCAAACAATCAGATCAAACCAAAAAACAAAATTGTACCAATGATTTCCTAGACCTGTTGCCGACCGGATAGAGTGAAAAGATTTTCTTTAATTCTTGTACAACTTATCAGAGTCTAATAGACCCTGCTGTAGGTTCTGATTGAACCAGGGTTTGTGTGAACCATATTTACATAAAGTATAAATAAACCATAGGCGCCAGACTCTGAGTTTACAATATCATGTAAGTATATGTACATGTAGCAATATAACAAACAAGGTCTGTGTACAGGTGTGTGGCATTTCATGTAGACTGTTAGGTAATAACTTTATGACTATTGTCTGGTGAAAAAGTAGTGTTAGGTAACTAAAAACCTCTCTCTGGTAACATACCGGTACTAATGTACTGAAGGAAATGGAAATAATATGCTTTTCAGCGTTAATTTTCTTATTTGGTTGAAATAGTTAAAACTGAAAAAGAATTTCATATTTACAATACATTTCCAAGCAGGCTTTAACTTATATCATAATCAACAATAAATGATGTGTTATTATTGACAAAATTGGCCTAGGTCACTCTAGATTGGTACCACACTCTTTATCTCAAACACTGACCATTAACTCACACAAAAGAACAACAATCTGTATCCTTACTATGCAAAATACACTAGTACATAACTCTAAGTTTTTATGAAGGTGGCGAATCAAGAGGTACATTTACTAAACACATCAAAGATTTGATCTCCATTATCACTAATAACTGGTTAATAAGGCCAAAAACAGCTGCTCGGAACCGTTGTATCCCATTTACGAGATCCGGAAGTTGCCGAGAGGCATAGCTTCATTATCTGCTCGCCCACACACATCAGGCATAGCTTCATTATCTGCTCGCCCACACACATCAGGCATAGCTTCACATCTGCTCACCCACATACATCAGGCACAGCTTCACATCTGCTCACCCACATACATCAGGCATCGCTTCATATCTGCTCGCCCACATACATTAGGCATAGCTTCACATCTGCTTGCCCACATACATCAGGCATAGCTTCACATCTGCTCGCCCACATACATCAGGCATAGCTTCACATCTGCTCGCCTAAATTTATATCAGGCATAGCTTCATATGTGCTCACCCACATACATCTACAATTCCTGTGACTTAGCAGCAAGTCGTTACGATGTTACCAATACTCACTATGACCTCAAACATGCATTGTTGTAGTTATATCTTAAACAGGGGAGTGATAATGTGGCTACAATAATAACAGGACAGTACATCTTGCTTTCTTCAGCTCTTCTTAAATGTTGAGGTGAGGTGAGTTGGTGTTTTATGCCGCTTTCAAGATTATTTCACTTATATCGCGGCTGCTAGTATTATTGCAGGGAGAAAGCCCGCAACACTTTTGTGGCTATGCATTGCGGTGAAACCTGCGAGCATCGGCTGGAACTAGCAAACCATGGGTGGTACTGCGCTGAATTTCAGTGTAGCATTGCACCCAAACCTGACTGCGTGTAGAACAGTTCTCTACTGCAGACAAAGTTGCCGAGCCCCTGGCGGGATTCGAACCACGGACCTCCTGATCCGAAGCCGAACGCGCTAACCACTGCGCTATCCCGCCCCTTCTTCTTAAATGGTAAATTGTGTTTACATACTTGTTTAATGGCTGCATGTTTATCAGCATAAACTTAAACTTGTGACAAAACCATAACTTCCTTCTAGACACAAGGCTATATTGCAGAAAGCAAAACAAGAACATCTGATTTTGACATACATGATTTTATTGAATTTTGTGGTTGATAACAATGATATGACACAGAGTTGAGAGGTTGATCTGTCGCTGCTATCAACATCTGCCAATCAGAATCACCGAGGTGAGGTATCCAATCAGCTTCATTGAGATAGAAGGGAGAATCTGATCGACCAGTCAACTCTTTACACCAAAAGCATAGCAGATCTGCTCAAATCTACAAGCTCATCGTGTAAGTAATGGCAACATGTTGATACTTAAAACCTGTTGGTTAACAGGACGACATGATTTGAATCTAACCAATGAATACAAAGCAGCTGTATCGATTTCATACAAATAAAAAAATGCATATTTAAGAGACAATCGCTCTGAAAGAGTATGGAGTCTTTGGTTTTGAAGGTGAACTCATTCTTGGAATGCTTTTGCTCCACATGCGATGATAAGATCGTTCTAATCATTACACAAGGCGCAACACAAGAAGCGATTCTGTCCAAGATGGTGACACAGTAGTTATTTATGTACACGGCATGCAATGTGAAGGATTTCTACCACAGTTCACCATCTCTGTCTTTGGCGGGCACTTCGATGACCCGAGGTTTGTCGATGATTCTCGCAGTTCGGTTTCCTTTCTCTACAATGCCGATGATCCAGGACTGGTAGCCCTCTTGCTTCTCAATATCCTTGCAGAAAGCTGCTGCTTGTTCCCGTGGCAACGCAATCAACAACCCTCCTGCAGGTATCAACAGTTAAACAAAGGGTCACAACCTTTACTTTACACAAAATATGGAACAAAATACAAATCGCCTGCAATATTTTCAACTTTTCTTATTCTTTGAAAGTGTTATATGGTTCAGATTTTGTAGTCTTTGATTCACATACTTCTTAATATAATGGTTTAACCGTTGCTCGTATTCTAAGTTGAACTAACAATGCTGTCTTGCGCAAGAATAAGAAACATTAAATTCTAAAGAGAGGAAATATTCCTCTCCTTTCTGAACCATGTGGTTACATCTAGGTAAACAATAAATGCTTGGTTGAAAACAATGTTGCTGATTGTACAACAAACTTTTACATAACATCTAAATAGGATTTTCTTAAGTATCCAAGAAAGTGCTCTACTTGTTACAGAGAATGTGAGAAACAAAACGAGTAAACACATGACTTTTGTCGGTACCTGAAGTTTCTGCGGAGTGTCCCTGTAACAGACCAAACATGTTCCCACAAGCCTTGCTGATGGCAGCCATCTTGGCGACCACGGGGAGATTGTGGATGACGAAGCCGACCTCGTTCTTCTGGATCTTGGCAAGATTGTTGGCGTGTCCAAGCAGTCCAAATCCAGTCACATCCGTCGCTCCGTGGGCGTTGTACTTGTGCATCAGTCGGGCAGCTAAATTAAGACATATCGTGAGCACATTGATGATTATTGTTGAATCTACCGGTAAGTGACAAAGATTTAATGTTCTATGAAGCTACTTTTGACAATGCACAGAATATTTGCTGGAGTATAGACAGATGCTGAAGTTTACAAAGACACTTCACAGAGAACATTTGCTGGAGTATAGACAGATGCTGAAGTTTACAAAGACACTTCACAGAGAACATTTGCTGGAGTATAGACAGATGCTGAAGTTTACAAAGACACTTCACACAGAATATTTGCTGGAGTATAGACAGATGCTGAAGTTTACAAAGACACTTCACACAGAATATTTGCTGGAGTATAGACAGATGCTGAAGTTTACAAAGACACTTCACACAGAATATTTGCTGGAGTATAGACACATGCTGAAGTTTACAAAGACACTTCACAGAGAATATTTGCTGGAGTATAGACAGATGCTGAAGTTTACAAAGACACTTCACAGAGAATATTTGCTGGAGTATAGACCGATGCTGAAGTTTACAAAGACACTTCACAGAGAATATTTGCTGGAGTATAGACAGATGCTGAAGTTTACAATGACACTTCACACAGAATATTTGCTGGAGTATAGACAGATGCAGTAGTTTACAAAGACACTTCACAGAGAATATTTGCTGGAGTATAGACAGATGCAGTAGTTTACAAAGACACTTCACAGAGAATATTTGCTGGAGTATAGACAGATGCAGTAGTTTACAAAGACACTTCACAGAGGTTAGAGAGAACCAGGGTCAACAGGTACATGATAGACAGCAGCATCATGGTGCAGTAACAATTCATCAGCAGTATGCAGAAAACTATATATACTATATGAGACTTGATACTAAACTCTGTAACTAAACAGTCACTCGGTACCTGTTCGGTTGAGCCTGGCCATACTGAACATGGCGCGCTGGTACGCTTTACGAACATCGTCTTCGCTAACAACCAGTTTGATCCGGTTCCATCGCTCAGGCTGGTCGAGCCACTGGTAGGCGTTGACAGCAACCTGGGTTCCCAGAGGTTTTGTCAACACCAAGACATCGCCCATAACTGCATTGTCTGGCCTGAAGAGAACAAGTCATTCTCTTAACAGAAGGGTTGTGCTTGTAATATCACGTAATCCCAAGTGCTAATCAATCCATTTCCGTTTTGATTAAAGGAGTGATTATCAAAACTCATCAAAACTGAGCTGAGCTCTTATACCCCAACAATAAATAGGTAAATATGGTAGCATTTGTTACAAACATTTTGTTAATTATTTGAGCAATGCAATCAAAGGTATTTCTAAATATCTTATATCTTAAGACAGATCTCTTGAAGTCTGTACAAATTTATATAAACAAAACAAACAAGTGATCAAAACATCAGTGGAGCACCACTCAAACTTTTATAAAAATTTTGTGTGAAAGGAACTCTATGCAAAAGATGGAAATTGCAATTTACTTTAAAGTTCCCTTGTCTAACCTAGCTGTCAGATTTCAAAAAGACAAAGATATTCATCCCCCATGAAGACATTATTCTAAAACGATAAAGTCTTGTAGGGCTTACATGATGTACTCGTTCGTCTGGCAGACAGATGAAGCCACGCCCCCAACGGTCATCCAGGGGTTGATGACCGTCTGACCCCCGGTTACCTGGGAACCAGCCTCCTCTGCACAGTCCTGGGGAATTTTAGAAATTATTTTTTTAGGAAAACATGAAATCTACTTTTTCTTTTTCAAAACAATTAAAATAAATTAAAAGAAACAAGTTTTTAACTAAGTTTTATGTGAACAGCAAAGAAACATTTAATCTCTTAACCAAAACCTCAGGCGCGTTTGAATGACTTGTGCCTGCAATGAAACAATATCAAATGGGTTTGACAGTCTTTAAGTCTTGTCGAGGGTTTCTCATCAAACGTTCAATCAAAGACTGACCTTGAACCCTCGCATCGTCATAGGAACAATGACATCTCGTTCTTTCTCCGACATTTTGTTGCTGACTCCAAGGAGCATGAGCATGTTGTCGCAGTCCGTGACGCCCATCGCATACAAGTCACTCAGCACGTTAGCACATGCAATCTTTCCCTGCAACAGCAAGACACTGATAAGAAGACATGTCATAACAATTCAAATTTTGTTTAATTAGCCAGTAAATGTTTTCTGGGCAATTAAGTGACTTCTTCACTTCGTGAATTTTACAAAATTGTATACATGTGAATCATCCAATTTAGAAATGTCTGATGATCATAATATGGTCTCAACTGAAATGTTATTCTTTAACAAATTTACAATTTGAATATCACTGCATTATTTGTGTGAGCACTTCTCTTGGCTCATCCAAAAAAACTACAAGAAAATCTACCAAGTAGTTTCTTGATACTGTGATCCCATATATGTCTCTATTACTGAGAGTAAAGAAGCAAGTTTGGGCTTCCACAGGTCTTCGAGTACCTGAGCCGGAACTAGCTGGACTCAAATTGATTTTCTTGGACCCGAGGACTCAAAAAGAGGAGATCCATGTTACTTGTTTAAGCAATTTTAGACTGTTAGTGATCTGTGAAGTAAGATGATCAACATTTTTATATAGATCTGTCCATTTATACCAAAATTCACCTTGTTTGAATGCAAGTAAGGTGTCATATATATATACCTAGATATATATATATATACCTAGGCTGAACAACATTAACATGCCCTTTCATGTAAAAATAAGAATATTCGGGTACTCTAGTCCAAGTCAAATCTGACACCATGAAAACTTGAGTCCAATGTTTTTCACAAATGAAAGCGTTAGAAGCAAGGGAAGTGTGTTACTATCATCTCATTCTGAAATTAATGAGTCTGGACTTGACCATCAACTGACCATCATGTAGGGGTCATCAACCAAAGGGTAGAAGAAATCTGTCGTCTGCACCAATGAGAGTCCGCCATGTCGAAGGGGAGTGACCGCCGCATCCATTCCAATCCCTTGAAAAAATAAATTTTCTTAAAGTGACACAGAGCTAGTATGTTGATGGAGTCAAATATGTCAAACTTTATAAATGTATTGTTATTATTTTAACAAGAAATAGAGTTTGTTTCCTAAAAAACAAGTATCAGAATGCTTATCATATCATTGAGTGACAATAAACAGGTTTTATTGTGATTTATGATTGAAAACCAGACAGTAGCGTGCACCCATGACTAAAAAGTATTTGTGGAAACTTATCAAAAGGAGACTCAAAAACAAATACGGTTTGGTGGTGTCAAGTAGGTCCTTAACTAATAATTAATATGCCTTTTAAAGATGTAATAATTAATATACATGTAAAAAGGGACGCAGATTTTCAACTATTTAAAATTAACTTGATCGATTTCCAATTATCAGTAAAAACATAAAATAGAACAAAATTGCCTTTTTACAGGTAAAGATGTAGTTTAACCGAGGCGATCTGAACTTAACTCAGGATATATGGTAATTTGGTTGTTATTTAAGCAATAAACGAAATCACAAAACATACTCTGTGCCACTTTAAAATATAATGAAAATAATTTTCCTAAATAATCTACCTCTTAAGTAACGGCAATAGAAAACAAATGAATATAAAAGAGTTGTTTCATTTTTATAACTCGACCCCAGCCCAAAATCTTAGAAACACAAAACACTTACATGATATTAATGTTTAATTTTTAAAAATCACATTGATTTTTAAATGAATTAATGCATATTTAAGAACACAAATGGATTTCTATTTTAATCATTGTATGATTAAAGATACTAATGAGCAGTGACAAACACATGTGATTGTCATATATGGATATCACGTGACCAACATTTGTAAACACCTCTGTTCCCGCCATATCATGTGACCACGTGGTACAACTAGAGCACCGGCCACTGACGCCATCTTGAACAAAGGGGGACTGAAGGGGGTTCTTATAAACTTCCTCATTATTTCATACCAAAGAATTCATCACAATACAATAAATAATCCCAAGCGTGCGAAAGTGCAATAAACCCTCAAAATGCAACTATTTCCCAATGATAATGATCAACCGATTACTGAAATAGACGTATTTTTCTTCATCGGAAATCAGACCATCGGAGTTGGGATGTCTTCAAATTTCGTGCAAAATATTTTAATAAAATCCACTTACCGATTCTTGGAACCGGCGAAATGTACTGGTATTGCGACTCCTGATCCTGGGCATTGCTGTCCTGTTGCAGTCCCTCAAGAAGTTTGAGCAGAACCTCTTGAGGGACTTTGCACCCTCATCCCTTTAGGTCAGCAAATTTGGTGAGTCGGAAATTGGGATCCAACTCGTGAGCCGCAGGATCGAAAGGACGCCGCAATGCCATTTCCGCCATGTCGACCGTTGGCAGGAACAAATTAAATCCTAAAAAGACAGAAAAATGTTAAGTCAAAAAGATGACATCGGTTCAACTAGCAAAAATCAACTTTTAAACGATAAATTGATCTCAAACCAGAAGGCAGTGTTTCACTTCACAAAGTAGAATATGGCGACCTCCCTAACACGTTGAAGTGGCCCGGATGTACGCGGAGATAGTCGCTCAACATTGGCTGGCTGGGCTGCTAGGGAGTAATCGTTTAGCTCGAATGTAACGGGCGTCTACTGTTTGTACAACTTTGGTAAGTGAAGTGAGGACACAGAACATACAATATTTCCTATCAAAGAATAAACTTCATTCCATGAACGTCTCATATTTCTTCGAAAATAGGACACAGAACATACAATATTTCCTATCAAAGAATAAACTTCATTCCATGAACGTCTCATATTTCTTCGAAAATACATTTCACATTGATTAAATTTGAGAAATTTATAACAAAAAGTGATCATGCAAATCATAATATAAACAGTTATTTGAAACTCTGAAAACGACTACTTATATAAACATACTTTTTGTTTTGTAACTGTTGATTGAGTTTTGATTTTAAACGTTCAAGCATTTTCACGACTGGATTAGCATTTACAATAACATGTTACAATACCCCAAAATATGTGTATAAATTTGTTGTATAAGGTTAAAATTTTCATTATCGGTCGACTGACGATATTTTCACGTTAAATACGTTTTTCTCCCTCAGAAATTTAGTTACGCTTAAAGCAGAACTGAAGGGAACTCAAATCCGACGACAAAATTAGTTTTTGTTTGAAATCGATAACGATTGAGTCTATAAAGTAACAAACAAACAACAAATTTACTAGATGATCATCAATGTCATTCAAAAAGTAAAATGAAAATAGTTTCTTACATTTTATTTCATGAAATAAGTGTCAAAAGAATGTCAATGGCAGCTTTTCGCGTGTAAAGGGGAACCATATATACTACTTATGAACACAGGGGCGTGTATCGCTTAGAAATAGCTTTAGAAAGACATATATACCCATAGACCCTACCCTACTACTATATAAAAGTCCTTTTATATAGTAGTAGGGTAGGGTCTATGGGTATATATGTCTTTCTAAAGCTATTTCTAAGGACTTTTATATAGTAGTAGGGTAGGGTCTATGGGTATATATGTCTTTCTAAAGCTATTTCTAAGCGATACACGCCCCTGTGCTTATGAATGCAGTCAAGGAGTGTTAATGTGCCTTAATTAATTGGGTGTAAGCGTTAGCGTAAATCCTTCTTTAGAAGCCAGCCGATGGCTTTCTTGATTTTTCTGTACCAGTAAACTAAGGTCTGCCTCGTGTGCAGCAACCACATAACGAGCTGGTCACTCAAGCACATAATCCAGATTACCCGGACTATCTTACTTAAATAACCCAATTGACATCGACTTAACGCCACAGGTCAAATTCACATGAAGCAGAACATTTTTCTCTTAAAAGTTAAAAGGTCTATTTCATGTGCATGAACCCCTCGAATAGAAGCATATATAGAGCTCTCTGAAAAAATAAACGCCTGTTTAAAGAGCCACTCCGTGAGTTGTTGGAGTCATATATGCCAAACTTAATCAATGGTGTCATTTGATCGCGAAGTATCGACTGTTACCAAAAAGACACATATTAAAGCTTATTGTTTTTTTACAGTGACAATATGAAGGTAGAACGTCGCAATTATGATCGAAAACCGGACAGTGGCGCGCGTCAAATAGTCAAACGTAATTTTGGAGACCTATCTAAAACAGCAAGGGGCAGTTAGGAGTTGATAATGTTTGTTAGGTTATATAACTAGTATACATGTATATTGGACGTGATATCTACACCTCTGTGCGTATATAAAGCTGTTTTTAGATTTTCATGGAAACCCAGTATTTGACGTATATATGTCTTTTGGACATGAAAAGTAAAGATGTTTTGATTTTATATCACCACATATGACATTTAAGTTTCGTATAAAAGGTAAATAATACGTTATGAAAATCACGGAGTGGCTCTTTAATTAAACGCAGGGAAAAGCGAATTTAAATCCTAGCCTACCCTCGCTGCCTCCATCGACAATACGAAAATGACACCTGGCCTCAATAGAAACCTCCCTCATACAGATGCCTGGCCATGCTGTAGAGAGGTTGTAAACAAACAGAAGCCCGATTTTTAATCAAGGATTTACGGAATGAGAAACTCGACCATACACTTATCCTCGATCATCCAGGCCTTCCAAAATATTCGGATACTCTTCAAAAGCCATTCCTTGTTATTTTCATCAGGAATATAATCAAATTACACCAACAATAAAATGATACTGTTAAATATGAAAAGATTTGGGAAAGTGTTTGGTAATGACAAGTGAAATTTAAGTGCTTAATTTATTTAGCGAGTGCTAAATTTTAATTTGAAATTTCAAGTAAATCTTTCTTCCCTCTTGATTGGCTGTGACTAGGAGAGTGTGAGCTTGGAGCTGTAATTGCTATAGTACCACTTTCCTCGAAAGCAAGACCATTCAGCAAGTTGAAACGTGTCTTTTGAGTGGCATATGCAGGTACTATCGACGTATCAATACCATTGGCAAAATGTAGGACAGGCTCAAATAGGCATGTAGGGGGTGATAAGTGAAAGCAATGATTTTTGGCGACAAAGAAAATGATAATATATAACCGTTTAGATCGGTTTAATATGATTAGCTCACCAGACCTCAAAGTTCAGTTAGGTTTATTGCATGGCCCGTCGTTCTTTTCGACTTCCCCTCCAAATCTGCTGCAGCCCCAGAGCTGAAATTTTGTAGGAATGTACCTTGCACCATTGGGATCCAAATATGTCGCTTTAGACTAACACCACGTGTCAAATACATGGGCGTGACAGGCATTTGCCCTCAACTAGTGAAAATCTTCTTAACCGAATTCAAACCAAATGACATAGGATGCCCGAAATTTAGAGATTTTTTTTTGTAAATTTGGTTTTGGCTGTTTCAAATTCGACCAAATTTGGTATGCAGATAGCCATTACTGAGGAACAGACATGCGAAGCTTTCGAGCATAACCGGATTAGGCTTTAAAGGAACAGTCCCACTCAAATTTTCAAAAATTAACATTCCATTTTTTTTCAAAATGCACTTAGAGACTTGAAACTTTTTAAAACGATAGGCAATTACATTTGGAGCAAAAAAGTAAACCATGGTGAATTCGTAGCATGCATACATTCGCCGACATATTGCTTTTTTTGACTTTTTCAAATTTCCGGACCTCATGCACCTTTGACAATCTTCTCCTTTGAAGATACTTGCATTTTAGAGCTGAAAGTTATAAATGATGTAGCTAAAGCATTGAGGAAACAAATTTAATGATTTTCTTGCTTAAACCTTAATACTTTTATCTCAGTAACCCTTCAAATTCGGCTGACTTAGCTCGTGTGACCATGTTCAAGAGGCGATAACTAAAAAAGTTGGACTCAAAACTGCACCGTTTTTCAGGGATGTAGGAACGGTATGTGGACTTGACTAAACTGTGAAAACATCTATCGCGAACAGTCATTTTAGTTCACAATTAAAGATCAAAATCGGGAAAAATCTTTTGACCAAACTTAACATGGGGTAATTTTTCAAAATGCACCTAGAGACTTGAAACTTGTTTTGAATGAAGCGTCATAACAGTACAAACACAAAAAGTAAATCATGACGAATTCATAACTAGCATACCTTTTTCGAATTATCAACATCTTTGCAATAATAACAGTTTGGTTATGAGATTTGGTCACATAAATTATTACTGTTTACCACTAAGATAAAAAAAAGCATGGGAAGGTAAAACACTGTGTGAAGGTCAAAGAGTCTTGAAGACATAAGCACTGCCTTGTCAGTCCTAGTTATCTCTAGTCTTGTCCTAGTTATCTCTAGTCTTGTCCTAGTTATCTCTAGTCTTGTCCTAGTTATCTCTAGTCTTGTGTATATATTTGGTGTTGTATTTATATGTATTTCATGGTTGGTTATCATATCGCCTATAGTTAAATAATGTTCATTGTTCATTACTTCTCATATATAAGTAGTGTATGTTGATAACCTAACGTACAGTGAGTTGTGATAGTTTATACATGAAGTGAGTAGCTCGCAGTTGTGTGAGTTATTTAGATAATGCTAGACGTGCAGTTTATATTATACATATTTCATTAGAGTAAGTTATCTATTCATTCTAAGTTAACTTCTACAGATTGTACTCACAGTACAGTGAGTTCTATTTACTTTATGCTTATAGTCAAAGATTGATCTCACAGTACAGTGAGTTCTGTGGGTGTCCTATCCCTATTATATTATATTATTACCCATATGATGAATCATAAGTGATGACATATTTTCAATATGAGCACATGTGCACATATCACTTTTGCCTAGCAACGATTGTTTCAGCGCTATTTACCGTATTATGTCGTCTGTGACGTCATCAAACCATTGTTCGTGACGTCACTGAAGCGGGCCGCCGCAAAGAAAGCAGGCCGCTTTCCGTGTGTTTTAAATGAAATAGAATCGGTAATAAAGAAATTATAACCCTCGGAATTGTGTCATATGACTTTTACGAAACTCGTGCGAACTTGTGTATAACCCTCGCTCTCGCTCGGGTAATACAAAAATTCGCACTCATTTCGTAAAAATCATATGACACACTTCCTCGGGTAATAATCTCTATTTATCATAGTTATCTTAGGTAAGTTTGATATTTGAGAATAATACAAATTACAAAGTTAAATTTTTATAAAATTAACATATCAACCAGTATCATTATATCATAAGTAATGTGTGAGTGAATGTTGTAAATGTGATTGGTTATAGATGTGGTTGTGCAGTTCTTTTACCGTAGTTACTCGTTTTACCATTTGTATATATCAACATGCATCTGCATAAGGTAGTTATTCATTCTGCAGATGACGGAGGCTACGGCGGTGACATTATCAACTGCATGCAGGAGCACGGTTTATCCCACCTGCTATACTCGATGTCAATGTCGCTCATCAATTCGTATTACTTTGTTTATCTATCATGCCTGACGCCATGATTTATATTATTTAATGTATTGTATGCATATGTATCATTGTAATTAATGAACTACTGAAGGTTATCATTGTTATCTATTTGTAGCTATTTCCATTATATCCTGATTTACTTGAGTTAAGAAACTTGAGTAGTTACTGTGTGTCGATGGTATATTTATCTATTTACCATATAGAATATTCAATTTTTGCGAGTCCAATTTAAAGTATCAATATCTTTAACATGTCATGTTTATCATATTGGATGAAGACTTATATTGTTATTTTAACATGTTTTCAGGCTAAATCTACTACAAACTTATGTAATAAAGTCTATGAAGCCCTCCCCCCTAACCCCCCGCCTCCCAACACCCCCCCGCCTCACCCCCCCCCCCCCCCCCCCCCCCCCCCCAAGTTGAGAAAACCCTCCTATCGCTGCTACATTTTTCGAACCCCCAGTGAGGATTAATGGACTTGACACCGCCATAAGAGACCTACATCAGCCTACCTATGACTACGATAACTATCGACCACCACCACAACAACAACAACTTTACTTCGCCAACCTTTTACTCGGTGAATGGACTGATTTGAGATATTTATTTATCTATTCATGTACATTTGACTGACCTTCACTACATATGGACACTTGTGCGACCTTCATTACATATGGACACTTGTGTGACCTTCAAAACATAAGCACTTGTGTGACCTTGACCTTCCTTCGATGTTCTACAAGCTGACCTTGATGATTATATAAATTGTGATATCATGTGTTCATTCACAAGATTTGAACTTTGTTTGTCTATTGATACCCGATATTGTAATTGGTATGTATGTTCATTCATGCATTGACTATTGTGGTTCCACTGTATGCATGATGATGTTTGTTTCGTATTCACATGTGGGTACCCTTTAGATATGTGCTCCGGAGCTGATAGTAAGTAGTTAGTAAAATCAACTACTTGATATACCTCTTGATAATTAATTAAGTATAATAAATTCAATGTTTTAATAAATCTTCAGGTTAAGTTTAGATTTATTAGAGGTGTTGCGTTCTTAGTTCGGGTTATTAACATATAGTACGTTTCTTTTGAGGTTCAGTTATAGGGTTGTGTTCCGTTCATTCATTCCATTCCTTCATTGCTTATATTCTTTGTTGTTCATTCAATTATGTAAGGCCAAGTTGTTTCTTCGTTGTTTGCTTACATCTCTTCATTTCATATTTGTTGGTATTTTTACTCTTATTATGTGAGGTAACGTATACTTAAGCCTCCTGCACTATAGTTACCTGCATCAACTAGTTTGTATCAAAACTCAAACTTAAATTCATTTAAACATGTAAGGTACATTAATTTAAACTTATAAAGGGTTAAGATCCATACCATTTATAAATAACATTTAACTAAATCATCTTTAAATAATTCATTTAAAGTATTCTTCTCGTGTATTATTCGCGTGCGGTTTTCGGATTCTACATCGGTGTCATATTATTCACGCATTTTCAAGCAAGAGTTGTGTTGTGTTATTCCCTATTCAAAGTATTATTGTGTTGTGCATATAAATAACTTCAAACATGGTTTCAGCGGTAAGACAGACGAGGAGGTAAAACAGCTTGTGTCTTCACTCAGGAAGTTAGATCTAAGACCGAAAGCAGGCACGCCGCTTGAGTTGATAGATCTAAATCTTCTCTTCCACCAACAGTTACACTAGTTAATTCACCCCAACTACCATACTTCTCAGGAGACAGGAAAGGTTATATAGACTTTGACAAGTGGAAGCACGAGTAGCAGATTGGGCATGTAGACCGGAGGACATCCTGGATCAAGCCACCACTCTTGGAAAAGTGAAGACTGGAGAGCAAGACAACCTATCGAGGGACACTTTGTGGGCAGGACTGCGATTAGATCTTAAGAACTTGTCAAACCATAGGTATGAGCAACATGGATCTCTTGGATCATTTGTCAAGTAAAAGGAAGCCGTAATTTGAAAACTGGCACTTTCCTCCCTTTTTTTGGCATTTCGCCCCAATTCTAAAATGTTTACGCAAAGTTCCTATTGTCTGATACAACCCCTATTAGCCTTTATTAAAAGAGTATTTACCATTCATTATCGCCAAATTACCTCAAAGGAAGCCCTTATTGAAAACATTGCGCCTTCCGCCCTTTTTGTGTATTCCGCCCAATTTTTAAAAACATTCTAAAATAATTGTGCAAAATACTTTTTGTCTGATACAACCCCCATTATCTTTTATTAAAAGAGTATTAACCATTCAAATTCCAAAACAACCTCAAAGAAAGCCTTTAGTTCAAACCTTGCGCCTTCCGCCCTTTTTTCCGAAATCCGCCCAATTTTTAAAAACATTCTAAAATGTTTGCGCACAGTCCTTTTTAACTGATACAACCCCCATTATCCTTTATTAAAAGAGTATTAACCATTCAAAATCCCAAATCAACCTCAAAGGAAGCCTTTAGTTGAAACCTTGCGCCTTCCGCCCTTTTTTGCCCATTCCGGCCAATTTTTAAAAAACATTCTAAAATGTTAGCGCAAAGGTTTTTTTGTCTGATACAACCCCCATTATCCTTTATTAAAAGAGTATTAACCATTCAAAATTCAAAAACAATCTCAATGGAAGCCTTTAGTTTAATCCTTGTGCATTCCGCCCTTTTTTATGCATTCCACCCAATTTTTAAAAACATTCTAAAACCTTTGCGCAACGTCCTTTTTGTCTGATTTATTCCTCATTATCCTTTATTAAATGCAATTTTAAAACTTAAAATGTTTTAATACGAAAATCACTCAGACGGTGCCTGAGTTGCGCAGCGCAGCGTGCCTAGGGAACCAGTCCTTAATTTCCCGCAAAATATTTGGGCTTTGACGGTCATGACGTAATTTAATGTCGTCATCTGAACGTGCTGTAAACGCGGAGCGTCTAATTCCTCACTTCACTTTAGGCACCCGACCGTGTAGGTCATTGAATTTGGTTTTAAGGATGTCGTTTATGGGTAAGTAGACTAATTCGTCAATACTTCATTATTGAAGCTAAAGCGTTGTTTGCAAATATATGATTTTGACTCAAGAGCGTGAATAGTTTCTGGAACATGTTGAAACACCGGAATCCTGAGATCATGATTGTTCAGCTTGGGGGGGGGGGGGGGGGGGGGGGGGGAATGATTTGCGCCGCTCTGGTGTTGATGCAGTAAAACTTGCAGGGGAGTTCGTTGATTTCTTTACAAAAATGCGGGATGATTTCAATATTTTGAAGTTATATGTTTGTGAAGAATTCCCTTGGTCGTCTGTCTGATAGGGCCGTAGCGGTCGACCATGAGACAAAACGGGTTCAGTTCAATCAATACCTGAAGGTAATGTTCTCTGAGAGAGGTTTGTACATTTGGCAACAACAAAAAGTTTTTTCAATACCTCCCATGCTATATTCAGCGCTGATGGCGTTTCGGTAGTTTTCATCATTCATGCAAACGTTAATATTATATTTTATGTACGCTTTATTGAATGTTGTCAGTGATAACTGATAAGGGATGTGCGAGATAGAGCCTGGGAGAAAGTCCTTTGAACATTTTAGTTGAAACAAGTTTGATCAGCAGTCTAATGTTTTGCAACTATATACAGACTTACCACTGATTTATATTTTCTTCGGTAATGCGCATTCGTTGCTAATTAGTATCGTAATAAAACTGCCTCTTTGTTTCGAGACTAGCTTTGGCCTAGTCTGTTTTTAATAGCGATTTTCTAGCAGATTTATTAGTTATTAGATTTGACTCGTGTAGTCTGGTTTATCTCTCTTGGTTGTGATAATCAAGTACTAGCAGAGGTCTAGTATATGTTTGGCTAGCTTTTTAGCATATATATATGTGCTAGCTTCGTGTAGTATTCATGTAACATTATTGACTAGCTTGGTACTAGCTGTGGTCTACTATGATTTTGGCTGGCTTCTTCTAGTATTCATGTTGACTAGCTTGGTTCTAGTCTATGGCAGTGTTTTCTTATTTATTCTATACAAGTATCAAGTAACTTGTTGAACGCTCTGTTATTTGAGTTTGACGTCCTTTGACCCTCATCCTATATGTTGCTTCTCAACAAATTACATCGGCGGTTGTCTCGTATGTTAGTTGCTTTGCCATAGCAAGCTGTAGTTACTATACGGTGTGATATTCGTATAATTTTAATGCATTAATTACATTTGTTACTGCATTTGATGTATGACATTTGCAACTATGCTAAATATCAATATATTACCCGTCAGCATTTATGATAGCTCGAATCCTGACGGCTAGTTTTGAAACTTAATGATTACCACTGTTTTGTGATACCGTAATGCGGTTCTATATAAAGTAAGCAGAAACTGTTTTTTCCCTTAATTTATGTTATAAGATAATCTTAGAAGATGCCCCGTCTTCCTCGGGGTAAGAAACGTGAGGTCGGCGAAGTGGATCGGACATCTTTTGTGACCAGGCCCTGTCACGACGTAAATTACAATTTGCTGCAAGTGTTACAATTCACGTTTTATACTTTGGTTTCAGTCACTTACATTCGTAAAGGGTCCTTTTCGTCCCAACTCGTCAGAACTTTCTGACTACAGAAAAAGAAGAAAATAAAACTTCGTGATCTGCAAGCTCTAATGGGTTACTTGAATTTCACATGCTAGGTCATATGGCCGAGAAGGCCTTTGTTACGTAGACTGTTTGATCTGACAACTGGAGTATGTAAGCCACGTTATAGAATTAGGTTGAACAGAAGAAACAAGGGCCGATTTGAGATTATGGTTAGATCTAGTCAACAAAATTTGTTCATACTGCCCAATTTTGAAAATAATATTGAAATGTTTGCGCAAAGTCCCTATTGTCTTCTAAACCCCATAATCCTTAACAAAATGGCATCATACATTCAAAATTTCAAAATTGGAAAATTGGAAGCCAGCATTTCTTTTGCCCATGAGATTATCTGTTCCTATTTGGCCTGCCTTGATGGATATCGCTATGTCTATGTATGGTAGCGATGTTATGCTATCCTTCATCGTAAATGATAGATTTGGATGTACGTTTTGAAAGAAGTCATGTACCACTGTTAAGGATACGTTATCTCCAGTCTATGAAGAAGTCATCCCAAAATCTTTTCATTCGAATTCGTTTTTGAAATCGTCTCAACATTTCATGTATATAAAAAGGTTCATCTTCAGTGTTTTAGGAATATTTTAATTATACACCATGACAAAATGATTTTATATGAAATATGTATTTATAAATATTATATATAATATATATTTCTGCATAGAAAAGATGCATTTGTCTACACTTGCGAGCAAAAGAAAGTATAGGTCTACTTTAAATGCCCATAAAATAAAAACAAGTGCCGTGAATTCGATTTATTAAGAAATCAAATGACAATAAATCACACAAACTTGATTGGCTGAAAACAATGATCGGATGCATTTTAAGTTACTCACACAAGGGGTCAAATTTCAATAATTTAATGTCTCTCTAATGCATGTAGAAAAGCCAGAAACATTAACTGCCATTGTCAATAACGCGTGTGACCTCCTACCACGTCAATACAAGCCCTGATACGTCTCCTCATCGACATGGTTAAGCGTCGGATGACGGCCGCTGGTAATCGTTGCCTTTCTTCTCTCAGGGCAAGTACCAGTTCTTGTCTCTTTTTGTGGGACGGGTCTGCCTGTTTAAGTGATCCCACAAGTGCTCAATAGGATATAATTCAGGGAAATGGACAGGCCACTGGAGAACATTAACATTGTTCTGTTGCAAGGCGTTGGCTGTGGCTTGTGTCGTGTTGGGTCTAGCGTTGTCATGATGGAATCTGATATCCTGGCGTTGTGCTTGCAGAAAAGGGAACACGACTGGCTGCAGAACTTGCTGAATGTATTACTGTGCATTGATTTGAGTTTTTATGTCACCACAGATACCGCCCCACACCATCAGACCACCACCATCGTAAGGATGGACATTTTGGACACATGGACGAGCGAAACGTTCACCACGGCGCCGATACTCCATCTGTCTTCCATCATTGTGGTACAAACAGAAGTGACTTTCGTCTGTGAATAAAACTCGCCTCCAGTTCCGAACTTGCCATCTGTACACCCGCCGAGCCCGTTTACGTCGGTTTCGCAAAGTGAAGGCCATGTCGCGGTAGGGGCGGCAAGCCCGAGTACCTGCTGCTCGTAATCTTCTGGACACAGTGTGTCTACTAGCACGATTGGCGAGTGTCGTTGCCGCTGTTTCCGTTGCTGTCACGAAGCGATTTCGCAGATAAATGGTTCGGATATAGTGGTCTTCCTTTTGCGTGATAACACGTGGTGATAACACGTGGCATGCCGCTTCGGGGTCTGTCGTGGGTCCGACCAGTCTCCCTGACACGTTGCAGAAGCCTGGATGCTGTCAGTAGCATGTCAGCCATTCCAATGGCTCTTTCTCTTTCTTCTTGGGTCAGCCGTCCCATTCTGTTGGTGTGTTTTTGGTTGCTGTGAACCTACGATATTCAGCAGTGCCATTTATTCCTATTTTCGGCACGTACATTTCATGCATTTAGATTTAAACACAATTCACGATTTCTCCGTTTTTGAAAACCACAACAATCTCAGTTGCGTTTGGCGATGTGCACAATGTTTCTGAAGGTGTACTATCATTTCTAAAACCACTGACGATGGATATTATTAAAAACATTCAAATTCTATCAAATTGAATAACCTATACTTTCTTTTGCTCGCGAGTGTATTAACAATCATGCATCGTTTCTATTTGACGACTAGCATTGAATGTAATGTAATGAGTGAGGCCTCAATTTTAAATTCAAATCAGGGCTCGACTTTAGCACTTCGATTTGGCTCGGGGATTTGTCCACATTGAATTCCCGAAAGTCTTAGCATAGCAAATGATCGTTAACATTTATCAAACGGTGACAATAACATACCCTTCATAACCTTGACCTTAGCGTCTCATAATTGATTATATGTTATATTGTCTAGAATCCAATATGGCGAGATGTCAGTCGAATTAAACTTATTATAACACTAGAAGCTCAATCGCCACCCTATGATCTGAGTCGACCTGTGCGTGGCCATAGCTGTCATTATCTCATCTCATCATAAGATTCATCTTCAGTTTTTTAGGAATATTTTATTAATACACCATGACAAAATGATGTTATATGAAATAAATATTTATAGATATTATATATTATATATTGTGACACATAACATATATATATCTCAAGAACATCTTCAGAAAACCGACTCTATGTTCGGTAAAAAAGCCGGCCCGAGCTTTTTTATGAGAGTTCATGGTTAAAAGAACTGACATTTTGAAATGACATCTTACAAGGCATGATGAGTCAACAAACACATTTTCTGAGTTGACCTGACAGCCATTGACACTTCATTGTTTAAACAGCCGGTTCGCATCCAACAGTATGATAAGACCAAACATCAGAACCAGTAACGCTATACCGGAAGCTCCAAGAGACTGTGCACTCGGCCTGTTGTCAACCGCACTGTCCAACTTCCGTCTCCACGACGACAGATTCTTCTTGTTGAGTTGAAGTTGTTTTACATCCAAGGATCCCGCCATGGACCTCAGATCGTCAACACAGATGCACCGGCACCCTGTCGAACCGTTGTCTGAGGGAATTAAAGTGATAAATAGAACGTTTTGTTTCTGTGAATAGTGAGGTTAAGGTTCACCGAGAGGATACCGTCTTTCTATTTATGGTTTATGATGCAAAATAATTTTATGCATAACATACACTCCGATTTCAAAGGTGCAAGGGAGTGGACGATTGTAAAGATTAGTTGATGTAAATGTAACACTAAGTACACCGGTTGTTGATTACTAAAGATTTCATACCTGACGTACTGGGATGAGACGAGAGAGTGGTCAGGAAGCTCCTATCATCGTGCAAAATCGACACTAAAGTATCTGTAACAGCTGTCAATGACGCAGTAGGATACATCGAAGATGACGATGACACAGCCAGATTCGTGCTCCGTACTACTCCACTCTTGGTGTCATCAGAAGTTTGGATGACGTCAATAGTCAGTGAGGAATTCTGATTGGTTATTCCATTTGTTGGCTGATGTACGGACGCGGAAGGTTCTGAGGTGGATATGAAGACGGGAAGGGGAGTATGAACGTCTCGGTCGGATGTCGAGGTGGTTGTGGTGAGGGCAGCACAACCCAATGAAGGCGGGTCACTGTCTGCATTGGTCGTTTCAAGATCCGACTTTATCTCAACTGAAACGTCATTTTAACTTTAATTGCATTTTTTCGACTCTTCAATAAAAACCGATATTCATGAATAGTCTTACGAATGAAAATGGTTCTTAAGGCTCCACGCAGAAAGTTTGGGTGTAAGATTGGTGATCAGCTTTCAGATGGCATTCTCAGAGATAGCGTGAGATTCATTCCCGTTTAAAACACATATATTCAACAAAAATTAAATTCAAATATGTGATAACTAATATATCAAGCATTTCTAAACAAAGAAACTGGCTTGCGCTTAAAACCATGTGCTGTTCAGGATTTTAGATGTGAAGAAATTCAGTACAAAACGAATGGTGTATGAATAATATCTTTAAAATAAATATTATAAACTGAAAATCGAAATTCTCACACTTAAAGCATTTCCGGACAAAAAGATTGGTGTTCATCTGATATCTCGTCGCCTCACACACGAAGGGGTTGTAGCTGAAGATGAGTGTACAGACCTCCCCCGACTCCCATTCCAAGCCCCAGCAAACCTTTCGACCCTCCGTCTCCCTACTACACGCTTCCTGGCACTGACTCAGCGTCCCCATTTTACCCAGAATCCTCCTCACTGCATCTTTTCCAGGTTCCGCTTCCGCTTTGCACACGCTTGTGTCTTGTAATTCGTAGTTGCAGTTTCCTGGTCAACAATTGTTCATTGTATTTCACAAACAATAAAAGATGCCGGCAAGTTTCAAGGCTGTTGCATGGATGTTGGATTACATATTTTAAAATATTTATTTGAGATAATTATTTGCAAGAAGCTGAGTTTTCTCATATTCTCAGCGTCGGCTTCACCACCATAAGCGACATCATTCCGTTATTGGAGCACAGAGTATGTTGTTGGAAATGGCGCTATTTTACCAGAATTACGTGTTGATTCAGAAAATATGCCTCTCTATTCATATCAGTTTAGTAAACTGACAAGGAAAAGGGAAAATTCGTAAATTGTGATCTCAAACCTGACAGTGACTCGAACGTAATTTGGAAACTTGTTTAAAGCCCAACTCACACTACGTACGATCGACTACGATCGCTGTACGAAAGTGTCGTGTAGTCATCGTGTTATTATTGTGTGATTTTTGTGCTGTTATTGTGTGGTTGTCGTACAGTGATTGGGCTGATCGTGATATTTTTCCAACACGATTCGCTCAAATCGCAAACATGTTCCTGATTTCATAAAATAGTGTTGTGAGCGTGTCGTTCGTGTAGTGATTGTGTGGTGATTGTGTAGTGTATGTGTAGTTATTGTGTTGATCATGCTTCAGCCTTAGGACACGATAACAGGACAACCACAACACGACCATAACACGATCGAAAAATTGTCCTTCTTGCAATCGTACTATTATCGTAGTCATGTCAAATTAACCCTTCTAGTGCTAAACTCTAGGACCACGATGACAGCTCGTACTGAACACGGAGTCACACGATTACTGTACGATCAGGATACAATCGTTACACGATATTGGATTGAACTTGCACCACTAAGAGAGTTTCCCATCAAAACGTTTTCATCACGTGTCTTACTTTCAGTCTACAGGTCAGCACAAACGATGGTAAGGAATTGATGGGAAGCGATGGAAACGAGCGAATCTCTACCCGTGCATACCGACTGTTTAGTCCAGTTGTAGCTCCTTTATTAATTCCAACACAACCAATTAATGTTCTAATACAAGCTCTTCCCGGGCTTCAAGCAGGTTCCCCTAACGGCAAAATATTGACTTCAGTGCAATATTTCAGCAAATGGAAACGCTGCATGCATGGATAACAAAATTGTCGCCACACAGGCATATGCAAAGATGATTTGCTGTTTAAAGAAGACTCAAAATTCAAAATGCATATATAATTGTGTACTTTTGAGTTTATTAGATCTTTGAAATTATATTTCGTGCAGAATGCAAAGTTTAAAGATGCATAAATGGGCAAAACTTGTGAACACTAACGATGAATTTTCTACATGAAAATATACCTTTAAATGACAGGGAAGAAAAAAGGGTTACAAATTACTGCGGCAAGATTTTGAGTCAAGGTATGATTAAATGCAACAAGAATTCATCACAAGCAAAATTATGTGGTAGCCCATCAAAGGTATGGTAGACGTATAAACTGTATTCTGCAAAAGTATACATATCAGGCATATCAGAAAAATGAGTGTTTAAGATATTCATGCTATTCTGAAGATTATGTGCATAGGACTTATCAAAATTATGTATAATTGTCATACGCAATCGCAAATAAGTAAATAGAAATCAACTCCAGAACACATTAGACAAACGAATAGTGATTTCACTGGTAAATGGAATATAATGTTTGCTTTGGTTTGTTAGAATGAATCGCAGATGTACTTATCAATAAGAAATTAAACTGAATCATTTTGCACAAGATCAAATAATGATAACAATGGGGATACTTATATTGCGCTTGACTCAAACGATATTGCTCTCTCAGGCCAATAGTAAAGTAGTTACCACAGACTCGGGTTTTTGGAATGATTACAATTAATGACCTAGAATTGGAAAATGGTAATTTGGGCGCTCAATAACGATATACAGCTGCATATCAAAAGTTTATTCACATACCACTTTATCATGTAATTTTTGTTTTGTAAAGACGTCAAAAGAATAACTTCAGCAAAACTGACAATGAATCTAATGTCCATGGGTAAAATAGCCATTCTTTAACTTATTTCGAGTCTTGTCCGTCATGCAATAATTCGAAGTTTGGCATGATGAAATATACAGAAGAGGTAATATTTTCGAATTTCTGATTTTCTGAAATTTCGATTAAAATAGTCCAGTTCCAATCTCTGAGAAGCACAGTCACATTGACTTCGTGCACGGGAACAAACATAACTTGTCTTTAAACCTTTAAATGGATTTTGTAGCGAAAAATAAAATTTATGTTTTCTGAATTTTGAATCCTGGTCACCTAAATGACCTGCGAATACTGCTATGGTTAACTGTTGGGACTGATATCCTGTTTACGTTGAGTTACAATGGTTATTCATTTCTGTATCTTTAAAAAAACCATTATCTGGTTCTTTTTCGTAAAGCTATAATACCTCAAAGACATGCCAAATATGGTACGCAGCCATCTGAACAAACTTTCGGTATGCAGCTTAGATCAAGGGAATGTGATGACCAGCATATAGAAATGCGGATGTTTCATTATTTGGTAGGAAACGAATTATAATTTCCTCAATTATCGACCGCCTTGGAAAGTTTTTCGATGTCAAGATGTAAACTTCCTTACGTGCTTGAAATTAAACTGCTTTGAATCAGAAGGAATGCCAGTGAAAGACCATCGGTAGCTATTTGCATAAAGCCAGTCGTAGTCGATCGTACGCAGTGTGAGTTGGGCTTTAGTAATATATGCCCTAATGTCTTTATCGCAATAACATTGTATTTCATACCTGCCATGCATCACATTGATCATTAAAAGCAATAGTTAACCTTTTTTGCCTTTGCACATATTATTTAAAATCGTGCATTATTCTTACACCATTCGTGATTGCATCGTGAAAGCGTTGTGTTGATTGTGTTCTGACCGTGTTAGAATCGTGTTCTTTCGTGCAATGATTGTACCCACATCGTGTACCTCACCTCGTGTGTCTTAACATAACAGATCGTTAAAACCACAATACGATACCAGTACGATGGAATCGTGATGTTACCGTAGTACAATCGTGCATAGTGTGAGTTGGGCTTTAAGCAGGCAAATGGATTGTTAGTGTTTAATACGTAAATCAACAAATATTCATGTAAATTGCCCCGAAATATTTGTTTCTGTTTTTAAAGAAGATGAAAATAGGATTTTTCAATTGCAATCGGATATTTTTAGGGGGAGGGGTAGGGTATTTTGAATTTCAATATTGAGGGCTAGACTGCACCTAACATCTGAAACCTATTGCGAACGTCAGAGTAAGTGAAAACCATTTTCCAGGCGTGCATTACAATTTGCCTACGAATTTACGGTACAATGTCATAACCATCTCTCTACGATAAACCGGAAGTGAAGTATTCTCACCTCCAGATTTTGAGCACACGAAGGAGGTGAACTCGTCTGCGCATGTCTTTGTGATCCACTTCCCGCTCGCCCTGTCTGCGGCTACACACTTCATGTCTTCATTAGGCTCTCCCGTATTCCAATCTACAGCAGGGCCCAGTGGTTGACAGTCAGACCATCTCCAGTCGGGGTTCGAATCTCCCTGTTTCGACAGTCCGATCCATATGTCCCAGCTGGACAAATATTGTCAGTTGATTATTGTGACTATTTAGTGACATGTTATAGTTCGGCCTCTGACTCTTATCTAAGACCACCAAGTCATCAAATTTTGAAAATATGTTCTATCCACTTCAGTTCTAAAGAAGGCACTTTCTAGTAATGAACATACCGATACAAAAGAGGCGAGCTTCTTTCAGCCTCACATGTTTTCTTGGATTGTATTTTGGCAACTCAAAAGCCACAATGCTTCTTCATCAACGTACCTACAGGCGAGCTCCTTCGATACCCCGTTCTCCTTTATTACTTGATATGACATTACATGCGAGCTCCTTCGATACCCCGTTCTCCTTTATTACTTGATATGACATTACATGCGAGCTCCTTCGATACCCCGTTCTCCTTTATTACTTGATATGACATTACATGCGAGCTCCTTCGATACCCCGTTCTCCTTTATTACTTGATATGACATTACAGGCGAGCTCCTTCAATACCCCGTTCTCCTTTATTACTTGATATGACATTACAGGCGAGCTCCTTCAATACCCCGTTATCCTTTATTACTTGATATGACATTACATGCGAGCTCCTTCGATACCCCGTTCTCCTTTATTACTTGATATGACATTACAGGCGAGCTCCTTCGATACCCCGTTCTCCTTTATTACTTGATATGACATATCGACATGCGAGCTCCTTCGATACCCCGTTCTCCTTTATTACTTGATATGACATTACATGCGAGCTCCTTCGATACCCCGTTCTCCTTTATTACTTGATATGACATTACATGCGAGCTCCTTCGATACCCCGTTCTCCTTTATTACTTGATATGACATATCGACATGCGAGCTCCTTCGATACCCCGTTCTCCTTTATTACTTGATATGACATATCGACATGCGAGCTCCTTCGATACCCCGTTCTCCTTTATTACTTGATATGACATATCGACATGCGAGCTCCTTCGATACCCCGTTCTCCTTTATTACTTGATATGACATTACATGCGAGCTCCTTCGATACCCCGTTCTCCTTTATTACTTGATATGAAATTACATTCGAGCTCCTTCGATACCCCGTTCTCCTTTATTACTTGATATGACATTACATGCGAGCTCCTTCGATACCCCGTTCTCCTTTATTACTTGATATGACATATCGACATGCGAGCTCCTTCGATACCCCGTTCTCCTTTATTACTTGATATGACATATCGACATGCGAGCTCCTTCGATACCCCGTTCTCCTTTATTACTTGATATGACATTACATGCGAGCTCCTTCGATACCCCGTTTTCCTTTATTACTTGATATGACATTACATGCGAGCTCCTTCGATACCCCGTTCTCCTTTATTACTTGATATGACATATCGACATGCGAGCTCCTTCGATACCCCGTTCTCCTTTATTACTTGATATGACATATCGACATGCGAGCTCCTTCGATACCCCGTTCTCCTTTATTACTTGATATGACATTACATGCGAGCTCCTTCGATACCCCGTTTTCCTTTATTACTTGATATGACATATCGACATGCGAGCTCCTTCGATACCCCGTTCTCCTTTATCACTTGATATGACATATCGACATGCGAGCTCCTTCGATACCCCGTTCTCCTTTATTACTTGATATGACATTACATGCGAGCTCCTTCGATACCCCGTTCTCCTTTATTACTTGATATGAAATTACATGCGAGCTCCTTCGATACCCCGTTCTCCTTTATTACTTGATATGACATTACAGGCGAGCTCCTTCGATACCCTGTTCTCCTTTATTACTTGATATGACATTACATGCGAGCTCCTTCGATACCCCGTTCTCCTTTATTACTTGATATGACATTACATGCGAGCTCCTTCGATACCCCGTTCTCCTTTATTACTTGATATGACATTACATGCGAGCTCCTTCGATACCCTGTTCTCCTTTATTACTTGATATGACATTACATGCGAGCTCCTTCGATACCCCGTTCTCCTTTATTACTTGATTTGACATTACATGCGAGCTCCTTCGATACCCCGTTCTCCTTTATTACTTGATATGACATTACATGCGAGCTCCTTCGATACCCCGTTCTCCTTTATTACTTGATATGACATTACATGCGAGCTTCTTCGATACCCCGTTCTCCTTTATTACTTGATATGACATATCGACATGCGAGCTCCTTCGATACCCCGTTCTCCTTTATTACTTGATATGACATATCGACATGCGAGCTCCTTCGATACCCCGTTCTCCTTTATTACTTGATATGACATTACATGCGAGCTCCTTCGATACCCCGTTTTCCTTTATTACTTGATATGACATTACATGCGAGCTCCTTCGATACCCCGTTCTCCTTTATTACTTGATATGACATATCGACATGCGAGCTCCTTCGATACCCCGTTCTCCTTTATTACTTGATATGACATATCGACATGCGAGCTCCTTCGATACCCCGTTCTCCTTTATTACTTGATATGACATTACATGCGAGCTCCTTCGATACCCCGTTTTCCTTTATTATTTGATATGACATATCGACATGCGAGCTCCTTCGATACCCCGTTCTCCTTTATCACTTGATATGACATATCGACATGCGAGCTCCTTCGATACCCCGTTCTCCTTTATTACTTGATATGACATTACATGCGAGCTCCTTCGATACCCCGTTCTCCTTTATTACTTGATATGAAATTACATGCGAGCTCCTTCGATACCCCGTTCTCCTTTATTACTTGATATGACATTACAGGCGAGCTCCTTCGATACCCTGTTCTCCTTTATTACTTGATATGACATTACATGCGAGCTCCTTCGATACCCCGTTCTCCTTTATTACTTGATATGACATTACATGCGAGCTCCTTCGATACCCCGTTCTCCTTTATTACTTGATATGACATTACATGCGAGCTCCTTCGATACCCTGTTCTCCTTTATTACTTGATATGACATTACATGCGAGCTCCTTCGATACCCCGTTCTCCTTTATTACTTGATTTGACATTACATGCGAGCTCCTTCGATACCCCGTTCTCCTTTATTACTTGATATGACATTACATGCGAGCTCCTTCGATACCCCGTTCTCCTTTATTACTTGATATGACATTACATGCGAGCTCCTTCGATACCCCGTTCTCCTTTATTACTTGATATGACATTACAGGCGAGCTCCTTCGATACCCCGTTCTCCTTTATTACTTTATATGACATATCGACATGCATTACAAGCCAGTTCGAGATATACATGCATTTAGAGGGCGTTTTTATTTTCTTCTATAAAAAAGGGCACATATTCTATGTCAGTCCATGTTGAAGTGGATTTTGCCGATATGATCTACTTACGTTTTAACGAGATCAATAGCCACCTTAAGAACTGCCTGAAGGGTTTTCGTTTTTGGGTTGAATAGCTCGCCGAATTTGTTCATGCACGTGCGATGCGCAGTGGCCCATGACGCACGCTGATCGCTGCGGTATATTGTCATCATCTGCATCGTGTCAGCCGCCTCCACCCCGATATACCGCTCCTCGCTATAAAGCAGCATCAACAGGCTGAGAAGGATCCGGGCACTCGTCTGTTAAGATTCAGAATTGTATTTTGTGAATAACCTTTTACGGGGTGCATTCATAAATTAATTGACGTTGAATATACATAAAAGATACTTTAGTAGCGTTTCGTGGAATTTTAAGATGATTAAAAATATCATAATCGAGTTAAGGCGAGTTTGATATTTAGTCATTCACGTTTTTTAATTAAAGTGTAAAGAATGGAAGTTTATTACTCTGTTTATTACTTTGAATATAGCTATATTATACCTAAGATATATCGTTGCTTACATTCAAATCATATCTCACAGAGATAGTTTAATTGGGATATATCCCACTGCACTTATCTCTGTTTTCATCCGAGCAATTTCTGAGTTCATTATGACCTCAGCTTCCTCTGTTGGGAGTAGAATGATTCAGCCGAAATATTACAATATAACATGGCCATGTTGAAGAGTTTCTGTTATCTCAATAGAAAGCGGCATGGCAAGTCAGTTTTCTATTTCTTAAGCTTAAGTTTCGGTCAAATAACAGTACATTGTGTCAAAAGAGCAAAGCGTTTGTCTCGCATTGGTCTATCCACAATTCAGTTAAGTGATCAAAACTTAGTTGTGAGTTGAACGGAGATTAGTTGAAAGCAAGGGTTGTCTACGTGTTGATGAAAATGTAATCGTCTTATACTACTTGAGTAATTGATGGAGAAAAGTTTGCTTTTTCAGTCAATTTTTCCCAATGCTGCTGTTTTGGTTTAAAAAGGATCATGGTCTTTGGGGGGAGCGAGAGCGGATTCATATACGCTGATTTAGCAGGATGAATTTCCTTCACTTTTTAAGGAAATAAGTGACAAAAGTTACAAAATATTTTGTGGCATTTATAGACGGCAGTGTACATCTTTTTTATTTCTTATAACACAAATTCGTATTTGAAAATAGCAAAGGAATATTGTTAGTTCTTCAAACAACAAGCCGATGTTTATATATTGATTCAATTATGTACTTAGGTCTTAGAGCCGAAGTTCCTTTGATACGGTTACCTGAGAGGACATAACTCACCTGAAGGGACACGTGGCATGTAGTTGGAGTCAAATATGTCTAACTTAATAATTGTTGTGATTTCATCGAGAAGAAGTGGTTTCTTTCTGTAAATGTGGTTATGATTGGCCTGCGGTACAATCATGGGGCTCTGAGATCTATCGTATTCTTTCATCCAACAACCATCCATTGATATTGCAACACGACAACGTGAGATCTCACATTGCCCGAATTGATAAAGACTAACTCGAGAACGCCAACGTCTCTTGTTTTCCGTGGCCAGCCACCTAACCAGGTGAACCCCATTGAACACCTTAAGGATCACCTTTACCGCCATTTGAGACAGCTGGTGCCACATCCAAACAACCAGCAGGAACTTGAGCTTGTCTGTTAAACATATGGAACAGGATCACTGCTGACGTCATCCGACGCCTGACGACTTCAATGAGGAGGCGTGTACTTGCTTGCAATGATGCCGAGGTTGGTCATACTCGCTACATCCTTGTGTATTGGGCAAATTTAATGCCGATAATTGTTCATTTTTCAAGAGAATTTGGGAAAATGATTTCTGTTTATAAACCAATCATCAGAATTCTCATATCTGCATTTGTTTTTATTTTAAAGACTTGACAAATTAGTGAAACCTTTCTTTTGCCTGTTAGTTTATAATATTTTTGAAACATACTCTGTCAATTAAGCACGCTTTTCTTGTATAATTACCTTTTTGAAAGAGTTTTAAGGGATGAAGTTCTGTCACCTCTTCTTAGAAATATCGAGTCAATTGTAGTTCTTTATCATTACATTTTTTTCTGAACGGTTTCAAATAGCTTATTACTAATCCTCATATATATTTCCCCCATTCAATGTCACGGTTATGTAACGCCCAATTATTATGCAAGTAAAACATCTTCAGAACTTGGATTGTTCAGCGTTAAATAAGAAACATACAGCAAAACGATATTGCATGTAACATCAATTTTAAATTGTTATTCACTCATGAAATAAAATCAAACCTACCATGCCAGCAGTGCAAATCCAACCGAAGACAATGATTTTACACAATAGACTAGCGTTTCATTTACATAGATATTTCATAATATCGATATTGATGGGGTTGTTTTTTTATAAAAGCTCCGATGTAAACAAATCTGAATCCGTCGATTGAAAAAACAAACACGAAATATTCACCGAAGTTGAGGCGGCAGTAGAGTGGTTTACTTTAATCCATGGAAGAACTTGACTACTGACAAACTCTACTACCCCGTCTCCGAATGGTTCACGTCTGGCGACGAGGTGTAACAACGTTCATACTTCACCATCCTTCAAACAACACTCACAATCTATCGCTCTGGCGAGACTGTTTTCTTTTAACTGCTTGAAAATAAGTATATTATTATCAACCGTTACTCTGAACAGTCTTAATCATGAGTAAACCGGAACTGCGGCAGTTGCGTTGGAAACAGCTAAACCGGAAAAAATGTTTGATTCAATTCAAAGAATTTATAAATGTTTAATTGTGAAGAAGAAAATATATGTTACTTGTTCAGATTTTATATCTTTGAAAGCATCCTTATTTATTTGAAATACGTTTCCATCTTTTTAATGTGTCGTCTGTTTACCGTTAATGTAAATCCGTTGCCTATGCTTAGCGCGGTCTATTCTGGTTGGGCTTTGAGAAAAAAAGCTTAGAATGTGTAAAAATTGAGTTCGTTGAAAACATAATTGTTACTAGACAGTGATTGTGTTATGATTTATTTCCGACGTGTAAAAAGGCCATCTGACAATAATTCCTTGTAATGATTTCTTTCGGTAGTATGGATAGAGAGTATACACAACTATACAATGAATTATTAGAACTCCATGTTATATCAATAAGAAAGCACTACCAAAAGAAAAGTGATACATTGACACATAAAGAAATTCGTAGATAGCAGGAAACGCAGAGTATCAAGGTTTCGATTAGGAACCTGATAGGTATGTTCGTAAAGCCGACTATACAATACTATTTCCGTTTACGGTTTGCCATGGAAAATATGGACAATCAGAGCAAGAATTGCAGGAATGTAAATTTATTTATGGAAGATTCTAATTGTAAACTAAAGTAAGACTGAAATCACTAATTTTATACTAAACGAACTGAAAGCACTAATTCTGAACTCAACGAGTACAGAAGGTTCTAATTACCCATTCGAAGAGATTAGGGTTTTAGGCATGGTTCGGCAGTTGACATTGAATGTCCATAATTCCTTGTGTGTGGTGACTCGACCTAATTTAAGTATAGGACCACAAACGTTTTGGATTTACAGTAAGTAGATTTAATGCTCTCGGACTTTTCAACCTGAATGCACTGAAACCAAAAGCCCCGTAGACCATCCACTGAGGTAACTCATATTACTAGAAGAAATTCTGGGTCAGCTTATTTGAATCCGCGGAGTGCCAAAAACACCCTGATATTGTGGCCAATACCTCGTATCCCCGACCATGGCTTTGTTTTGCATTTATTTGCCGATGAGATGTCGAAATTTCGAAATGCAAGGAACTTTAGTGTACCATAAAAACTCATCGGAGTTATCATCCTGACAGTAACGCTATGGCTAGAAGAGAATCCTTTCATTGGCTTATGTATATAATGCCTGCAAATCATCCAATATTCCTGTAGATAACACCATTTTGCACATTAAAGGTAGTCCTTTATCAAATTGGTCTTATGGACACGTGGTCCTTTAATGAAGACTCATTCAGGGTTTTTATGTGTAAAATATTATTAAAATAAAAGAGTTAAGATGAATCTTTGCATATGATTCATTACGAGACAGACAGACTGACAGACAGACAGACAGACAGACACACAGACTGACAGATTCTTTATTAAACCGACATGTCAAAAGTACATTTTTCAAACAACAACAGTTTGCAGCACTGTGGAGAACAGTATAAGCTTATATAATGCCTGATAATTAACTGTGGAGAACAGTATAAGCTTATACAATGCCTGATAATTAACTATTGGACTTCTTAATTAAAAGACAAAGATACACATATTTCGCTAAATTTAAATAAATCTTTTACAGTCACTATTTAGAAGTTCTTGACAAGTTAACAAACTTGGACAGCTATAGTAGTAGCTAGCTAGGTATGTAAATGCCCCTGATATTATTGAAAGTAGGATACATGTATATGATTTCTACATGAAACTCGTCCTCTACGTTAGTTGGGCAATATCTACATGTTCTTTGAGTAAGTTCTAATCTATTCTGGACCCATCTTCCTTTTTCTATCAATAAGGAATGGGAACTCAAACTAAACCTTGTAAGAGCAATTCTAAATTTCTTATTATCAAACTTGAGACAGTCTTTAATATTAACATAGCAATGAGTATCACTTAAACTGCTTAGCTGGTGGTGCCACCAACCGGTTTCACACATTGGTGATCACCATGGTATCAATGCATACGTGTCGTTTCTATGCATAATGGGTAAATGTGTGGGTTAACAAAGGCAAGAGACGTAATCCATGACGATGTTTGCATACCACTATAAAAATAAACAGTGAATGCGACGTCAACAGGATTTCATATTATGTACAGTTAAGTATAGGCTTACATTCTTTAATAGACGTTCGGTTTTTTTAATTTTTTTCCCCGCAGCTGTTCATTCTCTGTGAGCATTCTATAGTTTGACAGATTGTAAACTGGGGATTTGAGTTAGTTGCGCATTTATCAATGTGCGCACTGAGGGGGATATATCTATAATTTGGAGTTTTGTTTTGATGTACCCCCACTCTTGTTCTAAGTACATACCCCGTATGGATAATATATTCCTCTCCAAAACCAGCTCAGTTTATAACATAAAAGACGGTTAGTTTGCCGCAAAGCTTTTGTGGGGACACGATATAATTAGATGTGGGTAAATTTGACAGAACGAAGAGTAACGATATCATGTTGATCTGACAGCCACTGAATCTTCATTGTTTAAACAGCCGGTTCGCATCCAAAAATATGATGAAACCAAACATCAGAACCAGCAGCGATATAGCGGAAGCTCCGAGAGACTGTGCACTCGGTCTGTTGTCAACCGCACTGTCCAACTTCCGTCTCCATGACGACAGGTTCTTCTTGTTTAACAGGAGTTGTTTTACATCCAAGGACCCCGTCATGGATCTCAGATCGTCAACACAGATGCACCGGCACTCGTTTAAATTATCGTCTACGGAAATAAAAGAGGAGTATATATATGTTTTGCTTTGCTTTGAATCGTGAGGTTGAGGTGGATTGAAACACACCTGTTTTTATTGATAATATGTGTTTAATGCACAGCAAACACCCCTATTGCAATGGTCGACTAAGATTAAACTCAAATTGATATTATTTAATGCATTTCGACGAAAGAATATTACTGTATATTTATCATATGGTTTTCCTGGATATCGCGCTGCCTTTTTGCAAAGAAATGTTAAGAACTGGATGATTGTACAGACAAACGATAAAAGTAACATTAAGTACATCCTGGATGTGAATGTTGAGATTGGAAAAATATTCATACCTGAAATCCTGGACTGTGACGAAACGGTCCCATCATCAGCAAAACTGGACTCTGAAGTAATAGAAATTGCATCATACCACGACGTCACTGTCGATGACGCAGCAGAGGCGATCGAAGATGACGATGACCTAGTCGGGCCCGTGCTTTGTACTACTCCAGTCATGACGTCAATAGTCAGTAAAGAATTTTGATTGGTCAGTCTTTCTGTTAGCTGATATACAGACGCGGAAGGTTCTGACGTGGATATGTAGAGGGAAAGGGGAGTCTGAAGGTCCGGGTTGGATGTCGAGGTGGTTGCTGTCGGCGTAGAACAACCCAGTGAAGGCGGGTTAATGCCTGCATTGGTGGGTTCTAGATCCGAATTTATCTCAACTGAAACGTCGAGTTAGCTTTAGTTGTATTTTATTTGATTCACATTCATGAATATGTTTACGAATCAAAATAGTTCTTAAGGTTTCAGGCATAACGTTTTGGTATTAGATAGGTAATCAGTTTCAAGATAACATTCTAAGATCCCGCGAAAGAACCCATTCCGTGTTCAACACATCAAAAAATTGAAAATGTAAAAATGAAAGCCCCAAACATATTGAGCATTATTTCTAGACAAAGATATTCACTTGCGACTTAAATCATAAGCTGTTCTCTAATCAAAGGTTTTGATTGTAAAGAAATTAAGGACAAATCGAATGGTGTATGATGTATATCTTGAACAAACCTCTGCAAAAACCTCTGAAAATGGAAGTCTTACAGTTAAAGCATTTCCGGACAAAGAGAGTGTTGTACATCTGAGATCTCGTCGCCTCACACACGAAGGGGTTGTAGCTGAAGATGAGTGTACAGACCTCCCCCGAGTCCCACTCCGCCCCCCAGCACACCATTTCACCCTCCGTCTCCGTACTACACGCTTCCTGGCACTGACTTGGCGTCTCCAGATCACCCATAATCCTCCTCACTGCACCTTCTCCCGCTTCCGCTACGCACACACTTTCGTCGTGCATTTTATAGTTGCAGTTTCCTAGTCAACGATAATTTAGTGTATGGAATAAACATTAAGAGATGCCGGCCTGAAAGTGCACCTTGTCTCCGATGTGCACCCTACTAATCAAGAGTTGGACCTAAAAGTCATACGCTCAACGTTTGCCTACTAAATTTTGAAACTAAATTGAAATAATATTGTTACCGATCAATGTGATGATCTCTTTCGTTAATTTTCGCCAATGCCTCTTTTACAGTGTAGACGACGCTCATTATCAAATGCACCCAATTAAGGTCGCATTGCGAGTGCGATACACCTAGCATCTATCGATACTCATGACAGACGCATTTCTCATGTAGTTTCACGCCTTTTTATGTTGTTTCCGTATTTAAAGAAGGTACGAGGGGAAGCCAATAAGTTTATAGAAGTGAGTATTGATACACCCCTAGAGACATCATCGTTGATGTCATTATTGTGATAGGCCATCTGACGACAGTTTGCGGATATAAAAAACGCTTCCCGATCATTTACCGTCTGTTGAACACAGGTACCCTCTTGTAATCATAGAAAGTTCTAAAACTGAACATCGGGCGGTTACCAAGTTTCTCACGAAAAAAGGGTTAAATGCGACCGAAATACATAAACGTAATGTGTGTGGGAAAGAAGTCCCTTCATATTCCTCTTTTGCAAAATGGTCAGCTGAGTGAAAGCTGGATTGTATCTCCGTGGACGAAGACCCACGGTCAGGAAAGCCTGCGAGATGGGTGCCACGAAACTTAAATGCACAAGATCGACACCAGGGAGATGATTCCAGTCGTGAGCTCTTGAATGTCTACAACGCTGATTCCGCTACGTTTCATGTCCGGCTGGTTCCAGAGGATGAACGTGGATTCATCACTGGGATCCTGACACCAGGCAAGACTCCATGCAATGGAAGCATAGGCACTCTCCTGCACCATACAAGGTCAGAACTCAGCTTTCTCCTGGCAATACCATTATGACCATTTTCTGGGATTCAAGGGGCGTGATACTTGCAGATTTTCAACAACCTAAAACTACAACTTGAGGATCCCACAATTCTGATTTGTTGAAGCAATTGAGAGCGGCGATCAAGAAGAAAAGGTGTGGCATGATCACTGCCGGAGTTATGCTTTTTCATGACAACGCTTTAGTGCACAAGAGTCGCATTGCACAGGCTACACTTAAACTATGTGTTTGAAAAACTTAAACTATCCCCCTACAGTCCAGATCTTGCCCCAACCGGATTCTATCTGTTTCGCAATTTAAAATCACACTTGCGTGGTGCAAGATTTGGCGATGATGATGAACTCAAGGGAACTACTGAGGCGTGGCTGATGGGCCAGTCAGAAGACTTCTACCACGAGAACATAGACAGTCTCAAAGACAAATGGGCAATGTGTATCGATGGAGATTGTATTGAAATATAAAATCAATATCACTAAAATGGCTTCTGTTTTCTGTTATCCCCTTCTATGAACTTATGAACTTCCCCTTGTAAGCATGAGATTTTTCCATTGCATTGACAGCTAGTCTACTTCAGGTGTGCTACGACACGGATTTTGCGAACTGACGCCGTAAACCTTGTCCTACGACAAATGGGAGTGGTGGGGTTTCTAATTTCAATATTGAAGGCTAGAATGAACGCTAGTTCTGAAACTTGTTGCCAACGTCAGGGGAAAGATGGATGTGAGTGAAGACCACTTTTCTGGCGTGCATTAAAGTTTGCCTTACAAAAGAGAGCCTAATTTAATGTACACTGTCATAACTGTCCCTCTCCTAAAAGCCGGTTGTGAGGTGTTCTCACCTCCAGTTCTAGAACACACGAAGGAGGGGAACTCGTCTTTACACGTCTTCGTCTTCCACATCCCGCTCGCCCTGTCCGCGGCTACACACATCTTGTCCTTGGGCTCTCCCGTATTCCAATCTACCGCAGGGCCGAGTTGCTCACAGTCAGACCATCTCCAGTCGGGGTTAGAACCTCCCTGGTTCGACAGTCCGATCCATACGTCCCAGCTAGAGAAAAATTTTCAGTTGAACATTATGACTATTTGATATAAGCTTATGAAGTGACCTCTGAGGCCCTTATCAAAGACCAACAAGTCATCTAATTAAGCATCTACAATTCATTTTAACCAAAGATTTAAGCTTGGATTTCATTCTAAAGAAGGCAGTTTCTAGAAATCGCTATAGCGATTCAAAAAAAGCGAACTCGCCCAGCCTTTTGTGTACATGTGTTTCTCGGAGGATGTTTTGGCAACTCACAAGCCACTATATCTATATCCTGAAACATCAACGTACGTGGATTCATACAGGAACTCCTTCAACACCCTAAAATCATGGCTTATGAGTCGTAACGCTATGCATTACAAGCCAATTCGACATATATGCATATACGGTTAAAAAGGGCATACATTTTCTTTCCCTCAATGTTAAGTAGATTGTCCAGGTGTAATTCACTTACGTTTTATCGAGATCAATCGCGACCTGTAGAACTGCCTGAAGGGTTTTCGTTTTTGGGTTGAATATTTCGCCGAATTTGTCCATGCATGTGCGATGGGCAGTGGTCCACGACGTACGCTGATCGCTGCGGTATATTGTCATCATCTGCATCGTGTCAGCCGCCTCCACCCCGATATACCGCTCCTCGCTATACAGCAGCGTCAACAGGCTAAGAAGAACTCGGACAATCATCTGTTAAGATTCAGAATTGTAATTTGTTAATAACTTTTTACTTTTAATGACGTTGAAATACATAGTAGATACTTATAAAGCTTTTCATGCAATTTTTAGATGATACAATTTTGAAATATGTAAATCAAACAAGGGCGAGTTTGATATGAAGTCTTTCACGTTTTGAACTTATTTGTAAAATAGTAAATGCTCTGATTAGTACTTTGAATATAGCTACACTGTACCTCCAGTTGTGTCGTTTCTTTCATTCAAGTCATATTTGGTTGCATTCTCTCATCACAGAGCTAGCTGAGGTCACATCTTACTACGCTTATCTCTGTTTTAACTCGAGCAATTTCTAAGTCTGTGGGAGATTTCAACAGCGACAAAATATTGCCTTACAGACTTTTTGCCGAAATAGAGCCAATTAAAACTACACAAATGTATACAATTTTTGCATAGCCAGAGGCCATGTTTCAGTCCCTGTGTTCTGTGTAGGAGACTCACAAAGCGCAGTTCATAGACGAATATATTCTATTTATGTTGAAGGATACGGAAATGAAAGAACAACATATGCTACTTACCTTGCATCCGATGAAACGTCTCCGTTTCTAGCCCATAAAAAGCTAGAATTAAAACAGAGGTAGTGTTGCAGGATATGACCTCAGCCCCCTATGTTGGGAGTAGAATGATTCAGCGGAACTGTAATTTGACTTTGATTATTTTCTGTTACCTCAACTGGCAAGCGGCAATTGCAAGTTTGTTTTCTATTCCTTTAAACTTTAGTTTGGCCATATATTTCATAAGAGCAAACGCGTTTGTTTCGGATTGGTCCCTATCCGCAATTCCGTTAATAGATCAAAAGTTAGTTGTGATCATTTTAGTTGAACGGAAAAGTACACACGATGTAGCAACTTAATAAGTTCATACAAGTGATTGTCTACGTCGTGATGAAAATTTAATTGACTTAATATATATTGGTTAAAGACAAGGTTGTCTATTCAGTCCAACTTTATTTTTACCTTTTTAGAAAATAGTGATAAAAGTGACTAAATATTTGTGTTGCTTATTTTCCTTACGAAGAACTTCGTGATCCGTAGACTGCAGTGTACACATTTCTGATATCTGTTAACACAATATTCGTGTTTTAGAAAGGTCTCAATCATTTAAGAGCAAAGAAATATTATTAGTTTTTCAAAACAAAAGTCAAGAAAGTCCATGTTTATTAACTGCTTCATTTCTTTATTTAGGTCTCAGAGCTTTTTTAAGATATAAAGGATTTATGAGACGACTTAACTCTCTAAAAGGGGCACAGAGAATGGTGTTGGAGTCAAATATGTCAAACTTCATAAACATTGTGATTTCATTGAGAAGTAGTGAAATTAAAAACAAGTTTATGCTTAGAAGCTCAGGAAAACGACAATAAACAAGTTACGGTCGAAATGTATGACCGGACAGTGGCACCAACCATATACAGCCGTGTCGGGTAAAGATACGCGGAGGGTAAAGATACGCACTCGCACAAAACTTAACCTAGTAAATCAGGATGAGTGTAAGCTTATAATAGATTTATGTCTTTGCATCCTTAGGCAATTTGGAAGATATCATGAAGTTTTTGAAAGGGTGAAAAGGACTTAAATGTTGATTAGTGGCACAAAATAAGTAAAAACGTTCCAAATTTGAACAACATCTTCAAAAAGTGGATTATACGTTCTAAATAAGAAACAAACGGCAAAAAATAATGAGCATTTAACATCATTTGAAATTTAATTCACTCATGAAGTAAAAGTCAAACCTACCACGCTAGGAGTGGAAATCCAAACGAAGAGAACGATTTTCACTATAGATTAGCTCTTCATTTTCATCGATATTTCATATCGATATCTATGTATCGTGTAACAGCTCTAATGTGAAAAAGAGTTTTACATTTATCTGAATCCGTCGTTGAAACAAACAATCACGAAATATTCGTTGAAGTTGAGACGGCATCAGAATAGTTTATTTAAATCCACGGGAGAACTTAACAACTTCCTTTTCCGTATTTACTTACGTCTGAAGACGAGATGTGTCAGCGGCGTTCATACTCCATCCCTCTTCCACTAACACTCACAATCTGTCGTCCTGGCCAGACTGTTTTCTTTTCTGTTTTCAGCTGCTTGAAATTGAGTATCTCGTCATGTATAAACAAACGTTACTCTGTGAACAATGTGATTTCAAGAGTAAACCGGAACTCTGGTAGTTGGCATGGAAACGGGTAAACCGGAAAGAACGTATGATTCTATTCGAAGTTTATATATAAGTTTGATTGTGAAGAAGCGTGCATTTGTAACCTGTTCAGAATTGATAACTTTGAAAGCGTCCTTAAATATGCTCAGCGTGGCCTGATCTGCTTGGGTTTTGAGAAAGAAATGCTAACAATGTGTGAAATTGATTTCAATGAAAAAATTATTGTTATTGGACAGTCATTGGGTTTTTATTTATTTCGGACGTCAAAGATGACAATCAAACAAACATTCCTTTTATTGTTTTCTTTCGGTAGTATGGATATACTGTATACACAACTATACAAGGAATTATATGATCAAGACGTATATGTTTACATCTACAAGAAGCACTGGCGAAAGAAAAGTGATTACACATAAACAATATTCCTTAATAGCAGGAAATACAGAATACGAGTACTTCGATTGAGAACCTGATTACTGTATACACATAGCCAACAGGAACAATACTTAACTACCAGGCAAATGAAAGGTTTCACACATTTTTCAAGTTTCACTCATTTTCAAGTCTATAAGATAAACACACAAACGCAGATATGAGAATTCTGAGTTGGTTTGTAAACGGAAATCATTTTCCAATATTCTCTTTCAAGAGCATCCAAATATCGGCATTTAATTTGCCCCAATGCACAAGGAAAGAGACGGGGGTCAATATAAAAGATTACATAAATGAGGAGTTTAAAGACAAGTGCACAGAAACTCTCAGTAGTCACAGGAATCACGGAGTCTGTCATCAGTAGCGAGTGTAACCACCCTAGGCATCTATACAATCAAGTACACGCCTCCTCATTTAAGTCGTCAGGCGTCGGATGACGTCAGCAGGGATTGTTTAACAGAGCTTGCTCAAGTTCCTGCTGGTTGTTTGGAGGTGGCATCATCTGTTTCAGATGGCGGTCATGGTGACCCCAAAGGTGTTCAATGGGGTTCTAGTGAGTTGGCTGATCACGGCAAAACAATTCGGACAGTGTGAGGTCTTGAGTTGTTGTGTTGCAATATCAACCTTTTTGGCTGTTGTTGGATGAAAGGAACGACGATAGGTCTATGTACCTCACCAATGTATCGCTGGCCTGTCTGATTCCCTCGCAGAACAACCAGTGGAAACGTCATTAGGCCACAAATCCCTCCCCACACGATGATGCCTCCGCTTCAAAATGGGTGAACCTCTCTAATGCAGATTGGCACGAGACGCTCGCTCGCCCCCGTTTTGCACGTGTCAGTGAATGCACAATTTCAGTGGCTGCGTTCGATGCGATGCGTTCGTGTAGAGGAAACGATGCAGTAATACTATCATTTCCTGCATAGAATCAAACCCGTACTAGCCCTCTTAATGTTTTCATGAAACAAATAAAAGTGAAACCTTTCTTTTGCCTGGGAGTTTAGTTCCTTGATAACGCTAACGTTTTACCACGCAAAATGGTTTTCAAGGTTTTCAATTAATGCAATTAATGAGAACGGTTAATGTTTGTACAACAAACGAAGTACGATTAAATCTAATCTAGATAAAAAAAAACCACAGTGTATATTGAGACAGGGAATGGTTTGACAATCAGATCGACAATTGAACAGAACAGAAAGAACTAATAGTAAACAACAAGAACGTTCAAAATACCAATTATGAAGGGATGGGGGTTGGATTAAGGCATGGTTTGATAGTAGAACGTTGTTTCTGAATATCCATAAATCTCCACTTGCTGCCTCAGTGTAGGGCCTCATACGGTTTCCATTCCAAGTAAATTTAATGCTCTCGACTGTTCAACCATCCATCGACCATGCTCTCATCCACAGAGGTCACGTTGCATTTATTTGCGCGTCACCTCTGCTACAATTGAACATTTCTTCTGCCACAATCGAATAATGCTAATTGATTCTTTTTCTATCCAAGAGCCCTGCTACTTATTTGAAGCCGCAGAGCTCCCACAATACCCTGGTACTTATCTGGCCAAATACCTCGTATAGCTGACGGTTTGTTATTCGTGTCATTGTTTAGCATGTACTGTTTCAGCCAATCAACTCTCGTAATGCAAAGAGCTTTGATGTAATGTCTCAAACTCAACGGAATTATCCTCCGGGCATTAACGCTATGGCTGGATGCATTTCATTATACATATGCCTGGTTATGTATGTATGTATGTATGTATGTATGTATGTATGTATGTATGTATATATATATATATATATATATATATATATATATATATATATATATATATATATATATATAATCCATGCCAATCATGATCTCATCTACAGAACTTGTAATAGGGAACACCATAATGGAGGCTCGAATTAGGTCAGGTGTCATTCAACTCAAGTCTAACACGACACTAGAAGCTCTAGATGATCTGCGTCCACATTGTAGGAGTGGTGAACGGTGGGCACTATTAAATAACTATAAGTGAACTATTTCATACGCAAGAGCTGAGAACATTTTACGTTTAAGGTGTAAGAAAATTGTCAATGTCTTTGTATCCATAATCCACACTTGCTTTATAATTCATTATTGAGAAAAAGGGGCCTTTATGCGCATTGTCACCAAATTTCTTTCTATTCTGTCGGGGGCCGGAAAAGATGCCTACTTTCCATGTGCGCTAAATTCCAATTGTTGTTCGATAGAAACCAGAAGCTACAGAACTACCAACAGACACCACTCCACCACTTGGCCTAACCACATAACAAGTTTCTTTAATAAATATGCTCGTACCAAAAGGCTTTCCGCTATGTGGCCCGGAAAAGAAACCACAAGGTCACCACCTACCATATGCAATAAATTTGAATTGTTTTCATGGCAACCAGAAGAATATAATAACAAGAATCACAAAGTAGCAAAGGTACAACTCCATTATTATAGGTCAAAAAAACGTACCAAGTTACAAAATGTTGAATTGTTTTTAGAAATGGCCCAGAAACGAAAGAATCGGAATCATACCAAAGGAAAAACATCATGTCTGAATGAGAATGAAGAGTCCTGGTATAAAGTTGATCTAACAGCCACTGTAACTTCATTGCTTAAACAGCCGGTTCGCATCCAACAGTATGATGAAACCAAACATCAGAACCAGTAACGCTATACCGGAAGCTCCAAGAGACTGTGCACTCGGCCTGTTGTCAACCGCACTGTCCAACTTCCGTCTCCACGACGACAGCTTTTTCTTTTTGAGTTGAAGTTGTTTTATATCCAAGGACCCCGCCATGGACCTCAGATCGTCAACACAGATGCACCGGCACCCAGTCGAACCGCCGTCTACGGGAATAAAATTAAAAAAATTTTTTATTTGGTTTGTACCATATTATTGTCGATTGAGCAAATGCCGTGTTTCTATTGATAGTTTTTGCGGAAAAATATTTAATTGTGCACAACATTCACTGCGTTTGCAGTGGTCTGCTAAAATTCAAATCAACGAACGTATTTTTAACAGCGATGAGGCGCGATAACATTAAATTTACTTTATATATCATTGAGTTTTCCTAAATATCACGTTGTATTTTTAATAGAAATCAAGAGGATTGGGAGGGAAAATGGGGTCTAAAAGATTGAGGCTTAAAAATGATTGTTTAATGTACACGTCACGTTCAGACCATTTTGCTGGATTCAGAATGTCGATTATTAACAGGTTTCATACCTGACGCACCAGGTTGAGTAGACAAGGTCATGGCGGTCGTATAATCCTTCAAACTGGACTCAGAAGGAATTATATCAGGCGGAGACGTCGCTCTCAGTGACGGAGTAGGGGATATCGAACTTAACCATGACACAGATGTCGAGTCTACGCCTTTTTCTGCTTCGTTTATGACGTCAGCAGAGGTTAGGATGACGTCACTAGTCACTACAGAATGTTGATTATACACAGAAGAGTTATGTTCTGCCGTGAAGATGTGCAGGGGAGAGAAAGTCTGGTTGGATGTCGAGGTGGTTGTAGTGGCTGTGATCTCGGTTGACATGTCAGCGGAACAACCCAGTAAAGGTGGGGTTACGTCTGCATTGGTCGTGTCCTTATCGTTTATGACCTCAACTGAAAGATCGAGTTGGTGTAATGTGTACTTTAGAGGACTCACTAACAGACATTCATGAATAACGAATCTAAATGGTTCTATTCATCAAACACTTACAGTTTGGGTATCAGATTCTTTTATTTTCCAGAAATCATTTTCGGTTATCACGAGAGAGCCCTTCCGGTTGAAACAACTTGGTTTTTCAAAATGTAAAAATGTAAGTCTCAAACACATTAAGACTACTGAACACCAAAAGAAACGCGAATGAAGTATTTTCTTTTAGGTGCTATCAACAATTTAATTATGGTATCACAATTAATTAGCAATAACAAAGAGTCAGTTCTCTTGACTTCAGACATCTTCTGATTCCATTAACACAACATCACGTGACTATGTTGAAGTCAGCTGAAGCAAGGGTTTGGCTCACTACCTGACCCACCATTGGCAGCCACAACCGCGACACACTGTCGGATCATGGAGTAATAAGACGGTTGAAAGTGTTCATGGGGATCTGACGCCACACCTTGAGGATGATTACCTCGAGCTGTGCAGTTGTCATTGGCCTGGGAAGCGCTATGTCCAGAAGTCTCTGCACTCCACAAGGCGTTCAATAGGGTTTAGATCATGACTGAGAGCAGGCCAGGGGATGGTGTTGATGTCATGCTGTTGCAAGAAGGTTTGGGTACATCCGGCGTCGGGGGAAAGAGCGTTGTTCTGTTGAAAATGAACACACTCGTCTTGCAAAATATGCAACAACTTAAAGCCTTAACACCAATGATGAAACGCTGAGCAGTTACACCATTGCCCCTATAAGCAATGCCTTTGAATGGGTCGGTCCTGGCACTGAGGTCACATGTGGTCTGTTGGTACGATTGCTTGCAACTCTCTAGAACACTCAGTAGCTTGAAGACCTCCAGTAGAAGCTACGTGATCAGTATGTGACAGTCGAGACATTTTCATTGACGTTGAATGGTTCACACTTAGGTGGCTTATAAAGACAACATCCTCGGGGACAGTTTTTGCAGCATACACAGCTCATACAATTCGTGACTTCAACGGTGATGCGTTTGAGCACTGTGCATAAACAGTTCTCTCTGACCCATACTAAACAGGAACAGATTTCTGATTTCTTTGCTGTTCAGTATATTCCATTGCCTGTACAGGGAGAGTGATATACGTTTATTTGCTATTTTGAAATGACACTCCTTCAAAGATTCTTAAATTCAAAATTAATTTCTAACATTTAAAGCATTGTCGAACAAAAAAGTGAGATATGACTCACATCACGTAAATAAACTGAAAGCGAATGTCTTACAAGTAAAGCATTTCCGGACAAAGAGTGTGGTACGCATCTTAAGATCCGTCTCCTCACACACGAAGGGGTTGTAGCTGAAGATGAGTGTACAGACCTCCCCCGAGTCCCACTCCGCCCCCCAGCACACCTCTCCACCCTCCGTCTCCCTGCTGCATGCTCTCTGGCACAGACTCGACTTCTCCAAACCCACAATCCTTCTCACTGTAACTCCCGTTTCCGCTTCACACACTCTGTTGACGTGCACGTCGTAGTAACATTTACCTTGGTAACATATTGGCAACAATTAGAAAAATTTACTTGAAATTAAATGCTTGCTGCAATTTTAGTACCTAACATTGTATCAATCTTGAAATATTATCTTTCAACCTAATTACCGTCTTATATTATCAACATGTAATTATCAATTTAGATCATATGTGGCACTATTCGCGGTGTCTTTTCATAACCTCTGAATCAGGTGAAACCATATACAGTGGCAGTAACGATACTGTACGGTTGATAAACATCCCCTCGATGCAGATAAAGACTGAGGCGTGGCAGATCGGGCATGTTGTGTAGCTGGACTGATAGTGTGATCACCTACAGCATGACTCCAAAACGGGAGTCGGGGGTCAGACATTCAACCGATTCGGCCAAAGGGGTATCTATCTCATCCTGCCACCATTGCACAAAGCCCCGAGGTGCACTTTAGTCACTGATGTACCCTCGGTTAACCGAAAGTTACAAAGGCCCTTCAGTGGGAATTGGAAATGGTCCGCAATTTTTATAGAACACTTAATATAAATTTTCGTAATATTGATTTCTAAATAGACTGGAACAAACGTCCTGGTACTCATATCTTACGATATAATCAATAATCTGGAAATGAAGATTTCAAACCGGAAGTACGTATTCAAACCTTCAGTGTTGGCGCATACGAAGCCCGAAAACTCGTCGTCACAATTCTCAGTCTTCCATCTTCCTCTCCATTTCTCCGCGACCACGCACTTTTTACCTTCATTGGGCTCTCTCGGGCTCCAGTCTGTAGTAGATCCCAATGGTTCGCAGTCAGACCATCTCCAGTCGGGGTTCGAACCTCCCTGGTTCGACAGTCCGATCCAGCTGGAGAAGCACAATCACTTGAATAATATGATTTACTATATCATGCTGTTAGTTTGTGTGTTTTCTATGCTCCCAATATGTAGTCTGTTTAATTGAAAAAAACATTAATTGGAGTAAGAGAGCAAAAACTCCATCAAATCTGCATTTTGTTATTCCAAATTATCTGTAAACAGAACCTCGATCTACACCCAAAAAATGCGGTGCCTTGATAACGGGTTATATGGTCACTATAATCGAATATCTTGATATTGCCCTTAAACCGGAAATGTACGCGAATTTCGGCATTCTAGGCTTTATTATAAAACAAGGATAAGACAACGAGGGGTGTTAGGGGCTGATCACTGAATTATCCACAACTCAACAATCATGATCCTATCTTTTGTGGACCCATACATCACATTGGTTAATTTCCTCAGTTTTACTTCTTAACGATACCAAGTTTTATTACTTTTGACAAAAGATTTCAGCTTTCAAGAGCAATATTGGTTCTGTGGAAGGCAATATCTAGCACTTTAAAAACGGTGAGGAAAACCCACGTTTTATCTGGTTAATTGTATTGGGATTTCAAAAGCAACTAGATATATCCTCTCAAAATATGCCTTTAAACAGGATCACACAATATAAAGTCCCACAGTGTTTCATCTGATTGACCAGATAATAATAACCACTTACGTTTCATCTAGATCAATTGCGACCTTTAGAACTTCCATAAGTGTTTTCGTTTTAGGGTTGAACATTTCGCCATATAAGTTAATGCACGTGCGATGCGCAGTGGTCCACGACGCACGCTCTTTGCTGCGGTATATAAACGTCATCTGCATCGTGTCAGCCGCCTCCACCCCGATATACCGCTCCTCGCTATAAAGCAGCGTCAACAGGCTAAGAAGAACTCGGACAGCCGCCTGCGGAAATTATGATTGTACACAGTGAATAATATTTTACGTCATGATTTGGATTCCATACCGCTGGAAACCAGAAAAAAGATACAAATGTGTTTCCTTCCATATATGGCTATTTTAGAAAATTTAACTCGAGCGAAAGCGAGTTCGATACAAATTCATTCACCTGTTGAATATGAATTGTATATTTCATGTAACTAAATGAATGAATTTCATAAGATAAGCCTAGTGTGTTTAAAAATCAGAGTCATGTTCTACTGGACTGATAGCGAGTACATGTACATTTTATTTGAAACAGAACGTGTGAACTGATGCCTTGTGAATCGGATAAATCAACCAATCAGAATCCAGTCTACAGCACTTTCAAGGTGAAATCTACCATAACATACCACCATAATGTTACTTTTATTCAAACAATGCTGAATTGTACCATAAACATGCAAATTGGGTTCTGTTATCAGATGGAAAACGTGTTTTAGAATCGTTTTTGTGTCAGCCAAAAAGCATCGAGGCTTGAAAGACATCGTCAATTTGGAACTGACATGCAAAAAGTAACATCTCACCTTTGTAATCTCGAAATACGAGCTTTTTTATGAACCTTAGAAAAGTCGAGCTGGGATGAACGTAAAACGGTCGTGTGTATGTTTACTATCATGACGAATACGCTCATGTTTGGTCGGAAATTAAGCCATGTCTGCTTCCCCGAGGGAGATCTGCTATCGTGTCAATATTTGAATTTTGATTGGGTGTAGATCAAATTGTCAATATACTCCATACACACCGAGTTACTAAAATGAAATAAATTTGTCGATCATCGAATCAGGAGCAATCATGATGAGTACTAAGTTGAGCAATAAACTAACCGTTTTTTGAAATAATCCAAAAAGTGACAAGTATATTTCAGAAAAAAAAATACGGATCCCACGACTCAATATGATAGATCTCCGTTGCAACATCAGTGGTGTTCATTTTTTATGTTATCTTTTCAAACTTTCGCAAAACAGAGCGTCCCACACTTCCAACTTTTCCGTAAGCTTTTAATGAGACTGTAGCGGGGTACGAGGGACAAGTTACGATCTGATTTAAATGAGATTTGGTTATTCATTTCCTTTTTACTCTCTTAATTAGTTCATAAGTTCAAACGCTACGGGCGTTATTGTATATTGTATTTGTTGATATGTGCAAAACACTTGATTCCCTATTTAATGAGAATGTGATTCTTTTTAAGTTTAATATTGTGTAATATTGCTGCACTCTTCAAAATGGGTCACACACTTGTTTTGTTTATGATTTCTGTGAGATCCCAGAATATCTCCAATCTGATTGAAATCAGATAAACGTATCGCGCGCTCTTAACATTTGTCCATTAACAATATGCGATAATAACTTGTAAAACTGAAACGAAACGAAGCGGAAATTAAACGAAACGAAATTATGCCATCGGAATTCCGTCTGATTTCAATTAGATTGGAATATATCAAACAGATCTACTTTTGGAAGCTTCCAGTAGTCAAATGAGTGTAGAAGTTTAATAACCTTTATAAGAGCATCCTGAAGAAACTTAGACACAAATGCAGCCTCCTGGTTCCACGTTTCTCTCTACGACCATTCTTATTTTGCTCAAAATTCCCCACTTTTTCACCAAAAGTATATGGTTTTTTTAATTAAGGGGACATTGACACGTTTTTAGGTCACGTAGAAGAAACAAATGTTACCAATTGCAAAGAAATGTGATTTAATCAACATAAAGAGTACTATAACAAACGTGCCGGCCATGTTCGTTAAGTTACGCGAAACGGCTTTATATTATAAAGTTTCTTCTAAACGACCGGAAGTATTAACTGCAACGTACATGCCCATGGACTACGATATCGTGAATATTCAAATTTTGCAGACAGCATCAAAATGCCAAAAACGGTGTGGTGTATACAACAGCAATAATTTAGCTGTGTATAACAGATGAGCGAAGTCAGAGATATATTATTGTTATAACGAATACTTCTTGCTTTGTCATCAGTAAAGTGATTATGGTATAGTCAAGAGCTGAACATAATCCTCCTTAGCCATTTTCGACAATCAATATTTTCGAATTGTCACAACTGACACTTAAAATGTTGTTTATCGCTTTAAATTTGTGACTTCGCCAACCGTTGCCTTTTTCCTTACTTATCACAGGTTATACCGGGAGTAGGACTCATTTTTTCAGGGGTTTACTCTCCACATTGGCCTGAAGGCAGCCTCGTTAGTTGCATGTTCCGACACTAGTTTAGCGCAGACCAAACCTAGGCATTAATTAGCGGACCAATCAATTCACCGAGTTTAAGAGGTTGTTGGCGGCGATCAGGGAGTTACTTGCCCCGACCGATACTGACACCGATGGCTTTTCCAAGAGACTTTGTGATTAGGTAGTTGAGATTACGTCAAACATGTGAAAAATGGGGGTGCTTTCAGACTACTGAAAGAATGCGTTCGAATCCCTCTAGAGTAAATTTTAAAAAAAACTTGTATTCCTCGGAACATAATATATTTTAATCAGACTGAGGAAAATACAACCCGGTCAGGTCTCGAAGATAACCCGGCCGGGTCTAACGTAAAACGGAAAAGAAATATTTGTATTACCGTGTGTTATTCAAATGGTCACTTGAACCAGGTCTGAAGAAATAGGATCCGTCTTGGCACACAACCCAGGCCTGGTGATAGCTACATATAGTTGCTCTACTATAGCGTTATGTCCCTTGCTGAAGCTGATAGATACGTCATGTAGCTTTAATATATATATATATATATATATATATGAATCTGTAATATGATCTTAATCAGCGTTTCCAACATCTTTATATATGCATTGTTTTAAATAAAGGTGTCCTCCTTTATGTTTTCAAAGAACACGGTATAATTATTTTGTATCAGGTTCGATCTCCGTCCTTTTGTCGGTCCGTCTTTGCTCAGAAACCCTTTAAGAAAGGATAACCAAATTTGGTATGGGCCTCATGAGTAGAAGCGCAATATTTGTCTAGAGTTATTTCCCTTCTTCCAGTTTTTGTTACTTTGTTTTAGATATCTTCATATTTGGGACAGCTTTTTCTCAGAAAGATGAGTAAGGATAACTGAATTTTCTATATGGCTTACAGAATTCATATTAATTAAAAGATAGAGTAATAGCAATTGCCCTGCCTTTTTTAACAAATCTGTTGGGGTTGTTAATCACTTTAACTTCTTCTTGTTATAAACATCTCCATATTTCATATACAATAGAATAAGACGCCCCTTCGAATACTATTAGATAAACTTTGTCTCAATTTCAATTCGTTAATTAGAAACAGGAAAAGCACAGAGCAATTAAGATAGAAGACATCTGTCTAATTACACATGAAGTAAAAGTCAAACCTACCATTCATGCAGTTCAAATCCACCCGACGATGGAGGACGGTGTTCACGTTGGGGAAGCGTTTAAATTCCATCGATACTCTGTTTTATATATATGCAAACACGAGCTTTACATTTGTATATATCAATCGATGGAAACAACACGAACAATTCATTAAAGCTGAGATGATAGTGTGAGTTGTTTACATACAAGTCCATGCCAGAACTAACTACCACCCCGCCATCTTCTCTCCATATTTACTCACGTCTGAAGACGAGATGTATCAGCGGTGTTCATACTCCGTCTTCCTTCAACTAACACTCATAATCTGTCGTCCTGGCGAGACTGTTTTCTTTTACATACTTGAAAATAAGTTTTTGCTGAAAAAAACAAAAAAGCCTACTCTGTGAACAGAATTACTTCCTGAGTAAACCGGAAGTCGGGTAGTTGCGATGGAAACAGGTAAACCTGGAAGCATTATGTTTGTATGATTGTGAAGTATATTTAACTTATTCCCAATTGGTAACTTTGAAAGCATCCATGAATATTTCTAAGATGTTTTAAATTTTTAAATGTGTTGATTCTTCCCAGTTATTTTGTATTTACTTGTACCAGGGATCGTATAGACTAACTATACGCTCCCTGCTTGTACTTGAAGATGTGTTTGCCCTGTCTTTATTGTTGTTCATTAATGCCTCTTACATGCAAGAGACATGGCTTTTTAGTCCCTCGCTGCCGTTAAGCGCAGAGGTCAGTGTCCCATTCTTGTTCGCGCGATAGAAAGCGGTGCCAAATCTTCATATTTGGTGCCACACTGCAAAAATGGCGTTTTGATTTTAAACATGTTGCGTACGTGTTTTACTTAAAACATGTTGCGAAATGTGTTTAAATGCTAAACACATAAATTATCATGTGTTGTATATCAAAACATGTTTCAAATATAAACACATTGCACTTTACTTCAAAAGTGGCGTTGTGATTTTAAACATGTTGCGTACATGTTCCACACATAACATGTTGCGAAATGTGTTTAAATGCTAAACATATCAAAACATGTTTCAAATATAAACACATTGTACTACCCATAAATTATTCTCATATTAGTTAAGTATAAGAAAGCATGTAGTCGTGATAACATGTTGAATGCGTATACATGTTGCTATAATGTTTGCTTTCATAGATATTATATCCTTTTTCTGAATGTCACAAAAACACAATGTGATTATATCAGTAGAAGTTACATTTATATTAAAGTTGACGACGACGATGATGATCATATTATTATCATTGTTTTTGTTGTCATTATTGTTATCATCATCATTAATTTCACCATTATTATAACCACCCGAAGAATCAACAGAATAAATTACCCTCTTGTTACCTGTTAAGGGTATAAAGAACTCCACTTCTATTAGTGTTATTGCCGATTATCACATACATCCTGAACAGTATAAAGTGATAAAGTACATATCTTTTCACTGTTTCATGATAAATAAACAGTTGTTTTATTCTTTTGTTAAATCATGTTGACATTTTAAAAACAGATGACAATTTTCACCATTATATTTGGTGTCACCCGTTTTCATTTTATTTCTATAAATTTAATTTATGACAATACACATGCCACACATGCCACAACTTCAAATTGTTAATGTTTTCTTAAAAACACAGATCGATAGTGTACGTTAAGCATTTAAATTGATGTTGATATGTGTTTAAAATATTTACATGGTCACTGAATTATTTTATTTTCACAAATTTGTTGCAAAGTATGTCTTAAATTATTTCTGGTAAAGTAAAGAAATCATTCGGTTGCTTAGAGTTTATTTATAGTATCAGAAGAGCTTTTTGTCACCAAACACCTTGAATTTCGTGTACTTAAAGATTAAAGATGAGCAAGCAAAGCAAACTGTTAAAAAAAATTAATAAGACTTAACAATTCTATACTTTCATATCTATCAATTGAACGGGTATTATATTCAAAAGTCAGGTGATTCAAACAGGATTAGAATAACAGTGGTCAACTGGAAAACAATTTTGCAAAAATATGTATATATGTTTTAGATTAACAATAAACGTTTAAAAAAACAAGCACGAAATGTCAATGATTTTCAGAACTGGTTAACTGGCTGGGTAAGGGGTTTGAGAGAGCAGACATCATTGTAAATACCACGAAAACAGGTTACTCCAGTGTACTTTTAAAAAATCTAAGTTTTCTACTACTACTAGTTGAAATTTTACCAAAATTGTTTTCACATTTCCCCCCACAAATTGATTTTAAATAAATATATGAAAACAAGATAAAGCTTGTGTGTATGATAGGAAACAAAAGTAAAGTTTCAGTTCTCTTTGTTTCGAACGTATTACACGTGGTTCAGAACAAAGGAATTCAGCGTTCAATTAGAGATACTTGCCCCTTGTTTATAATTATTGCGCGAAGATGTTCCTTTGTTTGATACGTTTTTGTTATATACACTGAAAACGGAAAATACCACCAAACATGAGTGTTCAAAGTTTGAACGAAGATTCAACGGTACAAGGTGTGCTTGAATTCCTTCGACAAATGAACTATTCAGACCAAGGAATCAACATTTTGCAAGGTAAGATTTGGTTCAATACACGAGACGTCACGAAATTATGATGCTATAACGAACTTTATGAAAATAAAGGTCAAATGATAGAGCGTTTTGTCGACCTGACATACCATGAAGCAAATAACAATACTTGTTCAAAGCTAGCATTCGAATATTACAGGCTTCTCTTACAAATATATTCATATTGATAATTGTTGCATGCATTAGATAAATATTGTAAACATTTTAATTTCGTCACTTGACCAAATAATCAATTAGTAAGTTGTGTACTTAAAGGGATTTCAATTAAATTGTTTAAATGTTTTATGCTGATCCATTAATAACTTATTTCATGAAACTTACTTATGCTACGCTCAAGGGACAGTAGTACGTTTTTTGAAAGGATTCTTCCTTAAATTTTTCAAAAGAAACATAAATCTATGCCGAATGTATTGTCTCCGGACGGTCAAAACTTCTCTTTACACAACCCGAACATATGTAGTCCTAGAAAAATATTCAAGTATCATGAAATAATCAGTTGCGGCCTTTTGTGTGAAATGGATGATAATGGATTATCATAGCTTAACCAAACATTGTATGTTGATTTAAAAATGTTTCTTGAGATTAGAAAAAAAAACATTGTCTTGCAATTTGAAAAATTTAATTTTGTTTTGTTGAGATCACATTTTCCATCTTAAACATAGTGGTACATTCCTTTTAGCATGTATAGTCAGTCTTTGGAAATAATGCTGATTATTTATGAAGAAAGCACGATATGATACGATTTCATGGAACCTTTTGTTAATTTTGTTTTTAGGATGAAGATCTTGATAAACCGATGCTGTTTTAGAAATGACCATGCTGACTGAGGAAAAAAATAGCTATGACAGTCCCAAGAAACAGCAAAAAGGCCTCACCGAACATGATCTCAAAAGTTTATGTAAGTTATCGCTTGATATTGTTCTAAAACTCATTAATTTTTAAGGTTTCGTTTGCTGATTGCATTTTTATGGGGTCATAACCAAAGCATTGGCAACAACTTTATATATATACTGATTGAATCGTATGCGGCTTTGGAATTATATTTAAACTTCCTTTTTTGTGTGGCAAAGTTATTACCAAACTACCCTCAGATAATTAATTTTTTGATCAAGTGCTGCTGTCATAATTATATTTGATAGCAGAAGACACTTGGATGAGATTCCTTATTTGAAGTTCTTCACTTAAATTCAGTAGAGCAGTTAGTGTAGCATTTCTCACTTTTCTTTTCAGTTGAAGAATGATGACCTGACCAGCTGCCACAAGGAAGCACCCAGACTACTGATTATCACCATCAAGTCCCTCACCTATTTTGATCATCATGTAATCATGCACAACTTGAAGAGCCACAGTTTGTTGCTGTCGCTATCCATCTGTAATTTTTAAAATTTTGATCAGGTCAGATTTGGCCGTAAAACAAATAAATATTGTGAACCTATCATATGTCTTATCTTTTTATTTATTCTTTGTTTTTAGCATATTTTCACATTTGGAAGTTACTTCATATTGTGTTGCATAATGTTTTTAACTAACTTTAGATTCCTTTTGAAACAAAATCAAATTTTATATTATTCATAAAATTATCGGTTATCAGTTATTGATTCCAAGTATTCAAGGTGTTAAAAGAACTTATTTCATCAAAATGTATTAATATTCTTTCTATCATATGGTGAGGTGCTAGAATGTTGTTTATGAACTAAAGAAAAACTTGCAAAACTAATATTCAATTTATTGCCGTTTTGTGATTGTTGTCTGTTTGCTATATATTACATCTCTTTTTTGTTTAAGGTCTTGAATATCTTAGAAAATATTCCGTTTAATAGTTTACAACATGGTTTATACCAAAACACTTGTCACAACATGTTTTAAATTAAAACACATTTCACAACATGTTTAATACCAGAACACTTTTCACAACATGTTTAAAATCAAAACACTTTTCACAACATGTTTAAAATCAAAACACTTTCACAACATGTTTAAAATCAAAACACTTTCTACAACATGTTCTAACCCAAATGTGTTTTGATATTAAACACTTTACGGAACCTGTTTGGGATTTAAACATGTTTTGAAATTCCATGTGTTTAAAAAACAGGACAAAATATGTGTTTGGGTTTATGTTTAATATCCAAACACCATTTTTGCAGTGCAGTTGTCATACTGGGAGCACACAGACACCGGTCGCTTTTGATCATTTTCATGGTCACTCGATGACTTTGACCAGTTTTTTTAAATGTTGTTAGAGCGATGCTATATGAACCGCTGCATCCAGAGTCTTTAAAGTTGGTGACAGTTTTCATATTAGGAACACACAGACACCAGTTGATTTAGATGACCTTGGCGTCGTTTTCAAGGTCATTACGAGACTTCGATAAGTTTTTAAAATGATGATAGCGCGATATTTCATGAACCGCTGAACATGATGTCTTCAAGTTTTGTACCTGCCTCATATCAAGTAGATCTATCCATTTCTAGTATGGAAAACTGAGTCTTCGCATGAGTTGTGTAACTTCTTTCGGTAGAACCTACGAGAAGTGTCCCATAAGAAGACGTCGTAACTATGTTCTCTTTGTCCAAAGCTTTAAAAGGGCTCATTTGAAAATCACAGCACTTATATTTTTTCACATCTGGTTAATTAATATAATCTTGGCTAGAGTGTTATTCATGAAAAATTTGAAAACGATTTTTTTCTCTTTCGGACGTCTTATTTGATAAGTAAATACATAAGTTGTAACCAATAAACAAATGATTTAATTGCTTGATTTAGATGGTAATGGCGTTTGTTTTGAAGGGCATACCTATTGTAAAATTACAAAATCATTGTGCGAAATCAATCAAGATTGCATTGAAAAGGAGATGTTGAGCATACACCAGCGAGACAATATCAAGAGTGGGTGTTTGAGAATGTGGAAACAACACACTAAGTGAAGTCCAGATGATACAGACACCAACGTCCTAATATGTCTTATTTTCATATACAGGGCGAAACTATAGAGGAGCAATAGCACGTTGTTTAGAATATTTATTTCTTCAAATACTCCCTTATAGATATATCGGTGGAGCACCTTTAGAATCCCTCACCATAAAATTCTCGTGGTGTATGTTTATAAAAGCACGCGCCGAAGGCGCGTGTGGACTGCCGAAGGCAGTTCACGCGCCTGCGGCGCCCAATAGATAAGAGAAGCACGCGACAGCGGGCTGATCTCCGTAAGGAGACATTTTAGACGAAAATAGAGGTCATTTTCGTGTCTATAGGCAAAAGTTTAATTTAAAACTTCGTCTGAAAGACGATAGTTTTAAACACGAATTTTAGTATTACTCAAAAACATCCATCAGATCTTTGGCAATCGAGGGAAAATCCCGATGATGTATCTGGTCGCTGATTGGTCAATTCTTACCTCACGTGACGAATGTTTCCAAATAAGGAAAAGGCTACTTGGGGAAAATCTCATGACAGGAAAGGTGATGTTTTTGTTTACGTCACATGTTTTTGTAATTTTCAGTTTATGATGCTGCCTATATCGGTCACATGAGAGTTTTAACGACTGAGTGTCATTTTATCTGTAAGGAATTATTTTGTGTATCATTTTTTGAATGAACATAGTTATTTTTAAACAAAACTTGGAAGGATTCACAGGAAAGACTTAGCCTAAGTGAAAATGTCGATGTTTTCATTAACTTCCACGGTAAATTAAACTCAATTCGCACGCTACCAAATGCATTTAAGATATTGTTAAAATACTTATAGATATATAATTTATTTTAATTGAAACTTACCTTGTGGTAAATTTATTATAAGATCTAATTATACTTTTTTTCTTTGGTGACTTGTGACAACTCGAGGCCCGGAAATTTACACCCCGGACCGGGATATTTACTATTCAAGATGAAGCTAGGCTTACATTACTACATCATTTAACTTTACCCTTGAAACAAAAATGCATCTCATCAAAGGGCTGAGAATATCATGATGTATCCAGGGGTTAACTCGTAACCTGTTGTCAGTAATCGAAACTATATGTAGGCCTACCGCGAATCAAATATCGAATCACTCGTTCACGTCAGAAAATAAATATGTCAATTCTTACACAAAATGACTGACATCAACCTAAAATGACAGTACTACTTGACCTCTAGTTAAATGCAGCATCTAAAAGGAGATCCAAGGGTTAAATTACATCGTCGAAATGTATCCAAGGCTTTGCAAACCGTCAATCAGACGCCCGGAAAAACCCAATATGTTGTCGAAATCGAAGAGAACCTTCGCCTACTGACGAAAAGGTAACAATGTTTCTTGAAATCATGACTGTGACGATCCCTCAACAAATATACTAACCACAAGATACGATGTTAGCGTGGGGCCTAGTGCGAAATAAGATCAACAATTTGTACCCAAAGGGCTAAAATTTCCAAAACCGCCAACCTGGCAAAAGTCACGGTAAACGTAAATGGCGTCAAGTCTAACACCTCTCGCTTCAATGAGAAATGGCGTCTGCGCATGTCCGGTAAGAAAAGTGTTCTCGAATTAAAAAAACATTCTTTTCACGAGAGGTAAATTTGGTGAAGGATTCTAAAGTTAGGCCATAGATGGAAAGGATGAAATTTTCTGGAGTAGGCTAACTTATATAAACAAAAAACTGTGTGAGCAATTGACCATTTTCCAGTTCCGCGAATTTAGAGTGACGTCCCTTTGAAAAGTCACGTGACCGCGGGCAAGCTGGCCACGCTTACATTTGGTTGAACGTTATTTTGGTCTACTATTCAAGCTCCCTTTGACCTCAACTTTCATTCCATCGAACTATGGCAGGTCACAAATGATTGTCCACCATATTGGCTAATCTTAAAAGTTAACTGAAGGCGAATATTTTCGTTATGATTATTAAATGATAAACTGTTATTTATAGTGGTACTAATGTATGTGGAATCACACATTTATAATACAGAAGTTTAGAATACTATTTTTAAAGAAGACATGATATGATTATGGGACAAAATTCAATAACCAGACCATTAGTGACACGTGTATGAAGATAAACCGAATAATTCCACGGCAATTAAACTATGCCGTTTCTTCTCATTTTTGGCTCATATTTTGAATTCTTTTAATAAGAAACAAAACTACTAATTATGCAATATGTGCACCTCAGTATACTATCTTTTAAAATACATATCTGATTTGGAGAAAGCTTTCTAAATAAAGAAAATCAAGAACAGAACTTAAAACATCACAAATTTGAATTTTCATTTCCTGTTCATGCCTAATTCGATCTAAATCGGCAATCATATTGTTGTTACATTAAACGCACTAGTGCACACCGATATTTCTTTAACACAACGAATGCACAGATACTGCATATCTCTCGATATTATTCAAGAACCTCACTCAAATAATCTACCTCGTAAGTTATTTAACGAATATTTACGTATTCAGGTAGTAAAGTTGATTTTTAAAGACCGGAAGTATTTAATGTTGCGTTACAATAACTACGATATCGGAAATATTAAGATTTTGCTTATAACCAAAAAAAGCGGAAACGGCAGCCGCTTTGGTCAATCTAATAGCAATGCTAATGCTGTGTTATTAAGTCGGTTTATTTACAGCATTGCTTTCATAAAACATAATTCATTATTTGTTCTCAGTTCAGAGTTTAGGTAAATTCAACAGCTGCACATAATAAGTGTTCAGCCGCTTTCAACTGTCTATAATTTATCCGTTTTGTGCTCAGCTAACCTTAGATTTGTTATATGTCCAAGCCGACAGCGGCTGTCTAAATTTTTTCATTGTTGATTGCAGGTCAATTGTAAAGAATTTTAAGTATTTCATTGCATCTATAGAAAGCTTAAGTGATTGCATCAGTCCTCTTAAACCTTAAAATAGCCAATTTAAACCGTAAAAGCGTGCACTAGTGCCTTTAAAGGTTTGGGTTGTTAGCTATATTTGGTAATATTTCAAGAGGTTAAAAAAAATTGACAAGCTGAAGTACGTTTATAAACATGTTTGATCTGGATGAAAATTATTACTTTATTAAGTGCCCTATACTGCGCGCGTAAAAAAATAGAAAAGAATGGTCGCTTATCAAAATCCCTTACACTTTAATGCAATGTGTAAATAGTCTTGATATTATTAATAATGCCATCAAGATATATAAAGCGTTTTTAGATCTTGCTTCAATCTTAATGAATACAATGACAGGCATGTTCATTTAAGATCGAGGTATATATTTGTAATGTAACCCCATTGCTATTGGAAAAGAGACTAACAGCTAGTAAGACTCATGATGTTTTTCAGTGAAACTGCCTTGCTTTATTGTGAAAGGTAAAGTGAGGGGAAGAAAATCTTATTTTCATGAATTAAACAAGATATTCATAGGGGCAGGGTGTTTATTGCGTCAAACACGGTATATCAAATAGTTTATAAATGTAAATGCTCGTTACAGTTACAAAAATATAGGTCATGAATTAATACTTGCAACTGCAAACTAAAATTCGTCATTGCCGTTACGTGTTCAGTGTTATTTATCAACGAGTCCTTACTTCCATCGTTTGATTACTATCGGCCGTATTTCAGTGGAAAATTACAAAATATACACTAAAAAACTATAAAATATATAAAATCTTTCACGTGTCTTCCACAGTACTACTAGGAGAATTACTCGCACTTTCTTACAATTTCGTGTGAAGTTTTTACAAATTTCTGTGTTTTGTAATTGATCATTTTCCTAGACCTGTCTTTCTTCAAACCGATTGCAAAAACATTTTTTCATATGATATGACGATTTTGATGAAGTCTCGCAGTTTTCAGTTTCGTTAATTCTTCTTTTTAGATTTAATCTTTTCAAGAGTTTGAGTTGATCATTTTGAATTGAACAAAAAGAGACATTTTCTAATCATCCAATGGGCTAGGCATGAACGGTCGAGGGTATAAGTTAGAAGATTGTGAAAGAGATTCTTTCAAGATCTATACCTGGACTATATATTTATATGTACTTTACTCAGATTTTCAAAATGAATTGTCTATATTTCTTCTCTTGCCCGGCATAATAGCCATTCCAATGTTTGTCGAGCTTGTTTTCGTGTAATCCCAGAATATTATTGAGGAATAACTAGAAAGCCAACCTGCAATGTTTCTGTATACAAATTCCTGGTTCTGTACATGTAACAAAAACACTGACGCACGGATGGAGTGACTAGTGCTTTTCATTATATACGTGAAAGAAATAATGTATCTTATTAATGCAAATTTCAATGTCCACAATATAATTCAAAGTAATTATCTTTAATTTTTTACACGACGGCAACGTAAATTTCGACCTCAAATATTTGATTGTTAAAAAATCTAATGTTTGATTCTAATAATCACCTTTAGGGGTCTACAGTTTACAAAAGAAACTCTGACTGTAGGCCTATTTTATTCAACTCACTTATTCATGTACAAAAATGCGACGGTTGTAACATAGTGATGATAATTGTGATGAAACGACAGTAAATCTTATAAACGTCTATAGACGTTGGAAATAATACATAGATTATTCAAATCTAGTCGGATTCAACAGACCTGGTAAAATATATTCCAAATGAATTTGACTATTTATCAATTAAAAACAAAATTGCAACGAATTATCAATTAAGTAGGCTCACACATGACTTCATACTAATTATAACGCCATTATACAGTCAGACGTAACACTTTACTTTATAAATTGGAGAGAAATAATTGAAATATCCACATGAGTAATGGAGTTAAATCCTTTTTTTATCGTTTTGAGGTCACGAATTTCCTTTGCCAAGAGCCTGCGAATCCAATGTTCCAATGCAGAACCCAACGGCTGCAATGGAACGAAACTAGATTCCTTGCGCTATCTCCGGTTTTGTGAAAAGGTAGCAACAAACCACACATTTGTTCAACCTCAGACACTACCACCTACTTCATCTGCCACCAACTTCCACTCTCAGCGTGTATACTTCCAAGTACGAGAGTGGATGGGAGATCGACCAGCTGATATGAATCCTTTGCGGTGGGGATGGGAAAACCAAAATGGTTTCTTGGTTCCTGCCAAAATGGATAAACCACCAGCACCACAGCAGCTTCTCAAAGTTGTTCATTGTAACTGTAAAACAGATTGTGTGTCCTCAAAATGTACATGTCGGAAACACGGCCTGTCCTGCTCTACTGCATGTGGAGAATGTCGGGGACTCAGTTGTTCAAATTCATTGAAAGCAGATATTGACGTTGTAGATCAGAATTCATAAACATTTGCAAACAGAATAATGCATTCAAATAATGACTTCCTCATTGTTAAATGCATGTGTGAAGTATTTCGTGTGAGATTTAACATTTTGAGTGATAATGGTTTAGTATGGCTGCATTGGTTATTGAAGGACAACATTGTGATAGTGTTTGCATTTCAAAGACATTGTATTGTTAAAGTACCAATAGATGAAATGCAATTATATTGTATATACTTCATTAAGATCAGTTACTTGTATGAAAAAAGTTATAAATGGTGTTCCATGAAGTAATTTCTGTCTGTGACAAAAATCATTTTACGGCAAACAGTTCAGTAGAGGCAAAAGGTATTGTGATCGAAATCAGGGCGGTTGTGATCGAAAACAGGACAATGCAAAGCAAGCAATCCAATTAGTCAATTTTATTTTTGGAAACTTATCTACAAGAAACAGAATCACAGATTGGTTTAAATTTCTGTTATGTAACTAAATTTCAAGGATATGGGAATTGGTATTTCGCCTTCTGCATATATTTAAACCTGTAGTTCGGCCTTTAATTGTATAACTATGAATTATAATATAATGTTTCTATGAATTAATAACTATCATTTTTAAAAAAAAGAAAATCTAATATTTTTGAACTTATCAAAGCAAAACAAATGTCATGAAACATGTTTAAGCTAGTCAATTATTGAGTTAAATGTGCTACTAATCACGGAATATAGGTTAAAAGGCAAACAGCGTTCTTGGTCCTTAAAATGCTACGGCAGATATCATGCTTTGCTACTCATCACATTTGCCATTCTAACATGTATATTAAACACTTTGTTATTTAAAAAATAGTTTATTGTTTTCTGTAAGCAAAATACGCTAATGTGTATTTCATGCTGAATGAAGTAAGGTGCTTTAAATGCGTAAAGAGAACATTTTCCAATGATTTTTTGAGTTTCCGGCGTTGCCATGGCAACCATATTACGAAATACACGTATTTCCATTTAATTCTCAAATATGGGAGTGATGACGATCACTATTGATAAATATTACTCAAATTAATAAAGTAATCTGTAAAACTATAACGACACGATATCAATTTAGAAAGAATATCTGTAATCCAAATTTTCTGAAATCATGTACTGGGCAAAACACATACCTTAATTTCAAACAGTCATAAAAAAATTATCGGTCACTATATTTTCCTATACTTTTGGTTTATTGCTCAATAGGTGTCACAGATATAAAAACACAAAGAATTGCTTTTATTGCAATTTGTTGTAGGTTGGCCAAAAATCTGGCTAGAATGACTGGAATGGGGCCAACGCAAACTCCTACACTTGTTCCCATTGACGCGAGCGTGACGTTGCCCGCGGTCAAGGGCAGATAACTCTAAACGTCAAAACTGGAAAATGGTCAATTGGACAATGCAACAATGTTACAAAATGTTTAACTTATAAACAATCACATTCTCATACCAATATTTTATTATCAAACATTTTTTAATTTTTATTTGTTGATGACTTGGACGTTTGTGGTGGTCCCAGGTCAATGATGTAAAACAAAATGGGGGATCATTCATTATAAGATCCAATTTTAAATAGGTTGAAAATACTATGCGTAATGTGTTAAATATGGTTTTAATGATGAGTTCTCTTCAGATTCAAGGACGTCCTTTACTTTAAGATGCGGGTCATTGCAGAGGCACACAGTATGCTGATCGAGTCATATATATATATATAAACTCTTCAAAAAAAGAAACTTGACACTGACTTTCAAAGTTCAATATAAAGACCACAGATGCAAGTTAAACATTGAAATGAAAACTAAAACGCTGTTTGGAGATCTCTGTACAGTAAATTTTATTCAGAATAGGTATGATCTTGAAATGCACAGGTGCACAAGTGTTTCAACATCACAGGGGTGCACAAATGTCAGTATCGGGTATGGCCACCATTGGCATTGATTATTGCTTGGCACCGACGACCCATGGATGCATTCAAGTTGTCAATCACAGCCTGTGGAATGTTCTGCCATTCGTGCTGAAGTGCTGCAAGAAGTCCTGGAAGTGTTTGGTGTGGTGGATTCCTACTGCGCACGCGTCGATCCAGTTCGTCCCAGAGATGCTCAATTGGTGACAAATCTGGTGACCTGGCTGGCCATGGCAATTTCTAGACATTGTTACGCTGTAAAAAGTCTTGACAAACACGTGCAACATGTGGTCGAGCATTGTCCTGCTGAAAGAGACCACCGTGGACATTGACGTGAGGAATAACGTAAGGCTGTAGGATCAAGTCCCTATACCGTACTCCTGTGACGTTACCCACAACATGCACGCAAGGGGTGTCCTAACACCGTGACGAATCCCGGCCCACACCATGACACTCCCATCTCCGAATGGGACAGCCTCCTGAACACAATTGGCAGCATAACGTTCTCCACGACGTCGGTATACACGTGCTCGTCCATCACTTCGTCGAAGCAAAAAACGGAAGAGAACGGTTCTCCACCTTGCACGTGCCCATCTCATCCTCTGTTGACACCACTGGAGACGTTCCGCCAGATGACGTTACGTTAAAACGGGACGTCGAACCGGTCGTCGTGGAAAAAGTCAAGCCTCTCTCAGCCTGTTGCGTACCGTTTGGTCGGAAATTCGACGCAGGCCTGGTATCTGCGTTGTTGTTGACGTTGCTGTCCTGGTGCTTTCCCGAAGTCGGATGTACCGATCTTGGATCCGAGTAGTCACCTCTGGTCTGCCTGACCTTGGCCTATCATCAACGCTGTTTCGGGTGTTGAAACGGGTCCACACTGAAGAGATGGTCTGTCTGGACAGGCCAAAGTGTGTTGCAACATCTCGCTGCGTCGCTCCTGCTTGCAGTTTGCCAATAGCGTTGCGCTCTGTTCAGTCTTGGCATTCTTCAGGTCGGTGTACCGATGTTGTGTAGTCTGAATGAACAGCGCAGACGTGTCTGCATGTAAACCTTCATGATCCCATGCTGCACGTGCTTTGGCAATCGCTCGTTTTCGTCCCTGAACACATCGTAAACTTTTTGGGCCATTGTTTTTGGTAAATTTACACTTTTGAGAAAGCCTTTCTTTAAATTACAGGTATGCATCATGAAAAAAATTGACCCGTTTCGAAAAAATCAATTTCGCATGAATGTCAAGTTTCTTTTTTTGAAGAGTTTATTTATAAATGGTGTTATTTTATGAAAAAGTAGTGATGGGTTCAGAACATTACAATATCTTAAATGCCTATAATTTCAGAGTGAGCGAGTTATTGTTTAACGCCGCTTGGGCAATATTTCAGCCATAAGCGGCCCATCATTTTAGAATGGCGACAATAAACAAGTTAAAAAGTCGCGCAAATGTGTCATGTGTAACTCAACCACTAGTTGTTTTGTGCCGTTCTAAGCTCGAAGGCGCTGCACTCAGCCCAGGAATTTGGCAGGGATTATAGACGCTGCGCGGGAGTAGTTACCCTTATATATAGCTCCGTGCACCGGACAACAATGAAGACATTAGTAATTAAATCTTTTTGTGTCATCCAGAGTATCTTGACTTGCATTACAACCAATATCTTTGTTTTGCACAACGATTTTCTGTTTTCCGTTACGTTACGTAATGCTCAACACCACCCGATTCTAGATCGCATATACAAGCGGCCCGCGAAGGGCTTTCTTCACCGATTAAGCGTCAATAGTACTCTATTTCTCCTTAGCTAATCGTGCAACAGGGTTTACCTCTTGCATCATAGGGGCCTCATTGTAACGATGTAAATCACACTTTGTTCCTAACCAATGTCTGGCTGATGATAGATCAATGGTATGTTTTATAGTCTAACACGCCAAAAATATTTCTAAAAATGAATGAATTATCCAGAGTCGAGCTTGATAACCACTGCGCTATCCCGCCCCCTTATTGTTGCAGGGAGAAAACCAGCAACACTATTGTGGCTATGCACTGCAGGGAAACCTGTTTGCATCCGCTGGAACTAGCGAAATATGGGTTGTAAGAGTTGGAATTAAGTGTAGCATTGCACCCAAACCTTACTGCATATAGAACAGTTCTCTAGTTCAGAGAAAGTTGCCGAACACCTGACCAGACCAGCAGTAAGTGGACAACACTTACAACTTCCTGCATTCAAAGGCGCTTTAACATTTCATGTCCATTGAAAAAATGATTTTATTCCAGGATCCTTGGTGAAAAAACAAGACAAGAGCTTGTCTGTACTATTTTTATTTTCATATATTTATAATTCTATCGTTGACTTGTTACAAACGTGAGACGATTGAACAACAACAGTGTACTGAAGGTGGAGAGACAACAGTTTCCAGTTGGATGAACCCGGCTACATACTGGAGAACTGCATTGCTTATACTGAAATACTTATGTAACAAACCACTGAACATGACATCAACAAATCAATACAAACTGTGATAGCTTTTAGCTTAATTTTGTTATAGCCTATGTAATAAAATGCGTAAACCTAACTTCATGAAATAAATTTCTCTTGAAACACATTATCTACCTTAATTTTTTCTTTTGATTGACATGGACTTGGAACCATCAACAAATTTCCATCAAATTTCTATATTTTCATTACATCATGTTGAACTATTTGACATCAGAATTATTCCAAAAGAAGCCAAGAAATCAGATAAGTAACAAAAAAATATATTCACAAAAGGAATTGTTAATGTGTATCACATCAATTGTTGAAACCATTGACAATAAGAATAACAAATCTATGTTACAAAACATGTCAACTGAATCAGACATACAGCATATTAACAGAAACAAATTTCTATGCTGGAAACGTTTCCAGTTTAAAGAGACACTGAAATATCAAAACACTGCTGACATTTTAATTAATCCCTCACATTTGGCATATTCATTCAAACATGACGATCAAACATGACCCTAGTCAACTGACAAAGCCAAAATGAAATGTACAATCTTACATAATGCAGGTCAAAAACTTTGTAAACCCCATTAAAATAGGAAGTTGGACATGTGTGACACGACATCTTTCATAAAGTTTGTCATGTGTCACACGACACCATTCATGTAGTTTGTCATGTCTCAGAGCACTGTGCAGAGTGTTTATTTAAAGAGTTACAGTTATACAAACAAGTTCTTCAATACCAACAAGTTTTTTGATACGAACTATTGCCTATTGTTTGACAAGAAGAGTTGACTTAAATGCCAAAACATGTGTAACAAACTATTTTGGATTTATGATAATTAAACTGATTTTGTAAAGGTAAACCAATGAATACTGTAAATGTGTGAATGAAAATGAAGAAACAAAGCAAACTTGCTTGTGGACAGTAAAATGATGATTTCATAATGCCTCGTTACTGCGACACAAACTTGTAGTGATGTCAGAGCTTACTAATTATGACTTAATGATCAGAATACAATCATGGTGACTATAGCAAAATATTCTGTGTGAAATGAATTCAATTGTAAAAACTGAAATTATATATCATACACCTGATTTTTGTAATTTTATTTACGTGAATCATGTAATAAATTGAGTTACATGAAAACTGCCTCAAAAAACAAGAAAACAGATTAAGACATAAACTGCAAATCAAATCCATGCATATCAAATTTAAAGATAAATTCAGTTATACCCTGATAGAAATAAATACCTTCCTTCACAAGGAATTAAAGGTTGGCATAATGATCACCTCAGATGATTTTATCATCACAGAGATTTTATTCTCAAGAATAATATAAATCCTAGGTCAAACATTTGGAATGACAACTATCTACATATAAACACTTCTTCACATGTCGACAGTTGTCACTGATATAAAATCTTCATGGAGGACTTATTATTTTTGGCAATACAGAACTCTGTGATTATCGTCAGTAGTAAGTAAGTTATGGAGTGGATTCTGTGTAATATTGCACGGTAGTCTAAATGCTGGTCCCATATGATGGAAGAATCAAATATTCAAAATATTATGAGCAAATCTCATGTCCTTTCAATCTTTCAATTTATGTGGTGATGATTAAACATTCCACTCAATTAATGAAAGAGAAACATGATTTGAGTACAGTGTTGACCGTCAGCTATGCATTGACAGGTCTGCCATACCAGTAGACAAAATGACTTTTGAAATCATTCTTTCAAACAAACTTGATCAACTTCAATATAATTGGCAAGAGATGTTGTTTAACTGATAATTATTTGAATTAATCTTTACTGCAAGGTTATAAAACATAGTTGGTTGGAACACTCTTGGGAAATTTTTATCGTGTTTACTAAATCTATTTGTACATTCTCAAACTATAGCTCTACTGCCATATGCATGAGTTCTGTTGTTTTATAAATTGTTCATAAAAACTAAAGATAATCACATAGTAATAAGCATAACAAAATAATATCATACAAATATATAAATATGAAATTAATAAACAAAACAAATTTACATTATTGACAAATTGGAACAAAAGAAAAGAATAGTACGTGTTGCTATGACAATGAATCTTTCAGTGGACAAGTGCTGTTGCTCAGTAACAGATGAAAATTTGACGAACATACATAATACACACAAAACAAGAAGGAAAAAGTCCTCAAGGAGTGTAAAAATTGCTGTTCATATTTGCACTTAGGGGTACGCGAGGAAAATGAGAAATAATGTGGAATGAGCTTTATGAAATTTAATTTACTTTATTGAAGATGAAATGTTCACATAGTTTTTCATGTAAACCAATATCAAATTGGAAGAATTTTAGAAATATAAGACATTTTGGCATTTTGAAACAAAAACAAAGATTTTAGTTTTAAATGCACATTCATAAACAATATATTTTTTTGCTTGTTTACATAAATTTGAAAATAAAGGAGAACAAAAGTTTGAACAACCTAATCTCAATGTTCCCCTTGAAGTTGATAACATATACTGGACTCAATATTCTTGCGTCTGTGATTCTATCAGTTAGTATGAAGTTAGAGAATAATGAACAAGGTCTCTGAAAACAATTCAGAGTTCTCGTTAGAGACCAAGAAACTTGGAAATAGCAATTTGTTCCTTAAAAAATCTTAATCATGATTGAAAATACTAGAAAATGTGTATTCATACCCTTGTCAACTATTTAAAGTTCATACATGATTAAAAATACTATAAAATAGATAACTATACCTTCTTCAAACTATTCAAAATTCTTACACATGATGAAATGTTAAATCCAACTTGAAAATAGATGCTAAGGATATGTTGTTTCTCTATCAAAATATATTCCCCAACTCACTGCTAGTGAAGGAGACCCGACTCCAAGACAGAATCAACGCCAGAAATAGGACCTCAGATCACAACCACCCATTCTGGTCAATCAAAGTTTCAACAATTCAAATTACTAAGAAAGTTTAACTCTAAACCGCAATCTATATATTAGTTTATCAATCCCAAATAACCCTTCCTGTAATCAATGCAGTTAGCAACTCCCACCTGGACCTAATGTAAAACCCTGAACAACTAATACGTAGATAGATTTGTTGTATTAGCAGAATGTAACATGCAAAATACAGCTTATTTGTTACTTGCCAAATTCTGCACTGTGAGAAGTGTCAATAATTGGAATGCTTTAATCACATTATTGTTACAAATGTTTTTGGTTTATTTGTTTCGAATGAAAAAACGTTTTCAATTCGAAAAGAAGTTGTTGCTAACTTCAAATTGAAAATGATACTTTCATCAACTGCCTTGAATCAAACTTTCTCTCTTGCTACCACTTTAAAAACAAACATATATTTTTTTAGTTTGTCCTGAAATAATTATTTTCTTCCTTGTCAGGAGTCATGATCTGATAGCTACAACTTATCCTACTTATCAAAGATATCAGTTGAAAGTTTTCAGGATGTTTTTATCTGCTTAGAATGAATCATCTCAAACCATTTTAGCTATTTCAACCCTTAAAAATATTTCAATCAAACTGCAGCCTATTTAGTGAGGCAGGTAAAGACAGCTTCATTCTTTCTTACCTAACCGTTGTCTTAGTAATAGGCAAAATGTGAGACTTGACTTATGGCAACTTACTCAATTGGTCAGTCTTCAATTGTTAACAACTATCATAAATACTTGTATTACAGCACAATCTGTTTCAATCACACACTCCACAATCGCAACTCAGCACTTCTCCCACACCATTCCGAAGGCAACTTTGACCTTGACCTCTCAATTACAAGGTCAGCATGGCAATGATGAATATGATAGGAATCCCTCCTTCACCATCAGATCACTCAATACAGCCTCTTCTCGTAACTGAAACAAATATAACATTTAATGAACATATTAATACACCTTTACAATGAACTCTGAAAGCATACAACACATTGTCTATTGTGTCTCAATGATTATGAAAGTAGACAAAGGCTTTGTAGATAGTCCAATTCTCTCCACGAGGCAAAGAGCTGTATTGATGGCTCTTCTTACCACAGACGTTGTAACCATTGCCGCTCTCTAATATCACGGTATAGAATCCTATCTTGTATAACCTGCATACATACTTAGCACTTTTGTACATTTCACACACAAAAGTCAATTGTCCAGGTGTATGGATTTTTTCTTTAAAAAACATACTGATGGGATTTTCTTGATATTATCTCCCTTATTTCACTCACTTGTGTAGGCTGTGAACTCCCCCCTCAATCTGAGCTGACGTTGTGCGTCTTTCGAACTTCAACTCTCCCGAATACATCATGGACCTGAAAAATATTCTTTTTATAATATAACATTTCTTGGTTCACTCTAAGATACATTTTACTCGTAAAACTAGAATCTATACGTATGATTCTAGAATAAGCATTTCAACACTTGCACCTATAGACATGTAACATTCAGACGAAAAACAACACTGGTTTGTTAGGACCTTCTCTTAAATCATTATGGTATTAAAAGAGGCACAAAACATTACCCACTTGTTACAGAGGGTACAAGGGCAGAAAGTACTTGAGTAGGCCCTGTGAGGAGGAAATGCTTCTCAATCAATGTATTAAAGTTAATGAAACAATCATAAGTCTTATACCAAATGATTTAGCAATATGAAAATAACGATTTAAAACAAAAGGCAAGGTTGCTCAGTGAATAAGCTGTGAAGTAAGTTGGTGCTTGAGAAGTGTTTGATAATTTGTACATCTGCTGGCTGAATAATTCTTTTTCTCATGACAATAAACATGCCTCAAAATGGAAAGACTCTTGGCACCGATATCCTGACAGCCATGCTTGATACCAGCGATGAGATATGGAACAAACTTGTGGATGGACCCCTTGTCGACGATGGAACCAGAGACACCCTGTGCTACTTTGATTTTGTCGCTCTCACTGAAAGGAATATAGAAATGTTTATCATGTTTATCATGTTCAAACTACCTTTACCTTAATAAATATCTTCAGAAAGTCAATTTGTAATGTTCTAATTTACTACGCTCCAGAGTAAATAAACACGGACATATTTCATGTTCAGCCTGGTAAGGTTTATTTTAAGCTCACCCTAACTATTCCTTTCAGGTCCTTTCACTGAAACAAACTCTTTAACAGACGGGTCTCTTTGCAATCTTAAAAAATCCTTTTCTCAAATTTAAGTGACATTTAACCAAAAGAGTTTGCATATTTTCAAGGACTGCACTGTTGCCAGTAGACCAGTTAACTGTGATAGTGGAACAAAGTGATTACATATGGCAATATGACTTATATGAATATATCAGAAAGAGTATCATGTTTACATTTACTTTCAAGATTCTATAAAAAACTTTTCTGTATTAGTCTTTTATATCCATCAAGTCAATCAGTCATGTGGTATAACATTCAATGCAAAATAGAAACGGCAAGTATATCCAAACATGAACTCTCTACCTATGGCAACAAAGTGGCGGCTTCTCTCAATTTTTAAGTTGTTAGTAACACGAGGGCCCTATCAGATATTTAGGAGAACTTTCTTTTCTTTGGAAATATTGAAATAACGATTAATAAATTCAGACTTTGTGATGTAAACGATATGCTGCATTCTGATTGGATCAGACATGGTCATGTGATCGGTATACATTTCAATGAACCCAAAGTTGAGGGTTATACAAAATAACCTTCAGTAAATGCAGGTTATACGATATCGTGCCGGAACTATTTTCTAAAGTGACAGCTGACAGCTGATAGCCAAAACACGCTGTACTGTCACCTAGATTCTGGACAGTATAAATACGCGAGTGTTATTTGTTAACTTTGATCTATTTAAATTAAACTTTACATTTTCCACTTTTTTCCAAAAATATAATCATTGTTAGTTTTTTGATACACAAAATGTATTATTTGTAGAATAAAAAAGTGTCATTTTTACCGAGTCTTTGGAACTATTTTGTTTATGCGTCTGAATACAGGTAGAGATCCGTCTTGGCGTAACCGGTACGTAGGTCAGTGCGACAAGCAGCTATAGAATTGCATTTCGAATGCATTTTCGCTTTAAATACAACGTTTGAATTTATAAGAAATGAATTTCATCATATGGTTGTCCACACGGTTATAACCTGTTTGAAACTTGTAAGATAAACTTTTGTATAACCGGCGTCGCAAGCTTGCCGGTTATACAAGTTTATCTTACAAGTTTCAAACAGGTTATAACCGTGTGGACAACCATATGATGAAATTCATTTCTTAAGTATATCCAAATAAATTGGATTACATTATCCCTGGATCCCTTCCAGCAACAACAGCGCAAAACATATTTTTCTGTCAGACTCCTTTCTCATTGTCTTCCATAATAATGTAAACAGGTAACCTCCCCTTGCCTAGGTTCTTCATGCTAGATCTATTGATCCAAGTGTGACATAGGCTTCAAAAGTAGAGTTTCAATGGACATCTTTGGCAATATCAGAAGTCATGCTGGTTGATAATGTGTTAACAAAAGTACATGAACATTTCACAAACAAGTGACTATGTGGTAACTTTTGCAAAAGAACCCTCCTAACAGTGCAACAAACACAAGAGTAGTCCCGGTCTCAGCCCACCTGAAGTATCTGCTCTGGCTGCTCCTGTGTGCCTCCATGGCATCCAGCGATCCCATCCCACGGTATTTCTTCAGTCTCACTCCGTCAGCGAAGAAATACTCGCCCGGTGCTTCTGTAGTCCCCGCCAGGAGAGAACCCATCATCACTGGGGGAGGAAGGGAGGTAACTCTTACTTATATCTAACAGGACAGTTCGATTAGGTGATTCTTGTTTTACTCATATCTACAGATTCTCCTAGTAACAAGATTTCAAGAAATACAATTACAAAGGCAGCTTTAATTCAGATAGAACAGAAACAAATTCTGAAAAGTTTATTAAAGATTTCAGGGTAAAGAAGAAGGGGAGGTTAATCAGTAAATACAGGTTATTTTGGTTGTTAAAAAATTCTATCTGCCGATGATCAACAAAATAAAAAGCATTTTTCAGATGTAGTTTTGACTCGTTAGCAAACTCAAACCCTGACAATTATTTTAAAGATTCAATAAACAACAAACCTGTTGATGCTCCAAGAGAAAGGGCCTTGATGATGTGACCAACAGACGAGATTCCTCCGTCGGCAAGCACCGGCACACCGAACCTGCGGGCGTACTCCGCCACTTTGTACACTGCCGTGCCCTGGGGACGTCCTACTGCCATTACTGTGTAACAATGTGGATAAAGTTGATTACAAAGGGAGGTCCGGTAAGTCACATATAAACTCTTTCCGGACATGTGACAACTAAACAGCCTTGTGGGGCGAGTTTGCCTTCCTTGAATCGTGGGTTCCCTAGTTTGGTTTTACTACACCTCTACACCTCAATCATGGACTGGGTTGCTAACTGCGCTGTCTCACCATTTTGAAAATGTAAAAGCATATGCAACCCTTTGAAAATCTTGGATATATTGAGGCGACATCCACTTATGCCTACATGGACTAATGCCGACAGTGTTTAACAGTGGTTTTAGATTCAACAGCCTTCAACCTTTCATCAAAATGGAATCTATGACTTGGTGTAGTAATGCCTACAGTGAAGAAAAAGAACAAGTTAAAGACCTATAAGGAGAGTTCTATTGAGATATTTTTTGTGGAAACAAATTTCAAGGGGACATTCTCCTTTATACAAGTATGTTATTAGTACACGATGGTAACATGACCCAGTTTATACAAGTATGTTATTAGTACACGATGGTAACATAACCCAGTTTATACAGGTATGTTATTAGTACACGATGGTAACATAACCCAGTTTATACAAGTATGTTATTAGTACACGATGGTAACATAACCCAGTTTATACAAGTATGTTATTAGTACACGATGGTAACATGACCCAGTTTATACAAGTATGTTATTAGTACACGATGGTAACATGACCCAGTTTATACAAGTATGTTATTAGTACACGATGGTAACATAACCCAGTTTATACAGGTATGTTATTAGTACACGATGGTAACATAACCCAGTTTATACAAGTATGTTATTAGTACACGATGGTAACATAACCCAGTTTATACAAGTATGTTATTAGTACACGATGGTAACATAACCCAGTTTATACAAGTATGTTATTAGTACACGATGGTAACATGACCCAGTTTATACAAGTATGTTATTAGTACACGATGGTAACATGACCCAGTTTATACAAGTATGTTATTAGTACACGATGGTAACATGACCCAGTTTATACAAGTATGTTATTAGTACACGATGGTAACATGACCCAGTTTATACAAGTATGTTATTAGTACAGGATGGTAACATGACCCAGTTTATACAAGTATGTTATTAGTACAGGATGGTAACATAACCCAGTTTATACAAGTATGTTATTAGTACAGGATGGTAACATGACCCAGTTTATACCAGTATGTTATTAGTACACGATGGTAACATGACCCAGTTTATACAAGTATGTTATTAGTACACGATGGTAACATAACCCAGTTTATACAAGTATGTTATTAGTACATGATGGTAACATGACCCAGTTTATACAAGTATGTTATTAGTACACGATGGTAACATGACCCAGTTTATACAAGTATGTTATTAGTACACGATGGTAACATAACCCAGTTTATACAAGTATGTTATTAGTACACGATGGTAACATAACCCAGTTGAAACATGTATGTTATTAGTACACGATGGTAACATAACCCAGTTTATACAAGTATGTTATTAGTACACGATGGTAACATGACCCAGTTGAAACATGTATGTTATTAGTACAGGATGGTAACATAACCCAGTTTATACAAGTATGTTATTAGTACAGGATGGTAACATGACCCAGTTTATACCAGTATGTTATTAGTACACGATGGTAACATAACCCAGTTTATACAAGTATGTTATTAGTACACGATGGTAACATAACCCAGTTTATACAAGTATGTTATTAGTACACGATGGTAACATGACCCAGTTCATACAAGTATGTTATTAGTACACGATGGTAACATGACCCAGTTTATACAAGTATGTTATTAGTACACGATGGTAACATAACCCAGTTTATACAAGTATGTTATTAGTACACGATGGTAACATAACCCAGTTGAAACATGTATGTTATTAGTACACGATGGTAACATAACCCAGTTTATACAAGTATGTTATTAGTACACGATGGTAACATGACCCAGTTGAAACATGTATGTTATTAGTACATGATGGTAACATAACACAGTTTATACCAGTATGTTATTAGTACACGATGGTAACATGACCCAGTTTATACAAGTATGTTATTAGTACAGGATGGTAACATGACCCAGTTTATACAAGTATGTTATTAGTACAGGATGGTAACATAACCCAGTTTATACAAGTATGTTGTTAGTACATGATGGTAACATAACCCAGTTTACACAGGTATGTTATTAGTACACGATGGTAACATGACCCAGTTTATACAGGTATGTTATTAGTACACGATGGTAACATGACCCAGTTTATACAGGTATGTTATTAGTACACGATGGTAACATGACCCAGTTTATACAAGTATGTTATTAGTACACGATGGTAACATAACCCAGTTTATACCAGTATGTTATTAGTACACGATGGTAACATAACCCAGTTGAAACAAGTATGTTACTAGTACACGATGGTAACATAACCCAGTTTATACAAGTATGTTATTAGTACACGATGGTAACATGACCCAGTTTATACAAGTATGTTATTAGTACACGATGGTAACATGACCCAGTTTATACAAGTATGTTATTAGTACAGGATGGTAACATAACCCAGTTTATACAAGTATGTTATTAGTACACGATGGTAACATAACCCAGTTTATACCAGTATGTTATTAGTACACGATGGTAACATAACCCAGTTGAAACAAGTATGTTACTAGTACACGATGGTAACATAACCCAGTTTATACAAGTATGTTATTAGTACACGATGGTAACATAACCCAGTTTATACCAGTATGTTATTAGTACACGATGGTAACATGACCCAGTTTATACAAGTATGTTATTAGTACACGATGGTAACATGACCCAGTTTATACAAGTATGTTATTAGTACACGATGGTAACATAACCCAGTTTAAACAAGTATGTTATTAGTACACGATGGTAACATGACCCAGTTGAAACAAGTATGTTATTAGTACATGATGGTAACATGACCCAGTTTATACAAGTATGTTATTAGTACACGATGGTAACATAACCCAGTTTATACAAGTATGTTATTAGTACACGATGGTAACATAACCCAGTTTATACAAGTATGTTATTAGTACACGATGGTAACATAACCCAGTTTATACAAGTATGTTATTAGTACACGATGGTAACATAACCCAGTTGAAACATGTATGTTATTAGTACACGATGGTAACATAACCCAGTTTAAACAAGTATGTTATTAGTACACGATGGTAACATGACCCAGTTGAAACATGGTAATAAGGGTAACATTTTGTCTGATTTAGATTTGTCAAGTAGATAAATGAGAGCTCACACTCGGTAAAATATAACGAGAATGAGAAGTGAATCCATTCATTCGCGCTACGAGCGTGAAAGCAATGCTGAGGCATTAAAAGGCATTGTTGATTAGTCTTAATATAAATCTGTTGTTAATATGTGGATTATTTTTATAATGTTGTGAAATTAGTTCAAGTGCAGCGCTTTTATCCCATCAAGGCAAATTGGCTGACCGTAGCCAATAATAAAGAGTTATTTGTTAATCATTTTTAAAAATATAGTTTATAGTTCATTTTACTGAGTGACCTGCTATTAACAAATTGATATTACAATAAGATTTTATGGGGTAATTCATTCCCTTGTATCATGGTCAGTGTGGCTATTTGTACCTGTAGGCATTGATACACCTAACCTTTATTGATAGAAGTTTTGTATTATTATACAAATCACATACATTGACAGATCCACCTACCCTCCTGTGTGATGCAGATGGAGCCACTGCCCATCCCCACTCTCAGACCATCCACCCCAGCATCAATCAGGTTTTTAGCTTGAGCTGCTGTCACAACTGAAACATATCCCATGTCATATTATTCACATTTGAAATGCATATACATTTGTATTGCCTAGGAAGCAATCATAAACACAGTGAAAGAGATAAAAATGAATTAACGTTTATCTCAATCTCATTAAAATAAAATTTACTATTGCTGCACTTCGTTAAACAGTCTATAGATCTCACTATGCTCCTTTACTTAAAACTTAGGTTTACCTTTCCCTTAGTTTGACCTCTAAATCTCAGATACCTTCAAGCAATAACAATGCGTGTCTCTTGATGGCCTAAGAGATTGAAGGTACATTCGCAAGTTAAAGTTGAAACTCTTATAAATTTCCAATTCATGTCTATTAATAGAATAACAACCCAGCAGATTAAGTTATAACTAAGGGTGCGCTGTATTATCGGTATATCGGTATATTGCAATACAGAAACAAGACAATACATACCGGTACACTCTTTTGAAAATATCCAATCTATCGGAGCTTTTAAAATTTACAATTTCCGTGTAAAATTGCAAAAGAACGTAACAAAGAAATGTGATTTTATTGAAAGTTGTGACACAAAGGGTAAAATTGCAAAGTGAAAATAGCACATACATCTTAAAAATCTGAAAGCAGTCACTGAATTATCTCTCTTTACAAAACGACAAGCCAGTTGAGCATTAATATCTAATTGCTGATATTTAGTCAAGAGAAAATAGAAAAACAAAAATATGAAAACTACCAATACATTGCAATACGCTTTTCTGTATCGAAATATATTGAAATACAGAAATGAGGAGCGATACCCATCCTTAGTTATAACATTTCATTTTTAGACTAAACAAGGGTCAATCTCATTAGCATATAATCGTCAGGTATGACTAAACTATAATAATTAAGAAACCTCTTATTGGTATTTGTACATGTTGTGGTGGTTTTTGTTTCTCAACATGTTTATGGTAAACTTGTTTCGCGAAATTAAAAATTATTCAACGATTAGTACAAACTAAAAGACGAAACGTTTATTCAACATATCTGTTTCCGGATAAAGCTTTGTGAAAGTTAACTCCATAGCTTCGATTTGACCTGTTTGTCCAACAACCCGAGCTAGGGTAAATTGAAAGTACATTAATTACATTAATTCAGATATTACGGTAGTTCAACATTCAGAAAACAGTCGGAAATTTTCAGTTTCCGAGTGCTGAAGAGCGTACAAGCGAAATACTATTTGCCTGCACCATAGAATACGGGGTGAACTCTCTGATTGACCGATTTGAATTATGTCAGAGGTAAACCTGACGGTTTGCGTAACGGAGCCTGGTGAGATCTACACGCGTAATGTAGTGGAGCATTTACATTTTATCTGAATGAGATTGTGTTTATCTATGATGATATCATTTTTCAGAATAAAAAGGTTTTGTTTTGGTATTAACTGATTTTTTAAAAGTGATCGTGATCAAGTAAAGAATGATAAGCAAAACCCATAGTTAGCTTAAAGCTTTGATAAATAGTGCACTTAAATGTAAACAAGGCAAAATGCAAATCTACCAACAGCAACTTAATAATATCTTTACAAAAATCATTTCAAATGAAAGTTTTGGTTATTAAAGCAAAATGTGTCATGTGAAGAGCCATGTCATAAAATAATAAAACAAAAAAACCCCCAAAAAATCCTTTCTGGCAGCAGGAAAGGTCTTTTACTTTAAACATGGCTAAAACTAAACGTTAGCTGATCAAGCAACCAAATGAAGTATGTAAACCAATGCTTTTTAGAAGAACCAAAAGAAACAATTTTCAAAGTGAAAAAAACAAACATGTCATTTTGATTAAGTATGTGACAAGCCTGAACCAAATAAATAGTGCAATAAATAAAATTAATATATTCTGAAAGCAGAATCTTTAAACCATGACTAACTCATGTAGAAGCAGCAGCAGCAGCGGCAAGCACGACGGACTAGACGATGGTTATTAGACAGACAAGTTTGAATATTTACTGTTACCATTTCCGCCAATGATCTGCAGCTCTGGGTACTTTTGTTTGAGATAGCGGATCAGGTTGATCTGGAATATGGAGTTGCCCTGGGAGGAGTCCTGGTGAATGAAACAACAAAATCATGAGCATGCTGGAGATCGCTAATCACCGTAACGAGACCCTCTACCACTTAAAGGCAGGTACTGGCAGTGACTTTGAGGACCGACCAGTATGTAACATTTAAACATGGAGTTGCCCTGGGGAAATCCACATTTGATAATTTCTAAAGGAATATAGAGTTTATATTTAGCACATGGTCAAGCAACTCTCAACACAGACTACTGAAGTCAAATTTTCCCATGATTTTTGTATTACAAGCAAAGCAGTTTGTCGGCAGAAAATGAAATGATTTGTTGCAGTAAGTGTACGCACAATAAGCAACATTGTTTTAACTGAGCATCCACTCTCTTCCCATAATCCTTCAGAACTGTCTTGAGTAGCTATTGACGATGAGAATTAATCTTTCTTTTTTTGTTATAAAGGAATCTGCACTGAAAAAGTATTTTCCTGAAATAACAACACTTTTAATCAAGTCAAGAAGGCTACACTCACCAGAACAAGGACATCGACACCCGCTTGTACGAGCAGCTCTATCCGTTCCTTATCCTCCTCCTGTGTGCTCACTGCTGCGCCTACCAGCAGCTGCTTCCTGTCAATAGAGGTTAGAGTTAGCTCCCCTCAGATAAGAATGGTCTATTAAAATAATTTAGACATTAATATGTACTTATGTAGCATTAACTTTCACACAGCAAATGTATGCATAAATGGCCAGGAAACAAGATAATTTAAGAATAAGGATAGACATTTTTTTCTTTTCATTAAGCAATTTCTCGGTATAGAATACAGCATCTTAAAATAAATTCCTGCACTTCACATCGGTTAAAGTGTACATGCAAGTGAAGGCTGATGTGACCTACTTTTCATCCTTGGACGCCAGGGGGAACTCCCGGTTCTTTTTAGTGTCTGTTCTTGCTATCAGCGCAACCAGCTCCTCGCGCTCATTCACGATTGGCAGTTTACCTGAAGGATATTTTTTCTAATTTCATTGACTATGGCAAAAAAAAAAAGTCTACTGCAACCCACTATTGTGATAACGATAGACTATTGCAATAGTTTTGGATCCAAACAAAGATTATTTCAACGGTATTCCTAATAATTTAATAAAAAACATAGGAATGAAGAAACAGATTTCAGCCACTTCTACACTGTTGCAATGAGGGTTACTGATCTTGGAATAGATATTGTTACACTCCTACCCCCGAAACATACCTTTCTTACTCTTCTGGAGGATGAGATTGGCCTCTTTCAGGTTGACCCCAGCTGGAGCGACAATGAGGTCCTCATACGGAGTCATCACCTGCATAAAATCATAAATACTTCACTGCAGCTCCCAACCTTCTTTTGAAATAATAAAATTATGAAACTATGATATCACTGTGTTGTCAAAATGGCAGCCAAGTTGCAGTTATAGAAGTTTGGTCACCAGGGATAAACCTAGGATGCGTTTCTGCGGCATTTCCGCATACAAATGAAAATTCCCGCACATATAAATTGAAGCTGCGCCCCTTTAACGCATTCTTTTGTAAAATAACGCAACTATAAAATCCGAATGCGGCCTATATTTATAAATGAAAGTAAATTGTAATCTAAAAACTCCGTCACTAAATCACGATCATTCGCCGCAAGCGCTCAGACAGTGAACCAGTTTATCGACCGACGACGATATGCATCAACGTCCCTGATTGGCCATTGTAATATTCTCAGCCAATGGAAAAGCGTGTTAGTTACGGATTTGTAACTTCGCTGTCTAATCTCGCTTTCACTTTCGGTTTCATTTCCCGCACTAATATACAAATGGATCATGTCGCAGAAAATATTTTGAGTTTCTTTAGCAAACAAACAGACAGATCACAATCGTCTCCTCCTATAACGAAGAAACGGACACTTGTTGATTATGATTATGATAACGACAGCGATTCTGAATCTGACGAAACGGTTCAAACCAAAATTGGTGGCCCTAGCAAAGCTAAAAAGTTATTCTGAAAATTCAAACGCACAGTGAAACATTCTGAAAAGGCCCACCTTAATTGATCAGGTGGGGCCCTTGGGACCACCTCCCAAAAAAATAGGGCCCACCCAAATTTGACCGGGTGGGGCATTGACCCACCCCAAAAAAATCCTAGGTTTATCACTGGGTCACTGTTGGCTTGATTTATGTGGCGAGTAATAAACAGAATAATACAGTTCCTGTCTCCTATTCGTACCTCTGAGATAGGAGTGTAGTATTGGTCCCTGGTCAAGAAGTCCACATCCCGCTGAGTGACCAGGCCGACCAACTTCTCCCCCATGTGACCCTTCTCTGTGACCGGGATCCCGGAGAATCCGTACTTCTGTTTTGCTTGGACAACATCTGCAACTGTGTGTGTCGGGGACATCACTACCGGGTCCAAGATGAAACCCTGCTCGTATTTCTGAAACACAAGTGTCTGGCTTTAGAAGATGGATCTTGATTTCATATGTGGGTTTAATAGAGAGTAGATAATTTTACTAACAGTCATGTAGCCTTGCCTGTATTTTTACAACACAAATTGTCCATAATGGACACCGTATGTGATAACAGCCTGACGATACCGGGTCAAGTCATTGGATCTGTAGCTCATCAGGATTTGATGGATATATCAACATCTAGAAAGTATCAATGAGCCAGGTCTTCTGATTAAGAAATGAAATTTCAAGTTGTGTTTCCATGGAAACAGTGACAAATAGATGTCGGATTAAGTTGTAAAACCCAAAAGGCATCACTGCACAAATGATTGTTCAGTACATCAAGTTTCAAAGGGTTAGACATTTTGGTTTTTGATTTCTGATATGGAAACTAAATTCTATTTGCTTTCTATGGAAATGACCAAAAATAAATGTAGGAAGAAAAGGAAACCCCAAAAGGCACTACTTTACAAGATTGTTACAAATCATTTTTTTGATAAGGGCTTGCACACACGAATATACCAATGGGCAGATGGAGGTAATTTCTTTAATCCTCAAAAACTTTGTTTGTCTGGGGATAACTAAAAAGGAGTCACTGTAATAGTTTTATTTTCCTTCTATTAGCTCTTTAGTATTGTTGTAGACTTGCAAAGGGTTTTATCTAATTCAAGAATTTGAACGACAATGACGAGAAGGACCAGGTGCTGATACAAGTCTTACATTCCAGGAGGCAGTATAGGTCATGTCATGTTATGAACACTTCCATGATCAATGCCTTCCTTGATTGACATACTCTGCATTATTGTTTCTGATATATTGCTCTGTGTCCTGGTTGTCATGGAAACGTGGGAACACATTAACAAGAGTTGTCAGGACAGCAACACAGGACTGTGTCTTGCTCGGTAATCAATCAGCAGTAAGGTATTGATCTAATTAAGTGGCACTCCATGCTAATTAGACAACGTTTTCATTGTGAGTGCTTGTTTGATAAGGGTATTATTGCAGTTGATTGAAGTTGGTGCTGGGTTGACAGCTTTACATATATAGCAGCACATATTCTTGATGTAAATCCAAGGGGGAAATCCTACAGGAGCTCTCTTCAAAAGAGAATAACTCATAAACCACTATATATGTTCTGGTCAGTAGATCAGCCAATTCAGTTTCAGATATCTACGGATACCATTGCTCAAATTGCAAGAAATACCTTGATATTTATAAAAGTAATGAAATTGCCTTAACAATTATTGGTTTTACAAATACATTTCAAATTACTGGCGTTGTCATCGATCAGGACGAGAACTATATTTTACTTCAACACAAGGTCTCAGCTTCTCTATTTTCTAGCACATAGATTTTAACTCTTTATATCATCAATAACAAAACAAAGATGTAAATAAAAGCACACTAAATCTTGCAATGAGACAAATTGACCATTTTCAAGTTTTGACGTTTAGAGTTATCTGCCGACTGCGGGCAATGTCACGCTCACGTCAATGGGAACAAGTGAAGGAGCTTGCGTTGGCCCCACGGGTTCTGCATTAGAACATAGGATTCATAGGCTCATTGCATAGGAAATTCGTGACCTCAAAAGAATAAACAAGGATTAAACTTTATTAATCATGTGGATATTCAATAATTTCTCTTCAATTTATAAAGTAAAATGTGACGATATCCGACTGTATAAAGTCATTATAGAACGAAGTCATGTTAAGCCTACTTAATAATTCGTTGCAGTTTTGTTTTTAATTGATAAATAGTCAAATTGCTTTGAAATATATTTTACCAGGTCTGCTGATTCCGGCTAGATTTGAATAATCTATGTATTATTTCCAACGTCTATAGACGTTTATAAGATTCACTGTCGTTTCATCACAATTATATATCATCACTATGTTACAACCGTCGCATTTTAGTACAGAGTCGCAACATATTAAGTCATGAATTTGTGAGTTGATTAAAATATATTTGGAATAAATAGGCCTACAGTGCAAGGGAGTATTGATCATAGGTACTTTTGTAAACTGTAGGCCCATAAAGGTGATTTTTAGAATCAAACATTAGAATTTTTAACAATCAAATATTTGATGTCGAAATTTACGTTGCCGTCACGTAAAACATTAAAGATAATATCTTTGAATTATATTGTGGACATTGAAATTTGCATTGATAAGATACATTACTTCTTTCACGTTTATTATGAAAAGCATTTGTCACTCCATCCGTGCGTCAGTGTTTTGTTACATGTACAGAACCAGGAATTTGTATAAAGAAACATTGCAGATTCGCTTTCTTGTAATTCCCCAATAATATTCTGCGTTTACACGAAAACAATCTTGACAAACTTGGGAATGGCTATTATCCCGGCAAGAGAAGAAATATAGACAATTCATTTTAAAAAACTGAGAAAAGTACCTATACCTGTCCAGGTACAGATCTTATACCCTCGACCGTTCATGCCTGACCCATTGGATGATACCTATTAGCAAATGTCTCTTTTTGTTCAATTCAAAATGATCACGCCAGGGTCTTGGCAACTTTGTCTGCAGTAGAGAACTGTTCTACACGCAATCAGGTTTGGGTGCGATGCTACACTGAAATTCAGCGCACCTATGTTTCGCTAGTTACAGCTGATGCTCGCAGGTTTCACCGCAATGCATAGTGACAATGGTGCTACTGGCTTTCTCCCTGCAATAATACTAGCAGCAGCTATATAAGTGAAATAATCTTGAAAGCGGCTTCAAACATGTTATTGACTTTAACCCAATACAATAGCATGTCTTCTTTTAAAATAGTATTCTAAATTTTAAAACCATTAGTCTAATTTAACATGTTACATGTGTGATTCCACATATGTTAGCACCACTAAAAATAACAGTAGTCATAAAAAAAATATTCCCCTTCAGTTAATTTTCAAGATTAGCTTTATGCTGGACAATCATTTGACACCTACCATAGTTCTATGGAATGAAAGTTGAGGTCTAGGGGAGCTTGAATAGTAAACCAAAATAACGTTCAACTAAACGTAAGCGGGGACAGCTTGCCAGCGGTCACGCGACTTTTTAAAGGGACGTCACTCTAAACCGACTCGTTTCGCGAAACTGGAAAATGGTCAATTCTTCGAACAGGTCCACTGTATTATTTACACTAAGAGAAACTATGGTTGAGACTTTTGTATTTGTTTTCTATTCAATCTATACTCTTTTCAGCTATAGTTCATCCTGTAGCTGGATGATTGAGTTCTGGCTGTTTATTCAAGATACTTGACAAGGAGTATTCAATATCCTCAACAAGGGCCACTGCTTGTGAGGTCATGTCAACAGACCTTATTTGAAAATAAAAGCTAGCAAATCCTTTGGCAAAACTAACAATGAAAAGAATTTTATCTTTCAATTATAATTGAAACAAAGTGGTCCTTGCAAAGTATAAACTTTCAATCGCTCAGAAAAAATAAAAACAACATATGTGAATTTGTAAATGTTTGTCACAAATGGCATGCAAAATAATGACTTTAATAACGTTTGTGTTTAACACAGGTAAATATCATACACTTTCAAACAAATGGTACAAAATTCAAGGAAAAACATATTACATTAAAGTCAGCTTGGACAGGAATTGTCAGAAATTAATTAACAATAGCACTAATATGTAAGTATTATAAATTTTTGGCTCAATAGAACTTCGGTAAGCTGATAATACATACATGAAAATAAAATGAAAACAAAACGCAATATTGACTTAAAAAAATTAACTTACTTTGACTTTCCTGACTTCATTGGCCTGGAATTCTGGTGTACAGTTGTGGTGGACGATTCCGATACCTCCGCAGAGCTGCAACAATTCAAGTAATAAGAATATCACAGACTGTTATGTTTCATCATGGAATCCCAAGACAGTTGTAGATGTGACAGCATTGTTATTTACAAACATAATTTATTGAACTGAAATGAAAAAAACCCATTCCAATAAAGGCCCCCAATAAGCTTAAAATGAAATATCATTTGGACCTTTTCTGTTATTTTTGTTTATACTATTAAGTACTTGAAGCAACACAAGATTGCTACAAGAATGATGATCATATTTTACAAATATCAATAATTGTATTGAAAGTTATCATTCAGGATATCCTTTTTTTTACAACATCACCAGAGAAGATCAGTTTCTGCAGAGAGACAAAAATAGAGCCATGGGCTCTGTAGCTCATCAGACTTTTGATAGAAATAGGTGTTTGGGTTTAGACCATGGGGTCATGGGCAGTGTGGGAAAGATAGCCTGTCCCAACGTCCGAGACGGGTAACTTTGGTTGAGGACGGGCTGTAAAATTATTTAGTCCGTCCTTGTGTCGGGCCAATTTTGTCTAACCATAAATGCATTTATATCTAATAACCCCGAGAGAAAAAATAAACAAAAGTAAATAGCCACATAAATTAGGGACTAAAGGGCACTTAGCAGGTTTTGTTCATTAATAATTCAATTACAGCAAAACTATAATATTTTTTTTCAAATTATGCTCTCTTGGATAAGAAAATTCAGATATAAGTAAATCAAATCAAGTGACAAACGTGTTTACTTGAGTCAGGCAACTGAAACGTCAATCAAAGTCTTGGTCGACCTAGTGAAATAGCTGAAAGATTGCCGACACGTTAAACCCAAACTCACTCACACCAAGCTTGAGGGATGGTCTATTATTGTGCGGGGTGACAAGACTTTAGACAGTGTTTGAAGGGCAAACAAAAAGTCGATTGATTTCCATAAATGCATCTATCTTAAAACAAATCCCTAAAACTTTATGATTCAGTTTGTAAATTTTGTCACTCTATGATCCCTACATGAAAATGGACGTGTCCATCCATGCTGAGAGAGGGGACTGATGATGTGTCTTTGTTATTGACTTTTCCCCCACTGTCTAACATTTGACAATCAGGTTAAAATTACAGGAACAAAATTGTTTAGGAATCTTATCAAATATCACTGAAGAAAAGGTTTTTTTATCAAAAATCTGAATTGATATTTTTGCATTATGGACTTTTATCTGATGAAATCGAGAGGAATTTTGGCGCAGATCGAGTTGCAATGACGCCATACTGGTTCGTTCAGTGACAGGTCCGGGAATCCCTGCTTCAGGCGAATGGACTTGGTAAATTAAAGCAGCCTTTATTATGAAGAAAAGAGAAAGTGAAACAAAACAATATGTCAACATTTCTTTTTGGTAAAAAACCAGAGATATCAAAATTAAAAAAATGCTTTCCAAACCAGGGGTAACTTGGGCTTGAACTTGGGCACATTGGGACATTGCAAATTGTTATGTTGAGGAAAGAAAACAACAATGTATTTCTTAAAAGTTATTCACAATCAAATAAAAAAGGCCCATTGCCCATTTGGGGTCAAGGGGTCACCGAACCTACAATTCAGAATCCCCATTGTCCAAGGAGTCTACACACAACTATTAAGCTATCAAGACCTTTTGGAACTGGAGAAGAAGATGAAAGTAGAATTTTAAGGTCTTCACACAACTATTAAGCTATCAAGACCTTTTGGAACTGGAGAAGATGATGAAAGTAGGATTTTAAGGTTTTGACCCCTGTGACCCCATTTGGGGTCAAGTGGTCACCAAACCTACAATTTAGAATCCCCAGTGTTCAAGGAGTCTTCACACAATTTGTCAGCTCTCTAGACCTTTTGGAACTAGGGAAAAATATGAAATTAGGTTTTTTAGGTTTTGACCCCTGTGACCCCATTTGGGGTCATGGGGTCACCAAACCTACAATTTAGAATCCCCGTTGGCCAAGGAGTCTACACACACCTTTTCAGCTCTCTAGACCTTTTGGAACTGGAGAAGAAGATGAAAATAGGTTTTTCAGGTTTTGACCCCTGTGACCCCATTTGGGGTCATGGGGTCACCAAACCTACAATTTAGAATCCCCATTGGCCAAGGAGTCTACACACACCTTTTCAGCTCTCTAGACCTTTTGGAACTGGAGAAGATGAAAATAGGTTTTTCAGGTCCCCTGTGACCCCATTTGGGGTCATGGGGTCACGACATCTACAATTTAAAATCCCCATTTGCCAAGGATTATGCACATAAAATTTCAGCTCTCTAGAGTCATTGGTTCTGGAGAAGAAGTCGAAAAAGTGAAAAGTTTATGGATGGACGGATGGACGGACCTAATGAGCTAAAAATAGAAGTATTCAGGTTTAAAATATATATTTGTGCAAGTTATGAATCTTTATCCATTTTGAATCAAGTTAAACCATTTTTCATACTGCTGCTCCTTAACAGTGATATCCCAAAATGGCGAGAGAGCATGTATAACGAACTCACTGCGAGACCAATGGCCAAATGAGCCTCGGTCACCGTGTGATGATGTCGAGAGAGAGAGATCGAGAGAGATCGAGAGAGAGAGAGAGAGAGAGAGATCGAGAGAGAGATCGAGAGAGAGAGATCGAGAGAGAGAGATCGAGAGAGAGAGATCGAGAGAGAGAGATCGAGAGAGAGAGATCGAGAGAGAGAGAGAGAGAGAGAGAGAGAGAGAGATCGAGAGAGATCGAGAGAGAGAGAGAGAGAGAGAGAGATCGAGAGAGAGAGAGAGAGAGAGAGAGAGAGAGAGAGAGAGAGAGAGAGAGAGAGAGAGAGAGAGAGAGAGAGAGAGAGAGAGAGAGAGAGAGAGAGAGAGAGCATGTATAAAGAACTCACCACGAGACCGATGGCCATATGAGTCTCTGTGACAGTGTCATGATGTGGCGAGAGAGAGAGAGAGCATGTATAAAGAACTCACCGCGAGACCGATGGCCATATGAGCCTCGGTGACAGTGTCCATGGGAGAGGAAACCAGTGGAGATTTGATGGTGATCTTACGTGTCAGAGCCGACGTCAGGTCCTGAAACAACAATCAACGGATCTAAACAGTGTGCCAGATAAACTAATATTTTTACTTGCATTACTTAAGTGGCATTTGATTTGAACATCAGCCCTTTAAAAAAAAGACAGGCGGTGACACTATTGTTTTCCACACAAGCACGTAGACCAAAGACAGGCGGTGCGAAAAATTTACACTATTGTTTTCCACACAGGCATGCAGACCCTGCTAGCCACTTTAACAACTGGACCAGGTTGAAGCTGAACAACCTGGATATGGAATAATGGACATATCTACAGAAACTAGATGTAAGTGACTAATTTCAAAGCTTTAAATAATGCAAGACTCTTATTATTTGACTACTACTAAGGGTTTGTAATTAATCATGCAGCTTTATTAATGATTTTCTACAGAGGGTCAGAGAGAACTTTTTACAGCTTTGCACATACTTTTACCATTGTCAATGGTGCCATTTGTTAAAAATCAGTGGAAATGTCCCCCTAATCTGATCACCTGGGCACAACACTGGTAACATATTAACTACTTTTTTGACATATTTACCAATTTATTAACATATTTACCACTTTGTTAACATATTTACCACTTTGTTTACATATTTACCACTTTATTTACATATTTACCACTTTGTTAACATATTTACCACTTTGCTAACATATTTACCACTTTGCTAACATATTTATCACCTTGTTCACCAACATCTAGTTTCCTTGCACATAACATTTGATGGAAAGAGACTTTAAATCATTAACATTGTTAACTGATGAAGCCACCAGCATTCTATCATTAAGAACTTGTGTACCATGACAGACCATTTCTAGATCAGGCAGAGCCACAACATCAAAGAATTGTTGCTGTATCCTGTTGCCAGACATCTTCCAGTTTGTACGTATCATGTCACATCTTGAGTAATTAATGGCCGCCCATGTTACCACTTTAAGTCTATGTGGCTACCACATCCAGTCGGTGCGGCTCGTCAATAGTTCCTCACTACTTTTTCAAGGCGGTGTTGTCTGTTGAATGTTAGTTTACTGCTACCACTTTAAGTCCACGGAGCTCCTCGCCTGCAATCAAGTCGGCGTCCATTCCTGAATATAAGTTTACCGCTAACACTTCTTAGCAGTGTAGCCTCCTAGATATAAATTCCTTACTACCCTTTAATACACATTGTAGTGTAGTCACCAGCCTGTAAGTTCAACGCTACCATTTCAAGCCTGTGTAGTTTCAAGCCTACAAGTTTAACGCTATCACCTCTAGCCTGTCTCGCTTACTGTTAATCCTCTAAATAGTCATACACACAAGGGCAATCAATTCATCCGTCCACATATGCGGGTTGTCTTTATCTCGTCACATGTACCTTGATTACCTAATCAATACACAGCACAACTAGCGCTCTGCACAATGCATCCTTTTACTTCCTTCTATTATCAATAAAGCAGTGTCAGTCATGAAGTCCTAATGTTTACTTAATGATAAGTGCAGTAGACAAGTAAAAAATAGAGCCATGGGCTCTGTAGCTCATCAGACTTTTGATAGAAATAGGTGTTTGGGTTTAGACCATGGGGTCATGGGCAGTGTAGGAAAGATAGCCTGTCCCAAGGTCCGAGACGGGTAACTTTGGTTGAGGACGGGCTGTAAAATTATTTAGTCCGTCCTTGTGTCGGGCCAATTTTGTCTAACCATAAATGCATTTATATCTAATAACCCCGAGAGAAAAAATAAACAAAAGTAAATAGCCACATAAATTAGGGCACTTAGCAGGTTTTGTTCATTAATAATTCAATTACAGCAAAACTATAATATTTTTTTTCAAATTATGCTCTCTTGGATAAGAAAATTCAGATATAGGTAAATCAAATCAAGTGACAAACGTGTTTACTTGAGTCAGGCAACTGAAACGTCAATCAAAGTCTTGGTCGACCTAGTGAAATAGCTGAAAGATTGCCGACACGTTTAACCCAAACTCACTTAAGCAGCCTTTATTATGAAGAAAAGAGAAAGTGAAACAAAACAATATGTCAACATTTCTTTTTGGTAAAAAACCAGAGATATCAAAATTAAAAAAATGCTTTCCAAACCAGGGGTAACTTGGGCTTGAACTTGGGCACATTGGGACATTGCAAATTGTTATGTTGAGGAAAGAAAACAACAATGTATTTCTTAAAAGTTATTCACAATCAAATAAAAAAGGCCCATTGCCCATTTGGGGTCAAGGGGTCACCGAACCTACAATTCAGAATCCCCATTGTCCAAGGAGTCTACACACAACTATTAAGCTATCAAGACCATTTGGAACTGGAGAAGAAGATGAAAGTAGGATTTTAAGGTTTTGACCCCTGTGACCCCATTTGGGGTCAAGTGGTCACCAAACCTACAATTTAGGATCCCCAGTGTCCAAGGAGGCTTCACACAATTTTTCAGCTCTCTAGACCTTTTGGAACTAGGGTAAAAGATGAAATTAGGTTTTATAGGTTTTGACCCCTGTGACCCCATTTGGGGTCATGGGGTCACCAAACCTACAATTTAGAATCCCCATTGGCCAAGGAGTCTACACACACCTTTTCAGCTCTCTAGACCTTTTGGAACTGGAGAAGATGAAAATAGGTTTTTCAGGTCCCCTGTGACCCCATTTGGGGTCATGGGGTCACGACATCTACAATTTAAAATCCCCATTTGCCAAGGATTATGCACATAAAATTTCAGCTCTCTAGAGTCATTGGTTCTGGAGAAGAAGTCCAAAAAAGGAAAAGACGGACGGACGGATGGACGGATGCCGGACGCCATGCCATGCCATAAGCCCATCGGGTCTTTCAGACCTGATGAGCTAAAAAGTAACAAATAAAAAAGTCTGTAGGGTCACTGGTTTAAAGTAAATCTTGGAACATTCTTGTTGCAGGTGGTACATTCCTAGCGAGGTGTGTAATACAAGGATCATAATGACCATCCGACTGGGATATAAAGAGACTACTCACCACATCAGCAGCACTGAAGTCAATGAATCCAGGAAGTATGAGGAAGTCACTGAAACAATGAGAATATTGTGTTAAAATACAAAAATATCATTTTGGCATATACACTTAACACAGAGTTTGGAATAACTTACAGTAAGTGGTATATAGCAGGCCTAGTGACCTCACATATTGCCTAGCTGAGAAAGTAACAGTAATCATTCAATGTACTATATCCAAACAACTCTTACATAAATTTGTTTAATGTGAATTAGAAATTAAAGAACATATATCATAAAATTTGTGTTTGGAAAAAAAAAGTTGAGGGATGATGAGACACTCCTTGTGGTACTCAAGGATTTTAAGAAATTCAATATTGTTTTTTTCAACATGTTCAATGACTTTATCATTAAGAAAAATCACCAAACTGATATTCATACGATGTTTTTGTACTCGAACATCAAGTTTTTTAAGTTGATGATTAAGCATTATATATTTCACCTGGCAAGAAATATCAGAAAGTGTAATATTATTTACATTGGGGTTTTTATTGTTAAGTAGAGATTTAATAAATTGAAAAATAAGATTGACACAAATAAATTTGAAAACAAAGTATTCTATTCATTATATTGACGATAATGTACTAGGATTGGATATCTTCTTTGTTAAAAAGTGAGAAAAGTATGTGGATTTATAATTTATTTTTTTTACAAATTAAATCGTGTTTTGAAAACTAGCACTACAAAGATTCCTAGAATTTAAAGTGTACGTATTAACTACGTTGCTACGTTTATCGTTAGACCTGTGAGGCGATAAGTATAATAGGGGATTGTCCTGAGTTACTAATAAACATGGATGATTCACTTGACAATCCCCAAATTCCAAGTTATTTATTAAAAGATGAGAGCTTTTGTAATCAAATAAAACCTTAAAAAGTTATTCTGAAACTCGTTCTGATTGAAATGATGAATAAATACGTTATACAAGATAAGTAAACTCATAATTAGACGAGAAAAAGTTGGGTGTGTGTATGCTGCTGTGCCCATTGTTTACGTTCATGTTCTATGGAGTTGAAACGGACCACGTGTCGGCTGATATGTGATCGTTGTTCTCTTACTACACTTACTTGTATGTCATTCCCTCCCCAGCTCCAAACAGCTGAGCGCCTGTCAAACCGTCGTCGGGAACGTAGCCAGTGCCCCCGGTGATTAGATAATCTGCCATACTGCAAACAAATGTGGGAACCAAGTGACACCTCTGTTGGATTGAATCAATGGCGGGATTAACAAAGGTAAAGGCCGTGGCCTTGAACTTGAGTTATAAATAGATATTGTGCACGCGAGGGATTCCCTCCGAAAAATAGATAATATAAAATCGTAACTTTTCTTGTGGCGATATATAATTGGCATCAAGAAACGATAGTGAGACACAATTAGGAATACGCTATGGAATTATTTACAGCATGTTCATTTCAACCAACAGCAAACAAGTGGATGGACATGAGTGACGCCGATGCATTATAAGGTGACCATATGTATAGTTTGATTTAATTAAATTGAGTATAAGGCTTCATGACATTATAATGGCATACAGATGTAATTGTGGCTCCTCTCGAAAATGTAAATTAGATTGGTGGTATGTCATTAAATATAATACTTCAGTTTTAATATCCATCAATGAAACGTAAAAAAGCTATTTTGTGTGTGTTGGCATTTGTTTTGCATTAACTGCATTCCCAATTACAATACTAGAAAACGTTATAATAAATTTTGATAGAATTGACACCTGTCCTTGCCAAAGGACCTGAACACTTATTGCCCACATCTGGGTTACTGCAATATTGTCATATTCTCTTGACGTGCAGTTGATGCAGATGTTTTGTCATTAAAGGGACACAGAACATGTTGATATCAAATATGTCAGACTCCATAAACGGTTTTATTTGATCAATACATAATGGTTCTCTCTGAAAATAAGTATCTTTATGCTTCTGGGTTCAGTATAGATTTGCGACCGAAAACCGAACAAAGGCGCGCGCCAAAGACTCAAACTTTATTTCGGAGACGTATTTACAGCAGACATAAAAAAAAATCTAGGTTGGTAGCGCTTCGTAGGTCATTTACTAGAAGTACCCGGAACGCAGAATTCTTAACATTCATAATTTTGATCGTCTTTCAATTACAATTGAAAACAAGAAAATATGATTATTTTGGCATAAAGAGATAGAGGTGTAATTTTAGAAAGGCGAATTGAACTCAATACAAGATTTCTGGTATTTGGACTCGTATCTAAGCCACATAAAGTTCTGGAACATACTTTGTCTCACTATAAATATATACTGGCCTCGACTACTTTCTTGTTTATTATTACATGAGACATTCATATGTTTAATTGTTTACACAGAACACCGAATTATGCTGCCTGTAGAAAGAAAGCTATCTATAGCTACTCAACCCTGAAATACAAATTAAAACCTTACATCAAAACTAACTAACTAAATACAGATTAAACCTACGATTAGTAACAATGTAATGGTTTATCCGCGAGTGATCGATATTCTCAGCTACTGACAGGGTTCCTAACAATATAGTTAATAATCCATGCATGGAATACCTTTGCTTCACTTATCACTTTAGGGAAAGAAATATTGGTTTGTAGTTATGTACTCGAACAGGGAATATAGTGAATTGCTAACCTTTTATAGAAACAACAAATCTTAGTTACTGTAGGCATAACACTCCCGATTTACCACGGGGTGTACATGATAAGTGAGAGTACGCTGACGTAGGCGTAGATGTCACTTCGTCAAAACGGGTCACATTAAAAGCAACAAATTGTAACTCCCTGTTGCAAACATAATTGAAGGTGAGATTGAAACATCAGGCAATTTAGTGTGGTTTAACAGCTAATTTTTAAGAACATCCCCTTCCTGGAGAGTTCCTCAATTTCTAACTTCCTTTAAGTCTCTTCTTGCAATACGAATGAAATATGGTTTATCTTGTCATGAAATCTTGATACAAACTGATGACAAAGTGATTCAAATACACGTGGTCTGGCCTGTGCTATTCAAGTCGACTGAGCGGACAGAACGTTGTCAGGGGTTATGAAGGAGTTAACAATGTTGATCGTGGCCTCCTTTCAAAAAGTCCTAAGGTGATCGTAAGTCACAAAGGTTTATCTTTAAGAAACGAGACCATGAGAAGATATGGTTAATGAATGACACGTCCTTAGTCCACTTGTAAGTATCGATGACTTGTGGAAGATTAGACATATGTATAGTATGGTCGAACACCTTAAATTGCCGCTATGAAGTCGGCGGCGAGCACCAGACCCATGTGAGTTAGAATTGGCTTTGTTGTGAAAAGTATTTAACACATTTGTAAACGAGCCTGGCGTATTGAAGATTCTCAAAGAGAGGGAAGAGAATCGATTATATAAGTAGGTTATCGCTGAAAAGCTCACAGTTTGTAATTGACGGTGGTTGGAGAGAACCCCTGCCAGATATAAACTCTCGTTTGGCTTACGCTTGCAGGTCGTAAACATCAGAATAGTCCTCCTTTTGGTTCATCTAAAAAAGAATATGAATTCCATAAACCTTGTAAGCTGTTCAAAATAGGATCGACTCGAGAGAAGAAGGGATAAGCTTACAGTTTGTAATTGACGCGGGGACGTGACCTGCTGGGAGTATATGTCTGTTGCATGTAGAGAGTATATATTTCATCATAGTAGCAATGGAAGATACCATCGATGTCAAACAACCTTGGTCCTCAGTCTTTCACGTCTCCGCTTAGTCATGAGGTGACATTAATAACAAAACGAAACATGTGAGATATGGTTAAACTTATAGTTAAGGTTGCTTTATGTAAGGATAGGAAAGCGGTTTTCAGACAACATTAGACCACGGTTGTACTGGAGAAATTAGATAATTTACAAGTCTAGTAATGGCGCTGAACTTGCGTGCAAGGAGAGACGACAATTCACAAGAGACCAACCGCTCGTCACAACATCCTAGAGGCGTAATCATTGTCAAACTCTAACATTACGCTAAGCTAAAGGGAGACCATGTCATTGACCTGCTTTTTCCCCATCTCATGGACTCCAATCTGAAGGTTCAAGGGTCACTGGCACTAGGTGGTCGACCTTTGGTAAAGTGCTAACAGTGGAATGAGAAGAGAAGTCACAATCTACACCATTTCTTTGCGCAAACCGTTCCTGGACCAGAGGACAGGGGAAATCGAGTTTCAGGCTGATTGGATGAAAAATTAGCCAATCAAACTTAGAAGTTTAACCATTGCTACAAAGAGAAATGGTCAATTAAAACATTACGAAATAACTAAAAGCCCTAAAGGTGGCCCATAGTTAAAGACGTCTTTCCTATTCCTTGGCCAAGTTCACTTCCATCGCGTGGCGTCTATTCAACTGACACGATAAACAAACTTTAAAAATACATGTCAGTCTTGGTGAACATCTCAAAAAGATGACATGCTAAGTCTTTACAGGGAACATCTCAAGAAGATGACATGCTAAGTCTTTACAGGGAACATCTCAAGAAGATGACATGCTAAGTCTTTACAGGGAACATCTCAAGAAGATGACACGGTAAGTCTTTACAGGGAACACAAGGGCGTACTTGAAAAAATTCATCGCTTCACCTGATGGACGTGTTAGCATATACTCCGAAACAATAACGATTTCGGTTTACAGAAATCTTGATTTGCCAACAAAAAGATGTACAATAAGAACGGCACAATCCAAGGAACCCGACTATAAACAGTGACACAGATGCATGTGCACGCTAATACTTCAGAATTAACGATATTAATGGACGAGCTGATCACACTATCACGATCCACTCTCCACAGACTTGCTCGGGAGAACGCGGTGTCATGGTGCCCTTTACTCTAGAGGATTTCCATCAAATACATATGAAACATTTGTTTCTGGACACGGACGAGTATGCGAGACGCCAGCATGAACCACCTATAACCAATCATTGTGAACTAATTGGTAAACGGTCATGTATCCATCAAGAGATGAGTCCAAGATAATGTCCCGTTCTTACAGAAAGCAGAAGTTTTGCGTAGAATCAGTTAAATAAATGTATATCCTGACCTACTCATTCTCTTGTTTTAGTGATATAAGACTGCAAATGGTAAAGTTCGAAGCAATATCGGACACATAATGTATTTTTATCTGAAATGATTATAGTGTTCAGACAATCGGCTATTCCTTAAAAACTGCAAAAATTACAACACCGGATAATAGTGCCACGCCAACCCAACCTTACCAAAAATCAGCATCTATATGATGCGTCAAACAGGACATACTAAAATAAAATATTTTGAAAGATATTTAGGTATACCATGTCCCTACCTTATTCTATTTTCCGTTTCCAAATTAATATAACTTCAAAGTAGTTTTGGAACGGACAAAAACTACATCTAATTTATTCAATCATTCTCAAAATAAAAAAACGTGCAAGTTCAGCGTATAGCGATGAGTTTGTTGTGACATATATGCTGTGCGAATGTGTCAGTTGTACAATGGTATGAATGACATGCTTGGATATATCTTGACCCGTGTGTTGTGTAGATGGGCAGGAACTCCTCGCTCCATCTCGCTCACACAATACACCCTCTCGCTGCTTCCCGTCATACAGAGACTTGATTATGTTTACTTTTAGTGGCTGCATCGCACCTGCTCAGTGACGATATTAAAGATGAACGTTAAATAAAATTGGATTAAAATGAACAGAAATTGTAGCATTTAAAGGGACAGTGGCTGGTTTAAAAAAAATAGAGCCATGGGCTCTGTAGCTCATCAGACTTTTGATAGAAATAGGTGTTTGGGTTTAGACCATGGGGTCATGGGCAGTGTAGGAAAGATAGCCTGTCCCAACGTCCGAGTTATTCACAATCAAATTAAAAATGCCCATTGCCCATTTGGGGTCAAGGGGTCACCAAACCTACAATTCAGAATCCCCATTGTCCAAGGAGTCTACACACAACTATTAAGCTATCAAGACCTTTTGGAACTGGAGAAGAAGATGAAAGTAGGATTTTAAGGTTTTGACCCCTGTGACCCCATTTGGGGTCATGGGGTCACCAAACCTACAATTTAGAATCTCCAGTGCCCAAGGAGTCTACACACAACTATTAAGCTATCAAGACCTTTTGGAACTAGGGAAAAAGATGAAATTAGGTTTTATAGGTTTTGACCCCTGTGACCCCATTTGGGGTCATGGGGTCACCAAACCTACAATTTAGAATCCCCGTTGGCCAAGGAGTCTACACACACCTTTTCAGCTCTCTAGACCTTTTGGAACTGGAGAAGAAGATGAAAATAGGTTTTTCAGGTTTTGACCCCTGTGACCCCATTTGGGGTCATGGGGTCACCAAACCTACAATTTAGAATCTCCAGTGCCCAAGGAGTCTACATACAACTATTCAGCTCTCTGGACCTTTTGGAACTGGAGAAGAAGATGAAAATAGGTTTTTCAGGTTTTGACCTCTCTGACCTCATTTGGGGTCATGGGGTCACGAAATCTACAATTTAGAATCCCCATTTGCCAAGAAGTCTACACACAACTTTTCAGCTCTCTGGACCTTTTGGAACTGGAGAAGAAGATTAAAATAGATTTTTAAGGTTTTGACCCTTGTGACCCCATTTGGGGTCATGGGGTCACGAAATCTACAACTTAGAATCCCCATTTGCCAAGGAGTATGCAAATATAATTTCAGCTCTCTAGAGTCATTGGTTCTGGAGAAGAAGTCGAAAAAGTCGAAAAAGTGAAAAGTTTACGGACGGACGCCGGACGCCGGACGCCATGCCATAAGCCCATCGGGTCTTTCAGACCTGATGAGCTAAAAAAGTAAATTCTTCTTCATAATGTTCTCTGTAGCTTTTCTGGGTTTTTTTTATTGTTGATATTCAAAACTTTGATGCATACCCGTTAGTTCTCCAAAATGTCAACAATATTTTCCATTTTCAGCGCATCAGACCATATCATATTCTTTAATTCATGATACAAAATATAAAACATACTCTTTAAGATAAAACGCAGAAAGGGTGTAACTATATTTTGATTCATATACACATTCTTATATATTTGGAAATACTTTCGGTAACCACTAAATGTATTTTAAAATCTAAAAAAAATGCCTTAAATCAGAAAACCATTTTTCTCACCAAAATCTTCTAGAAGGAAGGTACATCCCTACAAAATGTCAGCTTTGGAGGTGGAAAAGTTTTGGAGGAGAAGTAAAAAAATGAAAAGTTTATGAACGACGGAGGCCGGATAACGGGCCATGCCAAAAGCCCCTCTTTTCTTTTAAGACAGATGAGCTAATGAACGAGAGAAGTACTGCTCCTTTAATTTAAAGGGGCGTAAGCACGTTTCTTTAAGATGATCTAACGAAAACGAAAATAAATGTTTCTAATTGCAAGACAATGTTAATAAATCAAAAGAAGAAGTTTTAGAACGAATGTACAATGAACCTTTATATGCGAATCCTACCTCACTTAATGATTAAAGGTGTTCACACCAAAATGGTCGCCAGTGGTTTTTGTTTGATATTTAGGGTTTTGAACCAATTTCTCTTACACATCGTTCAAAAAGGCAAATATTTCGACAAAATCTTTGAATTGTTATGGTAAGTTCATTACAAAATGACTATTTTCAGAAAGAGAAAGTAGTTCCCAATTGTTCCTATATAAAATTATAAATGCATAATGCTGATTGTTCAGAAGTTGGATGTCATTATCATCTACATGTAGTAATAAAAAAACCTTTGGTCAGATGTTAAATATCTGTAACACGGTAATTAAATAAAAAAAAATTAAAAAAGTTAATTGGCTACCAGTGGGACATTAAATTTTTTTATGAACAAATTTGAAAGGACCTAATCAAAGCAAAACGCAAGCATTAATATCTTCGAGACCTTTCACAACAGGAACTTGATGACTTCCATATTACCACACTTCGCTTTTAAGCCGAAATCAACAAAGGCTATAACATAAAGTAAGTGCACTGCGCATATATATATATATATATATATGAGGTGCTTCATATGGAGAGTATTTCAAATTATTTCTTATAATACTTTTTTCAATTTTCTTATTCCTTTATGGAAGCAATTATGAGAGGGTAAATATTTGAACATTGAATCATGTTTTTTTTAAGTTATCGCCATTGTATTCTTCATTAAACCGGGTTACAATGCAGACGTCCCCTTTTTCTGTAAAGTCTTCAAACACAGATTATTAATTATTAAGTTTCCGAAAGAACTCTGGAAAAAGAAAAAAATTGAGATAAAGGGCAGCTATTCTAAACATTGTAAGGACAGCAAGATTTTCTGTATAACGAAGTAATTATTGTGAAATTCACGATCCCCCGGAGCATTTGTTTACTCCTCCATCAGGTGGGATGTAGGTATGCCCCTCAAAGACCTGGTCAAACCATCGTTTTCTTCATATAAAGAACTTGACAATCAGAATTATACATGTTCTTATGGAATTCATTATAAAAAATGAAGGAAAACTATTTCAAAGTAACCGACATATGGTTAAAGGCAAGAAGGACGCAAGGTCAACTTCTGATCTTTGCATTGAATTAACGATTACTCTAAGATCGGGATTTATACCCCTAAATACGATTATGGTTCTTTTACTGTACTTTTCTTAGCTATCGTCATTTGACATCATTTCACCTAACTGCGCGTTAAGTCCATTGACAACACAATATTAGTACCAAATATGCATATCTTCTTTTCTTTGTTTTGGGTCGAGGGGTTAGTTGAGGTCACTGAGGGGGGTGGGGGTGGAGAGAAGATGAAGAAGAACGATTCTTTTCACTGTTATCTTCATCAATGCTGTATTTATTGTTTAGCTCAACGATGTGCCTACCAATTCAATTTCATTTCTCGAAAACCCACAAACGGTGGTACACGTGGATACAAAGAAAGAAAACATTTATAAACATGTCAAGATGGCGAATAACAAGAATTATTGCAATTTAGATACCTGTCATATTTTAGTAATAAACTGAGCAAGGGTTTTCAACTTACAAGTCTGTGTGATCATAAAAAGCTTTCAGACATTCCAGAATTTATTTTGGTTCAGGTAGGTAAATGTATTGTCTATCTAACAATAGTTCCTCACATTCAAACAAATCGTGAAATTAATCGCCAACAACAGCAGAGTTACATAGCTTACACATACGATTTTCTCCTGGAATAATTGCCCGAGGACAACCTCTGTAGGTAGATTGCGATTACTTGTTTTTTTATCTTAAGATAGAATATAAATGTGTTTAGGCACAAGAAGATACCTTTCGTATTTCAAATGACTTTTAGGATACGGTAAAACCCAAGTTCAGCCTTACTTGTAGAATGCTCCCGTACACCAAGCTTATTTGTCTGATGTAAGTCAGAGCCTATTTAGTACATTAACATTAAAGGCCTTAAATGGCAGTTGCACCTTTTTGAAAGATTTATTTATCAAAATTTCCCCAAATAAACCTGTTCAATGTCAAATGTATTATATTCAGAGAATTAAACCATCTCATTACTCAACACGATCAACCGTAGTCGTAGTGGAATTAATCAAGTGTCTAGCAATAACCCCTGGTGGCCATTTTTAAAAAACAGCTTTTAATCATTCGAGGTAGAGAAATAGATTTGCATAGCTTTACCAATAAAGGTATGTACGTTTTAAAAGTGCTTCTTTTGATTGAAAAACATTGTCTGGCAATTGGAAACGTTTGGTTTCGTGAGATTACTTTATTTATCTTAAAAAACGTGCCTCTACCCCTTTAAATAATGACAAGCGAGAGCACCTGGTAGTCAGCTGACCTGTAGATTGGCGTCCCGGCTGGGAGGAAGGATATGCCTTTCTGTCCTCGTGATGTAGTCTAGTATCAATTCTAAATGTCATTTAAGTCCCTATGAAAGAAGCATAATCAAAAACCTTTACTCATTACGTACTTGCGTGATTTTCAAGTTAATTCTACATTTGTTTCATGGCTTTAAACTCAATAAGCTTAATATTCTCATTTGTTAATTAGACGTAATAAACCATCCGATTTTCATTTAATATAACGACATTTGAAATATCGATCCTATACTCTTCAAACTAGATTTAATATGAAATAATGATGTCAGATCGTGAACTTTTTTCTCCCCACAGCAGTAGATCTCATTAAGTCCTATACATAGTATTTATGATGGAACTACCTCAGTGGAGGAGAATGATCGTGAACATGCAATGGTAAGAAAATCATCGTTTGAGAAGCTTTATAACCGATAGTAAATATAAAGATAACAATAGTGAAGTATGAATTATCAAAGGAATTTCTTTCAAAATTACTTTTATTTGCTCTATAATATCAGTTGGGCTAAAAGAAAACTGTACTACCGTTAAGTAAATTTTTTAAATTTGGGCTTGAATCGATATTTTGAATGTTATTAATTACTTTGTTTATAACAAACATAACTATGCAACATATGCAGCATGAGCACAGTTTCAACGCCGTTTTTCATATATTACAGAACTATCAGACCTTAGCCCTGCCTATTTCAGTACTTGCTCAAGACGCACAATAACAGTTAACTGGAATCTTCTCTGTCTTCAACTGTTAGACACACTGAGCCAGGACGGTAGCTTATACGGAAATCTTACAAGCAGTTATGCACAGGGAGATTGCCTTACGTCATTTCATCAGCGACGTGACGTCATTTCATCAATGACGTAATTAGCATATGTTAAAGTGTTGGCTTTTTGACTGGCACCGTCGCCTTCTCGCTCAACTCGTGCCTTTTTCAGAGGTCCACCTTAGACCAAGGTAAGTTGATCGTAACCCGATGTTGTAACTTTCGGTTAAGGGTGCCATTAGCACTAACTGTAACCTCTAAATGCCCCTCAGGCAGTCGAGGATCCGGAGATATTGGTTGTTGTTCAAACAACCCCCTACCCTTTCAAATGACTAGTTCCGCAAGTGTCAGGGTATGAAAGACTCCATCGAGGTATTAATTAATGGTTATGATGTAACGCGAGTCAATAAGAAGTAAAGAATAAACAACGTATTGATCAGTGACTTGTGATAATGATGTCTGTAAAATATATCATGCTCATTAGAATTTTATTTTCTCTGATGTCTGTATTAACATTGACATGACTGTTTCACAACAAGAACTACTACTGGACAAGATGAACAGCGCTATCGATCTGTGCATAATATTCGGAATACATTACCCATCCGCACTGATTTCCTAATATCACCCATGAACGAAAATATAAAACGCCTGCAAAACAAACAAAATCAATGTTAGTGCCTCCACACAACCATCGCCTTCACGTGTAATCTATTTCAGGAGATGACGCTATAAACACGAGCTTCACGCGCAGTCAGCTGATGCGGCGTTCCTAGTGATGCACGTGCAGTGTTGTTTATATCACAGCGCGAGTGAAGCCTATGAGGGTAAAATGGCCGATAGTGAAATGTAAACAAGAAAACCCACCTGACGTTGTCGACCTGAGGATGAAGCAGTTCGTTACACCTCTTCCCGATGGCTTCGTGACCGGAGACACGCGTGGAATCCATCACTGTGGACGACATGAACGACTCTGCTGTCACTCAACCAGCTGTCGTCTGCGAGCAGCTGACCAGACCAGACCAGACCAGACGACTCTAATCCACGTTCTGCTCCAGTCGTCTGCTTCTAGTTGAGGTTGAGTTGTTATGAGGCGAGGATCATGATGTGTCTATTAAACGAGAATGTGTCCCTCTCGATACGACGTCCACTAAATAGTCCCTGCTTCTTGAATCAAGTCAATCTGTCGTCTGCGACTCACCGAGTGTGTACACCGCTTCGCTCTGAGTCGGCTCAGCAGTAATGAGATGTGGGGAGCGTCCGAGGTGTAGGCTTAGTCTTCTTCATCGCTGGTCCGCGCTCAGTCCTTCTCCAATTGTGTCCACACTAACTGAATATATATATATAAGCTTCTCTGCTCACCGACCTGTGACACGGTCCTATCATTTGTTGAAATATTGAACAGGTACTGTCGTGTTGTTTTGAGACGGCACATTGTGCATCATCTTCTGCTAACGCAACGCCATTGCGCATCGGTCGAGCTGTAATCCTCCGCGGAGTCTTGGCCGCGTCTGAATGCTTTCCCGCTTCTCACTAATCGTTTCTATACCTACAATAATTGTTCTTTTATTGTTTCAATGTTGCCGTTATAAGTGATAGTGAAAATAAATATAAGACATTGAACCAGTCGTGAAATGCCATTGGCTAGGAATAATGAGCAGCTTTGCTGATATAGACTTGTATTATTGCGGAGCTGTTTTCACGCACTCATGCATTTATCTGGTTTTGCAATCTAAATCAGCCAAAATGTAATCCTCAGTTACTTGTTTCAACTGGGTTGTTGTGATTGTCCTCTATTAACATACATGATTAAACGGAAATATCCCCTTGACTTTCGTTTCCACAAAAATACCCAGATAGGACTTAAAGTCTTTTTACGAAAGGTCCCCTAGATAAATAGTTATAAGACTGGGCTACGGTCAGCTCCGTCTAAGTGATATACGTGAAAGTTGGGCCTGGTGTGAAACAACGTCGTGTTAAATGACAAGAATCAAGATATGTAAGCGTTCGTCGGGTGGGAAATTACATACAGTTGGGTTCATAAAACGTCATATGGCAATGGTACGTGTCTCATGTAACGGTGTATGTTCAATTCATCACACTCGACTCGACTAAATGATAAATAATAATCAACATTTCATGTACTTGCTCTTGAACATACAACAGCTCCAAAGGGCAGAAGTCGAAATGTCACGTTCCATTTACATGAAAGCGAGTTATATAACACATCAAGCACTAACAACTTCAACTTGTTATTCTGCCTGCTAACAATAGCTAGCATTTCCAAAATTACGTTCGACTAATTGGCGCGCGTAAACTGCGGTGCATTATGTGTCGCTTGAACCGGCAAGCGTTATAGCATTTTCAGTTCTTCACGACACAATAAACCTTTGATAAAGTTTTCATATGACTACAACAAATTACCCGATTTCTCACTCCACATAGGTCTCTAGATATTGGTCCGTGTTTGCCTACACGTGTGTTAAACAGCCCAACAAGCTGTTGGAACTAAAACATACTGTTTGGTTTAACCGTCACTGTGGCAACGTTTAAGTCATGGTTACGTTGAATAACGTGGAATAATGAAAGATATCTGTCAGCTAAGTCACCACTGTGAAGATGTCTGTGAAATTAATTAAATTTATATATATATATATATATATATTATTATATTATTTATATAAAAGACTGCTGTCTTCTTCACATCCATGGGTGTTTCTTCAAAAGGTGTATTTAGTGATAGTTCTAGAAAACGAGTGGGGAAAACGATCCGTCCCTGTAACATGACGTCCAGCTCTAAACGCTCGTTATCATTGCCTCGGTGTTTTATGATTGAATGGAATGATTAAATCCAGTATTAAAACGATTGAAAAGGGAATTGAGGTTTTATTGCACCTGTTTGCATTTGAGTATTTTGCAATTAAGTTTGTGCTTTCGAGTAAACTTGTTTCAACGGAAAAATAATCTAAAATAACAACACCAACGGATTAGATAACCATTAACGTACAATCAAAGATTTTTTTTATCTAGTGACATTGAATAATATAGAGTACATCTAGAAACAGCTATATTTATTCATATACAAACTATAACTCTAACGCCATTTTGCTCATATGAACCGTTTCAATTAATTTCACTTCAGCTAAGGTGAAGTCTGTGTGTGTATGTTTAAATATATATATATACACTAGCTGTAGATATCATTTAAATGATGACTGGATGTGTCGCATTTCGACTTGTTTACAAATCTTTTCAACAGTGTTCAACAAGTGTCGTCTGAAGTATTTCATTTTTTCAAATATACATTTACTTCACGTGCGACCTTTCACCTTTTTACCTATATATATATATTTATACAATTTTATATATATACAAAAATGCCGATTTCATCGGGCAAATTTGAAATAACATGTCATTTTTACATGATGTTAATTAACTCAATGGCATGAAATTTATTGACTGTTTTATGATTTGGAGGTTTTGATGGTGATTTAAGTCATTATGAACATTCTGACATTATAATGGTCTCTGTGACTTTGACAAATGACTTTGAGTAATGCCAAACAAAAAATTTCAGCAATTAATTAAGTGGTAGCTATGATTGAAAGTACTCATGAAGTTATACCTTCTAAATTAGTTTTTACAGGATATTTATAGTTAGTGTAATACATATGAAATTGTCCTACAATGTAACAGATGTAGTGATGAAAAGACCATTTCTAGTCAGGTAATGTTGGACCAGCTGAAACCAAATTTAATGTTCCATTGCTGATACACGAATAGCGTGAATCTAAATAACAAATCATTAACGTGATTGTTTTGTTTTTATGATAAGGACATCACATCATATAATAAAGCTATGAAATATACTTACGGAATAATAACATTTTTTGCAGTGTATTGAACAATAACATAGTTGAAAAATAGACTAAAGTTAATTTGCCTATATTCTCTATTCTAGATTATAAAGGATTTAGCTTTGATATGGTTCTCGTTTCAAGAAAGTAATGTGATCCATACGAGATGATAAATTGCATAAATATACTGAGGGTAAATAAACTTAAATTATTTACTGGAACTTGATTTATTAGCTGAATCGAATAACATCCCATTGAAAAATAGAAAAGAAATAAGAAGGATTTCATCTCTTATAGTCTCTTGTTTTATACATATTCATTTTAAGTAGTTAAATCATAAGTGTTATTACAAATCTTGAAATAATACATAAAATACAAAGAAAAAAAGCATAAAGTAACAAATCACGAAAGATACAGTAGGAACTGTCATTGCGACATAATGAGTATAAACTAATTTTTAGACGTATTGATCTGAAGTAATAAGAAATTCAATCGTGAAGAGATAATAGACTCTCGTGTAATGAAGAACATGGTAGAGAGACGACAGCGATAATGGCGATAATGAAGTAGATTTTCAGATCGTGTCTCAACTCAAACAATCTTTACTTTAAATGTCACCTTGCCCTTTTCAATCTCATTAACGTCTATACTCGTACTTTGCGTTTCTGATCTGAGGGTTTGTGTCAGTTGACCTTGTGTGTGACCTTCACCTTCCACAAATTCAAACAATCAGAGGCCCGATAAAATATCATAACGTGCCGATAGTTTTCTATCCTCGTCACTGATTGGCTGGAGTGCATAAGTCTCTGACACTCTTATAGGGATAAGAAGTATATTCTTCACACTTATATAAGGATATCAATATTATTGTAATACAGCATTGTAGTTTGAAGTGTATTCCGAGCACAAGTGGACATACAGGGGTATAATTGAAATATACACAAATATGTCGCCTGATTAACACAACAGCTGAAACAGCGCAGCCGAGGCAATGGTTACCTTGACAACTGCTTCATGACATCGAAGAACAATTTTGCCAATTGTGATGGAATAACTGTCACGAGTTTACAGACCACTTGTCAATAACAGATATAGGATACAGAAGATACTATAACCGTATCTCGTTTATATTCCTATTAAATATCAAGAAGAGAACAACAAACTCAATTTCATTAGCTTGTTTTGAAAATATGTTTTCACTTTAACACTTCTTTGTTTTCTTCTTCCCTTAATGTATGTGCTTGCTTGATTGTTTGCTTCAGCATGGTATTATCTTATCTGGAAAATAAGTGATTTTGTGTAATGGCCTTGACTAAAGTTAAAAAAATGTCTTGAATAACAATAGTGACGTCATTAGATTGTTCCTGAAGTCAAGGTCGAAGGAGACACTTGTCCTATGAGTATGTAACACAATATATTTACAAATAGCTAGGCATGTGATGAATATGTTTACTACTCAACAGTGTGACCTGCACAAACCGACGTCTCTTGTTTGGTTGATTGGTGATATGTAATTAAGTATTGTCTACAATTTTATCTTGTATATGTGTAAATTCTTGGTTCGTTTTTGATAATGTCTCTGAAGGTTTGCAAACCTATTTCTCATTGTTTGTTTCCTATATGACGTATTTTTAAAAAATAGTTACTTTTCATAAGAAATTGATGGGAATCCGAGGTTTGTATCAATGAAGATGTCATTGCGGCGCAGTATTGCGCATGTCGACTTGTTTGAGTGATAAATACATCCCTTAAAGATCTGTCGACTTGTTTGAGTGATAAATACATCCCTTAAAGATCAGTCGACTTGTTTGAGTGATAAATACATCCCTTAAAGATCTGTCGACTTGTTCGAGTGATAAATACATCCCTTAAAGATCTGTCGACTTGTTTGAGTGATAAGTACATCCCTTAAAGATCAATTCACTCAAACGTGAGATCAGAGGTAACCCAAGCTAGCCCAAAAGGAATATACTACAAATGAGTTATGGTTGAATGTGCTTTTCAGAAAAACCTTTAAATCTATACATATGCCACTCTCACTATTCAGAAACCTCAAATTGCCATTTGAAACAGGCCGCTGGCAAGCAATTTAGCAAGAGCTTAACATGTGTGCAATCTTTGTGACTCGCCCGTTGTTTGAGCTGAGTTTCACTAGCTCCTAAGGTGCGAGACTCTCCACCAATAGCGGGAACAACTTCACCATTATTATTTTACCGGCCAATCTTATTACCATTTAAAAAACCGATGACCACTAAACCGTTGCAGGCGTTTTTGAGAGTAGAGAATTTGACTAGTAATAGTATCAATTATTTATCTGTAGTTTTGTGTAGTCGGTTCCACAAATGTCTGTATAAAGAGGACGATCAAACAATTTGATTAGTCATTGACGCTTGATTATCGACTTCCGCAGTTGTTTTAAGACTTTTGTTTTCAACAACAATCTCTGTGGATAACATAATTACATTAATGAACAAAATATCATATATTTCAATCTGCTTCATTTTTGCTTCGTTGCTGCCAACAAGTCACGTGGGGGGCTATTGTATTCGGGAGGATAAGTTACATTGTTTTCTCCCATGGAAAATGGTTTGCTTGCTTGCACTACAGACTGCAATAATGATATGATTTATGGGTCTATATATTACTAGCCCCTATCAAACTTACAACTGGGTTGTTTGAAGTATAATTAGTTCATCAACTTACATTTCTTTGTCAACATTAATTAAGGTAATGAACTATTTTCGGATCCGACATTATCAATATTATGACATCTTGACAGCTCCACTTCCTGCGATACTCTTTAGGAGGTGAAGGACGCGCTGCAATGGTTACAAATTTACCTTGTACTTTGGTCATGATGGCAATAGCAACAACGACAACAATGAACTCAACAAACAATGTTCAGATGATTGATAGGGGGTGACGGTGATGAAGGAATTGGTGATTGGTGCATGATCATTAATGGTGATGATGATGGTTGTCGTGGTGTTGGTGATTGTGAATGATGATGATGTTCGTGATGGTCAAGATGATGATTATCATTATGGTGTTTGTGATGTGGTTGTCATGATGATATGTTGTTGTTTATGATAGAAATAATAGAAACGCCGTGATGGTGAATGTGGTGTTTAAGATGAAGATTAATGTGAACATAATGGTGATGATTGGAATGATATATGCATTTTGTGGTGACGATAATAGTAATAACAATAATAGGGTATTTTTATAGCGCACATACCCACACAGAATGCATGCTCAAGGCGCTGCCTGCATTATTACCTTGGTCTAACCCAAGCTGCCGATTAAAGGTCATCTCCAACACAATCTACACCAGGTACCCAATTAGGACTGCTGGGTGAACAGAAGCACATTTTGAATAAAGTCCCTTGCTTAAGGAGACACCACAAGTTTCTCAGTTCGTGTATCAGTTTGGGGCAGGGAATAACCCTTGAACTATCATTAATACAGCAACGATCGGGTAACCCACCCATCCGGCGAGCCACGCCAGATGTTGCTGAACTTCACTGAGAGCAGTCAACTGAGATACGCACAGGACCACGTGCCACCACCACGATGAATATGATGGTTGTGATGATGGTGATGAAGACCGCGATGATGATGATGATGATGATGATGATGATACTTTTGATGCTGATGAAGATGGTGGTAAAGGTGGTGATGATGATGATTTTTCTCTGTATGCTATTGGTGTATAGCTTTAGTTATCGGCCAAAATCATGGTGTTCGCTTATGACAGAAATGATTCAGATAGTAATCATTTACCCAATGCATCCATGACTCAGCATATTTGAATAATGCTGACATCAGTTATAACTTGTCAATATTTTTTATGGGAACCTGATCCGAATTATGACCACGTGACTCGATGCCCGTTTTGCCCTTACCATGTCATAACAAACTATACAAACTGCTAGTTTCACACAGATTGTACATACATGTAATGATATTAGTAACATATTTTAGAAAATTTGACCAATTTTGTCATATGAATAATTAAAAATGCAGCTTTGCTTTGCTGAAGTATAAACAACATATACTTGCTTTTAAATATACCTCAAATATTCAGAACGAATCAGGTTGCAGTAGGAATCATCAATGTTTAATGGTCATATATTCTTTAAGTCCTGTTTTTGAAACAAAACCCTTCTTATTTATTATCTCGTTTCACAATACACCCGGTCTACTGTTCGATTTTACGTACGTAACCGAAGAATGAACAAAGACAACGATTTAGGTATATAAATGTTTGATTCCGAAGTTGCCGTTTCGACTTTGATTCTCATGTGACTACTGTGCTATAAAGATGATAATGCTCATCAAACCGTATTCTGCATCGCATAAAGAGAACTCTGTAATAAATATATCTAGTCTTTACCTTAACCCTTAGTCTGCTGAACTGTTTCAGTTTACTGAAGAGTGCTTAAAGTTGAATGCATTTATTATTTAGAACGTTGTGCCTCCGTAGGTTTAACATTGAAGCCTTGAGAGTGAAGGGTTCATTGAGTGTGTAATATACTAGTATACGTTCACTAACCCATAGAATGCTCTGCTAGGTTATGGAGAATTGGCGTCACTGATCCCTACACGCATCGAGCATTTTGAAAATGAATTTTGAAGAGATTAAATAAGTATTCATACGATGTATGAGGTGATTTCAGACACATTAGTTTCTTGCACAAGTATATCATATGCATAATGATTGTAAATAGACTATTTGTTTTCTAGGACGTTCGTTTACAGCAATACAAATAATTGCTTTTTCTGGATCCTTTAATGTCTTCTTTGATTTCAGGTCAAAACATTATATCACCCGTTCCGTTCTTACATCGAAATTTATTAACCACATAACATATAAGCGTATTTCGAAAGACACATTTACAAAAGCTGTTCATTATTAACTCGAGGATTCAATCAAAGTTCATTTAAACAGGATGTAAACAATAAGTGGCAATGACATATAGCAATTACAATGTGCGGAATGTTTTATAGTATGCAGGCTGTTCCGTCATTGATAGAGGTCACATTCCAGCACAGTGTGGGTAACCTTGACCCTTCTACACCAGCGTATTTTTACACGTCCTGCTACACCAGCGTATTTGTACCCGTCCTGCTACATCAGTGTATTTGTACCCATCCTGCTACATCAGTGTATTTGTACCCGTCCTTCTACATCAGCGTAGTTGTACCCGTCCTGCTACATCATCGTATTTGTACCCGTCCTGCTACATCATCGTATTTGTACCCGTCCTGCTACATTAGTGTATTTGTACCCATCCTGCTACATTAGTGTATTTGTACCCGTCCTGCTACATTAGTGTATTTGTACCCGTCCTGCTACATTAGTGTATTTGTACCCGTCTTGCTACATCAGTGTATTTGTACCCGTCCTGCTACATCAGTGTATTTGTACCCGTCCTGCTACATCAGTGTATTTGTACCCGTCCTGCTACATCAGTGTATTTGTACCCGTCCTGCTACATCAGTGTATTTGTACCCGTCCTACTTCATAAGGGTATTTATATCCGTCCTGCTACATTAGTGAATTTATATCCGTCATGCTACATTAGTGTATTCGTATCCGTCCTGCTACATTAGTGTATTTATATCCGTCCTGCTACATTAGTGTATTTCTACCCGTCCTGCTACATTAGTGAATTTATATCCGTCATGCTACATTAGTGTATTCGTATCCGTCCTGCTACATTAGTGTATTTATATCCGTCCTGCTACATTAGTGTATTTCTACCCGTCCTGCTACATCAGTGTATTTGTACTCGTCCTGCTTAATCAGCGTTTACCGAAATCGATCTTGTTTAAATTTTGGGCGCGAACACTGTTTCTCATATTCATATTTCTTGAAGAAGTAGCATCCCAGAAACATGTCGTATTCTTGTCATGAATTCAAATGACTCAGTACTATACTCTATGGTTGTAGTTATTGCGATGAATGGTGAACACATTGACAACATCTGACAAGTACATGATCTCGCTTTATATTCACCACACCACGTCTATAGTTAGCATGTATGATGGATTTTAAACTTTACATTATTTGCCATGATGGTTGAACCGGTAAGGTAACCTGGCCACGTAGACACGGTGGCAGATTTCTGTCACTTCTCCCCTACAGGAAGTACGGAGAGCGATCTATACCATCAATGCTGAAATAGGGATTCCAATCACGTGTGTACAAGAAATTTTTGACTGAAAATGAAAAGCGTGTATGGTGAGTTCTTCTATTTCTAGTTTGAAGGTGAAGGAGAAAATTTTGAAGGTGATTTGTCATGTCATCGGTGTTTTTTAGACAATAAATGCTCCTACTGTTTGACTACATAGTCTCTTCTTCTCGCAGGACTGGAAACGTATGGTGTTCAGGAAAAAATGCCAACACTCGGCTACCACACAACAAGGATTCAGTTTGAAACATGCTAACTGAGGCGTGACGGCTCCACATGAGGATTTCCTTTTCATGTAAATACAAGTATTCAGGCACGCGATGATTATTATGTATCATTATCTATAAAGGATTTTTAAAATGAATATTGTTCGTCGCTCACCTTCAGACTCAACACAAATGCGACCTGAATGAAGTAAAAAAGGAATTGTTTTGCGCAGGGGATTTGTATTGCTGAAAGACATACTTCCCAGGTAAAAGAAATAGAACACTGACAACTCAATCTAGTTATCATTCATCTGAATATAATATCACATGTAAAATGAAAATCTCTTTTACCTTATTATTTCATTATTATTATAAGCTACAAAATTCTACATACAAACGGTTAACCAGACCAATCGAGTCTATAGTGAGAATTGTGGTAACTCCAAACAGACCAGGTTTCTGAGAGAAGCCATGTCCCGCTCACCAGGTAGCGCTCAGTCAAATTAGACATCGATCATAAACTCCTTTACATGCCTTACAAATCATCAGCAAGAACTTATCGGTGAAACGTTAGATTGAGGAGATTATAGTCATTTATAACGATCAAGTACTTTCCCGGCAGGCTTAGTTAGATGCTATGCCCTACTCCGTGTTTGATATCGACTATCAATATATCAGCGATAGATGTACAGTATAGAGCAGTGTTCTCCAGCAGAAGGTCGATATAGGACTATAACTCACCCGGGAGCGCGCACCTGCACTATACAACAACTAGCTCAACCGGGGACTATTATCCTACAGGCAAACTCGTAAGAAGGATTTACTGCTTGTTTAGACCTTGATTACGGAAAGTTAACCGTGCACTAAGAGAGCATTTCCATAAAGAGGACATCCAGATTACTTCTATGAAGAGTTAATTACTTGGATCTTATCCTTGCAGTTCACTAGCTACTAGTACTGTATTCACGTTAAAATTCCGTCTGATTCAGCGCTGCAACTTAGCACTAAGCATACTCTCAGATAAATAAGGATAGTTTCTGCAATAAAATGTTAAATTTAAAATCTCACTGAATGCCTTTTAAAAGTAACTGTCACTACGTGAAAGGAGCATGTTTTCTTTAACAATAACAATGATAATAATGATAAGAAGAAGTAGAAGAAGAAATAATAATGATGATGATGATGATGATGAAGTGATTATTTATAAGGTGCACATTGCCATCCACAGTGCACGATCAAGGTGCTACCAACATCGTTACCCTGGTCTAACCCAAGCTGACATATTTGTCGCCAGAAGGTCACCAACAACACATTGCTTTACCAGGTACCCGTTTCCGAGGGTCAAAAGAGGCACACTTTGAACTAAATCTCAAGTTTCTTTGATGACAACACAAGTCTCTTAACTCAGTGTTAGCAGTGTTAACTAGAAGTTAATCTCAATGACGGGTTAACCCACCCAACCGGCAAGCCACGCCTGATGTTGCTGAACTTTTCTGATAACAGCCGGTTGAGCCATGCTCAGGACGACGTGCCACCAATAATAACGAGATAATAGTTGCTAATTCTCGGTAACCCGGGGCGTTATGCTCTGATACTTCAGACTGTAACACCTATTTTAATCAATACATTATTCATATTATTATTATGATTTGAGAAGCAAATAAAACTGCTACATCATTTAGTCTTGCGAAATTCTTAAAACATTTTTAAAAGCAATGTTTGGTAATCCATTTAGGAAAATGGCCAGCAGTTCCCTCTCTTGTTTCGTCTTAAAGAGCCACTCCGTGACTTGTTGGGAGACATGTATGCCAAACTTAAACAATGGTGTCATTTGATCGCGAAGTATCAACTGTTACAAAAAAGACACATTCTATAGCTTATCGTTTTTTACAGTGACAATATGAAGGTAGAACGTCGCAATTATGATCGAAAACCGGACAGTGGCGCGCGTCAAATAGTCAAACGTAAATTTGGAGACTTATGTAAAACAACCAAGAGGGCAGTTAGGAGTTGATAGTGTTTGTTAGGTTGAATAACTAGTATCCATGTATATTGGACGTGATATCTACACCTCTGTGCATTTATAAGGCTGTTTTTTTAGATTTTCATGGAAAACCAGTATTTGTCATATATATGTCTTTGGGACATGAAAAGTTAAGATGTTTTGATTTTATATCACAATATATAACATTTAGGTTCGTATCAAAGGTAAAAAATATGTTATGAAAATCACGGAGTGGCTCTTTAAGCGAATCAGGTGGCAAGTCTGCATTATCATTAACTTTGAACATGAGACAAGTTTACATGAATTTCTTTGATCTATTGAAAAGACTTTTCATTGTTTATTTCTTTCATAAAAGAATGCAAGGACACTTTACCTCTGTACAAATGTTCCTAAACGCGAAGAATTTTCTTCTACAAACAAATAGGAAGATATACAGAAGGACTGTCATTGTTCCTGTACTCCGATCTTACCTCGCTCAAAATGTTGACTACAGTAAGTGATGTTTACCAGTTGGTTGGTTAACAGAGTTCCTGTCATTGCTTCACAAAGCAACCCCCCCCCCCCCCCCCCCCCCCGACAGTGAAATGTTTTGTTGTTGGTCGATTCAACTGCTATATGTTTCACATTTACAATACTTAATGGCTGTAATACAACATGTTTCGTGTACTGAACGGGTTCGTCTTATCTTCTATTCTCAGTAAGGAAACGTACACGTACCATGGTGAAACTAACATACAAGTACTTCATCCTTTGAAATCTCCACAGCGCAACGTCATGGTTTATGATTTTATGAGGTCTTCTAAAGAAATGACCTCTGTAAATCTCAAGCCATAAATTCCCATTTCAATTCACGCATTTAAATGGATCTTGAAATGTTTTTAGAGAGGTTTCATTTATGGAGCTATGCATTACTCGTATGCATACTTTCTAATATGTTTCAATATATTTGCGATGACAATGTCAATGAGTATTTCAAAAGAAATAAAGGTTTCTTTCAAGAAGTATACTCGACTTCGAGTATTCTATATAAATGCTATTTACAGAAATTTCTATCGTACTTTACTTATGGTTCGTATTTCGGTAGGTGTAAAAATTGCTAACCCAAAAATAAATTTTCGTAATCATTATCTTCTACTGTAAAGTAGTTATTTGCAAAAGAATAATTTCAGTTATCTTAAATGAGTCTTCTGATAGTGCTCAGATGTTTTTGTCGCAACCGTAAATGAACTACTCGTGTGAACAAAATACTTCATATTGTATGCACTATCGCGGGAACAGTTACAAATACAATGTCAAAAAACTAAAACAAATCTAAAAGGCCTATTGACACTTCCATTCTTAATTTTCGGTGATAAACCCATAGGGTCGTCGAGATTAGACTGTTGAAAGACAGAGATGTGTTCATATGCTTCATGGAACGGATCTTTTACTTCATGTGCTCTTGTCAAATAAGGTAGTTAGTTAGCATTGTAGTTATATATTGATATTTCTGGATATAAAACAGACTTGCTGTTTACGAACTTTACGACGAGGTTCTTTGTCAGGAGATGAGGAAAGTAGATTCCCAGCTTGTCGTAAGCTCATTGATTTGTTCAGTAAATTAACCAGGGAGTTTTTCTGTTATTACAGTAATTCATGACTTCTTGTCATGTATAATTACGTGTAAATCTTGTGTAATGAGCAAACTGTTGGCTAACAACTTCAACGTCATGCATATTGATTTCTGCTTTTTTACAAAACCAATAACTTTAGACCGTCAAAGAATTGGTACAATTTGAGATTGTGTATTAGTGCTATGAAACATGTTAGAGTTAAAGCTTAAAGTAAATATGTTACTAAAGCGTAACGAAGTGAGAAATCACCTTTGTCGGCGCGAGAAGGGAAACAGATACATTTGGACAGAAGCTTGAAGCATTTTAGGTGACATTTACCTTTTAAGCAACGTTAGTGATTACAACAACAGTGATGCGAGGCTGCAGTTACCGACATTCCACCCCGTGGCACTTATCATACATACATTGTTCCTCAGTGTTCGCGCCATGCAATACTTTGACTGGGAAATGACCTATAGTCTGCTAGAAGCCCAGCAGTGTCCAGACGATTTGCGATCGATTTATAAATGGCTTATGGTACAAACATCGTATGAATTAATCTCATAAACATGATTTCCGATACGGAAATCTGAATAAACGCCAATCTCTTTCGAAATTAAGTACTTTATGAAATCCAATGCCTAAACATGTTTCTAGATAAAATAAAACATGTAGATATCTACTCCAAAATGGTGTCTTCTTAACATAAACTCAACATGCAAAGATTTGATTCTTCTAATCATGTGTTGAAATACAAAAAGAAAATCCAAGTATCAGAATAAAATGAAGTTGATATTTACAAGGGCAGAATTGGTTGAATGTTTCTAACCATCCATCAATGTAATAAACCCTAAAATCTGGAAAACGTATTTTACCACTGAACATTTTGCAAATCCACAAAGTTCTTTCAATACTCATACTCATAGGATCATTCAAAAGTTGGTATGTTTTGGTTCCCCTGCCCCTGAGAGGAGGGGCCAATATGTTACCAAAGATATGATCATGTCAGCCTTCTGGCCTACTGGCTTAAGCTTGGAATCATCAAAAGTAGAGAAAACTCATTGGGTGCCATCTGATCGCACAGATTGTGATGAGGTTGATTGCGCTTAATGAAGGGGGTCAGGACCAAATGTAAAAACTTGGATTCCTTGGTCGGCAGCAGAAATGGAGGAGGATTTAAATGCGATGTTGTATGATGAATACCAGGAGGCAGCCATGTCCATAGATTTGACCACTTGACACTTGGCCAGGTAAATAATAATGTCACAATGTCAGCTTGTTACTCTACATTTCATTTTATTCTTTTTCTTCAACCATGAAAAGATTAAAGCACAAATACGTCTTGTATATACAGAAGGTAGAATATCTCTTCAGTCAAACATATAAGTAATAAATATGATATACAAAGATACATATAATACCCTAATGTCAAATGATATCAACTATATCAACTCACATTGACAGCTGTTTCCTGAGCATTTTGAATCTCATAGCAGACTGACCTTAGGAGACAGTTACTTCCAGTGAGCTGGTACAACTATGTATTCATTTCTGTAGATAAACAACTTAAGGGATGGAGGAGCAGGAAATATGTTGACTCAGGCATGTAACCAACATTTCAGTTGCTATGGTCGTTACGTTTGTATAACTTACAGGTCTGTAGGAGAGTTGAATAATGATTTCTGATTTCAATACGTTTAACCTTACCTAATGCACCAGGAGGCTGAGAAGCTACAGAATCCATGTCTTCTTAGGTTTTCATTACGTAAACTTTGTACAAGAAAATAGCCGAGGGGGTCTGACCTCTCTCAAGTCCCGTTCAAATGCCTGATTAACAATCACTTTATAATTCCTTGGTTTTGTGAGGTAAAGATTTCTAGATAAACAACAGAAGGTCTTGAATGTTTTGGTCCTTTAGAAAATAACTGAACATCTATAAAGTCCTGGGAGATTGATATATGTCTGCTGCCAATCAGTTGCCCTCAGCACAGTCACAAATAAAACCACAACTCAGGTCAACCGCTCCTGCATCTAGATTTCCAATCTATCAGCTGTCCCTTATTGCAAGGTAACACTTGAGTTTCTCTGGAAGACACAGCCTGTCAATCATGGCCTCGACAGACCCGCCCACCTCGTACCTGCGTGTGTGGAACACGCGTCTGATTGAGATCCGACACAGACTTGATAAACTCTGCGGCTGCTCTGTCAGCGTCACAAGGGTGTGTAATGAGTTGTCATCCCAGTAGCGTTTACGCAACAGTTCCAGCATTGTACGTATATGAGAGTATTCGGTTGTGTACCCACAATCCACCAGGAGTTGAATGTTCTTCTGGTCACAGTTACCCCACAGCGGGAACACGATTGAGTAAGCACAGTAATCTTGATACACGATAGGCCCCGCCCACTTGTCTATAGCACAGCCACCTTTCAGGAGAAGGGAGATAATCTCACGTTTGTTGTGCAGGATTGCATAGTCCAAAGGAGTTATCAGTTCTTCGTTCAAAGTGTCAAGGTCACAGCCAGCTGAAACAACAAAAATTGTTTGTCACAGGCTCATGTTAATGTTGTGTTGATAGATACAATCCTTCAATAAAAACCTAGTTAAAATCATTTTATCTCAATCTTTATTTTGCCACGATTGTTTTTCTCTTATTTGGTGCACCATCTTACAGTGTTGACAAGAGATTGACAGTCAGTGCTTACTCCTGAAATTTTAACTGTCATAAAAAATATCTAAGAAAATAATTTCAATGAAGGGAAGAAGCCAATTAAAAACAGCAATTTTTAACAAAGGTTTAACACTGACAAATACTTATTCCCTTTCTGTGAAAATATGATGGCATTTAATAAATTCCCCCTGACCTTCTATAAGGAGTCTGACCACGGCCACATGGTTTCGGCTGACAGCATGGAACAAGGGAGAGCACTCTGCACTGTCCTTTGGGTCCAGTTCTGCACCATGGGATAGCAGCTTCCTTACATGGTCTGAATTGGAAAGAAATTATAGTGTAAAATTTCTTTATGACTCAAACTTAAAGGCTGGATATGAGTTTTGATATCTGTTTTATCTCTTATGCGCAAAATTTCTGACTTCATTGTCATTGAAGCTTAATTATGTCTCTTGATTTCGACTTAAATATGTCTAAAATGGTTTTCATCTGGTCAGAAAACACTGCCACCAAAGTTCCTTCGTCAATGCAATAGAAACTCAGGGCTTTGTGACAGCTCAAGGGAGATAATAAGTTAGTTAAAGCTTCATAAAATCTCCTTCAATGTTGAAAGGTTATAATTTATAGAATGTAAAAATTTTGAAATATTTAAGAACAAGTCACAAACAAAATCAAATAGCAATCTGCTGAGTGATGCAAATGTAACAAAGTTTTCAGCATTTTAGCACTCTTTGTAAAATAAAGAAATAGCAGTTCCGAGTTTCACTGGCTAATTTAAACCTTGCTGCCATTCGAACACACTCTCAAATTTTTTATTGTGCAGACATCAAATGTAATTCTAAAAGGCTTAAATGACCATTTAAGAGCAGAAAGCATGTTTCAAATAAGCAAAAAGACATCTTGACATGATTAACTTAAAATTGGGCTTTTATACTGCTTTACTCAAACTCAAGTAGTACTGATCAATTTATCTCAGAGTACTGAATCAAATACTTGTGAATTTGTGTTCATGATACAATTTTCTTACTTAATGGTGCTCAGTCACGGGACACAGCAGGTCATATTTGTAGATTTAACTCTAAAGTAGTCATGTATTCAACAGGATGTCACTTCATACCAGTCTTGCCGTGATGACAGGCAAGGTGTAGTGGCGTCTCCCCGTGTATGTTGGTGGCTGCCAGGTAGTCGGTCGTCTCGAGAAGCATATTCACCATCTCTGAACTGCCCTGAGATTAAAGAATTTTTAACTGAACAATGAAAGAAGAAAATGTAAAAGACAGCATTGCAGTGGCTCACAAACATGACTACAATAATCAACATTGTAGAACAGTGAAACAAACATGAAATATTTATATGAATCATAAACATTTTAACAAGGAAGAAGTGTAATTTAGATGGACATAAATATTAACGAACAATAGAGAGAATTATGTCTTCTTTTGGTCCACAATCTTGATTTGTTGGTATGGCATGAAAAAGAAACCTTTTGTACTTTTACTGACTTTTACACACAAAAAAGATGAATTACTGTTATTGACAGAATATCCACAAATGGCTTCATTTCTTTTTGTCATGTTCTTCTTTCTCCAATTGTCTAAGCTTTAGCAACCACAATGTAACTTGATTAAAATTAATGAAAAGTTTGTTTAATGATAAATGTATGTATAAATAGATATCTCCTCAATTTTTTTGTACCAACAAAACTCTTTTACACATTAATAATTGAACAGGAAAGAATGAAAATGAAAAATGTTGAACAAATGAAAACACAATGAACAACAATACACACAACATATTTACATTGAATAAACAATGTGAACATTGACAATGATTAACAAACTAAAGTAAAGAAATCACAATGATAAAAAAATAAAACAAGTGTCACAATTCATTCTACGACATAAAAAGAATGTAAGTTCTAAATGATAAATTTGACATAAAGTTGAACTACCAATGTTTAAAATATTGTTATTGTTGATAATCTACACATACTGGTGTTGATGTGAAAATAAAGAATCTGTAATAAAATTATCAACCTCCAGCACAGCTATGTGCAGCGGAGACTCCGTCCCGTCTGAGCTATCCCAGAGTTCTCTGAGCAGTCCGGAACTGGCTGTTGATCTCACTTCCTCTACTGCATCTGATGAGAGTGTTGAATAACATTATACTTCATATATGAATGAGCAATAAAAAGGTATCTTGTAGAAAACAACAATTACTAATGATCATTTTAAAATGTCAGTTAATATATTCAATATCATCTTCCTCCAAGGTATTGCCTAACGTGCGCCAGCCCATATGACTTACTAAGGTAGGCATTTCCCCACAGTCCCTTGTCTGTGCTTGCCGCACTTTCTCTGCTGTGACAGATCTGTTTTTGGGTATATTTTTTTTTATCAAACTTAACCTTTGACTTCCTTTATTCTGGAAAATATATTATCTACATTCATGAGAATATTACTTAAATAGTCGATAATTTACCTTTCTGTATGCATTCCCACAATCTCTCTTTAGTTACTGCAGCCATCTTAGCAGAAATGCCCTTTTTTTTTCTTCACTTTCTGAAACATTGTGAAAGTGAACTGCAAAACCTATTCCATTGAATATTGAATGTAATTCATAAAAAAGGTCAAGAAATATGAAATAGGTGTAATTAAATTAAATCAGACTTGATTAAGTCTCTGAAATGACAACTGTTTTCAAGACATGAAGTGTTCATTGGGTGTGTCATTTACAACTGTCAAGACATTCTAGAGATATAACCGAAAATCGTGTACAATTACTTATGACTATAAGTAAATCGGTGATCAACAAGTAATATGCATCTGCATTTGTTATATAAACGTACACAACCTATATAATTAAATTACCGCTAAGTTAAATACAGGGCCTTGCAACTCCTAGCTCTACCTTACCTCAAAAAGTTGACATTCTCAACATTTCCTTATATCCGTACACGGCTGAATATGAATACTAATTAATCAGTTACTTGACGTCCATCATCGCCCAATGACCCACATTCTTTACAGTATTGCCTTCTGTTCAGTGAAGCGTATCAAGCTTGCTGAGCTCCACACAGGACCTCGGAAATTAGGCTTCGGTTGCGAAAGACTTGCGAGGCAAGGAGTTTACCGTTAGCCAATCAAGTTTCTGTAAGTGCCAAGTTCAAGGACGACCACGGGGAAATCCCGAAACGCATCCGAGTTGAGAAATAGAAAATAGGAAGTTCGTCACTAACATTTGTCAAATGATCGGAGATCTTGTAAGTTTTCTGGTTATGTTTCTTCTTCTCTTGATTTAGTAGCGATAATAACGGCTCTGTTTACGTTTAGTAACTCTGAGTGATGAGTTAAGGTCAAAACTTCAACAAAACGTAACTTCCAGACACACTCTATGTTTATCATTTTCCCAGACCATGTCCAGACAGTGTACATATATTTGTCATCATTTTCAAGTATATATCTAAGGAATGACATATGTTATTTAGAAGCATTGGTATAGTTGAATACGTTTACATTTATAGGCCTTAGTGTGTTTGCTTTTTCAAAATGAAAATGAAACGAGGAAGAGAAATTGAAAGCGTCAACTAAATCCACTCTCATTTAGTTAGTACTGAGTGTGTTGCCAGATTTAGATGATATTCTTTTCATTCATTATAGATAATACAACCGAGAGACCAGTTGCCATTATGACAACAAAAATAAAACATATCAACAAAGACTTGCTTTATTTCCTCTGAATTTTGGAAATTGTGGCTAATGAGAAATGTTTATAAAGCGCACTAAATCATCAACTATATAAGCATTCTAAACCTTTCTTTCAGAGTAAACAATTGTGATGAAGTAAAAGGCAATAATGGCATCAAATGGTATTCAAGAATCAGGTGGTATCAGTCGAAGCAGTACAGGACTGAGTAATGGATCGCCGTCAGACTTCGAGGTTCTGTCGCACCCCTCATCCGGGATGACAGGAGGATCTCAAACACCAGTCAGTTTGAGTCAGATAAACCCCCTCGGAATGGCAGTGAATCCGAACTCAATGACAGATATCACACTGGAACAGGCTCTAGGTCGAGTCCATGAATTGTCCAGAGAAAACAATGAACTCCGAGGTGAGTCAGGAAAACATGTGTGTCAGTTCCTGATTTGTAATGGTTTTTTTTGATAAATTCTTACTGTCTGAAGAATCTTTTTAGCTCATCAATCCTATAATAATGTCAGATGGGTGGATTTGCATGAGTCATCGTAGGAAGCAGTTCCTGATGTGATCCTGATTGTTCTTTGCCTTTATACTTAGAGTCTTTATCTGATTCTAAGAATTGTTTCAACTTCTAGAAAGGAGGAAAGCAGATAATTGATATTGGAAATTTATTGTTAAGAGCAGGGCTATATAGGATTGAACTTGGAAGAGAAATTGAAATTGAAACTCCATTTTATATTTGACTTAAATTTTTGTTTAATTGTTACTGCAAGGGAAAGATTGAATATTATTGAATGTGAATTTGAATGGGATTTACTGAATATTAGACTTTTTTGATATAGGAAGTCTTTATTTGTTACAAAAGACATCTTCTTAGGTACTCGTGCTTTACTCTGATAATGTTTTGTGTAACTGCATTATCTTTAATTTATATATCATATTTATAGCACATTTTTTGTTCATCAAAGAAATTCTAACTTAGAGGTATGAGTTTAAAACAAAATTAGAAACCTTTAAGACATTCAATGCAAAATTATGAATTTAGGGGCTTCCTTTGTCACTCATTAGGAGTTTCCAACAAAATCCTATATTCATGTCCCTCTCTTCACCTTGTAAATGGTGTAATACCATGCAGGAATTATAACAACTCATCACTAGCAGTTACAATCATCGGATATTTGGAGGGTCCTGGTGGTAATCATAGTGAGAATATCATTGCATCCACAGGTGAAGGATTTGTGAGAGAACTAAGAGAGCAGTTCCAATAATTGGCTGAACTAGCATATAATGTTATCTGCATATAGATAATGAATGATAAGAATTACCTGAAGACACTGAAAAAGGCAGTTAACGGGTCAATGATTATGACCTAACGAGTTGATTACCTGCAGATTACCTGAAGGAGAACAACGAGATGATGAAGAAACAGTATGAGTCTCTTGCCGCCTGGAAGAAGAAGGTTCACGATGCAAACGTCACAAACAGAGAGAAGTTCGACCAGACCAAGGCGTTGATAGTGGGATTGCGGAAAGATAACGAAGAACTTCTTGAGAAAGTTCGTGACCTCGAGGTCAGCAAACAGGATAAGGAGGTGAGGATGTAATGGCTGCATTACATAAATCAGTCACTTTACTCACAACATGGAGTGGAGTGCATAAACTCTTCTGAAGTTTTCATCAGTAGGGTTTTTCTCCATTTTTAGCTCATCAGGTCTGAAAGACCCGATGGGCTTATGGCATGGCAAGGCGTCCGGCGTCCGTCCATCCGTCCATCCGTCCGTCCGTCCGTAAACTTTTCACTTTTTCGACTTCTTCTCCAGAACCAATGACTCTAGAGAGCTGAAATTTTATGTGCATACTCCTTGGCAAATGGGGATTCTAAATTGTAGATTTCGTGACCCCATGACCCCAAATGGGGTCACAAGGGTCAAAAACTTAAAAATCTATTTTAATCTTCTTCTCCAGTTCCAAAAGGTCCAGAGAGCTGAAAAGTTGTGTGTAGACTCCTTGGGCACTGGAGATTCTAAATTGTAGGTTTGGTGACCCCATGACCCCAAATGGGGTCACAGGGGTCAAAACCTGAAAAACCTAATTTCATCTTCTTCTCCAGTTCCAAAAGGTCTAGAGAGCTGAAAAGGTGTGTGTAGACTCCTTGGCCAACGGGGATTCTAAATTGTAGATTTGGTAACCCCATGACCCCAAATGGGGTCACAGGGGTCAAAACCTAAAAAACCTAATTTAACCTTTTCCCTAGTTCCAAAGGGTCCAGAGAGCTGAATAGTTGTGTGTAGACTCCTTGGGCACTGGAGATTCTAAATTGTAGGTTTGGTGACCCCATGACCCCAAATGGGGTCACAGGGGTCAAAACATGAAAAACCTATTTTCATCTTCTTCTCCAGTTCCAAAAGGTCCAGAGAGCTGAAAAGTTGTGTGTGGACTCCTTGGGCACTGGAGATTCTAAAGTATAGGTTTGGTGACCCCATGACCCCAAATGGGGTCACAGGGGTCAAAACCTGAAAAACCTATTTTCATCTTCTTCTCCTGTTCCAAAAGGTCTAGAGAGCTGAAAAGGTGTGTGTAGACTCCTTGGCCAACGGGGATTCTAAATCGTAGGTTTGGTAACCCCATGACCCCAAATGGGGTCACAGGGGTCAAAACCTATAAAACCTAATTTAATCTTTTTCCCTAGTTCCAAAAGGTCCAGAGAGCTGAATAGTTGTGTGTAGACTCCTTGGCCAACGGGGATTCTAAATTGTAGGTTTGGTGACCCCATGACCCCAAATGGGGTCACAGGGGTCAAAATCTAAAAAACCTAATTTGATCTTTTTCCCTAGTTCCAAAAGGTCTAGAGAGCTGAAAAATTGTGTGAAGACTCCTTGGACACTGGGGATTCTAAATTGTAGGTTTGGTGACCCCATGACCCCAAATGGGGTCACAGGGGTCAAAACCTTAAAATCCTACTTTCATCTTCTTCTCCAGTTCCAAAAGGTCTTGATAGCTTAATAGTTGTGTGTAGACTCCTTGGACAATGGGGATTCTGAATTTTAGGTTCGGTGACCCCTTGACCCCAAGTGGGCAATTGGCCTTTTTTATTTGATTGTGAGTAACTCTGACGTTGGGACAGGCTATCTTTCCTACACTGCCCATGACCCCATGGTCTAAACCACAACACCTATTTCTATCAAAAGTCTGATGAGCTACAGAGCCCATGGCTCTATTTTTCTTATATACCTATTCCATCAGTGAAAACCAGGCATGAGAAGACAATGAAAGGTTTAGGCCCTGATGGACACCGATGAATTCTGCACAGGGGAAAAGTTTAATAATTAAGTTTTGAGATTCTTAAAATATGTTTTTGAAAAATGGCTGCAATTGATTTTAAATTTATTACGATAATAAATTATAAAAGAAGTAACATGCATGAAAGCTTAAACAAAAGATCTTGACACAATTACCGGTGTCATATTCCGTTTGTAGAGAGAGTTGCTGATGAAGATCCAGTCGCTAGAAGACGCACGGGTTCAGAGCGAGCAACTGGCGACACAGGTTCGCAAACAGGCAGAGGAAAAGGGCATGTCCATAGACGAGATTGACCTCAACCTTAAGGACACAGTATGTATAGATTTTATAGATTTTGTGTTCTGGATTCTGGTACAGTTCTACAATCTACAGTTGGTAGAGTCATGACAGTTCTTGGTTGGAGTTTGATGAGTATAAACTTATTATGACAATTTATTTACTTGTTACTCAAGCTCTCTAATTCTCATTGCATGAGTATGTGAAACTATATATTACTTTTATACTATAACCTGGTCACACTTGTATTGTGTGCGCAAGAAAACCTATCTTGTGTTTTGCTCGGATATGTAACAGTGGCAGTTTAAAATGGTTTTATCCTTAGTTCAAATCTCCCTCTTTTGGAAAGTTTCATAGCTATGTAACATTGGTATAAAATGCAGCTGAAAAAGCAGAATACATATGCACTTGTTGATCTTATGTAAACATATGTGTCGATCTTTATGCTAATGCACTTGAATGTACTTAAATATTTATCAAAACTTCTACCACTGGTACCCTTATTGCCAACTCTGACTGCAGGTTGTGGTGAGTGTATCTGCGGAGACAGAGGAGAGGATGAGTCAACTGGAGCGTGAGGTAGCGGAGAAGAACGCAGAGATCGCGCGGCTGAAGGAGGACATGGGTCAGCTGCATTTGCAGGTCGGTCAGTTCCGCGGATCTACAGACCAGTTGCTCAAGGACCTCGAGGGCCAGCAGCAGCTGAAGGAGGACCTCCAGAAGGAGAACCAGGAGCTGCACGAGAAGAATCTTGACCTCAACCTCCAGGTGTGATCTACATCATAGTCCCCTTTCATAGTCATCAACCTTCACTCATCTCCAGACTCGTGCCTATAGGGTTCTTGACTCCCTAGGAGTGTGTTGTTTTGTTCCTTTTGACTTTTCCTACTCATCTTCAGATTTGTCCAAGAAGGTTCCTGAGGTGCTTGGTGTAAAAATTTTGACCTCTCAACCTTTGACCTTCTCAACCTCGAGTTTCGATCTCTTATGTCTCCGGTTGTTCGTTGGGTCCTTCATCCCATGTCCCTTAAATAGTTATTGCTGAAGGTTAAAACTGCAGGATGGACCACCTGCTTAAAATCTCACTTGTTGCTAGATTGTTATTCAATAAAACTTAAGTTAGGTCTCAGGTGTGAGATTGGATCCTGACCGACTGACATTGAGTTTTAAGGGGTGTGTCTCATGCATAAATGTGTAAAGGATGTTTTGTGTTTTACCTGTAACTTCTTCCAACTCCAGTTGTCATACCAGCAGATATTTGGTGATATATTGTATATGATAATTAAAATGCTGCTGTTTTCTATCTCACTGCAGGTGCAGAGCCTGTTGTCTGACACTCGGATCTCGCTCCAGATGCTCGAGGGTAAACCCCCGTCAAGCAAGTCCTTCTCCTCAACTGAAGGGTCAGGGACAGGGGCCGGGTCAAAGGTGGAGGAGAAACTTGAAGACAAATATAAATATGAGATAGCAACTCTTAAAGCTGATCTAAATGCAGAGAAAAATAAGGTAAAGAGACCAGATGTAAGCACAAAGAATAAATCTGAAAGGGCAAATAACCCAAAACGATTCAACATGTTGACACAAGATTTGTCTTTTCTGTTTCGTCTAATAATCATACCTTACCCAAATGTGACCAGTGTCATTGCAATTTTCTGAATGTGTTCATTCTTAGATATCACAAATAATTTGATACATAGGGAAGTTTTATGCAACAAAGGTTTTAATTAATGGTTAACTTTTCTGTAACCATCAGTGTTAAAATCAATTTGAGAATATTGAATATCAATGAATCGCAGAAATTTTACAAACACAACTTAATCATTAGCAGACAGGAAATATTCATGTGCTGTCAGTTCTAGACTGGTCTTATTCTAACCCTTTGGTTATATTGTTTCTAGTACCTGGACATTCTAGTCTATGATGTAAATAGCATATCAAAATGTTTCATAAACTTGTTATATCACTGATAGCTGTAAGATTTCTCATGCTAGGATGAGGTATTAACTTTAATACATTATCATATTTGATGAAGAGGTTGGTAAAGAGTGAACAATCTATTCGACATGAAAAGAATGAGTACTTGATGATGATCATGGATCATTTATGACACTCCATCACACTGATCTCACTAGATGGAGACAACCTCAGTTAATATGTCTATAGAATTTTAACCATTCAACAGTAGTGATTTGTATCTCTGCCTCCCATCAGTGTGCGGAGCTGCAGTCACAACTAGGTCAGATCAACCAGAAGCTCACAAGCTCTTCACAGCGCCACGAACAGGAAGTGGCCGCACTGAGGAGGGATCACGAGCAGGCACTGATGGAGCTGGCTCGTCACCAGGACACGGAGAGGGAGACACAGGTCAGTCCACAGAGCTTTTAGTTTAGTAAGATTTATTTATTTTCTGATGAAGTTATAAGACTGTTGATAAAAGTAATACAGGAGAACTGCTTTGAATTGATACTAAGGAGACACTCCAAGAGTTGTAAGGATCAAATATGCTAAAACTTTGGCATCTGCAAGAGTATAAACAGTGTATGTAAACTCCTGAAAATTACAAGTCAAAAGTATCAGTTTGTCAGTTTGTGGGCAAAATTGCGGAAAACTTCAGGTTGCAAGCCCGGAAGACATGTTTTATTTTATAAATTGGTCTAAGGCTTTTAAACAATTTTTGAGAAATGAAAATAATTATATTTCATTTTTTTGGCAATATATTTAAAATGTGTGAACCTTTTAATCAATATCCTCATACATGATGTTTCTGTAAGCATCAAAGCCAGAAAAGACATCAAGAAATCTGTCAACGGTGTCTTGTACTGAGTTATTATATATCAAATTGATTCTCTTTTTGAAGGATTTGTAGTTATGATTAAATATTTCATATGAGCCTGTTTTGAGAGGTATTCATAAATTTGTAAATAATGATCTGCTTGACCTGATGAAGAGGGTCCTAACCTGAGAACAAGTAACAACACCATTCTGGCATTCGGCTGACAACTCTGTTTGATGTAGACAGTTTAATCTTCTCTTAAGCCATAGTGATCAAAGGTATTCTTCCTCTGCAGCTTCAGTCGGCGACGTATGACAGTGACATCCAGTCTCTCCGCTCCCAGGTGCTCACCCTTATCAGCGAGGTCTATGAGACTCAGACCAAACTGGCGGCAGCAACTGACGCTCTGGACAAGAAGGATAGCAGGTTAGTCTGTATCCCACCATCAGCCTCAGTTCCTATTGATAAGTCAATATTGTTGGTGATGAGTGATGTTCCCGATGCTGACCGAGACGTTGTTATGTCCCCAGATTGAAGGAGACGGAGGAGAAGAATGGCCGCATGCAGATGGATCTCAACCAGCAGCGCTACGAGTTCCAGTCCATGATGCAGTCTCTCCAGCAGCGCTGTGCTCTTAACGAACAGGCCCTCGCACAGGAGCGGGCATCTCACGAATCAACCAAGTGAGTAGTGGACAGACAGACAGTAAGGCATCACGCAGACAGAAAGAGACAAACAGACAATCAGACAGCTGAGGGGGCGTTATTTTGCTGTTTTCGTTTCTCAATACAAAAAATTAACATTATCTTAAATGCGTCTGAGAAAAACCAACATGTTATTTAAACTGAGGTCGGGTAAAGTGTTCTGACGGTACATGTACAAGTTTGAACTGTAAAGTTTCTTAAGAGCATGGAGGAGCTGTTTGTAGACTTGTAACTTAGATCTGATCAAGAAGTAAACAGAGATATTCATTTTAGACGGAATATGAGTGACCTCCAGAGGTCATTTGAGCAGTTGGTGACGGACTACAAGGAGCTGCTGGACACCTTCGACCAGTACAAGCTGCAACAGGTCAGTGGTCATGCTTTTATATTCTGAATATATCATTTGTCACAGTTTTTTTATGAATAATTTTACTGTAGTTTACAGATGACAGGTTTATTGATTATGATGTCACAATGAGGATGCACGATGTTAATGATGAAATTCCTCAGAGATCAAAATTTTAGGATGATAATGATTTCATATGTCAAATGTCATGTAAAACATACAAAAAGAAGCTAAGAAAATTACTACATGAATCAATTGTTTTAGAATATTAGAATTGACCTGTAAATCCGTAACTGTTCTTGGATTATCTCACCAGGAGAACAAGTCCCTGAATGTATTAGGCTCCCGTGGTGCTGTTGTTGACAGTTTTTTATTCAAAATATTACATGTCAGGGATCACAATCTTACATTTGTATGGCACATGAACCAAATCCTAATACTCTGTTGGTCAATCTTCCTCAGGAGCGCCAGTCCCTGAACGCTGGTGGCTCCCATGGTGTGAGTGTAGACGAGCGGTTGAACCACCTAACAGCGCAGGTAATGGCGGCTGAGGAGGCGCTGGCAGTACGAGACGAGGAGATCCGGAACCTAAGGGAGGAGCTGGCCAACAAGAAGAGAGAGTACGAGGACATGACTGCCGTCTTTAAGGCCCAGGTGAGTCTTCTAGGCCCAGGTGAGTCTTCAAGGTCCAGGTATGTCTCTAAGGTCCAGGTGAGTCTTCAAGGTCCAGGTGAGTCTTCTAGGTCCAGGTAGGTTACCTGGTTATGTGACCCTGACAGGACAAAGGCAATCTATTATATAATGGCACAGTCTGATTGACTTGATGTTCTAAACATTTTTGGATTCACTGTCTTGACTATAAGACTACTTTACTTTCTGTTATATAACAATATCTGTACCTGCCTTGGGAAACCAGTTCCTTACACTATTCTTGATGAAGATTTCCTAACAATGCACATGCTTTTAGTATAAAATAGTGATGCGCATATATCACATTTTCGCCAATGATGAAATGCATACCTTTGGAGTTATGGCCCTTAACTTGGAGAGGTTGACGTACCAGTCAATACTTGCAAAACCTAATCTTCCAATAGTTAATCATTAGTGTTTCTAAATCTTGAATTGAGTAAATATTTATCATCGAGGAAAATATAAAAAAATCATTTAATGAAAATTCTAGAGTTATTTCCCTTTGATAGTGGCTCTTTATTTCATCCTTCAGCCTGAGAACAACTTTACTTTGCTCTAAATGTTAGCAGGAACTGATACTAGATAAAGTTCATTCTAAATATTTCATGTATAGGCGGAGGTGTTCAAGGCGGATTTCGATGCGGAGCGGTCGGCGCGAGAGAAGCAGGTGACAGAGAAGGAGCGGATCCTGGCTGAGATGGGCGACCTACAGGTGCAGAACCAGCATCTCCTTGACGACATTGAGTCCTACTCCAAACGCCAGATCTCGGAGATGCAGCGCCGAGTGGCGCCCTCCCACAGCTATCTGCAGGTTGTGAGTCCAGGGGGACCGTACGGACCGCCGGGGGGACATTACAACTACCCCGACCAGCCGGTTGAACAGGGGTACCCGGACCACAATCTGCAGCAGAACCAGGTCTGTCTTACTTTGTTTAAAGGGACAGTTCTTTGGATATATTCCGTTGAAATGAAATTCATAGGAGCAATCCTGTTATGCATTGATTAATATATGATTATGACGTTATCATGTTGAAACAGTTAACATCATGTGTCAGCAGTTTTGGGTTTGACAATAGTCATTCAAACAAACATCATTGAGAAGAGAATCTGTTCTGGTGTGTTAAGCTTACCTACTCATTGTTATTTGTTTGTGATTATGTGGATATTCTATCAAAACACATTCTATTGTAACTAAGTTGTGAAATTGTTGATCATACATAAATGAAGGTCTCTCTTGAATCCTGTAGAACAGTGACCAACTGTATGATAGGTCTATTAATCATAAACTCATACATTCACCCTCACCTCCAGGCACAGGCAGCGTCCAGAGTCACCGGGGAGGGGGCGCAACATGACGAGGAAGATGTGCCCCTGGTGTGCCCCCAATGTAACCTCGTGTGCCCAGACATGGACACGCTGCAGATTCATGTCATCGAGTGTCTGGAGCAGGACGAGATCCGACGTGCAGGTGGTTCCAATGGGTGAGCTGGTCACTCAGTGGACATTACTGACCAAGCGATGGATAGAGAAATGTACCTCATCTTAGAGTTTGTACTAATTAACTCTTTGGCTGCTGAATGAACTTAAAGTTGTCAATTTTTGAGCGATTGAGTTACAAGTAATATAATTCAATCTGCCTATGAATTACTGTTTCCTGAATATCCAAAGAAGTTCTAAAATAAGTCTCACAGGTTACAGATAATTTCTGGAGTTCTTCAGTAACCATGGTTTAGTAAATTAGCTAATCAGCATAGGTGTTTGGCCCAGGTTAGATTACCATGTTATGATAATTCTAAATAATTTGATCAGTTCTTTAAAAATAACAATGTGTAGCATTTTTTTAATATCCTAAGAGTGTGGTCATCAGTTGTTTGTTTGTTTCATAAAGAATGAAATACAGAGCTTATGAAGCGTGCGGCAGGCTGAAGGCATCTCCAAGATGAGAAACATTTCTCTCCAATTCTCCTGTTTGTGATATGAAGATTAACGATTTATGTACATCACTCCAAAAATATTATTTCCCCAATGTTTTGTGAACCTTCATTTTATTCTTTTCGTACCTTTGTTTTATCAATAAGCAATTGTGATTTCCATGAAATGATCATATTTTCTTAAATGGATAAAAACGGCCTAGAACCCTTTTATTCATGTGTAATTGTGTTTCAAATCTCCAGTGGGTGTCAAAGTTTAGTAGAACCAAAATGCTTTTCCTTGTTGCCTAATGTTTGTGATGTGATTCATGATAGCTCCAATGGAGATTAATCACAGCTGCAAGTGAATGTTTCATGAAGGATATGTTTATAATTTTGAACACCAAGAGAAACACGAATCAAGAAGGAAACATGATATATTTTGTTTAATTATATTCTGCCCCTGATTCTGGTTTGTGTTTGTGTTTCTTTTTGTGTTCACTATGTTTCTATTTTGAAGGACTAACTTGATAGAATCATGAGAGAATGCGAGACATCTTAATCCAGTAATTTGGAATCAATGCTGGAATTTCTTTCTCTTTTTATTATATATTCTCTAGTTTTATCACTGCAACAAAGAAAATAATTGTGCTTGCTAAGTCAATATTTGCACACAAGATTAATGTGTTATCATTGAAAAGAATTGAATTGTTTGCAAAGGTTTTTTTTCCGATTGGTAACATGATTATCTCTGTGATCGGGAACCATAACCACAGCTGGTATTTGTTGTACAATTTATATAATGCACTTTGAATGCTGTATATTTATGTCCTTATTATTCAATTATTGCAGGTGCTCTTTAGAAGAAATCAAACCAGTGCATGTCATGCATGCCTGTTTGTACTATGCTCCGGGTAATTTGAGAATGTTGAAGTTAATCATACATATGCCATACGATTGCAAATATGTACATCTCAGTAATCAAATCAATTATCAAGAAGTTTAAGGTTAGGGGAAGGGGTTTATTTGGTTCTTTGAACACTTTTATTTAATGAAATTAAAATAAGATGTATGATGTTCTTTGACACAAAGGTTTCTGTATGGTGAGGGCAATGTCAGAGCGCAATATAGATACTTAACATTTGATTAAAGTAGGAATTGAACAGGCTGTTATATTTCTATTTTGGTTTTGCTGATATTTCTCTTAATTGTAAATAGCTATCAGTGTACCACTTAAAAGGCATATGCCAGTTTAAAATTAAACATGTGCTTTTTTGATAACAATGTTGAAATGATTTGATCATATTTAAGTTTTGCAGAAAAATTGAATGTTTTGAATGCTTCAATGCATGAGTTCATTTGGCCCAAGGCTAGTTGCTTAGCTATTTCCTTGAATGAGGAAAGTGCTAAAGATGTATAATTTCTTACTTAAGCTGTTTGTTGAGAAAAAAATGCATGAACTGTGATCGACGAAATATGAAGTGCAAATAAATAATATGTACAATAACCAAATCTGCTTTCTTCTTGTTTTTTGGTGTAACAATGCACATGTCATCTTTGTAAGAGGGGGGAGGGGGGAGGGGGGAGGAAGGGGGGTTGAGGTGGTGGGTTTGAGGGTTCAGGAGGAAGGAGAGGGGAGGTTTGCTTTCAGACTACAGGTTTTTCAGTTGGGATACATTTTGATTGTATATTGGAAATTTAACCTCTTTATGTTTGATTTAAATTACATGATACTATTTCAGCCTGATGAACAAAATAAGCCACAGTCTTTAATGTTTTATTAGAATTTGATTATAAGAAGTGGGGAGGGGCCTCCTGCTAAGGACTGGAATGACAGAAGTAAGAAACTGTTCAATCCCAAGGAAAAAAGATGTCATTAGGATCATTTTACGGGTGCTTCAATCAGGAATCAGAGATACAGCTTCCTCATACTACTATGTCTCTTTTTTCATTTCCAAAGATGATATAAAATACAATGAAACTTGATATCATATTCAGATGCAGCAGTATGAAAAAAAAGATATATTTATTCATATTTTGATTGATAATGAAAAAAAGCTGATTACTGAAAACACACCTATAAAGGTTCCAAGAACTTCAACGTTCTAGGTAGGCACAATAAACGCTTTTCTAATCATCTTTATAATAGTCAGTGATAAATCTCTGTTTAATTGTGAAATAATATCATAATAACAAACCCTAAAACAACCCCTCTCTATGTAGATAGAGTGCACCTTTACTGTAATCTCCATTGATTTGACGTATAAAATGAGAAATATTACATATGATCATATACTCATATTTTCAAACACAAAGAGAAAATAATTTAAGTCTGCTTCTCAACGATAGTTTTCTGTTTTCTGTTATTTGACAATTACTACTGGCTATTTACTTATTCTGTCAGTAGCTGGATTCAAATGTAATATGTTCTGTAAAATTTTTACCTTGAACCAATGCAGTATTAGAATGATTGGAAAGATGGTTCATGGATCAAGCCAGTTTTTTAGCGTATATTGAGTGGTATTTCTCATACATAGCAAAGGCATTCAAGGAAACTATATGGCAATGAATTCTAATTTAGTAATCATTTACACAAAAAATTAAAAGAATCTGAATAAAAGTTCACTAATATGTAACTTATGACATCAATTTTCCCCCAAAACGAAAAACCTATATCCGGACCTTTTACTTATTTATGTCATTAGTTTGAGTATTTTTATTGATGAGTTCTGTATAAAGAATTGTTGCTGCCGTTGTTTTTTTTCAAAATCTTTATTTGAGTCTAGGTGATAACTTTCAAATTTATTTCTTGACCTCTATACACGATTGAAACATGTACATGTAAAAGCGGCGCCAAATACCCGTCAATGAGATATGAGGCTTCAAGGGATCATTTGATATGTTAATGATATTTTCATACTCTGAAACGATGTTTTATTCTTGCTCCTGATGCCTACACTCCTACTGTACACATCATCATTACTCTTATCTTTTATGGACCACTTCATGGAGTATACACTTTTAGTCGCAAAGTCTCATTACATTCAGACCACCAATACAACATACAACCATTCAACACTCAACTCTCCAAGGTTTCAATCTGTCGGCATCTATGTAAAGGTCTCCTAAAGATTTTGAATACTGGTCATTAGTCATGTCCTCCTACAAGAATCTTTTACGTCAAAGGTGTTACGTTACTGGAATTGAGTTTCAACTGCAATTTTGCAGCATTTTCTTTTCCTTGGAGTAACCATCCCCAGTGTGTAGTTATATTCAGCAGGGGGCGTCCAGTGTTATTAATCCAATCCTACGGCGATATTTGTGTTCAACAAGCGAAACATTTACAAATGTGACTGATTCATCTTTCAGCAGACATGTCAGAAGGGGAAGATACATCGTTACAAAATATCTGGGTGATTCACTAAACTTGTAGGCGTAGGAAGCTCAAATAAAATCTAATTAATAATATGAATAAAGCCTTCGTAATATGAAGATTAAAGATTCGAAATCTGGTCTTGATCCTCTTCAAATGTTGACGTCTCCGGTTTCTCACCTCAACTATTCTGTCGTATTTCTTTCAGACATCCAGCGTGTTAGGAATCTAAAGTCTTGAGAATATCATCTATGTAAGAATGAGCCCAAAATTTAATTGACCTTCCCCAAAGAAATACCGGTCTTACAGGGCTTCATACCGTGTAGAAGTGTTGAAAATAAACAAGGCTTTGCAACATTGTCAATATAATCATATATTGATGTAGTAATGAAGATTCAAACGAGCTTAATGTTTTGTCTGTAGTACAATTAATAAGCAAATTGTAAACATAAAATGAAGACTTCACTAACACTGCACTGGCAATATGTAATGGAGAATAACTTGTTTTGTGAAATTCACAACGTCTCGGAGTATATACTTACTCCTTCTTCATGTGGGATGAAGGATAAATGATATTTTGCTGATTTAAAACATGTTTTTGATATTTTTAATCCTTTTGAACGCAATTAATGCTTACAGAGAGTATTTTCACAAGATATAAGAGAGCAAATATAACAGTGTGTAAATGAATCCTTACATAGTTACTCTCCAACTGCTTTTTTTCAAAAAAGAATCTTTTTTCCTATTTTGCATCATGATACAAGGAATATGAAATGATTGCATTTATTTTTTCCAACTTTTGTGAGGACATCTTGTCGTGTGCACTGACGTTGGACAATTTTGGTGATGCTTTTCACTAACGATGACAAATATGAAATATTTATGGTTATGACGAAGGGGAAGAGTCATTGTGATGTGAATGACTTTGATACCTTTCGTATTCCCTGGAGGTTTGTTATAAGGAGCGGTTCGTACAAATGGGTCATTTCCAGCCTAATTCTGGATGATTGTGTTGTGCTGTTAAAACTTGAATTGAGTTTGACAAGATAACATATATAAAGTTCACAATATTAAGATTGTTGTTCAGGAGGGGGTGGGCCGGGGATTTTAAGGGGAGGGTCAGAAAAAATTCACAGCCTCCAGGGGAGGGTCATTACAAAATATACAAAAGGTTGGAAAGATCATTTGAGAAAAGACAGTTAAGAAAACCTTTCTTTAGGGATTGAAAGAGGGACTGAAACATTATCATGAAGCCTTTTTATATATAAAAAAAACATCCAGAATTTGAGCAAGTTTGTTTTATCTTCTTGAAACTGACGTTTATTTCAAAAATCCCCATGAATTCTCTTTCTTATTCATTGCTATTTATACTTATAGAACACAAAGTAGAAAAGTAGTTCTGTTGGCCTGAGAGTTTATACAAGTAGTTTGTTAATAAGAGACGTTTGCTATATTTTTATACAACATTGATACATATATGATACTAAATAGACTCATAAAGTTAAAACATCTCGTCAAATTATTAACATTTGTATAATTATATTAAATATTCTCAATGATATAGATTTATTAAACCTTAACATTTGTTTAAATTTTCTTGATTTGTTAAATATTTCTTTAAACAGCCATACTTTTAAATCTAAATGCATATTTATATAAATTAATTCCAATGTTTATATTTCAAAAATTAGGAACATTTTCTATACTTATTCCTTAGCTTCAATACTTGGTTATTTGTTCTAATAGCTTAAACACTAATTGTTGAAATATCATGCAACATGTAACAATTGTAATATATGTAATGTCTATGATTCCTACATGTGCCTTTATCATACTTATGTTATGTGCCTTCAAAATTCTATAGTTTTGTTGTGCTACAGACTTAATGAAGACGTTCAAGTTTGAACTAATAATTCAACTGTTATGAAATCATGTTGTCAAGAGCTTATCTCCCAACCTATATGCTACAATCCAAAAGTGAAACCCGTGTCAACCATGGTCCTTCCATGATTAAATCAATTTATGAATTCATTGTTTCAAGTTTTACATGGAATGATGTGGGCAAGATTTTGATGGAATTTTAAACTAGTGCAATATCTTAAGCTGTTTTGATCACTGCTGAAATCAGGATATATGAGTGAACAATACCCTATATGTGATATTTACAGATAATAAGACATTGTGATTTGAATTAATGATTAGAATACAGAATGAGCCTTTCAATTATTAGTTAGAATGCATTCATTCAACTTCAAAAATATAAAATATACACTATCTAACACATATCTATGTATTATTAGCAATGGTATTAAACCCTATTTTGAGATGCAGTTGCTGTTTTAAGATTCTGGCTGTGAAAAAGTTTCTAAAGAAAGTGAATTTCAAACACTATAGACCATTCGAAGACATCAAGTTGACCCATCAATGGAAGGGTTAATTGTTTCTTTTCAACATTCTTTTAAGTGTAATTCTAAAGGAGACACTTCTTTATAAAGTATAAGAAAAAATTGAATGTAGAACTGAGCATAAATCATACGTTTCATAGAGGAGGGAAATTAAAAAGAAACCCGCCAGAAGGGCCATGAAGAAAATTACGACGTGTTAGGGAGAGCCACATTTATATATACAATCCCAAGAGAAAAAATCCGGTCCATCCCCCCTGTAGCAAATGAACGGTCTCTAAATGGTGTTATTTCATCAACAAGTAGTGGTTGTTTCTGAAAATTAACATCAATATATATTAATATAGCTTATTAGATTTATGATCGTAAACCGGACAAAGGCCCGCTAATGACTCAGACGTAATGTTTGAAACATATTTATAGCCGACACGAGAAGTATAGGTTGGTATTGCATAATAGATTATTTAACTGTTATACATGTAAATGGGACAAGGATTTTCGATTTCTTAGCATTTGTAAAACCGTTTTTAATCTACAATCGAAAACAAGAAAAATCATAATTGTAGGTAGGCGATTTTAACTTAGGTCAGGTCATATTTTGCCTCTATTCAAGCCACATATAAACTTCATGAATTATACTTTGTATCACTTTAACCAAACGGCTGCCGTCATGGATTTGAATAAGGCGTCCTTCCATAAGTATATGTGGGTTATGCTTAGCGAAGATACCAGAAAGCAAGTTGACATTTAGATGATTTTATATGAGTGTCCATAACATACTGTGTTTACGACACGATTGCTTAGTATCAACATTTCCCGAGCACGAATGTAGTACACATAGTATATCATTGGCAAGAATTTGATATTCTGTTTATTACCGAACTCACTATATCAAAGACAATGTTAAAAAGAACAGCCAAGCATAGGCGCATTTTGAACACAACATAAAAAAACCCTGTCAGCTTCATACCTACATGCCATAAGATTCTGAGTATCAAGGGACAGTTAGCACGCGTCACCTGAGAAACTGTTTCCAGACGATTGTTTCGGTCAATGTGAGAAAATGAGTATCGAGTAGAATGAAATCTCTGAGCATTTGTTCTATGGTCATGCATCGACATTGCGTGACAGACTGAACATGGAACTGACATGAAATCACACTGCATTACTGTTTGTGTTGTATGTGGTAGTGACTGATATTTCCCGTAAATGAGTCTCCTTCAGGACTAATCGGTTGTCATAATGATGTCTCTAAGAGAGGCTTATGTAGGAAGATTAGATGGATGTTCCACACTGAACATTAAGATGCTATCAGATGGATGGAATGACCAATTGTTTCTCACTTATCCTCCCATTTATTGTAAAGAGATGGTGCGTACAGACTTGATGTGGATATTTCCGTGACATAAAAGCTATGTTCTCAGAACTATTCAAATAGGATTATTGGTTCATTTATTAGAATAGACCAAACAAACCAACGTTAGATAAAATCGTATAGGTAGGTTTGGTTAATATTGATAATGGTCTGGAAGACAAGCGACAGCAGTTTATAATCAATCTTCTCGCAGATCCGGAGCCAATGGAAAGAAATTAATGTTGTAGTGATATGAAAGTGCAGCTTTGTTCTCGTGACAATGTGTGCAGTCTGTTTCTGTATTCTGTATACAGACGCTGTAGCTATATAAGAGAATCAATTATTACAATCTTGTATCGGTGACGTCACGAAAATGACCTGGCAGATGTAGGTGACATATCAAAGGCGAGATTTTCCCTATACTGTAGATCACACAGTCGAAACGCACGAATTAATGTCAGAAACGTATTACACATCTTTCTTTCTCTCATGATGCCATGTTCATTATTCTTAGAGTCTTCTGGTTCAGAAAGACATTTCTTCAAACGTTCTTTCTTTTGAGAACTGTAATCTAAGTTAAACATTTTCTTCACCAGCATCCCGCATGTTGTAATGTTCCAGAGAGTAGTTCTGTTCCTTTGTTTATCTGCTTGTCCGAGTGTGTATAACAGACACCGTGTTTGAGATAAGAAATTTATTGCACAGGTGAATGTTGCTGTAAACAGCTGATTGGTTCACACGGCACGTGCATCACAACATGACATGAGGTGTACAACAGGCTACATATATCTCATATATCATATATTCCTTCAAATCCTTCTTTTATTTCTACTTCATGATATAAGAGATCCTGACATGATCTTTAAACGGAACAATATTAATGTTTTATGATAAACATTGTAGTATCAGTGAGAAAATTTTCAGTTGCTTTATTTAAACAATGTCTTATCATCTCACATGGTCAAACGTTCCTCAGAAACGTTCAATAGAATTAATACTATCTTGATCTTGCAATGTTGTGTTTGTAGACCCTCACGATCTTCCCTTCTCTTGATCACTTACTAAGTACAATCTTGAAACAAATGAAATCTCATCAACCCGAAGATATCCAAAATCAACACTTCAAACAAGAACATGAATGATTGTGCGGTAGATGTGATAACCAATTATTTCCAAATGTGACTGATAGTTGAGCCATTGCAATGTCATTAAATACAAACTATACACAATATCGCCCTGCGAGTGATTTCTTGGATTTGATTTTATTGGCATGTGTCGCAATTGATAGGAATTTATTTCTACTGACCCATAAACTACTAACTTCAATGGTGCACAAATGACACTTTTCACAACAACCCGACTGATTGTGTTTGGTAACACATACACCAACAATGGTGAGCAAATTGATAGCTTATATCTCATAGCTGCTGTATATGTTTATCCATTCAAAAAAAGAACGGTGTCTCTTCTAATCTCTTAATGTTTAGTCTTTCAGTTTGATCAAAGCTCTCCTTTTAACAAAGAAGATCATTACAGAAGTTGCCTAACGTTAGTATATATCGCATACCCCTACCTTTCAACTGCGTTCTTATAGTTTCCATAAAAATGATGTTGAAGCCAACATTCTCTTTTGAAGTTTAAATTTTCGGTCAACTGTACTGAAAGTTGAAACCCATCTATTCCCTTTCCTATCTATACAACGTTCTCTTGTCACTTGAAACGTTGTAGTAATGTCGCGAACGCTCACCCTATCACTATTATCTCTCCCATACACCCGTGGATCCCCCCCTCCCCTATTCTTTCTATGCCCTTATATCTCTACCCATTTATCATCCTACCCCGACCCTCTGGATCCCCCTTAATTTTTCTCCTCGGAATTCTCCCGTTGCCGACACACGAGCACCGGGACGTTGGAGTGATGTACAATGTAGTCGCTGACACTGCCGAGGATGGTCCGCCGGAACTTGCCGAGTCCCCGAGTTCCGGTTATGATCATCACAGCCTTCTCCTCCTTCGCCACCTTCACGATTACCTCCCCTGGCTTTCCCGAACCTGTCCTGAACTTGCCAGAAATCTGGAACGGAAAGGAATAAAATACCAGTGCTACGTTAAATAAGTTATAGACATTAAAGGTCATACTTGCATACTTTCAACTAAAATTGTTAAAATAGATTGATATTCTAAAACATTTGGATTGACAAGATGATAGGTATATACACATCAAAGCTTTAGAATCAAATACATGATAAACGAATAATAATGAACATAGCTTAGTGGCTTATAGCGCTAGCTCATAGTTCATAGACTCATCTCCAGACACGGACAGATAGAAAAGTTGACACTCTGTCAGATTTATTCATAGAAGCTGCACACACGTTAGAAGTGTATTCATTCAATATCTACAAATAGTTCCTGTCTGAGATGACATATACTTGTACCTAATGACAGATGGGATCTGACAAGTACTGACATTAATATGATAGCAATAAAGGAGCAGTCCGACCGTATACTAGTCTGATTTGACCAAACACCAGGCTGTGCATGTCAACAAAACCACAAACTCTGTCACAGAATTACGGCACTCAAAACCACAATGATACTCTCTGTAGAGTAGTATTACACTCTTTAGCGGAGATTAATCAATGATGTTACTGCTTCCATACAATATCAGCAAGTCTTGTTCGACATTAAAGTAGGTTACAAATCGAGGAAGTGTGACATAAACCTGTGTTCCATCCTGTCTCAGGATAAGACGTATAGCTGATGCGATTGGAGCCTCCTCTAAAGCCCCACACTCATCCCAGAGTACCCTACTCACCCCTCTCGACATTAGCTTCTCCTTGTACTTCTTCTCCAAGTTGTCCACCCGCTCCTCCAGTTCTCTCAGCAAAGTCTCCACTACAGACGGACCTGAAGTCGTGAGAAACATCAGCGTTCTCAGTGACAGCATGCAAACACCGTCACCAGACAGCAGACAACCAGACACAGAGTCGGAAGTAGAGGTAGGGAAAGGCGGAAATGCAAGATTGTGAACGCTTGGTCAAGCATTTCAGAATCCATTTTCGTATAAACAATCACAATCGCTTTATATATATGTGGCCTGAATCACCTGAATATCTATCTCCTATGGTAAGAGGTCAATGTTAAGAAATTGCATACAAGTTGTCAGACCTTGCCGATTTAAATAAAAAAGAAGCCAGCAGAGACCACAAAAGTTATGACTTCAAGCTAAACAAGACTTTTTGTATCTATGCTTATAGCGCAAAGCCAAATGAAGTTATCTTTGAACAGGTGAGTCTTTGTCGTATACTCATCATCTTTCCGCTCTCGGTTGAGATAGTTGTTAGCCTATGTCTCAATAAATATGGTGGTTATAATCTTAAAAAATAAATAAAAAGGTTTTAAAGTTTGGACCAAGCGTTCTCATATATATCGGTATACAGACACCGATTCATGCTCCATAACAGAGAAAAGCAAGCACCCTCTGACACAGCAGAAATAGATATAAATCGTAAATACAGAAGGTAGGAAATACCAGATTTCATTCAAGAAAGATTCAGTCTTAACGTTCAGAAAAGTAGAAGAGTCAAGCCAAAATAATAAATATTAAAAAGAAATCGCTTAAAACGAAAAAATGAAAGTACATGAAACCTTCACGAACATATAACAAAAGTAGAACATTTATATTTAAGAAATAGAAGACGAGTTGGTGTGCATCTATCGTTGAATAAAACATAGCAGGGAGCATAAAACACTCAGGGCGCACGAGTGTTTTATGCTCCCTGCTATGTTTTATTCAACGATAGATGCACAACAACGAGTTATCTATTTCTTATATGAGATACCCTTAACAATTACTTGCTTTATATATCAAAATAGTTGAAAAATTATGGTATTTTTAACAAAAACATTTTGAAAATAATGATGCCTCTCGCCGTAGAACATATTCGGACGAGTGCATTATCATGTATAGGGGTGGGCGCTCCAATATAAATAGAATCAAATTTATTGAACAATCAATATGAATTTGAAAATGTCCCCAGGGGATACGTTTCGTCTCTAATCCGTGCTTTTCTTTCTCTGCAAACCCACACCTCTCCTTTTGGTTTCGAATCGACAGACGCCGAGTCGGCCATGATGGACAATAGCCCCCTCATGTTTGATCAATGGACTTGGCCAATATGACGTCATTTGTAACGTTAATGATATGACGTCATTAACCTCGCGCATGGTTGTATGGTCAAATAAAGCACATCGTCGGTCCCATTTTTCGCCATTGTTTTAATGCCGTGGGTATCTTTTATAGATAAATAGATATAAATATAAAGGAATCAATACAAGGAGAGTGATAGAGTGCAGTGCTTGAAAACACATTTCAAATCATATTAAAATATCCCGGAAGGCAAGAATTTAACTTTAAAAAATCGCAATAAGTATTTAAACGCATATTTAGGTGTATGAAAAATGACTTGAGTTATCATTTAATAACTCCAAATTTCAGTGTGGTTTTTCATATATATTATTTTTGCTCTCAGAACAGATAATGAAATAATAGAATTTTCCATATGAATGATCCACGTTTATTTTCATTACCAACCAGATTCCCACCTTACACAAACTCGATGTTAAAAAATAGTCATTACGGTGTGCGCTGAATACAACCAAGAAACACTATCAACTGCTCTTGCTTCTAAAAAGTTCTAAACATGTTCGCAACTAAAACCCAGACCCTAACAGAAGCAAAGGTTATTCCAATTGAGCAACATTATATGGCGTATCACACCTTGATATACTATTTGTTAAAACAATCTACCAATCAATAAAGATGCAGATTTCTTTTTCTTAAACCTAAAAATGAATTCGATTTCAGAAAATGATCGGAGAATTCACTCAGATTAACACTACGCGCAGATGCAAATCTTTGCACGCTTGGTCGAGCATTTCAGATTCCGTTTCCGTACCAAGAACGCCCTTGCGCTCACAATCGCTAACTAATACACTGCATCCTAAAAATCAACACCAATTGCTAACCAAAATCTACAAACTTTCTAGTATTACAAAATTCATCGATCTTAACTTTTAGACTCCGTTAACGGTTTAGCACCAATAAATTAAAGAGTTTGTAACTTGCCAATGAACATATGATATAAAACTACTCGACAAGCATGGTACACAACGCATATGATCCCCAGTCGAGACTTACTGTCCTTGCTAGCGCTAGACTCCCAAAAGGAGTTGCATCGTCAGAACAAATATATATGTCCAATTGGTCTTCAATTCTCTTAACCTGTAACTCATAACTAAGGAAATGATGAAGTCTGAAGAACAGTTCCTATGGTTCACATAAAACTCTCTCTAAATAGGATGAGAACATCTCTCATACGGAACAGTTGTATCTTGAAGTCGAATTACATCCTCACTGATCAAGGGGCCCTAACGGCGGTGTCATATGAAGCAAGTTGTTACTTACTGGCCATGGTGAAGTCATATGAAGCAAGATTTTACTTACTGGTCATGGTGAAGTCGTATGAAGCAAGTTGATACTTACTGGCCATGGTGAAGTCGTACGAAGCAAGATGTTACTTACTGGCCATGGTGAAGTCGTACGAAGCAAGATGTTACTTACTGGCCATGGTGAAGTCGTACGAAGCAAGATGTTACTTACTGGCCATGGTGAAGTCGTACGAAGCAAGATGTTACTTACTGGCCATGGTGAAGTCGTACGAAGCAAGATGTTACTTACTGGCCATGGTGAAGTCGTACGAAGCAAGATGTTACTTACTGGCCATGGCGAAGTCGTACGAAGCAAGATGTTACTTACTGGCCATGGTGAAGTAGTACGAAGCAAGATGTTACTTACTGGCCATGGTGAAGTAGTACGAAGCAAGATGTTACTTACTGATCATGGTGAAGTCGTACGAAACAAGATGTTACTTACTGGCCATGGTGAAGTAGTACGAAGCAAGATGTTACTTACTGGCCATGGTGACGTCGTACGAAGCAAGTGTTACTTACTGATCATGGTGAAGTCGTATGAAGCAAGATGTTACTTACTGGCCATGGTGAAGTCGTACGAAACAAGATGTTACTTACTGGCCATGGTGAAGTCGTACGAAGCAAGATGTTACTTACTGGCCATGGTGAAGTAGTATGAAGCAAGTGTTACTTACTGATCATGGTGAAGTAGTATGAAGCAAGATGTTACTTACTGGTCATGGTGAAGTCGCATGAAGCAGGATGTTACTTACTGGCCATGGTGAAGTCGTATGAAGCAAGTTGTTACTTACTGGCCATGGTGAAGTCGTATGAAGCAAGTTGTTACTTACTGGCCATGGTGAAATGGTATGAAGCAAGATGTTACTTACTGGCCATGGTGAAGTCGTACGACTCCGGGACGTGGATCAGTAGCAGGTAGTCCTCCTCCCGTCTCACGTGCTCGCAGTAGACTGTCGGGGAGAGAAAGAGATAGTAATAGGTGTCTCTGACTGGGGAGAGACGGAGTCATTTAGACTATGTGCAAAGTTTCAATACACATACAATTGTAAATTGATTTGATAATCTTATTTTTCTTTTTTCTAAATGAAACTTTCGTTCGTAGTTGTGATTCATTTGTCTTCATAACAATTTATCTATTTTATAAGTCATTTTACAAAATAACTGATGTTTTTCTGCATTTGACATTATAAATTCATTCAATGTAAACAAATTTAGATGGACAGTTCTGCACTATGTTTTCTCAGTGGGACCAAGTAGTAAATACCTGTTGATCTAATTTCATTTCTTTGAAGTGGGGTTAATGCATGGAGCAGTAGTAAATCTTAAAACTACTCAGAAGGATAAAGATATTACACATGTATCGTGGTAAAAGCATGGATCAGTGGTATGAGATCTGTCTCCTAACTCAAAGATTCACCAACACATCAACCAATTCTCTCCTTGTTTCTGACATTCTGACTGATATTTTCATTAGTTTAGAAGGATTATCGTTTTGTTTTAGCAACTTTAACTCCGATATTCCACTGTTGATTTCTTCTTCATTTTGATAGTTTTAACACTGACACTTTCTTTTCCTGTGATTTTGGCAATTTGCAATATGTGCATGCCATCGATGGAGATTGCTGTCACTTAACAACCTTTTTCAACATCGGTTCGTCTTCAAAATCACTTATTTAGCAAAAAACAGGCACGCCACTGTATTCAAATAAAAGAAGTTTCTTAAAAGGGTTAGGGCATTACACATGTATAACCTTTCAACCTCTCCCCCTAAATATGTCAACATGAAGACTTGTTGCCGACATGAAGACTTGTTGCCGACATGAAGCCCTTGCACTAAGCTGAGTACATGGCTGATCTGAATATCTATAGCAAATCACATGGAAGATGTCACCCTGAAGTGCGACTGTCACAACACGATGGTTTAATGTTTTTACTTCGGATTGCTATTGAATTCATATAACTGCTTGAAGTTCAAGTAAACAAGTTACATTTCTTATTCATAATCGATGCATTCACAACTGATGATAATTATTATATGAAAGGAAAAAAGTTTAGAATAAGATGAAGATGAAAAATTATCAATAATAATAACCATTAAAAGAGTAACAGTGTTACAACTGAACAGTAATGTTTAATCATTATTCCATGATTCCCCAAATACACGCAATGCAAAATCTCAGATAGATATTCTCAAAAGGTAATTCAAGTGTTTCTATGGCCTCCATCAAAAATAAAATAACTTGCCCCCTAAAATCACTTTTGGCAAATAATAAGTTTCATGTTAAATATTTTGAGTCATTGTCCCTTCAACTATCACATACTAACAGATTAGAATCAGTCATTTCTACTCCTTGTTTTATGTTCCTTATAATTGCGACAGATATACCCAAAAGAAACGAGAATATCGTTTATCTCCTTCATCAACAGACTCTGAAGGTTTTCAGCAACAACTCAATCTTTCTTCAAATCTCTGAAGAAATCAATCTGAACTGTTGATGACGCCGAATACTTAACTATTTGTCTCTTGCGTGGTTTCAGACACCAGACAACACATCTTTGTACACAAAACACATCACAAACCTTATATTGTAGGATCTCTCCCCCATTATGGTCTGAAAGAGTAGTGAGCAATGACAAATTGTGTACTTGAGAAAATGAATATTTAAACGTATTCAAAGGAGGCAATGAAGGAAGCATAAACCATTGTTAAATACTTTTGTTTTTCTGGCTAACTTAATGTTTCAAATGTCCCGGATATTCAATCAACCCTGATATCGTATTCACAAGAAATCATCAGACACTGCGGATCTGATAGAACCACTCAAAGGTTTCAATACCAGTTCGCTTTATTAACCACAACGATGCAGCGAAATCAGAACCACATTTGTCTCTTTACTATGATATCATAAAACCTTTTAATAATGGACGTTAACAAGAATTGAAAGGATTGTTTTGTCAACCAAGCAGTTTCTTAATATAATCTGAAAACTGGTAGATGTCATGTAATCCTATTGTTTCTCTTTTGAAATGCAAAACTTTAGCAATGCAATTAGGCCGATGTCATCGAATATCTGCTTTGTATTTCTTCAAAGGACGGTAACATACTATCCTCTATATAACTATAACTATAACTGATTGTGTTCACTACCTTCAATACTGGTGTTGATATTTCCACACAGCAATAACAACCCCCTGATTTTTCTTTCGTGGTCTTTTACTTATCGTTGATTGGGTTTAATAAGTGTTCATCAACATATCGACCAGTTTAGCAAAATGATTATGTCAATAGAATGGAATGGAATTATTGTTTAGTATTGCGTTTCGCTTTTCAAACACATGCTAATTCAGGATCTTGAATCATAAAGTTCAGCCATGCACGAATCACAGCACATATCAATCTATTGTAGACCCATTCCATAGGATAAAGCTACGCTTTTCTGCGCTCCAAAGGAACCCCTGATGACTGATCGCTTATCCTTATATTCCATCTAATTGCAGCTTTGGTAGGATAAAATGGTCCATTTAGACAAGAGATTTGTGGTTGTTGCGATCCGAAATGACGAGGATGGCGATCAACATCTAGTACATGTTATTAACGACAAACCTTACCGGTATTCATAAATATTAGAACGAAGAAATGTATCACTGGCTTTTGATAATAATGCTTTTATCACAGCATTGAAAGATTAAAATACCACCAATCGCTTACCAATCAATTCATGGTAATCAATCTGTATGTCATAATTTGTGCTCAAAATTCTACACAATTTCAGTTACATCTGGACCGCAAATAAGACATCGAAGACATATTATACTTGCTTGTTGAGATGACAGCATGACCGAGAAGACGTCTCAAATGCTAAATAGAACACACTAAAATAGGAAAAATGTCAAAGCCACAAACTAAAAAGAGATTTATAAACATATTTGTTAGTCCAAAATGGACGATAGTGCCAGATTAAAAGTTTCTCTTCAGACTGTTCCTGAACATTGAATTAGACACAAAAACACAATGTACGGTAAATACTTCAGTAGTCTGCCTTCATGTGAACAGGTAGTTACCTTGAATAATCTCCTACTACTGATACTATGCAAAATATATTAATGGGGTATAACTGGAGGGGTTTAACAACTAAATGAACCACCTGTAGATTACAGAAGATGATTCGAAACTGCAGGAATAAAAAAACGAGAACAAATAGATTGGACAAAAAAAAAATAAAGCTGAAATCTAGATTTGATTTCTTCTCAAGAGTTTTCCTCTCAAATCAGACCTATTTTTTTATCGGTCTTCATTAAAACGATACTGCCAAGAACAGATGATCCCATGGTAACGACTCAATCTGAATAATTTTATGTTTTTTAGTTTGCAGACATTGAATCCATTGGCTATCATCTAATGACTATTTCCAACATTACATCGTCAGTATTTTAATCAAATTGAAAGTGAGATCCATTTCATGAAAAATAAAACATGAACTACCGGGCTGCTGGCAGTCGGTCCAGAGAGGAACGATTTGGTAACCCGCTAGAGTCAATATATTGAAACCTTAATCCCTCTGAGTACCGTCGATTTTAGTCAGGTTGTTTTTAGGTCACTATAAAACTCTCATAATAACTTGACATATCAGTCTGCAGTTCAAGCAACATGTATTAAATCAATAAAGTTGCAGTGTTGGTTTGGGGAACGGGTTAATTTGGTTAGTACCAAAACCGTGGTCAAAAGTTCATCAATGTTAGTTTGCTGAACCTTAACAGTGAACAGGCTTTTATCAATTAGTATTGCCTTCTGATCTCCTTAGTTCGTTTCTTGAATAGTTAAATTCACATGGTAGATTCCAGATCTATTTAGCGGATCTATGTCAGTTAGCACAAGGTCTATATCTGTTATAGAGAGTTCATGTCGTAGTGCTTTCAAACAAATATCAGATCTTCTTTTCAACAAACTTTGTTATACTGTTAATGAGCCTGTCATCAGATATACGACCGTATGCTGTATTTAAGATGTAACAATGGTTTTGCTGAGCAAGCGATAAGCAGGAACAAGACTGATGGAAGATCAATGTCTATTTCTAGAAACAACTTATATTCAACCTCACGAGAAAAATATGACGATCAAATGTACCGATTTCATTAAGAATGTTCTCGAATGTCATTTCCATTTAGAAGCTTGGTTGAATAGACATTAAAATGTCAATTTGATTGTCAATTTAATTACTCCTTTCTTAAAGAAAGCAAGATTTAATAACGTGCAGCAGAAACTGAATATGCAGATTCACACAGTTTGCACATCGGTTTTTAAGTTTATACCTCCATGAACTTAATAAATGTTGAAGTCAATTCTTAATTGAACAAAACATTTTCAAAACTCCCATCTTTCAAATCAATACAATGCAATTGCCAAAGGATAGTATTATTGGTGAAAAAACAATTTGAAGTTTATTTTTTCAAAAGAATTATTGCAAATCAAACATCCTTTAAAAATGATTTACTAACTTTTATAACTTTCATATGATTAATAATACATGTAAATTGAAAAACAGGTAAAACCTTACCGCCAATAAAAAAACCCAGGTAAAACCTTGCCGCCAATAAAAAAAACAGGTAAAACCTTACCGCCAATAAAAAATATATTACGCTTTACTGATCACTGTCAAACATAAATTGGACGAATATAAACTCGCTCGATATATAATTAACATGAGATTATCTAACTGAGCTTCACACCTAGACTTTATACATCTGATATCAGTTTCTGAGGGACAACACAGATCGTGGCTACGTTCGCTACATTCATGTCTGATCCATTACTAAGCCTGCTAAAACAAAATCAAAAGCCTATTTTCCAGTAGACATGACATCCACGATTAAAAGGACGATTCAGTCCCATAAGACAGAATTCCCAAAAGACAGAATCAATCACAATTCTGTCTTTTGGGACGATACCAATAGGACAGTCTTATCCAGACAGACATAACCTAATTGGAATGTCTACGTAGAGTCATTAAAGGAAGTTCCAAACTGATAAAAAAACCAAGAGAAGTCGTTTATCTTTGTAGAGTTATCATAATGAAATTTTACAAACACAACTATAAAGTGGTCAGGTCATTCAAGAAAAATACGAAAAATCACATCGATCCATCCAAATACATGCATTATTCAGATGGATAACCTATATGTCTCTGTAAATCCAACTGATTGTAACTAAACCAATTACATACACGTTCACTTTCCCGTTTCAGCTCTGAGACTGTAAAATGATCGATTTAGAATCTTTAACTGTAATCTTGTAACACTCATAGTCAATACGTTTTTTTATGTAATAAATGTGATGTAAGATTACATGTAGATATTTTGCAAAGCAAAAATCAAAAGATGCCAATAACAACATTATATTCCTTTCGACGCCAGATCTGACATCGCGTTGTCCAAAGCTTGACCATCATGTGAGAATATTATGTACCGAATGAGGGATCGGGGAAATAAGCGTGTAGCATGTAAGTATTTCTTTGGAGTTTATCCATAAGTTCCAAAGCTGGACTGAGAAAACCACACGACTTAGCTCTGAAAATGCACTCTACTTGCGGGCCATTACTCTTTGATTCCACAAAATCACTACACTTAGTTACAATTACAAGCAAGGGATTCTTCCCAACGAGCAAAGATACAGGATGCATATAGGTTCAGAGGAACGCCGCAAAGGTCAGGACTGCAGCCTCACATTACTACATTGACGTCGTATCTGTCAATTACTAGATATAATCCAATCACTGGATCAGGCTTTTAGTAATGTTTGTAGTCTCTCTGAGTCACCCATTCTGACACTTTGTAAATTTATCAATGGGGTTGGTTGTGATATCATTAATAAACAATTTCATGTATCTCGAAATATCGAATGGTTTCGAGGGTTGTTGGTCTTCTGTAATAAATAAATTGAAAGAACGAAGATTTCTTAACAAAACCTAGTTTACTGTTTACGAATCTTATATTGGTTAAACCAAAAATGGTTAATTGATTGACAGGTTTTGTATTTTTTAATCTATACATCAAGTATAAGTGTGTGACCTTTCTAGCAGACCAGTCACGAGTACGCAGTTGTTGTTACCATATAAAAGACAATTAAGCATCTTGACGATAGTTAACCAACAGATTTCTCTGATAGTTTGTGTCTCACTGAAGTATTACTTAATTTTGATTTAAAGGTTACCCTTTTGAGTAAGTAAAAAAGTAAAAATGTAAGAAAAACGGAGAGCTCATACCTTGAATTGGAGAGAAAGCTATTAACAAAACACATCAATGTTGATAATTCGGAATTGAAAAAAAAATCACTTGAACTACCGATGATTAGAAAGGATTAATGAAGCCGATTTGCACAATTCGATCGATCAATTCACCTTATAATTAGTCTTTCATTGGATGTATTGGATGTATATTGGATGTTCTGTATATTGCACGAGAACGCTTGTTAACGCATAGAAGCAAAAAGACAAATAACATAACATAACATAACAAATAACATAATCGCAAAAAGCTGAACTCAGAACGTCATTTTGCGGTCTCAAGCAAGATCTTCATCATGAAACCTTATCTATCTGAGTGTTTCTTCTTTAAAAAATAATGACAATAGGTTACAGAATTGTGAGTATATGTACAAAGAGAGTTCAAAAGATCGAACGTGAATATTCTATAGGTTTCTCAGCGTCTATATTTGCTCTCCCTCGCTGATTAGCACTCTTTAACAACTTCATGACAAACCCTTTACTCAACATGAATTTGTACCAGAAGCATATATATAGATTTCAATACTCAACAAAAACAGTTAAAGATCACCCCAATAGTCAATATCAAAGCATGATATAGAGCATTGTATAAACTAGAGAATATCTAGGTATTGAAAATAAAAGTGGTTCTTAACTTATTTTGTTGAGTATGTATCATCCTTAATATCTTCCGGATTGTCAACATTTACCTCGAGTGATCGCATTTATGTGACCATCTACAGAGAAAGAAGATAGCTATCACCAACTGATCCACTTAACCACAATGTGACGCCGTGGACGTCCTGCCAGTTACCTAATACCTAATATACATCAAATCATTAAGTTACTGAAGGATATGCAGTGTTAAATCTTCTCGAGCGCCTGTATGTGAATGTCGGTTGAGTTCATTGATATGATTAATACACCATCAGTATATCCTGAAGCCATCAACGATCTTAAATGGTATTTACCAAGTTCTTATCTTGTCTCCTTTACTTGAACCAGTTGAGTCCTGTCTGTGTCTTCGCGTGCTGTTATTCGTATATTTAACAGCACGTGCAGTGTTCATTTAAATTATAAACCGACATGATACGTACACGATCAACCTAATCAGCAACCATTTACGATTTAAAATTAATGTAATTAATCTATTGATAAACATAATGATGTCTTATTTTTCCTCTATATAAATTTTACTATTGTTTTTACTTAATATTGAGTAAAAATCGTCACAATATCTTAAAAAATTAAGTTCTGAATTTAAACTCGTTTCACTCTCACTTGTAAAACGCTTTATTAATACATTTCTTGAATAAATGGATTATGAAAGATATCATTACTGGACCGCTGGTGTGGAAACCTGAACCTTTGTGAACATCTCGTGATGATTTTTAATCAAAACACCACTAACGTTATGACAGTAAAGCCACCACAAGTGTTTCAAATAAACGCAATGTTTCCTGAAGTCCAATGTCATTACACACCTGTTTATGAGTACTTCACGTAAAGTGTTCGATTATCCTGATAGAGGAAAGAGAAGGTGCTTCAGGACCGGAAGGGAAGCTATCGGGTTCCATCGATCTTAATGATAAGTAGTCAATCGTCCGGAATTAGCTGAGCCAGTGTGACACAAGCTCAAAGCATGGAGTAGAATTCATAACCTATTCTGTTCTGTTACAAAATAAAAGATGGCTAATTTCTTATGATTCTATGTCAAGTTTCCTTGCATTGTCATATATAATCATGAAAAGAGTGTTTTTTTAGCTAAAAAGGTTTTCTAAACATGCTGAGATCTTTGGGTATAATATTATATCATTTAAAAACCCTGAAGAAGAATGAGATCCGGGAAGATACTTATGCGTAGAATAAAACTATTGCAATTTTAACTTGAAGTCTGTTGTCTAAACTTTTAACTTTATTGGCTATTTATATTTATAAGTTGATTTTACTGTCACACATTAATTGATTCCAAGATGGGCATCAACAAGGGTAAATACTAATGTTACAGTGCAGGGTATGTCCAAGTGACTGTTCTGTTCTAGTGTTGATCAGTCAGTCACAAGCATGGCTCCTCTGATGATTAATACAGAACTTAAAACTAACACGTCAATAAGGAACATGTCTCACTTTCCAGTTTAATTAAATTGAATATGAAGACTATTTTCTTGATAATATCACTACTATACGAAACTATGCTAATGACAATCAGAACATCGTGCATATGTAAAAAAAAAAAAATTTCATGTATATCCCTATTATCCGGAACAGAGATAGAGTGAATAGAATATACCATCAAAGGTCTATGTTACAGGAGTGAGTGATTGAGTTTTTCAACAATTGATCAGTAATTAAACACGTTGATGAGAAGTATCCAAAATAGAGTGGACTGATAATGGAGAATGGGATCGAAAGGATGAGGGAAAATACGGAGAGAAGGCATAGTGAGAGAGTGAGAGATAGGCAACAGGTTTTAGAAAGACTCAAATGTGGCCTTGCTTTTATCCGTCGACCTGTCCAGCTTGGGTTACCCTGTCAGGGGAACATAAGCTGCAGGTGACGTAGCTCTAGGGGTTTCTGAAGCACGTAAACCCCTACACCATGATAGGGTATTGAGTTAAGTGGTGGCTTGTTACCGGACCACAAGCTAGGACTTCAGGTTATGCGCAATAGCACTCAAATACTACAATACAGATTTGCTGTTTGAGACTTCCTCGTCTTTACCTCCGGACCTCCTACTCATCTTTACCTCCGGACCTCCTACTCATCTTTACCTCCGGACCTCCAACTCATCTTTACCTCCGGACCTCCAACTCATCTTTACCTCCGGACCTCCTACTCATCTTTATCTCCGGACCTCCTACTCATCTTTACCTCCGGACCTCCTACTCATCTTTACCTCCGGACCTCCTACTCATCTTTACATCCGTACCTCCTACTCATCTTTACATCCGTACCTCCTACTCATCTTTACATCCGTACCTCCTACTCATCTTTACCTCCGGACCTCCTACTCATCTTTACCTCCGGACCTCCTACTCATCTTTACATCCGTACCTCCTACTTATCTTTACATCCGTACCTCCTACTCATCTTTACCTCCGGACCTCCTACTCATCTTTACCTCTTTTCACAAACAAAACAAAACAAGATGGAAATCACACATCACAGTTCCACAATTGCTAGCTCTCAGCGATAGCTCAGTTATCACAGACTGACTGTACATAACCCCTTCACCCTGAACTGCCTTGCTGGCCTTACTTCGTGATCCGCGAGAAACACGCAGATGATAAACAGGATGATCAAGATCCTCCCCATCACAGTGGTGGTCTGCACGAACTGTTTATTTCTAAAGCTTCAGGATCCTTGTTTCTTTCAAATGGAACACACCTTGCTTATTCGTATATGTTCATCTGGAACTTGTTATGATTATTGTCTGTCGTCACGACTAAGAGATAGTGTTCTTTGGTTATATCGTGTACATTCATGGACGGGCTAAGTGACATAATAAACTTTGTAAGTTTCTAAACATATATCGGATCTAAATTCAGCTTTGTGCCAGAGGTCTTCAAGTTAAAGGTAAATAACATTGTATTAATAATAAATGTTAATGGGCTTACCCACAGAAGTGTCCACTCTCTTATTACTAAAATAGCGATAGCTGAGTTAGAAGATAAATAGTTGCGTTTGTAAAATTTCCGGGTTCACCCGCAGATTTAGTTTAAAACCGACGGCGTTATCAAATCATAAAACGAAGTTACACATCTATGATAATTTGATACGCACTGCTTACTGGATAAGAATAGGCAGTCAGTGGATTTTAATGTATTCCTCATTAGTGAAGATAAAGGTAAATCCAATTAATTTGAAATGATGATCAAGCTTCTTTAAATGTGTAAAACTGCCCTCACTTGTACAGGAGAGAACTACCATGCAGTAAAACAAAACTATGTGATAACTGATACATGCCCTTTCAATGCATTTCGGATTTAGTCGTTAATACAAGCATCGATTAAAACATGTATTTTAAATATTAAGAGGCGTTCATCTGACCCTGGTAAATATAGACGTATGTATTATATTAGAGAAACGTATGTGCCCTCATCAATACAAGTTTCTTTTAAAGTATTAGACGGAAACATGTCGAAGTTTTTTACAGAACATTATTTGTCGGCGTCGCTGCTGGGTTGTGTCAGTCAAGTGAAGACACTGTGGAAGCTTCTGAAGGTCAAGTAGACCTGAGTACTGAGCAGACTTATCCTACACTCCAAATCTCGACAACATGGCAACTAGCTCAGTGAGATCAATACTTGACAGCCTTTCAAGAGTACATCTTAATCTTTTTTTGAACTCTTGTTCACGGCAATACACTGTACAGCAAACCAGCTGCCGTTAGCAAACAATTGCTGACTTTATATTAGGAACGCAGGCAGTTACACTTTTTGTTTTATAGCAAAGTTACATTCTTTTCCTTGAAGGAAATCAAAGACAAAATAAATTGTTTTTACAAAAGAGATATGTATATATTTGTTGATATGAATATGGGAACCAATACTAGTAGCTTATTTTAGCTGTTTTTAAAAAAAAATTGTGATAGCCAGACGTAACAAAGCAAAGTGTCGGTGTCACACAAGGCCTATTGTCTTTGTTATCATCAACAGACTGAAGAAATCTTTTCACTCGCTGTCTGGTCAGGCTAAATCAGTCAACTGACGAAACATTTTGAGATGTGGAGTGATGTTACTCAGCATTACCAATACTACAGAACGATGTTTTAGTCCGACTCAGATAGAGAATAGTCTCTTATTAAAATGGTGAAAATACTTGAGTCAAGTATATTTCTATCTCTTATTCATCCTATTCACATCTCATATATATGTGCATGTTTCGTTAAGAACTGCAACTAACCAACTTAAATTTATAAATGTTTTTGATATTAAACAGTTTCATGGAAATGTCAACTTGTTGGATTTCATTGAGTTTTGGTCTCTGACCTTTTATTTGAATTGTTGAGAACTTCTTTGAAGCATTTATTGTGTCACTTTCAGTATTAGGAAAACCTGGCTTTTTTTAGAAGTGAGACTTTTCATTTAAAGAAAGGCTTCTTCCAAAAATATTGATAAAAATTTACATTTGTTCTTTCCACAACATTTATTAAAAATGGTCTTTACAGACATGAATGGCATTATGTATAAGATCGATCACAAACCTACCTAAATTGGATTTATATAATTTTTATAACAGACAGACAGTAACGTTTATTGTCGACTTGGACCTTTAAGACGCCTCATCGGTGGTTACAAATTCAATTAGAGTGTGGGTGTATTCAGTATTCAACACAATGGTCCTCCATGTTAAGTGGCCGACTAGACAACTAATCAGTCAACAACTAACCAGCGATAATTGATTCTAAGAAACGCCAAACCGTAGAGTCAAGTTAAATTGAGGCCTATTCCTGGAACAATTTACGCGAGCTGAAATTTGAGACTACAGATTTAAATTTCGCGTGTCTGTTTGAAAGTTTCAACGTGTAAGATCTCATAAGTCACTGTACATAAACAAGAATTATAAACTTCCCTTAACATGAACTATTCATCATATAAGAAATGTCTATCGAATAAACATGTATCAGTTATGATGAGTTATGGGAAGACTGATAATTTCTCAAATATGAGATAAAGAATAGAATATCATGTCACAACAACATCATTTGAAAATTAAGAAACCATTTGTCTGAACATACAATATGTAACAGTTTCGTGATGCTATACACAATTTGAATATTTACGTATAAAGAACCATCCGTGTACGCTAGTGAAGTAAAGACGTGAGACATCTAATCAGCAGACTCGTGTTAATCACACCAACATGCGCTATGTCACACGTTCTAGAGTCTAGACTTGTGAAGAACTGGAATTAGAAGATTGGTTTTTGGCTCCAGGAATGTTGGAGGTCTCCTGGGACACGATTCTACGAGCGGTTCTTCGGCATTTGAATTGAACAAATCGCTGTAAATAATGACACTAAGTGGGAGATGGACGCTGATATATCGTAACTTGTCAGCAGCCTGAACTACAGTCCACTGGAAAATCAAATGAAAATTGCTTTGCTACTTCGTAGCACATTTTATAACAATTTATTGTAAGGATCATACGATATTTTTACAACTTAAAGGGCCACTGAGTATGTTGTTATAGTCAAATATGTCAAACTTTATAACTGATGCTATTATATGAAGGATTAGTGGTGGTTTAAGAAAATCAGCATCCTGATGCCTATCAGTTCAGCACAGTCACAATAAACCGGTTTATGTAATGATTTATGATCGAAAACCGGACAATGGCGCGCGCCAATGACTCAAACGTAATTTTGGAAACTTATTTACAGCAGCAACAACGACAAACATGTGTTGGTAGCTTTCAGTGGGTTTTTAACTAATAAACACTTAAAATAGACTCAGAATTTGGACTTTTTAACATTTATATGACCATTCTCCAATTACCAATGAAAACAAGAAAATGTTAACATTTTAGCATTTTAAAGATAGTTATAGAAGTTTGGGCAGGTGATTTATACTTAACACAGCACATACTGTATTTTGGCTCCTATCGAAGCCACATGAAAAATCATAAAACAAACTCTTTAATGAATTTTATGAAATAACCTATTATCTAAGACCTTTATTCAGATTCCTCGATGAGTACCACAACAGAAAGACACAGAAGGGAGAAGCCATACAGAACTAACACACTGATGGACACGCACCTGCTGTAGTGAACCAACACAGTACAGTTACACGGTGTATGAATCTGACAATTCTACCAGTTCAGACATATCAGGGATACTGTTTGAGTGTCATAAACAAAGAATGACACGAATAAAGTGTTTTATTCATTACCATCACATATCATATCATGACATCATAGACAATATAATTCAACATAGGCTGTTTATCTACAGTCAACATATCGCCATGGAGGAAACTTGACGCCATAACATAATTCACGACACAAAGTCATCAACAGAGTGATATTCCCCCTACATTTCGAATGAAAAAAATATTCCTGATAAGGGTAACTAGTAGCAAAGAAATATGAATATGTAAAAACATAGCAGTAGAGACAACCATCCAGCCTACGGTATCCTCTTAATTGTGACACATAGTATTAGGGAGAGGCTTTGTCTATGTGATGCATAAATACAATCTTAAAGGTCATAGATAAAGTTTGACAAAAGATCAATCAAATTCGATTATACAGCTTGATATATGCCGTGAGTGTTGTCACAGTCTGAACCCGTGATGCCTTATTAATGATGACCGACAATCTCAAAATTCTGAATGGGCCATGATCACTGATGATGCTGAGATAATTTCTTAATGGTCAAATCAAGTTATCTGAGGGATCAATACTCTTCGTTTCAGTCACACCAATCTACTATATACAAATTAAGTTCCCTTTAATCTAGATCTCGGTCGTTTGTCATCACTAACTGATGCCAATTTTTTATCATTTACAAGCTAACTATCCTGGATCAAAGCTTCACTGAAGTCGAGATAATCATGGGGTGTGAGGTTAAACTTCAGCAGTACATTGTGCCAACCATTCAGAAGATCATCGACAACTGACAAAATGATTGGATGGAATCTGAAGTCACAAGATCAATCCATTGATATTCTCTGTCAGAGAGTCACACGTAGTGTAAGACATACGTCAGACGTTTGACCTGGGAGTCATTTGATGATGATTCTGGTGCTAGGAGATGAATGGATGTTTGTGCGTCTATATCATTACCCTGAGTCTACAGAGTGAAGGGATGTGAAAGGCTCGTGTGGTTTTGTCAACTCTCTATATCCACACTGAGACTCCATTTAATTAATCCTTTGTTCACAGAGTTCAAGAAGTCATGAATCAAGAAATTGAATGTTCTTACTATCTTTGATGAAGAAAATTGATTTGATAATTGATAAAATTTATGAACATTAATTCGATATAAGGCATATGCTATCGAAATTTCATCTAGACATATTTTCGTAAACTCGTTGTTCCAAAGATCAATCAAAAACGTTTGAAAACCTGCACCAACTACGTTTGAATAATGGAATATATTAAGAAACGAAATCCTTCTTGGTGCATACTAATTCACGTCACTGTAAACAATAATATACATCACACAGAGGTTGCTGATACAAGCTAAAGAAACTTATCACTTATTTACATCTTAATCTCCTAACAGCTGATTTAGAATGCATCTTAAACTTTCTTCAACCATAAGACTCAACAACTTAAATCAGAAGCCATCTACAAGCTCTAAAATTTCGTAATTGCAATAGCTTGTTCTAGGAAACATATAGAAAATTCAGACATTACGATATGAAACCGAGACATCGTATAAAATGATATTGCGTGGTAAACTTTGCATCAGAAAGAGTTTCAAGGTCACGTATAAAATGTTATTTTTTGTCGATGAGCAGTTGACAAGCTGACAGTGAAGCGCTCAAAAGATTGCCTGGAACTAAGGATGTGGTGTGGAAATAATGTTAAGTCCCTTTACTTAGCAAGATATGCAAGTTTTATTTTTCGAATAGCTCAACCACGGATTCACATCTTTCATAAAACGGTAAACTGACTTGTCGCAAGTGGTCCTGTACAATATTTTGTAGGAAAGGACGAGAAACCCGATGCGGGGAGGATGTGAGTGTTCTTTCACAAACCTAGTAAGTCATCTATTGTGATACTTGCATTTGCGGCACGTGATGGTTTACATAGCTCTTGCTGGAAACCGGTTGAAGCTGCTGTCTTAAAGATGCACGTTCTTTTAATTGATAAAGACACAAATATACGGGTGAAGGGATAAGCTCCTGAAACTATGTGTTGAAAGTATTAAGATTTTAGACATCTTCGTCTTCTTTTCGTCATATTCCTAACGGCGAGGGACGGTCTAGAGTAGGTTTTACTGAAGAATACAGAGAAATATTAGCTAACGTCTCTGCTGAGAAGCCGAAACTATTTCCAATATGTATTCTCAACAGCTCATTTTCATTTTTCAATGTTTTTTTGATTTTTCTTTTCATATTTCTACCAAAATTATAGATACATTCCACTCTCAATGAGATTTTTCAAATATGTCCATTGGAAACAACAAAAAATGTTGAATTTTCACGATATTAATGACCATCGCCAGTTCCTTCGTGATGTATACAGACATAAAGCTAGGAATTAGAGGCAAACCAAGATCAATGTGTCTTGATTAGAAAACTGTCACCAGTTGTACTTACATGCGATCAGGTTCTACATGAGAGTCGACACTGACCATGCGCACTGATGTCTGAAATACTGCTTCCAGACAACTGTCTTCAGTCAATGACACAGGTTCACTAGAATCAAATCTAAGACTATGGTTTTTACTCGTCCTCCAGAGGCAGAATAAGGAGCTAGATTAAATTTGATCACGTAATAAAATCTCGAGGACCAAAAAACATGATATCGAGAAACAAAAAAGCTTTTACTATCTAGAGGAGAAAAGAAAAACAAAAAAGAGAAACGGATACAAGTACAACATAGTTTGCTGTATAAAGAGGAAAAAGAAAAAAACCAAAAGAGAGAGTGACAGAGAGACAGAGAGAGAGTGACAGAGAGAGACAGAGTCAGAGGGCGAGATAAGAGGGCGAGATAAGAGACCAACGTATCCATATTGATTCAACAGAAGGCATGATAACTGTTGGTGTTGGCTCTTCATCTATTCCTTTTAATGTCAAGTAATAAACTGACCTTTACTAGCTTAGAAGAGAGACGACAGGAAATATGAAATATTGAGAACATAATATCCATATCGATTCAACTTTAACTATTCCATCTTTCGTAATTCTATCAATTATATTCCTAAATTTGATAATTGGAGTTTACTTAGTAAACAGAGGGAAATGATGATTAGACAAATATTACACTGGTTATATTTCAGTAGGCATCTGATGTTTAAAAAATACTAATATCAATACTCAAAAGGTCATCAAGACAAATAACCCGCGGCTATACCTTTGACATTAAATTGTAAGTTTTCATTTATTTCATTGTTAAGTTCTTTCGTGTTCTATGTTTACTATTTGGCTTCACTTTATTACGCTATCAATTGTAAGTTTTCATTTATTTCTTACTGGAAATATCATGTTTGTTGTTGGCATGTTCTTGTAAACGTGAGATGTCTTTGATATATCATGGGTCAACGAGACATAAATAACGTTATTTATAATGTTTTGTATCAATATTTTATGGAACATACCCAGTCCAATAAAAAATTTACTTTATGATGACATATCAATACATTTTAGAGAACGTTTCAAGAAATAATTAGGATTTATCTTATTTCTTCGAAGGAATAAACTTTCCATATCAGTTTGAAAACATAAAAAGCTTTTTAATTAAGGACATCTTTGCTTGACTTAATCTATCAACTTCACCAAAGGCAGTGAAAAGATACGATGACTCTCCGTTTAGGAAAGCAAGCATAAGGTTTTTTGGCAATCTCTGCGTTTTACACCATTATAACTTCGGCGGTCTTTGAACTTCGACCTTTGTGCACTAACAGTTAGGGTCATATTGTTATTAGTCATATTGGGAGAACACAGAATACACAGTGCACATAGCGCGTATTCTTCACATAGCTCACATTACGCACATTTATACGCAGTATCTCAGTTCTCTCTCTCTCTCTCTCTCTCTCTCTCTCTCTCTCTCTCTCTCTCTCTCTCTCTCTCTCTCTCTCTCTCTCTCTCTCTCTCTCTCTCTCTCTCTCTCTCTCTCAAACATCGGGCGAAGTATCTGTTTACATAAAGGTTGACTAGTTAAAACCTTGATAATCGTTTCTTCTGTCTGGGAGGAATGTAGTTGCAGTTGCTTTGATCGCGGGTTTCTAATCAGAAGTATGGTAAATAATTAATATCTTCACGTTCAATATTCTAAATAAAAATCTAACCAAGACAGCCAATAATACCAGAAAGGTAAGGGGAAGTTAAGTAAGGAAGCTAGGGGGGACGGACGGGATTTTTCTAATAATTTAGAGAGACACTCCGTATTTTTTCATGACATATTTTTTTACTTTGATACGAACCACAATATATTTTGTTATAAATTCAAAACCTCCCACATGGTTATCTAAAAATGGCAAATATATAAGGATTAATAAATGAAAATCAAAAACGGCTTTTATTCTGTACACAAGCCGACAGCATCTCATTTGCATGAAAACCAGTTTTACCTTTTAAACATTAACAGTGCTAACAATTCTCCTGTCTTATTTAGATATTGTTCTAAAATAACGTTTGACTAATAGACGAACATAATCGTCCGCTTTTTCGCTCAAAATAGTCATCAAGAGTTAATTCATTGTTAAGTTCTTTGGTGTTCTATGTTTACTGTTTGGCTTCACTTTATTACGCTATCAGTTTTTAAAATCCTGATAATTCTTTTTTACCTACTCTTTATTACCTTTAGAATCCTGCTCTAAAGCTCAATGAAATAAAACGCTGCAATTTTAATCTTATCCATGATTTTGGTCTCAGGTGCCCGGTTTGAAGTCCATTAAAGATAAACTAATCGGTCTGGACTTGGCACATAAAGCTGCATTACGCCACTATATACAACACACGGACGGTACAGAAGGCGCTTTCAGTTCCTCTCTATCAGTTTATATCAGATACTCTTAGGATCTACGGCACCGAGATCTCTGCCGCACGCCTGTCGGGTCTGGTCATTGTCAGGAGTTTGAGGAAGCGTTTTCGAAAGCATAGGCCTACCTATTGAATGTGTTTAGATAGAACTTCTTATGATACCTCCTACAACTAGAGACATATTCTTCAAAAAGACAGACTAAGGATGGATATTCCTTTAACTTAATTACCTCACAAGGTGACCATCGTTGTAACTTATGTATTTTTGCTACTGATGTACAAACTGACGACCGGATTTAAATTTAGTATCAGACCATTGGCCAAAAAACCTAATTCAACATGACTTCTTTGAGTGGCATTTTAGAAGTAATAAGCAACTAAGTACAAATGATTTATGGATGACAACTTCTTTATTCTGAGGTTGCGACGTTTCGATACAGATTCTTGTATCGTTGTCAAGCGTGAATGGCATGTAGAGGTGGATTCAATTCAACATGGATTTAAATATCAAGCGTTAACAGTGAGTGCAAGTGTAAACGTTTTCATCACTGACACATTTTTGTTTTATAGCGTCATATAAGTTCTATATCAAATAAACAAGTGATTAGATTAGGCACAGACCTCCTATCTACCACGAACTTGTAGTAGAGTCTGATATCAGTTGATTGTGTCATAAATGAGTCCACCGTCGATCTTACATTACAAACATTTTAACGACCGAACCCATTCAAGATTTGGGGTACCTTTAAAAGAGATTAAGCGAATTAGGTTTATGATCAGCTACTAGGCAACGTTTACCGAACAATTGATACAATCAATTTTCAAGTAACTAATTTGAAATTGCAATACGCTTTTGAGGCATTTCGTGTATATAAACGCTCCACACAGTTTATCCTGTATACAGACTCGTGTATGCTACCGTTTTTGCCTGAAAACATTAGATTGAATAGATTGAATTACAATTGTAACGTCATCTTATTGTTCTAATTGGAGAGTTGCACTTTACATAACCTTTTCGAACACTTAAGATCAATTTGTATATGTTATTATGGAAATTAATCGTATAAGCATTAAATTAGGTGCTGTGAACGTTTATTGAACCTTTATTGAATCGGCGCTGTCATATCTAAACATTATTCCTACGTCCCTGTACATCTCATATATGAGTAAGATTCTAAACTTCGAGATTTATTCGATCACATCAATTTACAAGTAACTTATCTTAAACCGAGAAGAATTTAATGATAAGTTTTTTGCATTATCAGTGTTCATATTTTATCAATGAGTGAAAGGCTAGTTATATGTAAAAATGGCTTCGATTCATGTTGTGTACGTATAATCTTTCATAAAGATGAATATTGACAACAACATCGATCGGAACTTGTCAAGCAAGAGAAGCAAACAATACTCAGAGCCTGTCTACTAGATTACCAGCATGATAAGTGGCAGCACGACAGACGTGTCTTGTTCTAACCGCCCACCTGTTCAAACTCGGAACTCCTTTCATGGCGTTGAGCGTTTTTACTTAGCTTGCGTTTTTAATACTTTAACATTTCTTTTAAAAAGACCCATTTGTCTCTGCCTTTAACTAAAAATATACTAGATAAAGCTGTACTGAATATCCCTATTCATAACTAGAATATATTTAAACAAGGATGATAGTATACATTGATGAAAAAGATAACTTCTAACGATAATTATTGTCTACAAACTATGATGAAGACTGGCGAATGTAACTTTTTTCTACAGCTCGATGACTTAATGTTTAAACTAAGACTTTCTCCTGATTAACTACAGGTGTAGAGTGTTTTACAACTGCAGCTGTGGGCTGTGAGTATGATGAAGCACAGGCCGATGGGGCACTGAGACTGGTTAATAGAACAATTCTCCGAGCCTGGAACATCTCCCTTGGGATTGTCTGCAGGCAGTGTAACAGACCCTAAACCCTACCCCCCTTGGGATTTTCTGCAGGCAATGTAACAGACATTGTAATTTTGGGTATCTTAACCTTGATATGAAGATTGAAGCTGTAAAAACATTGACAGTCATCCCAACTTATTACAGACCGATTGATCGGTATAAGACTAATAACTTTAAGCGCTCATGGTAAGTCGACGATGTTGCCCTTATATGGATTTGTGCTTTCGTCTTTTCAATCAGGAAAATCATTACTGCACTTGCAATAAACGTTGATTGAACAATTTAGAAGCTTATTACTTACTACCATATTAAACATAAATTCCTTGGATCTATTTAAACGACTGGTTGTAGTTCTGTAGCAACAGTATCCATGATTGCCACTCCGTACAATACAAATGATTACACACTTTGTACAATACCCCTGACTACCACTCCGTACAATACAAATGATTACACTCTGTACAATACACCTGATTACCACTCCGTACAATACAAATGATTACACACTCTGTACAATACAAATGATTACACACTCTGTACAATACCCCTGATTACCACTCCGTACAATACAATAAAATACAATCAATGATCACTGAATGTGTGTCCCAATTTAATGTAGATACATTTTCCAATCCTGAGATGCTTGAAAACGCTGGTTCGTAAATGCTGTACAAGATACTCTGCTAACAACAGACAACGAGCAATGGTTTCTGAACGTTTGTGCTCATACAATGTACTATTACAGCATACCTCATATGAATCTGACAAGCCAGACCGCTGAGTGGTATGAAGACTTTACTCAATTAAAGCCTTGTCTAAATATTGATCTATCGACAGTTCCATGTGCTGGTATGACGGCTGACACAACAATGTGTTATCAACCGATTCAGTAAATGTTACAAGGTCGAGAAAGTTTCTTTCCTTGTATCTGACAGGACAAATAGTTGCATATTGTCAGACAAGATGGCACACTGTAGCTTACCTTTTAAATCATATATGAATGAAAAACAGAATCCTGTATACTTTAGCAATGCAATGGTCATCTTTACCAAATCAGGTAAAACGCAAATATATATTTTTTGAAGGACCATACTAAACTTCGTCATCTATTGCAATTACCTTTGAGTAATGAACGGATGGTTGAAAGGCGTATAGATCTGTGACATTGGACCGTGACATTCTGACTCAGATATTACTTCACCGTGATCAGAAAACGATGTTCACATTTCGGCTGCTATATTCTCAGTGGGGTTATCGATGTTGAATGTTTACTTTTTGAATGTTAATTGACAGATGAAAATGGTTGTTTACACTGCTTAAATATGAAGTTAACACGATCACGTGGAGCTAACACTAACACTGCCTACAGACACGCCAGAAGGGGGCGTTGCCCCCACGTGGTCTAGCTGTCAGGTGGTACCATAGTGTGTACATTCTGTCAGGATATGTGTAAACCAGGTATAAACTGTAAAATGTAAACCTTAAGTCTACAGGCGTGTCACATTGAAATAAAGATCGTTAACAGGTGTTGTTAAGTTTTAGTGATAAACAAGGGCAGTATAAGTTCTAAACGTATTGGTTATTACAACCTTTCCTCGATATTAAACGGCACTGTCAAATAACACACTGCGGTAAGATACAAAACTATAAATAGTCCATTCACTGGTAGTACACAAGTTCAGCTGAATGGTGCTGTGCGAATGAAATATCAATGAAAACCGGAGAAAAAACATATAGCCTGTGCAAGGTTGAATCATATTCTCGTATGAAGACAGTAAAAATACTCACATAAGAAGGCATTATCGGCGTATGCGCTCTCATCCACAGCTATAGCAACGATCCGTTTCTCTGATTCCGCCATCACTACAGTAAGACTCCCTGCTTCCTTGCTGCTCGCACGCTGTTCTGTAATGCTCAGACAAAAATAGCTTCTGTGAACCGCGTTATAGATTTCTGCTCATGAATAAATATCAGCAGCCCGATGGTTACTCCTTCTCGCAGTCATTGGTGCTGCACTGGAGTTAGATGATTGCTCTGCTTTGATTGCTTTCTTTCACGTCCGCACTGTCCTTGTTTTCCATGACGTACGCAATACCGTTGCTTTCTCTGACGTCCGCACTCTGTTCAAACAACGTGTTTGCCTCTTGACTCGCTGTGTATTTAGCCCGTCTTTAGAATGAGATGGTTTGTCGTGAACAGTTACAATTTAGAAGTAGGAAAAATTTATATTTTCAAGAGGGCATCATGTATCAAATGAACGCAGATAACTTGCCGAATTATGCGATTACTTCAAGACAATTTGACTGAAAATTGTTTTTCATCTTAATTTCTCAAAACACCAATTCCATCAAAAATTGCTGTTGGTAAGTCCAGTATAGAGTACATCAACCCTATCAGTGTTTACTCTGCTCGGCTTCAGAGAATTATCGAACATGTTTCGTTAGTAAACAACATGAGCTGTTTTTGTAAAATCAAAACATATTGACATTGTATGTGACACATATAAATTTTGAATTCTTAAAGAAACATCCTGCGATTTTCAATACCTTATTTGGATTTCATACAGGTCACAACTTCAATTATGATAATATTATTTATGTATATATATATTGTGCCAAATCACCCGGACCATTCATTTACATTAATACTAGTTATGAAACCTTTCAATTACGTTTGACTTCAAAAATTGAAAACAATTATCCATCGATTTTGTTTAGGCTTCCCAAGTTACGTTTGACTAATAGCCGCTCGTTATTGTCCGGATTTGATCAGAATCGTGATTTCATACCTCTGAAACTCTTCAAACAGATAAGCATTAAAATGATACTTTAGCAGCAGTCAGTACTTCTCGGTAATACAGAACCATTCATCAAGTTCTAGATGTATGACTCAATCAACACACGGAGTGTCTCGTTACCGCTCTCAGCTGTCATACGTCAAACCTCCCATTCTACTCCACAGAAGCTCGGATAATACGTCCTCTTCTGAGTACCCCGATACCGGAATCAAATTCCATGTTTCGATGATTGTTTTTGTTAATCCCGCATGAACTTGGCTTCAAAGGAAACGCTCTGTATCATTCCATTTATGGCGAAACTTAATCATCCGTCCATTAAATAATTAAGCTACATCAGGTAAAAAAATCTTCATAATTTGTAAAGATGCCACTGGAGGTAAAATCAAAATTAAAGTGGTGAAACGTTAAGACCTCATTAGTTGATGTTAGCCCATCAAGTCACATCCTTGTCAAGAGCGACAGGAATTTATATTCATCTTAAATTCAAGGCAGGCAATTTAAAGATTTATTTATGAATCGATTCTGAAGGTATGCCCGATATCGTCGCAGTGTGATGAGTGTGATCTTTACTGATGCAATCATTACAAATGTGAAAAGTGTAAATAGTTTATAGTCAGTTGATAGAACGGTATGATATTTTATTTTGTACCATATGTTTGTGTTTCTTATATCATTACTTTTAACTCTTTTACTATGAAGTTCTTTAGGAATTGTGTTCTGTATACGAATCATTTTACAGTTAAAAATTCCTCCGATATGACCAGGGAGATTTTTAAATGGTTTTTCTCCCGAACATACATTTAGAGTTGGTTGAAAAGAAAACACGAAACTGATAGTATTCTATATATCCTCATTATTCAGGGAAAGGAATAGTCGATTCAAATTACTGAAGAAACCATGTCCAGCACCATTATGTCTGCAGTTCTTGGGAAAACGTCCACAAATAGCTTATATCTGAAGAAATTTTGTGTCTGTTAATAAGATACGAGAGCATTAGTTAGAACTTTATTAACAACATCAAACAAGAAAACAAAAAGTCGAAATGTTTCCACGTCCAGTTTGAATATTTACTCGAAGCGACCAATTACCTTACGATGTCGTTTGTTATCATAAATAAATCTATGAAGTTTGAAACCAATATGCAGTGATGAGTCAGAAATTCAAGTGTTTTGGCTTATTTGAGGTGCACGTGAAATGAACGCAAGTCTAAAAAACAGACTGAAATGTACTCTACATCCACAGTATTGCCAATGTCGAGCTATTTAAACCATAGGCTTTTCACATGTCGTCGGGAAGAAGTGTATTGACAAGATAATTCTCAACATCGAGGTCTCGTTGACCTTAGAAGGTTTCAATTATGTCTTCACTTGACTTTCACCAACTAACAGAAGCACCGCTCAATAAAGCTTGGTAATTGACCTTCTGAAACTATTCTTCTCAAACTGGTTACAGAGCCACTGTAACGGGCGCATATACTTTTCTTTACAATAATATAGCGGTTGGCATCGAACAGCGAAATTGATAGCAATTTTATTTCATGAAATAGAAAAGAAAATGTGCACTTGTTTATTTAGGAAAATTTTATAAATATTTAAATTTCAATCAAAGAATCGCTTTTGAGAAACAGTTCAGGATGAGTTCATGGATTTGTTATTTGATAAATCTGTTACATGCAATTTATCAGTTTGCTCATGATGTCCCTATGCTTCTCACCACTCACCCTGTGTTGGATAACACTGTCATTAATCGTGTTGAAAGTTTAAATAGAAAGTAAGTAGAGAAGTCCCTAGTTCCTGAAATGATTAGCTTCTGGATTGAAACTGGAATGAAACCCATTGTTATTTAAATTGTGTTTCTATTTTCTATTCTAAATCTGCTTCCATTATAGTGTCAGGACATCATTTCTGATGTTTGCTATATGGAAGCCAACTTATTGGTATGAACACAGCATCAGAGAACATCATACGTTCTATGTCATCCAGATGAAACTTACAATTTACGTTTTGTTATTGACATACAAAAATCATATCAAGGTACAAGAGGGGATGTCTGCCTGGAACGATATTTGAGAGTTCTCTAAGAAGTCTTCTTCATACGACAAGGATTTCTTTTAAGCAAGTAGACCAATGCATAACAATCGTATTATTATAAAGCATTTAGTTAGCTGCCTATTTCAATAAATGTACATGCTGACATATTGTACCCGTCTATATTTAGTTTACCACTTGGAATCTTTTAAATGGATAAAGAAAACACAGTGCTTAAACTACAAAACTGATAGTTTTTTTTTGTGTAACCACATTGAAATACAAAGGGTTTCCTTTTAACTTTTCTGTTAACACAATCTATTTGCTGCTAAGTTTTCCTATTTTCATATCATAAGAGATTCGTTATTTTCAACTACTTCATGTGATTGTCAAACCGTCGCTTATTCTGCAAAAACCAGAAGTTAAATGAAGTTGATGACTTATGACTGATGACTGATGACAAGTATCTCGTGCTCAGTGTCGGACCTTGTTGCGTGTAGGTTGTACATATGACTTCTATGTAGATACTTCAGTGTCGGACCTTGTTGCGTGTAGGTTGTACATATGACTTCTATGTACATACTTCAGTGTCGGACCTTGTTGCGTGTAGGTTGTACATATGACTTCTATGTAGATACTTCAGTGTCGGACCTTGTTGCGTGTAGGTTGTACATATGACTTCTATGTAGATACTTCAGTGTCGGACCTTGTTGCGTGTAGGTTGTACATATGACTTCTATGTAGATACTGGTGTCAAGCTGATTCTACATTAATAGGTCAAAGGTAAATAATCACTTTTTAAAATGCTTTCATGCAGCTTAAATGTATTCTTGTCCCTATATTACGAATGGAACTTGCATCTCTGAAGAAATCTCTAAGCTTGTAGCCATCACGTAACGCTTTTAAACTACATTGCATCAGGTGTTCCGCGTGAACTCTCTACATCATACATATATAACCATTTGCTACATACGACGTTTCAGTTTATGAAAAGAGGGAGATCGCTGTCGAGCTGTTCACATAATAAAGAATTCAACTTGATGTTGTTCAACGGGATTTAATTCTAGAAATGTATGCATGACATCAGCATATGCACGGACTGTTTTAGTATTGTCGGAGAGTAGTACACACATCCTAGATAGATATTGGATAGTTGCAGTTTGACTCGGCAGAATTTGGTATCTACGTGGTTCCACAACAATCATTGAGTGCTTATTAGTCCCTTTACATGGAAACATCGTTATAATGTCTCCTGTTGAGCGTCAGTGAACGTTCAAGTGTTTTTATATGAGAGTTGTTAATTTCGTCCATAATGCATGTGTTTACAGAAATAGAACCTTAAACTGACAGGTCCAGCTTGTAATGTTGACACAAAAGGTGTTCTGGATGATGCAGATTATCCTTAAGTTTTAATGGCTTTATTGATATTTCAAAATGTCGCATGATAACTGTCTCCAAAGCAAATTTTGTGTATTATAAAAGTGATGAATGATGAAAACCCTTTTCGTTCCAAAAGCGACATGTAATGTTTTTGTAATTCCCACAACTCACTGAGGATTAACGGAACAATCTTCTACCATAACTCATGATACGAGGCTCGACACAACACATGTCATTGTCAGTGGAGTAAAGATTTCATTCTTTTGACCAACCTTTTCGCATTGTTTGTCAGTGCCCATTAAGATTTGTATATAGTATCATCACATGTGATGTGTCGTATCGATTTATATCTATTGATACTTATGAAATAATGTATATTATGTAACAGCGCATCATATTTTCTTCTAATGTGCTCAATTAGTATAAAGTTATTCATTTCATGAGTAACCAGTTTTATAAGTAATTGTCATTTCTGTGTACTGAGTTGTAGGTATTGTGTATCAATATGTATACTATTTTGTGTGATTTATAATTATTATATCATTATATTCATTGTTATGAGTGTCAACTCATATAAGATTCACGTTAGTCCACGGAAATAAACGTTCCCACACCCAGCAGAAGTGTTGTCATCCTTTTGACCCACGTTAACCCTGCTACATAGATATTCAGCCATATAAGCAATAACTAATTAGAAAACAAAAAGTGTAACTGTCTGAATGAGGAATGAGAAAAACATGTATAGTTTGTTTGTTAACGCGAGGTTCAAAAGTTCGAAGGCGACATTGAGTTCAGCTGATGTACAATGATTTCAGAAGTGCAGTTATCGATATTCTTCAAACATTCATCTCTTTTTGTTCCATAAGTGATCGTTAGTCTATCTTGGTATTGTTATACAACCCTTTGAAATAATATAAGGAATCGCAATTGCTAATCGAGTGTCTCAAACTATATTCCTTTGGGTTGAATTACAGTCGTTATATCAATTCTAATCACATCTGTAACAACGAGAGTTGAATTGGCAAGTCCGTTACAAGCTGTTATGGAGGTAATGTTATCTTTTGAATTCAAGTCCTCTTGCTTGTAGATGATAATGTATTATGATAAAGTGTTAATGTATACCGTTGTGCCTTTTGGAAACACATCACAACATGTATGTCAGGAAGGCATCAATGTCATGTTTACCTATACTATACCTATACTACCTATACATTTCGTGCAGAATTCAGGAATTTAGGCGGCCAAGATAATCAAAGATCGATTGCTGAGCTACAGCTGATGGTTTGCAATTATGGAAATGTGATGTTTATTTGTCTTGTCCATATTCGTATTTGAACGAAAAGATAAATGAATGAGATTATCATGTCTAAACTTTGGTGATGAAAAGATCACTAAAACAATTTTGATTGGAGTAGATTGCTCAAGTATAGAAGAGGAAGTAGCTGTGTTTAGTCAATGTATGGTATAAAAAGATTATACATTGTTTCAGATGCAAATCGTTTCTTGGCATTGGTACTTATACCCAACAGTGAACATGATCTTGTCATGTCAATCTGGATAACTAAACTGATTTGAGCGATAACGTAGTCTGAATGCCATTTTTTTCCCCAAGCTTCTCCGTCTTGCTAGGAATATATAGACAATAACTAACGAGTGACGGGAAATGACAGATTATCTTTCCCGAGTTATATTAATTTCGATATTATCGATCCTTGGCGAGAGAATTACACAATTAATATAACGAGGGAAATATAATCTGTCATTTCCCGTCACGAGCTGGTTATTGTTTATATCACCCATATTTTTTTTAAAGATTTAAACTCGAAAACAATAGAAATTTACGTTTCTCTATAAAGGATTAGGGTAGCGAGTCTCCAAATTCATACGCGTGTGTTGTGGCTTTGCTTGCCGCTTACCTACGCTTGGCTAAATTGTCATTTGCGTAAAAGTTTCAAAATAAAAGTAAAATGCAGCTGTTAATGAAAGTTATTCCTTCTTTTCACAACCGTCATTCAAAATGGGTACATTTTTCAGTTTTGTATTAATTTGAAGAGGTCAGCGACGCACTACAGCAATACCGCAAATACCGCGTGTCTGTGACGTCATTACAATAGAACGAAACCGGGCGCAGCTTCGCGACTGTAACCTTAACTTGATGACAAAGTAAATCAATAATAATTTCTATACTTTTCAGCATTGAGGCAGACTTATATTACTTTTTTGCGGCGGCACATCTGAGAAATAACGAATGACAAATACGTGAACTAAATAAACGTTGCTAAAATGCCCTAATACTGGTAAACAAATTACCGGTCGAGAAAAGTATGAAAAATGAATGAAATAGTCCCGGCACAACGTTCATTTTCATTTGTTAACAACAACCAATCAAACGCCAGGAAAATGTGTAACTCCCGTGTGACTTACAGGAAAAATATTACCCTGTGTCCATCTTCCCATATGGATAATATAAACCTTTCCTTGTATAGGTTTTCAGAAAAGGAATCGATGTTTATTGACTTGACGTTTAATTTCACTTGATAGAGTAACGCCAACACAACTATTACAATGCAATGGCTTCCACAATTTTTAGAGGGCATTTTAAAAGCGCTCGTTGGTTACGTTATCACCATTTCTCTGGTATTTATCATAGGATAATCTTCAACGCTATGTTAAAGGTAACGTTTACTGACCCACATAATCTTTAAACATTTTCAAATACATATGCAGTTTTCAATATTTCCGAATGGAACTGGTACCATCTCTACAAAATTTAGAATTGCAATTTCGAAAGTTTCGAAACAATGAATATGTGTTGCCATTTCAATTTCTTTGATGACATTGTCCATATTCTTCTCCAGCCATTAATAGAAGTCAATGATTCAGCAAACATTGTCAATGATACTTGTTCGTCAAACACTGTTTGAATTAAGATTTAGAATAAATATATTCCTCTTCATCTCTCTAAACAAAGCAGCGTATTTTGTTTGATAACGAGGTAATGTGATCTCATTATATCGAGTGAGAAATATAAACAGCAGAATGCGTTAACTTAATGCATAGGCAGCGTAAATAAAACATGATTTAATTAACACCTGATGCAATTTGTTGATCTCCAATTACTACCATTTTAATGTTAATGTTATTAAAGGTTTTGTTGTATAACAACAACAGATGTAAATTTAGATATGCGATTTGCCAATTCATGGCTTGCATCTCTTATCTAGGATATCATTGCACCTTTTTAAACAAACAGTCAATTGATAGAGTAGGTTTTAATGAGCAATATTCTAGTTATTCAATACTTGGATGTTGCCATCCAAAAGGGAGTTAATAGAGCAGTATTGGGAAAGAAAGAGAGTGAGAGAAAGACAGCAGAATTTTCATCAACAAAAGTTTCGTCGGAATCCTGTTGACGTAGTTGTTGGGTTCCTTGAGTTACACTGATCTGCGCAACACGTCCTATCGTCCACAAGTCCTATCTACACTTAGTTTAGACAGCTTCCTTTAAATCTAGAACTAAATGAAGCCTTCAAATCTACATATAGATACATAACCTATATCCGCTCAGTACTTATAACAAATCTGCAACACCTGTGTTTTCAATGTATATTTTTATCTTTACTTGTAATCATATCTTCAAATGAAAAGAATACGACAATCTTTTTTGTCACATCTGTTTTGAACTGATGAGTGCCAAAATGACGCGTCATGAAAATTCTTCACTTAATATAACACTTACGTGCATCGTTCACATAGATCGCAGAGACACATAATTGACACACAACTATCGCCATTACAGAGACCCATTGTTACACCACTAAGACACACTTGAAACATCATTGAATAAGTCACACGCACTCATAGCATGCTTGTCTGAAGGAACAACACAAGGTCTCTCTGTCTCTCCTGCCACATCGCTCAAATCCCCTTGTCTGTCTCTCCTGCCACATCGCTAACATCCCCTTCTGTCTCTCCTGCCACATCACTCACATCCCCTGCCTGTCTCTCCTGCCACATCGCTCACATCCCCCTTCTGTCTCTCCTGCCACATCACTCACATCCCCCTTCTGTCTCTCCTGCCACATCACTCACATCCCCTGCCTGTCTCTCCTGCCACATCACTCACATCCCCTGCCTGTCTCTCCTGCCACATCACTCACACCCCCTGCCTGTCTCTCCTGCCACATCACTCACATCCCCTGCCTGTCTGTCCTGCCACATCGCTCACATCCCCTGTCTGTCTCTCCTGCCACATCACTCACATCCCCTGCCTGTCTCTCCTGCCACATCGCTGACACCCCCTGTCTGTCTCTCCTGCCACATCACTCACATCCCCTGCCTGTCTCTCCTGCCACATCACTCACATCCCCTGCCTGTCTCTCCTGCCACATCGCTCACATCCCCCTTCTGTCTCTCCTGCCACATCACTCACATCCCCCTGTCTGTCTCTCCTGCCACATCACTCACACCCCCTGCCTGTCTCTCCTGCCACATCACTCACACCCCCTGTCTGTCTCTCCTGCCACATCGCTCACATCCCCTGCCTGTCTCTCCTGCCACATCACTCACACCCCCTGCCTGTCTCTCCTGCCACATCACTCACATCCCCTGTCTGTCTCTCCTGCCACATCACTCACATCCCCTGTCTGTCTCTCCTGCCACATCGCTCACATCCCCTGTCTATCTCTCCTGCCACATCGCTCACATCCCCCTTGTGTCTCTCCTGCCACATCACTCACATCCCCTGTCTGGCTCTCCTGCCACATCACTCACATCCCCTGTCTGTCTCTCCTGCCACATCACTCACATCCCCTGTCTGTCTCTCCTGCCAAATCGCTCACATCCCCTGTCTGTCTCTTCTGCATCACTCAAGATATTATTAATAGTATATTATGAATAACACACTCCTTTAATTAACTGACATGTTTAACTTATGAATTATACACACTTTTATCATCTAAGCAAAAGGTACATGTAGATATCGATATAAATCAATTATGGATGATGTGTAAAAGTCGAGTGAGAGTATACTGCATCACTGATTGTATATGGTCACTGATCACTGAGTATTTGAGTGATGACGTATTCACTCGATGGAGCTCCGGGCAAGAAGGCCAAATATACTTTTATCCTGCACATTTATTTGACTGATATGATGATTAATGGTTCACAATAGTGGGCAAGAGCACCATTAAGATATTATTTCTGCATCACTAGGTCATAGGGAGAGCTCCCCTTTTACTGATTCATCGTCACTATTATGTAGTAAGCTCAAAATGTGATATTTCATTCTCCTCAACAGTGAATGAGAAGATTGATATTTACAGGAAGAGAATGTTTATAGAATGTCGGGAATAAACTACTTAGTCATTCAATTACCTGGGGAAAGTTTCGACCTGTTCACACTCCGACGTGTTTGTTCATTGCAGCAGGAGTGCGTTCATCAGTGTTCTGTATGACTGCACCCTTACTAGAACTGGACGTGATACTCAACATTTGTTTCTTTACGACTTTGCACTGAAGCTTTTGGCTCAGTGGATATTCTGCAAGACTACAATTTATGGGGCTACTTTGAGTAAACCTTTGAGGCTACAGTTGATAGACTGAATTGTGCATTACATTTACGCAACAACTTATAATCTATCTGCCAATATGATTCAAACAAAATCTGACTTTTGTCAAGATATGTATAGCTATTTGCTTCATTAACTTCAAATACAATAAACGGTAAACTTAAATAACGTAATGCCGTAAATACACTAATGTGAAAAATATACTTTTTTTAAGTGTTATATTGTCGCAAGTGACAAAAGCCTAATATGTTTCCCTTGCCGTTTCAGAAATACCTTGTTCAGCTATGAAGAACGATCATGTCATGATATAGGACACAACGAGTTTGCATTGCAATTGCTCAGTGCTAACCGTGCAGCGTGGTTACTACCTCGTACAACAAATAACTAGAAGCCTGATATATATACAATTGCGTTTCAATAAATATCCAACTGTCTTTGAATATGTTGTGGTTAAACAGGTCAAACTTTAGCATGCTATTAAGAAGAACCTACTGTTCCTGATTAATTATATTTAAAAACCAAAGTCGAGTGACAATATGAAAGAACAAAATTGTGATGATAGACAAACAAACGATGGTGCGTGTCAATAAGTATTTAATATGTTTTTAACTAGTATCCATGTGAAGAGTCTATGGGGATTCCCCGGACAATATATTTCCTCATGAAAATCTTCCTTCTTTATTTGCAATAATGGTAATCATTGTTATACCATTTCTATGTTTTATATACGCTTTCCCAAACAGGATCATCTTTCTTTCAACTAAGATGGCGACACCTATGTAATCTTTAGGAGTACCAAATATATCTATTAGTATATTTTGTCAATTACTTCTGACTACACCTTAAAAGGCTACTCACTACATTTCTCATAAACCTGTGAAGTCGTTTGTAGTTTTTCATTTAAGTCATGATCAGACACAGGGATTTTTTTCATATTTAAAATGGGTTGATTACTTGAATAATGATGTTTTTTTTCTATAAATTTCCTTCTTGTTGTTTGTAGAGATCATCTTATCAAACTTTGGGAAGGATCGCTGGTAAAACCATGTCCCTGTAGACCTACAACATTCCTTCGATCAAAAACTAATTCCACTTCACCTCTCCAGACACTGGGAATGGTGATCTAGTGCTCGTTGAGTGTGATTCACATGACAACACTGATTAACAACATTGATTAGATGACTAAGATGTTTACAAGGGAAATCTTCAGGACAAATCATTGTACAGTGAATAACATCGTAAGTAACGGTTGAAGAAAAATAGATTTGTGAACTTTTGTGTTGACAAATAATGTTTAGTCTCATTCATATCATTTGACATTTTAATTTCTCAAAAGACAAGTGTCTTTTCTCAACTGCTCCTATACCAAAACATCTTCACGAAATACTTGCTGAAGAAAACACCTGAGAGACGGATTTTAACTTTTCACAATAGAAACAGGACAATATCTTTAATTTGTTTTTATGTGTTTTCAATTTTGTCTCTCTAGCAAGTGTTCCCTATATTCAAGGAATGGATTTTAATCAGAGTAGATTAACTGCTTGAACTGCTAGAATTATTGATCACTGATTGAATGTTGATAGATATAGACTCTTTGTGAAATTTTATGGGGGTCAGAAACAGACTATGAGGGTAGGCAGTGACGATAAACTTTTCAACATGGCTTATTCTGGTGATTGTCTACTCAGTTAGTAACATGCCACTCTTGGATGCAAAGTTCATTGAGAGTGAATGTACACCACTACCAGTTCTTCATTAAATTTATAACATCTCAGTTGGAGAAAAGACTCATTCTCAAAAATGTAGCTTGAAAAAGATAGGAGAATTTATATGCCCAATTGAAAATCACATTTTCAAAGGGTATTTACAAAAACGGGACACAATCATTTCTATTCCCACGAAATGAATTATACTTGAAACGCTTTTTATGTCTTTGAATTTATCCCTCTTACAGTTGGTAGATTTGCAGTGCTAGAAGGGACTTCTTGAAATAAATTCAATCTGTTTAAAGGGAGATAGGACGACACATGACTTAAAATCAAATCATAAAACAACAAGAGTTATTCTCTTTCTCTTTTCATAATGTTGCCCAGCCACAAACATCATCACATATTTTTTTTGCAAGTTAACTGTTTTGCTCTGACCACTTGTATTCAATCTGCTAAGATGGTTTTCAAGTCGGTAGATGTTAGCTTTGATGGACATGAGGTATGCTGATAGGTCAAGCTTTGAAATGTTGAATAAACACAAAAGATATTCATGCTGAAAGCTCTTCGACATATTCATTGGCTAAACTTCTAGCATTGTCTAGCAATATCTCAAACTGTTGCAGTTTAGCCTCGTCACTAAAACTTAAAGAAATAGAGTCTAACCTGCAAAGATTATCCTAAAATCAGTGCAGGATCCTAAAATGCAACATTCCAAATAGACACTTTAGTATAATTAGGACTTTTTCGCATTTACCAGACAAATATCTTCATAATTTCAATCAAAGACTAGCAGAGCCATCATCTCATCAGTATTAAGCTCATTCTTCGTCATTGCAATAGTCAGTACGAACTGTACAGATAAGTTTTTGAAGGAATGAAAACTGGTGATATTGTCTAAACCATTTATCAGGAAAAACAGAATATTGTAGAATATGACATCAATTAGAAGTTAACACAAGCGGAATGAGTAAAGAAACTGAGAAGCAGTGCCAACCATCTTTCACTCACTGACGAATTCAGATTGCCTGGGCTGATATGAAACTCAGTGTAAAGCATTGTTCTTCATGTAATATCCAATCATTATCTGGAAGTAAGCGGGCAAAAGAAAATATAATTATTTACCGATTGAGTTAGAGGGAAAATTAGTCAGCTGTCTAAAACAAGTATGCGAGGGCATTGGCTGCTGGACAGTATAATGATAATTCTTTCATTTAAAACTAATTTCCATTTGTTTCATGCTCCTTCTGTAAGAGATGTGCAACCATTGTTCTTAATATTTTATTATCACGTTATGATCATTCATATGGACAATGTTTTTTTAAATCTGTACTAGAATTGCAGGCTGGATAGCTTGAAATTGATCATTTCGAAAACCATTCAATTCGGTGAAGGTTTTGATCGTTATCCTTAAGAACCTGTTCTTTGCTTTTATAGTGTTAATATGATCTGTTGGTCATTCATGCTTCTTAGAAGGTTTTATGTTGACAATCGACCCCTACTGCCTGCTTTCCATGTTTGCTATTCACCCCCGAAGCATCTTGTGTTACATGTAATAACATACATGTAATAGAATGCAACGCTTTCTTTAGACTCAACTTCAAAGTATTTATACTTACTGGAATTGTATTCTAATCTATTAAGCAAGCGAATGGACATTATAGCTTTGGATGATAATGGAATCTTTCTAAACAATGAACGATGAGTCAAAGGGAAAGCCTCAACGACATTAATCGTCAACAATGAGATAAATCCACATTGTATCTATTTGTTCCATGTTCAAACTATGATTTAAGTCATATTACACAAACGGTGAATACCTAAGATGTCTAGTCAGTAGAGTGCTGTTAATCACACACTAATTATGTTTTTCATAATATGCTCAGCTCAGACATTTAAAATCAAACATGTCAATATCTAGGTTACAAGAACAAAACTAACTGGGACATGCAAGTCACCCTGGGTCGTGGGAGGTGAGTGTTTGTGCGTTATTCTCATCTACCTGGAAAATAACTAAATTGTTTCTCAAAAATTGCTAGTGTATGTGATACTTGAGGAAATTACTTATAGAGAATAGTTGGGGCTTACTTTGAAACTTCTTTCCTCGGAAGATTGTTGATTTGGTATAACCTTAATTGTAACATGCAAGTTCAGACTTGAGCATAGCATTAATGATACTGGTTTTTATCTTTAGAAACTGATACAAGGGAACATGAAGATAAGGAACAGATGCCGTATTTGAGTGAGTTAAGAGGGGAATTAACACATATTCTCTGTAAAGTGAGATCCTGGATGAACAAGAGCTAATACCATTTGGAGATGTGCACGAAGAGATGACTCATTTAATTTAGTCATTGTTAAACCAGTCAGCCAAATATTGTATAAAAAATATGGTAGTCATCGATGAAGTAATTCATTCACTATATTTCGTCATTAAGATTTGATTGCGGTGATCAAGGTTGATTGACTGAAGGTGTTCGTATCAGTTGTAAAATATTTACGCTCAAGGTTAACATTAGATTGGACGTCATGGACTTGAAATAGACAGCATTGAGATCAGATATCAGACGTTATCATAACAAAACAAACCATTATTAATATCAATTGCCAGGTAGACAAAGTTTCTCTAATGAGGGCAATTTTCCCTTTTCGATTGCACCCCTTCCATTTTAAATCATATCAAATTAGAAAGTTTGTCAACTGCCTATTTATTCACAGATGGCCATTTTACACTAGGTTTAATATATCACTTAAAAGTATCGATTTCACTTTATCTTTATTTCCACTTGAAGTCACAGTACTATTGTAATGCATGACATACCAAGGAATCCATTGATAAACTTGATAAAGATTATGAGTGCCCCCTCAAAAGGATACCACTTAACGTTGAGATGTTTCTGCTGCAATGAACCAATGAACCAACACTACTACATTGTATGTGTAGTGGTCAGCATTATCCACGAGTTCATAAACAGGAACATCTGAAAATATTGCATTTATAGAGGTTGTTATCCAAGGGCGTACTTCGTATGACCTTTTCAAAACGAGCAAGTGACACACTTCAACACGTAAGAGAGTTTTATCACCTGTTCCGTCCATTGGAATGTTATAGAACCTCTGCCAGCAAAGAGCCTGCTGACAACCCACTACCGTGACGTCATCACAAATGGTTTTATGAATCCAACTCGTAGGATCAGTATTCTTCATTTCAATCAAATAAACCAACACTGTACAAATCTAGTTGCTCTTTAAACCAAGTGCTCAATCGATAGAGTGTATCTTTCATCACTCAAATACTTTACCCAATCAACGATGTTGTGTAAATCTCATTCAAGTACAATGTGATACTTGATTGATTGAAGTATGGCGCGTGTCCTTCAGACCAAGATAGAAAAGCGTGTACATTCATTTGTTGAATCTGCAAATCAATCAGAGAAGAGTGCTATTCTAATTCTACTATCGTAAACATATACTATTTATGCCATTTAGTCTTGAGTTATAGACTGATTTCTGACGTGTCCGTTCTGAAGTGAGAGAAATGTGATGTGAGCGACTCTGACGGGAGAGTCACCTAGAGACCTTTAGTTGTCTCTAGAGGATAGTACTTGGAGAGGTTTAATGATATGAAGCCGTTTTCAACGAAATTAATATTGGTTTAGCTCTTGATGATGGTTTTACCATAACTCTTGGACATGGATAGAACATGAACTCTCAATGAAAGAGTAATATTATACTTGTGAAAATAGAAATAAATAAATATTAAGGAAAAATCATTTAACGATACTTTTATTGACATGTGTTTAAAAGTTGCTCAGCATGATTGAGTGAGTATGCACTGTGTCAAGATTTCTAGTGCTGTGTCCTGGTGGCATGATAAGGGTCTGTGTCTGAGTGGTGTATTAAAGGGGTGTGTCTGCGTGGTGCATTGAAGGGGTGTGTCTGATTACTGTATTAAAGGGGTGTTCCTGCGTGGTGCATTGAAGCGGTTTGTCTGAGTGGTGTATTAAAGGGGTGTGTCCAATGGTATATCAAAGGGATGTGTCTGAAAGGTGCCTTGAAGGGGTGTGTCTGAGTGGTGTATTAAAGGGGTGTGTTCGAGTTGTGCATTGAAAGGTTGTGTTGATTAATTTGTGTGTCGGATAAATGTATCTAAATTTGTCCCGTAGGTGGTGAATTCACATCGTGTTCTTTTGGTGAACATTACAATCTAATATAACATAATCAAAATGATAGAATCAAATGCATTTATTTACGTGAAACAGATTTTTTTTGTTTACATTTGCTGATAGAAAAACAAATGATAATAAAAAAACTGTCAATAGAAAACGCAGATGGCGCACATTTGTAATAAATACCGAAAGAAATAACACAGATATATTCTTATCAAATATTGCTGATACAGGAACTTTTGGACTATAAAATATGTTTGTTTTTCAAAGGTTACGTTGAGGACTAACAAATGGGACAACATTACATATATGGAATAGTTTTTAATAAATGGTTATTTAACCTAGACAACTGCTTTTTCTAAAAACGCTCTCTACATAGAAATAAATTTTGTACGGATAACAAGATGGATATGTCACGGCTAGAAAACAGTCAGCACTACACTCTACACGCGACCTGGTTCGACAATGTGCATGCGATGCTGCTTCCAGACGACTGTCATCAGTCTATGTCTGAAGTATTGTAAAATCTGATCTCTGACATATTTTTCGTTAATTTTGCACCCTTCAAGAATGTTAGGGGGAAAAAGACTGATAAATCGCATTTGAATGTAAACAGATGATAAAGCAAATAATTATTTCGAACAGTTACCTAGCAAGTTCATTCTTTTAAAGAAATGAAACTATCTAATCAAGCCTTTTAAAGACCGTCTTTTGGATGAAGTTACATTTCAACTTCACTCTGTGTTTACATGCATATATAGTGCTCATACCGTTACAAAACGTCTCTCCAAATTACCAAATGATTGTTCTTTGATTGAAATTCGTTTTGCTTATCTTCTTTATCTAAGTTTCATGCCATACTTCCAGGAAGTTCACCCCTCTGTGAAAAATCAGGATAGTGCTTAATATTGCTTGTATATATTCATGTGTGCTCCTTTGTGTGCTTGCGTTTATATCGACAATAATGACTTTGTGAAATTTCATCGTCATTCTTTAATTGATCCCAAGATTGACCAACGTCCAACGTCAAACCACCAATGTCCATTTGCAGGATGGATTCAATGTAAAATCTGTATGACTTTGAGTAAAGAAGTGGGAGCAGTAATAATCAGTTCATTGAGGAATTGGCCCAGGGCAGATACTGATGTCGAGGAACCTTAATCTAAGGATACTTTAAAAGGAATATCAATAGATTCAACTTTTCTGCCAAAAAGATGATTAATGCCAAGCAAAGCATTTCTATAGGTAATTAATAATACATCCTTCTGAATAGGAGAAATGGATGACCGTTTTGATCTAATGAAGATCATAAGAACATTGCACGTTTAAAGGTTTATTTGACGAAACTGATTACACAGTCAAAGTATAGCTTAGTTTGTAGACTAAATGTCGTACTTATCATAGCATTTCGTAGCAATATGTTAGACTGAAGTTTTATTATTTTCATATTTAGAATTTTTAAGATATTCACCTTTGTAATTCCCCAGGTGTTTCATAATAAATAGTAACGTTTTATCTAAAGAAAAGGAGTTTATATTTCTATTACATATCCTGAAATGCCTCTAGAATATATAGACAACATAATCTGACACTATACTGGGAAGTTTCTTAATAAGAGCTATTTAATATTCCTTTACTTTCATCACTGACCACTAAATTTTATTATTCTTTCGCCGGGATCAAGACCTCCCCTTTCCTCTTTTTCAAATACTAAAAGAGAAATTAAACATCATATTTCCATATTTTATTGCGGCCATCGTCAGCTATGACGCACTTTATAAAACCACAAAGATATTGGACTATGCGGGATACATGTGGTGAAGAACTGTACAAGACGCACAAATATTTGATTCTTGTTACCAAATGCTCTGAGACTGGTTTCATTACGGTTGTTAGAGGGCTGAAGATCTGCTTCATAATTGAAAAGATGTTTTTGATTAATATTTGTTTATTTAGAATTTTGCTTATCTGGACTGTTTTCTATGGACAAAACTGAAGAGAAGTTTTTAAGGGTAACAAATCTTATACATGTTTGACATTACGTTGTCTGGGAACTGCAGACTAAAGAAAACTTTTCACTGATTGACTTTGTCAGGCCAATCAGTCAATAATAAAAACGATTGTGTAAGAACATTACTGGTTGCTAGGCACCAAAATTACAACTTATTCCGTTACAGATCGACTCAATTTACTTCTTGTCCCTTCATTCTTAATACTCTAACAAATGTTTTATCATTATTTATCAAATAACGTGTTACATTTTCAAAAAGAGACTATTTAACTGAATGTAAAATTGCATCATCAGTTAGTCTTCGAAGTTCTTTTTTTATAAATACCCCTTGAACAATTTTTACTTCATTAGCTTTTTGAGGATCCCATAAATTTTATTGGCTTGATAATCTTCGCTTTTGACCTTTTGTTATAAGCTGCATTTACTTGTTTATTCAGCTAACTTTCTCTGATTAGTGTAATCCCTCCCATCAGATTCCTTAGTAAACGTTGACCAGTATATCTAGATACATGATAATAATTTGACATTTATACACATGTGGGATGGTCAATGTTATTAAGAACATCTCTGGCCGAGATGTCCCACACTAGAAATGAATTCCATGAACACAAAATAATTCGGAGTCAAATCTTTAAATTAAGGAAAAAACAAAACCTTTAATGGCATGGAAGTTCATATGCTAGTAATGCCAGGACATCGATATTCACTATTTGAAGGAATATAAGCTTTTCAATGTTATGCTTTGGTAGAAAATTCATGAATAGAACACATTCTGCAATGTTTTTCATTTGAAATATAAGATCATCTCGTTATCAAGCCAAGTAGAGTCTCTGAAACCAATTAGAATCAAAATCTCTTCTGATTAGATAATTATGATTTTTCAACAACATTCAACATATACTAAGTATCAATACAGATTCTAATGATTCAATAACTTACAATGTATGTAGGAGAATAGTTTGGAGAATGTCATCGAAGAATTTAGTAAAACTTTAATGATCATACTTTAAGTTTTAAGTCTTCTAAACTTCATCTCAAGATGCTTTTTATTAAAGAAAAGTAGCATACTTAAACATTGTATGTGTAATTGATCTGGATCAAAGATTATTTCAATATTAGGTACATAAAACTATACATTGAAAGAACCTTGCAGGTCTGTCTATGTCTACAAACTCGGATGCTTTTTCAGGAACAAAGTAAGTGATGTACAATAATATGTCAATGGACACTTAAATAGTTTGATGAAGTGAGCGAGGGGTTTAATGTGCTGTCAACAATATTTCAGCTAATTAACACGTGGCTGTTTCCATTCAATGCCATCCAAAAGAGAGTGGACAGATCAGGTAGAAAGGGATCGAAACGTTGAGGGAACAGACGGAAAGAAAGGCATAGTGAGAGAAAGATTGCAGGTTTGCATGGTTTGGCTTCTACCCGTTGACCTCTTCAGCTTGGGTGGCTCTACCAGGAGCATATAAGCTCCGGCTTGCATAGCTCTCAGGGTCATTGAAGCATCCACACTACCACACCACGATACGGTAATGAGTTGAGTGGCGGTACTCTGATGAAATAGATATTGTCTAATATCCCAGACAGCGACAATGCTTCTAATGCTCTCAACAATACCTTGCCGTATCTATCACATATCGATATAATGATATTATATTATACATTAAGTCCACTAAAAACACATTGTCCATGCGGTGTGTACTTCATTCTACGAACAGCTGGATCATGATTTCACAAAATAAGAGAAAACATTATTCATAAAAGATAAAAATAGAAGAAAACTAAAAAGAAATACGATGTTATGTAAAGGAATAAATCAAAGAATTAAAAAGCCATCATATAAGACGGTTATAAGCCATCGGCTTATGTGAATACCGCTCCAAGATACAAAAAATAGTACATGTCATGGTGATTTTACAATACATGATATATGTATATACAAACGCCAACAGATCATTACATATACGACAACAAATGCAAAAAATGCAAATAACTGAATCATAATCAATAAGTCAGTGGGCAAATCTGCCTGTTAAATTAATAAATTCGTGCTCTGGTACGGATCAATTTGAATTTTTGAATAAAACTGATTTTACATCAAAATCGCAGTGAAGGTAAAACATGTTGTGTCTTACAATGCTGTAAAGAGGACAGGTGAGTTGAGTCCTCATAAATATGGCCACAAGCATTAGTTCACAGGACACCTCGCTCTGCTCTTGTACCGTGACATACTAAGTGTAAAACATAGCTGCGTTGGCGTTATTCTGACAAGGGAAAAAAAGGTTCATTTAAAAAAAAGTGTATTTTTTTTCTGAAACGTTAACCAGAGGAAATCTTATATAAATACTTAGTGAGACGGTGAGGTTTGAAGAAAAAAGAATTTCATCTTGCATTTGACATTGATAGTAGAATTAATACAATTACATTTCCACAACCACAGTTCCTTGGCGATAACTCAGTAAACTCTGATTGACCGTACTAACCTCTTTATACACCGACATCGATGGTTACATGCTTTTTCGGTCATTTTAAAAGTACACTCAATAAGTACAATATAAAGGAACCAATGCAGTAAATGAACTCTTATCTGAAAATCAAATGAGTGGATGGAGCTCAGGAATGTTTTATTAGCATTAAAATGAATATGAAAGAACATTGACATAGTGAAAGAACACTTTAATATTTTTCTAATAACCTGCCAATTGTAAAAGAAAAAGGATTTTATTACTATTTCTAAAACCAGGAACGAGAAATCTTTATGCCATAGAAGATAACAATGTTTTTGTGGATATGTCGACTGGATTGAGGAGTCATATAATTGAATTTGGACAAATATGTGACACAGAGTATGTTTCATAAATTTGTCCTTGAGGTGTGTACTTCATTAAACACTGTTCGACTCTTTGCTCTGGTCATAAATTGTCAACTCTGAAGGAGCAAATGGTACTGAATAACATGAAATAGGAAGGTGGATAAATAACTCCTGGAGACAATGTAGGGAGAAGGGGCGCATCTTTTCATATATTTTGACATATTCAGTTCTGATGTGATCACTAGTGTCACGTGATAGGTTAAAGCTTTTAGACGTCGTTCAAGCAACCCGCTGTTGTTTTTGTGTCTCAGAGGTGCAACTTAATTCCTGTCATCAGTCACTGTCAGAGCAGTGGTGAATCCAATCACTGAAATATTGTTCTATGGTTTTTCATCTTCCGCGACTGGCAAAATAAGCGTCAGGTTGAAATGAGATCACCTGAAGTAACAGAAAAGCTAGATAAAATAGTTTTATTGATTGAAAATAGAAGAAAAAGAAGACAAGAAACAAAATAATGGAAAACAGTTTAGAATTGGAGAAGTATGCTAGACATGAGTACCAAAATAAGATTTATATTTTCAAAAGTCCATTATATAAAACTGATTTTTAAAATTTCAGTTACTGTATATATTGTTAATAAATCAACTTTGATTATTGTTAGTGGTAACTAAATTGTAGACGGGAACGATAGGTCACCATGAACGTTTGTTCATTGCTGGGTACTGGTTAGTCACCGAGTGAAATCAATCCTAAGAAATCATCCTGAACTGTTCTCGAAAACAATACATTAGATTGAACTTTAGATATTCCGATATTTAGAATTGATTTTAAATAAACAGCTGCTCTTAATCCCAAGGTGTTTTTGTAAAGTAACTTATGTCGCAAGTTTCTCTCTAAAATAAAGGAGTTGATGTTTATAACAATACTCTTCATATGTCTTAAAAATCAATAATCTTTCCTGATATGCATTATAGCAATCAAATACTAAAATTAACACTTTCTCCTGTTATATCATTTTCATCACTAACGTCTAGATGACATTATTTATCTTTGTATCCCTCGCCCGTTGAAGATTTTATAATATCATTTTATGTGACTTTATATTCAACCGTTAGCTGTCTTCTTTCAAATTGAATAGACGTTCCTAATTTCTATTTGTTCAACTTGAACTTCTTACAACTGAATTCGCTACGAAACCCTGAGTAAAAACCACACGTGAGGAGATAGTTGGGTCTTTGGTTATACTAGCTACACGCGGAGGTCAGACTTTATATCCAAGTCTTTCTTAAATGAGTTTATTTGGATCAATTTCAATCCTAGAGAAAAAAAATTTATATATACATGAATACCAAAACGAGTTTGTATCTTTTTATGATATGAAAGTATCATTTTTTTATATTAGAGTGATTTATTCTGTACTCACTGTACGTTTCATAATTCGTAGAGCCTTAAAAAGACACATCAGTAAATGTCAAATGGCTACACATTGAAATTTAATCGTTACTCATAAAAGGGTAACAACCTGTTTAAACTCAGTTATTTAGGATTAACAATTTCATTGGCGATTCATATTTGCACAGAATTAGAAAAGTAAAAGAAAGACGTTTTGAATGATTTGAAGGCACTGAAGACGGTTTTATTGACGTTAAACTAAACTTGACAGAAAATAGATGTTCAAATGCACGAGAATCAGCACAGGACGTAATTCATTTACTTATGACAACTCCTAAAAGACTCACGATAAAAGCAAAAAGGTCAGACTTCTTTGAAGTTATAGTGGGAAAACTATGGTGTAATATAAAAAGTAGCAATACATGTTTTCTTAATTGTATGGATATACAAATTCGACTTGCAAGAGAATTTGGTTACAGTTTCAACAGAGTTACAGGAAAGAGGTAGTTCTCTGTTTGGCGAGGATCACGTGCAGGAGTAACATCACGAATTAAGAGTTGAAACAGTACAAGAGAGATTGAGGTGAAATTACTTATGATTTTATCAATATGCAGATATTTGCAGCTGAAAATGGACGGGTGTGTATGAATCTAATTGAAAAAGAAGAGCTACACATTCGTCACACTTAAAGGACCTTTAGTAGATAAACATATATTAAGTTGGAAGATTATTATTCAATGTACTTGAAAAAAAAACCTCATTTCTTTCAAATTAATGTGAGAATAACGATTGCATACATTGCAGAAATTAATTCCAAACATTGTTGAAGGCATCTAAGGAAGTGCATTCACTCTCTCAACATCATTATACACGGAAAAACTCACTGAACCAATATCACACTGGTGTTATTTCTAAATGGACGTGGTTTGGATCAGCGTTACAATTATAGTTTCAACGATACCTATTAAATTTTAAACTGTCATTTATTAGAAAAAACTCTACATCCTCTTAACGAGAAGCATATGTGTCATGTTCAACGCAAACTTTTAAAAAAGAAGATTCAGTAAGATTCACTAGTTGTGTCACTGTTGATTTGTACAGCCAAGTGAAGGCAAATGGAAACATCTACAGGTCGACAAGACCCGAGGCTCCGAGCGTAATCTTGTCAAATATCCTGAAACTCAAGACTTGGATAGCTCTGTGTGATCAATACCGGATGACATTCCGTCCAGAGGACATTTCATTCTGTTCTGGTACTCATGTTGAATAATGTGAAATTTACAATGAATTAGTTGGCGTTATCAAACAAACCGTTCATGTATTTCCTGAAATTAGAAAATACGAAAGTTAAACTTTTAATTTTGTAATCGATAAATCTTTGTATTTGTGAATATCCTTGCTTAAAAGTTGAACAGGATCTGAAAACACATGCCCGATCTCTTTCGCTGTCGATGGTATCAATGTAAAACTTTGTGGTAAGCGATCTAATTACCTGAACACTGTGATCAGTTCTTTCTAAAGACATATTAAAATTATCTCAAATGTAAGGAGCAGGTTAGTGAATCAAACTATCAGTATCTAACAAATTTTATAAACACACATTGCCCTTGCAGAACATTAATTCCATATCTTTATCATATTTTCTATATACATTTTTCTTTAAAATACAATTAATATTTTTGATTAAAACAATAGGTTTAGCAAAAACATTTTTTCTTCATAACAGGAAACGATATAAAAACTAGATAACGGCAAAAACAGTAAGATTAAGTTAATTTCTTGAGCAACCAAATTATATCATTAGAGTTAAACCTTTCACAAGAGATCGGAATAAACGATCTGACAAGTTTAGCTTATATTGGCACATAACCAGATAAAACCGTGCATAAGTGTCGATCTTTGCATCCAACATTAATGTCCCTATCAATCACTGCTAAATTCTAAGATAAATGACAAATGAAGAAATCATGTTGTATATCTGGCTAGTTTAAGAGCATATTGCCTAGGAAACTGCAAAAGGCCATAAGGACCTAACAGTTAAAGGCAGTGAAAGTAATATTAGAAGAAAAAGACAGAAAAAGAAGTGCTGATTTTGACACCGAAATCAAAGCTGAAGATTCTTTATCTGATGAAGCTAGGAGCAGTTGGAGAATAGATGAAATGTAGCCACGCTTTATGGGAGAATGACACAAACACTACATAAGGAATATTATAGTTCCCTGATTGGGTTAATGCAATATATTAGATATAAGTCGACCCCTGAGATTCAATGTAGAGCAACTCAAAACTGCCACTGATAAAAGGTTTGATTTAAAAACGCTAATATGTTTTGTATAGATAGGGTATTCCAGTAATTCATCAAGACACTGTTCAGAACAAATGCTTCGAGGGCACCCTTCAAGTAGTCTTCAGGCTTACTGTATTAGTTTGACTGTATTAGTTTGACTGTATTAGTTTGACTGTATTAGTTATTAAAAGACCACATTTTCTGAGTATAGGTTTACTCCGTTATCCAACTTATGAAGAAATACTGTAAAACATAGATTTCCTATAATGAAATAATTATTAAGAAATGTTGCAATTCTTGTGCATTCTAATTTCAAATGTCCTTCAATGAATACACAAGTGCAAGAGAGCAAATTGTACTATAGGATAGTGGTGAAGTGAACAAGCACATTAGATGCAGCTAAACATGACCTTATATTAGGGACATGATTAAGGATAGTAATTGTAACTTATTAGCGTCTGTTTCCTTTCACTTGACCCCGACTTGGTAATTTGTCAAAAATAAATATCATTCCCGAAGGTTTGCCAACTTCGAGCAAATTGAACTTATAAATCTTGGATAACCTAATTCTCCACATCTTTCTACCCCTGCATCTCACGAGCAAACACTGAAGCTTGAAGCTCTTGTAAATACGATATACTGTTGTTACTTCACAAGGTAATTCGAACATTCAAACACTCAATTCTGCTGGTATAAGACCATCTCAAACCCCTCTTTCACTTGACCCAATGAACCTATCAATTTTTATCTGACAACGAAATCTCTCCTATTCATGAGCTGCAACTGCCCTAAAGAAGCCATCTCATTCCACAGACCGGCTATACTGACAGCGAATCAAGAGGCAAACACCGTATTTGACCAAAGTGCGGTCGTAAGACTGAGCAACGGTAGTGCGGACGTCAGAGAAAACAAGGACAGTGCGGACGTGAATGAAAGCAATCAAAGCAGAGCAATCAATTAAAGATCTAACTGCAGTGCAGCACCAATGACTGCGAGAAGGAGTAACCAGCGGGCTGCTGATATTTATTCATGAGCAGAAATCTATAACGTGGTTCACAGAAGCTATTTTTGTCTGAGCATTACAGAACAGCGTGCGAGCAGCAAGGAAGCAGGGAGTCTTACTGTAGTGATGGCGGAATCAGAGAAACGGATCGTTGCTATAGCTGTGGATGAGAGCGCATACGCCGATAATGCCTTCTTATGTGAGTATTTTTACTGTCTTCATACGAGAATATGATTCAACCTTGCCCGGGCTTCACGTTTGTTTCCCATCTTTATTGATATTTCATTCGCACAGCACCATTCAGCTTAACTTGTGTTCTACCGGTGAATGGACTATTTATAGTTTTGTATCTTACTGCAGTGTGTTCTTCGACAGTTCCGTTTGATATCGAGGAATGGTTCTCTTAACCAATAAGCTTATAGCATATACTGACCTTGTTCATTATTAAAACTTGACGATCCCTGTTAACGTTCAGTATTTCAATTTGATACGCTTGTAGACTTATGGTGATGCGGATGATTTTATCTAACAGTTTATACCTAACATATATGTGACAGACCACGTGTTTGGTAACGCCCCCTAGTAGCGTGAAGAGTGTCTTGTAGGCAGTGTTAGTGTAAGCTCTACGTGAATGTGTTGACTCTATGTCGAGTGTAAACTACAATCTCAAGCAGTCAGTCAACACTCGGACAGTAAACACTCCACCAGGACCTTGTTCAAAAGTACACAGACCTTGACCCCTGCCAGTATGAAGTCATTCAGAGACTAGAACGGTTCATGGTAACAATAATGTCCCAGTCAATCTCTTAAAGATGTAGGATATTTAACAAAGCCTTCATAAATGATGTTTCAGATAAATATAGATTTGCAGATTAGGATATTTGTTTCATAAAACTGGAAATACCATAAATAACATCATTCAAATGTATACATTGAAGGTAAGCACGTGTTAAACACGTGTTTCATTTTATCTGACAGTCTGTAACTGCATTATACCAGTATACAAACCAAGAAATACACAGAATAAAACACGTGTCTCTGTCTATCATCATTCGACCTTGTAAAATCTACTGAATCGGCTGATAATACGTTGTCGTCATACCAGCACATGGAATCGCCGATAGATCAATATTTAGAGAAGGCCTTAATTGAGCAGTTGCCCCACCAGCATTCTCCAGTACGGCATGTTGGACTCATATGATATATGGTCTTAACAGTTCACTGTATTGACACACGTGTTTATGAACCATGATTGTGGTATGTTGTACAATGAGTCTATTGTACAGCAGTTACATACTTACCCATTCCTCACCAATCTTGGTCTGCATGCATCTCAGGATCGGGATATGTGTTTACATTCAATTTCCACAGACGTTCAGTAACCACTGATTGCGGTGTATTGTACGGATAGGTAGTCAGGTACTTTATTTACGGAGTGGTCATCAGGTGTATTGTACGGATAGGTAATCAGGTGTATTGTACGGAGTGGTAATCAGGTGTATTGTACGGAGTGGTAATCAGGTGTATTGTACGGAGTGGTAATCAGGTGTATTGTACGGAGTGGTAATCAGGTGTCTTTTACAGTGGTTTACAGAGTGACCAATTCATAATCAACCATCGTGTACAAGCAACTGAAACACTGCAGTAACATGTACAGGTACAAACGTTTCGTAACTGCTGACTGTGGACTATTGTTCAGAGACTATGAGTTAGTCTTGGTTAGATGCCCGTTTCGTTGTTTGCATTTACATGTATCGAAGAATGGTATATGTTTGTTATCATAGTATTAAGTCATCAAGTATTGTCAAATAGTTTTGTAACTATGATGAATGCATGGTAATGATTACCGTGTCAATAACTATTTAACATCAATAGGCTTCAAAGCAACTATTGTACAGGATTTTCAGGACGAGTTTGGGATGATGTATGCCTCTCAATGTTTATACAGTTTTTGGCTAGCTTCATATCAAGCCGAGGACACTGGTTTTACAATTTCCGTCTATTACTCTTACCTTGCCTACAGACAATCCAAATGGGGATGTTTGAGCCCCAGAGAATTGTTAAATTAACAAGAGTGAGTGCTTCAACGTCATGAGTTGTATGATATCTACAGCATACAGCGCACCTGCAGTCGAAATAGACAAGTAGTTAATCTGCACCCAGGTATAGATATGGAGCTGAAGAACAGGGTTCCGTTCAACTAGTTTTGCCTAAATCATCATCCTATAAACACCATTTTGTTATGCAAGAAATTCTATCTTTTGTCAAGATATTTTGTCATTCTCATTGCATCACGTTTTAGTTTCAGAGTAGTTATGCGCAGTAAAACTTTATCTTGTGTAATTTAAGTTCAAGTCAAAGATACATTCTTTCCTTTACAATGAATTTTGGAATACTTCAAAGACCTTTCAAATCAGCGAGCGCAATCCAAGAAGAACGGCTCAGTGCAAAGAACATCATGTAAGGAGTTTGAACAGGTGCGCGGTGAGAACAAGGCATGTCTGCAATGTTGCTACTTATAATGCTGATGATCTAGTAGACAGGCTCTGAGTTTTGTATGCTTCTATTGCTTTATCTTTTCTGATCGATGTTGTTGTCAATTTTCATCTTTAATCATTTTATGACAGTAGTCTTGGACATAACAGAAGTCTTTTGCTACATATGAATGTGTTTTTATTTAATCAGAAAGGATTAAAGCACGGATTAAGGATTTTTACGAAGACTGTTTCGATTTTGGACTATTTGCTTGCAAAACGTTTTATCAAAGGGTATCTCAATTTTAGAAATGTACTCTTATATATAAGACAAGTACATGGGTGAGAAGACACTGTTTAGATTGATAACGCCTATTCATCTATTGTGGTCCACAAGAGGATAGTCAGCGAGTCTGTACACAGGGTAAGCGGGTGGAGCCGCTCTAGAGAGGAGAAGCGCATTTCGATTTAAGCTTCATGGCTTGAAAATTGATCGTATCAATTGTTTGGTAAACGTTGCTGAGTAACCGATCGTTAACTAAATCCTTATTAAAGGTCCGTCAAATCTTGACGAGGTTTGGTTTTTGAAAGGACAATGAAATTAGATCGATTGTGAACTCGTTTCTGGTATATTCACATGTTAGCATTGTGTTCATCGTGTAATTGTTAACTTAAACAAAGTTTTGAGGTCAATAAATTTCCAAGTATAGGCGTTAATGCAGATAGGAGGCCGGTAGCCCTTCCATATAAGACATTTACTAACTGTATGAATATGAAAAAACTACCGAGCAAAATGTTTCCTCTACTCTGAAATAGATAGGTTTAAAAAGTCATATCTGACTATTCATTATCGTTGATTGTCAGGTTGAATATCAAAGCTCACAACACGATAACAGCATTGTCTCTATACCGAACGATTAGCTATAAATATGTAATTTTCACGAACAGTTGCTTTTCTCGATTAAATAGCAATACTGATAATGTTGGACAAATGTGATAACGTACTATAATGAAATAATGTATTTTTAAATATGGATTAGAATGTATTAGTAACCTTGATGATCGCCGTGAGGTGTTGTCTGTTATTACCTTTCAGAGGACCATTGAACGGCTTTCAATTATGTCTTCCATAAATGAAAATGTAAAACGTATTCTAATACTTTTTGTAAAACATGCTGTTATATTAAGAGACAAATTTTTCTCTGACTTGTAAATTCTGTTACAAACTGTTTGTAGATATCTATGTATACTATTGTGAACTTGTAACTTTTGTATATGGGCCCTAGGCCTGAAATAAGATAAACGACTCTGACTCTTTGACTGACTGATATGAAGATTCATCTTAGGATTGTTACATTGAAAGAAGATAGGTGTAATTTAGTGAGTGTATCGTGACTACACAGCTCTCTAAAATACACATTCATTAAAAGTTTTTTTGAAAAAGCTTTCTGAAACTCCTCACATTGACCAGAGTTAGCAGAGAGGCAGAGCTCTCGGTGCCGAAGACTTTAAGAGTATCTGATATAAACTGATAGAGAGGAACTGAAAGCGCCTTCTGTACCGTCCGTTTGTTGTATATATATATAATGCAGCTTTATGAGTAAAGTCCAGACGGATTAACTTGGCGTTAATGGGCTAATAGAATAGATGGAATAGATTAGCAGCGTTTTATCTCAATAAGCCAAGAGTAAGTTTTTTTCAGTACTTATTCATTGATATTGTCAATATCAAGATATAACAAGGACAGTTCTCCTTTAAGATGTTCCCAATGTTGTACGAATACATGTTTTAGTTGAAAGGAAATTGTAAAGAGTTGTTATGGAACCAATGCAGCATTTTTACAAGGTCTTTTTTATATCCTAGATTCAAAGGTTATCAATTCATTATCAGAAGCAATATACATGTAAAAAATCAAATTGAAAAGTTGTTTTTAAAATTTATTCGGGTCAGGCTATCCTATTTAAGTTTTTGTTGCGTTAGGACAGATAGATAGTCTGGAAGACAGACAGAGCACTGAGTATATATGAATGTACACTTTGTTTTGCGCTTGGTCTTTGTGCACTACGCGTTTGAACTTTTTCCATTACACTGTGACAGTTATCTAGTCTATTAGTGAAGCATCGTTAGTGAACAAAGGACAACATTCTATGATCGAAATTACTATAGTGCAAAACACAGAAATTCCCCTGCTTTGTGAAACGATATGCTTGCTCTGTGAAACGTTATGCTTGTTTTGTGAAACGTTATTATTGCTTTGTGAAACGTTATTTAAGGATTGTTTTACATTTTTTGTGCCTCTATCGATGTATAACAGCAACAAATTGTATAACATCGCGTAGCGTAGCGTAACAAAACATGTTGCTGTTATACATAGATAGAGGCACAAAAAATGTAAAACAATCCTTATAATTACAAAATCATCTCTACTTCCAGAAATTTTCTGAATAATTTCAAAGAATGTTGAATAATGGTCGTGAACATTACGTTATTTTGCAGCGCGTGAAATACAACAATTCATGGGGGTTTTAAAATTGAGAAATGCATGTACTAAAACGGAAGATGATTTAATTTCGTTTTCACCAGCATTGACGCTCATGGAATCAAAGTTCGTCTTAACTCGAGTCCGCATTTTTGGAACAACCCTTATTAGCATATCACATGACATTCAAAATGGCTACCGTTTGTGAAACAATTCGAGCTATCAAACATCAGGACTCGTAATTATTAAAATCAAAAGTTTTCGGTGATGGTAATAGTTTCTCTTGGGGGAGGAAAGTATTTTCCGGTTATCAACGCAGTTATCAAGATGATGACATGCGTACATTTCTTATTTTACCAAAGTAAAGCCAGGGGCGTAGGAACAGGGGGGGCTTTTTTTAAGCCCCCCCCCCCCCCCCCCCACTTTTTTTTAAAGCCCCCCCCCCCACTTTTTTTTCGAAATGTTTTTTTCAAATTGATTATTTTCCCCTTTCTACTACATATTTCCCAATAACTGGTCTAGTATTGTTACAAAACAGCTACTATGCACTACTTTGAGGGTAGTTTCTAAAACTACTCTGAGCGTAGAACTAAAACATCCAATCATCCTAATCCAAGCCCCCCCCACTTTCAAATTCGCTCCTACGCCCCTGAAAGCGATGTTGTCATAACCAGACTAGCCGTTGTTTGTGAAACGTAATGCTTAACTATAAGGAAGCCACTGCAGCAGATAGTCAACATTATATTGTTAACATGTGTTATTGGTGTAGGTATCTATGTTTTAATTTTTACTACATTTTGTTAAGTTTGTACATTTAGTCAAAAAAGGTGTTTCTGTTGAAAAGTAGGCGATTGAACTTTTCGATAAACGCTATTAGTATATTCTGTTTTTAAAGATAAAGTGTTTCTTATTGCTGGAAATGTGCTTCAATATGTATTCATAAGTGATCATAAGGTAAATGTGCTAATGGACTTGGAATGTTCCACAGAGAATGATTAATACTTATCTCTATCTAATGCATTAAACAAACCATTTGGCTTTACTGCTGGTTTACATTTTTTAACCAATGAACAGTGTCTGTATTCACTGGACGAAATCAACATCTAATATCCCTTGACAGATTGGGTGTTTATTTGATAAAATTTACAACTAATTTCCCTTGAGGGAATGAGTGCAGAACAGCTAACGTTACACAATTGGCATATCAAGAAACAATGTCTGAAGGTAACTATTTCTCAAGTCATAAGGCTTATTAAATAAGGAATTATTTTAACATTAGAATTTGCTGAATAATCGTTCTAGTAAAGCTACTTGTGATATAACTTCTCAGCAACAACTATTCAGGTTGACAAATATTTGGTCTTTTTTAACTTTATGTTACCAACTTTTTGAGTTAAAATTTATATACACTCGAAAATATTTGAAACAGAAGATAATTTATAAATGTAGGAGAAAGAATCAGTGAAGATAAGAAATTAGTTTGTAAGAATCAGCCCTTTTACATGATGAAATGTTTTTGTCCTTCATTTTCAGCAAACCATATTATCCACGTTTCCGCCCTTTTTCCCTTTTTATTCTAGCAAAATCATTTTTTGCATATTCAATGATTTTGCTTTCCCAATAACTTACACTTCAACCCTTTATTAAAGTTGTAGAGGCGGTTGTTATGAATGTGTATAGACGTTTTTATGTAAGCCATTAGTGCTGACTTTACTGTTTTAATCGGAGATTTAAATCATAAAAATGCAAATTGTTAAATGTTTCTAAATATACATCTCATAGACGACATTTTTCAAATTTACTAGAATTGCAAAATGGACGTGTGCTGTAGATGAGTGCTATAGATGTGTAAGAGTTGCTTGAGTGTAGTTGATTGGTAGAAATATTATACCGACGATGTCGCTGATGTGTCCATTAATATATTATTTCCGCATTATCTCCTTAGTTCCTTAACGGTCTGGTGAGTGCTTTAGTGCCCACTTGTAAACTTCTCATCGACGTTGACCCTTCTCTACTTGTCCGACAGGAGGACAACGAAACTCTTCGTTCTATACGATATCTCGGTTCCATATGTACTAGGTTCTATTTTATCCCAGAACAAGCAACCTATTGCAATTTCGAAAACTGTAATAAGTTTGAAGAATTTTTTAAAAGAAAGTAATGGCGTTGACTTCTTTGAAGTGCTTGTTCAAAATGTTTTCTATCATGCAAATAAAGTCAAAGATTCAGTAACGCAGTCAATGATCACTGCACTGTGTAAATGTTTAGCGAAGTAATTCTTTACCAGCACTCCAAAATTGAATATTGTCACCTTAGATAACAAGTCTTATTTATCATTATCCTTTTGTTGATGAAGAGATAATTATATCTTGCTTTATAGAAGACATTATTAAATAGAGAATGTATGCAATGGATAAATGTTTTCCCCGGATTAAAATCAACAAGATCTGACAATAAAAGTCAATAGGCATGTTTCGAATTTAATAACGTTTGATTTTCCTGTCACGTAAGATATGGTTTCCTCATTTAGATGTATATCATATATCTTCATGAAGTAATCGCATGGTGATGTAGGATGGGATTTTCTGTTTAACGAGAATAAAAGCTTATGGCTGAGGTAATTGTATTAGGTTGTTTTTTTAAAAACATTTGTTTTAAAACTAAGATCTAGATCGGTTACCAGATCTTTGTTTGTATTCCTTATAGCATTTGTAATATGCCAATGATGGCTCGTGTTGTCTTTCAACATCTTTTAAACCAGAGAGTGAGACGTTGTGAGTCGCGTGTACCTTACCTCATCTAACTATCAAGACTTCGAGCCCAGCAAGTGATGCACACGTCTAGATAAAGATGTAAAGATATATATATATATATAAATATCTATTGTTTTCATAACTCTAATCTACTGTCAGTTCTTATGAAAAGGATTTGGAATAGATTCAACAATCAAACTGTGCCTGATACAATGTACAAATAACAATGTTACACTAGTTCACTGTACAAATGATTTTAACAGTTTTCGTTTTCTAACATATTACACGTTTTAATGATTTTAGAGTGTTCGAGGATTCAGAATAACACTTTCACTGAAACGTTTTGCTATCAATTCAATTGTACTGTATCAATTGAGAGCTTAGCTCTTTGAATTCAAACAACAGACTGAATAGTGTAGATTTGTGTTGCTGAAGACAACTCTTCAATTCTATATTTCGGATCGATGTTCAGATAGGTCTTTTCACGTCAAGTGTTCCAGGAATAGGGGTAAATCCAGCTTAACCTTTCATATCGATGTTCCCTAGATCTGTAGGTCAATGATCGATGGTGCACCGATAGACCAATTGGCAAGTAACATGGGGGTGCATTAAGGGTCATTTACCGGCTTAGAGTAGGTAATGAAAGGCAATTATCAATATGGCCTGGGCATTTCAGTGACTTCTCATTTGCTTGAAAATATGGCTATAAATTTGGCGTCATTTGTGATCGTTTCGTTTGCAAAATGCCAAATTTTATAATTCTTTCCATTTTTAGAAAAAACTTAATAAGATTCAAAATGTTCTCCGTATTCATAATCTAGGAACATATACTCTCACAATGACATGATTGATCTGCCCCGACCATGTACTCGGTTGAAAGTTTACTCAAGTCAGTAAATGATAACAAAGATCAAAGAATGGTTTATACTTGTTATGATCACCATTAGAGGTTATGATATGTTAAAGGTAAGCGAAACCAGACAACTTTATTTCTGTGAGAACTAGTTGCAAACTTGATAATACATTATCTTGTGTAAACTTTAAACCTGAGTCATTTCCTTTGTCCATAATATCTTTGAAAATTTTTGTAAAGTTGCTTCTTTTGGTTCCCCTTTACAATTATCGAACAGCAGCTTTTAAGGAATAACGTATCTAGTTTCATCTATCAGAGAGTTGTTAAATTAGGGTGACATTTAGTGAGCTTGACTGGGTTTATAAGATTGTTGATGTTTCTGCCAGTCCAGATTTGGATCGTTGAATATACACACGAAATATTGCATAGATGATATTCTATTGGCTATATTCTGATCTTTGCCATCTATTGCCAATGTCCATCGGTCTGGATACTCGCCCATACAAGCAGTGATCGATGATAAAACAAACAGCTTTTCATTTATGCACTGAGGAATCTAAAAAAAAACATCATTCGTGTTTGCTAATAGCGACTGATTCCTGTAAAGTTTATATTGTTGATCACAAGTTCAAAAATTGAAATGTACTCTGGAAGGAATGTCAACCATGGTATTGATAACACTGAGTTATTTTTGTCAAGGTCGTTTTTGACTCGATACAGTGTTTATGTTAAGCCTGCCTAGTGAGGTCATGTTGGCTTTCAGAGGCTTCCATACTTCCATTTCACAGTTACACACCAACAGTAACACCACCCAATAATGCTTGTAAAACAAGCTTCGAAATGTTTCTGTTTATCGTTTACAAGGAACCATCATTTAACAATCTGTTAATTTACAATCGCCTTGTTCTGCTTTGAAGCTTCATAGAATTTATAACAATTTCACTGAAATCTCTCTGCTACGACCATAACTTTTTATTTAAAGGGATTGAAATGGTAATGAACCTCTCATTCAATTCCAATCATTACATTTACAGCAATTGGAAAACCGCTAATTGTATATTTCAATTCAACAAACCAATGTCACCAAACATTTCAGACTGATTGCTTTCAATTATAGAATGTCTGTAAGTTGTCATGAATTTCAGAATAGTTTAGTTGATATTCTTGCATTATTGATATACATAATGAATCATATGAATATATGATTGTCATTCAAAAATCTTTCAGTTCGAATAGGGTTTTTCGACCATCAAACTTTCTTAGTTTTACTGAATGTGTAGTTCAAGTGATGAAGACAGAGCGACTTTAAGCCCTATCTGTTGAAAAAAATTAAAAATTATTTCACATCTGTGTTTTTCTTTCGTTCCAACCCTTAATCGTTGTAGTTTTGTTTTCCAATTGAAAGTATGTTTTTTATGTACGAACTAAAGAGGTTTAAATGAGTGCCCTACAGCTTGATCATTTCCTTGACTATCAATGGTAGTATTTGTTACTGGTTTGTTAGGGGTGAAAGGAGGGTTAATCAGCTCGGTTCATCTTTGGTCATTGTCTACGGATTATATGGTAGACGCTATAAGCTATCTCATATCAATGAATGGAAGTTTATGTCCTGACGTATTGGTCATTCCATCCATCAAATACCATCTTAATGCTCATTAATGAACCTGGAACCTTTTATCCTAAATCAGATGTATCGTTCAGATACTTGATTAGTCGTCAAGCAAACCCAAATCTCTTAACAGGCTTTATGATTGGATTACACTTCCTTTTTATATTGTAACAAGGACATAACAAAAACGATGTTTCGACTGATTAAATGTGATGTTCAACTTTCTGAATAAATAATAATATGTGGACAAATCTGACATTGACAATAACTATCACAGATTCAGAACTACGGATTGAAGTATTTACAAGGTTATGAGTTAATACCAAACTGGCAATAGAGAAATAGTTTTGTGTTCGTTAACTAATGACGTCGTATGACTTGTACAGAGGCTAAGGGTCTCTTTAATGAATAATGGAGAGTGCAGCCCAAGAATTAATTAAAATCTTTTACCTGAATGTGGTTTACAATCAGGTCTCTGTATTTACCAGATTAAATGGATTGCTCCCAATCCTGATGGAGATCCGAACCAAATGATTATCTGAAAATATGAAAAGTAAAAACACTTACACTTGTAACAATAAAAAACAATCGATTTTGATTAGTTTTTGCAATTCAGTAATTGAAGGCGATAGTGTAAAGAAAGTAGGGTTCATACAGTAAGCAGGTATTTTGGTTCCTAAAACTTTTCTAAGGAGACTTCTTGCATTGTATATATATTTACAACCTGAAATACAAAACACAATCATTTAAATAAATATCTGATGAGAAAATGATGAACCATTGCATAAAAAAGAAAAACATGTTTACTTGAAGAGGACATTTGCTTTGAGATATTTTTCATATCGTTTTCTCTAAGTATTCATCTATATGATCCAAAGTTATATATATTGGTTCAGTTTTTTATAATTTCTATCAAAACAGATGTATCAATAGCAATGAAAAAATCCATCTCTCCTTCAAAACAATGGTTCAAGACATCAAGTTAAGTTAACAACACTTACGGATTTTAAGTAACTGTAAATATGACTCGAAGATACTTCCAATATTAATGTAGTCTGAGCAACTGATAGAATTAGATCTAGTAGTAGAATGAATTGTCCGAAATTGATATTGACATCAACTGATATTAATATAAGGCTGTCATCTTGACCTATCTGAAGTTTCTCTAAGGTTTTACACTATCTATGTTCGTGTATCTTCACTTGTTACGAATTGGTCCCTTTTTACCTCTTGTGCGATGCTAAAAATGACATTATCTTGTTATGTCATAATCTGGAATACATACTAAATTCTGTGTCTGACGAGAACTGTCTCTGTTGGGGAGAACACTTGAATGTGTGGCTGCAAGAAAGGAAAATTGTTTTGTTTAATTGAAGGTGGCTTGACATCCTTTATTTTTGCTCTACTAAATATCTATTCTGATATCAAATCTGTTAAATCAACAAAACATGATGGGTCTAGGGTGATTGTTACCGATCCCGAATCGATCTTTCGAGAAGAAAGCTGTGAAGCTACTTTCCATTTATCAGAAGCAGGTATACTAAAACTAGATGCCGAACTGAGAATCCGCTGATGCAGAAGCTGTGGTAGTGGGTACGGGAAGGTGAATGTGTGTAATTGGGTTAGTTAGAACTGTCTTCAATGCCTCTTCTCAGGCTTCAGCCATTCTGTGTTATTTGTCTACAAAGACATGCGATCAATTTGGATTTAGCTTACCGATAGGGACATTTCACATAGATTGATGTTTCGCATTTGTTCATGAAAGTCATACTGATGAATTGTTAAATAAGATTTTGTTTTTGTAATTGCAAACGCAATATAGGGTCAGATAAAGTAATCTACAAATTTTATTCATTCTGAAAAAATATAGGGTCAGACAAAATGGAAATAGCAATGTTATAAACGCAGCTACGTTATGGTTCTCAAGTACTGGTTATGAGACGTGGTAAACTTTCTATATACAGAACACAATTGGATCATCCAACGAAACTGTTTATAGACTAATTGTTTTCCATCAAAGGATTTGATGAGCCTTCCATTAAATGAAAAGCAATTGCCAATAAAGCATAGAGATATGTTATTTATATTATGTTAACCTAATATTTTTCAAATTGTTTATCATTTTTGAAATATTTTTTATTGTTTCTTTGTTTTTAGATCTTGATAAACAAATAACTGTTTGCTAATGTCAAGTGCGTTGTTTTTATATGGGTTTTAAATATTCGTTAAATTTCATTATCTTTTTCCCCACAATAATTGTTAAGAATTATATAATTTACGAATTCGTCATAAATTATAATGCTTGTCTGTTGAGATGAACATATGTTTTTAAACATTTTTTTTTCAAAAGATATTATGTTACCAGAACATTAATAATTTCATCAATTCTGTAAATGCAAAACATAACCAAATTATTTCTAAAATCAATATTCATTAGCCTGGCATAGTAATGTTTTTTTGTACAAAAATTGTGAAATGGAGAAAAAGGTTCAATGAAGGACATTCAATCTAAGTTGTTCTTTAAGAAGCTATTGGCCCTTTCATCAGTCTGATACCTGGTTAAAGCCTACTCGGTAACATCCATGTTCAATCCAATGTGTGCCTTGATTTAAAATAACAACTAGACAATATCTATAGGATGTTAATCTGAGTAGGGAGTCAGCAGGAAATTCTTGTTGAACAGATTTCATTTTAATCTTTCGAAAAACAATCAAAGTCAGGCACGTGTAGGTCTGATGCTGAGTAAATTATATGGATCTTGATTCTACCGTGGGACTTTCACTAATTCAGAAAGGGACTAAGGAGATAAGAAGGTTTTACTAATCGATAAAATCGTTTTCACGGTGAAGATTCGGCAACGTAACAATGACGAACTTTAGACTTCGGTTTGTAAGTGACTCACTTATAATTTTTTTAATCCGACTGTACTGCTTTCATTTATTTTTATACCAACTTAAGCCTATTCACGGTAACTCATGATTTGTGTATAAAAAGATTTATAGACGTTATCTTTACGTTTTGCATTTATGTCTTTTTCACTAGGTCAACATTCTACTGAAGCCTACAGCTACTGCATGAGATTTTGTTTCACTGTTCATAAGTTTCTACGTAAAATCATCATTTAAAACGTGTTTATTGGTCACAATATCTTAACAGAACACTTTACAGAAAACTCATGTTGGCCAACATGTTAAGGATGTATATCTAGTACAAGGTACAGATGTGTGGTATACGATCTGCCGATCCCCACAACAGGCATGGGGTCAACATTCTAAACATCTATTTTTATTGTTTCTGCCAAGAAATATGCACTCATTTTAAAAACTTCCTGTATGAATAGAAGTTTCATCTTTCAATAAATGCAAGGAATACTTTTTCTACATCTAATTAAAAAAATCGTAACCTTTGGCTGGAAGATCGTTGAAAACGTCCAAGTCTACTAAACACCTAACAAGCTGATATTTACACTAAGTTTGAAAGTAAAGAAGCGTTCAGCAGCTGAACGTGTCATATTGTTACGAACTGATTTTTACTCTACACGGCTGTCAGAGGGAAATATTGTAGCATTTTTGATGGAATAGATGAAATTTTCAGTGAGATTATTGACGATTTTAGGTTGGCAATGGCGGCCTTATTTTGTGAACTCCTTTTGACCATTTGAGGTAGTAAAAACGGATTCGCGTGGCTTTAACGATCATGTTACGTTCGTTTTAATAGTGCTTTGTTTGATTAAATCATTGCCTTGCAATTGGAAACAACTTATTTTGTTTTCGCGAGATCACTAGCTGCTGGCCTTTTAAGATAAAAATTTAAGTAAAAGAAATAATCTTGGTCTCAGCTTTGAGTTGTATATTCTTGTTGTAAGTTCTTGGAACAGCTACTTGATTTGTTCCTGTTTTATTTCTACTGATTCGAAAAGTCTTCTTTATTCTAATGCTAGATCATTGGGTTGACCTTATGTTGTGCAATTCAAGGGGAACAAACTACCTGTTTATAAGAAGGCAGGTTACTGGTACATACTTACACCGTCATTATAAACATTGGTGTGAGGGTTATTTGCAGTCTAGGTGTGACAACGTTCATGTATTATTTTAAAGAAGAGGATGACCTACAGTAGGATTAATATGGACATAATGGTACCTGTTCTGAAATTGATTGTATCGTAATCCTTAAGTCCTTGTATAAAACGCATTTTGCAAGTAAATAGTAAATAACACTAAGGTTTGTGGTTCATTACATTTACTACTTTTTTAAACCCGTTCTCGACCATTCAGATCACAATAACCATAAACTCTTGTCTAAACGGACCGTTTGATGCCCCCTAAGCTACAATTAGATGGAATATTAAGATAAGCGATCGGTCATCAATCTAAAGAGAGACTCGTTTGTAGCGTGGATAAGTGGTGCTTTATCCTGTGTAATGTATCTACAATAGGTTGCTGTGTGCAATAACTGATCACATGGTTGATCATTGTGACTTAAGTTACTGAATTATCAGTGTACACATTTCACTGCTCATGTAGCTTTAACTGTTTGAGAAACGGAACTAGTTTGCAGTATAAGGCTGCACTAATCGATAACTCTTGATTCCATTCTATTGACATAATCATTTTGCTAAACAGGTCGATATACGGGTGAATATGTTATTCAACCCATCAGCGATGCATATTGTGTTTACCAAAGGATCAGACTTCGATTCACACAGTGCATTAAAAAAGGAAATTATATGAAAATATCAACCTCAATCGTGTTTGAATGTTGTAAGTCGTCATATGTATCTCGTATATGCTAACTTTTGAATGCAAAAAGAATTCCCGTCGGGGTAATAGAGTATTGTCGTTGTCATTTTCATCAATATTGAAAAAAAGTAAACATCATCACTTGATCATGAGCCTACAGTACATTATAATGGTCGGGTTATTGGTCGTAAGTCTTTCGAGATTATCATAACGTACATTCGATGACATTTACCTTACAAACTTACACCCAGACTATCAAAAAACATCAATTCAAAAGATAAAAAACATGAGAGTTATAACAAATCTACTAGTTCTCAGATTTGATTAATAAACGGCATGATTAACAAAACAATCCTATCACTTTATTTTCACGACAATTACAATTGTTCATAATGTTCAAGTAAAGAGATAAATAAGCGTAGATACAGTAAAAAAGTCCAACAGAAGTGCTTGATGAAGGCCAGGAAAATGACGATCTTATAGATATATACTAGTATGTCTGAGATTTTGCAATTATGAGGTATTTTTGAAAAGCATTGAATAACGGGTAGAAATAACTGGTTCTAATGCGACACACGACTGGTATATGCATAGGTTATCAGATTAATGTAGAATTGGCTTTAATCAGTTTGTGTTTTACTGAAGAAACATATCGACACATTACAGACTTGCAAATGATAGAAATTGCTTTATATATAGACTAGTGTGCTTTGAAAATTAACTTTTATAAGTGGTACTACACTGATGCTCCGAACAGGTTAGAGATTATAGCACGTCTATTCATTTATTTAAAGTGTTTAACTTTGTGGTAACCGTTGATTCAATAAAGCCCTTTTAATGTTTCTCTTCATGTCATCTGATCCTGTCCCTGTTGACTTATTCATCGATGTTATATCGATAGACCATATCATCACAGAACAAGTCTAACTCATTTAGATTTCATTAGATGGATTTCTCTTGTTAAGAGGTATCTAAGGTTGAAGTATAATGTGTAATTAGGTATGCTATAACTGATTATTGTTGTACAATGATATATGTTTTAGGAGGAAAAATCTCAACCCATTCAGCGTCCCTACGATGATAACAATTAACTGTGAATTAAAAGTTTGAACCCATGTATTCTAGAAATGTAAAGAAAGATCTTCAGGTCAAGACAGTTGCAGCTTTTAGATGCTTGAGTAACGTAAAGATTCTTAGTAGTTTCAAAGTTTCTGTGTACATTGTGTTGACCTACAAAGTCGTATGATAGCAATGAAACATTTACGAATCGGAAATGAAGCTTGTTTCACTACGGTTAAAACGAATTAAAACGCGTCAATTTAACTTTATATTTAAACAGATGTTGCTTCTTTATTTGATAAAAGTAAACAGAACAAATATCGTCTCAGTGTCCAGTGATGTGTTCCTAATGCTATAAATATTCACGTCCTCGGTTTAGTTCAACGGATTCGTGGCGACAAGAAGTTTACGGCTTGCTATTTTTTAAGGGGGAGAGGTCGAAAACCAATGCATGTGTGGTGTATAAATTTACCTTCGAAGGAGCTCTTAGATTTTGGCTCGTTAAAAAAGTACAGTTTTATGTCGTTGGGATTTTGTTGTTTATGAACTATTAAAGGCAAAATATGTGCGTATACGACTAGGGTGCCATTGGTGTGATCGTTCAGAAATGATCCTGTGAGCAAAACAAAGTCCATAGTGTGAAGGCTGCTCAGCCATGCCCATCGATGGTATGCAATGTTACAGTGCCGAAATCATATACATAGAGAACAAAGTTAAGCACCCCCCTATTTTCAAAATTGCAAAATGCATCTGTGGAGAAAAACACGACAATATGACTAATTGGATCCCCTTGACATAGAAACTAAAGTTTTTCGTGACTTTGTATCTTTAAAATCATCATACATGATGACATTTTGAGAACTTAAGATAAAAAACGTAATGGTACTGATTTTTCACCCAAAATAACTATCGTCCGTTTGTCAAAAGTATGCGATGGATTCTGATGTTATGTTCATGAACAACAATTTTGTTATAGGGTACAATTTTACACTTTAAAAAAACACGTATCCTTCACAATAAGGACATAATTGGGTTTTGAAATTTGATAAGAATTTTCGATAATTTTTAGAAAATGGCCATAACCAGACGATTTCGGAATAAAGGTGGTCTTCTTTCACTTTGACTCAGTAACCCTATACTTCTTTTTGCTTTATAGTCGTTGTTACGGTTAAAACTGCCCCATTTAGTCCCTTTATATGAATGGGTCATTTTCCAAAAAATGAGATTTTGGAGGTCCATACTGCTGTAACTAGTGACTTTTGCTTAAGAGATCCATAATAAAGTTTGATCAGTGGAATAGGAATAATGGAATAATGCACAATAAAACAAAATTTATTGACTTTCTGAACATATTCACCTTTTGATCTCAAAATTACCAATTTGTATAACTGCAATTATTCAAAATATCCGAAATGATATTTTAATGAAATTACGTTCTTAAATTGCAAAATTATGATTCTATCATATCATTCAATTACTTTTACTGCAATGTGGTCCTCTTTATTCTCAGACAAAACTTACTGGTGAAAAACTTGGGGGTGCTTAACTTTTTTCCTTATGTATATTTAAAAGAAATCTTACATTTACATTTGTATCATCCCTAACAATGAAATATTGGAACGTAACAAACACGAAATGTGATTCTTCTAAGCAAATAAAAACAAAGGCTAACAAATGATATTCAATAATAGACAATATGGTGAATGACTATTCGCTTTACAACCATTCTTTTGATAATGTCTTTGATCCCCAGTCAGAGACACTTATTAATATCTCTATCTCTCCCCGACAGTTTACTGCGAGCACGTGAGACGGGACGAAGACTATCTGCTGTTGATCCACGTCCCGGAGTCGTACGACTTCACCATGGCCAGTAAGTAACATCTTGCTTCTTACGACTTCACCATGACCAGTAAGTAACAACTTGCTTCATATGACTTCACCATGGCCAGTAAGTAATGATTTGGTGCTCATTTCTTAAGCAACCTCCGTAAGAATGACCTTAAGTCCGGTTATTAACACTTAACATCCTTGGAAGTTACAGATAAGGATGATGATAATTTACATCAAAGTGGCATTGAGTAAGACAATTTTGAGAACAGGTTAACTAAATTATTGGTTCTTAAGGTGTTGATATTAAGTTGATTAAACGGAATAAACAGGAGTACTTTGTTTCAGAAGACATGGTTTCTTGAATCTAACTGACATTTATTTTCATAGGAAACGAATGCTAAGTGAGCTATTTCAATCAGTTTTGATTAGGTTGTGGTAAACATATGACCTAGCTCATTTAGACTAATCCTGAGGTCTTGTAGGGTTTAGGTTTCCTGACTATTTTGAGGTGATTCAGTAACTCAATAGTTGTGATGAATTGCTATTATGTGCTAGAATTTGTAAGAATCGACATCAGTAACATGGATGTATTCAGTTTGGACAATGAGGTTTCTGAAGTGTTGATTTGGTACTCTGGGGCACCTACCCTTGCTCTTAATTATCTTAAAGCCTTTATTCGTCCTCTTTATCTATGGCAAAAGAGCGAGAAAGCTGATGTATTCAGTATGCATGTGTTTAAAGACTCATAAAGTGTAAGTTAGGATTTGATTAGGCAAATAAAATGGGGAAGTATTTTGGTAGAATGTCAAAGTTGTGAAAGCAAGGAATTAATGTTCTTAACTTAAAGAAGAAAATTAAGAAACATAAACTAGCAAAGCTGTTAAACACCAGACACTTTAAGTGTTTAAACAGTATTTAAAAACATTATACTTTCCTACTTATATAACACGTAATTAGAGAGACAATTATAGTCAACAGAATGCTGAATCGCTTGAATTGAATTGTTATTAAAATGGAAGCGTTAATGATCTTGTGACGAGATTTGAAAATAAAACACTTTTTACGACTTTTAAACTAAAGTTTTTAAACTAAATTATTTTAGATTAGTCATTATTGTTTTAGTTTTTGAACATTTGGTAATGTATTTGTATATGGTTCTTGCATCTTTTTCGTGTTTATACTTTATCGTTCGTGGTGTAGTCTATTTCATATTTTACTTTGTCTATCTGAACTGTTTCTTCTGGGATAAAACTCTACCTATTTCTCATATTTCTTATGCAAGGTCAGGAGCAAGCCTCTGCTTCTCATATCACTGTTCGGAGTATGTCTTTTTAGATTTGTATAGTTCTATCTAGAACCTTTGGTCCCAAAATGTTATTTAATGTCAACGAGTGTCAAAAGCTGCGTAATCAGCCAAGCCCAAGAAACTTTGAAATTTACGACACCGACGCATTTGTTCAAAGCCTTCTAGCATTAAGGCCGTTTAAGCTCTGATCAGTTGGTTACACCAGAAACATTATCAAACGATTGACAAAGGGTGTCCTTACCTTGATAGATAGGTATTTCCAGACTATTTGAGGTTTTAGATATTCAAAGCCTTTATTTGCTCTCATGATACTGAGGCCCTCCTAAGCTGATCGACCAATCGTTCACAATCTTGCATCTCTGTGTCTGGATCTGACTCTGTCTCTGTTTCTGCTGTCTGGTGACGGTGTTTGCATGCTGTCACTGAGAACGCTGATGTTTCTCACGACTTCAGGTCCGTCTGTAGTGGAGACTTTGCTGAGAGAACTGGAGGAGCGGGTGGACAACTTGGAGAAGAAGTACAAGGAGAAGCTCATGTCGAAAGGGGTGAGTAGGGGTGAGAAGAGGTCCTTTAAGTAAATTGCCTTCACAAGGCGATGAAGATAAAAGTGGACGAGATGATGTCACGAGGAGTGAGTGTAGGAGAGTCTCAAGATGCGTTGATGATTTCTCAACAATTATGTGGGATCTTATTAGATGAGGTCGGTAGTAGACTACCAGAAGGTAGAGAAGAATGATTGATATTGTGGAAGCGTGTAAAGGAAGTGCTGAGTAGATACACGAGAGTTAGTGAAGAAGAATCTCTTTAAGCAGGACCAGAGGGGTGAGTGTTGATACAATGCTTAGGGTAGTGTTCTGGGTAGTTAAAAGACAAAAGTTAAAAGCGTCTAAAGCTCAGCGGTGAAGGAGATGAGGAGAGTGTAAGGGGGAAGAAGTGTGGAAGTGTTTGTGTGAAGAGTACAAATGAGTTGAGTGAAAGCCTCTCCAGGAGTTAACGAGTATGTTAGTCAAAGGTGTAGACAGAGTGTTAGTAGGTAGCTGTTGTAAAGAGGAGGAGAGGTCGGCGTGTGGCTCACGAAGGGCGAACAACATCAAGAAGAGGAAAAAAAGATCATGCCCAAGGTGTCTTGAACAGGTGGTGAAAAAACTACGCAGGGGTAACGAGAGAGGTGAATGAAAGTGAGCAATGAATAACTTTACTAAGAGTTATAAGGAACAGTCAATGCCAAGATGGGTGAGTGTTGGGGTGTTATATGATGAGACGGTGAAGAGAGAAATAAAGGAAGGTTGTAATCTCAACTAATAAATGTTATTACAATGAGCAGTAAGTGGAATACCCGAGTGCCATAAAGGGATAAGCTGTCACCTATTTTCATCTTTGTCTTCAAGAGGAAAAGCCCGAAAACTGAAATCTTAAGTAAAATGCCCACCTGATAAGAAAAAAATCTTGCTGATAAAATCTTTTCTATGGTTATACTCTATTGTAACATGACTTCGTTGTATCCTCGATTCTGATTGGTCGGTTCGAAAATGTTGAATGACAATGAATACCCGCAAATTAGCAAAGGCGAATCACCGCGAATTGATACAACATGTTCACTAGTGCTGGCCCGACTCAAGTTTTAATTTTCCAGTTTCTTTGAAAATTCGTGCCGTACTCCGATTTGACAGTTGTCTTTGTCCTTTTGTGTCCATATTGTGTGTACCGGTAGATATAACAAATATACTTTAGTATGATTTATTTTTAAAGAACGAAAATATTTTCAACTGGCTTATTAAGTCCAAGTTTGCCGCAAAGTTTCATGCGGCCGCCTTCTTTCGAATGCCGTTCCCATGGTATGACGTCACAAAGGCCAACCGTTTTGACGTCACAACGTTTGCGTCGCTGTCACAATGGTATTGGGCTAATTCAAGACATCGTACTCGGGGTTTTACGATATTTTTCTCCGAGCTTTAAAATTGTTGATTTCGGTTTCAAATTAAACTAGTATGTTGTAAGATCTTACTTTTACGCATGCCACTATTTGCTAATATCACAACGATATTTGTAATGTAAATAATGCCGTGAATTCACATTAGTTAGACCTTATCTCACCTCTTACAGAAATAGAACAGTCGCAAAGTCCTTTCAACACATAAGTATGCAAAAACAGAGTTCGCTCTTCCACTTCTAATAACTAACGGTCATGTTACAATATCGATTGATAGTTGCGTTTGTTAAATTTCCGGGATTCATTGTTATTCAAAGCCCGCAAATTTAGGCGTTTGAAACCTCCGGCTAACGCCGTCGGTTTTAAACTAAATTTGCGGGTGTTGAATAACAATGAATCCAGGAAATTTTACAAACGCAACTATCTATCTTCTAATTATTATACATCTTTGTGTCAATATGTTGATACCGATGATATGAATAAACTGACATAAGGTAATAGCCTGTTTTTCCTTCGTCCCTCGGTGCGAGTCTCCGGATAAGTCAGATTATCCTGCCGAATTTATCATTGCGTTGTTAATGTCTGCAACTGTTTAAATAAACTATTCATTATTTGATGTGGCTTTGTTATAGTATTTCTCATTTCCAGATTTCTGGTAAGTTCCGGACGGGTTCTGGTAAGCCAGGGGAGGTAATCGTGAATATAGCGAAGGAGGAGAAGGCTGTGATGATCATAACCGGAACTCGGGGACTCGGCAAGTTCCGGCGGACCATCCTCGGCAGTGTCAGCGACTACATTGTACATCACTCCAACGTGCCGGTTCTTGTGTGTCGGCAACGGGAGAATTCCGAGGAGAAAAATTAGGGGGACATGGGGATATATGAAGATTTACAAATCTGAACACTGGGGAAGTAGGTATTAAAGAAAGGAAGGGGAAGGTAACAGTGATATAGTGATTATTAGCTTTACTGCAAGGTTTGTAGAAAACCAGAGAACGTTGTATAGGAAAGGGAAGGTAGGTTTCGGTTTATGCACGAGGAGAAATTAAAGGGAGAATGAGGGTTTCAACATCAGCATCCAGAGAACGTTTCGAAACGCAGTTTTAAGATATGGAGTGGCAAAATAATCTGCTGAGATCAAAGTTCTATGTTGAACAATGGCTTTGATCGCACACTAGGACTTAACATCAATAGAAAGCGTTTGTATGTGGATAATCAAACTGGTGTACACAGCAACTATGACTTTAAACTCATTCATTTGTGTCACCATCGTAAGCCTCAATCATTTTGTTGTGAGAAGTTTTTACAAAGGATATTTTATCATATTTGTTACAGAGTCGATCTGTTGATTTGTTGAAACGTCAATAGCAATGCTATTGTCATCAATTGCTACCAATTCCATTCCAAAATGAGAGTGAAGCTATCACTCGTACTACAATGCATTTCTAGACTGGATTTAGTGACTACACAACCATTAAGTTTGTAAAAAGTGTTTGCAAAGGATTTGATTTCAAATCTACTATACAAACAGTCATGCTGATGTTAAAGTGTTGATGGGAGCATCTTCTGGTTGTTCCGACTTCATTTGTTGTTCATGAGAAAGTTCAAACCAGTCTCCAAGGTTTTGTTAGGGAAGCAAGCCCGCATAGAAGGGAAGCAATGAGGACCTAATTTGATCGATGTGAACAACTTCTTGATTTTGATGTCTTTTTTACAAACAGCCGGAAATCTTACTCATTGTTTTTAAGTATTCAAGGGTTGTTACGCATGTTAACATTACTAATGTTCATTTTGAAGATCATGTAAGGATCTCTGACAAAATAGAGAAGTACAAGTAATACAAGTAATATCGTAAGGAATATATAATATATGAGATATATGTAGCCTGTTGTACACCTCATGTCATGTTGTGATGCACGTGCCGTGTGAACCAATCAGCTGTTTACAGCATTGCCAACATTCACCTGTGCAATAAAAGTCTTATCTTAACTTCGGTGTCTATTATTCTTACTCGTCCCAGCAGATAATAGAAGGAACAAGATAGAAACAGAGCTACTCTTCGAAACGAAATTGAAGACCATAAATTATAGAAACATGTTAATACATTATAAAATTTCTGTGAAAAAACGTGTTTCTGAAAAAGAGACTGTGTCTAGCTGTGAGTGATGTCCAACGCATCTTATATATAATATCTTGAAAACAAATCATAATGTTTGAAGCATGTAAAGACATTATTGCACATCATTTCCCTTCAAACAAAGTAACTGCATTTCTTCCAATAAAAGTAACAAACGTCCTTGAGGGACGGAACACTACGAGTTGTTTATGAAAATACACGCGTTTCGCGAGTGGATGGTCTGCAATGTCGAGAAAATCTTTCCCTTTCATTTTGTCATCTTATTTCGTCCTTGAATTGTCGCGATTGTCGCTGATGAAGATGATGATAAAGAGGCTAAAATCAAAGAAAAAAATCTATCTACTCTTAGTCGAATAAAGATATTTTCATGTCCATGTTTTGTTTGCTTATTAAATAGATAAATAGGTTACAAGTATCATATTTGAAGGTTCAGCAGACAGAGATTTTGATATGTAATTGGTAAATACCGTTTTATTCAAGTTCAAGAAAATTTCAAGAAAAAGTCTGGACAATTTGTCATTCAATCCAACTGATGTGCTCAACGTGGAACATTCTTCCTTTCATCAATCGTTTCGACCTACATAAGATTCCATTAGATACAGCATTAAGATAACTTACTGGACCTCAAGGTTAACCGAGACTTCTGTACAGGCAATAGGAGTAGAAAATGTGTTCTATCCTTTAACAAACACATACTACACAAACAGACATTTAATGTGATATCAGTTCAACCCTTTGTTCAATCTGACATGCACGGAAGATGACAAAAACACGATAGCTAAGAAATATCAATTTACTCAATACTCAATATCTGATATTAAATGATGGAGACGTCTGGAATCAGCATTTCAGGTGGCAATGCGCATGCATGCTCAGTGTTTCCTATTACGTTGAACCATATCGTATGGAGGTAAAATGGAGCTGAAAGTTTGCTGATCACTACTTAGAAATTTCATATTTTTTACGAGTTTGAATTCAGCAGAACATGATATTATAATTACATTTGTAATATTTGACACTTTAAAATATGTTTATTTAATATCCACGGGCGATAAGCAAGATTTGAGCAATGTTTATTGGCGTTAAAAAGGATTATCAACTTTCCTGAATAAACTGATCCTTAATCTTTAAGAAAAACTACAATTTGTATTGGAAGGTTTGGACATAAAGCAGCACCATTCGATTCTGTGATGAAGTGGAACTACTCCATCTTATTTTCCATCATGTGTGTTTCTCGCAGATCACGAACTCAGGCGAGCAAGACAGACCTGGATAAAGAGGTTTTGTACAGATAGGCTGAGATTACTGAGCTATCGCTGAGAACTTACAATTATGGAAATGTGAAAAGTAATTTCCATCCTGTCTCTATTTTCATTGAGAAAAGGGATGAAGATGACTGATGAGATCCTTAGACGACTGAATACTAAACACAAACTGCTTATCACAAACAGCTAATGTGTATTGTTGGAGTGAATTCTTATTTTGCATTATCGGAAGTCGTAGTGTACAGTCACGAATTGCTACACATAGATCTTTTAGAAGTATGTGAGGAGTTGGCGTATCAATTTATCTTTATTTCCACATCAATGAGGATATACATGAATACATGTTTCTACATGAACATTTGTTCTATATATGCATTATGAATGTTGATCTATTCTGCTCATTAGGTTATAGAATTTACATATACTTCGATGCAACTCGAAGTTGATATGTATTAGCAATGTAATGAATTATGTAATGGACAGCCGAAAAGAACATGGTGTTAATATCCATTTCTTTTGAATTACCGAAAGTGCATACTCGATCTTTCTAAAGTTTCTTTTTTATCTGCATCATTCGATCAACAATCATATCAGCACTAAATCTTCCTGGTGATCGCTTGATTAACATATGAAGAATTTATGTTTGACTTTCGTGCACTCGAGATGGAGAAACCAGAGTAGATCATTCTCCTACTTATATGCTTGGATGTTGTTTTTGACTATTTTCTTGAACTTTCCGATCTTGGTCATAAACAGAATGATATTCGGTGCATGACATGCTATAATGATTTTTTGATTTGATGTCGTTCCTCTATGACTCTCTGTCCACAGGATAACTGGAGTATAAACATCGAATAAACATCTCAAGTAACTACAACTACATGTATGTACCGGCATGGGAACACCAGCCGTTTGAATAATTGTACTCTGTTTAAAAAACAGCGTGAAAGGAAGTCGTATGGTTTTCACTTTTAATCAACATTTAATTGATATTATATAAGTATATTTTTCATCTCACAGTGTCCCTTTTATCTCTCCACCACTGTCATTCAATTCTGCTAACGTTAAAGGTAAGAATAAAGATTGTCTACATAAACCCTCTCCTGAGCTTGAATGACCTTCTCAATAGAAATAAGTTTCAGCTTTTTTTCTTCGAATTTAATTTCTATGAGTATTTGTCTTCTTGACATCTTTACCTGCCCAGGTGACATTTTTATCATTGCTCTTTTCTCTGTGGAACAAACTTCTCTGGCAGCCAATATCGGCAAGACAGCGGCTACAGCTTTTCTCGTGACATATCTCACTCACGTTTATAAATTCAGACTTTGTCTAGAACAAGATATGATATATCCTGTGCTTCATAGAATTATCATTGAAAACAAAGTTACATTTCATTTTCCCATTATGCTTTTCGGTGCCAAAAAACAGTATGTTATTGAAGTACCTAGGTTTTTACATGTTTTACGGTTAGAGTACATACTGTATATACATAATTCGGAAACACAAAGCAGATTTGAAATAAGTGTTCCAGGACTCAACTTCCTTCTTGATAATCAATACTCAATAATTATCATATTGCAAGGGAAACTAAGATACATCTATAACAAATTTCATCTGATACATTGTTACTGAACAGATTTGTAATCATTATTGCTAGTTTTTCTACAAAGCTACTTGCTACTTCGATATAGGATCACAATGGAAAAGCTATTCCTCGGCAACTGACTACTTGTCATCCAGACCGATGGTACTCGATAACTTCCCTTCCGGTCTTGAAGCACCTCCGATTTCCTCTCTATCAGGATAATTGAACATTTGACGTGCATTAATGGTTAGAACAGGGGTGTATGGTGACATGGCACTTCATGAACCGTCCGTATATTTGAAACTCTTTATGCCAATCTAGGGAGAAAAAGTCGTAACATTAATGTGATTTTGATATATGATCATCATGGGACTTTTGTGATTGCTTTTTTGACATCCATAACACTTTAGCAAGTAATCTATTATAATATCAGTCACGTGCCTGTAAAAATAACGGTTATTAGGCACAAGTAATTTCTTCAGAAAAAATTTCTTATCTGGTTTATACACGTTTTAACAAGTGTAACTTAATTGCTATGAACGCCTGAGCTTGTGTAGTTGTCGTGTCGAAAAAGAATGTTTATTGTATACATTGTATAATTAATAATATTTGAGACAATAGCTGTGTTCAGTCAAAAGATACAACATCTTGTGTTTGTAAAATAATTAATTAAAAATAAAGATGACACGTTGATACCTACAGTAAAAGTTCGCTGGTATATTAATCATATCAGTAGATTATTTGTGTGAGCAGTCAACCAACTGTCACGTTTGACCACTCATGAAGATTCTAAAACTACAAAACCTTCAGTAAAACTGGTGTATACTTGCTAGTTAGAAACTGAAAGGACGGTTAGTGGTTTTGTTGACCCCAGCTGTCTATAATCCTCTTTAGATTTTCAGTTAGAGTCTAGACTCTGTGATCACTTGAGTGCTGGACTTTCAATTGGGAAGAAAATAAAGAATGGCTATTGAAATGTGATTGAAATACTTCTGGTACCAACTGGTTTTAGGTTGAAAATGAAAACTTCATGAAGAGTGCTGGTTATAATAAAGACAGATAAAAGTAGTAACAGATCACTGAATGGTTCAAAGTAGTGTTCACCATATTCAAAATTTTGCTAGCCAAAAAGTATTATTTCTTTTTCTTTAGCACTATTACTAACGATTAACAATGGCGTTTCGGCTTAAATGCAAACATTGCATTCCTTGTTGCTTATTGTACAAAAATTGAACATTTCCTACAGCTTATATCACATGACTACACATGAAAGAATGGCTTTTAATAAAATCTAGGTTGTTTAGGTACTGACTATGCATGTATATAAGATGAATTGAAATAACAAGTTTACAATAATAAAAGATCTATGTTTTATCGCAAAACTTCCAGCTCATTACCAGGCAATCAGTGGTTTTCTGGCTGACCTCATTAAATAAATACCACAAAAAAGAGTGTTTTGATATGCAGCAACAGACTGGACCGTTTCCTTTGTATCAGGAGCCCATTTACAGACAAGAACATTCCAGACGGTTAAGCGGATTCAAAAACGTTTTAATGGTGTCCAATTTTCAGAGTAGCAGATTAGTTATGATTTTCTTGAAGGGTTGTGTTCTTGTGGTCGTATATTTTCCCAAGGAATGAGACCATTCCTGTTTGAAGATTTTGAGATAACTTATGAATTATTCTTTTGATAAGAGACTGAAATGCGAAACAAGCTAACGAACACAAAGTTGTAAGAACTGTCAAGCTGGTTCTTTTAGCTTACAAACTGGTTTGACTGTAGCTACAGAGATGATAAAAACATAAAACCAAGCACTAACTGACATAGAACCCGAAGGCAGTTCCTTATTGAAACACGTGCAGTTAACCGCGGAAACTGATGCCCATGTAAGATACTGAAATCCAGAACAGAGCCATCGGAAGACTGGAGGCGGTTGCCCGCCGCCTGATTGTTAACTAGAGCGTGATTTCCCGCTTTTGGTATCGTTTCCAGACATTCAACTCAACAAGAGATCGACCGAGAAGTGGCCGTCCAAGGGCGACGATTCCCGTAAAAGACCGCTACATGCGGGTTACCAATCTAGGGCACAGAACCACCAACGTCGCTTACACAACAAACATCTCAATGAAATGGAGAATAATATGGTTTAGTGACGAATCGCGTTCATTGTTGTACCATAGTGATAGAAGAGCTCGTGTATACAGATGTCGAGGGTAATTCTTCCGACAGAACTGTGTTGTTCAATTCGGTGAAGGTGTGTAATGATGTGGGCAGTAATGTCAGTGAACGTTAGAGTAATGTTATCGGACTGCTGTGCACTATCAACGTCCAGCATGTTACTAGACAATATTAGCCAACAACAACGTGAATGTGCTGCCATCCCCTGATTTAAATCCTAAATTGCATCTTTGGGATAATCAATAACTGTGTCAGGTCTTGCAGGAAGAGTGGAGAAGAATTCTCCAGCGTCAAATCAAGACATTAATAGTGTCCATGCCAAGACGATGCCAATCTGTGATCCAAGCCAATGGTGGCCATGCCAGATTCTGACTATTGTAATTTGCTGTCAATGACGATGGCGTTTTTCTTGAGAGATAATGAGTGGAATACATAGAGGAGAAATTCTTTCATCATATTATGGAAAACGGTACAGATTCGAGCTTTATTTTAGCTGATAATACATGACGATGATAAAGAATATTTTGTAGTATTATTTCATATGCGTTTCTTTTTTGGGGAAGTGTAATATTTTCATGATAACAATATAAACTGACAGGCAAAAGTTAGTATTACGTTTTCAAATCGTTGTGTACTTAGAATACTTCAAAATGCACGTGAATTCACTGCATGAAGTCACGTGATCAATAGCATGAGAAAATGGTAAAACAGGACTTTTTCAAATTTTATTAAATGACAGCGAAGGCTACGGCGGAAACAGCACTGGGACATCGTCGACGCACAGTAACCCGAAGATTGCGAGCTGCTGTCCTGAACCTCAGACATCGCCAAGACAAGTTTACAGATGGCAAGTGCGACAATGGCGAGGAGTTCTATTTTCTGATGAAAGTCGTTTCACCCTCTACAGAGCTGATGGCAGGGAACGGGTATACCGTCGGGCAGGGGAACGTTTGGCACGGCCATGCATCAGAGAGGTTCATGCATATGGTGGAGGTGGTGTTATGGTTTGGGGTGGGATCTGTGGAAACCAGAAGACCCTTTAAGTGATCGTGCAAGGAAATCTCAATGCGCGTGAGTATATTGGACAGATTTTGCAGCCAGTTGCGGTACCCTTCATACAGAATCAACCCAAGGCTGTCATCTTTCAACAGGACAATGCTATACCCCACACTGCCAGAGAGACCCATGACTTACTGCAGAGAAATAACGTCGATGTTAGCCGTGGACAGCCTACTCACCGGATATGGATCCTATTGAACACATATGGGATCATCTGGACAGACAAATCAGAAGACGACAACAAGTTCCGCAGAATAGACAACAAGTAGAGCAAGCCCTGACGGAAGAGTGGAACCGCATTCCCAACAACGTCATCCGCCGTTTGACAACGTCAATGAGGAGACGTTTGAGGACACGCATCGACGCAGAGGGTGGTCACACCCGTTACTGACTCTCTTGTTAATGAACGATCCATCCAGTGACTCATTAACTTGGCACCGGTATATTCTGTCACGATTGATTCCAAGATAATCGACCCCATGTGTGTTTGAGGATCAACATGTCAGAAACGTTTAACAATTAACTTTTGTTAATTGTGATGAATTAAAGTTATTGACGAAATGTTGTTGTTTGGCTTTGTTACATGCTGTCAAAATAGCCATATACTAACTTTTGCCCGTCAGTTTACATATGTCACTATCAAGTTAGAATCAAAGTTTATGTATATCTTAAGCTTGACGTAGTTTTATGTATGTTAAATAAATTCTAGCCTGTGACTGTGATTGGGTTATTGAGGACTCCTTACTTCTCTGTGTTCAGTCCATTCGTCTCATCACTCCTAGACATTATGTTTGGATCGATGAGGTTGTCTCTCCTATTGTTCGTAAAGGCCACGACCATTGTATTGTAGGATTGGGTTTGATTTATTTATTGCATGATAATGGGTCAGACGTGAATGATGATTTGGTCGATGACCTACCCCTTATGGTCCTTTAAATACCGACAATCAGTTTTTCGCTCAGAGTTCCATTATACGAGGGTTAGTTGTCGAAACTGAGATGAAGTTAGAGAAAATGGGTCAGAGTTGCACCAAATTAATGATGTACGATTTCATTTCAAGTATTTCTGAAAAAAGTTGGGGCGTCAATCATGCTTTAGCGACTGAAGTGTCCTCTCTTGTATTTTCTGAATAACAGCTCGAGAAATCGTATTTATTCATCGATTTTGCTTATATTTGAGATATAAGTAAACCTCAACATATAAAAACGCTAAATAAGTGCAAAAAGTCATATTTTTATTTATAAAAAATAATTTTATCAGGTCAAATTTTGGGCATAAATCAGTACACAACGGGTTTATAGAAAGTTTAAGTTGATATAACATTAAGAAAATTGTTTGTGAATCTGGTGAGGACCTCAATAGCAGAAAATGCGTTTGAAAAACATTTCTTTCATTTCTAAAATTTAATATAAGATAAACTCTCGTGGAACGAATAAAGCTGGTGCTTAGTAACTGATATCGAACCACGGGTCAGATCCTGTTTATATCGTGGGATTGTAAAGACAAAGTTAATCAGATCAAAAGGCACTAATAATCGATAAAGGTCTGAAGCACAATTACGTTTAGTAATCAACAGAGTTAAAGGCCGGCATCCGCCACTATGCACGGTGTTGGCGTGGCCAAGATGACCTGAAAAAAATACATCTTGAAGGGAAAAAATGAGGGTACCTATGTTCGAAGTGGGATAAATCAAAATCTTTTCACCGGAAAGTTATCATATTTACACAATATATACATGGCACATCAAAGAAGTGGAATTCCTAAACATGTTTAATCAAAACTAAAAACTAAAACAGTACTTTGATTGCATTTATTTCCAAATTTGAATTAACTTTGTAAATGTCACGTGACTAGATTCTCATCATTTCCATACCAAACAAGTCTGCTAGTGGAGAAAAAGATCCATTCAGAGTGTCAGATTTCACTGCCTTCCCAGCCTGACTGGGAAATCAAAACCTCCCCTATCCCATATGTTCCCCAAATATTTAGCTCTGCTTGTGGGGATAAGCTGTAGAGACTAAGGTTATAAAAAGATTATTGTGACAGTAAATGGATTTAGACAATTTCGTATAACTTTTGTCAACAATAGTGACATATTTACTTCAAATGCATCCAAACATTGTTAAAAGACTATGGTTGTCTTGAACGTTTTTCACAAAATTTTAACAAAAACAATTATATTTATTTCTATAATTAAAGATCTCCTTTGTGTTGGTCATTTCATAAAATATATATTATTTAATATACTAAAAATAGTATCAGCCTATCACACAAATTTAAACTTCATGTATTATTACTAATGGTTTTTTCCCTGATGATTATGCACTGAAACTCAGTAGACTACTACCAGCCACAAGTTGTAGTAAAGTTTTGAGACCTTTGACCCTGCTTAGCTCTCCCAGGAACCAAAAAAACTGTTACTGCCCTGTCACTCAAACACTGATAATATCTTTGTTTATGGAATCAACCAATCAGAGTAAAGATGACAAAGATAAGAAACCCATGGGTTTTTTGGAGGTTTGGATCCCGGCCTTTAAGAAGACTCTTTAGATAAAACCGTATTGTGTGTGTCGTTTTCATCACTTTGTCATTGCCGTCTACATATACATGTTTTGTCCATCACTTAGTTATTGTCACGGCTCCAGTCATGATATAACATTTTGATTTCGTGGCGTTAACGTAATCCTAGTGTAAGGGCTAAGTTTGTCATTGTGATGAAAGGGTAAATTGATTTGTTCATGTTTTACAAGCTCACATTTTAATCGTCATAAGCCTTACCTTTTAAGACTCAATCTTGGGGTTGTAAAACACTACAAGGATAATTTAAACGATGTACTTGTTCACATGGCAACAAGTGATATATAAGTGCACAATGTGGCCACATCACGTTTATAATACACCTGTTAATGTTTTAATGTTAATTCAATGTCATGAACTTGTCTGTAATTTGCAAAGCGACTGACATTATTATTAATTCTCATAGATATTGATAGAAAATTAAAACAATTATCTAAAATCAAAGAACATTTTCATTTTGAGGAGGTTGTTTGAAATGATTTTCAAGAAGTTGTAAAACAGGTCTTTTCAATTCTGAAAATAAATGTTGACATTTAATTTGTTATGATGCCTTGCGATTGAAGTTCTGTTATTTTCTTTGTAAATACCAATAACAATTAAAAACACCCAACAAAGTTTACATTGAAAATAAATTTTTTTGAGGAGAAAACAGACGATAGTTTCATAGTTGTTGATAAAGAATTCAAAAACCGTTTCAACGCTCTATCAACTATGTGGTTAATGAACACCGTAACATAGAACATGATATCTTCTGTAAACTTAAACCTTAATTGCATTTTATAGTATCGGTTGATCATTGACTTATCTAATTAACCTGAAATTATTGTGGATACATTGACAGTGAAAATTAAAAAATCATGTGTGCCTGATTGTATTGTTCTGTCATTATAGTTTCTTAATTTATACAAGTATAGTTTGTCAGATACCTCATGTGACAAGACAATTGTTCAACTCCTAACTCAAGTTATTGCTTGTATCAACACAGGTTTCACTTTTGATATATAAATTCAGAAACAATTTTCGTGGTTATTTCGTAAAATTAGAATTCAAGTTCACCTGAAGATGATTGAAACAAGAGTTTGTTTGATTCCATTTATAGAAGTTGGTATGGCAAAGGATGAAGATCTTTTTATTCTGAAAGGTAAACGTTATAACCTAGACATTAGTAAAATCAAGCAATTGTTATTCATAATAATTCATAATATAATATTTGATGACTCTATACTAAGAATGATCATACAGTATAAGGAATTGATGAAAAGGTGTTAATGTAATAGATTAGGTTGATGTACACCAATTGGAAGCCAGGATGACAATTTTTAACAGTTCATGACGTTGATGTACATTAATTATCTATTCTAAAAGATAATCTGGTTAAGTTATAAAAAGACGTGGCAGTTTCCACTGACAACAATCTGGCTACCTCCTGCTCAAATTAATCTATCTAATTGCAAGATCCACAATTATACTTAAAATATTAATTTACATGTTAACAGGTCAAGCAGGTCAATAGTTGATTCATTAAGGCAAATAATGATAACTAACATACATGGAATGCTTGTGAAATGTAGAGACTTGATAAAGATGATATTCCGTACAACTCTTTCGACAGTATGATTTAATAGTCCCATCACATGGCAGTCTTTTAGTACTGATATCACGCATGGCTTCTCAATCACTAATGAACCAGAATCCGTGAAACAAATTCATAGTGTAAAAAAAATTGCCACACGTCTCAGTCAAAAGGATTCAGCGATACATATGGCATTCCTCGTTCGCCATTAAACCTTACCTCACGTTGCATATTAATTTTACTGCAGCGTTTCTTACGTGGGTAATGCCCTCTCTGTAGTCAATTGTTCTCTAAAACGTATTTTCATGTTGATGTTCCAGGAAAAGGTTTTTATCCTGCTGAGGTTGCTGCTTGATACTCTTCGGATCATTGATCACTGGTAGAATGTGTGCCTGGGCTGTAGTTAACATGTGAGTAACGTGTGAACATCGGAGGTCGATAGCTAAGTCAGAGAAGAGTCCGTTGTGGTAAATGAGCAACATGTCATCGCTCTCAGATGCAAGTATATAGAGAATACTTGTTTTACTATTCTCTTGAAGTTGAAGGAACACACTGAACTCGATATTAAAAAAACCCCGGAAAATAATATTAACTTGTTTTCCGTTATCGAGTAAGGCCTTCGGAAAATTATAAATAGTTGATTCTCAAACGATATTAAACACGTCTTATGAACAAATTGATTTTCCTCTTGAGGAATATCAACCAAAGTATCGATCACATCGAACCATTTAAGCCTACAGCTTGTCGCTGATATTTGGTGCATTGACATGCCTGCCACAAGCCATCATGTCATGTTGGCCATTAGAGGCTTCCATAATCTTTCCATTTGACTGTTACAAACCAACAGCGACACAGTCCAATAATGGTTAAATAGCTCATCTTTGTTTCCTCAAAAATATGAAGATTGTTAGAAATCACAAGAATATCACAAGTGACATATACAATGACTTAAAATACAGTTAATTGTGAAAAGAATTGAGTGTGACAGACGGTCATTAACTCGGATACCAATAACTCTCCAATTTTGTAAAATATAAACTTCCCAATTAGGTAAAAGGGCGTCCGGGAAAATCGGCGATAATACTGATATAAAAAATTCTTTAACCTTTACACTTCTCAGATCATTAAACTGTACATGACATAATAACATGTTTAACAATATCACAGGCTATTATTCCACATGTACATTCCCTGGATCCAATCTTTTTAAAGGCTACATGAATGATACGAGATGAAATGTAAATATTTTGCTTATTAACCAAAGCCAGCTTCCACAATCTGCTAAGTTAGTAAAAAGACATCTAAATATTCCCTATTAAACGTTTAGATAAGCTTTCGTGTAAAAGGATACAGAAGTTTACAAATTACAGGGTATTCAGTTGAACTTATCAGATAATCGTCTGATACTCAACATACAATTAAAAAGCTCAACATATTAAAGAGCCTTTATCACATGTGATTACACTGAGACCCTTGAAATGTAATTAACTTCACTTGTTCACAATGTTAATTTCAATCATTATTTCAAAATTTATTTGCCCTCTTTTCACACGTAAAATGACTATCTATTTAAGCTCAATCTTATTCCCATTAATTCTAACTACTTTACTATGAACTCTAATCAGCTCTTGTCTTTTTTACTCCTGCATGAATTGAAATACTTGACCGAGTCAAACGAAATTTCTCTCTGAATCTCGTTGGTGCCACCACAGCAATTTTGTGCAACATTATGTTTCTCAAATGGCTCCGCTCGAATTTGAAAGCTTTGAAGCTTTCAGAAACAGTCATAAAACCATCATTCTTTCCAGTTGGCACTTTAATGGACGTTTTAGATTCTACGGCAGTACAAGGGTTACCTTTTTTTTAAAGTTCACTGTATTGCCATTAAATCCATATTCAGTTCCAGTGAAATCTACATCTTTCGTGGTTGTTTTCTTTTAAAAAGTTTCAAGTTTGTGCAAATGTCAATATGAACGAAAACTTCATTTTTCCGGTCCTAAAACACTTTTTTACAATCAAACTTTGTGGAAAGTTGATTTGTTACTTTTTTAACGTTTTAAACCTGGCATAAGATTTGTCAAATTCTCATTATAAAGAATTCCACTTTCTTTACTCAAAAGGAAGAGAGGATCAATCAACAGAGAGAAAGATAGTAATGCTCTACAAAAAATAGATTGCATTATAGATGATAAGAGATCGCTGCACATTGAGTAGATGATTTTAAAAAAACAGTTCATGGATGATTTTTAAAAACTTGACAGTTTGCAACTAAGAGGACATCACATTATGGCTAAGTGGATTTGTTGATCGTAGTTGTCGAGACTACAAGATTACTTTAGTCCCAGGTTGAGAATTGGGAAGCAAATAAAATAGCTGATGTAAATTTGCTTTTTATATGCATTGTTTTTTTTATTTAAAGTTTGTGAATATTGGTAAATTTTCTGATCAAGTGGTGATAAAAAGCTTTATTTAAAAGAATTGCAAACCAAGAACTTAAAGTTTTAAATAACCGAATAAATGTAAGTCTCGTTGGAAAAAATGCAATCCATTTGTGTAAAATCAATGAGGGTTCACATGTATTTAGTGTTTTAACGGACAGACAAGTGTTGAGTCGCAGAGAGATTTACATGATATCGAAACCTATTCTCAAAAATATGACGCTCACTTCCATTTTACTAAGTAGGAGGAGTCTAAATAGGTAAAGAAATACAGAGTCGACTCATGTGGACGTCACGAAGTGATGGTGTTATGTGTATTATTGTGTGTTAAGCTTATTAGCTTTTATCCTTTTTTCATAAAATGAGATTTACCAAATAAGTTCCAGAGCCTGGAGATAAAAGGTTTCTGCTTGTATAAAAATAAGCTTTTGATATAAAAAAAATATGATACGTGGATCTAGCTAATTCTAATTTAGTCTAATTCTTTAAAGCACACTAATTGTTGAAACAGTCAAAGTGTGAAAATAAGCACTGTTCTTCAGGATATTAACTGCTTTTAAACAAGAAATGTCCGCATCTATAGTCTAGATGCCAAGACAATAATCAGTCCAGTCAGATATGTTAAATCATAAAAGAGCTAGTGAAGAGTCTTAACATGTATCGTATCTATTTGTACCAATCAACTCTTTGTCTATAAGTAATGGTTTATTACAATGCCAACAAACACATTTAACAAATTTGATTGTTCCAGAAATGTACTCTTTCATTTGCACATTTTCCTTAACAAGAAAGGAAGTTTAAGTCGACACAAATTGATTCATCCAACGGAACATCGAACCCCTTTATTGTACATAAGTCGCCTTTAGATACATCATTAAGGTAACACAATGATTACTTTATATGGGAAAAAATCAGTTAGTCACCATGTATTAAGGTGGATAATTAAATTGAATTCAAGAAATCCCTTTCCTAAGCAACTTGGTCCAAGGTGTATGATTGTCCGGTATTTGATCAACACACACAATTACAAAACATCAACGAAAGTGTCTAAACACGTGTTTTTTGTTTAGTTAATAGCGGGTGCGTCCTCCACGGACCCGAATGCAGGCTTAGACACGACGCCTTGCTGATGAAGGAAGTCGACGTATGACCAGCACGGGAGGTCTTCGCCATTGTTTTGGGAACACAAAACTCAACTCTGCCCTGATTTGTGGGGGCTGCTGACGGTTACGAATTTGGCTTCCCACATGTGCTCTATAGGGGTTAACGTGCTGCCCATAGGAGAACATTCACATTATGAGTGTATAGAAAGTCTCTGGTTAGACATGCAGAATGTGGCGTTGCATTGTTCTGTTGAAATACAGTTCCTGCATTACGTTGAAGAAATGGCACTACGACAAGTGGAAAAACCTCATCGACATAGCATTTACCACAACCAGATCCGTCTTCAAATCCCCACACATTCCTCTTCAGAGCATTACTCCTCCCCCACCAAACTGTTCCGTTTCTTGGATGCAACAACTTCGTGCTCTTTCACCTTGCCCTCTGTATATCCGAATTCTTCCATCAACGTGGTGTATTCTGAATCGACTTTAGTCGATGAACATGACTCGAAGCCAATTTCTCTGCTGCCAGCGTTCAACAGTCCTTGCCCACCTCAGTCTTTGACGTCGATGTTCACGCGTTAACGGCATACCCTTGAGTGGTCGGTAGGCTCTGATACCATGCCCACGAAATTTTTTGGATACGGTCATTACGCTGACGGGTCTGCCAAGCGCTGACTTTGCTGATGACGTCACTGGTAGGTATCTTTTATTCATGTAAAGCACCCGTAAATGGCGGTCTTCCCGTGGGTCAATACTCTTGGTCTTCCACTCCTGGGCCTGTCAGACGTTCTACCAGTCTGTTTGTAACAACTCACAACCCGGATGACTGTTCTTGAACATCCCATAATTCTTGCAACTCGGGTCTGACATGCTCCAAGGTCCAACATCCCTATCGCCCTTTCTCGCTGCTAAGGAGACGAACGAGACATGTTCCCTGTTGATAACTGATTCAGCCACTGCGAATCAACAATCTGACATCGTATTTCGACCAAATTTCTATTTGTAATTGTTCCTGTAGTTCGTGCAAAAAGTCATAAAAATTTTGTATTTTCACACTAAAAACTTTTTCTCGCGCATGTTCGCGAAAGTGAAGCGTAGGATGAGTTTTGGCGATATTTTCTTACATTTTCAAAATGTCTGTGACATCGTTAAGTTAGATTTTTTTAAAAATCAATGAGGTGACGTTTCTTTTGTGCTTCAGTCTACGTACTCCCAATGTCAACACTTACTATCAAGAAATATGAATTCTTACCAGTTAAATCAGGTCACTAATAATACCTAATATAAATGGAATTCTTAAACGCAAGGATGTAAGAAAGAGGCTACATAGAGATATTCAGTAAAATGGTTTTGAAGGTATCATAAAATAAGCCCCATTATATAACATTCAACCGGCATTTATACTATTTTCCATACCACTGAACTAAAAGTCAAAGTGTAAAATCATAAGTTAAACAAGGTTCACACGTCACACCGACACAGCAACTTTGCAGCCATGCATGGCGTTTCGCGTTCTCCATTGAACCAAAAGTCACAGTTTGATATGACAAATTTCACTGAGAACTTTGATGTTTGTAATTTTATCAAGTAAAGCATTGGAAGTTTACTGAAACGTCATTTTCTTGGCTAGCGTCCTTTATTTTGGGTCTGGTATTAACTGTTCTCTAAAATGTTTTATGTTAAAAAAGATTTCATGTTTGAAGTTCCAGGAATATGTTGTTATACTGCTGAAGTTGCTGCTTGTTCTTTGGATTATTAATCACTTGTAGATAAACTGTTTTGATTATGAATGTAGAAAAGTCATGTTGTTATTTTCTTGATGTATTTTAGTCCAAATTTTACATTTGTATGAGAAAGTATGAGCGTCAAGACATATGTGTATTTGTAAATAATAATGAAAGGGACAGATGGAATTAGGTAGCTAGCAACAATATTTGCTTCCTTTTCTTAACAGAAATATCATTCTTAAATGTAACGTCTTACTTGATGGACACTTTATAAGGAATGTATTTCTTTAGCAGTGAAACAAACATTCAAGTTAAGACAAATCTTCAGATCAAGAATATGAAACCTTCCCAAGTCAATATGACACAATGTAACGACACTCACTATAGAGGTGCTAAAAATGTTGTCCATTATCTTCAAGAAAAGTTTTCCTAAATACAAAGATTCTTAAAAAGTCCATGAAAGAAGAGTACTTGAAACAACTTAACGATCTAAGAACTGACAAATGTGAAGATGCGAAATCTGCTTCTAACGATTAGAAGTCCACAAATACGTTCCGCCTGAAAACTCAGTGTGTCGGTTAATTAGAGATGAGATAGCGTTGGTTCAAAATCTTAAATAGAGTCGAAAACTCAAGAATTCCCTTTCTGTGCCACTGCAGGGTTTAACTTGAAAGATTCCCGGTTAACGTTGGATAGAATCCAATGGTTTCACTGAAACGTTTTTCTACATTGACGGATTTGCTTTCACTATCTGTGATAAGGTTCTTAGTCTACATACAAAAAAGCCTGAAAGACACCAAAATGTGGCATGACCATACCAATTCCAAAGAAATTTAGATCAATAGTTTATATTAGGTCAGACAGTCGATTTTATTTCCTACAGATTATACAACTTCTATATGTTACAACACTGGTTTCCAAATCAAAACTGATGTTAATGCTGAATTGTAATTTAGAATTAAAAAAATCAAATCGCAAAAAAATACATTAACAAAGACCCTGCAACACATTTTAGCAACACGAATGTAAAGCTTCTCAGTGATACTATTTTGATTTTTTAAGAACTTTTAAACAAGTGAGAACACAAAATGTAACATTTGCTTATTAACACAAATCCTGCACTAGCGCAGTAACCAAAACTCTTACGTCACAACAATAGAAGAAATATAATATTTCGTTTCGTCAAATTCAATTTGTTTTTGCACCCATGAAATATGATTCAAATGAATGTAGTGTAAATAGGTTTTAAAACCTAGCAAAATCCCTGATCAAACTTGTCCATCAGTCTATAGAATATATTATCGTCAAGATACTCACAAATTACGATATGGCCAGTGAATTATTATTTTTGTGCGATATCTTGATTTTCAATTATCCAGTGAGGATATAGCAATATGAAATGCACCAGTTCATTCAGTACTAAACACATTTTATTTGCCCATTGGAAGCATATCACTCTTATCATCGATCACATCGGGTTAAGGTAGTTGAGATTTAATATATTCAACAAGGCTGTCCTTAGCAATCAGGTCTCGTTGGCCTTTAGAGGCTTCCATAATCTCCCCCCTTCACTGCTACAAACCAACAGTGACACCGCCCAATTATGTTTGGTAAAATAGCCCTTATGCTTCTGTATGAAACGTTAAAGAAGCCAACGTTTAAAAGGGTTCATAAGTTTCCATTTAACAGGTTGTTCTTTAAACGTCTTAGATATTAGTTGATAGCCGTTTTTAAGCATGATAAAACTGTTGATAGAATTTAATGACAATTTACAACAGTTTTGCATCAATTAAATCAAGTCTCTGCTTTGTATTTATAGAGGGAGTATAATTCAAAATATTTTTCCAGAGACACATGCTTGAATTCATTTTAGCAAGGTTCCATGTGACTTTAAATCCTTATTTTCAAATTAACTTGCCTTCTTTGTTCACCTTTATTGGCAATATTTCCAAACTCAATGACTAATATAATCGTTATCGTCCAACAAAGACCCTTATTCTCCGCGTTCGAATCAAGATGAGTATTTTTTTCATCCTATGCCTAAGAAGCATGCTAGAGTAAAAAGCAATTTTCTCTGGTGCCACTTCAACAAATTGTTCTAAACTATGTGAATTCCCCTCGAACCAGATGGTCTCAAGCTTTTCAAAACAGTAATAATCCATCATTTTTTCAATTCGGAATATTCAAAGAAATAAGAACATTCTTAATTGGTTTATCTTCCTTGATACAAGACGTTTTACCTCAGACATGTTTGAAAAGTCATATATATCTGAATCTTAATATGAACGGTTTCTCTGGAACAAGAAATCTTCCTTTTTACCAAGTCTAGTTTAGTGTCGTTTAAACTTATTCTGTTCTTATGAACTCATACAATTTGGTTTTTATTTTACTTGATGTGTTTCATCAAGACTGTGCAAATGATTACCTAAATGAAATCATTTATTATTCCACTCCTTAAATAAATTCTGACAACGAAAAAGAACTACAAATGTGATAAGTGATTTTTATCTTATACTACAGAAGGTTTTCAATTATGTGTATCCATTCCCACATCAGTTTCAGAAGGAATCTTAGCACCATGTTTCTCTCAGTCATTAATCAGTACCAAGACCAATCATTTTACTTATTGTGTAGACTCGATTTTCATGAAACTTTTCAACAACAACAATTTCATTAATTCCTTCTGCTCATAATGGTCATAAGAAACTGTTTATATGAATTTCTATTTCTGGTAATATCTAATCAAATTTTACTTGTTAACTTCACAATAAGTTTTAGTTCCTCGACATCAGTATCTGTCGGGGTCTCATTTGGTATTGAGCTGACATGTACTTAAATAATTATGGTTTTATCGATTGTACTTGCACCACAGCTTCAATAAAAGTAATTTTAATACAGAGAGGTTATGCTTGTTATGTAGATACGACTGGAACACAAGCAGATAAGAATGGAATCAAAGGGACCATAAAAGGTATCTATGAAAACAGCTACTTTTAAAATCTCCAAGATGTCCTTTCAGATTTAGAGCGGATATTTTAGATTAAATAATAACGAAGGACGCTGGCAAAATATTCATCCAACGATTAGTTACAATCTGTTTACTAACTATCCTGCAAAAATATCTAACACCCGATTTGAAAAAGGTAAGCCATTATTTAGAAATTTACAAGAAATATCAATAATACCTCCAACACACACAACATCTTTATTATGCCGTATAAGAAATGAAAACTACTGAATCAAGAAAATTACGGAGTTGAATATGTTACTTAATACCAGTTATTATTTTCAATAACCTTTTGAAATTTAAAATTTGACATACATTTAGCCATTTTTATCTTTAAAAACACTTTTTGTTTATTGTAATGCATAACTTGTTTGTATAGATGTCTTGATAAAGATTCGTACCATAATTCATTCAATGCTCTGAAGTCAAAATCTTTAAACGATTGTTTTTTTCACATTACCATTGAAATATTACAATTACAAGCGTTTGAACATAAAAAATAGCAATTGCAATACTTGAAACGTAAAATTGCAGCCTCCTTTTTTGATTCAATGAAACTTTATACATCAATCTCAAAATTAAATCTGAACATGAAAGTTAGATTCTATCTGCGTTTAAAGTCGGATCGCTATGTCATAAGATACACGAGACTTAGTGAATAGAACAAACCTCTTATTGAGCAAACTTCCCCGTCTACCGACTCCTGTTAGATAGGCAATGACAGTAGATGATGATACGCCTTTCTTGTCAAATATATCGTAATCTGAGATGTAACACTAATAATTTTAGACATTGTTTAGAATAAGATCTACAACGAAACGAATACTATCAGTGACTCTTCTTTTCCTATGCTTGCCAGTGCCAAAGATTTGTATGTCAGGAATTTGTCAATGTAAAGTCATAAAAAGAGTGTTTTCTGTTTTGCATAAGCACAATCTAGTTCAAACGAGAAGTATTGATCCGTCAATACATCTAGAGAATTACTGATTGAGGTCATGTTCAGCTGACCGTTGACTAATTTTGAATCGGCCAATATAATTAGGGCAGGAAGACAGCTTTCAACCAATCAAAGACGGGTTTCTTTTGCATCTTGGTCAATGTCACATCCTGACGTTTACCCTACGTTTTTCTATATTTATCCTTTAAACATTATTTTGTCATTGTTTGACCAAATATGTTGATTTGCTTTTGCACGAATTACCAAATAAACAACCAAAAATGTTCCGTCAAAATTATCAGCACAGAATTTATGCTGTATTTTTCAACACAATTCACTGCGAAACATTTGTAACATTTGAATTTTGAAATGGAGGTGCTTAAGAACGGCGAAACAATCGCATTGACCCGCGATTCGAAGAGCTGGGACAGCACTCTTTAGATTGGCTGATGTTCGCGCCTGGTCGACGGGGAATAGACCTGCAATTCGGACTTCGGGACGTATGATATTACATCCTGTTTTAACTAGATTGGCATAACCAATATCTATCATGAATCTATTGATGGAAAGGCAGCGCGCTGTTTGTTGAAGATTCTTGACAAATAAAGATTTGTCAACCAACTCGATAGCCTTCTTTCCGGTTTAGAAGCACATCTAATTTCCTTTCTAGCAGGGTAATTGAATGTTTCACGTGAAATAGTTATCAATGGGAGACACAGAGGTGTATAATGATATTGCACTTCAGGAAAACGTCCTTTGATATGAAGCAATTTATTCGGCTTTATGCAGATAGAATCACAAGGTTTATTATATTGAACTAAGATCGTCTATCAAGCTCACAAGTTATGATAAATGTTTTATGCAGATTTGAAACTAACGAGGACCAAAGCATATCATTAATCGACCACATCATCCGTTGTCGTTGAGGATATAAGCAAGTTTCAAGGAAATACTTTGAACTAGCGATATGAATTTTCAATAACCAATAATGATACGTTCGTTTTAAAACTGCCTCTCTTGATTAAAATATATTGTCATGCAATTAGAAGTGTATATCGTACGATCACTTTATTCATCTCAAGAAATGTGCCACACCCCTTTACAGATTATTAGCAAATAACTACAGCATCAGTAAGTAGTAAGTGATTTAAGACAGTGGGTAATTATGGATATAAGTCCCTCCACAACCATTATAAAACCTCCAGTACCCTGATGATTGTGTGATCGTAATTATCTGAGAGTACATCACATTATCGTCAAGTGTATTTGTTGTTCGTTGATACAGTTTATATATTTATACATAGCATATATATAGTTTCGATTTTCAACTAGTTCACAATCGAGGAATCCACTTTCTATTCTATGATATGAATACGAAAACGGGATAAAAGCCTCTGAGCATGGACCCCTCTTCTCAGTCAGTGTAACACAAAAACGAGCTATGAGCCTGTTATAATGTGGGACTCGACAGGTTTCTCCATAATTTGTATGCATACACAAATGAAAACCTTTCAAAATAACATAGATATTCCCCTTTTATAATGCTACTAAGAAGCAAATTCCCAGCTTGTGATCACTCCTAGATTGTTCAGGTCTCACAATCTGCAGATTGATTAAAAAAGCTAGGAATGAAAAGAATTCCTAGATTGTTCAAATCATCTGCGGATTGTGAGCGAACAATCTGATTATTGTGATGACTCCTAGATTGCACGGAACGCCTACACTCTACGATAACTTGATTCCTTGGTTGAGAATAAGGGAGAAAATATACATAGCTACCTGAAATGTTATTGAAAATCCTACTTTTATGAATTGATTTCTCACTAAAAGTTTGATGGTTTGAAAGTGGTTTTGCTGCAGGTATTAAAAAAATAGAAAACCAAACACCAAATTATGCCATTACTATGCGAAATACCTATTTCATATTGGCTGCTGTGAAAAATCAGAGGGCGTATAATATGGGTATCCACTGCTATGTTTACTTCGTCTAGTGCGTAATAAGTCACTGGTAGCATAGGGAGAATATTCCCGAAATGCTTAAGTGCCGGGACATTTCCACAAAATAATCCATAATCGTGATTTACATGCCACAAAATATATATCCAATTAAACCAAAATAAACGAAAATGGGCTGGATGAACGCCGTGCCGAACCCAGCAATAACCCGACAGTTTACATTTCTCTTTCATTCATTAACACGGCGTTTGGCCTTGGTCTGGTCTTGAAGAAGTTACCCGGCAGAATTGTATCCCAAAAAATTCAAATGCAGTCTTCAAATTTGAATCGTTGTTATGGTAGAATGGAGATAAACGCGTTCGACGTTATATGCCACTGAGTTTTAGCGGTTTATTATACAACAAACATACGAAGTAATCATATTTGAATATTTTGATAAACATGGGCTTGGACAAGTTGCAGAAAAGTACTCGTGCATCACAATGAAGGGAAGTTTAAGTGGAGACAAATTGGTTATTCCATCCATCTGATGGAATCTTTATGCTCACTGTCGGACGTGGAACCGGTTCATCCTACATAAGCCTCTTTCAGATACACCATTAAGATAACCATTACACCGTCAAGAGAAACCAAAACTAGTTTACAGACAATATGAGTAGACAACTATTCCCTTCTATTTATGAACAAGTGAAACAATTACGATTTTAAGATTTACACTCAACATAGGAAGAGGACGAATGTGTTGAAAAAACATGCAAAGTTCAAATTATCTTTGGAATATAAGAGATGTTTATTTTTTATAAGTGTTTTTTTAAACAAATTATTGTTTACGGTTGTTTCCCCTATGAACGAAATTAGTAATGGAATTTTCAATTTTGATTGTAAATAATTGGTGTTTAGCAAGCATACAATTGTCCCTCGGTGTAATATTGAGTTCTCAGATATCATTTCAAGGTATTTGTTTTCTTTTATCTGTTGAAAGTTATTTCAAAGCAGAAAGTAGCGTAATTGTCTAATGGGGTGACAACTATAATGATTTTGTTCTGGTTCTTGGTATAGTATGTTGGCGTTCCACGCTATATGCATTTGATTGATAAACAGTTATCGCATTTCGTTTACGTTGTTGCCACATAAGAAATATTTTGAGTGTCCCTTTTTCAGTCATTTCTATAATTCATGAATGTTTGTTAAGTAGATGCGCAGAATTGACAGAAATGCTTACACTCAAGTCATTGAGATATAACCCCTTGCCAAAAACAGTCCCTAAAAAAACGACCAGAGACTGAGATATGTTTTCTGTTCAATTTGTCTTCAGGGCTCAGTGACATCTCAAGGTATAGATTTAGGGCTCCGATGGTATAACAACGGAAGATTGATTACAGAACGATCGGGCGCTAAGAGTGTTCAGTGCAGGTCTGTTAGCTGGTGGTAATTTGCAGTCAGATCTCCAACTATACAGGATTGAAGAGAACAGCTCTAACTTGAATATGGAAATGAAGTAAGCCTTTCTCAGGAAAAGCAAAGAGTCTGAGAAACCATTCAGAGTGTTCCAAATAGGCATCTAAATCACGACAGACGTATCTTCAGAGACAGAGTGTGAAGAGTAGGACATCCATAATAAAGTTTAATGTGGCTTCTTTGCGTAATCCTTGATTTCTTCTCGACAAAGATATTACATTTTATCTGAAGTGTTGGTGTATGCGAATACACATGACGTATTGCTAAACAGACTAACGTGTACAGCAGTTTCTAACTTGCAAAACTTTGTGACTTGATCCATATACTGTTTACATTTATAAATAAGCTATGAACTTATAATAATTGAACATACTTCACAAGATCTGTTTCAATTTGAATAATAATAAGAAACAAAATAGATTATCTAAAGGATCTAAAAGAAAAAAGGACAATGTCGATAAAAAAATAAGTTGTCTTCTTGATCTGTCTGAGGCAATTCACCAACTGGATTCCGTGTCGTCAAACGTAAAAGTAACCATTCCTTAAACTATCTGAAGGTTAATTTGGCATCGTTTGATTCTGCTTTGCAAAATATCCAATCTCTAAATCCACAAAAGGAACAATGTTGTATGAGATGCGAAACGAATTGTTACTGATTCAAAATCGGACATTCCAAGAACAATCTCAGAACTGTGAAGCTAATTTCCATTTATATTGGAAACGGGAACTAGTTGAGAATCCACTGATGTAGGAGCAGCGGGAGCTGGTATAGGAAGATGAATATGTGTTATAGGGTCAGATAAACTCAGTTGAATTGCGTCCATGGTGCCATAGAGTGACAGAGCAAGAGTTTAGATTATTGAGTCCAAATATTATGTTTAAATGAATGACGTTCTTGTAAGCTCATCATCCTACCAAAGCTGCAAGTAAAAATGAAAGGCAGATCTCTTATGCTAATAATTGAGCAGGTTTTTGAGATTTAGATACTGATAATCATCAAGTAGAACTAGTTGTATCATGACAACGTAGCTTTTTTTTTTAAATGTAGTAGTAGTTACTTCCCCTGTTGTGGCGACGGTTACAAGTTTTCATAAACATTCGGAACAATTAGAGAACCATAATTTACTTGCTAATGATCTGGAAATCTGGAATAGGAAACCAGTTTGAAAAAGTGTCGTATGAATGCAATATATTCCAGGCAGTGTCACAACAATACATCGCCAACAAATTTACTTTCACCTCTGAGTCGTGTACATAATTTTACTCCGCAAAATCTAGGTGACGTCTTTTAAGTTAAGGGAAAAGAGTTTTGTTCAAAATGACAATATATGCTAAAATAATTATTTACCTCGAGTGTTCCCCAAAGTCTTGCATAATAACATTTTGATTCCTAAATATATTGATTAAATATTAATGATACGGAAACATACTTGGTTAGTTGAAAGTTTTATTGGAAGTGAATAAAGTATGAAATATTCCTTTTGTATCCAGACATTCTTCAAGAATTGTGTTTAACCATATGTTGTTTTTTAAAGGTTAAAACTCGAATAGTCATTTGTGTCAAGTTTTAAATTTAAAGCTTAACGTAGTTGTTTAAAGTCTATTCTTTCTTTTAATTTTCGTCATTCCAAATGTTTCCATTTAACAGTTTGGTATCCATTTAAAGATGTCAGCGACGCCCTACTGTATTACTGGACGAAGCAACCTTTGCTGACAGTACGTCAATTAGAATAGATCAACACTGGTGTGAACTAAGAGGGGACTAGCGGAGCGGGTGGATTGATAGGGACTAGATAGGGATGGATAAACAACAACTACAGGTACCTCAGGTAATCCCTGATAACTACTTGATGTCTAAATAAATAAGACTACTGGATAGGTATAGCAGATCTTATAAAACTAAAAGGATGAGGTTAAACTGTAAGTCCTTAAAAGAAGTGATCATTGACTCCAAAAAGTTACAGAACAACAAAGGAATATCACTAATCCAACATCAATCGTCCCAGAGTCGAGTCCGCTCGTTTACTCATAAGTAACCGCGGGTCGCCACCTCCCTCGCGAACAGTCACACGGTTCCGCCTAAAGCAAACCAAGCCACGCCTTCTACAGAGACAGTGCGGAATTCAGTGAAAGCCACTTGGTTGCTTAGACACTTAGCTCGTGAATGCAAGACAAGTTGTGTTTCTCAGCTACACTGAGATCTCCGTAACTATCGGAGATACGCCAACAAACATTAACTGATGGTAAAGAGGGTAAACTCTTCTAAAAGAACATTTAAATATAAGGTCTTAACACATAATTGCTTCATGATAAAAGGCTGGTAAGTAGGGCATGAAAAATACAATTGAACACATAAAATAGCCAAAGTCGTCAATTAAAGATGTGAATCATCGGAATTGTTACATAAATGGAAAGTACACATAATGGAAAGTACCTTTTGTGTACTTTCGATCTATACAATATTTTTAGATATTTTACAAAACTTCATTTGATTTAGAAATTGAAAGAGGTAGATATTTCAAAATCCCTTGGGAATGTACAATTTATAAGTAAAATCTTAAATAAATGATATAAATAAAGTAAGATTGTCTACATTGATGTACATGTTATCTTATTATGTCTCTCTTTTTCCAACTACAAAAAAAATAGTACTTTGTTGTCATTCCAAAGTTTTGAAATGTTCCTGTATATTGTTAAGATAATTAAGATATTAATGTTATGTGAAGATAAAACATTTTTGTTCAACACCCCTGTCTGCATCGACGTCGTGTCTACTGTACTAATAAGCCTTTGGCCATACAGTGCTGTAATAAAAACTTGAAAGAAACTTTAAAAAAACCTTTTGCGATCAATGTTCTTCTATCTAAATGGAACGCATCTTTTTAAACATTTTCAGACAGAAAATTGAAATAATAACTAAACTGCCAGGCAAAAGAAAGGTTTCACTCCTTTTCGTGTCTATGAAAAAAATCAAATGCAGATATGAGAATTCTGACGATTGGTTTCTAAACAGAAATAATTTTCCAATATTCTCTTTAAAATCATCAAAATATCGGCATGTAATTTGCCCCAATACTACAAGAAGAAGACCGGGGTCAATGTGTTAAATTACATAAATGTGGAGTTAAAAGACAAATGCACAGAAACTCTCAGTAGTGACAGGAATCGTGGTGTCTGTCATCAGTGGCGAGTGTGACCGCTCATCAATGCAAGCAAGGACACGCTTCTTCATGTAGCCGCCAGGCGTCAGATGATGCCAGCAGGGATCCTGTTCCATATATTTAACAGAGTTTGCTCAAGTTCCTGCTGGTTGTTTGGAGGTGGCACCAGCTGTCTCACATGACGGTCAAGTTGATTCCAAAGATGCTCAATGAGGTTCATATCTGGTGAGTTGACTGGCCACAGTGACCTAAGCGTTCTCGAGGTAATCTCTAACAATTCGGGCAGTTTGATGCCTTGCGTTGTCGTGTTATAATATCAATCCTCTTGGCTGATGTTGGATGAAAGGAATAGGTCTCAATACCTCATCAATGTATCGCTGGCCAGTCAGATTCCCTCGCAGAAAACAAGCGGCGTCGTCATTTGGCCACAAATCCCTCACCACACCATGATGCCAAATAGGCGAACCTCGTTAATGCAGTTTGGCACGAGACGCTCGCCCCTTCGTCGATAAACTTGAACACTGCCATCGTTCCTGAATAGGCAAAACCTACTCTCGTCTGTAAACAGCACCTTCTCCTAGTCACGAAAAGGTTTTAAGCACTTTCTCCGAGCTGTAAACGTTTTAATCGCCTGTCTATCTCATCCCAAACACGCTTGATCGGCGATAAATCTGAGGATCCTTCTGACCATGGCAGGACTTCGACATTGTTCTGTGTCAACGCCGTCGGTTTTAAACAAAATTTTTGGGTGTTGAATAATAAATCCCGGAAACTTTACGAACGTAACTATTTAATCATCTATAAGAAGTAACCTCATAGTGTCAAAGCAAAATGTCTCTAAAATGGGAGTTGATAAGTGAACTTTAGATACGTGTATAAATGTTTCAGATTTGTATTTTGATAGATATTGAGACAGCTTGAAAACAGAATTTGGCCAATCTTGGGGGCCCAAGACGATTCATGAAATAGAAAGGCAGCTTTTACAAGTCGGTCTTGGTCCTCCTCAACAATCTCATGATGAACATACTATGGTCGGTTATGCATTGATTGTTACAAGAGGGGTTTTGTACTCTTGATAATTAATTATGCATTTAATGTGAAAGTATGACATGCCAGCTTACTACAGTTTTGAAAGCGATCTGATCGTCTATCGTTGCCACACACTCACACTGTAGGAGCGATGAACGACAGGGGCAATTTCATAGCATGAAGTAGGAGAGTCTTAATAGTTAGAGCCTGATAAACACAATTATTCATTTAAAATAAAGTCAACCGCGGGTAACTCTGCTAAATATCTTTTCAAACTGTTTTAACATATTATCCGTTTCAAATGTCATTTGAGTTGTATATAATCATACATTTTGTATTCGTGTAATAATTCAATGTATAACATGATAGTATTAGGGGAAAACAGCCTATTCATTCGTTAATAAATTTATCAAAAACATAATACATTGTAGGCCAATGGTAACATATTTTCTAAATAATCTCTATTGGATATATATATATATATATATAATGAATTGCTATGCAAAGATTCATCTTCAGTCTTTCATTTTTAAATTGTATATATTCATATTCATATATGATACCGAGCTGCATTCAGGGAAATTTCAATGAAAATCTTATCTAAAGGGACACCCTTTCAGGGGCGAGAATTGTCACCAACTCCTATTTATTTAAATTGGAAACAGTGTAATGTCTGTCTTGGCTCGTATAATCAAACACACATATTTTTTGAAGAGACATAAACATGCTATCATTTTCAATGTCCTGACTTATGTAGAATGTAGAATACCTAATAAAATTGAATTTCTAGAATTGTCATGTCTATGCGCTTTACCCGGGATGAAATAATTGTAGCATCAATCTTACATAATAGAAATATATCCACTGATTAAAGGTTGTTCCTTTAGGATTTGAAATTGTTGCTGGTAATTCAGTTTTTGCAGTCAATATATCAATTCAAAGATAAACCAAACGGTTACTCTTGAACTGATAATTTTATCTTTTGGTGATTGGTGTTCAGAATTCCCTTTTCGTCTCGTACACACGCCTTTTCGAAAAGCAAAAGTTCTCTCCAAAAGTCAAGGTATTTGTTCAAAATAAGTTAAATATTCTATCAAACTGAACTATTCTTGCGCCCTCAATGGTGAACCTTGATCGGTTACATTCCAGGCACGTGGTGCATTCAGGAGTAGTTCTACTGTTAACGTATTGAATATTAGTGTCTGTCCATTTGAAGGAAATGAAGCATGGCGTAAATAACTAAACAAGTGTCCAAAAGAAACGATATCACCTGTTAGCAACGACATAAAAGAAAAACTAAACAAAGCAGATGTTTAGGATTAGTGTTAATCTTTTGAGAAATCCTTTCACGACATCTGTAATCAAAATCATTTCAATCAAATCTGTGCAATCAATATGACAAGCCGTTAAAAGATCGAAGGGGTTGTAAAATAAAATTTCGTTAGAACACTGATCACAGAAACAACGGGAAATGACACAACACACGTTTAAAATTCAAGTCAGTAGCGGGTATGTCCACCGTGAACATCAATACAGGCCAAAACACGCCTGTGGACCGTTGCCATTCCTCGAGGAGAGATCGTCCTGAGAAGTCCTGCACGTTGACTGGAGGCACAAGGCGACGTCGGATTTGCCGAACGAGGTGGTGTCATTGGTGCATGATGGGATTCAAGTCCGGCGAACATGCGGGCCATGGCAAAACGTGTACGTTGGCGTGGCACGGAAGTTCTATTTCAATCTTGCTGTGTGTGGCCTTGCATTGTCATGTTGGAAAATGATTCCACGAGGCTTTTGCTGAAGAAAGGGCACCACAGCAGGCCGAAAGATGTCATCACGAGAACGCTGTGCATTCAGGTTTCCACGTCACCACATATGCCACCCCAAACCAATAACATTCCACCTCCAAATGGCCGAACCTGTAGGACACAGTTAGGCGCCAAACGTTCACCAACTCTTTGGTATACAAGCATCGTTTCGGAACAAGAGGAATCTGCTCTCATCATCTCTCTCTCATCGAGGATGTCGCTGTTACGGTGCGGTTCCTCAGGTGTAATACCCGAATGTAACTATCCTCACAGGGCGTGGTTACTCGTGGTCTTCCACTCCTGGGCCTGTCTGACGTATGACCTGTCAGACGGAACCGCTGCATCGACCTGGGGATAATGATGCGTGCACAGCCCAACCTTCTGGCGACGTCGACATGTGACACTTCTCTGTCTCTCTGTCTCTCTCTGTGTCTCTCTCGCTCTGTCTCTCTGTCTATCTCTATTATCATGTCTTATTTCTATTATCATTATGTTCTTAATATTTGTGAAGAATATTGATCAATATCATTGCACAACTACCTTACCGCCGTTTGTACTTATTGTAGTGTTTTGAATGAAGCTTACATGTAATGCTCAGATGTCTTCATGTTATGAAGACGTTCGGGAGAGTCCTCAGATCTGATTACGCATTTGTGAAAGTAAGAAAGCTTGGTTAAAACATGTTATTGAAAATGAATATTTTGTTAATCGTGTTATTTCCTCGAACCCCCCCCCCCCCCCCCCCCCCCTTTTCCTCTACATGGTGTGAAAATTGGTTTTAATTTAGTCCCATATACCACCATAAATCTCTTCTATTGCAGATAAGAACTATTTTTGGAACTGTCCAAAATATTTTTAAGTAGAGGACGATTCGGAAAGAGGAAGATGACAATGGGTGAGACAACATTCTAAATTGAACAATGATGAAAAGCAGTCATGCTCATAGTCGTCTGAAATATTACTTGCCGATCACATTAATAGTTTCATATCAAAGCTCTATATGTACTAATCAAAACTGTAGCTAAAATGTAAAAACAAGTTTTGGCTCTTGAGAACTCCAAACTTATACAAACCTTTAGTGAAAGTATAGCCATCAAACGTTAGATATTTAACGTTAAAAAGTATTCCCTGAGTTATATTTGTTAACCGCCCAATACCTGATGCTTCAACATTGGAAATCAAAGTAGACATTGAAAGCACGCCATATTGTCATCACATTGCTCTTGAACTGTAGACTGTTTATATCTGTATAAAAACAATGCTACTGCTATCAATGGTTACTATAGTGTCTTTTGTCATATAATGTTTTCCCATTCTGTACCAGTTCTTAATACTGATAGACAATCAAAATATGAAATCAAACGAAACTCAGTATTAATCTTTAGCCAGCGTTCAGTGGTATTCGTGTAGTGCTTTAATATTTTGTTGTTGGAAAAATATGTCTCAGAATGAGATTTTTTATCATTTATCATTGTTGTCAATACATCTTTAAGAACTTAATAGTTTTCGAAATCAAAGTTTGTTTCCACTTGAACAAAATGATAAAAGAAAAACAATCCATAATTATTTAAATCATTGTCCTACTCCGACTTTTTTATCAACCGCTATTTCGAAAGAAAACCAAATTCTTATATCATTTTGTACTGATTTAAGTTTTGTAACAGCAAATTATTGACCACGAGTATGACCTCCATGTAAGAAAAAAGGTCTTATAATGGACGAAGATCATTTTAAGATAAAATGTACACAATATTTACAGCAGTCAATATTTTAACAAATAAAGTCATCTGATATACAACAACTTTAAACAATCTACATTTAACTTTCTAGGCGTTTTTCAATCATATAACATCGGGTTTTTTTAAAACTTTGAATTCAATATTTATTAGAAACGCCAAGCTTGGAGATATTTTTACTAATACAAAAACTAAAAACTTGCAGTACTGAAGTGTCTTCACGATTTTAATCGAACAACCATTTCAATTTGACACAACTTCCTTTTCCACTTCAAAGAAAGTATCGACCAATCACACACTTGCGTGTTCCCAGCAATGTTCGTGAATAGCCTTGTGGAAGGATAGGCCGTCCTTATAATGTGTATCTATACAGATGCCTTACAATTTGAACTTGTTTTCAGGAAAATATGTCTTAGTTTAGTAAGTTGTAAGGTAACGAGTTTACGAAAGTCAATTTTTGCAAGATGTCGAAAGGGCCTGTAGAAGGCGCAATGTTGATATACCGAAAATGTGTGACGTGGTGTGACGTCATGGGCGGACCGGGAAGTGTTGGAAATCTTTCCGTTTCGGCCGTGACGTTATGAAGATGAAGTATATCTTGATGAATGTCTTGTATGAAAATGTGTCGTGTCAACTTGCAACATTTTCTCCTCTCAAATGATACGAAATGTCTTACTCTTTAAGTGATTATTGCATCTTTGCAATTTGAAGTCTGAGACCTCTGGATTTTAGCGTTTATATAACTATTTTGAAAATTATAATGCAATTATTGATTTGTATGATATTCGGGCTGTAATCTATTCCTATCGTCTTATATTGATTAAATTCTTACGACAATTTAAGTACGAGTATTGTTATGGTGATGAATAAGTTTTTCATTTTGCGGAATTTACTGGGGACAATGTTTGTATTCTTGAATCCCACGTAACATAAGTGCACCCATTAACTGAATAACAGGTTTGTCTGTCCGTCAGCTGTTAGTGTCTTGTCATCGACAAAGCACTGAAACCTATTTACTGATTAATTTTTATACAATGTGAATGTTTCTAAGTCTTAACCTTTTTTGAACCATGACATGTTGACATGTTGACATCCTCTCCCCACGGAGGTAACACACGTGGTATGTACCTATGTTACCAATAGTCGAGGTGGACTTTCTTCCGGGCTAGCATTATAGCAGACCGAATGGATGAGTAAGTTGTGCAACCAGCAGCGTTGTTTAAAGATATACCATAAGCCTGTATGCTTTAGAAAACAGAACAAGTGTGTGACATGTACAAGAGATGAGTCTAGGAAGAAATTACCTTTGTGAGGCACTATTTGATATTATGTACAAATTAAAAATATTAAGATATTTGACTTTTGTAACATTTCAGTCGATGGAAGTGGAACCAATTCTTCAACTAAAGAATCAAACTGTCATCAACGCTGCAGAAAAATTACAGAATTTATTGCATCATTTGTGATCTGTCTCACCATACTTGCCGTCATTGTGTGTCTGATAGTTGCTTACTCTGAGGATCTTGGTGGAGAAGTCAAGATTGAAAATAACGACCACATCCCTTGTGAACTGGAGGTTGATGTAACCAGCGCTAGGAAAATATCTCATTTTATTCTTCGCAAGGAGGTAAGATACTTTTACCTTGACTTGAAGTTTCCGGATAATATTTGGGTGAGCTTTACCGAACATATTGTGCCCAGTAAATCGATGGTTTGGACATTCGAAGGTACCCTAGGGACCAAACACTTTCTTAAACTGCCATGGATGTACTTGGTGTGATCCTTTGGTCTTCTAGACCATCATACATACAGGAATATGGAACTGGCATTTCGAAGTAAGGGAAATGACAATTGTTCTTTATTCTTAGGAACCAACAAAACAACATATTCAATTGTTAAAGCCTTGAGGGAGTTGATCATTAATATTACGTCAGATAACGAATTGATAGATAAAGATCTGGTAAAAAGTATTTGGTGCCAAACATATTCCAAAACAGGTATCAGTTCGAGTTTCGAACATTTTGCAAGACGTTTTCGATTTTATTATAGCAAATTAAGGTTTATGTGTTCACATTTAGAGTTAAATTTTATATCCGGTGACTATGACGTCGTTATTGAGAAAACATTTCGACCCTTTACAAGAAAGTGGTCGAGTTTAGCCTTTTTATTCAGCATTGTTAGCTTGATGTACTTTCCACTTCCTTTTTTCAACACAGAAATTCCTTCTTCTGAAGATAAGGAAAATGTTTACCTTGGGTTAAGTAGTCCATTGACATTGGCTTGTGTAATTTTGTCAAGTTTTCGAGATTGTAGCAATTCAATTTTGGTTTACATCTCACCACTTTTACCAAAATGTGTCCTTGGTGTTCAGGTTGTGATCCTTGTTCAAAATTCTGTTCCCAATATATTTCATTAGTTTTTTCAAAGCGCTTCTGGTTTCCGTATATATGTATTCCTTTCGGTATAAGTATATCACATATAATAAATTCAGCATATCCTGGAGCACAAAATATGTTAATAGCTTCAGAAGACGGAGATGCTCTTGGAAGGATTTCCTTTAAAGGAAGGAAATTTTTGTTAGGTGATGCATTCCCGCTCATGCTTTACATAGTTTTGAGTTTTGGGTTCATCCCATTTGCAATTAAATGCGCTGAAGACGAATGGAAATTGTCACGAAAGTACTACTGAGCTTAAAGGGCATCGTATTTTGTTCAGCTTCTTCCCATGGTGGTATTTAGGTTTGAAAATGATTAAAAACATCATATACAGATATAACATAGAACGAGAAACTAGATGTATGAAAGCATTTAAATGCGTTTTAAGAATTTTAGCAATACCCTTATCAATACCTTACATTATCTTTTTTTATTACTTTTGTTCAAATCATTGATGTACATTTGCACGTATTTTTCATTTGGCATCCTATCTCTTGTAACCTTTTTTTTTTTTTTTTTATAACTTTATTCATTTTTGTTCATGTATATACAAATTCAAAACATGCATACCAATAGAGAACAGACATTTCAACATAATAATGGACAAACAAATTAAATGGACAGAATGTATTTGAATTACAAAAAAACCCCCAAATTATTCATTGATTGGAATTATAATCTGTGGATGTACATGATACTTTTTTCATAATGATGTCTTATTGAAAAAATCGCTTAAAACGAGAACAAATTGTGACATGATGACCAGAATTTCATGAATTTTGAATAACTACATTGAGTATATGCAGAATATTTGTCTATGTTATATATATTGCGAATGTCATTTTTAATGTATGGGATGCTTGGTAGTTTATTTTGTTGTTTTGATTTAAAGATATTGTATTTTATTATTATCAGAATCAGATTTAGAACATTATTTCTGTGTTGTGGGTATCCGAAGATGGCAGTTTGTTTCGATAAGTTTAATTTACACTGTGTTTTTGATTCGATCCAATTTGTCATTTCTAACCATATATTTTGCGAGATTTCGCAATCATAAAACAAATGGAGCAATGTTTCAGCGCTTTCACCACAGAAGTCGCATTTTTCATTGTCTTTATAACCCATTTTTGTCAATAAAGTATTTGTAGGTAGGATTCTGTGAATCAAACGGTATTGGAACCATATATGGTTACTAGCTGAATGGCATTTGTGAGGGGATTGGTGTATTAATTTCCATTTATCTTCTGTAATAGTACAGTCTAGGTCTTTTTCCCACTTTATTTTGTATCTTAATTTTGTGTCGTTTATGTTTTCAAGTTGCAATATATCGTAAAATTCCCTACATCCAGTTTTATTCCCTATTAAATTTTCAAGGAAATATGGTAATATAGGATATGGCTGCTTACAGTTTATAACAATATTTTGTGATTTTGTGTATTGTTTTACTGCTGCGATGATACCTGCGTATTGAAGAAAATTTGTCTTAACGTTAAACTTTTTTATGAAAGTATCAAAATCAAGGTACTTTCCTTTTGAGTCGATAAGATCGTTAACATACTTTACACCTCCACTTTCCAGTCTTTCAACGTGTATGGATTTTCCGTTTACAGTAATATTAGCATTATGCCACAGCGGTTGGGTTAGTATATCATTAGCAGTTTTTGTTTTCTTTCCTTTAACTGTTAAGAATTTCCCCCAGGCTTTTAGTACATCTCTCCAAAAGGCATTTGTCCTCACTGTCATAACCGTTTCACTGATATAAGATTCACTTTTTTGTATCATATTTGATAGGTTAGTTGAGATATTTTTATTGAACAAGTTTCTTTGACAATTACTTGCTGAGTTATGCAGCCGTCTTATCCATGAAAGTTTCTGTGACATGATGATGTTCTTAATGTTAGGCGCTCTGATACCTCCCTTTTCAAATGTGTTAGTCAAAACACTTCTTTTTATCTTATCTGGTTTATTTTTCCATATGAATTTATAACATAGTCTATTTAGTTCATTTATAATTTCGTCGCTAGGATTAGGTAATGATGAAAAAAGGTGATTAAGTTTTGGGAGCAATAGGCTCTTCAACACAGTGTTCCTGCCTAGTGGTGTTAAATCACGTGCAAGCCACATGTTCATTTCAATTTTTATTTTCTTTAGTTTATCTTTGTAGTTTCTTTCAACCATTTCTGCCAAATTATGTGTGAATGTTATTCCTAAGATTTTGAAAGAAGTTTGTGACCAGTCTAAATTCCAGTTATCACAGAGAGAGCGTTTTTCATACCTTTTTGACCCTATCCACATCACTTGTGTTTTTGAAGGGTTTATCTTAAGACCTGAGAATTCTGAATACAATTTTAGGGTTTGCAGGGCATTTTGTAGACTTTTTTCGGTTCCGTCCAATATGAGGGTAGTATCATCAGCAAATTGAGATGTAAGATATTCAACTTCACCAATCTTTATGCCCTTTATCTTTTGGTTATTTCTAAGCATAATGCTAAGTATTTCTGCACATAAGATGAAAATATAAGGAGAAATTGGATCACCTTGCCTGCACCCCCTTGATAATTCGAAAAAGCTAGAGCCGAAGCCATTAACGAGAACGCTTGACTTTATATCTTTATAGAATGTGTTAATCCATTTTATAATTGATGACCCAAAATTAAAATACACCAGAACCTTTTGAATGAAACTCCAATCTACCGAATCGAAAGCTTTTTCAAAGTCTATAAAAACCAATAGACCCGGTATTTCCATACATTCAGAATAGTCAATGATGTCGTAAATCAATCTTGTACATTCACCAATATATCTCTTTGGTATGAATCCCTTCTGATCTTCATTGATTATGTCTGGTAAAACTGACTTGATTCGATTAGCAATGGTTGCTGATGCAATTTTATATGAAACATTTAAAAGTGATATAGGTCTCCAATTTTTCAAGTGATGTTTAGCTTTGTTAGCTTTTGGTATACAAGTTATCAAACCCTGTTTCTGGCTTACAGATATTTCTCCTGTACGGAAGCCGTAATTTAATGAGCGTAGAAGATATCTGTTCAAATCGTGCCAAAAAAACTTATAAAACTCAACTGTAAATCCTGATGGACCTGGACTTTTTTCATTTTTCATTTTTTTCAATGTATTTAATACTTCTTCATATTTCAGCTCTCCTTCCAAATCTATTTTTTGTGATTCTGTTAGTTTTGGAATATTTAGTTTCTGAAACATATTTTGCAAATCGACATCTCTACAAGTTTGTTTAGTATACAGATTCTTATAGAAAGTTTTCGTCTCGAGTAAGATATCTTTAGTTTTCGTTGCTACAGTTCCATCCTTTTTTTCCAATTTACATATTGCTTTATTGAGAAAGTTTCTATTTTCTAATGACAAAAAGTATTTTGTTGGTTTCTCACCTTTTTCCTTCCAGTTGGATTTTGATCGAAGTATTATTCCTTCAGTTTTAATATTATTAATAGTTTCTAGTCTGTCATTGGCTAGTTTAAGATTTTCAGACAACTCTTCCTTAGTCTTGATATTTTCTGTTTTATCTAAGTCATTATGCATTTTCTCTATTTCATCACGGAGTAATTGTTCTTCTTTTTCTCGAGATTTCTTCTTTTCGGAAGAATATTTTATAGTAAAACCTCTGATCATTAGAAGCAAAGTTTCAAAAAAGAGTTGGTCATCAATATTTAATTTTATACTACCATCTTCATATTGGCCTATTTTATATTGATCAGTTGTTGATTTGATCACATCTTTTATATGCTTCACATAAATTTCGTCGTGTAACAATGAATTATTAAATTTCCAAAAACCTTTACCTCTTTCAATATCACTTATTTTCAATGTAAGCCAGATTGCTGAATGGTCTGATCGATATGCCGGGTCTATACCTGCCTTAACAATTGAATTTTCTAAATCTCTGGATAGAAGAAAGAAATCAAGTCTAGCCTGCTTAATTGGTTTAGAATTCCTCCAAGTGAAACGTTTACAATTTTTGTTAAATTCTCTCCAAGGATCAATGAGGTTTTCCTCCTCTATAAATTCTAGAACAACATCTCTCGCTTCAGGATTATTTACATGTTTGTAATTATACAAATCAATTTCTGGGTTTTGGACTAAATTCCAATCTCCGCAGATAGAAAAGTGGTCTGAATTAAACTCTTTTATAATTTGTATTATTTCTTCATAGAACTTTGGAGAGTCACCATTTGGTCCGTATACTGAGATTAAAGTCAATGTTTTTCCGGTACTAATTTCTATCTTAAGCGCGAGAAAATTCCCGGTTTCATTGTCCTGAATTTCCTGTAAGAGTTTAAATTCAAAGTTGTTTTCGAATATAATCGCAACACCTCTTGCATTACTTTTATATGAACTAAACCAACAGTGGTCAGTTTCCATTTCCGTTTTGATTGAGTTTTCTAGATCTTTAGTGAAATGAGTATCTTGCAGACAATAGATATTGGCATTTTTGGTCTTGAGATTTTGAAACACGTCTATTCTTTTTTTCCTATTATTCAGGCCTTGACAATTAGAAGAATATATTTTAATATTATCACCCATTGTCAATTTGTTTGCATTTTGCAGTCATCTTTTTAAGTCCAAATTTATATGTAGCATGTTTGAATTGTGTATTGACATGAAGATATGAAAGTGACAAACATATTAAAAAGAAAAAGTGTGAACAAAAGTGAAGAGTAAATATGTACAAGTGAATAGCCATAGTCATTCAGTTGACTCGACTAGTTACATTATGCAATGTGATGCAGTTAATGTTGTAATGATGATTGTCTCAAGATTTTAAGCCGCGTTGGATTCAGCGTAGCAGCGCTACAAAGCTATCGTACATGTTAGGTGTGCGGTGCGTGCAATCCGTGCTTCAAATCATGTATGTTACCTGATTTCTTTTTGTTGGCTTGTACCCTAAGGTGTCTATGCATGTTAGCTTTATATAATTGATAATGTTGGATGATGTCAAAATAGGATTACTAGATGCGTCTAAAACTGATGTAAGTATTTGAATTGTATATAACATAGTAATATGTGTGTATTATTAATTTTTTTCTTTGTTATCGTCACAATTTGTGAGAGATTTTTAAAATTTGGTTATATCTTTCATGTACATTCTTTAAACAAAATATAATTCCATATAATAGTATTTCGTATCAATATCATAGTCTAGATTAACAATTGTTTTTGTAATGAATGCACCAGTAACAAAATAACAAACTGCGCACAGTCAGTAGGATTTAAGTTAGCAACAATGGATATACCTTTTTACACTTAACAACCAAAATAGCCCCAAAATACCCCCTCCTCCCCTTAATAAATGTATATTTTTAAATCATATTATTTATAATTTGGTGGGTTTATTTCCAATTAGCAACATCATTCATTCAAAATTGTTTTGGTCACTTCATATGGTGTATACCAAACCTCTATTCAACATGTATTACCATATTGATTGTAGTAATATGAAATACTTTTCTATATGATCTCTTTTAATTTTAAGAAGGGGAGAAGGCATTTACACACATTACATACAGGCACAGTACCATGTGGATGGCAATTTAACTTAGTTATTTTCTAAATCTAAAAAACATTGTGTTCTGAAATGTCCAATCTGAAAATAACTTCATATCATGCAACACTATACCGATCATCATCAAATGAAGTATTGTTTTTAGAATCATTTCCATATTATGCTGTTGTTTCGTAATTTAAATTTTATCATTTTTATATATTTGTTGTAATTGTTCACATACAACATGACATTACATGTTTGCATGTGCATGTCATGGTGACAGAAAAAAAAAAGTCCAATCTAATTGAAACCTTTTTTGAAATATTATATGTGTATACTTGATATATTTTCATAATAGACCTATAGTATTATTATCATTTGTATTGATTTTTATGGTATCATTTATATAATCATTAAGTGGCATTTTGTAACATGATATTTCTAAATTGTTGCCACATAACTGAAAGATGATTTTCCTTCAAATTGATAAGAATTCTAAAATGTTGTTATGTTTTTTTCTATGATCAGATACACACACATTTACATGATATACCTACATATGCATACCCACATTCTTACATATTTACATATTTACATACATGCTCACACATACATTCAACAAAAGCTTACCCATACTTGTACATAAACACACCTGCACATATACATATATTTAAACATATGCACACACATATACACATACACATACATACATATGTATATATGTATAAACACATATACATATATACACATATACATACACATATCCACATACATACACACATATACATACATGTAAATATATATATGCACCTACACATACATATACACCAATACATGTACACATTCTCATACATACTAACACGTTTACAAATAAACTCATATATACATTTACCTATATTTATCTATACACATGTTGTATGTTTGTCTACATTGTCGTAATCACCAGAACAAGTAGTATAATTTCTATATAACTCATACCCAGGAATTGTACCTTTGAAAGGTTTTTTTTAGTTCTTTCCTTATATATTCATATCAGGATTTATACATACTTGTCAGTATTGTTTGAGATCTTCCGGAATAGGTACACTTACTCGTCTCCAAGCGGTGTTTGGCTCGTCTGGACCCTTCACCTCGAGTACCATGTCTATACCCTTTGGTCTTACCCGTGTGTACAAATTGTCCTTTTGACGTATTTCATACGCTTTTTTGTTAAGAACGGCTCTAATCTTCTTCATCGAGGGTGGGAGATCCGTTTGAATGTTCATACCAGTCTGGTAGAGCTTCTTTCGAAGTTCAAAAATTTTATTTCTGTCTTTCATTTTAGCAAAAGATGCAATGATTGTGTTGGGTCTTGGGTTTGACTGTTCCCTCACACTATACCTTGGTCTACGTAATCGGTGAACATCTCTGAACATGATATCCTGGGCATACTCCTGGGCGACTCCAAGGCTTGTTTTCATAAAGTTTTTCAATGTCGTTTCTGTGTCTTCTTCAGTGTCCTCGGGTATTCCATTGAATAATAAGTTTTGTCTCCTTTCATGTAATTCATTATTGATAATATTTCTGTGTATCATACCGACCTTAAGGTCCACATCAGCTTCAATAGTTTTGAGGCCACGTTTAAGTTGAACTAACTCGTCCGAGTTCATGTCGGCCATTGCTTCAACTTCGTTCACTCTCGATTTCAGCTCGTTTACATCCTGAACAACTTTGTCGATGGACTTTTGTAAATCGACAGCTGTGTTCTCTATCTTAGCACCGATACGGCTTTCTGATGCTAGTATTAGTTCTCTAATGTCTTCTAGACTAAGAGTTGATCGAGTCGAGTGTCCACTCTCCCGCACTTTACTTTGAGACATGGCTGACGTGTACACCGATATGTACCTCACTTGATTTAATGACAAATGTGTGATATCTTAGTTGAAGCTGGGTCACCAATCAAACTATGGGAGTCAGACAATTGTTTTGGCATATGCTGCTACTCACTTTTTGTCATTTAAGCTTATCAAATCACATAAACTGCATCACTATTGCGGGAGCGATTTCACCTGCGTCCACACTTCATGGCGACCTTGACCTTCAGCTTCTTCCCATGGTGGTATTTAGGTTTGAAAATGATTAAAAACATCATATACAGATATAACATAGAACGAGAAACTAGATGTATGAAAGCATTTAAATGCGTTTTAAGAATTTTAGCAATACCCTTATCAATACCTTACATTATCTCTGTTTTATTACTTTTGTTCAAATCATTGATGTACATTTGCACGTATTTTTCATTTGGCATCCTATCTCTTGTAACCTTCCCCAAATTCACTTCGGGTATATTTACATACATTTTTGCAGTTGTTCTCTTTTCGGTAAAGTGTATACTCTACCCAGGACAACAATACTATAAATTCCTGGCCCTCATCGTTAATATTATGAAAAAAGATGAGCAAATGATAGGCAAATGTCGAATTGATAGAAAGGGTGATTATGGAATAAGTAAAGTGTTATTCTCAAAGCTGGTAGATGAACATAAGCCGATGAGTAAAATGTTCTTTAAGCTTCTCTTTGAGTTTCTTTTCATTGTATCTCTTCTTATTTGGACGGCAGTGTGGATCCGCGACCTTAACCAATGGTGGGAAATTGCCACATTTACAGATATAATTTTGACTATAATTATTTACAACTTTCCAACAGTAATTGAATTCTTGTTTTTCCCTCAACATGATGATATTCTGGAAATGAGATTGAAAAAAAGCATAAGTGAGTTCTATGCTGAAATGTCAGTTGATAAATTAAATGAAGCGTGTTGTGGAATAGAGCAAGCTCATGCTGGAATAGACATCGCATTTAGAGCGATAGAAAATGTCCCACTAGAACAAACTGACATCAACAACGTTAGCAGTGAAATAGGCAAGGCTAGTGCTGGAATACAAGAAACCCGCCGTACAATAGAAACTGATGGAACGTGTGTTGCTGGTCGAGAACGTGTGTCAATGGCAAAAGGTCAAAATGTTCTAGAATTGGTTGATGTAGTATTACAAAATGTATCAAATGCACAAGATCCTGATGCAGTTCAGTTAAACATTGACCATGTTCGTACTAAGATAGACCAAACTAGCAGGGTTATTATCGATAGAATCACAAAGAAACGCCAAGAAAGGGACCGCTCTGATGATGTAAAAGGAAAGATTCTAGTTGGACTGAAGATGGCTTGTGATGGTCTAGGCCAAGCTCTAGATGAACTAAACTGTAAGGTTACAGACAAAGAAAACGCTCTAATGGGACTACATAAGGCTACAAATGCACTAGAACAAATTCAAAACGATACAAAAGATGATGCAAATGCCCGTCAGAATAGACAAGATACACAGACTCAGATCCTCGTGACTTGTTTTGTGGATGAATCATCACGTGTTTTAGTTTGGTGGCTTGTAGACTCGTTATGTATATTATTATTTACATAATCATTTTCAATGAAACGCTGATCAATTCATGTTCCTCTCCTGATAGCTCATGTTCCCAATAGAATAGAAATTTAATACATCCTTCGACTGGAACATTGTTCGGTTGCAGATTTTCTATATGATTTGTCAACATTACTTGCTTAGTTCGTAAAAAGAGGTCATTCTGTTGGTTTATGCTATGTTTGTGAGTTTGTTTAAAATAAATAGGTCTCGTTGTTCAAGATTCATATGTCGCATGTTAAAACATATTTTTCAGATATCAAGAGATAATTCTGACATGATTTTTCAACGGTTAGTTGTCTGGTTATTCAAGTTATACGAGGAAGATATTTCAGCAGGTATTTTATCTCAAACAATTTGAATGTACCTAATTTGCTTTATTGTATATTATATTTTGCATACTTATTAATCTATCCCATGTTCTTTATATTTCTTAACCCTGACTTTATCATCAATGTTACATCATCTATTAATTTTTTCTAACAGCTTATACTTGATACATTGTATTCTTATCTACATATTTTAATCAACTCTTGTACATGTGTTATTGAAACTCATTTCTAATAACGTACATGTAAGACGTAGTCATTAACTCAAGTTCCACATGTTACAAAATCTTTTTTTCTCTTTGACCATTTAATGCTTTACCAATCGTGCTATATATCCATGTTATCAATTACAACAGGTCTTTCTTTGTGTTTGTTGTGTTATGTTTTCAAGGTTAGTGTTATATATTCCTTATGGTTTGTTTTACATGTATGTACATTTGAAAATTCTGTTCTTAGTGTGTTATTTCATGAGAACTGTGCTTGATCCGTGATGTGTTAATTTGTTCTGAAGTTTTCAATCGTTTCCCTGAACTGTTTTTGTAGTTATTGGTATAGAGTCAGAATTCAGTTTATGCCCGATTTCACCAAATCCCTATCTGCCTTTGACCTCATACATCAGAGCCTCTTTGTCAAGTGAGATTCATTCGAATTCAAGAGATTATGAACATTCATATCCAACTGTCGAATCATGAAACATAATTTCATATTCTAAAAATGACATTCTTGGAAATAAGAACATAATTTGTTTGCCTCAGCTCGAAGTCCCTATCTTATTTTTCATATCTAACACACCAAACTTTGCTTAATTAAATGTTCTTAGTCAATATTAGCGATGTATGAAAATGTATATAAAAATGCTGAAAATGTTTATTTTCTTGTTACTTTATTAATGTAGAAGCACAATCCTACGGTTAAGATTCTGACATGGTCTTAATGAAATCTTACCTAACAGCAACATTATAACTAAAATAGTTATGTGAATCGTGAACGTCTGGACACTATAAACAAAACTGAGAAATTTACTACCTAAGAAAAGGGGTTTAATCTTTTGGCGATACGAGCCAAATAACAACTCCTTTCCAAAATTTTACCCGGTTAGTAAATATGCTTTTTTAGCCAGATACGTTAACACTCTAATGCGATCATCGTAAAAGTGATTTCGATTCTTAGCCTGCTGTAGTAGATGACACGAAATCAAAAATGGAAAATAAAAGGTCCAGATATTGTCATTTGGTCATTTGGGAATAACAAAACTTCGCTATTCTTCAAAATATGAAGATTGTAGAAATATAAATTTTTTCGGATAGATAGTTTTATTAACTCGTACATTTTACGCTGTGACTACTTCTTAAAATAAATATAACGGCAAGTTTACTCCAAATGGTGAAAGAAGACACAGTTGTAAATTATATAGATTCCATCTAAAGGTTGAAGAGTTATGTCTGTGGTCTTTTATTTTCATCACAAAAAAATGTCAAAATTGCATTTCAAAACGAAGTTGTTTCTTTTACTGATATCAACGATGTTATTTACTACCCATAATGATGTATGAAAAACATTATTAACTTCCGCTTTATAAAGAATATTGAACAATTGGCGTGAAAAGGGATAAGCAGAGTTGTAATACACCAGAGGAAATACATAATACTTATTTTAGAATCAGTTATCCTTCTTTCAAAAGAAGCATCATGTCCAGGGTAGCGCAGACCTAAATACTTAGAAATAAGGAGAGTTTTTCATCTGTTAATGTTTTTAAAGTCAATTGAAAATAAATTCATCCATTTTATTTTTTTCCTGAAAATTTCTTTTAAACTGGATAGTATATTATAGTAATTAAAATTACCTTTTTTACTGAAAGTATACTTCTGACAACTGTCCATCGGATACAATCCAACAGTTTATGAGAAGAAAGTCTTTTAAGTGAAAGTTCCTATAGTATCTTTTGATTGCATTAACAACACCACAATATCAAAATCAATAAAATAAAAATCATAAAATCAATATTATTTTTTTATAATTTTTTTTCTCACTTTCCTTTTAATGAGATATTTTCGTGACCTATCACAGTCTTTGTCTTCAATTTGTGTGTCACCCTCAATTGTTGTATTCCACATTTTTCATTTTCAAAGTCACAAAAGCATTTTTTCATTTGCTCAAGAACCACTCTACTCAAAGTCAAATTTTGTTATTACAGCCTACAGTTGGAGATAACGCAGACACTAGTCTATTTGTGGTGTTCTTCACCTATTTACACAGTCACCACGGAACTTTACTGTCTTTCAAATGCTTGTGAATGTCATTTGTCAACTGAAACTGTCGTTTATTCTGCAGACATCAGTAAAATATGGTAACCTTGACGTCCACATTACGTTTCATGAACCGTTGCACCCGATCTTTTCAAATAATGTGACACACTACAAAAGTGGTTATACAGACACTATTTGTGAAATTTTGTTTTTGCTTCATCTCAAGCAACTTTCACATTACTCATTTGCGTATCGTGCCTCCTTCAAAATTATTAATACAGTTAAATATACTTCCTTTGAAGTCTTTTTATATTTAAGAAAAGATTAATGTGCGATAAATAACAATCGCAAAATGGTGTTTCCATCTGAATTATGGCCCACTTATCTTTCGTTTAAATTGAGGAATGATGTACTGATCCACTTTTATTGTTCAGAATCCTCTGTGATTTCATCCCCCGCCCTTGATTGGATCTAACTCGAAAGTGTTTTTACTCGTAAAAACAGATGTCTCCCCCATACACCTTTTCAGCATATTTGGGTTTTTTTTGAAATTCTTAACAGTTTTTTTTAAACTCAAGTAAAATTTAAGAATTTTTCTATAAATCAACATAAACTTTAGGTTTTGGTTAATGAACATATCCATAGTTTTTACAAAATATTAACTACATATGATTCAATTTAAGATTAAGAAAATATGAAATTGAAAAAGAAGTTGAATGCCCCAAAAGGCACATCTATACAATAGGAAGGGGATGTGTACCAAATTTGGAGAAGATTGGTCACGTAGTTTCAGAGTTGTGCTCCGGAAACTAACACTACCCTTCAAATTGACCAAGTCTAAACTGTTGTTATGAAAAAAAAATTTAAAAATTGTAAAAGAAGTTGAAACCCCCAAAAGGCACATCTACATGATATGAAGAGGATGTATACCACATTTGGTGAAGATTGGTCATGTAGTTTCAAAGTTAAGCTCCGGAAACGCTTGGGAATGCGGACGCGGACGGGAACTCAGCCACAACCCGGGGGGAGACATAACTAGTGAAACAAATACTTCTTGCTGGAATTGCGATAAAAAAAAGACCTGTTAAAGCACGTTTAGCCGTTCCTTTTTAGACATTTGCTCATGCTGTAAGCTCACACTTTCGTGTTCACAGCCAACCAGAAGGGGAGGTTTTCTTTAAATATCAAATCGAACTTCTACGTATACGCTGACATAAAACAAGCGTTATCAAGCACACAGTCATTTTATATCATTTGCTTATTTATGTACAGATTAACTTGATGAAAATTGCCAAGGATGATTTTTTAGAGTATGGAAACATTAAACCATGACTGAATGAGGATGTATTCAATAAGACATAAAACTAAGTTCCTTTAAGGTAATAACCATTATCCATGTGTTTCATTTCGATATTTTTTATATATGATGTTGGTATCAAATAAGACATATATATCAAATGATGAATGAGAGGTTTGCATGTATCAGGAGTTAAAAGAAAACATGACTTATTCAAAACAATCGTGTGTTGACAGTCCTACAGTGGGATGATACATTCCGTGTAATTTGTTATAAATATTCAGAACAATCAGATCCTTGGCTTAGTTCCAGAGCTTCATGTTCGGCAAAAGGTCTCCAGCTTGACATCTTTAGGAGAGGTTTATAACCAATACGTGTGCTGGATCTCTGCCTTCTAATTAGCTCTTAAATTTGAATTCATTTATTCGAGTATAAAACCTTTGTTTGAAAAACGCTTGACCTGTGTGACCCCAACAAATCAAGAGAGTGTTTCTTTAGTGTGTGTTCTTTGAGCAGCGACCAGTTTAAGGAACTATAATAGTTGTAAATTTAGGATTGCCTTGTCGCTATCAAAACAATAGCCAGTTTACAAGTAAAAGTCTTACTAGGAGGTGATATGTTCCGAGTAACATGCTATAAATATTCTGACCATTCTTGTCTTGAGTTGAGTTTCACAGCTGCATCCCGGCAGTCAGTTCTTGTATCCATTTCTTACCGATCAAGCTGATGTTGCATGGAAGCATCTCCCAGATATTGTTGAGTCTGATTGCATTTAATGTGATTCAGCAGATCGTTAGACAGGCACTACTCCAGTTGATATATTGACATTTTATTCATGCATTCTACTCGTTCTTGTCCTTCTGTCATCAGATATACCAATATTCAGTCTCAGACAGGAAGATACTGATGATTTATTCTGTTTTTATTTATATATTCAATATTATACCTTGTTGTTATGGATGTGTCATTACATGTTTACAGCTAATATAACAAAACTGACATAGTGTCATGGCCTTATGCCCCTGATAACGCAGTCCTGGTTTATCATATAATTGAAAACAACAGATAGAAGGGTATACAGTTTACAGACTACGTATGAAAATATTATTTAGGTTTGTTGTTTGTTAAAGGTAGACTGTATTCCATCGGGTTCCAGATTTCCAAATTCTAGACGGGTTCGAGGAAACAAGGGAAGGTAATCATGAAGCTAGCGTTGGATGAGAAGGCGGTGAACTAGGGGTCTCGGCAAGCTCGGTCGGATCATCCATAACAGTGTCAGAGACATTAGGGGTATTTGGAGGAGGTGGAATAGGAGAGGGAATAAGTTAAAGTTTAGATATAAAAAGTAAGAAAGTAATAAGATGCCTAAAACAAGTAAACCTTGACATAAACAGTTTACATTGCTGACTGAGTATAAAGAAATGATGATTCAGACATATCTATGTTCAAAGTTTGTAATACAATTGCTAAATTTTTACGAATTTAATATTATGTGTGATAGTAATATTTCAACGACTTAAGCTCATGAAGATATTCGAAAATGACATGTGTTGTTTTCTCCGTGAAGAAATTTAGATGTGACAGCACAAATCAAAATTGAAATAACCTCAGCCAGTAAAGATTGGAGCGTTGGCGATTTTTTATAGACTAAAATTGAGTGTATATTGGACATTCAGAGGTAAATAGTGTTATAGTTGCAAATTCTTATTTCTAAGCGGTCAATCTCATTCCTCACAATCAAAGTCTTCCCAATCTAGTTAAAATTTATTGTAATATAATATGTCCCGAAGTCCGTTATTACATCTAGCGAATTACAGGTCTATTCCGTGTCGAGAAGGCGCGAACATCAGCCAATCAAAAGAGTGCTGGCCCAGCGTTTTGAATCGCGGGTCAGTGCGATTGTTTCGCCTTTCTTAAGCACCTCGATTACAAAATCCGAATGTTACAAATGTTTCGCAGTGAATTGTGTTGAAAAATATGATGACAGCATAAATTCTGTACTAATGTTGACGGAATATTTTTGGGTTGTTTATTTGGTAATTTGTGCAAAAGCAAATCAACACATTAGGTCAAAAGATGACAAAATAAGTTTTAAAGCATAAATAAAGACAAACGAAGGGTAAACGTCAGCATGTGATATTAAAGAGCAACTACGTGAGTTGTTGGAGTCATATATGCCAAACTTTATCAATGGTGTCATTTGATCGCGAAGTATCGACTGTTCCCAAAAAGACACATTTTAAAGCTAATTTGTTTTGTACAGTGACAATATGAAGGTAGAACGTCGCAATTATGATCGAAAACCGGACTGTGGCGCGCGTCATATAGTCAAACGTTATTTTGGAGACTTATCTAAAACAACCAGGAGAACAGTTAGGAGTTGATAGTGTTTATTTGGTTATATAACTAGTATCCATGTACATTGGACGTGATATCTACACCTCTGTGCATTTATAAGGCTGTTTTTAGATTTTTATGGAAAACCAGTATTTGACACATATATGTCTTTTGGGCATGAAAAATTAAGATGTTTTGATTTTTTATCACCACAAATGACATTTAGGTTCGTATCAAAGTTAAATGATATGTTATGAAAATGACGGAGTGGCTCTTTAACCAAGATGCAAAATAAAACCCGTATTTGATTGGTTGAAAGCTGTCTTCCTGTCCTCATTTTATTGGTTGGTTCAAAATTAGTCAAAGGTCAGCTGAACATGACCCCAATTAGTAATTCTCTGGATGTATTGAGGGATCAATACATCTGGTTTTAACTAGATTGAAGTTTTCCTCAGCGTTTCATATAACAAAGGTTTATTTAAAGAGATTGTGACGGGATGTCTAATGGGGTTAAGATGTTATCAGTAATAATGCACGGAATATATGAAATATGGGATACATCTGAATACCAAAAGTTTGTTCACATACCTGCGCATCGTAGTGCAAATATCATATAATTTTACATGTCTTTGAGGCATTGTAGCGTTGCGAAAAAGAAACGGATAATTTTGAATTTTCAATACAGAAGAGAACATCCATTGCACCTTCACGCAACCGTATACCATGCCCAACAGTTAGCCTTAATAGCTTTTGGCAGGTCACTCAAGTGACCAGGGGTCAAAATTAAGAAAACAGTAATTTTTATTTTCTCTACAAAATCCTATATAAGTGATCAAGAGCTTTCAAAACAAGCCATGCGTGTACGTTTGCACCAAGCCAATATTATTTTGCTGATTTTGTTCTCAGAGAGTCAAAATTGAATATTGTAATCGAAATTTTAGGAAATCGGAATTTCGGAAATGTGACCCCTCCTGTCTATTCAATAATCCCTAAATTCAATTTTTTGTACGAGAGACCAGACAACCCCACAATAAAGTATAATTAGGAAATGGTTGTTTTACACATTGACAATTGGAGATCCGTTGTCAGTTCTCTTGAAGGTATTTTACTGACGTTCAAACCAAATCCAGATTACATGATATTTGCACTAAGATACAGTAGTAAGTGAACAAACTTTTGATATGCAGCTGTAGAAGAAAGTTTGTAAAATGTGTGTCTTGAACACAACTTCGCGTAGCTGGGAGACTCACCTGTATCACCTTAGAACCTTAGATATGTATGAATCCCATTAAAATTCCATTGAACTAAACACTCGTGCCTTACTGCGTTTCTGCATGCTGCGATTTACTAGTTTTGGTTTCGAGCTCAGTAAAATCATGATATTGATTTAAAACTGGAAATAACGAATAGTGAAGGTACAAAAAAATTGATATTTTTTTCGACATGGAGAGTAAAAATCATAAGTCGTTAAGTCAATCACTCTTCGTAGGATGAAAACAAAAACGATATAACGATCGCATTCAAATACTCCGTGGATCAGAGAAGTATGAAGTATTATATGGATCACGTCCTGTCTTATAATCTCGCCTCCTCTCCCCACAGCGCTGATTCTAGTCAGTTCTAATCACATAACCTTGTTCTATTACGCCCGTTGGGAAAGTTACGGAAGAGCACGATGGCCCCATAATAACAGAAGATACCGTTAGTCGCAGGATATATCCGTGCTTTCCATTTCTGCTTTTTATCATTGAAGGAATTTCGTACTTAAAAAGCCGTTTTATTAATAAATACAACTGGAATGACATTTGAGATTTATCGAGACTTTGATCAGAATAAGTGTTGACTCGTCGAAAGTTTAAAACCCCTAGGACGAGAAAATTCACATTCTGTTGTCACTTAAAGACCAAGTTTCTCCGTTGACATTTGGCGAACGGATTTTTTTAAACAGATACAAAATCTCAAAAGCTGTTTGCCCAGGTGACTGGTTACCATGGAAACTGAATTTGCTCCATCAAATGAACGGGGTCGTTAAAAGCTGGAAAGACACGATTAATCCATTAGATTAAAACATCGATGACTCTATCAAAATTAAAGTGTGATATAAATCTTGTCTCTTGCATGATCTTACGACATTACTCATACTCGCAGGGAATATAGGCTGTAACTTTACAAATATGCATTATTTCGAAAAAATACCCGAAGGTGTTTTTTCAAAGACACAGATTAACTATTATGTAACTTAGCAGAAGCTATAACAAAATAGATTTTATGTTTTCGGTGCATCATTTATGAAACTCATTTGGTATGAACTTTATCAGTTAACTTATTGTTTTTAATAGACTTAAGTTGCCAGACAGTCACACACGTTTCAGAACAATAAAATATGTCACTCGAAGTGTATCTAAGCGACATGTAGAGGACAGAAGATAAACAGTTTGCTTTAAAATCATTCTGGAAATATAGGGAAGGTTGTGTCTTCAACACGAGCTTTTCTACAACTACATTAATATCCACATTGATCAATTATTGTATTCTACTTTATTGTATAAAATGTGTAAAACGCACTCCTTAACTACCAAAATATTTCACACTACCTATTTGGTGTGTTTATTTCAATGAATGTTTAATAAAAGGTTTATACTTCCACATTGCACAGCTACAATCAGTTTGTTTTTGCTGTTGTTGTTGGTGTCGTTGTTGTGGCTGCTGATTTTATGACTATTGATGGTGTCGTTGTTGTTGCTGCTGTTTTTATGACTATTGTTGGTGTCGTTGTTGTTGCTGCTGATTTCATGACTATTGATGGTGTCGTTGTTGTTGCTGCTGATTTTATGACTATTGTTGGTGTCGTTGTTGTTGCTGCTGATTTTATGACTATTGATGGTGTCGATGATGTTGCTGCTGATTTCATGACTATAATATTGTTGGTGTTGTTATTGTTGATGCTGATTTTATGACTATTGATGGTGTCGTTGTTGTTGCTGCTGCTGATTTTATGACTATTGTTGGTGTCGATGATGTTGCTGCTGATTTTATGACTATTGTTGGTGTCGTTGTTGTTGCTGCTGATTTTATGACTATTGTTGGTGTTGTTGTTGTTGCTGCTACTGATTTTATGATTATTGAAGGTGTCGTTGTTGTGGCTGCTGCTTTTATTACTATTGATAGTGTCGATGTTGTTGCTGCTGATTTTATTACTATTGATGGTGTCGTTGTTGTTGCTGCTGATTTTATGACTATTGATGGTGTCGTAGGACCAGTAACATTGAATTTTGAATTCGACCTCCCACATACAACCGATATGTTTGGTTCAGACAACGCGTCAATCACGATTCTTAATTCTGTTTTGACGCTGCCTGCAGATAATAACGGTAAACAAATTATTCAGCTTGTAACGAACACAGCATAGGTTTGCATTCTTGTATTTCTGTTATTATTAGCAAACTGGTCAGTTCATTTCAATCAACCCTAGGCATGCTTTGTAATATTTTAACAAGTCAGTCACATGTGCAGATCTATGATTAATGAGATTTATTTGTAGAAGCGACCAGGCATTAATCAATAATCTCTTATAATAACCAGTCACCTCATGTCAGGCGTGTGTGCAAAGATGAAATATCATTATGTAATTATCATCGATTTATATCCCTTTATAGCTATTGATCTTCGGTCGTATAAAGTATAAACATGAGTCTCGCTGTTGGAAAGGGACATATCCTTCATGTTGATCGACTTCACGGTTTTTAGAAAAATATGACTTACCAAATACAATCGATTCAAATGATTAATCAATATATTCATTCGAAACCCCAGTATGAAATTAAGTTAACGCCATTATCAGTCATTCAGACTGCCATCTAGTACTATCAGATACCATGTGTACTAAACCTTTTGATATTTTGTACCGTTTTATTGATACAATGATGTTGTTACGAAAACGTATTATATTTTGTAGAGACTGAAACCAGTCTAGCATTGCATCTGACGGCAGTATGTAATAATGAGCAGACACCAGGTCGATATACAATGGCTAGACTAAAAACTTACGCGATAATTGCTATTTGCTTCCAATTGTATGAATTACAGAGTAAGAGGTGAAGTCTTAAGATCCCTTGACATCGCAGGTATTCTATATATTGCCTCTTTATGAGAGAGAGAGAGAGAGAGAGAGATATTATTTATTACTGTCTCACCCAATACAATACATGATTAAAATACATTTAAAAACATCACTTTTTATATTGGCCACCCAAAAGGGTTATGAGAGACATTTTTCACAATTATACTTAAAATATACAGTATTAAAAAAAACAATACACTATTATTCATACACTCCATAAAACAAACACACACACAAACATACACAAAAACTCACTCACAACCAATAAGTCATACCCCTAACTATGCTTGCATCACATCAATGCACCCACTGATTTACCGTATGCTCCTCCAGCCATAATGCACCCTAAGAATCTATCATACAACATCCTCTGCCTCCCCTATGTCTAATCTAACCCTGGTCAGGTTGAATACGAATTTTAATAGCACTGCTTCGTTGCTCTCAAAGTAAATATTGATAAAATAACGATCAACTACCCTGGAAAAATCAAGTGAGAGGATCAAAAGAGGAGGTTTACAAGATTGCTGTCGACAAAGATTGATCAATGCCGATTTTATATAACATTCGATGTAGACATGCTTCATTATTTACTCACAAGTATTTTAAACAGACAGACAAATCATACACGATCAGAATAGTAGTCGTTAAATTGGTCTCAAGTTGATTTCAAGTAGAGATAATGATATTGACTATACTTCCAGATTAAGTTATATAACAGACATGACTTATCTTAAATAACACCATCCGGGTCACCTCCAGGATAAACGTTCCAACATATTGCTGAAACGGCCTACGTTGAATATTTGTGAAAGATTTTAATGATGGTTCTTTTTTTCACAGGACACCAAAGGTTTCATTCGAGTTATTTTACGAATGCTTCGAAACCTTTTCTCTTCGAAAACATTTTACCATCACATGATTCGTGTAGATCTAGAGGGCTTCACGTCTGTGATCCTGTTCTCAATCGAACAAATTCGGAATCAGGATGTAAATGGCACATGTTGATACTGTGAAGGCTGTTCGTGATGAGCAATACGGTGAATAAATGCATAACTGCATAACAGCCTAAATTCTTCTTCTGAGTACAGCGCCCTCTTCGATGAAATGTTGCAATTCTCATAGGACTTCCCTTTGGACTAACGAGTTCAGTCGCAGAAGGGTGGAAGGAAAGCACTGAAAAGTTTGGGAAACGCTGCAAGTATTTTATCAAGTAATTGGGGCTGGCGTTAGTGAGCCAATGTGTGGGAAGATGCCTAACGTCATACACCGGGCTGCTTTTGAAGTACGCAACCTCCGTTTTCTTCTTATCACAAAACACTTAGGTGACTAAGGTGATCGTAAGTCTTTAAGGCAACCTTCAACTTAGTAAATTATCAAAAAAAGCTCTTCATGGTCCATCATTGCAAAAGTTGCTTTGCGAAAGGAAGCTCTCACCAACATGTGGACAGCCAGCCTAGCAACTACAAGTACATGAGTTCAGATGTTACTTTTCTTTGGCTTCGATATCATCATTTACCAGAGCAACGTTTACCATATAATGCGCTCACGTGTATGATGTTATCTGTTTCACATCTGCTGTAGTTATTTATGTAATATCTTATAGCGAGAAGACCCTAGTCTGTAAAAGGAAACTAATGTCCAGAATGAAACGAAATGCGCATTTGCGTATATGGTACTAGTCTTAATATTCTAACAATATTTAGAAATATAAGCTGTCCAAGAATTCAGTTGCTTTTACCGCCGAGAAAAGTGCGTTTTTTCGTAAGAAGGAGTTAACAAATTGCCCGAAAAATCAGATTTGTTTACTTGCTATATACTTACCTTACCTATGCTTACCTGCTCAGTTGTGTTCATCTGCACGATAACGACACATGTTTCTTTGCTGGAACGTCGCATACGATAAAATAAGAACCTGTTGTCGTGTATCTCGTTATTTTTGGCATCTTGTCACAAGGAAATAGTGTAGATGATATCAAGAATTATTGCCCTTGTTATCAGGATGCTACGCATTCTCTCCCAACAGAGGTAGCTCCGTCATAAATTTGTATAGAAATTTATGACGGAGCTACCTCTGTTGGGAAAGAATGGATGCTAAGAAGCATTCGTAAGATAAATCAAGTGATAATATTTATATCCTTGGCAGAGTATTGTTGTGTAATGATGTTTGTTAAAAGAACATTTGCAGTAGGTTCTTAACAGGTTGGTCTTTAATCGGTAGTATGTAAATGCAGTCTCTCCGTATAGTGATAAACGACTTCTAAGAAAGTCCATTTGATCTATTTGTGTTGCACTTTAGCTTTGAGATAGTCCCTAGTTAATTCTGTTTATCAAAAGACCAATCAGGATAAGTTCTAAACACGTGGTCAGTGACAAGACTCTGTCACAAGTACCTCACAAGTAAGAGCTTAACACCAGAGTCGAGACGAACATCGACTTCTAGAACTAAAACTATTCCAAACACGTGGACAGGTAGTTTTCACATGTAGATGACAACGAGACAAGTTGCTCTGGTCGCGTGATGCTAGACAGTCGGTGTCCAAACTGACTACCACTTGTAAACATGTGATTTGAATCAAGTTCAACAGTCTCTTTACCTCCTCGACGTTTAGTCGGCGCTAAGACTCAGTGTTTGGCTTTAGTACAAGTTTTTGCTGTTTTAACATGTAACGGCTTCACGAAAAAAAAACAGGTTGTTGACATTTTCACGGTGTTTTTCTAGCAAATATTCTGTCACATGTTCTTTGAGGTACAATTTTGCTTTTGCTAAGTTAACATATTGAACATAATGATGACTTACTTCTTTTTTAAGAGAACAGATCCTTAAATCATTATGTTTATTAAGTTTAATATTCTACACCACAACGCCGAAATTATTAAAATAAGAATTTAAGCATCCACAATGACATCTTTTAAAGTGATAACCCGGTATCATTTACAGCATCACTTGAAGACCACCGTTAAACCATTCTCAGCATGGGATTGCTCCTATGTGATATAAAGGTTCAAGTATTATCTTTGTTTTAAGTTTCATCTTTCAGTACAAAAGTGGGTATTACATGAGATGTGGATTAAACACAACCGTAATGCTATATTCTGATGGTCTGGCGTCAAATCGAGTATACGTTCTGGTTTCTGGCAACGTTTTTAATCTCTCAGTGGAATCGATTGACTTGGTATCTCAATACCTGGATGAGAATGAACTGAAAGGGTTCAGATGGAAGCGCTAGCTCTACTTGATGGAAAGTTGCAACAACAAAGATAACAGTTAACAGGTTGATTGTGACCGACAAGATTGTATTTGCAGACCACTAAGAGAGCGTATTTTATATAGTTTCCACAAAAGTGCAGTAATTCTGCTTAACCATAACCAAGTCCTTTTTCACAAATACGTTTCCTCAAAATTGCATACACATAAAAGAATTAAATGAACATATCCACACATATACAACCTTTTAAGATAAGAAGCAGGAAAAGAAAGCTTTATTCATGTTAATAATTTATTTATTCAGTCATCTATATACATTATTTTACAGGTGAAGACTAATCTCCTCTATATACAGAACCACGAGAACACACAGACAGACAGACAGACAGACAGAGAAACAGAACAATTGACAGCACCGGATACATTAAAATAACAAACAGGATCATAAATTTGAAATATAAATGTAAAAAAACAATAGCACTGTTCAAATGTCAACACAAAAAGTCCACAAAGAATTATTGAAACACTTCGGCAGTGGCGTATGCAACATAGCATATCGAAAAGGTAAACATAAAATAAGTTATAAGATATGGCACGTAAAGAGACTTTGAAGTAAGAAATAATTTGTGAAGTTATGATATATATATATTTGTAATTTAACAAAAACGAACATGTTTTTAAGGTTTTAAAGGGCATTTCAAATTCCTACACTCACATATACACCTGATGAAGGAGTTCGCATCATATAGAAATTCATTTCACAATTAAAAAGTGGTTATCCAGAAACCCTTGTCTTCCTTTAACCATGTTTTCGTTAAGCAAGATTCAGGACAACGATTCACAATGGCACAATACATTGATAAAGATAATTTAAAATCTGTGAGTAATGAATATCATTTCCTTACGAGCAGAGGGGGAAAGGGTTTGGTTTGAAACATTAACAGAAGAATATATTCGGTATAGACAGAATGAAGTTTGCGGTAAAGATGAAAGGACGGGACACACAGACAGACGGAAATCTTATGCTTTGTATCGTCTCGTGACGAGATCACATCCGGGCACTGAAAAAGGAACAAGTGTTGAATATTAAAATATTTAAACGTTTGCAGGATGAATTGCATATTTTGCTAACTAACGGAATAGATTCCCGTGACAATTCTTTGGAATTATCTTATATTCAACTAAACTATCAGTAATTCACTCATATATAAATAAATAAAATACTTTTTCTTGAGGTTTTAAGAAGACTTTAAATTCAAAACATTTAGCAAGAATATGAAGCAAGGAAAATAGCAAGAACAAATGGCAGAATGGTAGAACACGGTGTCGAATTCCATCAATTGAGTTATAACCGTTGTACTCGAAGGACTTTTCCTGTATCTATTTCTCACAAAACAAGTAATCGTGTGAACCCACACATGTACACACTACAATGTGGCGAGATCATTCAACACATCAGAGATGGAGTGGTGTACAACAGTTTAATTGAAAGAACAGCACGAGACGGCAGGGCTGAAGACCTAAGAGCGGACTCACACTCGCAATCGTAACATTCACTGTGGAGCACTGTGGACTACTAATACTTGTAACATTCACTGTGGAGCACTGTGGACTACTAATACCTATAACATTCACTGTGGACACTGTGGACTACTAATACCTATAACATTCACTGTGGACACTGTGGACTACTAATACCTATAACATTCACTGTGGACACTGTGGACTACTAATACTTGTAACATTCACTGTGGAGCACTGTGGACTACTAATACCTATAACATTCACTGTGGACACTGTGGACTACTAATACCTATAACATTCACTGTGGACACTGTGGACTACTAACACTTGCAGCTCTCAGCCAGACAGGCGTCAGGTTACAAGTACGTGTCATGTTTTTTAATCACCGACTTCAACTCAGGGAGAGATTTAGTCCATTTGCCAACTTTGAGCTTATAGATGTACATCTTTCAATCTCAAATAGCCATTTTGTCTCCGTGTTTATAAAACCTTCATAAAAGGAGTTAACGCAATGTAATTAGATTTGATACTAATGTTCTTTATCATGTTCACATAGTGACCTGTGTAACCTTATATAAAAGTAATGATTTCCATGTATTAAGATACTCAACATACGCTACTTATAATTTCTCATGATGTCCATATATCTCATCGGGAGATATCGGCATGTCAAATTGTATGTAAAAAAACTAGTGTTTTCTAATCTTTATCCCCATTGTTAACATCTAGGCGTCTATGATAAATATTGTTTGGAAACGATCTGCAGGACCATCATCTGGACCGCCATACTGTAGCAAGTATATATGCCGATCGATCGCACTCCTGTGCAATGAAGTCGGGTAGCGTGTGTGTCGACCTTCATCCATGTAAGACTGTGGTAGATCAATCCGACATCCATGTACATAAGTAAAACGATGCACTCAACTCTTATTATTAATTCATTATATCGTTGAAGTTACCTGCGTGGGAATGACGTCATGATTGCTATTCCCTTGTCTAGCAAGAGGCTGACTACAATGTCCTCGTCTGTGGCGTGTGTACTGTAGAAATTGTCCTTTTGCAAATTATATAAATCTTCAGTTTTTTAAAAACATTTCCTCTATCTTTTCGGTAAGATGTTTGTTTGCAGGGGGAGACAAGATCTTTCACATTGGAATCTGCGCTGGTTAGATTTAAGGATTGGTTGTTCTACTTTGTTTGTTCGATTCTTTTTAAATGTACATTACCGACTCTTCTCTCGTCTAATCGTTGGTTCAAGTCGTAACCAATGCTGATTTTCAATGCCACATTAAAGTTTTCACTTCTATAGAAAGGATTTCTTATATACTTCTTGAAATAACTGACATGACTTCCTTTTACACACTATTTTAATCACAAAACAACGATTATCTTTTTTAATGTTGATACTTTGTAAAGTTTGGCATCAACATATGTTTATAGTTTATAGCCCTTTGTTCAGCTTTGCAAGACTTTATAACTATAATAACGCTCAGTAGATTTTAAATAGTATTTTTCTCAAACATAGCTTTATATTCATATTCATTTCAGTTCAAGATATTTACTCCATGGTGATGACGTCATTCAACAGTGGATTATTTGTAAGATGGGGTGTTAGGTCATTAAATTCTTTTGATAATGTTGAGTGATATCTGTTTGTTTCAGGTGTCATAAATCTAAAACGTCCTAAAATTGAAAGTGTTGGTCGAACATAAAAACCTCCGATTGTAAGATCAGTGATTTTATCTGTAAGATTACTGCGGGATGACAGCATATCTCTAAAGCATGACGCGCAAATAACTTTCCGAGACTGAGATTTCAGTATGTTACTTCGATGAAATACATCTTTCTACAAATTGGGTAATATGACATAACCGATAATCCTTATTAACGTCCTTGATACTGTCTGTTCATATCATTGTCAAACGAGCTATGAAGAACTCACCTTGCCCCACTCAGGACGGGCTATGAGTAGATGCAGGTGCGTGGCTCGGGCCGAGGACTGGACCCTGTGGGACAATACCTCAGGTTGACGAGCCTCCCCGTCCGACAGATGAAGCTGACTCCTTCCGTCTTCTCTGGTACCGGGTATGCTCCGTCAAAGCGTCCCTCACATGTTGGGAGCAGTCCTCCCTGATCCCGGGGCACCCAGAATAAGTTCACACACTCGCGTCTCTCGGGATGAAATATCTGAGGCACCCTGAAGCTGGGGTCCCAGGGACACTCGGCGGTCCTGTCCGTCCTGCCGGCGCGGCATTCCATGTAGTGAGGGGTCCACTTCCGGCCTGGTCGGACGTTGAGTCCGTCGGGTAATCCTTTACATGAGGGGTTGGCGACCTTACAGGGAATGCAGTGAGACACTGGGCACCAGAAGCGTCTGTATTCACCTGGAAGAGAAGATATGTGATGATAACACCAAAAACCGCCGTCACATGTGTTTGGGCGTCAGCCCTTGTTTCTATTATTATTCAGAGACTATCTTCTAGCTCTAACTTGTAGAATTTTTGTAGTTAGGTTTTATTGATATGAATACGTAATAATAGTTGTGTTAAAAGTAGTAACACCAATGAATGAATGACTAAAATCCACACTGAACTGTATTGTAACTCTATGGAACTAAGAAGATGATTGCTAGCATGTGAAAAACGAAAGGTCAATTCGAATTTAGACCGGGTCTGAAATTGAGGCTAGTTTCGAGGTGACCCCGATGATGAAATATTACATATAGGGTACAGCGAGAAAAATACGCTAACACAATGCACCAAGGACGTGTACTCACAAGCATCGATGGGCACCTTCCTGTTCCCACACTGGACTCCGGGGGCCTGGAAGTCCCGACAGGTGAGCGTTGAGGAGTCGAAGACCAGAGGGTGGGTACACTCGGCCAGGTACTGCTGGAAGTACCTTGGTACAGAGCGGTACACGAGGCTACAGTTGTAGTACAGCTGACATTGCTCAGGGTGCGGGATCAACTGCTCACCCCTCGCGCACCTTTCTGCAATTGAAAGCGGAGGGGGGTTCGTGTCGGCTGGGGGCTGGGTGACCTGGGGTCGAACTGTAAGGAGAAACATGTACAGTCAGTATTGTAGCTATTCAAGAAAATCATAAAATTTCTTTTAATTTCTTTTTTAAAAAACGGAATTTATTCCATCAGCTCCATTATTAAGAATGTATTATCATAGTTTTTAAAACATAACGTTTTTAAGATGCAATCATATCATTAAAGGCAAATATGATTTTTAAAATGCAACAGTTTATGAATGTTAATTATATTTATGTTTACAGCTTAACATCATCTACAGTCCATCTTATGATATGGATATGTATCAGTTTTCACTAATTATTAGTTAGTTTATTATAGTTAGTTATTTAAATCATCTTACACGTCTTCCAATGAAAAAATGTAATGCCTTTCAAAGACTGAATAGTTGTCATCCAAATGACGTACACATTATTTACACGGAAACCTATATCGAAAGTGGTTGTTGTTCTCCCTTTCTCTGCTAGGACCTTTAGAGATAGGAGCTTACCGCTTAACAAACATTAAATACGTATTTGACCACTGGAGCGCATGCGCAAGGGCGACGTATTACCTCTCTTATCATGTAAGTTAGAGTCTACTGTCTACTGCTGAATGAGACAATACACACTGTATCATAAACTGGATGATATGTATCGGACACTTAACGAGAACTATCAGTTCTTCTTAATATCACAGCTGCCCCCAAAAAGGCAAGTAAGACAAATCTGGTTCAATCATATCTATATTTTCACTTTGAGGTGAAAATATGAGTAGACGCTACTGAACGAAGTCGAATCCCACATACACCAAACCTGTCTATCTATAGAGCATGGCCTACTTACCATTTCGGTCGCCTCACACATAGCAAGGGATGAATTTTATGAAACTTCTGCAAAGTAGCCAAAGATCTTTACAATTGAAATATCTCTCAGTAAAGTTGAGTGAAAAGTCTACCCCCTCGGCCTTCTCTACCGTGCTTTAACATACGCCCCATACCCAAAAGGGGACGAAATACGATCAGATATGTAGAAAATCAACATGTTATCTACTATGATAGTATCTCCTTGGCAAGTCAAGCTAAGAGCTTCAAATCCCCCTTCACAGTGTAGCCTACTTATCTGTACATTCAAATCACATAGGCAGTGAAGACACTCGGTGAGTTATGTGACACAGTCGACAAATTATGGTCTTCAGTAGTGATTTTTCCTAGAGATCACTACCTCGTTTACATTATATGTGTTTCCCTTGTACATTCGCCTCAACAGTCAGGAACTTGAGATTTCAAAAAGTCGACGAAACATGTTATTCTCCAAAGGCGATGATCAGTCGGCTTATGTGATATAAAAATAATTTTGCTTATGTAGAATAATTCTCACTACTGTGAAGTCATCTTCTGAACTTTTCAAGCGAAGAACTACAAATCGACCTTTATACTCATGTTGTTGCCTAGATTTATTAATAAGAGTTTTTCCAATCTCCGGCCTAAGATATCCGCCTCACCATTACAGTCGTCCCAGACACTGCCGGGGAAGACACAGACGTTCAGCTTGGTGGAGAGGACGAGACGGGAGGGACAGCGGGGCATCTCTATCGCTCTCCCCCACACACATCTCCAGAAGTGGGTGCAGTCCCGGGGGTCCCGCACCCAGGCGAACTTTGAGGGGCAGTGAGGCGTCCAGGGTTCCCCGGGTACAGGGTCCAGATGACGGAAAGGAGAGATCTTCTGACCAGTCGTCAAAATGACCAGTCCGAGTAGAAGCAGCGTTGACGTCATCTTCATTGTTTTATCTCTGGGACTGTTGAAATATAACGTTATCAATTAATGATAGAATGAATGATACATGTCTGAAATGGTGACATAGAACATCTTGTGACCTGGGACACCTTAAAAAAACCCAACAACGATGATAATAAGTATATTCAATAATTTAGACACGCCGCTTCTGGCTGAAATATTGCCCAAGCGGCGTTAAACAATAACTTACTTACTCACTTCAATAATTAAGAAGGGGGTTAAAGTCTACCTGAGAAGAGTTTAATATGTGAAATAAGATCCCGCCGTCAAAATGATTAAATATATGTAGATGTTTCAGTACTACGAATGTTTCCTTCTCCCAAAACAATATCCCTTAATGAACCTTGACAATAGTTTCATCCTTACGAGTTACGTAATCAGGAACAGTGACGTCACGTGTCTTTATAAGATTGGGCTCAAACGAATCCATTCAGTTACACAGTATCTTCATTACTACAGGCATGATAATTTGGGACTTCATTGTCGTCATGTCACAGATGTTGAAGAGTGAAGGCATTTTCGACTAAGTGATTCTGTACTTGACCGATTAAATGCTTGCCCTTAGAAATATGTCCCTAGTCTTTATAACGTGATCTTCTTAGGTTACATCTGAAAGAAAACGATTCAATATGAATCATGCCACACTGCTTTTTATGCATGGTGATTTCATATGGATCTCTGACACGTTTAGCTTTGTCCTTTTGTATGTAATGATCCTTTTTCGGAATGAAGCATTAATTAACGATTATTATACTGTTTTATTCTTAACAATTATCATTCCAGTCTTTTATTTGTGGAAATACAATTTTAGGTCAGAGCATGTCATAAAGGGCATATAAATATGTATACTTTGTACAACATGCTAAACGTATTTTGTCTCTCGGTTAAATCAAATTCTTCCAGGAATTGGAAAATGTATCGTAATACAAAGAGTAATAATCTATAACCTTAAATCTAGATATCTGAGACACAAGAAATGTAACCGATAAGTGACCTGCATTGATGTTGAAACTCATTTACAATGCCTTCATTTACCTTGTCCGCGGAATATCTGAGACATAAGAAATGTAACCTATAAGTGACCTGCATTGATGTTAAAACTCATTTACAATGCCTTCATTTACCTTGTCCGCGGAATATCTGAAGATTCAGAAGCTAGTACGGAGATATGTATCACATATGGAACAATTACACTGCGGACACGAGACTGATCTTCTAAAACAATCACTTAAACAGAACATCTCCTTGCCATTGAAAGTGTTCCTGACAGCGTTAACCAAATGGTACAATGTGCTGACCTTTACAAACAGTTCATCTCATCTATTTAACAACTGTTTGTGTCATTAAATCGACATAGTTTACTTCATTCAATGGAAACTCTTTGTGAGAATGGTGGTGACATTTTGAAAAGTTCATTGCTTTTCTGTTCACAGCCATCTTTATGCTAGACAGGTAGAGGAACCGAGTTTAATGTTAATCACCATACATTTGATTTACGTACTCTTCCGACAAATTTCTTAACACTCGTCTTTGTAGTCATTTCATTCAATGAATTCGTTTTGAAAGGCGACAACTTTTAAAAGTACATTTTCTTAACTATCAACCTAGTTTGGCGATGCATTGTGGCATGTATAAACAGAGAGGTGAGATGACCTTTGAGAAGACAAGTTACCCTTCTAAACAATGTGCTGTCACTTTCTCCTTGTGTAGGTGTGTCGGGGAAACCTTGTTTGAAGTAGATTGATTTTAATTGGCCGATAATTTGAAACAACGCATGCGCAATAAGAGAAAAGTTTACTCTACATTAAAAGAATTCTGATGAAGTAGCACAGGGATCATACGATCCCACGATCCTTGAGTAGCAATGCAAAATATTCTGTCGGTTTGGGCGGTTTGCAGGTGATACAATAACTATGGAATGATATCACAAACAAATGTTAAGGTTTGCACGTCTAGAAAGGCTTCTTGATGGACAATGCTTTTTTGGGTGTCATGGACACTTTGATGTTTTGAGACAACTGCTCTTTATAAAAAAAATACTTGTGTCCATTTGTGTAAATATAAATTAATAAATAATGGCCGCTTGATGACTATATGAAGAAAAATTAAATAGAAAAACTATTAGAATTTCTTAGAAAAACATCCACGGAGATACATATTTAAATGATATATAGAGAGGTCTTAACACGTGGAATATTCTTGACGTTAAAAAAGGTTTGATGGTTGTCTTAAAGACATCTACATTTCATAGACTACAAACAGATTTGGTAATTATGTTTAATTTTGATATGATTTTGAATGTACTCCTACATTTACAATTTAACCGAAATAAACACATTTTTACATCAGGTACGTGTTTGAGATGACTTTTTAAACCATTCACTATTTCGTATTAGCAAAAAGGCGAAGAGTAAATATGAATTTGAATCGGTCCAGGAATCTTCTTGCCAAAGCCGCAATACGTACTGCATGTTTGAAATTATTCTTTAACTTTGTAACGTGAATTAACGGCTTCGAGCTATTTACTCAGCTTGCCGGTATGTTTCTCGTATATTTACGCGTGACACGCTTGCTCACCTTGAAGTAAACTGTTGGTAAGAAATTTGCCTCAGGAGATTTTGAACGAGTTGTTTCTTATTTGTATTTTTTTCTGATCTGTATGTGATTTCTGTTTGCATGTTATAATAGACTGAATGCAATAACTATTTACTTCGTAATGCATCTTTTGTGATTATATAAACTAAACATCACGTGATTAAGTGAATCTGCAAAGAGATTGAAATATTAAATCTGTTTTGAATCTTCAGGGCTTCTATATTTCCGTTGTTATATTTGAGCTCACACCATATGCAATTTTACAAATCATTGTACGTTTTTGGGCCGAGGTCTTCTCGGGATGTGAGCACACACCCTCAAGGTCGAGTTATACTGACCGTACCTCGCCCACAAGGGCTATACATAATCTTTAGCTGGTAAGCGGATGCGCAATTGCACATATTGTAATCTCAAATACAACAATTTTACTTTGGTCCACTATGCTTCAAATTTCTGGCTCGATGATTCTGTATTAGAACAGTTTCCTCTGCACTTCAGAACAAATACAAAACGTAAATGACCATTTTTATAGAAGCTTTCAAATTTACAATGTGCGTGTGAATGAGCGAATGAGTCGTAAGTTTGTTGTGTGCGACAACCAAACATGCTTGCTGGCTAAGTGAAACTGTTCCACACGGACAGGACACAGCCACCTCAGAAGCGGGGAGTATTCGCTTTCTGACCCCGTGTTCCTGTACACGTTTAAACAATCCTTCGCAGCTGGGTCCTGACCCCCGGTTCTTAGAGTCAATCCAGACACGTTACACAGACTTCCCCATGAATGTACTGTGTCAGAATGTAAATGTTACGATACGGAAACAAAAATATGACGTTAGATATTTTTCAAAACCTTTATTTGGTGTTGATGTGTGCCAACATACCACTTGTGCTGGTCAAATATCAAATCATCTTATTCGAGTTTATTTCTCATTCCCATATTCATCGAATCATGTCAAACATGTTCCTTTTCTTGTTCTTAAATTCAAATGAAATCGTAATTTTCAATATAAGTAAATTAAAATATAACAAAACAATAATCGTCACCGTTTGACTTTGGTGACCTCAAAAAAAACATCCAATGTCATTTTGGTATGAACAAATATTTTCATTAGTTTAGCATGTGTAGTTCCGAAAACTGCAACATGACAGATTTACCATGGAGTTCCAATTATGGTCCAGTCATATCTATATTCTCTCTTTCAGTCGATCTGAAAATCTGAGTACACGCTCTTGAGCCGAAGTTCGAATCCCACTGTCACCAAACCTGTCGTTTCACGTCACAACTAGCCTTCAAGCCGCAATTAGCAGATTAACACCTTCGTGCTGGAATTCTCGATGGAGGCGAGTCTTTGGATATGGCAGTGTCAGACTCCGGATTATCGGATTTGTCGTCTTAACAGATTATCAAGACATATACGGAAGTGTGGGGTCGGGGTCGACATGACATGACTTCAAATATACGGACATAATGATACGTTTTTCTGTGTTCTTCATCTACAAATAAGTAAGTCATTTCAAAATTTCAACTAATATAACGTTTGTTTTTCAACCAAAGTACAAAGATATATACCAAAGAAATGATGTAATGTCTTGGAAATATTACGATCTCTCTATAACGTTAAAACTAAGGTCCTTATCTGACATACACGGAGTTGTAATACGATTGTTTTGCATAGAGGTTCTATGGCTTTGAATCTGTTAGCAAAATAATCTTAATTGTCCATCAAAATAATCTTAAATAATCTTAATTGTCCATCAAAATAATCTTAATTGTCCATGACAAAAGCAAAACATCAGTTACCGAGAGATACAATTAATCCGTTACCGAGATACAAGTTAATCCGTTACCGAGATAATCCGTTACCGAGATATACAAAGTAAATGTTCAACTAAGACAGCGCATCAAACATCTCTGAAGGTTGTTATATTCCTGTGAAGGTTTGGCGCTCACTCGAAATAGACGCGTTACCTTATTTCACAACTACGTCAAAGTCGAAACCTACAGATTTGACCTTCCTTTCTCATGTTTGCCACCGAAAAACAATGGTTATCAAGGTGTCTGTATGTAGATAGAAAGCCTTTGTGATTGATCGGATTATCTGCACAAACTGGGTTGAGAAGGTCGTGTTGACAAACCTGAGACTGCTTCCAAAATGAAAATCAGCCCATTTCAGTTATGACAACTATCGTGCTGAAACCTTTGTTATTTCAAAACTTTCAGTGATGATAAATGAACTCGTTCCTGGCTAAAGCCAACTATTCCAGCTATGAGTCGTTTGATAACTCCTTCGCCGGTAATTCATTATCAGATAATACATGTTTTACCAGTTACGATGTTGCCAACGTTTTTGGTCGACAAAGACTGTTCGTCTTCAGTGCTCTCCCGGCCCCGCTTGTAACTGCTGAGAACCTCTTGATTGAGCCATATTGAAGAGTACCATCATTGATGTCTTGACCATCTCATCGTGAATAGTTTTCGGTGTTATCATTTTTGTGTAGATACTTAATCACTGCACCTGACTTGATATAGTCCATAAGCTGAAAAACATTCCCCACTTGACTAAAGCCTGTCACATCCAAACACTTTCAGTGAATGACAGTTGGTGACAGAACCCAAAGGACATTAGATGAACATGCAAAATCGTGATGCCATTATTGATTATTGATCAACCTCATAAACTTTTAAGAAGTTTCAGTGCTAAGAAATTAATTAATTTCTACCATACATAACATTGGCATGTGTCTGTCTAGTACTTTAAAAGTGGGGACAAAGCTAGGGTCATGTATGTAGCTAGGGTTAGGTATGAGCAGGGTGCTCAATGTAGATAGACATATAGCATGTATTAAGATGACGTCAATGGGAGTGAATGTGTCCTATACCTTGCGAAGCTCAAGTCAGTGGTACCATAGGTTCACACTAGCTATTGATTGTCTGAGTTTTCAGAGTGCCATAAAATCTAGATCCATATATAATTCAACATGTGACACGTTGCTAGTATGTTAGTTAGTTCGTTAGTTAGTTTGTTATTTAGTTAATGAGTTAGTTACTCTATGGAGATTAGCGCTATAGCATCTAGGGAATGTACTTACAGCATGTGCGGTGACCTTGTGCTCCGGAGTGTGTGTATCCTGTCTGTGTGTACCCCGTACACTGTAAACTCAGGCCAGAGGGTATATGTATCCCGACCTGTACGGTGTACTGTACGGGAGACGCGTGACTTGGGTGTTTGAGCAGGGGTGTGATGTCAGTCTCTGTGTGTGTGTTGCTTTTGAAGAATAGTCCTTTATAATACTTGGTGTTACAGGACATAATGGAAGGGATTCCCTGGTCAACTCTAATTAATTCAAGAGAGAAGAGCGAGGGTTCTTTCGTCAACTGGCCAGTTTATTTATTTATCTTTTTTACTAGGATCTTGAGATTGAATTGATAGCCATACAGTACATAATGGTAAATAAATGTATTAGGTGGAGAAGTAAGTACCGTTATAGACCATAGCACTTCGCATGTAATTGACAGTCTGTTTGGTGATTGGTCCTATCCACCACCTCGAGTCGAGTAGTAGTATCTCCGTCTCTTACCGGACCTCGCTGCTGCATGTTGAAAGGTTGAACTCTGCTAGGACGTGTTGCTGTCTTATACTTACTCTACATTCTGTTAATGATTTATCCCTAACCAGTATTAGAACTATATGTGCGAATTAAATTGGCGAGTTTAGAATGTTTGATGGTAGGATGGTCACGTGTTCTCAGGTCACTGGTTTCACTTAGTAATTGGTACTGTGATTGTTTTCCTTAAACGACACCGGTAGGACATAGCAGTACGGGGGTTTGTGCCGTCTGCATGCTGCAGTTCTTCTTTGACCTGTCATTATCACAATGGGGAAACTGCAGAGAGTGGCGCTCAAACCCCACTGTAAAGCCTATAAGTAAAATGTCAAATTGTCTTTTTTCAGTGAGTAATTAACCTCCGACCAGTCCGTTGATTATGGAAATGAGGACTTAGTGACGCGGATTTGGAAAAGCGGATTTTCTAATCCCCACGTCAGCTGCAACAATTCTGACCACATAAACTGACCACTTCAAATATTGACCACAGGGGGTAAGGTTAATCCAGTATTTGTTTCTGGACTCTTCTCTACACGTGAAGGCGAAGTATAGGATTAACGTGTATCACAATTGTTCTATCTATTGTTCTGTTAAACATGCGCTTACTTCATATGACTTGGTTGTTGAAGACCGAATTCAGATTTAAACTGACTTAACCCATTTTCGGTCGAGTTCGAATGGAAGAACGAGAGTTTGAGTTAGGGTTTAAAGATGTGATGTCTTGTATGTTTAGGATAATCGAATAAGGTGTTTTGTGTATTTTGTATATCTGTTTCCCTTTGCTAAACTAACATTCACAATCCTTGATTTGGACGGTTCCAAGAGAGAGACATAACGAAGCAAAGAAATGTGTTGTATTATGGATGATTGTATCATGATAATTATTTTCTTGGATCAATTCTCCGGAAATCTTTTATAATTCTTCGCACCATCGTGTCATCTGATGCCAACATCAATAGGAGATTGTAAGATCGGATTCGTTTAAATTTGTGCAGATTTCTGCATTTCCCTCTTCAATGTTTACCCAGCTGACGTGGAAACAACAACCGCCACTATTCTCGTAGCTATTTAACTAATTATTTGAACTCATTAGACAAAGAAGTGTAAATATTTCATTATGAGTTTTGTTGGAATGACAATTGTTAAATCGTTGATGACAGGGAAGATAAAACTATCTGAAGGCGACATAAAGGAGGTTTTTGAGCTTACTTAAAAAATCACACTTTGCAAGATGTTGGAACAATTCAATATGACGGTCGGACACGGGATCTGAAACGGCACAAGTCAGAGGAAAAGTGTTCAGATTGGTTTGGATGTACATGTATATATAAGATCAGCAATACATTTTTAATAGTTTTTATATATCAAAATATTTATGTTCTTATGTACACCACTTCTAATTTCTAAATGTCCTTAAAAGACTTACACATATGTAGTTTACAACTTGAAATATTTGAAACATATTATCTATTTTTGAACGCCATAAAACAAGGTGTAAATATTCATAAACCAACCATTAGAATGTGTGCTTAAACCTGTAATTTATAATGTTGAACTTTTATGAAAACATTGAAAGGAGTCCGTTAATGAACACTAAGAGGCAAACACCATTTCTGGGATAAAATACGCTTTCAATACGACACAAATGAGGGACTGTGTCTAAGATTACCTTGAACAGAAGACAATTAGGATGAAAGAACTTGAAATAAATGCACAGACCTGAGGCCATTGATGAAATGAGAGTCACAAATAATAGATAAGTGAGATGATCTAAGGAATACCTGACGGTATGAATAAAATCTCTCATGTCGAAACTCAACAAGGAGAAACAGATAGGAAGTCTACATCGTATGTGAACATGCTGAACTGGCATGAGGATCTTAGAATTAACAACACTTTATACTACTGCCTGAGGCAGTAATCAGAATTCTTCCAAAAAATTCTAGGCGGTTACCTTACTTACTTGATTTTATAGACTATAAGTTATTGCCTTTGTAGTAGTTTATTGCCTAGGAAGTATCTGTATTGCCTATGTAGCAGCTTATTGCCTAGGAAGTATCTATATTGCCTATGTAGCAGCTTATTGCCTAGGAAGTAACGTTATTGCCTATGTAGTAGCTTATTGCCTAGGAAGTAACGTTATTGCCTATGTAGTAGCTTATTGCCTAGGAAGTATCATTACTGCCTATGTAGAAGATTATTGCCTAGGAATTATCGCTATTGCCCTTGTAGTAGCTTATTGCCTAGGAAGTATCTATATTGCCTATGTAGTAGCTTATTGCCTATGTGGTAGCTAATTGCCTTTGTAGCAGCTTATTGCCTAGGAAGTATCGTTATTGCCTTTGTAGTAGCTTATTGCCTATGAAGTATCATTATTGCCTATGTAGTAGCTTATTGCCTTGGAAGTATCGTTATTGCCTTTTCTGGTAGCTTATTGCCTAGGAAGTATTGTTATTGCCTTTTCTGGTAGCTTATTGCCTAGGAAGTATCGTTATTACCTATGCAGAAGCTTATTGCCCTAGGAAGTACCGTATTTGCCTATGTAGTAGCTTATTGCCTAAGAAGTATCGTTATTGCTTATGTAGCAGCTTATTGCCTAGGAAATATCGTATTTTCCTATGTAGTAGATTATAGCTTAGGAAGTAACGTTATTGCCTATGTAAATTTTTATTGCTTAGGAAGTTACGTTTTTGCCTTTGTAAGTAGCTCATAAAATGTAAGTGTCGTTATTGGCTTTGTAAGTAGCTTATTGCCTAGGAAGTATCGTTATTGCCTATGTAGCAGATTATTGCCTAGAAAGTAACGTTATTGTTTGATGTCCCCTGTTGCCGCTTAGCGCGACTAAATCTCGGGGCAGGTTATCTCAACCCCTCCTTATGGTGAAATGGAGCAGGAAAACATTAATCCATTATAAACTATTTCTTACTATTAAAATGATGTTAATATCATAATGCTGCACATACAATAGGGTTTTTCAAATCATGATTTTTTTCATATCTATATTTTTGCACCTCGCAACGTGTTAATGGCATAACGTTTTTCCTAGCATAATGTTTGTAAAAGGAAAATTTGGTCGACAACAGCTTTCAACAGGTGATCACCGAAAAATCAGCTTCTCTCCGTACAGGGAACCCAGTGGATGTAACCAAGTCGTACTGGGAAGTTGATACATGCTGGAATACAGTTGGATCAGTTGATCAAGTGCTTTCATGAAGATTGGCATGGTTCGGTAGTAAATCCTTTATGAAGTCATCACTTATTTCTTGCACGTACGAGGAACCATGGCAGATGAGAAAACATTCAATGAAATGGTTTGGGGCGGATCAAACATCAACAGGGAAGGTGTGTATCTGGTTCGAGTAGTTACGTACTATACATTAGCAGATGCCCACAGAATGTGACAACATCAGATTGAGTGTTTAGAAAATGAGATCAGAGGGAAAGAGATCCATCAACAAGCTACTAACATCCCAACCTCAGGTAATCGCCCTCTTTGTGGTGCCCACGTCACTCAAAGACTTGGCGTGACCCGAAACGATTACAAGCTGGCAGTGGACGAGTTGAGAAGAAAAAAGTTCCAAGGGTCAAGTTGGTGAGGATTTGGACAGCAAACATGGCTCTGTAATGCCCTGAATTGAGGGATGATTACGACAACAGCTGCGCCTGCTTCAATGAGTCGGGGCTGATTGTAATTCCGGCCAGGTGTGAAGTGTGTTGACTCCAGGGCTCGAGGTATGATCAAATACAAGGGGCGCTGAGAGAGAGGGATTGTCCGCCATTTGTACACCGGCACTAGTCCAGATTACCCAGCATTCCTCGTAAGTGGTACCGGGTCAGAATGTTCTGTACAAGGGTCAAACGCATCCTTGTGACGTCACAGTTACTGAGTCACAGAGGCGGGAGTGTACAGACTAAGTACATCAAAGTCTGGCTTCTGGTTAACTTGGCTTTGTGCTGAATACAAATTCTGTTCTAAAGCATTATGTATTCAATTAAATCTTTGGTGAAAATCTGTTACTTGCTTTCTTTTTGTACTTTAAATCACTTGCTATTGTACCTATATCCACACTGTTTCCGTTAGCGAGTGTACCGTCTATCCCTCGCAAGTCAACTTAAATCCCTTTTTGTTGTCTGATCTACACTGATTTCCTTGCAAAGTGTTATTCGAGTTTATGTTAAAGTCCGAAGTATACTTCTTTAGAGAAAGATAGAAAATGTTTCCGGTAGATAGATCAAGCTTCCTGGTTTGCTGTGGGCCAGTGCGGGCTAAAGCTTTACTGTGTCTATGTTCAACAATGAAAATTGGCACCCTCCGAAATATTTCACAGCTCACAATGAGAAAGTAAGACGCCAAATTCACTAAGTGTATTTTCTAATAACCTAAAGTGACACTCTCCAAAAAGACGCTGCCAAGAAGGTTAACTCGAGCAAATTCAACATCTACTTTATGAAAAACGTTTCAAACGCTAGTTTATCCCCAGACAGTTTATCAAGGCGAGGTTTGGTCCAAGTTATATGTACATATGTTGTCCTGCCTTCGTAAGCATGCCATTCTATGGCGTGTTTGATGTTTCTTTTAAAAAAAATATGATTAGATCGGAAAATTGCACAGTGATAATAAATACGCGTGCAAGAATGTCCTTAGAAAAGAAGGTGAATATATAATTTTTGCAACAACATATACATTCCTTTCTCATTAAGATGTATATTTGATTATCCGATTCTCTACTTCAAATAACTGAAAGACACCTGGAATCTGACATTTCTTTTACAAAATCGCAAATGCTCATCAGTTTGAGCGGACAATAAATGTCGTTGTTTTGGAAACAGCAGAGCATTATTGACTGGTCTGGGGAAAAACGCAAATACATTGCGAATGTGCAAAAGGTTACAAATGCGAGTTTCACGACCAAAAACAAAACTTCAATCAAAACTGAAAATCATTTCACCTAAATCTAAAAAAGGATTTGAAATCTAACCTTTTCATGATGCTTTATAAACAACAAGACCGTACAATGAATGACATGTTGGTAAACCTTAAAGAGCCACTCCTTGAGTTGTTGGAGTCATATATGCCAATCTATAATCAATGGTGTCATTTGATCGCGAAGTATCGACTTTTATCAGAAAGACACATTTTAAAGCTTATTGTTTTTTTACTGTGACAATATGAAGTTCGAACGTCGCAATTGTGATCGAAAACCGGACAGTGGCGCGCGTCAAATAGTCAAACGTAATTTTGAAGACTTATCTAAAACAGCCAGGAGGGCAGTTAGGAGTTGATAGTGCTTTTTTACGTTATGTTACTAGTATCCATGTATATTGGACGTGATATCTACATCTCTGTGCATTTATAAGGCTGTTTTTTAGATTTTCATGGGAAACCAGTATTTGTCATATATATGCCTTTTGGAGATGAAAAGTTAAGATGTTTTGATTTTATATCACCACATATGACATCTAGGTTCGTATCAAAGGTAAATAATATGTTATGAAAATCATGGAGTGGCTCTTTAAACTCCATGTTGTTTCTGTTAGTGTATTCACAGGAGGAATATATTAGAAAACACCTCCGAACAAACTTTTCACTTTTTCGTAACATTAAAACATTAATTTTACATCGTCAAATGCATTTAAATATCAGTTCTCCATGTATAAGCGAGTTCACCTACCTGTGAATGCTAACGTCTTCTTATCAACGTCTGTGTTCAATTGTCCTTACACAATATCTGAACTCTGGAATGATATTATCTGTTAAAAATGCATCTTCTTTCTTTTCCCTTTTCCACAACCTCGAGTCAGTAAACCCAGCGTCTGATTGTTCACTTCTGTACTCTCAATGTATAAGAGTCCCTATTCCTTCCACTCTCATGAACAGCTATATCGATGAATTTTCTCTCTTGTCTGTCTCAACTCGAATTTTCTCTCTGTGAGTGTTGTTGCTACTCTCAGTCTGTCCTCTCTCTGTGAGTGTTGTTCCAACTCTCACTCTGCCCTCTTTCTGTCCCTCTATTTCTACTGTCTCCCCTCTTCTGTTCCAGGTACCCCCCCAGCGTCCCGCACTCCCCCGCTAATCCCCGGATCAGCTTTGTTAACTCTTCAAGAGCCCACAAAGACTCAGACTCTTAAAGGCAAACACGTGTTTTTTTCTATATACAGATAGAGAGGCCAATCTAAAATCGATTGGAAAAAAGCATGCCTCGCCGTCTGTTACTATTTGTATCTTTTTCAATCGTGTGGATTTCTCCAATTAACCGTAATACTACAGTCCACTGGTGAACACGCTTTTCTCTCTGGACTTAGCCTTAGCCTGTGTGTGGTTCCAATGGTCAGTATTGGTTCAAAGTGACCAATGACTTCTTTTGACCTTGGGTCAAGTTAAAGCAACACCAAGCACATTAAGCATAGAGTTCATACAAGGCCTTCTAGTTACTGAGATAGCACATACATGCAAGATTTGGTAAGGCGTGACTGACCTTTCACCTGCTTCTGGCTAACAAGGACTGACCACCTAACTGAGTGACCACAGTGGACAAGTGACCAACTTGAAGCCCGACAGGTGCGTGGATTTTGTAGGGAGATAGGGTTATATGATATTCTATTAACATACAGTTTGAGATATCCATACAGAACAATGTATAGTTATTATAATCTTCTTACATCAACGAAATGTGAACGTTGCTGGTGAGAAAACGTAATGGTGTAAACATGAAATATTGATTAAAAACTACTTTAAATTATAAGGTAAGGACTGGTTATTTTCAATGCGGTCTTTGCTTTATTGTTATTTATAACCAGCGATCATTCATGCTAAGTGAAAACGATTTACAGATTAGTCTTAGTAGACATAATCAACTCATCCCCAATTAAATCAACTGTTGTTACTGCTGTAACGACTATATGTTGTGGCGTTTATGATACTTGATTGATAAAACATAATCGAAAACTACGAATATTCTTCATGTTCCGATAGCGATTTTTTTCACTATGCTTCATTGAACGATTATCCAATCCTTTCAGTGACATTATATTCAATTTATGTATCACATAGCAGTGTTATCTGAAATATTTCTTCGTAGAGATGATGGTATAAGCAGAGGTACATCCAAAACGTTTGTTACCTGCTTTAGCATCAAGGCGTATTATCAGGCGATATGCTTTTCATTTGAACGTCAGTTGTTTTAATTCAACTGAGCTAACAAGGTGTTGTGATCTACTCAAGTGATAAACATTCTGAAGTTTATCATGGGATCGGGAAGTCATCGGCGGCAATTTTGGTAAGGTGAAATTACCTATATATTTTTCATTAGTTTATTCTTATTGAATCATTTTCTCAATGTTGATTGAAGAAGATAAAAAAATCACAAATACATTAGAGGTCTATAAATAAAAACATTTTCTATCAATTTAAGCTAAGGATCACTATCAGAAGATTTGCAGAAAAATATATAAGCTCTAGTTACGAATTTCGGTAATTGGTTTTAAACGAGCTGCAAAATTGTTATGGTTAACTGGGTTTGAAACAATAATGATCAATTAAATCGCTATTTCTGAAGTGAAAACTCGACACAATCGATTTAGTTTTGGTTTTGATGTACTCTTTTAAATAAATCACATCTTATGTTGAAAACTTTTTAAACAAACTACTCAGGTTGCAGCTCGACAGAAATTAAAGACAATCTGAGCATATGGAGAATTTCTACCGCAAGAAACTTATTGAAAAATGACAAAGAGTATATTGTTGGAGTCGTATGTGTCGAACGTTTACAACGGTGTCCTTTGTACTCCTCATAAAAATACCTCATTCATGTTGAACGGTTCGGTTTGATCACAATATCAAAGTAAGAGGTAAGATTTGTGTTCGAAAGCCGGATAAAGTACCAATGTTTCGCACGTCAGTACTTCAAGCATAAATTTGGAAACTTATCTTTTGTGAAAAATGTTCAGTTACGGGTTGGTATAGGTTTAAATGTCAGTCACTAGTAATGATGTTACTGGGATGTGGAAGTTCCTTCTTTGAACGGGAATTTTACATCGAAAGCCACGAAATATACATAGCAGATAATACCAGAAGTATGAGTTGGTAATGTTGACATGGTCATGTGACTGGTATACATGTAGTTGTAAATAGCAAGAGTATATTTCTCATTTGGCCTTTCAGCGATTGACACCATAAAGAAACAATGTCCATGTTATTAGCGCTGAATATGAAGAAACAAGACGCGGGTTAACTTCTGTGTTTAGGCACTTATGAAGGCCTCATATAATATTGCAACTCCAAAGCCCAGATTTACGAAGACTCTTAGCACTAAGATAGTCGTAGGACAACATCTCCAAGTTACCCGGGCTTTTAAGGTAGAACCTGAAAACTCTCTTTTAATGTGTTTAACAGTTCAACTGTTAAATTCATAGCATAATGAAACATGGAATGTTGATAACAAAAATACATTGAAATTCAAAGGCGGGTCGTTGAAATAGGTTTGAAAGACTGTCTTACAGTAGCGGTGAAATGGTTCACCTACAAAGAGTGCTGTGATATGAGAGTGGATGATAATACATAAAGTACCGATCATGTGCAAAAGAACTTTTTTTAAAATTTTAGATTATGGAGCAGAAAACAAAATGAATGTTTCTCACTATAAAGTTACCTGAGGGAAATTCGCCACCTGTTTTTCAGACTTAGACTCTTGCTGTCAAATCTTCTCATATCTATTCCTAGATGTCGGTGCGATCTCTAAGCATCGTGTTTGTTATAATAATCATTGGATCTGACAGACCTCTTGTAAAAATATAACGTGACCTGTGTTTAAAACGATGAATAGACGTTAGAAAAAGGCATGTTTCACAAGAGAGCTAATAATAATGGCAGACCATTTTGGTCACACTCAGCAGAGCGATGTTATTCTTAGAACATTGGTGATACTGATTTGAACAACGCTAACAGATCGGCCACTTCCTTGTTCTTGAGTTATTTATGGAAGGCAACGTTTCTCCAAAGATTCCTTGATCATTGTTAACTTAATAATGAGAGTACCTACACGCCATGTGTAACTTTTATTTCACAGAACCTGAATAATAATCAGCTTAATTGGTACATAGATACATCATACAAGTTTCAAACTTCCGGTATAAAGACCTTATATACATTAATAAAACCACACTATAGTTTCCATATTGAACCTGTACATGGGTGATACGGAGAGATGATAAGATATTTGAACACACTGTGTAACAGATATGACATGCACTGTGACTACAGACACTGAACCTGAACAAGGGGCGTCCGAACACGAGTGATATCCAATGTAGATCTAACGATCAGTTTAATAAGGACAAGCACGTTCAAGCCTCCCGATACACTCAACAGTAGACAGGCCATCATCTAGAAGGCCGAGGCCAACTTTTATGTTTTTAACATCTTTCTCTGTGAGAGCATCGTTTTTTTCTTTAGCATCGTTTCTACACATATTCCAATATGTCTGTCTCAAATGAAACAAAAATAATAATATTAACGCCTTCTACATGAAGAGTTGGTTTATATCATGAAACATTTTCCCATTTGTACATTTCCTTCAACGAAACAAAATTGTTTTTGTCAAGTAAATGATTCTAGGTTTTTAACTCTGGAAAGAGCTGTAATTCTCCAGGCGGGGATAACTCTAAATAAAATCGTTAGTTCTCACTTTAGAACCCTAAAAGTGTCCACCTGTTTTTAAGAATTAGACATCAACTGATAAGTCTTGTCAAGTCTATTCCAAGATCAGCGCGAGATGGGAGCAGGGTGTTGATAAACTTCGACTTCGAGAAACCCTCCAGAGAGGTAATGTGAAGATTTGTTTCTTAAAAGGTGTCAAACTTTAACGAAAATAGGCGGTCAAAATGTTAATCTTTCATCTTAGCAAGCTCAAAATGAAATTTCACAAAGAGCTGCAATGAGAAATAAACATAGCAATACCAAAAATACTAAACTTTAAAATAGATATTTTTGTAAATATATATCACTTTTTATTTTCTTTCAGTTTCTTAAAGGCAAACAAATGGATATTTTACCAAAACTTCCAAAGAATTTCCAATAACTTCCAGAACTATAAATTGCAATCACATAAATCAACACCTCGAACATAAGATCGCACGCACTTGAAGTTTGTAGAGAGCTTAACGTGTGCCTTCTAAAATAGCGCTCTAAGAACATCAATTACTTCGTAACATAGATAACATCAGTTAGGATGTTAAAGTCATGGTTTATAATTGTATTTAATTACCTAACGACATATTAACGTTATAGATGACGATACCACTGACTGCATTGACACTGACGGCTTTCTGTATTATGAAAATAAAGATTGCACAAAATCAAAATATAAAAATAAATTAAAAGAAAACATTCCTACCTTTACTGTCCAACAGAAGAGAAACCAAATGATCAAAATCAGAGTGTAGACTGCGCGGCAAGAAACACGAGTTTTGTAGTTGTTTCTCTGTTGACTTTGAACTTTATCCAATTCCAAATGACAATTCCACGTATCAAAAACAAGCTTGTATTCTCTCCACATAGACAGCTTTAAGAAGGAAAAAAATGAGAAAGAAAGAATACTCGAGAGATTAAAGGATCAGCGAGAAGAGAACGTGACATGCGGGCCATGTGCCCAGAAGACTGCCATGTTTACTCTGGAACTGTTCAAGACGAAGCCCTATCGCTGATTGGCCAATTGAGGTATCGGAGTGAGATGAAATATTTTCTGATCTGAATAATACGAGGATTTTCAGCGTGGGGTTTCACACCTCTGTGTTAATTATGTAAAGCTGTTGCGGTTTGGCATTCATTGGAATTGGACCAACACTGAGCGATTTTGTCTGGTCAGTCGCTTTCAGAAATTATCAATAGCCTTTGATTTTAGTTACTAAAACTTTATCTCAATGGAAAGGCGGGTGTATCAGGTTGAGATATGCTGAGCAGAGAAAGAAACTCATGTCAAACATAACAGGAAAATGAAGTCATTTGGTTTTCTTACTACTCACATGTTGTTTTTAAACTGGAAAGAGTCACACAAAAAAAGTTTCTCATTTTTTCATCGGCTTTGAAATATGCATGTAAACGCATACATGCCTTTACATTGTGTTGTGTAGCTCAAACTATGAAACATATTACTGATCACTGATATACCCACTTGTCATCGTTATTTCTCTTATGAGCATCAAGTGAATTGTTCCCGTGAAGGTCCTTACTGCATAAATGAACAGATAACGATCTGAACATAATATTTGCTAATAATTATTGCAGAATCTTGACTTGTACCACTTATACTTAGCTAAGATACGGTGTATCGGGTTGAGTACTGAGGTGTTTGACCCTCTGAAGATGATGCATTTGGCATAAACATCAAATTATTTGAGAACAATTTAAGAAGTGAAACTTCTTAAAAACGTGTTATTGCCCCTTTAACAATTGAAGAGGGAATTAGTTAAATAATTGAATTTTTATTCACACAATTGCCACGACGTCTGCAACCCAGGAATGTCTCTTTCAGGATGTCTTGTGCAAGCATCTATCAGGCTACATCTAGAGCTGGCACGTGCTCTGGGTTCATCCTTAAACACAATGCTGCAGCTACAAGAATCAACAGTTTCCGATAAACATAAAGATTAGAGACGTAGCGAGTATTGCATTGACACGGAATCGTGAACCAATGCACTTCTCCTCTTTTGTCCTAGACACAATGCCATGACGTCACATACAGACATGCAATCAGATAAACAATTGTTTAACAAATACAGTAATATTACGTTATGTCGTTATTGCTTTGTTAACTCGTGTCTAGGTCAATGATAATGTCGTCATCAAGTGAAGCGATGCCAGTTACGTCCCTATTAGATATGCAACGATAATTCGTATTTGCGAAGGGGTGCAATAGTTTCCTAGCTTAATTTCTACAAAATTTTGTAAAAGTGTGATAGCACCATCAATTCAATTTAAAAATGTACATTCATTATTTACACATAATTTAAGGCTGCTTTTCTAAGAGTATGTAAAGGTAGGTAAACATTAACCCTTACGTTTTTTATTTGAATGGGATAATAGATAAATAGATAAATGAATAAAGAACCCACTTGCTTTACTTAATATCAGCAATTTCGCAACAATTTGAACAAATCCGAGTTGCTTAAATAACGGTTCTGGAAGTACTTGTTCATTGCAGTAAACCCTGAACTGTTTTTAGTCATCTCATACAGTAACCACGAGATCGCACCGTGTCACCTACGTTTGTATAGATAGGTGCACGGTCTCTCCGGGAAAGATAAATACAATTGTTTGTTTTACCGTCTGAAGCGAGTGATGCGTCAAATTAAACTAGTTAGTCTCTCTTCACACAGAGAAATCTCTCTTTTTCTATTATCCATTGTTGGCGACATAGACAGAGCTTTCTTAGTGGACTAGGACAAACCTCGCCTCTAGAGAAGTACTGTTACACTTTATTGGACTGAGATCTCATGTTCAAAAAGTAAGCAGGAGAATTTAGAAGGAACAATCATAAATAAGACACATACCTAGAACATAGTAAAACATGTTATATCTATTCAACAAAAAGATTTTAATAGATATATTAATGTCTTACGGTATTTAGGTTTTATCTTTTGATTCAAATGGTATATTATTTCAAAGGATGCGATGGTATTATATATCATCAACGTTTGGTTCAGCATAGACTCTTTATTGCGTCCACGATGACGAATAACCTCTTGGTTAATTAAATGAATGCATGTTATTGTTTGGTTACGAAAGGGCAATTTGACACATTTACACAAAGTGCTTCATCATTTTACTAAGAATATCATGGGTTCCTATCGAACTATTACATAGATATAAGTGAGTCATTCATCCGACTTTATTTCCCATTCGTTGACTTTTTTTATGTAAGTCCTTTTCATAGACTCATGGTAATGAAACGACCCTTCGGAAATTATCTCAAATCATGGCTTGCTCATAAACCCTCACTCCTTTCCTTAACCTTTTCTTTAAAGCTTTTACCTTTCGGTGCTGGAATCTGTTTATCTACTTGCCTTCTGAGGAATTGAATCAGTCAGCTATCTTGGTTCCATGTCAAATTTCACAAGCCAATTTCACAAAACAACAAATATGAGTACGATTATGTGACATCTGTGTGGTTCTAAAACAATCTGGCTTCACAATAATTTCTCTGAAGCAGACAGAACGTGTTTGCGCTTCCATCCTGACATTTTAACACACAGGTGCGAGACTAAGGGACGATAATCCGCTAATCTGGTCAACAACGTGGGGTGTTCATCTCGTGATCTCACAGTTTCATCCCTACTGGACAGTCCGGGCTAGCCATTGTCCAATATCAATCTTGTGTTAACCCATTTGGTGTATGGAAGGTGAAACGGAGTATTTATGATGATTTAGTCACGATGACATATATTGTTTCGAAATGCCAATATCATCGTCAAGTCGCCCAGTCCAGATTCGCCCATTGCCCATATTAACGAGGAATGAATATTTTATACTGAGACATTTGTTGGGTTTATTTCAGTTGACAAAATGGTATAATTGTGGAACATGGGTTACCATCAATACCCCCTCTAGTCTGAAAGCGGTTATTATGTGTCATGATAACGTACATGTTTCAGCACATGTAGAAAAGATCAGACAATTCATTTAAACAGCGTACAATTGACATTGGTGACTGCAGTGTTTATTACAACGTAGGAGTTGATATTGGCGAAGAATATTAAAGCCTGAAACCATTTCTTAGTGTAAAATAAGCTTTAATAATTTATTCCTTTTCCTTATTTTGAAATATTCTATAGTAATTTTGTCGTGAAATCAGCGCAGCGATGTGGTTAAAGATCGTTATCGATGTTCCACACCAAAACAATCCAAGTTCAAAAGCATTACCGATTGTCCGACTGTTTGGTTGGTTTTGATATTGATCGTAGAATTATTTTGGGCAGGACATTTGTTTCGCTCTAACAATAACTTTGAATACAAAGCATTTCTTATACTGACATTCATGTTATTATCGGTATCATATTTGGGTTTGGCCATGATGTTTAAGCAACATCCATGCCAAAATTCAGAGAATAAACGTTTTGTGAAGTATTTGGCTGATCCTCGTTTGTTGACAATGCCATTGTCTCAACGGGTTGGTTGTCAAAATGTCGGAATGATAACAATCGCACGATGTTAACAACAAAGTGTTTGCATAGAATTTTATATTTTCAAATCCATTTGATGAAGACAATACAAAAGAAGGATTACATGATAAACGGGTTTTCAAAATTGACCTTGTAAAAGATGTGGAATTATTTTTGTAAGTTTTACTGTTGTGGAAATCGAATTACTTTCTTTTCAATTTTTTTCCTTCAGTATACGTATCTTTTATGTACATCGATGACATATTTTTAGTAAGCTTTTGGTCATCTTGGTAGACTATCCATTGCGTTGTACAACTGTTGTCATTATGTAGTAGAAATGTTGTCATTATGTAGTACAACTGTTGTCATTATGTAGTAGAACTGTTGTCATTATGTAGTACAACTGTTGTCATTATGTTGTACAACTGTTGTCATTATGTAGTAGAACTGTTGTCATTATGTAGTAGAACTGTTGTCATTATGTTGTACAACTGTTGTCATTTATGTAGTACAACTGTTGTCATTGTCCTACCTATTCTTATGTATGGTACCGAAATTTGGGGATTTCATCCCTCTTCTTGTATTTCAAGGGTCCACGATAATTTTTGTAAGCTTATCCTACATCTTGGTCGATCGATTCCTAATACAGTCGCTAGAGGTGAGCTTGGACGCCATTCACTACGGGTCAATCAGTTTGTTAAGATCATTAAATTCTGGACAAGGTTGCTATGCCAAAAAGATAACGTAATTCTACAGAAATGTTACCATTACCAACACTCTCTTGCTGGAAGTGGACGTAATTGTTGGGCTCTTAAGGTTAAAAATTTACTATTTAGATATGGTTTTGGTTACACGTGGATTAATCAGGATGTGAATTGGTTGTATTAAATCCTTTATTTCGTCGTTCAAAGAAAGATGTATTTCCATCGATCACCAGGAGTGGTTAGAAAACATTCGCACTTATCACAAATTGGAACTTTATACTCACCTTAAAGATTCTTTCTCATTTGTAACTTATTTGTCAATGATAACAGTGCCAGCGTATCGTATTGCCTTATGTAGATTCCGTTGTACGAACCATTGTCTTTTACTTGAACAAGGTTGTAAGTATAATTTACCACGGCATGAGCGGTTATGTCCATTTTGTATTACTACTTGTGTAGAATCTGAATATCACTTTTGTATTACTTGTCCTTTTTATCACAGTATATAGGGTACCCTTCCGATGTAAAATTCATACAGCTGTTAACCTCCAATAGAGAGGATGTTGTTAAATGTTTAGCCAAATACGTATTTTTAGGACTGAAGAAACGGAATAATTTTCTAAAGACCTCACTAGATTAAGATGTGATAAAATTTGTTATCCCACCATTGTATATTGAATATTCTTCATTACATGTGGCGCTCCATGTCAATATCATCTTGCTATGTATATTGGGCCGGTGGTCTCCATACAGAAATAAACACACATTTATTCACTGTTGTCATTATGTTGTACAACTGTTAATATGTTGTACAACAGTTGTCATTATGTTGTACAACTGTTGTCGCAACAGATATGTCCACTTTCACTTGTGTGTAATGTGGGCAAAGAGAATTAAGTTGCAAAATTCAATAACATTAAATTTTGTTATAATTATGGATGTCGTTTTGTTATTATTTTCCTAATTAAACGTACCGTTGTTACAATGTCTCGAAAAATTGTTTTACAACAAACTGAAGCGGTTAAAGATCGTAAACGATTTGTCACACCAAAAAAAATTCAACAGAATTACCTATGTCAGACTATTTGGTTGGTTTTGTATCGATCGGAGAATATTTTGGGCAGGACACATGTTTACAATGAAGCAATAGAAAAAAAGAACTGTTTATGCTGACACTCGTCTTATTCTCTGTATCGAGGTGGGCGGGGCCTTGGATAAACAAACAATACCATTGCCAATCAACATAAAAACAACTTTTATAGTTTTATCAAGTAAATGAAGGATTCTTTGAGATGTTGACAATGTCATGGTCTCTTCTGGATCGATCTCACATATTTCGGAAATGTTTTGTCCTGTATTGTTTAAAGGGAAGGAATGGTGATGTTAGTTGAATTAAAGGGAAGGAATGGTGATGTTAGTTGAATTAAAGGGAAGGAATGGTGATGTTAGTTGAATTAAAGGGAAGGAATGGTGATGTTAATTGAATTAAAGGGCCAGTAGCACGTTTGACGTAAACAAAGTGATTTCACGAAAACGAAAATAAAGGTTTCCATTTTCAAGGCAATCTTTTTTAATCAAAAGGAGCAGCTCTCAAGTTAACATAAAATGATCGTTTACGCGGATCCATATCCCTATCTTAAAGAATTAAAATGTGTTTACACGTAAATGGCTGCCAGCAGCTTTCACTTGATTCTTGATACTCTCTTATATGAATACGGATTATCGGGTTAAGAAAGGAGGTATTAGACCTTCTGAAGATGCATTTGGCATAAAAGTTTATCTACTTGGTAAATTTAAGAAGACGCTATCTTATATTCCAGATTGTGTCAGCAGAATCACTACCATATTTACTTCAAAGTTTATTTCTTGGTGTAAATGACATTGTCCTCTCATTCGTTTCCATGCCATCTTCTGGTAGTCTGACTACAGCCAAATTCGTATGCGTATGAAATAACCTTCACTTTCTTCTTTGATAGAAAGAAAGCATTCATACTTAAAACTATTTTTCTAAAATAAATGATCGATAAAAGCGCACGTTGTTTAGAAGACTTACTGTAACGCATAACTTAAATAAATCACAATCGGCGAACTATATTTCAAAGGATTTCAGTAAATGAAAACTTATATTTAATAGCTATGTAGTCATATTTAATAACAAAGCAATACATTCATGTCACTATTATACATTAAACAGTTGTGTAAGTTTAGTTCCATCGTGCTCCTGCAATGTCTCAAACAGACATAACAAAGTGAAGATACCCTCCAATAGTTATCAACGTATGTCCAACCTCAAACAATTTATTTGAGGGTTGCCAATTTTTTTTTGGTAAAACAAATAAGCAAAGAAAAACACAACAGTGTTTTGATCGAAAGCAAAATAATAATTTTGAATGAAATTTAATGTGTATTGACACTTACTTACAATACATTTGGAAGTAGGTAGTAGCCTCAAATAGTTGGAAGTGACTTTGTTTTAAGTTAGTTATGTTCCTCAAAGTCCTAACGTCCTGTTTGTGCCAAACTAATGGAGACTTTTAGTAACATATCCTACACATAACTGTCTTTGGGTCCTGTCTCAGGGTAGAACGTGCACGCTCCCGCTCTACTTACATTTAAATAAGCTTATATATTTTACCTTGAGACAGGATGCTATCTTTGTAAAGGACTTCCATCCTCAGAACAGCGTTAACAGTGTACCAATGAGCATATATTGTATGATAAATCATTCTCCCAACAGATGTGAATCTAGTCATATCTTCCCACGTTACCTCTGTAGCAATACAGCTGTCCTATAGCCAGATGATGAATCTGACTATCTAAAATCTGATTTTAATGTGCAATCAGCAACGTTGCTTAAAGCTTAGTATTCGGTGTCTTCCTCTGGTAAATGAATGGTTCAGTAAAGGGTGATATATTTATATCAGTGTTTAGCGTTGTGTTCTCTATTTACTGTACCTACACTTTAGTACTATTAGTACTTTCTATTTTAATTTCTTCCTTACTATACCAAGAAGGTTATTAATTAACAATGCGAATATTTTTAATCTTTTAATTTGTGACGATTGTAATGGTTCGATTTACAGACATTGTTTTCATGTTTATCATACACATACATGCTCTTGACTTCTGATATTTTACCGAATTTGTTCTACCAACTTTTGATTAATGATTTTTTTTTCTCGATTTTTCAATTCAAACCAGAATGATTTTGATTATTGACATGTTAAGATTATCATGCATTTACAGATATTACATTGTTTTTAATATTTGTTGTTTAAGTTGTTAAGTTATCATACCAATATTATAAATATTTTATTTATGACGTTGTTTTCACGACTTCCATACCAATGTTGTCATTGTTTCTTCATATAACGATAACAGAATAATAATAATAATTAACCCAGCGTATTTTAAATAAGTTAAGACCTTCACTTTTAGTTGCACATGTAATCTATTTGTAGTTATTTTATGTACGCTTCCAAAATAACTGTGTCCCAGTATGGCGATGGCTTTCTTAACGAGTACAGTGACAGATACAAGCGAATGGATGAGAAATGGAAAGAAATGAATTGCCTAAAATGGAACAGCTAAAATGGAACAGTTTAAAAGACATCTTGAGAACAAAAAAAATCCTATTACTTCTGTGAAAATTACAATTGGTGCTTAATCGTCGATTTTATACCGTCGCTTGAGGCAATATACCCTATATCCTCCTATAAGCGCCCGGTCTAAACCATTGGATTAATGTTCCTTTTCATTACGCATAAAAATTCAATTTTCTTATAGGGTAGTAACCGAGGGGTCCCATTAACTGACCGGGCCCCTCTTACGTCAAGAGGGCTAAGGGATGGTAAAAAATAAGCGTCTGTATGCTTATTAGGGAAAGTACGGTATAACCCTTGGTTATGACGTACAAATTTTGCTTAACTTTTAGTTTTCCGCGTAGTGTAACGTCAATAGATATTGGCCGAGTAACCTCTGTGAACCAGAGAGACAGTAGCACATCCCTTATGGATGGAGTATGACACGTTCACCAAGCTATACGACGCCATGGTGTGGTCAACTATACAGCACAGTGCAAGTATATGGGGGACTTACAGGATGAGTTGTATTGAAGCTGTGCAAAACCGGGCCATGAGGTTTTACCTTGGACTGAGACGATAGGCCCCTAACAACGCAGTATGTGGTGATATGGGCTGGGTCCCACCGACAGTTAGACAATGGGGTTGTGTCACCAGACTCTACATGCGGCTACGAAACATGGATTCCAGTAGAATGACACACAGGATTTTTGTCTGGAGTTCCCAATGGGCATTAAGACGTAAACGCAACCAGTGTTACAGAGTCATTAACAAGTTTACTCTCCTCGGACTTGCCCACTTCATCTCACTCGAGAAGAGATATGCTGAGCAATATGTTGTCAATAAGGTCAAAGGATACGTTTTTGCAGAGTTCTTGGAAAAATGGAAATCAGACATCACTTCCACCGCAGGCAGAACTGGAGGCAATAAATTAAGGACTTATTGCACTTTTAAGTCTGAATACCATCCTGAGGATTATGTAAAACGTCACATCAAAAAATCCCAAAGAAGCGCCCTTGCAAGGTTTAGATGCGGATTGCCCCCCTCAAGATTGAGACAGGAAGATGCACTAACACCCCTGTGGAAGAGAGAACCTGTCCGTTTTGCGTCATACCAATAGAGGACGAAATACACGTGCTACTCCACTGTCCAGTGTATCAAGAACAAAGGAATATACTTTACAACAGATGTATTTTAACTTGCCCTGACTTTTTAAACTTCTGTGACATTAAGAAAGTAGGTTACATACTCTCGACGCCGGATGTGGTTTTTACAGCAGCCAAGACCTGCAAAAATATTTTAGATCATCGCACCTCAATTTTATACCATGTTTAGTATGTATATACATGCACGCTCCTTACCATGTTTGTATGTTTTTACTATTGTATTGTATTCTACTGTACTGACAACTCAATAATCTGAAGGTGGTGTATTGGGCACTGTTTATACACATCACCTATAGCGTGTATGAAATGTTACTTCTAACTGCCCTCAGGAATGTGGGTGTTGTTTTAATCCCTTTTTACTGTTTGTTTGATGAGGTAGAATATCCTGAGGCCAGACCAGGTGCGATGTTATGTAATTGATTTTATTTTTATTTCATTGGCACATCTGGCATGGGAGATTAGTCTGTCTATTAATATAATAAAAGTGATTTGAATGTAACATTTCTCTCCTCGTAAAGTAAAATCCAAGGACACGACAGCTGTACAGCACTCTGCAAAGGTACGCACTGAGGTTTGGTAATGAGCAGGTGTTTTATCATATTTGTATATGAAATAAAGTTTTGTTATGACAGCTACACCAAATCTTCCCGCAAAGAAAGTGGTCTGACTTCGAAATGAGCTGGAGAGAACTCTTAGCTTGAAAAGCCATGCGATTTGACTTCCCTTGCAAATGATAAGATACTTATCAAAGCGTTCGTAAAATATTTATCACAGCTCCACAGATAGGTGCTGTGTCGGGATAAATTAATTAAAATTTAATCATTTTTAAGTGATCATGGCAGATTAAAAATAGAGTGTTATTCAACACGATTAACATTATAAACCATCAAAACTGACAAGTAACACTGTATACCAGAAAAAACCGTAATAAGTGTCTTATTTTAGGTGTAAGCTATATGACCTTATATACACGCTTTCAGTGTGTATGTACCCGTGTCGACCCGGTCTATGTGTAGATCTTAATGTTGTTAACATTCGACTGTATGTACAAATATAATTATCATATAGACCGAAGTATGGGTGAAATCGATACAAATATACGAAATATTCCGTGTTTCCCACTTGAACCAATCGATAGTGTATCCTAGTTTTTATGTTCAGTGTCAATCCGCTTTCTTATATTTCAACAGAATGTGGTCTATATTTAGGATTATCTATATCAGCAGTCGTGATCTGGGTCAGAGTTCGGAAGAAATCGACGTCATCGTCAGCAATGTGTCGGCAGTCTACTGGACGTTAGTCTCTCCGTGATGCTGGACGCCAGTGAGGTGTTACAAACATAACACCATGTGATCACTTGTTAAATACAAACAGAAATACATTCACATGTGCCCATATATCGACAACGACAAACTTATAACAAAATGAAGCATTTTTTTTGCTTCATGGTTGCCAATTGACATTACTGACTAAAAATGGAAAATAATTTTTTTTTCATTCTGTAGTCCAACTGTACGGGTCGAAGGTCTTTTACGAAATAAACTTGATTGCCTTTTTTTCTTTTTAAAACTTGCAAAATATTTGTCTCCCAAGCTGAGTGCCTGGATAATGCACGTTTGTTAGCTGTGAGTGCAGTGTGATGCGCACTGTCCACAATATGAAATCGACTTACATTATCCAACAAAAGAGCATTGATAAATTCAGACTTATTCTTAAATGGTAATGCACAACTTGCTCACAATGACAAACATTTGAAAATTAATTTAGAACACTACTTGTTCAACCAAAAATACACTAATAATATTATCATTATTTTCCTTTACCTTACTTTTCCCATATCTGTACGCCTTTATTCATCATCGAATCAAATACATTTTTAATATTCCACATGTTAATGAAACGAATGGTATAATAATCTCTACCGTGATAACGAGTTAGTTGAGCTTTGATACTGAAAGGTGACACTATTCATTCAGACTTGACAGAAATATTGAAATCTACACGACGCCCATCTATAGACAATTGACTTGATTAGGAGTTTGTTTGAACAACTCTGCTGTGAGTGGGTAGTAAACATTTGTTATTTGTCTTGGAGTCTTCCCTTGAATACGTACACTTGAGAACTTTTAAATCTAGCGAGCATATGGCGTATCGATATTGATAGACTTTTGTTAACCGCCTGTAATATTCAGATAATATAATGTTTAATTCTGAAATATCTTTCACGACATAGGTGATATCTTCATGCGTATATGTTATGACTTATTTAAAATTCGTATAGACTAAATCAAAGTCGTCTTGTCGGGAGAGATGCTCGTGAAGGGTCTATCCATTAACATCAGGTCTTAAAGGGACACAGAGTATGTTGTGGAGTCAAATATGTCAAACTTCATAAATGGTGCTATTTTTATCGAGAAGTAGTGGTTGTTCAAGAAAATCAGATACCTTATGCTTATCAGTTAGGCACAACGACAATAAACGGGCTAAAGTCGTGATTTGTGATCGAAAACCGGATTTCAGAAACTCAAACGTATCTCAGAAACTTATTTACAACAAACACAAAGACAAACATTGGTTTTTAGTATTGTGTATGTCATTTAACTAAAACCCAAGTTAACTGAAATCATGATTTGAATTCCTTACATTTATAGAGCCGTTTTCCTTTTATCCTAGAAAACATTAAGATATCATAATTTTGGCATTTTAGAGATAGTGATGCAGTTTAGGGGGCGATTTTAACTTAACTCAGGTCTTATGGTATTTTGGCTTTTACTAAAGTCACATAAAAATCATGAAAAATACTTTGTGTCACTTTAAATACTCAAAATATGAAATGTCTGACAATGGTGGTAAAATATAGAATATTTGATTTCTTATATTAAGATTTTTGAACTGTTTTATCAACTACGTTGTGGTTTATTTCATAGATCTCTATTTGCGTACGTAATAAGCTAAATATATTCCCGATTTATAGTACAAAGTTGAGTAGATGAAATACGGTAAATTTAGATAGTAATAAAGTAAATAAGTTTGTATCAATAAGTTTACACCTGATAAAATACCTATACATTGTGATACATCGATCGATCATTTGCAAAAGAACAAGGATAGAAACATGATTGTTTGTAACTGTATAATATACAGTGAGTGTCAACACGATGTCACTATTACGATACGTAGGGATAGACGAAACGAAAAGAAAGGGCATCTAGGGGTAGGGTACGCATACTTTTATTACACTTACGACGAGCCATTTGTGGGGTTTAGTTTTTCTTACGTGCACATATGACACTTGGCAGGCAAACATAGTTACGTTGCGACTGACAGTATTTAATGACGTCATGATACAATTGTCTATGACGTCACAGTAGCGGGTTGTCAAAAAAAGAATTATGCCGTCTCTTGGCATTTGTACGCGATTCAAATTGAAATGAAAAGGTAACAAAGAAATCATTATACTCTCGAAAACGATATATGCGACTTTTACGCATGAAACAGGAAATTAATGTCTTTATAAATGAAATGAACTATTTGAAGTAACATCAACATTAAAAGTCTGAATGAAATCTTTGAATTACCGCTATGAATATTATAATATTGAACAACTGATCTAAATGTGCGTGTGAAACCTTCATCGGGAGCTGTCTAACTAATGAAGTTATTCGAAGTGTCATAATGATTCTAACAGTTGACCCGTTATCAACCAAATCAGACACATTATCAAACTGTTCCTAATACACGCACAAGTAGACCGTGGTCGTAACAATGACCGAATTTCGCAACTCCGTGCTGTGTCTGAAGCGACTCCTAGCCGATACAATGACAGTGTCGTACACTGGGACAGGCGAAGTTGCGGAGCTGTGGAGACTAGCTCCCTTTGTAGGGGCAACGATTCACGGAGCTGAGTGAACTTGTCAGAACGGAAGTAGAGTGCGGGAAGGAGAGAGGGACGATGGCCGCCAGTGATGTGGTGGTGCTCTCGTCGTCCGTCGATATCGAGGGGAAGAGTCATGTCATCACCCTCACCCCCACACAGATCATCGTCGAGGGGTGCTGGCGAGCTGGCAGGGGCGAGTCGGATGTACCCGAAGCAGTGTTCCGTGAGTACACCGAGATTGCTGCTTTGTCAACAAACAGCTGATTTGATGAGATGTTGACGTTGTTTCTCTGTGTGATCAGTGAATCTAACTTTATTAACACAGAGTGATAGCTTTGTATATTAGACTGAATTATACTTTTGGATGTGATTTATGATATTATGTTATTTTTTTATTTTAGTGTATTTCATGAGAAAATCTGTTTCTGATCCTGGTCACATCTTTGTGTTGTTTACATACGCATGTGAAGCATAAACAAAGGGGATTGAGAGACTCAGGTTCTCCCTGTTGTTCTCAACAGCTGTGACATGTGACACTTCCCTTTCCCCTCCAACCCCCCTCCCCCCTTCACACACAACATACTCGTAACACCTAATCATTCTAACCTCTCAGTTCTCACAAAAGTTCTCACTTACTTACTTGCCCTTATAGCAGTAAATGTAAATAGGATCATATCCAATGTTAATTAGTCAGTGCAAGACCAGCAAATGTTGAAAATAATTTTGTTACCAAGTTATTAAAAAGTTAAATCATACCCAGTATTATTTATAGATCATCAGGTGTTACAACAAATAACCTCAGTCCCTGTTCTTTCAACCAACCCATTAAAGAGCCACTCCGTGATTTTCACAACATATTATTTACCTTTGATACGAACCTAAATGTCATGTGGTGATATAAAATCAAAACATCTTAACTTTTCATGTCCAAAAGACATATATATATGACAAATACTGGTTTTCCATGAAAATCTAATAACAGCCTTATAAATGCACTGAGGTGTAGATATCACGTCCGGTTTTCGATCACAATTGCGACGTTCTACCTTCATATCGTAAATGTAAATAATTAATAAGCTTTAAAATATGTCTTTTTGGTATCAGTAGATACTTTGCGATCTAATGACGCCATTGATTAAGTTTGGCATATATGACCCCAACAACTCACGGAGTGGCTCTTTAATAAATATCACCCCTTACACTCGCACCTTCTATTTCATGTAGAACATTGGTTGGTCTCCACCACTAGGTAGATATTTATATAAGAGTGTGTATTCTCAGCTCGCCATGAAGATAAGTGTAGGATAAGACTTATAAATAGCTATAAATAGAACTGTTACATTATGTTGAAGTATAGAGAATCGTGTGACTTAATTATTGTAATTGTATTATTTACTTTTTCAATGTTTATTTAGTCTAAAATCAGATTTGTTTGTCAAAAGTTGTTTATTCTTTTTATCGAAAATCCTGGGAAATAGTCATTGTGACATGTATGGTATGAAATCATATCATAATGGGATACACATGGTTTTTAAAGGGGCACACAGTGTTTTGGGAATCAAATATATCAAACTTCATAAATGGTGTTATTTGATTGAGAAGTACTAGTTGTTTCTGAAAATTAACATATCAATGATAATCAGTTCAATATGTCGACAATAAACAGGTTATAATTGAGATTTGTGATAAAATGGACAGTGGTAAGTGCCAATGACTTAAACATTATTTAGAAAACTTAATTACTGCAGACACATTGACATATATAGATTGGTAGTGTTTGATAGGTTATTTTACTAATATTCATGTTAGTGAAACACTGAATTTCTTCTTCTTAACATTTATATGGCAGTTTTTCTTTTACAATGGAAAAGAGGAAAATATCATACTGTTGACATTTAAGAGACAGAGATTATACTTTAGAAAGGTCATGACTCAGGTCATGTGGCATTTATTTACAAAATTTATGAAACATACTCTGTGTCACTTATAAGAAATATCTGTATCATCACTCCTGTAGTAATAAGTATGTATATTTCCAGTAAGCTATGTAGATATGTACAATTGAATATAGCTAGGTAATAACTCAGGTAACAGCTTGTGAGGCCAGACAGTATTGACTGTATTACATGTGTATGTTATGCTGCTACTCATCTGATTAAGAGGGTTATGGGATTTATGTACGTAGATATATTTCTCTATCATGTCTATCTGACAAGTTTTTTTGAAGACATTTTACTATCTCATACCTGCATTGACATCATTTTTTAAAAAAGATGATCATAATTTATTCATATCAAAAAGTGTACATTCGTTTTGGTTTAGTTCAGCTCTTTATCCAATCTCATTTGATAGAAAGTAATATATTGTTACAATTGTAATACATTTTATCATGCTCACAATTTGCTATCCATTGATGTGAAATAGACAATGACACTGTTACATTGTTATATTATTGAAACTTATTTCCATTACTGTGTAACATTATTATACATAGTTGTTAATGAATGATTGATGATCGTTATCATATTTGAGGTAATCAATTAGATCAATCAACTAATAACTGTTGATGTGAGCAGAGCCTGATATGATGAATGAACTAATTAGGATCGTTACTGGTGATGATGTAAGTGGTAGTCAGGTACTTCCTTGTTCAGTGTCAAGCCTGCTGTACATAAAGCGAGCATATTCTCACCAGATTTAATAGATTCAAAGCAATGCTTAAGAAGCTCCTACTATTTGATGTCATCTGATGTGTGAATCAGCAAAAATCATTAATATTTGAAATATGCTTCATGGTCCATTAGTTTCAGAATAGATTTAGCTATCTCCTTCATGATCTATGTTGGCTGCAAAGGTTGAATGCTTGTGTTGTTTGTCTCAAATAGTAGATATAAGTATAGCTTATAAGCATGTAAGCTTATCACTTATCCTGTAATAAATAAACATTTCTAAAAGTTTTGAAATCACTATGTATTAAATGATAGTGGACATTGCTTATTTCTCCATGTTTTTTGTACAAAATGTATATACTTTAACATTTTCATCTGACATATATCTGTGTAAACAAACCTGATAAACATATATCTCCATACTTATAATTCTTGCTTATAAATGCTGTGCAGTGGTTCACACTAAGAGCATTGAACATTTATATAACTTGAGGCAGGTTAGTTGTGTACTTTTATTTTTATGTACAGTGTTTGTATCTCGTGTACTGTCAGTGCAAACAGATTACTTGTTGCAGTGAAGTTGTGTACTTTTCACCATTTTGTGAAGAGCTTACAAAAGTCAGACCAGAAGACTTTTATCTATTCATATGTATATCTATCTATAGGTATAACTTTGTATATATGTTAACAGGATATATGTGCTTTAGTAGGTTTTAGTCTGAACAAACAGACTATAAATACAAATTTATGGCTACTTAGTCCCCTTCTTAGCCAATTTCATTTTGATTTCATATCATGTTCAACTTTGAAATTAAAATCAGTGGAAAGGATACCAAGGTTTATACAAAATTGAATTTATTCAAGTGTTTCCAATCCAAGCTAGCACGAGGCTGATGTTCTATGACCTGTAGCTATGTAAGTGTTCTGATGTTCCAAGGACACTATATCTGCTTATGGTAATGTGGAATGTCCCTGTACTTGTTTCCAAATGCAAGTTTTAATGTGGTATTGAGTAGTCAGCTGAGGTAACTGATTCTCATCATCTTCCAAGTGGAAGTCGTTCCAGGTCACTGGTTTTCATAGTGCTATGATTGGGTGGGTTGTGGGGTAGTTAGACTGCTCTCATGTGCTAGATGTACACCTAGACATGTGTACTGTTTATAAGTTGTTATTAAGGGTTATGTCCATCACATTTAATTTGGACCATGGCGGAAGTGTTGAATTTTGCATTGCACGTAAGAGAATATTAGCTTTTCATAAGAGAATGTTAGCTCATACTAGTAATGGACAGATGGGCTTCGTGCACAGGTTGTCTCTTACATGCATCTGTCCACCCCTGGGCATAGAGCTGAGTACTAGGCCAGCTGTGAAACTAGTGTAATGTAATGGTCATAATGTAATTGTCATCTTATGATATCAATTATTATGTATTACTTGTGATGAACATTGTCATGGACATGCTCATTTGATACTTTAAGTGTTTGAGTTAATTTTGTTACCATAATATGTTAATGATAACAAAAATTATGATGATGATGATGATAACAACAACAACAATAATAATAAGAATAATAACATTAATAATAAAAATAATGATAATAAAAATAATATTATTAATAATGATAAGAATAATGATAATAATACTAATGATAAGAATAATGATAATAATAATAATAATAATAATGAGAATAATAATGATGATGATGATAATGATTATGATAATATGACATGATGATGATAATTCTTTATGTTCCTCAGTACAAGTACATGTTGGATATTTGTTTTGTGCCCTAGCACCCGACAGCCACAGTGCAGCGTCCGTAAACGCGTTGTCCTGTCCTTATGTTAGTTGTCACGCAAGGCAGCAACAACTTCCATCTTTTAACTCATTTTGGTATGAATGTGGGAATCAACCCCCAGTCTTCTGGGCACTGAGCAGACACAGTACTCACTAAGCTACATGCCTGGTATGTTAGAAAGCGTGTTACCTGCCGGACGGTATATTCAGTACTGCAGAGGGAGACACTAGTCCACTCACGGTACAAGATACCTGGAAATGTTTTGATCATTTCAAATACTGATTGAATCCAAGATGATCTATCCAATGTGGTCATGTTACGTGAATACTTGCAAATTATTCATCAGCCAAAATTAATCTAATGTTGTATGTTGCCCTCTCAGCAGCTAAGTCAGAAGGTTGAGAACTGGCATTCATGTTTGTGTTTTGAGAATATCTCAGTGACACAACCAATTAAAAGTATCAAATGTTAGCAATTTCATTTTCAATTATGACCAAATCACTTATCTAAAGAACTAGGAGAATTCCAAGAATATTAAATTAGGGTTGGGACAAGTATTGGCCAGTCAACAAGTTTTTTTTCATGGACAGGGACTGTTGTATGAGAGACAGAAAGCTGGCCGTGATTTTTCAACAAATTAGTTTTCTTCGAAATTGAACTGTCTTTCAAAATTCTGTATGAACTGGTTGATTTTCTAAATCTCAAGTCCCAGTGGCAGCGAAGGCAAAAGCATACATGTGGTGGTAGGAGCTTCACACATCAGGAGCTGGAGTGTTTCATACTAACTTTATGGGCCGGGCTGCTTTATTCATTTCTCAGCAACAAACTTATTTATAATTTCATGTAATAAGCAGTTTTATTAACAGCAATCTATTGATTTTATGAAATCAGCAGGGGAAATCAATTGAAGCTATACTGCTGGTTCTGCTATTTTCACTCCACATAATAAGTTTTTTGATCAATGCCACACATCAATTATCTAAATACTTCAGAATTACATTGATTCATTTTTTCCCCGTAAAATTATTTTGCAACCTTTTAGGGATCAAACCTGTAATGAAAGATTATGCTTTCAGTCAATGTTCCACTTCAATACCCTCTGTTACGGATGTCTTGTGATATAGCATGTTCTGACAAGATGATTAGCTGAGCTATTCCAGAACGTGTGAACAGGATCAAGAAGCTTACAAAGATCATCACCATGGTTACTGAACAGTTACCTTTACTATAGGTGTGTTGATTAAACAGAGGATATGGCCAGGTATCATGTTATCTTCCCATAAGTCAGAATTCCCAAAAGGCATTTTCAAACGGAATGATTAGAAAGTTCTTAGAATATCAATGTCAACAGTTTGTCACAACTTTACTTTGCTTGTGTAGTGATTGATGTTGATTATACTCACAATACAAAAATAGGATGTATAGAAAATCTCACCCAAGCGTATTACAATATCAAATATATAAAAAAAGAGTTGAGATATTTGATACAGAAGACATGAGACATCCAAAATAATTGTTCATTTCAATGATAAATGTACATTTCTGAACACTGCCCTACCCTAAGACTCCAAGTGCGGTGATGTCATCATGTTTATGACGTCAAAGTATTGTGATGTCATTACTTGATGATGAAATTCACTTGTGATGTCATAAAATTGATGCTAGCAAGGCATTGTTTAAAATCTATAGCCAAATTGCTTGATCTCCTCAAAGCGATATCTCCTGTGGCACACAGTTTTGGATGATAAATGCACATATTAAAAATATGTCACGCCTTATGTTTCACCATATGTCAAGAACAATTTTATCATGATGTCGCAGATATGGAAATACACTGGATAATACTGAAACAATCATCATTGCTGGGCAAAAGTTATGTGTGCACATTTGTTCACATGGGAAAATATGTCAAGACTTATGTTTAAACACATGGATAATGATAATATGGCTCTGGAGTTACTGTATGCATCTTGTCAGTGGATGCATATGTGGTGATGCAAGAGACATGTGGATGCAGCTGATTTAGCATGTTCTGACATTACCACTAAATAGCTATGTTGATCAGGAGGAGACTCAAGTGTATCTGAGGTCTGCATGTAATTACTTCCAAACTAACGATGGGTATCACTCCTCATTCTGTATTGAAATATATTGCGATACAGAAAAAGCGTGTTGCAATATATTGGGACTTTTCATATTCTAGTTTTTCCATGCTCTCTTGACAAAATAATAGCAATTAGAATAGTGATCAACGCTAAACTGACCCGTCGTTTTGTAAAGAGAGATAATTCGGTGACTGCTTTCGGACTTTTAACATGTCTGCTATTTTCACTTTTCACTATTAACACTCTGTGTTACAACTTTCAGTAAATCACTATTTTTGGTTACCTTTTTTGCAATTTTGAACGGAAATTGTTAATTTTAAAACCTCTGATATGTTGGATATTTTCAGAAGAGTGTACCGATATGTATCGTGTCATTTCTGTAATGCAATATACTAATATACCAATATACTAATATACCGATATACCTATATACTAATATACCGATATACCTTTATACCAATATAATACTGTGCACCCTTATTAAAAACCCATAACTTTTCTAGGATTGTCTGAAATATTGTAATTAAAATATTTCTTGTGATATTGATTCAACTACTGAATATATTTCACATACATTTCTAAAAGTATTATTGAAGTGGCTTTATCAGGAAGTCAGTACTGCATACTTGTATATGTTTCCTGAACGTCTCTGCAGTGACTGAAATATAGATAACAGCGGAAGCCATGTCTTAACAAGTTTTCATCTTGGCCAGCCAAATGTTTTTGTTTTTGTTGAGATATTTGCCTCCTAAGTGAAAAGGGGTCATATCATTCGATGTGTCTGGTTTACAGGAATAATTTATTGTAATGAAAGAATGAAAGGGAATATTTTGTCTCTTACCAGTCCCTTGCAAATGTAATATGCGTAATTATACCTAAGCCTTCATTTTCAAGTCAACAGTTAAATTTAGATTTGCTTTGGACAAAATGTCTAAAGTTATAGAAACTACTACATATGTAGATGTACATGTTGATGAAATAACGATTAAAACAAGCGTGACAGACTGCCAAGTCAACTGTATTCTAAACATGTACAGATCAGTGTTTATGTTAATGAGCAGTTGGTATGTTATGACAGTTATATTGTCATATTGGAAGGTTCCTCATCAAATGTTTGTATTAGCACTGACACCTTTTGTGTAGCTCTATGAACAGGTACTTGAACCTGAACAAAGTGTCACATTTATATTCAATATAAATATTATTTAAATGATGAAACTAGATATTATTAGAGATACATGCCATTTAGATAGTGAGCAAATGTAACATTGTTATGTCAGGGACCACACTATCTGTCATAGCACAATTCTTGTACATTTTCAGGCTGAGACTCTTGCCTTGATAACTTGCCTATCTTGCTGTTAATATTAGATTGAAACTACGTTCAAGCAACGCTCCATGTTGTGACTGTCATACAAAATGTTTGTGTTGGTGAAGTGGGCACAGAGTTGTGTGAAAGAAATGTAATATAATTGTTTTTCCAGGTGAAAGCAACCATATTGTACCATGCAGTTTTCTGTTGTTGTTCACTGTTGAAATAGTTATTTAAGGAGGAATGATACTGTCAGTAATCACCATTGCTGTGATATCCAGAACCAGCCCCGAGACCAGATTTGTTACCATGGTAACCCAGTGTCAATAACCTTTATTATTAAGGTTTCCATAGTTACCTTGTTATTCTACTCATGTAAGAATTGTCATCATTCCATTAATTTCAGTTGAAATAGATAGTCAACTTAAGCGCCTATTAAACAGTATGTATCTCACGTACAGAGTTACATGTGACATGTTTTTCCTCTATCCAAACCACAGATGGACAATAATCATGAACAAAGCTCTAAAACACAACTGCAATGAAGAATTTTTAAAATCCTATATCATTCCAAACCCATGTCTGAGTGGTGTAACTTTGTGTCAAATGATCTAATGTATAATTCATTAATCTCTATGACCTGCAAACTCTACACTTGTATTCAATATATTCCCTAGAAGTGGATTGCTGTTTCTATTAGGAGGAATCATGGAAGGAGTTTTGTCATCATCAACACAGAGAGTGAACCGGACTGATGGATCCAACTTCTGTTGGTCCAATCACTGTGTTCTTCTTAATCATTCCCTATGTGAAAGAGTTCTCATTCTTGCTCGTTCCATTGAAGCATGAGATAAATGAGGATAAAGGGAAGTTAGGCAGTAAAGGGAAATGAATGAGCAAAAGTATCCCTGTATTTCTGATTTTCTGTTATTACAGCTCAAATATTATGATTTTAAACTTTTTCTGTTGTTGACAATTCCTAAGAGATAGCTCCAGTTATGGTAATGGTTGTGTGAGTACTGAGGATTTCAGCACTTGATGATTTATTTCTCATTATCAACTACAGCTTGTATGGAGCACCTCAGTAATATTACCACGTTGTTATCAGGGCACCTTGATCTAATCGACCCTGCTGTTACAGCCCCAATGACCTTGCCCAGTACAGCTGATAACCTATAGTGGGCTGACAAACGTGACTGTAGCGTTGAGTAAATATTTACACAGCAGTGAGGAATATTCTAGTAGAATATCGTTATGTTCAATAACAGTTCTTTTTGAAAAACCAAGTCTCTCCTGGACCAGATAACTTAAAAATAATCTGTCAATTACATGCACACATGACCTTGTGCCCAGTGGTAGGTTGAGAGATGGATTAAGGGGTTTTTAGCTGTATCTGCTAGTATGTGCCAGATATTCATTGTTGACAAAACAGTAATTCGATCGTATTGGATTCACCAACTACATTGCAAGTTATATAAAGTGTGGTCCTTGGGAATGTTTACATAAAACAGGGAAAGTGATGATATTGTTTATGGGCAATACCTTAGTTTGCTGTATTATGGACACAAATATCCTGAAAAATACAGAGAAATATTTGAAAATGTAAAAAGGAAACTACTTATGCATTTCAATATGATCATTGCAAACAATTTTGGTATTCAACTATTTTAATTATAGTCTATATATGTAATAATCGGTTTATGGTCCTTTATCAAATTCAATCAGCATATTGAGATTGTTAATTAATTAATATTTCTTTCATGTGCACAAGAGCAGTAGTGGTCTGAGGGACATCTAGAGGGAAGGAGTCGGTTATACTGGCAGCGTGATTCTCCAGTCCAGTTGTACATATGTTGTTGAACAGTTGTACTTATATATTATGTATCTATGTCTATATGGTTGTAGTGCTATTGATTGCACTCTGTAAGTATATTTGGTGTCTTTCAGCCAGGAGTCAAATGAAGTGTAAACATGTCCATTAGAGGGACCTTAAAACGCTTTTTTTAAAATGATTTCGCAAACAAAAAAACAAAGATTAACAATTGCAAAACAATACTTTTTAATAGGTTCTTGACTTTTGTGAATGAATGTATCAAGCTTGGTTAAACAAATGCAAATCCATTTGCCTGACTTAAGGATTTAAAGGTGCTCACACTAAAATGGTTACATGCAGTTTTCTTTTGGTATATGTCACCTTATTCTTCATCAGTGGATAAATGGCTTGAATAATGAGATGATTTACCCTCTAATTTGTTTTAGCATTATATTAAACTGATGTATCAAATCCAGTCTTGATAAAACTCGTTACCACTACCAACCTGACAGTTAATTACGACTTATCAAGCTACGACTGCTACTTGTGTAGCAACGTGTCAAGCATGTTGAACTGTTTATAAAATGTCACAAGTCATTAAATACTTTCATAATTATAACAAAACCTGTACAAGTTTGAATAATTAATTTTTTTGTCATTGTTTATAACACTGTGAATATTGATATATGGAATCTCTGTTAGAAAAAACAATGGATTTAACAAAACTTAAAACAAAAAGATTGTTATGGTTGGTGGATTGAAGGAACTATATTACTGAACTGCATCACTCCGAGTCACTGGAATTTGGGATTACATTTATCTTATGAATATTTTGGATGTTTTGGAATCGGGATAGTGGTCAGCATAAATTTACTTATTCATGAAAGTTTAAGTAGGTTAAATTTCATTACTTAGTTGACGTATGTTTGAGTGCAAAACACTGCATATTAATACCTAAACAGCAGCTTTATCAAATCTATTTATTTTCTGTCATGTTTGTACCATATACACCTATATACTATATACATGTAAGTACCATATGCATGTAAGCTATTTATATTTCCTATTAAACACCACCCACTCATATGATATATTCATATCATTAATCATGACTTTAACCTTTATGTTGTAACCACACTGAACTGTTGAGCTTTAAAATGGTGAATTTCAGCAATAGTCAGTAGTTCTTGATAAAATAACAACATTGATAGCGCGTGACTCCAACAAAACATTCTGTGTCCTTTTAGGAAATCAGGCAAGAAATACCATAAAAGATAATGTATTTATTCACTTACTATTATAATTTCTGAGAATTATTGAACATTTATTCATTAGTGAAGACGTAATTAGCTTCACTACAATAAGTCTTCCTTGTAGTTTTCTAATCTTCGGTCATCATTTTGATCTCTGCTTCAACTGAACAGGATGTCTAACTTTACATTATATCAAGGAAATGATCATCTATTATACATGTTATCTTGTTATATTTAGTGTTATCTTCTCTCCTCAGGTCGTCTCAACAATGTCATAGAGCTTCGAGAAATTGTTGGGGTGCAGCTAGAACAACAGACAACCAAAGACCGGTTCCGGCGGCGGGATGGCGCCAAGGTGTATCTGTGTATTGAGATGCAGCAACTGCACTCCAACGCGTTCTGTGTGTACTACGTCAAGCGTCAGAAGAAGCACAGGTGGCGCCACAAGAAGATTGTGTTCACGTGCAAGGATCACAGCACAGCCCAGAGCTGGGTGGATCGCATACAGTATCTGCTGCAGTCACCAGGTACCCAGTCTAACTGCTAGTAGGCTCAGGTCTAGTGCTTACTCTAAGTAATGAATCTGCTTGATGATGATGATAATGCTGATACAATTGATGATGCTGATGACAATGATGATGATGATGATGATGACAATGATGATAATGATGATGATGATGCTGATGACAATGATGATGATGATGATAATGATACTAATGATGATGATAATGATAATGATACTAATGATGATGCTGATGACAATGATGATGATAATGATACTAATGATGCTGTTGATGACAATGAGGATAATTGTGATGATGATTATGGGCTCATTTTGATTCAAATCACCCCAATCAGCTTGTATTGTCATAACCAAATGCCAAATATGTGACAATTAGTAGCCTTCACTTATTCATTGTACATAACACCGGTGTGTTATAATTCCAGAGTTTGCCCGGCCGAGAAAGTTGCTGGTGTTTGTCAACCCGTTCGGGGGGCGGAGGAAGGGACCAAGTATCTACACGGAGAAGGTGGCGCCACTCTTCGACCTTGCTGGCATCAACACGGAGGTCATCAGTGAGTAGAAATGGCTTTTAGTTTATACGATTAATGCAGTAGAAATGATATTGAGATCACCTCCAGCAGGATTAAAACCATGACCTGAGGTGAGAGTCAAACACTCTTCTGATAGAGCCAAAGGGGTATCCTTTTAGTCAAAGACAGCTAGTGAGCTCACCCTGTCACACTAAATGTTGCACTAGAGACAATTCTGAACCACAAATCAAAAGAGAGGGTGAAATACTCAACAATTTAGAAACTGAACAGAGAATCAGCTCCCCATTAAGAATGTATCTCTAGACTGTTGGAGAGTTGTAAGAGATTTGAACGTAGCAGGTTCAGTAGAAAATAACTTCTAACTACTTTTAAAGTTATATATACAATTTCTCAAAATCAATCTCACGGAAGATAGTTTACATGAACAGTTCCTCAGTATGCCAGTTGATAGTTGTGAAATGTCAAAACAATTTGAAGTCAAAACACCCATGGAAAATTCCTAGATTTCCTATTTTAATATGTATCAAAGTATTAAATGGAAGTCATGTGTTTTCAATGATGACAAATATATTTCCAAAATATTTTACTGACAACTATTTAAATGAGAGTAGAAAGTGATAATATAGTTCAAATGTTAGCAACCAATTTCCTTCATAAGTTACTATTTTTTCTTGTTAAGATTTAACCAATTATTCTGACTCTGATCTAAGCCACGTGTTTGTTGCAGTGACAGAGAGAGAGAACCATGCCAGAAACACAATCCAGGATTATGACCTCGACTCCATAGACGGGTGAGTCAAACAGATTGGATTATCTTCAAACTATCATCAATATGATAGTAATATCACTTTTGATCGGACTCGGAGTGAAGTCAATATGCTTATCTGTCGACCGACATGTGACCGCTTCTCAACAATTGGATGGCTGGATTATTAAGCTTGCATAATTAAAGAAATTATACCATTGAATATTGTATGATCCCAAATACAAGATTTTGTGGATAACAACTTTTTTTAGTGAAATTCACGACGTTTCAGAGTATATAATTACTCCTTTATCAAGTCGGATATGAGATCTCAGACCATGAAATACGGTAACTATTAACTTGTGCTGAAACAATCGTTGCTAGGCAGAAATGCTCATGTGCTTATATTGAAAAAATGTCATCATTTATGATTAACCATATGGGTAAATCATCTATGTACCCCTAAATCTATAAGTTAGTCATTGAAGATGATAAAAAGTTAACGGATATAGCTAAAGCGTGTGATGATTCCTCCCCAGTGTCGTGTGTGTGGGGGGAGACGGGACGTTCTCCGAGGTGCTCAACGGTCTGCTGGACAGACAGGCTCAGGCGGAGGGCATCAAGCAGGACACTCACCACCTCCCCTCCCGGCCAAAACTACGCATCGGCATCATTCCTGCAGGTGGGTCTAGTGACAGGTGGTTGTAACCAGTTATAGTTGCTTCAAACCAGTTATAGTTGCTTCTAACCAGTTATAGTTGCTTCTAACTAGTTATAGCTCACTGTACCTAGTTATAGTTGTAAGGTTCTGGACACTGATCGGTGGATGTCTAGCAACTCTCTGTAATTTTTGACGACAAGACTGAGTACATGGTCGTAGGTGTCAAACAGCAACTGGGCAAGGTTTAAGGTCACTGATTGAGAATCTTTAATGGAGCTAAGTGATAAAGTCAACCATCTTGATTTTACCCCAATATCCTTTTCATCAGGTTGCTTTCCTAACTTTGATAACACAGATGAGGGCACCTTTTAATAAAGTCAAACCGAAATAGTCACATGATCTGTGGCAGTAAACATCTTTGTTCAGAGTGTTTAGTTATTGTTGCATCTCTTTCTCTCTGTTCCCCGGCCAGGTTCTACTGATGCTATTGTCTACACAACTGTTGGTATCAACGATCCTGTCACTTCCGCTCTGCACATCATTGTGGGTGAGTACATGTTCATTGCTTTGTTCTCCATCTTACACAATCATTAATACCATATTTTCTCAAATAGAAGCCTGTCAATTTTTATCAGACCACCTCACCCCCGGTGTCAATTCGAGACCTGGCTTCTATTCAAGACCAGTCAATATATATTTTGAAAGATAAATCATCTTAATGAAAAACAATACATGAATGCATGATGATTAACACACATGGAATGAATTGTTTTGGGTGAATATTAATTCTTACTGGGTTGTGAACATATGATAACATGATGCAGCAAATTTAGGTTAATGGAGGTTGCTTTTGTATCTGATAACCAAACGATTAATTAATCATCTTTTACTCTGGCGTCTATTTGAGACTTGGAGTCCATTTAAGACCCGGCCTCTTTTCAAGAAAATGCAGTACAATAACGATACATTAAATAAATCTCAATATGGTCAGTTCAGTTATGAATAAGTATGTATTATGCACTTAAAAATCTCAAATGAGAAGCTATGTATATATAAATATATATTTATTTCCTACTTTGTCCTCAGGTGACTCGGTGGGTCTGGATGTGTGCGCCCTCTACAACCGAGATCGCTTCCTAAAGTACAGTGTGTCCATGATCGCTTATGGTTACTATGGTGATTTGCTGCAGGACAGTCTCGACATGAGGTGGATGGGACCAGCACGCTACAACTGGTGTGGTGAGTGTGGATTGGATCTAACATGTTACAGTAAAAATAAACTATTTATAGATTTCACTTCCACAAGCATGGAATCAGCTTAAAAATATAAATGTCTCTGTCAATAAGAGATACATCTTCCTACGCAAAGCTTAACTATTGCCAGTCTCGAACTGTCCAAGTTAACCCTTGCTGCCGAGATAAGACTTTTCTGGCTTGATACCAGCGCCCTCACTGGCGAGTTTTAGTTATCTCCAGTTACCTCCCTTACTATGGCGACGCTGTGTCATTTGCGATCTAATCAAAATGGCCGCGCCCATTGAAAGTGACCTGTTTAATCAGGTTACAAAGAAGTTGGCATTGCAAACCTTTCAAACAAGAAGATTCAGTTTATAAATGTATTGATGGACGGAAAAGATGTTTTTGTTGTTATTAGGACCGGTTTTGGTAAATAAATAACATATGACTGCGCCCCTTATATTTTTCAAAGGGAAGTATATAGGCCCATTTATCGTGGTCGTTACCATTATATAATTGTATTTTATTATCAAATAAGTACAGTTTACACATCGTTTATTTTTAAATAGCTGAAAAATTATCCTGGAAAATATGTGAAAATTATAGGGGAGACAATTTTTTTAGACATACAATGAATAGTATTATATTGTCTATGCAATGTATATTAACAGAGGTGCCCTATTTTCAGGGCAATTATGATTTAATTGATGAATTAATATCTGTGAACGAAACAAAGTAATATTATCATTACAATAAATTTAATTTTAGTTGATATTAAGATTAGATAAAAGCATTTGCAAAACTACGAAAAATATTCTGGTACAATTACTAGAAAAAATGGACTTAACTTGTCTTAGTTTACCGGGCACACCTTTTTAGTTGGTAAGCTTTGACACCATATCAAGAACATAACAATTGTCTATCTTTATCATGTGCACAAGTCTCATTTTTTATTATCCATCTGTTCACAAACACACGTACAAGCCAAACGTGAAATATTTCACGGAGAGAGAATAATTTTTATATCAAAGCACATACCAAGTACCAAAGTAATATTTTCAAAAATGAAAATGACCCAGTGAAATCAGTGAAAATGGAAGTAAATATAACAATTGTTTTACTTTTTTTATATTTTTATTGACGACATGATATTTAAATGGTACACGTCAACATACCTGGTTTTTGACTGCAAGAAGTAAAGTTTGTTGAGACTAACGTTTACTAGCGCGATACAACGAGGTCGCAGGCTACTACATTTCGCGAGATGTTCAAATCTTATCGGTTAATTTATGTAAAATTTAATCAATGTTTCGGTTCAACGGGTATTCAATAATTTTTTTGCAAGCACAAAAGATAAAACAATTGTACGATGACAGGAAATAAAGTCTTGCCGGGCGTAGTGCATCGAGTCGGTGCTTCAAATCATGGTAAATTTTATCGAGCTTGATTAGTTTACCGAAGCAATTTAAGAATAAATTCTTTGACAGGCCGCTGTCCGCTATAAGGTTGTAGAAAAATAATGATGCAAATTGACTATAAACATAAATAAAGTTGAATATATTGTTCAACGCTTTAGAGGCGGCACTTTCTCTTTACAAATCTTTCAGTCAACGGACTGCGACATGGGCGCAGCCATGTTTTTCGAGTCCCCGGATGTAGCTTTTGCTAGGAGCTTTCTGATTGGACTATCTAATTCCTTTGCAGTGAGCTAGAGAGCTAGCACAGGAAAGTCTTGTGTCGGCAGCAAGGGTTAACTTGGACAGTTCGAGACTGGCAATAGTTAAGCTTTGCGTAGGAAGATGTAAGAGATACTGTAACACTTAAGTTATTGTTATAATTGCATGACAAGTCAAAGATGCAGCTTGTTGCCAAGAAAATAATGAGGTTTGACTAGTAGGTTCAGGCCAATCTTTCCAAGTCATGTGGTGAGAGGTAAAAGATCATCTTCACCTGGGTCTTGTATATTTCTTGAAGTTATCTTCATTGCTTCAGTTATGTGATCTTGTGAAGACTTGTTGAATTGATAAATAAGTAGAGAGTTGACCAGTGGATATGATACTATCACATAAATTGATGACATGTAAGAAACTGGCGGTCCAGTTTTCAGCAATCAGGTGATTAATGCATTGATGGACTCAAGATGATGATGTGTTTGTTGCAGGCTTCAAGAAGTTTCTGGGGAACAGTTCGTACGAGGGAGAGGTTTCTTTCCTCCTCTCCCCGGAGAGCGACAGCCACCCTCGAGATGGGACGAGGTGCACAACTGGGTAGGTTGCAGTCTGGCTTGTGGATTAGAAATGATCTTCCTGTATATTGACCACCCAAGAAGATTGGAATATCTAAAACAATTGAGTACCTTGTGTATGCTAAATTTATACATTAAAGGCATCAATTGCAAATTATCAACCAGGGTCCTTTTTTCCCTCCTGTAGTCAAATATCCATTTAGTTGATCCAGGGTCAAATTTTTAATATTGAGCAGTATGTTGTATAGACAGGCCAGTAAACTTATTTGTTACTGGTTTCTTAGGGAACAGGTATAAAGTGTTGATGTGTCAGTAACTGTGAGTGTGTTACTCTTGTAGGTGCTTTGTGTGCAGTAGAGCGTGGGAGAAGGATCGGACTCCCTCCCTGTCTCTAAGACCCCCCTCCATGGGTGAGTACACACTGAAACATCCTCCATTTCACTACTGTTCCCTGATTATTCCTCTGTATCACTTCTGTTCCCTGATTATTCCTCTGTATCACTACTGTTCCCTGATTATTCCTCTGTATCACTACTGTTCCCTGATTATTCCTCTGTATCACTTCTGTTCCCTGATTATTCCTCTGTATCACTACTGTTCCCTGATTATTCCTCTGTATCACTACTGTTCCCTGATTATTCCTCTGTATCACTACTGTTCCCTGATTATTCCTCTGTATCACTACTGTTCCCTGATTATTCCTCTGTATCACTTCTGTTCCCTGATTATTCCTCTGTATCACTACTGTTCCCTTATATTTTTTCCATTAACTACAATTCCTTTTACTCCTCCAAGAAATATTTCTCCATTTTACTACATGTTTTACATTTTTTCAAGCAAGTATTCCTACATGTCGCTATTGTTTCCTGACTATTTACATTGCACACGCATACCTCATATATTTTTTCCATGTCACTCTTATTCTAAGAATATATTTCCATATCATTAAAGTTTCCTAAAATACTCCTCCATCTCACTTTTGTGTACCAAATCTGCCTTCTTGTCACTATTACTCTCATGCTACTACTCCTCTTCACTGTAGCTGCCACACTGTTCCACTATATCAGGTACGTTTCTCAGATCTTGTCTGTTCCTTGAATAAATTCATCAAGTACCCCAATACTCCTCCACAGCAGGCAACGAGAACTGGCACAAAGTGCGGGGCAGGTTCCTAGGTATCAACTCTTTCAGCATGAGCTGTCGGAACGGCATGACCCCAGAGGGCGTCTCCCCGGCAACACACCTTGGTGACGGGTGTTTGGACCTCTGCATCATCTACAGCTGCTCCCGAGTTGATTTCGCCCGACATCTGCATCGGTGTGCTGACAAGCAAGCTGACCAGGTGGGGTTTGTGTCAAGTGGTTTAGATATTCATGAAAATGTTTATATTAAAAAAAAAATATATACGTGAAGTCATTTTCAAAACAGTTTGCAACCTTAGGAAAATGAAATACCGCTTTTATAGTGGGGAAATTGTGATTTGTTTGTCCTTCTATTCTGCTCCCGCAATGATTTCTCAGGTATTCTCTGTGACAAGTGTCCCTTATTTCGCAGTTCTTGCAAAATCCTTCATTGGTAAAAACTTGCAGCAAAGATACTGTCTTTAAGTCTATCAAGTAACAAATTGCCTGACATCACTGACAGACGTCTTATAAGAAATATATGTGCACCACCTTATCATCAGAGGTCTACACTTCTCAATGGTTACGGGATTAGACCAAGTGCTCTGTTTTAAACAATCACTGATCACAACCAGCTATGAATGTATCTACTCAGGATTCCTTGCTGCTTGTCCAAACAAGCTGGCTACCTGTAACAGAGGTGGCCTCACATGTCTGAAAGTCTATAATATTAAAATATTATATGTATAGTAAATATTATGATATTCACGTCCCCGTCTTTCTCAGTTTGACTTCAGCTTCATCCAAGTGTACCGAGTGAAGGAGTTTCGATTTCGACCTCTCTTTGATGCCGATCTAGACGAGGAAGAGGGGCCAGAGTCGGCATCATCAACAGCAACACGGAACAGACAGGGCCACAACAAGCTGAAGTCTCCTCACAACAGTGTGTGGAACATTGACGGGGAGGTCATATCTACTCCAAACATTCATGTCAGGTAAGTCTCGGGCAATTATTCTGTGAATAAGATTTCAACACATTTTCCTGTTGTGAGGATTGCTTGGCCAATAAGAACATAATTAACATATAATGGACTTATAGTGAATCCAACTGCTGATGTAAACCAGTCGTGGATGCTTGATTTTGAAGGGGAAGGGGGATTTGAAAAAACATGATTTAAACACAATTTAAAAGAGGAGGGTCACTGTACACTGGAAGCTTATTATTTAGGATCAGAGGTCATTTTTTCTAGTTAACTATCAGTATCTGTCATAGTACTGATCACTGACGTGTTTCTCACATTATGATCACAAACATAACATGTTAAATGTAACTGTGTAACTAAAACCATGAGTTTGTTCCAGGATCCACACACAGCTCATCTCTCTGTTCGGTCGCGGAGTGGAGAAGTGTGGCAAGGACCCCGTCCTGAACTGTCCGCCATGCTGCTCTAGCTGTGATTAGAGTATGCTGTCCAAACATGTGCTCCTGATGCGTCACGATATGACTCGACATCTATGGTTGACATGCTGTGAAGTGGAGGGTTGTGTCGACACAACATCTGACATGGATGACATGTTACTTGTGGATTTGTCAATATTTGACTTGACATGTCACATGACTTCGTATCGTCAATACTACCATGACACTTTCGACAGAGAATTCCAAGTGAATGTTATCTTTGGACCAATGATCTTATCATCAGATAGAATGTGAGGGTGTTGTTTGCATCTTCTACGTGAAATGTTTCCATATTTTGCAGATTTTTAATATTGAAATAACTGTTTGAACCAAAACATTGCAATTGGTTAGATGCTCGTAACCTTATGATATTTTTGTAATCACATTTTCAGATAAGTTTATTCAAAATTCAAAGGACTTGAAATGTTTTACAAATGGTTACAAATCTAAGGTTCCGTCACATTCTGCTTTGTTGGAACTCATTTGATCTTGCAGTGAGACAGAAGTTAAGTACATTTGCCAAATAGGTCACAACAACCATGAACGAGGGCTCTAGAAGTTTGTTTGCTGATTGTTAAAACAATGTCATTTGTTTATTAAGTCTGTTTATCAAAATGCCCCTGTCAAGGGAAATTTATTGGTGCCAAATGTCTAAGACAACAAGTATTTCTCATGGTGGTCATGTTTAGAAGACTTCATGCCAGAAGATTGTCGGTTCTGGAAGAGTTAGTACCTCTGATTCTGTAATTTCACTTCGTAGCAGGTCATTTGAAGTTAGTAGTTGGAATCAGGAACTAAGTGTTAGGGCATGGTTTAGAAGTTTTGGTTCTCGTGAAATTAAACATTAACTTACACATAGTTAAGTTTTGAAGCATGAACAGATTGATTTATAAGTCTTCCTGTGAATATGTGAAGTGTAGAGATGATGCGAGGACCAAGTGATAATTTAAGGCCTCAATGATGGATTGAGGTTCTTGTGATGAGGTCTCAGTGATGGTGAGAGGTCGCAAATGATGATTTAATGAGGTCATAGTGGTGATTTGATGATTACATGATAACTAGTACCAGTCGATAGAAAGCAGGTGCTTTTGACCTTGATTCAAGCTGATAGCCTGAGACAAAGATGGTAGGATACATTTGGTTGAGAGTCTGAGCGAGAGAATGTGTGAGGGTTATTTTTTTGTGATGAGGACTTTGAGACACAAGAAGAAAAAATGTGTATGAACTGTGATGTCCTGAAGATGTTGTCTCTTATAGTAAACCTTTGCTGAACTTACAGAAATCATTCCTCTAAACAATGCAACCATTGCCAGGCCGTGTGTGTCACGTAACAGTGTAAACTGAACATCTATTCACTGAATTTCATTTGGAAATCTGTCAATCCTTGATCTCCTATACTGATTCGGACGCAAGTTTTGAATTACACGATGTACAGTGCCAAAATCATGTTGATGTGATCAAACGGGCCAATACTAACAGATATACAGAGGAAGCATCCCAGCATCTGTAGCAATGTGAAGGAAAGGTAAACAGGATTAGGTACATTCTTGTAGTGATGATCTTGGAAGGCAAAGTCAACTCTAGGTGCTAATGTTAATGCTATTTGGTCCAGTTTTGAGACCACCCATACTTGCCAATGAGCGTTTGGGATATCCTGCAGTCTGAAGGACTTATCCCAGATGGTTTCTTCTTCTTCCAGTTTGTAGTCAGTGCAGAGAGGGGGGAGCAGTCAATCAAAAATAATCCTGTAGTCTCTGAAGTTGAAATATTTGAAGTGTAATTGAACTTTGGTGCGTGAATGATTGTAGGTTTTGAGAGAGTATGAAGGGGTTGATGAGGAAGATGTGAAGATGGTTGAGGACATTTACACTGAAAAGGTTGAACTTAGATATTGCTTAAGTGATCAACCAATGTTACAAGAATTTTTTGTATAGCAAGACATTTGTTCTTGGTTGCTGCCATTTCTAACAGAGCTTCTCAAATAAATTGGAAGCTGATATTAAAGATTTTGAAAGAAATGGACGATAAAACGAGATGGTCATGAGTGGCATATCATGGAAATGTTTCAAGAATGTTACAAGAATGCTTGATGAATGTTCCGAGATGTTGCTAGATAGATCCTATGCTTCCAGGGCAGGTCCTGTTCATCTGTCTCTCCTGTACAAGATGGCAGCTTGGAACAGTAGCTTACTCTATCAGGGACTTGTCCTACACATCAGGAGCTGTAACCAAATAGACACCCTTAGCTAGAGTAGCTGGTGAAGGGAGGAGGGGCCAAATCATAGGGAGTTGGGTGGAGTGGGTAATGGTCGATATGTGGTGGACTTGGGTGGATGGTGTTAAGGCCAACATGACATAAAAAGGTTACGGGACAATGAAGGGAGAATTTCAAGGAATATATTGTCTGGGGCATTAATCCCTCTAATTCAATAATCAACTGCCGATAATTTACTTTCATAGCTGAGAAGATGATAATGTTGTTTCCAAGTCTTGACACTTTTAATCAATGTTATATGGATTAGTCAAACTACTGGCCAAAAGATATTTGGCAATAATAGAAGATTTAGTTAAGAGAGAATAGGAATAGTGCTTCTTGTGATGTGTCTGAATTAAGACTATGTTTATATGTTCTCTTGGTTAATACTGGGGAGGAATATTTACCTGTATAACTAAGCACCACCCCTGATTGTCAGGGAAGGCCTGAGTTGATGATTAGATAAATATTCTGCATATCATCCTTAGTAATGAGATGATTCTTTTTTTTTCTACGCAATGCTGCTGCAGTTGAGATGGAATGTTGACATGCCCATGTGAAATCTAAGATTATTTTCTCTCTATCTACACCGGTGTTCATGAACTCGTAAAATAGTCATTCCATTGGGAGAGAGACATGTGCAATTTAGTTAAATAACATAGCTGTGAAATTAAGTAGAAGTATTCTTGCAGAACCTCTGCCAGTTTCCTATATATAGTTGCAAGTGGTGAAGTAATGTCTGGATACATGATTTCTCTCCTCCATCACTACCTTTGTAACAGAAGTGATGGTGCAAAAGTAAGTGTTGGATAGGCAGTGACTTACTTCCTGAAGGAAGTTTACTTATTGAGTTGCAACTATGTATAAATATATATAGATCATGGAGGACCATCTGGAGACGTTTAGATTTTATTGTTGGTTTCAAGTTGGGTTAGCTTTGTTTAGCTTTAGTTGCAGATGTCATCAATAAATTAAGTGTATGAGGTTAAGTGGTTAATGTTAATTACCTTTTCCATTTATTACTGTTTGTTTAAATGTTTTTTATATAATACTTCAAATATCAATATTAAAATATTCATAAAGTCATTTCTATTGTTAAAAATTAATTAAGAGTGTGAACGTTAATTTCTTCTATGTTAAAAACTTTATTAGTTAAGAACTTGATCACTTATCAGATTTTATTCAGCATTGGAAGACGTCATGGAGAAAACCCAGAGATACAGCCAAGTTGAATCGGAATGCATGTGGGAATAGAATGGCAATTTGAGAATTCGTCATTGTTTAATCATGTCTAAATATATTTTATGCATGGCCATCTTGTCAAAAGCTTTGGTGCTTTATCCCACTTATTTACAGAGACTAAGATATATTTTCAGTAAGAGTTTCTGTTTCTCTATATACATCTAGATGCGTCTTGTAATCCGAGCGTTTTGTTGCAGTTCGTCTGTGCGTGGAAGACACGCCTCGTTAGTTTTGACTGTCATATGATTGTGCCAAAACAATTTAGAGATAATTACCTTTGTCAGGAGATGAATTGTTAATGATCTGTTATGAGAGGAGAGTCACGCTTCATCGATCAAGCTGTTGGTTTCAAGTTGAGTTAGCTTTGTTTATCTTTTGTTGCAGATGTGATCAATAAATTACGTGTTTGAAAGTTAAATGGTTAAAGTTAATTACCTTTTTCATTTATTTCTGTTTGTTTAATTGTTTTATTTTTATAACACTTAAAATATCAATAGTATTGATTTATTTTCAAGTCATTTGTGTTTTCAGAGAAAGAGTGTGAACGTTAATTTTTTATCTATTAAAAAATCTTTAATAGTTAAGAACCTTATCACTTATTAGTGTTTGTTCAGTTTCATTTGAAGATAGTACACAAAATATCCTCAGTTTTGATTCATATTCTAGTTGTTAAGTGGTTTACTGTGTTTGCTAAAATTGTGTAAGATGAAATTAGGCCTCAGTTCATGGGGCAGTTGCACTTAACACTTAACACTAGGGTATATCTTAGTGCTATTCTTTATATTTCACTAAGGCTTCCTTAGTGATTTAAGGATACATTAGTGTTTTGTGCAATGGGATCCAGGTCAATATTTGACCCTTCATTTCACCAGGAGAAGAAAAATTACAACTATTATTCTAAGATGTCAATGGAATTTATGTCATAATAATAATAATGATAATATTGCAATCTAAGTTAGATATAAAGACTTCACTTGGAGCATTAGGAATGATAATATTTTAATTTTAAATTATTCAATATCAAAAGATGTGTTGAAAGATTAGTCATTTACAAAGTACTGTCAAAGACAGTTTTAAAAACTAATAAAATCCATACACAATCGGCCTTGTAACATGCAAGTTCCTGTGTTTGAATAAATTTAGAGTTATGTACAACAAAAACATATTGAGATATATAGAATTATCAATATAATTATTCTCGTTTAACAAAAACTAATTCCAATTGACCTTCCAATGCCCTTTTTTATCTATAGATAAAAGTTTCTCTTTTATTGGTATCAATTTGAATTTTGCATTTTTTATTGACAGTATTTTTCATAAGCTAATTAAGGGTTTGTGAACAGTTAAGGACCCAGGGTTTGTGAACAGTTAAGGACCCAGGGTTTGTGAACAGTTAAGGACCCAGGGTTTGTGAACAGTTAAGGACCCAGGGTTTGAAGGGGAAAGCTTAAAGGCTATCAGGCTCTAGGTTTCTGAAGAGCTTCCGGCTCCAAGACACCTCAGTAAGTTAAGGAATGGTAACCATGAATAATTTTTAGGCTCAGAAAGCTTTGAAAATCTGTGCCAGGATGTTTTGCACCCAACGGGACTTCTGCCTTTACAGTCAGTACTATTTAAGTCTTAACTTTTAGAAATCCTCTATTTATAACAGAATATTAATATTTATTGTACGATGGTTTATATTCTTTGCTTTTTGCTAACTTATTGTTCAATGTATCGTGATATGAGTCTTTCATGGAGTGAGTGACAGAATAATGACTAACAAATCATATCATGTACAGTCAAATACATATCCTGTATAAAATAAAATAGATATTTGTACTCTTTTCTTTGTTTTTCTGTAGTCCATATAAAGGGCATCAATGAAAGAATTATTTCAGCTGACATATTTCACTTGAAGGGAGACTAAACTGTCATGAGTTGCAGCTAGGTTAATGACTGGGAATTACAGTCTTTACAAAATCAAATGATAACTTGCTGCAGCACACCTTCCAAGAGCTTGCTGCACTGTGCCAGAATCATTGGTTTGCTGCAGAACCCCCTCAGCCATACCTCCAGGTTATATATTTCTGATTGGTCTATCAGAATCGTTGGTTTGCTGGAGTACCCCAATTAGCCATACCTCCACTTTGTTTCTGATGGTCTGTCACTGATGCAGCCTGTTTTCTGCTTCGAGGAAGTGATGGACGAGCACGTGTATACCGACGTCGTGGAGAACGTTATGCTGCCAACTGTGTTCAGGAGGTTGTCCCATTTGGAGGTGGGAGTGTCATGGTGTGGGCCGGGATTCGTCACCCCAGCAAGACAATGCTCGACCACATGTTGCACATGTTTGTGTAGACTTTTTACAGCGTTACAATGTCCAGACATTGCCATGGCCAGCCAGGTCACCAGATTTGTCACCAATTGAGCATCTCTGTGACGAACTGGATCGACGTGTGCGCAGTAGGAATCCACCACCCCAAACATTTCCAGGACTTCTTGCAGCACTTCAGCACGAATGGCAGAACATTCCACAGGCTGTGATTGACAACTTGATTGCATCCATGGGTCGTCGTTGCCAAGCAATAATCAATGCCAATGGTGGCCATACCCGATACTGACATTTGTGCACCCCTGTGATGTTGAAACACTTGTGCATTTCAAGATCATGCTTATTCTGAATAAAATTTACTAAACAGAGATCTTCAAACAGCGTTTTAGTTTTCATTTCAATGTTTAACTTGCATCTGTGGTCTTTATGTTGAACTTTGAAAGTCAGTGTCAAGTTTCTTTTTTTGAAGAGTTTATTTGTATTGTTTGAGTAATTAAGTCAACCAAATTTCACACAGTCAAGAGATACTTTAATGAAAAGGGAAAATGTGGACCGCAGGAAGTTGTTGCAATGGCAACATTGGTATATCTGGGATCACTCTACCAGATTATTGTCATCAGGCTTATTCAATAATTGTAATCTTTCTTGATGATCCAATCAATATTAATCCATTTGTACTTGGTTAAACTAAGTCTAAAGATAGATGTCATCCGAGACGAAATGCATGAATTGATCTTATACACAATATGCCTGATAAGCTAAAAATAACAAACACACTTGATAAAATGTTGGAAGATTTTATTTTTGAACAAAATAGATTATTTCTCAACATTGGAAGACAAAAAGACCCCAATTCTTCTTACAGAAGTTTTTCTCAAACACAAGTCTCTTCAATACAGGTTATCTGAAGCAATTCCTACAGTAACTTCTACAATGCTTGAATACCAGCTAAATGTTATTTATCATTGTGGTTCAAGTTTAAGCTTTTGTCCTACTTTTATTGTGAATTAATGAAAAGTGGGTTAAAGGCACTGGAGCATAACCTTTAGGAATAATGCGCGACCTCACAAAAAGTACACAAGAAATGGTACTAATTTACAAGACAATTTTTTACAAGGTTTTTTAAAGCAAAAAGTAGCTTCATGAATCCATTTCCCAAACTAGAATGATTTAAAGGTGTTCACACCAAAATGTCTGCAAGCAGTTTTAATTTATGTGTATTGCTTTATTCTAAGATAATTGAAAATTGGGTTGATTAAATATGTGTTTTAAGCAAACATGTTTAACAACCCAAATGTGTTCCACAAGAGATATCGCTTGTGTGAGATGAGCAATATCTCATATGAAATACCATTTTTACAGTAGATTTTGAACAATGCCCTGGATCAAGTATTGACATCACGATGCCATGACATCACAATGCTATGACACCACTACTTTGGGAGAGGACAGTGCAGTGGACACCCTGCATGGAGACATAATGAAATGATTTGGATGACAAATGAAATCTTTTCCTCATGTCTTCTGGTATCAAATATATCAACATTTGTTGATAAATGTAAACATATCCTTGGCAAGCCTCAGATAATTGTAACTCATGTTGATATATTTTTAATCAGAAGTTGGATGAGATTCTTAATGAACCATAACAAAAATTGGAAAATTTGAACAAATACAATATTCCAAAAGCATGTTACAGTGCCCCTAAATTTATAAACTAGTTTGAAAGTTCACCGTAGCAATGACTCAAGACTTATCTTGAAGTATTTTTGATATGAGAAATTCTGTGTGTGTGCGTGATAACACAAGGAGGGAAGATTGAATCAGACAGGATGCTGGGACTGGAATGATGTGACTGATACTACGACATAGTGGAGTAACGGAAGGTGATGTACAAACTGAGATGTATTGATGATTCTATACAATGTGATGTAGAAATAACTTTATGAATGTATAGACTTATAAATATCACTGTACAAACCTTAGTAACTCTTTTATGTAGGTACTTACTAGTTTTCTAGGATTTAGTATTTCAATAACAGGGCAATAAATATGAAAGTGTAATAAGAGACTTGACAAGTCTCAGATTGGTTTGTATGGTTATCATAACAGGACAAACATAAAGTGAATATGGGAAATAGAATCCTAAATAGAAACATTTATTTCTTAATAGATGAATCATAATCTCATTTAGGTAAGCAAACTTTTGTATATAAAGTTAAGACCACAAACATCAATATCATGGATCCTTAAGTTGTCACATTTCTTTCCAAGAAAATGAGAGAATAATCTCTGATTTTTAAAGATATTGGAGTTAAAAAGTGAATAAAAGACAGAGAATAGGTCTGAAGGACAATAGCACCAATAGATAGCGATGAGTCAATACCACACAGAGGAATACCGGCAGTAATATTTGCCACCAGACAGATAAGATTGCTTTGATTGTGGCAAGATATGGAAAGTTTTTTGCAACATTTTCTTTGAAAGGCATTAAGAAGATGGTTTGAAGAATTAGAAACGAGTTCTTTGGATGAACAAGCTATCTTTGAACAAGCGTCATATTTCTATGAGGGTGCCAACACCATTTTCAAGCAACTCACAAACAACTCATCATTTGATTGATAACTCGGCTACCAAAACATAACACTTTTAATAGAGAATTTGTTTATCCTTGGAATTCATTTTACATTATCATTAATACTTAGCCATAGATTGTAAGATTAATTCATAATTGCTAACATGGTAACTGCTTAATAAATTAATAAAGGTTGTTAAAAATATCCAGTAAAGAGAAAATTAGGTATAGATCAATTAATAAAATTTTGAAAGAGCGTCTGACAGAATATCTAAATAAAAGTTAATGCCACTAAAAGCAGTATGCAGTGTAGAAGTATATAAAGCACTTTTTGATCAGCAGGCACAATGAGTCAACACAATAAAACACATACAGACAAACAGTCATGATAAATCTAAAAAGGCATCTTTAATTAATAAATAGACAAATTTTGTTGTAAATTACATACAAGATGATATCTTTACAAACCTATGTACAAGCAGGGTGACCCCTTATTTACAAAGAAGCACTTGTCTATGTGCACTCAGCATGGTGGGGAAGGGAGGGACCGGGGCATGGAGGGGAACAAGGGTGGAGAGAAGGTTGCTAGGGACAACAAGGATTAGGGGGGAAAGAGGAGGTAGGGGGGGGGAAGGGGCAAGGAGGAGGTAGGGGGTAAGGAGGAGGTAGGTTTGTGGAGTTGAGGTGTAGGAGGTAGAGCTCATGCCTGGGGAAGAGCAGAGAAATATCAGGGTGGGGAGGTTAAGGGAGCAGGAATAGAGGGTGAGGGTTTGGGAATGGAGTACTGAGTTCGGAAATGGTGTCGGGGAATGGAGGGTTTATGTAGGGAATAAAGGTTTCAGGATGGGAATTGAGGGTTGGGGGAGGGGTATGGGGATAGAGAAAATGAGTAAACTGTTATTGTTTAGCGCCGCTTGGGCAATTACAGGCATAAGCAGCATATAAAAAAGAATGAATGAAGTTCATATTACAAAAGCAACAATTCATACAAGATGTTTTCAGTTAATACTAAATGCAGTAGCTAACTATCTGAAACTCACTAGATAAAGGCACAGATGAACACTATTCAAACTGAAATTTTTTTCAGTGTTAAAAAGGGCTGAGCTGGGACAATAAAAAGGTGAAAGTTAGCACCTTCAGGGTATCAATAAGTCATTTTGATGAGTCAGCAAACTTGAAAGGCAGCCCCTTGAGTAGAAAGATTGAACAAAATGGGATTATGGTGAACAAATGCATACCAATTCACGAATCAAGAATTAAAAGTCAGAAATGTGAGCTCTACATTTTTCTAATTTGATATTCAGGTTCAAATTTGTTATGGGTATATCATCAGCTTGATACATGCAAATACAGCCACAATGTGAGAGCAATAGATAAAACCATACACATTGCTTCTTTTATAAACCTTTGCTGAATCCAAAATTTTACACGAAAACGAACAAGTAAAATCAAGATAAACAGCCTTTGATTTCTTCTGTGTATTTAACAAAAGAATAAATCTGACATAGATAATGTAATTGCTAACAATAGTATATGTAGATTAACAATGAAGATTAGTTTTGAATATATTATAAACATGATAAAATCTCTATGCCAGGAGGTATTAAAGGTTTGCTGTGGGTAGGAAGGGAGGTAACTCCTCATAAATTACTTGAAAATCTGAACACAAATAATAGGTTTCATCTTGTTATATTTCATTACTAAAAGTTTATTAACAATATTTATTAGGAATTATTTGTAAAATTCCAACAATTTTACAACTTGACAAAATTCATCTTCATATCTTTCAATGACTGTAAAAAAAAATCTGCTTGGTTTGCACAAGCCCATGGGATGTCCATTTAAGTTGATTGCTGGCATGGTAATTTATTTTCCCTCTAAGTTTTGCACAAGTCCTTGGGCATTCACTTCAAGACAACTGGAAGCAGTTAGTTTGATTTTGTGATTCACCTGAATAACAGTAATGTTTCTCATCTGTGTCAATCTTCTCAGCTACTCAAACAAGTCAGAGAGGCACATAATACTGCAGAATTACATGACACATTCCCAGGTAGACATAATCCTCAGACACACACTCTAACAGGCATTCTTCATCCAGGCAGTTCAAGCTGCTGGTTCCCAACTACTGGCCTTGTGGACATTTTCTCAGAGATATGGTCACTTATAGCACCAAGGCTGTTGTGACTTTTCAAAGTGACTTCCTTGCTTGAGTCTTACCTCTCGAAACAGCTAATGCTCGGGTTGGTCGAAGCTCAACTATATAGCCTATATCAAATCTGTTTTGCACTATTGAACGGCTGTTAAGACTCAGGCAAGTCAACATTTCACATAAAGAAGAGTGTGCCATGTCTTCTTAGCACATGGCAAGATTGTTATGTTTGTCTAGACCCAACCTCCCACCTCACACGAGGCGTCTCAAAGAGTCATAAACAAACTGGTCTGTGCTCCCAGCCCCTTCTTAGCTTCAGAGAGCCAGTGTACCAATATCATGTCACCTACCATTTCCATGAACCAAGATAACACTTCATTTTCTGTCACTTTAGTACAGTATATTGATTGCTAGTTTCTGGTATTTTGAGAAGGGTTGTTTGATTTTGTACCACACAATATATTTCTCACCAATTAAATAGACCCAGCTTAGATTGTCTTGTATGTTGTTGCTCAGTGTTGAGCTTGTGTCTTAGTATAAGGGAGACAACTCCCATACTTTTACACATCCAATGTCTGCCAGATTAAGGGTTTAGGCTCCTTACACGATACACTCACAGTCAAACAATACTCTCCATACGGTATAATTGGTTCCACTTGTGAATAGTAATACTTCATGAAGTGTTATTGATCTGCGTGAAGCTCAAACATTGTTAGGGTGTTCATCATTCTCAATACTTTCACATCCCTTTTTGCATGAGTATTTGATTGGAGGCTTTCTAACTCTCAAACATACTTGTCTTAAGTTTAGGGATTTTTGAGTCACAAGCATTTTACTTCTTAACACTTGGAGAATTTCCACCTCTCCGACAGTATTAGCACTTGGTACTGATATCAACCCTATGAGAATTGGGAGGGTTCTTCTGCCTCTCAGACAGTTTTACACGAGGTATCGCTAGTCTGCGTCGTGTTGGCTGCTTGAGGTGTCGAGGTGACGTAGATCTCCTTCTGGTTCAGCTTCTGTCTGAGCAGCGGGTTGCGACACACCACCAGGTGGAGCCTGTTCCCAGCTTCCGCAATCAGAGGAACCGTCAGGCAGCAGTCAAAGTCTCGCGTCTTCACTCTGTTCACCTGTTGGACAGTAAAGCTCACTGAGTACTTGTCGCTACTAAAATTTCACTACGATATAGGCTAAAGGATATGTATGCCTTCCTTCCTTCATGTTTAAACAGTATAAACTCAAAAACGATTCAGAATATTTCTCTTTGATTACAAATGGCTAAAACCCTTTACATTGTAACATAATGCAAATGACATAAAAAAAAGTTTGAATCTTGATAATGATGGAAGAAGAAGAAAAATAACATCAAATTCCTCAGAAGGTTGTGATGGAAGCAAATAAATCACAAAGAGAACACAAAGAGTCACGTACCTGCAACAAGCGATCGTACATCTTGAGTCCAGCCCTCTGAGCTGGACTGCCCTGTCTGACTGCACTGATGAATACTCCCTTCTCGTACATCCCGTCTGACAGACTGAAGCCAAAGTCTTCAAGTGGTGAGTCCTTCTCCACGGTGACTCTGTGAAGCTGGATGGGCATGGGCGTGAAGATGGTCTGCATGTGCTCCTGGAAGGTGCGGGTGTTGGGCAATGAGTTCTTGGAGTGAGAGTTGTTTGTCTTCTGGTGAATACTGTCATGTGATACTGCACTACGGTTGATTCTACTTGTGCTGTGTGACCGTCCTTTCCTCCGATCATCGTCAGAGAGACGGGATCGTCTGTCTAAACTGGCACAACTTCGTTCACGTAAACTGAGTCCGATCTGTCTCAACATCTCTGATCCCGACCCCTTCTCAAAGTCAGCGAGAGTCTTGGCCCACTCGTTGGGTTCGAAGCTGGAGCAGTCGCTGCCGGAGTCGTCCCAATCATCATCATCAGACATGTCGGCCATACACTCTCCACTCCCATCAACCAGGCCCCCGGAGTCTGCTGAGATTGGTCGTAAGGGGTCTGTAGTGGGAAAGAAGGTATATGAAACAGCAATATCATAATAACAGGAACTTGGTGACTTGGCCTGTTTTAATTATTGAGAGGGATTATGAGATGGGGGATTAATAGTTTGCTTTCCCTTTGGATCATGATTAAATGATTATTGAGTGTGAAAAGCGAGTTACTATTGTTTGGTTAAGGATTGTAAGTGTAACTAATGTAACCGTGAATATAAAAAATGTAGAATAACTACACTATGCTGGCTCTGGTTTGTAGAATGATGTTAAACAGCCATAGAAACAATTGGATTAAAGAAAAAAAATTCATAAAAATTCATTTTGATATAGAATAAATAATATTATATATTTTTCCTTGCGAGTCTCACCTAACTTGCGACTGCGGGGTTGAGGGATGGCGACCACCATGGGTTGAGAGTGGCCGTTGAGGTGACTGTGTCCCACGTCCTGCCCTGAACTATCCCAGGATTCCAGAGCACTGTCCACACTCGGGATGGGCGTGGCTGGCTTGCTGTCCTCACCTTCGTACTGAGATTATAAAACATACATTTTAGTTCCCATGACAACAGGGATAGGAGCTGTGATTGTATATGAGAAGTTAATCTTGTACATACATCAATTTACAAACATTATTTATCTCAACATGGAAAATCCAAAAAGTTTCTCGAATGGAGAAGTAGAGTGAGTTCACAGATTCAATTGTCTCTGATTTTCAACATACAAGCTGTGTATTGGATTTGTGAATCTAACAATCTTGAGTGGGCCTAAAGTAAGATTATTTGAATAAAAATAACTATGAATACAGATACATATAAATTAACCCCACTTACCAGTTGCAGGAGTCTTTGCTTGGATCCAGCTGGAAAGATAGAACACACATTATAGAGCCCCTACAACTACCAATATGTCACTTTGTGGGATGCAAGGTTGGTAATATCCGTTCAGATATTACATCAGTACTAGAAAAATATTCTGAAAATAGAATAAACTCTTCAAAAGAATCCCAACAATATTCTGATGAGATACATAACTCACCGATCATGACAGGCCGTGCTATCCTAAGGTTGACGAGGTCCCCCGCGGTCTGCAGCATGTTGATGGCTTCGGAGAGAGGTTTGCCTCGCGTGTGCTTCCCGTTGATGGCCAGCAGGCGGTCTCCGATGTGGATGGCACCGGTTCTAGAAACAGGAATGGAATTGAAGACAACTTATCTCTATTCCAGATGTATGACACATTTGCAATATTTTTCAAAACATTCAATGACATCTTGATATTTCCAATTCTGGAAACATGAAGGAAAATGAGAATTACGTATCCAATTTCAAAATGTATGACAAATTTGGAGTATTTTTCCTGACAGGAAAGAATACGACAAGTTTTTATTGACATATGATGTTTACAGAGGAAACCGTTAGGATAGTTTGTTTTGTTTATAAAGAAGCAGTATATCCATCAAGACTTGGCATATATAGAGAAGCTCACCCAAGTGTCATCTGATATGAAGAATATCAACACAAGTTGATAAAAGTTACAAATATACAAGGCTTGCCGAGGGTATTTTTACTTTTTTCAACGAGTATTGATATATTTGATATCAGAAGACACGAAGGTGAGATTCTATTTATTATTTATAATCATTTTTCATTTCGATTCCGTGAAAAAATTATATTTCTGAACACTGCACAACTCTAAAACTCTCAGTGCGGTGATGTCACAGCATTGTGACGTTGTCATGTTTATGACGTCATAGCATTGTGATGTCATTACTTGATGATGAATACAATTGTGATGTCATGAACTTGACTGTAACAGGGCATTGGTCAAAATCTACTGTCAAAACAATATCTCCAAAGGGGATTACCGTTTGATCTTTCACAAGTGATATCTCCTGTGGAACACTGTTTTGAATGATAAATATACTATCAACTTCAGTTCTAAAAACACTCATATTTCACAAACATATTTCATTTCGTGAGTGAATTTCAAGTCTCTTTAACCTGTTTTAACAATGGTTTTGTTTTGCTGCTATATAATATAGATATCTTAATTATCCAACCAACTTCCAGTTTAAGATAAATGTTCTTTCATAAAGTCAATATGCTATCAATAACATCTTTTGGCAAATATTACAATGAATAATTAGCGATAAATAAAGTTAGTGTATCTTTTTATTTCAAGTTTTGCAGCTTTTTACCTCAATAGAGGACTTAACAGCTCTAAACACATAAATGATCTTTGCCAGGTCTTATCTTTGCATGTCAGTCCTCAATGAGTCAGTTAAAACTATTCAAGGTGAGGTCATTTGGGGTTTAAGGCCACTTTCAAGAGTATTTCACTTATAACACAGTGGCTAGTATTATTGCAGGGAGAAAGCCCGTAATACCATTTTGGCCATGCATTACCAGCATCGGCTAGCATTAGCAAACCATGGGTGGTACTGCACTGAATTCAGTGTATCATTGCACCAAAACCTTACAGTTCTCTACTGTACACAAACCATGGGTGTTACTGCACTGAATTCAGTGTATCATTGCACCAAAACCTTACAGTTCTCTACTGTACACAAACCATGGGTGGTACTGCACTGAATTCAGTGTATCATTGCACCAAAACCTTACAGTTCTCTACTGTACACAAACCATGGGTGGTACTGCACTGAATTCAGTGTATCATTGCACCAAAACCTTACAGTTCTCTACTGTACACAAACCATGGGTGGTACTGCACTGAATTCAGTGTATCATTGCACCAAAACCTTACAGTTCTCTACTGTACACAAACCATGGGTGGTACTGCACTGAATTCAGTGTATCATTGCACCAAAACCTTACAGTTCTCTACTGTACACAAACCATGGGTGGTACTGCACTGAATTCAGTGTATCATTGCACCAAAACCTTACAGTTCTCTACTGTACACAAACCATGGGTGGTACTGCACTGAATTCAGTGTATCATTGCACCAAAACCTTACAGTTCTCTACTGTACACAAACCATGGGTGGTACTGCACTGAATTCAGTGTATCATTGCACCAAAACCTTACAGTTCTCTACTGTACACAAACCATGGGTGTTACTGCACTGAATTCAGTGTATCATTGCACCAAAACCTTACAGTTCTCTACTGTACACAAACCATGGGTGGTACTGCACTGAATTCAGTGTATCATTGCACCAAAACCTTACAGTTCTCTACTGTACACAAACCATGGGTGGTACTGCACTGAATTCAGTGTATCATTGCACCAAAACCTTACAGTTCTCTACTGTACACAAACCATGGGTGTTACTGCACTGAATTCAGTGTATCATTGCACCAAAACCTTACAGTTCTCTACTGTACACAAACCATGGGTGGTACTGCACTGAATTCAGTGTATCATTGCACCAAAACCTTACAGTTCTCTACTGTACACAAACCATGGGTGGTACTGCACTGAATTCAGTGTATCATTGCACCAAAACCTTACAGTTCTCTACTGTACACAAACCATGGGTGGTACTGCACTGAATTCAGTGTATCATTGCACCAAAACCTTACAGTTCTCTACTGTACACAAACCATGGGTGGTACTGCACTGAATTCAGTGTATCATTGCACCAAAACCTTACAGTTCTCTACTGTACACAAACCATGGGTGTTACTGCACTGAATTCAGTGTATCATTGCACCAAAACCTTACAGTTCTCTACTGTACACAAACCATGGGTGTTACTGCACTGAATTCAGTGTATCATTGCACCAAAACCTTACAGTTCTCTACTGTACACAAACCATGGGTGTTACTGCACTGAATTCAGTGTATCATTGCACCAAAACCTTACAGTTCTCTACTGTACACAAACCATGGGTGTTACTGCACTGAATTCAGTGTATCATTGCACCAAAACCTTACAGTTCTCTACTGTACACAAACCATGGGTGTTACTGCACTGAATTCAGTGTATCATTGCACCAAAACCTTACAGTTCTCTACTGTACACAAACCATGGGTGTTACTGCACTGAATTCAGTGTATCATTGCACCAAAACCTTACAGTTCTCTACTGTACACAAACCATGGGTGTTACTGCACTGAATTCAGTGTATCATTGCACCAAAACCTTACAGTTCTCTACTGTACACAAACCATGGGTGTTACTGCACTGAATTCAGTGTATCATTGCACCAAAACCTTACAGTTCTCTACTGTACACAAACCATGGGTGTTACTGCACTGAATTCAGTGTATCATTGCACCAAAACCTTACAGTTCTCTACTGTACACAAACCATGGGTGTTACTGCACTGAATTCAGTGTATCATTGCACCAAAACCTTACAGTTCTCTACTGTACACAAACCATGGGTGTTACTGCACTGAATTCAGTGTATCATTGCACCAAAACCTTACAGTTCTCTACTGTACACAAACCATGGGTGGTACTGCACTGAATTCAGTGTATCATTGCACCAAAACCTTACAGTTCTCTACTGTACACAAACCATGGGTGGTACTGCACTGAATTCAGTGTATCATTGCACCAAAACCTTACAGTTCTCTACTGTACACAAACCATGGGTGTTACTGCACTGAATTCAGTGTATCATTGCACCAAAACCTTACAGTTCTCTACTGTACACAAACCATGGGTGTTACTGCACTGAATTCAGTGTATCATTGCACCAAAACCTTACAGTTCTCTACTGTACACAAACCATGGGTGGTACTGCACTGAATTCAGTGTATCATTGCACCAAAACCTTACAGTTCTCTACTGTACACAAACCATGGGTGGTACTGCACTGAATTCAGTGTATCATTGCACCAAAACCTTACAGTTCTCTACTGTACACAAACCATGGGTGTTACTGCACTGAATTCAGTGTATCATTGCACCAAAACCTTACAGTTCTCTACTGTACACAAACCATGGGTGTTACTGCACTGAATTCAGTGTATCATTGCACCAAAACCTTACAGTTCTCTACTGTACACAAACCATGGGTGGTACTGCACTGAATTCAGTGTATCATTGCACCAAAACCTTACAGTTCTCTACTGTACACAAACCATGGGTGGTACTGCACTGAATTCAGTGTATCATTGCACCAAAACCTTACAGTTCTCTACTGTACACAAACCATGGGTGGTACTGCACTGAATTCAGTGTATCATTGCACCAAAACCTTACAGTTCTCTACTGTACACAAACCATGGGTGTTACTGCACTGAATTCAGTGTATCATTGCACCAAAACCTTACAGTTCTCTACTGTACACAAACCATGGGTGGTACTGCACTGAATTCAGTGTATCATTGCACCAAAACCTTACAGTTCTCTACTGTACACAAACCATGGGTGGTACTGCACTGAATTCAGTGTATCATTGCACCAAAACCTTACAGTTCTCTACTGTACACAAAGCTGCCGAAATGCACTAACCACTGCGCTATTCCGCCCCCGATAACTATTAGAGGACGGATGTGATCCTGCCCCCTCATAGTTCATTTCATTGAACAGACATACTTTTACCAACATTTTGTCTCAAATCTATGAAGGTCTGAGTTGAAAAATAAGGTAATACAACAATGATCTGTGGTCTTACTTCTCTGCTAGACCACCCTCCACGAGGTCAGAGATGACGATAGGGTCGAGGGGGTCCTCGGTGCCAGTGATGGTGACCCCTAGCGGACCCCCGTGTCTCTGCATCTCAACTGTATATGTCACACACTCCGCCGAGTTCTCAACTGCAAAATAATAACAATCACAGATGACCCATGTTCTACTGCTGCCTCACTGCTCGAGAGACTGTAAGCATGATGTCATGTATTATCTCCAGAAGAGAAGCAGAGTGTTCAGAACAACAGATATTACATATTTATACATGGGTACAAGATTGACCATAACATAACATTTAAAAATAAAAAATTTCCATTATTCCTAACGTTTTTTGCAAAGATTATACATAATGCAAAAGTATCATCAAGAAAAGTATTCTCATGCTTTAGCGACCAGCTTATACAATATTACAAGATGACAACTCACATGCATAAGGATCTTCCCTCTTCAGTTTAAGTTTGACGATATCGTCCGAGTTGTCAAGGAGAGAGTTGGCGTCCTCCACGGTACAGTTCTCCATCCTCACATCATTCACAATCAGCAGCTTGTCTCCCGGCTGGACTGACCCACATCTACAAAGGGAGATGTGTTGGGTTCAAACGCATTGTTCCCATGTGTACTTTCATGCTTTAACTCTATCCCGATAGAAATACACTATGTATAATGTAGGTCACTTAATTCACTCAGGAGCCTGTCTTCCAGCATTACAGAGATAAATGTATCTTCTGTTATTCGAATCATGTAAATTGAGCATCAATAAATTTTCATAAAGCCTTTGTAGTTTGGCCCTACCTGTATGCCACACTACCCTTGTGGACGCCTGTAATGATGAGAGTTTGGCCCTACCTGTATGCCACACTACCCTTGCGGACGCCTGTAATGATGAGAGTTTGGCCCTACCTGTATGCCACACTACCCTTGCGGACGCCTGTAATGATGAGAGTTTGGCCCTACCTGTATGCCACACTACCCTTGCGGACGCCTGTAATGATGAGAGTTTGGCCCTACCTGTATGCCACACTACCCTTGCGGACGCCTGTAATGATGAGAGTTTGGCCCTACCTGTATGCCACACTACCCTTGCGGACGCCTGTAATGATGAGAGGGTCCCCATGTTTCCTTTGGCTGGGGGCTGCAACAACAACACATTCATATATTTGAATGTACACATTACACCTAGTCATGGCATGGTGTCAAGAACAATGTATGTTTGGACACAACACCCATCAAGGACAAAACCATCCAGACCACAACCAAGAACTCATCTTGCCTGAAACTTAACACACAATGAATTGTTTTTGCTTAACACTGAGAAATAACATCTAAGGAACTTGTGTTATTCATAACATAATACCACTTGTGAAGAGTAACCAGTTGCTCACCAATTATGGTCATCCCAAGTCCGCCCGGTTTCTTTGGTATCTTCACAATGTACGTCCCTGAGCTGGGAGTCACAGACTCTGAAACAAGAGAAGATTACACATGCAATCATGCTTTTCAGATTATAATTTCTTAAAACGAAAAAGAATAATTATAGACTTACCAGGCCCATTTATTATTAATTTGAGACTTCAACACTTTTAAAGATTTCCCACCTAAATTTCTTTTTAAAAATGTAAGAGATTGTATGAGAAGATTTGAGAGACATACCTGCCACATCGAACTCTATCTCCATCATACAGCGAGGCCGCGACTCCCTCAACATCTGCTGCACCTCCTCCAGAGTCTTCTCCGACACGTCCACGCCGTTGATGCTCAGGATCCGGTCCCCCTCCTGCATCACTCCACACCTAATAGAGAGAGGGGGGGAGATTATTATCTTTGTAAAGACATGTGGGGTGAGAGTATTGAATTTCTGATTTCAACCAGGTAACACTTCTTCCTCTAATGATTTAAACAACAGAAAATATGGCCTCACTTCTCAGCAGGACTGTTGGGGTCGATGTAGGCGATGACGGGAGGTTCCGTCAGGACAGTGGTGGAGAACACGCCCCCCTCGATGGAAATGCCGAGTCCCTTTTTGTCAGAGAACAGCATCACCTCCGTCGCCTCCGCATGACACACCTGGTTGTGGGACGTTAACACTGACGTCGCTGTAGATGCTATAGACACTGGAACAGCAGAACAGGTGCTTGAAATATACATTTATGTGCATCTTTGTATCTACTTAAGCATTGCTAAGTCATATGACTGAAAATATATGTTCAGGTAGGCAAAATTTAAAAATACCTCTAAATGAGTTTTATGGATTAAACTCTTCTTTATTTCAAGAGTCTAATGTTTGAAAAATGTTTACTCATTTAGCAAAAAATGTAAACACACTTTGTATTATTTTTCTTGATAAGTGTTAGCATCTCCACCTAAAGGTTTTGCTCTTGTAATTGCAAAATTGTCTATCAGCAGAACTTGTGGCTTTCTGTGATCTACCAAACCTCTCAAAGAAACTTCTAAATGCCTCTGATAGAGACTCCTAAAATTTTTATCAAAGAACTCAAAGGAAAGTCTACTCACTGCAAGAAGAAATCTTCCTGTCAGGTCGAGTCCAGGGCTTCTTGCCACCACGAGTAGACCCGCGGGAGGGGAGAGTTCCGAAGGGCGTGGTGGTACCAGTTGCCGTTGAGCCGAGGGTGTTGTAGCTGCGAGAGGGGAGGGTCCCGAAGCTGTTGTACCCGGAGGAGGAGGGGGGCAGATGGGGGATGTTGGGGGAGGAGGCTGCTGTGACCGTCACTAGAGCTGGGGAAATAACATCAGTGGGTTCATAGAGACAATGAAGTTGACAAATTGTGAGTAATCCATACACAATGACACAATGACAACATTAGCTATTTAGTGTGTGAAAGATAATTGATATTTTGTATATACACATACTTGTGCCAGTAATGGAATTTATTTAATGTTTCCATGCTAACACATGTGTTCTTTCTCTTGTGTTCAATGTCAGGACATTGTTTCGTCTACATTCACCTTGCGTGAGTTATCAAAAAGTAAGCATTTTGCAAATTATCAAACATTTTTCTCATAACATAGCTTATCAAAATAAATATCTAAATAATCTATTTTTTCATTTTGGACACAAATTTGCAAAAGTTTTGAAAGAAACATATGACACACTTAACTAAGTAATAATTTCTTTCTTATTTTATTAAATTTTTCAATTCATTATTCTGTTGTTTACAACCAGTGGTTATCTTCATGACATCAAGACTGTTAAAATATAGCTTAAGTACCTACTAACTAGACCCTAGCTAGTTACCTGACTTGGCGAGAGCTTCACGGGAAGCCTTGTACTCCAGGTGAGTGACTGGCAGGATCTCCAACTTTATCACTTCCTCTGGACCAGTCTTCAGTAGCTGTGTTGCCTCCGCAACTGACATATGCTCAACGCTAGCGCCATCTATGGACAGGATGTGGTCTCCTATGTGAAGGGCTCCGCTTCTGAGGATTACAGTTGTGTGTAATATGAATTCCTTAGAAGCATAGTTGTTTATAAATGGTGACTAAATGAAGCAGTCATAAAATATTTCCCACATGAACAATGAGATGATATTTGTTAATAAAGTGCTATTATGTTTTTAAAATGACTTTCTTTCATATCAAGTACTATGAATATGCTCAAAATTTGAATGAAAAATGAAAAAGGTGAACGGCTACATGCTTATTTGTTTATTCTAACGAATCACGCTCAAACTGTAACAGTAATGAAGAGACCAACCTGTCAGCAACACTCATGGGGGCGATGGCATCAACACACACGCATCTACGCCCCATGTGAGCACTCTGAGACAGCGCGATACCGAGAGTAGCCCCTGGGGTTTTGTCTATTTCCACTAGCAGTGGGCCGCTTGCGTTCTGTACTGCGTCTGGGGACAGTCAGAAAATTTCTAAATGAACATATCAAACTAACAACCCTTACCCTCTCCAACAGCAGTTTACTTTGTCTACATGTAGAAGAAATACTTGTAGGTACTGTGTACTCCCTTTTTAAACTAACATTGCCTAGGCTCTCGCAAAATTACTGTTTTAAATCAGATTAGTAGCAGTTTCTGGTATAAAAAGACACACAAAAAAGGGACAAATATCTGAATACATTCACACGACACTGATATCAAACCTAATAGCAAAGCCTCATTGACAACCCTGAACTATCACTCCCAAGTACACATACCCGTGACGGCCACATCTTACTATCAATACCAAGTACAAATACCCATGACAGCCACATCGTACTGTCAATACCAAGTACACATACCCATGACAGCCACATGGTACTATCAATACCAAGTACACATACCCATGACGGCCACTTGGTACTATCAATACCAAGTACACATACCCATGACGGCCACTTGGTACTATCAATACCAAGTACACATACCCGTGATGGCCACGTCGTACTGTCAATACCAAGTACAAATACCCATGACAGCCACATCTTACTATCAATACCAAGTACACATACCCATGACAGTCACGTCGTACTGTCAATACCAAGTACACATACCCATGACAGCCACATCGTACTATCAATACCAAGTACACATACCCATGACAGCCACGTCGTACTGTCAATACCAAGTACACATACCCATGACAGCCACATCTTACTATCAATACCAAGTACACATACCCATGACAGCCACATCGTACTTTAAATACCAAGTACACATACCCATGACCGCCACATCGTACTGTCAATACCAAGTACACATACCCATGACAGCCACATTGTACTATCAATACCAAGTACACATACCCATGACAGCCACATCGTACTATGAATACCAAGTACACATACCCATGACGGCCACATCGTACTCGACAGTGAACACAGCGTCCTGCTCACACTGCTGGAGGAACGCCATGGCCTCGGAGAGACTCAGGTGGGACACCTTGTAGCTGTTGACACACACAATGCGGTCCCCCTCCTTCAGTGAGCCCTCTCTGTGGGAGGTATAGAGTTCATTCAGAGATATATATGTCTTCATTTATATAATAAATGTTAAGGTTTCTCGGTAAACACATGAAGTGAAAAGTAATATCATCAGACATGCAAACATGTACACAAGTTAGATTCTATTCCCGGCATCTAGTGACTTTTCAATCTTATTACTGACCGAGCAATTATGACAATGCTGATATTTTCATATGATGCAATTTGACATAAAAGAACAGAACAGAAGGTGACCGGAGATCCCTGACAGTGTTATGACATAACTCTTGACTGACATTGCATTCTAAAGAAGGCAGAGGATAGCCTCCCTATGCTTGAAATATGATTGTTGAGTATTTTCCTCAATTTCATGATTTTCAATAAATAGAATATCACAATGACTCTTTGTTCAATGTGCCTGCTTAAACATATCTCTTTCACCTGTTAACGAGATTCTCACCTGTCTGCGGCCCCTCCTGGCCTGATGCTGGTGATAGTGAGGGGGTGGGCACGCATCAGGTCCACATTCATCCCCCCTCGCAATGTGAAACCGAAGCCAGTTCCTTCCTTATCTTTCTCTAGAGTTACCTCCCCTGTCTTACACTGCACAGAGAATGGTGCACCACCTGAAGGGAAAGACGAGAAAGAAATTTCAGTAAAAATCAGAGCAAGGAAATACTCTGCAATACCATTTTTGTGAAATCTGCAATTGTTGACTGAAACTCTTTAACAAAGGGTGACACTGATCTGAATCAATGTGGAACAAACTTGCTTGTAGCTGAATAATTTTCAAATTAATATTTAATTGCAATATGAGCAAACAATTCAAATGTAACCAACCAATGTGAATTTTCTGTTATGTTTTATGTAATATGGTTTTGGTTGTCCAAGTTCTAATGAACAACCTCAAAAAGTCAATGTGTTACGAGGGCAATCCATGAGAGATAATGATGTGCATATGAGGCTTTGGTGCAAAATAATGCTTTGTCATGGTAACTTAACGTGATCAACAATGTTATGACATCACAGAATGAATTCTACATGAGCTAGTGTGTATTTATACAAAACCAGGTCTCCCCAGTATCAGACAGCTCATACTCGAGCATGAGTCTCTCTCACATGACATGGGAGCTCATATAATATCTTCTATAATTACATGAGTCTCACCAGTATCAGGCAGTTCATATTCCACCTTCAGGACCAGTCTCTCATAAAACAGTATGACATGGGAACTCATATAATATCTTCTATCATTACATGTATCTCACCAGCATCAGGCAGTTCATATTCCACCTCCAGGACCAGTCTCTCCCCTGCATTCTTCAGCAGGTTCACGATCTCGTCATGTTTCAGACTCGCTGTCCTGATCCCATTCACCGACAGGATGAAGTCGCCCACCGTCAGCGAGTCGGACCTGGAATATAAATAAGACCAGTCTAAAACTTCAATATTCCATAAAATAAGACAGAGCATTAGATTGAGACTTGCAGGATTGTGAGTGAGTGAGATATTTTTTAGCATCGCTTGGGCAATATTTCAGCCATTAGCAGCGGCGCATGTTTGTGAAAAGCCTGATATTATGCTTGAAGTTTGATCGACTGGCAGGAAAATAATTGCTTATAATTGCTAATAAACATCATTTTTGAATTCAGTAGTAAAGTTAAATGATATCTTAGATATAAGAGTCTCTTGATGAAAAAATACTTCAAGCAGATGGACAGACTGACCTGTGGGCGATTCCCCCGGGTCGGAGGTTGGAGATCTGGGGGCGGGCTCCCTTGTCTGTACCCCCTGTAGACAAATGGACTTGTGTTGAGGCATGCACAGATTGTGAATGTGAATGTCAAGAAATGTTAACCACGATAGGAGCACTCGTGAACACGTTTTCATCCTTATCCTTGAATGTGTAAGTAAAGAGGAGGCAAATGAATAATTTTGAGTATGGCAAATCATTATCTGTATCTACATCATTGATAGGAATCAAATGAGCATAAGATTGAGAAAATACATCTTAATTTAAATGTTATGACACTTTATATACCCGGTAAAAACAAGCTGTACTTAATGAATATGCAAAGATTTGTACATTTGATAACAAGACATTGGGGCAAGTTAAATGTTAACAACAATGAGAGGTTCTCATGAACCGCTTTCAATCCTGGTCCACATATGTGAAGATCCGAAGATCCTTGTATACAGTAGAATTCTCCAGCTATCTAGAAATACACTGCAAAGCTAGAACAAAAGCCAAGTCAAGCCATTAGCAAACTAACGAACACTCGGAGTAAAGACAAGTCCCCACCTGAGACGGTGAGACCAAGACCGCATCCTTCCTTCTTCTGGAGCTCAACAAACGCTACTCCTCGCCGGTGCTCTGTCACACGAACAAATATATAAGTTATTGTTTCATCTACCGTGAGATGAAAATCAACTCCTCTAAAAGGAGAAGGCATAGGATGAGATTAATACAATTAAGACTCATGATAATTAATTTTTTGTTTTTTTTACCATTGATAAAAGTCTTTGATGTGTTTATCATAACTGTTTCTTCAACTGGAGAGTAAATAACCTACAACAAAACTCACCCTCTATGTCCTGTGCCGGGTCTGTCACTGGCCGGAGCTGTACCGGGTCTGCAATAGAAATATTGGAAATAAGCATGGTAACTTGTAGGGTTAGGTGCTTTACCACTTAACTACTGATGGCTACACTGTTAAGGTAACAAAAGTTAACTCCCTTGGGTGATGATCACCGGTTGTCTGTATGCTTGTACCTACACAGGATTGATGTCAACAAAGCATGATTCCCGCAACAATTGTTTGTTATTACCATGAAGTGATAACTCCACAAAGATCAGTAAAATATTTGGAGCTTCAGGTCGAAGCTTTACTTTCCCTAACTTGGAACACTCTGACACACATTATCTCATTACCGTGTAGTGAAATAGTGTTTTTCTCTTGCAATTTCCTTGTAAGAAAGTCCTGCCTGATAAAGTCCAATGATCTGCCAACTCAATGCATCAGAAATTCTCCTTCATGCCATTGTTAATCAGAAGTGCAAAAGAGTGATAGTGAAGTCGATACAGATCCTTAAATATCCAATTCTTGTAGGTGTTTGAAACTTTGGTGTGTGCAACATTTAGGTGGTGGGAGTCACGTGCACATAGCTGTGTTAGTGAATCACATTTTCCAATAAGTAACACCAATTTTATCACCAATATACCACCCTTTGATTTGCCATCATGAAGATTGAAATTTGTTTCAACATACATAGATTAATTATGCCTTTATTTGCTGTGTATAATTCATTCAGCGCAAATGTCAGCATTTTATCAGAATCCTTTTTCTGAACATTGTAAATAATAAAAAAGGGAGACTATGTTCAATTAAGTACACCATAACAGTCCCAGATCTACTATGAAGCCTGTTCAGACAGACAGGTGACTGTTTCCAGTAATGTGAAGCCTACACGAGTGCACCTGTACACACAGACTGGATGTGCTTACTGAGCTTGTAAAGAATGGGACTGGGTTGATACAGTATGCTGCAGATTACTGATATCAAGATTGCCTTCACATGCAATGGCAGATAACTCTAATATCAACGTTCCATTACATCTTGCAGTTTTATCTGTTTCAGATACAGGGAAACATTGGGGTTGCAGAACTTCTCAGTCAGACAGGTTACTACTCTCGGGCAGATCACTCTCAACTGCAGATACACACGTTACGTGTTTTATGTACAGGTCAATGGCGACATTGAGCAATTGGAATCAGTCATGTAGTGCATCTGAACAGACAGATGTTCAACACTCACTCAATAGAGAACTATCTCCACTATAAAAGAAGCAGTTGGCTTCAGATTATTAATATATTGAGATTAGCCTTCAGTTTACATGCAGTGGAAGACCAGATTACATGTGCAGGGAACAGACCAAATCAAATTCTAGAGTGGGGGTCCTTGAGTACATGTATGCTAACCTGTAGCATAAACTGATCTACTGCAAAGTGCTTATTTGTCAATATTCAGTGTTTCCTCCATTATGCATACATGGTTTCAGCAAACTAAAAATTGGGTTGATTGATGGTGAGAAAGTCTCAAAATGTAACAAACCTACATACTTATCATCTAACTCAATCAAACCCACATGGAAACTTTATAAACAGTGAGTTGATACAAAGCAGACCCGTTTCTTGAAGTGAGTCATAAACCAAGAGATGTCTATCAGTGTTTGACACTCATGTATACATACGCAGGGCTTGATGAAGAGATATGTTGAAATCTGCTCACAGAGTGCCTGGTTGCATCAAACTAATTTCAATTGCATACATATTCAGATTATTCCGATAACTTTATATTTGTAATGTTCTTGACATTCTAGAAGGAAACCACAACGTTTTTATTGCTTTTACACTATTTCTTACTTCGAGTGATGTCAAAACTGTATTTTGGATTCTTAGTTGTACCTTGTGCAAGCCACAAAGCACTTGGTAGTGAGCCATGACACATCGCAACCTGATCTACAGCATCATCAACCAAAAAATAACTTGATCTTGATTTACAATCCCATGTACAAGTGAAAATAGGGCTTTGCATAAGCCTGTTAAAGTAGAAAAGGGTATTTCCAATACAAAACCAAAATGCATCAAAAGTAAATCAGGCTGTCAACCCTCAGGTTTACATATCTGTGGTGCTTGTATTGTCTTGTATCAAATGTTAAAGAAAAAAGAATTATGCAGAAAATGAAGTAGGTATGTTATGTATTGTAAATATCTGGTTGCAACATTGCTATAATTAGGATCATACTTATAATAGTACAAATTCTTTTACTTTTCCGAGTTAGTAATCCTTGCAGGACTGAACACATACATTCAATGTTCGAATTGTTTACTATGGTAACAATCTAAATGGCATGTATTTCTAAATATCCGGTTCATGGATGTCTTCCTTCCAATATCTTCATCTACTCAGCTACTGTTTGACCTCAGCGAGCAAAGTGACATATTGTACCAAGAACAATCATTAAAAAGATAACCATTCTGTGGGTCAAACCTGTTTACACATCCTGTAAATATGCAAGCGACATGTCTCCCATGTCATAAAGAAACTCAATAATCTGTGGACAACATCTTACTATTATGTTTAGTATCACTCTTTCTGAGACAGTACTCATACAGTACTCTCATGAGTACTGACTGACCCGATATCCAATCATCACTATCTCTCAGTTATACTGGAGAGCTGTTGAGGTTAGGTCAGTTGTGGTGAGTTGTGACTTATATCATGGCTGCTAGGATTATTGCAGGCAGAAAGCCCTCAACACCATTGTAGCTATGCATTGCGGTGAATCCTGCAAGCATTAGCTAGAACTGTCGAACTATGGGTGGTACTGCGCTGAAATTCAGTGTAGCATTGCACACAAACCTTACTGCCTGTAGAACTGCAGAAAAAATTTTGACCACAGAACTCTTGATCCGAAGCCCAAAGCCCTAACCACTGCGCTATCCCTTCCCGGAGAGCTGTTGAGACAGATACTCAAAATGATTGATTCCTGATTCTGAAGGATCTTGTTTGAATTTCCCAACTGAGTTATCCCATAAAATTACAAGAACCTGTACTATCGCAGATAGTCTGAAGCCAAGTATAACAATGTTTCATCTGATAAATGCTCATAAATCACCAGATCAACAAGACAGTACATCTTCAGAGGAAAGAAGTATCTCAAATCTCTATCTTAAACAAATCAACCATTCACTAACTTTCAAGGTAAGTTGAGTGATACAGCACAGTGCAGACCAAAAACTACTGCAAACTAAAATGAAGCTGAAAAAACAAGGTCCTAAATCCATGACAAGTTACAGGAAATGATGTTATAAAAAGAAAACACACAGACTTCATTAACAAACTGAACAATGTTTTCACTGACAAATGAGATACTGAGAAGAGCACATAATGAGTGGTTGAGAGAGAACGAAACACTGTATATATAAGTAAGTTATGTCTATATAAACCTCATACAGCTAGTTAGCAAATACAAACAAAGATTTCCTGGACTCAGTGCTGTGAGAGAGTGATGAGTTCTGTGACCCAGTGCATGGAGTCAGGTTTGCTTACAGCTGACTACAGTTCCAGCTACACCATGTGTAGTGAGTGTACAGACAGGGGCTGGTGTCTCACATCAGAAGTGAAAGAAGAATATTAATTTCCCCTTGTCTCATTATTGTGGTCTGACTCAGACTGTGTTTCATATTCACTATCTTAACTCCACTTCAGCCTCTTGCCAGAGAAGATTTATGTTTGAAATAAAAAATGTTCATGCCTGCAAATTTGCTTCTTCCATATACAAAATGAAATACGAGGTTTCTTTGAAGAAAATTAACAACATCAGTTTTTTCAGAGACTAAGAGCATGTGTACTTCTTATGGAGGAACACTGGAGGCTGAAGCTTGTGTGATGCACAGCAGAGGAGTGTGTATGTGAAGCTGCAGACAAGAGTCTAAGACCTAGAAATGCTCCTGTCATATGGTCCTGGTCTCATTAGTTACAGAATACAAACAAAGACTTCCTGGACTCTGTGCTGTGAGAGTGATTAGGTCTGTTACCAACACAAGGAGTCAGGTTTGCTCTCAGCTTATTACAGTTCCTGTTAGATTCTGGTAATGCTCCTGTCTCAAGTTCTACTATTCCAAACAATCTGGGCAGCATGTAAAAGACAAAATGAGGGATCTAAACTTGACTTGGTTTGTTTTTATTATCCCATGGCTTTGCAGGCATCCTTAAAATTAACCAAAGTCTGAGATCTGAGATCTGAGATAGCTATTTGTAAGTGCTCTATAGGAAGATGTTAAATTGATAACTCATATATTGGGGTTTTACAATACCTATTAGTCTACATGAAGAAACTGTACAGCGTAATCCACTCACACTTCTAATAATTCAATTAAACCCTGGGGAATAATAAATCCATCTGTATGTTTTGGGATCTAAAATAAGATTCTACAATATCATGCCTATTCCTGGAACTCAACTGTCCCCTTTACGCAGATTTATTTTGTTTTCAGTGTGGACGTTGAACCATACATTAATGCAGAAACGTAACCAGTATTGTCGTTAGTGTTTCAAGAGGATAAAGTATTCTTGTCATAGCTCTCTTTTATCAATTTCAGGGCTAAAAATGATATTAAACCATCCCAAATGAGCCCTGAAATTGGATTAAAAGACATCTTCTCTATCCCTGGAACTCAACTGTCTCATTCCTTCTGTTGATCATGTCTACTGAGTCCAGTGTAAACGCTGATGTGAATCATGTAATAAAACAGAAACAAACATCAGATGTGTAGTGGTTCAGGAGGATAAGGAAGTATTGAGATAGCATCACTGACAAAGAATTCAGTCACTGGTCCCAGCACATGGCTACAGCATCACATATCTCATTGTTCATTAACCTGAAAGAAGTCACTGTTCTATCCTTTTTCAGCAGTGTAACAAATACTTATGTTTGAAAACAAAGACAACTGTGAACTGGAACTAGATGTCAGCAGAACTGTTTATCCCTCTGTTGAGCCTCCAATTCTTTGCAATGTCAAATTCTTTTTGATGACTTGAGAAGCATATAAAAAGAACATTGGCAAGATTGATGAACAAAATTCCGTAATTAAAACAAGATCTGTGATGATATATCACAGTATCGAGAGTCTTGATACATAAACTGACCATAAAAGTATGTGATGGGGTCTCTGAATCTTGATACACAAACTGACCATAAAAGTATGTGATAGGGTCTCTGAATCTTGATACATAATCTGACCATAAATGTATGGTGATTGGGTCTTTGAATCTTGATACATAAACTGACCATAAATGTATGGTGATTGGGTCTCTGAATCTTGATACATAATCTGAAGATAAACATACTGTTATAGGGTCTCTTAATCTTGATACATAATGCGACGATAAACGTCTAGTGATAGGGTCTCTGAATCTTGATACATAATCTGAAGATAAACATATTGTGATAGGGTCTCTTAATCTTGATACATAATGCGACGATAAACGTCTGGTGATAGGGTCTCTTACTCTTGATACATAATCCAACGATAAACATATTGTGATAGGGTCTCTTAATCTTGATACATAATCCAACGATAAACATATTGTGATAGGGTCTCTTAATCTTGATACATAATCCGACGATAAACATATTGTGATAGGGTCTCTTAATCTTGATACATAATCCGACGATAAACATATTGTGATAGGGTCTCTTAATCTTGATACATAATCCGACGATAAACATATTGTGATAGGGTCTCTGAATCTTGATACATAATCTGATGATAAAAGTATGTGATAGGGTCTCTTAATCTTGATACATAATCCGACAATAAACATATTGTGATAGGGTCTCTGAATCTTGATACATAATCCGACAATAAACGTATTGTGATAGGGTCTCTTAATCTTGATACATAATCCGACGATAAACATATTGTGATAGGGTCTCTGAATCTTGATACATAATCTGATGATAAAGGTATGTGATAGGGTCTCTTAATCTTGATACATAATCCGACGATAAACATATTGTGATAGGGTCTCTTAATCTTGATACATAATCCGACAATAAACGTATTGTGATAGGGTCTCTGAATCTTGATACATAATCCGACGATAAACATATTGTGATAGGGTCTCTTAATCTTGATACATAATCCGACGATAAACGTATGATGAAAGGGTCTCTGAATCTTGATACATAATCCGACAATAAACATATTGTGATAGGGTCTCTGAATCTTGATACATAATCCGACAATAAACGTATTGTGATAGGGTCTCTTAATCTTGATACATAATCCGACGATAAACATATTGTGATAGGGTCTCTGAATCTTGATACATAATCTGATGATAAAGGTATGTGATAGGGTCTCTTAATCTTGATACATAATCCGACGATAAACATATTGTGATAGGGTCTCTTAATCTTGATACATAATCCGACAATAAACGTATTGTGATAGGGTCTCTGAATCTTGATACATAATCCGACGATAAACATATTGTGATAGGGTCTCTGAATCTTGATACATAATCCGACGATAAACGTATGGTGATAGGGTCTCTGAATCTTGATACATAATCTGACCATAAACATATGTGATAGGGTCTCCGAATCTTGATACATAATCTGATGATAAACGTAAGGTGATAGGGTCTCTGAATCTTGATACATAATCTGACGTTAAACATTTTGTAATAGGGTCTCTGAATCGTGATACACATTGTTGACTTTAGAATATTTATTTTGCATAAAAATCAAGGTGAAAAGTAACTGTAACACGACTTTGGTGAATCCTTATCAATTTTTGTCAATGAGTAGCCAATAGGTTTATCTCTGTCTAAATTGCGTAGAGAACAATTGAAGACGTCACTGTTCAGTATTGTATGTATGTGGTTTTGAAAGTAATTTACGATAGGAATTCCCTTTTGTTTTGAACTTCCTCTTACAAAACATGCAACAGTCACAAAAAGCACTTGGAAGTTAGTACACAAACAGGGTTCATACTTATATAATATCTGGAGGAAAATTGTTACTATATCCATAACTAGTCGCTAACACAGTCAGTCTTAAACAAAATTTGCAGGAGATAAATAACAATGAATCCCGGAAATTTCACAAACAAATGCATCGTATCAAATCGTCACACTTCTAGCTGTAACAACTTTAGAGGTTCTAACAGAAACACAAGAGTTTTGAATCCTAAATGTTTCCTGCTCCAAATCCATCAAAACAAGGAAGTTATGGTACCTAATCTGTAGATTGTAAGTGTAAACTGTATGTTACATTGTTCCTGTTTCACAAGTCAAACTCTCTGATACAACATGGGCACTATATGGATGGGTGATCAAGCAGCATCACTGTGCACCTAGAGGCAGCCTCAGTTGTCTGATCTTCAGAGAGGGAAACTGGGAGCAACTTCAAACAATCAGAACAAATATTTCACCAGGTCTGCTTACAATAATCCCTAATCTATTTTCATTTTGTTCTCCACTAACAAGGAACATCTACAACTAATGATATTACAGACTCCCCTGCCCTGATTTATAGTATATATCCTATTCCGACTCCCATGGCTATGTCTACCAATAGCTGATAATTATGTCCACCTGTAACCACAATTCTAGTTGTCAGAAGTGTTTATAGTATTCTGACCATAGACTAATTCCTGTGTGATTATTCTAGTCTGAATCTACTTAAAGGTGTCAGTGGTGTCAACCTGTGCCCCATCTCCTGACCACATCCCCCACTCACCGGGTGTGTCGGGTGTGTAGCTGACACTGTAGCTATAGTAGTAGAACCGGTCCTTCTCCTTCCTCTTCAGACCCTTCAGCTTACCCACCAGTCTCGAGAACAGACCTGCCCGCGTCATCTCCTCCCATAGGCCTTGACACTAGATGACACTGGGTGACACTGGGTGACACTAGATGACACTGGGTGACACTAGATGACACTGGGTGACACTGGGTGACACTAGATGACACTGGGTGACACTGGGTGACACTAGATGACACTGGGTGACACTGGGTGACACTAGATGACACTGGGTGACACTAGATGACACTGGGTGACACTAGATGACACTGGGTGACACTAGATGACACTGGGTGACACTAGATGACACTGGGTGACAGTTTGATATACTAGACTACACAATCACCATATGTTTGAGAAGCCAAAACAACCTTTTTCTCATTCAAATTTAAAGTATCTTCACTCTGTAGCACCTTGTATCCCAGAGTATCACCTTGTATCAACATGTATTACCTTGTATCCCAGAGTATCACCTTGTATCAACATGTATTACTTTGTATCCCAGAGTATCACCTTGTATCAACATGTATTACCTTGTATCCCAGAGTATCACCTTGTATCAACATGTATTACCTTGTATCACAGAGTATCACCTTGTATCAACATGTATTACAAGGAATCTACAGCATACCATCCGCATCTACTGTTACATTGTGCTACATTATATTTCATTATGTTCATCTGATCAACACATTGTAACACAAAGAATCACCATTGCTTTACTGTTAAAGTATATTACAGTCTTCAATTAACTTCCATTGTATTCAACTATTCAACACTTTGTACTCAAATTCTGATAAAGAGTGTGATTAACAGTTCAACAAAGTTACACAACTAAACTGAGCTTCACATGTTGTTCATTAACTGTTTGATACACTATCTTTGCATCATTTCCACCATTCCAAACCAAGTCCTATGTCAAACTTTGATCCATATTGCAATATCCTACTGAGAAAACTGAATGTTACACAATGTTACACAATGTTCCACTTCTACAGAATATCCCTGACTGCCGTATCAGTATGTTACAATATCCACATGTCTCCTCTCATACAGGCCAACATTTCACTATGTCTAGTTCCAGGCCCACAGTATGTTGCGTAATCCACGTCAAGTTCTCCTGGCAGCACCAAGATCAGGCTGGCATTCCTCACAAGTCAGCCGGGTCTCGTTGGATCAAGTGCACAAAACTAAAAATATACCAAACTTCTTTAAAAATCAATTTGGGCCTGGCAATTGGCAGGGCATATCCCAACACGAATACTTCTGTCAGTCCATATGTCGCTCCTTCAAACTAATGCTAGTGTTTCAAATCCTCTGGACAAGTAATAAATGCACCAACTGAATACATAAAACTTCCTAAAAAAAAATCAATGTAAGCTATGTAATTGGCAGAGTGGAGCTCTCTATCAACGAGTTCCTCCGTCTGTCTGTTTGTCTGTCCCTTCTTCAAACCAATGCTAATATTTCACATCATTCGGGCCAATGATAAATGCACAAGTCATGAAATGTCCGGAAACATTCTGCACTGCTACTCAAACATTAGGAAGTTTCATCTCAAGTCCCTCTCTGCTCGTGTGTCGGGATGGCGTGACTTTGCCACATTGTGACATTCAACCAATACATGCAGTAATTGGCGTAATTACTGATAACAATCATCAAGCCAGTCTCTGATTCAAATTCAAATGTGGCGTGTCACCATTACTCATACTATAATTACTCACCATACAGCTAAGGAGAGTTGATACAGGGTGATAATTTCCTTAATAAATCTACATTTAGAAGTAGGGTTGATATCGGATGGTAAAGCTTCACTACAGGAAAGAGTATCTTGTGTAACTACATTAGGAACTTCACTTGTGGAATGATCAGATTTAGGAAACTCAACATATAAAGTGACACAGAAGACTTTGTTTCACTCAACCAGGGGAGAGGTAAGCTGAAGACAAGGAAATTAAAAATATATCATCATTAGAATAACTGAAGCAAATGGCATGGCAATGCATTTATCTTGTGTAAGGCTCTCCATGTTACAAATTTGTAAGTCAAAATTTGTAATGAGGTTGTAATGAGTGAGTGAGTGAGTTATTGTTTAACGCCGCTTGGGCAATATTTCAGCCATGAGGTTGTAATGAAGTATCCTTCATTCTACAAATCTCAACACACACTGATATCTAGTCCTACCTACAGCTTGCAGTTGATAATACTTAAACCTTGAATTCCCCCTAGCCCAAAATCACTTTTTGAACAGCAAGTTTAGATATGGGATGAACAACAATGATGCTCTTGTCCTACAATTGATAGAATAATGTTTCAAAGAATTAAATTTACTGAGACTGAAAGTAAACTTTTTGAGAAGCAAGATGAACAACATTCAACTGACCTGACGCTCTTTTTCTTTAGAATTTTTAAAAGAATTAATTTAACAAAGACTGAGTGATGATCTAATGCTAGCCCCCAGTGAGTGATATCTGTTCACATTAACAACTGGTGCCAGTTAAACAGTTGTCTCATTATTTCTTTAACTGGCAGTGATTAAACACTCATATTGCTGATTTATCATGGGAATCTCCGGGATCGACTTGTGGAATCTAGAATTCCCCTCTTTAGCTGAAACCAACACTCTGTAATTGTACAGGTAACTGATGGTACATACAGAGGGTTCACTGATAGTAGATAGAAACTTATTGCTATGTATTAAAAACTGCGAAGATTGGCTGGAACTAACGAATCATGGGTTTACTGTACTGAAATTCAGTGAAGCATTGCACCCAAACCTAACTGCATGTAAAACAGTTCCTTACTGAAGACAAAGTTGCAGTCTCTCCAGCGGGATTCAAACCCCAAAACTGTTGCTCAGAAGCTGAATGCTTTAACCATTGCGCTATCATGTAACAGAAGCAATACAGATTTTATAGCTAACTATTCAGATCTCAAGTCTGGAGCCTGAAGCAGCTCTGTACTCTACAGTGTTTGTGTTAGCTTAGGCATAACTGTATATCTTCTCCAACTGAGGATTTATCTGATAACATTTCAACCACTTCATAGCAACAGGGTTTATCAAGTGCACATGTATAATTCTCACTGGTTATTGTTAAGTTTTTGTCAACAGCCAATAGAAAATAAATAACTATTTGTAAAAATATTGGTATAAAACATGATATTACTAAAACAATTTTTTTATATTTACTATAATTTAGACACAAATCTAGATAAAAAGGGACTCTGTTCCTGTTTTCTACGAGAAGAAAGAACCGTTTACCTCTTTTGAGAATACTTTTGACAATAAGTTTATCTGACAATGAAGTTTTAGTCAATGAGGGGATTTTGTAAATAAGCTATTATGTTATCTATCACACAGGTAACTGTCAGTTATCACATGTTATCATACACAAGCACCTGCTCTAAGCATGACTGTTATCCAGAAGAGTGAGATACCTGCACTACACAGCTCACATCAGATGGTCTAGCTCACATACCAGGGGAGGCAGACATACCTGTGCTTGTCATTCATATCGCTATGGTTACTGCCTGGGAAACTATGTAGTGTATTTCTTGACACTGGGTTACCTTGACATGTCAGAGACCTTTATGTGAAGTTTTGACAGTAACTTGCCTTTGATGTAAACAATGAATTGAGAATTTGTTTCAATAAAGACATGAAATATGATTCTGAAGAAGACAGTTTAGATAACTACTGGTTATAATTTTTACCAGAACAACATGAAAATATCATTGTAAACAGGATATGGTTGGTAAACACTGACGCTGTATCAAGTCAACTATAAGTTAGTGACCATTTTAGGCACTGCCAACAGATGAACAGATGAATAGTTTTAAACAGAATCTGGTTATCTGATCAAGGTTCTCATGAATAATTATGAAAAATTATATCACCAATTGTCATCTTTAGAAAAGCAATTTCACAAAACCAAACTTAGGAGAGAAAAGAATGTATTTATACCTGTTAAAGAATATCACTGATTACCACACAATCATCCATAAGGAATAACAAATATTGAAAACTATAAGACATCTTGAAGCTAATCTATACTAATGCTGTCAAGTAAGGAGCACTGTGTCAGGTCCTAGACAGAATTAAGTGTCCAAGATTTAGCCAAATTTGGATGGCATTTGCACTAACACCATGTAATCTCTGCTATGAAGACAAAATAATATTCCATAATACAATCCATTATTTCCTTATATTTTTTACTATGATGCTGCAAAGCTCAACATGGTTAGGCTGTCATGGTCTGTAATTGAGAACCATCCACTGAGAGCATGGACTGTACACTCCCCAGGGAGTTCAGCATGCATGTTAAACAAAACAAGCATGCATGTCCGTAGATCACAAATCTCATCATAAGCTTATCTTGGGGGAAGAAAACATGATAAAAAATAGAACATCAACTTCATATAAACTAAAGCACTAAAACAAAGAAAACTAGGAAACTCACCATTGTTGCTTCTTCTTTGCCGACTTCGGCCACTGAAACATCCAAAGAGTCGCATGGCTAGATCATCTCACACTCAGACCAAACAGGAAAATAATCCTGGGACTGAAATCTTTACTGGTGATCCATCCACAGACACTCAACTTGCATAAACTGATATCACCCTTCACTTCAGTATCACTAGGTATTAATAAGGATTCAACAGTTGATTCTGTAGAATAATGGGTATAAGGGTATATCCCAGTTGGTTCAACAGTTTATTCTGTAGAATGATGGGTATATGGGTATATCCCGGTTGGTTTAGGAACACAACTTTGGCTGAACCAAGCTATGAATGACCAAGGTTAACAATACACCGGTTCACATGGTACAACCTGATCCAGATGTCATCACTAGGTTCTGGGACCTGTTGTTCAGTTAAAAAACTTCTGTGGAAGCTTGAGGCCGGTTCAAGAGAGAGAGACGTAGGTCAAGTTTATCCACAGGGTTTCATTCACAAACTTCTCATTCAACACTTTTTCTGATTGTTACCAGAGAGTTGAAGTGTTCAGCTGCTTGTACAAGTGGATTCAAAGACCTTGAACTGTGTTGATATTAGTTCCAGGACAGCTCAAGGAAGAACACCAGTGAAACACCATAGGTATGTACTCCAGTAAATAACAAATGCATGAATACCAAAATTCAGTGGATCACAAACGTTTGTATGTCCTTGGTAAGAAATATAGCCAAGTTGAAAGGACAAATTGCTATGAATCTCTGGCTGTGCAGGTAGAATGTCAGATGTGTAGTACAACACCAGAGGGTTGCTACAAGGGCGGGGTCACTGGGGTCAGCGCTACAACTGTCTGGCTTGCATTACCTGATGATACTGCACATAGAGATCAGCTAATGTGTGTCAGGTTGAAACACAGCAGGGATCAGCTGAGATGTAAATATGAGAATCCCTCTCAGGTCGAAATACAGCAGAGTTATTGGTAATGTGTCAGGTTTTGATAAAACAGGATATGCTTATATGTCGGGCAACTACAGAAGTGCTCAAATAATCACTCTCAGGCTCTGTAGGGTTTTTAGTAATCACTGCTGGGTCAGAGGTCAATGCTGTTCATTGAAAACATCCAGCCCTATTTCTTCAAGAGGACTTGCACCTTGTCAGGATAATGTGGTATGTATGTGACAAGAACTGTTTGCTAACAAGCAATTGATATTATTTCAACATTTAGCTCTTCTTATGAATGTTAACAGTTCATGTAATCTTTCAAAAATCACATGGTATCATGATAAACCTTGGATGCGACATTCCTTCACAACAGACATTGTCAGTCTGACCATATCCAACACAGCTCACCAAGTTGAGAGCGCTTCAAGATACTGGCCCACAAGCTTGTACACTCACAGCTGGATATACAACTAGATAACTGTCCTGAGGTAATCCTGAATTAGGGTAGATTGTGAAATCTTGTCTCACATCAGCTGTCAAACAGTGATTCAATAGGAAACAACTCAGAAATCAACAAACTTGACAGTTCTTTGAGGAAGTGCTAACAACACAAGAACTCTGTCTACAACCAGACTCTAGGAGATGTGCAAAGCTTATGTTATTATCGAATTACTCTGTACACACTAATCACTTCATGTCTCCGCGTAGTCGTGTCTCATCAGTTAATGAAGAGTATCGTCCTGCCAGAACAAATTACAGCAATCACGCAGCCTACACAGACACCTGGTTAAAGATTACTGCTGTTAATCACAGTTATGAACATTATAAGGTTTTGTACTATAGACTAAAATAAAGCAAGCTGATGTTGTGGACTCTACAGCCTAGTACACGACTAAAGACATGCACCAGGTAATCCTAGGCTGTGGGTGAGTACATGAATACACTACATCACCGTCACATCACTTCACAGACATTCCATAGTGACAGGAGAATGACTTTCATTCATCAATGTTGCAGATAATAGCACTTGACATTCAATGTCACTCAGATTGCCCCTGGTGATGTCACTGCTCCGCTAACTAATGAATAGAGGAATCTGTCAAATGCACAATATTTGATCAATGATGACTTAATCAAATAGATCAGCTACTGCTACTGACAAACTAGCCAAGAGTTTGAGGAATTTGACTTTACACACCCTGTCTTGGATGAGACTGTCACCAGATTTGCAATCTTATCTTGTGATAGTAGTCTGCTGAGCTAACAAGCTGAAGTTAACTAAACCCAGGAATCTGTCTGTCTCCACCTCACAGTCTGTTACATGGATTAGAGCTGTCTGTTCACAGGTAATTCTTACACTGACGCTTGTGATTATACACTCTAAAACCTTCTGTGTTCTGTTTAGCAAGCTAGTAATCTCATCAGGCCTTTCTTCTCATGTTCGCTGCTGTTTGACATTTCAGAAATTCAGAGTACAATATTCTCTTTAGTATTTCCCTGTTCAGTTTTCTCTTTGAGAAATCATGCTCCTATGTCCCATACTGTTTTCTCTTACTACAGTTATTAGTAGTGTCCCATCTGTTCTGTTGCCCCTGTTAAAGTCCTGATACCTTGTTCTAGTTCCCACACTCCAGGAAGCATCAGACTCGTAAATAGTATCTTCCTTGCCACATTTGTTTTATCACGTCTCTCCTCTGTTCGTTTGTTCCCCTCTCCGGCTGATGATGTTGCTGACAGTCTGTGCCCCACACAGTGATGTTGGAAACAGACACAGATGAGTGTAGACTGGTAGAATTGATGTGCTTCAGAGAACCAGACCTGCTACATGCAGTGATCACACATCAGCTCAGGGACAATAACTCTCCTCTCTCTATCAGTGTCCAGGTAGTAACTGCATACCTCAGTATTGTTTGAAGTGATGGACAAGGGAATGTGTGTTTTAGAGGATTCCACTCACTGCTTGATTCAGAAAATGAATGGTAAAGATAGATAATATTTTATGTTTGTTAGTTAACTGCTTTAACAGACTTGGTATACAACTGGAGTTCACTGCTTGACATGGGATTGATGTTGAAGTGCTGGTATTTCAATGGTATCCAGTAACAGTTTAAAGTGTGTGACAGACATAAAGCTGAGTATTGTTGCAGGTTTATAGTTCTTCACTTGACAGGGGGAGACATTTGTTTCAGCTGAGTGGCTGTCCAGACCTCCTTCCTAGTACATCGTGTACACAGTGAGACACTTGATGAGGTGTCTACTGTACTTGTGTTGTTTCATGGGTCCTTGACTTAATGGATTCCACACTCCTGGAATGAACTTGATGTGTATGCTTGCTCAAGATTTGTTAATTGACCAAATACCACTGTCTAAATATTTGACTTTTTTTATATAGGAAAGTTAATTTGAATCTTGCGTGTCAATACTGTGTCAAATAAACTTCACATATAATTGTTATCAAACCACCTGGAAGACATAAACCAGGGTTTTGTTTCTAGTTTAAAGTTCTTCACTTGACAAGGGTTGAATCCTTTGCAATAGTCAAAACAATGTCAGATGTTTGAGATATGTCACTTCATCAAACCAGGGTTCAACATGTCACAAGCACACAGGGGACTCTCATATAATGCATAGACTCAATAGTCTTGTTTTCTCTCACACCTGGTACATTCACTGTACAACTGTCTCCTTATGTAACCAGAGTTCTATGTTACACAGTATTACACTGACCAGCCTCTACTCACCTGTAGTAAGATACTAAAGATGAGTGTCCAGAACTACAAAGCAGCTAGAGTTCAGCCTCGGGCTCTTAGATAAACAAGATGCGGACACTGAGTAGCCAGCAGAATAGAATCCATCTGTTGTCAGCTGACCACTGGCTAATACACTGACCACTCACTGTTGTGAGCCGTTATTCACAGGTACATGTGCTATGAATCAACACAGAGCTGGTGTTAGAGAGAACGTAGACTGGCTAGGTCTATATGATGTTGAGAGGAGCACACTGGGTTACATGAGCTAACCACACAGCTACAACATCCATGTGTCATGAACTTACAATGAGAGTCACACACTGACAGAGCTTCATTACATAGTGTCCACATTAGCACTTTATCACTTGTCCCAGTTGTGACCAGAGACCGTCACTATCTATCGTGGTGAGAAGTACAGGTGTGTACTGACCACACGGGTTTGCTTCAGCATCACCTGGTATATTGCTCTCTATATTAATATCTGCAATATGTGGTTGATCCAGTCAGTCTAGTTGTAACCACAAAACTTTATTGTTCTTATGTAGATCTGACACAACTATCAACATTAATAACCAGTTTCAGTAGCATATTGGTCATCACATCAGCTAATCACCATGTCAATGCACTCAATCAGCAAGATATCCTCTAATCTTTACACTAGCCCTTGATACATCACCTAATTGATTATGGTACTTGGATTGAAGAGACACCGAAAAAGTATGAACTCTCTCCAATTTATACAAATACAGATATCAATTTTAACAAGTTTCGAAATGGCATATGATATGCCTACAAACAAATTCCAATTTACTTGTTTGTCAAAATCATAGTCATGTTGAGAGACAGCCGCCGAAAGATATGCGACTGCCCTCAACCAAGTCAAAATCTAAAGTGAAGCTACCACGTGCTTCTCAGCACGGGCAGCTACAAAACATGTCAATATCAGTTGCGTTTTGGCGATCGTTTTTAACGACACCGAACCCTTCAATCCAGTACTAATTGCTTGAAAAATGAAAAATGGTAGGTCCGTCATTAAATCCACCTTCTAGGTAGCTTGTTTACAATAACTTAGAGCTCCACCATCAAATCCCACTGCACCACTGTCAATGCTTAGATAAGAACTAAAATGTATGTCCACTCTCAAAACCAAAATCAAGAAACCACTTGCATCACACGCATGCACAGTCTGTTGTCTCAGCTGCCTTGTTTCACTTCTCTTGTTTCTCTTCCACTATCCTACCAACCGTGAACCGTCTTCTCGTACCTGACAGTAACACAACCTGTATCTCCACACCAGGCCTTCTGTCTGTCCTGTTTGTCTTGCCCTAATCCCAGGGGACCTTCTAGATTACCCGTTTATTCTCCCTCAATTCCCTGGACCTGATAGATGACCTGTCTCCTCACTTCAGGGCCGGATCGGTCTCAGGTGTCCTTTCAGGTCAACAGTTCAATCCTTCCACAGGACACACTGTCTTGTTGAGATTAAGTGGTGTCCTTTGAATCAGTCAGTGGTAGAGAGATTTAATTGCAGAGTCTTAGTCCAAGCTGCAGGTATACAGTTGTCTGTTGTAGATAAACTACTGGATAGGATCTTTAGAGGATCAGGGTTTTATTCATCTGTCCATCTCGTGACAAACTCCTTAACACAGTTATTTCAAAGTAACAAGTACGTTTTTTCATAAAAAAGTGAGATGAATATTGATATTCCGCAAATTATTAGTATGTTAGACTATCTCAACTGCAGTCTCCAAGGTAACAAAACTGTTCTTCTCCCAACATCAGAACGTTCTATCTAAAAGCAGAAGAACTCTGAACTGCTCCTATACCTGGAAATGTGATGGAGACGAGAGGCACCCTGTGGATTGTATCTTCTGGCTGCATCATCATTTCTACCTCATTTTATCTACAGTATTGGGGGAAAAACTTCCTCAGTTGAATCTATGTTTGGGAGAAGAGCTTACTCTATAACTTGAGCTCTGATATCTGCAGGCTTGAAGAGATAAAACTACTCCACTCTTGATTAGAGGACTATTTCAAGTTTATGAGTTGTCAGCAATAAGCACTACACAACAACTGTGTTCACAACTTGATCTCAAGCTTGTTTATCAACATGCTCATAGATCTTTAAATATTTTATGAGCTGGTTGTTAAAGGTATTTTCCAAACATTTCAACCACTTTTTGGATACATCTCTTTCAGTTTACCAACTGCTCTGTTTCAAATCTATTTTCCAAGTTCAAATTTCGATATTCTGTTCAATTCATTTCATCAATACTTCATAATCATAACTTCAAATTTATTCCCCGCTATATTGCAAGTGAAATCCTTGATGGCAACCTGTTACAGAGAGAAATCTGGTCCATGCAGGGCACACCTGGGGTAATTAGGCGTATCAGTCATGTATCAACTGTACCAGTCCAATACAGCCAGTCAATGTATTCAAACTCTTTACAGGCTGGTTCTCTGTGCTTTATTCACAATGCATGAAAAGAGTTTGTTGTGCTCATACAGAATACTCGCTTATTCTGATGAAAGGATGATTTGCTGCACAATTAAACCAGAAACAGACAGCAGCTGGAAGCTTCAGTCCAACGTCTTTGTTTACTGTCTTTGTTCTGCTCAGACGTGCCAGGTATTTTGGAAAATGAGGCATTTATTAAAAAAGATCTCCTTAGAGAATTGTTGGTTTTATATCATCTATTCCACGAAACGAGGGATATAATAGAAATATACATTCTCTTCCTAGAAGGGTTAATATAATGTCCTCAGATCCAAATAGTAAAATCTGTGTTTACAATTGTAGTTTTCCCAATATAAACGTATCTATTTTATGATTCATGAGCTGTATGTATTGAGATGTAGGACTCTTCAGTCGTCAGCCAAGTATCAGCTATTTCAGTTAAGCATACCAATCAATATTTCAACTCATAACATCAGCAAGATGAACAGAGGAGTTTTGCTGTAGAAATGATACACAGAGATGATACTGTGGTACCTCTTTTACACTAGTATCCCGTTCCTGAGTTTCAGGCAGGATGGCTGTTACGATCAACTATCTCAATTTAATGAATTCCATCAATCAATTTTAGAAATGTGTTTCATCTGAAAGAATGACTGAAACTGTTTTCTGAAATGCACATATGAAATAAGACCACCATACACTCCATCAAAACTGCACATACACTGACCAGTCGAGAAACACAACACTGAACTCTGTAGATGAAATGTCAGTTACTGCCAATCAGCTGATCAGACGAGATCTGTTTAAGCAGGCATCAAAGCCTAAACCAGTGTTGCTGAATCAGCTATTTCTCTGAGTCAAGTGTTGGATTAATATTATAATATAATATACTCTCAGGTATACTCTTAGATTCACAGCAACATCTGAAGCATATGGAGATTTGTTAGTAGCAGTTGACACTTTCATAGATTTCTCTCAAGATTATCTAGCTTCACTCACTTGTATTGTTTACATGTTGCTTCAATTCTCTTAGTTCTCTCCTGACAATCAAACCTTGTAACAAAGTTTCGGTAGACTCTCTCAACTTCCCTTTCTGTAATCTATCTCCCCTACACCCATAATCGTTTCTATTGTTTATACCACAAGGATAAGCCTAATACCATCATAGGAAGTAAGTCTCTCCAGTCTTCGAAGATGAAATTAAACTCGCCCTGATTTGGGAAGTCTCAGCAAATGCCACTTTCAATAATACCTGAGTCAGCCGATTTGATTCTCCCTCATTAATCTGCTCATGTCCTATGTATTGTTTACGCAGAGCAGATTAGTTCAGTCTGACTTACTGTCAGATTAGCTGCTCCATGCAGGGTTCCAGCAAACCAATCTGTATGTGGAGTGACAGTACTCTCACTGCAGAGGAGTTCACAGATGCAGATACTGCTATCTTCATTGGCGGAACTATCACATGAGATAACATTAACTTCAGTCCATCCTCTTTATTCTTCCTATTCAGTCAACTACTTCCAATTTACTTCACAGATGAATGTGGTGCAATCTTCATGTGATGACTATGATAATTTGGTCTTCATTAGGGTCTCTCACATCATTAAGATCCTCATTACAGACCTATTACTGTTCACAGTTTGGTCCCCCTCTACACAGCTGAAGTGTGATAATCTTGTCTGTCTGTGTGTCTGTCTGTGTGTACCCTCACATTCCTCACTTAACTGACAACACTATGTATACAGCAGGGTCACTGGAGCATGACATTCTGCTGGTGTATATACACTTATATACCTCCCCCCATATCTCACATCTAGCAGGGTGATATCGATCTCGATCTCTTGTGTAGCAGGTAAGTTAGTTTTAACAGTTTATATTGCATCAATATTATTGAATAATACATATTGAGTAAATCTCAAATAAAAAAAGAAACTAGGTCACGAATATATAGATCACATTGACATCAAAGAGGAAACCAAATCTTTTGGGGGAGAAAAACTGATGATGATCAATGTCAAATATAAAATGTAGTGTATAAAAGTCAGATGAGAGACTTCATAACATCATCTGGATCTGGTGAAGTGCTTCAAAATGCTGTGGTTTATGTTTACAGTCAGGTGAAATATCAGTCTACAGATAAAGGGCTGAAGAGATGAAGAAATGAGGTTATGGGCAGGTGCTGGTATAGATAATCTTGTTGATGCGTTTGGTATTAGAAATGAAAGTAAACATGTCTATCCTATAAACTGTATCAACATCACTGAGTTGTCCATGTTCACTTTACCTCAATAAAATTTTAAATGAAAACAAAACAACAGCTGCTGGTATAATGTGGTGCACACTTCTAGAAATGGAAAGAAAACAATTTTTACAGAGATAAGGTTAGCCTGTGTAGTGTTTCTGCAATGCATGAAATATTTCCTCATGATTTTCTGATAAGAATTAATGACCAAGACTTACTAAGGAAAATATATGCTTACAGAGATAATTGTGCATTTTGCTTTAAACAATCAGGACAGCTAATAGCTAATATGAGTCTCACTTATATATCAAAAGCTTTCATGTTACTTAGTAAGTATTAGTAAGTATTCCTTCTTAAATTAGCAAACACGTGAAAATAAGATAAATCTAGGCCTACATTAGAATAAACAATAATATTGCAAGACATCTATGTTCACCAAATATTCTGCTAAGGGAGTTTGATGCCAGTATTTGTAGCAAAGGAAATGTTATTTGAAGTTTGCTGTGTTCTCTGAAGTATTTCACTCAAAATATTATTGTTCCTGAAAAGACCAAACGTTAGATCTATAAAGAGTTTACCATATGTCCCTGTACATGAAGTTAGAACACACCCTGACACCAAACAAAAAGTTAGAACACACCCTGACACCAAACAAAAAGTTAGAACACACCCTGACACCAAACAAAAAGTTAGAACACACCCTGACACCAAACAAAATCCCAAAGTAATATTTATATGGCAATATTAAACTAGTGTAAACCGCTCCAAGTGTGACGTCACAATAGTGTGTCGTTGTGAGGTCACAATGTAAGTACTGCAATCATAATGGCAGCAAAGTCGCAGAAATGTTTCCTTCAGCACACTCTCGACAATTATGCTTAATTAATGAGGTCCAGTAGGCTAATAATCACAATATTAAACTCCCCTCTATTTAATACTTAACTTGTTAATGATTTAGTATCAAACTCACTGTTGCTCATTTTATACTCAATCCTTAACTTGTTGAATAAGAATAGTATTAAATGGAAGAATGTTTAGTATATAGTATAGATTTGACTTCACACATGCTAGGAAATTTAGGAGATAAAGACTAAACCATAAGATTGAAGTCAGAGTGTTCATTATAGCATGTCCTATCTACACACAACTTGCACACAAGAAGGGTATATGGTAGAGACTTATCAGGGAAACACTATAGCAGTTGATGTGAATTACATCAGTATATACCACACGGTTGAAATGACTTTCATTACTGCTAAAAAATGCTTTGAATTCAGTGAGGTAATGTAATGTTCCCTTGTATATGTACAGAGGTCTGCAGCACCAATGCAGATATTGATATCATTGAAACCTAGCAGTATTGGCTGGTATGGGAACGGCAATGTATCTATTTCTCTCAAATTATACTTATTTGCTCTGCAGCTCATCAGCCTTGAATAATTAAAGCTTTGGGGTAAAAAGAATTTACTCTCTAAGTGTACGAGAGCATGGCTGACCTTTCTACCGAGACCAGAGTCCAGTCTGGCACCTCTTACCCCTGTCTCATTGCATGTGATTATAAATCAAATATGAAATTTACTATTAACTTTATGCTAAATATGACTTATGTCTCTGAGTGAAAATTATAAATATCAAAATATGAAAATTATCTATTTGCATATTCCTTATATTGAGGTGTTTACTTTACTCTAACATAAGGAATTGAACACCATACTAGCTGACACACAGAGAACACCCAAGGCACACATCGGTTGGTCCAATTCACCTTCTTCTGAAAGTAACTCTACAACAAACTTATTTCCTGGTTCTGTTTGAGACTATTCAGTGTAAATGTCCAGTAACTCTATACCATCGTCATTCCAGTCTCTATATCTCCCAGCTAGTGGATATTGTGTGGTATCCCACTCCTGGCATTATAATATGTGGGTTAGGGTTTGTTATCATATGATATTTTGTGTAGGTTGAAGAGAAGATGGGGAACCAAGATGTGATACACAACCGTATTCAACTCACACCTGATATCAGATACCTCACTATGTCAGGTGACAGAAATCAGACACCAGGTGGAATGATACTTCTCATACCTTTCATGAACAGGTATGCAGATATCAGATAGCAGATGTGCAGGTATGAGGAGATCAGATACCAAGTGGCACGATACCAGCTCATATCTCATGCTGACAGGTACGCAGATATCATATATCACCCAGGTAGGTAACTATGTAGAAATAAGATAAATACACAACAGCTGAAAACTATTCTGGTCCTCAAACAATCACTTCCTTATCAGTCAGATACCCTACAACAAAACTGGTCACAAAAGATATTTTCCAAACACTGAAAGATTTAGAACAGAAAAACATCCCTCCAAAGCTTTATTGAGAGGAATGATAATAACCTTTCCGTCTACAACCAAACAGTCTTTCTACTGCAATCACAGTGTTGTTGAGATAAACAGCTGTGGACATTACAATAATAAACAGAAGGTTCACAGAATTACAAATCACATCACATTCATCATCACATCACATCCCATCACATCACATCCATCATCACATCACATCACATTCATCATCACATCACATCACATTCATCATCACATCACATCACATTCATCATCACATCACATTCATCATCACATCACATCCATCATCACATCACATCACATTCATCATCACATCACATTCATCATCACATCACATCACATCACATCCATCATCACACCCATCATCACATCACATCACATCACATCCATCATCACATCACATTCATCATCACATCACATTCATCATCACATCACATCACATCCATCATCACATCACATCACATCACATTCATCATCACATCACATCACATCACATTCATCATCACATCACATTCATCATCACATCACATCACATCACATCACATCACATTCATCATCACATCCATCATCACATCACATCACATCACATTCATCATCACATCACATTCATCATCACATCCTTACATTCAACTACCTGTTCTGTTCATCTTCATCTCATTTACCATGGCTTGTCAGTTTTAGCTAATCAAAATGTGAACCACTGTAAAAATGGTTATAACATGTATTTGCACTGTAAATAGCGTCAATCCACTTGCACGTTTATACCAAGCAATGGGGAACAAACAACGAAATGAATAAAGCTTGATCAAGTCTGTCAGCATTACAAACTGCATAATCAGCTGTCTTATAGAAGTATTACAATTACAAATACCTGTGGTTTCCATTTAAGATTTGTTTCGTCCACTACATAAACTACAGTATTACAAGTGTACAACCCAAATAAACATTAGTCATAAGTCAACCTGGCCATGTTTAGTGGTACAGGTAATAATCAAGTATCAACTAAAAGCAAAAACCACTTACGGCCATTTTTGAGTGAACACCTTTCAATCATTTGACGTAGGGAATGGGAACAAGTTACATTTGTTTTAGAACAGCTTTGTTTGATTAAAAAACATTTTGGGGAAATTTCCACATTCATTTCATTTCTTGTGAGATCACATCTAAACTAAGTTCTACTGCCCTTTTAAAAGTACCTGAGCTAGCCCTCAAAATGCTCAAACGTTAGTCTTGTACTTGAATAAACTTTACATCTACAGCAATAACTCTGCTGGCAATCCAGAGAACTTCTCCTGGCCTCTAACTGGTGCATCAGGTGGTGTACTACTTGATGATGACTACTTGTTGTGTGTACACAGCCACACACGGTGTTGTAGTTCAGCTTCATTGCAGCCCACTTGTTCCGAGATAACATCTTCACTCCAGTGTAAGACTCATAGACTTTATCTCTGCATTGATACTCCAGATTTCTGTCGTGGTGGAGGTGTAATATCCTTGATAAACTCATACAGGGGCAGTAGCATGTTTCTTTAAGTAAAAAAGATGGTCTCACAAAAAAAGAAAATAAACGTTTCCAACTGCAAGATAGTTTTTCAATCAATTGGAGCAGTTTTGAAATAAACGTACCATGATCTATTAAGCTATGTGAATCCCTTTCCCTACCTCAAATGATCATAAGGTCTTCAAACAAAAATGGCTGCCAATTGTTTTTGCTTGATACTTGGTACTTTCTTCTTTGACTATGGATAATCAGGTTGAATAATGAGCTGTTTGACCCTCTGAAGATAATGTATTTGGCATAAACTAATCCTTATTGTTGAACTTTTGAAGAAATTAATCTTTCAAAAAATGTTTACTGCCCCTTTCAAATCCCTAACTTACAGTGCAGGATATAAAGACATAGGCTAAACAAGAGTTTTGACAGTTTTTTTCCTGTTAATGATTTAAAACATTATTTGCATGTGAGACCTCTCAGACCATCAGCTAGCATCATCAAAATATCTTTACAAAATATCAACTTCTTGCCCAGAACCACTGTCCCTGTAAATCTGAAATTCGGATTAGGTACCTTACAGACAGATGATCCTGACACTTGGTCCTGATGTCCTTCAAATATTGGTCTGGACCGCAAAACCCCATTAACCTTTAGGCAATTATTTCTAGGATACCAATCAGCATAAAATTGAGGACATTTTGAACTTCAAAATTAACTGATCCCAAACTTTTTGACTCATCAACAAATAAACATTAATGTTTCTTTTCAAAATCTCACAGAGACATATCAGTGTGCAGTTACTTAATGAGTCTGAATGAAGTCTTGAGTCTAAATATCTAAACAGTTAGAGACTGCACCAAGTCTAAGCATCCCTGGACTCTACTAAACACAAATGGAGAGTTGCCAAGTTCTGAAGAGAACCCATCAAGGAGCACTGGCTCACTTAACATAACAGCAATCTACAGGTAGTACTGGTGATCAGACACACCTTACCTCATGTAGGCTGTAACATGAGAGCAGGTGAACATTGGTAGAATAACTCTACCCTGGAGATTGAGGAGCCAAGAGTCAGGGCATGGAAGAGCATTTCCAGGAATTTCAAATGGGTAGAATAATTACATCTTAGAGATTGATGAGCAAGGAGGGGGATATTCAGGGACTGAAGTGGGGGAGGGGGATATTCAGGGACTGAAATGGGGGAGGGGGATGTAGAAGACTGAGGAATCAGAAGTCAAGGTGAGGAAGGAGTTCCAGAACTTCCAGGATGGCGCTGGTAGACATCGGTAGAACTGAGTTAGTGTTTACGGGACACTAGTACAAGAAGTACTGTTTGGATGCCATGATGTCATTGAAGAGATTTCACCCAATTTTGAACCTTAATAAATGTAATTTAGTGATTTAAGAACTTGTTATTTTGACCTTGAAATGAACCAAAGAATTCCAGGGGGTATAATCAATAAATTATTAATCTAAGATCACCAAGAGCTACTTCTGATTTAACAATTTAACTAATCCTGTTAAGTGTTAAGCATGTGCAAAACCATTCTGAAGTCATGATCTCTTAGAGACCTTGACCTTGACCTTTGACCAATTGTAGCTAAAACCTTTTCAAATCTTGGTAATTTCTCCATACTTGTTTACCAAATAAGTGCCTTATAGCACCAAAACTTTTCATGTTTGCAAGATTTTAAAAATAATTTTCTAAATTGCAACCTTGACCTTGAACAGGGACATGTCAAAAGAATTTCCAGGGGGTATAATATCAACTAGTTAATATGAGTTATCAATACCTAGGGCCTATATCTTGTTTCAAAATTTGATTAAAATGGTAAACATGACCATGACCTATATCTCGTGACCTTACCTATGATCATTTGTCATTGAATATAACAATCATGTAATGATTGAAAGTGTTAACAGTTAAAGTATTTTGCAAAACTCTGCATAAATCGTGACCTCACTGTGACCTTGACCTTGAAACAAAACTTCTCCAAAGATAATATGTACCAAATAAGAGCTTATGGTACCATACTTTTCAAGTTAATCTTGTTCACATGGATTATTTTATGGAACCTTGACCTTTGAATTGCAATGTGAGTATGTAAATACATTGCCCCTACGGTTATATGTTAAAAGCAATGTGTATGAGTTCTGAAAACCTTAGTGGGAAAAAGTTATAGCAACTAAGTCCGGAATAATTGGTGGAATAATTGTACCTTTTAGTAGGGTACAGAGAGAATATTCAGAGGAAACTATGCAGGTGGAATTCAGGAGCAGGTTGAAGAGTACTTCAAAGTTTCACATTAAACACTTCCATACATATAGCTGGAGAAGCTCTTATTATTAATACAAGTGCTGGAGAATTGGTATATAAATATTAATATTGACACTGAAACACCTGCCCTGTTCATAATAAATCCTTTGAATGAAATGGAAACTGGTGGTGATCATATGTTGCACAATTGGATATGACAAGAAGAGGATTGGGGTGAGTGTAGCAGCCAGGAATGGATATGATATAAGATGATTTGGGCTATTAAGCAGCTTTCAGGAGTATCCTATTACAGTGTATTATCATGAAGCAATTGCAACTGTGTAGAAGTTTAGAGATTAATGTAAACAAACATACTGATGTTTTAGAAGTGCAAGATACTCAAACCAACAGAAGCACAGAGAGTGTTGTGTTCAACACTTAGAGTGCTGTGACTGATTAAAGCAAACATTCAGCTATCAAGATTTATCTCAACAACAATCAAAGCAATGATGTGTTGAGCATGAACTGGGAGTGTGACTCGGAGAGTATCTTTTATCAGGGTGGGAGCTGTCTGATTATCTGGCTAATAGTTCCGCTAATAGTTCTGCTAATAGCCTGGTGTAGACTAGTGCATCTACAAGAGGTGAGATTACAGACAAAAGTAGCCTCTAATATACACCATCTGGGAGATACAGGATTTTACTATACAATCAGTACATATACCTGGTGGTTGTAAAGCATGTGTTAACTTGGTTGACTTATCATCACAATGTGAAATGAAAGACTGAGAAGAACATCTTGTGTACTTTGAGCTCTCTGGAACATTAGTTCTTTTTGTCATACAATTATACAATTGTTATGTCTTCATTCCTTATAACATAAGTCATCATTAACTACCAACAACTCTGAAATTTGACAACAAAACTCAAAAACCATTTAACAAGAATTGTTCTTCAATATTGATTCTCAGATCAGTTGTTTAGCACTGCATGGGCGATACAAGAGCTGTGCAGCAGTGTCTCAACAACCTGTTACCCCCCCAAAATGTAATCTCTCTTATCCTCTGCTTTAATACACAGAGCACCTGCTCCATCAATGCACAAGGGAGTTAGGTTAATGCTCCCAACTGCACAATAAAACTATTAGGAAAATTGTTTTTGATGAATAATCAAATGTTGAAGGTACATTGGGAGTAACAAAGTGAACTTTAATCATTTAGTTGCAAATGACATGGACCTACTAATATCGTCCATGAACACAGATGATGAGAGAGCAATTGTTTTTGAACACAATATAATTTTATGTCAATCAACTTTTATTCAAACTAAACATGATGAAAAATTAGAATTACTTTTAGACAAAGGACTACAAAGTTCAAACATCCTAAAGCTGGTTGAGACAAGTCACGGTTACCTCGGCCCGGTCGTGTATCCCTCTCAACAGGAACATTGGATCTCCGGAGAAGATCCCCAACTGTACGGAGATAGTCTGAGCCTCCGTCTAGATCCATGTCCGACAACCTCTAAACTCTGTGGTCTTGTAGATTTAGAAGTGTCCAAGTCCTGAGACATGTCCATCTCACAACTCCAGACCAGTCTCTTCGCCCCTATACTCAGTCTCAGCTAGTGTCTCATTATCACTGTCTCTTTCAATGAAATGTCCTTAACTCTCTCTGTTGTAACTCTCAGTTCAGACCAGCCCGTTATCTGGTCAGTTGGAATCAGGTGGTGATAACATCCACTGCTCCATGATGGTCTTTAACAAGATACTTTGTATGTCATACTCAGTGCTGATGCAGTTCAAGACATATCACGTGGAAGCCATGGCCCTGATTAGTTTCATATTGTCAACTATTTAAATTCATAAAGTTGCAGTTGTAAAGGTTCTGACATTTAAATCTGGTGATGTGGCACAGTGATATCATCACAGCCGGGAGTTACCAGTTTGCCTGTCTGAGCGGTCACAAGCCATTGGACCACATTAGGTTCTCTGGACTACAAAGGGTTAATGCATGTCTATTGTTTCATGTAAGCTTACCTCTCGTTACACTAACACAATTAGCTCCAGCTGGCCTGTTGTCTCTCATATCAAACATGCAGTAACCTTGCAGATAATTTACTCTGATTTAATAACTTTAAAATTTTATGGTAAAATTCCCTTTTAAACCAATTACACTGGTCTTATATCAAACAAATAAAGAAATGCTTGTAAGACAAGATAGAACATTGACCTGATGTGTTGGGATGACCCAGCCCCTGACCATGCATGTTGAATAGCTCTGTGAATTATCTAGACTGTCTTCAGTCTTTCTTATATTCTGATGCAAACAGTGAAAGCTGTTGTAATCATTACAGACAGACAGGCAGACAAAGACGGACATAATCATTACAGACAGACAGGCAGACAAAGACGGACATAATCATTACAGACAGACAGGCAGACAAAGACGGACATAATCATTACAGACAGACAGACAGACAAAGACGGACATAATCATTACAGACAGACAGGCAGACAAAGACGGACATAATCATTACTAAATCTAGCAAGTCAGTATTGCTTTGATTTGGTGCAGTTTAACTTTGGAAGCCTTTTTAAAGGGGTTGAGTATTATATATTAAAATAACATAAAATATATCAAAGTGTTTGTAGACTAGGAGCAAGGTTATAAGTGACTCACTGTAGGTTTTATAGAGGATGCATGTTAACCTATGGTAAGCCTTTCACTCTGCCTAGCGGTAGCTGTGTACTGTCTTCTTTGTCTATGTAACCATGTTTTAACTGTACTTGATACTGCACAGAAGGTAAGTCATTATCTTCACAGTTTGTGTGTGTTTTCAATGAAACCATTTTCACATGGCGCCCTTGTCAACAAGAATCACTTCACCAATAGAGATACATGTATATATGTTTGGGTCTCCGGGTCTAGTAGATAATGGAATAAAATGCCTCACCAAACCAAATGCTTGCCCAAAGAAAATGTGATAGATGTTAAATACGAAAAATTGTATCCTTAAACAAACAATGATTCTATAAATATGGATCCTGTTTTAGAGATGAAATATTATTCTAACACAAATTTCAAAGCACAGAAATCTAGATGAGCAATCAGATGATTTATGTTGCAACTTCTTAAAAGTCAGTTGCCTAGCAACTTGATTTATTTTTGAGTTCTACAGACTGTTGACATGTTAAATGAGGCAAAAAGCGTAACAAGAAAAGTCATCAATTGTACACAGGCTGGGTTTGATAATAAAATGGCTTCATGTGACTGGTACTTGTGAAGGAGAATCAGTGAAATAGCATTAGAGGTATTGGCCTGAAAACCTTTACATCAAACCAAGAACTTTTAATTTTCAGATTGTTGAAAATAACAGGGATTAATTGGAGGAAAGAGTAGATGGCTGGGTGGATGAATGACTAGATGGATGAGGCGGTGGTAAGGTGGATGGACGGGTGGGTCAGGTGACTGGATGATGAAGTAGTAGTGAGGTGGATGGCTGGGTGATGAGTTTCTAGGTGGATGGCTGGGTGATGAGTAGATGGTTGACGTGGTGGTAGGGTTGATGGCTGGGTGAAGAGTTTCTAGGTGGATGGCTGGGTGATGAGTTTCTAGGTTGATGGCTGGGTGATGAGTTTCTAGGTTGATGGCTGGGTAGATGAGTAGATGGTTAACGTGGTGGTAGAGTGGATGGACACAACCATCAAACTCATTTTGAAACCTATCAGGGATTTTATGTGTCGTGTAGGAGCTATCGTGTTTTTCTGTAATATCTTGCTAAATGGTTTCAAACTGCAAAGTTAGGTCATGACAATCTCATGCAAGACCTCTTATACAAAGTTGGAGGTAAGAAAGTTATCATTTTCACTTGTAAGACCTAAACCAAAATGTTTCTTTACATTTGAAAACTTTGTCCCAGGTTACACTATGTAGAAGAATCAATGGATGAGGTTCAGATATCTGTTTCTTGTTTTTTGCAGTGCTACAGAATTTTGATATTGTCAATTGCAAATCTCTTGACTGATTTGCACATGCTTTTTCAAAGATAAAGGCTACGGGACTGTGAAGTGACTTGATCAGGTTTTAATGACGCTTCTATCACGGCTGCTAACATTATTGCAGGAAGAAAGCCCACAACACCATTGTGGCCATGCATTGCATTGCAACCTGCGAGCATTGACTGCAACTAGCAAACCATGGGTGGTACTGCGATGAAATTTAGTGTAGCATTGGACTGAAAAGATGAAAGCAATGGTTGTATGGGGTCCTTATTGTAGTGGGATTTGTTGTCTTGGGCTGTCCAGATATGAATTCTGGATTAAGAAACAAATATACATGTGACTGAAAATAAGATGGAAAGAAGTTTACCACAAGAAATTGAAGGGAATTGAGCTGTATTTAAGATTCCAGACAAAAACATTTTCACAACTTGCTGTGACCTCCCACATCTGTCCCTGTTCAGCCCACAATGTGGAAATTGATACTTACATGCACCAAAAAACTTATTATCTTAAAGGGAGGAGTTTAAATTCTATTTAAATGTTTTTCAATTGCCAATATCAGGTTGTTAGTTTCTGAGTGTGAGCTTACTCCCAAGACATGGTATGTAAGTGTTTATATCAGGAAGCATCCACTTGAGAGTTTCTGGAACAACATGCAAACAAAACCCTTCACATGCAGTTCATCTGGAGCCAGACACTTTCTATAAATGCATACACACCTCGCATGTGAGCTGAGGTGGTTTAGAGTTTAAAGCTGAGAGTATTTCAATTAAATCAAGGCTGGTAGGGAGAAAGCCTTCAACACCATCGTGGCTATGCATCGTGGTGAAACCTGCGAGCATCAGCTTACTGTATGTAAACGAGTTCTCTACTGCAGACAAAGCGGCAGGATTCGAACCCTGGAAAACCTTGCATGTGAGAAGGTGTTTGTACAAGTAAACATGGCGTAGAAGACCTAACTTGACTGCTGTTCAACTACATAAACATTTGAATACATACTTTTTACATAGTGAATGAATCTGCTAAAAAACATATTCTTGTGACTTTTCAGGTCAAGTTCCTTGATAGGTTAAACTTGGCCAGAACGAGACACTAAGAACTGGGTCATTTACCAAACATCATTACCACAGACAAACATGGTCAAAAGCCACAGACAAACATGTTGATACCATCAGCTGCTTGCCCAGACAATACTTGACAAACAGAATTCTTGTTAGAAATAACTCTATCCCCTTTACTTTGTTTGCTGAAGAATTTTACTGAAATTTCCAAACCTTTAAGAACATTAGAGTGGAGAGTTGAAGCACTGGTTAGCAAGAAACCTAAGCAAGTGACAGGGATTGTTTTAATCAACCCTAAGATTTATATTTGATAACAGAATATTCTTGTTTAGTGCTCTCACAGGAGTGTGTGCACGTTTAAACTCTTTGATACAGTGCAGGTTCTAATTAGGCAAATGTAGATTAAATTGACCACACAAATTAAAATTTAAACTCTACAGAGTACAGTCCCAAAACTGAAGGTAACATTGAAAGATAGAAAACATGTTCTAGTCTGTTGTTTCTTATCTGAGTGTCCAATCTTAACTCTTTTCTGCTCACTATACTTTAGGATGTGGTCATCATAGATTACCGGTAGTTGTTTACTAGTTCAGCTTCCTGAATATTAGCCACCGAAGAATGCACTGTGTATTTTAATAGCTCAAACTTTATGTACACTAATGTTGATACTCCTTGTTTTGTTTCACGGACATGGTGCTCCTAATACAGTGCTCCCTGGAATACAGCATGTAACATTATTACATATATCAAATATCAAATCATAAGGTAAAAATCTGTAACTGATTTGTATAATACTTTACACTCTTCTACAAGTTACAACAATGTTTTTTTCCAGACTTCAAATATCATTTAAATATTTTCATGATAACATGCCCCAGAAAAATAAAGATTAAGAAACATGGTCTTTTTAGAGACAAATTTTTATGTGTGCAACAGAAATGCAATTCTTTTGTATGATTAACTTGTTAATTAACATATATGGAATCTAGAAAAGGATTATCATACATGCATACAGGGAACATTACCCATGAAGAGTAAATCGAGACATGTTGGAGAAAATGTTGTGTGGTGTTGTGTTTTTATCAACAAGTTACACCACATTGTTCCCAGAATACCTCTGAGTTCCTCCTAGCTTCTTTGTCAGCACATTACAAATGTTTTGAAAATGTTCCAAAAAGAACTGATGTTCGGTTTTATTGGAAGAACAATATACTATCTATACTAGGACAAAAGAGTTATGGAGTTGCAATTATCATTACTAGTAGTAATTTTGAAATATACAAATATACATGTTTTAGGTTGAATAACTTAAAAAATATTTGGTTAATTCAGTTTGTATATATGTACTCTGATAAAGCTTGTTTATTCCAAATTGTTTGCAAAATCCTGAAATCACCAGTGAAGGAACCCAGGGGAAGAAGAGGAGAAGTTCCAACTTCAACTCACATGGCTATATTCAGTCTGGCATCATATTCATATTTAATGTCTTTTCCACCAGAAGTAACTCTATTTCAACCCTCCCCCCCCCCTTATTCCCTAGCTCTGGCAAGAGGGATGACTACTCATGTTACAGCAAGGGAGGGACCAACACAAAGAGCCCCTGTGTCAGGTCTGTCACCCCTTGTAGCTACTGTGCCACCACACCCTCACATCACATCACTCACCCCATACACAGACACTCTCATGCTAAGTGTTCACAAATTATATAATTCGAACAATATTTCATGTTTATTTCTGTATAAGTCTCCAAGAATGGATCCGTAATGGATTTCACATCAACACACAGAATCATATTTCATAACATGTGGAATCACCCAGCTGTTCAGCTGCTGAAGTGTTTCAGCAGGGTCGTTTCAAAGAATGAAAAACTTAGTTGAAAATGGTCAAAGACAACATAAAAGAATAAAATAACAGGAACATAGAAATGCACAACAATGAATTATATTTGAAGTTATACTTATGAGATCAGCCTGGTTTATAAACCTCAGAATGATCATTCTATACTTCATGGAATAAAACCTTATGACACAGTCCCCAAGAGATGGATTTTAGATAGCTTGTGTTATTCAACACCTAGTCTAACCTCAAGACTGAAGTTAATACTATTTTGACCCCAACACAAGCCCTTGAAAAGCAAGTCTAGATTTGATGTCAACTAAATAGAGATTCCCATCTCTGTCTCCTTTTCTATATTCAATATAATAATTATTTTTGATAATTATTATTAGGAGACTGAACATGTCTACTCAACACCAGATGTTCATCTCTGATGTTCAGTGTGATGGTGAAACACTTCCTTCTTTTCATGCAGTTTTATATCTCAAGAAGTTTATTTCTAAGTAATTGCTTATTTGTCAAATGCAGTATGATGAAACTGAAATAAACACACTATGGATAACTCTCTATTTCAGATTTTAGAAACACAACAACATTGTTTCTTTTTTACATACATTTCATGAACATATTTGGTGCATAATTAAATTGTTGTAGACATAAAGGGATATGTAGTACTTTGAAGAACATCTTGATGAGAAGGACATTATGAGATTTATCGATCTGCCCTATGAAGCAATAAATCTTAACACTGATCACAGCTTTACGCTTCACTGGATATAGGTATCGATTGTAGTTGGCTGAACCGTGAACAGATTAACGACTTTAAAAATACAAGGATATAACAGTTATGGGTGTCGCTGACTTTCACAAATGAAGCAATATTTGAAAAGTTACTCTGCACACTTAAGTCTGTAATCAGTTTAGGTGCGATATGCGATTTCTCTTCCTCGTTGAAGTCTGGCGTCATGCTCGAGTGACCTCACACCTAAACAGCCTCACGCGGTTAGTGACTATGAAACTTATCCAATCTCTCAACAAAGGACTGCAAAACGATCAGCTCTGAGAAACAACCGAACATGGATCTGTCCACACTTACAGGCCAGCATGATTAGCAGTCTACCTGACTTCTTCCATTCACAAAGTTAACAATTCCCCCCTTCTCGTGAAGCACCAGTGTTGCGAATCCGCTAGACAAGTAAATATGGAGCTATCTTTCTATGTAGGTATTAATAAAAATACTCACAAGCTTCGTACACCGATCCGCGGAAACAATCTGGTCTCCAACCCGGCATCCTAATCGGTATCAACGCTCCATAGCATAGAAGTTTACAACTTTCCAATAACTTTTTCCTCGCATCCCGAGTGGCCCAGTCCGGCCTGACTCTAGTGATGGAGCCGGTAACGTTTCCCTACCAACTTGTAAACACTAGGCCTCAAACCGGCACCGTCTGTCGGCCTGTTGCGGCGTCTTCGTGCAGACCCTCCCGTCACGGCGAGTTGTCTGACTCGGTTGAATAGCTAACTTACCCACGGGATTCTATCATGACAAATTTTAACCCATGAAATATTTGTTTCTTTCGATTAATGCAAGTTTTTTCTCCATTCTATTTTCCATGTCTTACAACTAAGAAATGTAGACCTATTGAATAATGATCCAGACTGCGGAGGAGGCGCCTAAATATCCAGTATTAGCGAAAGACGATCTTCAAGTTACTACGACACACCCTTAATATAGACAAAACTATACCGCAAGTAGGCATAATTTCAAAACATAATTGAGGTATTTATGTGTTTTAGATGGGTTATATATACTTATATCTTAGGACCTATAATAGGGGCTGTGGTTCAATCATGGCTTATTAACATTTTTGCATTTTCTAAACTTTGTGGGAGAATATTACTCCAATACAGATTTTGCCGTTCACGGTATATCAAAGCACAAGACGCCTCGAAGTTAATAAGTGTTTACAACACTATCAAGTATTCTTTATCTCGAGATTATGCATCGATCTAAAACATGGTTTTGACGATAAATATTTCAATCTCACATAAAACTACTTGTCACTCGTGGGGCGATGCAGGTGATGTGTTCGATCTGAGATTGATAGATATCATTGAAAAGGCAAATTACTTCAGTACATCAGAACTATTCTGAATGAAGGTGCCATAGTTTGGAACTCTCAACTTTTTAGGAATTCGGGTTTGAAATTTAAAACCACACATGATAAAGCCTTTAATTCCAACCTAGTGATTACCAACTGTAATAACAAAAATCTGTCATAATGAACCTCGGTACGTTTAATGTAATCGCTGGTTTAAATGATTGAGTTGAATACTCACATACGCCAAACTTGATAAATGCTGTTGATTTATTGCGACTGCTAAAAAGTATTATTTTAATGCCATTAAGTTCAATAGAGTGACAAAATACTGGTAAAGAGTCGATATTCTGATCGAAAATCGGACAATTACGCACACCAAACAGTCAATAAGTTTTTTGTGTGACTTACCTAAAGCAGGTAAAACGTGATTTTTCAGTTGAAAGTGTTTGAAAAGGTCATTGATTGATATTCATGTTAATTTGACGGGTGACTTCCCCTTCAACATATCCGTGAAGGTGTTGTTCGATTTTCATGAAACTTCGGCACATACTTGGCATTTTGGGTGAATATGTGAGATAGTTTAAATCAACATCATAATGGATGTTATGTCATGTATGCAAGCAAAGAAAATATTTCTTGATAGTCCCAAAATGCCTTTTTATGTCCAAAAAATGATAACGAGTATAGTTCCCTAGATTGTGTGTGCATTCTATTCTAAAGCTAGTCCTCGCTTCAAAACAAATCATTTGAAATGTTGACTTCCCATTTAAATGTTGAAAAGGAGCATAGAGTTTTAGATCTATCTATTCAACACAATATACCCGGAATGTTGTGGGAGACATTGTGAAGGTGAGACAACGGAGTGAAATCGTTCAATTTCACATAACGGATACTCAACATCCATCTTAGATAGGGGTATTTACCTAAATTACAACTGTTCGATAGCTAGCAAAGTAAGAACAAACTTGAACGAATGGAATCTAATGATATGATGAATTACAAATTGAATACACAACTAATGTTTTATTCACACTGTAGTTCTTATAGATGGTTAAATTTTTAATGATCATAATACACGACGGAGGCTGTTATTTTACGAGTGCTTCTCATGACTCGGTATGGCATTTACTGAAGCACTAGTAAAATATTCCTTTAGATCAAGAGAAGGAAGACAATGCCCTGCAGACAGCCCCCTTCAAACCGTTATGCTGCTTCAGGAAGGTTGATGATACCTTTGTCGTGATCGACCCATCTGATGACCCAAACGAACTCCTAGACCACCTCAACTCCCTACATCCCCGCATGAAATTCACGATGGAAGAAGAACTAAACAACAAACTACCATTCCTTGATGTCTTAGTAGCCAGAAAAAACAACCAAGTTGTTACTAGCGTCTACAGGAAGCCGACCCACACAGACCAGTACCTCCACTACACCTCCAACCACCCCCTGCAAGTAAAGAAAGGAATCATCTCAACCCTAACAAGAAGAGCCAAGAACATCTGCTCCACCAACGAAGCCTTAAGAGCCGAAACAACCCATCTCCGCAACGTATTCACCAACTACAACCAATACCCCCCTACATTAGTCGACGAAGTTATCGACACAACCCTCAACCCTCCAGAGAAACAGCCCCGCCAGCAGTCAGCCCCATTCATTATCAGCCTCCCATTCGTCAGACCCGTCAGCCATCACATCCGCCGCCTTCTTAAACAACAAGCCAACATAGATGTCGTCTTTAAAAAGGGTAAATCAATCCAAAACCTACTCCATGCCAATGGCAAACCAACATCCACCGTGAAGGAAGACCCCACCGGCGTCGTCTACCACATTCCTTGTGACTGTGGGGAAAGTTACATTGGTGAAACGTCCCGCCCCTTCCAACTAAGAATTAAAGAACACCAAATCTCTGTACAGAAGAAAGATTCAAAATCCGCCATATCAGACCACACCCAAGCCCACCCTGACCACCGCATCCTTTGAAACAACATCAGCATCTTAGAAGCCAACCATCCAGATTACAAGATTAGAAAAACACTTGAAGCGATTAATATCAAACGGCTTAATCCCTCTTTAAATAGAGATCAATGATACTTTATACCGCCAGCTTATCATCATCTCATAAACACCAATCAGCAGTAATCCATTACTTTATATCTGTTTACTCAACCTATCATATTATGTACATCAACCTTGTTCCTTGTATAAATTACTTTCCACTGTAAACACTCCTTATCAAAACAATATGTACATCAAACCATTTAATTGTAAAAACATCATCTCATTTATGTATATATTTGCCTTCATCGAATCATATGTATCACTTGCTTGATAACGGTGTTAGAAACGTCGCAATTCATGCAATAAAGAAGTTGACTCTCCGTAAGAAATTATTCGTTCTTCTTCAGATTGTTTATGTTTATCATCCACCAACATGCCAATGGATGATACATAAAATTTCAGATACACACAGCAAGACATGATTCATTATTAGGCCAAGGTTTAATTATGGGGTATTCCCGCGATCATTTCAAGCTATGCCTTGTGTCTTAAGAGGATATCAACCAAAATACTAGTGGATTGTGTATCTGTGTATAATCGGCTGATCATTGCTGTTTCATTTTGTCGAGTCAGCTTTCTTATAGCGTATTTCCCAAATATAAGTATACCAAAATAACCACCGATTGGTCAATATTTGATTAGGTTAAATTGACGAGTTTTTCTCGAGACGTCCTGTAGGATTATTGAGAGAATATGCTCCACAGAAGTACCACATAACAGATACCAACTCCGCTCCCTTAAATAATAGCCGTGCAAGATCTTTTGGCATATGCATTTGGAAGCAAAGTTTGTTTCAAAAGATTTCCTTGTTACATCGAGACCAGCTGTAGTTTTATACAACTGATCTTAATATCTGTGTCGTCTGTTTTCTAAACCTCTCAGTGCTGCATATACGGTACATGTGGTCATCAATCTCATTAAAATAAAATCTAACATTGCTGCACTACGTTACGCAGATTATAGATCTCACTAGGCTCCCTTAGTCAAGCCGTCAGGTTAACCTTTGCTTCAGTTTGACCTCAAAATCTCATTGGCCTGCCGCAGATACCTTCAAGCAATCACATTGCGCGTCTCTTGGTGGCCTTCAAATAGATTGCAAGTAGTTATAGAAGTAGAAGTTAAAACTCTTATAAATTTTCGATTTTACAGAGAACAAGTTGAAAACATTTGCATATGTCTATTAATACCATTTAACCCAGCAGATTTAATTATACCATTTCAGTCTTTGACGTGTAACGGGGGCTTGTTTTATTTAATATATTTAATTATATTTGGGGTAACTTACGGGTATTTAGGGTATAAGGGGCAAAGGGGTAGTATTTATTTACCTGTTCCATACGGTGAGGGGCTTCCGGGTTACTTTAAGCTTCACCAAACCGCGGTGATTGGATGAACGTGCTGGGTCATTCCACTTATGTAGGGGTGTTTTACACATAATGGGACCTTCCTAGAGAGGTTATAAAAGGCAGCGCGCACGGTTGAGTAAGCGTTTAGTTGCATACCTAGCTGTAGGTGAGACTTGTAGTGTTTATTGCAGCGCTTGTCCAGTGATTGGACAGTTCTTGTCTCGGCATGAGACAGATGACCCTTCCCCCATATCGGGTTAGCTGTAGTATTTAGATTAGATTAGAAACGGGTGGTGCGGGGGTAAGATTTAACATGGAAATTAATTGGTAATTATTAGACTTTAATTGGGTTAATTAGCACTTGGGCGGGAGGCTTATATTTATATATCTACCGCGTTCACCGCGTTAGAGACATAGAGCCATTTAAAAGCAGGGTTTAATTTTTCATTTTCTTTGATAAGGCTGCTCCCAGTTATAGTTGAGTTTGTATATTGTAAAGTTTACTTTTTGTTACTTAAAATATTTGAAGATAACTTACTTGTGTGTTATTAATCGCAAAAGCTACATCTCGAATCTGGGAAACTTTTTTCGTTTTGATAAATATTTATTTCAGAGAAAGAAGTATTACAAATGAAAGGACAGGTATATGCCACTACCTCTGGAAATAAAAGAAAATATTCATAGTGGGCGAGATAGTGGCTCTAACATTGAAAAACTAAAGCTGGAAATCATATATAACGATGATAGGAAAGGAAGGACAGATGCATATAATGATAGACCACAATTAGACAAGAAATAACTTATAATACTGAGCTTCCCATAACCACAGTCCCTTCTATTCCATAGTAGTTTCACAGTCACTGAACCTCATAATATATCTCATGATGAGGGCTCCCTATAACCTTAAACTGATCTGTGGTAACAACAGTCTTATATCCTGTGTTCTTGTCTGTGTATATGGCTCGATTCTTGTCCGTCTCTACTCGTGTCTCCGAACTCTCATCGTAGATTACCTCATAATCTCTGTATGTCATAAACACTTCCCTATTTGAAGTCATGTCCACTAACTTAATCCTTGTGTTTCCACTTGGGTTTTCCATATCCTCAGTCAATCGTGCGAAAGCTCTTCCTTCTCTATCACTTGTATTTTCCACATTCCCAATCACATTTGGAGCAACTGCACTAGTAGGTGTTCCGTTGTAAGGTGCTTTTGTAGACGCAAACTTCTTCTTCCTTCGAGGCGGTGATTCTCCAGACGAATACCTTTCCCTTGGAACCTTCATGTTTGCCATCGTTACGTCTGAGTCCTGGGTCGCACACTCCGAGATAGCCACATCCTCCCCACCCCGCTCAGTCCCCTCACCCACCGACTGACCCACATCCGACCCTTCATCCTCACTCTCCTCACCTTCCGAAGACTCCTCCCTACAAGGGGTCTCCTTGGGCAAGGGTAAGTTCGGACGAACAGGTGGCGGGGGATCGGCAGGGTCAGAAACCGAATCAGGGGGATCGGGCAGTGGAACCTGTCTCGCACATACCACTTCCTTCTGACCACCTGGTACCACTTTCCCTGGACAATCTATCCTCTTGTGTCCCAGCTTCAAACACCCAAAGCAGATTGGGAGTCTCCCTGGAGCGGTGACCAACATAGGCATAGCATCACCGAACTTGACCATGTGTGGTATCCTGTCCTTCTCCTTAGTCTCTATCACAACTGATCTTTTCCCATTACACACTTGAAATCCGTTGATCGTATCCTTGAGAGATGTCACACTTGTCACAGTTCCGAAACGAGAGAAATACTCCTTCAGAAACTCGTTGTCCACAACGTCAGGAACCCAGTGCACTTTCACATTAATCACTTGCTGTAAGTATCCCGTGAAATAGTAAGTTTTATCCCTGAACTCCACAGTGTGTTTAAGAGCAACCACTCTAGCCGTGTCCGAATGGTGAAAGGTAACACACACTTCACTGCTGCGTTCACCTTTCCAAACTGAATATATCTTCTGTCCACAGATCCCGAATGAGTCCAAAACTTCCAGTACTCTCTCCCTATAGAGCGGTCCACCGTTGATATGGCACTTAACTGAGGCAGCTGCTTTCCCCTTGTGAAAGTACTTCTCCGGTATTGGTGGTTCCTGTATCGCTGCAAGCAAAGCCATGTTGAAGAGTTAGTGGAGACCGGAGGTCACACCAAGATACGAAATCAAGGATACCACTAGTAGATCTGAAAACATCAAATACAAATATCAAACAATAATCAAATAGCTCATCACCTCTCGACCTATGGACAGATACTACACTTTGATCTTAGCCAAAAGGCCGAGAAGCGAAAATATTTGAAGATAACTTACTTGTGTGTTATTAATCGCAAAAGCTACATCTCGAATCTGGGAAACTATGTGGAGACTGGTTTTAAATTCACAACGCAAAGTTTTAAAGTAAAGTTTCAGTTATACAAATATCCACGTCTGTTACAGACGAAACAAGGGTCAATCTCATTAGCATATAAACGTCGCATATGACTAATATATAATTATCAAGAAACTTAGTATTGGTATTTGTACATGTTTTGGTTGTTTTTGTTTCTCAGCATGTTTATGGTTAATTTGTTTCACGAAATTTAAAATTATTCAACGAGTACTACAAACTAAAAGACGAAACGTTTATTCAACGTAACTGTTTCCAGAATAAGCATTTGGATTGATACGGTCTACTAATGGATAACGTTGAGGAATGCACTTTTTGCTTTGCGATAGATAACTCCATAGCTTCGATTTGACTTGTTTGTCCAACAAACCAAGCTAGGGTAAATTGAATGCACATAAAATACATTAATTCGGGTATTTAGGCAGTTTGACATTCGGAAAACATTCGGAAGTTTTTGGTTTCCAAGATCTGAAAAGCGTACAAGCAAAATGCAACTCGCCGGCACCATAGATTACGGGGCGAATTAGCTGATCGGCTGATTTGAATTATGTCAGAGGCAAACCTGACGACTCACGTAACGGAGCCTGGTGAGATCTACAGGCGTAATGTAGTGGAGCACGTAGATTTCATTTCAATGAGATTGATGTGGTCATTTAGCGTGTATGACCTTTGACCCTTGGGAGAAATATGGGATCTGTGTGTAATATTTCCCGGAAGAGACATCAACTGGCATAATTTATTACTGGTAATACACGTATGATGTATCCTTGTGACTTCTTTGATTATAATTTTAAAAATATTTTTCTGTCACGAAAGTCACCTATATGAAGAATTTCCACACCGTTATGTTCAGAATATCATATGCTTTTCTTCTAACAGAAACTACAACTTTGCAAAAAATTAAAACATAATTCATGACTATGTCGACACAAAACACCAAACTGTTTTTCTTTGTGTAAAATATCAATCTATATTAGTAATATTGTTCTAAAGTCGTCCACATGTGTAAGTGCTTTGAGGTTCTGTTTCTTTTTTGTAACAGCATTAAATGCCAACGGTTCTGGAGATACTGCCCTTATAGAGCGATTCAAAATCTCAAACCACTACCGACCCTTTTCAGTGATGACGTTGCAATTCATGTAACACAAGCAGGAGAAAGTGTACATTTCTATGTCCATTTAACTTAGAACGTGAAGTCGTAATACTGTTTTGCTTTTTATTCTGGCCCTGCGTCAGTAAAATATGCCTTTGCTTCGGTTTAGTGATATTTTGCTTCTAATTCTGGCTCTATATGGGAAAATAGTTTTTTGGAAATAAAGCCCGACAGTTAGAAACATTCTTATTAACGAAATGTAGGAATGGTAACGGTGTATTAATTCTATTCTTATTTTAACACATAAAGATGAAATGTAATACCAGTTATCTTTTCCTCGTCAATTATTACAATTATTGGAAAACTCTCCTGGAAAAGTTTGCCTTACTCGGCAGTTGTAGAAAATCCGACGCTGTTTTGACAGCCGGTTCATAATTAGATGAAATGCAGCACGCCTTTCTATCAAGCCAATCCCCTTTTTAATGTAAAAATGGCTCGTCTATTGTGCTTTTTTTGCAATTCGCTACAAGAATTTTTCATAAAAATTTCAGTTTAATGGCAAATGAAAAGGTTGGAAGTTTTAAATTGAAACATTAAACTCCTTTTGTTGAGAGTAGCACATACGGGTCAGTCAAATGTAAAGGTGGTAATGACAAAAAAGCGAAGCAGATCGATTAACGATGAGTGAAAGTGTCCTATTAATCAATGTGAAATAAGAGAAGGAAATAGAAGACAGATAAATAATTCAACATCGTTTGAAAGGAAAGTTATGGACATAAAGATTATTTTATAAGAAGTATAAGACAATAACGTATCTCATTGTATATGAAAGTGTTGATGCATAGTTTTTAAGTAGTAAAGAACGACTCAAGTGAAGATGATAATGTTAGAGTCAGATGAAGAAAGGTGTAATAAGGCTTATTGTTGAGGTATATTCAACTGTAACGAAACTAATTTTAGCTTCTTCCAGCAAAGCTGTTTTTTTAATAGATGTATTGTTTGTGATGGATCATTGAATTATCTTCTTCTTGAGAATGAACTCTCAGGACATTTACATATGTAAAATTGAGCGAGCATTCTTCAAATATTAGTTTCAGAGTGAACAGTCAGGCTATCTATATAACATCCAATATTGCTAGGGCAGTATTCAAACATTCACTTCATCCCTGAGTGCTGTTCAACATCTCCTCTCTCTCGGAATGGATTTGCTGCAGATGCTGAACGTGGCTTGTTTCGAAAGGTGAGCATCTACCGACACAACAATACCGTTACAGTCACTTTCAAACATGGAAGCAAAAAAAAAAAAAAAAACAACACACAAAAAAGTAATTTATACTTTCAAACAGGAACGGTACTACATTTTAAAAAATTAGCGTCGATTTCTCCCTGCATACGTGGAACAATTTATTGTGGCAATTCATTTGTTATAGGGGACAATGTCTCAACAAGTTGGTAATTAAGACATAAAACATTTGTATAATTAAAAAAGAAATATACTAAGTAAAATAAGTGTTGCAGCCCCAAATAAAAGTTTAGTTATTTCGGACCATACCAAATCCCCGTTGATGTTGTTTGTACCTATGAATCTGCTATGTGGTATGTTTGCTATATCATATTTTCGTAGGGATATTCTTCATCCAAACGCGACAAGCTGCACGTGCAGTTTGCTCTCAACGATTTCCTAAATTTCCAGTGTGGGTTTGTGATCAATGTCGGTCATAAAAACGTTGTTACAGGCCGTTTAAGCTATTTCTAGCCCAGAATATATTCCTGGTGCGAGAATGTCAGAGGCTGTCAAGTGGCAGATGATTTGTTTTCCCTGAGGGGGTCTTTCTTTCAAAGAAATTGCAAGAAAAACTGAACGTCATTACTCTACCATAAGTCGTTAAGTCAGAAAACATGCACGAACCAAAGACGTGAGGAATCGGACATCTTCAGGCAGACCGCGTATCACTTCCGTGAGAGAGGATAGATCATTGCTAGGGCTGGAAAGAAGGTCTCCATTCGCTTCCAGTACAACCGAAAAACGTCAATGGCTTCCATACCGTGTATTCAGTCACCAGACCGTCAAAAATCGACTCAGGCCGCTGGATTGAAGTCCAGAAGAGTAATCAATGCTGGAATGCTGTATATATGCGCATCCAGATGACTGACCCCATTGTTGTATGCCCTGGAATGCTGTATATATGCACATCCAGAAGACTGACCATATTGTTGTATGCCCTGGAATGCTGTATAAATGCGCATCCAGATGACTGACCATATTGTTGTATGTCCTGGAATGCTGTATATATGCGCATCCAGATGACTGACCATATTGTTGTATGCCCTGGAATGCTGTATATATGCGCATCCAGATGACTGACCATATTGTTGTATGCCCTGGAATGCTGTATAAATGCGCATCCAGATGACTGACCATATTGTTGTATGTCCTGGAATGCTGTATATATGCGCATCCAGGTGACTGACCCCATTGTTGTATGCCCTGGAATGCTGTATATATGCGCATCCAGGTGACTGACCCCATTGTTGTATGCCCTGGAATGCTGTATAAATGCGCATCCAGGTGACTGACCCCATTGTTGTATGCCCTGGAATGCTGTATATATGCGCATCCAGATGACTGACCATATTATTGTATGCCCTGGAATGCTGTATATATGCGCATCCAGATGACTGACCCCATTGTTGTATGCCCTGGAATGCTGTATATATGCGCATCCAGAAGACTGACCATATTGTTGTATGCCCTGGAATGCTGTATATATGCGCATCCAGATGACTGACCCCATTGTTGTATGCCCTGGAATGCTGTATATATGCGCATCCAGAAGACTGACCATATTGTTGTATGCCCTGGAATGCTGTATAAGTGCGCATCCAGATGACTGACCCCATTGTTGTATGCCCTGGAATGCTGTATAAATTCCTGAAACCATTTCTTGGTACTCCTCAGTGAAGGGCACACTAGATACTGCTCTCCATCCTAACGAATGATCATGTTGAAAAACATCGAGAAGTCCCAAAAGGACGTTTCTCATACCTCATCCGAATGGAGGGTTAAAGTTGACACATTTGTCAGAAATTAAAGGTTAATTATTGAACAATCAATCGTGAAGGCTAAGGTTACAATTGTAAGAAAATCAAACATCAGGTCTTGGTCCAAAATCTGACAAAGACTTCCTCGTTCTCATGATAATTGACTGCTTACATTGTAGACGCAAGGTTAAAGTTGATTATCAGGTTGAAAGAAGATAATTAAACACTCATATATAAGGGACATAACCTGTGATATGTGCATCAACTATTTGGAATGTCAAACACTCTAAGTCAAGGGCCATAACCTTATGTAGCATGGCACCATGTGTAAGGGCCGGTATACCAACCACGGATGTGTGGCCAAAGCTGGAGTTCAGGTAAAGAAAGACTGGTCAAAAGCTTTGGAAAGATTCTTAGGAAGATTGACTGACAGACATATAGATTGATGGATGGATGGACTGATTGACGGGTGGACTGATGGAATTACATCTTACACATTTAACAGATATGACATACCACTATTTCCTTATAGTTTCATAAAAAGAATTGATGGTGGTTGTCGAAAGTACACATTCATCCAACACCTCACTCATACATCGTTTGGACATGACAGTTTCATCGCTAGACTGCGAGCAAGGTTCTAAATTCAAGTGTTTTACACAAAAATATTTCTTGACGGTGACCACCTATTAGTACATATATGATGGTAGTGAAAAAGCGAGAGTCAATGACCAAAGGTAAACTGTTTAACATGATAGGCTACAGAATCTTAATTTCCCAGTTGATGGGGAATAACTAAGGTTTCACATGGTCTCTGAAAAATCGGGTAGTTTTATATTCCCTTCCTTGTATATTCTATGTAAAGAAAAGCAGGAGAATTTACCAAAAATCGTCATTATCTCCAATTTTTAATCATAGCACTTCGAGGAGGAGGTCAAGTGTTGAATTATTATCATTGCTGCTTTGGCACATGATCATCATATCTCTGATGGTATATCGAAAAACTTTCCTGACAACCTCACATTTGGTTTCAGGTGGACTCTCCTCTTCCTTTTGACATTCCCTCATCACGTGACCTCCAACTTCCTCAGTACAACTTACTCTGCCAAACCCGGCAAAACAGCAACTCCCGCTTTCCATGTTTCCGGTCACGTGACCCCGAAGATACGCTGTGCACAGAGGTGTCTTACTAACAAGCCTTGTTCTTCCTTCGATCATGTGACCCAACTTTGCAGTCTCTACAATGAAGATGGCAGGAAGGGGGGTAACCCTGTCAAGAAGTTCTATGTCGAAGTGTATGAAAAACATAGAGGTCAAGTTTTGATTTTTCCTTAAGCTATTCTAATATTCTTTTATGACACATAATTTTGGATTTTTTTAACAGTAATGAATTATCACTGAAACTTTTAGATTAAATAACAAACTCAATAACGATGGGTGTTAATTTCAAGTAAAAAAAGAACTGTTTGCCCAAAGCACCCCATTGTCCCCAAAGTAACAAAGGTATACTTGAACTTATACTTAGTTTTAATAAAACTCAAAATCAAAGTCTTTATTTCAGTATTAGAGGCCTCGAGGCCCAGAGTACAACAGTAGTGAAATTCAATTTTGGCTGTGCGGAATACAAGAATTTGATTTATGAAGAATATCTAAATTTTACAAACAAACACTTGTTACTGCTCTGAAAGTTTCTTGAACACATGAAAATATGTCGACATACGATGTTCATTTGAATAAAGATTTCTTTAAATATGTTGCTAGTCATGTCCATACATTTCCAAAATAAACATTAGTTGATGCCAAATGTGTTATTTCCAAAAGGTAAAAATTTCTTTAATCAAACCAATTTTCTGTAGTTGTAGAAGAAATCATCAATTATCAAACTAAAATCAATAGCGGCCATTTTTTAATCATCTGGGGTAAGGAAATGGATTCCAAAAGTTCAAATGATCGTAGTACATTTGTTTTAAAACTACTCCTTGTGACCACAACAAAATGTCTTGCAATGAATAACATTTATTTATCTATACGTGCCACCATCCCTTTAACAAGAAGTTATTTTATATATTGATATTTTATGTATCTATCACCGATATCTAAATAATGCAAAGAAGCAACTTAATTATAAATGTAATTTATCTTACTTTGAGAAGTATCTATTGCGACTTTTATTTGTCTTTTTATTGCTATGCAACACGATTCAATATCCATTAATTTTTAACATCACGTATGATGACAACCTATTAATGTTGATTCCTTGTAAGAGTTCATATTACAACAGCGCAGATAGAAATATCCATTACTTAACTGATTTTTGTTGTTAAGACGCAGAAAACTTTGTATACCATTAGTACAATTCTTAGTTACACTTTTAATACATATTTATTGGCGGCTTTATTACATGATTGCTGGTGAAATACCAGGATATGCACAATGGAAATACACCCTAATTATCAGTCACAAGTGTAAATAACATTGGAAAGTGTTATCGCTCACAACAATGATGTGACGTCATCAAACAATCTTCTGACGTGATAACATTCACATGACGTTATTTTGTTGCTTAGACGAAGTCCTCTCTCATGCGCCTACTCAAAATAAATTAGCTTTGTTTTCGGTGAAAATAAAACGATTGAATCATAAAACGAATTACAAGTTTTTATTTTCTTCACAAATACGATTTTTGTCTGATATAGAATGTTTATATTGTCACAAGTGTCGTAGATTAGTCAAGAAAAGCCTTTGTTTTTCAATGAATGTCCGTTTGGGCAGGCCATGTTCGATGTATATCTATTTTAATTTTTGAATATTTGTTAGGTAATACAAGAACAGTGGCAATAAGAAGTTCTGTACAAAGAAATATCCCGCATTCAACATCACCATCACAGTACTACTTGTACAACTGCTGAACCAAAGTTTGTTTTATTGTGCAAGAATTCCTGTGTAAAATCATAACTTTTCTAAAGTTGTCACCATTTTGTAGCAAATACTTTAAATTCAAAACTTATTCTGTAACGAGGTCATTTATAGGATACACATACAAGTGACATCTATGCGGTATACCAGGAACTATTTTGGAATTCACCAAAAGGGACATGGGGTCCAAAATAGAAAAATGAATTTTTTTAAATTTCTGTAATCAAATACTATTTGAACGCATTTCAGAAACCATTTTTGACCCCAGTGTTGCTTCAGTCTCTGACAAATATCTTCATGTAGTACAACGAGAGTCATATTTAAGTACTTGATAAGAATATGTCTTTCTTCAACTTTTCCTAAAATGGCAATGGAAGAAAACAATGTCCATATCGACTTAAGTAAACACCATTGTACATGACATTTGCACTAAATTTGAAAGAAGTGAAACAAACTTTTGTTAAGCAGCTGTAGGGGTAGTCCTTCCAACAGTGAAACACGTGTACAAACAAGAACACGAACCTTTTCGATGCCATTACATTCCTTATATTCCTATATTTCGGACCCATATTAAGAAACAGTTTGTACTTGGGAGTCAAACATTTAGAAAAATTGTTTATTATTAATAGAAGTTTTTACTCTTAAAGATGATTTAATATTTGACATATTCCACCGAAATACGACAATACTTATCTTATCAAGTTCACATTAAGTCCCAGATATTCAGAACATGATGAAGTATATCACTGTTTCTCTACTGTGTCTCAAAACAATTTATTTAGGTAGGACATTTCAATTAAAATGGACTAACACAACTTCAAGGCGGAACATGAAAAATGTTCAGCCACGAATAGTTGATAATTAGATGTCAGGAAATGTTTTTTTCCCACCTTTAGCGGGTTTTAATCATTTAAAGGTATATGTCTAAATTGTTTCTTGTACAGAAAAAATATGATTTTATATCGATTTAAATCAAACATGTTTATCGAAATATTGTTTTAACAAATCTGTTGTATGTTTCAGTGGCTTGGAGAATGCGTGATCAACAAGTTTAAGGGACACTATTACCATCTTTTTCAAAGTTAAATTAATGTTCGCGCACAGAATCATAATGCACACACGATATCCGATTAAATAGAAACGACAAATAACAATTGCGTAGAAACTAATTTTTCACAACTACAACATGTCCTGACATTTCTTTCAAAAGTTAATTCAACAGTTAAAAAGTCAGTAATGGATGTATAGCTTGTTAAATTTCTCTTTAACTGCAAACAAACGTGTCATTTGTTCTAAAAGACATTTTGAAAATCTGTAATCAACTTTTATTTTGGACTGAAGTGAATTAATGTTATAGAACTAACATATCAGCTGACTTGATGATTTATGCAAGTACGTAATATCACTGGGAACAAAGTAGTGGAACGTTGCAGTCACGATAATTTGTTGTAGATGGAACTGACTGTAGGAAGGGATCGTGTGCTTTTCTGTTTGGCTTTAGAAATTTCAAAATGAGTCTTTGTGCATTGAGCCAGATATCAGTCGTTTCATCTGGGAGATCAGGCTCATCTACTGGTTGTGTAGGCGGACGTTGGTCGAGCATAATTAATCTTATATGATTGGATAGAATAACGTTAGGGTGGTAATATCTTTATATATATACAAGTTTCGTATTCTTAAAGAATCCCCAATATGAGTGGGAGAGTTGAATGTCAGTCAGGTATGTGTTCTGATAAGTGTCTAGGTAACAAATACATGTATATGAAAATGATGATCTGTCGCATGAATGATTTGACGATTCAAATCAAAATACCCCCTTTTAACAGACTTCTCGTGATCATACATGAATTACATTATTACTGTATTTGACATATTACGAGATATTGTTTGTCCATTTGGTAAGAAATTGTGATGACGATCCTATGTTAAACCTCTTCTATATGTGTTATGATTTTGACATGTCTGATTTTCATCGTGTGACAGATGTTTCAGCACTTCACTTCATTTGATGCTGTTGTTTTCTTTATGCTTTTATAGTGAATGATGTCATTGAATAAAGCAATTGGTGTACTACAACAGTCTAAAGATAAGGTTTTCGTTAATATGGCAATCATCTTGATTAGTTTTGGTTGCAATCTTATCCGTTGATTCTCTTTTCGTCAAGGGAAAGGTATAATTAAAAATTTTCAATCTGTTTATCATCAAAGTTACACGTGAAATGAATAGAATATTTAACCACCCTAGGATGTAATGATGATTAAATGATATTTTTAAAATATACATGTAGTTGTTTCTAAACTAGTTCTGTTGTTTATATCAGTCTATTTCAATTATTTAAACCTTCGCCTGCTTTTGATATAGTTGTTTCTAAATTAGTTCTGTTGTTTATATTAATCCATTTCAATTATGTTACCCTTCGACTGCATATGACATAACCAGACCGTGTTACCCCGTATCTAAGACGACTGCTTGAAATACAAATTACGCATTCGTAAGTAGAGATCTTTTCTTAAGAAGCAGTTTTGAGTCCATGACAAAAAGTAACAGTTATGTGATAAAGTATATTTTCAAAACCAGCTTGATGGAGAACAAGGACTTGTTGATAGGTACTATCACGTCTTGTAGCCCTTCATCTTAATACACAGTTTTTGTCAGGAACCAGACAGTGCTCAAATCAGAAACACGAGACAAACAATAAACTAGAATATTCACGTGGAAATCTGTTTTTCTTTTGGGTATTGACTTAGTTGTTCTTTTCAACACATACATGATCATCTGAAGGAGGTAGTTTTCAAAGTCAATACGCTAAGGAAAGTACATGAAAGTACAGACTTTAAATATATTAAACAATATTTCCTCATATTAGTGCCATTGAAGACACACAAAGCACAGCCTTGCAATTAAGATTCACTTGTCTTGATGTGGTAAGGTCTATGTTCGATTATAAACATTTTCTACCGTAGATCAAAATTGAAAACCAAAATCTGTTCAGCTGCAAATGGATACAACATCTAACCATAAAACTAAAGTGATACTTTTACATTTAAGACGCAGATGATACCGCTGAAACTTCAAATACCATGAAAACAATGCCACAACATAAAGATTCCTGTTTTATCTAAGACCGCACATGTTTACAAAACTTTGAGATTGTTCTTAAATTGCCAACGTGCAGTCGCAACTTTATTTCGATCCTTAGTTAAGTGCTGAGAGATGTCTATGGACACTTCCTGGTTCTTACCAATATATCGGTGTAATAAGATTTTGTAAATGCCACCATAGCATCAATTAAGAAACCATTTGGTTTTAGCAGGTAGGTTTTCCTCTTGCGCACAAACACTTTAACTCTGAAATAGAAATTCCTCTGCAGTAATTTGACAGTTTATATTTCTCCTTGACAGCACAAACCTGCCTCTCTAGGGACAGTAGAATATGAATTAGTGTAAAATTCTATTTTCGTTCAATAGACGCCTCGTGGCATAATTTCAAAATATCATTATATTTTAATCATAAACTCACGGAAAGGCAGGCTTCCAATGTTTCCTATTTAATAAAAACATTTGAAACAGTATGTGATAAAACGTGATTTTATTTAGGAGACACAACAATTAACATTAGGTTGAAAACAACTCTGACAATCACATAATGGAAAGTTTCGAAACTATGAGCATTTTAGTGAGTGATATTTGAATGTCCCTTACTCAATCATGCTCCTTTTCTTGTTGCCAAACTAACACGAAGTATAGAGTTACATTTAATCGTCAAAATCGAGCGTGGCACTCTCGCACGTACGCACTCCCTTACACGATGGATGACACAATTTATACTTAATTCTAGCACGTATTCCATGGTGTTTGTGACAATGTTTCTACAAGGTATAAAATCATGGGTCTGGGTTTTGATCCAACTTTTTGTCAATGTTTATGAAACCAGCGTTTCTTTTGCCTGTGAGTTTGTATAAATAACTTTATTTTATGTTATAATAGTAATAATGATATCAGCTTTCTTTCACTATTCGATGCAGATAAATCTTGAGTAATAAAACTTGAAGTAATTAGCAATGTGAATAATTAACAATTCAAATAAGAAAATAAACAAAAGAAACAAACAACATAACAATGAGAAACAAGTCACACTCAATTACTCAAATTCAGTTATCAGCAATTTGGCAAATATGTTCATTTGAAAGTTTTAAAGGTAATTGAAAAAGACTGGAAGTATTCAATGCAACGTTGCATTAGAAACGCATGAAATATATACCGACAATATTGAAATTTTGAACACAAATTTACAGATAAATCTATATGCAGTCTATGAAGATGGGTGAGGTTACAGGTAAATCTATATACTGTGTATGAGGATGGGTGAAGTTACAGGTATATATTTATACTGTGTATGAGGATGGTTGAAGTTACAGATATATCCATATGTGTATAAGGATGGTTGATGTTACAGATATATCTATATGTGTATGAGTATGGGTGAAGTCACAGATATATCTATATACCGTGTATGAGGATGGGTGAAGTTAGAGATAAATCTATATACCGTGTATGAGGATGGTTGAAATTACAGATAAATCTATATACTGTGTATGAGGATGGGTGAAGTTACAGGTATATCTATGTGTGTATAAGGATGGGTGAAGTCACAGATAAATCTATATACTGTGTATGAGGATGGGTGAAGTTACAGGTATATCTATATACCGTGTATGAGGATGGGTGAAGTTACAGATAAATCTATATACCGTGTATGAGGATGGGTGAAGTTACAGGTATATCTATGTGTGTATAAGGATGGGTGAAGTTACAGATATATCTATATGTGTATGAGTATAGGTGAAGTCACAGATATATCTATATACCGTGTATGAGGATGGGTGAAGTCACAGATAAATTTATATACTGTGTATGAGGATGGGTGAAGTTAAAGATAAATCTGTATACCGTGTATGAGGATGGGTGAAGTCACAGATACATCTATATGTATATAAGGATGGGTGAAGTTACAGATAAATCTATATGTATATAAGGATGGGTGAAGTTACAGATAAATCTGTATACCGTGTATAAGGATGGGTGAAGTTAGAGATATATCTCTATACCGTGTATGAGGATGGGTGAAGTTACAGATACATCTATATGTATATAAGGATGGGTGAAGTTACAGATATATCTATATACTGTGTATGAGGATGGTTGAAGTTAGAGATAAATCTATATACCGTGTATGAGGATGGGTGAAGTTACAGATATATCTATATGTATATAAGGATGGGTGAAGTTACAGATAAATCTATATGTATATAAGGATGGGTGAAGTTACAGATACATCTATATGTATATAAGGATGGGTGAAGTTACAGATAAATCTGTATACCGTGTATGAGGATTGGTGAAGTTACAGATATATCTATATACCGTGTATGAGAATGGGTGAAGTTAGAGATTAATCTATATACCGTGTATGAGGATGGGTGAAGTTACAGATATATCTATATGTATATAAGGATGGGTGAAGTTACAGATAAACCTGTATACCGTGTATGAGGATGGGTGAAGTTACAGATATATCTATATGTATATAAGGATGGGTGAAGTTACAGATTAATCTATATACCGTGTATGAGGATGGGTGAAGTTACAGGTATATTTGTATATTGTGTATGAGGATGGGTGAATTTAGAGATAAATCTATATACCGTGTATGAGGATGGGTGAAGTTACAGATATATCTTTATATCATGTATGAGGATATGTGAAGTTACAAATAAATATATATACTGTGTATGAGGATGGTTGAAGTTACGGGTATATTTTTATACTGTGTATGACGTTACAGATAAATCTATATACCGTGTAAGAGGATGACTGAAGTTACAGATATATCTATATACTGTGTATGAGGATGACTGAAGTTACAGATATATCTATATACCGTGTAACAGGATGACTGAAGTTACAGATATATCTATATACTGTGTATGATGTTTTATACTGTGTATGATGATTGGTGAAGTTACAGATACATCTTTATACTGTTTTTACAGAATTTACAGAATTAGAAGGAGTAAAATCAATAGAAATCTGGAGTTACTGCATGTGTCCGTAAAATAGCCACTTAAGTGCCTTTAAGTTGATGCTACCTCGAATCAAATGATTTCAAGAAAAACATGCATTCCATTCAATGTATCCAGATCCAAATTAGGAATCATAAAAAATATGCATGTGTATATGAATATTTAGCTTTACATTATGGATAGACAATTCAGCATTTGAGTTCATTCCTTGAAAATGTATAAAATGAAAATGAAGGCCTACACAAGATGATTTGATTTGGAAAACAGACGGACCCAGGTCAATCCCCCGGAAATAACATTATTTAAGATACAGGTTGTTTTCAGGAGATAATTGTGCGCTGATGAAAAGACGCAGTCACGTTGTAACTAAGACTTTCTGGATTGTCATGATATACAAGAACCTCAGATGAATGTCCATAATGAAACAAATACTAAGCTCTGTCGACTATTTTTCTTATGGTTATCTCTTGCATTTTAGGTAGAATTTATCATAAATGTATCAGTTCTGTCTGTTAATGTCCGTCAAATTCGGTTAAGTAAATGTGAATAGAATTGCTTTATTGAATATTCGCAACTAAGGAAATCATAAATGTATGTCTTGTATTGATTTATTGATCTTTCATGATTGTTTGTGAGAAGTTTAACGGCGAGTTCTGACTTTGAAAACCTTTTTTGTGTTTAAAGCCTTTAATATCACCCAATGTTGATGAAATTGGTGACATAATGCCGTGCAATAAAGGTTACTTCCATTTGAATAAATATGATCAACATGATTTTTCAGAATTTGTGTTGGTTAAGATACTGCTAGTTCACTTATATTAAACTGTTAGAGATACACGTATACTTTTCTCTCCCAGAGGTGATATATATTCAAATATGTGATAAAATTTAAATTTACATTCTCCCTGTGACTAGTATCTGACCTATCAAAATTAAACCTAGTATGATTTGATATTCTCAATTGAGTTCTGTTTATAAATCTTTCTTTGTTGCTAATATTCATTTTCCCGACATCAATGTGTAGAGATTGTGAATTCATTTGGTTTCTTTAAATAGTAAATGAAACTTCTGTAAATTCATTATCCCGTAAATGATAGTAAATATATTGCGAATGCTTTGAACTATGTAATTATAAAACACAATCATATTGTCTTGCAAGTTTCTTTTTAAACAAGAATAAAACATAAAAAAGAACCTCATTGTTTCTGACGTATGAAATCATCTGTGCACTTGATACTGGAGGCGTATTCATTAGAAATGTCATGAGGTTCGTTTTCTATTTATCAGTAGATTATTACGGAGAAGGTTGTTGCCGAAGAGATTGTATACTTCCCAATCAATCACATACTGCGTAGCATTACCAGTTGCTTTGTTCCCAAACAATCAGATATTGCGTATCACTACAAGTTGTTTTGTTCCCTGTGTGTTATAATATCATTGAAGATGCTTATCAAGGATATTCCCGGATCACTGATGGAAGGTAATCTTTTACACTGTATACGATGAGGATAATATCTTCTACGTAATGCCATATTTCAAAGTTAGTAATTAAAAAGGTCAGGTCTTCTGGTACAAAACCATACATGAAAATAAAATGTTTGTTAATATAATCACAATCCTTGTTGTTCATTTCTCTGAATATCTGACCATTATTGTTATCGTCAAATAAAGGAATCTATTGTTCAATAATTGTAGATAATAAACATCTTTCTTGACTTTTACAGCATTCTTAAATCTTTCTAAATAGGAGTTTACAAAATTATAAAAAGTAAAAGTAATTATGCAAAACTTCATCTAAATTATTCATTTCAAACCACTTGACGAACAAACGTATTCAGATATTTTATGAATGAATAAAAATCACAATTAGTTATCGATCCTGAAACGTCATATTCCTCAGTTTACGACTGGTAGCTATTCGATAGGCTCATAATTCGAAGTAATATGTCGTCATTTTTAGAACGTATTCAATCAGATTTAACTAGAAAGTATTTTACTCGTAAAAACAGATCCCCCCCCCCCCACATACACCATTTCAGCATGATTTACAGTTTCTTAAACTCAAATAAATTTAAGGTATGTTACAGTATTATATGATTCATTAATAATAAGACACAGAGAGATGAAATATAGGAAGATCACTGAAGTAGCTATAGAAACCGAATTGGGTCATAAACATTGGAAAATCATAACTATGAACAAACTCCAATAATAACTCCAGCAGTCTCAGAGTTCTGCTCTTGAAGTTAACCTTACCCTTCTGAATGACTAAGTCCGAACTGTTACCACGGAAACAAAAAAAATATGAAATATAAAAAAGTTGAAACCTCCAAACGACACATCTACATGACATGAAGGGGATGTATACCAAATTTGGTGAAGATTGGTCATGTAGTTTCGGAGTTATCCTCTGGAAACAAACCCTAACTTTCAAAATGACAAAGTCATAACTGTTGCCATAGAAACAAAAACATATGCAATATAAAAGAAGCTGAAACCCCCAAAAGGCACATCTACATGATATGAAGAGGATGTATACCAAATTTGGTGAAGATTGGTCAAGATAAAACAACGTGACTCTGCTTCTGCTGCAAGACGCAGAGCACAGAGGCCGCATAACTTCTTTAATTAATGGTCATTGCTTTTAGGAAAAAACACTCAAAAACAAAGGCATGTAACACCAGAAAAATGTTGAAAACCTATGAAAAATTGGTAAAAAAGGCCGACGTAGATATATAAGTTAAAATAATCTTGCTGTTTTCTTTTGGCAATGTGCTGTCACAATTCGCACGGATTGACCATAACAATGGTCACTATGTTCACCAAGGCTCAAATCGATTTACTACGGACAACCATCAACGCTATTTATTAGTGAGCTGTTTAAAGACGAATGTCATAGGTCCGTATCTTAGTCTGATGACATGCAGCAGAAGACCTTAGACGGGTCGTATCAGATCTTTTTAACTGCTCGGTGGACACTGCTGACAAATGTACTTCGATACATCACTTGACATGAGAACGTCAAATTAAAGAGGCCTTTTAAGGCGCGGTTTTCTTGTAATGCTTCAAAACCAGTTTCAAAATATAGAGATTTGCCTGATGTACGGCTCCTGAACAAAAGTTTGTTACACTTTTCAAAATTCCTCATTTATGGAACTTTTGAAATTCTTACCAAAACAATTTACAGCCCTTACTTTTGATAAATATTTTAAGTGTTCATATGAAGACTACATTTACAAAGTACTTTTATTTTGTATGCCGGAGACAAATCTGGTATACCCAAAAGAGGCGTGGTGTAAAGATTTTCATACTTCTTCAATAAAATATTTATAAAAAAATCATTACCGGCAAAATTCTTGCAAAATAGTTATATCTATATTACATTTAAAAATTTTTTTTTTGAAAATCAAAATGTAACAATTTAGTTTTTGTATTCTGAACCTAGCGTTTAACATCCATGCCAAATGCGTTATAGTGTAAATATAAATATGATTTTTGAAGTATGTGATAGGAACAAGATTTTTCTTAAACTCCTCCCAATGTTTTACAGAATGATGACTGAGTGAGTCGACCTCAAGTGATCACCTGTATACATGATGTGTGCACTAAATTCGCAATTATCTACCACACTAATGTTCAGCAGCTGTAATTGGGTAAACCGCTAATCTGTTCTCCTTTGTTTATCAATTCATATGTATTGCAGTCCCAGACATAGCAAGTGTTTTCAAGATGTGGTCTCATAAATGTCACATGGAGATTCTTCAAATTGTTATTTATATACTTAAATGTAGGCTATAAGAAGGCTTCTTTTTACAAGGTACCGTTAACCTCTAGGTTAAAACAAAGTTGGGTAACCACTAGTTCCATCTTGCCCCTGCATTTTCTCAAATAATTATAGTAAAGTGAGGAAACTCTCCAACGGTTTTCAGCCATGACGGTATACGTATGTTTAACCTCGCAACAAAGTATTCATATTCGACGCGTTTATCCCTGAAAAGAAAAAACATGTGATGCACACATGTGTGGTAGAAAAGGTTGACATATTTAGTCTTGTTTGCTGGTCTTATTTCATTGAAACGTATAACTTCATGTTGAGCAATTATCTCATATCTTTCACGCATTTAACACATTAAACGTCGCTTATTCAAAATAAAACATTTATCACCATATATAGTCTTCATTCGTCATCAAGCTAACTTCTAGAATGCAATTAAAAGAAATTCCTTTTGAGCATAACTTATTTTGAACACAATAACAAACATAAGTGCTGGTAATAAGGTATATGCTCATAAGCTTTTGTGCTAATTTATGAATGCAATTAATTGTTTGTTTCTAGATTCTATAAATCCATTTTACAGCGGTTAACTAGTCACAGTTCAAATACATTGAAATGCGTAATAAGTTGTCCAATTTAGTTAAAAGGTAAGAGTGTGTGCGTCTGGAATTATTCAAGATGCCATTAAAGTCATGATCAACTGGTCACGTCTGTTTAAGTGTAATATATGAGGGTATAAGTATATGATAAGGTTTCAATAATATATTTTCTAGATATTTTATTATAAGAAGCACGGCTACAAGAACCAGTTCCTAGTAAAAGCATCTGTCTTCAGAGTGAGTGAGTTGTTGTGTAACGTCGCTTGGGCAATATTTCAGCCATGAGCGGCGTGAGATTTAATGAAATGAAATAGATTGCAAAAGCAAAAACGCTGTCTTCAGAGCAATACGGCATGCTTTAGGGAGATTGAGTGCCATCATGCACCACACTAACGTAGTTGACAAACAGTACTGAAGCAGTGGGACTAGACGAATATCAAAACAATTTCATCCTCTGTCGATTTGGAGTTATTTATTTGATTGTTGCTTTCCTCGTGATGTTTTCAATCGCATTATTAGAATCGCAGTTGTACCTCGAAGCTAAGTTACACTGTAAAACATACTAAAATAAAACTATAAAAGAAACGGAAAATGGGCAATATCAATAATGTGTACTGGAAGGCCTCAAGCAAATATTCATTAAGTTTATTATGAGAAAAATCTCTTTTGATAACAAAAGAATTTTTTTAAAAAGCAATAAGAACGAGTCCACCCATAGACAGTTATCGGTCATGAGTACGAAATGTCCAACAAAACTATTTTTTGCTTAATATCAAACTATCAAAAGCTGATAAGCAGCTACTTGTTCAATTTTGACCGCAGTTACTTTAATGGTAGTTTGGTTTGACTTTAAAAAATCAGTTAATGATTGATGTTTGTTGCTCATTATATTTTTTTTATGGTAAGCGGTTAAACAAATCTTTTGTACTACTGCATTTTGATATCACTTACTTATCACACTGAAAATATCACAGAGGGATGACGTCAGAGGTACAGAGGAATTACATCACTTAAGCAAAACAACAGTACGTCAATGCCGTTGCTAAGTGACGGTACAACTAAGGAATGAGGTCGCAGGGTGCCTCCTTTGGTGAAGCATATAGTCAGTCCGTCATTTTCTTTTTATAGTAGGATTAATCATCTATTGTTAACGGTTAAAGTCTATTTTCACTCAATGAGAGATAAGTGATAAAATTTTATTGAGCTGCTTTTGGTGGATCTCATAACAAATTCTATTCGTGAAAAATCTTATTTTTAATGTGACATTTTGCAGATACTTTAATCCATTTAATCATACCATCCATTCAATGGCCGATAGTTCAGGTACTTAGTGATGGGAAAAAAACATGATTAAAATGCTCAATGCGATTTGGAAACTCGAATACAATTGAAAATGCCAGCGGCATTTTAAGAATTACATCCTGTTTCAATTAATGAAAAAAAGATAAGAGGTAATATTGATGTTGCTGAGAGTGTATGTTTCCCTAGAGTCAAACGTAACCTCGATTTTGTTTATACCAGTTGGTTTCGATTTCAATATACTGCAAAATTCTTGAGGTTTCTTATTGACAATCTGACTATTTGATAAATAGTCTCAGTACTAAAACCATGGTTAAATAACATTCTTTACATAGACTTATGGTCATCATATGATAAATGCAATATTTTGTTTAAAATTCCCAAGTACTTTAGTAACTGTAACACACGTTTTCTCCATGGTAATCCCAATTAAATCAATGGAATTAATTTGAAATGTTGAAAGATAACACATTTACATATCAAAGCTGGTATGTATAGACGTGTTCATGATAGTATATTAGAGTAATGTCCGACGAATGTTATTCACAATGAAGATTTCTATTGTTTGCAATTCCTTTATAACATGAAGACTACCGTTGCATCTAATTATTCAGTCTGGTTTTCCTAAAACTGGCAGATATTCGATATTAGTTGACGAATGATGATGGTGCAATTAAACAGAGCTAAGTCCTAATAAGTATTGGAGAATCAACATTTTGTACCTAATTGCTTGGTCTGGCTTTCCTGAAACTGGCAGCTTCTTAATAAGAAAGATCATTCGATAAATATGTTGCTGCACTGGGTTCAGAATAAATACCGTAGAGTAATAAACCTGCACTTTGTGATTAAATAAAGACTGCTACTGCTGTCACTGTGTTGCGCTTTAGATGACCTTCGTGTCCTTTGATATCAAATAAGGCAATGTCAGGTCTGGGAAATTAGAACCTTTAATGAACGGTATTGACATTTAGCATCACAAGGTATTTTATTCTAATTTTTCTGAATAGTGGGAAAGGTTGAATTACTTATTAGGATTGAAATAAACAGTTTGTTATTATATCTACATAGTCTGTAAGTATTGCATAAATTTGTTTCCTGTTCTGATGTATGTTACGCGTTACTTTGTATATATGCTGTCCTCATATAGAGCTATATCTGTATATATCACGTCACCGGAAGCTATACTTATATAGGGAAACACTGTTTATCAATCCCAAATATCTTTTACCGTCTGGAAATAAAATCAGCCTAGATCAAAACAGTCTTTACAGTAACAGAGGGGATCTGACTAAAAACTTAAAAGAATTAAAATGAATGACATATCCAACATTAAATATGATTGAAACATGCACTTGATCTAAAACGCTTCACACTCAATTAAATGCTGTATATAATATCAAATTTTCAATTTCAAGCTTATTCTATTTGAATAAAATATCAAACGTAAAATATCACAAAGGGAAAGAATTCATTTAGGAACTTTTTTCACAACGCGCCGCATTAAACATAAAAAATCTACCATATGTAACAAAATGTGTTCGTAATCTATGTGTTTATCTTACATAATAACATACACCATCTTCAGGTAAGTGAAAACAAATGTCCATTTCTTCCAAATAAGATAGTTTGTCTTTTTGTAATAATGTACATTACATTTCTCATTGGTGTGAAACAAATCAGGAAAGTTTATCTTTATTTGGACCTTGTGCAAAAACAATCAAAAGGTGTTTCAAACTTTGAAACATGTTAATTTGTTGCTGGTAAGAAACATCGGAAATATTTTGGCCGCGAACAATAAGAATCGCCTTACACTATTGGAAGAGATCACAAGGGACCATGAATTATTTAAATAGGTACGCTTGAAACATTTATAACAACATCTTAAATACAAGTTTTACCTCACTGTGTGTTCCCTTCTTATTTACGTTGAATAAATTTTCCTAATTTGTTGACCAATTCATTTGGAAAAAAGAGTGAGACAAGTGTCACCGTAAATGATAGCTTTTGAAGATATTCAAGCGAATAATAAAGACCGTGTCTTCAAGTGTTGTAGCTTGTGATAGGTGATTTCCATCTCCATGCTTGGTTCAGCGGACTCATTCAGGACTGTAGAGCACGGTGCTGTGGACAGTGATTAATTGAAATCCCAGTCCCCTGCCATTGCATGTCAGTGAATAAAGTCAGTAAAAAGGCCCTTTGTTTAGTACAGTTAACCCAAACAGTTTTAAAAAATGTATCTACATCATTATATCATTTAATATGGCACTATCTGGTAGAGAAAGAAGTTTAGTAGTCCCTTACAGTATTTAACCACATAACATCACAGTCAGGCACAGATAGCGCGGACCTTATACTTGTACATATATTGTGACTTTATTGCAAATATCATTGGTTTCTTACATCCATTTCGCATGATTTCTGGGACGTCGTAAGGAGGAAAGTTAAAGACCGAAGAATTGTGACCTGTTGACATAAATTTATATTTCTAACGGTATGAATATTGGAGTAAATGGATAACATGAGAATCTCTCCCGTGTCTTTCAGTGACACGTCACGTTACATGGCATGTAATGAAATTTTGATATTCATTTTTTCATCGTCTTATGAATCTACATCTCCAAATTTATTCTGGCTATGTCTACACAAGTCCTGCACTGAAATCGTAAGCATCAGTATTTTATTACCATGAACACAGTCAACGTTTTTTGTAAGCTGGTACATTCGAGTTGTCAGCCCGACCAGTCTATAAAGATGTTGCAGTCTCATACGGTGATTACAATTATCAGAGCAAGTGGTCTAGATGACTAGTATGTATACTAGATGTAACATTCTAGTTGTATCTTATTCTCCATAAACTGTTATTGAAGAACTAAATTCTAGGAAAACGAAGTTTCTGCACGTTATAGACAGGTGTCCGATAAAGTCTCAAGTTACAGCTGTTGTGATTGCATACATGTGATTGAAAACATACTCTTAAGAAATGCATGATAGGTCGGGTTTCATATCAAAGCAAAGGGACTCTTAAAGTTCACCATCAAAATTGACAATGCACATTTTAAAAATATTTTCTTTAAAGTATTGTGCTATGGCTTATCCAGTTAAAGCAGTAAAGCTTATTCGTTGATGCACATGAATCAGTTTCCGACAGAAAATTTAACTACTTTTGACCTAGACTTGCGACAAATTTTGGAATCGCGAAACAGGAATTCCCATTAAATAAATGTGAATTTGTGCAGATGAACATGTAATGATGAAATGATTGGAATTTAATTCGCAGACTAATGAGTTTTTCGTCTATCAATTCAGATCTTTCTTTCCATGATTATTCAGATGTTGTAATTCTCTTCCCTCTTGTGTTCTAGAAAGCTTTTGTACATTCACATTGGCATATTGCTTGCTGTCAATCTGAAACTAAACCGTTGCAGGACCACTTTCAAAGAACAAGTTGTATGGCAGAACTACCAAGCTCCAACAGAGAGCATTAGGATTTTATAGCTTCTCATTCCACTTGTTATTGTACAAAGAAAAACATGTAAAAGAGAAGATTTCTTTTCAGAAAAAAAAATTCGATGGAACCATGTCAACCAACACCGCCACCTTCATCCTTAGAAAGAAGTCATAATATCTCTCACTGTGAGATAAAATATCCATATGCCTTCGATGTAATGATAACTGGAGTAACTAATCGCATCTGGTCATGGATTTTGCATTATGTATGTTTTTAAGAAAGTTCTTAAAGTTCTTTTTCAGAAAATTTACAATGTTAGCCTTTAGAGATAAAACTACCCCTATGAAAGCAATCGAAGAAGGATTTTCAACAAACATGAAACTTGAAATTCCTTGATAATGATCAGTTTGCACAAATTCAGAAGATGAAACTGACTGATCAAAGACCCCAAATTTTCTGCATGTCCACTGGTGTGATAAATTACCGAGAATGTGTGGTTGTTAGATGAGTTATGTTCCCGCAGTTAACTTGCTTCTGATGGTTTGAACGCTCAAGTTCAATCGGAGGTTCTACATGTAGGTTTAGTAAATTCCTGTCGAACATGCTGCATCCAAAAGGAAAACATCTGCCCTGGCGGAAACTTTTTAAAGATGTTTTTTTTTAAAGATACCAACATTAAACGTAAAATAGCACTTGCATTTTGCTGTTGTATTAATAATCTATCATATTTGAAGTCTGAGGATAAGAGGACTTGGAAATTCCAAAATCTGATTTACGAAAAACGTTGGCAAATAGTTTTGGTATTATTCTTGAGATAAATTAATGAAATATTGATACAGTATTTTTATAACTTTCATATAATCTGCTTTCGTATAAAAGAATAATTTCTATCCTTATGTATTGATGTTATTGGGAAATCCTCTCCAGTGGTGTTTAGATCTTCCTTCTAACTCTTGTATTATGTTTTACTGCGTCCGATACAATTGTCATATTGAAATACTTGGTTAATGTAGGTGACGCTGATAGAAAACCCAGACATTGCTAATGATATTTCACTCCCTGAAATTCCACCTTATTGCAAATTAATTTCGAGATATAATGTCTGGAAAGAGAAAGGTCACTTGTACTAGATCTAAGAGTAAATCCAGTAAACGAAGTTGAAAGTGTTGGTTGAAAGTCTAGCAATAGAAACAGTACCAAGTGGTACATGAGGTTATGTTTACTTTATTCTGGCAACAAGTAGAGGGAACATGAAATAATGAAGACCTTTGGGTAACCGTATGAAGATAATGCTAATTCAGTTTTAAGTTTTCAGTTATACGCTTACGACATCAAAACTAAGAATATGTATGAATTTCATAATTGGATTGACCAATATTACCTCATTGTGAAGATGTAGATTACAACCCAACGGAAGCCACTTTTCATTGGGCTTTTGTTCCTTTTGGGGAAGTGTCAATCACGATTATATGTAATTCAAAACATCATGCCAAATTAAGACATTTAAAAAGTGGAGATAACTGATCCGAATTGAGGTAGTTAGTAACATGTTGCCACTATGAACATTCTGTGAATACAAACTAGTATAGACGTTTAAGTAACGATAACAATATGTTAATAAACGATTTATAACAACCAGAAACTGAACATCATGTAGTACGCTCAAGCTAGGGTGGACCAATTATTATCTAATGGTGGACCATAGCTCTTAGATTGCCGAACATATATAGCCGCAACATGTGAAAATGACGTATTGGCTTTTATTGGCAAATTCACAAACCAGCCTTACAAATTGACTGTGAAATTACCGCCTCTGATCGATTGGCAAAGTCTATTTACTAAATCAAACACAAATTGATCAACATAGATTGTTTCAGTTACTTTAATGTTTTAATTCAATGAGCAGTTCAGAAACATGACTTGAAAATAAGTAATGGGCATTTAGAACATTTTAAAGTACAAAGCAACCTTTGAAAAGCATTTCTATTAAAGCAAATTCCTCAATTCGAAAACATGATAATACAAAGATGACACATGTTAGTGGAATATTATCAAAACGTTACAGTGATGAGCTTAAACAAATGTAATCAACCATCATTTCTTAAAATCCCATTGTTTTAAAACTTATAAGAATTCAAAAACACTTACATCAAATTGCGACGTCAGCAAACTATTACTTACAAAACTATAGTTTAAGCCTGAAGCCATGGTTAAATGAATAATACATCTGATAGGAAGTATGAGGCTATTGAAGGTGAAGATAACACTCAGATCACACTGGTTGAATACTTTCTAGGTAAAGTGTATCCATTATATCACACTGTTTGAATGTTTTGTAGGTCAAGATTACACTAAGATCACACTAGATGACAATTTTGTAGGTAAAGCTAACAGTCAGATCACACTGGTTGGATATTTTGAAGGTAAATATTACACTGGTTGATTATTTTGTAGAATAAGATTATACTAAGGAAACACAGGTTGAATATTTTGTAGAATAAGATTACACTAAGATTTCACTGGTTGAATATTTTGTAGAGTAAGATTACACTAAGATGACATTGGTTGAATATTTTGTAAAGTAAGATTACACCAAGATTTCACTGGTTGAATATTTTGTAGAATATGATTACACCAAGATGACATTGGTTGAATATATTGTAGAGGAAGATTACACCAAGATTACATTGGTTGAATATTTTGTAGAGTAAGATTACACCAAGATGACATTGGTTGAATATTTTGTAGAATATGATTATACTAAGGAAACGCAGGTTGAATATTTTGTAGAATAAGATTACACTAAGATTTCACTGGTTGAATATTTTGTAGAGTAAGATTACACCAAGATGACATTGGTTGAATTTTTTAAGAATAATTTTACTATATTTTGAATATGAATTTTATTTGCATTCTGATTAGAATTTTGGAAGAAGACATTTTGAAGAACAACTTAGCATAATACCATACCATGAATTAGATTAGAGATTGAATTAGAGATCAAACCAATGCAACCAGGAAGGCAGATAATTTCTTTGCAACATTCCTCATGATCAATTTCTATTTGTTCTAAAATCTCAATTATTTTAACAATACCGTATCTGACTTAACCTATAAGGCATCAACTGACCTGTCAAAGTTGTGTTTAAGACCTGTGCGTGGAATATTTATACAATTATCAATAAAGTGTTTCATAAAAAGTTCAAATAATTTAGTACACGTGGATAAAGGTTAACATGAAAAACTGCACAGCCCGAGTCATAATGAACATGAAGAAAGGGTCATAAACTTTAACTCACAACATTTACCTTAATGTCCTAAATTTGATGAACACTATAGAACAAGGGAAACAACTCAGACAATAATATATATATATGTGTGTGTGTCTCCTTAGAATTTCATCTAGGTATTTCTCCCTTAAGCCGTCCCAGAAATTTGACAATCCTATATTAAATAGCTCATGAGAAATATGTCCCCTTGAAAATACTCTTGGACAAAGTCCCAATCATCGGAACAAATGCACAATCTCCGTGTAAAATAATTAATCGTGTTTTAAAAAAACACCTCCCTAAAGCTACTGATACCCTGAATTCACACAACAAACCTGGTTATCTTATCAGAAACAGTTGTTGAAAGAAATCGGACAGAAATACGGAAGGACGGAGCCCAGACCTGTATCACCTTGGTGAAAAATGATTTTGGCATGTTCTCAGAAGCAGTGCGTACACCCTCCGTATCAATGCATACTAGAACGCTCCATTGATGACCGCATGGATGTCATTGGTCGCCTCCATGTCGACATCATCATTGTAAAGATACATGTGAAGACGGTGACGGTGTGAGGGGATGCAATGTCATTCTGGTCTTTCAACAAAAGATAGCCAATATTATAGGTTGCTATACTTTATCCATGTACCTTTTGGCAGGCTAGTTCATCTGGAACGACAGTAATCAGGAAACATTTTTAGAGAGTTCCTTGGGAGCACATTCTGGGTGTAAACCCCAACAAAAACTTCGCGCCGTAACCCATGATTCAGCCAATCAAATACTTTTATCGCGATGGCGTGCGATTAAATTTCAGCCAACCAAAGAGAGCCTCTCGAACAGGAGTTGGCTTTCGCTCTTACGTTAAATGGCGACGTCCATAGATAAACAAACTGGAATAGAAAGGTTTTTTTAACCGATCGACCATGGTGATAGTGTCCAAGTCCAAGTTAGTTTATTTCAACAAATCATGCATGCAGTTTTAAAAGATTATTTTCCACCACTTAACTCAATACCTTATCGTGGTGGTTTGCAGGGGCACCAAATTTGAGTCGTTCTAAAACCTGTTGTCTCTCACATTGCCTTTCATTCCGTCTTTTCCCTCATCCTTTCGATCCTCTTTTGGATGCTCGTTATCCACGTGTTTACTTAAATATTGTTCAAAACACGTTAATCTCAAACTCACTCACTCACTTACTCGGTTTGAATTTGAAGGGATGGGTGCTGCCATATTAAATTGCCGACTCGCCTTTCAAGCGCAGTCATTGGTTGATTATTTTTAGAAAGTTTGTAGGGATTAGGAAACAGCGAGACGTTTTTGCATGGGTTTACACCCAGGGTAAGAAGAGTGGAGCGTCAGCTATACGTCTTACCCTGAGACAGAATGGGTGGCGTCTGAGCATGAGGTGTCAATTAATAAGTAACGTGGTCGCGATCATGTCAGTCATCTACCTTCCAGGCCTCGAAATCTTGACTTCTGAATTCTGATTGCTTGCCACACTGTTTTGGTACAAACCACTTCCATGCGGTTCTCTAACGGGCAAACTAAGAGTTTAAAGCTCTCAGATACGCATCTCATTGGCCAACGTCCTGAGAGCTGTGCCAGCTGGAGCTTACATGCTTTTTGCTAGGGCACCGAAGCTGGACAGGTCGACGGGTAGAATTCTTATCTCTCACTATGCCGTTCTTTCTGTCTTTTCTCTCCTTTTTTACGGTTGCCTTTCTCCTCCATCTGTCAACTCTGTTTTGGATGATTTTCGTCCACGTGTTTAATAACTGATATATTGTTGAAAACCTGTTAACCCATTACTCATTCACTCATTCAGCAACCGTGACTCACTGAGGTTTTCTGGGCAATGTTTTTCAAATCTGGCAAGTATGTAACATTTTGAGCAAATGTCATTTTTATATCTGGCCAACAAACATTAGTTTTCATTTTCGTAGCCTTCATAGGGTTGGGCATGATACTCGCTTCTTATTTAAGGGAGCAATGATGACTCGAAAGGATCCTAAACGTCTCTATTAAATATTTGTGTTCAATTTTGAGAAACACTTCATAGTGAAACGTGGGCAATGTTGGTTTTTCAAACAGTTAAGTATAAAAGAATGATACTTTTTCAAAATGTTATATTATTGCAGACTTGCTATTTGCGTTCAAAGAAAGTTCATCCAAACCAATGGATCAAAAACATCCTTAGTTTGTTGTTTTGATGGAGATGGAAGATAAAAGTCGTCTGTTTCACCTACTGTACTTTTGGTGAAACACGTACGTCAGATATGAAGCATTCATTGACCACTTCCCTTAATTGTTGACTCTTCCCCACCCACTTCACTTGATTGATGACTCTTCCCCACTCACTTCCCTTGATTGTTAACTCTTCCCCACCAACTTCACTTGATTGATGAATCTTCCCCACTCACTTCCCTTGATTGCTGACTCTTCCCCACCAACTTCACTTGATTGGTGACTCTTTCCCACCGACTTCACTTAATGGGTGACTCTTTCCGACCCACTTCCCTTGATTGTTGACTCTTCCCCACCGATTTCACATAATTGGTGACTCTTTCCGACCCACTTCCCTTTATTGTTGACTCTTCTCCACCAACTTTCCTTTTTATTGTTGACTCTTCCCCACCAATTTTCCTTCATTGTTGACTCTTCCCAACTCAATTTCCTTGATTGGTAACTCTTCTCCACCAACTTTCCTTTATTGTTGACTCTTCCCCACCGACTTCACTTAATTGGTGATTCTTTCCGACCCACTTCCCTTTATTGTTGACTCTTCTCCACCAACTTTCCTTTATTGTTGACTCTTCCCCACCAATTTTCCTTTATTGTTGACTCTTCCCAACTCAATTTCCTTGATTGTTGACTCTTCCCCACCAACTTTCCTTTATTGTTGACTCTTCCCCACCAACTTTCCTTTATTGTTGACTCTTCCCCACCCAATTTCCTTGATTGGTGACTCTTCCCCACCGACTTCACTTAATTGGTGACTCTTTCCGACCTACTTCCCTTTGTTGTTGACTCTTCTCCACCCACATTCCTTTGTTATTGACTCTTCCCCACCCACATTCCTTTGTTGTTGACTCTTCCCCACCCACATTCCTTTGTTATTGACTCTTCCCCACCCACATTCCTTTGTTGTTGACTCTTCCCCACCCACATTCCTTTGTTTTTGACTCTTCCCCACCCACTTCCCTTTGTTGTTAGCTGTAATGTATCGTTATGATACTATAATAAGATTAAGTTATTTTTACATATAAATACGTTCTACAATCGTTATGTGCAGAATATTTTGTTATGTAATGTTCGATTTGGCTTTATTGTTTATTTTTCCTGAACTGATTATAATATAGCTATGAACAGAAATATGTACATTTCAATCGACTGTAGTGGTAAGCCATTTAATTTTTCTTTATTTGAAACATGGACATGATGATATCGTATGTTCCGCTCTGCCGATCTGAAATCAGTCATTTGTTTTAAGGCAAAGCCAAGAGCACGCTATGACTCTGATATAGTTTAAGGTTTCAACTTCTGACCCATTAGAAGATATCCCAGTTGCATTACATGTATATATCTTCTGTCCGTAAATTAAAAAGTTGGTGTATTCCACCCCCAATCTTGCAAACACTGGGGTGCGTGAGGAGCCGTCAAGTGTGCGCATACTTATGATCCCATTGATGTGGAAATAAACTTCTTGCGTTTTGGTATCATAGGTACATGACCTGATGAATTTTCGATTTCGATTTCGATACAGGCAGAGAGTAGGATTCCATTGATACGTATAGACATAAATGTATTTTTTTTGGCACCCTATAAGCTGCTTCGACTTTGCATCAACAGCAATTCCGATCATTTCTTTACGACTGCGAGGAATTTTGTTTTGTTTCCCATTGACAAGGTCAATAACAAAAAGATAATTAGAACCAGGAAGAAAAATACGTCTGTGCTCGTCATCAAATGCCAGTATTGATGACGTTGTCTCAGCCATGGTGAATTCTTTCTGACAACATTTACTCCGGTAGGAGAACACTATGACCGAAGATCTGGTTCTGGCAACAAACGTATTCAACTTGGAACTGTACACCAAGTTTCTGATCGGCGGATATCTCACATTTGAGTAACCAAGAAGAGTGTCTGTCACCAGAGATATATGACCAAACTGACCAAGCTTGTCTTGGAAAAGTACCACTGGATCTGTGTACTCAGAAGAAATCTCTGCAAGATATAAGACACATGTGCACAGATGAAATCACATTCATTGTATGAAGTATAGAAGGCAATTTTGTTTGAATCGTTGATACATTAGTACAGTTAGCTGAGATTCATATTATTGTAGATACAATTCATTGCTGTTAACATGGTTTGATAAAAGACTCAATTGCTCAGTTCAATTTGGTGAATAAGAATTTAACTATCCCCAATAATTGAGACATTTTGTATTATAGATAAGCTTATCCTGCTGAAATGATTTTAAAATAATTTAATGTAAATAAGGGTATATCATAACGTCTTGATGAAAATTCCTGACCTTGTTTCCCTTGGTACGTTTGTTCATAAAACGTCATCCTCGTCCTAGAGTTACCGCCCTTCCTGCCATCTTCTCTGTAGAGACTGCAGAGTGGGATTTTATATTCAAAGAAAGAACAAGGCTTGACAGTAAGACACCTTTGTCCGCATTGAATCTTTGAGCTCTCTTGACCTGATACAAGCAGAGCGGAAGTTTCGTGGTGTTCAAGTTTGGCGGAGAAAGTGCTGCTGAGAAAGTATGAAGTCACGTGATGAGAGAGGGTCACAAGGCATATGAGTCGCCAGCTGAAACAAAGTCAGTGAACGAAAACATGATATACGAAATACGTATTAACAATGTGCATGGTTTCATTACATGATAACAGTATGCTACATTCTCTCTGCAAAGAATTAAAGTCATAAAATCCAACGTTAACTTCTGTTCTATTGACTTTGGACACTTAAATCTAACCTGAAACCGGACATTTTTTTTCATTTACTAAACTTTTAAAAATAACCTCGTATTTGTAGAGTCCCTAATAATCGAATTATTTTATGCACATTTTATCCAATTGGATTGAAAAACATTGACATATGTGATCACTGGAGCTTCAAGGACTACTTTCGTCCTAAATGGCAGTCAACGAGCTCAATCAGCAGTAATAGAGGATACTAAACGACCTTCTATGTAATACTATTTTTATTAAACGAGTTAATGATACAGTATTAAACGAGCGAAAGCGAGTTTGATACCAAATCATTAACTAGTTTTATAAAAATAGTATTAAATTGAAGGACGTTAAGTATTCTGTTTATTACTTGACCTCAGTAATCAAGCATGATTGCCGAAAGTGCAAAACATTATAAAAATGTGTCTCTTTTGCATAAATCATCAACTAAACATTTCAATCAACAAATTGGAATATCAGATTTGCATTATGACGTCAGAAATGAAATACTATTCATGAAATTTGTCCTTCGTATCAACGCATGTTTGTGAATCCCAAAGATAAACTGAATAACAATCCGGTTTTCATGAGGAAATTTGATCAGGTCGAACTCCAAAAATATATATGCTAACATGAATACCATCATCTAGAGTCTTTTAAATTTCAGGAAAGTAACATATTCGTTTTCAACATATGCTTCAACATGGAAACAGGAAACTATCCTTAGAAACATTAAGAGGATTCGAAAACAGCCGCTTGAAAGGTTTTTGGCTCCTACAAAAACAAACGCTTAGGAGAATGCAACACACCAATAGATATATATGCTACATCGTTATTAAGCATTGTAAGAAAAGTGATTCGATGGAAGCCAGAAAAAAGGAAATATTCAGAATAACAGGTATAACCATGTGATATGTTTTAAGAAAGAAAAGAGATTTAAAGATAGAGGTCGAGAGAGCACTCCATAAGCACTATCTACAATTTATTTCAAGGAAACCTAAAGTAATAAACATTGGGAATGACGAAGTACAAAAGGACAACACCTTATACTCACATACGTAGTTTCATGAAATCATACTGAATAGATTTGAGATAGAAGCGGGAAAAGGTACCTAACCCGATATTCACTAAGTTTCAATGGGAACCAAAAATCACCTCTTCAGAATATCCAAAGTAGCAAAAGGCTCCACTCAAGTACTAGGCCAAATGACCTACCACGTATGTAAAAGTGATGAGAGAGAGAGAGAGAGAGAGAGAGAGAGAGAGAGAGAGAGAGAGAGAGAGAGAGAGATAGAGAGAGAGAGAGAGAGAGAGAGAGAGAGAGAGAGAGAGAGAGAGAGAGAGAGAGAGAGAGAGAGAGAGAGAGAGAGAGAGAGAGAGAGAGAGAGAGAGAGAGAGAGAGAGAGCACAATAGGTGCATATTACCTATATGCAATAAGTCCTAATTGTTTCCATGGAAACCAGACAAATATATAAACCAGAATAACCAAAGTAGCTAGAAAATCAAAAACTCCAACAATAGGTCTAACCACATACAGAGCTTCGTGATCAATTATATTGAAGTGATTTTTAAATATGGCACGGAACGAAGGCAGAAGGTCCCTACTTCAAATATGTGCTAAGTTAAAATTGTTTCTATGGACAACAGACAAAATATAAAGACAAGGATAACCAAAGTAGCAAAAAGCATCATTTCACCACTTGGTATAACCATATATATAATTTGAAAACATAGAACGGGTTTTGAGATACGACCCTGAAAATAAAGCATTTTTTTTTTAGGAATATCAGATTTATGGGAAAAGAGAATTAAGAAATCAGAAACGAAGGCTTACATATTAAATGTCCCGTAAAGCTGTTCGGGGAACATAATAAAACCCAAAAATGAATGGTTACAAAAACAACTGCACATATTCCAAATAAAAGTTTAAGATTTAGATTACAATTAGATGGAGCTTAAACTCTTTCAATGGCAGAATTTGTTGATAATTAACACTTTGTGAGCTTTGCATGGAAATAATTCCGGATTAACACTTCTCATAATGGTTACAAGATTCAATATATATATATAGTTGCTTACGTTCTAAAACCAGCCAAGTACAGCATGTGGAGTGAAACCATCTTAAGAGACACGCACAGTACTCTCAGAGAAGTAAATACTTAAACACTTCTCGGGGACTCTTGAAAATTCTCGTAAAAGCTCAATTTCTAACTCTCCAGAAGCATATACCTAAATTGCGCATCAATATTTTACAAGGAATGGCGAGCTTTTATACATTTGTTGAAATTAGTTTTGCTATTTAATTTTTATTTGAGATGTAGAAAGTTCTGTTTTTATAGATTAGTTTTGTGTGACCATCTTTTTACAACAATGCTTTGAGAGATGATATTGGTTCTGTTCCAGTTCCATACAAAAATCCTCTGTAATATTTATATTCATCACAGGCAAACATAATCTTCTTCGCTTGATTACATAAGAAACTACTTACAAAACTCTGCAACCTCGTTAACGTTAACAATTAAAAACTCGTTCATCATAAATGTCTGAAAATGTTGTCAAAAAGAAAGCTAATTGACCGGTTCAGTTTTTGTTTTATCACATTAAAAGACTTACACAATATTAGTCACTTTGCTTGATTGCGGGTATTGGAAGTGCAGAATTGAACAAACTTTTTCATACATATTCAAGTGCCGGAAGAGAGTTACAGTTCAAGAAAAAGTAACCGTTTAAGATGTTGAATTACCCAAATAAAAATGCTTCTTTCTAATTTTGTTGTATATCGAAAGTAAGTTAAGTGAAGTCAATGTCAGATGTAGGATGACATTAGTTAATCAATATGTTACATCGCTTCTTAAACTTTAATAATTTATATACGCTACGGCCAAGTTTCATTATATTCTGTTGAGAGTATATTAATATTGCTTCAAATTCGTATTGAAAAAAAGGTACTCATGCTAAAAGAGGTGAAAATTGAGAAATTGGCCGACTTTGTTACCGTTTTAAACTACTTTCCCATAAACATATCTCAAATGTATACATTGTTGCACCTAGAATTATATTTCAGGAAACACAATGCAAAAGTTCAAATTCCTTACTTAATGATATGTTGTTTCAAAATTTGATTTAAAAACTAGTGTTTTTGACGATGCATGTTCCTAATTGAGTTACTTCCCTGACTCACTTCGTCACAACCTTTTGCCATATATAGACCAACAGGGCAGCATTTAAAACATCTTGTAATTGGTAACTTTGTATGAAAAAATATTATTTGCAATAACGTAAAACATTGTTTTGAAGAAAATCGACAGAAAGCCTTTAATCACAGGATTATATCAATAGTAGATATAAAATGGTCCCACGTAATTATGTCACTGGCATTAAGAAGTTTATAGTAAAGTCGAGCACCGTTCTACAATCTATGAGGAGGAGGTCAACTTTGGTACACAGTTCGAGCCACATGGGTTTCTAATAACTACTTGCACTTAATTTTAGAAATACAAAAACGAGGCTGGTAGTCAGATATAAATTGTTAGTGTTCTGATAACATGTTTGTTAGATTTTAACGAGATCGATTAATTGAGTTGTAAGTAAAGTAAATAAATTCCAACACTTCGGTATAAACAGACTGAAGAACACGGACACCGACATCTAAAGTTAATTCAGATTCTGAAGACGAAAGTTTGAGTGGATAGGGTGTAGATAGGGATTTTTGGAAACTACAATGATGTAATCCGGTGTCCCTTTTCTAGCGGCTTAACACAATTAGTTACGCCTCATCCTATCTTTGCCTGTAACGGAGGTCATTTGGCAATCGGTGATTTATACTTTTTTTTTAGAGTATTTTCAGTCATAAATTTAAAAAGGGTCGTCATAAAGCATATACGATTTTACAATGTATCAATGCACTTTCCTACGAGGTAGTAAAGCCCTTTATCTAAGACAGTGGAGCATGGTCTCATTCATGATAATTTACGAAGAAATGTTTCAGACTGCAAACGTAAAATATTCAATGCTTAAAATGTTTAAAGGTTCAAAATGTCATATCAGCAATTAAAGAACAAAATGTAGTATTCAATCTATTCTACGAAGTTACAGGGCGATGTACATAACACTGAAGATCGAATTGATTTTATAAAATCCGTCTGGACTATAACTCTATTTTTAAATACGATTTATTTTCTATGCCTGTTTTTTTTTACAATTGTCAGAAAAATCAATCATTTACAAACACTTAAGTATTCAATCGTAACACGGCTTGTTGTGTTGTTTTTGTGGCGCATACTGCTGTCTATGAATTAAGTTTTCCTCCTTGTTTACACTTGTCATAACGTTATTGCACTACATGAAGTGTTTCGAAATCATCAGAGTGTTTTGATTTTTCTATCAAAGTAGTAACATCCTGATATAAATGGCAGTATTTAAGGGGTTCTTCACAAGGATTACAGAAGCTTGACCCTTATTTCACGACCCAGTGAACACGGTATCCCCTGGGGTCCTATGCCCGCAACTCTTGCATGTGATTGCATTTTAGAAACAATCATACATAAACTATTTTTGCATCTTTTTGAAAACTCGATTTGCATTAAGGAGAATGCATTGTTATGTTACAAACTGCCATTATTTTTGGGCAACAGAATATCAATTATAATCATATCAGTATGTTTCATTGTTTCATTTATCAATTCCAAATTAATAACGTTTACTATTTTAGCTCCTTACTTGATTTCTGGGATATTTGATACTTAAAGGTTCAGGTTACCCAAAATCAGAAATGATCTATTTCAACAAAACAACAAATTTCAAATTATAAATATTATCGAGAAATGAAGTAAATTTAAGTGTCCATCTATACCTTCCCTTGATTGTGACGTCATTGAAGACCATAGATACAAAATAGGGTTAGTTTGGTAAAAATAAAACAATATCTTTTAATTATATGTCTAATATTTTTTTGAAAATTCAAAGTATTAACGTAATATATCCAGGATTGTCAATTCTTCACGGTTCAAAATTGTTAAAGCGTTCAGATTTTCATAAACTTCATAAACTTTTTGGAAACTACAATGATGTAATCCAGTGTCCCTTTTCTAGCGGCTTAACACAATTAGTTACGCCTCATCCTATCTTTGCCTGTAACGGAGGTCATTTGGCAATCGGTGATTTATACTTTTTTTTTAGAGTATTTTCAGTCATAAATTTAAAAAGGGTCGTCATAAAGCATATACGATTTTACAATGTATCAATGCACTTTCCTACGAGGTAGTAAAGCCCTTTATCTAAGACAGTGGAGCATGGTCTCATTCATGATAATTTACGAAGAAATGTTTCAGACTGCAAACGTAAAATATTCAATGCTTAAAATGTTTAAAGGTTCAAAATGTCATATCAGCAATTAAAGAACAAAATGTAGTATTCAATCTATTCTACGAAGTTACAGGGCGATGTACATAACACTGAAGATCGAATTGATTTTATAAAATCCGTCTGGACTATAACTCTATTTTTAAATACGATTTATTTTCTATGCCTGTTTTTTTTTACAATTGTCAGAAAAATCAATCATTTACAAACACTTAAGTATTCAATCGTAACACGGCTTGTTGTGTTGTTTTTGTGGCGCATACTGCTGTCTATGAATTAAGTTTTCCTCCTTGTTTACACTTGTCATAACGTTATTGCACTACATGAAGTGTTTCGAAATCATCAGAGTGTTTTGATTTTTCTATCAAAGTAGTAACATCCTGATATAAATGGCAGTATTTAAGGGGTTCTTCACAAGGATTACAGAAGCTTGACCCTTATTTCACGACCCAGTGAACACGGTATCCCCTGGGGTCCTATGCCCGCAACTCTTGCATGTGATTGCATTTTAGAAACAATCATACATAAACTATTTTTGCATCTTTTTGAAAACTCGATTTGCATTAAGGAGAATGCATTGTTATGTTACAAACTGCCATTATTTTTGGGCAACAGAATATCAATTATAATCATATCAGTATGTTTCATTGTTTCATTTATCAATTCCAAATTAATAACGTTTACTATTTTAGCTCCTTACTTGATTTCTGGGATATTTGATACTTAAAGGTTCAGGTTACCCAAAATCAGAAATGATCTATTTCAACAAAACAACAAATTTCAAATTATAAATATTATCGAGAAATGAAGTAAATTTAAGTGTCCATCTATACCTTCCCTTGATTGTGACGTCATTGAAGACCATAGATACAAAATAGGGTTAGTTTGGTAAAAATAAAACAATATCTTTTAATTATATGTCTAATATTTTTTTGAAAATTCAAAGTATTAACGTAATATATCCAGGATTGTCAATTCTTCACGGTTCAAAATTGTTAAAGCGTTCAGATTTTCATAAAACTAACACATTAGGTTTTGGAGTACGTGAAACTGATAAAAGGCATGCTCTGGGCAAAAAGAAAACAATCTGACAAGTTTTACTAGAAAACCTATTCAAATTGGTTATTACCCTTATCTAATTATTCCTATACTTCTTAAAACATAAGCTGCCTTAAGCATTCTACAAAATAAATCTCGAAAACTGTCTCTATTTTGGAGTAAGTGTGACTGTAATCATTTCATGGCCTCGAGGCTGTAACAATACTCACTCATATTTCAGTTCGTATTTTCATTAGCTTTATAGAAGTTTTAAAAATTCAGATTTGTAATATGCCCAAAAGGAAATAAGCAGTTGTGACAGAAATGAACCGACTCCTCTAGCACGTTGACAATTTACTAATGCTGAAGTATTTCAATCCTGGCATGTGATATCTATTTATTTTGACAATAATTCAAGACATTTGATGTGCAGACTTACTTAAAAAAATATTGTTAGGCAGTCACTCCCTACCATAGGGATATCGTGCTAACCACACCATAATATCATAGGGGGAAATCAGCATTGATAAATCCATTTACGAGAAAAAAAATTAAAAAAACAAAAACATCGTTGAATCTTCTATTAATATGGAAAACTATACAATAGAAAATAAATCATACTTTGTAAATGTTTCATTTCATTTATTTTAATTCAGTTTTAAATGTGAATCTAAATTTTTTTACTAATATGCATGATTGACATATAAAAAACATTCGTTTTGTAAGTGTGAACAAAATGAGGTGAATCTGCTTTTGGTACTACTTAAAAAAAACTTAAGATGCGTGGGAAGTCAAATTTTACAAACAGACGAACACTACGAGATACAATATTATCAAATCATGAATGTAAAGCATCAATATTACAGCATATGATTTAGGACTTAGGAAGTTTTTCCAACTTATTTAATAAAAATATTTTACAGTATGAACCGTGTTTTTTTTAAATGTCATGGAACTTTTTTAAATGTCAACAAGAGCGAGAGATATTTCAAATATCTGAATAACTTCTACAATTTTAGATCAATATTTAATATATCCTTTTCTCATAAGTTGTCTCTTTGACCTAAGATATAATACAAATGCTTCATTTATGACAGCTGCAGCCTCAACCCTTTATCTAGTTTGAAAGCTACCGATATGGCTAAACCTGTAACATGGGTTTGCTTTATGGCAGGTATGCACGGAACATTCTTTTTTTGGATTAGAAGTCTAAACAAGCCCAAAAATTATGAAATTGCAGTATTGCAAATGAGTCATGAAATCATACAAAGAAATGTGGTCAAAGGATTTAGCCTCCTGAAGGCATTATATCTATGTAATTCCTTTGTCAAATAGGCTTTTAGATCAACCTAATAACTTTTTAAAAACATGTTTGTACTGGGATAAATCAGAACAAGCTAGCTACATGTAAGTTATAAAAAGGGGGTTTATTATCCCATTATTGTGTGTCGTAATATCATCCAATTTGACAACATTTTCCTTCAGTAAGGTTATTAAATTGCGATGTACTCTGATCCTCCGACTTTAAAGATTCCGAATTGATAAATTATTTAATAAACAGCTCACTAAATGTGTAATTTTAGGTTTAAACATTGTAATTTGCAGATAAGACACCTTCAGACCGTTTTCGCACACCAAAATGATTTACATCTGGATGATCGATGTTTGTAAGCAAGTTAGGTAACCTACATGTATACCTCCCGATTGAATTTGGCTAAACCGGCAGCAGCAAGTTAATGACATAATCTTTACAAACGATACGTTCTTTGGTAATTTATCACACACAGTGTACATGCAGAGAATTTGCCGTCTTTGATGAGTACTTTTCAACTGCTAAATTTGTGCACATTGTTCAATTTATTTCAATTTTGTTGTAAAAACCTCTGATGAAATGTATTTTTCTTCCCTGACATTAAAATTGTTAACTTAAAACGATTCATGAGATGAACCGAATCCAAAAGATGTGAAACTTTCTAAGAAGTAAATTTATAATTGATCTATACGTTGGTTTTGGATAAAAAGAAATGCGAAACAACTATAGACTAGATGCGAGTATTGTCGTATTGCCATTTATTACTTAATCTTTATCCATCTGGTCTTCAAAGACGTTACAATTAATGATTAAATTCTATATTGTGTGACATCAACGATGTACATGGCAGGTGCTTTCGCTGTGTTCGTATAATTTATTGAGTTGAGGTAAGTGCAAACTGAAGGTATATGGTTATTTCCCCTTTCAACCAAGACAATGGTCATACTGAGCTTCGCAGCTTATTCAAACTATCAATTATTAAGATTTACCTGGAACTCAACAAGGAACTACATGTAAGTAACATAAATACAGTTAATTCCATAACAATAATGAAAAAGAGTACAATGTTAATTTTTTAAATTTTGAAAAATCTTACCATTTTAATTTGTACGCTAAATGCTTCTCCAAATGTCTTGAGTAAAAGTAAATTACAATCATGTTCGTTAAGAAATTTACTTTTATTGTCGGTTACTAACAATGTCATGTATTCAATTCAATTGATCCTAATGTTTCCGGATGCAACGATTTTGACAATCCCCTTCCAGTATACCAAAAGATGTTTTCTACAGCAGAACACCAGATTGTCGCTGCTTCCTGACAACACATCTTTAACAAGGCTGATTTTCGATGAGGAAACGTTGTGTTGAGACTGGTTATTTCGAACAAGGAGTCAAACTCTTATATAAGCAGTGGGCACGAATTCAGTTACAAATCACAGTTATCGAGATACTGCTATAATGCTTTATATACAGTCAAACATGTCTATACTTGGGTGACCAAAATCGTTACTAGGGGTCTATTAAATGACTCTCCAGTAATTCAAAGTCTTAAGGAATTTAAAATCGATTTAGAATATTTTGTTCTACAGTTGAATCGCCTTTTGGTTACATTTTGGTCTCAAGTTGATTGAAAAGCCTGTAATGTAAATGATATTGATCATGTGGAGATCTCCGAAGACCCATATAAGTGTGGTATATATCACAATTCATTACTACTAACTATGACAGATGATTTCTTAATCATAGCCCGACTAAGTCTTTTCACAATTGCATCCTCATAACTTTGGTACCACCCGATATTAAAAATGAATAAACCAAAAATAATCTGAAGTCTTAAATATGTTTTTATATCACGAAAGTCAAATGTCAACGCTGTGGTATTGTCAACGTCATTATGTTATTTTAAAAATATCGTATATAATTGTTTTCACGTACATTTTAATTTCGCCGAATTTCAAATAGTATTTATACCTTATCCATATATAAAACCTCTAACGGTTACCTTTTTTGTAATAAGTGTATTTTATTTACGGTGTTTAGAATAAATAGAATGAAGCAGATCTATTTAAGTTGGTTTTGGATTCTGTTCTTTAATGCTGCATTATTTGCCAACAGTCGTGGAATACTTTCGAACTAAACCCATTGCCTCTACCCACTAAACCCATTGCCTCTACCCACTAAAACCGTTCGCCGAAACTACAAAGACAAACTAGAACCCCCATTTAATTTTCATTAACTATAGCTTGTAAAACCAATGTTTTAACGCAATCAGAATATGAATGATCTCCCCGACTTTGACATCAGGCAATAATAGGTACAAAACACGGGCATTACATTGTTATTACATGCGTTTTTACTTCCTATGATCTCTATTAGCATCGCTATATTGGACAACATGGCATGGTAATTAGCACTAGCTTGCAGATGTCCTCTCATCGAGTTTGTTGTACGGGGGTGGGGGGGGGGGGGGGGGGGGGGGGGGTGGGGGGGGGGGGGGGGGGGGGGTGGTTAAGTAATTAAATTTTGAAGCTGAGTATTTATGTTGATATAAACATTGTCAGCTTTTAGCGGGTGTTGCTAAAGTCAAAAATAAGTAAAAAACAATACATGCAACAGTTATTTTGATATAATAGCTGAATGTGGTTTCGAACACCTTTCGATCACCCACCTTACAGCTTAGACCTAGGCCCCGGTGACTTCTTCCTGTTTAAAAACCTAAAATCCACCCTACACAGAGGCGTGGTCACGGGGCAACCCGAAGACTTCTACAAAAGTGGCATCAAAAGTCTTAAAGAGAAATGGAATAAGTATATTGAGATAAAGTGTTATAAAATTGAAAGATAAAAGTTAAAAATTGGTTATGCAAGTTTTCTTCATATATTGAAGTTGGAAAATTATTGACCCCCTACTACTATGTGTGTCATTGTATGAAGTAAACTAGAAACATCAGTACATAAAATCCAAGTGCAGAATGAAACCACATGGCTATGACGCCATAGAAATGATGAAGTAACAATGTTCTGACACTCGCTTGATGTCGTCATTTTCCATCGAATTTATTACCTTGTTGTTGTGTCACCCCATGACCTAAATTTCGTTATGAACGTGAATCATTTGCAACTCATTTCAAAACAAGCGATACATGTAATGAAGCTAAATATTTAAGAGTACAATATCAGCAACTTCTTAACAATTAAATGGCCGTTTTTTTATTTCAAAATTGGCAATCGAAAACATGAAAATGTTTGGCATGAACTGATAAAGATGCAAACGTAGATGGGCGATTTTTACCTAGGCTCTACATAACAAACGCCTTTCATGAAACATACTCTGTGTCACTTTGATGTGATCTTTTCCAGTGAAATTTGATTTTGGTAGGCCATATGTTTTGAAACTATTAAAGAGAAGTTTATGAACTACAGATTGCAGAGTGCAGCTGGAAATGATTACGAAATTCTAAGCGTTACAAAAAGCATTGTTGTAATTGTTGAAGAGGTTGGCATTATCATAAAAGGTGCCATCGGAATGGCAATAGATTTTACTTCCTACTGTATTTCAAAGCTACCAACGTCACAACACACGAGCGTAGAAGGATGTCACCAAACGTGTTATGCAAACCTCATCAAGCCAAACAAAGATATGTACATGTGTATTCTATTTATATTGACGACAAATTAACACAGACTGAAGTCCTATCAGCCTTGATTCTATCAGCGGATTTCTACTGGCGACACGAGTGACATTTCTGTCTCCACACAAACGCTGTAATATCACAATATAATTAGCAATAACGTGGAATGACAGAAAATTATAAATCATTTAACGTCTTCCGTTCCTATCATTGTCGCTAGCATTAACGGGGCAATAAAACAAGATACACAAGAGATAGATTAAATTGAAATGAATGAATAATAAATAAATCATAACACTTAAATGAAATAATAAAAATAAATTTAGCAAGGCTCGCACACCCACACAATCTACTATCCCCTGCGTTTAGAGCCATTGAAAATATTATTTCAGACAGTTTTCAAGCTCAAACAAAACTACTTTTTAGCAATAACCATATGATAAATGTAATTTCTCAAAATGTAATAATTTGTAAAATAATTTGTCCCCATTGGAGCAGCAAACATGTCATTTGGACTTAGTTCAATCAAACATTCAAGGACCATAACTCAAAAACAAAACTTCGGAACCGCCTCGAGGATATCATTAGGAAGACGTAAAACCAAACCTCCTTCATCATTTGTACGTGATAGTTACTGAGGATCTGACCAGTGACTCGGACAGTTCATTCAAACATTCAAGGACCATAATACCTTAAAAGATATTATTTAGGCTTCCAAATTCGACTAAGAGTCTCATGAGTAGTTCCAACAACCACAATTTCACGTAAAGAAATACTTACAACCAATCTTTCTCTGAACTAGATGTAATAGCTTCCGAGAAAGCATGTCTCCATTTAGATAAACCTGTAACAAATATTGAATGGATATGATTAATAATGTGATAACTTATCCTGATTTTAAATGAAAGAAAATAATGAAAAACCCCAACAAACAAATATAGTTTGTTTTTGGATTATTGGATCAAAAGGTTTAGATAATATCCAACAACCAGCATTCGTCATCGAAGACACAAAACGAGATGTTGTATAAAAACGCATTGGGAAGGTTGTGGCGTAATGGTGTTCACTTTTAAAAAATATGGGAGATCTCAAACATGCGCTTACAGAGTAAAACGTTTCCATGCAATGTGTTTTATCTAAAACGTTTATATGCAACGTTCAAGGAAACTAATTTGAGGCCTCACGTTAACTAGGATAAAAAGCGTCACATCAATGCCTGACCCTGTGACATTGCAGACGCTGTTCTCAGGTGTGTATCATGTGCCCCGCTGAAGCTGAGTCTCATGCGCTGTTTTCTTGTGTGTATCATGAGTCTTTTACCTGGTGTAGATTGTGTTGGAGGTGACCTTTAAGCGCTTAATCGGCAGCTTGGGTGAGACCAGGGTAATAATGATCCATGACTCTTGTATGCGCTATAAGCACGTCATAGTGGAGTTAAGCGCTATTTAAATGGACATATTATTATCATGTGCTCCGCTGAAGCTGAGTCTCATGCGCTGATCTCTTGTGTGTATCATGTGCTCCGTTGCAGCTGAGTCTCATGGGCTGTTCTCTTGCGTGTATCATGTGCTCCGTTGAAGCTGAGTCTCATGGGCTGTTCTCTTGTGTGTATCATGTGCTCCGTTGAAGCTGAGTCTCATGGGCTGTTCTCTTGTGTATCATGTGCTCCGTTGAAGCTGGGTCTCATGCGCTGTTCTCTTGTGTGTATCATGTGCTCCGTTGAAGCTGGGTCTCATGCGCTGTTCTCTTGTGTGTATCATGTGCTCCGTTGAAGCTGAGTCTCATGCGCTGTTCTCTTGTGTGTCATGTGCTCCGTTGAAGCTGAGTCTCATGCGCTGTTCTCTTGTATGTATCATGTGCTCCGTTGAAGCTGAGTCTCATGCGCTGTTCTCTTGTGTGTATCATGTGCTCCGTTGAAGCTGAGTCTCATGGGCTGTTCTCTTGTATATCATGTGCTCCGTTGAAGCTGAGTCTCATGCGCCGATCACTGAAATGATAAATGAGTGAACTTCCAAATTGATAGGCATTCTAGACATTCGACCACGTCATCAAAGATAGCAAACATGTGTATGATTAGACTAACAGGCATCGATGTAAAGGTTCGAGAAAAAGAAGGATGTTATTGAAAACTTGTATTGCCTCGATTGTGAGTAATCAAATTCAATAATCAATAAGTACATATTTGAAGACAATGCATCTAGACGCAGTGGTTAGCGCGTTCGGACCAAGAGGTCCGAGGTTCGAATTCACATAGAGACTCGGCAGCTTTGTCTAGTGTGTAGCGAGCTTTCTCCCTGCATCATACTAGCAGCCGTGATAAAAACGGCATTAAACACAAAATAACCGTATATATATATATATATATATATATATATATATATATGTCGGTGACAGCAAATGACCATTCTACATGGGGGATGTCTCATTCAGGTAGAGTATACTCTTGATCTTCAAAGAAAATTGTGTTTTTGATTTATGATTTCGAAATTAAATCATGTAGGTTCATCAGTTGAAAGTTCGATATGCAAAGAAGTCTGAATTGTCATAAGAGAACCAAATTTCTCTGCACCTCAGATGTAAGAAAAAGCAGCATTTGGGGGTCAAATGATTTAACCTTTGACAGACATACATGTATGATACAATAGGGCCGAGGCCAGGTATCATCAGTATGAACAACCCCGCGACAACCTTTATAGAACATAATATTTTTTATAAGAACATAATTAGCTTGTTTCTATTCAACTTTACTGCAATCATCCATCTGCATTTATGACACAGCAACCTTCCCTCCCTTACTTGCTGTCCAAAGTTAATCTTCTAAAATGTCTTAAAATCGAATGACAATTAACAGAAGAAGACGTGAATTTCACTGAGTCAGCGAGATTCATATGCCTTCAACAAAAATTAATTCCTTCATCAAGTGGATCAAGATCTTGCAATTTCGATTAGATAGATCAATGACAATTAGGAAAAAAATGTTGAGAGAACAGACGGAAAAAAAAGAGAGTGTCCCATATAAATCTTATAAGATCAGTCAAAATATAAGTATTTTGGTTATAAATGTAGTCGATATAGGAGAGCTTAAGAATATTCACGCTGAAAGTACGGAATGCAATACAGTCGTGTCATTGATCGAAAACTCATGACAATTCTAATCACGCAGTGAGACTTTAACATCTCTATCGATCTGAAGACCTGACAACTTCAATCGACTCAACATCCAAATTAGTTTACTTGTTTAATGGAAATACAATAATGATTCTCCTCTCCATGTTGGATACATACCTGATGTGGACTTCAGCAACAGAGAAAATGCAGATATATACTTTTCAAAAACAGATGTGTTACATTCCAACATTTTGGATAATTTTTAAAACTGAAAAACTATTAATAAGAATTGAAATCGATAAAAATGCGCCCAAATCCTCCCCGTGTAACGGACTTGCACGCGTGCAACTTTATTTGATTCTGCAGCATGTAAAGTCAGGGTTGGACATATGGTTAAAAAGCCAAAATCCTCTCGACCTCACCACCTTGCCAATTACTGTGTACTGCATGATGCAAAAACTGCTATGTCTAACACATGTTGAACGTCACACTGCCATCGGTCCTTTGCCTACTGGAGACTGTTGCAAACACAGCTATGTACACGGCATGCGGAAGTGTAAATGATAAACTTAGAGCTTGGAGACCGAGAGTTACCAACCTTTGAAATCGCTTCAGGACAACTTCACCAACTGTACCCAGTGTGTCTGGGTTACATGGAATCTCTGACCTGACTGTTTGTAACCGATTGAAGGAAGCAGGTGTCCGTCCACGTCCGCCTGTAACACGTAATATCTTAACACCAAGTCATTACACTAACCGTCTCTAACCGTAAAGAACGTTTTGCTGCAAACTATGTGCAACAGGCCGGTCGTTTCGAAAGAGGAAACGTGATGGTGTGGGGTGGATTACTAACACAAGTTGCATGTTCATTGACAGGTGTACGTTACAGAGATCAGATCTTGGAACCCCATGTTGTAATTTTTCGCAATGGAGGGACATTCCAGCATGACAATGTCTCGAGATTATTTCCAAAGAAAAAATGGCAATGTGGCCTGCACAATCATCTGGTTCACAATCACACCGATTGAGGATTTGTGGAACGTTTTGGAGAGGTGAGTTCGCTAAAGTCTTCCTCCTCCAAGAACTGTTCAAAGGTCCTCATCAGGAATGGAGGAACATCCCACAACGTGAGTAGATATCCGTTACTGATAAACGCAAATGGTGGTCACATCTGGTATGAAAATCTGACGTTTCTTTTAATCAATCCATCAGTCTTCCTGGTGACACTATAACCTAATAACCTTAAAGTTTGTTACCGCTGTTGCTCGTGTTACGAATTCTTTCACATGAAAATACGTGTAATTGAAATCGGATGATACGTTTCTTGTTTTGAAGAGTTTTGAAGAGTATGTATTTGTGTAATTTGTTTGAATACATATGATGTCGTTCATTTGCTCCGGCGATCTCATCAACCAACCCAAAGTAATGTCAGAAAATATCAACGAGAGACACCGTATTCATGGAAATATTAGTGGTCTCATAACTTTATGACTTATGAACAGTGTAGAATGTAAAATTCACTATCATCAGCCACTAGGCTGCTGAAAGTTTCAGAATATGCATTCCATGTAAACCTGGACCAAGATTTTCGAAGCTCTTTTAGTGCTAAGATAGTCGTAAGCCAATGTTAATGTATGATACTTACGACCGTCTTAGCACTAAGCGAGCTTCGATCATCTAGGCCCTGTTCTATAACAACAGTTCTTATATTGTAATCTTGTTCTTTACTTGTGTGTTCGTAATTTGAGCCGTGTGTTTGGAATTTAATTCGAGACACTAACAATGAATAAACGAGAATGAGTGGTTCTGATATATTTCGATTATGAACTGGCGTTACTCATATGAGGAGCAATGTATATTGTTACTGATAAGTTTTGTTTTATCAAAAGTAAACTGATTATTCAGGTTCATGGATGATTCATGAAAAATAGCTGAGTCGAGGCATTTATTTTCAAGAGACACTGCTCAGCAAAATGTTTATGGCTATGTTTGTACTGACTTATTTAAAAGCTTACATGATTTTATTCTATAGCTATCATCTTTTAATTATAATATTTTACAATTATAATACAATAATAATATTAATGTCAATTCTTATTTTGGGGTGTTTTCATCTAAAGTAGGCACACAGGCGAATTATCACGATGTTAACATTGTTATTAATTGCAACATTCGGGGCATCAACGGTAAATAAGTCGCTTATCTGTTTTCTCATTCAGTGTTTTACATTCCTCTCAAAAATCAATATGACACACATGATACAGCCGCTCATTAGCAGACAACGAAATGTTTACACGCCCTGTGGTTACAGAAGAAAAGAGCCTTAAAAGTCATGTGATCTGAAAATGAAATCTACATATTGCTTTCAGCAGTTATGAGAATAAGAACTCGATTCAACCATCATTGTCGTTAACGATGACACGCGGAAATGCTGAACACATTCATGCTAATAAATTTTCCTTCTTATTTTCATATATTTCTTGTTTTTCTTTGATACATTGTCATCAAGAACAACATTTATTAACGATTTATCGATATATTAAATAACCCATGCATTGTTTGCAATGGAAACGATCGGTGTCATAGCTACATTCAAACTGTTGTGCCTCAAACAAGGTTGCTCATTTAATATAAAGTTCATTCCTAATATGCGATATCAATCAACTATACATGGTTAATAGTCTGTGTATTCGAATATGACTCGCTCCTGCTTTCACCAGGAGTTTGTCCAATTTAACTGTAAATTAGATGAATGTAAATACAGTTGATGTCATTGTTGTGATTTGAAACCATATCGATAAAAAAGATATCTAACCAATGTCATCTTCTCAGCAGCGGAATGTATTGTTATTGTTGTATTGTAGTATTTATTTGGCTAAAGTCTGACCATGGTCCGAGTATCATCCTTCCAGGATTTGGCTGGTAACCGTAGTAACGAACACCAGCAATTTAAAGCACGGGAACTCGGCCTTATTTTGAAACGTGCTAGTTTGCTAAATCTTTCATACATATTATCGGACATTTTAAGGATCAATTCAGTTACAATTAACGAAATTATCATACTTTGTTAACTAAACATTTAAGAACATTAATAAAGTTATTCCACATATAAAGCTTTAGGGCATATATACAAAATATAAACAAGACGCAATTGGCTTAAGGAGAAATAGTCACTTTTGATCATCAATAATTTGAATACGCATAGGTATAATTTCATTACAGTTAGAAAATTAAATGCTGCCTGAATTTCTAGAACTAAAACATTAAATCCGTAATAACAATAAAGACATTTGTGCAGTTGTGGAAAAAAAATAATGTTTATTATCTTTTCAAACACATTTTTGTAACATAAAATCGTATACGCAAACAACCTGTTACTAGTTGTGATGGTTAAAATTAGCTCTCAATGGAGTAAACGTGTCATGATTCTTTAAACCTATGCACTATATTTAATTATCATAATTTCTTCTAGCAAAGTCAGACTGAATCAACCATTAAGCTCTGAGTCCCAAATGAAAGAGGATGATGTTTGTTTGTTATCGACATTCGTCTAGCCTACGTGATTCAGTATTGTTTTTCAATTAACATAGAGTTGTGTATGACGTGAATGAATCAACAACACGCCATCGTCTGCTGAAAACAGATTCACCCTCGATTATTGTTATTCATAGTAGATTGGTTCTGGTCCGGATGTTCTGAATCGAGTCAGCCAGACGATCGAGCATTTCAGATTCTTATCTAATACTCTAATACTTATCAAACAGTGGCTTATTTTACATTACATTTAAATGGCGTAGTTGCTAATTCTTACCAAATTAACAAATCAATAGTATGTTTATAGTTTATGTCTTATAAAGACTGCAAGATTGAATTCACAGAAGATTTCAATACGCTGGGGTCTCGACGCGTATGATACACAGAGCCATGCCACACATCAACATTCATTTATTTATTGCTTAATTTGGATCACCTTATTATCATTAATACAACTGAAAATGGACAGTTTAAATCAAGGTTGACAAAGGAGTGTTCAAAATGGATATCATGCCGCTTCTATCGAATATAAACAATCATCATACCCCATGTAAAATCAAATCTATATCTGCGCTTTATTTGCTAACTGATTTGAATTGTTTGATCATTTTTCAATATTTAATACGGATTCATAGGCAGTTCAAAACATTATGAATATGAAATCAGTAGCCACCGTCATACAAAATATATATCAAGTATAGAGAAGGAAACAACTTTCCTAGACTTATTTTATAGCGATATTTTGACAAATGAATTTATGTACAGACTAGAGATAGCTGTTAAAATTGAGTACAATGAAAAGATTTGCATAAAAGACAAATATGGCTAAGGTATGTTATAATGTAATATCTTCATAACTCTTATGTTCTATTCCATTGTACACCCCTTTAAGAATAGTATAGGTTTCCTGTCGCATTGAAACAGATACATCACACAATTAATCATATCCAGTAGGGCCACGTCCATCAATCTGACATGTTTTCTTGCTAATTCCTAAGACTAATGGCCATCTCAGAGTCTTACACCACCCACTTGCGTCGCACTTGCGGAATTAGGTCTATACAAGTCCGGATACTAGCGGCTTACTGCTCTAAACTTAGATACATTCAGATACTAGATATCGGGTATTAACTCGGGCAAGTATTTAGACGTTAGACGTGTAGGGAGGGTTTTGAAAGTTTAAAATAAGATTTAGGATTTAGGACATGTTGACATGATGTCTAATCCAAATTGAGAATGTTAATCAATAAACATATACTTGTTTAATTGTTGTCAGTGTAACCAAGTTAACTTTTTGCAGAAGTGATACGTGTTTCAGTGAATGAGTAGATTAACGTGTTTGATGTTACGAGACTATTTATCTTCATACGTATACATTCTCTCTGCGGTTAAAAGCTATACCTCCCATCTCCACAGCATGGTTTATAACATGGTAACTTCATAAATTGTATCGATCTGTCACCTCTCTTTAGTGGCCAGGCGCTCAGCCACACGTTGAAATATACACTTCCAATGTTTTTCGATGAGATGAAAATGGTAGAATTGACCGTTGCATAAACTTTGTAGCCATCAATAAACAAACTGTTCTACAATTGTTGAATGAAAATCATTATTGACATTGGTAACATCGGTAAGTTATACAGAACGAAACATTTCACCCTAATGAAGAGCTTAAAGCAGTGATAATTGGGCTGACATGCTATGTATCAGTCTTAGAATGCTGCATCCAACGCTGCTACGATTCAAAGAGGAGGGCATCTAAGACGTGTGCGGTGTCCCAGCACGTTCCAAAAAAGGTTCTGTAGGGGGCTGATTGGGACTACAGGCGGGCAAATGGCGAGTGGTTGTGTTTCTCGCTATAGAGTCTGTCACTACTCTCGCTGTATATGGACTGGCATTGTTATCCATATAAACTGTTCCAGATCTCTTTCAAAGAGGGTGATTGTAAAAATGGGGAATAGCCAAATGGAGAAAAGTTATGCAAGGACTTGTCAAGGTGTATCATGCAAAGGAGACACAGCCCCACAGCATCACAGCCACCACCACCAGACTGGCTGGACATGCCGAGGTGCAAGACACGAGTTCTGCAATCAACCCTATAAAGTATCATCCTGCATTCATTAGACGCATGGATCCGGTCTTATGATGACAAATTCCAAACCGCCCTCTGTCGTTGTGTCAAGTTTGAGAAGCCGGAGTACCTTATAACATGCTTTCCAAAGACGATTCTGGACAGATTAAATGGAACCTTTTTGTGGCTGTTCCAGTGAAGTCTCACTACTGGAGCACCACATAAAGAGAGGACGGACTAGTTTAGTGTACCATTAAATTTCTGCGATACCATTTCAACTTCTTGACAAGAAAAATCTCTTTACAAAAGTAAATGGTTCTTTACGTAATGTTACGTATGTTGTTTTCCAAATCTATACAGTCAATATTATGATATATTTAAGACTGACATTGAATTATACAGTGATGTTACCTTTAATAGTTATCCTCACAGAAACAAGCAAATGATTCCGTCAAAAATGTGATACTTGCAGAAAGTTAAGATGAAAAACCAAGTGTCAGTATGGTGATTACACCGTTGTACCTAGTCCACAAGATAAAATGTCCTATGATTTGTCTTTTAGCAGGTAATGTAAGCCAAATGTACTATATAAGCAACAATTTTACTCATTTATTCAAATTATTAATTGACCCTACTTCATCTTGTAGAAAACCACAAGGACAAATGAATGATCAGAAAAGAATCAAATGAAAAAGTATACATTCTATATATTTGCGTTGTTCCTTTATTCTGTTAACGAATTCATTTTTCAGAATAAAATTATGATTAGTACAGTAACGAACGTTTTTCTCCTTAGGTTCATCATTCATGTTTTTAGATTTTAGAGGGTGAGATTCATTGTGCACAAATTAGTCTCCTAAGATTAATATAGCCAATTGTGTTTAAATATCAAAGTTTCAGGTAGGAACAATCTCCTTTATAGAATATAATAACTATATAACTAAATGAAGTTTCAAGACAATTCTCCTAAGTTTTCTGTATTAGACGTCCGGGAGATGGTAATGACAACATTACAGGGCTTCACAAAGACTTCTGTTGGTTGAATGGTTATTGCAGTCACACAGTTGCATGTAGAAAGTGGATGCCATAACACGTGCCCCCTGTGACCTCTGCAAAGAATATGGTAGTACTTACTATCAACAGGAAACAGGAAAGTTATATAACTAACAAATAAGTTTCTGATAGTATTCTGTGATCATCAAGTTTTCATTTATCTTAAGAATATCAATATCAAATGTGATGACAATTTCTAATATGAAGTTTCAATCACAATATATGACATATTGTTAGCATCAGTTTAAACTATAATTCTAGATCTTGTCCCTTCCATCATTCTACGCTGATTTTAACCGACAAAAGTGACATTATGATCATGAGCTTCAGGGCTTCAAGGAACCTGAAAATTCTATAATTGATCTTATTAGATGTGACTAAAACATGTGACAGAAAACGGTTAAATAAATGATCAATTGGTATTTTAAATGCACTCTTAAAAATTGTAACCTCTCCTTTGAGAATGAGAACTTGTGAAAATTCTGACAGATAACAGTCATATCCTAACAGATCACTCGAAACAAAATGGTCAATTATTAGAGTGGTATTATCTATATCATATTAAGGGGATATACTCACCTTTGCAGAGCAACTAAATTGAACTAACTATTCTTGTCGAGTAAAAGGTTTTTATTAAGACTAATATGTCATGTTGCGTTCGCATCAATTTGCACTTTTAAAACTGTTTTACAGTTTAGGGGACGCTACGTACCGATGCCTGCTGTTTCAATTTGGCCGGCAAGTCACCCCTTTTGTGAGTGCGATAAATACTGATGACTTATGACACACCCCTTTTTCTATGCTTTCTGTGTTTGCAAGGTTACTATAAGATGTTTTCATTGAATTTTTCGCTGAACAATTTTATGCGTGGCAAAATGACATGCAAATGCCAATCCTTGTCGTAAGATAACAGGAGGGAGTAAGGTGTTTTTAATTTCAATATTGAAGGCTAAAATGCATCAGGGAAAGATCGATGTGCGTGATGAACTATTTGCCTGGTGTGCATTAAAATTTGCTTTGCAAAAGTAAGCATATGACTATAATCTTGCTTATGCAACGAATGTCAAGTCTATACCGTTGTTATTTAGATTTCCATATTTTTTTCTTCCATCAAGTAAATGTATTTTAGTGGTTTTGACATGAAAGTGAAATGTAGCATTAAACTGTAGGCACTCGATACTATTTGGATCATCATATAGTTTCTGACCATTTAATGAAATCTTGAAAGAAATTGCCTGTAACTGATTAGGATGTAACCATACTCTGTCTGAAAACCACGGCATACATCAGCATCATAATTATATAACTTAGGATAATATGATAATTTATATTGTGTCATATAAATCATAATAATGGCTTATTTTGTGAAAATGTCTAGAATGCAGGCAACTATTGTTGATAAGCAACTCTTGCGCATTAGATAAAGTAAACAGAGCACTGTAATATGACATTGTGCAACCTCTGATTATTCATAACTAATCAGATACGCTATGGTAGAAACATGCTTATTTGCATCGTGACTGATTTGATTTGTCAAATGACGTCCAAGTGGACGTTGCGCCTCTCTGCAGCTGGACACATATGGTAAATCACTGAAAAGTCCAATCATGTCATTTGCATGTCATATCATGTAATCAAACACTAATCAGTGACATTTATGTAAATTTATGTTAACCTTTTCAGCAACTACGTCATTTGGAGTTCTCATGTGAATACGTTTTTGATATTTGACAGCTGCTCAAGCCTCGTTTTGAGAGGGATTCGATTGCAATGTCCTGAGGGATTGCAGACGGCCGAGTACAGAGTTGACTAGGATCGTACAGTGTTGTAGAATGCTACTTCATTGACGACTCTCAGAAATGAAGGATGAATTGATATTTTAGCGTTTGAAGCAATGTTTAAAGATCGGGATAATTTGCATAATGATACAACCAGTAGTTCTCGACATAATAACACACCAATAAAATAACAACAAATATTTAATAATATACATGCATGTACATGAGTTTAAACAGTCAAATTGAGGTTTAGAATACCTAACATCCTACAGCAAGATCTTTCTCATATGACAAACTTGGGTTGGGTCAATGAGCACTTTCATTTATTCCACGATTTCAACTTTAATTCTTATAGTTGATGGACTCTGCCAGACACAAACGTTAATCTTTTGAGCATATCGTTAAAATAACAAAACGTTTCTAAAACACAGATAGCAAAGTAACTAGTATTGATAAAAACAAGTATGTGATTGACTCAAGGAAAGCGCCCTCTTCAACACCAATCTTCTCTCTTATCTTCTTGTGGTAAATTGAGATGGGAAGTAATAAGACGATTTCTGAATTTTTCTCGCGGATTCAATTGGACATTTCTCGAATGCAGGCCTCAAAAAGTTGTCCTTCTTAAGTTTGAATCTTGTATATTACACGAAGGAACATATATTTGACATATTGATAAAATGATTAGAGTTTACAATGTGTTTATATGATATGTTGGAATGACGCGGCATCGATAATATAACGTTATGTATTACTTTATTGATACAATAGTTTAAAGATTTACCCGAAGTAGGGTCGCCAAATACACTCACGTTCTGAATACATCGATTTCTGGAAGAAAGAGTATTAGTGATAAAGAAGACCTGATAAGTGGTTCACAAAAGAAAGGTCAGATTTCAAATCACCTCAACGCGTTCAAGTTTAGAAGAACAACTTCTTCATTGCAAGAAATGCGACGTTCCGGTGTAGATAATAACAACGTTATCAAGCAAGTGATACTAATGATTCTATGAAGGCAAAAATATACATACTTGAGATTGCGCATTTCGTGCAATACAAAAGCTACTTTCCATAAGAACTTGTTCTTCTTCATCATTCGAGCTACCTAAATTCAGATTAAAGAAGAAACGTACAAGTAAGAATATCATGAACGTTATAAGGTTCATGACATTAACATCAATATTTATCTTAAACATGATGTGTAACAGGTCCTAACACACAACGAAGATATTCAAGAACATATTTATATTTTAAACTTCTTACCACCAATCATGCTATATGCCAATAACAAATGCCCAAGATTTGTATCATTTAGCACCCTAATTAGTTATTAGTTATTAAGTACTCATTTTGGTGCTGAAAAAAACAAAATGACACAATTTTTTAGTGTCTCCATAGAAATCTCCCATCTCGAAATTAAAAAGGCTTTAAAGAACTTTAAAAAACCCACTGAATAATTTTACATGTATAATGTAAATATTTTCCTAGTGCATTTAAGATATTTTCTTAGCATGTAATATATTTAGACGCTTGTGCTGAATTTTAATTCTTAATCCATCTTCATATGTATGTCTATTATGCAAACCATTGGCTCATAAATAGTTATCATCCTTTGATAATCTGCAGACGCACATTAATACGTATTGCTTTTTGACCAGACAAAAGGTTAACGTATGTACATTTACATTGTCTATTAATTCTGTTTAAATGTGAACCCTTCGCTTGGAGTTGTTTTTATCAATTTACTATTCGTTAGTGTCACATTGAGACAAATACGTTACCGAACTTCTGTCAAAAAATCCTCTTAAGTTGATATACTACAAGACTTTATGTCCATGAATCAGTCACATGGCGCCTACCCTTGTCTCTATGACAGATGGAGGCCTTGTACACCAAAGAGGATTATGTGTTTGAATAAAAAGGTTGAGGTGGTTGCATTGACCTGAAGATCAGATAAAAATGGTCACAAATCGAAATAAACCCTAATGGGAAGACAACTAAACTTGCTAGAACGAACGTATGTAAAATATAAGTGCACACAGAAATTCGGCGATAATGGAAAAAATACTTTTGTTTAAAAAAATTGAAATTTGTCTTGAATTTCCATTGATGTAGGGCCAATGATCATACTGGTTGGAAAAATATTTGACAATCCCAGAGTAGAACGTAACTTGACCCTAGAAGGCCTTATTTGCTAACTTTTGACCAAGTTAACCCTTATTTTCTTATGTTGGTATGCACTCCTGCACAGGAAAATACTATGCATGTAGCATCAGAGCCATTGGACTTCTTAGAAAATTTTCGGTGACAATTAAAGTTTTTAAACGTGGCAACGTTGAATGGTAGCCGGAAATACAGCTCTTTTGTAATAGTTTGTTTTTCCTCAATAGCTACACTTTCCTACATTTCAAGGAGAAATTAATAATTTACATTGAAACTAAAGGTGACTGAAGGCAGACGTTGTAGGATGTGCTACAGGACGGATTTTCACATTTGAGATCTTTAATGACTTCGTTGCTGTGAGACATTCAAATAGGCACTGCAGCGTGAACTACACCTGAGAGTGGCGGATTTGATATCTCACCAATTCTCCTTTATTTGCTTTCTGACCTTATCAAATAATACGTTTTTCCCCCAGGGTTTGTCACTTTGTGTGCGTTAATAGTGTGCGACAATCTAATTTGTCAAATGAGTTTTTAGTTTCGTTTTATAATTCTTTATAGTTCAAAATACAAAGCAAATTATTCATGTTATTTTTTTAAACATTGAATGGTAACAACACAATAGTTTTTTGTATCGATAGAATTCAATTGTGATGATAAATCAGATAAATTGAACCATTTTGAAGGAATTTAAAAACAATCAAGATTTCACGTCCAGCAGTTTTAGTAAAAAATGCTCAATCTGCTTCTAAAGGTACAATCAGAGTAAGCTATAGTCTAAAATTACTTTCAAATGATACCGCTTTTGGCTAGGTTTCGATTGAAAATCCGCTGTAGATATCAAGATTTTTATTAGGGAGACGCTAAAAAGTTTATCTGAGTTATAGGTTTTTCAGATATTAGTCTAAGCTTCAAATTGATGCCGTAGGCATATTGTACATTTGACCCCACCTCATATTCTCACTGTTCACAGTGTCCTTTATCTAAATATACACTTTTATTTAATACGATAATGCTGCATCAAAATTCAGAAATAACAACAACAAGCACAAATATAAGAAGATAGAGAGTGTTCGTTATACTTGACCAGAGTCCACTTACACAGTCAGGAGATACCATGAGACTGATTTACTTCCTCTCCAAAAGGATGGGAGTATCTTGCTTAATCCGTAGAAGCTAATGGATATAGTCAAATGCCCAGCGGAAGGTTATTGATTACTTCCTTTGATTCAGTTCTTCCTCAGCTCTCTTGTCAAATTTTCTTTACAATGATATCACAATGACGAATAAGCGGATTTATGAATTTGCATAACAGCCGTATGTGTATCATTTCCTTTTATGATACACATGGTACGTCTGCTACAACTATGTCATGTTACCTGACCAAACGACAGAAGCAGTACCTCCAGGAACATCATGCTCATGTTAGATATGTCAAATATTAACATTTTATATTCAAAATCAGTTTGACGCGTACCAAACACAACTATAGGGGAATCTCAATGTGTTTGCTCAGAGCTATGTGGTTTACAAAATCTGCAAATGTAAAAAAATATAAAAGTAACGTAGAGTATGTTTCACACTCAAAACATTTCCCTCCCGTCACAACTGGAGACAATAAATCAACTTATGAAGATTTCTTAGTTGTGTAAAATTCAACCAATTTTTAAAATCAAGTATAAATGAAAAAAGTGAAGATGATTGGATTTTAAAAAACCCACATCAATGCTGATGTCGCTGTGCATTTCTTTTCAAGGTAAGGGTGGTATGAAGAATTTGTGCTGCTTCAGTTGGAAATCGCCGGTAAACTATGTGCATGGTGAAAGATGGAATCATCTGTCTCATGATGAGGACGAAACATGTAAGTTTTAGTTGAAGATTTCTCATTAGCTTCAGTTACATCCTGATATAAAAAAAATTAGCTACTTTTTTTGCAAATTACAATTCCAGTTTTGTAACCTGATTGATCAATGACAGAATAAAAAAGATTTCAACTGAAAGCACACATGCTGACATCTGTCGTCACAGATAGATTTATGTCTGCACCAGAATTGTGTGAATAATAATTCAAAAGCAAGAACGTTTGCTATAATGTGAATAAGATTTGTTAGAAAGGTACAATCGTGTAATCATTTTCTCTATGGAAATAGATAATTACATCACATATAGTTGTAAAAATAAGTTCTTACAGGGATACATTGTTGGTGAGTGTTTCAACAAGTGCTAAAGTAAAGTGAATTTAGCTTTGGGAAACAATCATCAATCAAAAACGATGTTAATTTGATTGACACTAGGCAGATATAACTAAGCTGCGTTTCCTTACAGTACTGTTTTGTAATAGATCACTGATAGACGCAGCCATGGTGCTGAAATTCTTTAATACTGGACGCGGCAATACTACTGAAATGGATCACTACTTGACGAGGCCATGGTACTGAAATATATTACTAATGGACACGGCCATGGTACTGAAATGGTTTAATACTGGTGGTGGTCATGGTTCTGAAATGGATCAATACTGGACGCGGCCACGGGACTGACATGAATCAATAGTGGACGCGGTCATGATACTGAAATGGATCAATACTGGACGCGGCCATGGTACTGAAATGGATCACTAATGGACGCGGGCATAGTATTGAAATGGATCACTAATGGACGCGGGCAAAGTACTGAAATAGATCAATACTGGACGCGGCCATGATGTTGCCAAGTTGCGACGTTATGTAAACTTTTGATATTTTGTTCTTACTTGGCAATAATGTTTGTTGGAAATAAGAAGGAATTTACCGTCTGCATGGACATAATGTCAAAGTTATTTTATTAAAAAAAAATCTTTCATGTAAACGAGTGCGGTTTCAATTATGAAAACAATTGTACATACACGCGTGTTTTGAGGTTTCGCAAGATGCAACCACATTCAGGTGATTCTTCAATGGCCGGTTTGAATAATGGAAACGTAATCATGTAAAAAATAGAGCTTCTTTCAACGGTTTTGAGATATTACAAAAAGTCAGGAAATGTTATTATAAAAAACAGGAAAGGTAGGAACATTGCTATTATGTTTAACACCGTTTGGTAAAAACGTACCATATTAATCACTGCAGGGACTAAACGTGTCAAGTTCTGATAAAATGGTCTATTAGTATAGTATAATAACTTGCGATAACAGGTTCAGCTCATCGTTAGAATTGAATTGAAAAACCAGACATGAATAATCAAATAATATAGAAATTTACGAGTTTGCAGATTATGTAAGTATCTATTTAAGATATGTGATTAAAATGATAAATTGTTGACTCTTAAAAACTATTAATCATAAATTCACGAATAAAGTTTCATTGTTTATCTTTGTAACGAGAACCATATTTTGTCTTCATCTAGGGAATTAAAATTATATAATCTCAAGCAAAGTATTGAACATATTGTTTGGATGCACTTCCTTAATATGAAAGTGCCATCAGATTGATTTCAACTTACAACTTACATACCTAGAGAGAGATACCGTCTGGAAATCATGCTTGAAGGCGCTATTGGCGTTATGCTTATTCAACAGCGATCTGATACAATCAATTTAGACAATTACTTTTACACCGTATGAAAATGAATTTGCTTCTGCACAAGTCAAACTAATTAAGTGCCCGTAGGAATGAAAACGATTTCACAGTTTAGAAAGTGTTTCCGACTCACATAACCGATCAGAAAGAAAAGCTTCTAAAAAATCAAGTTCATTTTTTGTCCCTTATTATTTTCGAAAACCCCTCTACCCCTTTTTTGTGTTGACCTGTGTGGACGAGGAGTGCTGAATCAGTTGGACTTAGTCGACTTTAATCGTGAACATGAACACAGGTTATCCATTGCAGAAGATGACTGCGTCAACATCAACATAGTCATACCATACATTGGGTTCAGTTTAGACGATCGTCTGATCTAGGGGAAAAGATAGAATGGGTCATATTTTTTAAATTTCTATTTCATTAAATTTCGATTAAAATATTCAAAATGGTCCCCGATGAAACATATCAATACAATCCCATTGACTTAGTGCAAAAGAACAAACATGATTGTTTATACAAAGAAAAATATATGTTTTTTGGAAATTTTGTCACTTGTATGATCACCGAAACTGCTAGCATTTTCGCAAATTTATGATGCCTCAATGAAATCCAAAATTACATGATTACAATGAAAAAAAGTATGAGCTCTGAAACCACTTTTCCTGGCTCAAATCAAATATGTCTAGAAAAGATTTTAACGTGTAAATGTCCCTTTCGCTTCTTTCAACTTCTTAAAAAAATTTCACACATACATACACGTCGTCTTGAAAGACACAACACGAAAATACTGAGCTCGATTAAACGAGGATGTCATGTGTGGAATGAATTTATTAGAAAAAAATTTCAAAGGCATATAAAAAATCAACAAACATATATTTGCTATCAAGGATTAGATAAAAATCCAAGTACTTGTCATAGTAGAATATGCATCATACACAACCTTAACACATACAAGAAACTATTAATCTGGTTAATTTGAGGAGAAGGCTCTTCACATTTTAGACTCATTGTTAACAAAAGTTATCGGGAAGGAATAAGTCTTAACTTTCTTAACCTTTATGGAGATGTGTCGGGACAAAGGCTTTTCTCCTTCAGTACTGCTGCTACGAATTCCTCATCAACAAAGTAGGCAGTTATCAAACGTTTATACATGCCAATAAATGAGCAAAAAGTATTTACCAATCGGTTCAATCAGAAACTATTTTGATATTGGGGTGTACAGAACTAAAAAAGGACATTGTTGACTCAAACAGAAATACTGTTTTAAAAAACCAACTTATGTTATACCATTTGATAATACAAACTGACAAATGTCTGTTAAACTTCCTGTTGTGTTGTTGTTGTGACTCCAGACGTGTTGTTTGTTCCTCAGACCTCTTACACTTGTTATATATATTCAGTGATAAATATTTGTATTATATAATTTTCAAATGAGCATTGACTGCATGGAATGCTGCATCATTCGTTTTTTATGAAAATATGTTTTAAATCAGAATAATCCATAGACATCTTCAGAGAGAACACTTTCCATGTTTGTCTTTTTGCGCTTACTCTGGGTACTGGATCAGCTGGACTCACCACAGAAAGGATGCTTACAAGGCACTCCACTTGTACAAACATGTGCTACCAGTCATATCTTCCCTATGAATCGGAACCAGCGTCTTTATTCTCGAACTATTAAAAACACTACACTCATGGCCTTTAAAAAACATATTCAGTTTTAAAGGCAACCTCACCGACAGACCCATTGTTACGAAACGGTAAATGGATAACACAAATTGTTAGAAGCTTAAGAAAAGCTTATTTTTCTACATGTGAAATTCTCCGATATTGCAAAAAAACTGATCAAATCTAATTTGAACTTACATTCTCGTTTGACTAATGTAATAAAATGTATGGTATAGCAGATCGAGGATGCAGTTGCCTGGCTGACCTAAGCTTCCCCGTTGGTATTGTGGTATATCCATCTGTTTCGTACATTTGAAGTGTTACATGTCTTTGGGCAGGTTTCTAGCTATAATAAAAAAATGGACATGCCAAGAACATTACGGGATAAGGTACAACATCCTTTAAGATCTTCCGTTTCCTACTATTGTATGAGGTCACAGTCATGAAGTTGCATGTTGTCGTTCTGGAATCACCTGCTTTAGCTCGATTTTGATAGCTAACATGATATATCAGATCCAATATTCAGATGCCTGATTAAGAACATGGCGTCTGTTAAAAGCGCCGGATTGGGATAGCTGTTAAAACAGAGAAGCTTGATTTTGAAAGCCTGTTCCTTATCATAAGATCATCGTGGCAACAGATTACTTCATGCTCTCCACATACATTAGTTACCTAAGTTCACATGAAAGTTTTATGTTCTATTTTTATCATCCAATGGCTCAATGTAGTGTTCATGTGCGTATTGATCGGGAATTTTCTAGTCATAAATATACACCCAGTATAAAATTAAGCAAATGTAAAATAAAAAAACTGCCACGTGAACCCGTGGAAGTAATTGTACTAAATTTATCATTGTCAAACATGTTAATCATTGATGTTTGATGGATTCAATTAAAAATGTCATGATCACTTACAAAGGATTTCGACTAAAGCTCAACTGATATTGATTTTTACCCATAATAACTCCTGTTCATGTGCTGAAACTGCAAGATAGACTTTGAGTTTCAGATGTCAAAAACAGAATTGTTGGTTTTTAGTTTACAGCGACGGAACAGAACATCCTTTTACATGCCTCAAAGGAACTAATCGGTTGATGTAGTTTCATACCCTTTTCAAGCAAATTTAACAAAAAGGTCACAATCATTCGATTTAGGAATATTGATTGGATTCATTTTGGTTCATTTCAATATGGTGGCACGTGCTCCTGAACATAGCTCAGTTGACTGAAGCGAAGCGTCGACGGATTACATCGCACGTGCGATGGTGTTTCAAGTCATGCACGCCGACAACGAGGTTGGTAAATGACTTACCATTCAACCATTAAAATCAATTTCAAACAGCGAGAAAAACATTTTGAAAATATATATTAAGCACATGTTAAAATGATAGAGGTACTTTTGTCGATATCATTGGTACAATATTAATGGCGCTTCCATATAAAGAAACGGTGCCTAAATACGGTAGGGGGCAGAAGCCTGAGGAAATTGCCCCGCACGTGCAGCATGATGAAATATACATGCATCATAACAGAAAGTACAACCGGTGTAAACATCACCAGAGTGACCACAAAAAAACATATTTCAAAATGTGAATTAGGAGATGTTTGACACCATAGGCGTTTAAGATTTACAAAAGTAACCATGTATAACTCAATCCTATCAATTAAAAATATCTAAATCATTTGGTCATTTTAATGTCTTTTATATGTCAGCTGGTTTCGCAGGTCCTGTGGTTGGTTCACTGGACAACAATGAGGAAGTTACGGGTTCGATCCCCGGTTTTGACCAAAACATTATTTTGTTCTAAAATACAAGTTATTTTACGAATCATCTTAACTATGACAAAGAATTATTGCAAACGTTGAACTTGTTCACAGGTGGGTAAGATAGTTGAACACCTTTAGTCATTAAACTTACCACACGAGCACGAGCAAAACACGAGCAAAACACGGTGACCGACCTAAAGAGAACAATAGAGTGGAATGGTAATGATGGTTCATACCGCTGTAATCAGTAATGTTTTGTAAACGATTTTTACCAAAAGTATGTTCAGTTTACTTAGAAGGGATTTTTCGACATTGTAACAACCAACTTTGATATCTCAGTAAAACTATACTTGTTTTGATACCAAAATTTAAGAATGTTAAAATGGAAAGTAGTGAGACGTTATATGTATAGATCTTTCTTTGTTACAATATTAGATAATGATTTTAACATTAAACATGTTAATTATTTCTGACGAAAAACTTAGGGATGTCTAACCTTTGTATGGGTGTATAGATTGGAGTTTTATTCATAGATTTCAAACACAGATACTTCCTTTTTCAACTCTTTGATCATGACATTTTGAAGCGTTAGTTTTGATAGAATATTCATGGAATTTTTCAACTAAAAATATATGTTTTATTAGTTCTCAATTGGCAAATTTCCATTTCAGAATTTCAAAAGGATATGAATGCAATTGAATAACATAAAACTTAATGCTTTCACATGTTCCAAACTCATACAGACATTTCATTTTTTTAAAATTGAAATTTGGTATACAGGCCTTACACTAGGTCATGTAAAGCTAAAACATTACTCTTGAAATTTATCATAAATGAAAGTAAGTGATTATCATATATAAAGATTTTTTTTTATATATTCATGTAATCAACTTCATTATATTTGACAAATTGAAACTCCCAACGACTCCTAAACAGTTATTTCATGATTGGAAAATCATAAATATAGCTTGTTGTAAGCAATGCATTTCAAGATATCCGTCTAGGTGAGAAATTACCATGTGTCAATTATTTTTGGATTCACTTAAAAAACCCAGATATGTCATAAGATTAGTTGAATTTTGGACAAAATACATCAATCGAGCTTAAATTAAAAACTCTTATTTTGTTATAATTCTCGATATTGTCCAAGAAGATATCTACGAGCAGAAATGTAGGAGTTCACGTCACATCACACATGTAGATAATTATCTATTAGATAAAAAGGAAAGAATATGTATTGACGTGATTAACATGCTTAGTGTATGCAATGAAAAGAGTATATTTAAAAGTGTATGTATCAGTATGACATGATCTTTGTTGACTATAGTAAGTTGATACATGTCAATAGGGTCCTACTTCCATTTATGTTTCATTTTTCTAACGAATAATTTTATTGTAACATAAAAATATAACTGTTTGTTTCATATCTAACTTTGACCAGTAGCAACAATCTATAGAACATATTCTAAAAAATCAACTGGCCCAAACCTGACAAACAGAGGAAAATTAAATCACTATATATCTTCGACGTTTGTAAGCTGATTTGTAGTCTGAGCTAATGGGGGTTTATGTAAATATGTCCGAGCTATTTACATTGATATATGAAGAATATGTGTCTGTATCGTCATAGGTACTGTTGAGATTGTGGAGATGAACGAGATCAAAATTATCAATCACTTAATAGAGACTAATGGGGGAAAACTTCAATATTATTTCAATAATTAATGGATCGAAATGATGGGTAAACATATATGACATAGAATAAGTCAATATCAAATATATAAAAGATGAATAGGAAGACAACAGAAAGGCTTTGTCTTTCTTTCTTCAGAAAATATAGGAAATTTATTCAATGAGTTTAAGTTCAAGTTTTGCCTTTTTTCTTGGACATAATGATGTACCTGATATCGTCCTGTTACTTGCTTCATATGGTCTCGTTTTGTGTGATGCCTGTAACATACATAACTCAATCTACATTTATGATACTAACAGACCAGTGACTGGTAGAGAGTCTATTCAACGTGGATATTTACAACGCGCATAATCCCATCCACCTTTCAAAGACATATTGTCAGATTCATATAGTACGTTTGTTTAAAAAAATATCAACGAAATAATAATTACATTACCATGCTGTAAAAGATTTTCAAATGTTTCAAATAACCATCATTCAAGGACAGAAATCGACTCTGCCACATGTTTTGTAATGAATTTGTGGAACCAGCTGTCACATTATTCTTTCAGTTTGAAAAATAATCCTCTGATGCGTTTTATGAAATGTACTTTACATCTTCCAAGGACATCCAGAATGTTGAGTCAAAGAGGAGGGGAGAGGGATACATCTGATATCTAACTTTTTTGTGTTCAAGGCTATTTGTTAGTGAATAGAATGGCAAAATGACAAATCTTTAAGTCGATGCAAGTGCAGTACCAGCATACCATGTATGAGTTTAGGATGATAATACATAATTTATTTTGGCCAATACCATTCACCACCAAACGGATTTGACTATATATAAAATGGAATGGATTTATGTAAAAAGTCTGTTCATAATATTGAAGTTATAAGGACAATCAAACGTCGACTCCAAAGTTGATAATATCCTGAATTTGACTCATTTTCATATTAAAGAAGAATTGTTTTTCTTATTTCAATAATAGTTTACTATGAAACAGTTCTGTTCCACTATAATGAAATCCCTGTCATTTACGCAAAGATTACATTTTTTCAATTTTTTGACAAAATCATTGTTAAATTATTCTGAAATTACGTACATTTTTGTAAAGACAAGATGTCATTTTCATAACCATGTACTGTATGCACGTCATTTAGTTATCCATGAGATATATTTTTGATCTTCTATGCATGTGGGATAACACATCAATTCTGTTAATGGATTTTTGTAATTTGACGTAGAGCAAATGTGTTACCGGCAACATAATATATATAAATTAAGGTTGTCAGTGTATCTCAGTTCGTTCGGGATGGCAGATGAAACAGACGGTCTTGGCATCTTATCTTTGTTAATCCCTACCTAGTCTGACACGAAGCAAAAACTAAAATTTCTTTACATGAACTCTTCCTAACCACCTCATTTATCCACTGGTAGAAAATAACAGTCCGTTAGGATGCTAGAAAGCAATTTCGAGTAATGGTCATAATTGTTGAATTGACAGATACAGAAATACAGCGTAGTAACATATCGCAATTTTGTTTTGCTGTACAATGATTTGGGATTTGTTTCCAATAACCAGTTTCTGGACAAAATGGCAACATTTCTACACAAGTTAAATAATCTTGAACTTTTAAACTACAAGTTTGGAGACAACTTTGTTAACTTTAATTGTCAGATAGTTTGATTTTATTTTCTTAAAAATATATGTTTTTGTAATGTTGATTGTTATTATGAGCTAAGTTGATGTTGGTAGACATAACATATGATTATTGACAAAAAGATTAATTGCACTTCTGTTGAATGAACCACGTTCATTGTCATATCGCACAAGAATATTGATTGTTAAGATGCTTGAATAATTTAACTTATTCAAATGTTGTTCAAAAGGATTTCCGTTTTGGGTATGTCAATATCTCAATTTCCTATGGTTTCATATTCCTCCATAACAAAAACATGAATATAGGCAGACTTTACACATGAAGACACCTTATTTCAAGTTGATATAATCCAATAATATCAATGGATTATAACAGCCATTTGGCATTGGAGTTCATCTGACGAAACACTTTATGGAGATGGTATCTGTCTAAAACAATAATTGACTGCTCAAACAAAAAAGGGTCCTTTCAGTGAAGAAATTTTAAACGTGTTGTTAAAACAGTAGGTTGTTTTCGGGTGTTTATTTTAGAACAACAAAATAATGTTGTGCTCACGAGTAAGTTGATGAAATAAGGAAGAAACTTTATGTCTTCTCCTTTGAGAGAAAATTGTAATGTTTGAAAAATAAATTGACGAGACATTTGAAAGCCTTGTATAAGCGCGTGGCATGTAATCTATTAATCCTTTAAAAGCGTAGTCACATAACCAGAAGTTTTAGTGTACACGTTTATCATTTTCTGACAGTTTGGCATTTAACTTTTTGAAAATTCCTTTTAGTGTCATCGTCTGTTGAGTTTGTAAGTAGCTTGTAAAAAAGAAGACTGCTTAAAAACAACATTCACTGAACATTGAGGGTTTAAATGGTGTACCAACAATGTGGTATGGCCAACAATACGCATTGTAGTTATAAATCAGTGGGAAATGAGGTCACTAACTATCATACGAGCACTTAGAGAGCAATCAAATCGAAATTCAAGTGTATGAAATACTTCAAAGCATGTAACGATATTTTCGTTCAATTCGTCTTTCAAGCTACTGAACTCCGGTTCTAATCTGACCAAAGGGCATCATGATGTTGATGAAAAATCTGCTTTTCAATCAGAAGATTAACCTCGAGTAAAGAAAATGCAAAACTGTTCCTGAGAAAGAAACTTCGTTATCGTTAACATACACACGTTTTTATATACCTAATAGCAGGTAAATTGAAGATATACTGAGATAGATTTCAAGATATGCATACATTTAAAAAGCAGAAATTAAATATTTAGTCGGAGTTGTGGGAATCTTAATGCCTGGTGAGAACATAAGAGTTGTGGGAATCTTAATGCCTGGTCATACAGAACATAAGAGTTGTGTACATGATAGCTTACTCTTTCTATTTCATCAAGATTTATTTCAAACCATCAGGAAACCACATAATATATTATTTATCATACATTGTCATGTTAAAATCTAGAGCATTGACAAATCATCAACAGTTAAATTAAGTTACTTTGCAGTAACGATGTTACTCTCAATTTTACCTAGCAGTCACTTGTTTTAAACAAGTGTACACTTCACCGGATATGTCAGTAGTAGAAAATCGATAACGAGGATAATAAGCGATGATTGAGTGTCACAATTTGACGGTCAGGCAATTGCTCTAAAAGTTAAGGTGTCGATCCTGTATTGGCTTTGGGTTACCAGTAAATGTAATATCCATTACATGCCACATCTTTCGGTAAAAGCAGAAATTTATAAAGAGATTAAAATAACATAAAGTTATATTTTGGTTGGTCATAAAAGAAACAGGCGATGTTTAGCCTAAACATAATAAATGTCATAATAACTTTTCATTCTTTAAGAACTGTTGCTCATACTAAGAACTGATTCATGTTATAATGTTGTGTTTAATTAATCAATAGTGTCGATTTTTTAAATATCAGTATCTCTCTTTATTGTATACTTGAGGATGAGATACTCAATTCTATCAGTGAAATATACCCTCTATAAGGCCACAGTGGCGATAACCTGTATCGTCACTCTACTCAGTGGCGATATACTATGTCGTCACTCGTCAGAAGGTCAAGCTGACACAAAAAGGTTTAAAATTAATGGTCAAAATTGAGTGTATTTTTTGTAAATAGGTTTGTTTTTACGGGATGTACTGTATTTTTTGTGTATTCCTTATGCAAAGGGGTTTCACTACTTAAAGCTGTCGAACCAATGACATTAAATCTGTAAAAGAACAACAAATACAACCAGAAATGTCCTGTCTATGAATTTCACAAGGTAACATAACAAATCATTTCATTTCTTTAACCGTGTATGTCTGTGACACGCAAGAAAAACATAGAAACATGTTTTATGAAATTGTAGGAATGAAACCTTTCAGTGACTGCATTCCATGTAAAGATTCGAGGACATTTTTCAACATTTATGAACAAATTGATTTGAACAATATAACTGCCCTGCCCTTGCTAAAAGAAATTTTATCATTCACAGCATTTATGCTATTAATATCTTTAAGAATGTGAATGGAATTTTTTGATAATCTACTTAAATCTTAGCATTTTGATATATCAGCAGTCTTTGTACATCGTACAGTCGCTTGATGTAAAAGCACCTATGAATTATCGGTAAATTGGAAGAATCCTTCATTTATCTCAAATGAAAGAGATATGGACAAGATAAATTAACCAAATGCTTGTGGCAAAAAATGATAAAAGCGAAAGGTAATTATTTGTAAAACAAGATGTGATAGAGTTACGAATACATGGAGCCAAAATGTTAAGCTTGAGGGAAAAGTCGTCGACTTCATTATGACACAGGAAGTTGTTAAGGAAGTGACTGGTATTGTCTCTCTCATTACACACATCCCTTACATCACCACGAGGAGGATCTCTTAAGCGTGTTTATAGGTATGATTCGAAATACTCTACATACATAATGAAACATATGGAATCACCCCTGTGTTCTTGATATAAATGTTATCTTTTGGGATTGTTAAAAATATCACTGAATTTATCACTTTTCACTTGAAAAAAAGATTATGTGAATAATGTCTTCAAGGTAAGGTTATTCATGTTGACATTTGAAAAAAGTACGACGTAAGTTGTAATGGTACTAATCTTTTTAAAAAGATAACTTTTGTTCTTGTACCGAAACTAAGTGCTAATCTTTAGGTTTCTGATATCAAAAACGGAATAATGTTATCCATTGAGTTCCTACCCTTAATCGGCTGTTTTTCTCTACATTACATTCAACGCTAATATTTGGTCTCTTTCATGAATTTGCATCTCTTCCGGAATATGCTTTTTTGACATTTCATAGTGCTGTAACTAATGACTTTAACCTAAAAGGAAGACACTAACATTAAAAATGAATATCAACATTAATTTCTCAGTACAATGTTACATGTTTGTACACTAAAACACCATAATTTTAGAAAAGCAAATAACCAAAAGACGCGAAGCGTTTTCTGAATGATATGTTCTTTATAAACAGCTATATTAGGATTCTTCCAGCTTACTAGTATATGCATACATTTACTAACACATTGTCTTCATTCGTTCTTTCTTGAGAAAAAAAGTGATGCGTAATTTTTTCCCATGAATAAAAATACAAATTAGTAATGAAAAAGAGGCCAGTTAAATAGAATGTAATGTAAATCCAAACTTCAAGGTTTTGAATGTTGTCTTTTCATCAATTAATCTGTTAATGACCTCAACTATGTAATTCGAATACTTGATTTTTAACACATGCTGAAAGACTGAAATGTTGTTGAAGGCACGCTTAACTCCATTATTCCCCGCTCACTGGATTTTTAACATTGATTAAGTTTAGGTGTGATTGTTTTTTCACGTGTATGACTATATATGATTTCATCTAGCAAAGTAGAAATATCTCATATAATAGAGAATAGCCACAGCGAGTGCCAGTTTAATGATGTTCTATGTTTAGATTGCTGAGCACAAAGCAAGGAAGCAAAGGTTAACTTTTAACTTCTTCTGGTGGGGCTGGGATTCAAACCCTGTGCCCCGGGTGATGAATGGACTCTCCTACAACAGCACTAGCCTGGTCTTGACGGCTGAGGATGGATTATTCCAGATTGGCTTTGCACAAGAAAGATGATGTACTTCAATCCTTACAAGGTTGACTCATATGCGTAATGTATATAGGGTTAACCGTTCGTGTTGATGTTGATGTCCGCTTACTTTCTAAAGAAAGAATAAATCGTGAAGGAATGAATGTTTTGATTTATCATTTAACTTCATTACACAATCTCATTACTAGAAATTATATTCAATTCAATTCGTAAAGGCCAGAGGCCTAAAGTACAAATATGGTACAAATGTAAAATAGCATTAAAAGCTGATGCGATAATGGCTGACTATTTTTGTGGTGTTTAGATTAGAAACATAAAAACATTTGATGTATCAGACCTGTATTATACGATGAATGAATCGTGTTCGATAATACATACACGGCAAGCAAGTACATCAAAGAAACAGCTTAATTTTCATATAAAACTTACATAGGCGACGCCTTGTAATGGACTGTTCCAGGAAGCACCGTGAAAACAATTTTTCTGTCTGTGATGTTGATTTCTACATACTGTAGTTTTAATACCGATGTCTCGTTTCAGTATTTATATATATTGTTTAATAATAATAAGACAAACTGTAACAAAAAAAGTAGCCGGATTTATTCTATGAGAAAAATAACTTAATATTGCTGATCTGAATTATCACTTAAACCTATTAACAAAAGAGCTAAATATTAAGCTCGTCAAAGTACTGAATACATAAAGAATGGGAGAGATAGGCAAAGGAAATCTAACAAAATCCAATCCAGTCACATCAAATGTTCACCTTTTTTTAACGAGAACGTATGTCAGGAATGATCACATTTCAATGATTTCCGCGACGGGTGATACCATGGCCTGGGGTACAATCATCATTTCCATTCGTGATGGAGACTTTGTTCTCACTCCCTCAGTTCCCAGTCTGGCAGAATAAACCCTGAATAACCCAGGAAAACATGTATCATGCTTAGCAGGATGAAGGTAGCTCCATCATAAATTTATCTGTGCTAATACAAGCGAATGGTTTGATTCAATCAACGTTGGTTGTGTAATCAGCGAAACTGTTCACAAAGGCTCAGTCAATTACATATTCTTTTGAAAAGTTAACATTATCAAAATGTACATTTCACACATTCTTTTTAAAGTCTTCTTTAGAGAACACACTCGGTTGATTAAGCGACTGCATCAAAGCATAAACCTCGGCGACAACAAATTAACTACCAAGCTGTGCTTTCAGTGGCTGCAACTTTGTTTTGTGTTGCAATATTTTGACGCTAGGTGAATATGATGGAAGATCGAGAAAACCTCGTTTTAACTATCTCTCTTGGGAAGGAATACCTGACCTTCTGTAGAATAGATCTTGAGATAACTTTGTGAACGGTTGATTCGTTGTTGGTTTGAATCATCACCCACGTGAGTCAAATCTTTATTTGCATATTGCAGACATGTTAGCTTAGCATATTCTTGTAACATAGTTGTAGTCAATGTCAGACAGACGACAAAAAGTGCACCGTTAACACAATAAATCAACCTGGAATAATCACACTTGGTTGCAAGTGAATGTGAAATAAACGAATGCAATTTTAAAGGTAGATAATAATCACCGATCCCTGGTGATAGCGCAGACAGTCCCATTGAAGTGTAGAAGGCGGACCACGTTGGGAGGACACTGCAAGCCCGTCTTATGGTTCACATGAGTGTGCAGATGAAAGATGCCAAGGTTATAGTGTTTGTCACAGTATAGGAATCCCTGTCCTGAGATAAACCGTTTTTGTTATTTGACGGATAATATATAACTATCAAATAATTGTCTTTTCATACGCTGATATCGTAATCAGAATTTAGTATTCTAACATTGATTATGCCATTAACATGAACTTGTTGTGTACAAAACTAAATATCATTCATTTGATGTTAAGCTCTATACTTAAAGTATTTACGAAAATCCAAGTAACTGTTGACTCATTAGTAAAGTTTTCATGGGACAGAGGTGTACAGGAAGCTGATATAGATAGGAGGACCATATACTACGATAGCCTTCAGTGACCATCTAACCAAGGAGTGGCCTATCCTTATGTCGTGTTCTTCAACGTTCAAATAACTTAATATCACCTGGATAATGAAATATAATTCATATAATGTTACAAATGAATGTACTATTATGAAGTGTACATGATATCAATGGTTAAAGGTACTTACTTTCTGGTAAGAAAATCGATGTTTTACTCTCCCCAGGCGCCCGGAAAACACGCAGAAACCGAAAACTCTTTTGGGCAATCTCATAAATGACGGCATGCCTTTTTTTGTCAGCACTTAAAAGGAACGACCTACAAAACATAATATTCTTATTGTTTCCACTGCTTGTGATAGTACTGTTAGATAGACAGTCTTTTTTAAGTACTGGCATATGAATAGCCACGGATAGTAGTAGATCATTATAGTGGTAACGTTTTGGAATGGGATATGTATTTTGAAATGATGGTAGACGAATGCGATAGAAGTAGATGGTGATGGAAGTTTCGATGAAGGCAAGACTGGCAAACTGGTACTCTTATGGTACGGTCGGTGCTAATCCGTTACCGGAAACCTCGGGTGCGGGTTAAAACCCGAAACTGACTTTACCGGAAAGGTACAATAAGTTGCAATATTGAAAATAGAATGATTTTAAGTTTAATATTGTTAGCTAGTGGTTGTATGTAGAAGAAAGTGTGAGAATGATAGTTGTAGAATGTGATAGTGATAGTTCTAACAGAAAGTGATCGTCGACCATTGCTGATAATCATAACAAACTGATACTATTTGGGTAATGGTTGAAACATTATCTCAGAGGTAGTTCCGTCATAAATTCCTATACAAACCTTTCTTAATACGAGGGTTTCTTGATCATTTAGAACGCTGATTGGATGCAGTCAAAGTTTTTTTTACATATCAATAGTAAACAACAAAAACATACAGGTATTACAATAGAAGAAGTTAAGGAATGATTCCTTTCAAAATGCATGTGTAATTAGTTATTGCATAATGGGACTTCTTCTTCTATACCCATTTTGGTGGAATGTAACAAACCAGATCAAATAGTTCGAGAAATGTATATTTGCGGAAAGTAGTTATTAATCAAAAGTTCCATTCCAAAATTTCATGGTTTCACAACATTCCCAGTACACATGACAAATACTCTTAGAAACAATATTGCAGAAGGTAAATCATTCTCAATGAGATTCATTAAAAAAAATTCTTTTATGTATATATCACCCTTTGCAAAAATTTGAACTGAAAATCGAGAAGTTTAACATTTCAAAATCCATGTCTATAGAAATTAAAAGTGTTTTGCCGGTCAAATTCAACATCCTTAAATATTTGTTCCAATATTATTATGAGAAATCTCAAGTTTATCATGTTTTGAAATCAGCTTCTCATAATACAATCCTGACCCTTTTGTAGGCCTAAGAAAATGTTGATATAATATTGATATTACATTATAAACTAACGGGCAAAAGAAACTATACCAAAATTGTTTTGATGTTATCAACATTATCAGATATGTCACATGAATAATGTGATACTCGTTTGAAAGACAATTTAACTGACCATTATTTGATCGAAATTTAGAAACGTTGGCACGTACAGTTAATGCAGTAGAATGCAATGAATGACACTGGGGGTAAATGTCAATTTGCAAAAAATAAACAAGTCTTTTTAGAGACGACAGAAGACACTTTTATTCACAAAGGGAACACTGGAAAACTGTCAGTATCTGGTATGGCCTCCGTTGCTTTGAATACCGGCCTGCAGACGTCGACGCACAGAATTTACAAGGCGCCTGATGACATCATTAGGGATGGTTTGCCATTCTTCCACGAGTACCTAGATAAGCGTTTGCCGACTTGATGGAGGTGGATTTCTCACAAGTGATCCCACAAGTGTTCGATCGGTGATAAATCCGGTGATCTCGCTGGAAGTCTCTGGTGACTCTGGCTGTGTGGGGGCGAGCATTGTCTTGTTGGAGAATTACTCTTGGATTTCTCAGGAGGTTAGGGAGCACCACAGGACGTAAAACGGTGTCGATGTAGCCTTGGGCATTCAAAGTACGGTCAGAGAAACAAGTTCTGTTGTATGGTCCCTGCACATTCCACCCCAAACCATGACGCTACCGCCGCCGAATGGCACAACCTCCTGGACACAACACGGGGCCGTTCTCTCCCCTCTCCGACGATAAACGCGCACTCGGCCATCAGCTCTGTGTAGCTGGAACCTGCTTTCATCTGTAAACAAAATTCTTTGCCAGTTCCTGTTCTGCCACCGCTCTACCATTCTTGCCCACTGGTGACGGTTACGTCGGTCACGTCGGCTCAGCATCATCCCGCGGAAGGGCCGGTACGGTCGAATGCCATGTTCACGAAGACGTCTGGTCACTGTCTTTCTGCTGATAACACGGTGTAACGCTGTTGCTGCTGATGACGTCATTGTGACGAAACGATTGCGTAGGTGAATCGTGTGGATGTAGCGGTCGTCTTTTGCGGTTGTGACCCTGGGTTTTCCACTTCTTGGCCGGTCCTGGGTCCCACCTGTCTGTACCATACTTGTGTGCAGTCTGGTTATCGTAGTGCGGGTGCAGTTGAAGATAGGAGCAACGTGGGCGTGACGTGCGCCCAACTGCAACATAACAATCGTTCTCTCTCGTTCCTCCGTGGAAAGTCTCGGCATGTCACTTGTTGTGTTCGTTACGACTGAGGTCTAAAGCATGCAGATTCGTGGTTTTTATACAGTTCGTTTCCATATGAACGTGATGCACATGCATACCATTTTGCTCGAAAAACGTGTGACAAAGTCCATATTTGGTAAGAAACATGATTTTTTTCTCGGTAATTAAGAATTTGAGTTCTTGTGACATAGTTTGATAATAAAATTCCATATCAAAAGCTAGTTTCAACTTTTTAAAACAAAATATAATTTGGTATAGTTTCTTTTGCCCCTGAGTTTAATAAGTAAGGATCCGTGTCTGTATGATGACACATTTCCAGTGATTTGGTAACATGTGAAGAAGATGACTATGATAAAGCAAAGTCCCTCTTATTTCATAGTTTGCTTTTAACTCATCAAAGAGCATGAATCCATATTCATCACATATGTCTTTAATAGCCAGAAATCCCTTATCAGCCTAGTGTCTAGTTAGTTTTACAATCAGCGACGCCGTTTCGAAAGTTATCATTCAAATCAAATCGAGTTATTTCCGTAAGCTTTCCAAAAGCTAAATTTTATTCGAATATGCACCTTGCACTTTGAGCCGTCTTTACAGAACACAAACATCTCATTTTGCGACTGTATCATTGCACAAGCCCGTGTCACAACAGATATGTTCATCATGCATTCGTTGTTTTAATTGACTGGAATATTGAAAGATAGTTTAAGTTTCAATATTGTGCCGGTAGGGGTAACTGCCGGAAGCCCCAGAAGTAGAATGTGACAGTAGAATGCAATGATAGCGGTAATAAGTGTAGAAACACAGTAAATTTTCGAAAGTGGTAAAAGTGGCTATGGATAGTTTTAGATAGTGATAAAGAAATAATAGTTTCGATAGATTTGGTTTTGGATATCGCAGAGTTTATTTTGTTGAATGCAATACATTCAGAAAGTCACTTTCAACTTACTTCTTCTTTGGATTAATCCACACTACAAAGTCCTTTCTGCGAGGAAGCCTCAAATGTAAGCGTGTCCTTTTTAGTTCTCCTGTTTTGAGGTCAATCGTTTGTAGTTCCTGATTGTTGAAGAGGTAAAGGAGGTCTTTCTCCTTGTCAATGGTAACGTCATTAGGATCTAGACCGGATACGTTTACTTAGTCAATGAACCATAGACTATCTTCCTTCCTTTGACATATATGGAATATTAGTTGCATCCTTTTTCATTTTATTCGTGACGAACAATTCGTAATAATAGTTTTTGCAAACATTTCAAACACATTGTCTGTAGTGGTAGAAAAGGCTGTCACAGTTCAAGGAAAAACTTAATGCGACAATTATAGTGTAATGCTAGATAGAAAATGGTACATCCATTAAGAATGTCTTTTACTGAGTAAAAAGGAATATCTTGCAGATTATAAAATCTGTTCCATCTTTTTATATAAAGTAAACTTACGTGAAGGAAAACGCCACAGCATCTTCTGACTGTAGCCTTTATCAAAGCGACCCCCAATTTGGTCTTCCTTGTTCACCCATAGAAGGGAGTGGTGTGAGCTATCGTAGACAAGCGTTGAAGCCCTAAACGTCATCATTCTCATGCTCGTCGACTGTCCCTCCATCTTGTGTATGAAGAGTTTTTGATTTTTCGACATCACCAAGTACAGCTGTCCTTATACAACAAGAAATGGTAATACATATGACACTGAAAAATCATAAAACAGCAAAAAGTGTGTAAACAAAGACAGCTAATTGAAATTCTGCTTTCATATTGCTATCGAGGATGACTGGCGTTGTAGTGAGAAAATAATCATTAGAATTATCAATCGAAAACCTCCAACTATGTGTTTAAGGCCAAGTTAAATTGAGAGTTAATTAATTTTGCTATACTGGCCTAAAAAAATCCCTCTTTTATCACATATATTCAAAGAGTGAAAACCCGCCTGAATATTTGAGTTCTAATCCGTAATAGGTACATGAACATGACTATTGCAGACATTTAAGGCCAAACAAACATTTGATTTATTGAGTGGGTAGATTAAACAATTCTAGTTCTTCATACTTCCAATGTTAGTTATATTGCGATGACTCTAATGTTTATGCCCTGGGTCCCATTGGTCAAAACAGCCTTATCTTTACGATGCTCACTGTATTCCTTCACTAATCTAACCTTCAAGTTTCGAGGAACAACCTTAACTCAGATTAACTTGCATATAGGATTGATAATTGAGGTGGTCGGACCCAATTTTAGCGTATGTAAGAATAATAATGCCGGCATGTATGTTATTTTGAAGGAAGATTTTTCGGGATGTAAATTTGATATCCTTAATGACAAAGATCTAATACCGAGAAATCAAACGTACAAAACAGCATTTCGAAGGAATTTGCGTCGAAACACATATACTTTTAACCTTGGGAAAAGCGGCTTCTTATCTTATCGGAGATACGAGATCTGCACAGTGTTGATATGTCTACAGAGTGTAGAGAGACCAAACTGAAATGAATCTTTTTATCGGGAACTAGACAACATTCATTTCCCATGGACCTCACAAGAAAAACCATCTTGTGAAACAAGATCCTCATAAACTTCGGGGATATGGACGCCAACGTTCAACCTAAGGTAAGATTACGACTAAGGTTCAAGTCAGAGATAAGGTTTCCCTCAGCTTGGTTTATGCAACGGCCTTAACTTATTTCTAAGGTGATGAATACCCTAACCTTATTACGTAAGGTTAACAAACCTTAACAAAGGTTGTTTTGTGCAACGAGACCCAGACCTATGATTATAGTCATCTCCTTATTTAATTGACATCTGGAATATCCATTGTATATGTATATTTTGAAAGTGAAAATGAAACTTTTGACAGACTTTCAGCTTGATGTGCTTCTCTAGAACTGTGTGATCCATCTTCCTTTTTTATGGGTCCAACTGTCGATACAGATCCATTTGCGTGGCGCAATACCGAGAGGGTATTTCCTGTGTCTCCTCTTGGTGTTGGTGTTGTGTAGCCCGTTCTTACTGTGACCCAAACTGGGAATGTTCCTTGTGTGATTGTTGACATGTTCGCCGTTGAAGTTTCTGCAGGGACTGAAATTGCTGATTGTTTGGATTTCAAACCAGCTGATAGTTTTGGCAGGAGCTTCTTGAAAGTATGCTTCACTTTGAGATTGTATCTCAAACCAGTATTTGGTCGTGTTGCTGGCGTTCCCAGAGATGAGGCTGATGTCGTTTCGGTTCCTTTCACCTGTACCTTTCTCGGGATTGTATTTTCGAAGTGAACTATTGAATAGAATTTATTAAAAGTTTTCAAATAGAGTATACATAAAAGAAATCATCAAAATGAATAACAGATGATTATTATCACCTTTCCGAAAACAATGTTTTGCTTCTTCTAATTGTAACCCTACGAGCAAAAATAGTATACACAAAGAAAAAAGTTAAGCACCCCCTGAAATTTTTGATGATATCATTTCGAGAATATTTTAAATAGTTAAGCAAGGTTCATTTATGAGAAGAGAAGTGTTTGTGTGATACGTTCCAACCAGTGATGAGTGACAGTCGCGCCTGCACGTTCGGGGCATGCACGTGCAACATGCTACGCTCGAGGATCACAAAAAGCAGTATGGCCCAACTGCATTTAGTGGTATGTAACGTTGCTTTCCATATCCATTCAAGCATATTTATTGAACATGGCACGAAGACGATTGTCAATGGATCTCAGAAATCAAATTATTGGTATGCACTCTGCAGGAATGTCCTTTAAGGCGATAGGACGAAATCTGGTGTACCATTACACTGTTGTTAGTCGTTTAGTCCGGAAGCATGCGCAGACAGGAAGTGCAATGGACCTTCCAAGGTCTGGAAGACCTACTGTCACTACACCTCGTGAAGACCGGCACCTTCTTCGACATGTCCGCCGAGAACCCTTCCTGACAAGTCCTCAGCTGAAACGTCTGTGGTTGCCAAACCGAAACATCAGCACCAGAACAGTCAGAAATCGCCTCAAATCGGCAGGACTAAAGGCAAGAAGGGTAGTTAAACGTCCCTTATTGAGAGATCATCATAAACGTGCACGTTTGGCATGGTGTTTGAACAGACAACACTGGAATCAGAGGACCTGGCGGAAAATCCATTGGTCTGACGAGAGTCGATTCTTGCTCCATGTTACTGATGGCCGTGCACGTGTTTGGAGGCAGAAGAATACAGCTTATACCCCAAGGAACATCCAGCCAACTGTTGCGTATGGAGGTGGCTCTGTTATGGTATGGGGATGCCTGTCTCATGACTGCAAGCTGGATTTGGTCACCATCAGGAGCAACTTAACGGGAGCTCAGTACATCCGGGACGTGCTACAGCCGGTCGTTGTTCCTCATATCGATAACCATCCACTTGCTACACGACCACAGTACATGGACGACAACGCCCGGCCTCACCGATCAATTGCGATCGTTGTCAATTACATGCGAGCCAACGCAATAACAACTTTACCCCGGCCAGCAGTAAGCCCAGATCTGAACCCTCTGGAGCATGTGTGGGATCTTCTAGGGCGGCGAATCCAAGCTCGCAACCCTCCAGTACAGAATTTACATGAGTTAGAGGCAGTTCTGCATGCGGAGTGGATGATATTGACACAAGAACAGATCCGACGTCTGACTGGAGGCATGAGACGTAGGGTGCAGTGTGTCATCCGTGTACGTGGCGGTCCTACCAGATACCGAGTATTCTCATTGAACATGTACACTAGGGTCTACAAAGAACATTTAGAGGTGACAATACCAACGCGAATGTGTTTTGTTTCACTTGCAGCTCCATACTTTTGTGGACATTGTTTCATGGTAAAAACAGTACCTGTGTAAACATGACGCCATCTCTATTAAATAATGATAGCAGCTACATATTGTTGCGTTTCTGTCTTGCCAGATGGCTCTTCTTTCTGAGAAAAAATAATCTCAGACTAATTTAGGGTAATAGCGGAGATTACTTGTTTCTGAAATTCAGCTACATGAAAATGTCAGGGGGTGCTTAACTTTTTTCTTTGTGTATATTAACGAAATACTACTGCCAGAGAAAGGAGACATGGTAGGTCAGTGATATGCAAATGCTTATAAAGAAGTACTCAATAATTCAATATATGAAACTTAAATGTTTGTGTCTGTCTACATTTGGTGTCTAAGACTGGCTTTTTAAAAAAAATACTGTTTAAAAATATTGCTAGAATGTTTGGGCTTTAAGTTAAGCATTTATGAAATGTAGAAATTGTGTTAATAAAGGTTTATTATCATAAATTAGTTATTATCACATTTTTACTGACTGGTCCCATAAAACAAGCCACAAGGCCAACATTTACTCTCCTATTTCATCTAGTTAAGGAGATTTCAAAATGATGATTTCTTTAAAGGCCTGTCTTTTTCAAAAAGGGCAAACGATACTCTGTTTTAAGATTTGAAGATGTACCATAACTCTATTCCAGTAGCATTTTGTACTCGCTGAATGGTATATCGTGCAGTTTGAATGGTCTTGGGTGTACATGTGACACCATCTGAAGTGTTTCCATGTCAAAATGCTTTCTAAGAACCCATATTATTATAACGATTGTCAAAATTATCTAAATGGCATAGCATACTGCAAATGGTTGACTTGATGCCTAAATAACCTTAAACAATAAGACACTTTAAGATAATGTACATACCTGTCGTCTTTATCTGTTCAATCTGTCTCATGACCTCATTTTGCCCATGTCGAACTTTTGTTACTAAAGAGAAATTTGACATTGGGTAATAGGCTAAAGTCTTAATTGACACAAATAACCTGCCGAGAGTGAAAGTCAACAACAACAAATGATGAACAAATGTACAATACGCAAGTCAGTTTTGGCCGACACACAATAGGCGAGTGACATCACACTAAACTAACTACCAAGTTACCTACTGTATATATACAGCGTCTCTTCCCTCAAACCCTTTGTAGAACTGCGGACCTGGTTACACATCATATAACAAAGGGCTACAGTAAAAGTTAAGTATTCGTAGGCTATTGAACGTTTCAAGAGGAAGGGTCCGTGTTTTTATTATTGACATATATGAATTTGAATATGTTCTACAGCTTTACTCACCAGCGTCTCTTAGTTCTTCAATGTGTTTCATCATTTCCTTTTGTCCCTGTCGGATCTCTGTTACTGAAAGGAAATTAAGTTCTGTACACTTTAATCATAGAAATGAATTCGGCCGAAAAACTAGCAGTTAGTAGTTCTTCATATGTTTTCCTGTTTTCGGTAATTATATTTATCATGTAATGGAGGTTGTTTTCGGTGCAAAGCAAGCTAAACTCAGTATCCAATTGCAAACCTGCAAATGCAATTAAGCTAAACAAATTACAGGAGGGTAGATCTACCATGCCATCATATTTTAAAAAGATCTTTGTTATCGAATCGTTGTCAAATTTGTTAAAAAAAATCTATGGTTTTCTCAACGACGACAGATTCTTTAAACTAATCATCGAGCATGATGCGATTTTTTCTCCAGTTTTGTAATAACACATAAAACAACCCTATCTACGCAAATAATTGCCATTTAGTCAAATGATACCGATCATCGTCAATACACACAAGCAGAAAATCATGACGAAACAGTTTAAAGTGCGGCTCCCGAGTAAAATCACCTTATTTAACCAAGCCAAATTGTACACTTATGTGCATATTTTCATAATACATCCTTCTTGAATTGATTTTACGTCAGGTTTTAACAAGTTTAGATAACTTGATTATGTAAATAATTTCGATTGAAAAAAGGATAGTAAATTGCCTTCCCGATCGTGTTGTTCCGTGAAATCAACCGGATGTGACGTCAACTGTGGAAAACACACGTGACGTAGCCGCCATAACAAATGTAAACAACACCACATTTCATAATTAGGTGATCGTGTTCTCGTAGCTATTGAAAACTCAGAACGTTTTAGGGTGATGTTTTTTAAATATAACTGCTGTACAAAAATTAAGAAAAAAGGAAAAAGCCTTTTGATGACTTTTATACGTTATTATGGAAACAATTCGTATGATAAATTAACAGTCTCAAACCACTGCTTTACACTGTTTCTACACGGGTAATGCACCCAATTAAAAACACCGGTGAGTGACTCCTTGTTATAATTTTCCTAAAAAAATTTCTTCGTCAGTTTACTGTCGAATGTATCAATATCACTTCGTTTTTCAGCCTCAATGAAACAGCTGATTTGTCATCGTAAGTCTCTCGAACGCAGCTCTCGTCATTCGCCATTTTTTTCGCTGCCTTGACTTTCGAAAGGCGGCCTCAATCTACATCAGTACAAGTGTATGAAAAAAACTTTGAACAATCGGTGAAGTTAAATTTGTCGACTGGGGATTTTGAGTAAATTACAAAATCATATCTATGATATGAACAAAGATAATTTGTTGTTGATATTAGAATTTTCTAAAGGGTGAAAAATTACCAGATGACACCATTTACATTTTAGTCTTTCAACTCTTAATTTCAAAATGATATATACTTTAATTATTTCAACATTTTTTGTAAATGAACTATAAATAACAAAGCAAAATAAAGTGAATCAAATAAATTTTATTATTATTTAAACAGAAGGGATTTATAAAATTTAATTTATTCAATCAGATTTAATATCAAATATTGCTTAAATTATTCTCCCTAATCAGGAAATTAGATATAATTTTTTGCAAAGCTTGGAAATTATGAAATTATTCTGTGTGCCAAACTTGACTTTCAAAATGGTTTATTCTATTTTTGTAATATGAATCTTATCACATGCATTTATAATATATATTTTATTAAATTGTCAAAATAGTATTCACTTGAGCAATATTTTAATGCTGTGACTAAATGATGACATTTTATGATATTTGGGGTGGAGTGTCTGGAAACAAAAACGCTTTTTTTGTACACAGAAGATGTCTTTAGATGAATGAACAAAAATTTTATTTTTTTTATTGAATATGCAATGTCATTAGTTAAATATCTTGGTTATAGACATCAATGCATGAATTTATTCAGCATCCATAGCAGTTTATTTTATTGTATAAGGCAATGCTTAGTTAAAGTTAATATTTAGAAGAAAAATAGCAATTAAAGCAAACAAGGGAATTTTGTGTGCTGTTAATATGCAAGTAAATAACATCACAAACAAAACACTGTGCTTGAGCATTCTTATTTATTATTTGTAAACTTTATATAATAATTTATCTATTTTTGTTGCAACACCAAAAAAGAAAGAAAATTTAATTGCACAAATTTTTGGAACATTATTTCACTGTAGTTCTGTTGTCAATACATTGTTTGTAATAACATATTTTGATAGACTTATCTTTTTTTATCCTAATTTCTAGTGAATAGGTGAAGGGCGATTGATCAGCTTATTTCCAATTCCAACAAAGGTAATGTGAAAAATGGACGAAAGAATGAATGAAGGTTCAGAATATTTGATAACTTTTGTGTTTTGTCAGAAAAAAAAGAAGACTGGTCATGGATTTTAAAACATGGAAAGCTTACAATAAAAATTCCATATCGAACATCGGCCATGCACAAATAAATCATTTAGTGAAATCAGCAAATAATTGAAAAAAATTGCCAAATTCAACCACCACAAGTTATTATGATTTTACTATGCATTCGTAAAATGTTATCATAATTTTCAATTTTATAATAAATAAAAAGTATGCAGCTGGTAATTTCATTTTGAATCTGTCCACGATACATTGAATTATTTCACACTCGTGTATTTTGCTGCGTTGTACGTACGTGCAAGATGACTTACGTAACGAGCGGCATTTCGCCATTTTAAACGACAAAAATATAGTTACACAACATACGTTTGTTTAAATCATCATTGTCCTTACATTGGCAAGGGCATTTGTAAAAACAAGTGCGTTACCCGATGTCTTTTCGACCGAAATTAGTACTGTTTTGACGTTCGAGTTCAACATATGAAGAGGCTCACTTCCGGGTTATGTAATGGACATTTATTCAACTTAATCGTCGTATTTATTTTATTTCCTTTTTACTATTGCGTCAAAAGTTCATAAGGAGATATCTTGCCAATTTTTATATGAATTGGTAGACTGGAATGGCTGCTACAATCCGCGCTATTTCATTGTCTGACAGTGTAAAGATACGACAGACGCCATCTGTTTTCCACAGGTGACGTCACACATTCCATAGGACGAAATCGAGGTTTTCCCGGTGTTTATCGTAAAGTAAGATGGCCGACACGTCAAAACAGCGACGTAAACGGTAGAGTTTTCAACTTCTTTTACGATTTTCTAAAAACATCCTTCATCCGAATAGCTAAGGTATTTGTGATATTGATGACTTTTAACTAATGAATGTGTTTTTCACGTCTATTAGATGTACATGCGAAGCAAAGTGTATATAGACGGACAATTTCGGAGCAAAATCACCCGGGAGTTGCACTTTAAGAATGTAGTTAGAGATGCTTCCCCTGTTGTAGAGACGTTTTTGAGTGATTCAAAATATTTGGAATTATAAGAGAACCATAAATTGTATAATATTTGCTTATGAGGTGTAAATCTGATACTAATGATACGGAAACACGCTTGCTTTATAATCTGTGTATACCAGTAAATATGATTTACAAAACAAAACGTTTACTTTCCAACTGCTTTATGGCTTTATCGAGACTTTAGTCTATTCAAAGGGATAAGTAAAAGTACTAAGTGATTCCCTAGCTCGTTTACTTTTTTCTTATCATGGCGAAATTCTGATGTTCGATATTTAGATTAATTGCACGTATCTATTATAAAAGCCGATGCCAACTTTGAGCCTTTGAATCTAATGTTTCCCGGGACAGGATAGCTTAGGGGTTAGCGCCTTTGGCTTTTGATCAAGGTCCGAGGTCCATTAACCTTGTTTCCAGTAGATAGCAGTTACACATGCAATAAGAATTGGGGGCAATGTCTCACTGAACTTAAGCTTGGTAACACCCATAGTTTCCTTGTCCCAACAGTTGCTCGCAGGTTTCATCGCAATACTTCGCTACAATGATGTTGCAGGTTTTCCACATACAATGACACTAACGGTCGTAATATAAGTGAAATACATAGGGTTGTTAGGGAGAAGAATGGTTTCGAACTTGGACTGGTTTCGAACTGTACAGGGCAAGCAGGGTTAGGTGTACGTTACTATGATATAGACATAGTATTGTGCATATCTATAAAAACATCAAAACATCACATTAGTACTAGCCGTAAACGGTGGTATGGTATGATATGCGACATCCACGCAACATTCGCATCCATGCAACAGTTACAGACACTGTAGGAATTGTCGATTCTGGAATAGGTTTGATTCAAACATTTTTCATTCTGAAGGAAAGGAATTTGGGACATGATCTCAAACTTGAAATACTCTCTCATTGGTGTGTACAAAATTGATTGACATTTGTCCTCAAAGTAGAAATGATCCAAAGTGAACAAGACTAGAATAAGAGAATGAATGAATAATATCCAATACATGTTAAGCTGTTAAAACTGCACATGCAAATACTATGGCGAACGGATATTATTATTACATTATATATCAGGACTTTACGTATACATGCTTACCGTACCAAATTAATCAATTTGTATTATAAATCAATCAGCCACTAGTATTCAAGTACGACAAGAAAGTAGGTATATGTGTTCTGTGTAAGCAAATTCCTAGATTGTGATAATTCCCAGCAATTGTTCATGTCTCACAATCTGCAGATTGTTTAAACAATCTAGAAGATATGAAATATTCCCAAATTGTGAGCAAATAATCTGCAGATTGTAATATACCCCAGATGGTTTGTAAAATAAACACCAAGTCTAGTCCAGTACACTGTATATACTTTTAAATTCATTGGTACATTTCAAACACTTACGGATATCCTTCTGACATGCTGTAAGAGAGAAGCTGACGATACACACCAGGACAGTGGCGAGAGAATACAGATGCTTGTCCATCTCGGAGTATTGCTTCCACTCAAACTCATGTGTATCTGGCTACTACGTTACTAATATTACCTTGAGTCATGGCTTTCGACTCCCCTTTTAATACCTGACGATTTCTTTACTTATACTACCTTGTGGCATATTTTCTCTTTGTTATACATGTCGGCTAGTGAACTTATTACCGTTTCAATAGGTTGAACAGTTCCATGGTTGATGGCTTCTGTCATTCACTCATTGTTATTGGAAACTACTTAATTTTGACATTTTTAATCAAAATGTTTCGCAAAACACTAAATTCTAACGCGGTAATTAGCCCATGTTCAGAGTCTCTGACTAAAGTTTAGCTACACCATTTGGAATACATTTGGATATCAGAAAGTAAACAGTAAATGTTTTCAGATTAAAGTTTCTTTTTCAAATTAATAATCAATTGAAAGAACTAAGCTTATAATGAGTTTCTGCGTTTATATATATCTGTTTATAAATGGAAGCTTTTCCACAATTTAAACCAGGTTCCTATTATTTTGTTTCAGTATGTGAAAAATAGCTTAATTAGGGAGTTAGTGATTCGGGGAAATTGTGTTCCTATTTATATCATTTCCTTTCCTCTGCAAATCCTTTGAATAATATGAAATTGCTAAAGTTAGTTTTGACGACGTACATCTTGACTCTCTGCTGACAGCACTTGCTTAGTATTTATCATACCCCTGCCTTAGTGCGTAAAAGTGTTTCCGAAGTACATCTCCTGTAATATACATGACTTTATGGACCTGTCAACCTTGATTCCTTGATGTGACCTTTGAGAGTCCTGTATATGAGTTATTATTTCATCATGGAAACATGAATCCAACAGTAAATCTATGATAAGACATTCACCCTGTATCATACCTCCATTATTATACATGATAGCATCACCTTTCTTGAGACAACCAATATCCCTAGATGTGACCTTTGAGGTTAGAACTATATTTGAATTATATCTTTGCGGTGTAACACAAGCAATCACTCTATTAGAAGTCATCTTGTCCAGAACTTGTATCCTATACTTTACAGGATGTTTAACTAAACATATGAAACATGACCCCTAGATGTGAACAGGGGTATAACAATATATCAATGATATTTTTAGCGGTTTCATCGATGCAGTCAGTATAAGAATGTAGTCAGTCATAGTGAAATACTGTCCTATTTATCATTTATTATTTATTTATTACAGTTATCAGTAAGATATCAGGCCTTTTTTAAATAGTTGTAAGTAATTTGAACGAAGCCCTCATAAAACCAATCTTTAATTTTGTTGAAATACGTAAGCTTCATGAACGATGTTTAAGGCGTTTACAATCTTGCCCGAAAGCTGCACAAGCGTCTTGCCTAAATATCATATCTAGGTTGTTTATTTGCGATGCAGTGCGAGTGGGTGTCCAGAACAAACTTGAGAAAGAAGCAACATTTGTAGGCGCATGAATAATTCTTCTCTTCACTGAGATTATCTCACAAACATCATCGTAAAGTAGTAGACATCAGTGCACTTGAGATCCAAAGCATTGTGTTAACAAAAGAGATTTTTATTCGTTTTAATATAACCAGATGGTAACAAGAGATGCACAAAGTTAATGATCAGAGACAAAGATAAGACGAATAGTAAGATTAAATTGAGGAAAGAGTCAAATAATTTGTCGTAACATTTTTGGTATAAACTTGTTTCCACAACTCTACTTTTATTGAAATAAATGAAATAGTTGAGGTTGGTAACACGTCAACGTGCGATATATGAAATCAATTACAGACATTCGGTAGCGAAGAGAAAGATTATTAAAAGTAACATGAAACAGAGTAATATTTTAGAAAAAATTTCATGTTTGTCATGACATGCGCACATTCATCTTATTCCATCCTCCTGAAATGTCAGAAAGAGCAAACGTAGGCTTCAGGTCCATTTTAAATATCAAGTCTTTTCCGACCCAAAAGCAAAATCGTGTTACAGTTGTTTTCCAGCTTTCAAATCTTTCAGACAAAATTCAAAGCTGTTGACAGATGCTTCCAATCGATGATGAAGTAAATAGATGAAGTGAATCGGCAGTTATAACCACTTTGTGTTGGCAAATGAGACTGTCGTGACTGTGTGGTTTATATTTGGGCATGATATAGGACAAGATAGGTACTCAGAGCAAGGCAAAGAAACATTTAAATTTTTTTATCTTAATAAATGTTATTATGAACGTTTTTTTATAAGGCAAACAATTATGAAGAAAACATTTTGCAAGCTTCAATGTTTGCACCGATGCAATTTATTTTTTTCCTGAATGACATATTTATACATAATATTCTTATTTCTGTTATAACAAGTTTGTACGGGTTCATTGAAGCTCAATTAGAAGACAACTCACTGTTCAAACTAAGCAATCAAACTAAGCAATCAAAGACTAGAAAGCTAAAGGTAATCAATTCAAGATGTTAGCACATAATGATGAAGTAATGGTCTACAATTCCTTTAGAGAGAGGTCATAAAAATGTCCTTAGGCTACATTTCAGTTCATTTCATATCTCGATGCTTTACATTACCCATTGTAACTTGTTTGGAACAGCTTATATTAGACTAGGCTTTGTAATATTTTACGAGGAAGCCGCAAAGTTAATTGTGAACCATAATAGCTTTTTCAAACATGTAGGTCATCTTTCTACGCAAAGGTTAACTATTGCCAGTCTCGAACTGTCCAAGTTAACCATTGCTGCCGACCTAAGACTATCCTGGCTTGATACTCTGGCGATTTTTAGTTATGTCAAGTTACCTCCCTTACCATGGCCAATCGGCGACGCCGTGTCATTTGCGGTATAATCAAAATGGCCGCGCTCACTGAAAATGACCTGTTCGATCAGATTACAAATAAGTTGGCATTTCAAACCTTTCAAGCAAGAAGATTGAGTTTATAAATGTATTGAGGGATGGAAAATATGTTTTTGTTGTTATTAGGACCGCTTGTGGTAAATAAATAAAATATGAATGCGCCCCTATATTTTTCAAAGGAAAGTATGTAGGGAGTCCCATTTATCGTGGGCGTTACCTTTATACTTGTATTTTTTCATCAAAATAAGTACAGTTTACACATTGTTTATTTTTAAGTAACTGCACAATTATCCTGGAAAATATGTAAAAATCGAATTTATCAGGGGAGAATATATTTTTCAGACATACAATGAAAAGTATATATTGTCCATGAAATGTAGTATATACACAGAGCTGTCCCTATGTTCAGGTAAAAGTAACATTATCAAAGCAATAAATGAAATTCAATTTTAGTTGATATTAAGATAAGTTATAAGCATTTGTGAAACTACGAAAGGAATTCTGGAACAAATACTACAAAAGAAGACCTACCTTGTCTTAGTTTTAGCGGGCAAACATTTTTAGTTGGTAAGGTTTGACACTGTATCAGCAAACTGGTATATGTTTACAATACATCTAATGCTTACATTCAAGTTAATTCATTTCGGAATGATTTGAACAATGAACATAACAAAATTCTATCTTTATCATGGAATATGATATTTGGCGGAAAGGTTATTTTTATTCATTTAGTTCTTATGTTTGTAGTAAATGGAATGTTAAATTCATCAGTCATCACATGTGAAACCTTCATTGCCTATTCCATGTGCACGAGTCGCATCATTGATTATCCAACTGTTCATAAACACACATACAAGGCAAACGTTTTATGGAGAGAGAATAAGTTTTCAATCAAGACACATACAATAATATTTTCAAAATGAAAATGACCCGATATGAAATCGATATGTTCAAATTTTATCGGTTAATCTATGTAAAATTTAATCAATGTTTCGGTTCAACTGGTATTCAATAAAGTTTTTGCAAGTAAAATGATAAAACAATTGTACAATGACAGGAAATGAAGTCTTGCCGAGCGTTGTGCTTACAATCGGTGCTTCAAATCATGGTCAATTTTCTCGAGCTTGATTAGTTTACCGAAGCATTTTAAGAATAGTTTTTTTTGACAGGCCGCTATCCGCTATAGGGTTGTAGCAAAATCATAACGCAAATTGACTATAAACATAAATAAACTATATTTTGTTCTTTGCTTTGCAGGCGGCACTTTCTCTTTAAAAATCTTTCAGTCGACGGATTGCGACATGGAGGACGCCATGTTTGTTCGAGTCCCCGGATGTAGCTTTTGCCAGAAGCTTTCTGATTGGACTTTCTAATTCCTTTGCAGTGAGTTAGAGAGCTAGCGCAAGAAAGTCTTAGGTCGGCAGCAAGGGTTAACTTGGACAGTTCGTGACTGGCGATAGTTCAGCTTTGCGTAGGATGATAACATGTAGGTATGAAAAGGTAGACAGTTGTAACCAACATTTTATCAATTACTTATCAATATTAATACTCCAACATATTTAAAATATAGGACATGTCTGTCAGTATATATTTATGGTTATATTTACTGTAATTCTAGTTCTCTTTTCAAAATTAAAAGATTTCACATTTGAGTCCCAATATCTAATGATCTATTGATCTACTTCTTTGTTTTAAAACAAGCTGATGATCGGGTGGTTATAAGTGTTTTCTGAATTTTACAGACATAAGTTTCCTGATGGCTGTACAATTCCAATGGTAACTTTTGACAAATTTAACCTGACTGCCTGACTGACTGACTGCCTGACTGACTGACTGCCTGACTGACTGACTGACTGCCTGACTGCCTGACTGACTGAGTGACTGCCTGACTGCCTGACTGACTGACTGACTGAGTGACTGCCTGACTGAGTGACTGCCTGACTGCCTGACTGACTGACTGCCTGACTGCCTGACTGACTGACTGCCTGACTGACTGACTGCCTGACTGACTGACTGACTGTCTGACTGCCTGACTGCCTGACTGCCTGACTGACTGACTGCCTGACTGCCTGACTGACTGACTGACTGACTGCCTGACTGACTCGTGTGAACAAGTGTTGAAAACAACAAGTGCCTATATGGGAATTTAAATCATTATGCTTATCACAATATGTCTTTCTGACACAGATTATACATAATATCGCCAGCTAATCATCGACTACATATCTTCCCCATGTTCTTTTATCATTAATTCATAATGCATACACATTATAAGTGTAATTGACATGCTGTGTACAAATATGTATATAATTCCATGAGATAAGTTCTGACGAATGATTTGAGATGTTGACGAGAACCTCCTTGTGTCTTCTGGTTTACGATATGTTCACACTCTTCCAGTATCTTCATGTGCTAAACCTAGCAATGTGTTTATCAATATAACTGCAGTCTTTTATAACAAAAGTCTGGGTTATCATCTTTGTAGAACAAATTAAAAAAAATTTAAAATCATAATCTAAAAGAAAAAATAGCGCTTTGTTGATTTTGCTGAAAAATTCCCAGGACGTGACATTACCATAAAATTTTCCCTTTCCATGACGTGACATAAACCCACAATTTAATGTCCATGACTTGACATAACCCGACAATTTAATTTCCATGACGTGACATAAACCCACAATTTTTCATTTATATAACGTGACATAAACCCAAAATTGTCCCTTTCCATGACGTGACATAAACCCACAATGTTTCATTTAAATAACGTGACATAAAGCCACAATTTAATTTCCATGATGTGACATAAACCCACAATTTTTCATTGATATAAAGTGACATAAACCCACAACTTTCCCTTTCCATGACGTGACATAAACCCACAACTTTCCCTTTCCATATGACGTGACATAAACCCACAACTTTCTCTTTCCATGACGTGACATAAACCCACAATTTTTCATTGATAAAACGTGACATAACCCCACAATTTAATTTCCATGACTTGACATAACCCCACAATTTAATTTCCATGACGTTACATAAACCCATAATTTTTCCTTACGAGTAGAGTTTATCTAGTACTTGATTATTCAAGACATAAATCTGTCAGATGCTTCGCATTTTCAGAAGATAAACTAGCGACCATGTACATTTAGTAAGGGAATGGCGGCAAACTAAATTACCGCAATATAAGATTTTCATCTAAACATTCTTTTGTTGTCAGTTTATTCGTGTATGTTATTCCCGATGTAGTCCGTGTTTAACCTTTATATATGTAGATCGATTATTGCATTACGTGATAGAAACCAATTCGTATCACAACAAGTTACACTTTATTCCTATTGCTAATGTAAACTCAATTATTCTTGTCTTACATTAGCTTTAAAAAATAGAACTATACATAATGTATATCGTATTTAAATTTAAAAGCAATTTTTGATAAAATATTCTGGCATACTAATTTTTCACGATTGGACTATTTCTAAATTCCTTAAGAAATCAATTAATGAAAAATTGTAATGATGAGAATAATTATTATGCGTTTATACATTACATATGACCCTATCACCCTGGACAATAATTCATTCCTAACTCTTTTGGAGTATACAACCGTGCGTCCTCTCAATGGCTATTATTCACGTATCTTTCACTTCAAACCTGTCGGATGGACAAAGAGATATTTTGAATATTGTCTTCATGAATCTTCAGAACGCCAAACCATCCGGTATGTCGCTATGATTGTTTATAGACTTCACAGAAACCGGTCAAATGAGCTTTGCAAATGACCACGAGGTAAACTGAATGAACTTTTCAGATAAACTGAGTCGTACATTCGACACTTGAGTATAATAGTCTAATATCTAAGCGCTAGGACAACTCGTACAACAACTAATACACTAACAACTACATTCAGTTGGAAGAAGTAAAGCAATTGTACAGCTTGGTGTAGTGTGGTATTTTAGCTTGAACTCCCAATTTGAAGAAGCATTGTGATTATCTGTTTCTTTCCCTTTTGATGATTTGATTTAGTTATTTGAATAAAAAATTTAAAAATGTACATCAAAATAATTTGTTCTGTGTTCGATATTGTATTTGATATTCTTTACACTTGTGATTTACTGTTTATGTCATTAGAACCACTCGTGTATGCAACTCAATCTTACAGCTCATTACGGGAATATGTGCCACATGAATTGCGCATTCTTGCACAAACTAATTATTGTCCTTATATTATCGGCGAAAATGACACTAGGATCAAAAGAGTTTATTTTGCAGAATATGTATTTCTTACAACCTGAAGGTTATCGTTAGTCATTATTTTCTTTTTCGAATGCTGCACATGAAAACATATTTTGTTTGAGACTGATATTTCGTTCATGCTTAGTAAATGAGAGCTTTACATTTAATCTGAGGACATCCAAGTAACAATCTCTCTCTAAGTTCCCGGAAACAACCCCATCCTTACATTGTAACAACACAAAATGAAACAGTTTCCATTTCGATAGTAAAATCCTGGAACAAAGATCCTAGAGAGTGTCTTGCTATTCATCGTGAAACTGATGTGCAGAATTTCTGCGTGCCAAAATGTGATTATTTAATTGCAGATTATAGTTGCTTTTGTTGAAATGTTTAGATCTCCTATAACTTTAAGTTATAAGAGAGTTGGCCAAAGTGATGTTATTTAGTTATCAAAGACGTCTTCACGTTACCTCTCGGGCAAAAGCAGGTGAACGTGGACGGATACATTGTGTATACCTTAAACGAAATGGGCACAACAAGTGAAAGGAATGTGTCACTCATCACCGCATTCCCGCTATCATTAAATGGATGGAATGATACTACGAAAATGTGACATGAAGTTACAGGTCAGTCAATTTGTGCTTTGGTCAGGGAAGGATAATTAATAAAATTATATATAAAACTCGGCTTTGACCTTGTCATTAGTCACAAATTGTTTAATGTTGAGGATCTTGATAGATAATCCACTTCGAATTTTTTTTAAATAAAGTAAATCTTGTGAGACCAAGATAAGTATGATAATATTTTCAAGTTTTACGTAAAAGTCACAAAACGCATTTTTAATCTTTGTTCTAAAGGAGAGCGGATGATATTTTTCATGTTGGCATTACGAGTTGATCTTCATTGTGTCAGGACAGTCTGACACTAGGCACCACAATGGATTGGTATATGACGTGACGGAAACTACTTCACATCCCAAGTTATTCCTCGGCAAGCATACTGTCTGTCTAATAAACCAGCGGGGACTGCGAGTTACATAACAATTTCTCAATCATGTGACAAATGCTAAATTGGATTTTGATTAAATCATAGTTGAGACGATGTTTCTTTTACTTCTGACAACCTATATCTTCTCTGAGAAATAGATTTTAGTGATACGTATCAACTAAAGTAATATGTTTTGCTTTTGCAAACTATATCTAGTCTATGCATTTGAGTTAATCTACACAGGAGTTAAAACCAAACTGTATTTTTGTTGGACCAAAGTTTATTTCCTGCAGGTAAAAAACTACGAGTAAGATGAATTATTTATAATTACAATAACACCAACTTAAATGCTTCATTGAGGGTACCTTGGACATTCGACGATTCAAAAGTAAGTCTCTTTGGCAGTATTTATATGAAGTAAACTTTAAGACTTCATTGTATATTTGTTATAGTAAAACGACAAATAAGTCCTTCAAACCGCATAACATGGACATGAAATTTGGCATGATTTTTTGCAAAATGGCTCATTTAAGTAAATCTATGTCATTCTACTCAACCTTAAGCCCATTTTCTATTAAACTGTTAAAAGTATATCCATATCTTAAAAATAGATTTATTCGACTTTCTTAGAAAATATCAATTATAAACAATTTTAAACATGTTTAAACATGAAGCAATAGACAAAGCCAGCAAGGTCGAGGCATGGATGGACACAGATCAATTACAACAACAGGATGCCCAGGAAAAACCAACACGTGATAAACTCACATGGACATTGCTTTCGTTTTTGTTTTTATATGAACAATATTTTGTCAATCTGATAGGGCCTGGGAAACAAATATGTTGTCTGAGCTCATGTTTTATCATGTTATTTTCTCATTTCAATCTAATAAAGTTTCGATATTATGTAGTACAGTTGCGCTTATTCCACGAAACGTTATGCCACAAAACATGCAAGTCCTTCAACTACTGAATAAACATGTAGAAAACCCTAGAATAGTCACTGGGTTAGCATTGCCAGTAAACGAATGAGGAAACGTCTATCAAAACTGCAATAACATGGCGTGGATTACTCGATCATTGGTGAACGAACTCTCTAACGCTTAAGTGAGTAAACACAGTCTGTGATTCGGTGCCCTTGATGAGGGAAATAACAGGTAAGTTAAAAGTCACAGTGTGGCGAGATTGTGAATTACAAACTCAAGGGCTACACAATGAAGTAAACGGAAAATCGTGGAAAAACTTTTTATCATTAAAAAACGTTGTTGAGATGCTTTTTCAAGTGTTGTTTATTGTGTGATGGAATAAAAGGGAAGAATATATTTAACACAGAATCTTCTTATCCTTACGACTGTGCATTTTGGGCTAGATTCCAACTCTTTACATAAAGCAGTCGTGTAACTTGTTTCGTCTAGTCTCTTTTTATCATACCAATCACTTGCACTAATTATGTTTCCGTGATGACAGTACTCATCCTCCCTGTAATCTGAATTACAAATTCTTTGATCGTGAAACTTCAAAGCTATGGAATTAGATCAAGTCTCCTTTGGGTGACGGAGTGATGATAGACTCTTGGGAATGAAGGAGGTATTTTAGGAATTTATCCACAGACCAACTCCCTCTGCTGTAATTAGATCAAGGCTCGTGACGTCCACTAGATTTGCATACAAGGTGTCCAGGGTCAATTAGGTTTACTTTTAACACTGTTTTAGTTTTCAATACCTGATGATCGTCGATCGAGAGAGAGAGAGAGAGAGAGAGAGAGAGAGAGAGAGAGAGAGAGAGAGAGAGAGAGAGAGAGAGAGAGACAGAGAGAGAGAGAGAGAGAGAGAGAGAGAGAGAGAGAGAGAGAGACAGACAGACAGACAGACAGACAGAGACAGACAGACAGACAGACAGACACAGACAGAGACAGACAGACAGACAGAGAAACAGACAGACAGAGACAGAGACAGGGAGAGATGTCAATGTTTATAAACGGTGTTTATTTTATCGAGAAGATGTGGTTGCTGAATGTCAGCAACTTAGTGCCTATCAGTTCTGTGTAATGACTTTAAACAGGACAATTGCTAAGACTATTTGTCTAAGTGTTTGATATGTCTAATGTAGGTCTCGCTAAAGCATTGTTCTGATATGTTGTCCCAGGGACTCAGCAATCCGATATTTTTATTATTATCGGTGAGCAGAAAAGCAGAAATAATATTACCACTCTTGGTATGATATAGCTTTTCGTGTAGGAAGATATGCTTACACTACGTTGAAAGGATAGAGAAAAGATAGTGAGTATCCTTACACAGCTCTAATTCCATATCGCACTGGGCGGGTTCACAGCATTTCAACCCTGGTGTAAGGACAAAGATCATTTACTCTTTATTCTCAACTTCTCTGGAGTATGCAACAGAGCTAATAAATAAGGCGTTCTTTATAACATCGCCTCCACTTTCAAAACCAATTTTACTGCTAGATGTACGGATGTACATTATGGATAGAGTGTCTTTTCCAGGTAACATCACGATTATTTGAACTCTTCTCTCAGTGTAAAAAGGGGAATTAACCTTATCAATCTAGTCACCTACCCATAGGGTAATATGATTGTTGCTGCACCTTTTTTTTACATCTATGCAATGGACGACGTGTAACCAAAGACAAAGGTGTTGGTTTTTTAAATTTGATTTTTTTTATCCAAATCAAACTGCTTGAACGTGAAAGGATGGAATTATAAATAAAACGGTTATTGTAAAATTGTTTTAATTATTTAGGTTAGTAACGTTCGAAGGTTTGGAATCAGTTAATGTCAGTTTCATTACATATATAACCTTACAATGAGTACATCACTCAGATGATATTGTTCCAACGAATTTATTCTATAAATAATCAATCTTGAAATCAATCCTGACCTTCCAGAAAAACGTTTTCCAACCCCGTTACCTCATCTCTACATACCCTTGTACTAACCTAATTACCTCATCTCTACATACCCTTGTACTAACCTCATTTCCTCATCTGTACATACCCTTGTACTAACCTAATTACCACACCTCTCTACATACCCTTGTACTATCCTAATTACCTCATCTCTACATACCCTTGTACTATCCTAATTACCTCATCTGTACATACCCTTGTACTAACCTAATTACCTTATCTCTACATACCCTTGTACTAACCTAATTACCTCACCTCTACATACCCTTGTACTATCCTAATTACCTCATCTGTACATACCCTTGTACTAACCTCATTACCTCATCTCTACATACCCTTGTACTATCCTAATTACCTCATCTGTACATACCCTTGTACTAACCTAATTACCTTATCTCTACATACCCTTGAACTAACCTAATTACCTCATCTCTACATACCCTTGTACTAACCTCATTACCTCACCTCTCTACATACCCTTGTACTAACCTAATTACCTCATCTCTACATACCCTTGTACTAACCTCATTACCTCATCTCTACATACCCTTGTACTAACCTCATTACCTCACCTCTCCACATACCCTTGTACTAACCTAATTACCTCATCTCTACATACCCTTGTACTAACCTATTTACCTCATCTCTACATACCCTGGTACTAACCTATTTACCTCATCTCTACATACCCTTGTACTAACCTAAGTAACTCATCTCCACACAGCATTGTACTAACCTATTTACCTCATCTTTGCATACCCTTGTACTAACCTATTTACCTTATCTCTACATACCCTTGTACTAACATCATTACCTCACCTCTCTACATACCCTTGTACTAACCTATTTACCTCATCTCTACATACCCTTGTACTAACATCATTACCTCACCTCTCTACATACCCTTGTTCTAACCTAATTACCTCACCTCTCTACATACCCTTGTACTAACCTAATTACCTCATCTCTACATACCCTTGTACTAACCTCATTACCTCACCTCTCTACATACCCTTGTTCTAACCTAATTACCTCACCTCTCTACATACCCTTGTACTAACCTAATTACCTCATCTCTACATACCCTTGTTCTAACCTAATTACCTCACTTCTCTACATACCCTTGTTCTAACCTAATTACCTCACCTCTCTACATACCCTTGTACTAACCTATTTACCTCATCTCTACATACCCTTGTTCTAACCTAATTACCTCACCTCTCTACATACCCTTGTACTAACCTAATTTCCTCATCTCTACATACCCTTGTACTAACCTATTTACCTTATCTCTACATACCCTTGCACTAACCTATTTACCTCATCTCTACATACCCTTGCACTAACCTAATTACCTCACCTCTCTACATACCCTTGTACTAACCTATTTACCTTATCTCTACATACCCTTGTACTAAGACGACTCATCTCCACACAGCATTGTACTAACCTACAATGTAATTACCTCATCTTTACATACCGTTGTACTAACCTATTTACCTTATCTCTACATACCATTTTACTAAGACGACTCATCTCCACACAGCATTGCACTAACACATAACACTGTTATCATTCATAATAATATGGCAATCATTCAGATTTCCTTTATAGACACATCTTGCGTATACATAACACATCTCGGGGATTTGCACAACCTCGTTTATCTATTAGATAAGATTTTGTTTATGACATCAGGTTTGTCTTTGTGTCTAAAAATGGCGATCGTCCGGTTCATATTTATAGATCTTCTTTTGAAAAGGCAAATTCTGAACAACTTTTGAATGAAGACCCAACAAACATCAAAACAAAATTTCAAAGTATTTTGGGTATGACCGAAGCAAACGGGAGAGGCGATGAGAAAACCACTTATATCATTTTCAAAATCAATAATAAATTTTGAAATAAATTTTATGTGTCTCAAAATATCTTCCGCGCGTTTCAAGTTTTCAATATTTGTTCAAAACCGAACAAAACACGATTGCAGCCACTTCCGTGCTGATTTACAAACTATTTTCGGCCTATTCAGACATCAAGGCGCTGAATTGGAAGTTATATGTATCTTCTCTCTCTGAATAAGATGAATTCCAAACTCTTTTTGTTAAACTTGTGTTGATGTAGGAATCTTTGTTTTCATTCCTATGGAATTCTTGTATCATTGCTATACGTGTGTATACATCTGTAACGCATACGTCAAGGACTCCTTTCTGTGTCATCAAGTCAAAGCCTGTATCTAATAACGATGGTTTCTCGATGTTGTTCACACTGGCGAAGGTGTTTCGGTGTCCCGGGAACCTCCCAGATGTACCACGTTACACTCATGGATGTACCACGACACCCTCCCACATGTACCTCGACATCCTCCCAGATGTACCGCGACACCCTCCCAGATGTACCTCGACATCCTCCCAGCTGTACCTCGACATCCTCCCAGAAGTACTGCGACACCCTCCCAGATGTACCTCGACATCCTCCCAGAAGTACTGCGACACCGTCCCAGATGTACCGCGACACCCTCCCAGATGTACCGCGACACCCTCCCAGATGTACCACAACACCCTCCCAGATGTACCGAGACACCCTCCCAGATGTACCGCGACACCCTCCCAGATGTACCGCGAATCCTTCCTGACTGGAATACTTCAAGTGACTCTTCACAATACGCTGCTACATTCGATACTTCAGCGCCACTACAGTTACCGTGTTTCTCTGATTCAAAACAAATACGAATTTAAAAGTTCGGCCTCCATTTTTTAGGTTGAAAGAAACTGACATTTTCTGAAAGGTTCCCATCTAAACGGAAAAAAAACTTGTTAGCAAAGCGAAAAATCCGACATTGTTTGCTCTAATTCTGCTGCTCGTCGACAAAGAAGAAGAATCGATTACAACTCAATTGTGTTTCTTGCCAGTTCCATGAGAAAGCGAAACGTGTCGCTGTGTTGTGAGATGAGAAGATCACGATCGCTGCCGCTAGGGGTCGCTGTGTCACGCCCTCTCACGGCGAGCAAATCGAATTGTTTGTAGAGTTGTTTGCCCTTGCGGTGAGTAGCGCCAACCTTTGGAATGTGCAGAGGGAGGTTTGAAGGGGGACCGGTTGCTTATCGACAGAAAAGATAGGGACGGATTTCACGAAGAAAATTTGACTAAAAGCACCCACTCTCTTCCTTGGCATATTATGCGCTTTCTTCAGTGTCACATGGTGGGATTGATGTCCAAAACAGCTCACCTTATGATTACATTTGTATGTCGACTTTCATGATCCTATTGAAACAAGCGCTATTTACATGAATGACACATGCTGGACAGAAATACAACGGGTCTACAATCATTATAATTAGTTGTGATATGTTATGCTGATATACATGTCACATAGTTTATGTTTACACAAAACTAGTATGTCGATTTAAAAGCTGCCAAAATACCATATGTATTATTTTTTCTAGTATAAACACTACATAACATCAACATGTATATATGTCCTTGTTTTTATTGCAAAAACTGTGTCCTGTATATACTGGCTCATTTCATGTCGAAATTCTACCTCCAAAGTATTCAGAATCAAAAGTAATGCGATTTTTTAATACGAACTCTTTAACCCTGCTATAAATCAGTTCTCAATTTAATTATTGATATTTGTTCTTTCCGGGTTTTTGATCACAAATGACGTCTTAAGTCTTCTTATCTCGCGGTACTCTTGCTTTGACATATTCGACTCAAAATGAAGCATTGATAACGATTGACATAAGCGACTCATATGAACTATTGATAACGATTTACATATGTGACTCAAATGAACTATTGAAAACGATTGACTTATGCTACAAAATTAAGCTTAATTTATCAAAGGGCACATATTCTTCGATTTGACACATAGGTAAAATTGTTCATAAACTGAAAAGTGTGTTTAGTTAAAATTTGATTATCTCCCGCAGCCGAACTGTTTAAGTGGAGATATATATAGCGGACAAGAGTATTTTATAAACGTTCATCTCATTTTCAAACAACAGGTTGTGCATCCATAAATCATCCTTGTCCTCCTTATCTACTTCAGGCAAATGTACTTCCAATTGGTTATAACAGTTATTTTGTACACGCACTGATGTAGACAACCAATACATTTGTTTTCATGAAATATATGCGGTGCCACAGGTGTTAACAGTTTATAAGTTTACATTTCATGTCTGAAAAACAAACATTTCTGAATTCAAAATAAACGCAAACCAAACAATTATCAAAAACATTTGATTCTTGCATGAGAACCGTTGCTGCACAATGTAAATACGACATCGATTGTCACTCTCTCGTTGTATGTTCGAACCATATTAAGCGTCGCATGAAAAGGCGCTTCGTAAACAAATTGGTAAGCTAACTAGAGAAAAGATACTGTTAGCGCCGGTCACAAGTTGTCATAATGCATTATGCCCTATTGAAACAAGATAATATTTTCCTGTTTAGAAATTTCCAGAAATGTGACTTTTTAAGAAAAAATCTTTCAGGTTGTACATGAATTAGCGGCGAGTTTGGGACTGTCAGCCCGCTGTGCTCTGCTCCGGCCCTGCAGTCTGGCCTGTCAACAAACTGTTTGTCTGTTTGTCTGTACCCGAATCCTCGTCTAGCGTGGCTAATGCTATTGACAAGCCTTACCACAGAACCGACATTCGAGGGGATGCTTCTTACGTTGACTAGAAAAGTATATTTATCCTTTGATTGATCACTGTTCAATCCTGGCCAGCTAACGGTGGTGTGTTGGAGGGAGGAAAGGGAATGAATAGTGTTGTGAAATAGACAACGCGATGGATATAACATTAAAGTTGTGAAGGAAGAAGCCGTGGTCTGGAATGTACCTGTAATCAACGCAACAGGTAGGCCTTTAATTGGTTGTTACAAATGTGTTGTTAATGTCCAATGTTCCTATTAGAGATGTGTCTAGTTTGACGGTGAGATAATCTAATGACTCTTGACTGATCCCTGACACTCTGTTTACCCTCTGCACACTCCTACTGCATGATGTGTGTCTATGCCGAGTGCGTGTGATTGCATGGGTTCAGAGTTGAAGTGACGTCACTGTAACTAAACACGAAATACGGGGATCCATGTCTTACAAGTTACCAACATATCAACACAGCAGGCATTTTGCACAGGAGGCATATAAACCAAAAACGTTGTTACTACGTATCATATACGAGGGTCAGGACATGACTTTGGCCCCAATTTCCCTCTACGGCCCCCCTCTACAAACGTATCTGCCGTCAATACAGGTCGCGTTACCAGTGCTGTTTGAACATGCACTTGTTAGACATGTATCAATAATGCTTAACGGTAGTATTTAACTTATGTATCCTAGTAACGATCTATAATCCTGCATGATTACTCGGTAAATGCTTGAGCTATGTAAGGGATGGAATTTAATTCATCTATGAGGAAATTAAGATGGAACTTATCTTAGTTTAGTTCACGGTGAGTAAAACTGATCAACGTAATCATATGCATGTCTGGTTATACCTTGCATGTTCTGAAATACTTATGATGGACATCCATGGTTATTATATACACCGATGCTCAAATGACCTGTTTAAACTATGTAAATGATAAAAACTTATAATGAATAGTGTTTTTTAAAAATACTTTAAAGGTACATCTAGTTGCGGTTAGATATGCTTGCTAAAGTTTTTTTTTAAAAATATACCGATGATAAGTGATAGGGTTGAACAGTGAGGTTATGAAAACTAGGAACTTTAATGATGATCAGTGATGTTATGAAAACTAGGAACTCTAATGATGATCAGTGGTGTTATGAAAACTAGGAAATCTAGTGATGATCAGTGATGTTATGAAAACTAGGAACTCTAGTGATGATCAGTGATGTTATGAAAACTAGGAAATCTAGTGATGATCAGTGATGTTATGAAAACTAGGAACTCTAGTGATGATCAGCGATGTTATGAAAACTAGGAACTCTAGTGATGATCAGTGATGTTATGAAAACTAGGAACTCTAGTGATGATCAGTGATGTCATAAAAACTGGACGTTGTAAAACCTAGTGATGATAAGCATTGAAAGTTTAAATGTGGATGTTGTGAGATTTAGTGATGGTCGGTGATGTTAATTAGACAGTGGATGTTGTGATGTCTAGTAATGGTAAGTGAAAATAGTTGAAATGTTGATGTTGTGAAATCTAATGATGATCAGAGAAGATAGTTGAACAGTGAGTGTTGTGAAATCTAGTGATGATCAGTGAAGATAGTTAAACAGTGAGTGTTGTGAAATCTAATGATGATCAGTGAAGATAGTTAAACAGTGAGTGTTGTGAAATCTAATGATGATCAGTGAAGATAGTTAAACAGTGAGTGTTGTGAAATCTAGTGATGATCAGTGAATATAGTTGAATAGTGAGTGATGTGAAATCTAGTGATGATTAGTGAAGATAGTTGAACAGTGAGTGTTGTGAAATCTAGTGATGATCAGTGAAGATAGTTGAACAGTGAGTGTTGTGAAATCTAATGATGATCAGGGATATTAAATGAACAGTGAGTGTTGTGAAATCTAGTGATGATCAGGGATATTAATTGAAGAGTTTGCTGTTGTGAAGTCTAGTGAGAATCGGTGATTATAAGTGAGGATAGCTGAACAGTGGATGTGGTGAAATCTAGTGAAAAGATATTTGGTTAGAGTCGGTAAGTGGTGAGTTAGTGACAATAACTGATGCTTGTTAACGTTTTATGATAATAATCAAAATTATGAAATAATATTCTGTAAATTTATATTGTGGTGAATTCACGACCTTAGCATACCCATTTCGCACATCATAAACTTTGAATTTATATCATTTACAGTAATGCTGGATACAATCAGGAAGCTGCTAAATCTATATTTGACGACATTTGTTTACGCATGAATGATTAAATCCGGTAATGATACATTTTTCAAGTTTTGTTGCGTCATTTTTACCTGATCACACCGATCAGGTGTAGGGAAATTAGGGAAATTAGGGAAACTCGTCCCGGATTTAGAGGTGTTTAATTTGAGCAGTGACGTGTACGGTATGTTTCTCTGATCTGACTGCCACAATTGCATCGCCCCTCTTATTCTGATTATCTCCCAACGATAGTTGGTGAATTGTAAACTTGTTTGGTGTTACCGTTAAATTGGTGGGTAGATTTGAAATTTGAAAAGGAACGATGTTAACAATACTTAGATATTGAATCGTGCAGCATCATTTTGCATAAGTAATGCCTATACATTTGCATAATAAAAAGTCACGTGAAATCTCTTTTTGTTACATACAACTTAGAAGACCTAAATTGATTCCGTACAAAACAAGCATTCTGTTCTAAAAGGATAAGTCCACAAAATTATTGATGACAGAAATGAAGTGATACCAAATATAGGTATGTATGATGAAAATACATTGATTTTTTATTTTGCTTATTTTAGCAAATGGGTATTTTCATGTTCTCTTTTGGTGCCAAGAATAATATCATTCTGCTCAAAACATCGGCGAGCAGTTGCCACAGATACATTTACTGCCATCACTGTGCTTCCTGCCTCCTAATAACCATGTTTATCCCAATTCAGAAAGTTATTTCCAAACCTATTATTTCTAGAGCAAACAGTACCAGAATGGATTTACAGTTAAGAAAAGGTCCCCAAATAATTTACACCAAATGTGTCAGTTATAAGCATAAATGAACGACATTTATTTTTGTAAATAATATTTAATAAGGAAAATACTAAAATGTGGATCGACATGTACATATTCCTTTTCAAAACAAGTGGTATAGAAATCTAATGTTGAAAGGAAAACTGATTATGAATTTATGAAGTTGCATGTTAGGTGAGATCTGGTGAGATGAGATGGGGTATGGTGAGATGAGGTGAGGTGAGATGGGGTGAGATGAGGTGAGTAGGGGTGAGTATGAGGTGGGGTGAGATGAGGTGAGGTGAGGTGAGATGGGGTGATGTGATGTGAGGTAAGGTGAGGGAAAGTGAGGGGAGGTTAGATGGGGTGAGGTGATGTGGGTGGAGTGGGGTGAGTATGGGGTAAGGTAAGGTGAGGTGAAGTTAGGTGATGTGTGTGGGATGGGATGGGATGAGGTGAGGTAAGCTGAGGTGAGTTTAGGTGAGGTGAGGTGAACTAAAGTAAGATGAAAAGAGGTGATACGGGGTGATGTGAGGTGTGAATTGGGATTTTATCGCCTCTTTCAAGAGTATTTCATTATTATCACGGCTGCTGTTATTATGTATAGGTTAAGGTACGGGGGCGAGGTAAACGTGCACGTAGATAGACCGCAAGCTAAGGAAGATAGCCCTCGGGGGAAGCACCACGCTGAAATATACTGATTCAACACTAGAGACTGCTCTGTTAATGCATTATGGCAAATTTTATAGGAAACAAAAGGCAATTTCTATAAGTTTAAGAAATTTTGTACCTGCAAAATTGATTAACATCAATAAAGATAAATAATACAGAAACAAAGAAAAACCGACAAAGGTGCCAAGCCCTTGGTGGGATTCCCACCACAGACCGAAACCGGACGCGCTAAACACAATGCTTCCTTGACCCCTCAGTTGATGGTTTGTGCTTACCGATTCAATGTCAGTCGGGTTTTTTGTGTGTCAATCATGTCAAATCATTCAAGCGAAATTTCTCAACAAGAGATAAGAAATGATGAGAAATATGTCAATGTAAATCTTAATGTCATCTATTGATAATAACATTATTAGATTTATAACTTATACATATCCTGTCTTTAATGTAATGAACCTAACATATCGCCTTATTAGTTATGATACGATATTTTGTTGGTTTAGATCAATCATAGACGTTCAATTTGTCATTACATCTAATCCTCTCATTCATTCACCGTCGATAAGTATTCCGGTGCGAAGTCTGTTAATTTGCAACTAGATAGAATGAGGGATGTGATGAGCGTACAGATAAGAGGCGATGAATAATAGATAAGAGGGGACGAAAAGAACACGGACTTCTATCCCTAATCTAAATTCCTATCACTTTCAGAATGACTACGAAATGTGTTTCCTCTTCGCACCATCAAGAAAGTTCCATTGTTAGGACTTAGGGACATTCTCTCGTACATGTCTTGTCTTGCAAGGGTTACGGAAATCATGTCCATCCCTTGGCTCCTATTTCTGAATCTAAGACAATTTAAAGTCGTGTTGAATTTGCTTTGCATTATAGAATACAACGAAGACAGACACATCCAACTTGTTAGAACATAGCGATGTCGCTAGAAATACGTTGAAGGAGACTCGAAGTAACCTAACAGGAATCAAAGCTTTACCTGTTCACTGCACCAGGAATGTAGCACAAAGTGGCGAAGGTTGAGACTAAGAGTGGGATAAAAACCTTTAAGTGGGAGCTTTTTGTAGAGTCGAGTTCTTCCTCCAGTGTTTACCATAGTGTTTAGCGTGGACGGGCAATACGGGGTGCCAAGTTAAGGGCAAACACAAGTAGCTTACTACCACAAGAGTGGGAGTGCGCTTTACTTTATTCAATCGGTCTTGGTACACGATTCAGGTTCTTGGTCATTATATTTGCAAGAATTTGTTATTTTGCACCCAAACACTGAAACAGTTGTAATTTACAAACATCGATAGCTAAAAAAAACCTATGTTAAGATGTCATTTGGTCAATGAAGACATGATTGTATCTGAATGTACATGATCTACATTTGTACCCATAATGTAATCCCTGCCCAGTCCGTTGATTGATTGACCCGATAATCTGACGTGTACCTAATCAATGTCAAATATGCTGAAGTGTGTGCCACACAAGATTCAAGAGGCCAGCCTTGTCGTATATGTGAAGTTGTTTTTTCCGAATACATTAGTGTGTCCGGTATTTCTGTGTAACGAATTTCTTTACATGTGACACAGAGTGCACCGGTGACCATTTACGATAACATCTGGAGTCGTGTTCATGTGTATAACCCACAAACTGTTCCATGATAAATTTCGTACCAAACATCATGAAGTATAGAGGTCCCATTTGTGCAATAAGTCAAGAACGTCAAGTTGGTAGGCAATGAGTTCAATCAATAGCATCTACATCAGTGATCATTTGCGTAAAGAAAATCTAAAATAACTACAATTTTAGAAGAAACACTAGTACTTGTAAAGGAGAACATCAAGAGTGTCCCAGGGGTAGTAGTCGAACGTGCTCGTCAAGAGAACAAGAGTTCAGGTCGATAGTCGACTCTGTGTAAACTCCTCCTGACAAATACGATGAACTCCTCCGGCATGACATTTCCGGGCTGTTGACTAAGGTGTGTGAATCCTTCCTCAAACACAGGAGGCAAAGACTGCAACTCAACAAAGGTATGGATAAACGATGGGGCAAAAATTCTCAACACAAACACACGCAGCAGAGCCTGCTAGTCAAAAAGAGGTATGGATGACAAATAGGGCCATAATTCTCAAAATGAACAGTGGAGGCAGTGCTTGCAACTCATACATAGGTATGATAACCAAGTGGCGACGTAACCCGAAAATAAGGAAGGAGAATCTGTAACCCAGAGTAATGTATGGTCATGTATGGAGGAAGCGTTTGCAAATAACAAAGAGTTATGGATGCCTATTGGGGTCATAACTCAAATATTTCGACTGCAAGAAATTATTATTTAATAGTGGAAAGACGTTGTGATGTCTATGGCAAGCTGCGATTCCAGAATCCTCTGATAAAAGATTTCTCGAGATATATGTGTACGATAAAACATGACCCGCCGGCATTATTGAGCATTAAATAATTCCCACGGGTCATGTTTTATCCAACTCATAAGAGACAGAGACAGCGGGAAAACAATGTTGTACTAAAATATTAAGTGGTGGACACTGTAATGAAAAGTCACTGTGAGTCGAGCCAATGTGTTTTCGGTTTTGAAATGCATCGCGCGAACGCAGCCGTTTTAGCTTTGGTATGCGTTGCGCGTGCGGCCAGCATTTACCTTGAATGGCGTGAATTTCACTTTAAAATCGACTTAAAAAAAGATTCTTAGCCTTAGTTTACGTTAACATAAGCATAATAATATAAAATATCAAACCACTCAAACTCAGACCTTGGTTGTAAAAGGAACTAACTTATGTTCTTCATCAGCGCTGTCACAGTGGCTCATAAGTCGGGTTCAGCGTTCTGAAGAGTGTAAAATGAAGGTTCGAGACGGCATATCGCCAAAAATATTTGCAGATAGGAAAATAAAGTTCTGTTTTTTTCAAAAGTAATAGTAAGTCTACACTATGACACTAAAAATCAATTAAATCAATGGAAACTATTTAAGATATTTGCCCGGGACAGAGGGCATTATTAAGATAACTGCCCGGGGTAGCGTGCTTGAATCAGGTTTGAGGGAAATTACCTAAAATAGTGTCCCGCAAGAACAATGGATTGACGTCACTGGAGGTTTACTATGACTGATATTACACAAGCGACACTCACATAAAACACAGATTTTGATGAAATAGAGACACTGCCGAACACGTTTTTTTTTCTTGATTAATAGCATTTTCCATATATGATTCTGAAAGATTGTCTATAAATCATGCTGATTACAGAAGCAATAACTACTAAGGAGGCAGACAAGTCCCAGCAGAATTGATAACAGAATTTACGGAATTAGGTATATCAGCAGAACGTGAACAGCTCCGTTCAATCTGTGATCCTCTGTGAAAAACCCCCAACTTCTTCCGGCACAGTGAGTAGTCCATACTCAGCAGCACAGCGAGCTGTTCCGCGGCAGTCAAGTGGAAACCTGCTACAATTTCCCATCAACGGTAATTTAGCCGAGTGTCTCACCGCACTTAATGCTCCAGTGCATAAACTGGTAACGACATGGAGACGTATCAACTGTAGGGATCCGTGTCCACCGTCATCATTACATTCTCCAACTGATCTTCTGTGGATAAAAACTTAAATATCATATTCTCGCTTGTGTCGGCTAAATCAGCCAAATTAATGACCAGTATGGACGGTATATTAATATTTTGTGCACGGAAGTAGCAGAAATGCGTCGTTATTAAAACTGTTGTTTAAGAACACTCCCTATACACAGTTGGTTTCTGGTTTCGTTGTGGTCATGTTTGTTTACTGTTTCACTATATTTTCCCATCAGCACTTTGGTACAGCGATGATAACAAAAGTGAATACTGATCTACTTCTAATGCACGTTCAAGGTATTTGTCATTACATAACTACACCCTGCTCATTAGCCAATAAGGTTGCCTTGGACATTTACATTTGTACTGTTATAGAACATGAAGAGGTATATTTTGAAAGAAGTAACTTATCTGGGGAACACTGCACAAACCTGCATCACATTTGATATGCAAAGAGAATGACGGCTATCCTTATGGATAAATAACTGTTATTATGCTGAATGATGATCAGACGTCTTGACACAGAGGCCAACGGCGTGTCATTCCATATCTTTGGAAGCATTAATTATCCCAAAATCAGAATTATAAATATAGCAAGTATTTTTCAATTTAGATGTGGCATATGACTAAAAGAATAGTTTTCTTGATAATAACTTCTGTATTTTGACGATACACGACGTTTTGGAGTATGCTTCTTTCACTAAGAGGATTAGGGACTAAACATGTACTTGTTTACTTCTATTTTAATATAAAGGAGTTGTTATCTGAAAACAAATCAAGCGCTGTATCATCATCAAAGGCTGAGTTTCTTTATATCCAGGGTACCAGCCAACATGTAAATAAACAAGTGTCAGATTTCCTTTATCCAGGGTTGTGATACATGGTCTTTTCATGCATTAATTATGCCTTCTGGTGAACTCCGTTTTCGATTACAGCTTCATATACAGTTAGCTATTGAGGCTTAAAGTGCTTACGTTTTCACTGTTTTATCCTCTGTGTGAAATCATCTTCTTCTGGCGTCTCATGGGTGTTTTCCCTATCAAAAGCTAGGAATTGAGGCCACTTTCGATGTTGAATTTGGAAATTTGGATATAACAAGGAGTTGACAAGGCACGTCAACAAACCTGTTTTTCTAAAGGTTAAACATATGAAACTTTAATATTACCATGTTTACTGTTTCGACACTCATATTTCTCACATTTGGATACGCGTTCTCTGGTATAGAAGTCTATAATGGGAAGGCGCTAAGTAGACACAGAACTAGGCCGGACCTTGAAACCGAGTTACAGACCGCCGTGAGTGTCATTCAGTGTATTTTGAGGTGCATATCTTACTCTGCATGTGCTTTGTTAAGCTTCAACAGTCCTGACTCCTGCTTTATGTTGATATACAAGAAACAAGAACATACACAAAATACAACATTATCCACAATTTATTGCATCAGGAATTGCACGACATCGTTGTTATCAACAGTGCCTATATTATTTTCTTCAACATTGTCCAAATCATCACAAACAACATCCCCGACAACAACACCACCAACAACTAAAACATCAATTCACACAACATCACCAACAATAATATCAACATCAGCCACTAAAAGAACGTCGTCACAAACAACGTCAGCAACTTCAAAAACAACATTGTCAACATTAAAGAGAACCTCACAAAACAAAACGTATAGATCGAGGTCTCCTGCAATCATTCTTACATCATCGACAGCATCATCAGCAACAACATCTTCATCAACATCATTTTCAACAAGAGCATCATTGCCAACTTCTCCAACAACATTTCTCCCAAACGACCAAGGATGCAGGTGCCTACATTCAAACAGTGAACGGAAACACATCTACATAACTTCTCATTCCAGTAAAGCTAGGCACCATCCTGTTTACTATTATGATTTCATAAGGAAGAAATTTCGTCACCTGAATTTGACGCTGGAGGGGAACATCATCCGGATATCAGCTGACAGCAAGAGTTGCCGACTCTACTACATACGCAGGCTCTCTAAAAGCTTAAGCAAGCTCACCACCGTCTGTTTTGACGGCAGCGAGTCGAGGGTCATTGATCACGGTCAGCTATTTGGGCTTCATCTAGATGTTGAGGAGAATATTTTGTTTTATGGGAAAAAGATCAAACATAAAATCAAAATCACAACGATTAAAACAAATGGAAAGAGTAAAACAACTGTTGCCGAAATAAAAATGCATTCCGAGTTACGTTTTGATTGGAAGTTTTTAGCAGGCGATGCCAAGGCGAAGCTTGTGATATGGTCAGTCACAACAACCCACATCCAGCCCCACATGTACCTCGCGTCGCGAAACTACGGGCGGCGCGGCAAGAAGCAGAAGAAGGAGATATCCTTAGCGGACACAGGCGGCTGTCTCGCCTCGGCCTCCACCTACCTAGTCCAGGGAGATTATCTCAAGTCCTATGACAAGGTCTCCCTTCAGAAGGTTGCCAGACTGGTCAAATGCCCCTTCGACTCCTTTCCGCTGGATCCCATTGGTTGTGCCGTGGACACACTGCTGTTTCTGATTTGTCAGAAAAACAGGAAAACTCCTCCTTATATTTATTTCTTCACTATGCAGAAAAAACGGAAACACAGGTCAGTGTTTCCTTTTAAAAGGATACCTATTGTCAACGTTGGCTGAGATCATCATGACACATGGGAATTTCCAGCTATGTTAACATCGTTTTGAAAGTAGTTAATTGTTAATGACGACAAGGCTCAATCAATGTCATAGTACTGCGGGCAGGTGTTTTACAGTAAGCAAAATAATATCAAAGGTGCAACAGAAATGATCAAACTCTTGACGTTATTTTTTCAATCGAAACGCAAGGCTCTTAAGTAATGAAATTTTTTTCAAATCTTTAAACCTTTAGATCAAATGTTTTCTCGACATAAGTGTCATATTTTAATTTCTAGTTTCGAATTGACAGGATTTTTCACTTACAGCAATGTCATGTTTGAATTCAGAAAATTCCGATTCATCACAGTCATTGATTCATCTATAGAAGGATAAAGACATGACATTACCTCGTTGACATGAATACAATATCAAATCATAATTCTAAATGTGTTTGTAATGATCTTCTAAGTAACTTTGACATACGAAATTAATGAAAATGAAAGAATCGTCTTCTCATAATGTTCAAGAATTGAAATAAAATATCATGATTTGTTCATTTTGTATGCGTCACCTTATTTTAATGACATGTTTCATCTGTGCATTACTGTTTAATGGACGGTGCCATTTGCGCTGATATGCGTGACTGATGTTAGGTGTAACGATAAAAAGAATAGAGGGGGGGGGGGGTTCTGATATATATATTATATAGGTATATAATAATAATAATAATAATAGAGTAGTTGTATAGCGCATTTCTTCATGCCACAGCATGCTCAAAGCGCACATATAATGATGATAAAAAGGAGAGATTACACCAAGTATATAAGTAAACCAATATTTCTTTAAAAATTGTTTCACTGTAACATATAAGGGCGTTTTTGTATATATGCTTATTCGGCCATTAGTGGAGTTATATATTCATATATATATTTCATCTTCAACACTTGAACATGAGTATATGAGAAAATGAGGATTATATCAACATGATATCAACAGCTTCCTTTATAAGCATGCAACTGTTAAAGGAAAACTATCAATGCAGAAATTCAATTCAGTTTTTCATTAACCTTAAGTGGAACTCTTTTCCGGTGATTACATAAAGATATAAATAGCATGGTGCAGGTGGCACCCATGTTCGTCTTGGCAGTCACCCTAATTGTTACCTTTTTCTTAAACTCATAATCAGATTTCTTGATGTTAAATTACAGGTCATTGCAACATCACGAGTCCTAGTATCAACATCGATAACTAACGCCAATACAACAACATTGGTCTAGCTTGTGGATGTAGCTATTACTAAATCTTCTACTTATACAGATAGTATGTATAATGTGTGGTAAAATTAACATTGACATCAAGGCATCCTGGTTATCATTAATCGTGTCAAACAGCTATAAGTAGAGAGCGCACATAGTAGGTAAATGTCACACTGTAGACACCACCTTTGGGTAACTTCCTTACAAGTGAAACCATATCTCTATAATAGACAATTACGCTTTAAAGAAATATCAGTGAGCTTCTAAACATTTAGATAAGCTTGTTACACGGACAACCTGTCAGAGTTTCACAGATTTGTTAAGATGTAGGGATAATGAATAAGATTTAGACAGCTTTATTCATTACTGCTACGGTTGAATTTGAAAACATTTGAGGATCTTTCTAATGCATATTAAAACATAAACAAGAAAAACATACCAGTAAGAAATTAATTATTTATGTTTTATTTATTGTTTGATATGAACTCATTAGAGAAACTTTAAAACGCGTTTGTGGATAAGTATTCAGTACTGAATCCAAAAGAAAACAAAAATAACGTCGGTGCTAGCTGTGCGTATCGTTAACATCAGAAGAAAATGATTCGGTTTACATAATCAAAGTTTGATTAAAAAAATGAAAATCAATCCAGGCCTGAAGCGAAAAACTGATGTTACGTGCTCTATTGTCATAGTAAAGTGAAAACAAGACGGTTGAACTAAATCTTCTGAAAAGCTAAATTTCAACGGAACTGAAAGTTTACTTAACATCATTATGCACAGCAAAGGAGACACTGTTAATATACAGAAAGGCAAGTTATCTTTTGTAAAATAGAAATATAACGAAAGCTAAACCGAAAACATTAACACATGTTTGCTGCAGTATTGCTGATGCTAATGTTTTAACATAATGCCAGAATGTATCGAATACAGGAGATGTTCCCCAAAGAGTTTCATCTCGCTTTGAGCTTGGCATCGTATAGTCAAGAAGCAGGGCACACATGAATTAATCACAAAATCAACAACTGATGAACACAAAAATATAAATTATAAACTATCCTCCTAAATTGTGTACATTTTGGTCACAAAGTGATGTTTACACAACAGCCTATGTCACTGGGGAACAGATGTTGTAAAGTTCTGGATGACAAATCATGAACCGATATTTTTAATAATATATCACCACATTCCATCATTGCTGTTTGAATGAAGCCATTTAGATGACATGCAAACAACTTGTATTCTATTCCTGTTTCTAGACTAGCTCTTTTAAGAGGGAGATCCATCATTCTGATAGTAAATTGAATTAACAGATACATTAATGATAGGATGCAGCAGGTCGTGTCATTCCCTGAGACCCACACACCTGTTTCAATCCATTTGCGCATCACTTTCATCAAGAACAAAGAACAAGAAGAGAACAAAGATTATAAATGTCAGATGTTAGCTGTAGCTCTTGATACTTCAGGAACCCATGATGTACACTTTTGAGTAATTATTCGATCAACTTTAAAAAGTGAAATCACAACCTGTATGAAGTGAATCTATTAATTTCGGTGATATCAAATGTTCTGAAAGGTTCACATAATGAATTATAAGATCACTCACAGGGACTTTTGATTCACATCATCATCACCATATTAATCTTATTTAAAACTTGTTAACTACTTGTTACTTTTCTCTTGAGGAATGTTACAGTACTTTATGCATGTCCTCTTCGTATTGGTTATATCATTTGTCTTACTGTAAGACCTATATTGCACATTGCTGAAATCTTGTACAATCTTTAGTAAATCCTTTTGGTAATAAGATCAATCCAATCTTTTGTTAGCGTTTTTGTGTCTGCGATTTTCTTTTCTTTTAACCTGTCTACATCGTCGTCTTTCTGGAAATGGTAATGGCATTATCTTGTGGATTTATCAAATATCAAACCTTCTACTTATAATGATGTGTCTGGTCCGCTTATCCAGATACGGTAATCCATACTCAAATACCTGTTTCAATCCACATGCGCATTGCTTACATAATTAAATTGAAACGATAATGTCAATGTCAAATGTGAATCTGTAGTCCTAGATAAAATATAAGAGCCCTATTAATTAAAAAGAGAAAAAACCCACAAAAAACTGTAGTCCTTGGTACCCCATGAACCCATGAGACTCATGTTTAGTAATTACACTATCTCCTTGAAAAATTGATTAATGACCCCAACCTGTTTCCTGTTGATAGTTTTAGCATTTGTTTTATTTTGAAAATGAGGTAGAATTTTCTGCTTTTCATGCATAATCCCTCTTTTACTGACACATTTTAGAAAGACACATTTACTTCGTAAGTGGTGCAGGTTTAATGCAGTAATTTGCCGTGGTAGTGAACCAGCTATCCCTCTTTTGTTGCTGTGATTATTGCTGACAATTCACCCCTTTAAAGTGTTACATTAGCTGAATAATCTTATGATAACCGGCTACTATTGAAAGTCGAAAATACTTTTACACACTTTAGGAATAAGAAATCATGGAATTATTCTGACAATGAATAATCATTTCCCTTAGAGTAGTCTATCAAATTTTTTAATGTTGAGTGTATTGTCCTCGGAAGACACAATCAAAGTTGATAATATCTTAGATTAAACAGCTGATCTGATTTCAAAGGCTGTCAAGTAATAGTAACGAATATATCTGAAGCAAATATCTACAGACCAAATGAATCAAAGCCAGTTTATTGAATAATGGTATTTCCCAGTTAATTCTTCTTGGGAATGATATTGATAATAAAAACATATCTATAATGCGCTGATACCATGTATCATATAACATGTAATCGAACATTTATCGACTGGCATTTCCAGGTTTTATCACTTTATTTACTGTTACCTTTATATCTGATGCAAATCCATATCACTATTAATGGTCTTATTGTCTCTGAGCTAATATATTTTGTACTCCGCTTTGAACCATTATACTGTTTCTTGGTCTGCTGCATATTTTTGTTTAGCTGGTCAGTGTACTTGTAGTTATGTCACAAAATTTGTATATGGACTCTAAGATGGTTGTATTTGCTTTAGTTTATTTAAAACTTGTGCGTTGTAAAACATGCTTTCAGGTATCAACACAGGCTATTTGCAGACATAGTAGGGAATACTTTGGTTAATATGAAAGAGTACCTATTTCTACAACACTAGTTACCATAGAACTGGTTGTTCGTTTCCTCCAGTACCATACTAATGAATGTTTCATTTGTTTGCAATAATTATTGTGTTTATCTATGCAGGATTATTCAGTAAGACTTAAGTAACCTTTAAATATCACTCATAACAAACATCAACACCTCGACTGCTCCAATATTTATTCAAATGAAGGACCTGAGAAAATATAGCTGAAACCTTTAAGTTGTAATGATATGCTTTGGTAAAAGAATAGTGATAACTGTGATGATAGCACCAAACAAATCAAGTTGTTCATATATGTACCCTAGCTTCCGCATGCCTCTTCCCTAACTAGCATGTAATGTATGTGTGACCTAATGACTTCAAAGCAATCTATAGGGTGAGAGCTCAGGGAGAAGGTAAACGCCAGGCAGTAAACACAAGCAGTTGGTAACTTGATTAACGGTTGAATCTGTCACTTACTACAAAACAATAACAGTTCGGAGACTTAATAAGGAGCTTCCAAACATTCACGAGTACTGCTTATGCAGACAAACTGTCAGAGAGTCAGAAACAGCTTAAGCTGGATGGATAGATAATAGGACTTAGATCGATATAATCATGAATACTACGAATAGATTGACTACAAAAGTCATTCTTTGACGATCTCTTCAATGAAAAGTAGATATCCAAAATATGAAGAAAAAAAACGTTTGGAAGAGATACAGATCATATCCAAAAAGATGGTGAAATTGAAAGTGCATCATTGTTTCACATGTCTTATAAAATTAGTGATTTACCAAATAACCCGTTTATTGCCATGATACTTTGGAAATAACATAGTCTTGACTTTCACTCAATTTATCAATTGCATTTATCTAAAAATTCACTAGTCATTAGAATTTCCAAAATAAGAGGGAATACATTAAAACAAATGAAATGGCTGAGTAACTCTTCCAACTTGTATTCAAGAACATAGTCGATGAACACTGATGATGTTCTGAAATTACTGAAAATAGCATTTACTATTTTGTCTTGAGATGTAATGAATCACATGTAATGCCTCACCACATCATGTATTCGGCACAACGTTCAATAAGCCTTGCATTTGCAAACAATGACTTGTCGCTTAGAACTCAAAAATGCAATCCAAACTCAATTGTATTACTTGAAAAATACCTTCACAGGCATAGAATAGAACTATTTCCGTCCATTAATAAAACTAGAATTTACATGTATGCAAAATTCTACATGTTCGATGACTCTAAAAAATATGGGACAAATTGTCGGGGTAAATACAAACAATGCTTTATGATAAATACTTATTCATAAGTTATTAAGTATTTCTGAAAGGCAAAATATTAACATTATTATATTACTGAAAAGTAGAAAATCGACCCCACATCAATATAGATATTCACCTTTTTTCATCAAACTTTTCCAAATATAAACGTGTCAAATGTCAAGAGTGGTTATCCAAACTTAGAATAGTGCTACCTACTTGTCCTATATTAATCCTTGGGATTAATGGAATTATGATGTCGGCCTCTTTGATGTTCAAATTTGTTTCAGAGGACTGAATATCTAATTCATATTTACACACTGGATCAGAAAACTTGCTTTTCAGGGTTTAAAGTTATGGCATTCATGTGCATTGTGCATACTGCAAGTACATAATAAATCCACTTTGAGAATATCATGATGATTCCCAATATGTCAGTTGTCAACACGTTATTTCCAAGTCAATTTAGTTTATATGTTTACAGTTGTATTAGTAACCATTAATATTAATCCTATCTTACATGCCAATGCAGGGCTCTCAATTTGTAAAATCAAAATGTTTTCAAATCGCGCGATATCTGTGTAAATTTATATCTCTCATACTTTCAGTGACGTCTCTTGTACATAGGCTATAACCCTCCGTCCCTCACTTGTTGTGCATTTCTTGGAGATAAATGCTGTAAATACATTGTGAGAGATTGTTCAACTTTAACTTGTGCGCAATCCATTTCCTGTATAAATAGAATACAAATTTCTAAAAATCAATTCCAAACTGTAACTCAAATTCAATGTATGGTCGATCGCCACCATATTGCAAATTATTATCTCAAAAGAACAGAATAAACAAAAAGCACATCCGAACTTCAGTCAATAAATCGATGCTTAAAAATTTACGTCATGTTTGACAGATTGCATATAATTGTTTGAATGTAGGTGTCTGCTGTTTTTGATTGAAAAGTCAAATTGACTCTGGACAATGCACTGACTCATATCATATCAATTTAGAAGAAAACAAAAATATCGTTAACATTATTCTCAATGACGTTATCGTTCACATGGCATACTATGTAGGTTGACTGATACTAGTTTTATTTCTATCAAGTATTACATATTAATTATCAATTGTACTAGAATAGATAAGGAGATAACAATCTTTGAGCTCGATGATTTGCACTACACACATGAGTGGTATGGACGTGATTAATACAAAAAGCATCATCATGTTTTTATGAAGTCGTGAATCAAGTCAGCAGATTAGAAAGAGGGCTTTCCATACAAGCAGATACACATGTAGATATTGCAAGATGTTTGTATTCTAAATGCTCGTTGTACAAAATCAATATTAATTTTAATCCCACACGTTAGATAACCATTCATTTAAGAATATATTTATTGGTACACTTGCTCACATAAAAAACATACAAGACTGAAAATGTCCATAGAGACCTAAATATGAAGTAATTGAGATTCTGTGAACGAGAGACGCAGCTAACTCCCAGTTGTATTTTCAACATTGCTGTACATTCTGACACATCTGTCTTCACTACTTCTATTTTACAATACCAAGAAGTTAAGTTCGAGAATAAATCGATTTCATGGATATGTTAACAGTGTTGAGTATATCGATTATGCATAAAAGGGCTTTGATTTATATTTCGGTCTAAGCTACTCGTAATAAGATTAGACCAACATGAATCTGGGTAATTGAATGACAGGTTTGTTAGAAATATTAAAGATTAACAATGAAGAACAGTACTGGATTTGACTGTCTTTGTTGGTCTGAGAGCTTGTAAGGAACATACCCTTTTCACCTTGCCCTAGTGATTTTGGCGACATTTCCTTATGGTCTGATGTTTTTTACCTTTAATTTGAGGTGATCTCAACTTCTTCAGTCTTAATCTTGGACTTATGGAGGGATGTTGTTTTTTGGATTGGCTGAGACGGACGATCAATCACAATGATAAACGTTATGTTGATGGCCAGAATCGTCAAGCCATAATAATCCAATGACTGAGAGCTAAAGGAAGATGACCAATGTGAGGAGCGCTCTATGGAGTTGCTTCCCTTAGCAGTCGTGACAGTATTTAGAATCGTTAATATAAATTTCACAAGGATATTTGGATAAATTAAACTTGCATATATCATATAATTATACAGTTATTGACTTCGGTGAATCAAATGATTTATCGACCTCGGCTTTCCATCCGATTCACCTCAATTGAAGTGAATAAGTTCAAAGGAGAAGATTAACAGTGGATAAGCTAGTGGTTACCCGAGGGTTGCAGTGTCAAATTATTTTGGTTTTGAAGATGACAACCACATCACATCTAACAGATGGTGTCTAATGCACCTTAAGGTAAATCAACATTTCTAAAGATGTTTTGTAATTCACTGTGACACAATGAACACATATAGCTGATAATATGTACACTTTGTAATTGTGACTCTCATTAATTGCATGTTAGACATTGTTGTTATACTTATACACACATTGTTAGGTAATGTTGATGAACATCAGTAAATCGTTTTTTGTTGCAATAATATCTGTTGAGTAAGCATTTTAAAGTCATGTTTTAATGCTGTTTAAAAGTTTTACCTGTGAATATGGAAAAGGAAAATGTCCTCAATCAAACCAGCAGGCATGACCCTAAAGTTAATATGATAAAAACAATTTCATTATCAATACTAAATATCAAAATATAAAGCTAATACAAATCCTTCTAAACAATATCGAATGAATCACAATAAATTTGCTAGAAATATTTTCACCAAAGTCCTAGGTCAACACAGCAGAGGGTTAAGGTTGAAGTTTATCAATAATTGCTAGATGAATACAAAATGAAAGGGAATTGAGACCAATGGGCCAGCAGAATTATCACACAGTCAATACCAAGAAACTAAGCTGTCTGAGGTAGTCAGGAAAATTAGAAATCAGAAACTTCGAAATTCGTACATTTCAGGCCTTAATTGTGTTGTACTCTTGCAAAAACCATGTTAACAAAAGTGAAATAATAAATTCAGTGCTTCATAACAAAATCATAAACAAACAAAACTTGTTAGCTGCTGAATAGCTCACATTAACTTTTGGTGGCCTTTATTCACATTCAATGGGACAGAAGAATAAATTGCAAATTGATTTTCAACATGAATATTCAGCATTATTGGAATGGTCAATAAAATCATTTACTATTGAGTGTTGCTGGTATTTTCCTCGGACCTTGTAATCAAAGATGAATAAATATTTTAGATTAAATGGCAAAGCTGATTTCAAGTCTCTTACATAATAAAGCAAAATTGATTTCAGAGGCTGCCAAGTAAATCAACAGTGATAAACTGAAATAGGAAGTGAACATCGCCAGACAAATTGAATCATTGCCAGGTTATTGAATGGATGATATTTCCTCAAGATAATTCTTCTTGTGAATAATGCATTTAATCAAACATTTATCGACAGGCACTTTTCACAGTTTATCATTTTATTGTCTTTGATCTTTATGTCTGACATACAGCCATGATATTATCAAGTCTCATAAATCTCTCGGCTAACATTATTTGTATGTACTCACTATAGCTAGTGTTTTGGTCCTCAACATATTACATGTATTTGTATCAGAATACAGGTATGTCGGCACCTTTCTTTTGACCTTCTCACAACATGATTAAGGATCCATCAGCAGTATCGGAAACAGTCACCTCGATATTAGATGCGCAGAACATTCAGTGACGTCGTCATTTGCCCACAAATCCCCCCAAACCATGATGCCTCAGTCTCCAAACGGGTGGACTCCCTAATGCAGTTTGGCACGAGACGCTTGCCCCTTCATCAATAATCTAAAGCCATTTGTATGACATGCAAATTGTCCTGTTTCTAGATTTAATTAAATTTTAAGTCAATTTACTCAAAAACCGTTAAGTCTAGATCAACCAGACATTGCACACTTGTTTTCCATAAGCTTGTCGACAGTTTGGACCACTTTTGCATTTTCTGGAATTAATTTTTTTATCGTGTCCATGTTATAGTGTCCATGGACACGTCTTTCTTGGAGTTAGTTATATTGTGTACAATGGGGACAGATTGTCTCAGAAATTATTTTAGTTAGAGGAGTGATGAATACACCTAATGATACTCTTGATCGAGTATAAAATCCATTTCCGAAATTTTATTTTTCAAAGAGTTATTGCCCTTGATTGATCAATTGGACTAGGAGCGATTCCTAGGCCTCCGATGGGGAAAACATTTCTCAGAAACTATTACACCTAGAGGAGTGACATTTTGGTGTTGAATACACGTGATGATACTCTTGATTCAGTTCGAAATCCATTTCCAAAATTTTATTTTTGACAGAGTAAAGGCCCTTGCGTCTGAAATTGGACTTAACAGGTCTGATGCTTCAATGGAGACAAGTTTTCTCAGACAGTATCACACTTAAGTGAATGAATTTTGGTTTTGAACACACCTGTATACAGCCGTGATGATAACATCAAAGAATCAAGTTGTTCATATATATACTCTTCCACACGCATCTATCCTATGAAGTCATAGCAATGTATCTAAAAGCTGATAGCTAAGACAGAAATGCCACGCATTTAACACAAGCAGTTGGTAACTCGATTAACGGTTGAATCTTTCACTTACTGCTCCGATAACAGTTCCTGGATTAATTAATGAGTATTAATGAGCTTCCAAAAATTCAGGAGGGCTGCTAATGCAGACAAACTGTCAGAGAGTCAGAAATAGCTTAAGCTGGAAGGATAGAGATAGAATTTATTCATGAAATCCACGAACAGATTGGCTACAAACCTCATTCTTTCAGGATTAACATTAGATATACAAAATACGAAGACAACGTTTGGTATTAATGAAAGAGATACAAATATTATCCAAAAAGATGGTGAATCCAGCCTATCAGTGTATTATTGTTTGATATGCTCAAAATTAATGATGTACCCAATAGCCTGTTTGTTGCCATGACATTTTGGAGATAGCTTAGCTTTGTCCTTATCAATTGCATTTATCTGGGAAAAAAAATCACTAGTGATTAGAATAACCAAATTACAACGAATGCAATGGTTTAGTAATTCTTCAAAAAATGTATTCAAGAGTCAATGAATACTGATGATGTTCTGAATTAACTAAAAATAACAATACTATTTATCTTGAGATATAATGGCCATGAAATCATATGCAATACCTTACCACACATGTATTCGGCACAACATTTAATTAGCCTTGCATTTGCATACAATGACTGGTCCCTCAGCATGCAAAAATGCAATTCTGACATTTACACAAATATCTATCTATATTGTGTTAAATAAGAAATACACCTTCACGGGCATAAAATAGAATTATGTCCGTACACAAAACTAGAATTTAATGTATGCAACATTTTGTTTATGGTCGACGACTCTCAAAATATGCGACACATTGTCTTGTTAATACAAACAATCCTTAAACACATAATTGTAGGTTTTGAAATATTTACTTCACTGCAAAAGATTAATTATAATATATTGCCATACCTGAAAAGTGGAAAATAAGCCATAAGCGATTTGATATGGGAAAACTTTGCATCAAAGCCATCACAGACAATATTTTGTCTCTCAATATTAGTGTCAAAAAAGAAAACTCAACTCAGTATGTCATAGGTCAACACGTTATTTCTAAGTTAGTTAATTTATATCTGTACAGATGTATTGGTAACTATTAATATTAATCTTATCTTACATGGCAATGCAGGGCTCTCAGTTTGTGAAAATAAAAATGTTTACAAATTTGTTCACATTCTATCTTTCATACTTTCATTGACGTCCCTTGCAGATATGCTATAACTCTCTGTCATCACTTGCTGTACATTTCTGTCAGATCAATGCTGTAACATACAATGTATTGCGAGAGCTTTTTCTAAGTTTGATAACTTGTGCGCAATCCATTTCTTGTATGAATAAAATACAAATATGTTTCAATCAATAAATTGATTACTGAAGTTTATGTTCTTCAATCAAATTCAATGTATGGTTGATCGCCACCAAAATGCAAAATATTTTCTCAAAAAAGTTTAATACACAATAACCACATTCGAACTTCAGTAAATAAACCAATGCATCAATACCGGCGTCATCTTTGAATGATTGTTTGAATATTGGTGTCTGCTGTTTTTGATTGAAAAGTCAAATTGACTCTGGACATAAGTATTTGCCAATTTACTGACTCATATGATATCAATTTAGAAGAAAACAAAACTATTGTTAACATTATTCTCAAGGTTCTTATCGTTCACATGACATACTATGTACATTTATCAAAACTAATTTTATTTCTATGAAGTTGCACATTATATATCAATTATTAATTTTACGAGAATAGATGGCAATATAACAATCTTAAGGCTCGATGATTTGCACTACAAACATAAGTAAAATGGACATGATTAGTACAAAACTCATCATCGTGCATGGATTTGTGAAGTAGTAAATCAAGTCACCAGATAAGAAAGAGGGTTTTCCATACAACCAGGAAAAACAAATTGTCTTTTTTCAGGTTGTAGATATTGCAAGATGTCTGTATTCTCAATCCTCGTTGTATAAACATATACATACATATTTTAATCCCTCATGTTATATAGCCGTTTGTTTAGAATATACGGGCAAACTTCTAAACGTGTGGTGTTATCTTGCATGCACTCACTTGTAAATAATCAGTCGTTTTTCTGTTTTCTATTGAAAATGAACCATCTTTAAAAGAAAAAAAAGCTGTGAATGAAATACTCCCTTTTACATCAATGCATTTTCAATGTATTTGTCAGTTACGAGGCGGCCCCTTGAAACAAAAGTGCTAATCCCTGACCACTTTATTGGTACACTTGCTCACATAAACAACATACAATGTCCATAGAGACCTATATATGAAGTAATTGAGATTCTGTGAACGAGAGACGCAGCTAACTCCCAGTTGTATTTTCAGCATTGCTGTACATTCTGACACATCTGTCTTCACTACTTCTATTTTACAATACCAAGAAGTTAATTTCGAGAATAAATCGATTTCATGGATATGTTAACTGTGTTGAAAATATCGATCATGCATTAAATGTCTTTGATTTATATTTCGGTCTGACTTACTCGTGCAAGATCAGACCAACATGAATCTGGGTAATTGAATGACAGATTTCTTTGACATATGAAATATTAACAATGAAGAAAAGTACTTGAACCTGTGATTTGACTGTGTTTGTTGGTCTGAGAGCTTCTAATGAACAATCCGAATCCACCTTAGTGATGTGCAATTAAGTTCCTTGTAGTCTGATGTTTTGTACCTTAATTTCTCAACTTCTTCAGTTGAATTATGGAGGGATGTTATTGTTTTGTTCATTGAGACATTCTCAACTTCTTCAGTCTTAATTTTGGACTTTGAATTATGGAGGGATGTTGTTTTTTTGTTCATGGAGGCATTCTCAACTTCTTCAGTCTTAATAATGGACTAAGAATTACTGAGGTATGTTATTGATTTGTTCATGGAGACATTCTCAACTTCTTCAGTCTTAATATTGGAACTTGAATTATTGAGTGATGTTATTTTTTTTTTCATTGACAAAGAACAAAGGTGAAGATTAACAGTGGATTAGCCATTGGTGACTGGAGGGTTGCAGTATCAAATCACTAGATCATTTTTGGTTTTGACAATTTCGACCACATCACATCTGTCAGATGGTGTCTGATGCAGCTGAAGGTAAATTGAAAATTTCTGATGTAGTTTGATGAATTCGCTGTGACTCAATGAACACAGATAGCTGATAATATGTACACTTTGTAATTGTTACTATCTTAAATTGCATGTTATACATTTTTTTATACTTATACACACATTTTTAGATAATGTTGATGAACATTTGTAAATCGTTTATGTTACAATAATATCTGTTGAGTAACCATTTTCAAGTCATGTTTTTAACGCTGTTTGATTGTGTTACCTGAGAATACGGAATAAGAAAATGTCCACAGTCAAAGAAGCAAATATGACCACAAACATAAATATAATAATACAAAAAGTGTTTAATATCAAAATATAAAGCTTATAAAAACTCCTTATTAATAATATCGAATTAATCACAATTAACTAGCTAAATATATTTTCACCAATGACTTAGGTCAACACAGCGGAGGATTAAAGTTGAATTTTGTCAATAATTGCTGTATACATCCCGCTTGACAATATTATAGGAAATGAAGACGAATAGCGCAGCAGAATGATCACAAAGTCAATACCAAGTAACGAAGAGTGAGCTGCTTCTGTCAACGTTACCTTTTATATAATTCCACTCTTCTACATACCTAGTAGAAATAATAGTAGAAACCTCGAAACTCGTACATTTCAGGCCTTATTTGTTTTGTACTCTTCATGCAAAAACCATGTTAACAAAAGTGAAATAATAAATTCAGTGTTTCACGGCAGAATCATAAACAAACAAAACTTGTTACCTGCTGCTCACATTAATATTGGTGGCCTTAATTCACATTCAATGGGACAGAAAAAAAATTGCAAATTGATTTTGTGAATAATCCATTTAATCAAACATTTATCGACAGGCACTTTTCTCTTTTTATCATTTTATTGTCTTTGATCTTTATGTCTGACATACAGCAATGATATTATCAAGTCTCATATTTCTCTTGGCTAACCTTATTTGTATATACTCAGTAGTGTTTTGGTGCTCAACATATTACATGAAGAGGGACCAACCTCATCTCCGTTATTACATTTACTTTTGTATATGTCGCATTTCTAGATTTTTTTAATATGAAATATGACGAATTGACGTAAGAGAGTTCATGAATCAGAGTTTCCTGAGTAGATGAATGTCACTGAGTTACCTGTTTGTAACTTGATTACCTGGAAATTCTGTCACTCATTACTCGACAATAACAGTTCTTAAATGTAATAATGACCTACTTCCAAACATTTAGATGAGCTTGCTACTCAGACATTGTTAGAGATTCACGAATCAGGTCATAGGTTATGATAAAAGTAGGATACCTACATAATATTGTTGGAAAATATTAACCAACAAACTAAAACTACTTTTCCTTTAAGAAATGGAGAGGTCATTTTGTATTGAATTCAAGATGTTGTCCCTGAACAGTCACAATTCACTTGAAGCCTTGTCATCTCACAGTCGAGAAGCAGAATAACATGGATCCTCCTGTGAGGTTTCTAAGGAGTATCATAAATAACAATATCAATAACTGATGATAACAAAAATACGAATTTGATACATTCCCTCCTGTATGGTGGAAATTTTTGTCATATAGGGATGTTAACACATCCAATTGTGTAACTCAGGAGCAGAAGTTGTAATTTAAGCCTGGATTTAAATTTGAAATTTGACAAAAATATCTTATAATATATAACCTCATTCAATCTTTGCTGCTTGAATAAACCTATTTATATGATATGCAAATTACTTGTTCTGTATCTAGAATAATATAAAATAAGAGAAGCTCCATCATTCTGATAGTAAATTGAATCAACAGATACATTAATGATAGGATGCAGCAGGGCATGTCAGTCCCTGAGATCCACACACCTGTTTCAATCCATTTGCCCATCGCCTTTGTCATATGATTGAAAACAATCATTAATAATAATAATAATAATAATAATAATAATAATTATAATAATAATAATAATAAATCATCATATAAATGTAACTTTAAACACAAGTTCTATTTTTGTGCCTTCACTCATCGAGATATGTTATAGCACTTCAGACCTGTCCTCTTCTGATTCTGACACATTGCCATTACTTGTACATTCTGTAAGAAATGCTTTTGGTAGAAGATAAACCCCACAATTTGATAGCAGTTTTTTTCCGGGGATTCATTTTTCTTTTCATCTGTCTACATCATCGTCTTGCTGAAAATGGTAATGGCATCAGTTAAAACAACTACAAGACTTTGGGTATATCTAATATTAAACCTTTTACTTATAATGATATGTCTGGGCCCCTATCGGATACAATGTATAATATGCGATAAATATTGAGGGCATAGCATCCTAATTTTCATAATCGTGTCTTTGTCAAACAGCTGGAAGTAGAGAGAACATTATAGGTAAATGTCACACACTTGACATTGCCGTTGGGTAATTTGATTAACTGTACGCCTCTATACTAGACAATTACACTTCAAAGACATATCTGGGAGGTTCCAATCATTTAGACAAGCTGGATACACGGTCAAACTGTCTGGATTTCACAAATTTATTAAGTTGTAGGGATTATAGATAGGATTTAGAAAACTGTATGTATTACTGGCATGACTGAACTGGCTAACTTAGTGTCAATGCACATAAAACATACAAAAATGCAAAAGTTGGTCTAGAAATAGTGTCTTACAAGTAAAATGTGAATTCAATTGGACTTAGTGTATAATTGTTTTATATGAACACTGAAGAAAAACCTTCAAACGCGTATGTTAATTTCCACTCTGTACTGAAACCCAAGAAAACAAAATATGACGTCTGTGCATGCTGTGTGTATCTTCATCATCAGAAGAAATCGATCAGGTTTACATAATGAAGGCTAGGATTTTTAAATGAAAAGCAATACAGGTTTGAGGCAAAAACTGATGTTACGTGCTCTTTTGTCATAGTAAAGTGGAAAGAAGACGGTTGAACTAAATCTTCTGAAAAGCTAATTCTCTAAGGAATTGAAAGTTTACTTAACATCATTATGCACAAGCAGCACAACATTTTGAAAGATACAGAAAGGAAGGTTATCTCTTGAAAGCTGAATCAACATATATTATTCATTTTGCTACTGCATATTTGCTGATGCTCTGTTCAGTACAATGCCAGAAAGTGTTACGAATTCTGGAGGTTGATCCTGAAAAGTCCAAATTCACTTGAAGCCTTGTCATCTTACAGTCGAGAAGCAGAATAACATGGATCCTCCTGTGAGGTTTCTAAGGAGTATCATAAATAACAATATCAATAACTGATGATAACAAAAATACGAATTTGATAAATTCCCTCCTCTGTTGTTGACATTATTGTTAAAAAAGAATGTAATCACAACGGTCTTTGTAACAGAGGAGCAGATGTTTTAAAGTCTGTATTATCAACATTGTTGTAATGGACAACTTTATCTTATAAGAAATAACCACATTTAATCTTTGCTGTTTGAATGCAGGCAGTCAGATGTCAGTTGTAAATCTGTAGCTCTTGATACCTCCTGAACCGATGGACACATTTTTGAATAATAAAACTATCTCATAGAAAAAAATATTTATAACCTAACCATGTATCCTGTGAATATACACACGTAACTGCTATCAAATGTAAGTTCTCAAAAGGTGATAAATTATAAGATTTCTCGAAGGGACTTTTGATTTATTTCATCAAAATCATTATCACATACATCGTAATTTATGCCTGTGAGTTATTACTCTTTAAAAGGTGTTCTTTTGTAAGTCAACCTACATCAACCTTTATCTATATTATTTGATGGTTAAGCTTTTGTTTTATTCTCAAACGGACGTAGAAATTCCTATATTTCTCTTTTAATTTTTGCAAATTATGGCGTGAATGTTCAGTATTAAATTCGCTAAAACATTCACGAGCAAAACTTGATAGCTCTTGAACATCTCAGATAATTTAAGTTGACACTATTCATTAACGTTTATGGGTGGAAGAATCGTCAAAACATTTTTTTGTCAATGGAAACGGTCTAGCAAAACTTTGTTTCTAAGAAATTCATAAATAAACCGTGTTTATAAAGCAACATTGAAAAATGCCTATTAAATGTATATAGCATTTACCAGTGTGTCAAGTAAAGAGAATGGGATTCGTATACATCAACCGATATTATAATTCTGATTAATTCCTTTTACTATTGTGAAAGAAGCCTTTCATATTCAATCGTATATGCCATCAGTTTTACACTTAATTGTTCATTTAATGTCCGCGAATTTGATATCGAAACGGAATACAGAAATAAGTGCTTGTAATAAAAAGTGCCATGATAAATTACTTTGAAATATCAAAAGATTATAATCTTAAATATGACATTAAGAGGTGGGATGAACAATTGCTATACGTGGCAAGGTGAGGTTAAAATCATTTCTACTGGCTTCAACCAAATCGGTAGAGTGCCTGAATCTCAACCCGCAGGTCCCAGGTTCGAATCCCGCTGTCGGAGTAAATAAAAGATTGCCACTCCTGTTACGTTTGATGAACAAAGACTATTTCTTAATGCGAAAGCATCTTTAAAATAGTTTCAGGTTTAAACATCCTTACTTATAGGCTTGAATGTCCTTAACCTACTGCTTCCTAAAGCTCTTATCTTACATTTACCTTTTAATGATAGTTCGTGTGCAACCTTGCACTCATATGAAATACATTTTTAAAACTATTGAATCGAATCTACGAGTATTAGTCTATTCCCGCTAATGGATTTGATAATATTTTCAACATATTTATAACAGGAACAATATAAAAACTAGAGAAAATTGTAACTCCGATAAAGGGTAAATATATTTGAATCCATCTCATTTAATGAGTAGTTCTTTCTTTATCATTGGTGCAATTTATTAAAGTTTTCAATATTTCAATCAATGAAATATGAACTGCGTACCATATTAAGATTGTTAAGATGTACTTTTTAAACAATATTTTTGATTTGATCATTTACTACAGATGGATGTTGTTTTTCTAAAGATGTTTTGATCTTTATCAAACTTTTATCAAATTCTAGGATATTAAATGTTTGACCGATTACATATAATTTGAACTTAATTGTTTTATACAACAATGTCAATGAAACTTCAAACAAAATTAGCTTGGTGTGATATAGACATATACGACTTTCATTATATCAAATTATGTTCCAATTAATGAAACTTGTAAATGATTACTGTTCCTAAATTTTAATTTGCTTAAATTTATAATTTAAACCAATACATGAGCTATTCAAAACCTTTGGATAGATAACTTTATGTCTCTTATAAAGAAGTTATCATATTTCAGCTTTTATGATTTTCTTAAATACATGATAACAATGTTATAGCGATACTTGATACCTACCAAATATGACAAATTTGTAGACAACATTTATTTACATTTTTACTGTACTGTTTTTATGTCTTTTGTAATGAACCCTTATATGTTTATATCATAATATTATGTATCAAGCCTCTACTAAGGTTGAGGTAAAATTATTGGTTATGTATTATATATCTTTGAAAGGGAGTCAGGGAGTCAGAGACACGACAGATATACAGAGCAGTATCAAGCAGTATCAAGTCACCAGCCACATGGACATATCTATTATTTCCAATGTGGTGGTGAGATGAGTTGACTGGGGTTAACGCCGCTTTGAAGAGTATTTCACTTAAATCGAGGCTGCTAGTTATATTCCAAGGAGAAAGCCCGCAACACCATTGTGACTATGAATTGCGGTGAAACCTGCGAGCAACGGCTGGAACTAGCTAACAACGGGTATAACTGCGCTGAAATTGTCGCATTACACCCAAACCTTACTGCGTGTAGAACAGTTCTCGACTGCAGCTAAAGCTGCCGGGTTCATGGCGGGATTCGAACCACGGACCCCTCACGGATCCGAAGCCGAAGCCGAAGCCGAACGCGCTAACCACTGTGATATCCCGCCCCTTAATGTAGTGGATTTCAGTTCGGATATTATTTTAAAAAAATGCTTACATGAAAGTTAAATGTAAACATTTTAAAGGTTAAGCTTAGATTAAGTTTGTGATTTTGTTTGTGGTCAATATCAAGTATAATTAACGAAAGGATTGTTGATTTCTTTTCTGTTCTTTGAATCTAAACTGTTACTCATTTGTTGACACCGAGTTGAACTGAAACCTCGATTCAAAGTGAGAATATGCATGTTGTGTCGGGTTCAATGATACATACCTTACAGTTATACACGTGTACTGTGTCAATAATTGTCTTGACACATAGCGTTTGGGTTACCAGTTAGTGTAGATTCCTTGAAACTACTGAAGGAACAGTAACTACGGTGGACAAACCTTCAGTACAACATTCAGATACTGATTGGCTCTAAGGGGAGATGACAACAAAAAGGTTAATAATACATTAAGGTGTTACATAGATACAATTCTTTGAGATGTGTATGTGGTGTGTTTTAAATTCCAGTGGGTATATTACCGTCAAAATGATTTCTCATCAGAATCAGTTTTTAAACTTTCAATGAATGACTCACAGCAGCGTATGTCTGGAAGAAGACATTTTATGAAAACATGTTGTAAGTTGCCCTTTAGATTGATATGCAGAAGTGAAATGTCTTGCAAAAGTTCCAATAACTTGAAAATACTGTGAGTGTTAATTGGTCCTAGTGTGAATATTCATAGTATTTATTATGATAAATCAAACACTTAGCTGCGGTGATTCGGCGAATATTGGCCATAGAACTTGTGAATTATAGTTGAATGATAATCACGGTCCCTTTGAGTTCATTTATAAGACTGGCAAGTGAGTTTAGAACTATTACCCGTAGTAATGAAAAGACGAATTTCCCTAACGAATTGAATCACAGACAGTGAAATTAGATCATAAAAGACAGTTGACGTTGTCCAAAATGATTCATCTTTTAAATAATGCATTAAATCGAAGGTGTGTTGGCAAGAATTTATCACGTTTTGTCGTTATATTTGGTTTGATTTCTTTATTATTGGTAACTCCTTTATCAGATTAACTCTCTGATGTAACCAGTGATTTGATCCTCAACATTGATGGAAAATCTCTTCACGTGTTGAATGTTTTAAAGGATTACGTATGAACTATTAATCAACTGTATTTTAGGACCTAAATGTATTGTATTAATTTGTTATGAACTGATTGTGTAACAAAAGCATAATGAGGCCAGTATTTCTCCTATAGAAGCGTTGACTTCACTAATCATTATTTCCTTGAATATTCATTAAGTTGATGCATGTAAAAATTTGAAAGTGGAAAGGATGCAGGCGTGTCTACGAGTGTCTTGTTCAAATTTATTCTGAGAGATCCGCAGCAAATAATGTCTGGAATAGTAACGAGATGTCACACTGAAAGAGGCATGAAAATGGCATGCTTAAAACAAGGTTTCACTGCGAAACCGCTTTGTGACAAGCACATTAGTAAGTGCAAACGTCACTCAGGGAACATATTAGCTAAAAGCCTCTGTCAGTTCAGGTACAGAGGCGAGTAATTTAAATGTAGGAAGAGTACATCCTCAGCTCTAGCGGTAGAACTGGTTTCGCTAATGACCTCTATTTTCAGGTTTAGAATTATTTACACAGTTTGAACTCCGTCTCTATTTTTGTTCGGATCATCGGAGGAAAAATGTACATAGCATTTGTCTCTGTTCTGAATTGTTTTTCTAAATGGTTTGTAAATATAATATATTTGAATGTTGTTGCTTTTTTTAATTGAATTATTACATTAAATACTTTACACCATAATGAACAAATGTATAAGGCTAGTAGCTTGTTTAGCACGTTTTCAAAATGTCAAGTACCTCACAACTGTACGATGATCATTGATTGTAGGCATTTCCAACTTTAAATGCAGTGCGAAATAATCTGCATGTTATATTATAGGTATATATTTTCATCAGGTACTTGATATTTGTAAGGTTGGAAGGATCGGCATTCTGTAAAAACCTTATTAAATACTGGTTTGAATACACAAACCCTACTGGACGTCGAGAACTCATTCATCATGTTAAAAATATAGCAGCTGTCAAGCACTCCTTTTGCTCTACAGCAAGGCCCTCAAATAACTGATTGGTTCCTGATAGTTAGTAGGCACAACAATGAAGAATGTGCGAGCTCATTCCATTACATCTCTTCTGTCTGCTTACCCTAACTCCTTCAGACAGTGTGATGGGCCCTGCTGTTTCTCCCTGCTAGGACCAATCCCTGTCAACCAGTCCAGCAGAAACCTTGTACATTCCTCAACACATGGTCCTGTGTTCACAATACCACACCCCTTCCACCTACGAAAGCAGGGAGCCCCATTACGCTTGAGATTATAGCCGAATGTTTTGGAAACTGGAGAATATATATTCATAAAGAAGATATAAAGATACGTAGAATATCAGACAGGTACAGTTTAAAGAGTAACAAGAGAGACAAAAGATAGAAGGACAGGCAGGCAGACAGGCAGAGACAGATACAGAAACACAGAGGATAGAGAGATGGAGATAGAAATTTACATGCTTTCGTGAGTGAATGAGAGTTTGAAAGAGATAAAGCGACGTATACTAAACCAGTGACAGCGAGTCATTTTGAGCAAGGCTGTATCTGATGTAGCTCTCCAAGCAGACTCAGTGGAGACAGGCAGACCTCATCTTCTAGTGATTGATGCTTTTGAATGCAAATCTTACTGCAGACTTTGTGGTTCCCATGACATCAAGGTCTGTTTGTTCTTTATTTCTATTGATCGATTGTCAGTAACTAAAGGGTAATTCCAGCAGGTTAGTAATAAACCTGTATGTGTATCATGTCATACTGTGTCTCCGACATATGTTGGTGTAAGTAAGATACAGTTTCTTGCCTAAGGCAAACGCAATAATTTCCTTCAAGACAAAGGCAGGTAACTTAACATTATACAGTATCCAAACACACTCATTACGTGTATACATGTACACTATGAGCTTTATGAAAGTTGAACTTAGAATACAAGTGATACTTCTCTCACCATTAGGTTCATGAGAAAAAGAATCTCATTTTCAATAAAATATACAATTAAAACGAAAATATGCAATATCAATATGGGTTTTATTTTGTAATGTGTGCTTCATACCGTTGCTATCTGTTTCTATTTTTCTTTTTGATATTGTTATTGTATTGATTTATGAGGATTCCATTTAAGCTTGTAAACAAATTATTTTACAAATAAATATATTACTTTTGATTACTTTTGATATTAATCTTGACGTGTAAAGTTGAATGATGACTTTTGTAACGGGTTATTTCTGATAGTAGACATATTTACAAAGATTATATTGTCAAATTGCATGATGTCGTTGTGAGTTGTCTTCACTTTTGATTAATCCTGTAAATTTTGACAATCAAGTAAAACTATTTGGGAAATACTGACAAATAATTTCAAAATGATGTTGTTACACGTTTTTCGGCGATTCTGATTGGACGAGAGCTTTCAAAACATGCAACCATTTCTCGATGAATGCAGAACAAATTTGCATTATACCTCCTGCATTCATATTTTATGACGTCACAACCTTACAGCACAAATTGATCAAACGGCTAGTCCGGTTATGACAACATCGCGTTACATTGGTTCTTTTGCAAAATAAGAAATGTACGCATGTCATCATCTTAATAACTGCGTTGATAACCAGTTAATAGTTTCCTCCCCCAAGAGAAACTATTACCTTCACCGAAAACTCTTGATTTTAATAACTACGAGTCCTGAAGTTTGATAGCTTGAATCGTTTCACTGACGGTAGCCATTTTGAATGTTACGTGATATGCTTATGAAGGTTATTCTTAAAATACGGACTCAAGTTATGACGAACTTTTATTGCATGAGCGTCATTGCTGATGAAATAGAAATTAAATCATCTTCCTATTTAGGACATGCATTTCTCAATTTTGATTCCACAATGTATAGTAGCGTCTAACAAACTGCAAACTAACGTAATGTTCACGATTATTATTCAAGATTGTTTTAAATTATTCAGAAAATCTTTGAAAATAGACTTGATTTTGTAATTATAAGGATTGTTTTACATTTTTTGTGCCTCTATTGTTTCATAACAGCAACAAATTGTGTATGAAATCGCTATACCGCTATATCGATTTTATACAATTTGTTGCTCTTATGCATTGATAGAGGCACAAAAAATGTGAAACAATCCTTAATTGTTTTCAGATTGTTGTTTGATGGGGCAACATATGTAAATACCGATTTTGAGAATGAAGAAAATTATCATAAAAATTTGAAGTAGTAATTTATTAAATAAGATTATTGTTATGATCCTCCTACTGATAGAACACTTAAGATCTTATGAGTTTTCATTCATTTCAACAAACTGGCAAAATATCAAATGTTTTAGTGCATCAACACACATCAACTACATATAGTGCTAATTGTATTTCATATCTTACATTTGGTAAAACTCTCAACACACGTCCGGTCTCTACTCCCATTCTATCTTTATGCTTGCGTTATCTATCAGTTGCTTTTTACAAGAATTAATGAGAAAGTAGAAGGACCCGATGTTAATAAAGATGAAATAAATTCCACGCTTTCCATAAATCAACGTCAAGGTTTCCTTCTCATTGTGGGGTAATGTTTTTGTAAGTTATATAAACCGTTTATAAATACGTCGTTTCTGTGAAGAACACTGATACAAAATGATCTAGCTGAAATGTTTATGATTATCTCTGGAGAAATGTTTCAATCATTGAACTATGTCGGTGTATTATGTTCATCTTACGGTTGTTCACGTGGAAGAGCCTCATATTGTTTCATATGTGAAAATTATAAGGAAACGTTCCAGAAAATTATATGAAATTGGGCCTTTTCTTCACATTCTATGTGCTTCACAGGAAAAATATTGGGAAATATTTTTAAAAAATAGAAATTGTACTATTTGACATTAAATATACTCTTGCTTGGGTAATTTAGAAAAGCTTTTTATGTGTGTATATTTGGATCAGTTTAATTTCATTTGGCGATTATGCAGTGTACATAATCCACAGTCAGAATGGGTCCACTTTTATGAGAGCAGCATTATATATCGTATATCTATTCTCAATACACACGTCATAAAGAATTCTTCTGGGAACCTGTCTTTATATAGACCTATATAGTCAGTAGGCCGAAACTTGTACAACACCCATAAATGCAGGTTTGCTGCAACTTGTCGGTGAATAAAAGAACTTCATATTAAAATATTCTACAATGTACCCTAAACATAAAACAAAAATGTTCTACTAAAAATCTAGGTACATTAATGCACAAGCTGGCTTCAAAGATAGGCACTATTGTAAATGGAAATATCCAAAGAAGGGAGGTAACTCTTGTATGGAGGATACTCATTTTTGATACATGTTGCCTAAAATATCCTTAATAGAGGGCCTCTCATGTTTTTTTTAATATCACATTGTGTTGAATACTTGTTTTTTGTCAATGAGCCAATGGAAAGATAATTATTTACCAGAACTGGAAATTTTAAAGAGCAAATCACTTTTTTGTGAAAAAAGTGATAAGCCACACTTTATATCTTATCTATCTTTATTTTTATACTTCTATTAACTTAATATTCCTTCTATACAACTCAAAAGTTTTCAATTTACTCAAACCATGTATTCTTAGTGTATAGCTTTTTCATGCTCACATTGACCTTTGACTGAATCCTGGTTTCTACTCCGAGATTGCTTCACACAATTTTAGTTTATTGGTAAATTGCACATGTATACACACTCTTGAATTATAAATCGTTAATTATGAACTGCTCATTTGGCATTATAATAACTAACAATAACCCTGTGTATTAGATACCCTTTTTGAGAAAATGTGAGGTATTCATTGTTGGATTGAACTGTTAAAGGATTTTTTGATAAATGATACTTTCTGTTTAAAATATAGAGCTATTGGCTCTAAAGTTCATAAGGGAGTGCATTATTTATTATTATATCTAAGGTTGAAGACAGCATGTGAAACATTAAGCCATTGTCCATCTGGTCTTTTGTGTTTCAAACAGCAAACATAAACACTACATATAATCAGCATAGGTCACATTATGTCTACACAAACTTTCAGCATGTCAGACCCTATTATTGTGTTCTCCTGCCTGACCTGACTTGGGGGTATTATGAGGACTGTGAAGTACAGAGAACAATAACATGAGTTAATGCATTTACAATAAAAAATAGTTTTATTTATTTTTTTTACAGGCTTTTAAGTTAAGACATTTAATTGCTAAAGAGCTCATTTCCAGATCAATAGACTTACATTGAAAATTTTACAAGCTTGGGGGTACAGGGGTTCGGTCTGAGAAGTTGATAATGTAAAAAAATTCCAGACACCTAACAACCACCACATGAGTCATGCCATAATTTATCAGACCTCATCAGCTGAAAATATTATTGATTATTTCATGAAATATCAAACAGCAGTGAATTGATTGTAATAAATAAATAAATAAATAAATGAATGAATGAATGAATGAATGAATGAATGAATGAATGGATGGATGGATGGATGGATGGATGGATGGATGGATGGATGGATGGATGGATGGATGGATGGATGGATGGATGGATGGATGGATAGATAGATAGATAGATAGATAGATAGATAAGTAAATAAGTAAATAAATTAATTAATTAATTAAATAAATATATTATACATATATTTGGGGGGGGGGGGAGCAATTATCATTGTTATTAGATTAATTGAGGTAAATATGTGTTCTCATATAAATATTTGAGTGAGTGAGATATTGTTTAATGCCGCTTGGGCAATAGTTCAGCCATTAGCAGCTGAAATAAATATTTGAATTTAAAAGTATACTAACAAGTTAATTTCCAGTTAAAACAATGATGTGATGCTGTGAAAAAGAAGTATAAATTCATTGAATCAAGTCACTTGTATAGTATTTAACTTTGGTTTTTTTTGCAAAAAAAAAAAAATGTTTCTATCTTTTATTTTTTTTCACTTTAAGTGGGATCAGAATTATATTTATCCAAAACTGATGACTGTGCTTATGCTGATTTTAACTGATAACATTTCAGGTGTTATCAATAAGAAAAATGTTGTCACCAAGTTGACTATTAACATCATTGACATCAAAACATATTTTATTTTTTGAAGTGGCAAGTATCTACACTAAATTCATCAGTCACACACTTTTCAGAATAATTTGGGGATTATTTGAGTTCTAACTCTTTTTATTTAGTCATTACAATTGAAACTGAATAGAGTCAGTCCTCATGACAAATTTTTTGGGGATATTAAATAATAATATTGGTAATCTTTTTTCCATGTAACAAAGTTAATTGTAGATATACTAAATTTGTATCAGGCAATGAAAAATTTTGATTTAGACAGACCTAAATACAAGAATATACCACATAAGATCTTTCGCGTTAATGTTCTTTACAAGTTTACTGTTAAGTTTTAAATGACTTAAATATTGGCATGTGCCCTTAAATTAAGGCCTTAAGTCTTATGCCATGAAGAAATATTTTGCAGTAGTAAAAAAACATTAAAAGTTATTGGGTGTCACTCTCAAAGCTCTGCCTTTCTAAAGCATTCAATATTTATGTACATTTTTGTCACATTATATAAAAGAAATTACACCAAAACTTTTCAAGAATGCATTTAACAAAATTCTTGATTGAAGAAATATTTTGTCAAATGTCATATGTTTTGTTAAAAATGGCTTAAAACAATGAAACATCTTTTTGGAAAGACTCAATTTTATATCACTGATCTTTAATTGATATCTTTCCTTAATCCTTTAAATGACTCTGATACTAAATGTTAGTGGTCCGACAGTAAGGTCATTTTGTTTTCTCAGTGAGTTATTGTTTAGCGCCGCTTCGGCAATAGTTCAGCCATTAGAGGCATATTTTCTCAGTGTACACATATTATCTATTGAATTTAGCATGAAGCATGATACCTTACTTCAGGCAAGATATCAAAACATTCTAAACTTCTGTGAACATCCATTAAATCAATCCAGCTCTTCGTTGTCTATCAAATCAAACTAGGCAATTAGCTTTTCCCTGCCATACATAAATGAACTCTTTATTTACCCAATCAAACAAATTTCCACAACTGGTGTCTGTAAATTTAATTATTTGATCACTTTTTTTTTGTCTAACTGTTACATGTGACAAACTTGCTTCAAGGGGGCAGACATGTTGCAGTGCCGGGCAAAATGGGTGACCTATTTTCTGATTGGCTGTATTACCAGTGTAGCTATGGTAACATGTAAACAAAATTGTCAATGTTTAAAGTCACTTTTCTCATTAATGAACACACTTCGAAAGTAGAACATTTAACATTTTAGGTTAGAATTATGTTTTTTATATATTTTGTAGGAGAAATCTTATTCACCTTTAGACTGAAGCTGATTTACACATTATCATGACTCGGCCCACTGACTAATAGCACCTATTGGTATTGCAGCAGAATGTTTTATTAGCAACAAAATGAAAAGCTATACTCAAAAATTATCAATAGATATATCCTTTCAACAGATGAAATGGAAACGAACAGACATAAAATCATGTCAAACACATCTCATCCCACTGTTAAAAATAAAGCACTTTATTTCTAAGCAAGAAATATGAGTTTCTCTTAAGGTGTTATTAATGAAAAGGTTGTTGTGCAATAAGTGATGATATTTGAAACTCGGCATTCTTTCTGTCTCTCTCAATATTCAATAGTTTGAAAACTCATCACTTTTGTGATGTGCAAATATGTCTAACATGATAAAAGGGTAATACAATTTAGGAAATGATTCGTTTTGCTACTTTTAGTACCAGAGAGTTTTAAAAGAATGGATATGTATGTCCAAAGGTTATGAGGTGAGAAAATCTGCCTATGGTTTATGTCTGTATGTTTATCAAATTAAGTAAATATCAACATGAGATTCCTGCACATGCTTTGAACCTTGTTTTAGATGTTGAATTCCAAAATTCCAAAATGGTTGACTCCAATAAGAAATATATGCATGTTTCACTTTTAAGTTAAGCCGTTTCATCGATGAATATACATATTTTGTCAATCTGTCGAACTAAACCCGAGGAAAGGGTGTTGTTATGTTAATAACTTTAGGAACTACATTCACACCTTAATAAATCTGCATTGATTTCATATTGTGTTAAGTGGATTTTGTTTTGTCCAGTAATGTCATCCATGAAGAACTGTGTTCAATTCCAGGTAAAGCAAATTTGGTGTGATGTACTTTTCATGTACCACCACGTTACTTTAGTGAGGTTGTATCCAAGGGTATATGAGTATATGTATATATTTATACAGTGTACGTTTTACACTGAGACAAGATGCGTTCAAATATCAAAAGCAGATTACAGACGTTTTTGTAATACTATGACTATTGGAATCCATCGGACTCGATTTTCTCATTAAATTAGAAGTTTATTCAGAAGCATTGAAATATCAAATCGGTTGTCTGATGAGCACTAATAATTGATATCCACACTACTAGTGTGTCATTTACTGAGGTTTTCAACATTTCTTGTGCCCTTTTTCATGCAAACATAATTACGGTTTGAACTCTTATGTAGTCCACATGAGTAGCAAATATGTGGTTTGAGTCCAGGTGCTAGTAGCTATGATGAGCTTTTATTTGGACTTTTTCTTCAAATAGAAGTTTACCTACAGAAAACAGTCCTAGTCATAGACAATTTTATTAGCATTAGAACTGAGATCAATACAGATAGTATCCTTACGTGAACAACCGAGTTTATTTTCTACAGTTGAAAGTATTCATAAGCACGCGGCATGGCTTGAGAAAGAACTATTTAAATTTTTTTTATCTATCGTATAAAGTGATATGGTGTCGTAGTTCCCTAGATTATACAGCAAAACGGATTTCAAAGGCTGTCAAGTAAATAACCACTAATGAACTGAACTGTGAAGAGAATATCGGCAGACAAATTGAATGACAGCTAGGTTATTGAATGAATCATATCAACCCAGACTGAGTTTGCTTGTGAATAATACATTTAATCAAATATTTATCGGCAGGGATTTATCATGTTTTATAATATTATTGACTTTATGTCTGACATAAAGCCACGGTAATATCAACTCTGAATTCATCTGGGCTATTTTATGTGTGCTCAACAGTGTCTTTGTCTGCAGGATAATTTATTAAATAATGATTGCCATTGTTCTGGTATTTTATATATGAATACGTACATTTTGGCACTGTTCTTCCTTGTTACACAGTTTTGCTTGCAATTTATCCGGTAAGTTACAATTTGCATTCTCACAACATGTTTCTGGAATCAGCACGACTATCACAAAAATAGTTATCTATGTATAAAATGTCATTGATAAAGTTAACATAACCACAGACATATTTCACTATTTTCTTTGGAATATATGAATGTCTGATTACAATATTGTATAGTGCGTCAAAGGTCGCTACTCAAATATGTTCAGTTTGGCAATGAAAGCCGTTTTTGAATGCCACTTTTGATGGGTCGCTTAGATCTATATGGCCACAAACCAGTGAATGCATGATTGATCACACGCCCTTTTTATGACGTGATAAACAGAATCATTGCCTCGTGATCTATACATTTATCGTAACAATATCACAGAAAAAAAATAACGATAGTTAACGATTTTCAGAGAATGTTTTCCCCCTCAGTTAGATAAATCAATTGGCGATATATATATATAAACCTTTATTCACATCTTACAAGAATAACGTTTTGAGTTTGTTGATCAATATTTTCCAACATAAATTTGTCTGAATCCTACTTCTATGTCATATCTAAACTGATTTGTGTACCTCTCACAGTATGTCTGTGTAGCAATCTCAGCTGAATGTTTGGAAGGTCATTAATATATTCATGAACTGTTACTGTCTAGTATTGATTGGCAGATCTTCGAGGTAATCAAGTTACCAACTGGTAATCCGGGAATATCTAGTTCGTGGCATTTAACAACTCAGCAGACTCCCAACTTATATGAACTTGATCAAAGTCTGACGTCATTATGTCGTATTTCATATGCAAAATCTAGAAATGAGACACATAGAATAGTCAGACGAGTGACGGAGAGAAGGTTGGACTTAACATAACCATGTATTGTTAGCTTGGTAATTGTGTTTATTGCTTGCAGATGACAGCATACACAGGATGAAAAATTATCCATATAAAGCAGTATCTTCTACCAATGACCAGTTGTTAGTTGTATATTGGTTATTGCAACAATTAACACTAAATAGGCATTCAGGGGTATTCCACTTGAAGAAACAGTGTGGTTAAAATGGATTTGTATGCGAATGATCGTCTTACAGTAAAAGAAACTTTTGACAAATGATTATCAGTCAAGACCTGAACAATGACATTTTATACATACAGAGTGGCGCATCATTATTTCAACTGAAATACCGCCTTGAATAATTGTTCAAATACCATTGATGTGGATATTTTTTTACATCAAACGCTTAATAGTGTTACATCGCCAATTGATTTATCTAACTGAGGGGGAAAACATTCTCTGAAAATCGTTAACTATCGTTATTTTTTTTCTGTGATATTGTTACGATAAATGTATAGATCACGAGGCAATGATTCTGTTTATCACGTCATAAAAAGGGCGTGTGATCAATCATGCATTCACTGGTTTGTGGCCATATAGATCTAAGCGGCCCATCAAAAGTGGCATTCAAAAACGGCTTTCATTGCCAAACTGAACATATTTGAGTAGGGACCTTTGACGCACTATACAATATTGTAATCAGACATTCATATATTCCAAAGAAAATAGTGAAATATGTTTGTGGTTATGTTAACTTTATCAATGACATTTTATACATAGATAACTATTTTTGTGATAGTCGTGCTGATTCCAGAAACATGTTGTGAGAATGCAAATTGTAACTTACCGGATAAATTGCAAGCAAAACTGTGTAACAAGGAAGAACAGTGCCAAAATGTACGTATTCATATATAAAATACCAGAACAATGGCAATCATTATTTAATAAATTATTCTGCAGACAAAGACACTGTTGAGCGCATATAAAATAGCCCAGATAAATTCAGAGTTGATATTACCGTGGCTTTATGTCAGACATAAAGTCAATAATATTATAAAACATGATAAATCCCTGCCGATAAATATTTGATTAAATGTATTATTCACAAGCAAACTCAGTCTGGGTTGATATGATTCATTCAATAACCTAGCTGTCATTCAATTTGTCTGCCGATATTCTCGTCACAGTTCAGTTCATTAGTGGTTATTTACTTGACAGCCTTTGAAATCCGTTTTGCTGTATAATCTAGGGAACTACGACACCATATCACTTTATACGATAGATAAAAAAAATTTAAATAGTTCTTTCTCAAGCCATGCCGCGTGCTTATGAATACTTTCAACTGTAGAAAATAAACTCGGTTGTTCACGTAAGGATACTATCTGTATTTATCTCAATTCTAATAAAATTGTCTATGACTAGGACTGTTTTCTGTAGGAAAACTTCTATTTGAAGAAAAAGTCCAAATAAAAGTTCATCATAGCTACTAGCACCTGGACTCAAACCACATATTTGCTACTCATGTGGACTACATAAAAGTTTAATTCGTAATTATGTTTGCATGAAAAAGGGCACAAGAAATGTTGAAAACCTCAGTAAATGACACACTAGTAGTGTGGATATTAATTATTAGTGCTCATCAGACAACCGATTTGATATTTCAATGCTTCTGAATAAACTTCTAATTTAATGAGAAAATCGCGTCAGATGGATTCCAATAGTCATAGTATTACAAAAACGTCTGTAATCTGCTTTTGATATTTGAACGCATCTTGTCTCAGTGTAAAACGTACACTGTATAAATATATACATATACTCATATACCCTTGGATACAACCTCACTAAAGTAACGTGGTGGTACATGCAAAGTACATCACACCAAATTTGCTTTACCTGGAATTGAACACAGTTCTTCATGGATGACATTACTGGACAAAACAACTTGTAAATAAACTGAACTTTTCCGCACATCTTTAAACATGTAACTAACATCCACTTAACACAATATGAAATCAATGCAGATTCATTAAGGTGTGAATGTAGTTCCTAAAGTTATTAACATAACAACACCCTTTCCTCGGGTTTAGTTCGACAGATTGACAAAATATGTATATTCATCGATGAAACGGCTTAACTTAAAAGTGAAACATGCATATATTTCTTATTGGAGTCAACCATTTTAGAATAAACATAATTAAACATCTAAAAAAAGGTTCAAAGCATGTGCAGGAATCTCATGTTGATATTTACTTAATTTGATAAACATACAGACATAAACCATAGGCAGATTTTCTCACCTCATAACCTTTGGACATACATATCCATTCTTTTAAAACTCTCTGGTACTAAAAGTAGCAAAACGAATCATTTCCTAAATTGTATTACCCTTTGTCATGTTAGACATATTTGCACATCACAAAAGTGATAAGTTTTCAAACTATTGAATATTGAGAGAGACAGAAAGAATGCCGAGTTTCAAATATCATCACTTATTGCACAACAACCTTTTCATTAATTACACCTTAACAAAAACTCACATTTCTTGCTTAGAAAGTGCTTTATTTTTAACAGTGGGATGAGATGTGTTTGACATGATTTTATGTCTGTTCGTTTCCATTTCATCTGTTGAAAGCATATATCTATTGATAAGTTTTTAGTATAGCTTTTCATTTTGTTGCTAATAAAACATTCTGCTGCAATACCAATAGGTGTTATAGGTCTATATAAAGACAGGTTCCCAGAAGAATTCTTTATGACGTGTGTATTGAGAATAGGTATACGATATATAATGCTGCTCTCATAAAAATGGACCCATTCTGACTGTGGATTACACTGGAGTAACGCGCGTTCATTCCATAACTTTCCACATTTGGCAAGGCGTTCTTGCCAAAAACTGAAAGGCGTCCTTTCCACAGTAAGAAAGGTCGCCTTTCCGTTGCCTATCTTTCCAAATCGATTAAGTCAATGAAGCGCGCATAAAATCGCACTTTATAATTTTATCAATTCTAAGCAGTATGGTTGAGGGTTAAGGTTTTTTTTATTTCTTATTTGAAACATGAATTTGATTTAATGAAATTTTGAGATCATGAAACTGTGTTAATCCTCGACGGGGAAAGATAATTCTCAACGATTATTTTAAAATTAATAACTAGGAGAAAAGTGAAATGAAAAGCTGTTAAGAAGTCATTTTGAATTAAGTTAGTAATTCAATATGTATTAAATCGAGTGGTTGAGTGGCATATATAAAGAAACAGTATCATATTTAATTGGATAACATAGTTCACATATCTATAAAGGTCATTAAAGGGATTTCCTTTATAGTTATTTAACGTATAACGTATTTGTTATAATAATTTTATGGATAGTTATATGACACTTTTCCATGCACTAATACATGCTCAAAGTGCATTACTCTGATAGTAGCGATTTTGCAAAGCGCTTAATTAAGTTCAGTAAAAGTGAAAAGCTGCCTCATATACTTCATTTCATAAATCAATAAAGCATTTGTTAGTTGATCACAAGAATGTATCCACAAGAACATAAATATCCAAGTCCTTTTTAGCTTACGAACAGAACATAAACCCATCACTGATCAGTGGCTAAACAGATAAACGACACAATCTCTACATCCAGCTATCACATTCAAACAATAATGGGGACCAGATGAGAAAAAGAGAGCCGGTGCAAAATTAGTTTGATAATTTCTCATCTAACCTCTCAGATTTCATTGGATAACAGGATGCGGTAAAGCGGAGACACCGTCCTGACAATACAGACTGATACATGGTCACTTGTCTACAAGCCACCTGCATGTGTTTGTGAATGTAGGAAAAAAAGTAACAGGAAAAAAAAGTAACAGGAAAAAAAGTAACGGAAAAAAAGTAACAGGAAAAAAAGTAACATTTTTTATATAAAGAAACACTTAGAGTAGGAAATTGACTTTGAATTATATTAGGATAATTGTTGATAATCTTGTCATTGAAGAGGATTATGAAAACCAAGTTTTAGAATCATAATAACATCACATTTAACATCAAAGGTACACTTGTTACCTATAACAACATAATTACATTGGTATTAACTGTTTCCTTCTCACCTGTTCAACTATTTCGACATATAATATATTCCCCCTCTCAATTGATCATTAGGACTGGCCTCACTCATTTACCATCACACTAGCCTCACTCATTTACTTATTGATTATCTTCAAAACTTTGATCAGGAAAGCTAATCAACTATTTTTAACAAGCTTAGAGATACTGGTTTCATCATCTATGATATATAATGTGCACTGTAATGTTCGAGTCTATCAGATCTTCAGTATGGAGGTAATAGAAAGTAACAGAGGAGGAAAGGAAGTGTGCTATGAAGGTCAAATGTACACTGTTGCCAGTAAAAGAAAAAAACAAGATCTGGTGGAAGTGTAGTAAGCGTGCAAAGTCTGATTGCAGAGCAAGCCTTAGTACAACTATAGTACATTATGTCATATTTTGTTTAACTTATCAAATAAAAAAACAAAAAAACTGTTACTTTTTTCCTGTTACTTTTTTTCCTAGCAAAATCTGTTACTTTTTTTCCGTTACTTTTTTTCCTGTTACTTTTTTTCCGATCACCGCTGTAGATATATGTCTCGTTATTCATAATCTATATTAGAATATCAGTGATCTATATTTGGTAGGCATTGATCTAACCAACAGATGTACTTTATGCAACAAAATAACCTTGATTTAGACATTATTTATGTCAATCACTTACCTCAGAATGAAGATGGTCTGGCGCATTCGGGCTAGTTCCCTTCAAACTTGCTATCCAACAAATTCATAAACACATTACACTTTTGCTTCTGGAGCGGCAAAATGTACACGCCCCATTTAAGAATACATATTGTAATAGACTTCCCCTACTCTTTTCTGCAATTTTCTTCTGTAAATTATTGACAAAGGGACATTAACAAGCATTTTGTTAACAGTAATCCTATTTAAAACAACATAAAGATTGACTTATTTAGCTCACTGCTACTTCGGGATTCTTCTAAAAGTTTTGTTATCAAAACAGAAATAAAAGATTACACTGCATACCCACTTTACATTGAATAAATTTTTGAAGAAGGGTCCTTAACAAGCATTTGGTTAACAATAATCCTATTTAAAACAACATCAAGATCCATCTAGATCCAAGCTCCCTGCTTCTGCATCGCAAAAAAAGTAACAGGGAAAAAAGTAACGGAAAAAAAGTAACAGATTTTGCTAGAAAAAAAAGTAACAGTTTTTTTGTTTTTTTATTTGATAAGTTAAACAAAATATGACATAATGTACTATAGTTGTACTAAGGCTTGCTCTGCAATCAGACTTTGCACGCTTACTACACTTCCACCAGATCTTGTTTTTTTCTTTTACTGGCAACAGTGTACATTTGACCTTCATAGCACACTTCCTTTCCTCCTCTGTTACTTTCTATTACCTCCATACTGAAGATCTGATAGACTCGAACATTACAATGCACATTATATATCATAGATGATGAAACCAGTATCTCTAAGCTTGTTAAAAATAGTTGATTAGCTTTCCTGATCAAAGTTTTGAAGATAATCAATAAGTAAATGAGTGAGGCTAGTGTGATGGTAAATGAGTGAGGCCAGTCCTAATGATCAATTGAGAGGGGGAATATATTATATGTCGAAATAGTTGAGCAGGTGTGAAGGAAACAGTTAATACCAATGTAATTATGTTGTTATAGGTAACAAGTGTACCTTTGATGTTAAATGTGATGTTATTATGATTCTAAAACTTGGTTTTCATAATCCTCTTCAATGACAAGATTATTAACAATTATCCTAATATAATTCTAAGTCAATTTCCTACTCTAAGTGTTTCTTTATATAAAAAATGTTACTTTTTTTCCTGTTACTTTTTTTCCGTTACTTTTTTTCCTGTTACTTTTTTTCCTGTTATTTTTTTTCCTACATTCATTTACAGCCACCTTGACTTGCAAATGAATCAGAATTTGTCAAATAATATGTTGCTATATTGCTGTCTTCAACTTGAATGCAGCGACCTAAATGAATATAAAATGAACGTTTTATATCTTCAACATCAGCTTGTTCTTGTGGTGTTAATTATGAAGACTCTCTTCATTATTTCATATTGTGTAGTGTTTTTCGCCAAAACATGTTTTTTTTATACTAAAGGATTTGATTTAAAAGCAATATTATTGGTAATCATAACTTGTCTTCAGTTGAAAATAGTTAATTGTTAAATTCAGTCCACATGCTTATAAATTTAACAGGCAGGTTTTTTTACAAATAATGTTCACATGACATACATGTAGTCATGTGGATGACCCAAAGCATGAATTTTTCTAGTTGAATAAAGACATTCATTGAAATAACCAACCTTTTCAATATTCGAGAATAATTTTATGATTTTATTTTATTTTATTCTAACAACAGTTTCTGAAGAAAGTATGACATAAAGACTAATATATATTATTATATTTTTATGAAACCATTGGCATACTTGGGGCGGGGGGATATGCCCTATTAATTAATTCACTTCTTATTTTGATCTCGTTAATCTTTGTTGTCAAACATGTCACTTCTTTTGCTGACTCTCTCCCTGACCCTCACACACACCCATCAAGTTTATTGTCATGTTAAGGATAGTACACTTAAATGTCTGCAGCCTGAGAGGGAAACTAGACGCTCTAGAAGCCGAATTTGGTTCTTTTGATGTAATCTGTATTACAGAAACGTGGTTACATAATAACATTTCTGACAATGTATGTATGTTTTGTACGTTCTATGTCATCATTTATGACTTTTGAGAAGATATTTGACTTGACTTGACAAATGAAAACAACTCACTAGTTTACGCATACCTTTCTGTTTTCATTATCATGGAATATTATATTTTCAAATAAAAACATCTCATTAATTCAAAATTAATGTCCCTTTTGATGCTAGGGGAGCACTAACTAGGACTGTTCCATTTTAGCCACGGGTGTTGTGTTAATCAACCAACAGCTCGAGTGTCTAAGATTTGGCTGTCTAAGATATGGCTGTCTAAGTTTTGGGACATAACCAGTTACTTAGCAAGGTAAGCCGTATTATCTAATTGTATGAGATTGTTCAATAACCATATTTTTATTTCGTAAAAAATTTAGACTGGCAAACAAGTCATTTGGCCTATTTTAACGCCGTTCCAATACAAAATTTAACAATACATGGATACAGAACATAACAACGAATTAGAGAAATAAAAAACTTGTGAGAACATACTTGTGCTATAAATAACAAAGCATAGCAAAAATTTTCAAAATTGTTGGGTATGCCTAATCATTGGCTTAACTAAAGCACGTGATTATAAACGTAAATTAAATTCAAAATAATCTTAGTAATTGAAGAAATCACGAAAATTGTTTACTTATGTGTATGAAGTCGTGTGGAATTAAGTTTGTTTCTATTCGTTAAGTAGCTCAAATTGCCACTACCGTATAGAACAGTCTTTACATTATATCCATGAATATAGAAATATATTTGCTCTTAAAATTTTCGACAAATTAAGAGATGATGTAACATACTTTGTCAATTTACGTTTCCACAAGAACATCTGGGCGTGTCCGATATATGTCTATTATATTTTTGGCATTCACTACAAGCGAGCTTGAGATATAACTGAAACTTTACATGATTATTTCACTAGGCAATCGCAGATTCTAGGACAAAAGCCCACCATGACAAAAGGGTCTCTTTTTCATGAAATAAATACGTTTAAACCGCTTGAGGCGACACTTGATTATTTGACAAAATGAAGAGCTTGAATTTAAAATGTATGCGACATTACCACAAGGTATGAAACCGTTTGTTGAATGACTAAGACAAGATTCACAGAAAGACATATGAAGCAAGATCTTGAGCATGGAGAGTTAATAAAAGAAATGTAAGACATCTTATAACACGATATGAAACCCGTTGTTGATTGTCTTAAACATCCATTTATTTCACTGTAAGCACACCATGGAAGTCTTATTAGACAGAGGTTCATATGCAAGGTGAAGTTTTTATTTACAATATTTACCACTTTTAATGGATATGTGCACTTATTGTAGAATCAGTATGTATATAGTATCGTCAGTTGATTATAAATATCCATTAATTATTTGTTTTCATGCATCCTTTTCAGTGTTCTTTTACAAAAATAGACTTGATATTATTGATATTTTGATAATTTACTTTATGCGGTGTTGCTAATCTTGACACAGAAATTTAAATTATTTCCTTATTACATTAACTTTATAAAGAATTGATACAATATAGGAATTATCAGAAAACAATCTTATACCGTTTCATGTATGAGCAAACCTATCAACAGAAATGAATTGTTCATAAAACTATATTTTAAGCTATGTATGAGCCGATTGAGCTTTCTATAAAATTCTTTTGTGGACATTTGAGGTTTGGTTCAAGTATGTGGTTCCTGGGTTTGATATATTAAAACATGACCTCCGAAATAAACTCTGTTAATGTAATAATGAATAGCCTAATATTTTCATCATAAATTGTAAACTCGATCATTGGCTAAATCTATATTTTAGATATGATTTTCACAGTTCACATTTCACTTCACAGTGAAACTCAATTCATAATCCGTTAGTCCAGGTCTCGGCAATGGCATAGCGGGAATACTATAGCATAGACCGCCAAATAGCAATGAAAGATATCCTGTCAGACGCTCCTGTCCTTTGTCAGACTCCTAACAGCAGACCACATAAGTCGTGAATGACTTTGGACTGGTAATCAGGGCTCCTTATTTGAAGCAATTGAATCACAGACAGTGAGTCGAATCATAACAGAGGGTTGACATCCCCCACAATGATTAGTTTCTTTGAAAAATGCACTAATTACAAAAATTATTGACAAGAATTTATCAAGTTTGTTCATTATAGCGGGTTTGACGGGTTCTTTTGGGAGCAAATCCTTAGGCATATAAACTCTCTGACTTCATGGTCTATAAGTTATATATCAAGTGAAAATCTCTATTATTGTTGGGGATTTATTTTCAAGGATTTGTCAAAGAGTAAACTTTTAAAATATTATACAACTGCACTTTGTGTATACAGAGTTGTCCGAAGAACATTGCTCCAATCATGTTATAGAGGAGACGAAGAGGAAGGAAATGAATATTCATTGAGTTGATGCATGACAAAATGTGAAAGAGAAAAGAATCCAGACGAGTCTACGATTGCCTTGTTCAAATGCATACTGGGGCGATTCTCAGCCAAATATGTCTTGAATGGTAACGTGCATTGACACTGAAAGAGCATGAAAAAAGCATACAGGCACAGGCACATTAGGAACTGCAAACGTCAATCAGGGAACATATTAGCTAAAAGCCTCTGTCAGTTCAGGTACAGAGGCGAGTAATTTAAATGAAGGAACGCATACATCCTCAGCTCTAGCGGAAGACCTAATTTCCCTAATGACCCCTAACTTCAAGTTTAAAATTATCTGTAAAGTCTCTAAACCTCATGTATAAACCAGTATGTTAGGAGTATTGAAGGGGAAAATGTATATATCATTTGGCTCTATTATGAGTTGTTTCCTTGATGGTGTGTCAATGAAAATCAGGCACATTAGGAACTGCAAACGTCAATCAGGGAACATATTAGCTAAAAGCCTCTGTCAGTTCAGGTACAGAGGCGAGTAATTTAAATGAAGGAACGCATACATCCTCAGCTCTAGCGGAAGACCTAATTTCCCTAATGACCCCTAACTTCAAGTTTAAAATTATCTGTAAAGTCTCTAAACCTCATGTATAAACCAGTATGTTAGGAGTATTGAAGGGGAAAATGTATATATCATTTGGCTCTATTATGAGTTGTTTCCTTGATGGTGTGTCAATGAAAATCTATTCGGTTGTTGTTTTTAAAAAAATATTATTGTAGTTTAGAATATAAATTAGAGGATGATGTTTCATACTAGCTACATGTACGTCTTCATTTACAATCATTCTAGCAACACGTTAATGAGTGCTTGCATAGCATTGTGGGATCATTTTTACACACACTCAGAAATCCAAATACTTTAAACCATGATGACGTAAATACTATTTAAAGTTATTGAAGCAATGCATAAGGCATAATGCGAGTTCATTCCATTATTCTCTTCTGCATGCTGACCCTAACTACTTCAGACAGTGGGATGTGCTGTTTCTCCATGGGAGAACCAATCTCAATCAGTCGAGTGGAAAACTTGTACAACTCTCACTCAGTGATTATGTCCAGTGTTCACAATTCTACCACTCCACCCACTGAAACAGAGTGCCTCATTACGCATTGGGTGAGAGCTGATACTGATATTTCATAACATTAAAAATATGAAAACGTCTTGCTTATGGATATGGATAAGTAACATTAGGTTCTTTTTGTCTAGCAAGCTTCTTAACCGTATATATCAATACACCTAGGAAAAAGGAACACAACATCTGCTTTTTCAGTGACTCCTGCAGCTGCGATGATAACTATTGAAATTGGCTTGCATTATTATTTGTTTGATTTAGATTAAACCATGTCTTATGCTATACAAAAAACAATAAACCCTTCATAATTCACCCAGATTTTCTTCTAAATGACGGTCATCGACGTAATCCCAGTAAAATAGCACAATTTCACAGTCAAAATTTTGTATTTGTTATAACAGCAATGTGCGAATAATAGTGTTGTGTGTCGACATTTAGTGAATCAGATTGATGACTGAAGATTCACAAAGAAGGAAGAAAGTTACTATGTGGTGTAAAACGTCCCCTCCTTTACTGAAACAAACAGAACTCTCCGTGAGTCCACTGGATCAATTCTATTCCGGTAACGCATTTGTCAGAAGAACTTAAACTGGGAAACCCTCCTTTTTTAAATATAGGCTGCAGTTCACAGAAATAAATCAAGAAATACTTTCTTCCAGCTGTATACATTTAGTAAGTGTGTTCTTATTAGAAGCAACCTATTTGAATGAAAAAATCCAGGAGCATTTTTGCAATAGGAATTATAGTTATCGAAATTATTGTCTTATTCATAATATTTATTTTCAATGCTACGTAGTTTTCATTTTCGTCACATTTGGAATCTACAATGGCAAAATCAAAATGATAAACATGGCTGTACCCCTGGCATTGCTTTTATAATAACTAAAATAGCAGTATTTTGACCCCCATTCAGTTTTTATTATATTTTCTAAATCCTTTGTAAAATGATTGTCTTGTATACAATACATAGGCCTATGTGCTTTTTTATTTTTAAGATTTCTAATCACGTCTGTTAGCTTACGTTTGTTATTCAGGCCTTGACAATTAGACGATAATATTGTAATCGTATCGTGCGTCACGGTTGATGTAGATTCAGCATTGTTAGTGTTATAAAGGAGCTGTTGTTGTGGTTAAAGATGTGTGTATGGAGAAAAGTTTGCAGTTTTTGAGGTGAAAGAAGAAACAGAATGTAAAGAGTAAGAAGGATATGTATAACAAGTATGGTTGTTACCTTCATTTGCATGATGTTGGTCCGGTGTCTGTGTGTAATCGCGTGATAGAAATTGTCTAAGTCAGCTGTCCCCAGAAACAATGTGCGGGTATTTTGCTTGGGTCGTGGCTTGGTGTGGATTGCCTTAGTGGTTTATATGATAATATTGTAATAAATTTTGATTATTTATTGATATTGAATATATATTGTTTGTATATTATCTAATTATATTTGTTAGTGTATTTATTTCATATTTCATAAATATTTAATATTTACTATTGGGAATTTAGGATTACTGAATATGAAGTGATAAAATATATTTATATTGTGTCATGTGCACAAGAGTGCTAATGTTAATCAGAAAGAATAGTTGTCAATAGTAGAGAATTGAAGTATCATCACAATAGATATTCAAAAGTGTAGAGTGGTACATTCGCCTACATTACCTAAATGAGCATGCCATAGACATGCCTATTACCTACATGTACATCCGTTGAAACATGCATGCATACATGTACAAATAACGCATTTGATGGTGGTCTCAGCACACTTATATGACAATATATATATATATATATATATATATATATATATATATATATATATATATATATATATATATATATATCAGTTTATAAAGAAAGGAAATGTAATAGCTTAAAGTTTAGCTAAAAAAAATGTGTGTATGATGATGATTTTGACTTTCATTTATGCATATTTTATGAACATATACAACCAGAACATGGCTTCTTCTGATTAGCCTATTTTATAAATATGATGACATATTGTGCAATATACACAATGTTATCAGTCCATACATAAACATATGATTATGCATTATGTTTCTGAGTATCTATCCATGTGGTATATTTACAACACTTAAGTAGTAAAACTTTCTTATTGATATCTGAGTATATTGTTGTATAAACATATCATATTCATTGTATTTTGGGGTACTTTTATGGGTATGGTGACTCATGATGTTATTGGTTCTTATTTAAAGTTGTATTTATATTGTACGAACATGATAAAAAAAATTTTATGATATAGCACAGTTGTATGGTATAGCATATAAGAGGTTTTGTTATTGAGTAACTATGATGATATTGAACTGTTCTTGTTTATCATTTAATTAAGATATTCACATGCCTTGAGAGGTTAATGGTATCTTAGTGCCTCTGGAATTTCCACAGGGAGTAGTCGCCATGCTGTTTGAGGTTCGGATGGTATATTTTCTCGAAGGCAATATCAATGATTCTAACCCTTATTCGTGTGTACACGTTGTCTTGTTTTCTTAGTTCATAGGCCTTTCTATTAAGAAAAGTCTCAACCTCTTCATGCAAATTGGTAGGTCAGTTCGAATGTTCATGGGTGTAACGTAGAGTGCTGATTTCGCTCTAAAGACATCTTAACGGTCAGCCATAGATAGAAAAGAAGCTATGATTGTAGGGGCCTTGGTTGGGTATTTTCTGGTATGTTGTATCTTGGTTAGGGAAGTCTGTGGACAGATTTAAAGCACATTCTGTCAACTTTATCTGGGGAGAGGTTAAGATTTTTGCTAAGAATGTTTTTTAATCACTGAATGTGGATCCTCATTTCTTGTTTCCAGGATTCCACTAAACAGGAGATTCGGTTTCTTGTCATGAAGTTCTTTTAGGATAGCCTCTTGTTTCAGTTGGTGGTGACATTTCAGATTCATATCCGCACGTAGTGTGTTGACTGAATCTTGTAGTGATTCAATGTTCTCTGAGTGCATTGCGATCGAGTACAGCCTCGGCAGTACCCATTCGTGATCTTGTATCAGCCACTTTTGATTCTATTTTTGCGATAGTGTCTTGTAAATTCTGGTCGACTCCATCTATCTTTTAAGAAAAATTCCTTTCAGAGGTGAGTATAAGCTATTTTATTTCACGCAAGCTGACAGTTGCTGTTGATCGGGTACTTCGGGCCGCCATTTTGTATATGTTTCGTGAAGTGACAAGTCATAGTGTTCAACTATTGTGTCTCTCGTGTTTTGAAAGGTAAATGAAATTAAAAAACACACACTTTTACTGTGTTCTATGAAGGCATGTGCGGGATCTGCTCAGCATGTAGACATCATTGTTCATTTGTAAAACAGGATTTTCACATTCCTCTCCGGAGCTAAAAAATACCTGCTCACTCCATTCGACCTTCACCTTCGATCAATCAGTAGGAACTATAGGGATGATGCCAACTGAAGAAGGTTAATGTTAACGTAAAGAGTAACGAAGAGAGAGACACGGAGATAGAGAGTTAAAGTGAAACAATGAGTCAAGATAAATAGCGAAAAATAGAGGGACTTAGATTAATTTAAAGCGAAAGATAGAGAGTCTGACACAGAGGGACAGATAAAGAGAGGAGTGAAGATGCTTTCGTCAGTGAAAGAGGAATTGAGATTGATAAAGTGACTTATACGACGCCAGTGACAGTCAGTCATTTTGAACATTTTGCCTATGATGTAACTCTCCAAGCAGACTCCATGGAGACAGGCAGACCTCATATGCGAGTGATTTACACTTCGGATGCAAATCTTTTCTTTTGCGGACTCTCTGCTCCCCGTGGCATACATCAAGGACTGTTTGGTCTCTCTTTCTTTAGATCGATTGTCAGTAACCTAAGTAAAAGGTTAGTAGTAGACCTATTATGAGGCCATGCCATACTGCGTCTTTTGACATCTGTCTCAAACTGTTAATAAATTAATGTTAGAACGATATAGATAATTATTATTACCCCAAAAAAGTCCTTAAGTTGAAGAGTGACTTTAGTTGTAGTTTTTAATATTAACAAAGATGTTATGGGTCACATTGCATGATATCATTGTCGAGCTGTCTCATCTGCAGATTTGTATTATTTCAATGTTTCAATGTTTATTTCTGTAGAGTAGATTTTTAAAAAAAATAGTTATAAGGTTGATGTTTGAAAAGGCAGCAGATGGGAATGCAGTTTTGGATAATGAAGAGTGTTCTTCTCAAAATTGAAGTAGTAAAACGTTTTTCAATTATTTAAAAAAAATTCTCTAAGTGACCTTATGTTCTGAACAAGGAGAGGTTATTAGTTAAACAGCACATGTTAACGTCATAAGGATTTACTTGTCTTTCATATCTTACATTTGGCGCCCACTCGGTAGATTTCAGTAAAATACCATACTCAGAGTACTCCAAGACTTGACAAGTGTTTTGTGAAGTAAAGAACTCGTCACTCAACATCACAGAATGTCAGATTACAGCAGTAATGAGCCCCTGACATATAGATCAGCTTTCAGAACAGGAAGACTTTGAGGTATTCACAAATTGGTAAAGTTTTAACAGATGCCTATTTAATCGTGAAATACATAAAACTCATTTGATTTAATGTTGAATGAGTTATTGAAATTTAAAAGTAATTTGATATGAGGATAATCATGAAGGGGCAGTAGTACGTTTTTTAAAACATTTGCTTCTTGAAAACATCCTGCATAAACATTAGTTCATGCCAAATGTATAATCCTCAGAGAGTCATAGTGTGCTAATTGTCTTTCATATCTTACATTTGGCGCCCTCTCAAGTCAAACTCGTAAATGCAACACTTGAGAACCTAGACTAGACACGTTTGTTTTAAGTAAAGATCTCGTCACACAACACAATAGAATGTCAGATTACAGCAGTAATGAGCCTGTAGACATTTAGACCAGCTGTCAGAACAGGAAGACTCTGAGATGTTCACAAATTGGTTAAGTTTTAACACATGCCTTTATTTGAGCATGAGCATGTTAGTCCTCTCTGAATATCATGTTTATTTTAATGAGTTATTGGATTTGAAAAGTACTTTGATAAGATGATAACAATAAAGGGACAATGTCATTACTTCAGACGGTCAAAACATCTCATTACTGAGCAAATAATCCTCTATGAAGCAAAACCTACTGGTGGATAACAATAGATAAGTTTAACTAAACAGTGTTTGTGCGGTTATGACATCATATCTAAGTGTTTTCCCTATACATTATGTCACCATAATGTTGGTAGAAGGTTCGAAGTTCGATTAAGTGAAAATGTACCACGAATTAAAACATTGGATTATAATGCTTTTTGCTGGTTAAGTATAGTTACATGGACATTTAGCTGTTGTTATATGAAATGTATCAAACGTCTGGTCCCTTTTCCCATCCATGCTTGCTTTATTTAACAATGACTATTTACAAGAATTAATGAGAAAGTAAATAAAAGAGGGACCCGATGTTAATAAAGATGAAATAAAGTTGCAGAGTTCTCATGACTTTGTTAGCGTTATTTGTTTCTCCTCGCTTTGATGTAATGGATTCGTAAATATCATAATATATGTATTTGATGAACACTAATACATAATGATTTTGCTAAAGTATTTATGATTATCTCAGTGACAATGTGTTTCAATCACTGAACTCTGTCCGTGTATTTTGTTGATCTTACTATTTTTGGAGTGAAAGAGCCTCATATTACTTTTATTCAGAAATGTGCAAAATGAAAATAAACATTACGAAAAATCAATGTAATATAATGGAGTAGTTTTCGTCACATTCCTTTGTGAGGCAAATGGAAATATTGAAAATTAAATAATTATCAAATGTGTTCTTTGACTATTAATGAACCCTCGCTTTGGTAAAAAAACCACATTTAAATCACTTTCAATATGCACATATTGAACGGTTTTATCTCATTATGTGATCATGCTTGTGTATAGAATCAACAGTTTGAACAGACCAATTTTCATGATATAATCCTCTACTCCCATTGATTTTAGGGCAGGCGGTTATATTAGCAATTATTGAAAAGGATATACTCAAAGTAGATTAATTCTTATATCCTTTCAAAAGAGGGAATTGCGTTGAATAGACATGAGGCCGTGTCATTCACGTCACATCCTTGTGTCAGAAGTAACGCTTTCTTAAAGCAAAGAATACGGGTTTTTACCAAGTTGCAATCATAGCTATTTGTGCAGTAAGTGACGTTGTTTGAAACTCAGCATTCTGTTTATTTCGCTAACAACGAAATTGTTTAATATCTAACCATGTGAGTTACATGACAGAAGTAATAAAATGATCGTTTGGCTACATGAATAGTAATTTTAAATAAACAGATATATGACCCATATGACATAAGGTTAGAGGGGGAGAATAATATCAGACATCGACACTTAAGTCAATTTGGCATGTAGGTTTAAATCACCGTTTGATAATAATTGATACACCAGCTTAAGTAATTACAGACGTTAGACATTAGAGAACAAAATTACAAGAATGTCATTATAAGATGGTAAATGCGTTTAGTGACTGGAAACAAGCTTCAAAGTAATCTACTAAATAGATAATTCATTCAATTATAACATATCTAATGACTTTGCAATAAACGTGTTTATGAATTTGAAAGTATGCAAGAAAAAACTAATCATTTGAAATCTACCTGTTCACATCAGATCAAGACAAAGACTTGATGCTTAACAAGGTGACACCTAATCTGCAATCAGATATCAGGAGAAAATACCCACAAAAAGATTTACCGTACTAATCTACAGTCTACATCTAATGAATGTTCCTGTAGCGGATTTAATTTTCTTTGTATGTCAAGTTAAATATCCATTTACCTAAAAAACTATGTCAGTAGTGTTACAGTGGAATGTTCAAAATCAGCACCATGGTCAATGCTTGTGTGACTGATACTCCAACACTTAAAAACGCTAAATATTTCTCCCAAGATTCCCAATATTCAAAGACATCACTTTAGTATGTGAGTAACATATATACAAATAGTCAGAAAGATATGCAATTTTGGAGTTTTGCAACTGGAAATGAAGCTGTCGGTGTACAGAGTGCCAGTCAGCTCATCACCATGGAAACGAAAACAAAAATAATATTTTCAGAAACTTGAAATACTTAAAAGGCAACACTTCATTACACTTATTACATAATTATAGAATACAAAGGTGGACTCAATTTGAAAATTTTACGTGTAACACTTTCATGTCAAAACTCATTTTCTTGATGTAAATGCAAATATTATCCGTTCTTCTGACGAACTTAATCGTGGGTAATGGTCTCCTCAGGGCTATTGACTGTCTGGGTGTTGGTCTTGTTCATTACGCCAATCTACTTGAGGCAAATCATTCACTACTCTGCGTTCATTTCACCTCGTGATATGTTGATGCTGTTAGCTTCTCGTTCCCTTAATCAAATGAAAACGTGTCGATGTCAATAGCAAAAGGATTTTTCTGGAATGTCCTGTTTTCAAGAACTGGTTCTTAAAAGCAAGGTGCTGTATGAGAAGAGATCGGAACGCTTAGCTTCAGCAATGTGAAATTACAATCACTTGTATTTTTAATAACACGTTATATAACACGAAATAAAAACTATTGTTTTGAATATGAAATGTGTGGTATAGACAAGTTGGTTAAGTGAATTCAGAATATTGCATTTGTACTTATAGCCATCAAGGATGAGTGTATGCAAACCTCGGATGACTGTCTTGAAGCAATGTTGAGGTTTCTTTTCATATATATTTTTATAGCCTCTGCTTGGTAAATAGAATTACGTAAACAAAGAGGCGTTCTTCGTGTTGGCATGCATGCAAATTCGGTTGTGATGAATTTACTACTTTATATATTTGAACACATCAAATGACAAATATATACTATGTAAGAGAATGGGAAAATATAACATATGATTTAGTGATATGAATAAACAATGGCGAGAATTTTCAGTTACAGGTCTTACACCTGCTCTGCGAGGATAACTTAAAAATAGGAGATGTGTGCACAAAGGCTAGCTGGCTCTCTGGCAAAATACCGTAAACCGAAAGTAAAGACCTAAAGAACCCTGTATGTCCTTCAATTTATTTATAACTAAAGCAAGTTTTGGAATTTCGTGAATGTCACATGATTCACCTCAGACTACATTGAACAAAACAAGTTTGTTGAAATGCAGATCATGTTTTTGCTTGAAGGATTTTAGACGAAATGTTTGAGATCGAAAAAGGTCTTGATGATTTTTTCCACTAACGTATAGGCAGTTCGTCTGCAGTTGTTGACAATTCAACACGACAAGAATAATGAAAAGATCTATTTTTGGTTTCTAGGACTATTTGAGATGTAATTAATGAAAGTAAACATGTCACTGAAATATCATTACGAAATGGTCTTACAAATGGGAAATGAGAAGTTCAATTAAGAATTGACTTCAACATTTATTAAGTTCATGGAGGTATAAACTTAAAAACCGATGTGCAAACTGTGTGAATCCGCGTAGCGGATTTACGCCGAGTTTGCACATCGGTTTTTAAGTTTATACCTTACCTCCATGAACTTAATAAATGTTGAAGTCAATTCTTATAAATAAATATATACATACTAGTTGTTTTTCAAACATTTTATTGCTCTAAATATACATATTTGCACCAAATAGAGCTGCACAATATACGCGGATGAATTCAACTCTCAACAGCATGAAAGAGATAAAATGTCAATCAAAACGTCATCGGATCCCTAGCCCCGCCTACAAAACGTTCATCAGCCAATGAAAATCTACAACGCACGTGGCCATGAACTTATCGGACGTCCATCACAAGTGACCTTGACATTGCTAGTTCTCACAGTTGTAAACACAAATCGCGAACGTAGAACTCGGAGAGGAAACCAGCCGAATTTACCCTCGTAGATGCCATATACTGGTGGTGTTATGATCTCGATCTAACGGAATCTGATTAAACAGCACACAGTTCTTAAACTTAATGAGGAGCCAAGCTTAACTCTGTTCATGAACTTAACGACATTACTTTGCCAACCTCCCTGCAACGGCCGCGAGAGCATTGAAGAATGACATTTGCCTTCTGTGGGGTGGAACACGATCGGTTGTAATTTCTGATAGAGCTCTCTTGTTTATTATGAAAATGACTACCTTTAGAACCTTTGACAACAATAATTATTTCAAGAAGTGGCATTGCACAAAGTGTTGCTATTTTTAGAAAAACGTAACTTGTTTACAAATAGTTCCGTCGATGGGCGTGGCTTAAAATGATGTGACGTCACGAAATTAAGTTTATGGAGGTATGAACTGAACTTCTATTACCGTGTTCAGCGAATCAGATTGACGCAAAGCAATTGCTATTTATTTATTTAGCTAAAGAAAGTAATAAGAGCTTCAGCAATTCTATAAACTTCCGTTTCTTTCGAAACGATGAGAATGATTCATCTACAGTGTGTTACTACTTTATTAGAACGCTTAGAAATGTCAATGGGTTATTTTGATAAACAATAGAAAATGAATATTGGGACTTTTAACCACATTTTTAACGATGTGTTTTCTGAGGTTCTGTAAGTCATTGAACATTCTTTTATACACACTGACAGAATAACGCTAAACATGAGTTTTTCATCGAAATGAAAGAGAGGAAATATTTGGTCTATGACTTATATATAACAGTAATAAAGTCCTTTGTTGAAGGTTTGTCTTCAAATATATTCTGATAAAATGTGTGATAGTTGCAGACACTTTTTGTAGCAACGAACTACTACAACACAGTTAGGGTTATGGTTAGAAATACATCGAGCATCTTCCCAAAGGGTCAGTAGTCTTCTTAATGAAAGATTCTTGTAGAAAATCTACAATTTGGCAAAGGCAGTATAAAGAAGGAAAGTCGAGTAAGATGTTTGTCTTTAACTAGGATATCAGGTGTTCATAATCATGTTGCAAACATACTGCTTCAACAATATCAAGTACGTTTTACATTCACTCATATCTCCGAACTTGTGTGTAGCAAACTGTTTTGTTCTTTTACAATTTAATATCAATGTAGCTGGGATAATTGTATTTGCTTACGTCTACTACTTCTGCGGATGCTACAACAAGATAAATTTCTGACCGTCCATTTAATTTCATATCGTTCTTGAAGCAATGCGTTTGAACTTTTAAGCTTTTGATAATCAGTTATTGGGACTCTTTTTTTAAATAGATTTTTAAGATAGAAATATTGTTTTAGAATTCTTCTGAACCATGCTCCATGTCTGAAACCCATTGTGAATCCAAGAAATGAGTGAAACGTAAATATACAAACTTGCCTGTTGTCATGTAATAGGATGTTAATGCTACACAAATAAATGGGCACTATGTAAATTTCGAATTAGTTTACATGATTTTAGAATCAATTCCCTACGACAAACAAATGGTGTATTAATAGATGATAAGTTAAGTTTTTGCAGAAACTGTAACTCGGGCAATATTGAAGATGAATTTCATGTATTGTTTGTATGTTCAATGTATTCCCATTTAAGAAGCAGATATTTATCTTTTGTATTACTACCAGTTAGAGATAAACAAATTTTGTCACAGCTGTTAAATTCTAAAAATACTGATGTTATTAAATCTCTTGCAATCTACTTAAAACGTGTATTCCTTGTAAGAAATGTCACCGCCACATGTACCACTTAATACTTCAACTGTACTTGTACCATAGGCCTTTAGACCTGAATTACTGAATAAACCAATCTGAATCTGAATCTGAATCTGACAAATAAATCGTTTGAGCTTTTCACAAATTTTTATCCCTAAATTACTTATGTTTATTCATACACGTTAATATCAATTACTTACGAATAATACCTCATAGGAGAAAAATTGTGAAGCTGGTTTATTAAAAACAAGTTGTAATGAAATATGCAACTTTCTATGTATACTACGTTCCACGGTTTTAGAGAAGGTTGAATTGAAAAAAAAATCAGGTCACTTATCTACTGAAAATATTCCTCGAGAAACACTATGTCTAACCATATTGACTTGTTGTAGTTTTTCCTTAGATTTGGGGCAGAAGCAATTAAAAATTGACAACCAATTTGACATGGAATGACAAGATTTTGTTAAGAATGTGTGGAGCTTATACTTTCCATAGAAATCCGTGGTTGAATCGTCTAAAGTGTCAGTACGTGAATTGCAATATCTATCCATAGAGAAGATGTCATACATGTACTGTAACTGTATAGGTAGAAGAGAGCATGATTTGAAATTTGGTGGTGAAAGCTGTGGTGAAGAAAGTTTTGTATAACCACAACGAATTTCAAATTCGGGGATCGAATTCGTCAGAAACAGTGGAGCAAATATTACAGAAAATTTAATCTGGAACCCTAACCCTAACGACCAGACATGGCGAAGAGTAATCTCCGTATCACAAAGACGACTGTATCATTTATCTGTTTACCACCAAGTCGAATCCCGTCTTTCACAACGTCTTATGTTCATGCTATCTGTATACTAAATCCTAAATCATGATGGTTTTAGGGATGAATTCCATCTCTGGTGGTTTAAAGGTAATGGCAAAAACTGAACAAAACCCATTTATCTAATTCACCTGTTCTAACTATGTTTAGCATTTGTGTAAAGAAACTTTTAAGTGCAGGTCAATTTGTCCTGTCCAGATATGTAATCCTATTTTCACAAAAAACGCGTCTAGTCCGTTTCATATAAACATGCTATCACAAAACAGTAATACATATAATATCAATTAATATGCCACAATCGGCAGACTGAATAAGCCAGTTAAGAATTATAAGGATCGAGAAGCCAAACGGGAATGGATCGCTAAAATCATGGAATGCTTCATGATGTGAGCTATTGTTAACAGCAGACAAAATCGATAGCAGACACTTGATTAAAGAAAGTCAATAGCCCATGTTGGGTCAATCCCGTTTAATCAAAACCTTGTAAACATCCATTCATGAAGATTGATCTCTGTATTTTGTATCATGTCAAGTCTGATCCACATTCATATCTATAACTTAACTGTAAACAATTCGCCGGTCAATCATATATTACATTGGTTTGAAACAACGTTGATTAATAGGTACATTTTATAGACTGATAAATTGAAGGACTCAATGCACTCAAAGGAAAACTGATAATTTAGGGAATATATTAGCAGAATGGTGTCACCAGATCTTCATGGCAACGTTTTAAAAGTGGGATTACAGAATCTATCGATATTTCTTAGTTTTATAGCGTCACAATCTACAGACATGATATGTTGTTGTTACAGCTTATTTCCATGAAAAGCACGTATATTTACATTCGGAATATCAGCCATTTAAAACTCATCTGAGGAACGCTGACTTGATGTGTTTATTGTACAGTAAACGCGGTTAATCTGAGAGCAGACTGTTTTATTACCAATAAAAGGACAGACTCTGCTCATATCTTATCTATAGTTGAAACAGTGGGCGAAAGTCAGTCCAAGATCGAATATTCATGAACACTGTTTCGTTTGGTGAAACAATATGTGTATCAAATTTGTGAACATTTTCAATTTGACCAAGATATTTGCAGATGTTTAAGAACTTGGTACATGATATTGGCAATTAAACATCAGAATATTTCTTCAAGTTATATGTACATGTAGAAAAGAAGAAGCAATATATGTAACTGAATTGCATTCAAATATCAATAAGCATGAATAAAATCTTAATTTCCTACTTTTTATACTGTGCTTTATAATCTACTTATGTAAAAGCAAATGTCAATATGGAGGAATATTTCATTTAATTCGTTAAACATTACAATGCAAGTGTACAACATTACACACACGCACAAACAGATCAATATATCATATGGTATATCATATTGCGTTCTGTAGTAACAAAGAAGCTAAAGATGTACATGTAGCTGACAACCATCTAAATGCAGACCGATTTTAAATAAAGACTACCACAAAAGTTCTTTCTACTTTCGATATTGCGCTGAAGTAGTACCAAATGAAGTTAGAGAAGCAGATAATTTCTTTTGAATGTCAAATTCAGGAACAAATTAGCTAAAAGCTCCTGTCAGATTGAATACTATGGAGAGCAGTTTATAGGAAAACCTTCCTCCTCATGACCCCAATAGTTTATGCTGGTGACAGTCGTACTCGCTCTTCAAGGACAAACTGCATGATATATACTTTACAATTAATGGTTAAAGATAGATAAAAAAAAATCATAAGACTTTCAAATTGAATTCTATTTCAAGATGATGCTTATTACGCTTGTCAACTCATATAGATAATTCAGCCTTCACCCGATTGGGTTTGCGTGCTGATGTTTCAGGCAAACTTTCTAGATATATTTTTGTTTTTGAAATTTAAGTCATTTCAACCAAACGTTGAAGAACCAATAACAACACGAAATTTCAGACACGACAGTCTGAGGTTTGATAGATTTAGACACACTTTATCACCCATTGGATATTTTATGAATGATATAACGACTAGGAGATAAAGTTGTTTTCCTTGTCTGTGAGTCAATTAATTTTGCCTATATTGAATGATATTTGTTCAGTATGTGCAAAAAATCAGGCAATGTCGATACATCGAGCAAGATATCAAGAAAGTGACTAGAGATTACATTATATGATTGCACATTGTCAAATGTCACCATGGTTACAGAGTAGTTCTCTCATGAAACACCAATCCTACCTTTCTATTTCCCTATCCTCCCTGTGCACGTTTTATGCATACTAGAGATATCCACAGGATATAATGAGAGGGTTAATTATGGTGCAACTGTGTGCACAACAATAATGATTTTTATGTTGAACGACAATAACGGTTTATTTACACCAGCATGATCTCCGAGGGGTCTAATTATATGTCCATGTAATCTTTCAAATTTTGTTTCACTTTATGTCTTTGGCGTCATGCTTTTTAAAGATTGTATTCAAATTGTATAAATTAGAAGTGATGTCATAGTTCTCGTGGCAACAAATAAGCTGATGTTCACATTGATACAAGATGCCATGACAACAGTATTCCATAAGCCTTCTTTGGAGATGTTAGTGTTACACTTTGCTGTTTCTTCATGATCAGTTATTGAAGTGCATTTGAGAAGATTGCAAACCTTACTATATCAAGATGTATTATACAATGTCAGATGAAGAACCATGTTTTTCTGTGATGAATTAAGTAATAATAACCAGACGTTGTTTTTAGATAACCATTTGAAAATAAAACATTAACATAAATGCGATGATTTACTTTCCAAACATTTCTCAAATGGTTTAATCGGAGATGTCAAAAGCTTTTTGCACTGTGTTTATCATTTAGGCCTTTGGAATTTCACGTGTGTCACGTGTATTTTTGTATTTATTACGTTTGTTTGATTATCTTCGTGTTTGTTTTGGCCAAAGAATTTAAAGAAAGACAAAATAAATGGGATATCCAAACACTCTCATGTATTGTAGAGTACTGCCTACAATGGGAGATTATAAGCTAAGGTTTTCGAATTCACTCTTAAGAAATAATGTGAAGAAGGATAACTATATGTAAATAAACAGAGTTGTTAGGAATAGTCAAGAAAATGTCAACTACTACTAGAGAGGTTATTTTCATCACTTTTTAAAAGAGTGTGTCAAAGCATAATTTAGAACTCTGATTCTGTTCATTGCATTTTCTAATTTACAGAAGGGTTGATTTCATTTAATTACTGTGGGGCGGATTGTGTAGTAGACTGTTCATTCAGGGGGAGAAAGGACAATACCTTTACTTCTGACTGTAATGATATTTGAGTGACTGTTTCGAATTGCAAAGCCCTTGACAAATTAGATATGACTTCATTGAGAAATTTACAATGAACTATTGCAATCATATCAGCTTCGACAGCTGAACCTTCAATCAAGTCACAGTGTCTTGAGTAAGTGTTCTGCGTTGCCTTTCTCGAAAAGGTCTATAGAATATTGTTAAGGTTCTGTTACCATCCGATTTTCGCAACAAAACAGCCACCTAATACTCATATATTGTTCCTACACACGATTAACCTATCCAATTATTCGATTTAGTTTAAATATTGACGTGGTAGATTTTGCTTGAGCTCTTCTAACTATGTGCCTGTATCAGTACAGAACACATGTATAGAGCCAAATCTTTACATTTCGTCTCAATGTCTTCATTCAGGCAGGATTTGCACCAGCGTACTTGCACTAGTACTCACGTTCATTCTATCTCTACAGACGGAAACAGTGTACAATAGCATACAATATATAACCTACCGTAAGACTATATCGACTTTAGAAACAGATGGAAGTTTACATTTTGATATCTTAATAAGACCTGCATAAAAAAAAATATCAGCGTTTGACGAACATACTCAAATAACATAAATATGAACAAAATGTTTGGATCTGTATCTCTATAGCTGTTACCATCCCTGTTAGCATTGTTAAAATCACATTGTTTTGTTTTCACTTTGGCCAACGCTAGATGAGTGATCTTTATTGGTGTTCGAGTTAACAGCTAAAACACTCACTGTCAACTGATCTTAATGAGAGCATCTCCTTTGTTTGATTGAGAGCATTTGTATACCTACTAACCAGCAAGTGAAAATCGGTCAGCAGGAATGAATGGTTATTTCATGCAGTCACAGTTTTCAAATATTGATGATGTAAGATATTCTAAAAGGTTAATAACTATTAACGAGACGATATTGTTCCTAGGATGAGGGTTATAATACAATCAATTAAAACGCTTGCTTTAAAGACATCAAATTCTATTTTCATAAGGATTACATTCCTGTATTAAGAATTTATTTCTATTTGTACCCAACAGTGGCATTTCGTCGGTTGTTTGTTAAGTATGTTTGCAGCCAAGAGGACAAGTTAATTTCCTTATTGATTTTTATTTACTCTTTTGATTAATTCATTTTTCATTTTCAGAATATGTTTTCAACCCATCGCATTTTTTATGAAAGAGCATTATCATAAATATCTTACTTTGAAATAAGTTTCTAAATGTCCCTCAACGACCTGTAAGGGGTAGCAAACCTATTTTGAACAGGATAAAAAGAACGAAAACGTGTTTTTTAAAATTTCCATTCTTATGCAAAATTTGGCTTGTCACTGTATTAAAATTTTACCGTTCAAACAGACCAGATTGTATCAAAAGTTTATTGCTACTTTGCACACATCAATCTATTTTAATTCTTTTCTGAACAATATCAATAAACATAATTATAATGTGGCCATTTCAATATACTTTATGCTCACAGTTTCTTCTTCAAGAAAAATTATTGTCAAGGAATATGAGATAAAAATGTTGTCAAAACTATGCTTGATAAAAGGTTTCCTTTGAGAGGTCTACAATGTAAGTGCTAATGAAGCTGTCTGCTGGTAGCAAAACTGGGTCTAATTAATTATGAATATATTTTCAGGTAGCTGTCTTCAGAAGCTTCTATTATAGCTGCTATTTCCGCGAGAAGGTACACGAGATTGCTTCTTAAGAACACTGATTCGGAGCAAATAGTGGATCTGTTTACTGAGGTTTGTTCTTTGTGTGAACTTTTGTTATTGACCCCCTCGATTTATACACACATGATGAATACAATTTCAAAGATAGCATATTGATTTTCATTTCAGACTGCGATGTCTAATTGAAAGTTGAAATTTGAATGATGCTTCTAATTTTTCGTAACCATGAAGCCCAGAACTAGGACAGCAAGATTCAGTTACATGTAAATTCAATGGCTTCTATAACAATTCTACTTGCAGGTATCAGGAGTGATTCTATAGGATAAATAAATAATGTGTGTACAGATACATTGCTACTTTGTTGAGTATGGAGGATTGTATAGATAATGAAGAATATAAGACATGTTTAATGTTGTAGAGGCAACAAGGTAAGAAGTGGATATCCCCGATATTTCTGATACCCTTGGACTTTGCATAACAAAAGAACCTTTTTAAGTGAAGCAATTGATTCCTTTCATCCATTCATAAGCTACAAAACTGTGACCACTTTACCATGAGAGAAGAGCCAACGGGGTTCTTTTATTCATATGAAGTTATTAAAAATACAAGATGGTTTTGTTCAACAACAACACTGTAAACGAAGTCGCGTTTTTAAAAACAGCAAAGATCGTAAATAAAGTTTACATTTATAGTTATTGCTCATTTTAGGCATATTTATTTTTACATTTCTGATTACGAATAATATCATTACAACTATTAATCAAGCACGCATAACATATTATGATAGATACCAAATGCATTCGCATTTTTCATGATCAGAAAAAACATATTGACCAAAGTTCTTGCACTGAACCAGGTGTTCAATATCGTCTTCAGACAATACTAATTTCACAGTGTCAAGTACATCAAAACCTTAAATTTTCGACCATTTATGAGAATATTTATAACAATAACTCTTTTGGTATCAATTTCTGTAGAAGAGATGAAATACTAAGCTATCTTCTGTTATTGTGGAATTACTAAATGGAGCATATGTAACATAAATATATGTATGTATACTACATGAAGATTTGTATGAGTGTCTATTTATATTGATATCTTTCTAGAATCAATTATTTTTTGTCTAATAAAACAGCAAAAACATTATTTATTTCGGTTAAGTTTTACTTTTTTTCTTTTAGGAAGATGATTGAGATGTAAAACGAATTAATAAATGTGAAAACCATTTAACAGGTTATCATAGCATCAAATTATGATTAAGAAATGTTAGTTGATCCTTTTTGTGCAATTGCCATTTATAACTTAGAGATGGAAATCAATTTCAAAATATGAGACATCTCAAAGCTGTCATTTAAAAAATTAGTTATCAGTCAAAAGTGTCAAAAGGAAGATTCCTTTTCAGTTTTGAAAGATTACGCTTTTCCGAATGAGTTACTCCGTAAAAATCTGAGATCTGAATTTTACAACATTAAAAATCACATGCAGGTCTCATTCAAAGCTTTAGTGTGTAAATGATGCGTGTAGATTTTAATGGAAAGGCAGAAAATGCTTGCATGAATCTAAAACATCGCGTGTGAGTGATTCCTTCTTTCTATATAATTTGCAGTATCTACTTATTATTATTATTATTATTATTATTATTATTATATCATTATACAAAATATTTTTGGTATGAGTGTTATGATTCTTCAACAGAGTAGATATTTTTGATAGTTAATTTAAGGGATAATTACATTAGAGAAGTGGAACAACACTGGGCTGTTCATGTCTGAAAACTCCTAAAAATCCTAGGAATGAGACAAAAATTTAAAATATAAACTTTCCTGTAAATGCTAGACAAATAAATCCTTTATGGTTTAAAAAAAATCATATTAATGGTCGTTGTTCATCCACAAAATACTTCTGTTTATTCATACACGTCAATCAATTACGTACATTAACTAACTGATCGAGGAGAATGTACGAAGCTTGAAAAATGAAAGCAAACAAGTTCTATTGCAGTTTTCATTTTCTATGTATGTAAGGCTTAGTTTTAGCCAATGTTGAATTATAAAAGAAATCTTTAATGAGATTATCAAGTCATTTATACTGTTAAACATTTCCAAGGGAATCTCTTTTTTACCATATTGAAGTTATTGTATCTTTCATTCTGTCTGGGGCAGACCTAATTTAAATTTGACAACCAATTTTTCTGTGGAGAATTGAAGTAGAGATTTCAAGGAACTCTTGGTTCCTATTGACTTCTGAATCATTCAAACAATATATCTATAACTTGACTTCTTATATCTATCAATAGAGATGTACCAAAGAGGAATTTTTTAAATAGGTTTTATATGTATAAGAATAGGATACTATCTTTGAAAGTTTTCTATAACGTCACGTAATTTCAAATTCAGGAAATATTACAGAATATTGTTCTCTTTTTACAATACAAGTTAATATTGTACAATCGAAAGAGTAAAGCAAACTGTTTTGAATTGAAAAGACCTCAGAAGCCAAAGCAAGATGAATCACTGGAATCATTTGTTATGATGTGAGCTATCATCATATAGAGACGAATTTGATAGCAGACCTTTGATTGAAGAAAGCCAATAGCCCGTGTTCGATCAATCACTTTTAATCAAGAACTTGTAAACACCATTTCATGAAGATTGATACCTGCATTGTGTCGTGTCAATTCTGATCCACATTTACATCTATAGCAACACTGTAAACACTTATATTTGACAATGATTTAAAACATGATAGATTCAAGGAGTAGTGATAAAAGGAGTAGATTTATTATCATTATTACATACATTGACTGAAAGTGGTATAACAGAAACTATTGACATATCATTTCTATATTGACCAATCTATTAGACTTGACAACTTGCTATGGCAGTTTCCATCAGTGTATAGTACCTCTTCAACATGTCTAAATTTCATACTGTGGTTTCTCTGATCTGCTTGTGTCAAATTAAATGTCTATAAGGGAGAATATTTAATAATTTTTTAATGTGTTACTCATTGTAATACAAGTGCGATGTCGTCTTAGAGAATATTTGATTTGTAATGGGTATTATGAATATATTTTCAGTTATTTCACCAGGGAGAATAATGAGCATTATCTCTATTAATGTGAAATAGCATTGCACAAACCTACATACAGATGACTATATGCCTTGCGTTATTTAGAGCAAATAGAAAAGTAGCAAACAAAGGTAGCTGCAAAACATCTCTCAGGAATCCGATTTTAAAAAAGGGACTAACACAAAAATCATATAATTTCCTTTTAAACGTCACGTTAAAGAAGAAATTAGCTAAAAGCCCTAGTCAGATTGAATACGGTGGTGAGAAATTGATGGGAAAAGCATCATCATTCCCACAATAGTAGTGACAAATGTACTCGCTCTTTAGTGACACACTTCATGATATACATTAAGTGGTTAAGAAAGATGATATAGAAGGAACTGTAACATGACATGAACGTCAAATGATGTTGCTTAAAGATGCATACACATTTTCAAATATTAATTTGAATGTTTAACTTTCTTAGATATCAGGAAGCTCTCTATGTTTTCTGCTGTTGGAGATCTTACATGGTTACATAGTTAGTTGTAGAGAAAATACTTTCAAATCGAAAATTCCATGCCGCTTTGAACTGAATTTGAAAATTACGCCTTTTTCTCTAATTCACATACATAGGTTATTCAGCCTACTGACAACTAACCCGAGACACTAATCTCCTAAGTACAACTCACTGTCTGGAATGCTGTCACCGTTTATTAAAACGTCAGCTCAAGACGAATCTGTCACTATCCTCAGAATCAAGATTTTCTTGCATTGATTTCTGCACAGAATATCTTGATGTCAACTACTGGTTTCGTAAAATCAAATTAGAAGCGTGCTAATTTTTAAGGCAATCTATCTGAGTTTGTTCTATTTCTGAATTCCGAAACTCAAGTCGTATCAACCTTAGGTTAAAGTCATTATTCTTTTAGGAGACAAACTAAGTGCCTTTGCAGATACCGTTTTTCCAAAGGTTTGTACAGTTACCAAGGTTCAAACTGTAAAGCCAAATTACTGTAAATGGATGACTGGAAAACTGAAATTATCATATGAATCAGTGTGTGATAAATAATTGGATTCACGCGTAAAGTGAGTGATCAGAAGTATATGTAATTAATATTATTCACGGATTTCTTATCATAACCTCTAAGTGTCCTTTTTATAAGAATATAAATTGTATTTTTGATATTCAAGTAGCCAATATATACGCCGCGGAATTATACAATTGCATTTTAGTTTTTAAAGTGCATAACGGTATGAACGTCAGAGAAAAACGTCAGGTTCGGCTTTCATGAACATTAACCATGTTAACAAAACTAACCAATCTAAACCCTTTCCTATCTTTTGATATATTTACCAAAACCAAACAATCATTTCTTCATCCTGACGAAAAGAAGGTTTGAGTTGAAAAATCTGAATATTGAAACACCATTATAAAAAAAATTAAGTCATGTTTATGAAACATTTCACCCTCTGTCGAAACAAACGTACACACATTTCTTCACAATTTACTTATTTCATGCGCCCAATTTTTTTAAAATCAAATACTTTTCATTAAAAACTTTCAAATGTTATAAAGAGATCGGAGAGAACCCTTCGATTTTTTCTCGCTTTGGTTAGGACATTCACACTACAGATTACAACAGTAATGCGATAGTTTTCAAGTTACATTACCAAAACGTTACATAAATTTACTCCTTTCTCACAATTTCTTTTGTTTTAAGTAAAACTGATTCTAGTAGAATGTTCTTACAGGAAATAAGTAACTATTGGAATGGGAATGAGATGATATTTTTTATCTAATTAAACATATCATAAATATCATATCAGAATTGCATGGATTTCATGTTTCAGTTGTTTGAAGCATTTTGAAGCAGAATTCAAGAGTCAATAGATATTGCAAAGAAAAACTATCAAACACTTACGATAAGATTAGTAACACAGTCTCAAATCACAAATTGAATAATTTCAATGGGAAGATATGCATTTAAATGAATGAAAATTGTCAAAACTTAAGTGTTTCATAATCATTGTTTAAGTCCATTTCTCTGTCATGACAGTTCAACATGCGTATTTGCAAAGATGCTTACTACACACATATTGAGAAACATATTTTTACAAACGATAACATTTTCTTTGTTTGGTCAAGAGTAAGTCAGAACAATAAATCGTTTATTACTTTTTACCTTTACTTTAGCTTGCTGTAGTGACTTTGTCCCTGAATCAATGACTGTCCTATAATAATCGATCTCCCTATGGCCCTTATTGATCTCCCTATGGCCCTTGTTGACGTTACCCTGATGTTACTCTGATGTTAGGGTCTGCGAGCCTCACAATGTTTGTATTTAATAAATGTGCAAATTCAAAGAAAATATTATATACTCTCATAGATTAATTTCGGATTGAAATTATTCAGATCCTATGCGAAATATATGATAGTAAAACTATTTTCTAGCTGATATTGACAACAATTGAGATCGTTCCTGGACGTTTTCTTTTATGATGGATTTATTTTGATGGTATGGAAGAAGACTTATTAGGTGTTTTATATTTGGTGTTATACGAACACTGTCATGCAATATTGCACCATTTGATATGAGAGCAGGTTATTACAAATAAATGGACGCAACATATTCAAAGATTCTCTTTTCTCTATTCTCTCTACTTCTTTATTATATAGTTCAAGATATGGAGGTTTTTTTAAGGAGGTCAATTATTATTTATCATTATGGTATCTGCTAAGGGTGCGCGGTTTTATCGGTATATCGGTATATTGCAATATAGAAACAATACTATATGTACCGGTACACTTTTCCGAAATTATAGGATGATTTAAAATTAACGATTTCCGTGTAGTATTGCAAAAGAATTTAACCAGAAAACGTAATTTTACTGAAAGTTGAAGTGTGAACTCGCAAAGTGAAAATAGCACAGATACTTTACAAGTCCGAAAACAGTCACCGAATTATCTCTCTTTACAAAACAAGCCAGTTGAGCATTGATCACTGTTCTTATTGCTGTTATTTAGTCATGGGAGCATGGAAAAATTAAAATATGAAAAGTACATATCCTACGGAAGCACCCTAGTGCCACAGTCAAATTGTTTTTATCTCCTAATTAGGAGATACTATCACCTAATTAGGATATAGTAACTCCTAATTAGGAGATAATAACGCCTAATTAGGAGATAAGTAACCCCTAATTAGGACTTAATTAACACCTAATTAGGAGATAACTAAGTCATACTTATGACATAGCTATTTCCTAATTAAGACTTAATTATCACCTAATTAGGACTTAATTATCACCTAATTAGGGGATATATCACCTAATTAGGAGAAACTATCTCCTAATTAGTTGATACTATCACCTAATTAGGAGAAAGTAACTCCTAATTAGGACATACTATCTCCTAATTAGGAAATATTAAGTCCTAATTAGGACATACTAACTCCTAATTAGGAGATAGTTATCATCTAATTAGGAGAAAGTAACTCCTAATTAGCAGATAGCAACTCCTAATTAGGTGATAATTAAGTCCTAATTAGGACAAAGCTATTTCCTAATTAGTTGATACTTTCTCATAATTAGGTGATAATTAAGTCCTAATTAGGAGATACTAACTCATATTTAGATGATAAGTATCTCCTATTTAGGTGATAATTATCTCCTAATTAGGTGATGACTAAGTCCTAATTAGATGATAACTATCTCCTAATTAGGAGTTAGTATGTCCTAATTAGGACTAATATTTCCTAATTAGGAGATAGTATGTCCTAATTAGGACTTAATATCTGCTAATTAGGAGATAGCTTCTCCTAATTAGGTGATAGTTATGTCCTAATTAGTCGATGAATAAGTCCTAATTAGGTGATAACTATCTCCTAATTAGGAGTTAGTATGTCCTAATTAGGACTTAATATCTCCTAATTAGGTGATAGTTATGTCCTAATTAGGCGATGAATAAGTCCTAATTAGGTGATAACTATCTCCTAATTAGGAGTTAGTATGTCCTAATTAGGACTTAATATCTCCTAATTAGGTGATAGTTATGTCCTAATTAGGCGATGATTAAGTCCTTATTAGGTGATGGTATATCCTAATTAGGGGATAAAAACATTTTGACTGAGGCACTAAGATGCTTCCGTAATATCCTTAGTATTTGCTGTTGTAAAAATATCTACTTTTTTAAGTTTTCCAAGTTTGTCATTTCATCACAAGTATGACGTTAGGAGGGGAAAGTGATTGGTATAAGCATTAACGTACTTTTTCAGTTTTACCTCATGATTATATCACAACTCTTGTGAGGATATATAATTAGAAGAGTTATATCTTCAAACAGCATCAAAAGTAAGATTTCAACAGCAAGTGTACACAAAAATAAGTAATTTTCGAAGAGAATTAATTTTTTAGATAAGCAAGGAGAGAAGTGGATTTGGAGATAAATGTTGAAAGTAGAATTTCAAAGCATGCATACTCAAAAACAACAGTTTTAAAAAGAATTCCATGGCAAGTGCCTTGAGCTGGCAATGATCAATGCAAAAGCATCTATAAGAGTTTTTGAAATGTTTAAGAAGTTTAAAAAGTTAAGGAATTAATTAGCTAAAACCCCAAGCCAAGTGCAGGAGTGAAGAGAATTTGTTTTTAAGAAAAAAATTGTCAATTATCGCTTTAAAATGATATTAATCAAAACAGTTTTTCTAATGTAACTTTTTTTAATGATAATTCGTTCAAGGCTCCTAAAAGTTTCAAAGGAAATATTCTAGGAATCCATCGATAATAATTTGCAAACAGATCTTAACCTTATCTATCAGAAAACGTTTCACTACGACCTAACAAAACTCTCATTCTGAAAACTGACATGTTATAGTAAATATCAGTGATCATTATATCATTTGTTAAAAAAGGTTTAGTAAATACGTGTTTTAACTTTTCATTCAGTACAAAAACACATTTATAAAACAGTCTGGGCAATACCCGTATTTACTGAAAGGAAGTTTTTAATTACACCTATTAATTTAATATAACGACAGGAAGTAAAACATGTTCTTCATTCATAGTACGAAGCTTCAGACTAATTTCATTCAAGCTGAGGCTCCTTAGGGTCATTTACAGTCTGGTGTGTTAATGTTTTTCATCAAGTACGCCAAATTGAAGCAAATTCCGCCCTACAAATCATGCATTACTCTTTATGTCACATTTTGAAAATTAAATACTGAATATTTGTATGCTGCCGGCAAAAGGTTTCATGAAGTCGAAAAGACGTGATCTTCAAAAGGGAAATAAAACTAAAGGAAATAATCTGTGAGGAAGAATGATTTTATAAACTGTTCCCATTCAGACTTAGGTCTGGATATTTCACTCTGGTCCAACCGGTAAGAACTGCACATGCATGGTTGATGTGGAAATATATTTTTTTCATATGTCACATCATAGTAAACAATAATTCGCATAATTTTATTACAAACCAAATAAAAAAGATTAATTTCACATAAATTCTGTTACCATCACCTAGGAAATGTGTTTGTGACTTCATAATCCCAATCCCGAATGTATTATTAGTACAGACATTTTTTGGCTGCATTATCGTTATTGAAAATAAGTTTCTAAAAAATTCCTCTTTGTGCCATTGTGCCAACAATAGTAATCTCATAAATAAAAACGTCATTATTGTATATGAACCTGTTGACTGTTAACCTGTTGCCATAGTTTAGGTAACTTTCTATCAGCATTATTATACACCAGTAGGCAGTAAAGTTTGTAGGTGATAGGGATGTTAATTACAGTATCAAATGAACCCTAAATACTAAACTATGCCTACAGGTGTTGTCGTGAGTTACTCTCCATGGAAGAGTGTTAAGGTTTATCGTCGCAGATGTCACAGATTTAAAGATTCTTAGTTTTCACTACAAAGTTAAGTTGTAGATTTCCGTATGTTGATGTACACTAACAGTTTTTATCAAGGGCATTTGAATAGCTCTGTTGACTTTTCCCCTAACTAACAAGACCATGGAGGAGGTAGTCATGGAAATAAATACAATCAATGGTAAACTCCGATTTCTTTAAGTACTTAATGAATTGACAGAAGCACGTCAAAAATGATAAACTTATATGATAAACAATAACTTCAATGGACTGCTGTTAAGTAACATTGACACTTTTGAAGTTCAACTTCCATAAGTTATTTCAATTTCATTTTTAATGTAAATTTATAAAAACGTTGAAATCAATCATTTGGCTTTGCAACATATATACTTCAAGCAGACACTTTATATTTGATTAAAATGATAATAAATTCCTGAATGGTGTGTCTATAAAAGAAACAGACTTACGAGTACTTTACAAAAATAAATATTCTTTAGTACGGCGGTGTTACATGTTTAAATTTTCAAACTGAATATGAGATTTCATATTCAGTAAAGATTAAGTTCATTCACGTATTCGCAAGACCACTTTACGAATGAGTAAAGCAGGATTTTTATTATAGGTAATGTGAAAATTGAAATGTTTGGATTTCACATTGAACCGTTTATATTTTTCAAAGAATCTGTATATAATGATCAAGTCGTTCTTGAATGCTAGTGTCATCTAATGTTTTGGCGACCTGTTTTTATTCAAGCTTCAGGGCTATTGGAATGCAAATGTGGTGACTTTCGTTAATCAAGCACACGCAGCATTTCAAATTAATTGTTTGATCGATCGAAGTGCCAAGGTACATGTACATCCGAATATATATTCAGCCTTTACTCAATATTTGTTAGTAATCCTACATGAAAGGGACAATGAAAAGGACACACCTATGTAAGATGCCACCGACTTTGAGTGGTGTGATAAGATAAACCGGCATTGTGTCACCATTCTCTTAGGAATTATCTGTCCAACTCCTCTTGTAGCGCCTCGTCCAATTCTTGTAGTGTTGTCGGTTGACGTTGACGTCGACGAACAACTCTCCCGATCATGTCCCAGACATGCTTTATAGGGGAAAGGTTAGGACTCATGGCTGGCAAAGGCATAGCAACAATGTTGTGACGCTGGATGTAGTCATTCACACACTTGCATTAGCATCTTGAAAGGTTAAACGTCGACCTGCACGTTGAGCCAAGGACAGAACTGTCAGTGCCAGGATGTGGTACAGAAGTTCACATCAGTGACCGTCCCTTGACTAATATGCAAGTGAGTTATGAGTTATGCCACTTATGGTGATTCATCCGAACTCCATAAGAGATCAACGCTTTGTCATGCTGTCATACGTAACGTAAGCCTAACGACTCCTTACGTAAACACGTTTATCAGCGAAATCCAGAGTAAATCTGGACTCATTACACGTGCCCAGCGACGATTACCCCAATTTCTACGTTACCCTAGCCAGTAACGCCTGTTTGTGCTGGCGAGTTAATGAAGATACAACACGCGGTCCATTACTTTTTAAAAAGAGTATATATTGCTATCTTTCTCGGATCACTTACTTTATGTCTAGTAAAACAGCAAGGTGAACGTAATTTCTTTTGGTTAGGTTTAACTGTTTTCGTTATGATGTCAATTGATATAATATGAATTCATCCAATATTATAACCGTTTGATTAATTGAAAACACAAGTTATCATAACATGGAATCATGATATAAACTTTTAGTTGAATCGTATTGTCCAATTACCTTTCTCAACTCAGTGTTGGAACATATTTTCAAAATATGAATCACCATAAACTCGCAATCAAAAGAAGACTTATCAGTATTTAGATATCCCAAAACTGAAAGTTTGAGATTTATTTAGTAAAAGAAATTAAAAATCAATGCACTTGTCATGAATATGAATGGCGTTCCATTCATTGATTTAATTTTGGAGATTGAAAAACATTGAAAAGAAAAAAAAAAGAAGTTGAATAACTAGAATAAAAAAGAATATAGTACCATAGTTTTATCAATTTTCTATAATGACTCTCCTAGGTTTCCAACTAAATAACTACAAATCATTTTAGGTTGACAAACAAATTATGAAAAACGGCCAGTGATCAATGGAACATGTTTACCAAATTCATGTTTATGAGAGATGGTTCTTCTAAGCGTTGATGCTTTAATACTTACAAACTAGATAGATGTATTGAGTGTGTAAATGAAGGACGTCGTCACTTTTACTAGAACGCTTACCATGATTGTAACGCATCCACTTTATGCTCTCTGTATAGATTGCAGCAGCTACTTCTGGAGTTCATAATATCTATTAAGGTATTTGAATTGTGATTTTTCAACAAAGTTGATGGTTTTATTCATGATCTAAGGAAAGAAATAGTGTTTTAAAATTGTAGCACAACACGGAATTGTTCTAGCAAGGATCCTTGTCTGTTGTGATACCAAAGAATGAGTAAAACGTGAGTATACAAATTTGTCTGTTGTCATGGAAATACTCTGTAAAATGTAGACGAATAAATCATTTAAAGTTTTAACAAACAATTTTATAAATGATTTCCAACAGTTATTTCATACACGTAAATATTAATTAATTACTATTAATAACTGTTCTTGAAGCTGGTATAATGAAAGAAACAAGTTCTATTGAAATGCTTCTTGACTGTAATAGCAGACCTGACCACATTGAGCTGATTGTAGTTTTTATTCGACATAGAGCAGACGTAATCTAAATTAGACGTTCACTTTGAAATGAAAAATATTTGAAGGAACTTAAGTTTCTATAAATGTATGTGGTTTAATTCTGCATATCCAAATAGTCTATAATATGTCTTATAATAAATATTTATAGAGAAGAAGAAATAAATGTATAGCCTGTGTATAATCCCATTCGGGAATCGGAATCGTAGGAAATAGCAAATATTACAGACAATTTTCTCTGGAACTTTGATTTGATAGAGCTTTACTACTAGACGTGGTGAAGAAAATTTTCCGTATCACAAAGATTGCAATATCTTTTATCACTATTAACACTCGAAATTGAATAGACAACATATCATATTCGTTCATTACGTTCAATTGCCTTCATGCTATCTGTATGGTTTAAGCTAATCTTATTTACTTCACCGGGTGCACTGGTGGATTTGTCCTTTCCACATATTGAATCCCATGGACACCAAGCCTTTTTCTATTTTTGTACAACATCTTTAATTGACACATTGAATCAACATGGTATGATTTGAAAAGTCCCGAAAAGAATGGATCGTTGAAATCATAGAATTGTTTGATGATGCGATTTCTTATTATATGCAGAAAAATTGAGTAGCAAATACCTGCTGGAAGAAAGTCAGTAACGCATGGTTAGTAAATCACGTTAGATATAGAACTTGTGAACAAAAATGCTTCAAGATTGATCTCTGTAGTGTATGCAATGTCAAGTCTGATCCACATCTTTATCTGTATCAACACTATAAACACTTCGTCAGTCAATTATATCTCCCAATGATTTGATTTACTAAATTGATAAATTTTAAGGTTCAATGCAGGGAAAGGAAAACTTTCACATTGTAATGTAGGGAATTTGTAACAAGATCCTTACGGCAACGTTATGAGATAAACTATCGATATTTCATACTTTTATAATGACCAATCTCAAAGATCTCATATGTTGCTGTTACAGCTTCCTTCCAGAAAGAGCACGTATATTTACAGTCGAATATTCTGAGGAACGCTGACTAGCTGTGTTTATTGTACACTAAACCTTGTTGATCTCAGAGCAGACAGTTTTATTACCAATAAAATTACAGAATCTTCTCATATATTATCTATAGTTGAAACAGTGGGCGACAGTCAGTACTGGATTGAATATTCATGAACACTATTTAGTTTCAGGAAAGAACTTGTGTATCAAATTAGTGAAGTTTTGAATTTGGCAGAGATATATGCAGATGTTTAAGAACTGAGTAATTGATATTGGCAAACTTGCATTGGAATATGTGTTTTTTTTAGAAAAAAATGGCCTACTCTGTAAAAGCAAATTTCAATATGGAGGAATATTTCATTAACATTTAATTCGTTAAACATTACAATGAGTTTGTATTGTTGACTAGTTCAGTATAGGATTTGTAATGGGTATTATGAATAAATCTTCAGTTATTTCAACAGGAGAAAAAACATCCTTATCCCTAATGATGTGAAATAACATTGTATAGGTTACATAGGTATGTATTCCATAGAGCAAACATAAAAGTAGCTAATAATTGTAGCTGAACAACATCTCCATAGGGAACGGGTTTCAAATAAAAAATACACATACTATGAAAAGTCCTCTTTACTTTCCATTAGACAAGTAACAGAAGCATATAATTTTCTTTGAAATGTCAAGTTAAGGAACAAATAAGCTAAAAGCCCTTGTGAGATTGAATATTGTTGAGAGCGATTTATTGGAAAACTTCCTTGTCATGATCCCAAAAGTTTATACTTGTGACAATTGTAGACACTCTTCAAGGACAAATTGCATGGTATACATTCTGATGGTTATATATTGAAGGAACAGTAATGTGATATGCACGGGTTATATGATGTTGCATATAAATATGATATGTAGTATTACAAAATTCCAAACATTACTTTGAATGCATAACTGACATTTTGATTACATTTCTTAGATGTAATAAAGCTTTTGTGTTTTGTGTTTCGCATACATATACATGAAATCAAAACATGCGTTAGAAAAAACACCCATAAGACTTAAAAACTAAATATTATTGGAAGATGATGCTCATAACACTAGATAACACACAGAATATTTTAGCCCTCTGCTAACTAACCCTTGCACTGATCTCCTGAGGGCAACCGTCTGGGATGTTGCCACTGATAATCAAATCGTCAACTCAAAAAATCTGTCATTCCTCTCTGAATAAAGATTTTTATTGCATCGATTTCTGAATGGAACATCTATAGGCTCTCAGCTATTAGTTTTGCCAAATCAAATTAACAGAGTGCTGATTTTTTAGGCAAACCTTCTAAGATTTGTTTCAACCATACGTTAAAGGCGTTTTTCCCTTCGAAGGAGGCTATGTTCTTTGGCAAATACTGTTCTGTCACAGATTTGGACACGTACCAAGATTCAAACTGCAAAGCCCAATGATTCAGTGTATAACTTAATCGATTTCAAGCAGAATAACACTAATATCATAGAGAATATTTGCATTCGGAGATCTTGCATACCAGACAAGTCTTCTTAATATTTGATATTTATAACTGACACTTATTCCGTCGTCACAATGTTTTAATGCACTTTAGAAATGTGTCAACTAATGAAAATATCATATTTATTTCATATTTAGATATTCAAAAGTATTATTATTATAAATATTATAAATTATCTAGTTTTTAAAATGGTTAACACAATACATATCAATAGTTAATAAACATCTATCTAAAAAACGACTTAAGCTATCTATCATTACAAAATTTCGTCTGGAAACCCTATTTATTTGTGAATGTCAGGGTTTGCAGAGGCTAGCTAAAACTGAGTAGGTTGTTCAATGAGTTATCAGCACTTGAAAGAATGATCTACTAAGGTTACTTACATGTCATGATATAAATGAATAACTGTTACTAGAGCTCTTCAATGTGGAGACACAGGCAGACAAGGATGCATTATCTCTAAAGTTATTGTCATGCATCAAAGCCTGCTCGTTTCTTTTGAAAATAAGATTCATAGAGAATCGTTGAATTCAATTATTCAGTATTTAAAATTAATTGATCTTATAAACATTTAATGTCACCCAGTCAAAGTGGTAATCTGCCGTTGGACATGGTATGAAAGATGTTACTTTATATAACGAATATAATATAAAGCTAACTTTCCCCTGTTTTGCATGTATTGAATAATATAAATAGAGTTTGTGATTAAAATTCAGAAATTAAACACAAAAATCACGAAATAGATTAGAGATTACATTTTATGATTGCCACATTGCTTTTGTTGCTCAGGCAGGCATGTTATAAAATGTCAACATGATTTGATCAGTATCCTTTAATAAAAAAAACCCAGACCTACCTTTCTATTCCCCTCCCCTACCTTTGGACGTTAAATGCTTACAAAGAATGTCAACAGGAAATAACGAGAAGTTGAATAATAGAGCAACTGTGTGCTAAGATGGTAATGAATATGGTGGAAGACATTAACGGCTTGTTCACATCAGATGTTCTCTCAATTTTCTATGTGGTTTAATTTCAAATCAGAAGCTCACTTTATTAGCAAACATACACTTCCTGTACTTGGTTTCATGACTAGATTGTTAAAATATAAAATTATATGAATTCGTTATCATTGTTCTAGTGCTAACAAATAAGCTGATATTGCAAATCAGTGGTCAATACCGTTGTTATAGTATGATGTAGACTACAGCTGTCTACTTGCAACAAATAACATGCTTAGACTGAAATGCAACAATATATCGTATCCTGATAGAAACAACAATGAGAGGGAATTCATCTGGAGATATTACGTAGAAGTTATACAATTATTAGTCAAAAGTTTATAGCTATGTGCCACCCAAGGCAGTATTCAACATTACACAAAATTGTTTGGATATTTTTGTTTGTTCTGAATTTGTTAAATTTGTTTGTGAAAATAAACAAGAAGATAATCTTACAGTCGTAGTAATGGTCATTTTCCAATGTTTACAAAGGTAACATTCTCTCAGACTTATATTTTACACAAGTAAAGGGTGTAGGGGAAAGGCTGCTTCAGTATCAAATAAACCCTGAATGTTTTGCAAAGAATCTATTGCTAAACTGAGCTTCACGGGCTTGTCCTTTGTTACTGTACATCAATAGGTGAAAAGATTTATCATTGTATACGTTATGCTATTGTTTCAGTCGCAGATTCAGTTATTTGCGATTTCCAGGACAACATTAATTTGCAGTTCTCAATAATTGAATGTACACTATAAGTATATTTGATTTATTAAGGGTATTTCAAATAGTTCTAATGCATTTTTCTCCAAATTAAAAAAGACCATGGGGAACGATACAAATAGCGAGATGTTTCAGTACCTCAGTGTTGCATTTGTAGAATTTTAAACTGAACTGAACATTTCATGTCCTGAATAAGTTAAGTTCAATTACCAATGAAGAATCAAGACTTTGATGACAGGTAAATTCTAAAAGTAAGGTGCCTGTAGTCCCTCGATTCCTAAATCCTTTGTAATACGATTATCAAATATCGATTTATTTGTATACGTTTATAACAAAAAGGTAATGTATTCTCAAATGGTTAACATACATTACATGTATGCGGTCGACCTTTTGTAGACGGTCGGTTATAAATATAAATATAGAACAAAACGTTCATACATTAGATTCACTACGCTGAACGTTTCAGCCAATAAATGTGGTTAATGAATGTTTGATAACACTTAAAGGCATGACGAATCTTAAAACTCACCTGTGTTGAATAAAAACAATATTGTCTCTGATTACACTAGTAATGGATGTCACCGATATTGATACTTCACGAATTCCACTTACTATGCAACGGAATTCTATTTCGTATTTTGATGATTACAATATTGCATGTGGGAGGTTTACCTAAATATATGTAATAATGGCTACAAATCGTTCACACTTCTTAATTGCAATTGATATAGTGTTAGCATCTAGGCATTCTACCGTCAGTGCCTGGTTCTACACCAACTGCAACATGTAACCAGATGCACATGAAAGATGTCCCGCGCAACTTTATGTACCCTATGATGCCGTCCCATCTTTTTTTATTTTGTATGTAGATATTCATAGTCTCTTATCATTCTTAAACACTCTAATGACATTTATCTTCTCAAAGTACAAAATAATTTACTAACTTTAATTTTCAAGCAATTAACATTAGGCATTTAACTCGTTTTCTTCAAAATGAAGATATGGATATCAAGAACAGATGACTTTATCTGATAATTGCGAGGCAAATGATACAAACTTACAGCTGGTAGACTGATGGTGCAGAGATGAACAAAACATCAGACCCGTACTTCAGAGTTTAGTGCGGTTTAACTGACTCTTTTGGATTTTTTAACTCTTGAGATTTGTGTTGTGATTAAACGAGAGACTTAAGACAAACTATTATAGCGAAAGCCATATCATTCCCGGAAATTGTACACTGCATCAAACTTCAGGTAACAGAGTTAGTGTTCTGCGTTGCCTGTCCCGCAAAGGTCTATAGAATCTTTTTGAGATTCTGTGATGATCAGGTTCTAGCCACAAAGTAGCCAGCTAGCGCTTTTGTCCTTTTCCTACACACTAATAATCTATCCATTCATTCGATTTACTTTGGAAATAAACCTCGTAGTTTATGCTTGAGCTCTTCTCTTTATATGAATACAGGACACCAAAATACAGCCAGTCCTTTATATTTCGTCTCAATGACTTCATTCAGTCAATACGCACCAGATGTATTGCCCTTACGTCCCTTCCAACTCTTCAGACAGAAACAAGTTTACATTAATACCTTATATAACGTACTATAAGAGTCTATCAACTCTGTAGACAGAAGAAAGTTTACATTATTATACTTTAACAAAACCTGCAGAAAAATTAAATAACGTCGTCATCAATACATTATAAAAATGTACAATAAGATTTGATTTAGACCTATACATCTCTAATATTGGCACTATCCCTGTAATAAGTGTTAATCTAACATCACTTGTTTTACACTTTGTCACATGTTCAATGTTTTATTGGTGTTTGACGTTTCAGCTGAAACACACATCGTCAATGCCATAATAAACCCTCAATCATTGAAAGCAATTTACTCTTTTTATCAATTATTTTTGCATTCTCAGAGCAAGTTTATCATCTCTTCCCATTTTCAGCCAAACATTTTGAACATCTTATAATGAATTTAACTTCTGAATGTCCTTAAAAGATCGGTAAGGGGTCGAGAAGTTATTATGAGTGTTGTCCCGTATTCCTTCATAACGAACACATCCTTGATAATTGTTTATTTCTTCGTCGTACATATCATTAAATTTGCTGCGTCATTTTGCTATTGTTGTAATAAACATTACGACTTTTGGAATATGATGATATATATCCAGTTGAGAATTATATATTCAATCACAGTTGGGGTATGTTGATATATTTCTAGTCGACAGTTATCAATTCAATAGCATTGAGAGTATGTTGATATATCTCTAGTCGACAGTTACCAGTTTAATCACATTCAGAGTATGTTGATATATCTCTAGTCGACAGTTACCAGTTTAATCACATTCAGAGTATGTTGATATATCTCTAGTCGACAGTTACCAGTTTAATCGCATTGAGAGTATGTTAATATATCTCTAGTCGACAGTTACCAGTTTAATCGCATTGAGAGTATGTTGATATATCTCTAGTCGACAGTTACCAGTTTAATCGCATTGAGAGTTTGTTGATATTTCTCTAATCGACAGTTACCAGTTTAATCGCATTGAGAGTTTGTTTATATTTCTCTAGTCGACAGTTACCAGTTTAATCGCATTGAGAGTTTGTTGATATTTCTCTAATCGATCACATTTCAATGTATTTCTAGGTGACAGTTGCATCTGGAAGCCAACATATTGTCAAGGAATATGAGAACACATATTTATTCAAAATTGTTTTTGGTGCAATGTTTATTATGAGAGGCTTGCACTCTAACCGCCAGTGAAGTTGTCTGCTGGGAGCCAATTGATCATAAATCTATTTACCAATAGCTGTATTCAGAAGATCTCATTAGAGCTTCTATTTCCGAGAGAAGCTGTCATAGATGGATCATAAGAAAGTCGATGCTGAACAAACAGTGGATCTGTTGCTGAGGTTTTGTTCTTGTTGAGAAGAAATGGTGTCTAAAGGGAAGTCATATTAGTTCTATAGAATATATTAGAATCAATTTTAGAAATGTTTTAGATAGACTTACATTGTAATAGCGAACGTCTGAGAGCCAATTATCAGTGTAACAACTTTATTCCGATATGGAAGGAAGGTCATAGATATATCAGTGATAAAAGTTGATGAATGACTGTCTACCAGTGATGAATAGATTTTGTAAACACTAGATTAACCGTCATTTATAGATACTGCTGTACCGGTTTTAGTATCATTTGTCTGCAGGTAATACCAGTATATAATATTTCATCACCAGTTAACCGAGCAAGATTTCCTTTTATATAAGCTTCTTGATTTCAAAAGATGTCCTTTTCGTCAGCATTAACAAGATTACTCACACAGAAATGTATCTGATAAACTGTAAGTAAGTATATCGATATCTTATTGCTAAATATAAGATGTGGATGTAGGATTGCTCAAAATAAACTTAAATGGGACAAACTGTCTTCTAAATCATTGTAAATGAGAGTAATATCCTTGCAAATCGTGTACACAATTTCAATCACTGTCAACTAAACTAATAGTGATCCATACTCAGGAGATCGTATGATAATTAGTTACTCTGATAATAGTTAGTAGACCACCCAAACATTTTTGTATTTAAATCAGGCCTATTGCTCACTCTTTGTTCACTCAAAAATCCAGAAGAGCAAAATAACAGTACAATATACATATATATATATATATATATCTATATATATATATCAAACAATATGAAAGCGTCTTATGCACTATTTTTAGCATCAATTGTAAGATAGTAATGAATCTAGAAATACTTTCAGTTCTTTTGTACATTTAGGGTTCAAAATTTTACAAAGGTATAAACATTTGGATATTTGCAGGGAATATGCAGAGCTCTTATTTGGTAAAAGCTTTACATCTGAAGATGTAGTGAAACTTATCTCCCATTACATTTTGATTGCATAGCTTACATAGGCGTTCTTCCCTTGCAATATCTTGCCACCTGCCAGTCTCTATTGGTAGGTTTTGGTTTGAAGTGCACAACATTAAGATGGGGATGAACGTAGACCATTTAGAACTACATGTTAAACTTACAGTTTTGTTTTTGTATGTTTTCTTGATAGTGAATGAGACTACTCTAGCAAGGAACGTGTGTGAGGTTTAAACAGAAGTAGTGTAAAGCATCATCTAAATAGACTGGGAAATATACCTGTATGTGCATTTATTAAACAGAAAAAACATTTCATGTTCCATGTAAACCTTTCCTCTATCAGTACTTCAATATTTAATACACAATTCTTTATTTACCTTCAAATGAACTGTTCCCTCCAAAATGTTCTGCATGTATTCAGAAATTAAAATGATAAGCAATATCATGTGGACAAACATATTTTAACACTACCTTAGAGTCATATCCTTGATTAAACAGTTTTTTGGTAGCATTGAATGGTGTTGTTGTACACAAGAAAATAAACAGAAGGCCTCATCAATGTTCTAGAAACTACTACTGACTTGAGACTTCCCCATATATCCTTCAGGAACTGTAAGCTCCATCAAACCACAGGTTCCACTAATGATGTACTTCATTGTCTGGCATACCTCTATCGAATCTTTTCCTCTTTTAAAAAGATTCTGTGTCGATCTAATCCTGCCCACAAAATAGCTGCTGAGCACCGTTATGAGCCAGTAATCTTACCTTTACATTTGCTTCCTTTTGAAATAGACTTTGCCAGAAATTGTTGTGTCAGTGTGAACACGTACACAGAATTATTGTCATTCTATATATTTACTCTCCTTCTAAGATGGATATTTGCCTTTGAAATACACTGTAGGAGTTTCAACTTCACCATATTTGCTCATTGAGATGAACTTGAGTCCGTGATGCAGGATTGATGTATATTAGCATAGAGATACCTATTGAAACTATATAATTGATGCGTATAGGCATACAGAACCGTTCTTTATATTTCTCAAGATTATATGTTTGCCTTTGCCGATGTGACTTAGTATCAGATACAATGGCGGGTTTACAGAGACAACTTAACATTTTAGCTGATTATACTACAGAATGGAATCTTTCAGTTATCTTGATAAAACTAATGTCGTTTTATTCCGTAGGGGTGATTCTCAGAATGAGAAAGGGATTTTAGGTAATCAACTTTTTAAAACAGTAGATGGGTACACATATCCTGGCGTTCGCTTTTATCAGAAATTTAATGTGAAGAAAAGTGTTTATGATCCTGCCCTGCGAGCTAAAAAATCTCTTTTTCAGTTGATATGGATAATATGTAAATTGGAATGTTAACACATGTCCTGTTCTTTAAACTTTTTGATGCCCAAATACAACCGATTTTGTTATACGGGTCAGAGATATGGGGGTTCCAACGTTTCGACTCTATAGAAAAAGTTCATTTATGAGCATGTAAAAAGTTTGTGGGAGTCGGACCTTCAACACCAAATACTATGGTATATGGAGAGTATGGTAGATACGCCCTCTATTTCAACTCACAGATACGATGTCTTAAATAAAAATCATGCATATGCCTAATCATCGTATTCCAAAGTTGTCATAAAATATGATGGTTAATTTAGATAATATTGGAAAAGTAACGTGGACATCAAACGTTAGATTTGTATTGTTTTTCAATGGCTTTTGTTTCGTCTGGTTAAACCAAACCGTTGGAAATATTGATGTTTTCATCAAAGTTTTTCGCGATAGACCTGTGAATATGTTTCATCAGGAATGGCAATCTCGTATGAATAATAGCACACGCTATGATTGTCATAGGATATTTAAAATCTACTTCAGCCAGAAACCTATCTATGGATTCTTACAGCTAGAGATTTCAGGTTTAGTTTAATTAAATTCAGACTTTAATTTCTTAATTTAATCATGAATAAAGGGAAAATGCTGTCAATTTAAAGAAACCAAAGGATTTGTCCATTATGTAAAAACGCATTTGAAGACGAAATCCATTTTGTTTTTATCTGTAAATATGTTGAAATAAGAAATATCTGTGTACCTGGTCAATTTCTATCAAAGCGCCCAAAAGTAGTGTTTAAATCATTATTATCATTTTGGTGATGAAAATTATTAAGAATTTGTCATTGTAAAATATGCCATCAAATTAAGAGATGCATTGTTGAAATAACAATTTTACACTGGCAAGTCTTGTGTAATATGTTTAAATCAAATCATAGACTCATAAGGACGAATTTTCAGTGCATAACACAAGATTAATCCAATTGTTAGACGATTTTTGGCTACGGTACCTTGGTGCTATTAGTCAAAACTTTCTATTTCGGCAAATCTACACTGAATATCGTAAATAATAAAATTTTTAATACAGCCTAAAACCAAAAGGGCAGCAGCTAAGGTCAATACAACAGCAATGCGTTGTCACAGAAATATAATCATAACGAATAGATTTTCCTTTGTAATATGTCAAGCGGTTAAGGTATATTCAAACGTTGTACATATTTCTATTTCCGACGTGTTTGACAATCAGTATATCCGAATTTTGCATAACCGACGCTTCAGGGTTTTCTTTAAATCTATTTGCGATTTCGGCCGTCTTTACTTTTTAATTATCAATTGAAGGTTATTTTTTTTATAAACAAATTGAAAAGGATTTTATGGCATCATAAGAAGCAAAGTTAGTGCATAACCCCCAATTGGACCTAAAACAGTCAATTTAACGCGAAAAGCGTGCACCAATCAAATACGCAATATGCTATCTGTCCGTTGATAGTTTATTTGTGATCCACACTTATACGTAAGAGATGTCATAGATGTATTGATATTCATTCAATACAGGGTAATGTTGAAAAATAAAAAAAGATCTGATTCCTAAATATATGAAATGGAATTAATGTGTGATCTATTTCAGTTGCTTAATCATATTTTAGAAATCTTCTTTATCAAAGAAATCACTATGAATGAAGGTCTATGAGTTATCAATAGATTAAGCCTTTTCAGTTATATTTCTTCCTTTCGCTACCATGGGCTTGCTAACAAGTTAATTTCCTTACTGACATTGCGCTGACGTTGAAGAAATTTGGTTTAACGTTTATATTTTCACCAATACCGAGTAAGAACCAAAAAATACTTTACTAGCCTTGTGTCAGTGTAAAGTTTTATCATAGTTAATTTAAGTTTTACTTAGTTTTCCTTAAGTCACACATTTAAACAATCTTAGTCTGAAGCAAAACTTATTAGGTTTTTACTCTGATAGGACTGGGGTTCAATAGTATCTGCTTATTATGAAGTATTAGGGTTGTAGGTAGTAGGTTTAATAGTATCTTGCTCTTATTGATTATCAAGGTTTTGTTTCTGCTAAGAATTAGATTTAACAATAACCGGCTATTATGTAATAAAGGGGTTTACTAACGATAGGAATTGGGTTCAACAGTAGATGGACATTGTTGATAATTTATTTCTAGTTCTGTTGATATTTTCCATTTTGGATAGAAAGTCTCTATATTTTTCTCATCTCTTTAATGTTTTCTTAAATTTCGTTTATGCATTACATTTTTCTCATTGCCTCTTGATTTGACCATTTGTCAAACAGGACATTAGGAAATATTTATCGATTCATCTTTTGAAGTGAGATGGAATTTCATTCCAAAAACTGAGAAAAGCAAATTAAGTTCTTATATGGACCTTAGTTATTGAATGAGTTCATGCAAACAGTAATTTCTTAGGCAGAAAAATTCCGAGCAAAAACCTTTTTATTTGTTATAACGATCGTAAATGTCTGAATGGACTTTCAATGAAAGAACCGGTCTAGAATAGTTCTTCAAAATAGAGGCTATATAGATTCATCCTTTACATCCCTGTATTCAAAAGGATTTATTTGCCGCAGATACCAGTCATTGTTCATTGTATACTCTGCTATTACCTACAGTTAAGGCCACTTCAAAGCCGCTCGTGTATTGAATATTCACATAAAAAAGAGACATACATATGCTACCCATTCCTTTGACTATATTTCATATTTCGGCATTTATATTTGTTTATTACTATACTTAACTAAGAATTTCATATAAAATAAACAGATCAGACTGGAGACACAATCAACATTCTCACTATCCAATATGTCTCAAATAAATTATTGTGTTATATAATCTCAAATATTATAATTTATTCTAATGATATTTTACATGTATGTTTACACTTAACAAATGTGAAACATATTTCGCAGTTTTCCATTTTGGACATGGTGGCTTTTGTCGTTTAGGAACCAATTTATTCTGTACAACTATAATAACAATTTGAGGGGTTATTATTCTTACTGAAGTCAAATAATGAACTGCCTGGATTCTGTTAAAAGTGTACCTGTTGTCTTTGTCATTAATGCAAAGACAAACAATGTGTGGCAATAGTTTGCAGTTATCTTACATACGCCTTATAATCGTGTTTTCATCATTTTATAATTTCAAAAAATCGAGAAAATATTGATCATGAAAATAATTGTACATTTTCAAGTTTATCATTCTCTATTACAGTCATTTATGAATTACTGCATATAACAATTGAATTACAAAATGAAATATTTTAGAGTCATATTGATGTATAGTTGATTTGCATTGGAAGTAGTTTTGGAAGAACTTGGTGATGTAATGATTTGCAAAGCGATCCAAAGACATGACAGTGACTCCAGATTTTATTGAGGTTATTTTTTTTCTTGAATCTAAAACGTCTTGAGACCTACTTTTGTACCTTTAGCCCTCAAGAACTATAAGTTCCATCAAATCAGAGGTTCAGAAATAGACGTTCTGCTTTGTCTGTCTCGCACAGGTCTCTAAACAGATTCTTTGTCGATCTTATCTTTGCCACAAAGCAGCTGTCTAATGCTTTAGTCCTGCTTTTTGCAAGTTAAATCTATCTATCTATTTGATTTGCTCTTGAAATAAACTTTTTTACGATCAGCTTGATCTCTTCGCCCTGTATTCCAATATAAATACAGAATAAAGACAGTTCGTAGCAATTCGTCTGAAGAACGTCATTCAGTCAGGATTTAGAATTGCCTTCATGTCCTTTCCATCTCGACAGAAAAATGTACTTATTTAGCTAAAATCTCTTATAATTTTTTCAGTTTTCGTAATTACCAAAATCACAAAATAGGTTTAATTGATGCAATAAATAGTTTCCTTAATAAAACGAATTTTGATTGACAACGTGGAACCTTCATATGCTATATAATAAATTTGATCTAATTAGCACTGAAGGAGTCCATTTCACTTGCACCTTGCAGTAGCGTTGTAAAGAAAAAACAACAGTTGGTTAACATTTTAGATGTCCTTCTGTCTTCTGTTCAAATCGATTATCATCTTGTTATAGGACGTATAGAATCTAAAGTTTCTATGATTGTAAATTTCACGGAGAAACGTCCTCCTGCATTACCTTTAATAGTTCAGATCAAAACTATACTTTCTCCCAAAACACATTTGGGTAGAGCGAACTTTTTTCGCGAATAAAGGCCTTGTGGCATATTTGATCTTCAAAAGTTATTGTTGTTTTGTTGTGTGCGTTGGATTCAGTTTAAATTGAATGCAATATCGACTGAAGTGGATTTCTGCTTTTTTATTTTCATAACAGCTTGTTATCAAGTCAAGGCTTTTATTCGTATGAAGGCCATTATCCCATATACAAAGATAGAACATACATGAAATAAGTATATAACATACATGGTAAGCGTCTGTTTGAATATAACACATTTGGGGCTTGATACAATACATGGGAATTTCTAGGTAACTTGATTCTGTCTTCATTCAAAACTCAGACATAAATATTTACATAGATTATTTGATACTTCTGCAGAAGTAGAATATACTAATTGATTAAATCTATAAGTTGATTGATTTTCATAGTATAATTTTGGTACATATTGGATTCTCAATTTAACATAACATTCACAAATCAATATAAAATGGAACTCATCCTCGATTCCTTTTTTGCACAAAGGACATAAACGTTTATTGTAATCGATTCCTTGCCATCGTCCTTCATTTACTTTTAATTTTAGAATACCCGCTCCAATCCTTATGAAAATATTTCTATGTTTTTATTAGTTAACAATGTAAGATATTTTTGCTTTTTTTATTTTCATAACAGCTTGTTAAATGTTGCCTGTTAGTTTTGTGCCTTGGGACAATGCTTAGATTTCGATACAAACTCAGACCATATACCTATTTAGAATTTAAATTAACATATCAAGACATAGTTTCATCAAACAGTCGCTACACTATTCTCTATTTCTAGTGTGTCTACATTCTGTTCGTCTTGCCGCAACGACTGTAAAAGATAATGAATAAGACATACATTCACTCAATGTTCAATGTACATTGTATGCACAGTTGTCAAATGTGTTCGTTTTTTCGCATTTTTTGGTCCCATCATCTAAATCATATTTGAAAAGTCTTTTGATACATTTTAAGGTCCTGATTTTCATCCTAATGCTTACCTTTCCATAGTTTTTAATCACAATGGTATTTCAATGACGAATACTTCATTACGTAACTTTCTTATGTTTTGATCCTTCTTGCAGATATCTCAGATGGATTTACTGTTTCCAGTGTAAGAAAAACAAGACAATCGACAAGACTAACTGAACATTCATAATGCTAGTAAGTGAAGTACTTTGAGGTTAAGACTTGTGGGCGCCATTAGTCTTGCTAATCGATGCTGTATAGCTGTGACGTGAAGGTAGAAACTTCTTTTGCTTTTAAAAGTGATGTGCAATTGGTGTTCTTTTTTCATTTGAGCACTTGCTTGTCATGTAAAGTTTAATCATATCTGACAGTGGCTAAACCCATTTTCATTTGCCGATTTCATAATGTCAAGTTTTATATTTGGCTTAAGTCCATGATAATAATTTTACATCAATTTTTCTCCAAGCACATATTCCTAAGTACACATATTTAGAATAAAGAAGTTGTCATGCATAAATATTTGTACTTAGTTGCTTCCAACTTCCAACTTCTAAAATGCCGCTCAAAGAAGTCACATATTCCTGTTTAACCTCCACAACAGATTACTACATACAACAAGAAAAGACAAAAGTTTACTAATCAATATTAATAAGTATAAGTATAGTAATAAGTAAGTATTTAAACACCCTGTTCAACTCTCTCTAAATCTTGTTTCCTTTCTATTAGAATTTAAGTATTATATTTCATTTTCCCCAATTTAGTCTATGTTTTTTAAATAATTATTCGTCCTAGTAATATCGTTTTTATGATAATTCAAAATAGTTTTCAAAGATAAAGCAGCCTTATGGTATTGGCTTCATTAAAACTCTTTTTGTATATAGATGTGCTTTCTCAGAGACTGATATAAGTTTTTGTGTTTGAAGTGATCTAGTTATTTAGCATCTTTAAAATCTAATTATTACAGATTCCACTTTAACAGGTCCTTTGAAGTCTCCAGTCATTAAAATAGACTTTTTAATGACAGTTTCAAATGTCTCAGAAGAAAACGTTACATTCAAGATGTGCGTAAAATTCCCTTTCCAAGCATTGTACAGAGCAAAGAAAAAGCCCTTGTAAAGTAATTTTAGTTAGTTACTTTGTAAAAAAACGGCATTAGAGGCGTTAATTAAAATGATTACTGACATAACTTTTTCTGCTTTTCACAACCTTTCAGAGTGATCTGCAATGCACACAAAATAATCAGATGCCCTTATTGACATCGTAGACATCTACTATTGACTCGAGGATTCCCTTACCATCCTTCACGAACTGTAAGTTCCATCAAATCACAAGTTCCGGTGATAATGTTCTTCATTGTCTGCTTGGCACACCTCTATAGAAGTAAAAACTTGCTAGTAATGGAAATGTTTTAACAACATTTTCGACCGCATAATGCCATCTTGCAACAATAGATACGTGTCCTTTAATAAACCTACATGGTCTTTATATAAAATGATGTTCAAAATGAATTTATAACGTAACAAAGGACAACTATGCATGGGTTTCAGTAGCTTTATTTAGTTTTATCTAAATAGAATATCTCAATGTCCAATGTACCTCAGAAAAACTACACAATAACTTACTATAATTGCATAACTAAAATGTATATAAAACATAAATAAATAATAATATATATGGTTGACGTCACTACAAAGAATTTTATATATGCCGTGAAATTAAACTCAAAGGTACAAACCAACGGACAGCAAGACTTCCATGATGAAGGTTTTGTTCTCTGCATGAGTAGTTTGAGACACCTGTCATTTAGGAGCATATTATCAGACTTGCACACAGTCCAGTAGAGTGCAGCAACACAGTGTCACCCTAATGTTCATGTTGGCGTTAAGTTTGCGACCCTGAACTCGCCTTCTGTAATAGCATTTAGGCTGGTATAACATATGATGGTGTGAAAAAAATGTGGCTTGTCCTCTTGTGTCCTGGTGTCTATCATTATAAGATACATCAGAAGAATACACAACTCACTCCCAGTGTGTGTCGCTGTTCTTGTCTTTTGGCCTCCCTCTCTAATATAACTTCTTTCAGCTTCAAAAGCACCTGTTGCTGTATGTTTTATATGTGTACCTCAATAAACGTGGCCTTTATTTGCAAAATCACATAAAGATGACTCATTGTAAAAGCTTAGATTCCCTTTTTCATTCAACGAAATAATAACCCTGTTAACAAATCAGTTCTTCACTTTGAAAAGGCATTTACTTAGCGCTTAGCTCTGTACTGGATTAAATGCCTTGGGCAAAGAAAAAACATGCTTTGCTTCCAGTGTTCGCTGCGGATATCCTTCTCTAGATTTCTGCCTGGACTTGGACTTGAACCCGGGCCTTTGTCGTGAGATATGAGCATATCAAAGTGCACTGCTTGAAATATTTTTGATAACATCTGTTTAACGCGTGAGCAAATGTTTTGCAATGCAAATGCAAATAATTCATGATTTGTTTTTACAATAGCACAGAAGTTATCAATCTTGATCATGAAACTATCTTTCTATCATTTTGTTAAATGTTGCTTTGCATGTTTATTTCGAAATGTGTGAGAATTTTTAAATTACCAATCGGTCATGATATTTTGTGGATAAAGTTGATTGTTAAGAATTCCATTCATGAAATGGGTTCTGTGGTTCTTTTATCTGCCAGTAAACATATGCATTATAAACTCGACAGAACATTGATGGTAAAATCCCTTAAAATCTTCTTCATCGGGTTAACGTACCATTAGTTGTGCAGCTGACAGTTTCCCAGGAGAGAAAACCTCATAATCTTGTTTTCCACCGGCTGCTTATTCATAGGTCACGTCCGCGGTTCTCATTTGCGAGGATAGTGCATATGTGATTCATGGAAGAAAGGGAAAATAATACTAATAGGAAAACGTAAATGACGAACAAACTGAAATATATTTACAAGAGAGATTTTGTTTTAGGGGGAGGTACTTCTATGTGTCATTGGGATGGAGTAAGCTGGATTGTTCAAACAGACACTTAGAAAGTCATGTTTCATTGGGATATTGTCTTCATGACAGGAATTACAATAAAATAAAACTAGGTTATATAAGATGGACAGTTCAAATTAAATATTGTTTAATGATAAATATTGTCTTTTAAGAAATAAGATTAATACTTAATTGAGTTTATTAAATACACTACCAATTATTGCTTTCAAATTTGTTTTATCTTATCACTTTGGTGTTTTACTACTCAGCGTTCCTTCGTACCTTATTTATCGTTACTTTTAATTCGTACCTAACCTAACTAAGGAACTAAGGAAGACAATCAAACGTAAATTTGTTATGGTGCGGTTATTAATATCTCCACAGAATGTGTAATGTGGTCAATTTATCTGAACATATTTTATACACAAGATCAAATATGACAAATTAGGCTTCATATCGCGGGTAAATGAAATCCTAAAATATTTGTGATATAATTTATTGAAAATAGATTACTTGAGTCCATGAATTATTGTGCTATCTGGTCAATTGAATATAAGCCATTTGATGCTAACTATAATGCCAAAATATGTTTCGTACTAACAGGAGAAAGAGAAAGTGGAATACACCCAATGGAATATGAAAAATACTCCTTCTACACTGCGTGTTTATGTATTTATGGTATTTGGTACTCGCATAAACTTCAATGTGACATCTCGAATTCAGCTGTGAAAATCGTTTTATTGTTGTAGAAAACATTTAAAGAAGATAACATTCAAGGCATAAACTGCTGCATGAGAATCTGGGAGTTAAATTAACCTCAGGTTGTAAGTTGCTGATGTTTTTTTTTTGGTCTTTGTGTTGTGTCAGCTTTAAGGTCGAGTTGATTGTTTTATTGACTGAGAATGATTCATTTATCAGATGTACAAAATAGATCTGCACTAGTTCAAAGTTACCATTAAAAGTTCATATCTTTTATCCCCTCGAGGCAGCCTCTAGCTAGGATTTAGCTTATCGTTAACGGTATTGTTGATACAAACTGGAACGAGATGTATAATTGACAAATAAACAAACGATTTAAACAAGTCACTGAAAATTTCTTTTTCAATGAAGCAGTTATCTGTATGTGTCGTTACATTGACGAGAGTCGTTTACATTATCTAATAAAGACGGAATAAAAGAAATGGAAAAGTACAGCAACAAGACATAACGTTTGTAAAAAAGCAATTTTGATATGATATGTTTAAGAGATATTTGTTGGTGTTATATGAAAAGAAAGGTTAGCGATAAGACTGTGATAAAGGATGACGAGAGCCTGTCTAACAGGTGATGTTTAAACGCTACATGAATCAGAAGGCATGTCTTTATTCAGCTTTGGTTGTATGATTTGTATTACTTACTCATTGTTAAAATTAAAAAAACTTGTATTCAAATTTGTATTGAAATTTAGAGCGTCCCTTTTATATTTAATTTTTATATTTTATTTCAAAGGTTTGCAAACGATTCAATTTTCAAAATTCGTATACATTTTAAGAAAATTCATTCATAAAAGTGTTTCCTTAATGAATTAGTTCTTCATTTTAGAACAGGATTTCTCAGGGAGTAATATTAATATTTTTCAAAGTCATCAGTTTGAGCTTGTTAAGTTAGATTAGATAAAGTTAGTCCAATTAACCCATGTCTCATTTCTAGAAGAGAAGCGAGTAAATAACGAATACTGTGTTACCTAACAAGGAATGTCAGTTCAATCTCAGAGTTTCGCTGAAACGATAAATAAAGAAAAACATGAAATGTGAGTCTACAATCAGAAAAAGAGAACAAGTCGTGACTTGTAAATGTCAGTTTGAATGAATCAAAATATATCTGAACATTCAAGGTATATTTAAAACTCCCTTCTTGAGCCTTGTGAACAGAAAAGAAAACCCCGTATAAATTCACTTTTATAATATGTTTTTTAGATTTTCTTAAAATCCTAAATGTTACTGACGTTAATCAAATAGATGATAGACCATGTTATTTTTGTCAAAACACATTTAACCCTTTTTTAGCTTTTCACAATCTTTAAAAGTTAACATCTAGAACACACACAAAATAACCAATTGTCCTTATCGACGTTCTAGACAGCTAGTATTGACTAGAGACTTCCATCTCACCATTCTTCAGGAATTGTAAGCTCCATCAAATTACAGGTTCCGGTGATAATGTTCTTCATTGTCTGTCTGGCACACTTCTATAGAATCTGTTCCTCTTTTAGAAGATTCCGTGTCGATCTAATCCTGCCCACAAAGTAGCTGCTTTATGACCATCCACTGCTTCTCTTCACTATTAATCTCTCCATTGCTTTCGCTTCCTGTTTAAATAGATTGTGTGAAAAATCGTTCTGCCAGTGTCATCAAGTACACATAATTATCATATGTTTTATTTCCTCTCTTTAGATTAGATAATTGTCTTTGTATAAGGTGTTGTAGGAATTTGATTTCACGAATCAGACTAATGTAATGCCGATAATCTGGGATAATGTAGACATAGTAGTATTGCAGATAGTGCGATATAATTGTTACTTATGTTCATTATCTAAATAGTGTGTTATTGTGATGTACACATCAGGTAATGACCTCACAATGCCATGGTATTACCGAGAACACCGATAACAAGGATTTGACGTCACAATGTTGATGACCTCTCAAATTGTTACAGTGCTCGACATCATTTTTCATGATGCCTAGCGACTGTTTATGGTTAAAGATTAATTCTGTTACTAAAAGCTGTTGAAGAATGATTTTGCATGATAAAATATATCAATATCAGGAGACAATTTGGTCAGAATGTATATATGTCATCGATGATATTTGTCTCTAATCTCTGTTGTTTTAACTTTTTCTTATTCCTCTTTCTCGACCATGGAGAATGGGACACTCCATTCATAGATAGAATCTTTAACTCTCTTCTCTGTGGTATGTGCAATGATGGGACCGGAAAGCAGTTTCTTTTACTTATCCAGTCTTTTCATAACGAGTTGCAACTGCTTTTGATGATCACGTCACAAGGATCCAAGATATTGCTACTTTACTGAATGAATGGGGTTGGAAAACCTAAGGTTTATATATCTTCATTGTGTTAATTCAAGTATCCAACATCCATCAAACACTAATATGTATATGTATTACGTCGACAGTTTTAAACCTGTTTCGCTAGATGCTTTCCATATCTGTCTGCTCGTGGTTTATTCAAGAGCTGTGAAAAGCAAATTGAGTTGTTAAATGGAACCTAGTGAATGAACGACTAAACACTAATTACCTATTATTTTCAATTCAACATTAAATTCTCCAACAGATTACTCGGTACAATAACGTTTTCTTTATAATAACGATCATAAATGTCCCAAATGAAAGCAGTTCAGTGAAATTCTCATAAAAGGCAGCTCTAATTATTCTTTGGATTCCCATGTTCAAAAGGATTCATTTTTTACAGATACCAGTCATTGTTTATGATAAATTACGGCTAAGACCACTTCAAAGCCAAACCAAACGCTTCTCGTGTATTGAGTATTAATACATTCATACATTTAGAAATAATTCAGATAACGAGATGTTTTTTTATAGGAGTACTTTTTTATTTGAATATTTATCTTGAAAAGTTAGTTGTGTTCAAAATAGAAAAGACATTGATGAATTGTGTAAAACTTGTTGAAAATAAAAATGAAATTTCAATAATAATTAAATCATTGATTAGTTTTATTTGTATAGTAATTGAATATGCTTTATTGCATATAGCACATTACTTTGATCCACTGTACAGAAGAAGATGAGCATAAATGTATCTCTCAGTCATTGCATTTTTCGTTTGGAAGAAGCCGACTGTAATTATGAAGATTTTTGATAGGAAATATACATGAAATACAGTGTAGAGGACTGATTTAACCAATTCCTATTTTCTGTGAAACTTAAATAGAACTCAATTTACCAATCCTTTAATCACAACCTTCGTTGAAAGTAAAATGACCGTGATAGACATGTCTGTGATATCATCAATTAGCGATTATGAATTCAACACGGCCCATTATGTCACATCTTATCATTAGACTTCTCAATAACATATATTGTAGTAACAAGAGTTGATATGATTATAGTTGTACTCCGGACATGAAAAGATAAATGTCTCCATCAATTAAAAAACATTCAATGATTCTGTCTCAGGAAAGTAAACATGAAAAGAGAGACAAGATTTGAAACCTAATCAACTTTAATGAGATACTCAATGTTTAAAATAGATAACTGCAATATAATGTCCAACTTAATAAATGTGTTGTCTTTGGATAACTTGTGGTACTATTTTTAAACAGCAATGTTTTACAACCATGAATACACCACTACATATGATAACTGAATTACAAAGGACATTTTTTTGAATAAAACTAAGTTTTTTTTGTTTTTTTAAATTTTTTTCTATAGTTTTATTTCCAAGAATATATACATGTATCAATCACAAAAAATAATTACATAAACAAAACATGACATGATGACCAAAACTTAAAGAACACATCATTTCTATTTGAAATTTCGGCAGCACATTTAGTTACATAATAATAATCTCTGACTTTTGCTATTAAAGTTTGGAAGTCTGGCAGTCTCTTCTGTTTATAATCAAAAATAGTTTTTTTGAAAATCAAGATAATTATGTTTAATGGATCATTGTTTCTCTCCGGATAACCAATTACTATATTTGCTTTAGTGAAGTGAATTTTAATTTGAGCTTTGTCTGAGGGCCAATCTTCCAGTTTTTTCCATAATGGTTTCACAAAATCACAATCCCAGAATAAATGTTGTACTGTATCTATTTTGTCTGAACAATAGTCGCATAGATTTGATTTTGTATATCCCATTTTGTATAAGCGAGTATTTGTTGGTAAGATATGGTGCAGGATTTTGTATTGGAACCATTGAATATTTGTATGGGAAGTGCATCTGAAAGGTATCATGTTGTATTTGGACCATGTTTCGACGGGAATGTTGCACTGTAATTCGAAATTCCACTTGTTAGTATGTTTGTTTTTGATGCATTGTTTCTCTGTGAGAATTGAATAATAGTATCTGGATCCTTTGTTTTCTTTGCAGAGATGTTTTATAAAAAGAGGGAAAATTGGTGAATTGAACCTTTCTTTTACTGAGTATCCAGTTGATTTTATATATGTTTTTGTTGCTTGTATCAAGCCATAAAATAGAATGAAGTTTGTGTTAATATCGTGTTGTTTGTTTAGATCTTTCAGTTCTAGAAAGGAGCCATTTTTGTCAAAGAGATCATTTATAAAGTGAATTCCTTTCGAGTTCCAATCTGAGTAATGAATGGATTTGTTTCCGATCATAATGTTGCGGTTATGCCAGATTGTTTGATTTAGAAAGTCTGTTTCCGATTGAGGTGTAATATGTTTTATAAAGTCAAACCAAGATGAGACTAGGTCTACATAGAACGGGTTTCTGATGTTTGAGATGATTTCATTCTTCAAATGATAACAGTTTAATTCTAAGATGCTTAAGGAGTTTATTTTTGGTAAGTTTTGATCGATTAAGTTCGCCCAAGGTGTTTGCTTTTTATAGTAACGTCTCAGAACGGACAGTTTTTGGGCTTGGATTATCTCTTTTATGTTAGGAACTTTGAAACTTCCGTCTTTTGAACTACATATGGCCTGGCCTCTCTTTATTTTATCGGGTTTATTTTTCCAAATGAATTTGAAGCATTTACTTTGAAAATCATTTATGATTTTTTCCGGTGGGTCTGGGATTGTCGAAAAGAGGTGGTTTAGTTTTGGAAGAATAAGTGATTTTAGTACTGTGTTTCTGTCGAAAGGAATGAGATCTCTGGCGGACCATAACTTCATTATTGTTTGACATATGAGGAGCTTTTCATCATAATTCATTTTGGTCATATCATCAAGATCTAAACTAAAATGGATTCCCAGTAATGTAAATGAATCTTGGTCCCAATTTAATTTCCACTGAGGACACAGCTTCATTCTAGAACGTTTCTTTGATCCCAACCACAAAATCCTAGTCTTGTCAACATTAACTTTCAATCCTGAGAAACGTGCAAATTGTTCTAGTGTTTGCATAACAGCATACAGACAACGCTCAGTGCCATCAAGCATACAGGTAGTGTCATCGGCAAATTGTGCCAATAAATACTCAATATTATCAATTTGTATGCCTTTTATGTTTGGGTCATTTCTAATCATATTAGCTAATATTTCAACACATAATATAAACAAGTAAGGGGATAGGGGATCTCCCTGACGACATCCCCTTGAAATTTTGAAGAAATCAGAGCCAAATCCGTTAACCAATATGCAGGTTTCAATATCATTATAAAAGTTTTCACCCAGTTTCTTATTGAATTTCCTAAATTACTCAGGAGTTACTTGAGGCTTAAGTTGTCTGTTGAATATAAGAATTTTTGAGTAAATAAATGCAATTTAGACGTAACTTCTCGCAATTTATTCTTTCAAATCACATGATGATGTTGGCTACTTTATTTTTTTCTAGCAATTGATTTTAACTTGTAGTTTTATAGTGTTCCTAACTGAAGATGAATCAAACCAATGAAATTCGGCCATAATTAGGAAAATCCACCCGATTGCATTTGTCGTCATAAAATTATTATTTAGTTGACATCCATAGTGTTGGCTTTAATATAACAACTGCTTTTTATTGCAGAGGAAATGACCTTTGTTCTTTTCCAAAACAAGTTCAAATAGAGTATGGATAGCAGTAGTTGTGTGTATGGTTAATTTTTTGTGACATTTTCTGTGCGTTGCATATAGTTTGATTTAATTACGATATCGATATAAAAGGGATTTCTGTTTCCATATCTTCACTTGTTAAATGTTGTCATTTAGTTTATTGCCTTGAGACAGTCCCTACCTAGGATTAAACTTATCTTAAATGTCATCTGTAGATAAAAACTCGCCCATATATCTATTTACATTCTTCAGTGTCTGTTGCTTTTACATTTGGGCAGGTCTTGCAGCAACGACTGTCAAAGATATAATAAAACATAAATTCACTCAATGGGCAATACATGCACAGATGTAAATTTAGTTCATATATAATACATTGTGTTTATAAAAACTTAGACAAGCCTTTTCAAAAGCATTAGTGTTTCATGAGTGATGCTTTGATAACTGCTTTTAGAGGAATCATTAAGAATGCATGTTGTCTCCTTAAAATCAATACCACAATAGTCTCCATGCGTCGCATACATCAATAAATCATTATCGAAAACAAAAGATTAAGTCATAACTAAAATAATTATATTTGAATTTTAAGAAAAAGACACATTAAGGTTTTAAATCTATCATTCATTCGAATGCAACATTTTTCATATAACTTTCATTCAAAATTGTATTTCAAGGACATATATATCATTTTCAATCTTTTTATATACATTCTGAGTTCACAGTTTAAGATTTTTTTGGCTTTGCAGACATCTTAAAATCATTACAGTTTCTATTAGTCAAGTAAAGCTAGACAGTTGACAATATTTTTCTACCTTTAAATGAATATGGTTTCGATGATAAAAACTGTTGAGACGCGTGACTTTTAAATGTTGGCTTAAAAGGATGCAGATGATAACTGAACATTCATTATCAGTTAAAAAGTCACATGCTTTGAGCTGAAGACGTGTGGGCTCCAATAATCTTGCTAATTGATGCCGTACAGTCGCAGCTGGAAGCTAAAAACTGTTTTTGATTTAAAAAAGTGATGTACCATTATTGTTGTTTTTTATTTGAAACAAACACGTACGTGCATTTCATGAAAATTTGAATTATACTTTACAGTGGCTCAACCCATTTTTACTGGCCGATTTTACAATTGAATTAAGTTTGATGGTTAAAGTAGATTGTTCCTAATGATAATTTTGCATTTATTTGGTGCAAGCTTATATCCTTTTTATTTGTTTACATTTTTTTATGGATGTTTAAGTCATTCTGGTTAATCCTAAAGCTCTTGGAAAAGTATATGAAATGTTATCCAAACTCGAGATCTACATTTGTAGCTGCCGGCCACGGGAACTGTAAGGTCTATCAACTCAAAGGTTCAGGAGTAAATATTCTGCATTTGTGGAGAATCTTTGTGGATCTGGTTTTGCCACAAAGCAGCCGTCTTAAGCTGATGTAATGCTCCAATACAAGATAAACCTATCTATTTATGTTATTTTCTCTAGATAACAAACTTTGCAAGATATGCTTCAACTCTTCCTCTATATTTCAGTTTGAATACAAAACACAATAGAGGTCATTCATTATGTCTCAATCACTTGACATGGTCAGTCTAGCTGCAGTTGCCTTCAAGTCATTTATTTACCCATTCTTATTTTCTTTCCAATTACTATTTCGTTTTATTTCATTTCTATTTACTTTCTCTTTTTAATTTTTGTAGAATAAAGGCACATAGATAACTTCGGTTATCAGTTGCAAAAGGCATCAGTTTTGTGAAAATCATTTTCATATAGTGTACATCTTGAGTGGTGTTCTGTCTTTAGTTTTGATATTTATATTGTATTATATATATCTATATTGTCATCTTGTTATTTGTAATGAGGAAATTATATATACACAAAGAGTGATTAGCAATTGTTTTTTAAAGTTACCCAGTAAAGGATACAAGCTTATAGTTTTATCCAAGTACCCAAGCCTCTTGAGTTAAACAAAGATTATAAAGACAGAAACTACTCACTCAGTTAAAAAGAACATTGTCCACAGAGGCTTATCTATTGCTAATCAGTATTTCTACAGGGTAAAATTTAAAATATACACAAAATATACATACACATACACATAATACCATGCGTCAATTTCAAATGCCTAAAAAAAACCCTTTACATTCGAGATGTGTGTAAAATTCCCTTTCCAAGCCTTGTAAAGAAATAAGCCTTAAAGAAATTTGGTTGATATATTTTAGATTAGTTCAAGAAACAACTTTACAGGCGATAATTAAATGATTACATAATAAAAACTTACATAACTTTTTCTGCTTTTCACAACCTTTCAGAGTGATCTGCAATGCACACAAAATAATCTGAGGCCCTTATTGACATCGAAGACATCTACTATTGACTCGAGACTTCCCTCGCCATCCTTCACGAACTGTAAGTTCCATCAAATCACAAGTTCCGGTGATAATGTTCTTCATTGTCCGCCTGGCGCACCTTTATAGAATCTGTTCCTCTTTTTAGAAGATTCCGTGTCGATCTAATCCTGCCCACAAAGTAGCTGCTTAATGACCATGTACCGCTCCTCTTCACCGCCAATCTGTCCATTACTTATGCTTCTTTTATAAATAGACTTTGCTATAAATGGGGAATTTCTCCCCATTGTGCCAGTGTGTGAACTACCCAGACAAGTAACCTGTCTTCTTTCAGGACTTGATACTTACACTGGTGAGTGTTTGAAATGGAGGTTCTTTGTCGCACTGCAAAAAGTGTCGTATTTCAATAGCAAAAAGGAATTATGAATCTCTTAAATTCATAATATCTGCTACTTATGAGAATGTGTTTTGTTTTAAGTGCGTAAGAATCAATAACCACTCGGATGAACGTGGAAAACACGTAAGACATTTTTTGGATTGTGAAACTATCATCGAAAGCTGATTATCAATTGCTATGAATTCCAGATACGAAACCTTGTCTGCATAACAAAATTATTTGGATTCAGAATGATTTCAAATGTCCCCATGCTGATACTTTTGTTGTAAGATGGTTGGCACAATATAAGCATCGAGTGTGAAATAGAAAGAATTTTTTCAGAAGAGAAGCTGAGGATTTATTGTTTCTTTTTAACCGTTCACCATTAATTATGATGAAAATAATTCTGATTCAGTGTTTGTCTTGAAGTAGCTCTCAATGATTTATTAGTCTACCATAGCCAATGAATTGCAACTGCAGGTAAGAAATAGTCACTAAAAAATTAGCATATAAATAAAAGGGTTCATTCATGTTTAGAAACATATAGGTAAAAACAAGAACGGAGCGGAAGTATGGTTTGGTTGTGGTTCAAAATGACATGAATTTAATCAAAATGTCACATTTTAAATTGCAAGTATGTTGCGACGCCCGCATTTGCAAGGACGCTCATTATCATTATTATTTGAAACCCGATTAAAATTTTAACAGTCTGTACATTAGAGTGATTATTATAGTAACCTTTTGGTGTCTTCGAAAGAAATATTCCATTGCAGGTAGACCCATTTGAGATTCGATCTAGGTTAATTTTGATTTTCCTAATATACTTTGGACAGTGTAATTACTGGATGATCGTAACAGGCAGAAACTAGAAGATAGAGACAACAAAGAAACATGGTTTCCCATAGAAACGTCATCGGTTTTCATTTTGGTTTAATAAAGGAGCGAGCGTAAACGTGTTTTGTTTGGAGATATCAAATCAGTGTTAAAATGTAAACTTTTATCTTGTCACGATAAATAAATGGACTTCATGTAACCTGCATCGCTTTGATTTGCTTCAGAGAATTGATGTTTCCTATAAGGTTTGAATGGTTAACCTGATTAATGAGGGCAAATATATAACTGGGGTCAATAACTCCTTCAAAGTAATACAAACGATTGTTAACAAAATTTCCAGCTGCATGCTGTAATCTTGTCACATCAGATGCACGTACGTGTTCTTCATTAAACCTATATGGCTTAATAGCCACCATACAAAACAAGGAAATTAGGAACAGGTAACACGTGAGAAACATGCACGCCATAAAGATATGGTATAACAATTATATCATCTAATGAAAGACTTACAAACACCCTTCAAATAATATACAATTTGCTTTTCGTTTTGAGATATTGACAAGTGCAGCTTTGATAGCCATGATAAGTGTCATATTTCTGAATATTTGAATATTTAATAAAACACTGTTACTTGGTATGATATTTTTTACGTGTTCAGACAATTTATGTTATCTTTTTGCAACAGCAACATGTTCTAAAGCAGACATAACAACCTTCATTAATAGTCTTACATAAAATATAATAGAAGAAATATATGGTTGACGTCACTTCAAAGAATCAGTTAATTTAATTTCTATGTAACGTTTGGAAATCTGTCGTGAAAATAATACTAATGTTCTCTTCATTTTCAGGGGATTACAGAAAATAAAAAATGAAATCAAATGCAAGAAAGAACCTCTTCAGTCACATATTTTATCGCGTTTTATTGATTAGGTCTTTATATATCCTTTTGTCATGTTTCCGGCAGGAACGATTGACGTCATTAAGCAAAAAGAGCAAACTTTTATACAAGTACAGACAGGTTGAAAAACATGTTGCATCAAATAGAAGTAGGTTTTGCGTCAATTTCCCATTAGGGTGATATAGGATTGCCCGCATAAAGTCTCAAATAATCTCAATTAATGAGAAGCAGTGCTTTATCTAGCTCAGGTATGGTCTTCAATTCAGAACTGATGTCCAATGTGAATGTATTTGTGAGTTAATGTAAACTAAATAGAACATTCCTTTATATCCTTAATTAGATGAGTGAGATACAATTTAACATATTAACCAGCCAATAGGAAGCTCCGCTCAGCAAAGCAAGCTTCCTGGATGACGCTGCTGATGTAGTGCTCAAGAACGGACCAAGTAAAAGACTTGTACACACTCGACTGTGTGCAAATCTTATACTTTGTCCGTTCTTGAGCACTACATCAGGCTCAGCGTCACCAGAATGTTCATGACATGCATGTGAAGTTTGAGACCCCCGCCTCGCAATCTGTGTTTGCATTCGTTCTGGTATATATGATCGTAGTATGTAATCGTGTGTCGTATCTCCTGTGGTACGAGACACACCAGATGACCATAGAGTTCACATCCTTCTTCTCGTATCTCCTGTTGTACGAGACACATCAGATGACCATAGAGTTCACATCCTTCTTCTCGTATCTCCTGTGGTACGAGACACATCAGATGACCATAGAGTTCACATCCTTCTTCTCGTATCTCCTGTGGTACGAGACACACCAGATGACCATAGAGTTCACATCCTTCTTCTCGTATCTCCTGTGGTACGAGACACATCAGATGACCATAGAGTTCACATCCTTCTTCTCGTATCTCCTGTGGTACGAGACACACCAGATGACCATAGAGTTCACATCCTTCTTCTCGTATCTCCTGTGGTACGAGACACACCAGATGACCATAGAGTTCACATCCTTCTTCTCGTATCTCCTGTGGTACGAGACACACCAGATGACCATAGAGTTCACATCCTTCTTCTCGTATCTCCTGTGGTACGAGACACATCAGATGACCATAGAGTTCACATCCTTCTTCTCGTATCTCCTGTGGTACGAGACACACCAGATGACCATAGAGTTCACATCCTTCTTCTTTCTTGTCTCACTGTTTACCTTCCTTTAACATTCACTTCAACAAATCTGGTCTTAATTTATTAAATCAAAAGGATGCATTTGTTTATTACCTCTTGTTCAAAACATTTGTAAACAAATATCAAGCCTTGTATCTCCAGTGCGAGGTCCGGCTCATTGACTATACAATACTGCTTTGAATGCATTGTACTTGAAACGCTAAGCCTCGTACTTGATGTGTTCGGGTACCCATTTATACCGCTGAGTGAACTGAAACTGAGTGTAAATAGATTACTTGCCTTGCCAAAGGATACAAACACGTAGAGCCCAGCCTTGCCTTTAGTTAAGGTTTGTTAACCGCGAGTATATCATTCCTTTAACAATGAGCTTGTCAAAAATTTCTTTATCTGGATTCGAACCCGGGAAAATGCCCCTTTACATCATTATGAAAAACGCACTGCATTGCTTGAATGATGCTTCATAATATGATCGTAATGTCAAATGTTGAGTGTGTGTTACTTTTCTAGCGTCTATCATTGTAATTGAATGTTGCTTCAGATTAAAGAATATTGTCAGGGTAACTCATAAAGCATCACTCTTTTAGCAATTATGTGTCGTCCCATGTGTCGGACATTAACCTACCTAAAATACACTTAACCTATAGCCTATTGAGGACCAATACTTTAAAAAGTTATAGTTATGATATGTTCAAGTAAAATGCCGTACACTCCAAAATAAATGTTCCTATCTTAAATGATTACCACTAAATCTAAACTGGTCACCAGCACCGTTTGTTGCATACTTTCTTTTACGAACACGGATAATCAGGTTATATAGTGAGACCCCATGAAGATAATGCATTTACCATAACCAGATATTAGTAAGGATGTATTGAAGAAATATACTTTTAAAAAATACTCGCTACGACCCTTAAATTTATGCCCTCAGAATACCTTAGATATATCAGATATGCAAGATATGGTTCTTGATTTGTTTCTTACAATATCGCAGTAATTATCGATGTTAATCAAGAAATTCTTTTCAATAATGTTTTTATAAGTATTTCTTCGCATGCTTATACTGAATTTATTTTTCACACTAAATGTGTGACTCTTTCAAGTGTGAGAGCAACTTGGTATTGCTATGAAATTGTAAGCAAATGTGGTTGTTGTAAGGAATTTAATTCATGAAATGGATTTTGTGCCTCTTTTGGTGTCGGTAGAGATATGCATTATATTCTCTGAGGCACATTGATGGCAAAATCCGTTTGAAGCTTCTTAATTGAGTTAAACTACCATTAGTTGTACAGCTGTTAGGTTCCCAGTAGAGAAAACCTCGTCTTGTTTCCTCCTACTGCTTATTCATAGGTCACGTGTCCCGACACTCATCCTTGAGGAGATAGCATATGTGAATCCGGAAAGATAGAGATAAATACCACGAATTGGAAAGCATAAATTACGAACAAACCTTGATCTAATAACTCATTTTACTGATATCGGTTACGCATCGTTTATTAAATCTTCAAAATGTTATCAACTAACATCAGTTCTATAAGCATTTTAAATACAGCAATATTTTTTGTCCCGCAAATAAAAGACTGTTAGGGGAGGAATCTAAGGCGAAGCACAATGTCGACACCTTAACGAAGGTAACTTGGGAAAAGCAGAATAGGGTAGACAACTGGGATAGGCAGCAAAGAGTAGACAACTCGGATAGACAGCAAAGGGTAGACAACTCGGATAGACAGCAAAGGTTAGACAACTCGGATAGACAGCAAAGGGTAGACAACTCTGATAGACAGCAAAGGGTAGACAACAGTGGAAAGGTAGCAAATGTTGCAGGATCAAGGTGGGTCAATAGTTGACAACAATTACGCGGGTGTGAGAACGTTGATTCCTGAGGATTTGTATTCGATTTTGACACCCTGTAACAAGAAACATATATAAATAATATACTTCACCCAATATCATATAGTATACATATTGATACGCAATATAAATAACTCGATAAATAGAAATATGACAATTTCTTGTAAAACCATGGTAACACATGACCTGAATAAAATAACGGCAACTATTGAGTCGCCAATATATTTGCACATAAAAAGATGTGTTGTAGCGATCCTGATGTATGCCGGATAAATCACAAAACAACGTGTTCAGTCTAGCACCACACCATGTGGTTTTCTTTACTCTCCAAAAGTGTCACCTTCCGGTTACATAAAACGGAGAACGAATATCGCGGTTGTCAGTAAAACTACAACTCAATGTCGGAATTGGGAATGCGCGTTAAGCAAAACACTACAGATCCTTCGACATGTTTCATTCAAAAACATGTTTTTAGTAGGAGAATGTCCTCAAACTGGTCATCAGTTTCTCCTACACTTAATGATTAATATACTGCAAATTTTAAATGCATTATCACTTGAAAGTAAATATATAATACCCTCAGTTGCTACATTATTTGTCTGTTCGTCAATGCTGTCTTGTTAGTTGGAAGAAGTAGTGCAAAATGATTTGAAATGTGCATGTAATTGGTGAGACCAATTAGATGAGAAGCGTCATGGTTTGGGCACTTATATAATGGGGTTTCACTGGGACTTAATTCCAAAGGCTTATGCCCTGATGTGATTGATATTAATATATTTAAAGAGAGATAATTATAATGATATTAAAATACTATATTTACAATAAAATGCATCTTCCACATGAAGGGTAGACAACTGGGATAGGCATCAACTTGTAGACAAATGAGACGTGCAGAAAAAGGTAGACAACATGGGATAGGTAGCAAACGATAGACATCCAAGGGTAGACAACATCGGATAGGTAGCAAAGGGTAGCAACATTTGATAGGCATCAATGGGTACACAACAAGTGATAGGTTGAAAAGGGTAGACAACACTGGATATAAAGCAAAGGGTAGACAACATTGGATAGGTAGCAAAGAGTAAACAAATTTGGATAGGTAGCAATGGGTAGAAAACATGGGATAGGTAGCAAAGGACAGACGGCAAGGGATCGGTAGCAAAGAGTAGACACATTTGGATAGGTAGCAATGGGTAGAAAACATGTGATAGGTAGAACAGGGTAGACAGCATGGGATAGATAACAAAGGGTAGACAGAATGGGACAGGTAACAAAGGGTAGGCAGTGTGGGACAGTTAACAAAGGGTAGACAGCATGGGGCAGTTAACAAAAGGTAGACAGTGTGGGCCAGTTAACAAAGGGTAGAGAGTATCGGACAGTTTACAAAGGGTAGCCAGTATGGGATAGATAGCAAAGGGTAGACAGTATTGGACAGTTAACAAAGGGTAGACAGTATGGGCAAGGTAACAAAGGGTAGGCAGTATTGGACAGTTAACAAAGGGTAGACAGTATGGGACAGTTAACAAAGGGTAGACAGTGTTGGCCAGTTAACAAAGGGCAGTTAGTATGGGACAGTTAACAAAGGGTAGACAGTATGGGATAGGCATCAAAGGGTAGACAGCATGGGATAGATAGCAAAGGGCAGACAGTATTGGACAGTTAACAAAGGGTAGACAGTATGGGATAGGCATCAAAGGGTAGACAACATAGAATATGTAGCAAAGAGTAGACGAGATGTGATAGGCAGCAAAGGACACACGACAAGGGATAGGTAGCAAAGGTTAGACAGCATGGGATAGGTAGCAAATGCTAAGCGAGATGGCTGACGAGGGTGATCCAAAAAGTTTCCGTCCTCAATATGAAAACATGCCTGAACGCAACCATACTGTGCGTGCATGAAGAACCTTCACTGACGTGTAAATGGCATGAAAATCACGAGATGCATACTCATCAATTGCATATAACAGCCTGTCATTCAAGGGTACCCTCACATCTTTTACCGAAATGGAGAAAAGTGTTTGTAGGGCTGTTATCAAATATTCGAGTTTTAAAAAAAACACTCCAAAGGAAATTCATGGGGATACGTTACAAACATTAGGTGACTCTGCTCCTTCATATAACACCATTAAACATTTGTGTGCTGAATTTAAACGGGGTAGAGTAAGCACTAAAGAGGAGCCCCGTCCATGTCGTCCAAATGATGTCACCACAGGTGAAAACATTGAGGCTTGACAGGCGAGTGACTATCAGATACTTAGCTGATACTCATCACATCAATGAAACATCAGTTGAACGAATTATACACGAACATTTACATATAATTAAGGTATCAGCACGCTGGGTCCCCAGAATGTTATCTGAGGACCAAAAGCGACAACGTGTAATGGTCAGTCAGCAACTTCTTGACGCGAATCGCGCAGACCAAGAATAACTTTTTGCTCAAATCGTTACTCAAGATGAAACCTGGCTTCATCATTTTGATCCTGACACAAAAAGCCAAAGCATGCAATGGAAACTCAGCACATCACCAACCCCTAAAAAGTTCAAATTTTGTTCATCCAGTCGGAAGATCATGTATCCGTTTTCTGGGACTCCCAGGGTGTAATAATGATTGATTATTTAAAGAAAGGTTCTACAATCAATGGCACTTATTACACAAATGAACTACGACAATTACGAGAAAAAAAATCAAAGAGAAACGAAGGGGTAAACTGCGCAAAGGACAATGCTCCCATTCACACCGCCCAAATTATAGTCAGTGCAGCACAGGATTGAGGGTTCAGGATTCTCCCCTACCATGCCTATTCTCCACACCTAGCCCCCTCAGACCTCTTCCTCTTCCATCGCCTGAAAACAGAGCTCCGTGGCCAAAGGTTTGAGTCTGACGATGACGTCATTGCTGCAGTAGAGGAGTTTTTGGGGTCTCGTGAGAAGAACTGGTTTTCAGATGGGTTGCAGATGTTACAAAAACGCTGGAGCAAATGCATTGAGGTAAAGGGTGATTATGTCGAAAAATAAGTCATAAAAATTTGATTGTTTCTTTGATTTTGATGGTCAGGCCGGACATTTTTGGGACACCCCTCGTACATGTTTCCTTTATTCGTCTGCATGTTAACGTTTCTGTGGTTAACATGGTATATTATAATTATTATTATTATTATTGTTATTATTATTATTATTATTATTATTATTATTATTATTATTATTATTATTATCAGTATTATTATTATCATTATTATCATTATTAAGATCATTATTATCATTTTTCCCTCCTTAACTGACCTGTGCGCGTATTTACAAGCCAGTTTGGTATATTTTTGTGGTTTCTACAGTTAAAATAATGCATGATTTCTTTTCGGGCCTTTTCACATTTATCAGTTACATTTAGGCACGGAAACTAGCCGTTTCTAGATCCTTTCTCTTGAACTTCTTAGGATCAGATATCCGTTATTGTTCACCTCCCATGTCGTCAATGGCATTCTTGCATATCACACGTCGTGCATGAATCATGACGACAATTCAGGCATCAAGTTTCAGTTTCCTTCAACGGTCCTCGTGTTTCCACACGACTCTTTATAGGACATATCTTGTAAATGTATTGATTAGGTAAAGGTATCTCTTTGTGCGCTTTCAGCATTTCTTTTGACATGGATACATGCGCCTCATAAATTGTCTATTATTTTATTATTATATCCGAATAAGAAAACAATCGGAAGTTATACAGTTAAGAAGAACTACGATCAGTGCTGATTTATACGTCACAGAAAGTAGAAACTCGACTGATGTGCTACCAGAACACTAGCGGTTTTCCTTCCCTACTGCACGCCTTCCTGTGTGTTGATTACTTCCTTATATGACATGATTGCTTCAATACTATAAACACTAACTTAAACAGGAATAGTTTAATGTTTCATCTAGCCTGAAATAAAGGCTCCTTTTACAATACATAAGAATATGTCCTCAAAGTAGATGACTGCTATCAGCAGTGGTGATATACATGTGAGTATTTATTGTCTAATGTTTTGCGTCTTTGTTTGTGTCCTTCTTTTGCTGCAGTAGCTTATATCCACGTGCCACATTCAAACCATCCTTATTTATAGCAGCTGTAACAAACTGACCTTCCCTCGCCAATATTAAACATCGAGTTCTTATACTTACTTGTCAGCTCTGAATTCAAATTAAGTACGTGAGTGTGGACCGACAGAGTATAAAAAAATATATGTGACCTTTTAGGAGGCCCTCGGTGAGATTTTTTAGTTACATATTCAAAACTTAATAAATGATACAGTTTCATTAAGGAGGAGTCTGAGTTGCTAAAATGTTCAGTTTTAGTTGTAATAGGTTCATAAGCATGACATTATAAGGGTATAAACTGGCAATTCCGATAGAAATCAGGAAAAGTCGGTCGATCGTGGTGTATGAAACTTTTCTCAAGCAATTATAATATTTGGGTTGATAGTTTTTTAAAGACTATATACATGTAACTTGTTTAACTTTTTACTATTTGGAGATTACATATGAGATTTGCTAGTCAATGCTATAGAAACTAGTGTTTTGAAACTTATGAAAGCTAAATGAAATGCCAAGTAAATCACTGTGTAAAGCATATAAAACTGTGCTGTAGACCTTAATCATTGGAAAATATGGTGATGCATTTTTACGAAGCGTATCTAACAAATTGTGACAAACTCCATTATACATTTACTGATCTTTAAATTCGTAAAGAAGTTTTTTTCCTCATTTCTATTTTAAATTTAATAATTCAAGCTTTTTCGAATACAGAATACTGAAGCGCTGACATAAAAGACTTATGTATTGAAGTCAATGTTGTTAATGCTGTCAGTCTCTTGTACATGGCGTGTTGAGGGCTTATAAACTGGATTAGTGTGCACGACCCTGCAGTGATATTGCATACTAATTGTAGCTGAATGACTGGATGATCTTCGTGCTCGGAATCCTGCAGGATTAGTACTGACAGTACACTTGACATGTGGGGAGGCTATCACTGAATTCCAAGATACAGTGTAGTGGGTGCAGCAAGTGAAAATAACAATGTTCAGCGATCTAAGAGTTATATAACTAGGAAAGAAAATATTCCTTATGATTTTATAATGCATGTACTTCACATGAATGAAACAAAATGGTATCATTTCACCATGTTAGTTTGGTATTACATTCATTTTACATTCATGTTTTTTAGATGACGTCACACATGAAGGAGGGGTTTTAAATCTATCATCTAAAAACAATTATTTAAGATTTAAGAGTAGCGATAATTTCAATGTGTCTATGCTCTCTTTCTCGTTGTATTGACGAAGTATGACAACAACCCTCTGACTCCTATCAGGGAGTTTACTTTAAGGTTGTGCAGATCTGTTGTACTGTATATAATTCAAATGAGGATATGAATATTTTAAAATGACCATACGTAAAACATCTAAAGTCATTTATTCGTGATGCTGTCATCATTATTTCAGGAGTCTGCATGAAGTTTCTGATATTAGTTCGAGGACAGAAATATAAAAAACCCAGATCATTCCTATTGGTAAAAATGTTCAATTTCATTTTAATGTTGCATGTCTTCTATAACCGTGAGAGCTTGTCAAGTCAACATACATTTGCAATTTGAGCTCTATACACCCGTCTATACTTCATTTCTAACGTCGAATTAACTGTGCTAATTCCTATCCATAAATAATAACTGTTTCCTGTTTATCATTCCGCCTGTGTTCACACCAGCACAATCGGGTTCAACACCAGCCAGTGAAACGTGAAAGCCTTTAAATTCATATTTATAAACGTCAGGTTTATTTGTCGTCAGACATCACTGTGCTTCATCTATAAACATGAGATCGTCTCAACGTACCGGACACCAGGCACACTGGTCCGTAGAGTGAAGATCTGAGTCTTACAGGTCTGTATTGGGAACATTATTCAATGCTAATTATCTGGGCCGCACAAGAAGGAAGTAATTAGATAAAGCAGTCATGTCGAGAGCTAGCACAGCACACCAGTCTGATGAGAGGGGTGTCAGCTGATATATCCTGGCTTTATCCTGTCTTCTCCACTCGTCCGCTTGTAGTCTCTTATACCTTCTCTCATTCACACACTGGCAGACTCGCGATCTTTCTCATTGTTTCTAACATTCACAAACCATATACTTAACTGGTCACTTTTTCAACGACGTGACATTTCAACTCTTCAAAATTCATCCTATCCCTCACCTAAAAAAACTTTATCGAACTATTCAATTACTTCCAAATTCAGTTACTCAATAAGTTTACCAATTCTTCCCCTTCCTCTCTGATCTAGTTATACATTCATTCATTACACACCACGTACCCATTCATTTATTCATTTATTGGTTCATCACTCATCAATCGATTGATACTATAATCTGCAAATACACTTAAATCGATTCTTTCATATATTCGTTATACCCACTAGCCAACTAACTCAATCATTCATCTACTCTTCAATTTACCCCTAGGTTTATTCACTTGTCCTGTCAATCACTCATCCGTTCATTCATCCGAATGCCCTCTCACCCGCTCGCTCACTCACTTGACCAGTCAATGCTAGATCGCGCCACCAGAAAGCTACCTTTACAGCGCCGCCAATCCTTCACAAAGCAATATCGATTTATTAAAGAATAGCCTGACGGCGGTTGGTGCGGGTTAACGTAGAAAATTAAGAAATCACGAGGGAAAATATTTCTTCCATGCATGAGCAGAATCATGGTAACAAGTAAACCATGTGTTTTGGAACATATATTTCGTTCTGTGCTGGACAAGCAGCACGCGCGCGCAGACACACTGTTCCCAAAATCGATTACCATTGTCAACGCATGCGCGTAACTGTGTTCCGGCGGGGCGACCTGACAGTTCCAAACGATTTTAGTTCCAGGAATGTTTATACTCAGAACACTTGCCGGCATTCCGGCTGGGGGCATGTTGAGGCGAATCATGCCGCTTTTTAATTGATAGAATCTCGCAACCCATTTTACAAGGTTTTTCTGTCGATATCGAAAGAATTATGGATTACCATGGCAACGATCATCCTGTTTCTATCTAGCGTATTCCCTCTGTAGAGCAATGCTAGTCAATAAGCGAGGAGCAGTGAGGGGTGCGTAGCATTGAACATTGGGTGAAACAGAGATCAGGAGCCGCACTTCGGGGAAGCAGGAACACTGGAGGAACAGGACTAAACGATTTGTTCCCTGCAGCCTGGAGTCGTTACAGGCGGAGTTTCTAGGGAGTTCTCCCTCCACACGGGGAGTCTGGGTGCTACGAGAGGGTCTGAGGACCCTACATCAAGGTTAATGCTAGCTTGAGTAGGTGCTTGTCTTAGGAAGACGTTCTTGGGACGCACGGTCAGAGGAAACTAGAGAGGGAGTAGTCAATATTCCGGTGAGTATCCAGTGTATTGCTGTGTGTTATTGAATATGTATTCATCACTTCGTGTCCGACAGCTTCAAGGCTATTTAGTGAGGACAGGAGTACCTACAGTTATTGCTCGGTCTCTAACTTCTGTACTACTGAGTCCTCATATGGATCCTGCATGGCTGATTCATATAATGACGTAAATAGACAGTCTCTGTAGATTAGAACCATATCTGAAATAAACATGTCTTGATGACTGGTTAAATACACTCTCTTGCGATTTCACTATTGGCGTAGCAGTCAGTGAATTAGTTTACAGGCCAATATGACTTTTTAAAACTATCGATATCCCTCATGCAATCTACACGGCGTATTTAAGCTAGATAAGCTTCAAACAACTGTGAAAACCGATACAGGAAGGAGATTCAGGTTCGTTAAGATATAACGGGAACAATGTTTCTCATGCTTTCAAATGACCTTATGTTTATACATGAATTTTTAATGTTATCTTCACTTGACATGTCGCTTTACGTGCTTTGCCATCAAATGGAAGATAATATCATATACTTTCAAAGGCAGATTTTGTAATGTCTTGATTATGAAGAGTGAACTCCGAGTTAAGCAGTACTGCGTATATATAACGCGTTTATGAGACTAATGAAGAGGCCACTTCTCCCGACTGCTTGTCCTGACAGACCGAAATATGTTCGAACTTGTTTGTTCAATCAACCTTTATCTCATACGTGTCCGTCGGAAGTTTGTTGCTTAATATACACTGGTCCGCTGTTAAGTCTTACTAGGAACAATGTGCTTGGAGAGAGTAAACGGATATCATATGGTAAAGATCTACAGCCCGGAATGCAACTCTACCATTACTTTGGGTAATTTTTTTACAGGTCTGCAGAAGAGACATGCCCTCATTCAGTTTTATTATGCACATGCCCGCATTATCCTCTTGTTCTTACTCATTGGCATTTAAATACAGGCCCGCTGACAACCCATACAGTTACATTTATTCACAGGCCCGCTGTAAACCCATGCAGTTACCGCTTTTCACATGCCCGAAGTAATAGCCATGCAGTTACGTTTATACACGGGTCCGCTGTAAACCCATGCAGTTATGTTTATACAGAGGTCCACAGTAATCCCTTGCAGTTACTCTTGAGTAATTTTACACAGACAGACAGACAGACAGACAGGTGGTTTATTTGAGTCTCACCTCACACAAGTACATATTCATATACAATATAACATAGCATAAAAGTGAGCCACCCTTTAAGGGTTATGAGAGACTATGGTAAAAATAAATTTTAAAAGAATATACAAGGCAATTTAATACGATTTATATAGGTTATATACATATACAGACAAATTGATAAAATTAGCCATATAAAATATGCTTTCTTTTTTGTAAGATATAAAAGCAGGTTTTGGCGGTAAAATAGACGTTATTTTTAAAAAGAAAAATAAATTTATCATTATCACAGAGCTGCATCAAACAGACATTTCCATACAACCTCTCACGCAACTCATCATACAAAGGGCAATGTAAAAGCACATGTCGTTCATCCTCAACACTTTCGCTACATTGAAAACATACTCTGTCACCCACATTCTTATTTGTATATCTGCCGGTTTCCAAATGCAGAGAGCAGTACCTGATCTGAATTTGGAAAAGGCAGAGCGGTATGAACGGGCATACTCGTACTCACATAACTTTCACATCCATACTCATTCTTAAACATTCGATACGTTCGTAATTTATTGTGTCCCGTTCTGCCGCTTGGCTTATGTAACGCATCACACCACTCATTCACATACTTCTTCATACATATATCTTGTACACACTCACACACACTCTTAACACTGATATCCTCCACATTCACATCCCATTCTTCCAACCTTGCGTTCACTCGAAAACTCCAATTCTTCACATTTCTACTCGCACATCTCTCAGACCACATAAAAACATGTTTATTTAATCTAACAGGTCTAACTTGACCGTAAAAATGCAGTTAGATGGTTAGATAGTATTAATCAAGATGTCAAGGAGAAACAAACAAGACAGGCCACTGCAGGACAAACTCTGTACCCGACGTGTTTTAGACCAGTTCAAGAATAGGAGGCGCACCAATGACAAAAGGACCCTACAGACACTGTGACCAGTCGATATCGAGTAGACGAGCAGTCCAATTAAACAGAACCCTTCGGCTCTCTCCCATACATCGTGGCTACACAGCAGTTTGTGTCGACCCCGAGAGAATAACTGTGAAGCTTGTACTCCGTTTATATCTTTCCGTGAATTATGGACTTTATTTACTGCTGCTGGAATCAATGAAACATGCTCCCCCGACTCCCTGAATCACAGTCTGGGGACAGACTCGTATAACGCATAGCTGCAAATAACACATATTCAAAGCTGCTCTCTATACGAAGCTTATAACACATCGCTCGATGCATGATACAACACTTTTGTCCAGTAATCACACATATGATAACATAGTTCGATATAAAAGAAAGTTCAAATGGCGGTTTTTGTGAGTATTCAGGACTGAAAAATGACTAGATTTAAAGAATTTTTATATCTACAATTACGGAATTACTATCCAGGGCTGTATGATGACATGTTGATTAATAACATTATAATTTCAATTAACTTGGATGCGTACACCATCACCCTTATTATCAGAAGCAGTAAAGGAAAGAGTTCCTTTAATGGAAGTGAAGATGGAGTGTTGATGGTGATGGGCGATCTCATCCTCAATAACCCTGAATTAAGGCCAAGGTTCATGGGATTGTCGTTAACAATAGAAAGAAACTAAATCTTATACTGAATATATTTTAAAAAGCATTATAAAAACATAACATTTCTGTGATATGCATTACGATATCTATTAATCCCGTTATTGATATTCCCCACATCCGACCAGCAGGAGGATTAATCATGTCTTGTAATCAAATATTCATTGTTTTCTTGCATGTCAGTTATGGCTTTATTCTCAGTTTTTGTTGACGTCCCGAGCCCATTATTGCCACATCAATTCAGTACTTAAAGCATCCGGCCTTGATTTCTGCTTCTGTTTGTATTTAGTCAGTTATATTGATCAAATACATTAATCATTCATGTAATATCCGATTTAGGACACATTGCTCTTCGCTCTTGTTTCCGTCATGTCGATGTTTCAAGCCGCCTTCCATCTAAGCTTCCAGCCAGTCCCGTCCCTTCAGTCCAAACCAATTTCTATGTAACATCGGTGCTTATAAATGCCTTCAGTCGCAGAAAAATTCTATGTCATGTCGGTGTTACCACGTCCCTTCAGTTCCAGAGACTTTCTTTGTCATATCGCTGTTTCTAAACGCCTTCCGTCCCAACCACTTTCTATGTCATATCGCTGGTTTTTATAATGCCTTCAGTCCTGGCCACTTTCTATGTCATATCGCTGTTACTAAATGCCTTTAGCCCCAGCCTCTTTCTTTGTCATTTCGCAGTTCTTTAAATGCCTTCATACCCAGGCACTTTCTATGTCATATCGTTGTTTCAAAATGCCTTCAGTCCCAGACACTTTCTATGTCATATCGCTATTTTCCTTCATTCCAAGCACCTATCTAAATATTTGTGGTGAGTCATTGTTCCTTCACCTTGGTTAGTTTAATACAACTGGGATACCATAATATCATTCGTTGTGCTCAGTCACTTTTCTATTTTTGGCAAGTATCGAAGTAAAGTTATCGTTTTCAAAGACTGAATAAGATTTGAACTACATAAGACAGTGCCAACCTCACTAATCTATTCACTATTCTATATTACAAGAAAAACTATGGACAGTCCAAACCTAAACTTTTTCGATGTTAACTTGGTTTGCATAAATAGTTATTAGTTCTTATTTGTGCAAAAGTGGATTTCACTTACAGTGTCACTTCTCGACATTAACCTATTCATTGTCGTTATACCGAACTAATAAGCACTGAGATGTTATTTTTTAAGGAATAAGCCACCACTTCTCGTTCAAATGACATCGTTTTTGACGTTGGACATATTTGAGCCCAACTCTCTGTGCCCCTTTAGTATTTGTATGAACATTACTGTTGACTTGATAGAATATTGATTGATATGGGCTTTTTCTGGGTTTCACAATGTGAGAAGGTGTTTTAAATTGTATTCAATAATATCACTTCATGCAAAACACAGATTTCGTATGACTGTCAAATATGAAGGAACCGCCTATTATTGTCCGCAAAGAAAAGTCCTTGTCTACAGCAGTCTCTTACCAGAACGAGAGAACAGAATCCATTCCCGCATTGAAACTTATGATTAACTGATGGTCTTTTCAGGTTTTGTTCGTTCTGTGAACAAGTTGGTCCCTTCTAGCTTCCTACCCAGGAAGAACAGCTCACTGTCAAGGGCAGTGGGAGGTATGGGGAGGATTCTGTGGAGTAAATCTCTTGAGTTCTCGTATATCATCGCGTGTCAGTGACGTCAATCGATGCCAATAATGAACACCTTCCTCCCAATTTCACAGAGGGAGGATTTCTGACAGGGAAGAAAGACAGCATTTTAATGCTGAATAGCCGCAGGCTATGTTGTTATTAAGTTAACGGCTTCGTTCCTGTCTCATTCACGGCGCTAGGTGATGTTTATTTACAGCATTTGTGGAAGAGATACAGCTCCGGGCTCTGCATGAAATAAAACACGAATCTTTCATTTCTTTTTCGCCGATAGCTTTCAGCAACATTCTCGTCAAAGCGACACTTAATGGGAAAGTAATGTTTAAGTGTTTTTTAATGACGATTATGATTTCCAATGTGTGATTTAGCAGAAGATAATATTTTTTGGTGTAATTGGTAACTTTGATAAATAGCTGTGATATTAGAAAACTTGGTTTAAATTGCTGTTGCTTTCTTGGTACCTATCGTGAAAAACACACGACATGTCTCATGTAATATAGGAATGCATCTGGCGTTTACCAAAATATGCTGTAAGTCTGTATTCGTGTGTATTGATCAAACCAAGTGCTGTAACTGTGTGGTACAAAATGAAAGCATTTAATAATTTTGCGTCATGGCAATGATTGGTTGCTGGAGTCACTCACAACAGCAGTCAGAGCACTGCATTGCCACAGGTGCGTCCATCCATGTCCAGAATGGTTCAAGCTACCAAAGACATAGCACAGTTTTATGACAATGCAGAACGGCTTTAGAGACAGGAACGTGATAAATTGGCTTTGATTCGTTTGGTGTTTAAGACTTCAATGGAAGACTTAAACGCTTTTATTCTCATGGTTTATCTTGTAGTAGACTTTCAGGGGGACAACCAGCTCCAAACAATATACCATCGAAGCCTAAAAAATATTTACTCAAACTGTTTTGGATTCCAGATGCCAAAACCCACAAACAAAGTCTCACTTTCCTTGTTCGAATACAAGGACGAAGAGAGAGTTGATATGATCAGGCACAACCATATATCCTTTACGGCAGAAATATCACAACAGATAACTATTTCACCACTCTGAATCTTGCTCAGGAACTAAGAAGGAGTGCTTACTCTTATTGGTACATTGAGTTCAATGAGAGTATTTACACGAGCTGAAATTCAACCAGTACGTGCTTTTCAATAGCTGATATAAATAGTAGTATAATTGTGCGTACAATAAAGTCATTTACGTCAAGAGTGTTATTTTGTGTTATTTTGCTTGCAAAGTCAGTACTTGAGTGACAACTCTAAAGAAAAATACTTGGTCAAATTGTTTTTTTATCGATTGTATGCATTGAACAGATACAGCTCAGTGAGGAAGAGATCGTTCTTTTGTGTTCACTGTCAGAATGGTTGACTGATACTTAGGATAGTTAGATTAACATGTGCAGGTTCTGCGAAAGTAAATGAGTGGCCCTGCAAACCCATAACGCATTACATAATATGAGCATGCAAGTGTAAGTAATAGTATTGGTAATTATATCATAACGCATTTCTGGATACAATACTTTGAGATGGTATCTTAATTTACTTGTCAACAATTGATAAATAAATGCATTTCTTATATTAACGAACTCTTGAGTTTAATATAATGGGAATCGATAGAGAAGTTATAGATCATGAGTTTGAAGTTTATTTGTTTTACTGCATGTTACGAATTAACTTGCTATAGCTAAATGAAATTGTTAAAGTAACGTCTATTACGCGCAGCTCTCAGTGCTTCTCAATATGGTGTATTGTGCATAAAATATTGAGACATTTACTGTCTACAGACTTAATATAACAGTCGAGCCTCCATCGGACACATATAAGTAGGATGTTTGGTGCTGTGGGTTGTATTCTCTTCTTTATATGATGCACTCATCGTTATGTTTAGTTACACGTTTTGTTGTATGAATACTATTTTACTGTAGCTCCTCCACGACATGATTAATAACACCCTACGGTGCTACAGCTCTAAACGTTAATCAATAGGATATTGATTGCTGTGCCTGTGTTCCCTTCTCGGATAGCTGGTGTTACTTGACTCTGTATCATATACACTTACAGTCGTTGCACTTTGGTCTGAGTTGAACTCGATTGACACATGAGAGCAGGTTCAGACGCTTGATTTTCAAGATTTATTTATGAAGCTGATTAGCTTTTAACATAATGGAAGTGACAGTACTTGTTGGCCTGGAAATAATGTTTGATCATTCATCAATTCACTCAGATGTTATGAAGAGCGCAGTGAAAAACCTGCCTCAATTCATTGCTGTAAACAAATGTGTTTTGCTCAACTATATGCACTACCAAATATTGATTAGTTTAGATGTTATATCTATAACTTAAGTTTACAAATTATTATCAATATCATTTATTATTCATCCTTTATCGTTACATAGGACTACGGTTGCAAGGTAGCTGAATCCAGTTCAAGTCGAGTAACAGAGAGTCATTTCTTTTTATAAAACTCATATTGTCTATTTGTTTAGTTCATTTAGAGAAATGATGATATTCGACTGAAGCTCTATAACTTGTTGGAATGGAAAACAATGATATAATTAGATTCTGAATCAAACTACTAGTCGATATTACCCCCTTTTATGGGAAATCTGAACTACATTAACTACCAGTAAGTTAAATCCATTCCCATTTAGACGGTAGAGTGTATTCCAGCCATAGGTGTGTCCCCACACATTTACCACTTTTGTTAGATGGTTTCAAGAAACCATAAGACTATTCGTACTATTTTCTAGATGCTCCCAAAGTAACAAGAATAGCTTTTATTGCATCAATTACTCAGTTTTAGGCTGAAAGAGGTTGATCTGCTGAAACAGGTTGATCTGCTGAAACAGGTTGATCTGACTTTTTATCTCCTAATCAGTTATGAACAGAAACGGTTTTAGCGAGCAGTATTTTGTTGAAACATTATCTGAGAAAATATGCTTAATCTGTTTGCTTGTTCGATTAAAAACGATTCCATTTTCAACACGTGTTGAATGTTTTAGATGACAAGCATGTTTGTTCATTTTAAGAATTTAGCAAATGTCACTTTGTGGATATATTGTATCATAACATATCATCATTTAATCAATGAGAGAGACAGGCAGAGAAAGGGACAGAGACAGACAGACAGACACAGACAGACAGACATAGGAACAAAGACGGAGAGAGACAGAAACAGAGAGACATAGAAAGGCTGACAGACACATACAGATAGCTACAGAGCCAGTGAAAGACAGAAATTGAGATACTTAGAAGCTCTACACGGGTTGTGTCTGCCAGGAATCAATGACTACACATCTTCTCGCCGCCCCTGAACTGATATATAGATAATTTATACATCAATAATCTTCCTGTATGAGCAGTATTCACTTCTCCTTAGTTTTAATGCACTGAGTTGTGTTTCAGAAGTTTTTATTTTTAACAATAATCAATAATGTTGAATTTAGTCACTATAATCGGTGGGGTTAAATTTTTCGAACATAAGATAAAAGCTATCATGTCAGGTGTTGCAGGCTATTTAGTAAGTCATTCATGCCATTCAGTGTAAACCTTGGAGATCACGCATGCTTATCTGTCATGTTCTCTGTCGATATGATATTCATTACAGCGCCGATGCTTGAGCTCATGAATATGTAAATCCGAATACATTAAGTGTATATGTAACATGTGGTTAATATCGACAATATCATCAGTGTATTATTGAAAACACCACATATTATTTATTATCTATTTAAAATGTCCTATAGATATATTAATTCAAGTATATTACTTAACTGATATCAAAAAGTCAAATGAAATATAAATTTTAAAGATAATTATTCAAATAAAGCATTATTCAGGCGTGTTAATATTGTACGAAGATAGTGCACTTTACATCAAAAATGTACTTATTATGACAGGGACTTGCAATGTCACTGACTAGCGACACAGGTAAAAGTCAGGTAGGAGATAAGCAGGTAGCAATATGCTGGGTCCTGAAGGCGAGAATGTGTGTCAATACTGAGGCTGTGTGTCAAAGCTCATCAGTCGTGAAAGACGTGTTAGTTTGGGCCCTTTAGATCTACTTTGAGGCAGTGGACTTACGGACTTTATAGTCATCGGCTTTGTGAGTATAAATGATTCCTTACCGGCTAATTGGCGATATGTGTGTGGGTGGGATAGGTGGGGTAGGTGGGGGTGGAGAGGGGGGGGGGGGGTTGTTGGTGGTGTGTTTGGTGTTCCGTTTACTGAAAGTTAAAAATAAACTTTTAAATTCATTGGATTTGAGTTTTTAGGAGAGCGAAAAAATGAGGGTTTGTAGGTCAGACTAGTGAAAAAGGCGTAGGCGATTCGTCATCAAAAACTGATTTTATCTTTCGTGAAAGATCAAGCTGTATTACCAATACGGGCGATATCTTAAATTTGTTAAATTTAATGATTCTGGACGTTGGTCGGTTATCCAGAGAATGAAATACGATTGGTTGACAGGAGTATTGTCACGTTTATTTGATAAATAGAATGTGCTGAACTCGCGATTTAAAGAAAAGCGGTGATTGATTAACATATTCTTATACTCTTATTACAAGTTACAATCAAGTCTAACACATTATTTTCATTGTCAGTGTTTCATTGTCACTGTATTTTGCAAGATTGATTATTTTTCTTATGTAAAATAGGCGTCGTCGTTGTTGTAAACAAACATGGCTGCAATCAAAATATTCATGCAAACATCAAAACATATGGATATTAACGATACATTCATAATTACTAGGACTTTATCATCATGAAGGCATAACATAAAACACATAAAACCATGCAACGGCTGTTCAAACCATAAACTTTGATCATTCTCACTGCAAAGAGGGGCTGGTCATATATACGTCTTCTGCACGTCTCAAACCAGTTCAAACAGGCTTGCTCCAAACAAATCTATGCAATAGGGTGCACTATGCAGCTGTTTTCAGTAATCATTAAAATCGATAAACGCTACGTACACAATTCATTAGGCAAGTATTTGTTGTTATAGTTGTGTATTTAATCGGTTATTCAAAGATTCGATACGATAAGTAATCCGATAAGTAATTATCCTTCATGATACTGGCAACGAAACGCGATTAAAAGCAACATCCAAAAGAATGTTTTAGTTTTAGATTAGTTTACACTATTAACATTAAAAAAAACTAATTTCGATGCTTGTTTTATGAAAGATTTTCTAAAGATATTGCCACTTTTATCTGTTGAAATCTTAAAAAAAATTTTCCTATTTTCGTTTTACCACTGTACCCTCAGCCACTCACCCGTTAGTAACTAAGTCGTGACTACGTACTCATTTAAAGGCGCGTATTTATGCAAAATCATGTAAGAGTATTTGTCGTTATGATCTCAATGTGTCTCAAATTCGTCAGTTTCAAGGCGTTTTACTACATTGTGTAGCGTTGTTGACTAATTTACATTCTGACATGTTTGGTTTTTACACGCGTATGAATACAGATCAGCTGATAGATGTTACTACAGCAGTATGACAAATGACAAGTTTTTTCAGTCGTAATTTGTTATTTCATTACATATGGCTAATATATAGAATAACCCCACGGTACGAGTGATTGTAGAAAATATGCACTCGTAGAAATAATGTTCAGTCATTCGCCTAGGCTCGTGAATGTGAACATTATTTCAACCCGTGCACTTTTCCCGTTATCAATCGTACCTTGTTGTTTAGAGTTTTGGTCTGAATTCAAATCATTTAATGACAATTAAATGATATCGAAGTGATCAAAACACCAGTTCCGCTTTCTGTTTTCATTCATGTACGTACAGTAGATAAGCAAACGCATCAATCCTTCTCTCATCAGCTGATGGTCTCCTGCGCCTCAAGTACAGAAAAACTATACTGTATCCTGCAGCTTTTATGGACATCATTTCTATCGTGAACTTACATGTCCTTTTGGCTTACATGTTTACTCCTTTATCGTTTACGCGGTAAGGTATGACAAAAAAATGAGTAATTGAATAGAAACATGTATTAATGTGTTCTGAAAAGAATCAATCACGAACAGCTTGCATATTTCATGTCTTAGAACTTTTAGTAAACTTCTATTTCAAGTTGTTTCCTTGTTGTTGCACTTAACTACAGTCTATATACTTGAACAGAATGGCTGAAAACAGCGAGTAAAAGCATAATAGGTTTAGCCTTTTCTCAGGCTATTTTTTACGCTGTGTTTGGTTAGGTTAGGATTAGGGTTACATGAGGGTTAGCATAAGTTAGTGTTAGGGTTGAGTTAAGGTTTTAATATAGGAATTAGGTTCAGAAAAGGTTAGAACAGGTTACGGTCTATTGACGGTTAAAATAAAGGTTAAAGTTATACTTAAATTTGAGTGTTCTCAACTAAAATAAACCGACAGGAAGACATTTTCATCGATTTTAATTGCTCAATTCAATTCTTTATTAACCTTAAGTTGAACAACTTATCGGTGGTTACATGAAGATATTGAATAACATGGTACAGGTGGACGGGTAATTCAGAGATTATCTTTTAACAGAAAACTATACTTCAGATTTCTATGACTGGTTAAATGTTTATTCAATGTTATTCAGTTAATTACGTTTCCTATTATGTCAGTAACAACATTCGGTTTTAATTTCCCGTTGCATACTTTAATCAGTTATTTGTTTCAACATAGAGATAATTCGCTATTTGAGGGGTTTAAATTTTGACACGAGTGATGTTGATGAGTTGTATACACATTGTAAAACACTTTCATCTCGACAACAAATGTAAGTGTTAGTTACTCAAGATAAATTGTCTATTTCCTCTCTACCCGGAAGTGGGAACAGGAAGACCACGTTGCCAGAAGATGGCGCTCTCTCGTTCATGTACATTGTATATCAACGCAAGTACTGTTTATTTATGATGATTGTCATCTGGTGGTTACATTTGGAGGTATAAGTTCAAAACTTATATGCAGTTTTTCTGTGGTATGTATCATGTGAAGTTTCCGTTTTTTAAGTCCAAATGGTTATTAAAGAAAAATGTATGTGTTAATTAGAATTTTAGATACAGATATATAATAGCACTAGACTTCTACATGCACTCTTCAATTCATATCCTGCATTGTGGGAACATGATAAAGCAACTACAGGCATTTTTATCATATCTTGTTTAGTGTTTAAAGTTTCTACTTCGTATAATAGTGATACGTTCACACTTTTGAATTGCTGACAGCCTGCTTAAGGACATTCGTTCCTAAATACGTTTGGTTTCTGTAATTCAAACTCTGTACAGTTTTCAAAGTTAACTCTGATCAATTATAGTGGTGTCCTTCTCCATGTGCAACGTCACAAGACAGTTTATTTGTTTTCTATGATGATTAACCCAAATGAACTCAATCACGGCCTTGTTTGATAAAGGTAAAAAATATATAGATCTTATAGATTTGGTGACTCTGTGATCCCTTAAAAGGCAATAGAGGCTATACGGTTCGTCTTTTTTATCTAAAAAAGAGATATAGAACCCTAAAATCTCTCAGTTCTTGAGGATCATTATATATAATAAATAGATTTGCTGATCCTGTGCCAGTCCAAAAGGTTTACCCTGAGGCAATTTATAACCTAAATAATTGTCAGTCTGATGAGTTACAGAGCCAATGGCTACATTTCTTCCATTTTACAATTTCATAAACTTATCCTTTTGTTTCAGGTGACCAGCTTTAGGATTGACGTGATGTCATGAGGTTTGTAAGAAGCAAACGTTTCTTGTGTGAAGACAACGGCTGATGACCGGCTGAGACGGAGATGAAGCGGGTACTGCATGGTCCTGGGTGAGACAGTGAGTAGAGGATGGTACCTCGTTTGATCTCAGTGGCCCGGTGTACATGAGAGGATGTTTCCTCACCTGTCCTCGGTGGCCCGGTGTACATGAGAGGATGTTTCCTCGCCTGTCCTCAGTGTTCAGGTACGCCAGTCTCCTACTGCTCCTCCTCCTCATATCTGTCCTCATGATCCTCCAGCTCGGCACCAATGACTCCACCATCACCACTGACGACATCATCCTGCCCGTTGGGTACTCAGATTCGGAACCCATGCGACTAGAGGATTCTTTCACCAAACACTCACGTACAACTGTGTCAGAAAATAGAGGCTTCATTAAAAGTAGTCTGAAAAGGGAAGGCACAACTAACCCACATTCGTTTGGTTACAAAATAAACCCGTCACAGCTGTGTGCAGGGAAGGAAGTGTTATTAGTCACATACGTCCACTCGGCGCCTGTCAACTTCAAGAAGAGACAAACTATACGCGAGACGTGGGGTAATCAGGTTCTTCTGAAGAGAAACAAGGTGAAAGTGGTTTTCATCCTGGGCAGTGTGCCGGAGAAGTCGGTGATGAATCTGGTTGCCATGGAGGCAGACAGGTATGGGGACATTGTACAGGAGGAGTTTATTGACAGCTACCGCAATCTCACCTATAAGGCAATTGCAGCCATCAAGTGGGTATCCAAATTTTGTTCAAATGCTAAATTCGTCCTGAAAACAGATGATGATATATTGGTTAACTTTTACTCCTTTCTCGATTTTGTTCAAAGCGTTGTTGATAAGTCTTACGGACACAACAGGCTCATCGTGTGCAACCAGTGGGTGAGAATGAAAGTTGTGCGAGATAAAAGATCCAAGTGGTATATTCCAAAGGAAGAGCTAAAGGAGGACTACTTTTCTCCGTATTGTTCAGGGTCAGCTTACCTGATGACAGCCGACGTGGTTAGTGGCATGTACGCCATGTCGCTAGAAACTCCTTTCTTCTGGGTGGACGATTATTACATTACGGGTATCCTCATCCACAAAATGAATCTGACTCACAAGCGCTACAACCAGGCATATGTCCTAAATCCGGGTGTAGTGGAGGACAAGTATAAAAATGACAAGGACCATAACTTTGTCTTCTTCCATGTGCACAAGTTGAGAACCATGTACCGTTTGTGGAGAAATATGACGCTCCAGCACATACACAGACAGTCTGAAGCAAATACTTGACGGAAGCAGATGGAACATCCTTAATACGAAGGTAGCCATTGTTCTACAATGATCTGCATGATCCAGTCGTGTGTTCATGTATCCAAAGATTTAATTCTGAGCGGTATCATAGTGTATGGTGCCACCAACATAATTTTACATCGATCTTGTGCGTGAACTTGCACCAGAATTGATATTTGACAAAGAATTCTGAAATCTTGCCTTGAGGTAAAGCACATTTCCTATGCAAGGTGCTAGATAGATTATGAAATAAGTTGATATTGACAGAGCAATTATATCATTTATCATACAGTTAATTGGCCATTACAGTATGTCTGGTCAAACTGCGAAAAACAAGAGTAATTTTGTTGACATTATTCTATGACTTTTATGTCAGTGTTGATATTTTCATCCTGAAAACATTCTCACTCGTATACATACGATGTTAGTTTTAGAAACAGAGACTACCTAAGAATCAAGATCTTATGGCGAACTGCATCAAAGTGTTCAGTAATATATTCTATTTCGGATCTCCAGATATAGTGAAGATTATTATATCAGTTGTTGATTGGAGAAGTTTTACAATCCTGTAATGTCTCATTGTGCATTCCAAAAAGTATGTATCATTCCTCTCAACTCAATCATTCCCTTTCCTGTGGGATCAATTTTCTCTGGTGGTCTTCCACCTGTCGCACAGATTCTTTCCTTATTATTAAGATAAACATTGAGCTATGAAATTGCTATCAATAGATATTTAGTGGACGCCAAAATGACATTGCGTATATATTTCTATGATTATTAAAACATGAATGTTTTATTTTTTTATCATTGTGTTGAACGCACTGCTACGTTATTGTTTTTGTTTTATTCATTATGAAATGATGCATTGGGAATCTCAACCAAGTGTCTTCAGATATCAAATATATACAAGTTGGCTGACAAGTAACATTTATCAGAAAAGTGATTTTATTTACCGACATGAGATTTTGTTCATTTCTTCATCGTCCAAAATCCTTCTGAAGGAGTTGTCAGTAGTAAACTGAGTATCTCACCATAAAACAGTCATTTGGTTTCTCAAGCCTTGAGGTCATAGCATTGTTACTTACGTCATCCACATTCACTGAGTCCCAGTGAAGCCAAAACATTGTGAGGTCATTCATTTATGATGCAAAATCACCATAATGATTTAATTGTTGCGATGTCTACAATGCAGATGTCGTTTTTAGATATTCATTGATCTCACACAAGAGATATGTACTGTGGAAGCCATTTTTGAATGATAAAGTGTCTGAAAACTAACAATGCAAGGAGTAAAATAGTAACAGCTTCCGTCTCTTGTCATTAGTTGTATACATGCATCTGGTGAATGTACCGAGTGTTCAGTTTATCAGTACAATCATGGAAATAAAGAAAATTATTTCAACATTACATTGTGAGTTTATTTTTCTACAATTTCGAAATCCTACTCTACAGATGGTATGTTAGCAGCGAAGTAATTTATAAGCACTTATATCACAGGGGCCATCCCAATGATTCCAACAGAGATGAAATGTCCGGTTGAGTGACCTCACTCTCAGTATATATATATATATATATATATATATATATATATATATATATATATATATATAGATTAAATATAACATACTTCACATAGTCGTTTGAAGAATCATTTTAATCCGATACTAGTATTTCGTCAATAGTATTGATTCTTCAGGGATGAAACGATAAGATGATATCTATGTACCTATATATTTGCCATGTTGGAAAAGCTCCTCACTATTGAAAAGACTTGTAAACAAGTCGAAATGCGACGCATCCAGTCATCATTAAAATGATATCTACAGCAAGTGTCGTCTGAAGTATTTCATTTTTTCAAATATACATTTACTTCACGTGCGACCTTTCACTTTTTTACATATATATATATATATATAGATTAAATATAACATACTTCACATAGTCGTTTGAAGAATCATTTTAATCCGATACTAGTATTTCGTCAATAGTATTGATTCTTCAGGGATGAAACGATAAGATGATATCTATGTACCTATATATTTGCCATGTTGGAAAAGCTCCTCACTATTGAAAAGACTTGTAAACAAGTCGAAATGCGACGCATCCAGTCATCATTAAAATGATATCTACAGCAAGTGTCGTCTGAAGTATTTCATTTTTTCAAATATACATTTACTTCACGTGCGACCTTTCACCTTTTTACATATATATATATATATATATTATATATTATATATATATATATATATATATATATATATATATATATATATATATATATATATATATATATATATATATATATATATATATAGCATAAGAAGCATTACGGTTCGCACCTCGCTAAACAGCATGAGAAGCAATCAGTCATTTGAAACTGAAGAGGTCAGAGATATCACTCAACCGGATCTAGAAGATTACGCTAAGTAGCATTACGGTTCGCACCTCGCTAAACAGCAAGACAATGAAGTGGAGAATGAAGCTTTTCAACTACAAAGAGCGATGATAAAGACATGGCGCCAGAAACTAAACGACAGAAAGCAGGCCTATTATAATGCATTTCAAACAAAACGGACTGCAGAAATATATAGAGACTTTCTTGATATGCCGAACCCGTACATACCAAATAAATTTTTGGAAAGGGCAAATGGATTTTCATCTGAAGAATATAGGATACAATTTTCAACATGTCTACTTGAAATAGAAAACCACAATCTGTTGAAGGAACATGACAAGTGTGCCGAAAAATATAAAGAGATTGATGAACTCATGTCAGAACTGATATCATGTTTCTGCATTGACAGCGAAGCGGAACATTTGCAAGATAGACTTTTAGAAATATGGAAAAATGATACAATTAGGGAGGAAAACAAAAGTGTGAAATTGTGGATGAAAAGAGAGAACTGGCTGATAAATCTGCCATCATCTAACTCTTCGAATGTGCAGAAAAAGAAGAAAACATCCCACAAAGGACATAAAAAGCTTCCAAACAACAGGGTCCACAAGGCTTGGAAGAAACACAACAGAACAACGCCCCCATCAATTGATATAGAACAAATTCAACATCATAACCTACAATCGGATGAGTCTTCATTTGTAGAGGCATTGAGCCAGTCAGATGACTTACCATCATCCGAGGAACTTCACCGATCTAACACAAGTTTATCAAGCGTGAAGGACGACTCAATAGTATCAAAATTGGAAGCGAGAAGTAATGATACTTCATCGACATCATCGCAAAACAACATTACACAAAGCTTTTGGAGTAAATTCAACTTCATAAAAAGACACTTTTCAAAAAGCATAAATCATATACTGCTAGAAATTACATGTACACAAGAAATGTCAATTGTGCAATTGAAACAATAGATGAATTCACGGACTGGGACCACGCAGGAAGATGCCATGCCACTATAATGACTCAAATCTTAATCCCTCATAAATAGTGCATTGTGCACTACTCACGCTAACCACATGTCACTTGCTAATCAATCTAAGTCTATTACATATTGTTACAGCGTTTGGCTATGTACCTATATATTTGCCATGTTGGAAAAGCTCCACACTGTTGAAAAGACTTGTAAACAAGTCGAAATGCGACGCATCCAGTCATCATTAAAATTATATCTACAGCATGTGTCGTCTGAAGTATTTCATTTTTTCAATATATATATATGTATATATATCATATTCAAATTGTGGAGCGATAATAACGTTCTATCATTCTGTAGAGTTAAAGATTTTGATGTTCAAAGCTGCATTTTAGTCCTGCAAAACACTCAATGAAACCATCTTGAAAACATAAGAAATCCTTATTTTATAATTTTCGATACCTTCCACGAAACTAAATTCCTCTATAACCCTATTCTCATTTTTAGTTTCCTGAAAGTTTCAAAGAGCATAATTCATATAATACAAGCGTGTGTCAGGATATGTTTACTGCACAACGTTATGATGAACAGACGAATATTCTTAAAGAAACAGGCTTAAGACTGCCGTAACATGTTTAAAACAACCTTGTTTTTATTCAATGGTTGAGTTTCCATATTTGGTTGAAATAATATATTTTTGTGGAGATTTTTAATGTTATCTGTCACAATGGATTTTGAAGCGTTGAACCATTGATTTGTTGTTGTTATTCGAAATGCAGAGGTCACTGTGAGCAGTCCATAGCAATTTATTCGAGAAGTACAAGGCACCATGCGCTGTCTTTAGCAATTTATTCGTCAAAAAAGGAAGAGGTGAAGAATCAATGGTTAAAAATATTAACCTTAGCATTGCAAATCTCATGAGCTCCCTAGGTTCATTGAGTTTTGAATTCATCAATGAATTCTTGCTGTCGTCATGCCAATGCGCTTGTGCATATATTTTCGAATCGTCTCGACCTCTTATCCAAGACTTGCCTCTGCTGTACAAAGACAATGATGTCTAATGAAGGAAACAGTTATCGTTAATGTGCATCTGAGTTTTAAATAAACAGACAATAATTGTTACCGAACACGCATTCCGCTACTGCAGCGCGCTTAAAGCATCTGGTTCATATAGTCATATCGATTGCTTGTGTTGCAGAGGGATTAATTATTTATATGCAACCTTAATTCGTAACAAAACAAGAACATTGGCGATATTACATCATTCTGCTTTGATATTTGTATACATGTTCCATATGACAAATGAACCGACTCTCTGTTACTTATGTGGATGAAATATTCGAATGACGTTATTTCATAAGGCATACGTTTTTTTCTGTTAACATATTATACGCATTTCTTCTATGCACTAAAGAGTAATACAATATTTGCATATCAAACATTAGGTACTATGACATTACACAAAGACGTATAAATTCACTCTATGATGTATAAAAAGCAATTGTGTGCGTGTTATCCTTTCTTCTGCGAACGTTACTGTCAACAGCCAATAACGCTCTGTTCCATAAGAACGAGTCAAGGTCGTGAATCCATAAAGGTTTCTTCAGGAAGCTGAGGTCACTGTTAGCAGTCCATAGCAATCTATTCGAGAAGCAGAGGTCACTGTTAGCAGGCCATAGCAATCTATCGAGAAGCTGAGGTCACTGTGAGCAGTCCATAGCAATCTATTCGAGAACCAGGGGTCACACTGAGCAGGCCATAGCAATCTATTCGAGAAGCTGAGGTCACTGTGAGCAGTCCATAGCAATCTATCGAGAAGCAGATGTCACTGTGAGTAGTCCAAAGCAATGTTTTCGAGAAGCAGAGGTCACTGTTAGCAGTCCATAGCAATCTATTCGAGAAGCTGAGGTCACTGTGAGTAGTCCATAGCAATCTATTCGAGAACCAGGGGTCACACTGAGCAGGCCACAGCAATCTATTCGAGAAGCTGAGGTCACTGTGAGCAGTCCATAGCAATCTATCGAGAAGCAGATGTCACTGTGAGCAGTCCAAAGCAATGTTTTCGAGAAGCAGAGGTCACTGTTAGCAGGCCATAGCAATCTATCGAGAAGCAGAGGTCTCTGTGAGCAGTCCATAGCAATCTATCGAGAAGCAGAGGTCACACTGAGCAGGCCATAGCAATCTATTCGAGAACCAGGGGTCACACTGAGCAGGCCACAGCAATCTATTCGAGAAGCTGAGGTCACTGTGAGCAGTCCATAGCAATCTATCGAGAAGCAGATGTCACTGTGAGCAGTCCAAAGCAATGTTTTCGAGAAGCAGAGGTCACTGTTAGCAGGCCATAGCAATCTATCGAGAAGCTGAGATCACTGTGAGCAGTCCATAGCAATCTATCGAGAAGCAGAGGTCACACTGAGCAGGCCATAGCAATATATCCGACTAGCTGAGGTCATTGTGAGCAGTCCATACCAATCTATTCGAGAAGCAGAGGTCACGGTGAGTAGTCCATATCAATGCATTTGAGATACAGAGGTCACTGTGAGCAGGCCATAGCAATGTATTCGAGAACCAGAGGTCACACTGAGCAGGCCTTAGCAATATATTCGGTTAGCTGAGGTCATTGTGAGCAGTCCATAGCAATGTATTCGAGAACCAGAGGTGACACTGAGCAGGCCATAACAATATATTCGAGAAGCAGAGGTCACTGTTAGCAGGCCATAGCAATCTATTCGAGAAGCAGAGGTCACTGTTAGCAGGCCATAGCAATCTATTCGAGAAGCAGAGGTCATTGTGAGTATTCCATAGCAATCTATTCGAGATACAGAGGTCACTGTGAGCAGTCCATAGCAATATATTCGAGAAGCAGAGGTCATTGTGAGTATTCCATAGCAATCTATTCGAGATACAGAGGTCACTGTGAGCAGGCCATAGCAATCTATTCGAGAAGCAGAGGTCATTGTGAGTATTCCATAGCAATCTATTCGAGATACAGAGGTCACTGTCAGCAGGCCATAGCAATATATTCGGTTAGCTGAGGTCACACTGAGCAGGCCATAGCAATCTATTCGAGATACAGAGGTCAATGTGAGCAGGCCATAGCAATCTATTCGAGAAGCAGAGGTCACTGTGAGCAGTCCATAGCAATCTATTCGAGATACAGAGGTCACTGTGAGCAGGCCATAGAAATATATTCGAGAAGTTCAACTAACTGTGAGCAGTCTTAAGCAATCTTTTCGAGAAAATGGAAGAGGTGAAGGACCTTTGCATTGCAAACCGCATGAGCTGCCTTGGTTTATCGTTTTATCATGAAACAGACTTGATTCAAAATAACAATGTCCTCAGATGATGATCATTAAAAGAAGGATTAGATTATGATCTCTAAAAGGGCAATGAGGTCGACAGCATCTTGACTAAGTCACGGACACATACACAGATATACTACAAATACAACGATGTCATTTCAAATAATTATTGGTCAACTCTCTCTCTCTCTCTCTCTCTCTCTCTCTCTCTCTCTCTCTCTCTCTCTCTCTCTCTCTCTCTCTCTCTCTCTCTCTCTCTCTCTCTCTCTCTCTCTCTCTCTCTCTCTCTCTCTCTCTCTCTGCCATATGAGGGTTAGATTGACATGATCAATGGGTCCTTAACAGAATGCGTATTTCCATGTGGATAATTTCTTGCTTAGTTTTGATTCGTATTGGCATATTGTGACTTATACAATCTCCAGTGTTAAGAGGGTTTAGTGCAAAGCGTGGTACGAATAATTGCATGTGGCCAAGTAGCACGTGATTTAGGTTCATTTCCTATAATGTTACACGCTATGTCGAAGGTTGGTAAGTGAACCGAATCTAAAGGTGTAATGAACCTCATCAAGCGATCCTCCTCATTTCTAAATATTCATTAAATCAGCGTAGAGAAAATCAATTTTATTACCAATTTGTGATTAATCCTTTAGAAAAGTTAGATAACGCTGGACATTATTAAAAAACATCCAAATCTGCGCGTTTAGTTTTTAAGTGTCAACGTACTGCGTATTTTCGGAGGTAAATTGGAAAACGTTTCAAAACTTCAAGACATTTTTTGTAACGTTTTACATAAACAGACTCCGATACAGCTATTGATTTATCAACTAGTGTTGGCCCATTAAAAACCCTCTACAACGAGATTTTATTCATGTGTTTGTATCATTCAGTGATTACGAAGCGTCCAATTACAGACAATGCTTGGTTTCACTGGCTTTGGTCTAACAAAGCGATCAGTGATTGTGGCTGCTATCGAGAGGTTCTATGTTGCAAAGGGGGTAACTGAAGTAGGCGCTGGCTGCGACAAGCACGTTTGGATAAGTTAGATACGTGGTAAAGCCATTTGGCGGGATTTGCATTGACCATATTATTGAGTGGGCCTCCAGGGCAGGTTCGTCAGTACAGGTATTTGTACTTCAGGTAGCAGTCACACATTCAGAATGTAGTAACAAAATTGTTGGACCTCATTTTATATTTAATGTCTGATAAGATTGAAGAAGATCTATATTTGATTTCGCGCAGTTTGCCAGAACATCTGATCAGAGCACATATTCCCGACGACAGACCAACCAACATACTGTACAACTTGCAACATTTAAGAAGAAGCAAGATAACGCAATTACCATAAACTAACATTTTCAAATGTGCCTTTTCTCAAACACTGGCAAAATCAGTTAGTTTTACCTGATATATATTCATAGATTATTACATCTTTTCAATGGTACAATTACATTGCCTGGTCCAAAGTGAGTCATCACTTGTGAAATTCCCAAAGACTTACATGTCAATTAACTGATTCAAGAATAATCTTCACTACTTATGTTTAGGCCGAAATTATTTCAAAGATATCCATAAGATTAGAAATGATCGCACCTGTAAATACATAATTTCATTTCAAAAATCAAATTGTAACTAAAAGTGGAGCTGTTTCAAACGCCACATATACAGCAAGTTACGGAAAAATTGTCAGATGCAACATTGCAGATGTATATGTGTCGATTAATCAGGTGTCATTAAAAAGTTTATAAAAGGAAAGTTGAAACGTAATTGTGTAAGCGTAGCTGAAATGATTTCTGAACTTTGTGTAAAGAGTGAAAATGAAATAATTTAATTTCGATTGATCGAAATTTTTCTCGAGACGGTTTATTAACAGGTAAGTCTATGGAAATTCCACTTGTGATTTTTTTTTATAACTTTTGGTCAGGTACTGTAGGTGTAGTACTCGGCTGAGGAGGGTCCTAAGTGCAAAAGAATTTCAGGTGTTTGGCAGAAAGATATCGCCCCAGGATGGTCTTTTACCCGGGAGCAAGAGTCAACATAATGGGACATAGATTTACACATAGAAACCCCCTCAACCCCGGTATACAAATCTAATGTTCTGTTTCATATGACTTGAATCAAAGAATAACATTTTAAAATACATTTCAACATTTGTGCAACCAAAAACTAAAAAGGATCCGAACATAACAGCATTAAACACATGATGCTAATATATAAACAACATGTTTATTTGGTAGTAATCATTAGCAAAATATAAGTCGCAACCAAACATTTCCGCATCACTTTTGTAATGCATATTTGATAATGGAGGACTTCTCATAACGAACAACTTGTCTTCATCATAGTTGAGATCAGTACTTTATTAATAGGAAATGTTATTCAAACAATGCATAAGTAAAGTGTTTTAAAGGACAAACCTTTCACAAAATACCAAGGTGATTGACTAAACACCAGTTTCTCGGGACCTTAATGATGCTACTGCTAAAACTTGTGCGTGCAAAAGCTTCCATCTCTCTTGTTCACTCTTACACCCCAAATACACCTTGATATCCATTGCATTCATCCACAAGGATGCCAGCCTTCGTCCACCTAAGGGACTTCTTATCTGACAATGCAGGCCTCACAATTTAAATTATCAATTAAAAATCAGTATGTTTTCAAACTCACAAGTACATATTTTTATCTCTCAAACTAAACGAATTCACTAATTTACATATTCCTGTCCGTCTCTTGTTTTACAATGTTGTAAGATGAAAGCTGTAAATTTCTGGAGAGAGCTTTTTTAAGTTGGATAACATGTGTCCAATCCATTTCTTGAATGAATAAAATATGTCTTAAACAATCTGACACAATGAGAGTTTCCAAAAGCTTTTTCAAGGCTATGTATCAATAATCAAGACAGAGGCATCAATATTCACCTGACAGTGTATCTCGTTCACTGATAATAACGGAACTTCAATAATTCAATCAATTATCATAAAAAAAATCCCCCTGTCTGATTATAAATATGTAACTATATGTATTTCTATAGTTTCCGGTTAAAACAGGAAATATCAGGACAGTTTGTCGTTAGTCATGTCCTCATCTACGTTGCTTGGACAGATTACTGATCGTCTACCTAGTCAGATTGATGCTTCAGATTGTCTTGTCGTTTTGCTGGAGCGTCATGTTTCTCCACAAACGGTACATGGTTCTCAACTTGTGCACATGGAAGAAGACAAAGTTATGGTCCTTGTCATTTTGATACTTGTCCTCCACGACACCCGCGTTCAGCATATACGCCTGGTTGAAGCGCTTGTGAGTAAGATTCATTTTGTGGATGAGGATACCCGTAATGTAATAGTCGTCCACCCAAAAGAAAGGGGTTTCCAGCGACATGGCGTACATGTCACTCACCACGTCGGCTGTCATCAGGTAAGCTGATCCTGAACAATACGGAGAAAAGTAGTCCTCCTTCATTTCTTCCTTTGGAATATACCATTTGGATCTTTTGTCCCTCACAACTTTCATTCTCGTCCACTGGTTGCACACTATTAGCCTACTGTGAGTGTACGATTTACCATCAACCTTGCGAACAAACTTGAGAAAAGAGTAAAAGTTAACCAATATATCATCGTCTGTTTTCAGAACGAATTTGGCATTTGTACAGAATGTTGATACCCATTTAAGGGCCGCAATTGCCTTGTAGGTGAGATTACGGTAGGTGTCAATAAAATCTTCCTGTACAATATCCCCAAACCTGTCTGCCTCCATGGCAACCAGATTCATCACTGACTTCTCCGGCACACTGCCCAGGATGAAGACCACTTTCACCTTGTTTCTATTCAGGAGGATCTGATTGCCCCACGTCTCACGTATAGTTTGTCTCTTCTTGAAGTTGACAGGCGCCGAGTGGACGTATGTGACTAATAACACTTCCTTCCCTGCACACAGCTGTGATGGATTTAAATTGTATCCAAACGAATGTGGATTTGCAATACCTCTCCCTTCAACGTTTGTCTTAATAAAGGCTCTGACATCGGGCAGTGTTGTAATTTCGTGATGTTTGTAGGCATTCTCAAGTCGCATGGGTTCAGATTCTGAGTACCCATCGGGCAGTATGATGTTGTCAGTGGTGATGGTGTTGTTACTGGTGCCGAGCTGGAGCATCATGAAGATAAATAGGAGAAGGAGGAGCAGTAGGAGACTGGCGTACCTGAACACTGAGGACAGGCGAGGAAACATTATTTTGCACAAGTCGACACTGGTATCAGCTTGACACTAGAATAAGACAAGGAAATATCTCCTATGTACACCTTGACACCTGTATCATGTGGGAAAACATCTTTTCTCTGTTAGTCGTTCAGAACCATTTAATGTCCGGAACATAGAGTCATTAAACGTGTACAGTTTTCATGATATCATTGTATTTCTCAAAGCTGCAAAAAAGAAGAAGAAGAAAATGGGATAATCTGGTTGATACTTATGCAAACGTATCTAGTGTGTAAAATACGTAGGTATCCTAGGTAATAATGTAATTTTCAGAAAGTATTATTTAGGAGATAAACCTTGTGTGTTTGAAAATCAGAGACATGTTATACTTGATTGATAGCGAGTAAATTTAAAACTGAAACCGAACGCGCATGATTGGACGTCACAAGCGCTCGCAAAATGACGTCAGTGTTTTGGTGCCATATTCGAAGAGATGCTGCTCCATGCCCAGGAGCGGAAAGCTTAATTTATGCTGAGGTATCAATCAATTTTCTTATATTGAACAAAATATGACATATACGTAAACATTTGATCTCTCCATGTAAACACACGACAACAAATTGGAAAGAGATTAAGCCCACTTACAAGCAGAATACCGACTCAAAAATTACCAGTCGGATCGTCGGAAGTCAATGTATGAATTAATACATTCTACCATAAAAGTTCTGGATACTCGATATTGATTGGGTTTTTTGTACGATTCACAGGGTATCAATTCACGATTAAAGTTGTTCTGTTTACCCAAAATCAGTTTACAATGTATTGATATATACACAGGCGTCACAATTATCCGACTGGTAACTTCGGAGATCAACATGAAAAGGACGTGCAACAGTTGGCCGTAACTTTTAGATGTATAAATGTTTATTGGCGATATTTTCGTATTTAAAAAATAATATATATAAAATATTCAAAATATGCTAGTTATCGTTTTTTTTCACGCGTGAAAATGAAGAATGCACATAAAACATACATTGTCTTAAAAATTAGATTAAAAGCAACCCATTTTAAATACTAGTATTGTATTTAACCCGTCTGTTTTCCTTTTCGGTTGGGTATATTTGGTTGTAATTTGTTAATTGCTCATTAATTATGAGAAGTGTTAAAGGACAGTAAAGAAGTGTTTGAGTATCATAAATCATAGTATCATTAGAAATTATTCAATAAAAAAACATGACTCTGATTGACTCAGTATGTAATATGAATTTAAATAATGTAGATTATTGTTCTTAACATGACAACAGGATTATCAAAATATACATACTTAGGTTACTCAGCTGTCTACAGACCAGATAATGCATGCCATCGTATCCGAGTCAAGAAAGACGTCACTTGTGCATCTCCGGATCCACATCTTCTTTAGGAAGTCTGATTATATCTCACAACAATTCGCCGGAACGTGAGTGCTTGAGGCCAGCTATTATCACTATGTTCCACATGGGTTGAGATACATCAGTTTAACATATACAGCGGGAATTTACTAAAATATATGTCTCGCTAAAGCATTGTCCCTCTTTGTATTAACATTTCTTATAGATTTACAACAAAGTTAAAAAAAAATTAAAAATGTACAGCTAAACTGTGTTACATCATCAAAGAACAAAAGCAAAGGACTTCATTGAAGAGTCAAATAGTGTAGGTACTTGCATTTTTCATTTTAACATTCAAATTCAGCATTTAATGGATAGCTGTTTTGATACAACGGTGACATGGTATTGACCCTTTTCTGACTCACTTACGATCGGTTGTAATAGTCTTAGGGATTTTACTGTCCTCCTTTTCATCCATGTGTGCAATGAACCGGACAGTTATTATTCTTATCTAGTATCTGGATACTCTATTACATTTATAGTTGCCTGAGACAAGTTTGATTTCAACTAGACGGTGTCCCTCGCTGGTCACGTGACTATTTTCTCATCAAACTAATACTCAACTTATAATCTGAACCGATGGCAGTCCCTCGCAAAGGAAGCCTTGCACTTGTGGGTGCCAATTTCAATTTTTTTTAAAGTTAAATACCATACTAATTCTTTAAATTTACAACTCATATATTTCAATGCGACATTTTATAACTGTAAAAGTACACAACATTTTAGTACTGTAAAAGTGAAGAATTCAAACGGAATCTTAAACAAAATAGGCAATGTAAAAGGATAAGGTGATCGCCTATTACAATCCTGACACATGGTCGGCCAGTATGATACTCCAGAAGGCGGTGAGAAAACTCCAAAATTAAGTTTATACTTTGAAACCGGAGTTGTACATTAAATTTGATTATTTTAAAAGGTAATTATGTTTGTTTCACTAATTTCCGATTTCCCTACTCAGTTTCTGTAGGAAAAATTGGGATGTTGGCAAACTTGGATGTAGGCAGGTTTAAAACTATCATATATTCTTATTAACAGTATAGAGGTATTTAACCATTTCCCTGTTTATGTTGGGGAATAGGGATGCGTTCAATAAATGACTATGATTAACTGTAGTACTGCGAATGACGTGCACATTTAACATGATATTAAAGACTACAGAGATCTAAAAAGGTTTCTAAATAATCGATTCTCCCAGTGAAAGTCTGAGTTGGTGCTCATTGATCAAACTTTATCTTGATTTCATCACTCTCGCCTCTGGTGCTTCTTGTGCGTAATATTTCTCTCCTCTATCTAACAACAAACGAGTCGTTTTGATAACCAGGATGCAACCTCGAATTTCAACTTGCCGATCAATATGCACTAAAAAAATGAAATACAATTTTGTGTTAAAACTGCTAGGCAGAGTAAGCAGAAGCTCAAGTTAAATAATGTTCAAGTCTCCAATAAAACATTTTTCTTTTCATTCAACAAAATATTTATGAAACAAAGCAGTCGGTTAACGATTTTGTATTTTAGTTCCATAGATAGTCATATCAAAACCCAACTGGTGAGCGCTGAAGGTCAGGGTGTAACCAAGACGAGTACGCTGGCATGGTTAATATCTGAAGTCAATTAATTAAAGCAATAATCAAGTGTCAATAGAATGTTTTAGCTGAACAATAGTTTTCAATTTCATATTTGCTGTCTAAGACTGACTGTAAACTTAATGAATAAGATGCGGACTGATTCACATGCACAAGACGCAACATGTTAAAAGAACATACGAATATGCGTCTTTGTGTTTCCTTTGGCAACATCTCTTTATCTACAACGACTAATAATTTCAGGGTGACAATAATCTCATTTAGGATTTATCACAAAAGAGTTGAAAATTTCATCCCTTTACCAACAAAACTTTTCGACAGATGAAAAATAAGTTCTCAGATGTCAGTCACTAATGAAGACAGTTCTGATCTGAACATATACAAACACTATTTGTCATTTTGTTTATGCAACTAACGACGGTGGTTCTGCAACGATGGTTTTCTTAAGATTAATGACACTAGACAAGCTATGAGTGACAACATTGTATATACCAATCGCCGCTTTGCATGTTTGACATTATGAAATTATGATAACCATTTCCATAATTGAAACATGCATATAATTATTCATTCATTATTTATAAATATTTAGGAATTTTTCCATTAGAAGAAAATAAAGTTGAGAAATCAGAACAAATGTAAAAATCAAATGGCGTTTAAGAGTTTTATATTATGTCTGTACGACCCAGCTAGAAGACTAACATTGTTACCCACTTTGTCTATTAGATGAGATGTTCGTTATAAATAAAGTCCTTCTGTTCAATGTCCCCGTGCCCGCCTGCCTCAATGAGGTTCATCACCACCTTTTTGCGTATAATGCCAAGAATGAAAACAACCTTTAAATTGTTTCGCTTCAGAAGGTCCTAACTGCCCCACGTCTCATGTATAGCTTTCTCTGCTTGAAGTTTACAGGGACTGAGTGGACGTATGTGACTAGTCACATGCACACAGATGTGATGAGTTTAGTAACCAAACGGATGAGGGCTAAAATTGTCGCTCTTCTTTATCCCAGGGAATCCAAAGAAGCCTGTAACATAGAACACAGTTGTACGAGAGTGTTTTCCCTAGGAATCCTGTCGCGAGGATTCACCGTCTTGAAGAGCCCCACCAAGGACCATTGAAAACCCGTCACACTTGTTATGCTACATAAGCAAGGTGCACAATTTTACCTGCAACGACAAATTCAATGAATGCATTATATTTAGGATGTGCACACTCGTGTATTATTCAAGTCACAGATGCAGCACGCTCGACGTAAGAACCTTTTCACCTACAATCGATACAGTTGGAGAAAGGTCCCTCAAACCTCCAATCAGCACGACAGGAATAACACAGTAATATCCCTAATTTTCGTAGCTGAACATTCTTGAAAATTATATTTCTATAAGTACCAAACACTACATACATAATTGCCAATGCACCAAAGCAAATTCCATATTATATGAAACAAAACATTAGTATAACATTGAAACATTGATTTCCAAAATTTCCAAATTTGAATAAATTTCATCTTGTCGAAATGTAGATTGATGTCGAACTACATGAATGTACCAATTGTCGTATTAATAAATGATAATGATAGCCCGAAACATCCCTTTTTAAGTTAATTACCACCTCCCAACACCTGTAAAGTCAGGCTTTTATAAATTTTGTTATATGATTTACAGATATGTCAGTCTGTTAATGATTTAAACCCGGAGTTTATTTGCAACCACAAAATGGGTAAATAAATATTGTTAAAGTGTTTGATCGGTAATATAAGTGTGAGTTTTGTTTAAACTATCTACGTATAAAAGTATAAATGGTATTTGACTTCCATCAACGTTCAATAGATCACACTTAAAGATACCCGAGGTATTAAATAATCTTTAGATCTGAATGGAGACCTTAAGTTGGAATTGACAAAAAGCAAGTTTTTAAAGATGAAAAATATGAAATTAAGTGAAATTTGTTATCTTGAGTGATTTTTTATCTATCTCTTTTCTCATTTATGATTTGAAAAAGTAATGAATGTAAAGGGCACTGGTTTTGATGTCATACTTAGAACAATAAGTTAAGACATCCGCACGATATCGAAATAACATTTTCAAAAGCAATGCATCTCACATTCATTGTTGATTAGAGAGATGTAAAACAATTAACCAAATGTCGAGAACGATATGTTTACTAGACAAAATTGACAACAAGTGAATTTCCGTACATGTTGATTACCTTTTAGCCTAAAATACAAACATTTGTCCCATGGAGAATACTACTTCCGTCTCAACAAGAAACACTTCACCCTTAATATCACCCTACGTTCAAACCAATGTTTATTAGATAGCGATGTATGTTCCGTTAGCATTGTCATCTTGGCATTGTCATCTTGGCCCTCCTCCACATGGTACACATTCGTGTCTTAATGGCCCAGTGAAGAACTTTTGGTAAAATACTGCATTTATAGTTTGAACAAGGCGGTCTTTATGGTGTATGCAACGTTCCAAAATGCCCTACATATGTTCTATTGGATTCGATTCGGGACTGCAGGCGAGTCATGGTTGCATGATGGTTATGACTTCCTGCCGTAGAGTCTGTGATACTTCTCTCCCTTTGTTGGTTCTCGCAATGCTATTTATTTATACTGGGTTCATGCGCAATGTGGAACTACCACTATCAAGGCATTCCTCAGTGTATTGTGTACCTGGAACAGTCTACAAGCATAAAGAGACGTAGACCCATTACATCACAGAGCCACCATAACACTTGTAGGTTGGTTGATCATAAACATAAAATTTGCCATCTACAATAAGAAATTTCACCCTCAACTCGTTGACCCAGCGACTTGTTTTGATTACAAGAATGTTGCCTCGAATATTCCACTTGGGGATCACTACGTAAAGAGAATATGAAGACGATGTTGCGTTATGTCCCCTAGGCAGAGTAATCAGAACGTTACCTTGTAATTAGATCATGTACAAGTCTCCTTTATACAAGTCTAGATTTTTTCTAACTTAGATTAAACAAATATATCGTGATTACCACCATTGGTAAACAATCTTATATCAGAAAATGTGATTCCAAAAAAGGATTGTTCTATTCAATACATGACAAAAGAAGCCTCGGAATTATTGCTATTTTAGAGAATTGTCTGTCACCTTCAATCAGTCAGACCACCAAGTTAGCCAGGAGCCACCAGATAAGGTAATTACTTTAGAAACAAAACTCTCAAGCAACGTGAATTTCAATTGAGTTTTTTCTTAGTTTTGTATGAAGGAATAACGTAAACTTAAGCCTATCTGCTACTGTCTAAATATATCAGCATGTTGCAAATTTGATATTAAAATGAGTCTCTTTTTAATTTCCATTAACAATTATTAAACAGGGAATGTTAGGGGATTTTACCTGTGTTATATGTATGAATACATTTGCTCCAAGAGCAAAATGTATTTTTAATTTGGGTCTCAATGACTTTAAATCAAATCAAATTGTGCATTCTCCTTGATGAATTAAACCTAAAAGTGTAGTGGTTATGTAATAAAACAATTGAGAACAAATTAATCAATAAAAGGAAAGTGGCATCTATTGTTAGTCTTATGCATGTTTGATGATAAAATGCCAATTCAACACACTAAATGTGCAGCAATGTTGCTTTGGGCCTTTTAATTCCATAAAATATCATTCAAAATTTATATGATCAGTAAATTTTGCTTTCAGCAAGGACCATTTTCTAAGTTAAATAAAAAGGAAATGGAAAGTTCTTTGACCAAAAACAAGTATCTTGATTATCATCAAAGTATATGTCAAAACTGTCAAAAGACTTCATTTGTATTAAGGCCAAAGGGCAACATACAAAATCACTAAACACATACAACTGAGATTCTAATGCAAGTCCTTGTATAAGTGGCATGCGAGGGTAAAATAATAAGTAATAAAGTAATACCCAGTCTCGTTAGCAAAAATTCAAATTGGACACACACTTTTACCACGCTCAATTCATTGCAACTTGCCCCTTTCATAATTTATTGGTAGCATATTACATATTACATTAGGTGTGAAGTGAGCGCGTCTTATTTTCAAACAACATTTATATTACAGTTATCTCTCTGTTTTAATGTGAATTCATTTTCCTGTACATTTAAATTTCAAAAAGTAATTTTTCAGTAGTTTGGCTATATATGTGGATAATTGCATTCGTATGACGAACAAGGTGTTTTTAATCTCTGCTCTGGAAACGAACACAATCTGAACACAGTATGAACATGGATGTTTCTCCAGTAATTTTAACGACCCGTGCCTCAACTTCAAATTGTACGTTTCGATCTTCAGTACTCGGATTTTAGTCAAATAAACGTTATCTTATTATTTCTCAATTTCGTTGCATATGCATTAGTTCTTGAACGCCTTAATTATAAATACAACTAATACAAAACGAAGATCAGAACAGACATAGAGTTGTTGATTAATTTTTCTGTTGATGCCATATCAAATATCAAATATATTCGAAATAAAAATGCAAATGAAAAATATACCGTTCCATGGAGAACTGATATATCATAACTATAACCGCAATTGATTGGTGATAGAGTTGAAAATGCAAATTGTCTTGTGAAAAAAACGGAAGGCTGTAAGAGGGTTCCTTCTCAATTAATTGGAAACGGGTTATAAATCGTATAGTGATTGGTCGAAGTAATCGGCGTCTTGTCACTCAATGCAGGTAGGAGTTAAAGGTGACCCCGATGATTTGGGTTACAGGGCCTTGTAAGATCTTAAATCGTCCTAACAATGTACTAAAAAAATTGTGAACTATTTTTTATGGTATTGTCATTTCCGTGGAATTACTCATGCATAAAACGTCACAATCAATCAAGGAACAGCGCAGGATTGTTGTGTCATGTTCAGTACTGAAACTTTACAAATGTACAAAGATATCAGGTTCACTCACGTGGAACGTATTACTGAAATACCAGGTTGTCGAACTGTTGGAGCCTGTGCACTCGGTGAGAAACGTTAACGATACAACCGGTTATCGTCTCCAACAACGTCAAAACGCAACAGTGGCCATCTTCCTTAACGCGGTCGTCCATGGATCACTACATCACTACCTCTTGTCAAAGTTACTCATTTATGACAATATCAGCGATACACACTTGAGTGCGAGTCAAACTCGTAAGAACACTGGTGGAACACATAGCCTATGCATTAGCCGAAATATTGTCCTCAGGCTGTCCTCAGGTGCCTCTTTTCCAACAATCACTGATGTCGCCAACCATTACGTCACAAACTGTCCTGTTCTCCAACAAAGACATTTTCAAGCATGATTTTATTGGGTACAGGGTCAGCCATTTTGACTTCATCATGATTATCCAATAGTAGTTTGTGTGTCTCTCATGAAAATTAAAGAGAATTTGGTGGCGACAAAAGGTCGATTAACTTACACAAACGTTTTGGAAAGCGATCCGTGGAATGGGCATAGTGTCATGATTTATTCCGCGTTCGCTTTAATACAAGGCTGAAACAATGAAACTTTTTGTTCAGGAAATCCCGCGAGGGGCTCGGCAACTTTGTCTGCAGTAGAGAACTGTTAAACACGCAGTAAGGAATTTCAGTGGAGTACCAGTCGATGTATGATTCGCTAGTTTCACAGCAATGCATAGCGATAAAATCACATCATCTCACCTTTGTACAGGGTGTTTACCGCAGTGTTCAATGTTTTCGGTGATCATGCCCAATATTTACTGTCATATCGGTAATGACAAGAATCTCTGTAACTGTTTATCATAGCACGAACTTATGACGTTTTCTTTTGCTGCAGATCTTGAATTTGGTTTGTTTTGATCGTTGTCTTTCTGATCTGGACTTTATTTTATTGTGTATAGCACTGGGTGTTAACCTAACGTATAAGTAATATCTGCCTTGAGTTCTTATTTGTTTTTTGTTATGATATTAGCATATTCAATTCAATCGTTATTCAATACTGAGAGGCCACAGGCTTATAGTACAATATGAAGGATAATACAAATATAGCAGATCAATACTAATATGAATTGTGATGTCATTTAAAAGAAGAATAACAAAATGTGCTCTATTGTTACTGTCTGTTTCTAAATGCGTGGTATATAAACATTGCAAGGTTTTGAATTACAACGAAAAGTTTACAGTTTAATGAAGATAAGAATTTATCTCTGGTAGGATGGACATAATAATACTCTGTAAGGTTTTTTTTACGTAACTCATTTTAAAATGGATACACGAGCAGAAAGTGGTATTCATCTTCCATTTGTTATTGCATGGTTTACAAAGTCTATCCTCTCTTTTCATCTTAAGAAATCTGCCTTTTTCAATCCATAAATCATACGATGAACATCGGAAGCGTGATAAACCTACTCTGAACTTTCTTATAGTAACACATGATAAACAATATTCAGTATAAATGTATGGTTTAAAAGATGAATAGTACTCACACTTAGTGGAAATGGAAATTTTATATAGCCAGTTTTGTTGGTAGATATCCTTAAGTCTTTGTGAAAATGAGTTTAGAAACCTTGTTGGAAAATCAACATTTTGGTCATACCATATGTAATTAAAAAATGTTTTGAATAATAGCTTTTGGTCATATGAGATCATCATTTGAAATATTTTTGGTAAGCGATAAGAAGGCATAGTAAGAAGTCTCAGCCAGTATTTCATAATCTTAACTTGTGAGTCTATTACAAGAGTAAACCTCCCGAATTCCCCATATACCATTGCATTATGTGTGTTAATCTCTATCCCTAGGAATTTCTTGCATGCTAATAAATGAACTCTTTTTATATGCTCGAAATGTTGAAAACCCCAAATGTCAGACCCGTAATTTTCACATCAAATATTCTAAAATAAGATGCAAGATTCAAGATTCCAAGTACTTTTAAATTTCTCATAAAATATGTTATATGTCATATAACATGTCGCCCAAGTGCACAAGTGTATGACATGATAAATTACACGGAGCCACTGAACTTTTTTTCGCCATTGGTCGCCCTGCTTAATTGACATGTCAACACCATTCGATTGATCAGTTTCATCATGATTGTTTCATCAAGCTAGATAGAACCCAGAAGCATTTCATACAGAAATAAGAATTCTTAAAAGAGTCTTAGCTGTTTATAAATATGCATTAAACATTGTCGTTTAGTAATTAGTCTGTCAACACCAGTAGTGGTGTTATGTGAATCCTGTATGGAGGCCCAAACTGGAATATTTTGTATACAGAAATACGAAATATGGTACGAATCTTCATTATTTGTAAACATACATTTAATATTGTCTGATTTTATTTGTTATCTTCTATTTACTATTTATGCATAAATAAGCATTCTGGTAAGTAAACAGTGAGCCATGTGCTCCTGACAGCAAACGCCGATATGTAAAAGTTGTATTGAGTGTGTGATAAGATCACAGCAGACAGGTCATTTGATATGTTCAACAGTTTATATGAATTTTCAAATGTATATACATATATCAGCTTTAGAATCATACTAAACCTTTCTAAAGCTGATTTCTTATATATCTTGTTCCAGGTAAGGCCAAGTCAAGATGTGAATAATTATTTTAAAAATTCTTCAAATGGTTTGCTCAATGCTATTTAATTTTATTGTCTTCAGTTTAGTGTTTAACGTTATTAATATTGATGTTAATTAGGATGCATTTTAAAGCAAGCAAGCATATCTTTGCAGACATAAACCACGTTCAGTTCTTGTACAATATATCTGTATGCATACTTACAACGCATTCACCATACGTAGATTACTGGTAAGCATAAAAAGCTTCCCCTGGAAGGAGACATCTGTTTGTTAATCAGACTTTGCATTGTCTCTAATAGACTTTGTAAATGTCATCAGAACATGTCGCAACATATACATTGTTTCAATTTTCGTAAGTCACATACGTAAACTATTCAAAAAATGATTTAAATTGTGTTCTATTTTCGTAATTGTTAAACTTTTCATTGCAGCAGTGCGGTTCTCGCTTCTGTGGTGCTTCTCTTTGTTTCCTTCACTGCTTGGTAATTTATTGTGCAGAACCGCGTCAAACCATACACATAGCTACACAGGTGGGAGTTGTGCCTTTATTCTTTCTGGCACCAAAACATTTCTTGTTTAATGCATTTACAATGGGCTATTTATGGCCTGCAGAAATGTACCGACAAAAGAACCTGGCGCATGCTCACTTCCAAACAAGATTAGATAAGATTAGAGGTTTTATGACTGTTTAAAAGCTTAGAACATTTCTCAAGGCGACCAAATTGAGCATGAGTAGTTACAGAGGAAAGTTATTCAGAGTTGATTAGAGTTGCGAACAAGTACTCCTGTACTGTTTTGAGTTAATACATAATTACGAATTAAAAACGCTCCTAAAATCTCCCCACGCTAGAATTGATAAGTAAAATATATTGTATTTGCATTGAATACTCTTGATGATCACTACCCAAAATTAATCATATTTAATATCTACCTTAATAATAGGCTTACAATGTATTTGTTCCTCCCAGCGCTTTATCTGCAAGTGACTTTTCTGCAGAAAAAAAACAGAAATGCGATAGTTGTGTTGTCTTGTCACAATCCTTCTTCATGAAGTTTTAGTGAGCAATGGGAATCTGAAATGCTGGTGTAGCTACTGATACGCCGAACGCCGTTCATGCCGAACGCTTCTTACAGGTGTCAATGTCATGATTTACAAGAGTTGACGGATATCACAAGCACACTTAGAGGCCACTCCAATGGCCAAGACCTAGGTCACTCCAATTGTCCAAAGTGTCTTTGCTTAGAAGGGACTCGGTGTTAAAAATGCACATGCACAGCCTGACTCATGCAAAGATTGCATTTGCGCGCTATGAGCACTAGTGCGTTTCAGTCATTTGATAGAAATCGAAAACAATCTACTTTTTTCTGATTGATTTTGAATTTTGAGAGACTTTAGGATACTCCAATGTTGTAACATGGCAGATTCCTTATTAAAGCTAACTACAGCTTATATTTCATGTAGGGTGAAGTTAGGGCATTTCCTCATTCATTCTGCTTTGATCTGATCTATTTTCAACTCCTAACATGGACGTAGGCAATATTGGGACACGAGATGGAGGCAGTGAGGCAGAAGTATGTGATAACTGAAGTGACTCGCCCTAGGTCTATCTGGCGGGTTAGCTGTGGTATAAACTTCAGGAGAGGCACTGTTAATATAGGTAATGTAATTATAGTCAGTGTATGCTCGCTTAACCTCTGAACATCTATGAGTAGAGTTGTTCACTGTTCCTGTTTGATAACCAACCACGGAAGGAAGCTGGAAGCAAAAGCTACTTCTCCAACATTTCCAAGCTAGATATTGTTTTGAGAAACAGATGTGTAAATAATGACAGTTGATTTCAAAAGCGAAATTGCATTGAATCGGTGATTTGGATGAATACTTTAGATCACTTGCATATATTCCTCATAGACATATAGCACCAGGTAAAGCCCTGTGAGATGTGTATGTCTGAAGATGCAATAAATCACAAACTCCTAGGCAGGACATATGAAATCGAGTCCTTAGAAGACAGTAAACTTGGATTTGGGAGTATTACTGTCAATTTTTATATCAATCACAAGTTTGGTCAAGAGGAGGACAGTTTACAGTTATTTCCTAATATTAATTCCAGATAAGTTTACTGTACTGTTCATTTATTTAAAAAAATTAGCCAACCACATTACTTCTACTTGTTGACATTTAGTTTCGACGTCGTATACACTAGCCTATAGAATATAGATATTTATATATGAATGTAAATATGTATTCAGATGTTCACAGTTGATGAACCATGGCTACAACTATCTATTAACTATTTTCACTTTAATTTGTTTCGTGCGGAGGCTGCAGCAAACTTCAATACTAGACGTATCCCAGGCAATATAGCAAATCTTATTATGTAACTACATGTTAACATTACACATTGTTTCTTAGCTTTTGAAGTTTCACATTTTCCAGCTTTATGTATTATGTAAAAGAGCGGCGTTCAAATAAGCTATCATAGCTTGTTCGCCAATCTTTGTTTTATTTTTGGAAATAAAAATATGTTAAAACCATGAACCATGGCTTGATTTAGCTAGTCGTGAATGTGTGGTTTAAAGGAGTATCGTAAATCATCAAATATTGATTAAAATTCGGGGCTACTTCCTTGTAATTAAGACGATTCGTTTGTAATTAGATAGAGGAGAGAGATTCCTCGCTAGAGCCGAGTGTTATGAAATCACGAGTAGCTTTGATCAATGAGCACTAACTTGGGCTTTCATTAGAAGAATCGATTGCTTACAAACATGGCACGAATTCACCATGTCAGATATATCTGAGCATACAGCAACAACCCTTAATGAGCATATCTCACCTAATTTCATCAGGGAAAGGCCTTCAAGTTCAAGTCCAGATATAAGCATATCTTGCTTAACTATATTGTGACATATGTATCATTGAAAGAGGAATTATGCTTTTGAATATTTTGACATCCTTTTTCAGATGTTATAACCTATTGGGCAATTCCGGTTTTGTTAACTCAAGATGATGACGTGCCTGAATTGTGTTAATGGTGGATCATCTGCCTAAAGTTCCTTCCATTAAATGCAGCCCGAGGAGTGGATTACTCGAGTTGAATTGCTGCATGTTTATTGTCTGTTTCTTTGTGTCCTTAAAAGTGTGTTGTCTTTTACAAATTATGTGCTCAATTTTCAAAACAGATATTATTTTCCCTCTTTCTAAAGGTTTAATTACACGCCACACTAGACAAGAAAATCAATGGTTTGAAATAATGCACTTCACAAGGAAAGAAGTTTATTTACTTTGAACCTGCCTCTTGTGCACTAAGCTTATAAAAGGTAAAATGTAAATAGCCTCAGCCGAGGACCGTTTCTTGTTGATGAAAGCTTGGGAGCAAATCTAAAATTTCTAAATTGAGATGACTTGACTAATTGGAAAAAAATTAGAAAGTTGTTGACAACTGTAGTTGTCAAAAAGTAAATTTGCTTTTATTTTGTCATTATGGATTGTACCAAGTGGGAATATATTTACATACATTCTCATATAGAGTATAACATCATTCATAAGTGAACGCTATATACTTTAACATGAATCGCAATCAGAAATTCCGCTATGATCACCAGATGAAAATTCTAGATGCTGAAGTATTCACAATATTGAAACATATTTGATCATCATGTGCTTTAGATTTTGAGCTCTTGAATATGGCTAAATGTTCGAGGTATGGTTTAGTGAAGGAAAAATGAAACACAACTGGAATATATCGATTTCAAATTAAAAGCCTTTTAATCTTTTTAGAGAACAAGTAACATGAACAGTTTTCGCAAAATAAAGTACTTTTTCTTGTAGCACCATGAATGAATCTTCTTTTAACAGGAATAAAACTTCAATAGTAAAACTAACGAGAATGATCTGCAAACTGGAATTGCATGTCAAAGGAAATCATAGCTGAATGTAAGAAGTCTAAGGATTTGCAGGATCAATCGACTTGTCTCTTGTCTTTGAAGGATATATACTGATTGATTGATAAAATTCGAATGATAATATTTTTGGGGTGGAAATTATCATAACATATATCAGGTGTCACGTAATCAATTCCTAATGTAAATATGCAAGATCAACTAATTAAATGAGTTAAGTACTTCAAAAGGGTTTTATTACTCGGGCACAAATATGCGTGGTATTAATGTTTTCATATTTGTCATGGGAATGACAGATTTTCTTAAAAGAGATCGAGATCCCATTTGCTGTCAACACTACTTTTCGTTCATTTATTCAGCGAGACTAGTATTCACGTGCACGTGTCAACAAAACTGTAAAACAAACATTGCTTTTCTTTAATCAAAAAGAGAATAATAAAGTATTTATTTGTGGTTTGTTTACTTTTTCGTGCATATAATTAAAGTTGTTTTGCCAAATACATAATCTATAAACACATTATGTATTGCCGGGACTATTTTTGACTGAACGAATTATTGTTCCGCTTGCATTAATATAAGTGCAATGGCTGAGTTAACTTAAAATTCGCCTTCACAAAGATGTTTTTCAAAGTAAAGCTAAAGCTCGGAATTTATCACAACACTCGGAACAGGATCTTCGTCTCATCTTGTCGATTATTTTTATAATCTGTTTTGTAGAAAAGAGTTGTTAAGATGCACCATGTCCTCACAGACGTTTCGAAAAAGGGAAGACTTCAATTGTCTTCAGTGTCTTCTTCAGCTATCAACATTGACATTTACTGTTGACATTCCCTGTCTAAGCTTCGTGCAGTGTAAGTTTCTTCAGTATACATATCTGAGATGACGTCCTCTATAGAGAGGTTATACCAGACTTCAGGGTTCAAACATAAGTCATCCATTCTCGTAATTGTGGTACGAGCTCGCCTATCCAGTCCCTGGACCTCTAAATGTCCCTGTGGGAGTCTCAACGTCCTTGGCAGTATGATCCTGTTGAATGATGCATCATGAGCTAATATCACTTTACATTTTAATTTACTTGCTTCTGCTTTCTCTTCTTATCATGGCCTCAGTCAGAATCCGCTCTTGGAGAAGTTCACTCTAGCAGAAAAAAAACACTTAAGCAGTCTTAGTCAGTGCCAACATTGCCATTTGCAGACATATTTAATCTTGGAAAGAAACCGTGTAACAATTACGTATTTATGTCATACAAAGTTGACAAATTGATGTGACAATGTAAGGTTAAGTTTTCTTTCTCCAGAGGGATTTTGTGGAAAAGACTCAACGGATGTCAAATGGATTGTCAACGCTTAATTGAGAGAAACGACATTCATTCCAAGAAGAAGTTTATCAATGGGACCTTTTTCATCTTTATGATATGCAATTTTCAAAAAACGACGTGTTGAAACTGATAAAGAATATGTAACTAAATTAAGCATTTCCTTTTATGTAAACAAAACTGTTGTGCAGGGAATGATATGAAAGTTAACTGAACTGACCACTACAGGCATAACTGCGTAACATGGCATGAAATTTTAAACATATTTATTTCTATAAATATACAGAAAATGGATTGGCAAACAAGCCAATGGCTTATATTAATGCCTCTCCATAACAACATAATATATGCGACGTACATAGGGTCTTGCAAACATATGTATAATAACAGACACAAAAACACAATATGCGCATGTATATAATCATTCTAATTCCAATGTGAGTTAGTTCAATAAAGGACAAGAATATACAACTTAAAACTCAAAATAGAGTAAATCGTTTTGATGCGGTAATAAAATCATGTACAGAGTTGATAATGCTAAGATTTACAGATTCTGATAGTTTAAGGTTCCCATACATAGCATCATTCATGTTATAACCATATTTGAAATAAAATGAAGTGCCTCTTATGGTAGTATAGTTTGGACAGACAAAAAGATAATGAATGGTGTCTTCATAGGGAGCACCACAACTGCATGATGGATCATCTGATATGAATCTTTTCACTTTATGTGCATTTAAGTCACTGCATTCTAATCTAAGTCTGCAATGCAGAATTTGACAAAACCTGTTTCCAGTATTTATATCAAACCCAAAAGGAGTTTTATAATTAGGTGTAATTTTATTTTTGAATTCGTTTACCGACTGTATTTGTCTTGAAATGGCATGAAATGGAATTCGATATCAAATGACCAAGGTCTCATATAGCAAATATCCGTAATTAGTGACGCTTTAGCATAGTGATTTTTTTGTTTCTACGCTGCAAGATGATTCTTGTATCTAATATCAGTTACTCATTGCCTGAGAAGTTGTCTTCTTTCTTATCAGAACAAAATCTTTTTATTAGAAGGGGTTTGCATGATAACGATTTTGTGTATGCAAAGCAATTCGTGATGGTTCTAGATATCACTGACAATACAGATATATCTTTATCTGATTTTCTACACACCAAAAAGCGTCAGTATGGTTGTGTTTGTTTGTTCAGTGCAGTGACTGGTGATGATTATGAATATATTGTTCCGGATGATCGTTCCATTTCAATGTGTTTTCGTGGCAGGAAATTACTCATTGTGGCTCCCCGTGACATCTGGTCTTCTATCAGTGATGGGCAGCGAGAGTCATAATCTTCATAATCCAATCACAGAGAACAACAGATGACTGATTGTATATAAAATGTATTGATCGAGTCGAGCTTGCTTGTTGATATCCATCAACACCTGTATGTATGATAAAGCATGCCCACTATTAGTCACCAGTACAGAGAAATATAGGATACACACCTGTCATCCTTGTGTAGGCTTTGATTTTAAATTGTTGCTACTGTTCAAATGCAAAAAGATGTATGTTCTATTTAAACCTAATATATATTGCCTTTTCCTCTCAACATAACTGGAACCGTAATAATAAGATCGTCCGAGAAGAAACAAGTAAAAGTGTCGTTCGAGAATCGAAGAAAGGGAAATAACTCGTATCCGGTTTTTGAGATTCATAGTTTGTTGCATGGATTAAAGCCACGGAGCGAGTGTTAGTTTGCATGTCCGATCATCATCAATATAACAGCTCTAGTCAGCGGGAAAACTCAATGTCGAACACTTTATTCATACCCAATGTCGTGTTGCCCGACCTAATCATATACATTGCACACACCGCCAGTAGGATGATGGGAAGTACAGTGGATATTAACAAGACACACATTTCAAAATAACAATTTTATTGTAATGAGTTCCTAATTTTGCTGCAATCGGCGTATTGCAGTGCCGGAAATAATTATTTTAATGAGATTTTTTAAAAGGCAATACGATTTTTTGATTGAATATTTTGTGATCAATATCTTAAGGGATAATTTTGTGAAAAAAATTAACTCGTAACAAGATTTTCATTATATAAACGACAAAGATTGATCAAGCATTGTGTTCTACGTGAGGTTTTGGAATCACTTGCAAAACGTTATTTACGGTGTAATTTAGTCGAGAAATGCTGCATTGCTGAAATATATAATTTTGATTGCGCTACTCGGTTGCGGAGAGGGGTAAAATCAATCTCGTCGAAATAACATCTAAATTACTTAACGTAGTGCAGCAATTGAGACCTCATTTTTATGTGATTGGTGGCACGATAATAGTGGAAAACGAGTTTGCGATTTTCATCAAGACTCGTATTTATGTTTTACACATTGCAAAATAGTTAGGGAAGTTTTTGACACGTACATGGATATTTTCTTTGATATTTACTGCACCATACAAGGTGTCCCTGACAAGGCTATTATGTGTAGAATGAAGCATCCAGTTTCGGTGCTCTAGGCCTGTCAATTTCTGACTATCTATACACAACAAAAACTGAATCGCAAGTTGGAAATGCTTTCCCAGTGTAATTTCCTCCGATGTACTAAATTCATATCAAATTCGGCATTTAATTGTGTTTGTCTCGACGAATTGCCGCATACGATGAAAAGGGCTACATCTAGTGGGATTAAAAACTGATGAACTTTATTTAATGATAAAATGAAAATGAAAAGACATAAAGTGTAAATTTCTAAATTAATGACACAACTGTTGCTAGTTTCTTATTGCTAAAAGGAGAAGACTCAAACCATTTGGATACTTGCAGTGACTTCATTTACTCATAATCAATTCGAAATACCACCTACAGAACCATCTGATTTCCCTCCCCCAACTTACACACGTTTCTTGTAGATTAAGAAAAAGCTATGTTATTAGTCTCATAAAATATCGAATCAAGAATGAGCAAGAGAGTTATACCAGCAACGGATTTTCTTAAATCCTTTTCAATATTCCTTCAGTCCGTTTCATAGCAAAATGAACTAAATCATTCCAACATCCGACGCCTATCAGGTAATCATGCAACAACAGTCAACTTAACTCTAACCCTTGCTGCTACGTTCATAAACTTATCTATTTATTTGGTTAGGATCTTAGCGCTCGTTAAAATATGGTATGTAACAATTAATGTTTACGTCTGTCTCTATGTGTTTTACGACGTATCCTAAACGTCTTCAGAGTATTTGTCTTTTCGTTGTTCAAATCATCCTGATTAGCGCATGATATAAGACGTGATTGTTTTTGTTAAAAGGTAAACGTTCCACCTGATCTAGTGATTGATATAGTCACGGGAGAGAAATTATCAAATATGCTACTAAGAACTACATATGTATTTAGATTTTTATATATTTCATAAAACTAAATGTCTGTGATTCTGTTATATATATCACGTTTTAAAAAGGTAATTGTTCAAACATCTATGCTTTTCTACCTGATGGTGATCTTCTTCAGTTATTTCTGTTTAAAGTTTGTGCTACATATTGGTTTTGTATTGACGAGGCACTTATCTTGTAAAATACTGTTTGCCAATTTCCTCAAATCATATAAATAGAATATTGCATAAACCAACAGTCAGGAAGTGATATCTGTTGGTCTTTTTGTATTCGTTCATACACTTGGGTAATCTTTGGATGTTTATGTGGATGTGGAGTTTTTTAGTCATGTGACAATAAATGCTTTAAGAAATGCATCGCATTCGGGGTGGAACATGACAAAAAATTAATCGTATACCTTTTAAAGTTTCTTCAGTTAATGGTCAGGCAAGACACGCTTTAGTATAGAACAGGGTTACAGTTGTGACAAGGACAACTGTACTGTTGTACTGGCTTCTCATCCCAGAAGCCATACACATTCACGACGACGTTTCATCTTTAGAATACTAATTGATGGCAGAACTACAGGGATGTCAATCTATTTCCCTTGTGGGAAGGGACGTAGGTATGTTGTCCAAACGATAATTCAATTAGGCAGTGTGAAGTTGGTTACTTATTCCTTATTCGATATTCGAAGTTCTATTTACTTATTCGCAAGAAGACTTTTGAGGGTACCAAGGAATATTTGCACCCCTTTGTACGTATACTCAAATGTGAGATAATTCAATTACCGATCCACTGATGTATATAACGTCATAATACATAGAGTCAGTCGTATCGTAAAGTAAAAAAATGCGTTACAAAAAGGGTTACATGTCCTTTATAAGCATAATGATAAAGAAAATTTTCTTAAAGTAATAAGGAATATTTACACCACCTTGTACGTATACTCAAATGAGAGACAACTTAATTGACTATCAATAATATATTGTGCGTCATAAAATAAATAGAGGCGGTCGTACCGTAAAGTAAAAAAAATGCGTTACCATATAAGCAAAATGATAAACAACAACTTTTAAAAGTATCAAGGAATAGTTGCACCACCCTGTACGTATACTCACATGAGAGACAATTCAGTTGCATAGCCATACTCGTAAATAATGAGGCGGCAGCGGAGAAGAGCGGAAAACGTCATTCCATCATGAAAAAACGTCATGAAAAAACTAAACCTTTATTGTCTGATAAAGTACCCTTTTTATTGTACTAACCGCTAGGCATCTTAGAATGACTACTATGACTAATAGATGCAGGTGTTTCACTAGAAATCATATAATAAAGCGTTTATAATTATTAATTCTCATGCTAAACACAAAAAGCCTCAAGTTTTGCGAACGCTTCTAATAGTATCATGTAACCATTATCCAAAAGATGCAATAAATCTCAAACTCCTAGACAGTAGGGCTCAAATCGATACCAATGAAGACAGTAAACTTGGATATTGGAGTATTTCTCCTCCAGACTCTGACGTATCCCACCAATCACTATCTGATCATCTATCAGCTTTAATCTGGAGAGTTAGTGTGTTTGTCTTGTTGATGAAATCCTCCACAGGGACAGTTTATCATTCTCTCTGTCCAGCACCGTTCTTTATATTTATACCTCTCTAGTCTGAAAACAATATATCACAAATACAAATATTTCAGAGTTTCAATTAAAGTTCGTCAAAAGCAGAAACGTTACCAGTCATTTGCTCATATCAATATCAACGAGGTTTAATTTATCCTGTCCTAATATTTTAAGAATTTATCAACCACAGATAGATAGATCGTTGTATACAATACAATATAACTGTTGTATTCATGGAGTATCACATAACACCAAATATTGATTGAAATTCGGGGCTGCATCCTTGTCATCAAGACGATTCGTTTTTAAATAGATCGAGGAGCGGGATAATCCTTGCTGGAGCTGAGTGTTATGAAATCACGATTAGCTTTGAGCAATGAGGAAGTGATTAGCTTTGAGCAATGAGGAAGTGATTAGCTTTGAGCAATGAGGAAGTGATTAGCTTTGAGCAATGAGGAAGTGATTAGCTTTGAGCAATGAGGAAGTGATTAGCTTTGAGCAATGAGGACTTACTCGGGCTCTCATTAGAAGGATGCATTCCTTACGAACTTTGCGAGAATACCCATGTGACAATGCAGTATGAACCCTCATTTGGCATCTCTAGCCTTACTGCAGCAGAGAAAGGTTTAACCTGTTTAGGTTCACGATCAGAAAAGAGTAGATCTTGGATAATGGCCTCCACGGTATGTTCGCCTTATAATTCCCCCTTACTCCACAGTCAGAAATGTTTATGAATTACATACACGAAGCATAAAGGAGCACTTTGCGAATTTTACACATTTCTCATTGACCAACAACAAAAGCATTAAAACTATTTAAAGATAATACATCCCAGTTTTGTATCCGACTTCAATCCCCATTTTCTTAAAGACAATACATTCAAGTAAATAAAACAGCAAACAAGTTTCGATGCGTCCTTTAATTAAAAAGATATAACGGTTTAAAGTGCGTAGAAATTGGCCACCTTGAAAGCCCAATTAAAAAAGTGGCCTGAGCTCTCCTTCGGTGGATGTGACGTCATAGACAGGAATCGCTCCGCGTTTGTTTGTAAACAAGTATATTTCAATGCAGTTATGGGTCGCATTCGTCTACGTTTTCATTGCGAAAGAGACATGCCTTCTTCCTGCGTTGCTGCTAACTGTACTTTTAAGAAATCAGGAGACATTCAACTGCATCGGTTTCCGAAGGATCCTGTCCAATTCGCGAATTGGACAAAGTTTGTTAGTCAGAAAAGAGCGAAGTGGAGTCCTAATGACAGGTCTGTCATCTGCTCCGATCATTCACAGAGGACTGTTATGATCTTTCCTACGATTTCAAAATGCACTTTGGACTTGCCGTACAAAGGAAAAGACTCGTCAAAAATGCCCTACCAACAGTTAATAAACAGATGAAGATGATAACAGGCCCGCTACCCGTCTGTCCAGGGAGGTATGACAGTCAACCATATCGGAAGAGAAAACGGACGGGATACTTCGAGAGGGAACGAAAGAGGGTAAGGAATTTGAAAGATAGGCTAATTCAAAATTCTATTCAGGGGGAGGTGGGATAAATAATCGTGAAACCTTTGGGGAGTTGACTGTAATTGATGATTTTGCAGACGAATGTTGAGTTTTTATCTGCAGTATGAATTTATGTCACTTTAGATTAGTCGCAGAAATTATTAATTCAAACCCCAACAATTGTTTGAATTTTTAGTATTTGATTGCATATGGGGTTGAAAAATTCATCGGGTTGAACTAAATAGTTATTTCATATATCTGTAAATGATACACAGTGACAGGTTTGTAGTTTGTTACATTACTAGTTTTTGGGTATATATTATTTATTTGGTGCTGATTACTCTAAGGATACATACAAAAAATGTGGGCACGTCACTTATGTTTGTATGTTGACATTACAGTTTTGGTTATAACATTTATGAAAAATTAAAATTTCTTGCTACAGCCTCATTTTAGAAGCAACAAAAAGTAAAATAAAAGTCATAAAGCTGCCCCGGAGAAACATTTGCCATTTTATGTAGGCTTACAGTGGATAATTTATAACCTATTTGATATTGATAAACATTGCAGTATGAAATAAGATATTTAGTAACACAGATTTGTTAATATATCGTGTCACGTGTATTGACAAACCTATTTACCTTCATCAAGTTTCAATAAAAGGCTGTTGATCACGTGTGAGGATAAAGTTTAGATAACTAATCAGTGCCCTGTGTATTACCTATTGGAAATGTGCCAGGTGCTGAGGTCACTAAGTTTATTACTTAATTGCCATAATGTACAGGTGTGTGGCATTTCATGTAGACTGTTAGGTAATAACTTTATGACTATATTGTCTGGTGTGAAAAAGTAGTGTTAGGTAACTAAAAACCTCTCTCTGGTAAAATACCGGTATTAAAGTACTGAAGGAAATGGAAATAACATGCTTTTCAGCGTTAATGTTTTTATTTGGTTGAAATAGTTTAAACTGAAAAAGAATTTCATATTAACAATACATTTCCAAGCAGGCTTTAACTTACATCACAATCATCAATAAATGCTGTGTTATTATTGACAATATTGGCCTACGTCACTCTAGATGAGTACCACACTCTTTATCTCAAACACTGACCATAACTCACACAAGACAACAATAATCTGTATCCTTACTATGCAAAATACATTAGTACGTAACTCTAAGTTTTTATGAAGGTGGCAAATTTCGAATCAAGAGGTACATTTACTAAACACATCAAAGATTTGATCTTCATTATCACTAATAACTGGTTAATAAGGCCAGCTGCTCGTAACCGTCGTATCCCAATGACGAGATCCGGAAGTTGCCGAGAGGCAGTCCATCAAAAGCGAGATCTCATTGTTACAGTCATGCAAAGCAGAAACACGGAGTTACGATATTGAGTTGACACTTTAAAATGGCAGAAAGTAGTAACAAATATTCTGAATATACAATGGTCAATCAACTACACAGGGGGATAGTCGATTTGTCTAGGTGTCCAAACGGCGTCAAAGGTGCCACAATGGCGACAGATATCAGTTTGGGTTTACTCGATCGGCATTTTCGGAGATTAACAACCCGAACAAATAACAAGTTAATTAATGTCAAACAGAATATATGTCGATGTATTGATATTAATAGCTTTAGTGACTTAGGGGCGTTTTTATAAGTACAATCAGTGAAAATATGTACGATCATGACCGCTGGAATCTATAATGTAAACAATGACACAGATCAGCCAGTCGTTAACGAGTCCTGTCTATGTCGTCGCCCCCCCCCCCCCCCCCCCCCCAGCACCTGATTGGCTAATAAAACGTTTGGCGTCTGTTTTCCGGAAGTGTTTATAAAACACGTTTTTTTCTGCTATTTTTAGGTGGATGTGAATCTAAATAGTTGTTGATATTTATTCTTAACTGTGTTATGAAGTATTTCCGCTAATCGTACCCCCTATGTGGATATATTATCTTTAATAAAACATATGACACCGGACTTCATTCAATACATATATACATACATGTATACATACATACATACACACATACATACAGTCACACACATCCCACACACACATACATACACAGATATTTACTTGTGTCCATGTGTTTACATGTGTTTATTTGTATAGGATTCTAGTGCTTATTGAATTGTGATACGTAGTGATTAAAGTTAAGTTCTGGTTCTTATTGTTTCGCAATGTCACCTTGTATTAACTCGTTTTTATAAATCATCCCGTTTAGCGCATGCTTATGGACTTGAATGCTGAAAAGTGCCACCCGATTGCCTGAAACTAGCTAAGAGTTAAAGACACGAAATTCTATTTCTGAAAATTTCCCCTAATAAAAAATTCGTTAATACACAATGTATAATGAGGATTGAACAAATAATTATACAACCACTATATTATACTACTATAGTAGTCCTCTGTACTCACTTCCTCCACCTACCTGATTTCCACCTCACTCCAATTTCTGTTGCTGAGGTGGAAACATCATTTTCCCTTTACAGGTATAGTGATTTTCTAATCTGTTTCCATCTGCCTCATTGCTTTATAAAACTCTTTCAGAAGGTGCATTATGTCTTCTAAAGGATAATTAAAAACTACTAAAGATAATATTTAATATGTAATTTATTATTTAATCAAATACACTAATATTCAAAAACTTAGTAAATTAAACATGGGCATGTCATGTGCTTTTAATAAAGTGCAATATTTCTATCTTGTACCATTAATATATTATATAACCTGCAATATGAATGTGATATTTAGCCAAATGAAATATATTTTTGAAATTAATATTTATTTGATTGTATATTTATGACTCCAATTTCTGTTGCTGAGGTGTAAACATCCTTTTCCCTTTACAGATAAAAACCTAAGCAACAGACTCATCAATTCATCCGCAATAAACCATCGAGTCACAACCTCATCTTTGCTGTCTCGTCTTGACCAAGCGGCCCAAGGCCGAACCAGTAGACACCCGGCCACATATTCTTGTACTGAATGTTCTCTATATCACTCTATGTGTTTATTTTAGAATAAACTCTGTTCTGTTCTGTTCTGTTCTGATAATGGCAGATCCTTGGCCTAGTAACAATATTTCCTCTTATCACACGCAGCAAACAGCTCGAGAAGTGGATTACACGCGTTAAACTGCAGCCTGTTTATTGTCTGTTTCTTTGTTTCCTTGAAGTGTGTTGTCTTTTACAAATTACGTGCTCAATGTTCAAAAAAACATCATATTTTTTAGTTTCTCTCAAGGTTTGATGATACACTACACTTAAATCGATGATTTGAAATATCGCACTTCACAAGAGAAGTAGTTCAGAACATCCGACTTGATGTGTCGATTTACTTTGAACCTGCCTCTAGTGAACTTAGCCTTCAAAAAGGTAAAATGTAATTAGCATCAACCTTGGACTGTTTCATGTTGTTGAAAGCTCGAAAGAAAAATAGAAGATTTCTTAATTGAGAGGACAACTCCACTAATCACAAATCAGTTTGCTTTTATTTTGTGTTTATTGATTTTACCAGGCGTGGATTTAGTGTGAGAACATTTCTTCAATAATATCATGCATAAGTGAGCATTATTAAAAGTTAATAATACATTGAAACTACAGAAACTTCGTCAACATAACCCTTATGTGAAAATCTAGATGTCCAAGCATTCAAGTTAAAAAAAAGGTCTTTGATCTTTAATGTGTATTTGAAAATTTTTAGCTCTTGAAAATGGCTCAAATATTTGATGTAGGGTTTAGTAAGAAAAAAGCACTTGTTCCGAAACTAAACAGTTCCAGAAACAACAGGAAATATCGTGTTTTGATTAAGTGCCCTTGAATCCTTTCGGGGAGCAAGTAACCAATTAAAGGTACTGGCAGAATGAAGTACATTCCCTGATTGGCTGTAAACAAAACTCATGATAATGATCTACGAACTAGAATTGCTGGCAGATTTTCTAACGTCCTAAAGTAGTCTTTGGACTGCTATCTGCTAGTGTGCAAATGCAAAAATATGTATGTTCTTTTTTTTACCTATGTTGCCTATATATGGAATCGTAATATCCAGATTTACGAGAAGAAAAGAGTAAAATAACGCTCGTTAAAACTAAGTTGTGTAAACATTGTAAGTTACCATGTGTCCGCGAGTTTGATATGGAGATATATCATGTGTTCGAGTTAAATATAAAAAAACACACACATTAAAGTTTACTTGAAAGCAAAATAAGAAGGCTTTTGAATTAATTTGAAGTGTTTTGACACTTAGTTAACATAAATATGACAGTGGGTAGCGACCTCCAATAGTTACAAGTGACTTAGTTTTAAGTTAGATATGGTCCTCATAAGTCTCCATTAGTTTGGCACACGGGCTCATCCACGGCCTAACGGCCTTGGACGAGTCCCTCGTGCCAAACTAATGGAGACTTTTTCGGACAGTATCCTAGACAGAATCGAAGGAAGGTAACTCTTGTATGCTTTTTGAGATTGATAGATTGTTGCATTTAGTAGACTGACTGTGCGACTGTTAGTTTTCATGTCCAATAATAATCAATACACCAGCTCAAGTCAACAGGCTAACTCCAATGATGTCGAACGCTCTTATCATGTCGCCGGATGTATTTCATAATACATTTTGTTTAGATTGCTTCATTTCTCTATGTTCGGTTACAAGCTCTTTCTCTCACTCTGCTCGTAACACAAATAGTATCTCGTGCTTTACCTGTTCCGTGACGTAGGCAACTTCAAATTCGCGACTTCATGTCACGCCATGGCCGAGGTGAGTTGCTATACCCCTCGGCCACACATAATCTTTATTTGATGTATATCTATATTCTACAGGTATGTACTATTTTCCTTTATATTTTCATCAAGGATTGTGTTATTGTTAAGGTTCGCGATATCGTACAAATTATAATAACTATAATGTATCTGGTTTAAATCTATGCTCAAATATCGCGTTGCACGAGTTTACTAATTGTTCAATAGTTCAAGCACCTAGGTAGGTGTGAGTGAGTTTTGCTTAAAGTAACTTTTCATTAATATCCAACTTGTATCAAGTGCAATAATATATCGTTTACCGTATCTACTATGATAATTCTTATAAATGATACATATATTTTGCCGCTATGGCCACTTCTTGTCACGTCATGGCCGAGGTGAGTTGTTATACCCCTCGGCCACACATCATCTTTATTTGATGTAAATTTATATTTTTACAGAATAAACTTTTAAAACAGGCCCCGCCTCAGTCCACTCTCTCAGCGGCCAGGACCCGCGACAATCATAACTAGAGTAATGCTCGGCCATATAAAGTACAGTACACACTCCGCCAGTAAGATGATGGTAGGAATAGTGGATACTAACCACACTAATATCTTAATATGACAATCTCAATAAAATGAGTTTACACTTTTGTATTGATCGGCAAATTATAGTGCAGGAAAAAATTATTTTAATGAGATCTTTAAGGAGGCCAAAGGCGTTTTGGTCTAAATATTTTGTATTTGATATTCTGTAGTATTTTGTACTATGTACCATTTCAATTGCTATTCAGTTTAGTATGAAGGAAAATTCATTCCAATTTAAATAAGATCTAAATTGCGTCCCTACATACCTATACAATAAGATATTATTGGGATTGCTGGAATATACATGTACTCTACAAGGTATCACTGACAAGGCTATGATGTTTAAAATAAAGCACCAGATGTCCGTTGTCTAGGCCAATCACTTATTGACTATCTTTACACAACAGAGAGTGAATCACAAATGAAAATGTTTTTCAAGTGTAATATCTTCTGATTGTTCTAAATTCGAAATTGAGCTGTGTTTATCTCAACGCATTGCTCCATGACAGGAAAAGGGCTTGAAATAGTTTGTTTAAAAACTGATAACCGGGAATCAATTAAAAAGTAATAGATGTATTAAGAAAATAATATCAATGCACATTTGCAAAGGATAAACCAATAATGCTCCTAAATTTGTTTTGCTGAAACAGTGATGATCTACATTCGTTCAACAATCGCCTTGCACTGACTCGATGGCTGCTGATAGATTTTCCACCTACAGATCCATCTGCAATACTTTCAATAAAACATAAACATGTCTCTTATGAAAAAACAATATAACTATCAGAAAAGTCTATGATATTAATCTCATAAAACAACACAAAAACAAGATCAATAGATTCTTTCCAGCTAGGGATGTTAAGTATCTTAATTCCTCCTTAATTTTAACGTTATCCGTTTCACGGCAAAATAAACACAATCATTAAAGACAATGACCCTCGTTTCTGCACCATCAGTGGCTTGCTGTTACATACTCGTAACTATTTACTTTTTATTGATCTGAGTGCTAGTTGAAATGCAGTGAATAAATTTTTTGCTCTTTTTCTAATTGTTCTACAATATAACCAAACTTTCTTTCAGGATAATAAAGTCTCAATCTAGTTAAAACTAGATGTAATGATTAAGTCCTTTATTTTGGACTTAAGGGATGAATTATATCTAGTTTTAACTAAATTGATAAATTCTTATGTATTCTTATCTTAGCTCAGACTTTAAACTATCCTGTTCAAGGCATGCTTAAGTCTTGAATGCTGACGAGTAAACTTGTCACCTGATTGGCTGAAAAGAGTATGTGTTAAAGGCATTGTATCACAAAGTTATTAGATTCGCTCTGATAGATTTAAATTTACATATGTATTTCATTTTCTAAATTTTTTATCAAACAAAATTAAAGTCTACAGTTTTTTTTACATCGTGTTCTAAAAATGTCATAGTTATAACATTAACTGCTGTACGTTAAGGCGGTCTTCTTCTAGTAATACTATGCAAACTTTGTGCTATGTTTGTTTGATTGGTGTTTGTCAATCCATTCCAGTCATATGAATAGAATATTGAATAAACAAACAGTAAAGATGTGATATCCGATGGACCTTTCGAATTTGTTCATATATGTAGACTTATGACACTCTTGAAATCGTGGATATAAGTTCGAGTGAATAGTTTTTCTCAAATGTTATTAATACGCTGGACGAAACAAAAGTCGTCAACCTTTAAAAGTTTCTTCAATTTTCATGCACAGGCCAGAATCTTCTAGTTCACCACCCGTATATCCATTATGGTATGATGAGTTTAGTATGATTAGGTAGTTAAAGATGATGGGTAGGACGTCACAAACAAGCTCAATAGAACGTACAGGGCCTCACTTCTCTTCTCAGAAGCCACATTCATTTGGACGTTTCCCCTTTCAAATTTTGTTTTGATGACAGGAATACAGGGACCTCTATTTCATGCAGTTTATAGAAATTAACCTTTTCCCCTTGTGGGAATGAACCTAAGGGCGTTGTGCAAAGGAGACTGCAATTTGCTGTCACACAATGACAATCGTCTGAACAAAACAACTGAGAAATATTTAATGAATAAATTTTTCTTGATTGTTTCAATAAAACGAAGACAGAAACAAGAATGTCAATTTAAGGATAATGAAATTTATTCAAACGTCAAACAGGACCCTGAAACCGAAGAGTGAATATTACTTAACCATTACTTACTGTCTCTAACACTCGATCTATCTTGATATCTAAGACCAAATGACATACCAACTTGCGACAACTTCAACTAATCAAGATATCTGTACAACTCAAAATCAACCTTCCAGACAGCAGACAGCAATAACAGCGGAAAAGGGGACTCGGTGTCACGAATTACACAATAGCTATACAAGTCAACTATTCAACAATCAAAAAGTTCCGCCTCACTTTAATAAAATATTTTTTTCAGTTTTATTCTCAGATTTGTTTACAGATACTTCTGTACAAGACGAATGCACATGAAAGCAAGCGTTGAGTGCATAAGCACTGTTCACTAAGAGAGATAGGAGCCACAAATAACATGTCAGTTTAAAGAACTAATCCAGTGTTATTGAGACCACGTTTACAACTGGCATACCCCCTGCATGCATCTCACATTTGGCATTCGGGTCTTCCTTCCATAACGAGATTCGTGAGAGTTATCCTGCCCCAACTCGAGAAACCATGTAGACATGTTCTAAAATATGTTCCAGAGTGTTTAGAACTATTTCAAATCTTTATGTAACAAAACTGAACGTTTCGTATCGTAAGCTAATTTTCTCATATATCATGTTTTAAATAAGGTCATATAGGTTATAACATTTGTACACTGTCGTACGGCAAAGCGATCTTCGCATTACAATTAGTGTGTCAGTTGCAATCATTGACTTTTCCCATACTCAACTATATTACCATTTTTATCCAAAAAAATATTTGTTTTAATAGTTGATAAGATATAAGATATGTTGTACTTAGGGCCGATTGCCCACACCTTTTTACTGAAATAAAGAAATGAAATGAAGATACAGCTTTTGTCCCAAACAGATATGTCACTAATGGTGATTTTGTCACATCCATCACAAACACAAAGGGGTTTCTGAATAAATAATGAATTGCTAAGCTAAACCTTTAGGAATTTAGGAATTATATAAAACTAAATAACAATCAAGATTAACCTACCAAGGGAGATGACGTACTTAATAACGGAGTTAATGAGTCTTGATTTCTTGCAGAAATTTACGGATATCAAGAACACCATACATGCTTACTCCCAATCAACAGATAGCATTGGAGGTCTTATAACTTTTAAGCTTTAGAACAATGTTAGAGATGACCATATCAAGCTTGATTAGTTACAGAGGGAGTACTTAAGAGGTGTTTAGAGGGAGATACGAGTACTGTTATACTGATGAGAGGGAATATAGATATATGAATTATAAACACTTTCATTTTCTCAAACTAGGAACGATAAGAAAGATTGTTATATTAAAGAATATAACAGTTATCTCAAACTAAAACCGACAGTCCAAGCAGGATGAAATGAGTACGTTCCCTAAATCATTCTGCTCTGCTCTCATCTATTTTCTACTCCCAACATATCAGTGATTTTTGCAGTAGCACATGGATATCGGCAGTAGTGGAGCACATGGATATCGTGCAGTGATGTGGAAGACTATGATAATTAATTTATTGTCTGACTCATCTCAGGTCTATCTGGTGGGTAAGCTCTGTATAAACTTCAGTAGAGTCAATGTAAATCGATTATATTTTTTGTATGTTCACTAAACCTCTGAATATATATGATAATAGAACGCTAACTGCATCTGTGTCTATAATCAGTCCAACAATTTCTCTTTGATTCGATACTCGGGAAACAGCAACGCAAGAACGCTGGAAGCAAAAGCTATTATTCCAACAACTCATTAAATCTCTGTTTAGGAAACAAATGTAATGACATTTGTTTTTCGAAAAAGATGTTAGAAAATATGTACACTTCGACGTTGAAAGTCACCTTAACGTCTACACGTTGTAAATATATTAGAATGTTATTAGAAAGACGGATGTGTCAATCAGTAAAACGTATTTCTTAAAACTCATCTGCAGACAGAACGAGCGTTAAAGGCACTATAGTCAGCTTTTTTGTTAAAGTTTGTTATTGTAAGGCATATTAACAAATAGGCACTCACTTTAGCTTTCTATCGATGGAATGAAATACTTATTATTCTTTACAATTGACCTCAATAATGAAAGAGTTTAAAGTCGGTTTAGGGATATAAAAATCTATGGTCCCCTCTGCTCAAAATGGACAAATATGGCCAGTTGAAAACGGCCAAACTAGTAATGAGTGCTGATTTTAGGTTTACCTTAACTTTGAAGTGAGAACAAACAATGGAATATTGTAACTTAAAAGATTTCTTAAATGTAGCATGAGCATTGTTATCGGATTAAGATAGGGACTGCGCATTAGCTCTTCTGACTGTAAGTGAAATTTGAATACTTCCGATATGTTATTTCATTCGGATTTAATGCAGTAAATACCTCTGGTCTTTTATAATCAAGAATATATCGTGACAAGTACATATTAGTTAAATATTATAGGAAGTAGATTACCTTAGTGCGGATGGTTAGTAATATCGAGAGATACGCATTATCTGTCCATTAGATGTATATAGGAATTTTTTGCGTGCACAAGTGCCTTTAAGATTTGACGGTATTCGGAAAGTTGAAAAGTATTAAGTATCATATAATATATTTTATTCATATATCATATCTATCATTATTGGCTGAATATTTGATATGTTTTTACTATATTCACCGTTTTACATCTCGACTTTCCTAATGATCATTACATCATCTCAAATACCTAATCAATAGCTTTACCCCATCACGGCGACAACTAGTATAGAGATATTATATAAAGACACCGTAGGACGTTTCAAAATGTACTACTAGCTTAAACAAACATATGTTTACCAGGTGAAAACTGCATTTTAGTGTGAACATCTTTTATTTCACTGAGTTACATGAATTGATATGTGGTTTCATTTTAGACAACCTGTATAACTTACAAACGACTGCATTGTATTATTTTTCCTTTTCATGAAGTCCATCTCATTTGCAATAAGAAGACGGAATGCATTGCCTCTAATCTGTAATCTGACGACTCAGCTACCTAAGAAAATTAATCATTATAACAACAACTCTATTTATTACATCTCAACAGTCGTCATTCAATCATTACATAATGAATTATACAAAAATGTTTTACAATTCTTACACTGAGACAGTTACTAAAATTCTATGCTTTTACCATTAGCTCTTCAATAATCTAGTGAATAGTTCTTGAGACAGACCAATTGGTAAAGTTACATGTGTCTAAATGCCCAAAGTTACACATGAAGAACTACTACAACCTGGTTCCCTGGCCTCGTTCCGCTTGCGCTACAGTGAGGCCATGGCACTGGCTGTATAATGGCGCTGCGCAGAGCAGCGATCCAAGATGGCGGACAAGGCAATTTTATGCATAGCGATCACAAATTCACTTCATTCTCGCTCTCCAGCCACGACATATTGAAGACAAGCATCTACCTAGAATGCAAATAAAATTAGAACTCGGAATATTGCCACATATATTTTTTGTTGCAAAGGGATATTGCTAAACATCATAATGTTTGCAGCGGAGCGATAGCCCCACCCACCTGGAAATATAAACAATATAGTGGAAGGCTTCGTGCACTGTTTTTAACTATGACAGGTCGAAAATTGAAGAAATTGTTGTTTACTTGGTGTGGTTACAACTTGTTTCAAATACTGGTAATGAAGGTGTAAAGCGATTTTGCGACATTTCCCCAAATCGACCCAATCAAAACCTTTCAACTACGACGCTCAGTACCACCGAGACACAACAACGACCAACTAATTACAGCAATCAATTGCTAGTCGTATGGTCCAATTTCCGACATTCGAGATTTTTAAACTTGCATTTTACATCTTCAGTAGAACCGTGATGAAGATCACGAAGAACAGTAATTGTAGGGTTAAAACATCTGTCCCCTAACTTCTGAAACTCTTTAATGACATTAAGAAGCACAATGAAAAAATGAATGCTTTTTCTTGTGTTTGTGTGTGTAAGTATGTGTGTGTTAGGCATGTAGAACTTGCAAAATTTCATAAATTGTAGACTTTCCATAACTGTTGGCGATATAGCAAGGATATCTCCCATTATAACACACATAAGAGATTCGTCTTGCAGAAGCGTGATATATTTTTATTATTTAAACGGTTGTATTCAGCTAATAGAGATGATGATAACAGCTCCTGAAAACGAAAGATGTAAGTCATAACTCACATCATAGGACACATTTGAGCAACTGATTTTGAATTTATTCCTATATTATATATATCCCTGCATTCTGACATTCCGATAGTCAAATGGAATTTAATGCTAAAAAACGGCAGAAAATGTGTTTTCTTTCAAAATGAATCATGCTCTTTCTATGTGGCAGATATGAAAAAAATTGCTTATAAAAATTCTAGAAGTGAAGGCAAAGGGCCCTAGTAATATGGTATACGGAGAATGCGGAAGATTTCCGATTCACATTTTTGCTGAAGCAAGAATAATAACATTTTGGATGAATCTTTTACAAATACCCTCTTATAGATATCCAAGGCAATGTTACGTTATGATTAGTTCGTATGATAAGAGCCGGAGGAAAGACAGATTGGGTATCAAACATTCCGGAGTTATTAAATACGATTCGATATGGGGAAATATATATGGGGATGGTAGAGTCAAAATGTTAATTTTCATTCAAATTCTTTTAATAATGTTACGCAGAGATTGAAAGATATTTCCACGCAAAAATGGGCTACGTCCCTATAGCTTTCAAACAATTGCTTATACTAATATAACTAATTTATTAAATATAAGGAAATCCCGGATTGCTTTTGCACGCTTCAGGTGCTCATCGCACGATTTAACAATAGATACTGAAAGCAACAAAAAACAGAATTTGTTGGTTCAGTAATTTTAATTGTTTGGAAGTCGGAATAAATTTTTTATTTTAAGTCATCCGTTGTATACAGACCTGAGAAAAAGCCATCGTACACCAAAATAGGTTCAAATTCTCTCTCCTGCTGAATCCTACTAATAATTAGTCATATTCTCAAATTACAACTTTTATGTATTCTATAAAATAAAAATGTGACTTCTAAAAAAGGTCAAAAATAAGAAATTGGACCATACGACTAGCAATTGATTGCTGTAATTAGTTGGTCGTTGTTGTGTCTCAGTGGTACTGAGCGTCGTAGTTGAAAGGTTTTGATTGGGTCGATTTGGGGAACTGTCGCAAAATCGCTTTACACCTTCATTACCAGTATTTGAAACAAGTTGTAACCACACCAAGTAAACAACAATTTCTTCAATTTTCGACCTGTCATAGTTAAAAACAGTGCACGAAGCCTTCCACTATATTGTTTATATTTCCAGGTGGGCGGGGCTATCGCTCCGCTGCAAACATTATGATGTTTAGCAATACCCCTTTGCAACAAAAAATATATGTGGCAATATTCCGAGTTCTAATTTTATTTGCATTCTAGGTAGATGCTTGTCTTCAATATGTCGTGGCTGGAGAGCGAGAATGAAGTGAATTTGTGATCGCTATGCATAAAATTGCCTTGTCCTCCATCTTGGATCGCTGCTCTGCGCAGCGCCATTATACAGCCAGTGCCATGGCCTCACTGTAGCGCAAGCGGAACGAGGCCAGGGAACCAGGTTGGAACTACTATAACTAACTGCAGGAACTTAACGATTTTCTCTCCTCACACTGTTTATTCATTTTACATGGAATTTATGATCGTTGAAGACACTCCTATCTGGTCACAGAATGTATGTAATTTGAAAAAAAATCTGTATGTTTCTTTTCTCTCGATATTAACGATGCAAGAAGGAATGTCCTTCATCAAATAAGATCTTACGTTCATCCAACATGTTATTGATCGAGTCAACAAATTAGGAGATAAACATACTGTGTTTGGAACACGCGTTCGACTTTAAATTAAATTTAGAGCTATTATAATTCCGTTATATGCCTCTGATTTCCAAACACAGTATGTTTATCTCCATTCTACTATAACAACGATTTAAATTTGAACTATATTCTTTCGCGTTTGCTCGATTGTGCTGTGTCATCGATGCCCGTGCACGATTTCCACGGACTGACATTCATACAAAGATGACGTAATTTGGAATCTCGAATAACGTTATTTGAAGTAAGCCTCGGACATTACCGACAATTTCCAGATGCTTTCAAGGGAGCTCACTCTGTTCAGTCCACGTTAGTATTTCTCGACCAGCGTCAGCGTTCGGACTAATTTCTGCAATATCTTAATTGTTTAAGTCGGTATTAAGACATTGATGTTTTGAATAAAGTTATGAGGTGAGTGCACTTTTAATTTTGATGAATTTTGTGTGAAATATTTTCTGTCTCTATTTCAAACCTAGCCCTAACGCCGGAGCCGTGTTATTGAATGCCTGCCTTCATGAACTGTCGGGGTTTCGCCGTTTTTGACCGCGTTACGAAGTTGCATACGTTTATTAAATTGGAATTTTATATAATTGTGAAATGTTAATCACAAAAATGTTATCTTTTGTAAAAATGTCCGGCGGACAAGTACTTAGACAATATTGTTGCTAGGCAACTAGTGAATTCTTGCGCATTAGACGGAGTAAACAGAAGACTGTATAACCAGATTATACACCCTCTAATTTTTCACAGCAGCCAATCAGAATTGGGTATTTTGCACAGTTATGGTAGAATTGTATTTTAACATTATCACGACGATTATCTTTTTATTATGTTTAACATGGCCGAATTAGCCCGATTGTCTATTTGGTTCAATCATGTACCGGCCAGCAGACTATGGGCATCTTGTACATTTTCCAAACTCTGTCAGTAAGAAAGGGTTCCCAAGAAAATGAAACATTTGTTTACAAAAGATTCTGTTTATATATATATTTATTAGTTGCCATGCCTTCACCTGATTCGCTATGTATAGACAAGAAGCATCAAGTGTTTCAAAATCTTCGTACAGTATGAGGTAACCAGGGTCCAAAACGCTCTGTCTGTGGTCCATGTCTGAAGATGCAATAAATCTCAAACTCCTAAACAGTACGGCTCAAAACGATATCAATGAAGACAGTTAACTTTGATATTGGAGTATTTCTCCTCCAGACTCTGACGTATCCCACCCATCACTATCTGATCATCTATCAGCTTTAATCTGGAGAGTTAGTGTGTTTGTCTTGTTGATGAAATCCTCCGCAGGGACAGTTTATCCTAACCCGTTCTTTATATTTATACCTCTCTAGTCAGAAATCAATATATCACAAATACAAATATTTTATAGTTTAAAAATAAGTAAGAGTAAGACACTTTTCATTTATTTCCTTATATCAAATTATGTAATTAATACTCTCCTAATATTTGAATGCAGACTAAGTAAATTCCGCTCGATGTCATTTAGTGCAGTATACACTTACCTAAAGGATAGTATGATAAATAACATACCGCGATGCTGTATTCAGCTGTTGAACAACCATTCCTTGAAATAGGTAGTCGTGAATGTGTGTTGTTAGAAGGACCATCGTAAAAAAACAATTATTGATTGAAATTCGGGGCTACATCCTTGTCATCAAGGCGATTCGTTTGTAATTAGATAGAGGAGAGTGAAAGAAGTGTTATGAAATCACGATTAGCTTTGATCAATGAGAACGAACTCGGGCTCTCATTAGAATGATCGATTGCTTACAAACATGGCGAGCATTCACCAAGTCAGATATATCTGAGCATATAGCACCGACTCTTGAAACCGTCTTCTTTGAGAGGCGTGAATGTCCATAGTAATCTTCCTCGATCAGTTATCTCGCCTTACTTCATCAGAGAGAGCCACATCCTGGTGAACTGGATAGAAGACTGTCTCCGTTAACATCAGAGCAGTTTGGGAAATACATATACGTAGCAGAAAGGGACACTTTACTGGTATGACACATCTGTCTTTGACAAGAGGGGTCATGCTTGCTTTTGAGTAATGATACTTCTTTTTGCAGATTGTACAACCTTTTTGACACTTTCAGATTAGTTAAACCAAGTTGCTGATGTGACGGCATTGTGTTAATGGCAGATCAGTACAAAGAGGAATGGTAACCCTATTTTGATAATCATACACCGCGAACAGCCTGAGATGTGGGCAACACACGTTGAATTGCAACGATTTCCTTGTGTCTTAAAAAACACTATTGTCCTTTATAAATAACGCGATCAACTTTTTTAAGATTTGTTTTTTCTTCCTCAAGTTTTAATGATGTGCCCACCAAACAAGAAACTCAATTCCTTGAAATATAGCAATTGTCAAAGGAAGAAATTTAGAACATCCGACTGTCTACATTTATCTAAAATGTTTTGCTGTTTTGATTTACTTTGAACCTGCCTTTTGTGCACTAGGCCTCCAAAAAGATCAAATATAATTAGCATCAGCCTTGGACTGGATCTTGTTTTCAAAGCTTGAGAGATAATCTAATATTTCTTAATTGAGATGGATTGTGTAGGATATTTGAATGTCCTGACTTGCCGGGAACATTTTATTTTTGATGACAAAGGTTTATATTTAATCAATATCAGCGAACACGAGGAGTAGGAGATTACATTTATCATGCAAAACCGTTTTAATGATTTTACAAGGAAAAGTGCACATTTCTGACACCGGCTGTGTAACCATAAAGCTGTAACCATAACGCCCAACAACTACTGCCCACAAACACATTGTCAAACTCTTGTACACTTATTTATAATGTTTATCAATCTTTTATTTTGTACTATAGACCTCTTGGAGTAGATTTTCGAAGCACTCTTAGTGCTAAGATAGTCGTACGTCATTGTTAATGTATGGTACTTACGACTGATAATTTGACAAACATCTGATGATAACATTTTAGGGCAGATATTATCATTAAAGATATCACTTGTCACTTAACCAATATCCATGTGTAATATGCAAGGGCAACTAATTTAATGATTTATGATGTCCAAAAAACTATATTACCTAAAGGGGTAGACATATGCTGGGTATTAAAGTTTTCATGTTGTCATGGGAATTACAGTTAAAATTAACCTGAGATCCGATTTGCTGTTAACAATGCTTTTCGTTCATTTTTTCAGAGAGACTAGAATTAACGTGTCAGCAAGGCTTCAAATCAACATTGCTTTTATTTCGATAATAAAGTAGGCTTGTTTAACTATTTGGTGCATATAAGGTGGTTTTGCCTAATACATGATCCATAAACACGTTATGAATTGATGGGACTATAGTTGACTGCGCGAATGAAGGCCAGGACATATTATTGTTCGGCGTGCATTGACAAACATGCAATGATTGAGTTAACTAACAACTCGCCTGTTTCAAGGTATTTTTAAAAGTAAAGCTTAAGCTCGGAATTTATCACAACAATAGGGACAGATAATCCGTAATTCCTTACATTTCGTTGATTCTTCTTATAATCCGTATTCAAGAAAAGATTGTTAAACTGCACAATGTTCTAAGACACGTATGGATCGAGGAAAGGTTTCACTTGTTTTCAGTGTCTTCGGCAGCTATCAAGATTGACATTTACTGTAGACGTTCCCTTTTTTAGCTTCAGGCAGTGTTAGTATCTGCAGCATATCGGCACGAGCTCGCTTATCCGGTCCCTGGACCTCTCAATGTCCCTGTGGGAGTCTCAACGTCCTCGGACGCATGGTCCAGTCAAACGATGCATCATAGGTTCACGGTGCTTGACATTTCAATTTGACTTGCTTCTCTTTCGAACGCTCTTTTTCTCATGGCCTCAGTCAAAATCCCCTCAGGGAGAATTCTCTGTGTCTATTCCGGAACGCTCTAGCTGTCTTAATCAGTGCGTACATTGCCATTTGCAGCCAAATTCAACCTGGTAAGGTAACCGCTGTTTACCACGTAATGTATTATAAGTTGACAACGTAATAAAAAGACAAAGAAGGTTAGTAATTGTTTCTGGAATAGGGAATGGTCATTCAGTTTCTTTGAGGTTTCGTAGCAAACAAATTTTACAATTGTCATCTCTTGATAGCGAGAATACAATACCCATTCTGTTGATACGTGAAGACATAGTGCACTTTTAGTCCTTTCCTTAGCAGTATTTGAGAAAAGGACTACAATCTTAAATCTTTTGAAAAAATAAGATTATTTGATTTGATTTGTTTTCCAAAATCTTTTGTTTGCTTTTGATAAGCAGTTACAGTTAATAGTTGCCGGAGCTTTTCATTAGGTACTTTTAATGAATTTTGCAGATCTACAAGTTTGTGATGTTCAAGGTTATTCTGCTGTTATTCAATAACTGAGGTGCCTTCCCTTCCACTGAAAGAATCTTTCTAATCATATCAAGATGACAAACATTTCTTATTGCAATTATAAGGCAACTGGGATTTTGATACCTAATTATAAAGGTAGTATTTAACCAACTCATTGCCTGTAATCTTTCTTATTAGAGACATTTGCTTTTTTTATAAAGGCGGTGCTTAATCAAGTTCTTTGTGTATATATTTTTTAGTTCGTGGTGGTTCTTGATGTGCACGACAACACACAACTCTACTATCAGATTACATGCACAACAAATATCTCTACTATCTGATTACATGCACAAGACATATCTCTACTATCTGATTACATGCACAAGACATATCTCTACTATCTGATTACATGCACAAAACATATCTCTACTATCTGATTACTTGCACAACACACGTCTTTATTATCTGATTACATGCACTACACACATCTCTAATATCTGATGACATGCACAACACCCATCTCTATTATCTGATTATATGCACAACACACATATCTAATATCTGATTACATGCACAACACCCATCTCTATTATCTGATTATTGCACAACACATATCTCTACTATCTGATTACATGCACAACATCCATCTCTATTATCTGATTATATGCGCAACACACATCCTTATTATCTGATTACATGCACAACACACATCCTTATTATCTGATTTCATGCACAACACACATCTCTAATATCTGATTACATGCACAACACACATCTCTAATATCTGATTACATGCACAACACACATCCTTATTATCTGATTACATGCACAACACACAACGTGTGTGCTACTAGAATTGATGCTCCGAGTGTTTTCAAGTCAGGATATTACTCATTGCGGCTTCGTTTGACCTCTGGACTTCGTTCAGTGACAGACATCGAGAGTCTTAACGCAGATAATCAAATATTCATAATTCAATCATAGCAAACAACTGTAAGATAATATATTGATCGAGTCGTCCATGCTTGTTGATTTCCATCGACACCTGCATGTGTGGTAAAGCATGGCCACTGTTTGCCACCAGTAGAGAGAAATTAAGGGTCAACGCGTACCTTCCAGAAGTAGGGTCTCACTTTTCAGTTATGATTGGATTATCAAAACCTGAAGCTCATCATTTTCGTTATATTCACAAAATCAACTGTTGGTAATCAAGAACACGTCTTGATACGTTTACAAAACAACTGTGTTTTTGTATCACAATAGCAAAACCTAATAAATATGTTATACGTAATTTGCCTCGAACAACATATAGAGAATCTCATCCAAGTGTCTTCTGATATCAACTTAATCAATACAAGTTTATAAGAGTTACAAATATCCGAGGCTTGCCGAGTGATGATATATTTGATATCAGAAGATACGAGGGTGAGATTCTATTTATCATCTAAAATAATTTTTCATTTCGGTTTCGTGTAAAATGTATATTTCTGAACACTGCACTAGTCTAAGACTCTCGGTGCAGTAATGTCATAGCATTTTGACGTCTTCATATTTATGACGGCATTGTATTGTGATGTCATTACTTGATGATGAAAAACAATCGTGATGTCATGAACTTGACTGTAACAGAGTATTGTTCAAAATCTCTTAGGAGATATCGCTTCATCTTCCACAAGCGATATCTCCTTTGGAACACAGTTTTGGATGATAAAGTGTTTCGGTGACACACTTTCTCATAAACAACTTTTTATATAGTTTTTCATCTTCTCATTAATGTTTTGGCTGACAGCAAATGGTAACCACTAAAAAGGGACTTGAAGAAGTAAAGTTGAAAAAAAATTCGCACATTCAAGTGTTATTTATAAAAGACTAAACACGACGTTTTTAAGAAACACTTGAGTTGTTTGATTTCAAGGGACTCCAGTCAGTTTAAAAAACTGTTCATGAAATTTAAAAGAATAGTGCAAAGGGGACTGAGTTCATCAATTTTATCATTAATAGATTATCTCAGTCAAGCCAAAATTCAAAGATATCACTGATGAGGTGCTCACTTAAAGTCTGCCATGTACTATCGTGACAACACACCTGAAATAGAGTGTTTAACGTACGCATTTTCGCGCTAATGTTTGCTATTTTGTGGTATAAAGGGACTTATACACCCACTAAAGCTTTCTGTTGATGCGATTTAATGTTTATTATTCATCAAAATTTCCCAATAAATAATAATGAAGAAGTTAAGGCGGCAAAAGTTGTAAAAAATCAGTGTCTTAAGTGCCGGGTATACACAGTTTGGAGATTTTGTTTGTTGAAATTGGTTGGTCTATGATTATATCAATATATATCTGTATCTTTGTTGATATACTTAGTACAGCTATTGCTTTTGTGCTTTGACTTCTCTGGCTGTTTACAAACTTGAACATTGTCGAAATCGTAGTTTGCACTAAGTTCCAAATATCCTAAATGGTAGCTTACCTGAGTTTGGGTTGTTAATAATAGCGATATTTATGCATTATCTGTGCATTATTTATATCTCCGGACTATTTGTTTGTCTAGTACCTTAAACGATAACGACTTACATTAATTCCTCCATTCCCCTACCCGGAATGTGTAACATAGCACATTTAAAGAATAGCGCCTCAAACACGCGATTTATATAAAAGAACATATATGAACAGTTGTTGACAAACACATTTTATTCCAACATCCTTGTTTCAACTGTGTTGATATATTTCATACCATGTTTAAGAATGTTTGTTGAATGTCTCTATATCTCCTTCTTGATACAACTTACCAATAGCACGCGTCTTCTACACGAACTCTGTGAAACACATTACTGGAGAGCTGTGTAACATTCAGCTGAGTTCAAACTAGATTTATGAAGGTCTACTATTTGAACTTTAGTTTCTCTTCCCCTCAAAATAACTGGAATCATTATACAGATTGTCCTAGAAGAAACCAGTAAAAGTAACGATCGAAAATCGAAGCATGGGAAGTAACTCTTATCCGCTTTAGAGATTGATAGATCGTTGCAAGGATTAAACCGACTTTGCGAGTGTTAGTTTGCATGTCCGATCATCATCAACACACCAGCTCCAGTCAGCGGGCGAACTCCTTGTCAAACCTTTTTTTCATACCTATAGTGTCCTATTGCCCGGCCAAACCAATTACAGTTCATACACCTCCATTATTATTCCCACGCTTGGCCCTACTTAAGCTAGTCCCAATGACTTGCTAAGATAGGCCTTGCTGCATGTACAAAAGTCTTCAGTGTTTGTCGTACAGGCTGCTGCTATGCATCGCACTTTTGCCGAAGAGGACGCTGAATTCAAGACCCGAGATTTGGGAGCATGGTGTAACTTAGCCAGTGATAGGGACTGGTGTAATGTAAAGCCCTACGGAGGAAGATGGCCCTACAGGGATGATGGGAAGTAAAGGGGATATTAACAAGACACACATTTTAAAATTACAATGTCTTTAAGATGAGTTTATAATTTTCCTATTATCGGCTTAAATTAGTACAGAAAATAAGTGATTGCATATTAATGAGTTTTTAAAAGGCAAAATGCTTTTTTGGTCTATATATTTTGTGCTTGATATGCATATGTTTGTGATTAAACTAATAACCTATAACAATAGTATAATCAAATATTCGAAAAAGAATTTCAAGCAATAAGTTCGCTTTGAGTTGTTTTTTTACACATATTGCAAACGTTATCAATATTCTCAGTTGTCGAGAAGTACCAACTTGTTTCAGTATAAAGGCAAACTTAAGGTGGGAAACCGATTTTCATCCAATCTCATTGAAATGAACTCTAATTGCCCCTCTACATTACGCATGTAGATCTCACCAGGCTCTGTTACGTGAGCCGTCAGGTTTGCCTCTGACGTAATTCAGCCAATCAGCCAATCAGCGAAGTCGCCCCGTAATCTATTGTGCTGGCGAGTTGCATTTCGCTTGAACGCTTTTCAGATCTCGGAAACCAAAAACTTCCGAATGTTTTCTGAATGTCGAACTGCCTAAATACCCGAATTAATGTACATTAAATCTACCCTAGCTCGGTTTGTTGGACAAACAAGTCAAATCCAAGCTATGGAGTAGTCTTTCGCAAAGCAAAATCTGCATTCCTCAACGTTATCCTTTCGTACACCGTATCAATCCAAATGCTTATTCTGGAAACAGTTACGTTAAATAAACGTTTCGTCTTTTTAGTTTGTAGTAATCGTTGAATAATTTTTAATTTCGCGAAACAAAGTAACCATAAACATGCTGAGAAACAAAAACAACCAAAAGATGTACAAATACCATTACTAGGTTTCTTAATAATTCTATATTAGTCATATGCGACGTTTATATGCTAATGAGGTTGACCCTTGTTTCGTCAAAGACTGAAATGTTATAATTAAATCTGCTGGGTTGAAGCGTCGAAACGGACATATGCAAATGATTTGAACTTGTTCTGTTTAAAATCAAAAATTTATAAGAGTTTGCGGAATGACTTGCAAGCTCATTAAAGGCTAACAAGAGACGCGCATTGTGATTGCTTAATGGTATCGTCTCATTGACGTTGATTACTTACACTTACACCTATAACACCATCTGAATTTCTTCCAATAAACATGGTTTTTATCCCAAAAAAATTAACTACACAGAAGAATGTTATAGATTTATGTTATACGTGATCAATTGAAAGCAACAAGACCATTTAAAACATCTGACATAAGACACTTGGTTTATGCTACATCAGAGTACTTGACTCTTAACGTAGATGTAACGTGCATACATGTATTTTATTATTTGTTGAGGATCTTAGTGCTCGTTGAAATGTGATATGAATTAAGTGACTACATTTTTACATCTGATTCTATGTGTTTTACGATTTCACAAAAATACCTTCAGAATAATTTGCTTTTGTCACATTATCTTACTTCATCTTACCTTACCTTATCATCGTACGTCGGTGTTCAAATCATCCTGTACAGCGCAATGTCACCTATTAAATGTATAAAGGCATTGTAGCACTATTTTTAAATTTTATTTCTTAAAATTACCCTCAATACACATTAGTAAATAATGCACAATGTATTATCCTGGTCAAACATCTCCTTGATCAATCACGTCTCAAAACTTCGACCATTTTGAGTGAACAACTTTTAATTTTTTGTGTAAGGGAAATGTAAATGTAGAAAAGTCACTGATTGTAGAGGATGATATGATGGTAGTGAATGGACTGAAGATAGAGGATGAACTGATAGTAGAGGATGATTTAATGGTAGAGGATGGCCTGATGGTAGAGGATAGACTGATGGAAGAGAATGGACTGATGGTAGAGGATGGACTGAAGATAGAGGATGGACTGATGGTAGAGAATTGACTGATAGTAGAGGATGATTTAATGGTAGAGGATGGCCTGATGGTAGAGGATAAACTGATGGAAGAGAATGGACTGATGGTAGAGGATGGACTGAAGATAGAGGATGGACTGATGGTAGAGAATTGACTGATAGTAGAGGATGATTTAATGGTAGAGGATGGCCTGATGGTAGAGGATAAACTGATGGAAGAGAATGGACTGATGGTAGAGAATGATTTAATGGTAGAGGATGGCCTGAAGATAGAGGATGGACTGATGGTAGAGAATTGACTGATAGTAGAGGATGATTTAATGGTAGAGGATGGCCTGATGGTAGAGGATAAACTGATGGTAGAGGATGGCCTGATGGTAAAGGATGGACTGATGGTAGAGGATGGACTGATGGTAGAGGAAGGACTGCTGGTAGAGGATGGACTGATGGAAGATGATTTAATGATGGTAGAGGATGGACTGATGGTAGAGAATTGGCTGATGGAAGAGGATGGACTTGTGGTAGAGGATGGATTGAAGGTAGAGGATAGACTGATGGTAGAGAAAGGACTGATGGAGGAGGATGAGCTGATGGTAGAGGATGGACTGATGCTCTGTAGAAAAATGATGGACTAAAGGTAGAGGATGGACTGATGGTAGAGGATGGACTGATGGTAGAGTATGGACTGATGGTAGAGGCTGGACTGATGGTAGAGAAATGATGGACTGATGGTAGAGGATGGACTGATGGTAGAGGATGGATTGATGGTAGAGTATGGACTGATGGTAGAGAAAGGACTGATGGTAGAGGATGGAATTATGGTAGAGGATGGACTGATGGTAGAGAATGGACTGATGGTAGAGGATGGACTGATGGTAGAGGATGGACTGATGGAAGATGATTAAATGATGGTAGAGGATGGACTGATGGTAGAGAATTGGCTGATGGAAGAGGATGGACTTGTGGTAGAGGATGGATTGAAGGTAGAGGATAGGCTGATGGTAGAGAAAGGACTGATGGAGGAGGATGGGCTGATGCTCTGTAGAGAAATGATGGACTGATGGTAGAGGATGGACTGATGGTAGAGGATGGACTGATGGTAGAGTATGGACTGATGGTAGAGAAAGGACTGATGGTAGAGGATGGAATTATGGTAGAGGATGGACTGATGGTAGAGAAAGGACTGATGGAGGAGGATGGAATTATAGTAGAGGATGGACTGATGGAAGATGATTTAATGATGGTAGAGGATGGACTGATGGTAGAGAATTGGCTGATGGAAGAGGATGGACTTGTGGTAGAGAAAGGACTGATGGTAGAGGATGGAATTATGGTAGAGGATGGACTGATGGTAGAGAAAGGACTGATGGAGGAGGATGGAATTATGGTAGAGGATGGACTGATGGTAGAGAATTGACTGATGGCAGAGGATGATTTGATGGCAGGGAGGACTGAAGGTAGAGGATGGACTGATGGTAGATGATGGACTGAAGATAGAGAATGGATTGATGGTAGAGAATTGACTGATGGTAGAGGATGATTTGATGGTAGAGGATGGATTGATGGGAGAGGATGAACTGAGGGTAGAGGATGGATTGATGGTAGAGAATTGACTGATGGTAGAGGATGGACTGATGATAGAGGATGAACTGATGGTAGAGAATTGACTGATGGTAGAGGATGATTTGATGTGGGGGTGGACTGATGGTAGAGGATGGACTGATAGTAGAGGATGGACTGATAGTAGAGGATGGACTGATGGAAGAGGATTGAATGATGGTCTGTAGAGAATGGACTGATGGTAGGGAAAGGACTGATGGAAGAGGATGGACTGATGGTAGAGGATGGACTGAAGATAGAGGATGGACTGATTGAAGAGGATGGAATGGTGGAAGAGGAAGAACTGATAGTAGAGGATAGACTGATGGAAGAGAATGGACTGATGGTAGGGAAAGGACTGATGTTAGAGGATGGACTGATGGTAGAGGATTGACTGATGGTAGAGGATGGAGTGATGGTAAAGGATTGAATGATGGTCTGTAGAGAATTGGCTGATGTGAGAGAATGGACTGATGGTAGAGGAGGGACTGATGGTAGAGAATTGACTGATGGTAGAGGATGATTTGAAGTGGGGGTGGACTGATGGTAGAGGATGGACTGATGATAGAGGATGGACTGAAGGTAGAGGATGGACTAAAGGAAGGAATCCCTAAATACAAGGAAACCGATGAATGAAGATTGGCATGTTATCGATGCAATGAAATACTAAACATTCTTTACAATTTACCTGCAATCAACAATGAAAACGTTTAGATAGCCGCTGTCGGCTTGGACATATAAAATCTGTGGTTAACTGTGCACTAAACGGATAAATTATTGACACTTGGAAACGGGTGAAATATTGTATCAGTATTGTCTGCAACTATTGAATTTACCTAAACTCTGAACTGAGAACAACTCATGAAATATGTTTTATGAAAGCAATGTTGTAAATTTAATAAAACAATATTAGCATTGCTTTTAGATTGACCATTGCGGCTGCCGTTTCCGCTTTTCTGGTTATGAGCAAAATCTTAATATTTCCGATATCGTTGTTCATGTGGGTTTAATGTAACGTAACATTAAATACTTCCGGCCTTTAAAATCCACCTTACTACCTGAATACGTAAATATTTGTTAAATAACTTACGAGGTAGATTACTTGAGTGAGGATAGTGAGTAATATCGAGGGATTTGCAGTATCTGTGCATTCCAATCTGATTAAAATCAGATGAAGTATCGCGCGCTTAACATTTGTCCATCATCAATATGCGATACTAACATCTGACACTATCCCGCTAGAGGGGTCACCAGATTGACCTTCGTCCTTGAACTCCCTACCAACAACCTATTGAAATATAACCAATCAGATTACGCGTTACTTCCATTGTTCGGGTCACCGTTAAAAGGGCGGACGAAGTACGCGAAATGGCTTGCTGTGATCTCGTAGACAAAAAATTTCGTAGATACGGGAATTTCGTTGACAACACAATTTCATAGACAGTGAATTCGTAGACAGTATAATTTTTTTATTTCTAAGTCAATATTGGCTTTTATTTTTAATTATTATTATCTTTTATAGTAGTTTATATCATCCCAGGTAGCAATTCAGCATCGTGCGCCATCACCGGGCCGGTACGGTTTATCAACGCTGGTGCGGCACTGGGCCAGTAGTGGCATACTGTATCAAACCGGCACTGGCCCAGTACAGCATTTTGGCTTGTCATGTCGACTTCGGACCCTCATATAAATTGTTAAACACTCTTAGAACTTCCAGATAGTGATCAATATTGAATGTTACATATTAAATTGTTTTAATTCTTTCAGTCCGAACTATTGTCTATATAGCAATGTTTGTATAGTTATATACACAAATATTTAAATATAACAAAATGTCAAAAGATTAAATATTACAATACTAACAGGAGAAGGGGACAAAGTGAAATTGTTATCGATCGAGAAATCTGAATATTCATAACTAAACCTACACCTACAACATAGGAGAGTTAATCGAAATATAAATATATCTTTCAGATATTGAAGATGACAAAGCATCAGAAATAATAACAGACACGAGTAATTCATTTGTAGATGATATAGTATAGCATTTATATATTATTGATTTATTATTCATTTAAGTTCAGTCAAACGAAAGGCAAAGCATTAGACAGGAGGGCCTGTTACCTTAATTTATTTTTTTAAAAGATCAAACAAGAACTAAAAGAATTGATAATAACACATGAATGTTGGATTACTTTAATAGTTTCAAAATACAACAAAATTGACTATTATAGTTTTTATTCACTTTATTTCTTTGATCGAACCTATTAGTGTTCGAATCCTTGAGCTGGATAAATAAAGGTTTGTTATTATTACTTCTAATCCTGTTTTAAAACCTGTCTACGAATTCACTGCTCGATTTGTCTACGACTTCACCGGATTTCGTGTCTACGAAATTGGTTTGTCTACGAAATCACTGCATCCCCGCGAAATAGCTGAAGAATTAGGAAATTCCGAACTCAAAGTCGAACAAGTCAAAATTGTGCATTGTTTACTGGACCGTTAAGATTCACATGTATTGTAAGGCGGTCAAAGCAAGAAACGAACTCGCTTCGCGTCGGATCGTTGTCAGGTTCTGCAAACCCCTCGATCGGGTAATAGTTCTCGTTCGGGAACCAACACCCTGATCGGGATAATAAAACCGTCTAAAACACGGACAAAAGTGTTTTTTATTTTTTATTTTTTTAATTTCACATTGGCGCATCACGACGAAGGAATCTACAGGTAAACAAACCTTTCGGTCTTTATGGTATTTACTCTCTCGTCACTGAAATGCAGTTTTTCTTTAAAATACTTTCTTACAAATTAGGCACCCGTTTCTGAAATTTCCTTCTGCACAAACGAGAAACCACATATCACGCAAATGATCGTCTTACAATACACCCGTTTGGGTTTAAGACAGGAGGACATGGCGCCTGCTGTCAATATCTACATTTTTCAAATATTTATATTCACAGTACATGAAATGTCAATATTCAATGATCGCTGAAGAAACATGCCGAACGAAGCACTTGGAACAGATCGGCTGTTTTCGCCATGCCTAACTCCGCGCAACACCGAACATACGCTGTATGGAGTCCAGGCTGATGGCATTAATAGCCTAGAATTTGATTGGTTAATTCTCGTAAGCCCGGGACATTCAACTTAACGGGGCAGTGTCAGATGGAATATAGCTTGTTAAAGTGAAACGAAACGAAACGAAACGGAAATAAAACGAAACGAAATTAAACAAGCGGAATTCCATCTGATTTTAATCAGATTGCTGTGCATTCGTTGTGTTTACGAAATACTGGCGTGCACTATGGTGTTTAATCTACTGAAATTCATAATCATAAAAAGGTTAATATAAAACCCAGATATACTTTACAAGGGGGACCTGTCAGTTTTATTTGTTTATCACGTGAAAGATATAAGCCGTATGGTTGAGTACAACGATATCAACATGAACATTGTTACCAACACTTGCATTAACCCATTGTAATCTATATCAAAGCATGTAACACGTCTCTTAACTTTTGTTCCGGAGTCAAATCTAAATCTCTTAGATCATATGGTGCGCCCCCTTCAATGACCCCCTTGACTAGTCTTTCTTACCCCACGGAGACAACTCAAGTAATTTAACAATGTAACTACTGTTATTGGTCGCACTTTCTGGACTAGACAAGAAGAACCCTGATATGGCGAAATAAGTAAGTTGTGCACTCAGCAGCGTCGCTCTTTATCAAGTAATCATCCGCACGACCTCTCTCATCTCGGAAAATACAGTTTCAAATAGCGTTAATAATTCTTTTTGACAGAAAACGATCACATACTGTGGCGACTGAATCATGGCACAGCTCTGGAAGACAACACACAAGTTCCCAGGCAAAAGGTGTTTCAATTTCTGAGTTTAAGCAAGCGAATTGTGACGCAATATTTTGCAGTTCTAGGAATCTGCCGGAACATCGACTTGAAACAAATATCAAGATATGCCGATATGATATCTGATTATCTTAATACTCAAATAGAAACGGCCATCATCTTTGTTAGCTTTTCACAGAAACCTCCATGTCCTTGATTGTGATACTATGTTATTTCATTTAAAAGTAACCTATTTGACTAATCCCTCGGGTACGTCGAGATTTATGGCTGATCGCCCGTTAGGCAGACACGAGAGTAAGATTGGTCGGCAAGTGACGCATTGTAGCAAATCACCAAGCGGCAATCTGTTCTTTATCAATATAATACACATAACTGATTGATCTCCAATGAAAGGACGGGTTCCTGGTCCGTGATGGAAGACTTATACTGCCATATCCTCCCAGTTGTGTTGTTGGCATGCTGACAGTAAACTTACTAGAGATTTTGTCAATGTCCCACAATCACTGGAGTCAGTGGCTTTTGTCTGAGTTAGTGTCACACTTTTATGGAAGTCAGTATTATACATTTATATGAGTCAGCATTTAATCGAATTCACTATCGTTATTTTGTTTCAAACAAATAATGAAATCATATTGGTGCTGATATTTTTCATGCCCTTGGGTAAAATATACTTTTTTCCTTGTGACATCATGTCATAAACAATGCTTTGACGTCACAGTACGCCTATGACGTTGCGTTCAAAGTGTGACGACGGCTGGTTAACTGCCTATGCCTAGGTTGATTTTGATCATTTCTTTTGATTTTGCTACTTCGGTAATAAAAAAAGTTTCATATTCGTACCAATGACATTCTATATTTACGACTCTCGTGCTTGAATATCAGTATACCCCTCACTATACTAGTATTTAGGCACAACACAGTATGCCATAGACACTCAGATAATGTTTTCATGATAATGACGTCATTATCATTCTTATGTGGCTATAACAAGTCGCTGCCATCCTTTTATTTCAGTCAGTGTCTCATTACCGTTGTATTCACTGTGATACAGTTATTAAAGTCCCTATCATACATTTAAATACGTCAGTAATACGTTATACTCGAACTCACTGTCATAATTTAAATTTTGATATAAAATCGATGCCATACTTTGATTTGAGGCAATGGCGCACTATGATTGAAATCACTGTCATGTTTTGTGAGTTATTGTCAAAAACATACACAAGTCATTTTGAACTTTACATTATTATTGAGTCACTGTCATACATTTATTTGTGTCAGTGTCACATGATCATTTAATTTCCTGTCATATCATTATTCGAGTGTCTCTCATATAATCATAACGTATCTGCCTCACTTTTGTTTCAGTCATTACCATGTTTTAGAGGTCAGAAGTCACTATCATTCTTATTGAGTAGGTATCAAGCAATTATTTAAGCACTGGCTTACATGTATTGGAGTCAGCGTCACATTATTATTGAAGTCACTCTCGTAAGGTGATGTCTTAAGTTTTATTACTTTTTAACTTAAAGATGTTTTATAATGTATACTTTCTCAAGCGCAAAACTAATAATTGCTAATTTCAACTTTAACGTATATGTGTTTAATCATTTAAGAAGATTTTTAAAGACATTATGAGATTACTTCACGTACTTTTCTACTGGGTTTTGTTTTCGTTAGAGTCTTAAGAATTTTCATTTGTCCGGTATTCTACATGGATTGAACACATGCCAGCATACGTAAAATCATCTCTATAAACAGTTTCAGTGTTCTTCCCGATAGGAGATTGTGACGAGAGAGTCTATGTATGAAAGCAATAAATTGTGTACTCCTTGATACTAGTCGTCCCGTATGAAAAATGACTGAGGAAATATCAGCGATAAATACTCTAGGAAATGTTATTGACGAACCCTCCCCTTCACATTACCCTTCCTTACCTAGCTGGCACTGAATAGTTCCTTCTAGAAGATCTTTCTTTGTTTAGTTTTTTTGTGTTGTGTTAGTTGTATCTTGGTAATATACATGAAATGATTCGGCTTTGTGAACAGTTTCATTATGGGCTGAAGAAAACTACGAGCGGCATGTCTTGCCAGCTAGATGAAAGGCAACCAGTTTGCATTATGATAGATAACTTAAAATATGTTGTAGGTGCGTATGCAGCGGTCAGATCATTGGTTAATGTTCACTGCTATATACAAGGTACACTGTACACATCTTGGCAGATACACATAAATATACAATACATGACATAGTTCTACAATTGGTATTTACAAAGGCACAGTAACTACCTCGTGCCCTAACAAATGCATAATGGCAGTAAATATCAAACCTTACGCTCCATAATGCTACCAAATTGTATTGACGGTTTAAACATTCTTTTGACACAAGACTATTCAGCACCTAAGACGAACGTCTGTCGAGGTAGCGGGAGAGGGGTCAATGAAGCGCGTCCATGGAGAAAAGATAGTTCAATGTAGGTTTAACTGTACCATGGGCGTACTGCTCTGGGGGCGCTATATAACAACTATATATACCCTCACATCGACACTCGATTAACACTAGACCCGGTGCGCTACCTGAACGTCTACTGTGAATCGTACCGATCTGAGATGCACCTTGAGGTGTGCTAGTTCTTTCTCAGAGGATGTACAGAACAATGATAGCCTCTGGCCTGACTCTTTTGCTCGTGTGCTTCTCCTTCATTACAGGTGTGTTACTTTGATTACTGATCAACTAATTTATATAGTACTAATATAACTATATATATATAACATTTGCATACAAGAAAAATAAGTAAGATATTTTAAAATATAAATTTTTATTTTATCAGCCTGTCAATGAATATCAAATAAATCAAATCATATTTGCATGGTTCAAATATACCCATGACTATTCTCACCCAGTGCATAACATGTAGAATGACTGAACTAAAATGATGTATTTAATCGAAGTGATATACTTCTAAATCATAATTGGCATAGCTTATCTCAAACAATAAAAAATTGCTATGGTACATGGTACATTCCGACTATATTAGTTATCAAAGATCCGACTATATTAGTTATCAAAGATCCGATTACATTAGTATTTAAAGATCCGATTACATTAGTATTTAAAGATCCGATTACATTAGTTATCAAAGATCCGATTACATTAGTTATCAAAGATCCGATTACATTAGTTATCAAAGATCCGATTACATTAGTTATCAAAGATCTGTTTACATTAGTTATCAAAGATCCGATTACATTAGTTATCAAAGATCCGATTACATTAGTTATCAAACTAATTGAAATTTACCTTTGAAGAATAACACAACAGAAAGGTGATACGTCACAAATGAGGACGTTCAAATGAACGATTTACACATGTGTTCTTAATCATTGGTTTAAGATCTACAGCTGCATACCCAAAGTTAGTGCATATATGCGAATCCAAGTGAAAATATCATATAATTTGGCATGTCTTTGCGGCATTGTAGCATTGCAAAAAAGAAACGCACAATTGTTGAATTTTCAATACAGAAGTGAAGATCCATTACACCTCAACGCATTCGTATGCCACACCCAACAGTTAACCGTGATGTGTTGGCAGGCCACCGAAATGTCCAGGGGTCAAAATTTCGAAAACAGAAAATTTTATTTTTCTCTACAAATTCCTTTTATAAGTGACCAACAGCTTTAAACACAAGTCATTTTTCTACGTTTGCATTAAGTTAATATGATTTTGTTGATTTTTTTTCTGAGAGAGTCAATATGGAATATTTAAATCAAAATTTAATGAAATCGGAATTTCGAAAATGTGACCCTTTCTGTCTATTTGATGTTTCTGCACGAGAGACTAGACAATCTAACACAATGTTAAAGATTGATTAATTTACACATTGACAATGTGCGATATTTTGTCAGTTCTGCTTAAGTTACGTTATAGACGTTCAACCATGACCTTAAGTTCATATTTGCAATAAGTTACACTAGTAAGTGCACAAATTAAACTTTTTATATGCAGCTGTAAATAATATTAATGTACAGCTTCTCACAGACAGTTTGTTAACATAGCGTCATATCTTAGTGCAAATATGTATATGTGATGTTTTCAGCAAAGCGACCACAAAACCGATAACGTTGTCGCTTCAAAAGTGACCATTGTTCATAACACAGTTAGATTAATATATCACTCAAATTGAAAAGCCTGAACCCGTCTGTTTTTTACGTTAACCTGTCAGTCAACTGCTAACTTCAATTGTTACTGTTATGTTATACATAGACAAGCATGAAGCTTTGCCAGCTCAGTTGATGTCATGCAATCGACGTTCAAACGAAATCCAGTTTACATGACAGTTGCACTGAGACACACGGGAAGGTCAACAAACATTCGGGATGACGCTCAATGCATGCATACTTTAGTTTGATTCTAGAAGTGATTTCATATAAACTTAATGTATAGGATGATATGATATCAGATACAAGGGTTCTGTTTATCAATCTCTTTTCAGCTAAGATACAGAAAACCTTTATCTAGCAATTGTATGAGGGTGTACATGCGTAGTCGGCTTTATTTTCTTCTGTTTTTAAACAATTTAAAATATTTAATCAAAACGTCACAACACATATGTCTACACATCTGTTTCAAATGCTCTTGGAGAGAACAGTCACGTGACACATAGCGGAATTATATATGTAAATTTAGTATGAAACGGTAATTATCTTGCCTCCTGGACCGTTTGTATCATGGACTTCATAGCAGATTGGAAGGATTTGAAGTCACGAGGAATAATCACAAAGTTGGATTGCTTGATTAAGATTCTGATGGGCCTCATTATCAATTTTACAAAATCTTACAAACTCAATGAGTCCTGAAATTCATAATTACATTGTTTATTATAACTGATATCTCTGAGTAATGTATTGTAGTAGTGAGTGATAAACATTGGTAAAAGAAGAAAGGGAAAGAATACATGAAGTGAAGTCCTCATGATAGAGTCGTCTGACAGCCAGCAAAGAATCTGTTTGGAGTAGATATATAGAGGGTCGAAGCTTCCTTGTGTTGAACCGGAAGTCTGTGTGCCTCAGAGTCCAACATGTCAACTTCCACCAATGTCTACACTATAGCCTGAAACTTATTTGAGTATTTGTTTCCAAAACATTGTTGTATATTCATTGTTGATTGGGACTTTTTGATTGAACCACTATAAAATGTTAAACCAAATTTGGGATCATGATACAGAATGATTGAACCCTATAGATACTAAGAGGAAACTGAAACAGCTGGTTCGTACGTTTCTTTCTACTTGAGGCTAGTTACTTAAAGGTACTAGTCCTCACCAACTTTTCGTTTACACAAGGAATGCTAGATCACGTATAACTCTCGATGTTACTAACGACCCGTACTCGGGTAATCTACCTCGCAAGTTATCTAAGAAATATGTTACTAAACATTCAGGTTATGAAATTCATTTTATGAGACCGGAAGTATTTAATGCAATGTTGTATTTAATCCGCATGAACTGCGATATCGGAAATATTAAAATTTTGCTTACAGTCAGAAGAGCGACACCGGCCATCGCTCACTTCATCCAATAACAATGCTATTCTGAACTAAAGAAAACAATGTTTAAGTGTAATACCATAGAAGATTTAGTAGTTGTTGAAGTAGTTCATTGGTTTAAGGATATTCAACATCTATCCTCACAGTCTAGAGGGAGTTGGTAAAGATTAGATTTAGTCTTCATATCATCACTATTTTGAAACATATTTCTGTCAAAAGCTTACCTAGATAAATACGTTGAATAATTTTGTTAATCGTCGCCTTCTTTGCCTAATGAACATCTGAATTTGAGTGTGAACAATACGTGCACCAGCAGATATGATAGTGATAGTATGCTATACCAGTAAATAAACAAACTGGTAATCGCATTTTCGTGCTGGCGTAAGTGACGATATTGTCAGCTAACTTAAAGTTATAAATTGCTTGAAAACTTGTTGATTACTTTCCATTGATATAAGATAAACAAGCTGTTTGTTATAACAAATCAAGTAGTGGAAAATGTTGAAAGCGATGTAATTGAATCCCGGCACCAGAACAAGGGGAGTGTTTAAGAAAACAATGTGGGAAAGATGAGTATGCATATCTAAAATACAACATAACAGCAACAAAGAAGTTTATTTCCCTTTCGATCAGTTCTTTAAACAATGCGCTCGAAACGCTTTGCCTGCTTGGGTGAGTGTTAAATGCTTGTTGAAAATCCCTGATTTGTCCACCTGTCATAGTGATGAACGAGCTGACACTCAGGCATGGAAACAACTGTACAGAACCAATATCCAACTGTGTTGCTCAAAGGAACTTTGTTTTTTCCTTCGATCATTGGATGTCACGCTTCAAGCAGCTACCGCTGAGTAACCCGTTTGTGCGTGTGAATTGGTTGTTTGTTTGTGTGTGAAGTATCAACGTCTATTAGTGTTGACATTATCAACCAGTTTGATTGATATTGCACATTCAAAATATTACTATAGACTATTGTCGGTACGTACTTATAGAAGTATATATATATATATATATATATATATGATGTTGTTTGAGAACGTTGCACCTGCAATTGTTGCTAGGAACGATACGAGCACTGTTGGTTGAAGAACCCTATCAGCATGAAATAATGTAGTTGCTGTTGATGTAGTTGTAGCTGCTGTGATTGTGAGCTACGCCGTTGTTGAAGTTGTCGGTGTTGTCGATCGAGTCCTGATGCTGAGGGGATAATGATAGAATTGACAGATATTAGGGTTAGGGTTACCGAGATATGACGAACCGTTTATTCTGTTGTTCATGACATCGTTAACTGATGTTACACGAGCAGAATACACGGAGTCGGTTGTTGTGGGAAGCTGCTTCTAGGACAAGAAATATGCATTTGAGAACAAACTTTCTAAGTGGTGTAACAAAATTATAATGGTCCTGGTTGTGATGGACGGTAATGTTTTAGATAGTATGGTGACCAAAATAAGCACCAACAGCCTTGTCCTTGAAGCGATTAAGATTTTACATATTATTTATTGAAGAAACAGCCGTTTTATTTCGAGGAACAATCTACAAAACGTTTTATGAGTAGAAAGGAATACGTTACACATGATCGACATCATTGGCCAATCCACAAAGCAAAAACTTTCAACCATTGGTCTCTGACAGAAACGCATATACTAAATCAAGTTATCATTTTCATTATGTAGAGAGGTACAGTACAATATACTGTGTGTTACAGTAAGGCTGGCTAACTACCACCCTATTGTGATTGTACAAACCTGGAGATTCACGCAAAGTGCGTCAGTGAGTCCCAATAAGCTGGTAAGTGACACTGGCTGTCGGCCCATTGTACAGGACAGGTTAATCATGACCCACATCACTTAGTGAAGTACTCCAGTCCGCTTCTTATACCAGTCCCTCAATGCTTGCTGTCAACCAGGCTATTCTATCCCACTCCATTCGGGTACCTTCTCATTGATAGGTCAGGTGAACTCAGCAATATCAAGCACAACAGTGAATGTCTTTTGAGGAGCACGTGTCCAAGTATAATTCGATAAGGTTTTAACTTCTGAAGATCGCTGCAGCTATTGAAGACGGCCTTTAAAGTGACGGCTTAAATACACCTTACAATAATGCAAACAGGAATAGGGGCCGCTTTACCCACAACAGCGGAAATCTACCTATCTATTTTCTTGATGGGGTCTGGAATCTGTTCTTGTTCAAATGACAAGAAACGAAAGAGACATACGAAGCAAAAATACCAACAGAAAACCTTTTGAAAATTCTGCCACAATGAGAGTATGTTGATATTTCTTAATAGAAATAAAAAATCCTGAAGTTGTATGTTGTGTAATCTATATGGTATAATAAATAAATTAATCCAATCATGATATCAAGTTTTATCTTCACATTCTTAATTTTCCCGTTGTTGACGTTGATACTTTCAGTTTTGAGTGTAGATCAAATCTTTTTAACTCTTCTAACAGTTCATGTATATCGTTCTGCAAAATAAAACTATATGCTGTTATACATTCAAATCATCTCATTTCGAGTTTCATTTTGATTCAAATCAATTAACCGTTAAAGAAAACGTCTTACTGTGCAAAGGGCTAATGCCATTTCCATGTATTCTTGTTATGTAAACAAGCCCATCAACCCAGATCTATATCCTGTCAGATTGCCATAAGTGGATAACAGTCAATAGCCACGACACATTTTGGAAGTTTTTGAAGATTGTAAGTACCGTCACTATACTTATCCGATTTGCAAATGGTGAGAGTGTTGCAAAACTCGGGGAGAAATTCTTCTACACAATATCCCCTTGTTTCATTGAAATTTTAATCATTGAGTTTTAACGAAACTGTTCAGCTTAAAATTCTGATATTATCTTTCAGACATTGTCGTGTGTATCTCAATCCGTACATATCCTGTGAGTTTGACTTTCCAAAGTTAGTAAAAATATATATTGGACATAATGAAGCATTAAGGAACATAATATATCGAAATTGCACCGTATTAGCATTGCCATTGCCATAACAAGGCGGTTTTCGATTTTGTTCTTCAGATTGAATTAAACATTCGAATATTGACAATTTGAAGTTAATGCAGATTTATTGCAAGGATTTTTTAATTTAGCCTCGTAACCTGAATATGCATATTTTTTTCAAAATAACTTGTACATATATATATATATATCTGAACGCGGTTTATCAAGAGAGATGCATCATTTGTGCGTTTGGTGTTAGTGAGTGCATTTAAACGGCTGATAGAGAACTCATTTCATTTCTTTCAATTTTTCATAACAATCACAAATAAGAAAATATTTTCAAACTGATTGATTACTATACCTCAAATCTGATTGTTAGTTGTGACGAAAAAATAACTCATTTTTCTAACAAATTCATTCTAACCCAATACGCAACAGTTCACTTTTTGAAAACAATTGTTGACTGTTATGTATCATAGTAAAAAGTTGTTTTTAAGTTTAGACGCCTTGTTTAGAACAAGTGAATTAGGCATTACCTTAACTGTAAAAGTAACGAAATGTAAACATCGATATTTTAAAATAATTTCATCATGACACACCTTCGTGTTATTATGTTTCTACCATATTTAGTCGAAACCAGCTCTTTGGGTTATAAGCTATGAGCCACACCGTTTTCTTTAAAATCAAATATTTTTGCCAGCAAATGCAACTTCTGTTTTATATAATTGCAACAATGATATTCATTACATACCATTACATACGTTTTACATATTTTGAATTGCAGTGTATCAGATGGTATCCATGTCATGGGCTTTAGATGTAAACATTATCAATGACAAACATATCTAGAAAAGGAACTTGAAATATGTCAATTTAGAAACTTTATTATGGTATTCCATTCGCATGATGAAACCTGATAATAGTCAAATCCTAAAATTGTCTGGAATGTCAACCTGATCCATCGAATACAGAACAGTATATTTTTCGAATTGCATATATCATGTATATCGTGAAGCTTGAATGTGTCCTGTATGTTCTGCAGGGGTGAGGAGTGTGGACCCTCCCTATAACGTCCCCGACTGCCCTGAGACCCACGTGTCCCTCCTCGTGCCCGAGGACACGAACACATTCACGGTGATCGCCCCCGGTTTCAACTGCACGGATGCTGATACGGGGCCGGAGGGAACGCTCAAGTACAGGATGAAAGTAGGCAACCAAAAGAGGCTCTCTGTAGACGAGGACACGGGGGCACTTTCTATCATCAAAAGTTTGAACGCTGACCGAACCAGATACTATAATGTAAGTATGAACCTAAGAGCGTCCAATCACATTTAAACATAGGACATGTATCACTAAAGTGAAACGAAGCGAGGTACGAGTGACAGATTCTATGAGATTCAAGAGCGTGTATATTTCACCAATAGGAACTTTAGTGTGAGTTCTGAACGGTGTACATTTCTTTTATCTGGTGGAAGGTTTCCGCAGCTGAAATATATATATAAATCCCCTTATATCAACACTTTGTTCGTGTTTAAGAGAATTAATGACTGTGAATACCCGTTGGTACAAAACATTCCTATTTAACCCACCATGCTACAACATTGTATATCTACCCCAAGACAAATGCATCGTATTGTTTGTTATGTAAGTCATTGGATGTTTTCAGCCAATGAAATGTACCTGTCATCCGTGTTTTGCCATTATTATTGGATGTTTTGACCAAGTTTTGATTTGCTGATGAAATATTGCGATAGCAATAGAATGCAGGGGATTTTAGAAGGTCTGAGGATAGAAAAACACTGGTGTGTCAAGGTTCTCTTACTCAGTGTTCGTCAACGTGTCACTACACTTGCCAACAGTCTGTTCCGACTGTCACACTGTCAATACTGCCACACACCTACAAGATTACATGTTTCAGTAAAGAAAAAAATGATCAAGTTTCACAATTTGCTGAACAAACCGCCCATGGACACTCTGTTTGCAGGTTGAGATCGAGGTGTATGACCAAGGGGATCCCAGTCTTTCGACAACTATCGTCGTCGATATCGACGTCAGCTCAGTCAACGACAACGCGCCGAAGATAAAAAATCTGCCGACGGAGGTCATCATCGACGAGGACACGCCTTTCGGTACAGAGATAGCGAGCTGCACCCTGAAGGACGCGGACTCCGGGTATGGAGGACTTGCCGGGGAGGTCCGCCTCCAGACTGTTAGTGAGTGCAAATTGATTGTTTATGACGTGCAGTGGGTTAGGGGAGTTTTTGGCTTGTGTGGAAGGGATTGGGGAGGAGGCATCAAGCTCGACTTTTGGGGAAATGGATGTAAGATATTGAGATTGTGTTTCGGGATGTAATAGTGTTCTTATTGAATAGATCAAAGTGTTGATGTGGTCAATCTAGTTAAAACTACAATTAAAAATAACGTCTAGGGAAGTATTGGTTGAGGCCATGATCAGTTGACCTTTGACAAAATTTCAGCCGACCAATAAAATGAGAGAAGAAAGTCAGTTTTGCACGAGCAAGTTAGTCTTGGCATCTTGACTGCCGTCACATAAATAAACCTTCTGTCGTGTGTCATACATTTGTGTTTATTTATCGTAAAAACTTTATTTTGAATGTCTTGCCTAGTTTGTTGATATTCTGTTGCACAATTAAGTACATGTACTTTTAAATATTCCGTCAACAATATCTATACAGAGATGTTGTTGTCATAGTTTTTTCAAAAATAGTTCGCCGCGAACACTCAGTTGCACTCAGATTTTATAATTGAGAAGATCAATCAAATCAACCCGCAAATTGCTCGACCATCTTTCATATCATTGGCTAATTTCAGCGTTTCAACGACACAGAATAGGTGTGTGTTCTCAAATATAACAGGACTTGGCAACATGTATTATTAAAGCTTGTTTTAGCTAGATTGTGATTTGGTTAGAGATGGTGCTCTAGTGCACACCAATATTTCGTATTTGGAATGAATGCGCTGGCACTTATAACTCGATATTTCTAACGATCCGCACTCCGGTAATCTACCATAAGTTATTTAACTTATGTAGGTATGCAGGTTATGAAGTTGGTTTAAATTTAAGAGACCGGAAGTATTTAATGCAACGCAATTTAAAGTGGTTGCGTAGAAGGATACCAGTTCTGTAGGGTTATGTCTTTCACTCTCAGGGTTGCTACATAGACAGATGTAATTCATTAGTTTCAGTGTTTTTGGAGGTTCAGTTTGGCTGGGTCTGAAGAAAGGAGAGTTCGCGTAGGGCTTGGACTAGTGTATTTGGATAGTTTTTTCAATGGACTTGTTTGGTTGTGTTTTTCTGTCAAATACGTCTGAATCTTTACATTTGTGTACTAGTTTGTTAAGGCAACTTGTTTTGTTAGATGCGATGCATCAGGAGAGTTGTATTGTAGAAGATTTGAGTAACCTGGTAGGCATGCCTGAAGGGGCTGGCTACAGTACAATGTCACAGGTGCATGAACAATCAGTCCATGTTCTTCATACACTAACCTGAACACCCGACAACGACAGGTACGACTGATTTGTACGGCAAGTTCACGATAGATGTTGTGAAGTGCAAGATCTACGTGCACCGGAAGCTGGTGTACCACAACCAAAACCGATTCGATTACCAGTTTCGGGCCGTAGACTTAGATCCCGTCATCCCGAAGACCTCCAACATCCACAGCCTTACAATCTTAATAGTTGACGGAAATAACAGAGCTCCGGTAAGAGCTTTAGGATACTTATAAACGGCGTTCCCTCTAATAGGCGTTAAACTATAATAGGGTTAAGCATGTACCTTTAATAAGCGCTTGTTCTTAGCATCTTCTAGTTTTGTAAGCTTTCACGCACAGAAGAAATAAGGTAAAGTGATTTTGAATTAACCTTCAATAAACACTAACCAAGGCTTCATAGAATCCTAATAATTTTTGCAAATGGAATTTCAGTTTGATTGACTGCATGTTTCACACAAATGTTGCAATCATTTCCTTATACTAAGCACGTTTGAATCATATGACCTTACATCTTCACAAGATCTACAAATGTCTATGATTGACTTAATACCTGATACACTTCAGCTAAGAGTTTGTGTATGTTTTAGACGTGCGAGAACTACCTGGAGCTAGCTGAGGTCGCCGAGTCTACCTCTAAAGGAACTGAACTCACCAGACTCTCCTGCTCCGATCTGGACGAAGGCGTGTTCGGACAACTCACGTACACAGCTACTGGAGGTGAGATAAGACGCAGTCACATGTGAGATATGGCGAGATATTAATCAGCTACCCATGGTGATAACTCATGGTATACCACGACTCTATTGTTTGAAACCAAAGTATGACCAACCAAATTGTTGGTTAAACTACACTCCAGCATCAGCAAGAACAACTTTTCTTTAACCCTTGTTTTTTTTTTTTAATTTTTTTTTTTTGAATCTCCATACAAGACAAGATAAATCACATATTCAGTTCAATACACAGCAAGATTACTTTAACACAGTGTTTGATTTACAAGCAATTGTTTGGAAAGATAGGTACTTTCTAAACAGAAATGTACAAAAAAGAATATCAAAAGAGGTCATGACATACCGACCAGAACTTTATGAAGTTTTCATATTTACAGTTTGAGTAGGCATTAAAGCGGTCAACATAGTACATTGTCTTAATGTCTTCTTTTACGTGTTTAATGTTTGGTATTTTTTCTTGTTGTTTCATTTTGTATATTTTGTATTTTACGACAATCATTAACAGATTAAGGACATAGTTTCTATTTTCGCAATAACCTAAAATAACGTTTTTCCTAGTAAAAGTTATATGAGTTCCTGTTTTTTCCAAAATCCATTCTCCAAGTTTTTCCCAAATATTTTTGATGACCTTACATTCATAAAATAAATGTAAAATTGATTCTATCTCGGATTTGCAGAAAGTGCATTTATTAGATTCTTTGTATTTCATTTTAAATAGCAGATCATTTGTTGGTAGAAACCTATGCAGTATACTGTATTGGAACCAAGAATGTTTTACACTGTTGTACGACTTAAACGTCAATTTTTCTATCGTTCCCCATGCTTTATCATCAATAGGTTCAATTAATTCCTTTTGCCATTTTTCTCTGTATTTGAAATGTTTTTGTTTTTTTCTAGTTATGAGTAAATCGTAAATGTCTCTACAACCCTTTGATTCTCCAATAATGTTTTGTAACAGAAAGGGTAAAATTGGGAGCTGGATTTTCTTTTCAATATGGACATTTATAGTTTTGCAGTAGTATTTGATCGCTTCAATTATTCCCTGACATTCTAGAAAGTTAGTTTTGCATCCAAATAATGTTTTTATTTGTTTAGCGTCTAGAAATTTCCCACAGGAATCAAACATATCGTTGATGTAAGTTATTCCTTTACAGGAATAGTGTTTATAATATATTGGTTTTCCATCTATTTTAATATTGTCATTTAACCATAAAGGTTGTGTTAGAACATCTGTTGCATTTTTAGCATTTTCTGCTTTTTTCGTTATGAATTTTCCCCATGCCTTTAAGGTGTCTTTCCAGAAATGGTTTGTTTGTGGAGTTATCACAGTTTTGAGTATGTGTTGTTCGCATGTTTGTATAAAGCTATCAATGTCGTGCTTCATATTTATTTGTGCTAATTTCCTTATTTTTGAATCAGAGCTGTTAATTCTTTTCATCCATGATATTTTTTGTGATTGAATAATACTTGTTATATCTGGGGCTCGTATGCCCCCTTGTTCATAATCTTTAGTAATAGTGTCTCGACTAACTTTGTCAGGTTTGTTTCTCCATATGAACTTAAAGCAGAGTTGCTCTATTTCTTTTATCATTTGTTCATTCGGGTTTGGTAAAGCTGCAAATAAGTGATTAAGTTGTGGTAATAGTAAGCTTTTTAATATAGTATTTCTACCTAAAGGAGTGAGATTTCTGGCCAGCCACTGGTTCATAGATATTTTTAGAGTCTTAAGTTTATCTTTATAGTTGCGTTCTACCATTTCTGCGGTATTGTGAGTAAAAATAACTCCTAAAAGGGTAAATGTATCATTCTTCCAATCAAGATTCCAATTTGTGCAAAGTTTTTTATCCGAGTTTTTTTTTGAGCCTATCCATAGCACCTGCGTTTTGTTAACATTGATATTTAAGCCTGAAAACGATGCATATTGACAGAGAGTTTCTAATGTCGCCTGTAAGCATTTTTCTGTTCCATCTAATACAAGCGAGGTGTCATCGGCATATTGAGAAATAAGGTATTCTGTATTACCGATTTGTATACCTTTTATTTTATTATTGTTTCTGATCATTATTGCCAGGATTTCTGCGCATAATAGAAATATATATGGGGAGATGGGATCACCTTGTCTACATCCTCTTGAGATATCAAAATAATTTGAGAGGAAACCATTTACTACTACACAAGATTGAATGTTGTTATAGAAAGTCTTTATCCATCTAGTAATGGATGGTCCAAAGTTAAAGAAATTCAAAACTTCTTGAATAAAATTCCAGTCAACAGAATCAAATGCTTTTTCGAAATCAATGAGAAGTAAAACCCCGGGTATTTTCATGTATTCAGTGTAGTCAATAATGTCGTAAATCAGTCGAGTACATTCGCCGATATATCTTTTAGACATGAATCCTTTTTGATCTTCATTTATTATAAAGGGCAAGACAGTTTTCATTCTGTTTGCAATAGATGATGAACCGATCTTATATGCTACATTTAGAAGAGAAATTGGTCTCCAATTTTGGAGCAAATGTTTTGGTTTACCTTTTTTGGGAAAACAGGTTATAACTCCTTGCTTTTGAGTCAAGGATAATTCTCCTTTCTCATAAGCCAGATTTAAGGATCTTATAAGATATACATTAATATTTGACCAAAAAAATTTGTAAAACTCAACAGTAAAACCGGATGAGCCCGGGCTTTTTTCGTTTTTCATTTTCTTAAGAGTATTCAATACTTCTTTATAATGAAGTTTCCCTTCAAGATTACTTTGTTGCACATCTGATAGTTTTTGGACATCAATATCTTTGAATAGTTCCGTTAAGTTTACTTTTTCACATTGCTTTGATTGGTACAAATTTTGATAAAAGGATCTAGTTTCGGTAATGAGATCTTCCTTTTTGGTAAGCGTTTCTTTCTGTTTGTTTTCTATTTTATATATTGCCTTATTCAAAAAGTTTTTATTTTCTAATGACAAAAAATATTGCGTTGGTTTTTCTCCTTCTTCTTTCCATTTAGCTTTAGATCTTAATAATATGCCATCTATTTTATTTTTATTTATCGTTTCTAAATCCTTATTTGCATCATTTATTTGGTTTAATAAAGACGTTTTTAAGTCTTTGTCATTTGATGTATCAATTTGTACTTCAAGGTCTTCTATTCTTTTTTCAAGCGTCTGTTTAGCCTTCAAAGTTTCTTTTTTCTTATATGACGCATACTTAATTGTATGTCCTCTTATCATTAGCAAAAGGGTTTCAAAGAACAGCTGATCATTTATTTTGAAGATATATTCCCCTGTTTCATCTACATATGACTTATATTGTTCTTTTGTTTCATTGATCAACAATTTGATTTCATCTACATATGTTTTATCATAAAGTAAAGAATTATTGAATTTCCAGTAGCTTTTTCCTCTTTCGATTTCGCTCAGTTTTATTTCAATCCAAACAATAGAGTGGTCTGATCTATATGCTGCATCAATACCAGTATCATGAATTGAGCTTTCGAGATTTTTTGAAATGAAAAAATAGTCAAGTCTTGCTTGTTTAACTGGATTTTTCTGACGCCATGTATATCGTTTACTTTCTGGATTTTGTTCTCTCCACGGGTCTAATATATCGTTTTCCTCTGTAAATTCTAGCCAGATATCTCTCGCTTTGGCATTATTAATTTTTTTATAATTATAGTAGTCTAAATTTGGATCTTGTACAAAATTCCAGTCGCCGCATATAGAAAAGTTATCTGATTGTAAATCAGTAATTATCGATATAATTTCGTGATAGAATTCGGGTGTATCAGTGTTTGGTCCGTATAGTGTTATCAAAGTAAATGTTTTATCCATAATTTTCATTTTCAATGCTACATAGTTTCCATTTACATCAATTCTAGATTCTTCAATTGAAAAGTCAAAATTATCATTCATAAGTATGGCTGTCCCTCTGGAATTGCTTTTAAAAGAGCTAAAGAAACAATATTTGGATCCCCATTCGTCTTTTATTTTACTTTCTATTTCTTTTGTAAAGTGCGTGTCTTGGATACAATAGATGTGTGCCCTTTTGCTTTTAAGATGATGAAACACGTCTGTGCGCTTACGCTTATTATTCAGGCCTTGACAATTTGATGATAGAATTTTTAAGGTATCGAGCATTATGGTGGGTATTTAATCTGAACTATTATGTATGAACTGATGTTACGAAAAAATGCATGGAGATGTTTTAGTTGATTGAGAGGTGAGAGTATAGAAAAGGAGATTAGAGCATCAAGATAGTAGGTAAAGATGTAACTTTTTACCTTCATATTGTTGTTGTTGTTGGTCCGGTTGATGTGTAATCCTGTATGGTTAAAGGCTGTCGAGAAAGAGATGGTGTGGTTTGCTTGTCTTAGCCTTATATGAGACTCGGGTGTCTTGCTTTAGTCGTGGCGATGCATGTCGCACGTGCGATTGGCTTGTTAATTTCAGTACAGCATTGTTACATGTGATCTTTATAATACGTTTACAAGGTTATATAACTTTTGATGGTTATTCTTATTTTCAATGTGCTATCAAGCTTCTGTATATAAAGAATATGATAAGTATGTTTGGTTATGCTTTCTTATTTGATGTTTATATGATCATAACATTATTTACAGCATACATGTAGCCGTAACATTATTTATTATTAATTAGTATTATATTCATCCTTTAGATGTTAGCTATCATGGCAGTGATTTTAAGTATAGAATACTGTGAATTGTTGGCATGACAAAATCAAGAACAGTGGATTTTAAATGTTGACAAACTATTTTGTAGGTTAGTACTTGAAAACTATGACACTTGAATAAGGAGACATTATTTCCAGACTATATCTTTATACTCAACATCATCAATGTTTGGAGATGAGTATAAAGATATAAAGAACGGTCCTGGACAGAGAGAATGATAAACTGTCCCTGCGGAGGATTTCATCAACAAGACAAACACACTAACTCTCCAGATTAAAGCTGGTAGATGTTCAGATAGTGATGGGTGGGATACGTCAGAGTCTGGAGGAGAAATACTCCAATATCCAAGTTTACTGTCTTCATTGATATCGATTTGAGCCCTACTGTCTAGAAGTTTGAGATTTATTGCATCTTTGGGATACTGGATACATGATACTATTAGGAAAGTTTGCAAAACTTAGGACTTCCTGTATATAGTGAAGCAGCGGAAAACATGAGAACTAATAAATATAAATGTGAATTAACGAATCTTAAATCAAACATTTATGACTTTTGCAGGAACCATTTCCTACTGACAGAGTTTGGTAATTGTACATAAAGATGTCCGTTGCATGTTGGCCGGACCATGATCGAACCAATTACATTATCGGGCTCGTGAAGCCATGTTTTGCATGATTAAGCAGTCCACGTCCTATGATGATTAAACAAAATAAAATGGTATCTTCGCAATAATGATAACAGACAATTGGTCGACAAAAACATGTTTGATAAAAGTTTGATATATTTTGCTTTTATACTCGCATATCAACCATCTTGGGATCGGGAATTTGGAAAGACTTGTTTAGCGTCGTTAATATCTTAAGAAAAAAAACATACAGGTTTTTTCAAGTTACCTGGTTTCTGTTACTAGATAGATGTGTCATGAACAATCAGAAATTCAAAGTTTCAAACTACATAGAGAGTACGAGAAGAGGAAATCGTTAACTTCTCGCAGTTAGGTGAAGTTGTTTGTCTTGTGTAACATTGTGCATTTACCTCTGTGTACCTTTACCAGTTTGTCACGACAATGTCTGAGAACTAGATTCTGGAAAAGCTAATAGTAATAGAATGCATTGAAGTACCTGTCTTAGTGTGCGAATTGTATTACATTGTCGTGCAAGGTTTCCTTTTTGTTGATCTCATTATGTAATGAATGAATGGCAACTGTTGATAACTTAGTTGACGTTATGTGATACAACTTCTGTTAGTGTGATATAGCGTATACCGGACTCACATATAACACAGCTACCTGTATTGATATATGACATAGCTGTTTATATGACATTTATATTTGAAGTGAACGACAACTAATCTCATTAAAACCAGCATGAACTAATAACTATTACCTCGCAGCGTTTGTACCCTAAGTACTGCTCCATAGGAGTCGCGCCAGATGAACTACAGTCAGTCAGCAATGGCAAAAGCTTAAATGACCTCTATTACTCAACTCAGAAGCGAGGCACGAGCGAAAGCATCTCGCTGACTCCAATCATATCGCCACGTAACAACCATGTCCACAGACGGCTGGAGGGAAGATTTGATTAGTGCTTAATCATAGTTTTATATCTGACTGCAGGTGACACAGACATGCTGCATGTTGACAGTGATTCAGGAGCGATAACTCTGAAATCCACTCTGGATTACGAGTCGGGCCGTGTTGAGCTTGTCCTGGACGTGGAGGTAAATGATGGCGGGGAAGGGTTGCGCTTCACCGTCACCACGCAAGTGATCGTCACCGTCACCAATGTGGACGATGAGGATATCAACTTCACACCCGACAGCGTCTTCTCAACAGGTATTCATACAAGTGTTCCTTTAAGTTTATTGTCAACGTCCCCTGGAAGTCTCCATCAATGGTTTATTTGAACCGTTCTGCGCCAATTACGTGTTCAGTTCAGTTGAGGTCATTAGTTTTCTCACTATCACACTCAAGAACATTTTGGAAAAGCTGCGAGTTTTATGTTGACTTGTAATTTAGACTCGCGTGTATTATGTTTTCTGAGAGTGATTGGTTTATTTTACTTTTTGTGTGTAACGTTTAGGCCTATATACTGATATGACATGATGGCCATACATGACATTTACCATGTGATGCCCCTAGTCATCTCCGAGGACACTCAACCCGGTACAGTCATCCTCACAACGCACGGGGAGGATCCGGATCTCGTAAATGACACAACCAACCAATTCCAGTTTGGGTTTGAGGTCCCACCCGACCCTGCCTGGTTCACCATAGACCCCGGGACAGGCATGTGTTTTCAAGAAAATTAGTGAAAGTTTTAAGCTAAAAATGAACAATACAATGTTTATGATTAGATATTTGTTAGAAAAAGCAGACTCTAATATTTAAATAATAAATAGATTGACATATCACAGTCAACTGAATGATCGTAGACTCTGTCTTATTCTTGACAATCTCACTGAAATAGTTCCACTCACATCTCACTGCGCTTCGAATTTGGTTACTGTCGTGTTAGGTAAAATAGAGTATAGATTTGTTGATCATGTTGATCAAATCATTTGGAATCAATGTGATGTAACGTTCACAGGCAGCATTGTGGTGACGTCAGTACTAGACCGCGAGACACAGAACCGGTCTCAGTTTGACATCAAGGTCTTCAGCAACAACGCGCCCGGGATCAAAGCGGTGGCAACCGTCAACATCGATATCACCGACGTCAACGACGTGGCGCCTGTCTTTACCCAGGTAGGTTCTTCTTGGGAATGTCAAGGTTTGTATGTACTACAATAATATATTCTATGGATTGCAACTTCAATGCTAAGTAACTCGACTGCTTTTCGAATATTTACTAAGAACATCAAGTGTACTTGACAAAGACGTTGCATTCCAAATCATGCATAATTGTCCTCCGATAAGGCATGATCTCCTTAGCGACTTAAGGTAAGCTTTGTAGCAACATACACCACGACTCGTATTTCTACAAACCTATTGACTGTCATGATAACATAGAAAACATGTATGGAAACACTCTATCTTATTTTTCTCGTTGTGTTTACATACTTGATGAAGTGTTTTCTTTTTTTCCCGAAAGCGAGTATTCATTGGTTTACTTCCGGAACACAGCACTTCGGGAGCGACTGTGACGTCAGTGGAGGCTCAGGACCCGGATGAAGGACTTGGCGGGGAGATAGAGTACTCCATGGACGGTGTGTATTTCTTCTGCAGTACCCCTGAAAACTCTAAATCATTAACTATCTAACTTTCTCTAACCAACACCCCCATGCACTGAGATTGCACACTGTAAAACTTAAATACCCTAACATCTTACTCTCTATCTCTCTGTGCAGACGCCCTCTTCCACATAGACGGGAGCACTGGGTTAGTGACCATTGCGCAGGATGTGGACCTGTCGGGGGGAGCAACTCGCAGTGCGCGGGTAACAGCACGAGACAAGGGTTCTCCCAGTCTGTCCTCCCACGCCATGGTTCTCCTTGTCGTCTCGCCAGTCAACGACCAAATACCCGTCTTCACCGCGGTCACTGACCAGAACATACCAGAAAATTTCCAGCCAGGTACGATCAAAATTAGTTTTATGATATTCATTGGTGCATCAAGAGGCGGGATTCGGGTGGGGTTCATGAATTTTCTATATAACGATCACGTTCAGTTTCTTGAAGGGTTTCAAAAATACAAACTCTCTAAGATATGTAAGAGAATATTTAAGATACATTAAAGAGCGTATGTAACGTAATATTACATAAGTATACATTATATATTGTATATATCTGTTCTTATGTATATAATTCTCTATATATATCGTTTCAATCATATTTGTCGGCAATACATCAGAGAAGGTTCACAAATCTAGACCAAATGCTGTCTTTAAAAAACGTATCACAATATGGTTGTATATTGCTAAAACCTGTCGTCAATTTCTAACTTGGCATTGTGCCGTATTCTGATACGTGTTGATGATATTGTGGGTCATATTAATCACGATCTCAATGAATAGAGGTGTATGATTCTTAAAGAAGCGGGGGCACTCTCTATAAGTTTCAGGTATTTATTTGCTTTACACCTAGACATGTCATCATTATGTTCCAGGGACGTCAGTGTACCAGGTGACGGCAACTGACAACGACGTGGGTTCCGACGGGGAGATCCTTTACTCCTTGGCCGACCCCGACGTGCCCTTCTCAGTGGACGCCATCACCGGGGAGCTGTACACGCGTCTCCAGCTGGACAGGGAGGATCAGGACGCCTGGGATGTCGTCGTTGTTGCATCAGACAAGTCAACGTCAACCCCAAAATCTTCTTCTGTCACCGTGCACTTTGACCTAGAAGATGACAACGATAATGGTCCAAGCTGCGCCCCCGTCCCAACCCTGAGGCTTACGCAGCCCTATTCACCTGGGTCTTCAGCCCTGGTCACCTTTACCTGTTTAGATCGAGATGTCAATAACAACGCTGACCTTTCCTTTGCCATCACAGAGGGAAACACTGGTGGTGTATTCGGTGTATCGATGATTGGTGATCTCATGTTGACCCTGACCCCGACCATGACCTCCTATTTGCTAGTAATAACAGTGAATGATGGAGGACTGTCGCCACTGAGCACGCGTATATATGTGAATGTTGTTGTCGAGTTGGAGTTGAAATTTACAAATCTTCTGCCAACATATCAGATTGAGGAAAATATGGATATCGGGCAGATGGTTACAAAATTGGACGCTTGCTGTTCATTTGAGACCGTCTTGTTTCAAATAGTCACTGGAAACGCTGACGGTAAATTCAGCATTGACGAATTAACAGGAATGATAACGCTTATTGGACCTCTGGACAGGGAGGTAACTCCTAACTACACATTGGGAATAACAGCAACAACCTTTGGCAATAGTCAGAGCGTATATGGAGAGACGGATGTGACTGTAAGAGATGCGAACGACAACACTCCGACATTCAGCCAGTCAGTGTATACGTTTAGTATCGACCATGGCTCTGATCCAGGGACATTGGCTGGCGTATTAACAATCACTGACCCTGACAGTGGAGGGAACGGAAATTACGATCTGACAATTACTTCGGGCAACACTGATGACACGTTTGAACTGAGCGGGGACTCGGTGGTGAGCAAGGCGGGAATAGACTACAACAGAAGGAGGCTCTATACTTTTGTGGTGCGTGCTGAGGACAATGGGGTGGGAGCGAGGTATTCTCACACAACAGTTCTGATATCAGTCAACCCTGATTTGTCTCCCCCGGACTTCGGGACCAGCTCCATGACCATTCAAGTTGATGAGAACACCGTCACCTCGTCACCTATTGTCGATCTAGACGCTTCAGCAAGTGGTGCTAGAGAAAACGATCTCATGTATACTATTACCAGCGGAAATACAAACAACGCTTTCACTTTGGATGAGGTCACAGGCCAAATATTTATTTCGGAGGAACTTGACTATGAGGTGGAAAATCAGTACACACTCGTTATTGAATCGAGAAGAAGGGAAACACTTTCATCATCAGCTTCTTTTACCTTGACTGTTGATATCTCAAACCTCAATGACAACAGTCCCGTTTTCACCCAGTCCGTATACCAGTTCACAGTTGCTGAGCTTTCTCCGACAGACACAACCGTTGGGGAGGTGATGGTGGCCGACAATGATGCAGGGGTGTACGGGAATGTGACTCTGACCCTCCTTCCCATGGACGGGTCCACTGACTTCGCCCTACTGCCGAGCGGAAAACTGACAGTGAACGTTTCCCCGGAGTACAGTAGACAGAATATTTACCACCTTACAGTGCGAGCTGCTGATGGTGGCGCCCCCTCTCGGTCCACAACCAGTCTCGTATTGGTGATGGTGATTGACTCCAACAACCACGACCCTGTTTTCTCTGCATCGACGTACGCAATCTCCGTTCTGGAGGACACAATCGTTAATACGGACATATATGCAGTAAAAGCTGCGGATTTGGACAGTGGTGTTAATTCCAAAGTATCTTATCAAATTATAGCTGGAAATGATGATAGTAAATTCACTCTGAATTCATCCACTGGGGTGTTAAGTGTAGCCGCTGAACTAGATTTTGAGACAACTGCAAGTTACCAGCTTGAGATCACTGCAACTGACGGAGGGAGCTCGCCTCGATCTGATCAATGTGTTGTTAATGTTTCTGTGGTTGATGTCAATGACAACGCGCCACAGTTTGCAGTCTCGTCAGTTTCAAAAATCGTCAACAGATTCAGAGCAACAGGAGTGGTTGTCAGTACAGAGGTAGCCACAGATGATGAAGCTGGCCAAAACGGAGAAGTTGTTTACTCTATCACGTCTGGGAACGAAGACGGTATCTTCTTGGTTGGGAGAACAGATGGTGTTGTGACAATTATGTCGGCACCTACAGAAGATTTGTACACCTTAATATTGACGGCGTCGGACAGTGGGATCCCGCCACTTACTGGGAGTCTAGAAGTCCTTGTGCGTGTGACACCGGTCGTAGGCTCTGTTGTGTCGGATTTCGCCTTTTCTATATCGGAGAACACGCAAACCGGAACTACTGTTGGAGAGGTGACGCCCTTCCACACCCATCGTCCCGGGGCTGTTATAACTTACGACATCGTTTCCGCAAACTTCAACTCTATGTTTAGTGTTACAAAACTTGGAAATGGGAATGCAGCCATTGTACTAACCAATATCCCTGATAGAGAATTGTATGAGCGGTATGTGTTAACAGTGAATGAACTTGACGATGACGGGCATTCAGTCGATACAATCGTTGAGGTATCTATCACCGACGAGAACGACAACTCGCCCTCCTTCCCAGTGTCCCCAATGAATATCAAGGTGGTTGAGGGCACAGCGGTTGGGTACGAGGTGGCCCGTGTGGAGGCTAAAGATCCAGACGAGGGACTGAACGGACAGATCACATACGACATATCCACCATCCATGTCGACGGATTCACCATGTTCCGGGTAGATGACGTGGGGGTCATCACAGTGAAGACCGTTCCTGACTTTGAGACTTTGTCCAGCTTGAGTTTCGATGTGACAGCGAGTGATGGTGGCGGCAACTCTGGACTCGTGACTATTAATGTACAGATAGTTGACCTCCCAGAAACCGAGGTCATAATAGAAACGGCTGACACCACTGTCCTTATCACATTCCAAATACCCGACACAGCCACTTCCGGTGCTTTCGTCAGAACCTTAACGGTGGAGGAGTTTGGGTTGCGAACTGCTGACGTCACATCAGTGCGCTTCATCACCCTGGACTCCGGAGTGCTGGGTGTGAGCGAGATGACTGGCGATGTACGGGTGACGAGCTCAAGTATACTGACGGCAGACAACGCCTACTACCAGAGTCTGCTGCTTGAGGCCGTGGAAACCAGTAGTGGAGACAAGCTGTCCATGTTAGCTCTACTCAAGACTGAGTGTTTCTCCGCCTCTCAATACATGATCGTCTTCACCTTCGACCTAGACCGAGCGTACCTCGTCGCCAACAGGTAGGTTTTCAGCTTTCATTTATGGGTTTTAGTAATACAATCAAGTTATAATTCAATAAAAATGATCCGGTACCATTTTATCAAGACTCAAAACAAGACAAATCATAGTAATTCACATACAATCTTTCACGTGTAGCATTAAGTACATCATGAACAAAAATCCCACCATCTACCCTGAACATGGACAGGACGCTTAAACCAATCTACCTGGCTTCTTGTTTATATTGACGTCATTGTGCAGTTATAATCTATTATATAAGTGGTATGATATAATCGGTATTTCTCGCCTCAGAGAGGGTGTGCGGCTGCATATTCAGGGTTTCTTCAATGCGTACGAACACGTTATCATCTGGGAAATACGGCAGGAATCGACATCAAACTCCAGAAGACGTCTGCTGGCCACCCAGTGAGTGCAAGTCCTTTATCGCATAATGAGCAATGAACTATCAGTGACATGATATGTCTACAATGAAATGAGATGTCTACATTGCTATAATGACCTTGTGTCCTCTTTTCACTGTGAACACTGACGATATATCACATCATAAATCATAACGAGCGGAACCAACAAACATCAAACATCATCAAGTAAAGTTCATATAATTTTATTTGAAAGTGCTTTTATTTACAGAGTTTGGTTGCCTGTTTTTTGGCTAGCGTTTTGATGCTACTGATCATTTTGTCTTATTATTTTTTTTTGACATTGGATTATTACGTGTAAACCACCTCCAGTGGCGTACTATTAGCTTTGGCAGTGCACGTGTGTGAGAGTGCACGCGTTTTCTTCTGTCCACAGATCCTCGGTGCACATGTTCGTGCTGGCCAACTCCACCAGCAGCAGCCTGAAGGATGTGCAGAGTAACACCCCCCTCCTCTCTCAGGACACCGCTCTGCAGGTGAATACTGGATAGAGGCTATCAGTTTCCATGTCATATTATGTTACACAACAAGTAAGAGGGGAGTCGGAAACATTGTTTGCCAAAGACACGCGCACGAATATTATATTCCGTTTCAAAACAAAAGTCCAAGAAAACAATTTAACTCTTACTTCTATGCATTAATGCGGATTACCCGCCGCCAGTACATTTGAAAAGCCACGTCACATACAAAACCGTTATGTCAAAACTTTTATGGCGTGAAAATCACAATGAATCAAATCAAAACATGTAAATAGTATGACATCGTATTAGAAATATGAATTTGATAAAAATCATTGTTCTTGTACCAAGAATGTGAATCAGAATCTCTCTGAGAAAAACTCGTCTTCTAAGATTTGATTTCTATGTTTTGCGTCATTCGGCACAACATTGAGAACAACAAATCAAGTGGTGATGAAACGGAATTTTAGTGTTTGGAAATAACTTGTGTATGTAATCTATTAAAACTGTGAATTAGTATCCAACTGTTCCGGAAGGTCCTCCAAAAGACTTTATTACTTCAATATCCGCTGCATAGACGGTTCAGTCCTCCTCTTCCGGAAGTCCGGTCTCGGGGCTGTCTACGACAACGTTCCCGATCAATCAGGTAATGGCGTACATTGGCGGTACAGCGGCGGACCCGGAAGTGTTCATCGCCTCCCCAGCTGGTATGGCGACGATTGCTCTGGTGGCAGCTGCAGTGCTGGTGTTTATCATCGCCCTCGTTCTCTGCATCGTCTACAGGTGGCGCTCCACAAACAGGTGCTCGCTTTTCAATGAAAGATAATTTTCATTTCCACAAACATTCCAAACATGATATAAATCGTGTCCGCTCAATAACTGTTCAGTTTAAACCTTGCAGTATTTTCGGAACTTTTCTACACTTGATACTCTATGGTACGAAGAGAAATCTTATCTTCTGAAAATTGTCAAAGAGTGGGCTGCGTTCACACTACGAAGCAAAGTTTAAATCAGCTAGTGATGGAGACGGTTGCGCGTTGTGATTTATGAGGGTAGTTGTAGGTGATATTGCTTTGCTTAGAATTTCCTAACATCTCTATTGATAGGAAGCATAATTCCAAACATTCTCTGTTTTAGGAAACAAAAGAACATTTCTGGTAAGTACAATAATTCAAAACGTGTCAAGTTATTCATGAAATTATATGTATTGCAAACTAAACATATAGCAAGATGTCAAGCAAGGCGACATATCATTGCTTTCTGGAATTCGATTCAGAAGTTTGGAAAAGTATTCTATGGTAAAAATAATTATCGCAATTCAGGCCTATGAGTAGTTAAAGGTTCTATGGCATTCAGGAAGCTAGATATGGAGGGTTAGTGTTGAATAACTTAGGCCCACGTGACTCTTTAATAGAAGTTATTATCTGCTTCCGGTCCGAATTTTTTGTACGTTTTTGCATTTCGTGAAAGTGAACTGATTTAAGGTTCACTGTAAACCTGGAAAAAAAGAATATAACCAATGATGAGATATCCACAACTTTTTTTAAAGAATCGATAGTAAGACTTCTCAGCAATGCCTTGTCATTCCCAAGTCTTGCCATACTCGTTGCTTCGATGAATGGCTCCGTTTTCAGTGATTTGTTAATGAATGCGCGCTATTTTTGTTAGTTCGTAAAAAACAGCTTCAAATTAATTGTGAAAAAAATATCAATGAAATATATGATGCGTCCACCGACCCCAGACAATCGTTAAGATACAAACCTGTTAACTGAAAAATTGTGAGTGGACGCAGTGGTATTGAAGATATGATGCACCCCGATACTCCCGAAAATTGCTATTGTGATTTATTTTCTACAGGTGAGTCACGAGGACAAAAAGAAACATGGGTGAGTTGACTTATCTACCTCGAAAATGAAAACAGATTGATATATATATCAGATGGAAACATTGTTATATTTTGGATCAAGCTATCTGCAGTACCACAGACAGGGTGTAGTAGTCAAGTGGTTAGGCGTTATCTCGCTCAGTGCTGGCATTCTTGCCCGACTCAGAGGTCGAGGGTTCAAATCCCGCCAAGGACTCAAATATGCGATCCAAAATATAATAATGTAATTATTCAAATGTTATGAAATTCAAAATTCTATCCGACAATTCTGGTTGACCGAGGCAGTTTTGGTTTACTCAGGGAAACAATGTACATAAAATTGAAGTATTTATGTTCAGATTTCACCTGGGCCACAATACTTGAAAACGACTACAGCTCCATTCGTCTCCTCCAGCAAACCCCGAATCGAAAGTGAGTTCATGCTGAGTTTGGTCAAATCTTTATCAATCTGTTAAGAAAAAAAATGCAATCTTCGACGTCAGGCCTAATGTATTGTAACTCACAACTTTCAATGACAAATCTGATGTTAATTCTAACAACCAAGGATGGATGATCCTCGTTCGAGGTTTTACTTTTTGTTTACCAATCAAAATACCAACAGTATCACGTACCATAATAAAAACAGATCCTTCATCCTTTTTCGAAGTTAAACAAAGTAGCCAATGTCCTAAATAATGTCCTAACATTCTACGCCAGAGTCACTTAACAAAGCCCCGGAGTCAGAGCTCTACCACCAGGGTGCTTCTCGAGGAAATAAGAAGTCGAAAACTCTCGTAACTGGCGATAATATTTCCGGAAGATCGACTTCACAACTTAAACCAAAACAAGACGTCAGCCGGAAACCAGGCCAACAAACGCCTGTTAAAGAAGACAACATCAGCAACACGTCACACGACACTGGCTATAACGAAGATGGTTGCTCCACCCCGAACATCAGAGAGGTCCGCCATATTGGAGGGAGAGACTCCCATGACAGCGGGCATGACGAGGGTAGGTGCAGGATGTTAGTTTTTGAGGATTACCAACACAGGAACATATCTATAAGAAGCGTTAACCTTTTACCTTATTCATAAACATCGTGATACATATTTGTGTATGCTGCTGGGTTGTGGTATGCGTTGAGTTGTCACATAATCTGCTCTTTGCAACATGTTAAAGGTCACATGCAAGTGATTTAAATGAAAATATATATGAAGTTATAGTACGCACCTTTCAACTGTTGAGGCAAGACTACGTATACAGGATCCTTGTGATAGCTCAAGTTGTCAATGTCAATATCAGTGTTAATGTCAATGTTGTTTGTTTCCCTCAGGCCCCTTTCTATACCTTTTGCTACATCAACCAGTTCTAGACACGTGAACTTCAATTCAATGTTCCAGCCTCGAGCAAGTCGTTCTTGCACAACACAAAGACGGAGAAGGTGGTGTATGGAGTAGAGGATAACACCAGCAGCCAGACAGCTAGGAGCTCGCCGGTCCAGGGACCTTACACAGGCCATGCCCGGAACTCTGTCACGTCACTAGACCGGAAAGAACCGACAGCTAACAAACCAGCCGGGTCGGCAAGACGTGGTTCCCTTCCACTTCACAATACAGGTGTTACTACAAAACATGGAATACATATCGGTCCAGTTGGAATGTTCGGAAGTCTCCAAGATGTCGATACGAAAACTCGAGCGTCGTCAGGTACGGAAAATTCTGGGACCCATGGCAACAATGGATACGTGTACCGTCCGTCGGGCATTGCGTTGAAGCAGCACGTGTTGAAAGGCAGAAAGGAGAAGAGCTCGTCGATCAGACAGGACGTGATGAGTCGAGACCCCTGCTACTACGACTGGGCTAAGAAGGTTGCGGTGAAGGGAAAGAGAGCGGTCCACAGTTGGCGGGAGAACGAGGCAACATCGGAACAGGACAAAAGTCAAGACCTTAGTCACGACCCGACTGAAAACCCGAGTCACAACGGGGACGAGACAGACGCTGTTCCGATAACTTTGGAGCAGTCAGGTCCCTCTCCACACGGGGAATCCTCGTGAGTTGGACACCACTACGTCCCCTTATGATCGGGATGGGACACGTACAGTGCCCTCGGTTGACTGGGTCCAGACTCCATACTTACTAATAATGTTTCAATCTCTTTATCTGCTTAAATCTTGTATCTTGTAAATAAGTTGTCATAGAATTTGTTACTTATTTGTATTTTTGTTTCTATTTTTAAAGAAGATCCTTTAGGTTTTCAATAACCCTACACATCGTAAAATAGTATATATCCTGGATCAGACTATCCTCAATAATCCGGGATTAACATTGCGATAACTCTCCGTTAGTACACTAAATCCAAGTAGGATTTGGAAGATAACTCTTCTACTTCACTTTGTAGACGCCGCCATCTTCAGTAGCCAATCAGATACAGCATATTTGTTTGAATTACAGCCTTTGATATTGACCATATTCTGGCCAGCAATCAGGAACACATCGTTCGCAAGGTCGCTTTTCTTTACGCATTTCTGAAGCATGACCTTACTTGAAAGATTCAAACAATATATTTCGAATAAGCGAACACACAAACGAAGGGTAGGAATAAAACACTACTGCGGAGAATCATATGACTGATGTTTCCATATTCATTCCGAATATGAGTCAGCTTTTCAATGCTAAAAAGATCAAATACACTATCGAATTCGAAATTTTCTGACGCCTCTGTATTGTGACGACAGAGAGGAGATGTGTCATGATAAAGGTCATTTGATTGGTACGCTGTATATCAATCTAAGACAACGGATTGGAGAATGGACCAGCAAAGGAGGTTAATGAAATTATCATTTCGAGCCTTGGATCCAGAGTGTATCAGAGGAGAAGTATCGAAACGTATACCCTGGGTTATCGAGGAGGAGCAGAGACTACAACTGATAATCATTCGCTTTATGTTCATTTAATAACAATTAATAGAGGTTTGGAATCAAGTCATATCTAACACAAATGCCATGTATTCAACATTCAGCTATAATATTAACCTGTCTTTTGATATCGCAAATGCAAAGGATGAGAATGTCATTTCAAAACAATGTCTCTACTTAGCTGATTTTAGAGCAAAGTCAATGCTTCCATGCACAGACGAGTGACTGTTATATACTGTTAAGTATAGTGTTTGAAGACCGATGTCGACAAACCCTACAGGCAACCTAAAGGTCCAGAACTTAATATATAGAGAATTGAAAAACCAAACATTGACCGTACATTGTCGTATTCAACCTTCTGAATTGCAAAGATATTACTATTTTTAAATAGATATTTAACTATTTTGATTGATTTTTTACTTTATCTTCCAATAATATCAAATCGTGTCTGCAAAAATAGATGCACTCTTTTATCACTTTTATCGTGGTAAGTATGATATGGTAAGTGGTAAGTATGCTTATCTGGAGAAAAGTCATTAAAAAACTACCTATAATTTAACTCAACAATGAGTTCAATACAGCGTAAAAGTCCATATCTATTTGTTTTTGGTTCCATTTGAATTATTTAAAGACGCTCTGTGAAGGCGAGTAAGTACCTCATAATATATGATCCATTCTATTTCCTCCAAACGAATATGTGTCAATGTTTTTAGTACTTTTAACGGTTCGTAGTTTGAATATTTACGTTAAATATCTTCCTAACGCCCCCACGAGCCATAACGTTTGCCACGTAGAATCACTGGCTTATAATTGCCATTGCAGCATTCCTCAATTAACATTTCTGTGCCAGTTATCCAGCCTACTGCGGTTCAGTTTTAAATGATATCATGTCTTTAAAATGCATTGTACTCGAACCAAGAACTTTTGCAGCAAGCAACAATGATTTAATCTTTTTCTATTTAAAATCAAAGCACTAGATATGACAAATACGGTTTTCCAGTACCCATTCTTACGTTCTTCAATATATCCTTGGCTATGTTGTCTTTGTAAGCATCAAAAGAACTCAAGGCCAGTGCAAGAGCCACTCCGTGATTTTGATAACATATTATTAACCTTTGATACGAACCTAAATGTCATATGTGGTGATATAAAATCAAAACATCTGAACTTATCATGTCCAAAAGACATATATATGACAAATACTGGTTTTCCATGAAAATCTAAAAACAGCCTTATAAATGCACAGAGGTGTAGATATCACGTCCAATATACATGGATACTAGTTAAATAACCTAAGAAACACTATCAACTCCTAACTGCCCACCTGGCTGTTTTAGATAAGTCTCCAAAATTACGTTTGACTATTTGACGCGCGCCACTGTCCGGTTTTCGATCGTGAATGTGACGTTCTACCTTCATATTGTCACTGTAAGAAATCAATAAGCTTTAAAATGTGTCTTTTTGGTAACAGTCGATACTTCGCGATCAAATGACACCATTGATTAAGTTTAGTCATATATGACTCCAACAACTCACGGAGTGGCTCTTTAAAGCGCTTGTTTCCATTTTAGAAATGAAAAGTATTAACAATATTTATATAGAACCCATGCTTTATATATACCAAGACAATGTGCATTGACTCTATGCACATTACCTTCAATTGTTCTCACTGAATTATTTTATTATTTATTATTATTTATTATTCTTTGTGTTAGATTTCAAATAAACAATATCTTTATAATATTCTATTGAGTTTGTCATCAGTTAAGGGAACATTACGAGTCCGGCGGAATTTTTTCAGTGTCAAATGAGAGATTTTACGGGCGTTTGAATTCTAATGCTTTAAACATACATCGTCAAAGAGTGAAATGGATACCAAACGTTATAATTATGTGGTATCATTTGATAGAGGATTAGTATTAAAATATTTTGTCCGATTCTCATTGAAAACAATAAATAGTTACATACATCACACTTTTGTATGTACGTGGGAGATGATTATAATGAAGTACTGTTCAACTTGGACCTGGGAATGTATTCTTTATATTAATGTTCAGAATGCACACAACATGTTCATATTCTACCAGGACTCATATCTAAGATGGATGGATATTCTAAACAAGTTCGCTCTCATTTCACCTGAACAAACCATCGAAGATCAAAAATGTAAATGAAGCTGTTCAAAGATGAGAAAACGTTAAAAGCGACGATTATAGGTTCAATAGCGTGTATGCGAGTCTCTAGCACACATTACCGCTTGAAATCGACTTCTCATGCTGCCGATGAGGCGCTGTATCTGCTGCTGTTTGAGACGGTTAAGTTCCTCCAAGAGTGCTCTTACGAGTTACGGTTTGGCGCTTCATTTTAACCACAAGGTCTGGAAATGATTTTTCAATTTATGTTCTATTGGATTACGATCCGATGGGAGCAGGTCACTCACTCCCCTCAATTTGACCACACTTGCTGCATGTGGAAGAGCATTTTCGTACATAGGATGAAGTTATCCCGGTTGCTTAAGTTAAGATTTGACGTGTACATCCAATATAAAGCCCTGTAACAAATACCAGTCATTATGCCATTCTCAAGACCATGCAGATCAGTCCTTCCATCCCAGCTGATTCCAACTGATAAACTTCATCCATACCCATCATGTTCTGAAATGTTATCATCTGCCAATCCTTGCCCGTCTTCTCCCCTTCGTTTCTCTTTGATTTTTTTCTCGTAATTGTCGTAGTTCATTTGCGTAATAAGTGCTTTTTAAAAAAAAACTTTCTTTGAATAATCAATCATTATTTCACCCTGAGTGTCCCAGAAAACGGATGCCAGGACCTCCGGCTGGAGGAACAAAATCTGAACTTTTCAGGGGTGGGTGATGTGCTGTGTTTCTATTGCATGCTTTGGCTTTTTGTCTCAGGATCAAAATGATTAACCCAGGTTTCATCTTGAGTAACGACATGTGCGAAAAATTATTCTGGGTCTGCGCGATTCTCGTCAAGAAGTTGCTGACTGACCATTACACGTTTTTCTCGTTTGGTCCTCAGTTAACTGGTTTCTGGGGACCCAGCGTGGTGATACCTTATTATGTAAATATTCATGTATAATTCGATAAACTGATGGTTTACTGATGTGGTGAGTATCAGCTAAGTATCTGCTGGTCACTCGCCTGTCTTGCATTATTGTGTCAAGAACAGCCTCAATGTTTTCACCTGTGGTGACATCAGATGGACGACCAGGGCGTGGGTTCGTCTTTAGTGCTTACTCTTCCCAGTTTAAATTCAGCAAACCAATGTTTAATGGTGCTATATGAAGGAGCAGAGTAACCTAATGTTTGTAACATATCCCCATGAATTTCCTTTGGAGTATATTTGTTTAAACTCAGATATTTGATAACAGCTCTACATTCACTTTTGTCCATATCGGTAAAAGATGTGAGGGTATCTTTGAATGGCAGGCTATTATTTGCAATTGAGGAGTATGCATCCCATGATTTTCATGCCGATTACACGTCAATGAAGGTTCTTCATGCACGCACAGAATGGTTGCGTTTCAGGCATGATTTCATATTCAGGCCGGAAAGTTTTGGGACAACCCTCGTATTCACCTCAAACTAAGCACCAGGTCCAAATATTTCCCAGGAGAAAGGTACCTCCCCGCAAAATTTCAGATTTGTGAGTGCTGCAGTCCTGGGCGGGAAATCAACTTAAAGGATGTATGTGGATGCAGGACATTAGCTCTTAGCATGATGAGCTTAGGATGATGTTTGTGGTAATTTCAGGTTCTCTTGTAGTCATAATATGACTGCACATTCCCTAAAACTTTCATCTGCATTCATCGAGACATATTTACACATTTCTAAAGAGGTGATGTAAATTATTAGCCTCTCGGAGATAAAAAAAAGAGCCCTGGGCTCTGCGGCTCAGTAGCCTTTGTATTTTGGAAGAGGGGGGAGGGGAAGTGTTTTAGGCTCACATGCACAAATTTGGATCAAGCAAGTCAAAGGTGCATTCCAAAAATGTTCAGTTTTATTGTTATTGTCATAAGCACAAAAGTGTCTTGAGATAAAATGCAAGATTTAAAACTGAGTTAGCTCAATCTGTAAAGATTACAGACATTGTCATCAGACGAGATGCTTCGGTCATATATGCAGAAAGGTATGAGCCATTTTCTGCTGATAAAAAATGCAGACAGATTGATGGACCATCAACCTAATTGATGGACAGATTGCCACATTATAACAATGGAATAAAACAACAGGACACAGCTGAAATGCTAAGAAACTATAATCTTTTGTTACCATAAAAAGTTTGTACATAAACAATACAATATGTATATGATTCACATAATTTAGTTCACATAAATACACCTCATGTAAAGCTAAAATTGTATATCAGTAAACATTGTAAAATTTCTGTAATGAAAACAACATCCAACATTCAGCAACATATACATACATATATATATAGCATCACCAAACTACAGAACCATGGGGTAAATGCAGATCACCTAGGACTACCAACCTAACTACAGCTGCTCGTAAAACTTCCCATCTATTGGTGTGATGTGACTGCTCAATAAAACATTCTCTCACTTAAACAATTCCAAACAACTACAGAACATATCTACTCTAGGCCAATGCTCATTGAATAACAAATATATGCACGGCTAGCCATTAATTATTATATGTACTAAAGAATCATCTGTTTTTTTAAGTGAACTGTTGGTTTCTTGCCATGTTGATGCCCTTGTTTTATATTTGAGGACTGAAAGATAGTAACAGCTGAACTCTTAAAGAAATCACAACAAAATGGAAAGTTAAGTCGTAAGCAAACCATTTGAACAGATTTGTGTAGGGTCAAGGTGTCTTGCATGCTGAATGAAAATGTTTTGCAGATTTTGAAGTCCAAGCAATTGCTCTCATTTTATTTCAAACAAACCACATGTTAAAATCCTCAAAACATTTTTTTTGACAAGCCGAGTTCATCATTTAGGTACTAAAAAAGTAGCAAAGCTTGTTTATGGAAAAAGTTGCTACCAGATGCTACCTAACTGTCTGTGTGTTAAGTTATTGAAAGATTAAGTACTACCTTAGTAGGCAAGAAGTATTCAGGAAGACATCTCTTCCTTACTGAATAAAATGACGACCCAATATCTACTGGCCGTCCCCTAGCAAGCTCTAGGTCTCTCTAGTGAGTGAGTGAGTTATTGTTTAACGCTGCTTGGGCAATATTTCAGCGGTGTTAGGTCTCTCTAAAAAAATCTCAAAGTCTCTGTGATACTTAATAGCTGTAGGGAATCTGTCTCTACTTTAATTACACTTCAAGGAAAATGATTACCTTTAATACAGTGCTTATTAGTTATCCTTTATCACCATAACACAAGACTTAAATACCAAGCAATAGAAAAGATTAAATTTCTGAACAGAACATGGATTAATGGGTTAATACTTGATCATTAATATTATCTTATCATAAGCTAAGAAAGTTTAACCTGGTGAGTTAAGTCCAGTTTCAGCGCAGCCAGCTCTACAGACTACAGAAGTATTTCATTCACTTCTTCTTCCCGTTCAAGCTACACTACTGTTCAAATGTTGGGGAATTCAAAACTCAAAGCACTTTCATCATGAAGCAAGTTCATAAAGAGTTGATATCTTTTTTTTGAATTAAGGCACTAACAAATTCTTAAAGGGCACAGTTTCTTGCACATGAGAGTAGAAACTGATAAATCATGCAACCTCAACCTCTGTTTAAGGTTTCACATTTTCCAATACATTCTTAATTAAATTATGTCTGCACCTGAAAACGTTTCGATGAAAGAGTTCTTCGAACTTGAACCAGCAACCAATCACTGAGAGAGCCAAGATCAACAATTCAAACAATTCAATACACATTATTACAACAGTTCAGTGTTGATTTTCAAAATAGAACAACAAAAGTGACAGATTTCACAAAAAGCTTATGTAAAACCTGATGATCTTAACATTTTAAGCTACAACACATAACATTTGATTTAGGAAAAACATGCTGAATTGTATATACAAATTGCAAATATAGATAAATGCACAAATGAATTATTTCAATAATTCCATTTGATTCCGAAATATGAATAATAGAACCAAGAAAAATTCATATATTCAATACCCATTTCAATTTAATGAAATCATATTTTTATGTACCTATATCCGTACTTACTAGGGATACTTTAGAGGCATTTATTTGACCTCTCGAAAAAGGTTTTTGGCAATAAAAATCATTATCTTCAGGTGTGAAACTAAAGCTAAACAAACCTTAGGCAGACCTTCTCTCCCTTTCAAGATTACTCAAATGTCATTACTTCCCTTGTAACTTCTGTTTCAAGTGGGACATTTTCCTTGTTCCTCCAAGTGGTAACATGTAACAAAGACAGCTTTCTTTTTTCTACCCAAATTATCGTTTGAATAAAAACCACTGATTTCACAACTGACATGCATTGCAAATAATCTTGATTCTCTTTGGTTTGAACAAAGCAATTCACTTGTTACAGCGATGATATGGCAGGAAATGAATTGGGAAACCATAGGGAGAGAATGCTTTGATAGAGATTCTAAGATCATTATGTTTATGTTGCTATTCTAACGGAGCATATTCCTACGTTGTTGACCTTAATGGCGCTATGATCACAGCTGCAATGTATCACCACTCATGATGGAGAGTCAGATAGAGTTATCTTCACAAGCTTCAATAAAGACCAAACCTTGTTAGATTACATCCCAATACAATCAAATGAAAATTCACCATTAGGATATTGATTAACATTCTCTACAATACTGAACAGGGTACCGAGACTGTCATTGTAATGCTCAGAAATTATCATTTTCTCCTAAAGGGTAGATTTTTCACATTTTTATTTCATATATATTTATGAAAGCAATACTTTTCCTGATTGTTTATAAATCTCACCAGTTCACAAGAGTTAGTAGCCACACTTCTGCAAAAGTACTATGGATGGTTTACATATCTGTCAGAAGAGAGGTAAATGACAACATTACGCCATTCGCATTACTTGTTCTGCATAACACCATGAGTAAATCTAGACTTACAGACCATGAGTAAATCTAGACTTACAGACCATGAGTAAATCTAGAGTTACAGACCATGAGTAAATCTAGACTTACAGACCATGAGTAAATCTAGACTTACAGACCATGAGTAAATCTAGAGTTACAGACCATGAGTAAATCTAGACTTACAGACCATGAGTAAATCTAGACTTACAGACCATGCCCAGTAACATACAAACTCATCTGAGTTACATAAATTGCACTTCAGTCTGCCATTCGCAAGATGAGATACAGTTACGTAATATGAAATGAAACAAACAGATGAAAATAAATAATGGTTTTAAAAATGTTCAAAAAGATAATGGTAAGATTGTTTCAGAAATATTGATCATTAATGCAAATATTAAAATGATGAATGAAAATCTCCCTAATGAAAACAATACCTAGATAAAAAGTGTTAGAGGCACTGAAGCAGGTTTTCTTAGGAAATAAAGGGATATAAAAAAAGAAGACAAATGTTTCAATCTATTTGTCCAATTTAAGTTTAGCTATACAAATATATTTCCCTGCCTTGAACAATTTATAGGTGTTCACAAACTGCAACTGCTTCATGAACCTTTTCTTGCTACGAGACATCTTATTCTACAACGATGGACAATTGTTTATCATCTAGAAAATGTTTTTCATATTAACTAATATTCCAAAAAGTCTTTAACAAATAAAACCTTTGCTTCAGTGCCTTTAACTTCTGCCTAACATGACCAAGAGACGTTCCAGTAACACAGACACACAGCCTGCCTACATGTTGCTAAAGGGGATCTCCGTGTAACCGTACTCCTGAGGCTCTGACTTCACCTGCACAACCTGGGGCTGGGATTGGCTGCTGTTACCTCCATTCTGATTGGCTGATGTGTCAGCAATGATCTGATTGGCTGGATATGCTTGATACTGCTGCCATGACTGCTGAGTATTTGACTGTGCAAGGTTTGAGTCCTGGAGCTGGTGCATGAACGACACTCCCGTGTTGAAGGATGGTGCTGCCCCCTGGTAGACATTCTGTGCAACTCCTGGGTAATACATTGGGGTTGAGTTTGTTGTGGCTGCTAATGCTGCTGTTGTCTTGGCGACAGAGTGAGTGATGGATGCAGCCTGACTGGTGACGGCTCCGTTCGGCTGTGAGTACACCTGTGCGTTCTGATAGACTGGCATGTGCTGGGAGACATACATGGTCGGTGCGGTGGAGGTGGCGACTATCTGTTGACCTCCAACCTGCTGACCTCCATACTCACTTGGGTCATACGCCTTCTCCTGCTTAACTACTGGCCAAATCCCATTTGTTGACTGGATCTGACTGGTTTGAACTGGAATGTTCTGATTCTGACTAGTTTTGGGCGGATTTGCTGATTTGTTCTTCTTTCCTTTGGATTTTGGTTTTGATTCAACTTTGGGTTTTGTTTCAATTTTGGCTCCTTCTTCGCTAGGGTCGACTGGTTCAGTCTTAGGCTCAGTCTTTATCTTGAGTTCGAGGTTTGGAAAGGAGACCTCTGTCTCATCGAGGGTGGGAGTGTCTCCCCTGGCGTAGTCACGCAGCTTCTTGAGGGCGAGGTAGAAGGGAACCTTGTCGATGGCACGGGGCAGCTGGGCACACCTGGCACTTGACGAAGGCATCACATACACGATCTGAGGAGGTCATTTGAGAAGGATTCATATGGGTTAGCCAATCATTTGAGGATGATTTATATGGGTAAGCTAATCATTAGAAGGATTAACATGGGCTGACCAATAATTGGGGAAGGATCTATTTGGGTGTGAGTATATGAACAAAGAATCATTCCTGTTACTACAAAGGTACCCTTGAGGGTTAGCAATGACACAATGAGTGTAATAACCTCAATATAGAAAGATAAGGATCACTCTAGCATTGTACCACTACTATCATGAACTATTGAATAATTCTATTATGAAAATTAGGGTGGTCAATTGTATTTTTTTAGTAGTTGTTGATTAGGAAGTGAATCAATACAGTAAATTCTTCATGGTAGTAAATAAAGAAATAAGTTGACTGACCGTGTTGGTTCCCTCCACTGGTTCTGGCTGTTTTCCGAGGATGAAGTTCTTGTGGCCACAGTACACCTCATAAATACCTGCAGTGACAAACAGTACACCTGGTAAATACCTGCAGTGACAAACAGTACACCTGGTTAATACCTACAGTGACAAACAGTACACCTGGTTAATACCTACAGTAACAAACAATACACCAGGTTAAAACCTGCAGTAACAAACAGTACACCTCATAAATACCTGCAGTGACAAACAATACACCTCGTAAACACCTGCAGTAACAAACAGTACACCAGGTTAAAACCTGCAGTAACAAACAGTACACCTGGTTAATACCTGCAGTAACAAACAGTAAACCTGGATAATACCTGCAGTAACAATAAGTACACCTGGTTAATACCTGCAACTGTTAACAAACAGTGCACCTGTTAATACCTGCAGTAACAAACAGTGCACCTGGTTAATACCTGCAACTGTTAACAAACAGTAAACCTGGTTAATACCTGCAACTGTTAATAAAAAGTAAACCTTGTTAATACCTGCAGTAACAAACAGTGCACCTGGTTAATACCTGCAGTAACAACCAGTACACCTGGTTAATACCTGCAGTAACAATAAGTACACCTGGTTAATACCTGCAACTGTTAACAAACAGTGCACCTGTTAATACCTGCAGTAACAAACAGTGCACCTGGTTAATACCTGCAACTGTTAACAAACAGTAAACCTGGTTAATACCTGCAACTGTTAATAAAAAGTAAACCTTGTTAATACCTGCAGTAACAAACAGTGCACCTGGTTAATACCTGCAGTAACAAACAGAACACCTCATGAATACCTGCAGTAACAAACAGTGCACCTCGTAAATCCCCTGCAGTGACAAACAGGACACCTCGTACATACCTTCAGTACGAGACAGTACACATAAATACTTTCAGTAACAGACAGAACACCTCGCAACATTGTAGAACATTAAACGAGTGTATGAGTGTGAAGTATGCAAGTCAAACAGAGAGGAGAGAGAAATCTACAGCTGAGACAGAACATGCTAGACAAGGAGTCAGTCCCTGATGTAAACAGTATTCTCTATTCAAAATATATAAATACAAATTCTTGATGTTTTCATCAAGCTGACAAAGTCTTTTTGTAAATTGGGTACCTTACATACTATGATGGTAGTTGGAATGAGTAACAGACATTCTATGATGTTACTCTCTCTGTAAATTGGGTACCTGGCACACTATGATAGTCTCTCTATAAATTGGGTACTTGGCATACTATGATGGTAGTTGGAATATGAGTACCAAGTATAATATGATCGTAGTCTGTAATTTGGGAACCAGACATACTATGATCGTAGTCTGTAAATTGGGTACCTGACATAGTATGATGGTAGTCTGTAATTTGGGAACCAGACATACTATGACGGTAGTCTGTAATTTGGGAACCAGACATACTATGATGGTAGTCTGTAATTTGGGAACCAGACAAACTATGATGGTAGTCTGTAAAATTGGTACCTGGCACATGACAATGGTAGTCTGATTGGACCTTCAGCAGCTGATAGGCAGTGAGTTGTATTCTCCTCCACCAGGGCTTTGAGCATGCAATGTAGTGGTTTTTTTGGCTAATACATATGAATTATAATAGATGAAATAATAACTAAGTTTACCTTTTCCATTAAATGCTGCTATCTTCGGCCTCCATTTCTTCAACTTCTCTCTCAAAATTGCTGCTCCTTCCTGGATTTCAGATCTGAAATATATTGCTCTGCTAGTAAAGGGAGATAACTTTTCATTAAAGCAATGCAAGCATTTAGTTAACATTCATTCAAGCTTTTAAAATCTCTGAATAGATAATGAGGCAGTATCAAAACTAAAGATAAAGGAGTATGGTCGTATGTGACAAAGCATATATGTACATCATCACATAAGGCTTTCAAATTCATTGCGGGTTATATCTATAACTAAATGAAAACTCATTAAAGGATATCACATTCTCCACCTTTAGTTGTGCACAGCTCTCGAGATGATAGATGAAAACTTACATATTGCCACACACAATTCAGGGGACGAATTTGTTTTATTTCAGGAACTGCACCAGGTGCAGTTGACTGTTTTTACAAGACTGCATCTGAGCCACTCTGGCTGCACCAAAGTGATCACCTTTATAAATGAGTTTGTATAAAAAAAACCTATCAAAACGTGTCTATCAAATTTACAGCAGATCGAGCAAAAACATCACCTTATCAGTTTCATCAAAATGTAACCAGTCTCGTCCAATTTTCCATTCACTTTGGAAAGAATATGTTTTTGACTTTTTTTACTTAGGTTCAACACAATCATCGATCTTTTCTGAACTCGTAGGCCTAGCCACACGCTTCTCACCACTTGTGTTTTTGTTATCATTTCTAATAAATTTGTTTGAGTACTATAAATTAATCGATGTAAGTTATTTTTCAAACTGCACCTGGTGCAGTCTGGTAACTAGTATAAGTTGCACCAACTGATTTTAACCTGCACCAGTGCAGTCTTTATATGACGAATTCGAACACTGCAAATCGACTCACAGCAGGATAAAGTAGGAAAGCTGAACACCGAATCTTCTAAATATGTACAAGTTCAGTTAGAGAGCTGTCATCCTAGATACTGTGTTAAGTGTACAAGGAAAAGTCCTACATATTTTGCGAAGCCTATCATTGAGAGTCCTTGATGTAGAGATAAGTCCAATAGAGCAGAGAAATTAATACATACAGAGAAATATAAAGTTACAGAGATAAGTTCACTAAAGAAATTCAGCATTATATCCCTTACTTCTTGAGGTCAGCACTGCCCCGCGTGGTCCTTGCACAGATGTTGGTGAAGCCAATACCAAATTTGGGAAGCTCAAAATCCTGGTAGGCGTTCATCGGCTCAGGGATAAGCCCGGACAGGTATAGGCACTTCCCTGGTTAGTGAATATCATACCAATGGTTAAAAAATATCACATTAAGTGCACACATCTACACAAAGGCATGCTTAAAGAGCCACTCCGTGATTTTCATGACATATTATTTACCTGTAATACGAACCGAAATGTCATATGTGGTGATACAAAATCAAAACATCTTAATTTTTCATGTTCAAAAGATATATATAATATATGACAAATATTGGTTTCCGTGAAAATCTAAAAATAGCCTTATAAATGCACAAAGGTGTAGATATCACGTCCAATATACATAGATACTAGTTATATAACTTAACAAACACTATCAACTCCTAACTGCCCCCATTGCTGTTTTAGATAAGTCTCCAAAGTTACGTTTGACTATTTGACGTGCGCCACTGTCCGGTTTTCGATCATAATTGCGACGTTCTACCTTCATTTAGTCACTGTAAAAAAACAATAAGCTTTAAAATGTGTCTTTTTGGTAACAGTTGATACTTCATGATCAAATGACACCATTGATTAAGTTTGGCATATATGACTCCAACAACTCACGGAGTGGCTCTTTAAAGCTTTAACATTCATAAAGTTACATAACATGGAGAATCTGAGGACACGTAGATCTTCCCAGCTTGGTGGGCAGAGCCCAGATTCATGAACCTGAAACCTCTTAGAACTTTCTTAAAGCTGAGAATGTTAAGAGGCAAAAATTAGTGAATACAGATCCTGGTGTTGATGTTCTCTACTGCAAAATCTGTTAGTACTTCATATGGCCTTCGAAAAAATGGCAATATTAAAAATAGTATTAGTATTAAAGCTTAAAAATAAGTGACAAAACATCTGCATCTAATTATTCATTATCGATCACTTGTTGACGCAGTCTGATTGTCTTGAGAAATAAAAGTTTACAAAGTTGACTCTAGCAGCAATCGAACCTACGCTATCAGGGACTTTCCTCACCACAAGCAGTGAGGCTACTTCCAGACTGTTGTGGAGAGGAGAGACCCTGATAGAGTGAATTCCAATCCCGCTCGAGTCAATATTGAAAATTTCTATACCTCGGATTGGTTTAATGGACACAATAGAGAGAAATATGAATTGCTGATACAACTCACAGAAATGGTTGCCTGGCCCGGCATAATGGTGACCAACATAAGCTGCAAACAGTCCAGGGTTGATTCCCACCTGCAAATGAAATGGAATAATTCCTTAGGATTGTTATACCTTGCAGACCATTGCCAAAAAGAGTTGCACAAACCTGATCTTCCCACAAAGTGTGTTTAAATGAAAGGTTTTGTGTGCAACAGTTCTTAATCAAAGACTATCTGCCAAGCGAGTGTCAACTCTCTCTATAAATGTCAGAAAGACTCTAGAGATATACCTCACATGTGGGATTTGCACATATTTCTTGGAAGAATGACATTTTTCTAAAATGGAAAACAAATTCTTTAAATAGAAATAGGGATACATACATAATTATACTGCTTTGACAAAAAGAAATATAGCCCAATTGTAACAATTAATTAGAAATGACAAAGCTTAAGAACGTTTTGACGGTCAAGGTCAGGTCATCTGCACTCACAATAACGATATCGAGGTTCTCAGCCAGGTGGTCAGGCAGGAGCCTCAGAACAACCTCCTCCTCGGGCATCCCGTTGAAGCGATCACGCTTCTTCTTCACTGTCAGGTGCTCTGTGATCTTCTCCTGCTTCAACTTCTTCTTCGGGCCAGTTCCTTCATCATCCTGACCCACCTGAACATTGCCCGATCTGAAACATGGCACAAGTCTGATTAATTTACTCATCTCATTTCATCCTGGACATTGCCCGATCTGAAACGCTGCACAGAGGTGTGATTGAATAACTCTGTCTCATTTAAACCTAAATTGGACATTTATAAAAAAATTGGCTGGTTCACTTACATAACTAACCAGATTACAGGTTGAGGTACAGGTGCCAGATATACATTATTTGGACAGACTGAATTCTACTGATTTGAAAACATCATTTACATGACTCAGACTTTTTTTACAGTGATACTAGCAACATGTAACTAACCTTAACCCAACAAGTTTTAGCACAACAGATGCACATGATTTATCTGACACCAGATAATTACCTGACTACAGGCTCCTTCTTGATCTTTTTCTTCTTTGCCTTTGCTTTGGACTTAGGCTGGTCCTCCTGAGGCTGTTGAAGGAACTGAGGCTGCATCTGCGGGATAGAGTCCTGCGGCTCCAGTTTGATGGGCACCGCGTCAGGGAGCTGCTGGAAGCCTGGGGGAAGCTGGAACTGGGCCGGGGTGCTGCAATAGGTATACATGGACATACAGGGAGGCACGTTGACACCGACATGGCGGTCAATAGGCTCCTGTTTGATGTGCATGTGTGCGGGTGGGGGGAAGGGCAGGGCAGGGGGGCGTCGCCCGGGGCCGGGGAACTGGAACTGAGAGCTGCAACATTGGAGGAGAACAAGGTGGAGTCAGAGTGTTGCAGCAGGGAGTTCCCAGAAGGAGGAGTCCACAAGCAACTGAAGGTCAGCAAGGAAGGGTTAGTGCATCTATTGGGGAACAGCGGGGGTTAGGTATTTACCACCGTTTTATTGCATAATCATTGTTTTCAAGTGCTTAACTAAATAATGAAAACTTGAAATTGTTCATGTCTAACTGAGGTCAAATACCTTCACAAAGTTAAGGAATCACAAACCTGCCAACCACTGATGATGACGTGTACCAGAATGAAATGTACATGCCTTAGTCTCCATACAACAAATTTTGTATTCTACAATATTTTCATTTGAGGATTGGCAGTTTATGAAAGAAATCAAAACGTTTGAAAGGTTAGACGCTTTCATGTAAATTTTCAGGAACAAATAAACAAATCTGGACCTCTTAGATGTTGTATGTTACAAAGCTTACTATGTTGATTAGTTTCAGAGAGCCATGCAAATAATGGATTGAGGGAGTTGGGCGGCGGATGGTATCAGAAAAGTTCACAATGTCGGGAAGTGCTTAATTCAGCCAATTAGGCTTCTAGATTTTGATGAGCTTAACTTTTTTCTGATTCTCAGATGCAAGTTCAAAAGGAAAACTTAAGGGCGATGGACCATAGTGAAATCTTTTAGTCTGATGAGCTAAACATTGCAAAATGATAAAGACATAGTCTAAGAGAATTCTGTGTCCAGAGGGTTAATTTGGAGCAAAAATTAGCAACTTTGGTTACAAATTGGTAATATTTTACTGAAACTTTAAACAATATACAATTCTATCTTTACATGGAAAATGTATGAGAGAGAAAGAGTAATCATGTGTGTACTGAGTGAGTGCCTCTTCGTGCATCCGTATCAGCCCTATCCAGTAATGAGACATGTAAATGAAATAGAATGCAGAAACAAATGTGAAATAATAAAATGGACATTCTACTCAAACATTTAACATAACACATTTTAAATTGCAAACAAACAAACTCACAACATTGGGACACTTCCATCCATTCTTGCTGAGGATTGTGTGGACTACTGTTTGTGGCCCCGATCTTGCTTCCGTGAGTCCTGAAATGTTAATGGTAATTCATGAATACAAAGTGAGCACAGCCTTTGCATAACAGCAGGGTTGAAATGTTTCATGAAGTCTGAGGTGACAGACTTACCGAATTATACCGTTTACTTGCCAAAACCTCATCAAAATGAGAAAGTGATTGATTCGCTTTGGGTGATAGGTTTCTACATCTCACTCTATAATTGAGAAGTACATCAGTGCAAAGTGCCTGCAAAGCATAACTTGGTCAACCTCCTGTAAACCTGTAACTGGTTTGCAGAATCCCCTTCTTTTCATTACTTGATAGTTCAATAAGAAAACTTATGCAACTTTAAATTATCCCTGAAGAGGACGGTGAAGTCAAGCCACAAATTTAGCTTAAAGTAGCCTTAATTATCATGTCAGAGCTCAAGGTAAGCTTTGACCTATGTGGGTATGATGTGTAAATCTTTAAACCTCTGGTTGACATTTCAAATAATATGCAAATTAATGATAGTAATATGCAAAGTAAGAGTCATTACCTATCGAATGATACTAATATGTTTCAGACTGAAAAAAGACCCCACTTAAATTTACTAGCAAGCAACTATAAGGCTTTGAGTCGATAGGTAAAGCTATTGGCAGTAAATAACAAATAATTGACCATATTCTAAAGAAGTCAGATTTGTTTTAAATAAAAAACAAATGTTAAATCTTGCTTGGTAACGGACAAATTGTTGTGCAAAGTATTGAAAATCAACAAGTCATTCAAAGCTAAAAGGCAATTGTCTGTTTGTTTCCAGCTATTCTATGACATATGGATGACTATTGGCCTGAAGAGACTATCGTGATGGCAATATATACTTATGTACCTATTTAGCATCATGTTCAAAGACGCCACTTATGTGGAGCTCTGGCAAATGATGGCATGGTTCAAGTTATGCTTTGAGACGGAAGTTGAACTTGCTAACACTGATTTGATTATTAGATTATTTGATTATTCTAAAAACAACATATCAAATTTGGATAAATTCAAACTATGAGAAATTAGGATTAGCAAACAGCCCATATAAATGCCTCTCCAAGATTATTTAACCACAGAACAGACTTAAATAGTAAAGAAAATTATAAAATATCAGACTATTAAGTGTATATTGTTTGAGTCAAATTTGTCAAACCTTTATCAATGCTCTTATTATTAATGGAAATATTCAATGATTGAAACTGATCATGGTATGTTAGTCGGTACACAATAGCAAGAAATTTATGAATATATGAAGTCATGAATCTTTATCAGATATCAGAGACTGACACAGGTCAATCAGTCAAACATAGTTTTTGAACTTATCTACAAAGTGACAATGCGGACTTGTATTAAAGAGATAAAAAAAGTATCTTTGCAAAATTGTACTCCTGCGTTAAAACATGTAAAAGGATTTAGTCCAATTATCAAGGAAAAATAGTTCATATACTTGGCAATGAATACGCATGCGAGTTATTTGACTTCCCCTTAAATGACAGACCTGGAAACAATTTTTGTGTACATACTCAGTAACTTTAAAGCAGTGTTCAGTTCAAAATTCCTGTTGGTTTTGTATGTTCTGGTACTATAATAAAAACTTTTACTAGAAATACAACATTTCATGCTTATTAAGGATATCAAATTGATACCTATGCCTTTTGCCGGAGATTCCTTATAGTTTTTGACTTGATCATTGCCATCATATTATCCTAAGTTAGCTGTATGCAAGGAACCAGGCAATTTTAAAATAAATCTTTCTTTCCTCTTGGTTTTAAAAGGTCCAAATAATAACTAAGACATTAAATCGAACATTACAGATGCCCCTGACTCATCTAGAAGGGCAAGCACTACAATTATTGATTAAACTGGAACTATCAGGTTTGGCAGTATGGAAACTTGAATAGATCTATAACTCTTTGATCATTTTCATCATGAGAAAAAATTATTAATTTTTCCTCCTGAAATGACGTAAGGGAATGCACAATGTTTTCTGTAAACAAATATATAAGTACCAGGAAATATGCAAGAATTTGGAAGATGAATAAGTGGTATAAATTTTCATGAAACATAAAATTATAATAGACCGTCAAAACGATCAATGGGAATGTTTTGCGGATGTTGACGATCTACAAAAGGTTGAGGAGATGCGATGTTAGCTGTCATTTCTAAGCTGTCTTCACACGCGGAAAGCGGCTAGTAGTGGAAGTAAGGGAGCCGCGGCGAGCAAGGAGAGCGTTAAAGATAACAACGATCAATAGCATTTACCGCGGGAGAGTCTAGATGTACCTTCGCCGTGATTTTTTTCTGCTCTAGCTCAGTGAGCGCCAGTCCACTCCATGTTGGCTTTGTTTCGAACAAGTGCGTGTATCTTACAAAAACTACGGTTGGCTAATACCATCGTGAAATGACCAATGAAACTGAGGCTAAGAAACATCTTAGGATGAAACCACGCATGCGCATTGAAAGTAAAGATGGCTGCGCCCTACATCAAAACATATCAAAATGATTTATAGTAAAACATTTGGTTCCCTTCTAGAGAAGTGGCCGGGGAAAAAAATATTTGGAATATATAGATTTTTGCCATTTTTCTTTGTACTTGGAGGAACGCTAGAGTTTTCAATGATCCACTGGAGAGTTGGCGAAATAAACTTTTGTAAGTGATCGTTCAGTTTTCGATCATGTTTGTCAAAACGTAACCTTTTGTTACAGCAGTTTTGGGTTAAGATACACAAAGGCTAAAAGACGCACTCGCTCAAAACTTAACCTAGCCTATACATGATGAGTTTTAGCTTGTTATACAACGCTTTCTTTGCATCTTTGACAATTTCGAAGTTATTCAGAAGTAATAGAGAAGGTTAAAAGGACCGATATGATGATTATTGGCACAACACACCGACAAATTCGTAAAATCTGACAAAATTCCTGACAAACATGTCGTCATCTCCCAGTTTGCATTCTCACACACTAATCATCAATAGTATCCAAAATAGTGATCCAAATATAGGTTTGTCCTGATCATTGTAGTATAGGGGAGATAACTCTATTACTCTATGTTAGAGCACATGGCCAGCATCATATATCAGGCCACTCTGCATGTAAGCCATCCGAGCTTAGAATAAAGCCACTGAACCCTCTCTAGTGTCTTCCATATCGCCACAATCATAAACGTGAGAAATCAGTTTTAAAATCTATCAAAATCATACTAATGGAAGTGTTAGGTGCCCTGCCTCCGTATCTTTATCCAACACTTGCTGACCTATTGGTATAAGCGGGTAGTCGTTTGAAAACTTTCAGTGTCACTGTCAGTGACAAACACATTACAACTTGATTATTTTAAAATAACATTATTAACAACACTCTAAATTTGAACAATAACTGGCTTTTATCTCATATCCTGTTTTTTGCTGGCGTGAATGATCACGTATCACTTAGGTGCGTAGCTTTACCAGAAAGCACCGTACCTGTTTCCGTGGTGTTGAGCAATACACTTCCATGAGCTTACAGTTTTCAGATTACAGATTAATAGTGTAGAATAGAATCTGATTTAATGATGACACATTTAAAACACTTATATAGACTATTTAAATGTTAACTACTTCATTGTCACAAATATTCAGCATTAAACATGTTAAAAGGCATATTTTTTTTAAAGTAAAGAAATCATTTGGCTACAAAGTGTATAATTGGTGTCAGAAAACTTTCTGATAGCAATAGTCTTTTGTGCCCAACTATTGTGTTAGAGATAGTCTCTTGCGACCTACAACTGTGATAGTTCTCCATTAAATGAAATAACTCAATTCAAGAATTAAAAGTGTTTAAGTTTCTTTATGATTATAAAGTCAGTCCCAATTTTCACAAGCATTAGCATAAAGGTTTTGCCTTTTCTGGTTGAAACATCAAGCTATAAGGGATCTATCTTCAAGTATATTTTCAAATCCAATAGTGATTTCTATCGATAGCCTTATGAAATTACTATCGATAAGGTACTAACTGCACATCGACTACCACGATAAGTCTATATTTCATTTTATGGTTACACCCCTAGTTCAAACTTTCTCCCTCTCTCTAGCTGTACGTCTTGTTTGTAGATTCTGTCTACAAGAGAAGGCAAGCTGAAAGAAAGGCTCAGGAACTGGAAGAAGCCGGTGAAGTCTGAGTTGTGAGGCTGATGCCGGTGAAGTTTGTGACTTAGTTTGAGACTGAAGCTCAACAATGCCAGCCGGAGTGACGTGGAGTCGATACCTTAAATTCACAATGGCCGCCATGTTGTCGATGTTTGCTGGATCACAGACTGTCCACACCTTCTACAGACCCCTTGATGTAGGTTGTCATGCTAATGTTGTCTACCTTTCACTGGGTAATGTAGGTCATCATGCTAGTGTTGTCTATCTATCACTGAATAATTTAGGACGTTATACTAGTGTCATCTATGTTATCCCTGGATAATATAGGTTGTAATGCTAGTGTTGTCTACCTATCAATTGATCATTAAGGTTGTAATGCAGGTGTTGTCTACCTTTCACTGGATGATCTAGCTCATCATGCAAGTGTGGTCTTCTATCACTGGATAATTTAGGATGTCATGCTTATGTTGTCTATCACTGGATAATTTAGGATGTTAAGCTAGTGTCGTCTATCACTGGATAATGAAGGATTTCATGCTAGTGTTGTCTTTCTATCACTGGATTATTTAGGACGTTAAGCTAGTGTATCTATCACTGGTTAATGTAGATCATCATGCTAGTGTCTTTCACTGGATAGTGTTTGTCATCATGCAAGTGTTGTCTACCTTATACCTAGATAATGTGTCGACATGCTAGTTTCAATCTATCACTTGATAATTTAGGACGTCATGCTTGTGTCATCACCTAATTACTTTATAATGTATGTCTTCATACTGATGTTGTCTATTTATCACTGGTTGATATAGGACAGCATGCTATTAATTACCTTATCACTAGAAAATGTGGGATGCTATGCCTAGTGTTGTCTACTTAATCACTTCTTTATGTCCGTTGCTGTGACTAGCCGAGTCTACCTTATCACTTCTTTATGTAGGTTGCTGTGACCAGTCGAGTCTACCTTATCACTTCTTTATGTAGGCTGCTGTGACCAGTTCAGTCTACCTAATCATTTCTTTATGTAGGTTACTGTGACCAGTTGAGTCTACCTAATCACTTCTTTATGTAGGTTGCTGTGACCGGTCGAGTCTACCTAATCACTTCTTTATGTAGGTAACTGTGACCGGTCGAGTCTACCTAATCACTTCTTTATGTAGGTAACTGTGACCAGTCGAGTCTACCTAATCACTTCTTTATGTAGGTAACTGTGACCGGTTGAGTCTACCTAATTACTTCTTTATGTAGGTTGCTGTGACCAGTCGAGTCTAACTAATCACTTCTTTATGTAGGTTGCTGTGACCAGTCGAGTCTACCTAATCACTTCTTTATGTAGGTTGCTGTGACCAGTCGAGTCTACCTAATCACTTCTTTATGTAGGTAACTGTTACCGGTCGAGTCTACCTATTCACTTCTCTATGTAGGTAACTGTTACCGGTCGAGTCTACCTATTCACTTCTTTATGTAGGTTACTGTGACTAGTTGAGTCTACCTAATCACTTCTTTATGTTGGTTACTGTGACCAGTCGAGTCTACCACTTCTTTATGTAGGTAACTGTGACCGGTCGAGTCTACCTAATCACTTCTTTATGTAGGTTGCTGTGACCAGTCGAGTCTACCTAATCACTTCTTTATGTAGGTTGCTGTGACCATTCGAGTATAACTAATCACTTCTTTATGTAGGTTGCTGTGACCAGTAGAGTCTACCTTATCACTTCTTTGTGTAGGTTGCTGTGATCGGTCGAGTCTACCTAATCACTTCTTTATGTAGGTTACTGTGACCGGTCGAGTCTACCTTATCACTTCTTTATGTAGGTTGCTGTGACCAGCCGAGTATACCTAATCACTTCTTTATGTAGGTTGCTGTGACCAGTCCAGTCTACCTAATCACTTCTTTATGTAGGTTACTGTGACCGGTCGAGTCTACCTTATCACTTCTTTATGTAGGTTGCTGTGACCAGCCGAGTATACCTAATCACTTCTTTATGTAGGTTGCTGTGACCAGTCGAGTCTACCTAATCACTTCTTTATGTAGGTTACTGTGACCGGTCGAGTCTACCTAATCACTTCTTTATGTAGGTTACTGTGACCGGTCGAGTCTACCTAATCACTTCTTTGTGTAGGTTGCTGTGACCAGTCGAGTCTACCTATTCACTTCTTTATGTAGGTTGCTGTGACTAGTCGAGTCTACCTTATCACTTCTTTGTGTAGGTTGCTGTGACCAGTCGAGTCTACCTTATCACTTCTTTATGTAGGTTGCTGTGACTAGTCGAGTCTACCCAATCACTTCTTTGTGTTGCCTGCCATGTGTAATCTATTTTATCTTTCGTGAGTTATGGTATGGTTCCTAACATGTGTTTGATGGAAGAGTTTTACAAGATTAATTAATCAATAAATTATTTTATTTATAATTCACAACTTAATAACGTGTTTTCATCAAATCAAATTGTATTACGAAATTGTATTTTCTTTATATTGCAGGACATGACATTGTTGGTTGAAAAGGAAAGAGCAAAATTGAAAAACAGGAAAGGCAGTTCAACAAACAGTTGACTTCTAGACTTCAACTGTTATCATGTGTGGTAAAAAATTTAAAGAGGGATTTCTAGATTATGATAAATAATTGGATCAATATAGAATATTTCTGAATAATTTAAGTTTATTTTTTACATCCCAGTGGCAACTTTAAATGTGTTTTCTGATTAACCTCAAATTGTTATTATTGTGGATAGATGTTGATCAAATGTGTGGTGTGACTGTTATCATTAAAATAAACTAACTTTCTTTTATTGATAATTGAACAAGCACTATTGAAAAATTATTTTGAAGGAATCCCTCTGTCGTCTTCTTAATGTTGTTGTCTTGAAAGAGCAAATAAAAAGCTTTAAGGGAGTGATCTTTGTGAAAAGATATTATTAAATGTTTGTGTGTCTTACCATTAAAATAATTTAGAAGCTTCAATGTGTTGAGTTTCTTTAAATGAACCAAACCATTCTTCCCCAATGGATGTCACACAAGTAATTTATTCCCACAAACCCTATGTTGCATTTTGGCCATATTTCATAACAGACCACATGACCTTTGAATGCTGAAATAGGCTTAGAAAGAGGCATCTTTACTGAAATTTAGCAGCAAACTAAAGACTATTATATGGATGAAAGTTTGGTATATGTTGTGCATAGAGCCTCAATGTTTTTCAGTTTGTGTAACAGTCGGAAAGACATTGCCAATCATAATACTCCCAGCAACTTCATTGTTGCGGGGGATAATACAGTGCCCCTACCTCACCCCTATTTAAGAGGCAGGATATTGAAATTTTCACATCTAAGTCTCAATCCAACAGAAATTCCTAGCTTAAATGGTTTGTGGAGAAAAGATCAGAGAAGATTTGAGTGAGGACAAGCTGCCATGCCAATTTCTGAAGGCGGGTCGAGACCAAACATACAAACTTTAGTCTCTCGGTACAAACAATGACATTCTGATTTGGGCTTCTTTGCCACTGTTTTGGGGATAATCTCTGCCCAAGATGCAAGGTATTTCTCCACGAAATTTCAGTTTAGAGCAGTATATGAGAAGTAATGTGAAAAGTTTAGGGACATCAAAAGACACTTCTGAGGCCCGACCCACCTGGTCTTGATGAGTTAAGAACACGCTGACGCAATCACAAATCTGCTCTAAAAATCAGACTTCTATTCACATGTTTATCACTTTATTTACAGATAGATGTGTATATTTACATAATATTTTCGATCAATATGATCAAGGAACACTCATAAATGGCATTATTTTAATCGAATTCCATATGATACTTTTAATCCGTCATCTAAAAACCATGATGTAGATGATGATATGTACATGCAATATGGTTGATCCATCCACTGAATACATCATGCATGAATCCTGTACATGAAATAAATCAAATGTATTTCTGTTATTTTTTTCAATCTGTTTTGTGTTCGAGTCAATGACCTGATCCCTTTATGGTCAAATATATTGTATCACAAGGTTTCTGTTTCTGTGCTGTGTTTTAAGGCTTCTTTGTTTTTTTGTTTCCTATTCTGAGGCCAGGACTGCTGTATGTCTGTGGCCTTCTCTCCTTTCTCAGGCTTCTTAAGCACTTTCCCTTTCTTCCCTTTCCCTGCCGCTTCTTCTTTCCCTTCCTCCTCTTCCGTTTCTCCATCCTGCAAAAGGAAATTGACTTGTGTTTGAGAAAGTCAGTACGTACAGATATCATTTACACCAGTTTTGACTACACAACAATGGTGCAATGGTATGGTAGAGTTAGCAAAAACATTATGTGAAACTCCACTTAACCTTGTTTATTTCACTGCTTATTTAGCAATCATATTTTGTAAAAGATTCTTACTTTGCTAAACACCCAGATAGTGGTACTTGCGGTGCTATTACATGTACATGAAGATTGTGTACCAATAACATGGAGTAATAACGCAAACACACATTTAATCCCACACTTTGGACATACTTCTGTGCAACCTACCATGATATCTTATTTCCATTGTTAGACTGTAAAAAGGTAAAAGTGGGCAGAGCTCACATACCCCCGCTTTCCACTAAAGTCAGAGAATTCCAAACTAAACACTAATGTGAACTAGATTGAGTTTTTACTCATAAAAACAGATGTCTCCCCCATACACCACTTCAGCATAATATTGTTTTTGAAAATTCCTTACAGTTTCGGTGAAGATTAGTCATGTAGATGCAAAGTTACGCTCCGGAAACCCCAAAAGGCACATCTACATATACCAACGTATACCAAATTTAGTGAAGATTGGTCGTGTAGTTTCAGATTTATGCTCCTGAAACTAATCCTACCCTTCAAAATGACTAAGTCCAAACTATTGCAATGGAAACAAAAATATACAAGCAGACAGAGTCAGCTATATCCCCCGCCAAAGGGAAAGGGTAGTTAAAGGTACTAGTTGTGGAATATTGAACAGTGATCATGTTGTTTTTCTACAAAAAACCTTTAAGAAATCCAATGTTACGTTTCCATGGAATGATGCATGATGCCCGTTGCACATACCAAGTTTCGTCGAGCTAGGTCTCACCGTTTTGGAGAGCTAGGTCTCACCGTTTTGGAGTTGTGCTCCGGAAACATTATCGGGACGGACTGACTAACGGACGGAGACCATTTCAATATCCCCCACCAACTACGTTGGGCGGGGGATAATAAAAGAAGCTGAAACCCCCAAAAGGCATGATATGAAGAGGATGTCTACTAGAGCTGCAACGATTACAATACCAGGCGAATACGATATGTATCACAAATATGGGGTAGCGAATACAAATAATTATTCACGAATATGAATGCAAAAATAAACAAATTGAAATCACAAAAAATTAGGTAGTTTGGGTTAATTTTCATCCTTTCCATTGGCCGAGCCAGTCTTTCCCACGCCTGCGATTTGCTAAGCTATCATGGGTACATCCAAATATGGAGTTTACATTGATTTATGCTCGTTCCGGGAGCGAAGCTTTTTTAACCTCAGACTGTACAAATTTACGTTGAGAGACAATTTACAACATTACACAACATATAAAATAAACATATCACTTGTGTGTTGCCATATTGAATAATGTTTTTATTTTTTTTGTCGCTCGTGATGTTTACTTTGACCAGCAATATCGATTTTTATCACAATGAGATGGAACATAGATTTCGCATTACTTCCTGATGACAGGTTGAGACGATGTGAAATATAACACATAACATTCTTTGTGATCGTAAACAAAAAAGTATTTTTATTAAGATAAAATACAAATTTCGTGCACACAATAGTAAAAAAAAATAATATAAAAATCGAAAATATTTGGTTTTCATTGTATTGAAAAACAGTGCGATTCACCGAATATATGAATGTATTGTTGCAACTCTAATGTCTACCAAATTTGGTGAAGATTGGTCAAGTAATTTCAGAGTTATGCTCTGGAAACGAATGGGAACGCCAACACAGATGCAGCTGGGACGGGAACTAAGCCAAAACCAATATTTTGACATAATTGATCAACAACAATAGGTAAAATTGTATGAGTGGATTTACAGAGACGAGGAAGCAACTGTCATCAACGCATTGAGTCAGCCGCTGGAGGAGCAGAATGTTGTCGTTAGGTGGCGTTTACTGTTCAAGAGGCATTTTCTACTGTTGTCAACTTTTCAGATTATTCTTCATAAATATATATATATATATATATATCCTTAACCAAAAAAAAGCCCTATCGATGTTTTTTTGAGACATATCATAATGAAATATCATTGTTTTATCTTTAATGATTAATGTAGCCATCATTTATAGTTTGGGGAATATGTTCAAGATGAAATAACTTCATGTTGGTCATGTTTTCACTGAAACCGCAAAACATGAATTATCCTCAAGTCGCAAAAAGGGACTACATTTGATGAGTATCAAGTTTCGGAGATGCTGCTGACCTATTAATGTCTTAGTCATGTAGTCACCGTTTTAGTCATGATTTTGATGGAAAACCCATAAGATAAAACTCAAATATAATCTTACCCTCAAGGCACATCTAGGGATTATGGTTGACAAATTTATTAAGTATTTGTCATAGTCACTATTTTAGTTATGTTTCCATGGAAACAGCAAAAAAAATAATTCATTTGCAGGTTTTTACCTCAAAAAGGCACATAAAGGGCTCATGACTGATATGTGTATGAATTTTGATGAAGCTAACTTGTAGTTCAGGAGATATGCTCTGGACAAAAGACTTTGTAATAGTGTCACCGTTTTAGTCATGTTTCCATGGAATCCACAAAAAATAAAATTCATTTGCAGGTCTAACCCTCAATGAAGGGATCATGAAGCTACCATGTATGGTTAAGAAGATATGTTCTCAGACAGACAGACAGACAGAAGAAAGAACTCTCTATACCTGAGCTTACCCTGTAAGGAGAGTGTGTAATTAATGAAAATGGAGGAAGGTACCTCTCACTAGGGATGTTACGATACAGGTACCTCACGATACAATACATATCACGATACATAGGTCACAATACGATACATATCACGATGCAGAAAATTCGACATTTTTGCGGAGAGAAAACATCCACTGTCAATCACTGATCTCTTTAGCATTTTCAAATGCAGAGTAAATTGAGAAACTAACAATTACATGCTAAAACAAGACAAAAGTTTAGTGTATACATAAGATTTAAATATAAGCACTAAAAATGGGGGATAAAGTCGTTATATTAAAGATATTTTGTGACTAAGATCACTTTGTCAGTCAGAGTTTTAACATTGGAGACTATGGGAAAATGAAGAACTTTTTGGACAAATCTGAAATTTTAATTAGCTCCTGTATTAAACGTTTTTTTACAAGTAAATATGTTAGAATTAACACACTGTCTTTTTACGATACACAGTGCGTACATCATTTTCGTAATATACTGGGTATTTGAAATACTTCCATAAGTTGGACATTTCCCTGGTGGGTTTTTCAAAGCCCGTGTCTAAAAACTCCATGACTGACACATGAGAGTTGCGGTAACTGGGGAGAATGTGCTTAAAATAAGTCAAGAGATTTCATTGGATGAATGTAGCCAATGAGTGGCCGTTAAACGAAAGTAGGTCGCCTGGATGCGTAAAGCTAGCAATGTTATTATCCGACAGGTTTCGCATCGTGGGATTGAAACAAAACTTCAGAAAATTAAGTTTATTTTAGTTCAGGTCATAAGAAAATAATAGTTTCAATATGAATTTGAAGTCGGGATCGATATTTATTCATATTTGTCATCGATATTCATTGAAATTTGGATCGTGATTTTTTATACTGTATCGTGTATCGTATCGTATGCTCCACCTACAGACCGAGTCCTAAAAATACTATCTTGGATTCATCAGGGTTAAAAGTCGTCTTGTGAGTACCAGAATGTCTGTACAAGAAAGGCTCACGTTTGTTGCCTCACCTTAAGATCAAATTTCTTCTTCAGCCTCTCTCTGATGAGGAGGGAGCGAATCAGAAGTTTCCAGTTGCCGTACACCCTTTTCTCTCGTCTCTGCAACATGTACAAAGATAACATTAACTTGACAAAAAAATAGACCTTTCACAATGTTAATTTTTTTATCTCACTGGCAAATTGGCATCGATCACTATAGTATTTTCATGCTTAAAAAAGTGAAAGTAAGTTGATTTTCCACAATTATCTTGACTACTTGATCTAGGAATAAGAAAGAAATATGGCCAGTTTCAACCTTCATCAAAGGTTGTTTCAAGGATGAGAGAGACTGAACAAGTAGTCTTTTGAAGCTATGGTCAACATCAGACCTCTGCCCCGTCAGCAAGTCATTAATAAAGCTTTCTATGAATACAATTTGGGAAGTATTCATTTTATCCTTAATCTGTAATAATCAAAAGATGAGAACACCCAGGAGACACAAAATACTTAATACTGATGGTGAACATACTGCAGCATCTAGCTATGCAACTTACAACTTTTATAGGCAGAGACATTATCTTGCCCTGGATGTGAAGATTGCAAAAGTAATATCTTATCAATATCTGTTTACCTCGATCTCTCTTTCTCTCTGAATCTCCTGTTCTTCATCCCAGGCCGCGATCAGGATATCCTTCTGTTCCTCACACACCACCCAGCCATCAATACTGAAACATGAGATATACCGTAACAGCACCCTGACATCAATACTGAAACATGAGATATATGTGATAATGCAATACTCACAGTGGGTGAGGAAAGCCCCCGTGGGAGTCCCAGCCGACCATTGCTGGCACACAGTCCATGTCCAACTTCTTAGCAATACGATTCAGGGCAGGAAATCCTATTGTGAGGAAAATCAAATTATTATGTATGCAATAAGTTGTTGCACAAAACAATTAAGATAAAGTAGGACAATATCTAAGAATTTCTTCCAAAAAAATTAGTTGATCCATTATATATTTTCTTCAGAGGCTCAAACATCTCATCACTCAACCTGATTATCCATATTTATAGAATAAGGTTTCCATTATCATGCAAAAATGTCATGTCACCATTTAAGTGTGAACACTTCATATCAATGAAGGCATGGATATGTAATTTTGTAGATTACCCCAAATTGCTACATTTATTTTAAGACTTTTAAAGATTAAAAAACATTGTCTTAGAAGTGGTAAAATTTTTTATGTTTTCGTGAGATCCCTTTACTTCCCTAAGAAATGTCAATCTATTTCCTATCTGGTCAACTGTACCTTGAAGATGTACGGTGCCAGCAGGCAGCATCCATGGCTTGAAGAGCTCGATGTTGCCGTACACGTTCCTCGTTATCTTCCCCTGGGGAAGCACAAGCTCATTATCAGTTGTGACAAAACCTTCCAGTGACGGTCTCGAATTTTCACTGGTTGAATGAGTTTGTGAATACTTTTCTTAGAAACATGCATCTAATTTTCAAAACCTACTATAATTATTAAAAAAATATTTACTAATTTTATGTTTGCATGCAATAAGTCTCTTATATAAATGCAGGATTAAATGAGTTGTTATTGTAGTTGAACACTTATTCATTTCAAAGCGATTTAACTTTGGTACCCGAGGAAACTAAGCTCATTTCTTTTATAGCTTACATCAAGTTAGGAAAACATCACATTGTTTGCTAGGTAACTAGTTGTCCAGCTCAGTTCTCTGAGCATACGTACACTCCAAATATGATCGGTATCACTGTATCAGCTTTCCTCAATGGAATCTAGTGCTGTTTATCAATTGACCAACAGTATAGAGACACAATTTTTATCATAGAAAAAATTTCAAGATTACATACATCGAGGGGGGAAAGGTTGCCCTGCTCAGTTCTCTGAACATGTGTACACTCAAAGCTGAACCCATATCACATAACCAGCTGTGAATCTAGTGTTGTTTATCATGTAACCATCATACTGCGGACAGTGAAACAACTCACGTCAACTGCTGGAGGAATCTAGTGTTGTTTATCATTTACCCATCATACTGCGGACAGTGAAACAACTCACGTCAACTGCTGGAGGAATCTAGTGTTGTTTCTCATTTAACCATCATACTGCGGACAGTGAAACAACTCATGTCAACTGCTGGAGGAATCTAGTGTTGTTTATCATTTAACCATCATACTGCGGACAGTGAAACAACTCACGTCAACTGCTGGAGGAATCTAGTGTTGTTTATCATTTACCCATCATACTGCGGACAGTGAAACAACTCACGTCAACTGCTGGAGGAATCTAGTGTTGTTTCTCATTTAACCATCATACTGCGGACAGTGAAACAACTCATGTCAACTGCTGGAGGAATCTAGTGTTGTTTATCATTTAACCATCATACTGCGGACAGTGAAACAACTCACGTCAACTGCTGGAGGAATCTAGTGTTGTTTATCATTTAACCATCATACTGAGGACAGTGAAACAACTCACGTCAACTGCTGGAGGAATCTAGTGTTGTTTATCATTTAACCATCATACTGCGGACAGTGAAACAACTCACGTCAACTGCTGGAGGAATCTAGTGTTGTTTATCATTTAACCATCATACTGCGGACAGTGAAACAACTCACGTCAACTGCTGGAGGAATCTAGTGTTGTTTATCATTTAACCATCATACTGCGGACAGTGAAACAACTCACGTCAACTGCTGGAGGAATCTAGTGTTGTTTATCATTTAACCATCATACTGCGGACAGTGAAACAACTCACGTCAACTGCTGGAGGAATCTAGTGTTGTTTATCATTTAACCATCATACTGCGGACAGTGAAACAACTCACGTCAACTGCTGGAGGAATCTAGTGTTGTTTATCATTTAACCATCATACTGCGGACAGTGAAACAACTCACGTCAACTGCTGGAGGAATCTAGTGTTGTTTCTCATTTAACCATCATACTGCGGACAGTGAAACAACTCATGTCAACTGCTGGAGGAATCTAGTGTTGTTTATCATTTAACCATCATACTGCGGACAGTGAAACAACTCACGTCAACTGCTGGAGGAATCTAGTGTTGTTTATCATTTAACCATCATACTGCGGACAGTGAAACAACTCACGTCAACTGCTGGAGGAATCTAGTGTTGTTTCTCATTTAACCATCATACTGAGGACAGGGAAACAACTCACGTCAACTGCTGGAGGAATCTAGTGTTGTTTATCATTTAACCATCATACTGAGGACAGGGAAACAACTCACGTCAACTGCTGGAGGAATCTAGTGTTGTTTATCATTTAACCATCATACTGAGGACAGGGAAACAACTCACGTCAACTGCTGGAGGAATCTAGTGTTGTTTATCATTTAACCATCATACTGAGGACAGGGAAACAACTCACGTCAACTGCTGGAGGAATCTAGTGTTGTTTATCATTTAACCATCATACTGCGGACAGTGAAACAACTCACGTCAACTGCTGGAGGAATCTAGTGTTGTTTATCATTTAACCATCATACTGCGGACAGTGAAACAACTCACGTCAACTGCTGGAGGAATCTAGTGTTGTTTATCATTTAACCATCATACTGAGGACAGGGAAACAACTCACGTCAACTGCTGGAGGAATCTAGTGTTGTTTATCATTTAACCATCATACTGCGGACAGTGAAACAACTCACGTCAACTGCTGGAGGAATCTAGTGTTGTTTATCATTTAACCATCATACTGAGGACAGGGAAACAACTCACGTCAACTGCTGGAGGAATCTAGTGTTGTTTATCATTTAACCATCATACTGAGGACAGGGAAACAACTCACGTCAACTGCTGGAGGAATCTAGTGTTGTTTATCATTTAACCATCATACTGCGGACAGTGAAACAACTCACGTCAACTGCTGGAGGAATCTAGTGTTGTTTATCATTTAACCATCATACTGAGGACAGGGAAACAACTCACGTCAACTGCTGGAGGAATCTAGTGTTGTTTATCATTTAACCATTATACTGAGGACAGGGAAACAACTCACGTCAACTGCTGGAGGAATCTAGTGTTGTTTATCATTTAACCATCATACTGAGGACAGGGAAACAACTCACGTCAACTGCTGGAGGAATCTAGTGTTGTTTATCATTTAACCATCATACTGAGGACAGGGAAACAACTCACGTCAACTGCTGGAGGAATCTAGTGTTGTTTATCATTTAACCATTATACTGAGGACAGGGAAACAACTCACGTCAACTGCTGGAGGAATCTAGTGTTGTTTATCATTTAACCATCATACTGCGGACAGGGAAACAACTCACGTCAACTGCTGGAGGAATCTAGTGTTGTTTATCATTTAACCATCATACTGAGAACAGTGAAACAACTCACGTCAACTGCTGGAGGCGGGATGTACTTCTCTGTCTGCCAGCTCCCAAACAGTTCAAGGTCAAGGGCATCTGGGTTTGGTTTTGTCTCCCGCTAAAATCAAAATGAACAAATAGAACGGTTACTTATTCAGTGCTTTACTCACTGACCTACATGTAACATAAATTAGGGACAAGCCTTATGTCTTAAATGAAGAATAGAGCCTCAGTAGCTGCTTTAATATATAAATGTAATGTTCTGGAGAGGGGAGGAGTCAAGGTTTGACAAGGTCATGTTCTGGAGAGGAGAGGAGTCAAGGTTTGACTATGTCATGTTCTGGAGAGGAGAGGAGTCAAGGTTTGACTATGTCATCCTCTGGAGAGGGGAGGAGTTAAGGTGTGACAATGTCATGTTCTGGAGAGGGGTGGAATCAAGATGTGACAATGTCATGTTCTGGAGAGGGGAGGAGTTAAGGTGTGACAATGTCATGTTCTGGAGAGGAGAGGAGTCAAGGTTTGACTATGTCATGTTCTGGAGAGGGGAGGAGTTAAGGTGTGACAATGTCATGTTCTGGAGAGGAGAGGAGTCAAGGTTTGACTATGTCATGTTCTGGAGAGGGGAGGAGTTAAGGTGTGACAATGTCATGTTCTGGAGAGGGGAGGAGTCAAGGTGTGACAATGTCATGTTCTGGAGAGGAGAGGAGTTAAGGTGTGACAATGTCATGTTCTGGAGAGGAGAGGAGTCAAGGCTTGACTATGTCATGTTCTGGAGAGGAGAGGAGTTAAGCTGTGACAATGTCATGTTCTGGAGAGGGGAGGAGTTAAGGTGTGACTATGTCATGTTCTGGAGAGGGAAGGAGTCAAGGTGTCACAAGGTCATGTTCTGGAGAGGGGAGGAGTCAACCTACCCATTTCTTCCTGGACTTGACCATCTTGTAAGCCTCCTCTCCAATCTGCAACACAAAACTACATGACATTAGGCTGAAAACACTGACATAACAGTTCTCCTTTACAAATGATCAAATAAGCTTCCAAAATCCAATTCTCGGGGGTTGTTGAATTGGGTTTAACCTTCAAGCAATGATGTTTTATAATGGAAATGTTCCTTCAGGAACCCCTCCCTCCCACTATGAATTTTTTATTGCATAAACAAAGTGAGTGAGTGAGTGAGTAAGTTATTGTTTAACGCCACTTGGGCAATATTTCAGCCATTAGCGGCGTCATAAACAAAGTTTATTTCAGACACATTATGATTAGTCCTTGAATAATGAAAAGAGCATCTTATAATCTATCCATACTAACCCGCACACAACGCCCTTCCTTCAGCCAGTTCTCTCTTGAATGAAGCTGTAAACAAAATACAACATAAGTACGCTGCTGTGCTTAATAAAAAACAACCAAGCCGAGAATCCTCATAATGAATGTTACTTTAAAGAGTTAAACAGAACCAAAATATAGGTATGATTCACATCTCAATCTCAAGGGAATCTCTCAAACTTGACCCTTCAAAGGATGTTTACTCTTGCATTGTGTCACTGTTTTGACAGACTGTTGTTATGGTAACAGTCATTGTCTCATTACGCACTCAAAATCCTGATGTTAATTAATTTTACAAATTAATAGAGTTAATGAAAGCCAAATACAACTGACTGTGTGGACGCACTCACGTGCGTAGATTGCTTCTCCGCGGATGTATCCAAAGGGTGCTGCAGTCGTTGGGTAGATGGCCTCAAACTTGAGCAGGTGACGAGGCAGGGCGTATCTGTCGACAGAATATACAAACATATTTCCTGTACATTGGCTTACTGTACATCAGGTTATCACCTTGTCTGATAATCACAACCGTTTATCTGATGAGTAATAGTTTGTCAAGCATAACCTTGAAAGGGAATACTCTGCCAATGATTTAGTGCTGGTACTTAAAGGCACTGAGATGTCTGTGACACAAATAGTAAGACTATGCGAAGTACTCTGCCAATGTTTTTGAGGAAAATTAGTCGCTCTAACCGAAAGCAAAATGAATGTTTCCAATTGCTTGACAATATCTTTTCATCAATAACGCAATCAATAAACAAACCTTACTAAACTTTGCTATTCCATTTCACATTCTACAGATATCTGTTTTGAGTAATAATATGTTTTACCCTTTGAACTCAATATATGTTGCGTAAACTAATATTCAATGGAGAAAAATTTAACAAATGAAACAAAAAGAGATTCTACATTGACTCGTAGTACTGATCTACTCACAGTGGGTGGTTCTTGAACTCTCCTATACTGGTCGGAAGAGGCCTGCTTAGCAGTTGGTCTACAAAACATGATACCGTTGTGAGATATTCCTGAATGGGTTTTCTAATTTTTATGGATAGTGTTTTCAAACCTTTTTAAGTGGCAGGAGTTCATAAAATAAAAACTTTATTTCTGAAACTCTGAATGCTTTATAAAAAATATGACACCAGATTGTTCTCAAGATACCAAAAAAATAAACAATCTAAATATGTTTTCAGATGACATGCTCAAGCTATATCAACGGCAATTGGCAATTACATCCAACATATTTCAACATGAAGATTTTTTCTAAGACTATAGTAACATTTAAGATTCATCAACACTGATTTGTTGATTGGCATGCATAAGAGATCAAATTTGGAATTTTTCATGAATATAAAGAAAGTTACAGCTTAATCAAGCACAAAAGGAAGTCAACATATTTTACACTGATAACCATATTTCTGGCAAAGAAAAAGGAAATTGTTAAAAATGATATTTGTAAATCATGACAAATTTACATGTAATCATAAATTTAATTAATATCAGACACTTAGTCTAAATGTTTTGAGGGAGGGGCACGTGTTTGAGGGTGATGGCGTGAGGGAGGGGAAGGGAGATCAGTTCTGTTCACGTGCTTGAGGTTGGTGGCGTGAGGAAGGGGAAGGGAGATCAGTTCTGTTCACGTGTTTGATGATGGTGGTGTGAGGAAGGGGAAGGGAGATCAGTTCTGTTCACGTGTTTGATGATGGTGGTGTGAGGAAGGGGAAGGGAGATCAGTTCTGTTCACATGTTTGATGATGGTGGCGTGAGGAAGGGGAAGGGAGATCAGTTCTGTTCACATGTTTGATGGTGGTGGTGTGAGGGGTAATTCAAATATAAGCATTAAAAATGAAATCATTGAGTGACAGATACTGACAACTTTCCCTGAATACAAGTCAGATAATTTGTTTACAAATTTGTCATCGTGACTTGTCAAAATAAAATTTCATTTGTATATGTCTGATCTTTATATCTTGCATAGTAGCCAACTTGATGCCAACCTGTTTGAAAACAAAGATTACCAAGTTTATATATGAAATACTCTTGCTTTTTTTTTCATTTGGTAATTTTACTCCTCAATTTTTATTTTGAAATTTTAAGTGAAATACCTCTGAGTCCAAATAATTATCTGGGCCCTGGGAAGGGGCGGTGAGATTCAGCTTTGGGCATGTGTTTGAGGGTGGTGGCATCATGGAGGGGAGGGGAGATTCAGCTCTGTGCATGTGTTTGAGGGTGGTGGCATCATGGAGGGGAGATTCAGCTCTGGGCATGTGTTTGAGGGTGGTGGCATCATGGAGGGGAGGGGAGATTCAGCTCTGTGCATGTGTTTGAGGGTGGTGGCATCATGGAGGGGAGATTCAGCTCTGGGCATGTGTTTGAGGGTGGTGGCATCAAGGAGGGGAGGGGAGATTCAGCTCTGGGCATGTGTTTGAGGGTGGTGGCATCATGGAGGGGAGGGGAGATTCAGCTCTGTGCATGTGTTTGAGGGTGGTGGCATCATGGAGGGGAGGGGAGATTCAGCTCTGTGCATGTGTTTGAGGGTGGTGGCATCATGGAGGGGAGATTCAGCTCTGTGCATGTGTTTGAGGGTGGTGGCATCATGGAGGAGAGGGGAGATTCAGCTCTGTGCATGTGTTTGAGGGTGGTGGCATCATGGAGGGGAGATTCAGCTCTGGGCATGTGTTTGAGGGTGGTGGCATCAAGGAGGGGAGGGGAGATTCAGCTCTGTGCATGTGTTTGAGGGTGGTGGCATCATGGAGGGGAGGGGAGATTCAGCTCTGTGCATGTGTTTGAGGGTGGTGGCATCATGGAGGGGAGGGGAGATTCAGCTCTGTGCATGTGTTTGAGGGTGGTGGCATCATGGAGGGGAGGGGAGATTCAGCTCTGTGCATGTGTTTGAGGGTGGTGGCATCATGGAGGGGAGATTCAGCTCTGTGCATGTGTTTGAGGGTGGTGGCATCATGGAGGGGAGGGGAGATTCAGCTCTGTGCATGTGTTTGAGGGTGGTGGCATCAAGGAGGGGAGGGGAGATTCAGCTCTGTGCATGTGTTTGAGGGTGGTGGCAGCATGGAGGGGAGATTCAGCTCTGTGCATGTGTTTGAGGGTGGTGGCATCATGGAGGGGAGATTCAGCTCTGGGCATGTGTTTGAGGGTGGTGGCATCATGGAGGGGAGGGGAGATTCAGCTCTGTGCATGTGTTTGAGGGTGGTGGCATCATGGAGGGGAGATTCAGCTCTGGGCATGTGTTTGAGGGTGGTGGCATCAAGGAGGGGAGGGGAGATTCAGCTCTGTGCATGTGTTTGAGGGTGGTGGCATCATGGAGGGGAGGGGAGATTCAGCTCTGTGCATGTGTTTGAGGGTGGTGGCATCATGGAGGGGAGATTCAGCTCTGGGCATGTGTTTGAGGGTGGTGGCATCAAGGAGGGGAGGGGAGATTCAGCTCTGTGCATGTGTTTGAGGGTGGTGGCATCAAGGAGGGGAGGGGAGATTCAGCTCTGTGCATGTGTTTGAGGGTGGTGGCATCATGGAGGGGAGATTCAGCTCTGGGCATGTGTTTGAGGGTGGTGGCATCAAGGAGGGGAGGGGAGATTCAGCTCTGTGCATGTGTTTGAGGGTGGTGACATCATGGAGGGGAGGGGAGATTCAGCTCTGTGCATGTGTTTGAGGGTGGTGGCATCATGGAGGGGAGGGGAGATTCAGCTCTGTGCATGTGTTTGAGGGTGGTGGCATCATGGAGGGGAGATTCAGCTCTGGGCATGTGTTTGAGGGTGGTGGCATCATGGAGGGGAGGGGAGATTCAGCTCTGTGCATGTGTTTGAGGGTGGTGGCATCATGGAGGGGAGGGGAGATTCAGCTCTGTGCATGTGTTTGAGGGTGGTGGCATCATGGAGGGGAGGGGAGATTCAGCTCTGTGCATGTGTTTGAGGGTGGTGGCATCATGGAGGGGAGGGGAGATTCAGCTCTGTGCATGTGTTTGAGGGTGGTGGCATCATGGAGGGGAGGGGAGATTCAGCTCTGGGCATGTGTTTGAGGGTGGTGGCATCAAGGAGGGGAGGGGAGATTCAGCTCTGTGCATGTGTTTGAGGGTGGTGGCATCATGGAGGGGAGGGGAGATTCAGCTCTGTGCATGTGTTTGAGGGTGGTGGCATCATGGAGGGGAGATTCAGCTCTGGGCATGTGTTTGAGGGTGGTGGCATCATGGAGGGGAGGGGAGATTCAGCTCTGGGCATGTGTTTGAGGGTGGTGGCATCATGGAGGGGAGATTCAGCTCTGGGCATGTGTTTGAGGGTGGTGGCATCATGGAGGGGAGATTCAGCTCTGTGCATGTGTTTGAGGGTGGTGGCATCATGGAGGGGAGATTCAGCTCTGGGCATGTGTTTGAGGGTGGTGGCATCAAGGAGGGGAGGGGAGATTCAGCTCTGTGCATGTGTTTGAGGGTGGTGGCATCATGGAGGGGAGATTCAGCTCTGTGCATGTGTTTGAGGGTGGTGGCATCAAGGAGGGGAGGGGAGATTCAGCTCTGTGCATGTGTTTGAGGGTGGTGGCATCATGGAGGGGAGATTCAGCTCTGGGCATGTGTTTGAGGGTGGTGGCATCATGGAGGGGAGGGGAGATTCAGCTCTGTGCATGTGTTTGAGGGTGGTGGCATCATGGAGGGGAGATTCAGCTCTGGGCATGTGTTTGAGGGTGGTGGCATCAAGGAGGGGAGGGGAGATTCAGCTCTGTGCATGTGTTTGAGGGTGGTGGCATCATGGAGGGGAGGGGAGATTCAGCTCTGTGCATGTGTTTGAGGGTGGTGGCATCATGGAGGGGAGGGGAGATTCAGCTCTGTGCATGTGTTTGAGGGTGGTGGCATCAAGGAGGGGAGATTCAGCTCTGTGCATGTGTTTGAGGGTGGTGGCATCAAGGAGGGGAGGGGAGATTCAGCTCTGTGCATGTGTTTGAGGGTGGTGGCATCAAGGAGGGGAGATTCAGCTCTGTGCATGTGTTTGAGGGTGGTGGCATCAAGGAGGGGAGGGGAGATTCAGCTCTGTGCATGTGTTTGAGGGTGGTGGCATCATGGAGGGGAGATTCAGCTCTGGGCATGTGTTTGAGGGTGGTGGCATCATGGAGGGGAGGGGAGATTCAGCTCTGTGCATGTGTTTGAGGGTGGTGGCATCATGGAGGGGAGGGGAGATTCAGCTCTGTGCATGTGTTTGAGGGTGGTGGCATCATGGAGGGGAGATTCAGCTCTGTGCATGTGTTTGAGGGTGGTGGCATCATGGAGGGGAGATTCAGCTCTGTGCATGTGTTTGAGGGTGGTGGCATCAAGGAGGGGAGGGGAGATTCAGCTCTGTGCATGTGTTTGAGGGTGGTGGCATCATGGAGGGGAGGGGAGATTCAGCTCTGTGCATGTGTTTGAGGGTGGTGGCATCATGGAGGGGAGATTCAGCTCTGGGCATGTGTTTGAGGGTGGTGGCATCAAGGAGGGGAGGGGAGATTCAGCTCTGTGCATGTGTTTGAGGGTGGTGGCATCATGGAGGGGAGATTCAGCTCTGGGCATGTGTTTGAGGGTGGTGGCATCGTGGAGGGGAGGGGAGATTCAGCTCTGTGCATGTGTTTGAGGGTGGTGGCATCATGGAGGGGAGATTCAGCTCTGGGCATGTGTTTGAGGGTGGTGGCATCAAGGAGGGGAGGGGAGATTCAGCTCTGGGCATGTGTTTGAGGGTGGTGGCATCATGGAGGGGAGGGGAGATTCAGCTCTGTGCATGTGTTTGAGGGTGGTGGCATCATGGAGGGGAGATTCAGCTCTGGGCATGTGTTTGAGGGTGGTGGCATCAAGGAGGGGAGGGGAGATTCAGCTCTGTGCATGTGTTTGAGGGTGGTGGCATCATGGAGGGGAGGGGAGATTCAGCTCTGTGCATGTGTTTGAGGGTGGTGGCATCATGGAGGGGAGATTCAGCTCTGTGCATGTGTTTGAGGGTGGTGGCATCATGGAGGGGAGATTCAGCTCTGTGCATGTGTTTGAGGGTGGTGGCATCAAGGAGGGGAGGGGAGATTCAGCTCTGTGCATGTGTTTGAGGGTGGTGGCATCATGGAGGGGAGGGGAGATTCAGCTCTGTGCATGTGTTTGAGGGTGGTGGCATCATGGAGGGGAGGGGAGATTCAGCTCTGTGCATGTGTTTGAGGGTGGTGGCATCATGGAGGGGAGGGGAGATTCAGCTCTGTGCATGTGTTTGAGGGTGGTGGCATCATGGAGGGGAGGGGAGATTCAGCTCTGTGCATGTGTTTGAGGGTGGTGACATCATGGAGGGGAGGGGAGATTCAGCTCTGTGCATGTGTTTGAGGGTGGTGGCATCATGGAGGGGAGGGGAGATTCAGCTCTGTGCATGTGTTTGAGGGTGGTGGCATCATGGAGGGGAGGGGAGATTCAGCTCTGTGCATGTGTTTGAGGGTGGTGGCATCAAGGAGGGGAGGGGAGATTCAGCTCTGTGCATGTGTTTGAGGGTGGTGGCATCATGGAGGGGAGATTCAGCTCTGGGCATGTGTTTGAGGGTGGTGGCATCAAGGAGGGGAGGGGAGATTCAGCTCTGTGCATGTGTTTGAGGGTGGTGGCATCAAGGAGGGGAGATTCAGCTCTGTGCATGTGTTTGAGGGTGGTGGCATCAAGGAGGGGAGGGGAGATTCAGCTCTGTGCATGTGTTTGAGGGTGGTGGCATCATGGAGGGGAGATTCAGCTCTGGGCATGTGTTTGAGGGTGGTGGCATCATGGAGGGGAGGGGAGATTCAGCTCTGTGCATGTGTTTGAGGGTGGTGGCATCATGGAGGGGAGGGGAGATTCAGCTCTGTGCATGTGTTTGAGGGTGGTGGCATCATGGAGGGGAGATTCAGCTCTGTGCATGTGTTTGAGGGTGGTGGCATCATGGAGGGGAGATTCAGCTCTGTGCATGTGTTTGAGGGTGGTGGCATCAAGGAGGGGAGGGGAGATTCAGCTCTGTGCATGTGTTTGAGGGTGGTGGCATCATGGAGGGGAGGGGAGATTCAGCTCTGTGCATGTGTTTGAGGGTGGTGGCATCATGGAGGGGAGATTCAGCTCTGGGCATGTGTTTGAGGGTGGTGGCATCAAGGAGGGGAGGGGAGATTCAGCTCTGTGCATGTGTTTGAGGGTGGTGGCATCATGGAGGGGAGATTCAGCTCTGGGCATGTGTTTGAGGGTGGTGGCATCGTGGAGGGGAGGGGAGATTCAGCTCTGTGCATGTGTTTGAGGGTGGTGGCATCATGGAGGGGAGATTCAGCTCTGGGCATGTGTTTGAGGGTGGTGGCATCAAGGAGGGGAGGGGAGATTCAGCTCTGTGCATGTGTTTGAGGGTGGTGGCATCATGGAGGGGAGGGGAGATTCAGCTCTGTGCATGTGTTTGAGGGTGGTGGCATCATGGAGGGGAGATTCAGCTCTGGGCATGTGTTTGAGGGTGGTGGCATCAAGGAGGGGAGGGGAGATTCAGCTCTGTGCATGTGTTTGAGGGTGGTGGCATCATGGAGGGGAGGGGAGATTCAGCTCTGTGCATGTGTTTGAGGGTGGTGGCATCATGGAGGGGAGATTCAGCTCTGTGCATGTGTTTGAGGGTGGTGGCATCATGGAGGGGAGATTCAGCTCTGTGCATGTGTTTGAGGGTGGTGGCATCAAGGAGGGGAGGGGAGATTCAGCTCTGTGCATGTGTTTGAGGGTGGTGGCATCATGGAGGGGAGGGGAGATTCAGCTCTGTGCATGTGTTTGAGGGTGGTGGCATCATGGAGGGGAGGGGAGATTCAGCTCTGTGCATGTGTTTGAGGGTGGTGGCATCATGGAGGGGAGGGGAGATTCAGCTCTGTGCATGTGTTTGAGGGTGGTGGCATCATGGAGGGGAGGGGAGATTCAGCTCTGTGCATGTGTTTGAGGGTGGTGGCATCATGGAGGGGAGGGGAGATTCAGCTCTGTGCATGTGTTTGAGGGTGGTGGCATCATGGAGGGGAGGGGAGATTCAGCTCTGTGCATGTGTTTGAGGGTGGTGGCATCATGGAGGGGAGGGGAGATTCAGCTCTGTGCATGTGTTTGAGGGTGGTGGCATCAAGGAGGGGAGGGGAGATTCAGCTCTGTGCATGTGTTTGAGGGTGGTGGCATCATGGAGGGGAGATTCAGCTCTGGGCATGTGTTTGAGGGTGGTGGCATCATGGAGGGGAGGGGAGATTCAGCTTTGTGCATGTGTTTGAGGGTGGTGGCATCATGGAGGGGAGGGGAGATTCAGCTCTGGGCATGTGTTTGAGGGTGGTGGCATCATGGAGGGGAGATTCAGCTCTGTGCATGTGTTTGAGGGTGGTGGCATCATGGAGGGGAGGGGAGATTCAGCTCTGTGCATGTGTTTGAGGGTGGTGGCATCATGGAGGGGAGGGGAGATTCAGCTCTGTGCATGTGTTTGAGGGTGGTGGCATCATGGAGGGGAGATTCAGCTCTGTGCATGTGTTTGAGGGTGGTGGCATCATGGAGGGGAGATTCAGCTCTGGGCATGTGTTTGAGGGTGGTGGCATCATGGAGGGGAGGGGAGATTCAGCTCTGGGCATGTGTTTGAGGGTGGTGGCATCATGGAGGGGAGGGGAGATTCAGCTCTGTGCATGTGTTTGAGGGTGGTGGCATCAAGGAGGGGAGGGGAGATTCAGCTCTGTGCATGTGTTTGAGGGTGGTGGCATCAAGGAGGGGAGGGGAGATTCAGCTCTGTGCATGTGTTTGAGGGTGGTGGCATCATGGAGGGGAGGGGAGATTCAGCTCTGTGCATGTGTTTGAGGGTGGTGGCATCATGGAGGGGAGATTCAGCTCTGTGCATGTGTTTGAGGGTGGTGGCATCATGGAGGGGAGGGGAGATTCAGCTCTGTGCATGTGTTTGAGGGTGGTGGCATCATGGAGGGGAGGGGAGATTCAGCTCTGTGCATGTGTTTGAGGGTGGTGGCATCATGGAGGGGAGATTCAGCTCTGGGCATGTGTTTGAGGGTGGTGGCATCATGGAGGGGAGATTCAGCTCTGGGCATGTGTTTGAGGGTGGTGGCATCATGGAGGGGAGGGGAGATTCAGCTCTGTGCATGTGTTTGAGGGTGGTGGCATCATGGAGGGGAGATTCAGCTCTGGGCATGTGTTTGAGGGTGGTGGCATCAAGGAGGGGAGGGGAGATTCAGCTCTGTGCATGTGTTTGAGGGTGGTGGCATCAAGGAGGGGAGGGGAGATTCAGCTTTGGGCATGTGTTTGAGGGTGGTGGCATCATGGAGGGGAGGGGAGATTCAGCTCTGTGCACGTCTACATATTTCTTACCTAGGCATAGGATCCCTCTTAACATAGCTTTAGGTGGTGCAGCAGATCTGGTGAAGTGCAACTGTGAGTGGTTCACTAACACTGGAGGCCAGATAAAAAACCATGCAATCCAACTAATATTTGATGACAGTACCTTTAATCATTTCCTCGTCCTTCTCTGATTGCTCTGCCAAGGGACTTCGGTACGACTCCAGCGTCTCTTTCCACCAATCAGCATCGACCCGCAGCTTTCGAGTCTGGGACATCCATTGAGAGGCGTAGCGCGCTGTGATGTCACTCACGTAGTCAGCTGTTAGAAGGTTGTATATAAAGTAAAGATGTGTTAGATAGATAAATGTTGACATTTTGATATGTTTCAAATTCTTCCTATTCTTTCATGACTTATTTCCTATAGCTTAGGAGTCTGTGCCCAAAATTGGCAATTTCAGGCCAGATGAGCTAATAAGTACCAATGTATTACAATCTTACTGACAGAGGCACAAATACAACACATGATGCGAGTGAAAGAGGTGACCCAAATTGGTCTGCTTGAACCTGACAACAATCACGTTAAGATCAAGGATCAATTTCAAAATTCCAGAGATGCTTTGAGAGCCCCTTTCTGGGAAGACTGAATAATGAAATCTGTCTTGAGACTCAAATTGAAATAACCACTACAGAGCATAGTGAAACATCACAACATTTGTCCTCAGGAGGCTGTCACATTAGATAGCAGTACGACAACTTATCAATGATATTCACTGTTGGACTATGACAACAACTGATGGGACTTGTTTTATTCTAGCAGTGCGACAACTTATCAATGATATTCACTGTTGGACTAGGACAACAAATGATTGGACTTGTTTTATTCTAGCAGTACGACAACTTATCAATGATATTCACTAGCTGACTAGACCTAATACTGGATAGACTTGTTTGATTTTAGTAGTACTACAACTTATCAATGATATTGTTAACTATCTAAATATGTAAATGTTTAAATCGTAATATCCGCTTTGGCATTGTGCGCATGACAGGATGATAGGAGATGTTGTTTCCGTTATGAGTGGAGAGCATGTGCTCGCTAGACAATATCGATGCACCGATGAAAGTATTATATGACGAGCATAAGAGATGTACATTCTTATTGAAGGATTAAAACGTGTGAATATTACTGACTTTTCATGGTAGCAGAGCAATTTCAGTATTCACGGAAAGAGAACGAAATCCAAATAACATTGTGTGGAAATATTACTTTTGGACATCACGCTACGTACCAAAATGGCGGCGAAGGATTACAGAAATCCGCCGATGTTTGATTCAAATATGTCTTACGAAGACTGGAAACTTGCAGTTAATATATGGAAAGACGTTACAACACTAAAGAAACAGCAGTTAGGTGGGGCAGTGGCTCTTTCACTAACTGGAACGGCAAGATCTACCGCATGAGAGTTGGGTCATACAAAGTTGAGTGCCGAAGACGGTTTAGAGGAATTACTGAAAAGTTTGGATACTGTATATCTTAGAGACTCAAATGATCTGGCATACGAAGCTTTCGTCAGTTTTGATTCTTATCGGAAAAGCCCTGGAACCAGCATGATGGATTTCATTGTGGAATATGAGAAAAGGTACGGTCTGTGCAAACGAAATTATATGAAATTACCAGATTCTGTACTCAGTTTTAAATTGTTAGACAGTTCTCAACTTGATGAAAAAGATCATAAACTTGCACTCACTGCTGCGACTGATAGAAAATATGAGACAATGAAAGGGGCTTTAAAGAGAGTATTTGGACATACTATACAAACTGATCAACAATCAGATATTACAATAAAAACAGAAGATGTAATGTTCACCAAGTCACGCAAATATGTACCCCAAAACAAGTCAACAGGCACATTGAGAAGAGGTACAAATCCAATTGACAAGAATGGTCGGAGGTCAAGATGTATCATCTGTCAATCAACGTATCATTGGATGAAAGATTGCCCTCATAAGAATGATCATGTTAGACTTGTTGAAATGGATGGCAATGATAGTGATGAAGATGTGTGTAATTTAGTTTTGTTCACACTTGAACACAATGATATTCTCATTACAGAAGCGTCAGGCTGTGCCGTTGTTGACACGGCTTGTTCAAGAACTGTTTGTGGTGAAAGTTGGCTTGAAGATTTTCAGAGACATGGTGGACGCGTTACAAAGGAAACTTACAGTCACAAATCCTTTAGGTTTGGAGATGGAAAGCGAGTACAATCAAGCAAGAAAATTGTTCTTCCTGTGAAGATAGGTGAGACTGAATGTAAAATTGAATCTGAAGTTGTGTCAGCTGACATTCCTTTGCTATTGAGTAAATCATCTTTACAGAAAGCAGAGACAATACTTGACATGAAAAATGACAAGTTAACCATGTTTGGACAACCAGTGCAAATAATGTACACTTCAAGCGGTCATTATTGTGTTGAGCTAGGAACCAAACACACTCATGATGATGAACTTAGTTCACTACAAATTCTTCTTCTGGATGACGTAGAGAGTAAAGACTTGAAAAAGACAATTAGGAAACTACATGTTCAGTTTGGACACCCAACGGCGCAGAGACTTGAGAAATTATTAAAAGATGCCGGTGTTGTTAACACAAAAGCTTTTGATTTCTTGGATGAAGTCAGTGGATCATGTGACATTTGTTCAAGTTTTAAGAGGCCTGCAAACAAACCAGCTATTGGGTTACCACTTGCAGTAGACTTTAACCAAGTAGTAGCAGTTGACTTGCATGAACTTGAAAAATCTGTATGGTACCTACACATCATGGATGAGTACACACGGTTTAGTGCTGGGGCAATTATGACAACAAAGCAATGCAAAGTGTTTGTTCAGAAGTTCATTCAAATGTGGATAGCAGTTCATGGTGCGCCAAAGAAACTCTTCAGTGACAACGGTGGAGAATTTTCAGGCCATGATGTCATTGAAATGGCTGAGAATTTCAACATGGAATTGATTACCACTGCAGCTTACAGCCCTTGGAGTAATGGGGCACTTGAGAGACACAATCAAACTTTGACTGCAATTGTGTTGAAGGTCAAATCTGAGCAACAGTGTTCATGGGAAACTGCCTTAGCATGGGCATTGATCATATCTCTACCTTGTATGCAGCAAGGAGAGCATTCACTCAATCTGAGTCTGCAGAGAGAGTGAGAAGAGCTATCAGGAAACAAGTTTGACCGATCACTGACATGTATGAAGCAGGCGATAAAGTGTTCTACAAAAGACCAGACAGTTTGGAATGGAGAGGTCCAGGACGTGTAATCGGCAGAGATGAGCTGATCATATCTCTACCTTGTATGCAGCAAGGAGAGCATTCACTCAATCTGAGTCTGCAGAGAGAGTGAGAAGAGCTATCAGGAAACAAGTTTGACCGATCACTGACGTGTATGAAGCAGGCGATAAAGTGTTCTACAAAAGACGAGACAGTTTGGAATGGAGAGGTCCAGGACGTGTAATCGGCAGAGATGAGCTGATCATATCTCTACCTTGTATGCAGCAAGGAGAGCATTCACTCAATCTGAGTCTGCAGAGAGAGTGAGAAGAGCTATCAGGAAACAAGTTTGACCGATCACTGACGTGTATGAAGCAGGCGATAAAGTGTTCTACAAAAGACCAGACAGTTTGGAATGGAGAGGTCCAGGACGTGTAATCGGCAGAGATGAGATGATCATATCTCTACCTTGTATGCAGCAAGGAGAGCATTCACTCAATCTGAGTCTGCAGAGAGAGTGAGAAGAGCTATCAGGAAACAAGTTTGACCGATCACTGACGTGTATGAAGCAGGCGATAAAGTGTTCTACAAAAGACCAGACAGTTTGGAATGGAGAGGTCCAGGACGTGTAATCGGCAGAGATGAGCTGATCATATCTCTACCTTGTATGCAGCAAGGAGAGCATTCACTCAATCTGAGTCTGCAGAGAGAGTGAGAAGAGCTATCAGGAAACAAGTTTGACCGATCACTGACGTGTATGAAGCAGGCGATAAAGTGTTCTACAAAAGACCAGACAGTTTGGAATGGAGAGGTCCAGGACGTGTAATCGGCAGAGATGGCTCTGTGGTCTTTGTCAGGCATGGAGGAAGACTAGTCAGAGAACACATCAGCCGTCTTAGGAAGAAGAATCACATTGAAACCGTTCCTACAAAAGACGACAGTCAGCTTGTTAACAGAAAGCTAGAGACATCTGAACAAGAAGCTGAACAACTGGTACATGAACACACTGATGAACAACTGGTACATGAACACACTGATGAACATGTGATGGAGGATGAGCAAGGTGGTGAAAACACACCTGTGGAGAGAAGTGATGAAAATGAAATCATACTTGGTGACAGAGAAACTAGAGAACTCTCAACAAGCACAACAGACTTGAAGATTAAAGACATTGTTAAGTACAAACACAAAGACGGTGAGGAAACAGTTATTGCACAACTGCTTAGCAGAGCTGGGAAAGCAAATGGCAAAAACAAAAACTGGTATAATTTGAAGATTCTTGAGCCAGAAGATATGGAAGGTGCCGAAATCTCTGTGGATTTAAGCCAAGTCTCAGAACTAGAGCGGGTTCCTGTTGAGAATACACGTACAACTGAACAAGAAGAGGATACCATACTCACTGTTGATGATGTGTCATGGGATGATGCAAAAGGAAAGGAATTGAGTAGTTGGCGTGAAAACGGAGTGTATGAGGAAGTAGAGAACAGGGGACAAAAGTGCATCTCTGTTAGATGGGTGTGTACACTAAAGGAAAGTGACTGTGGCGTCCAAAAAAGGCTCGACTTGTTGCTCGAGGATTCGAGGAAAATAGTTGTGATATCAAATGTGATTCTCCAACATGTGCCCAGGAATCTATGAAAATGGCTCTTGCTGTGATGTCAATGCATACGTGGACACCAAATAGCCTTGACATTAAAACAGCTTTTCTCCAGGGTAAAGCAATTGATAGAGATGTTTACATCAAGCCGCCAAAGGAAGCCAGCTGTGAAGGGAAGTTGTGGAAACTTAAGAAATGTGTGTATGGCCTGTGTGATGCATCACTGAAGTGGTACCAGGAAGTGAAATCTGTGCTTGAAAGGCTAGAAGGTTTTGTGTCTAAAGTAGATCCAGCAGTGTTTTTCTGGAAGGAGAATGACAGGCTGTTAGGTGTTATAGCATGTCATGTAGATGATTTTCTCTGGGGTGGAGATGAGAGCTTTGAGGAGAGGGTGATCAAACATGTTCGTGAAACATTTACTGTTGGAAAAGAAGAAGAACCACCGTTTAGATACATAGGTCTACAACTCTCTGAAGACAAAGAAGGAATCTCTCTAAATCAAAATCATTACGTTAAAAACATTGAGCTCATCCAAATCGACAAATCAAAAGCTCAAGAAAAGCAAACAACGCTGACACAAGAGGAAAAGGATATCCTGCGATCAAAGATTGGACAGATCATGTGGGCTGCCAGGCAAACAAGACCAGACATTTTATTCAGTGTTTGTGAGTTGTCTGCGAAGGTGAATAACTCAAAAGTAGAAAATATCTTGGAACTGAATAAGTGTGTGAAACAACTTAGATCAGAGAAAGTGACACTTCAATATCCACGTCTAGGGGCAAGTTCAGTTGAGTTGCTTATCTATACAGACTCATCACTCGGAAACCTAGAAGATGGTGGCTCCCAGGGAGGCAGTGTTATATTCCTTCATGATAGGCAGAGCAGCAAAGTTTCTCCAATCATGTGGAGTTCTCGGAGAATTAGACGAGTTGCCAGGAGCAACGTTTGAGGATGGACATTGCCTCAATCAAAGAGAAGTTTCAATCACCAAACTTCACTGTTGTCTGGATGCAGACAGCACATCAACTAGCGGATGTCCTGACAAAGAAGGGAGCTTCCCCATTGAGACTCTTAGATGCTCTGGAGAAGGGACTTATTCCAAAGCTGTGATACACAAAGAAAAACCAAACTGTAAATAACAAAAAATTTGAAGGACTCATTTAGCTTAACTATCAGTCAATTTTAACTATAATGTTTTAAACAAAAAAAATTTATATTGTTGCTTTTATACATGCTTCCTTTTCTCAAAACAAAAAGGAGTGAATGTGTTAACTATCTAAATATGTAAATGTTTAAATCGTAATATCCGCTTTGGCATTGTGCGCATGACAGGATGATAGGAGATGTTGTTTCCGTTATGAGTGGAGAGCATGTGCTCGCTAGACAATATCGATGCACCGATGAAAGTATTATATGACGAGCATAAGAGATGTACATTCTTATTGAAGGATTAAAACGTGTGAATATTACTGACTTTTCAATATTCCTTAGCCTACTGGAACATCAACTGGCCAGACTTCTTTTATTCTAGCAGTAGTACAACTGATGATTTCTGATGCATAAGCCAGCATATAGTGAACTGTTTTATTCTAGCAGTACTACAACTGATGATTACCTGATGCATAAGCCAGCATATAGTGAACTGTTTTATTCTAGCAGTAGTACAACTGATGATTACCTGATGCATAAGCCAGCATATAGTGAACTGTTTTATTCTAGCAGTACTACAACTGATGATTTCTGATGTATAAGCCAGCATATAGTGAACTGTTTTATTCTAGCAGTACTACAACTGATGATTTCTGATGTATAAGCCAGCATATAGTGAACTGTTTTATTCTAGCAGCACTACAACTGATGATTACCTGGGCCTCCTTTCACAAAGCAACCTTAACTAAGGTCAACCTTAACTCCCATCATTTAACATTGCACTAAGGTTACCTTAAGGACTTACGATCACCTTAGGACTTTGTGAAAGGGGGCCCTGATGTATAAGCCAGCACATATTGAACTGTTATATTCTAGCAGCACAACTGATGATTTCTGATGCATAAGCCAGCATATAGTGAACTGTTATACTCTAGCAGTAGTACAACTGATGATTTCTGATGTATAAGCCAGCATATAGTGAACTGTTTTATTCGAGCAGTAGTACAACTGATGATTTCTGATGTATAAGCCAGCATATAGTGAACTGTTTTATTTTAGCAGTAGTACAACTGATGATTTCTGATGTATAAGCCAGCATATAGTGAACTGTTTTATTCTAGCAGTAGTACAACTGATGATTTCTGATGTATAAGCCAGCATATAGTGAACTGTTTTATTCTAGCAGTAGTACAACTGATGATTTCTGATGTATAAGCCAGCATATAGTGAACTGTTTTATTCTAGCAGTACTACAACTGATGATTTCTGATGTATAAGCCAGCATATAGTGAACTGTTTTATTCTAGCAGTAGTACAACTGATGATTTCTGATGTATAAGCCAGCATATAGTGAACTGTTTTATTCTAGCAGTACTACAACTGATGATTACCTGATGTATAAGCCAGCACATATTGAACTGTTATATTCTAGCAGCTGAACTGATGATTTCTGATGTATAAGCCAGCATATAGTGAACTGTTTTATTCTAGCAGCACTACAACTGATGATTACCTGATGTATAAGCCAGCACATATTGAACTGTTATATTCTAGCAGCAGAACTGATGATTTCTGATGTATAAGCCAGCACATAGTGAACTGTTATATTCTAGCAGCACAACTGATGATTACTGATGCATAAGCCAGCATATAGTGAACTGTTATACTCTAGCAGTAGTACAACTGATGTTTTCTGATGTATAAGCCAGCATATAGTGAACTGTTTTATTCGAGCAGTAGTACAACTGATGATTTCTGATGTATAAGCCAGCATATAGTGAACTGTTTTATTCTAGCAGTACTACAACTGATGATTACCTGATGCATAAGCCAGCATATAGTGAACTGTTTTATTCTAGCAGTAGTACAACTGATGATTTCTGATGTATAAGCCAGCATATAGTGAACTGTTTTATTCTAGCAGTAGTACAACTGATGATTTCTGATGTATAACCCAGCATATAGTGAACTGTTTTATTCTAGCAGTACTACAACTGATGATTTCTGATGTATAAGCCAGCATATAGTGAACTGTTTTATTCTAGCAGTAGTACAACTGATGATTTCTGATGTATAAGCCAGCATATAGTGAACTGTTTTATTCTAGCAGTACTACAACTGATGATTACCTGATGTATAAGCCAGCACATATTGAACTGTTATATTCTAGCAGCTGAACTGATGATTTCTGATGTATAAGCCAGCATATAGTGAACTGTTTTATTCTAGCAGCACTACAACTGATGATTACCTGATGTATAAGCCAGCACATATTGAACTGTTATATTCTAGCAGCAGAACTGATGATTTCTGATGTATAAGCCAGCACATAGTGAACTGTTTTATTCTAGTAGCACTACAACTGATGATTACCTGATGCATAAGCAAGCATATAGTGAACTGTTTTATTCTAGCAGTACTACAACTGATGATTACCTGATGCATAAGCCAGCATATAGTGAACTGTTTTTTCTAGCAGTACTACAACTGATGATTACCTGATGTATAAGCCAGCACATATTGAACTGTTATATTCTAGCAGCAGAACTGATGATTTCTGATGTATAAGCCAGCATATAGTGAACTGTTTTATTCTAGCAGCACTACAACTGATGATTACCTGATGTATAAGCCAGCACATATTGAACTGTTATATTCTAGCAGCAGAACTGATGATTTCTGATGTATAAGCCAGCACATAGTGAACTGTTTTATTCTAGTAGCACTACAACTGATGATAACCTGATGTATAAGCCAGCATATAGTGAACTGTTTTATTCTAGCAGCACTACAACAGATGATTACCTGATGCATAAGCCAGCATATAGTGAACTGTTTTATTCTAGCAGTAGTACAACTGATGATAACCTGATGTATAAGCCAGCATATAGTGAACTGTTTTATTCTAGCAGTAGTACAACTGATGATTTCTGATGTATAAGCCAGCACATAGTGAACTGTTTTATTCTAGTAGCACTACAACTGATGATAACCTGATGTATAAGCCAGCATATAGTGAACTGTTTTATTCTAGCAGCACTACAACAGATGATTACCTGATGCATAAGCCAGCATATAGTGAACTGTTTTATTCTAGTAGCACTACAACTGATGATTACCTGATGCATAAGCCAGCATATAGTGAACTGTTTTATTCTAGCAGCACTACAACAGATGATTACCTGATGTATAAGCCAGCACATAGTGAACTGGTTGTGTTGCACCGCCTTCAACTTCATATGGCTTGTCAATGATGTTGTTTACACAATCAACACCTGCAAAAAAAAACCAATTTGATTTTGAAATAAAAGCATATAGATATAACTGAGACAGTATGTGAATTGAAAACATTGACAGAAGATAATGTGATTTATAAACACAAACTGAGTGGCCATTCTGAAAATTCTTTGAAGTAATTCACATATTCAGATTCAGCAGAATATTTTTGACATCAAATCTGGTTGTGTGCAGAGATTCCATCAGTACTCACAGACCCATCTATCCTCCCCGGACAAGAAGACTTCCGCCCACGTATCCCTGCCTGCAATACAAGCACACAGCTTAAAATGAGGTTTATGAGACACTCCATGATTTTCATGACAAAGGCAAAACATCTTATGATAAGCAGTTTTTAACGTAATTCTAGCAACAACCTCACACATGCACAAGAACCGAAATCAACTGCCTATAAATATAAGTAAAATTACCTAGCAAACACTATTAAGTCCGAACCGTTCTCCTGACTGTTTTCGATAAATTGAGGAAAACAAGTTAAAGTGACTGGCATGCTCCAGCAGCAGTACACAACTTTTTTTTAATGAAAATACTGAATTTGAATACCATAATATTCTTATTTGTTTATTTTACTGAACCCAGTATCCTGACAGCACCTGTCAGTTCTTCTTGATTAACTGAGACAATTGTCAACATAAAGCATATGTGATTCCAAATAATCACGAGTAGTCGCTTTAAAACCTTCATGAAAACATGATACCCCTGATACATATAAACCGTACCCACTTACTGGTACAACTTCAACCTATCAGCCAGATCTGTTACAACTGTTGCTTTATCAATATGCATGTTTTGATAAACCATATATGGGTCAATTTCAGAATTTTTCTCTTTTCTTGTCCAAGTTCATTTACCATTAATAAACACAGTGCATATAAAGTTTTATACCTTTAAGATATAACACAAACAATGCCCTCAACAGTAAAAACACTTTTCACATCTCAGGGTTCAGGAAACATGTTTAACAGATAACTTAAGTCGTCAAATTTACCCAAATCGTGCTGTCCGGAAGGTACCCTGGTCCTGTTTCACATCAACAAAGTATAATTTATTTTTTAACATTCTTTAAGTGATCTGTTTGTTTCATTAAAGGATGGAAATCACCCTGTTAATGTTATATGATTGATCAAAAACGATTAAGTGATTTTTTTCTGGAAAAATGCCTGTGTCCCATATTTTGATGTCCTTGCCGTTACCAAACATAAAAAAAACTGTAAAATAATTTCTCCCCAGAGCTTGCTGTTACTCTACTTCCTTTTCTTGTAGTTCTACTTCCTGAATACTTCAAATTAAGATTTTATGTGTGTCAATGTTAGTATACAGATCATAGCGTTATGCTCATGCGTCCTAACCGTTACTGAATATAATGACATGAAATGTTTTTTTGAAAATTTTACTATTTAGTTCATAATATTCCTTTCCATGTAGTTCACAAATTACCATGTGGTTCCAAACCTGCAGGGATAAATTGTTGTTTTAATTTAGAAATTAGAAATTGTGGTCCTAACCGTTACTGTCCTTACTGTTACCACACTGAGTGGTTTCGGCAAGGACACAATGTGGTTTCAGTTCAGACAACTCTTGTAGAATTCCAAATTATGTTTGTCAAACCTAATATTCAATACAAACTACTATTTGTTAAAAAAATATATTGTAAAGGATCATCATTTCATCCTTTCTTTAAGTTTTATTTTTAATTTTTTTGTTACTGTATCTTTGATTTATCACAATTTGGTAATGGTTAGGACAGAAATTGGTAATGGTTTGGACTAATTCATCTTCAGATGCGAAACTAGCAATATCTTAAGATGTTAAATATTCTGGTATTGGTATTTGTATCACAATTTTTCTATGAAAATTTCTCAAATCAATCATTTTTGAAAAACTCTTTTTAAAATATCGACAATTAACAATTTTCCAATATTTGGTAACGGCACTGATAATAATTGGTAACAGTTAGGACAATTTTAGAGAAAGGAGAAATGTGAGCAATTGTTTTAATCCAAAAAGAATGGAACTTAGAGGATCATTATTTTGCCATGTTTTTCAAAACTTTGACATTTTTTTTTAAACATTAGTGTCATATTTGTTTTAATATCATATATGGAGGTGTTGATTGGTTTCGGTTTGGACAAAGGTAACAGTAATGGCATGGACAATTTGTTCGAAATCTTTACATAGATATATCGTTTAACAGATGAAACCTATGATAAATAATCACTTTGGAGTCTCAAAGTTTAAGTCTTTATATTAGTGGTGAAAATGATTGAATAGTTTTTCAAATTTGATACTCTTTACCTAAAAGTGTTACTTAGTAATGGTTTGGACAAAAGTCGTTCTGGTTTGGACCCTGACACAGTATCGATACTGACGCTCCATTCATAGGCTAGATATTAACTTTTAAGCAAATACAGTTAGTTATTAATGTGACATACTTGAATATCATTACAGAGTACAAGAGTTGTTGGCACATTCATTATTTTACAATTTGATATTAAAGTATAAGAGTTGTTCAGTAACGGTTTGGATGAATTAGGTTTTGGTATGGACACTAATACAGTATTGGCATGGAAAATCTGTTCAAAATGTTTCTGTATCTGTAAAATTAATATAGGATGAAAAATAATTTTTAACTGAACATTCTTAGATGTTCTTTTATAATATATAGAGTAAAAAAAACCAATTAGAATATCTTGAAGAACAAAGTAATCACAGTAATTAGTATGGTCATTGTTTGGACATTTGTGGTAACAGCATGGACAAACTGGTTAGTATGTCCTCTTTCAAAAAGTCAACAATGTGTTATCACTATTGCTAAAAAGGTTATTTAAATTTAGTGCAAATGAAATTTAACACTAAAACCAGAGAAATTATCAACTCAACATATCATTATTTTCAGGGTGTAAGGACCCATCATGTCATTGACAGCGTCTGAAAAGATCCAGGTAAAAGGGCTGAATTTCTGAAGACAGAAAAAGGAAAAACATTGAGGATACACCAGTTGATTTCAGTTTCAAGCGGAATTTTGTAATTGTAGCTGTACCTGTCCTGCACTCAAAGCATGCAAAGGTCATCAATGTACTTCATTCAAAGTTCTACCAGGCAAGAAGCAAAAGACGCCCGTTAGCTGTTCAACCACAGTCACCATCACAATGCTCTTATTCCTCTCAGTTTTCCAACTCTGAGTATAGCACCATTTCTGGAGCCATCTTCCCTTCCTTTGGATTCTGCTCCAATTGAGGACATGACTCTTGATGAGTAAAGAAGGTCAAATTTCACCCATGTTCTTGAGGACTTATCATCCTGTAAGACTTTTCAAGATTTGAAAGCAACATTAACATTGCTAGATGAAACATGTCCTTATGATATTCATGGTGGGAAGAAATACCTGATGGACGGCAGCTATGAAATCGATCTAAATTCGCTTGAAATATTTCCAGATGATGTTGTACCACATGCAGTCCTTCTTCTAGTCACAGCAACAGCAGATGGAGATTGTCTTCCCCATACTTGAAGTGTATTTGCTTTTGGGAATGAAGATAGTCAGGATGAGTTGAACTTGCTTCACATCGGGGCCTATACCTTTTACATGAATACTTAACTCGTGGACTCAATGGGTGTAAGAATGTCAGAAATCTATCTGCCAACTTTGTGCAATATTCTGAACAGTTTGTGACAAACACTTTCCTGACAGATGGAATAGTAGCTATATGCTATATGCTATATGGGGATATGGCAAGTGTTCGCATTGCTAGTGTTTTACACATCACAATCTTCTCAGTTTACCCAAAGCTTGGAAACAGCAGTGTACATAATGATTTGCACAGAGTGATCTTGCCGCGGGGCTCAGGAAGAAGTGATGAGATGATACATGTGATGTGGACGAGTACCAGAACCCCTGATATGAATCCGATTCACTTGGTACCAAATCACTTTGTACCAGCTATGACAATAGAGAGGCCAAAGGTTCCAACTGATGAAACTTCAACTAGTTCTTCGCAAGACACATCAGAGTGCACACAGAAGTCTCTAGCAAAGCATCAATTACAACCCAAAACCCCCCAGATGAACAATAGCTCAGCAACTCTGAACTGCCTCCTCAAACACTCTACCTGTTCCTAATAGTGAATGTGCTACCACTGAAGGAACTCATCAATTGAAGACATTCCAAGATCTGCAGAGGTCTGTGCCAGATCCAGTAGAGCTCATTGAAAAATATGTGCTTATATCATATGAGGGATGTGCGTTTCCCGGAAAGGTTCTTGACATAGTTGAACAGAGTGGTCTGTATTTGGAATGTATGACACATCACACATGAGCCAAATTGCTTCTTTTGGCCAAGATTGAGGGATCGTTGCTGTGTCAATACGACACCGATCTAGTTATAGTTATTCCAGAGCCTTAAATGCAATGTGAAAATCCAAGACATAAAATGGTAGATACAGAATTGTGGGAAATTATTGACAAACATTTATGTGGATAGCAGTTTGCAAAACTACTGCAGGATATAACCTGTTCTTGATTGTGTTTGTTTAATCAATTTTATTGTTGTTGCTCACTTCCATATGCAAAGAGTGAAGTTGTAGCTGGTTTCTTTCATCTTGTTGATGTCTTGTTATGTGCATATTTCTAAGATTCATGTTTACAAGATTGCATAGAATCAAGGCTTTACAATACACCTAGAATGACATTTGTCTGTTTGAAGTTCCACATTGGTGTTATATGTTTACATTTTGTATGAGATCTTGATAGGTTATTTGTAAACCTTGTTATAGTATTTCATCTCCTGCTTGTGGGTTTTTAATGAATATAAAAAAACAATTTATTAATACAGATGTTGATGCCTGAGAATACAAGTGAAGCATGTACTGGATTGGTATGTTTCAAAATAATGTTTGCAATTAAATGATGAACTCCTGCGATATGACTATTGAGTGAAGTTTTTAGATGGATTTTTTTTTATATTTTGGGTATTAGTTTAGTTTTAATTATAGCACTATGCTTGAAACATTGAATTCTCATTTGATAATTACAAACATGTCCATGCCGATACCGTGCGTCAAAAGTGTTAAATTGAAAATTGCTCATTATCTTTGTGTATTGAATATGTTTACAAAATAATCAAAATGGCCATATGTACCTAAAAAGTAATCTTTAGGTACAATAAATTCATTGATTTCCAAATTTCATATGTATTTCCTTACCGTTACCGCCCATGTCAGTGCCGTTACTACACATGTCCATATCAATACCAGACATTAAATTTTGGCAAATGTATTTTTTATTTTTAGAATTTGTGAAGTAGATTTGTTTGTGCAATTACAAAAAGGAAAGGTGAATATAAGCTGAATGGTTTTCAGTGATATTTTCTTTTAATATTTGTACTTTTTTTAAATATGTCCTTACCGTTACCATGTCAGTACCATTACTAGACATGTCCAAACCGATACCACTGACTAATTGGTAATTAATTCCATCAATTATGAACCTTTGTGAACCAAACTTGAAATACATACTACTTTCCGTTTTATCTAAATGAGGAATAGGCCATAAACACACAATTTCTTCTGGTATGGTTATTTTGTAGGTTGAAAAGACATCTTGAGCTGAATTTTCTGAACGGTAGAATTGAAAAGCTGAAAACTTAACTTTTTGCTTTACAAATAACTGAATTTCTCTCAGGGTATGCTAACAATACATCAGAATAATACCTACCATCATTAAAAATCATTTTGATAGATCAATAATGACACAAATAATATGTATAATTTTGGTAACGGTAAGGACACATTTTTCAATGTTCATTAATTAAAAGGTATTTGTTAATTAAGTATTGGTTATTAACTCTTACGTTGCTGAATATTATTTTGACCAGTTTTGCCCCCGTGGCTGAATTTTCCAGCACTCGCCTCGCTACCGTTATAGCGCAATTAGCCCCTGTGGCCGAATTTTCCAGCGCCGCCAGATGCGACCGTTTTAACAACATATGGCGTGTTTACATGGCGAAATACGGACATTATCGTCGTTTTATACAAAGCTAGTCGGCGAATCCCGTGTTACAAATGGATGACACTTTGAATGAAATTTCTATCACCCCTGGAACGGTTTCTACAACTGAAGTAAACTTGTTTTCAATTCGGGCGCCGTAACTCAATAAATTCCAAGAGCGCATGCGCGAAATCAAAAGGAAACTAAAGATGAATAGTTCCTCTTCACATCGATATAAAAATTATTTTTATAATATGTTTAGAACGAATTTTACAAAATTTAAAAATTTTTCTTCATTTCAAACATTATAAAATCATTTAATCACTGAGTGCACACATGCAAATTATATACGGAATTGAAGCTAATTTTTTGCTCTATATTTCACGATAAATTTTATTACGATACCCCATCCTAAACGAAAGATATAAATTACGAAAACAGGGTAGTGATAAATCCCGATAACGCTCTGACCCCCACAGTAATATTACTAAGCTAATAGCCCCGGGCAAACGCACGCGCTCAGCGCGTGCAGGCGGGGTATCCCCGTTGAAACATACACTCACACACAATATAAATTGTCTTTATTTCCAACTTTATAAATCATGTTATTCGCTTTGTATACATGCAAATTATATATGGAATTGAAGGCAATTTATTCTTCTTTACGAAGAAATAAATCATAACAATCTTTTGCACTGTAATTAGAAGTTATTACCAACGAAACGTGGGCATAGCTAGTAATAAATTCTTTGATAATCGCCTTACCGCAACATATGTCGCATCGTTTCCACACGTTTTATTTTGATGCAAATATGGGCAAATTACACATGAAAATGAAGGTATTTCTTTCTGCTTTACGATGATATGAAAATAATAAATATGTACCACTTGGTTTGGAATATATAAAGTTTGCAAAGATGGTACCCTCGGGTATTTTAGAACAGATTTTGATAATTGCGACATCACTAACCGCTCCTTTATTGTCTAATTGTAATTTGCAAATTTTATATAGAATTGAAGACGATCCTTTCCTCTTTATTGTGATATAAAAATGTCGATAATGCGCTCTGCCGTTAAATGGATAGGAAGTGTAAAAAGCAGTTGAAAATAAATCGCTTCTCGGTAAACAAAATATGAATAGAGAAATTGCCTGTTTGTGCGATGCGCGCCGGGTCCTTTCTGATTTTCTTGTACATACCAATTTTACATGGCAATAAAGATTATCCTTTTCTCTATATTTTGATATATAAAATTGCAAAATTTACCGAGAAGTTTATGTGATATAAAGTGCGAGAAAATGGTAAAAACGTAAAGAATAAACAAAAGTCACAATTTTGCGGAACTTACTGTATCTTTATTCTATATGGTGTATATAATTTTTTTATATCAAATCGAAGACAATTATTCCTTCTTTATCACGATGTAATCAATGTCAAAATACGCCTAGCTGTTGAGAAGATATGAGCGAAAGAAAGGCACATGTCAAAATCGCCGTTCAGTTTACATGATTTGAATCGAGAAATTAGCTTTTTGTGCGACGCTTGCTGTGTCTTTATTTATTATCGCGCATGTACACATTTTACATGGAAAGAAAGACAATCTTTCTCTCTGTCTTTTGATATAAAAATTGTCAAAATACGTTGAGCACATCATGTAAAAATTGGTGTGACAAAATGGTGTAAAACTAAAAATATGTAAAAATCACCTTTTTTGCGGCACATGCTGTATCTTCAATTCAGGTAGCGTAGTTACGTATTTTATATTGAATTGAAGACAATTTTCTGCTCTTTCAAATGATCCAACAGGTATTGAAATCCGCCCAAGGGTTCAGAGCATAGGGCGTGCGATATAAGGTTGTACGTTTGGTGTGAGTGCAGGCTTGTAAGCAAACGATAGCACGCGCGGGGCGGTAAGCTCGTGCGAGAGGGTAGAAAGTGCCCACAGGCTATTAGCACGTGCGGCGGGGAGTGGGGGAAAATTGAGTGATTTTAAAGCTTATTTTCGGTACGATAAACGTTATCAATCGTTGCATAATTTTTGGAACATGTACGCGCATTATTTAGAACACCAACGAAACAAAATTCGGTAGCTTAGCGACACACGGACGGAAAGTACTAGTGTTGAACTGACACTACTGCCGTGCAACAATTGCCCGTCCTTCGCTACTGTGAAGCTCGGCGTTAATGAGCTAGCGTGAGAAAAATAAAAAAAGTTTGGATGTCGCATCTCGCCCAGAGGACATGCGGTCAAAGCAAATTTCAACACGGACAGGCCCGGGACCCGCATCTTAAGGGTTAAGGTTGCAAACTTTGTTACTGTTACTGTCGATGTTTGCTTTTCATGTTAAAATAAAAAATGTAGTCTTTTACAGAATTATTATTTTTTATATTCAGAACGACAAATGGAGACACCTTTTGAAATTGACCCATATATATATGGAATATATCTGTCTGAGTTGAAGATGTTCACCACTCCTTTCTAGATAAAATATGTCTGATCATGATGAAAGGATCTTTCTTTTACCCTGTGCAGTATCGGACCGTTCTGAATCGGATGAAAGCACCTTCCGGTTTTTCTTCAGCTTCTCCTGAAGGGGGCTCCGGAAGTGGGTCTCACTGGTCTCAAACTCGCTCTCTGAACTGTAGGAATGGAGGCAAATTGATAAATGAATACAACACACAGAGAAGTATGAAGCAAGTCATGAAATTAAGCCTCAGAATGGCTGATAGTCCTATCTATCACGTAATCATGAGAAAATGCAAGCTGGAGAGCTCAGTGAGTCAAAAACATTTAATATCGGACCAAGCAATTTATTTTTAATTTAACCATTTATTACTAGCGTTTGGACATCACACTAACCTTAGATTCCTCTCCTTTTTAACTTTTCCCTTCAGTTTTTCAGATCTCCTTCCACATTTTGGTTCTGATCTCTTCAAGCTTTTTCTCCTCGTTTTCTTCTTCTCCTCCACTACAAACTCTTCCTCTGACTCCTCCTCTTCCTCCAAACTGGCCAAGTCCTCCTCCTGTTTCAGCCGTCTGTCTGATCTCCTGGACACTCTCACACGCAGCGACCTCTCCATCTTCACTTCATCCTCCTCATCATCACTTGACGTTATTTCCTCTGAGAGTGGTCTCCCTTTGTTCAACTTTCGTCGTTTTGGTTTTATGTCCCTGTCTTTCTCCTCTTGTTTTACTTTGTTTTCTGTATCATTGTCATCATGAGAATCTAATTGTCTTGAGGTTTCCTTCCCTTTGTTCACCCTTTTCGATTTCTGTTTGTTTTTCTTGTTCATTTGCTTTTGTTTACCATTGCCTATCCGATCAACATCATTATAAGAATCATCCTGTGAGAGTTCTCTCCTTTTACTCGACTTTGTTTTCTCTCTTTTTTGAGGACATTTTGAATTTTTTTGTTCAGTAGTATGTACACCTGTTTTGTTCACAGTTGGTCTGCCAGTTTCTCTAGATGAAGCACATTGAGAATTCCTGATAGCGTCTTCACACTCCTCTTTGTTTTGCTTCTCCGACCATGTGTCTGCTTTGTGTCTGGATTTCTGTTTGACATTGAACTGGAAACAAATACAAAACTTTAACGATTAATCGATTTTTAAATGAAACAAGTTTATGTCAGATCTATACTGCATAAAAGCCAAGCTGCTCATTTAGATATATCAGTAATCATGTCTTGTAAGAAACATTTATCAGTTTGAAAATACTGATCAATGGAAATAATTTTGGAAATATGCATCCCTTTGATATTTTGATTATAATAGTTTTGCACTTCAAGATCTCTTTACCAACTGATACATAAATATTACAGTAGATTACAAAGGCAAATAAATGATACACATACAACTTTTGGGTGATGCAGATCTGTGGCCTAAAAAGACTGCAGACATTGGAATGAGTAAGTAAATGTTTTAACATAACAAAAGAAGGCAAATAATTAGCCATAAACTTACCTTGTCTCTCTCAGCAAGCTTCATCTTCATCGGTTGGAGTGACATCACTAATCTGACATCAATACCTAAACATCGTAACATGATGACGAAGACCTGCAAGTCAATAAATATAATGTAAGTATTCGTGAACACGTTCTGGGGAAATCAAGACAGTATGATTTGGAAATAATTACTTAATTGGAGATCAACGGCATAAAACAGAATTACTATGGCTCCAAATTTAATCTAGTCAACATCATTGTTTTGATGTTTTATTTTTGTGACATTCTCCTTTCGTAACATTTCAATGTTTGATAACCCCAACAATGGACCACATTGGAAAATTTCCTTCATGTTATATTGACTGTTTTGGTAAAATTTTAGAAATAAGACCGGAGAGAAGTGGACTGCTCCCGTCCAGTTAGAGTTAAAGTGTACACTGTGAAGGACCACCCTCACTCCCCAAGACTCATAGCTACAGACTGTGTGTCTGTCTTTTACGAAGTGTTGTCACTCACCTACAGCTCAGGTAAAACTGCTTCAAAGAAAGAAGCTAACAAACTAACAGCAGTTAGAGTACATGTGATAACAGATCTGCAAATATGAGTTTTTCGAGAGAACATTACATATTTTTCACATATAATCTTCAGTTTCAAATACTTACAATAACAAGAGCTTTGGCAGAGGAAATCTGCTTGTTTGAGAGAAGAGACTGGAGACAATCACTCTTGATAACTCCAGCGGGCTCGTCAGGCCTGTCAAAGTATGTGGACGTTGTGAGAAGTGGAAACTCATGTTGGAACCACTTGACGAAGATCTTAAGTTCAGGTATCGAAGTTATTGACCTATCAGAAGGCAGTATTGAGAGTGCAAGGGCCCTGAGTATCTCGCTGTTACATTCCATGTTCTGTTGTAACCCGTGAGCCAGTAGGCAGAGCAGGTGGACCTGTTAGGGAAAGAGGATGAGATTAGTCAGAGCAGGTGGACCTGTTAGGGAAAGAGGACAAGATTACTCAGAGGAGATGGACCTTTTAGGGAAAGAGGACAAGATTACTCAGAGGAGATGGACCTTTTAGGGAAAGAGGACGAGATTAGTCAGAGGAGGTGGACCTGTAAGGGAAAGAGGACGAGATTACTCAGAGCAGCCATCTTGGATCACAAAACAATCATCATTAAAATCTAGAAGATACACTCTTTATTTTCATATCAAATATTGACAAGTACAAATGTAAAACTGACATATAACTTGTATGATTCGAGACAAAGATGCAAGGAAGATGTCAGTGACCTTATGCATGTTGACCTGAACGTCCTTCTGGAATCGTCTCATGGTGCGCTGGACATAGCCCTGCCAGTCAAACTGCTTCTTCTTCCTGCAAAGAGCATACACATCAAGTTACCCTGGGATATGGTCTACCCTTGCTCTAAGCTAAAAGGCCCATTGAGCTAGAAATAATTACAGTTTTGATTCCGAGGACAAATATTGGAAGAGGGTCGATGCCATGATTCTGACCTCCTCTTGTTGAAGAAGTCTGGGGCCTCCAGTGTGATCTCCACGGGTTCTGTCGGGACTCGGGACAACAGAGATCTCCCATCATGCTCTGCAAATGCAACATAGCGTTAGATTTAGATCTGATGCCAATCGCTTGGTAGCTCTTCATTTGTCAAACTTTATGAATTTTATCAAGAATATACTGAAAAGTATCATGTATCATCACTTGAGCAGAGTGACATTGTTCAGGTATAGATTAATGAATCTGGTCAAAAACTTGACACTGACGTGTTTAATTAGAGAAATTAACTTTTTGAAACTATCTTAAAAAGGTAGAAGAACATATTTCCGTTCATAGTGTTTGTAAGGTTATATAACTAATATTAATGTACTGGTAATTGGTACATGTGTTCCGGTTTTGGCACATACATAAAGGTTTTGTTCAATTTTCATTGATTAGTATAATTGATATGTTAAGAGTACGAGAGGTGTCCCAAAAACTTCCGGCCTGACCATCAAAACCAAAGAAACATTTAAATGTTTATGACTTATATTTTGACATAATCACCCTTGACCTCAATGCATTTGCTCCAGCGTTTTTATGACATTTGCAACCACTCTGAAAACCACTTCTTATCACGAGACCCCAAAAACGTCTCTACTGCAGAAATGATGGCATCGTCAGTCTCAAACCTTTGGCTCTGTTTTCAGTCGAGGGAAGAGGAAGAAGTCTCAGGGGGCTAGGTCTGGAGAATAGGCAGGGTGGGGGAGAATCCTGAACCCACAATCCTTTGCTGCACTGACTGCAATTTGGGCGGTGTCAACAGAAGCATTGTCCTGCAACAGCCACACACCTTTGCGCAGTTTACCTCTTCGTTTCTGTTTGATTTATTCTCGTAATTGTCGTAGTTCATTTGCGTAATAAGTGCCATTGATTGTAGAACCTTTCTTTAAATAATCAATCATTATTACACCCTGAGAGTCCCAGAAAACGGATGTCATGACCTTCCAACTGGAGGAACAAGATATGAACTTTTTAGGGGTGGGTAGTGTGCTGTGTTTCCATTGCATGCTTTGGCTTTTTATCCCAGGATCAAAATGATGAACCCAGGTGTCATCTTTAGTAACGACATGAGCAAAAAATGATTCTGGGTCTGCGAGATACTCGTCAAGAAGTTGCTGACTGACCATGCCACTTTTTCGCTTTTGGTCCTCAGATAACATTCTGGGGACCAAGCGTGGTGATACATTTTTCATATGTCAATGTTCATGTACATAATTCCTTCAACTGATGTTTTACTGATATGGTGAGCATCAATTAAGTATCTGATAGTCACTGGCCTGTCTTGCCTTATTGTGTCAAGAACAGCCTCAAAATGTTCACCTGTGTTGACATCAGATGGAGAACCAGGACGGGGCTTGCTTTAATGCTTACACTTCCCCGTTTAAATTCAGCGCACCAATGTTTAATGATGCTATATGAAGGAGCAGAGTCACCTTATGTTTGTAACATATCCCCATGAATTTCCTTTGGAGTATATTTGTTTAAACTCAGATGTTTGATAACAGCCCTACATTCACTTTTCTCCAGTTCGGTAAAAGATGTGAGGGTACCTTTGAATGACAGGCTGTTATATGCAATTGAAGAGTATTCATCTTGTGATTTTCATGCCATTTACACGCCAATAAATGTTCTTCATGCACGCACAGTATGGTTGCGTTTCAGGCCGGATACTTTTGGGACAACCCTCGTATGTTAGATGTATTGAACGGATCTCGCCATAAATGGTGTTTTGACATTAATGAATTTATGAAAGGCAAATAAAATACCATGAAAATCACAGAGTATTGACATGTCTACAAACAATTATTATTGGTAATTGGCAAAGCCTTCTGGTTATCTGCCCTCCTATTTTCCCTGGGAGAAAAACAGTTACTTCTAGATCCTGCCAACAGGCAAATCTTTGTCCTAGACATTATAAACATGTGCAACAGACTGAAATATACAAATATACCCAGAAAGTTTTAGATACTAGATACAAATATTCCTACCTTCCACTTCTTCCCAATCTTCGCTGCCATCAGTATCGTCAGACAGACTTGACCCCTTAACCTCCGAACCCCGCTGCCCATGACCTTCAGACGTGGAGGGGAGAGAGCAACTTGACCCTTCCATATGCAGCAGCACAGCAGTCACATCGTCCTCATCTAGCGCTCTCAGCACGGGGACACTTGGAGTGGGGTCTTTCAAGTCAGCTATTGCTTTACTTATACCCTTTTTCTCTCCTGTTTTGGTTCTCTTCTTTCCCTTTTGAGAACCTATGCTGTTTTTAGTCACTGCCTTCTTGTCATGTTTAGTGGTTCTGGTCTTCTTTGATGTGCCCTTGTTGACTGAGGTAGACACAACCTCTTCAAAGTCTGATTCCGCTGATTCATCTCTTTGTTTGGTTCCAGCAATGTCCAGGTCAGTGGTCCCATCAAGTGAACTCCTATCTTTCACATGGACAGAGACACTTCCTCCAGAGTCAACTTCCTCAAAGTCAGAGTCCTCTGTGTCGCTACTCTTGAGAGATTTCTCCTCTGTTATCAGATTTCCAGGGCTGGATGTCGTTTCTTCAGATTTAAAAGTTTGGGATTTTGATCCTCTATTTGTTTTACTAGATGTTTTGATAACAGAATGAAGATCCTCCTCTTTTTTTATTTTTTTAACTTTTTTCATTTTTGAGTTTTCCTGAGTATTTTGAGTACCTCTCCTCTTTCTTTCTTTCTGTCCATTAGGCTGCTGTTTATCAATAGTCTTTGTTGTATCCTGATCACGTCTAGGAAGCTCCCCATCACTCGGCAGGACCGGCTCTGTGATTGTTCGTCTTGTTCTCCTCTTCTTTTTTACAGGAGCTCCGTTTGGAGCAGCGGCTGGAGCAGCAGTAGGTACAGCTTCATCCTTGACTTTTATCTCCTCATTCTCCGCTTCTTCAACTCCCAAATTCTTACGGGTAGTTCTTCTTTTAGGTGGCATTACTCTCCTGAAATACAAACAAAAAGGGATCAGTGGAATTTTTTCCAACTTTAATTCTTATCATTTCGCCTTTAAGGGTTCACGGCCAGTTGCACGTTTTGTTGATTGTTATTTCTGTACCCTATTTTCTGCAATAAAAACAGGTTTACTATTTACCCATAGTTGTGTTTTTCTTTTTTCATACTTGTGCCAATGCAAAAAGTTTTGATGAGCCGGTCAAGTTCACTGACTCTTAGGTAAACAAATGCCAAAGGTAATCAATCGTAGATTTAACCTTAAAGTCCCTTAGGTGCATCTCTTTGTAAGTTTCGCTAACATTTTTATAAACAAGAGGGGAATATATGTTAAGATTACAGGTATGAATGTGTTAACAACCTCCCAGAACAACCACATACATATCTTATCTTTAAAATTAACTTTCTTGATGGGCATTTTAGACGCTTTACGAACCATCCAAAGAGGGTAAAGAGAACCAAGCACAGTCACCTGCATATAAACATTGATATTCCTTTCCTACCTTGATAACTGTGAAGTAAATCTTTGCATTTTGACATCAAAAATGGCCTAAAACATAATGAATTACTTGAGACAGGAAGTCTTGGATTATCTTTTCCTCCTTAAAAACAAAAAATTATTTCTCGCCAACGTTTAAGTACAACATTTATAAATATGAATTGGCAAAGACAATCTGACAATCCGATGCCACTGGTTAGTTCTCATCAAAATCATTTCACTTCTTTTTACTTATCATTTCTGAATTCGTTATCTGTATTTCAATCATTTAGTTTGGCTAAAATTCACAAAAGGTCACTTATGTTGTTGTGTAACTGAAAATGTGACGATACAATTGAAGCAGCTATAAGGGGAGCAGCTGTAAGGAAACACATTTAGGAACCCTTCCTCACAGCCGCCCCCAAGCTACCCAAAGAAAGGGATAAACACAGACATTGTTTGGTTTAAAGTAGGCAGTGAAGATTATGTTTATTTAATCATTAAGTTAGCATCCTCAAAAATGCAGTGTAAACATTCACAAGATTCTTAACTTATATCATGGAACCAATGTAGACTCATTTTGAAAATCTTATTATCTCCCATTGCTGGCCTTTTAACCAACAGCTGTCAACATTGGAAGATGAAGCTTACCAATCAACTGTACGAGTGTTGCATCGAATGTGGGGATGTGATATACTGCCCTTTAGGAGTTTTTTTCTAAATGGGCTGTAAAATTATCCAAGTGGGCAATTGCATTCATTAGGTCGTTGAAATAACTTTGAATTATGATTGGAATTGAAATTTTGTTGTCAAAATCCAGAATAATTTGAGATAGGTTTACATCAAAGTCACAATGTTGCATAAACGTTGAAAAGACATCAGATGACATTGGTGCTTGAAAATCATTACAAGTTTTTAATTTTAATTTTGATGATGAAGTCACTTTCATGAGTCGGTGTTGTATGCTCGCACAGAGAAGACTCATCATATCTTATCAGATACCCAAGGAGTAACCTGTTTTCATGGGTCACCTGTTTTCGTGGTATTTACAAAAGATGTCTATTCTCTCTAACCCCTTACTGCACGCAGACATGCTAGCACTTATTTTATTCACCAGTTGTTCTGCATTGATCCAAGAAGGAAATTATCACTATTTCGTCATTCTATTCACTGATTCATTTCATTGATGAAAATCTAATGAAATTTCATGCTTTTCACATAACACCTTTTTTGGACAACATTTATGGTTGATTTTAAAAAATACAATCCATGTATAATTTTTCAAACAATTTTTTCCAGTAAACCCATGTTATTCTAATCCTGAATCACCTGACTTTTGAGTATAATACCTGTTCTACTAATAAATATATGGAATCATAGAAAGGTTGATTCTTATATATTTTTGGCTATTTTGTATGATTTTCCGGTGCAGTGAAAGCAAGTTATTGCTTGCAAAGTTAAACTTTGCATTGCTTGCTAATATTAAATCTTTTACTACTTGAAATGCAAGGTATTTGGTGTCTAAATATGCTCTAAGCAGCCTCATGATTTCTTAACTTTACCAGAAATAGACATTTTAAGATAAATATTGACGAAAGTGAAATAATTCAATGACCCTGTAAATATTTTAAACACACGTCAACATCAATTTAAATGCTATTGTACACTATCGATCTGTGTTTTAAAAAAAGAAAAAATTTAAGTTGTTGCATGCGTTGTATTCTCATAATTTTATATAATAGAAATACCATGAAAACAGGTGACACCAAATAAATTAATAACAATTTGCATCTGTTTTTAAAATGTGAACAAGATTTAACAAAAGAGTAGGCCTAAAACAACTGTTTGTTTGACATTACCTAGTTGAAAAATATGTACTCTATCACTTTATGATGTTTAGGATGTTTGACATTATCGGCATTAACACTTAAAAAAGATTATTTCTTATTACCACGAAATAGGTAACACGAGGGTATGTATAATTATTATCAGTTATATTAAGAACAACACCGGCTGACGCATTGAGATCGAGTCAGTCACTGGCCGTGTGTTGTCACCTTGTATTCACTCTATAACTCAAGATAATTATAAATCTCTTCAAAGAAACGATGTGTTTGTTGATGATTCAAAGATTACCTTCTGGCTAATGCTGCCTATGCTGTTATATCGCTCAAAAATCAACAGCTTTGCGTCGACCACTTTCTACCCGCCAAACACATGGCAATGTTTATATAATTTGTACTCTCTAACCCCTTTACTGCAAAGTGGGGCTCTTAATGTATTCCAATGCTGCGTATACCTACGATCATGATGTATAAAGCATCTTACGAAACAAGAATAGAATCGAATGAACTTACACTCTTCCATTTTCTTTACTCTAACCTTTTGAGTGCTTTAAAGACTATTATATCCACTTGTTAATGTTATTCATGATGCGGTACGAGGCTATGTCGCACTCTGATCAGCCAATTAAAGCATGTGTTCGAGTCACTGTATGGATGATAATTTTAAAAAATACAGATTTACACATTTAAAAGCATTTTACTGTCGAAATATTGTTTATAATATCATACTTTTACAATTTAGAACGATGTCGATGAAAAAATATAAATTCAACAGAACTTACATGTAATTTATGAGAGAAGAATTGCTCATATGTTTGCGTTTTTTAAAGTAGAAATTTAAGCACATCATACGTAAAAGTTGATAGGATGCTTTCACTGCAGGCACTTTTACATGGACCTGCCCAGCTAACGACATGACGTACGTTCTCACAACGTTTACGCTCTGGTTTGTTTATTGGAACGTTATTGTCTAAAGTTAACGCTACCTTTTTACAACGTCACATATAACATAAATAGAACGTCCTGGCATGGTAGTTTTAGAACCAATAGAAAGTACGTTTAATTTGGACATTTCATTATTTTACTTTGTTTTATCTTTGTCTACATGTAGTTAATTTTTCGAAAAATATTTAATAGTCTTAATTAACTTATACAACGGTGATTTGTCAATAATGTGTTGTTTTTAACAATTTGAATTACATAAAAGCTATCTAACACTATAACGTCTGTCATTCCGTCAAAATAAGTTTGAAATAAATTTCATGCTTTTCTCAAATTATAAAAACAATGATAAAGGATTCAATATAGCCGTAGCAGAATATAATTAAAGGTTATAAAATTAAAGTTATGAATTGTGACCGAAAACCTGATGACGAATCAAACATTATTGCATAATTTTGGAATTTATCTTCAGCAGATAAAAAGACAAGTATGCATAGCCACCATAGCAGACTTTCGTAGATGATAACGATATAATTACACTTATGATAAACATCATGTATCATGAACTTTTAAAGCTATGTATGTACATCATAGGAACTCGATATCGTAAATATAATGTAGGTAAAAAGCAGATGAAAAAATACCTGCATCCTCTTTACAGTAGAGTGAAGGAGTAATCGCCGCTATCCTATTATTGTGTCACATGTTTATAGATCGGGTACAGTGACACTTTACAGACATAAAATATTATACAAACACCAGGACATATGGCCAATGAGACACACAAAACATTATGGTAGGTATGGGTCGAATTTATCCCTAACAGTTCAGTGACATTCAATTATAAACACACGTACCTCTCAGTCATATATTTCCAAACAAAAACAGGATGACCTCCTTCTATGTCACCATTTCGATAACTTTAATATCTCGCAAAACTTGCAAATTCATTACAAAACACTCTTTGTCTGTTGTTTACTTGTTAAAGTGACACTGAGTATGTTTGATGATTTTTTTCTGTGGCTGAAATAAGAGCCAAAATACTATAAGTGCTAAATCAAAATCAAAATTCAAATCGCCCCTCTATAGTTGCAAGATTTACCATTTTCTTGTTTTCAAAGATAAATGAAAAACGGCCGTATAAATGTAAGGAAGTCGAAATTCTGCTTGTAATTTACACATATTAAATTAAATGACCTGCTTAACTCTACCATAAATTTTTGTCTTTGTGTCTTCTGTAAATCCGTTTAAAAAATACGTTTGAGTCATTGACGCGTGGCATTGTCTAGTTTTCGATCACAAATCACGACTTTAACCTTTTTATTGTCACTATATTGAACTTTTAAGCACTTAGATGAAATAAAACTAATTATGAAGCTTGACATATTTTGCTCCAACAACATACTCTGTGGCTCTTTAAGTTATGGTTGAACTGACCGACAAGATCTAGTAATGGTATATGGCTATCACCTGAATATCATTAGGAAAACTCGGTCTTCTCGATGCCTATAATTCGGCGTCTAGACTCTAGCTCCACTTTGTAATAGTTAGAAAAAAATATTAGGGAATCATTCTTTGCCAACAGAGGTAGCTCCGTAATTGCATAGGAATTTATGATGGAGCTACCTCTGTTCGGAGAGAATTTATGGAAGGGAATGTGTTCCTTTTACTATTCGACATCCGTTTTCATTAGTGACCATGCAGCGTCTATTAAAACAGATATGATACTTGCACATTATTGCTTTACACTTACAATTCAAATTGGAATCCGTTGAGGGGACCTTTTTTCGACTCGACACAGGGGACGTGTGGGAACGTCATTTTAAGGTCGTGTGAAAGTCCAAAATTACGTGCGTTATTTCGACTCCACACGAGGGACGTGTTGACGTTCTGTAAACGTGACGTTTTGACAAAATGTGTGAATCGTAGTTGCTTCTGGTGGCCCATGCGTGCATCTTGTTTACATACTTCTGGTGGTCCATGCGTGCAACTTTGGTGCTTCTGGAGGTCCAATTTGTGGCACATCTTTGGTGCTTGCAGCTCGAGGTCATAGCGGCAGTTGTTTCTAGCCTATCTGTAAGCTAGAAAAGAAGGAACAGGTCACTCTTCACTGAACACATTTCGGTGCTGTGGGTATATGTATAAGTAATTTTTTAAAGTAATGTCCCGATTCGTAATGCTTTATATGATGTCCCCGGCAAGTCTGTGACATAAAAAAATGTCACTGTGGCTAATTTAATCAAGGGACCGTACACATTCTTCCAAGAGTCTGTAGTTTTTGGTTGCAATGGGATACGTGGCCCTGGTTGTTATCGAGCAGGCAGATACAGTAGGTATCAACTAGGTTCCGTTAAACATCTTTACAACAGGTCATAAATGCTAAGATGCTAGATGCACTCGAACCATAGATATTTAGATACAACTTTCCAGTGATTGACCTTCATCACAATTTCAGCCTGGGTAAATAAATCATGCCGATAAAGACCAGTTTGGTGATTCAAGCCTAAAACCAACTTTCTTTGATGAAGAAATATGGGCTATCGTATTCTTCGATAGCGTTTTTCCAATAAAACACGGTGTATTCATAAACGACACAAGGACAAACGTGATTTACAATATTTCTTACACTCAGCTGAATTACAAAACAATGTTATCTGTAAAACATACGAATATTTCTAGAAGAGAGAAATATGAATTTGCAAACATTTCATGATAAGATTTAGAAACTAATTCTTATATTTCATAGCCATATGGTTGGTTCTCCATGCTATATAGTTTGTCCGAAGTTTCAGCTTAATTTTGTCAAATCTTAAAGAAAATCGACTATTCAAACGACAGCTTTGAATTTTCTAGGAAATTTTATACACACAATGTTTGTAATTAACTGATATTAATTCAAATTATATAGAAAATACGCACTTAGATTCATAACTTGTTTTCTTTGTAAATATTCACTTGCCAACAACAAAGTTTTTGAAAGTTTGATTTGTTTTTCTTCTAGTAGGCCGATTGTGATCCGAAATTCCGCAAGTTGATTTAAAGTTGATATCTATTCAATACACAATTTACTCATAGAAATTTAGTAACGCAGTTTTACAGTTTTTAGCATTGAACATGACAACCATGATTACAATTATTATTGAACCGCGGTTGCGGTTTCAAGACAGTTGCATAATATACATTTTGGAAAATCTATGATACCCGCAATGTCGTTAGCATAATCGATACATAACCAAACGAATTTCTTTTACGTCGAATTAAAAATGAAAGCAAAGAAAATTTGTTGACATAAAGTGGAACTTTTGATACAGTCTTAGTTCTCTTTACCATTATAAACACCATAAATACTATATCTGCACACTTATTTAAGTTTTCCATTTCTATAAATTCATCGTCGTTTGTCGAGTGAGGGTGTATTTGGAAAATATAATTGCCGGAATGATATACACAATATTGGCGCCTTCACAATATAATGCTTCAAAATACTATTACTAATCTACTCCTCCTCTCAAATAAAAAAAATTCTGCCCTTATGCCAGCAAAGTTTGCCTGTTTAAAGTTTTTTGTTGTTGTTACAGGACTAAACGTTACCTGAAGAGTAAACCTCCACAAAAACACTCTGCAACCCATGCGAACATCATTACTCTTTGACATGAGCGATAGCATAGTTCGTCTGTTGAAACCAAAAACCGGATATGCCCTTTCATGGAAAACAGGAAAATTAATGATGCCCGGGCTGAGGCGCAATAGAAAAATAATTCCTATGATGAATTCCCACAGTGACTCTTAACGTCAAAATCTAACCCCATTAGAGAAAACTTAAATTGATAATGAAGAGATATTAAATTTAAAGAAAATGAACAATGGAAATAAAACTTCGAATCTAAAACTAAAATCAATGATAGATTCAAGTCAATAAAAAAGAAAAAAAAAGAAAAGTAAATCATCCCCTCCCCCCACTTTAAAAAATCCTGGATCCGCCCCTGCATAGCACGGAAAGGCACGTCAATACATCATACTAACAACATTTCACACGTTACGTTACATTCGAACAATTCAGGTTTGAATTATGAACGAGTGTGCCGGCCGGCGCCCATTATAATACCTCTCGCAACTAAGGTTTCCAATCTAAAATTTATGTGTGAGCATATGTAGAATAGTAGATTTTGTGGCAGCATATAAATGAAATATATGCACAATTATAAGTGACACGAAACCTACTTGAACTGTTAGTTATATACTGGCATTTCCTCTCTATTCATAGCAGGGTTTTGAACCCAAATTTCATTTGAAATAAATAACGAAAATGGTAACCAAACGCTGGTCTTATACTTTTGAGTTGTTAATGACTGACTATTACAACGAGCAACGAAAACCGGTTTGTGTGCACTTGATATATGACGCATATGAAATACTATCAGTATTTAGGAGATATTGAACTTGAGTCTTTAGTCATTGATTTCTTCAGCCTTTGCTTTAATGGTGATTTAATGGTGAAACTAAAACGTACATAAAAGGGACACACTGAAATACTACCATAATAGTTCTGAAGACTGACTCATTGAACAAAAAATTGAATGGACAATCATCTAATGCATTTCGTTATACTGTACATGAGGGTTGTTCGGTTCTCCTTTTAGTCTTGATGCTGTGTCTACCTTCACTATACATTGGATAATTTTGGGAAAATGATGAAATTGACATCAACAACACCCATTCAAAGATCTCCTTTATTTTTTCATATTCTACTAGCTTTTGTTTTTTGTTTGGCTACAGTGCATTGCAAGGTCATTTTTATAAACAAAATAACTACTCTTAGCGGGAAGTATATCCTAACAAGTATTGGAAACATCCGGAGAAATACAAACACTTAGTAGGTGTATAAAAATAAAATAAATTTAATATGAAATCAACGAGAAGCAAGCCCCTTACTTCGTGTGATTGTGATTGTATTATTCAAAAACCCAGTCTATAGGTTCTCCGTGGACTGGTATCGATACACGAAATGATAAATACTTTTCATCCTTTAGAATTGTTACACAAACATCGACCACGATGAACACGAAATACTACAAACCGTAAGGAAGCAGCAACTTGAATATTGCTCCCTGTCGTGGGTCTGAAAACACGTGCTTTTTAAGCTGTAAATGCTCTCCCCTTATTGACCATTCATTTCAACGAGAAAGAAAGTTAGCTGAAAGAAAACAGATATAACATTAAACAACTCCTCATCATTATAGGAAAATAGCAATTAAATATTTTTTAACTTGAGTCAAGTCATATTGATTTCGGTGTACGAATGTAAGTAAAGGTAGTGAATAAAAAAAGTAAATAATGCACACCCGAATTCGTTTACCATGAAGGTTGTAAAGAGTCGTGGGAACTTTCTTATTAAGTATGTTTAATTGACGCTACTTTTAAGGGTTACTCCTGCCGTGCTTATCATTAATATAAACGCTCAAAGGGCACTTGTACACCAGAGAGTCATTAGTTAATCTACTTGACAGATAGAACTATGTTTTGCGGAAGATACCATATATGGCAATTAAATTCATACGCATATCCTAATGTTTATTTACATCAAAATTTTGCTATAAGATAATAAATCATTTATGAATTCATTGAATAAAGATTCGTATAAAAAAAGTAAAATGTCTATGTATAGACATAGTCGGTCAACCCACAAACACAAACGATGCAAAAAAGTTTGTCGATTTTCGTTAATTTTGACGTAATCGCCATTTTAGTTGCCTCGTAACCCTCGACGCGCGAAAATCAAAGTCGACAAAAGTAGTCGTGTGACCTATGTATATGCTCCTTAGACATAGTCGGTCAACCCACAAACACAAACGATGCAAAAAAGTTTGTCGATTTTCGTTAATTTTGACGTAATCGCCATTTTAGTTGCCTCGTAACCCTCGACGCGCGAAAATCAAAGTCGACAAAAGTAGTCGTGTGACCTATGTATATGCTCCTTAGACATAGTCGGTCAACCCACAAACACAAACGATGCAAAAAAGTTTGTCGATTTTCGTTAATTTTGACGTAATCGCCATTTTAGTTGCCTCGTAACCCTCGACGCGCGAAAATCAAAGTCGACAAAAGTAGTCGTGTGACCTATGTATATGCTCCTTAGACATAGTCGGTCAACCCACAAACACAAACGATGCAAAAAAGTTTGTCGATTTTCGTTAATTTTGACGTAATCGCCATTTTAGTTGCCTCGTAACCCTCGACGCGCGAAAATCAAAGTCGACAAAAGTAGTCGTGTGACCTATGTATATGCTCCTTAGACATAGTCGGTCAACCCACAAACACAAACGATGCAAAAAAGTTTGTCGATTTTCGTTAATTTTGACGTAATCGCCATTTTAGTTGCCTCGTAACCCTCGACGCGCGAAAATCAAAGTCGACAAAAGTAGTCGTGTGACCTATGTATATGCTCCTTAGACATAGTCGGTCAACCCACAAACACAAACGATGCAAAAAAGTTTGTCGATTTTCGTTAATTTTGACGTAATCGCCATTTTTGTTGCCTCGTAACCCTCGACGCGCGAAAATCAAAGTCGACAAAAGTAGTCGTGTGACCTATGTATATGCTCCTTAGACATAGTCGGTCAACCCACAAACACAAACGATGCAAAAAAGTTTGTCGATTTTCGTTAATTTTGACGTAATCGCCATTTTAGTTGCCTCGTAACCCTCGACGCGCGAAAATCAAAGTCGACAAAAGTAGTCGTGTGACCTATGTATATGCTCCTTAGACATAGTCGGTCAACCCACAAACACAAACGATGCAAAAAAGTTTGTCGATTTTCGTTAATTTTGACGTAATCGCCATTTTAGTTGCCTCGTAACCCTCGACGCGCGAAAATCAAAGTCGACAAAAGTAGTCGTGTGACCTATGTATATGCTCCTTAGACATAGTCGGTCAACCCACAAACACAAACGATGCAAAAAAGTTTGTCGATTTTCGTTAATTTTGACGTAATCGCCATTTTAGTTGCCTCGTAACCCTCGACGCGCGAAAATCAAAGTCGACAAAAGTAGTCGTGTGACCTATGTATATGCTCCTTAGACATAGTCGGTCAACCCACAAACACAAACGATGCAAAAAAGTTTGTCGATTTTCGTTAATTTTGACGTAATCGCCATTTTAGTTGCCTCGTAACCCTCGACGCGCGAAAATCAAAGTCGACAAAAGTAGTCGTGTGACCTATGTATATGCTCCTTAGACATAGTCGGTCAACCCACAAACACAAACGATGCAAAAAAGTTTGTCGATTTTCGTTAATTTTGACGTAATCGCCATTTTAGTTGCCTCGTAACCCTCGACGCGCGAAAATCAAAGTCGACAAAAGTAGTCGTGTGACCTATGTATATGCTCCTTAGACATAGTCGGTCAACCCACAAACACAAACGATGCAAAAAAGTTTGTCGATTTTCGTTAATTTTGACGTAATCGCCATTTTAGTTGCCTCGTAACCCTCGACGCGCGAAAATCAAAGTCGACAAAAGTAGTCGTGTGACCTATGTATATGCTCCTTAGACATAGTCGGTCAACCCACAAACACAAACGATGCAAAAAAGTTTGTCGATTTTCGTTAATTTTGACGTAATCGCCATTTTAGTTGCCTCGTAACCCTCGACGCGCGAAAATCAAAGTCGACAAAAGTAGTCGTGTGACCTATGTATATGCTCCTTAGACATAGTCGGTCAACCCACAAACACAAACGATGCAAAAAAGTTTGTCGATTTTCGTTAATTTTGACGTAATCGCCATTTTAGTTGCCTCGTAACCCTCGACGCGCGAAAATCAAAGTCGACAAAAGTAGTCGTGTGACCTATGTATATGCTCCTTAGACATAGTCGGTCAACCCACAAACACAAACGATGCAAAAAAGTTTGTCGATTTTCGTTAATTTTGACGTAATCGCCATTTTAGTTGCCTCGTAACCCTCGACGCGCGAAAATCAAAGTCGACAAAAGTAGTCGTGTGACCTATGTATATGCTCCTTAGACATAGTCGGTCAACCCACAAACACAAACGATGCAAAAAAGTTTGTCGATTTTCGTTAATTTTGACGTAATCGCCATTTTAGTTGCCTCGTAACCCTCGACGCGCGAAAATCAAAGTCGACAAAAGTAGTCGTGTGACCTATGTATATGCTCCTTAGACATAGTCGGTCAACCCACAAACACAAACGATGCAAAAAAGTTTGTCGATTTTCGTTAATTTTGACGTAATCGCCATTTTAGTTGCCTCGTAACCCTCGACGCGCGAAAATCAAAGTCGACAAAAGTAGTCGTGTGACCTATGTATATGCTCCTTAGACATAGTCGGTCAACACCCACAAACACAAACGATGCAAAAAAGTTTGTCGATTTTCGTTAATTTTGACGTAATCGCCATTTTAGTTGCCTCGTAACCCTCGACGCGCGAAAATCAAAGTCGACAAAAGTAGTCGTGTGACCTATGTATATGCTCCTTAGACATAGTCGGTCAACCCACAAACACAAACGATGCAAAAAAGTTTGTCGATTTTCGTTAATTTTGACGTAATCGCCATTTTAGTTGCCTCGTAACCCTCGACGCGCGAAAATCAAAGTCGACAAAAGTAGTCGTGTGACCTATGTATATGCTCCTTAGACATAGTCGGTCAACCCACAAACACAAACGATGCAAAAAAGTTTGTCGATTTTCGTTAATTTTGACGTAATCGCCATTTTAGTTGCCTCGTAACCCTCGACGCGCGAAAATCAAAGTCGACAAAAGTAGTCGTGTGACCTATGTATATGCTCCTTAGACATAGTCGGTCAACCCACAAACACAAACGATGCAAAAAAGTTTGTCGATTTTCGTTAATTTTGACGTAATCGCCATTTTAGTTGCCTCGTAACCCTCGACGCGCGAAAATCAAAGTCGACAAAAGTAGTCGTGTGACCTATGTATATGCTCCTTAGACATAGTCGGTCAACCCACAAACACAAACGATGCAAAAAAGTTTGTCGATTTTCGTTAATTTTGTCGTAATCGCCATTTTAGTTGCCTCGTAACCCTCGACGCGCGAAAATCAAAGTCGACAAAAGTAGTCGTGTGACCTATGTATATGCTCCTTAGACATAGTCGGTCAACCCACAAACACAAACGATGCAAAAAAGTTTGTCGATTTTCGTTAATTTTGACGTAATCGCCATTTTAGTTGCCTCGTAACCCTCGACGCGCGAAAATCAAAGTCGACAAAAGTAGTCGTGTGACCTATGTATATGCTCCTTAGACATAGTCGGTCAACCCACAAACACAAACGATGCAAAAAAGTTTGTCGATTTTCGTTAATTTTGACGTAATCGCCATTTTAGTTGCCTCGTAACCCTCGACGCGCTAAAATCAAAGTCGACAAAAGTAGTCGTGTGACCTATGTATATGCTCCTTAGACATAGTCGGTCAACCCACAAACACAAACGATGCAAAAAAGTTTGTCGATTTTCGTTAATTTTGACGTAATCGCCATTTTAGTTGCCTCGTAACCCTCGACGCGCGAAAATCAAAGTCGACAACAGTAGTCGTGTGACCTATGTATATGCTCCTTAGACATAGTCGGTCAACCCACAAACACAAACGATGCAAAAAAGTTTGTCGATTTTCGTTAATTTTGACGTAATCGCCATTTTAGTTGCCTCGTAACCCTCGACGCGCGAAAATCAAAGTCGACAAAAGTAGTCGTGTGACCTATGTATATGCTCCTTAGACATAGTCGGTCAACCCACAAACACAAACGATGCAAAAAAGTTTGTCGATTTTCGTTAATTTTGACGTAATCGCCAATTTAGTTGCCTCGTAACCCTCGACGCGCGAAAATCAAAGTCGACAAAAGTAGTCGTGTGACCTATGTATATGCTCCTTAGACATAGTCGGTCAACCCACAAACACAAACGATGCAAAAAAGTTTGTCGATTTTCGTTAATTTTGACGTAATCGCCATTTTAGTTGCCTCGTAACCCTCGACGCGCGAAAATCAAAGTCGACAAAAGTAGTCGTGTGACCTATGTATATGCTCCTTAGACATAGTCGGTCAACCCACAAACACAAACGATGCAAAAAAGTTTGTCGATTTTCGTTAATTTTGACGTAATCGCCATTTTAGTTGCCTCGTAACCCTCGACGCGCGAAAATCAAAGTCGACAAAAGTAGTCGTGTGACCTATGTATATGCTCCTTAGACATAGTCGGTCAACCCACAAACACAAACGATGCAAAAAAGTTTGTCGATTTTCGTTAATTTTGACGTAATCGCCATTTTAGATGCCTCGTAACCCTCGACGCGCGAAAATCAAAGTCGACAAAAGTAGTCGTGTGACCTATGTATATGCTCCTTAGACATAGTCGGTCAACCCACAAACACAAACGATGCAAAAAAGTTTGTCGATTTTCGTTAATTTTGACGTAATCGCCATTTTAGTTGCCTCGTAAACCTCGACGCGCGAAAATCAAAGTCGACAAAAGTAGTCGTGTGACCTATGTATATGCTCCTTAGACATAGTCGGTCAACCCACAAACACAAACGATGCAAAAAAGTTTGTCGATTTTCGTTAATTTTGACGTAATCGCCATTTTAGTTGCCTCGTAACCCTCGACGCGCGAAAATCAAAGTCGACAAAAGTAGTCGTGTGACCTATGTATATGCTCCTTAGACATAGTCGGTCAACCCACAAACACAAACGATGCAAAAAAGTTTGTCGATTTTCGTTAATTTTGACGTAATCGCCATTTTAGTTGCCTCGTAACCCTCGACGCGCGAAAATCAAAGTCGACAAAAGTAGTCGTGTGACCTATGTATATGCTCCTTAGACATAGTCGGTCAACCCACAAACACAAACGATGCAAAAAAGTTTGTCGATTTTCGTTAATTTTGACGTAATCGCCATTTTAGTTGCCTCGTAACCCTCGTCGAGCGAAAATCAAAGTCGACAAAAGTAGTCGTGTGACCTATGTATATGCTCCTTAGACATAGTCGGTCAACCCACAAACACAAACGATGCAAAAAAGTTTGTCGATTTTCGTTAATTTTGACGTAATCGCCATTTTAGTTGCCTCGTAACCCTCGACGCGCGAAAATCAAAGTCGACAAAAGTAGTCGTGTGACCTATGTATATGCTCCTTAGACATAGTCGGTCAACCCACAAACACAAACGATGCAAAAAAGTTTGTCGATTTTCGTTAATTTTGACGTAATCGCCATTTTAGTTGCCTCGTAACCCTCGACGCGCGAAAATCAAAGTCGACAAAAGTAGTCGTGTGACCTATGTATATGCTCCTTAGACATAGTCGGTCAACCCACAAACACAAACGATGCAAAAAAGTTTGTCGATTTTCGTTAATTTTGACGTAATCGCCATTTTAGTTGCCTCGTAACCCTCGACGCGCGAAAATCAAAGTCGACAAAAGTAGTCGTGTGACCTATGTATATGCTCCTTAGACATAGTCGGTCAACCCACAAACACAAACGATGCAAAAAAGTTTGTCGATTTTCGTTAATTTTGACGTAAAAGCCATTTTAGTTGCCTCGTAACCCTCGACGCGCGAAAATCAAAGTCGACAAAAGTAGTCGTGTGACCTATGTATATGCTCCTTAGACATAGTCGGTCAACCCACAAACACAAACGATGCAAAAAAGTTTGTCGATTTTCGTTAATTTTGACGTAATCGCCATTTTAGTTGCCTCGTAACCCTCGACGCGCGAAAATCAAAGTCGACAAAAGTAGTCGTGTGACCTATGTATATGCTCCTTAGACATAGTCGGTCAACCCACAAACACAAACGATGCAAAAAAGTTTGTCGATTTTCGTTAATTTTGACGTAATCGCCATTTTAGTTGCCTCGTAACCCTCGACGCGCGAAAATCAAAGTCGACAAAAGTAGTCGTGTGACCTATGTATATGCTCCTTAGACATAGTCGGTCAACCCACAAACACAAACGATGCAAAAAAGTTTGTCGATTTTCGTTAATTTTGACGTAATCGCCATTTTAGTTGCCTCGTAACCCTCGACGCGCGAAAATCAAAGTCGACAAAAGTAGTCGTGTGACCTATGTATATGCTCCTTAGACATAGTCGGTCAACCCACAAACACAAACGATGCAAAAAAGTTTGTCGATTTTCGTTAATTTTGACGTAATCGCCATTTTAGTTGCCTCGTAACCCTCGACGCGCGAAAATCAAAGTCGACAAAAGTAGTGGTGTGACCTATGTATATGCTCCTTAGACATAGTCGGTCAACCCACAAACACAAACGATGCAAAAAAGTTTGTCGATTTTCGTTAATTTTGACGTAATCGCCATTTTAGTTGCCTCGTAACCCTCGACGCGCGAAAATCAAAGTCGACAAAAGTAGTCGTGTGACCTATGTATATGCTCCTTAGACATAGTCGGTCAACCCACAAACACAAACGATGCAAAAAAGTTTGTCGATTTTCGTTAATTTTGACGTAATCGCCATTTTAGTTGCCTCGTAACCCTCGACGCGCGAAAATCAAAGTCGACAAAAGTAGTCGTGTGACCTATGTATATGCTCCTTAGACATAGTCGGTCAACCCACAAACACAAACGATGCAAAAAAGTTTGTCGATTTTCGTTAATTTTGACGTAATCGCCATTTTAGTTGCCTCGTAACCCTCGACGCGCGAAAATCAAAGTCGACAAAAGTAGTCGTGTGACCTATGTATATGCTCCTTAGACATAGTCGGTCAACCCACAAACACAAACGATGCAAAAAAGTTTGTCGATTTTCGTTAATTTTGACGTAATCGCCATTTTAGTTGCCTCGTAACCCTCGACGCGCGAAAATCAAAGTCGACAAAAGTAGTCGTGTGACCTATGTATATGCTCCTTAGACATAGTCGGTCAACCCACAAACACAAACGATGCAAAAAAGTTTGTCGATTTTCGTTAATTTTGACGTAATCGCCATTTTAGTTGCCTCGTAACCCTCGACGCGCGAAAATCAAAGTCGACAAAAGTAGTCGTGTGACCTATGTATATGCTCCTTAGACATAGTCGGTCAACCCACAAACACAAACGATGCAAAAAAGTTTGTCGATTTTCGTTAATTTTGACGTAATCGCCATTTTAGTTGCCTCGTAACCCTCGACGCGCGAAAATCAAAGTCGACAAAAGTAGTCGTGTGACCTATGTATATGCTCCTTAGACATAGTCGGTCAACCCACAAACACAAACGATGCAAAAAAGTTTGTCGATTTTCGTTAATTTTGACGTAATCGCCATTAAAGTTGCCTCGTAACCCTCGACGCGCGAAAATCAAAGTCGACAAAAGTAGTCGTGTGACCTATGTATATGCTCCTTAGACATAGTCGGTCAACCCACAAACACAAACGATGCAAAAAAGTTTGTCGATTTTCGTTAATTTTGACGTAATCGCCATTTTAGTTGCCTCGTAACCCTCGACGCGCGAAAATCAAAGTCGACAAAAGTAGTCGTGTGACCTATGTATATGCTCCTTAGACATAGTCGGTCAACCCACAAACACAAACGATGCAAAAAAGTTTGTCGATTTTCGTTAATTTTGACGTAATCGCCATTTTAGTTGCCTCGTAACCCTCGACGCGCGAAAATCAGAGGCGACAAAAGTAGTCGTGTGACCTATGTATATGCTCCTTAGACATAGTCGGTCAACCCACAAACACAAACGATGCAAAAAAGTTTGTCGATTTTCGTTAATTTTGTCGTAATCGCCATTTTAGTTGCCTCGTAACCCTCGACGCGCGAAAATCAAAGTCGACAAAAGTAGTCGTGAGACCTATGTATATGCTCCTTAGACATAGTCGGTCAACCCACAAACACAAACGATGCAAAAAAGTTTGTCGATTTTCGTTAATTTTGACGTAATCGCCATTTTAGTTGCCTCGTAACCCTCGACGCGCGAAAATCAAAGTCGACAAAAGTAGTCGTGTGACCTATGTATATGCTCCTTAGACATAGTCGGTCAACCCACAAACACAAACGATGCAAAAAAGTTTGTCGATTTTCGTTAATTTTGACGTAATCGCCATTTTAGTTGCCTCGTAACCCTCGACGCGCGAAAATCAAAGTCGACAAAAGTAGTCGAGTGACCTATGTATATGCTCCTTAGACATAGTCGGTCAACCCACAAACACAAACGATGCAAAAAAGTTTGTCGATTTTCGTTAATTTTGACGTAATCGCCATTTTAGTTGCCTCGTAACCCTCGACGCGCGAAAATCAAAGTCGACAAAAGTAGTCGTGTGACCTATGTATATGCTCCTTAGACATAGTCGGTCAACCCACAAACACAAACGATGCAAAAAAGTTTGTCGATTTTCGTTAATTTTGACGTAATCGCCATTTTAGTTGCCTCGTAACCCTCGACGCGCGAAAATCAAAGTCGACAAAAGTAGTCGTGTGACCTATGTATATGCTCCTTAGACATAGTCGGTCAACCCACAAACACAAACGATGCAAAAAAGTTTGTCGATTTTCGTTAATTTTGACGTAATCGCCATTTTAGTTGCCTCGTAACCCTCGACGCGCGAAAATCAAAGTCGACAAAAGTAGTCGTGTGACCTATGTATATGCTCCTTAGACATAGTCGGTCAACCCACAAACACAAACGATGCAAAAAAGTTTGTCGATTTTCGTTAATTTTGACGTAATCGCCATTTTAGTTGCCTCGTAACCCTCGACGCGCTAAAATCAAAGTCGACAAAAGTAGTCGTGTGACCTATGTATATGCTCCTTAGACATAGTCGGTCAACCCACAAACACAAACGATGCAAAAAAGTTTGTCGATTTTCGTTAATTTTGACGTAATGGCCATTTTAGTTGCCTCGTAACCCTCGACGCGCGAAAATCAAAGTCGACAAAAGTAGTCGTGTGACCTATGTATATGCTCCTTAGACATAGTCGGTCAACCCACAAACACAAACGATGCAAAAAAGTTTGTCGATTTTCGTTAATTTTGACGTAATCGCCATTTTAGTTGCCTCGTAACCCTCGACGCGCGAAAATCAAAGTCGACAAAAGTAGTCGTGTGACCTATGTATATGCTCCTTAGACATAGTCGGTCAACCCACAAACACAAACGATGCAAAAAAGTTTGTCGATTTTCGTTAATTTTGACGTAATCGCCATTTTAGTTGCCTCGTAACCCTCGACGCGCGAAAATCAAAGTCGACAAAAGTAGTCGTGTGACCTATGTATATGCTCCTTAGACATAGTCGGTCAACCCACAAACACAAACGATGCAAAAAAGTTTGTCGATTTTCGTTAATTTTGACGTAATCGCCATTTTAGTTGCCTCGTAACCCTCGACGCGCGAAAATCAAAGTCGACAAAAGTAGTCGTGTGACCTATGTATATGCTCCTTAGACATAGTCGGTCAACCCACAAACACAAACGATGCAAAAAAGTTTGTCGATTTTCGTTAATTTTGACGTAATCGCCATTTTAGTTGCCTCGTAACCCTCGACGCGCGAAAATCAAAGTCGACAAAAGTAGTCGTGTGACCTATGTATATGCTCCTTAGACATAGTCGGTCAACCCACAAACACAAACGATGCAAAAAAGTTTGTCGATTTTCGTTAATTTTGACGTAATCGCCATTTTAGTTGCCTCGTAACCCTCGACGCGCGAAAATCAAAGTCGACAAAAGTAGTCGTGTGACCTATGTATATGCTCCTTAGACATAGTCGGTCAACCCACAAACACAAACGATGCAAAAAAGTTTGTCGATTTTCGTTAATTTTGACGTAATCGCCATTTTAGTTGCCTCGTAACCCTCGACGCGCGAAAATCAAAGTCGACAAAAGTAGTCGTGTGACCTATGTATATGCTCCTTAGACATAGTCGGTCAACCCACAAACACAAACGATGCAAAAAAGTTTGTCGATTTTCGTTAATTTTGACGTAATCGCCATTTTAGTTGCCTCGTAACCCTCGACGCGCGAAAATCAAAGTCGACAAAAGTAGTCGTGTGACCTATGTATATGCTCCTTAGACATAGTCGGTCAACCCACAAACACAAACGATGCAAAAAAGTTTGTCGATTTTCGTTAATTTTGACGTAATCGCCATTTTAGTTGCCTCGTAACCCTCGACGCGCGAAAATCAAAGTCGACAAAAGTAGTCGTGTGACCTATGTATATGCTCCTTAGACATAGTCGGTCAACCCACAAACACAAACGATGCAAAAAAGTTTGTCGATTTTCGTTAATTTTGACGTAATCGCCATTTTAGTTGCCTCGTAACCCTCGACGCGCGAAAATCAAAGTCGACAAAAGTAGTCGTGTGACCTATGTATATGCTCCTTAGACATAGTCGGTCAACCCACAAACACAAACGATGCAAAAAAGTTTGTCGATTTTCGTTAATTTTGACGTAATCGCCATTTTAGTTGCCTCGTAACCCTCGACGCGCGAAAATCAAAGTCGACAAAAGTAGTCGTGTGACCTATGTATATGCTCCTTAGACATAGTCGGTCAACCCACAAACACAAACGATGCAAAAAAGTTTGTCGATTTTCGTTAATTTTGACGTAATCGCCATTTTAGTTGCCTCGTAACCCTCGACGCGCGAAAATCAAAGTCGACAAAAGTAGTCGTGTGACCTATGTATATGCTCCTTAGACATAGTCGGTCAACCCACAAACACAAACGATGCAAAAAAGTTTGTCGATTTTCGTTAATTTTGACGTAATCGCCATTTTAGTTGCCTCGTAACCCTCGACGCGCGAAAATCAAAGTCGACAAAAGTAGTCGTGTGACCTATGTATATGCTCCTTAGACATAGTCGGTCAACCCACAAACACAAACGATGCAAAAAAGTTTGTCGATTTTCGTTAATTTTGACGTAATCGCCATTTTAGTTGCCTCGTAACCCTCGACGCGCGAAAATCAAAGTCGACAAAAGTAGTCGTGTGACCTATGTATATGCTCCTTAGACATAGTCGGTCAACCCACAAACACAAACGATGCAAAAAAGTTTGTCGATTTTCGTTAATTTTGACGTAATCGCCATTTTAGTTGCCTCGTAACCCTCGACGCGCGAAAATCAAAGTCGACAAAAGTAGTCGTGTGACCTATGTATATGCTCCTTAGACATAGTCGGTCAACCCACAAACACAAACGATGCAAAAAAGTTTGTCGATTTTCGTTAATTTTGACGTAATCGCCATTTTAGTTGCCTCGTAACCCTCGACGCGCGAAAATCAAAGTCGACAAAAGTAGTCGTGTGACCTATGTATATGCTCCTTAGACATAGTCGGTCAACCCACAAACACAAACGATGCAAAAAAGTTTGTCGATTTTCGTTAATTTTGACGTAATCGCCATTTTAGTTGCCTCGTAACCCTCGACGCGCGAAAATCAAAGTCGACAAAAGTAGTCGTGTGACCTATGTATATGCTCCTTAGACATAGTCGGTCAACCCACAAACACAAACGATGCAAAAAAGTTTGTCGATTTTCGTTAATTTTGACGTAATCGCCATTTTAGTTGCCTCGTAACCCTCGACGCGCGAAAATCAAAGTCGACAAAAGTAGTCGTGTGACCTATGTATATGCTCCTTAGACATAGTCGGTCAACCCACAAACACAAACGATGCAAAAAAGTTTGTCGATTTTCGTTAATTTTGACGTAATCGCCATTTTAGTTGCCTCGTAACCCTCGACGCGCGAAAATCAAAGTCGACAAAAGTAGTCGTGTGACCTATGTATATGCTCCTTAGACATAGTCGGTCAACCCACAAACACAAACGATGCAAAAAAGTTTGTCGATTTTCGTTAATTTTGACGTAATCGCCATTTTAGTTGCCTCGTAACCCTCGACGCGCGAAAATCAAAGTCGACAAAAGTAGTCGTGTGACCTATGTATATGCTCCTTAGACATAGTCGGTCAACCCACAAACACAAACGATGCAAAAAAGTTTGTCGATTTTCGTTAATTTTGACGTAATCGCCATTTTAGTTGCCTCGTAACCCTCGACGCGCGAAAATCAAAGTCGACAAAAGTAGTCGTGTGACCTATGTATATGCTCCTTAGACATAGTCGGTCAACCCACAAACACAAACGATGCAAAAAAGTTTGTCGATTTTCGTTAATTTTGACGTAATCGCCATTTTAGTTGCCTCGTAACCCTCGACGCGCGAAAATCAAAGTCGACAAAAGTAGTCGTGTGACCTATGTATATGCTCCTTAGACATAGTCGGTCAACCCACAAACACAAACGATGCAAAAAAGTTTGTCGATTTTCGTTAATTTTGACGTAATCGCCATTTTAGTTGCCTCGTAACCCTCGACGCGCGAAAATCAAAGTCGACAAAAGTAGTCGTGTGACCTATGTATATGCTCCTTAGACATAGTCGGTCAACCCACAAACACAAACGATGCAAAAAAGTTTGTCGATTTTCGTTAATTTTGACGTAATCGCCATTTTAGTTGCCTCGTAACCCTCGACGCGCGAAAATCAAAGTCGACAAAAGTAGTCGTGTGACCTATGTATATGCTCCTTAGACATAGTCGGTCAACCCACAAACACAAACGATGCAAAAAAGTTTGTCGATTTTCGTTAATTTTGACGTAATCGCCATTTTAGTTGCCTCGTAACCCTCGACGCGCGAAAATCAAAGTCGACAAAAGTAGTCGTGTGACCTATGTATATGCTCCTTAGACATAGTCGGTCAACCCACAAACACAAACGATGCAAAAAAGTTTGTCGATTTTCGTTAATTTTGACGTAATCGCCATTTTAGTTGCCTCGTAACCCTCGACGCGCGAAAATCAAAGTCGACAAAAGTAGTCGTGTGACCTATGTATATGCTCCTTAGACATAGTCGGTCAACCCACAAACACAAACGATGCAAAAAAGTTTGTCGATTTTCGTTAATTTTGACGTAATCGCCATTTTAGTTGCCTCGTAACCCTCGACGCGCGAAAATCAAAGTCGACAAAAGTAGTCGTGTGACCTATGTATATGCTCCTTAGACATAGTCGGTCAACCCACAAACACAAACGATGCAAAAAAGTTTGTCGATTTTCGTTAATTTTGACGTAATCGCCATTTTAGTTGCCTCGTAACCCTCGACGCGCGAAAATCAAAGTCGACAAAAGTAGTCGTGTGACCTATGTATATGCTCCTTAGACATAGTCGGTCAACCCACAAACACAAACGATGCAAAAAAGTTTGTCGATTTTCGTTAATTTTGACGTAATCGCCATTTTAGTTGCCTCGTAACCCTCGACTGCGCGAAAATCAAAGTCGACAAAAGTAGTCGTGTGACCTATGTATATGCTCCTTAGACATAGTCGGTCAACCCACAAACACAAACGATGCAAAAAAGTTTGTCGATTTTCGTTAATTTTGACGTAATCGCCATTTTAGTTGCCTCGTAACCCTCGACGCGCGAAAATCAAAGTCGACAAAAGTAGTCGTGTGACCTATGTATATGCTCCTTAGACATAGTCGGTCAACCCACAAACACAAACGATGCAAAAAAGTTTGTCGATTTTCGTTAATTTTGACGTAATCGCCATTTAGTTGCCTCGTAACCCTCGACGCGCGAAAATCAAAGTCGACAAAAGTAGTCGTGTGACCTATGTATATGCTCCTTAGACATAGTCGGTCAACCCACAAACACAAACGATGCAAAAAAGTTTGTCGATTTTCGTTAATTTTGACGTAATCGCCATTTTAGTTGCCTCGTAACCCTCGACGCGCGAAAATCAAAGTCGACAAAAGTAGTCGTGTGACCTATGTATATGCTCCTTAGACATAGTCGGTCAACCCACAAACACAAACGATGCAAAAAAGTTTGTCGATTTTCGTTAATTTTGACGTAATCGCCATTTTAGTTGCCTCGTAACCCTCGACGCGCGAAAATCAAAGTCGACAAAAGTAGTCGTGTGACCTATGTATATGCTCCTTAGACATAGTCGGTCAACCCACAAACACAAACGATGCAAAAAAGTTTGTCGATTTTCGTTAATTTTTGACGTAATCGCCATTTTAGTTGCCTCGTAACCCTCGACGCGCGAAAATCAAAGTCGACAAAAGTAGTCGTGTGACCTATGTATATGCTCCTTAGACATAGTCGGTCAACCCACAAACACAAACGATGCAAAAAAGTTTGTCGATTTTCGTTAATTTTGACGTAATCGCCATTTTAGTTGCCTCGTAACCCTCGACGCGCGAAAATCAAAGTCGACAAAAGTAGTCGTGTGACCTATGTATATGCCTCCTTAGACATAGTCGGTCAACCCACAAACACAAACGATGCAAAAAAGTTTGTCGATTTTCGTTAATTTTGACGTAATCGCCATTTTATGTTGCCTCGTAACCCTCGACGCGCGAAAATCAAAGTCGACAAAAGTAGTCGTGTGACCTATGTATATGCTCCTTAGACATAGTCGGTCAACCCACAAACACAAACGATGCAAAAAAGTTTGTCGATTTTCGTTAATTTTGACGTAATCGCCATATTAGTTGCCTCGTAACCCTCGACGCGCGAAAATCAAAGTCGACAAAAGTAGTCGTGTGACCTATGTATATGCTCCTTAGACTATAGTCGGTCAACCCACAAACACAAACGATGCAAAAAAGTTTGTCGATTTTCGTTAATTTTGACTTAATCGCCATTTTAGTTGCCTCGTACCCCTCGACGCGCGAAAATCAAAGTCGACAAAAGTAGTCGTGTGACCTATGTATATGCTCCTTAGACATAGTCGGTCAACCCACAAACACAAACGATGCAAAAAAGTTTGTCGATTTTCGTTAATTTTGACGTAATCGCCATTTTAGTTGCCTCGTAACCCTCGACGCGCGAAAATCAAAGTCGACAAAAGTAGTCGTGTGACCTATGTATATGCTCCTTAGACATAGTCGGTCAACCCACAAACACAAACGATGCAAAAAAGTTTGTCGATTTTCGTTAATTTTGACGTAATCGCCATTTTTAGTTGCCTCGTAACCCTCGACGCGCGAAAATCAAAGTCGACAAAAGTAGTCGTGTGACCTATGTATATGCTCCTTAGACATAGTCGGTCAACCCACAAACACAAACGATGCAAAAAAGTTTGTCGATTTTCGTTAATTTTGACGTAATCGCCATTTTAGTTGCCTCGTAACCCTCGACGCGCGAAATCAAAGTCGACAAAAGTAGTCGTGTGACCTATGTATATGCTCCTTAGACATAGTCGGTCAACCCACAAACACAAACGATGCAAAAAAGTTTGTCGATTTTCGTTAATTTTGACGTAATCGCCATTTTAGTTGTCCTCGTAACCCTCGACGCGCGAAAATCAAAGTCGACAAAAGTAGTCGTGTGACCTATGTATATGCTCCTTAGACATAGTCGGTCAACCCACAAACACAAACGATGCAAAAAAGTTTGTCGATTTTCGTTAATTTTGACGTAATCGCCATTTTAGTTGCCTCGTAACCATCTGACGCGCGAAAATCAAAGTCGACAAAAGTAGTCGTGTGACCTATGTATATGCTCCTTAGACATAGTCGGTCAACCCACAAACACAAACGATGCAAAAAAGTTTGTCGATTTTCGTTAATTTGACGTAATCGCCATTTTAGTTGCCTCGTAACCCTCGACGCGCGAAAATCAAAGTCGACAAAAGTAGTCGTGTGACCTATGTATATGCTCCTTAGACATAGTCGGTCAACCCACAAACACAAACGATGCAAAAAAGTTTGTCGATTTTCGTTAATTTTGACGTAATCGCCATTTTAGTTGCCTCGTAACCCTCGACGCGCGAAAATCAAAGTCGACAAAAGTAGTCGAGTGACCTATGTATATGCTCCTTAGACATAGTCGGTCAACCCACAAACACAAACGATGCAAAAAAGTTTGTCGATTTTCGTTAATTTTGACGTAATCGCCATTTTAGTTGCCTCGTAACCCTCGACGCGCGAAAATCAAAGTCGACAAAAGTAGTCGTGTGACCTATGTATTATGCTCCTTAGACATAGTCGGTCAACCCACAAACACAAACGATGCAAAAAAGTTTGTCGATTTTCGTTAATTTTGACGTAATCGCCATTTTAGTTGCCTCGTAACCCTCGACGCGCGAAAATCAAAGTCGACAAAAGTAGTCGTGTGACCTATGTATATGCTCCTTAGACATAGTCGGTACAACCCACAAACACAAACGATGCAAAAAAGTTTGTCGATTTTCGTTAATTTTGACGTAATCGCCATTTTAGTTGCCTCGTAACCCTCGACGCGCGAAAATCAAAGTCGACAAAAAGTAGTCGTGTGACCTATGTATATGCTCCTTAGACATAGTCGGTCAACCCACAAACACAAACGATGCAAAAAAGTTTGTCGATTTTCGTTAATTTTGACGTAATCGCCATTTTAGTTGCCTCGTAACCCTCGACGCGCGAAAATCAAAGTCGACAAAAGTAGTCGTGTGACCTATGTATATGCTCCTTAGACATAGTCGGTCAACCCACAAACACAAACGATGCAAAAAAGTTTGTCGATTTTCGTTAATTTTGACGTAATCGCCATTTTAGTTGCCTCGTAACCCTCGACGCGCGAAAATCAAAGTCGACAAAAGTAGTCGTGTGACCTATGTATATGCTCCTTAGACATAGTCGGTCAACCCACAAACACAAACGATGCAAAAAAGTTTGTCGATTTTCGTTAATTTTGACGTAATCGCCATTTTAGTTGCCTCGTAACCTCGACGCGCGAAAATCAAAGTCGACAAAAGTAGTCGTGTGACCTATGTATATGCTCCTAGACATAGTCGGTCAACCCACAAACACAAACGATGCAAAAAAGTTTGTCGATTTTCGTTAATTTTGACGTAATCGCCATTTTAGTTGCCTCGTAACCCTCGACGCGCGAAAAATCAAAGTCGACAAAAGTAGTCGTGTGGACCTATGTATATGCTCCTTAGACATAGTCGGTCAACCCACAAACACAAACGATGCAAAAAGTTTGTCGATTTTCGTTAATTTTGACGTAATCGCCATTTTAGTTGCCTCGTAACCCTCGACGCGCGAAAATCAAAGTCGACAAAAGTAGTCGTGTGACCTATGTATATGCTCCTTAGACATAGGTCGGTCAACCCACAAACACAAACGATGCAAAAAAGTTTGTCGATTTTCGTTAATTTTGACGTAATCGCCATTTTAGTTGCCTCGTAACCCTCGACGCGCGAAAATCAAAGTCGACAAAAGTAGTCGTGTGACCTATGTATATGCTCCTTAGACATAGTCGGTCAACCCACAAACACAAACGATGCAAAAAAGGTTTGTCGATTTTCGTTAATTTTGACGTAATCGCCATTTTAGTTGCCTCGTAACCCTCGACGCGCGAAAATCAAAGTCGACAAAAGTAGTCGTGTGACCTATGTATATGCTCCTTAGACATAGTCGGTCAACCCACAAACACAAACGATGCAAAAAAGTTTGTCGATTTTCGTTAATTTTGACGTAATCGCCATTTTAGTTGCCTCGTAACCCTCGACGCGCGAAAATCAAAGTCGACAAAAGTAGTCGTGTGACCTATGTATATGCTCCTTAGACATAGTCGGTCAACCCACAAACACAAACGATGCAAAAAAGTTTGTCGATTTTCGTTAATTTTGACGTAATCGCCATTTTAGTTGCCTCGTAACCCTCGACGCGCGAAAATCAAAGTCGACAAAAGTAGTCGTGTGACCTATGTATATGCTCCTTAGACATAGTCGGTCAACCCACAAACACAAACGATGCAAAAAAGTTTGTCGATTTTCGTTAATTTTGACGTAATCGCCATTTTAGTTGCCTCGTAACCCTCGACGCGCGAAAATCAAAGTCGACAAAAGTAGTCGTGTGACCTATGTATATGCTCCTTAGACATAGTCGGTCAACCCACAAACACAAACGATGCAAAAAAAGTTTGTCGATTTTCGTTAATTTTGACGTAATCGCCATTTTAGTTGCCTCGTAACCCTCGACGCGCGAAAATCAAAGTCGACAAAAGTAGTCGTGTGACCTATGTATATGCTCCTTAGACATAGTCGGTCAACCCACAAACACAAACGATGCAAAAAAGTTTGTCGATTTTCGTTAATTTTGACGTAATCGCCATTTTAGTTGCCTCGTAACCCTCGACGCGCGAAAATCAAAGTCGACAAAAGTAGTCGTGTGACCTATGTATATGCTCCTTAGACATAGTCGGTCAACCCACAAACACAAACGATGCAAAAAAGTTTGTCGATTTTCGTTAATTTTGACGTAATCGCCATTTTAGTTGCCTCGTAACCCTCGACGCGCGAAAATCAAAGTCGACAAAAGTAGTCGTGTGACCTATGTATATGCTCCTTAGACATAGTCGGTCAACCCACAAACACAAACGATGCAAAAAAGTTTGTCGATTTTCGTTAATTTTGACGTAATCGCCATTTTAGTTGCCTCGTAAACCCTCGACGCGCGAAAATCAAAGTCGACAAAAGTAGTCGTGTGACCTATGTATATGCTCCTTAGACATAGTCGGTCAACCCACAAACACAAACGATGCAAAAAAGTTTGTCGATTTTCGTTAATTTTGACGTAATCGCCATTTTAGTTGCCTCGTAACCCTCGACGCGCGAAAATCAAAGTCGACAAAAGTAGTCGTGTGACCTATGTATATGCTCCTTAGACATAGTCGGTCAACCCACAAACACAACGATGCAAAAAAGTTTGTCGATTTTCGTTAATTTTGACGTAATCGCCATTTTAGTTGCCTCGTAACCCTCGACGCGCGAAAATCAAAGTCGACAAAAGTAGTCGTGTGACCTATGTATATGCTCCTTAGACTAGACATAGTCGGTCAACCCACAAACACAAACGATGCAAAAAAGTTTGTCGATTTTCGTTAATTTTGACGTAATCGCCATTTTAGTCGGCTCGTAACCCTCGACGCGCGAAAATCAAAGTCGACAAAAGTAGTCGTGTGACCTATGTATATGCTCCTTAGACATAGTCGGTCAACCCACAAACACAAACGATGCAAAAAAGTTTGTCGATTTTCGTTAATTTTGACGTAATCGCCATTTTAGTCGGCTCGTAACCCTCGACGCGCGAAAATCAAAGTCGACAAAAGTAGTCGTGTGACCTATGTATATGCTCCTTAGACATAGTCGGTCAACCCACAAACACAAACGATGCAAAAAAGTTTGTCGATTTTCGTTAATTTTGACGTAATCGCCATTTTAGTCGGCTCGTAACCCTCGACGCGCGAAAATCAAAGTCGACAAAAGTAGTCGTGTGACCTATGTATATGCTCCTTAGACATAGTCGGTCAACCCACAAACACAAACGATGCAAAAAAGTTTGTCGATTTTCGTTAATTTTGACGTAATCGCCATTTTAGTCGGCTCGTAACCCTCGACGCGCGAAAATCAAAGTCGACAAAAGTAGTCGTGTGACCTATGTATATGCTCCTTAGACATAGTCGGTCAACCCACAAACACAAACGATGCAAAAAAGTTTGTCGATTTTCGTTAATTTTGACGTAATCGCCATTTTAGTCGGCTCGTAACCCTCGACGCGCGAAAAACAAAGTCGACAAAAGTAGTCGTGTGACCTATGTATATGCTCCTTAGACATAGTCGGTCAACCCACAAACACAAACGATGCAAAAAAGTTTGTCGATTTTCGTTAATTTTGACGTAATCGCCATTTTAGTCGGCTCGTAACCCTCGACGCGCGAAAATCAAAGTCGACAAAAGTAGTCGTGTGACCTATGTATATGCTCCTTAGACATAGTCGGTCAACCCACAAACACAAACGATGCAAAAAAGTTTGTCGATTTTCGTTAATTTTGACGTAATCGCCATTTTAGTCGGCTCGTAACCCTCGACGCGCGAAAATCAAAGTCGACAAAAGTAGTCGTGTGACCTATGTATATGCTCCTTAGACATAGTCGGTCAACCCACAAACACAAACGATGCAAAAAAGTTTGTCGATTTTCGTTAATTTTGACGTAATCGCCATTTTAGTCGGCTCGTAACCCTCGACGCGCGAAAATCAAAGTCGACAAAAGTAGTCGTGTGACCTATGTATATGCTCCTTAGACATAGTCGGTCAACCCACAAACACAAACGATGCAAAAAAGTTTGTCGATTTTCGTTAATTTTGACGTAATCGCCATTTTAGTCGGCTCGTAACCCTCGACGCGCGAAAATCAAAGTCGACAAAAGTAGTCGTGTGACCTATGTATATGCTCCTTAGACATAGTCGGTCAACCCACAAACACAAACGATGCAAAAAAGTTTGTCGATTTTCGTTAATTTTGACGTAATCGCCATTTTAGTCGGCTCGTAACCCTCGACGCGCGAAAATCAAAGTCGACAAAAGTAGTCGTGTGACCTATGTATATGCTCCTTAGACATAGTCGGTCAACCCACAAACACAAACGATGCAAAAAAGTTTGTCGATTTTCGTTAATTTTGACGTAATCGCCATTTTAGTCGGCTCGTAACCCTCGACGCGCGAAAATCAAAGTCGACAAAAGTAGTCGTGTGACCTATGTATATGCTCCTTAGACATAGTCGGTCAACCCACAAACACAAACGATGCAAAAAAGTTTGTCGATTTTCGTTAATTTTGACGTAATCGCCATTTTAGTCGGCTCGTAACCCTCGACGCGCGAAAATCAAAGTCGACAAAAGTAGTCGTGTGACCTATGTATATGCTCCTTAGACATAGTCGGTCAACCCACAAACACAAACGATGCAAAAAAGTTTGTCGATTTTCGTTAATTTTGACGTAATCGCCATTTTAGTCGGCTCGTAACCCTCGACGCGCGAAAATCAAAGTCGACAAAAGTAGTCGTGTGACCTATGTATATGCTCCTTAGACATAGTCGGTCAACCCACAAACACAAACGATGCAAAAAAGTTTGTCGATTTTCGTTAATTTTGACGTAATCGCCATTTTAGTCGGCTCGTAACCCTCGACGCGCGAAAATCAAAGTCGACAAAAGTAGTCGTGTGACCTATGTATATGCTCCTTAGACATAGTCGGTCAACCCACAAACACAAACGATGCAAAAAAGTTTGTCGATTTTCGTTAATTTTGACGTAATCGCCATTTTAGTCGGCTCGTAACCCTCGACGCGCGAAAATCAAAGTCGACAAAAGTAGTCGTGTGACCTATGTATATGCTCCTTAGACATAGTCGGTCAACCCACAAACACAAACGATGCAAAAAAGTTTGTCGATTTTCGTTAATTTTGACGTAATCGCCATTTTAGTCGGCTCGTAACCCTCGACGCGCGAAAATCAAAGTCGACAAAAGTAGTCGTGTGACCTATGTATATGCTCCTTAGACATAGTCGGTCAACCCACAAACACAAACGATGCAAAAAAGTTTGTCGATTTTCGTTAATTTTGACGTAATCGCCATTTTAGTCGGCTCGTAACCCTCGACGCGCGAAAATCAAAGTCGACAAAAGTAGTCGTGTGACCTATGTATATGCTCCTTAGACATAGTCGGTCAACCCACAAACACAAACGATGCAAAAAAGTTTGTCGATTTTCGTTAATTTTGACGTAATCGCCATTTTAGTCGGCTCGTAACCCTCGACGCGCGAAAATCAAAGTCGACAAAAGTAGTCGTGTGACCTATGTATATGCTCCTTAGACATAGTCGGTCAACCCACAAACACAAACGATGCAAAAAAGTTTGTCGATTTTCGTTAATTTTGACGTAATCGCCATTTTAGTCGGCTCGTAACCCTCGACGCGCGAAAATCAAAGTCGACAAAAGTAGTCGTGTGACCTATGTATATGCTCCTTAGACATAGTCGGTCAACCCACAAACACAAACGATGCAAAAAAGTTTGTCGATTTTCGTTAATTTTGACGTAATCGCCATTTTAGTCGGCTCGTAACCCTCGACGCGCGAAAATCAAAGTCGACAAAAGTAGTCGTGTGACCTATGTATATGCTCCTTAGACATAGTCGGTCAACCCACAAACACAAACGATGCAAAAAAGTTTGTCGATTTTCGTTAATTTTGACGTAATCGCCATTTTAGTCGGCTCGTAACCCTCGACGCGCGAAAATCAAAGTCGACAAAAGTAGTCGTGTGACCTATGTATATGCTCCTTAGACATAGTCGGTCAACCCACAAACACAAACGATGCAAAAAAGTTTGTCGATTTTCGTTAATTTTGACGTAATCGCCATTTTAGTCGGCTCGTAACCCTCGACGCGCGAAAATCAAAGTCGACAAAAGTAGTCGTGTGACCTATGTATATGCTCCTTAGACATAGTCGGTCAACCCACAAACACAAACGATGCAAAAAAGTTTGTCGATTTTCGTTAATTTTGACGTAATCGCCATTTTAGTCGGCTCGTAACCCTCGACGCGCGAAAATCAAAGTCGACAAAAGTAGTCGTGTGACCTATGTATATGCTCCTTAGACATAGTCGGTCAACCCACAAACACAAACGATGCAAAAAAGTTTGTCGATTTTCGTTAATTTTGACGTAATCGCCATTTTAGTCGGCTCGTAACCCTCGACGCGCGAAAATCAAAGTCGACAAAAGTAGTCGTGTGACCTATGTATATGCTCCTTAGACATAGTCGGTCAACCCACAAACACAAACGATGCAAAAAAGTTTGTCGATTTTCGTTAATTTTGACGTAATCGCCATTTTAGTCGGCTCGTAACCCTCGACGCGCGAAAATCAAAGTCGACAAAAGTAGTCGTGTGACCTATGTATATGCTCCTTAGACATAGTCGGTCAACCCACAAACACAAACGATGCAAAAAAGTTTGTCGATTTTCGTTAATTTTGACGTAATCGCCATTTTAGTCGGCTCGTAACCCTCGACGCGCGAAAATCAAAGTCGACAAAAGTAGTCGTGTGACCTATGTATATGCTCCTTAGACATAGTCGGTCAACCCACAAACACAAACGATGCAAAAAAGTTTGTCGATTTTCGTTAATTTTGACGTAATCGCCATTTTAGTCGGCTCGTAACCCTCGACGCGCGAAAATCAAAGTCGACAAAAGTAGTCGTGTGACCTATGTATATGCTCCTTAGACATAGTCGGTCAACCCACAAACACAAACGATGCAAAAAAGTTTGTCGATTTTCGTTAATTTTGACGTAATCGCCATTTTAGTCGGCTCGTAACCCTCGACGCGCGAAAATCAAAGTCGACAAAAGTAGTCGTGTGACCTATGTATATGCTCCTTAGACATAGTCGGTCAACCCACAAACACAAACGATGCAAAAAAGTTTGTCGATTTTCGTTAATTTTGACGTAATCGCCATTTTAGTCGGCTCGTAACCCTCGACGCGCGAAAATCAAAGTCGACAAAAGTAGTCGTGTGACCTATGTATATGCTCCTTAGACATAGTCGGTCAACCCACAAACACAAACGATGCAAAAAAGTTTGTCGATTTTCGTTAATTTTGACGTAATCGCCATTTTAGTCGGCTCGTAACCCTCGACGCGCGAAAATCAAAGTCGACAAAAGTAGTCGTGTGACCTATGTATATGCTCCTTAGACATAGTCGGTCAACCCACAAACACAAACGATGCAAAAAAGTTTGTCGATTTTCGTTAATTTTGACGTAATCGCCATTTTAGTCGGCTCGTAACCCTCGACGCGCGAAAATCAAAGTCGACAAAAGTAGTCGTGTGACCTATGTATATGCTCCTTAGACATAGTCGGTCAACCCACAAACACAAACGATGCAAAAAAGTTTGTCGATTTTCGTTAATTTTGACGTAATCGCCATTTTAGTCGGCTCGTAACCCTCGACGCGCGAAAATCAAAGTCGACAAAAGTAGTCGTGTGACCTATGTATATGCTCCTTAGACATAGTCGGTCAACCCACAAACACACACGATGCAAAAAAGTTTGTCGATTTTCGTTAATTTTGACGTAATCGCCATTTTAGTCGGCTCGTAACCCTCGACGCGCGAAAATCAAAGTCGACAAAAGTAGTCGTGTGACCTATGTATATGCTCCTTAGACATAGTCGGTCAACCCACAAACACAAACGATGCAAAAAAGTTTGTCGATTTTCGTTAATTTTGACGTAATCGCCATTTTAGTCGGCTCGTAACCCTCGACGCGCGAAAATCAAAGTCGACAAAAGTAGTCGTGTGACCTATGTATATGCTCCTTAGACATAGTCGGTCAACCCACAAACACAAACGATGCAAAAAAGTTTGTCGATTTTCGTTAATTTTGACGTAATCGCCATTTTAGTCGGCTCGTAACCCTCGACGCGCGAAAATCAAAGTCGACAAAAGTAGTCGTGTGACCTATGTATATGCTCCTTAGACATAGTCGGTCAACCCACAAACACAAACGATGCAAAAAAGTTTGTCGATTTTCGTTAATTTTGACGTAATCGCCATTTTAGTCGGCTCGTAACCCTCGACGCGCGAAAATCAAAGTCGACAAAAGTAGTCGTGTGACCTATGTATATGCTCCTTAGACATAGTCGGTCAACCCACAAACACAAACGATGCAAAAAAGTTTGTCGATTTTCGTTAATTTTGACGTAATCGCCATTTTAGTCGGCTCGTAACCCTCGACGCGCGAAAATCAAAGTCGACAAAAGTAGTCGTGTGACCTATGTATATGCTCCTTAGACATAGTCGGTCAACCCACAAACACAAACGATGCAAAAAAGTTTGTCGATTTTCGTTAATTTTGACGTAATCGCCATTTTAGTCGGCTCGTAACCCTCGACGCGCGAAAATCAAAGTCGACAAAAGTAGTCGTGTGACCTATGTATATGCTCCTTAGACATAGTCGGTCAACCCACAAACACAAACGATGCAAAAAAGTTTGTCGATTTTCGTTAATTTTGACGTAATCGCCATTTTAGTCGGCTCGTAACCCTCGACGCGCGAAAATCAAAGTCGACAAAAGTAGTCGTGTGACCTATGTATATGCTCCTTAGACATAGTCGGTCAACCCACAAACACAAACGATGCAAAAAAGTTTGTCGATTTTCGTTAATTTTGACGTAATCGCCATTTTAGTCGGCTCGTAACCCTCGACGCGCGAAAATCAAAGTCGACAAAAGTAGTCGTGTGACCTATGTATATGCTCCTTAGACATAGTCGGTCAACCCACAAACACAAACGATGCAAAAAAGTTTGTCGATTTTCGTTAATTTTGACGTAATCGCCATTTTAGTCGGCTCGTAACCCTCGACGCGCGAAAATCAAAGTCGACAAAAGTAGTCGTGTGACCTATGTATATGCTCCTTAGACATAGTCGGTCAACCCACACACACAAACGATGCAAAAAAGTTTGTCGATTTTCGTTAATTTTGACGTAATCGCCATTTTAGTCGGCTCGTAACCCTCGACGCGCGAAAATCAAAGTCGACAAAAGTAGTCGTGTGACCTATGTATATGCTCCTTAGACATAGTCGGTCAACCCACAAACACAAACGATGCAAAAAAGTTTGTCGATTTTCGTTAATTTTGACGTAATCGCCATTTTAGTCGGCTCGTAACCCTCGACGCGCGAAAATCAAAGTCGACAAAAGTAGTCGTGTGACCTATGTATATGCTCCTTAGACATAGTCGGTCAACCCACAAACACAAACGATGCAAAAAAGTTTGTCGATTTTCGTTAATTTTGACGTAATCGCCATTTTAGTCGGCTCGTAACCCTCGACGCGCGAAAATCAAAGTCGACAAAAGTAGTCGTGTGACCTATGTATATGCTCCTTAGACATAGTCGGTCAACCCACAAACACAAACGATGCAAAAAAGTTTGTCGATTTTCGTTAATTTTGACGTAATCGCCATTTTAGTCGGCTCGTAACCCTCGACGCGCGAAAATCAAAGTCGACAAAAGTAGTCGTGTGACCTATGTATATGCTCCTTAGACATAGTCGGTCAACCCACAAACACAAACGATGCAAAAAAGTTTGTCGATTTTCGTTAATTTTGACGTAATCGCCATTTTAGTCGGCTCGTAACCCTCGACGCGCGAAAATCAAAGTCGACAAAAGTAGTCGTGTGACCTATGTATATGCTCCTTAGACATAGTCGGTCAACCCACAAACACAAACGATGCAAAAAAGTTTGTCGATTTTCGTTAATTTTGACGTAATCGCCATTTTAGTCGGCTCGTAACCCTCGACGCGCGAAAATCAAAGTCGACAAAAGTAGTCGTGTGACCTATGTATATGCTCCTTAGACATAGTCGGTCAACCCACAAACACAAACGATGCAAAAAAGTTTGTCGATTTTCGTTAATTTTGACGTAATCGCCATTTTAGTCGGCTCGTAACCCTCGACGCGCGAAAATCAAAGTCGACAAAAGTAGTCGTGTGACCTATGTATATGCTCCTTAGACATAGTCGGTCAACCCACAAACACAAACGATGCAAAAAAGTTTGTCGATTTTCGTTAATTTTGACGTAATCGCCATTTTAGTCGGCTCGTAACCCTCGACGCGCGAAAATCAAAGTCGACAAAAGTAGTCGTGTGACCTATGTATATGCTCCTTAGACATAGTCGGTCAACCCACAAACACAAACGATGCAAAAAAGTTTGTCGATTTTCGTTAATTTTGACGTAATCGCCATTTTAGTCGGCTCGTAACCCTCGACGCGCGAAAATCAAAGTCGACAAGTAGTCGTGTGACCTATGTATATGCTCCTTAGACATAGTCGGTCAAACCCACAAACACAAACGATGCAAAAAAGTTTGTCGATTTTCGTTAATTTTGACGTAATCGCCATTTTAGTCGGCTCGTAACCCTCGACGCGCGAAAATCAAAGTCGACAAAAGTAGTCGTGTGACCTATGTATATGCTCCTTAGACATAGTCGGTCAACCCACAAACACAAACGATGCAAAAAAGTTTGTCGATTTTCGTTAATTTTGACGTAATCGCCATTTTAGTCGGCTCGTACCCTCGACGCGCGAAAATCAAAGTCGACAAAAGTAGTCGTGTGACCTATGTATATGCTCCTTAGACATAGTCGGTCAACCCACAAACACAAACGATGCAAAAAAAGTTTGTCGATTTTCGTTAATTTTGACGTAATCGCCATTTTAGTCGGCTCGTAACCCTCGACGCGCGAAAATCAAAGTCGACAAAAGTAGTCGTGTGACCTATGTATATGCTCCTTAGACATAGTCGGTCAACCCACAAACACAAACGATGCAAAAAAGTTTGTCGATTTTCGTTATTTTGACGTAATCGCCATTTTAGTCGGCTCGTAACCCTCGACGCGCGAAAATCAAAGTCGACAAAAGTAGTCGTGTGACCTATGTATATGCTCCTTAGACATAGTCGGTCAACCCACAAACACAAACGATGCAAAAAAGTTTGTCGATTTTCGTTAATTTTGACGTAATCGCCATTTTAGTCGGCTCGTAACCCTCGACGCGCGAAAATCAAAGTCGACAAAAGTAGTCGTGTGACCTATGTATATGCTCCTTAGACATAGTCGGTCAACCCACAAACACAAACGATGCAAAAAAGTTTGTCGATTTTCGTTAATTTTGACGTAATCGCCATTTTAGTCGGCTCGTAACCCTCGACGCGCGAAAATCAAAGTCGACAAAAGTAGTCGTGTGACCTATGTATATGCTCCTTAGACATAGTCGGTCAACCCACAAACACAAACGATGCAAAAAAGTTTGTCGATTTTCGTTAATTTTGACGTAATCGCCATTTTAGTCGGCTCGTAACCCTCGACGCGCGAAAATCAAAGTCGACAAAAGTAGTCGTGTGACCTATGTATATGCTCCTTAGACATAGTCGGTCAACCCACAAACACAAACGATGCAAAAAAGTTTGTCGATTTTCGTTAATTTTGACGTAATCGCCATTTTAGTCGGCTCGTAACCCTCGACGCGCGAAAATCAAAGTCGACAAAAGTAGTCGTGTGACCTATGTATATGCTCCTTAGACATAGTCGGTCAACCCACAAACACAAACGATGCAAAAAAGTTTGTCGATTTTCGTTAATTTTGACGTAATCGCCATTTTAGTCGGCTCGTAACCCTCGACGCGCGAAAATCAAAGTCGACAAAAGTAGTCGTGTGACCTATGTATATGCTCCTTAGACATAGTCGGTCAACCCACAAACACAAACGATGCAAAAAAGTTTGTCGATTTTCGTTAATTTTGACGTAATCGCCATTTTAGTCGGCTCGTAACCCTCGACGCGCGAAAATCAAAGTCGACAAAAGTAGTCGTGTGACCTATGTATATGCTCCTTAGACATAGTCCGGTCAACCCACAAACACAAACGATGCAAAAAAGTTTGTCGATTTTCGTTAATTTTGACGTAATCGCCATTTTAGTCGGCTCGTAACCCTCGACGCGCGAAAATCAAAGTCGACAAAAGTAGTCGTGTGACCTATGTATATGCTCCTTAGACATAGTCGGTCAACCCACAAACACAAACGATGCAAAAAAGTTTGTCGATTTTCGTTAATTTTGACGTAATCCGCCATTTTAGTCGGCTCGTAACCCTCGACGCGCGAAAATCAAAGTCGACAAAAGTAGTCGTGTGACCTATGTATATGCTCCTTAGACATAGTCGGTCAACCCACAAACACAAACGATGCAAAAAAGTTTGTCGATTTTCGTTAATTTTGACGTAATCGCCATTTTAGTCGGCTCGTAACCCTCGACGCGCGAAAATCAAAGTCGACAAAAGTAGTCGTGTGACCTATGTATATGCTCCTTAGACATAGTCGGTCAACCCACAAACACAAACGATGCAAAAAAGTTTGTCGATTTTCGTTAATTTTGACGTAATCGCCATTTTAGTCGGCTCGTAACCCTCGACGCGCGAAAATCAAAGTCGACAAAAGTAGTCGTGTGACCTATGTATATGCTCCTTAGACATAGTCGGTCAACCCACAAACACAAACGATGCAAAAAAGTTTGTCGATTTTCGTTAATTTTGACGTAATCGCCATTTTAGTCGGCTCGTAACCCTCGACGCGCGAAAATCAAAGTCGACAAAAGTAGTCGTGTGACCTATGTATATGCTCCTTAGACATAGTCGGTCAACCCACAAACACAAACGATGCAAAAAAGTTTGTCGATTTTCGTTAATTTTGACGTAATCGCCATTTTAGTCGGCTCGTAACCCTCGACGCGCGAAAATCAAAGTCGACAAAAGTAGTCGTGTGACCTATGTATATGCTCCTTAGACATAGTCGGTCAACCCACAAACACAAACGATGCAAAAAAGTTTGTCGATTTTCGTTAATTTTGACGTAATCGCCATTTAGTCGGCTCGTAACCCTCGACGCGCGAAAATCAAAGTCGACAAAAGTAGTCGTGTGACCTATGTATATGCTCCTTAGACATAGTCGGTCAACCCACAAACACAAACGATGCAAAAAAGTTTGTCGATTTTCGTTAATTTTGACGTAATCGCCATTTTAGTCGGCTCGTAACCCTCGACGCGCGAAAATCAAAGTCGACAAAAGTAGTCGTGTGACCTATGTATATGCTCCTTAGACATAGTCGGTCAACCCACAAACACAAACGATGCAAAAAAGTTTGTCGATTTTCGTTAATTTTGACGTAATCGCCATTTTAGTCGGCTCGTAACCCTCGACGCGCGAAAATCAAAGTCGACAAAAGTAGTCGTGTGACCTATGTATATGCTCCTTAGACATAGTCGGTCAACCCACAAACACAAACGATGCAAAAAAGTTTGTCGATTTTCGTTAATTTTGACGTAATCGCCATTTTAGACGGCTCGTAACCCTCGACGCGCGAAAATCAAAGTCGACAAAAGTAGTCGTGTGACCTATGTATATGCTCCTTAGACATAGTCGGTCAACCCACAAACACAAACGATGCAAAAAAGTTTGTCGATTTTCGTTAATTTTGACGTAATCGCCATTTTAGTCGGCTCGTAACCCTCGACGCGCGAAAATCAAAGTCGACAAAAGTAGTCGTGTGACCTATGTATATGCTCCTTAGACATAGTCGGTCAACCCACAAACACAAACGATGCAAAAAAGTTTGTCGATTTTCGTTAATTTTGACGTAATCGCCATTTTAGTCGGCTCGTAACCCTCGACGCGCGAAAATCAAAGTCGACAAAAGTAGTCGTGTGACCTATGTATATGCTCCATAGACATAGTCGGTCAACCCACAAACACAAACGATGCAAAAAAGTTTGTCGATTTTCGTTAATTTTGACGTAATCGCCATTTTAGTCGGCTCGTAACCCTCGACGCGCGAAAATCACAAAGTCGACAAAAGTAGTCGTGTGACCTATGTATATGCTCCTTAGACATAGTCGGTCAACCCACAAACACAAACGATGCAAAAAAGTTTGTCGATTTTCGTTAATTTTGACGTAATCGCCATTTTAGTCGGCTCGTAACCCTCGACGCGCGAAAATCAAAGTCGACAAAAGTAGTCGTGTGACCTATGTATATGCTCCTTAGACATAGTCGGTCAACCCACAAACACAAACGATGCAAAAAAGTTTGTCGATTTTCGTTAATTTTGACGTAATCGCCATTTTAGTCGGCTCGTAACCCTCGACGCGCGAAAATCAAGTCGACAAAAGTAGTCGTGTGACCTATGTATATGCTCCTTAGACATAGTCGGTCAACCCACAAACACAAACGATGCAAAAAAGTTTGTCGATTTTCGTTAATTTTGACGTAATCGCCATTTTAGTCGGCTCGTAACCCTCGACGCGCGAAAATCAAAGTCGACAAAAGTAGTCGTGTGACCTATGTATATGCTCCTTAGACATAGTCGGTCAACCCACAAACACAAACGATGCAAAAAAGTTTGTCGATTTTCGTTAATTTTGACGTAATCGCCATTTTAGTCGGCTCGTAACCCTCGACGCGCGAAAATCAAAGTCGACAAAAGTAGTCGTGTGACCTATGTATATGCTCCTTAGACATAGTCGGTCAACCCACAAACACAAACGATGCAAAAAAGTTTGTCGATTTTCGTTAATTTGACGTAATCGCCATTTTAGTCGGCTCGTAACCCTCGACGCGCGAAAATCAAAGTCGACAAAAGTAGTCGTGTGACCTATGTATATGCTCCTTAGACATAGTCGGTCAACCCACAAACACAAACGATGCAAAAAAGTTTGTCGATTTTCGTTAATTTTGACGTAATCGCCATTTTAGTCGGCTCGTAACCCTCGACGCGCGAAAATCAAAGTCGACAAAAGTAGTCGTGTGACCTATGTATATGCTCCTTAGACATAGTCGGTCAACCCACAAACACAAACGATGCAAAAAAGTTTGTCGATTTTCGTTAATTTTGACGTAATCGCCATTTTAGTCGGCTCGTAACCCTCGACGCGCGAAAATCAAAGTCGACAAAAGTAGTCGTGTGACCTATGTATATGCTCCTTAGACATAGTCGGTCAACCCACAAACACAAACGATGCAAAAAAGTTTGTCGATTTTCGTTAATTTTGACGTAATCGCCATTTTAGTCGGCTCGTAACCCTCGACGCGCGAAAAACAAAGTCGACAAAAGTAGTCGTGTGACCTATGTATATGCTCCTTAGACATAGTCGGTCAACCCACAAACACAAACGATGCAAAAAGTTTGTCGATTTTCGTTAATTTGACGTAATCGCCATTTTAGTCGGCTCGTAACCCTCGACGCGCGAAAATCAAAGTCGACAAAAGTAGTGTGTGACCTATGTATATGCTCCTTAGACATAGTCGGTCAACCCACAAACACAAACGATGCAAAAAAGTTTGTCGATTTTCGTTAATTTTGACGTAATCGCCATTTTAGTCGGCTCGTAACCCTCGACGCGCGAAAATCAAAGTCGACAAAAGTAGTCGTGTGACCTATGTATATGCTCCTTAGACATAGTCGGTCAACCCACAAACACAAACGATGCAAAAAAGTTTGTCGATTTTCGTTAATTTTGACGTAATCGCCATTTTAGTCGGCTCGTAACCCTCGACGCGCGAAAATCAAAGTCGACAAAAGTAGTCGTGTGACCTATGTATATGCTCCTTAGACATAGTCGGTCAACCCACAAACACAAACGATGCAAAAAAGTTTGTCGATTTTCGTTAATTTTGACGTAATCGCCATTTTAGTCGGCTCGTAACCCTCGACGCGCGAAAATCAAAGTCGACAAAAGTAGTCGTGTGACCTATGTATATGCTCCTTAGACATAGTCGGTCAACCCACAAACACAAACGATGCAAAAAAGTTTGTCGATTTTCGTTAATTTTGACGTAATCGCCATTTTAGTCGGCTCGTAACCCTCGACGCGCGAAAATCAAAGTCGACAAAAGTAGTCGTGTGACCTATGTATATGCTCCTTAGACATAGTCGGTCAACCCACAAACACAAACGATGCAAAAAAGTTTGTCGATTTTCGTTAATTTTGACGTAATCGCCATTTTAGTCGGCTCGTAACCCTCGACGCGCGAAAATCAAAGTCGACAAAAGTAGTCGTGTGACCTATGTATATGCTCCTTAGACATAGTCGGTCAACCCACAAACACAAACGATGCAAAAAAGTTTGTCGATTTTCGTTAATTTTGACGTAATCGCCATTTTAGTCGGCTCGTAACCCTCGACGCGCGAAAATCAAAGTCGACAAAAGTAGTCGTGTGACCTATGTATATGCTCCTTAGACATAGTCGGTCAACCCACAAACACAAACGATGCAAAAAAGTTTGTCGATTTTCGTTAATTTTGACGTAATCGCCATTTTAGTCGGCTCGTAACCCTCGACGCGCGAAAATCAAAGTCGACAAAAGTAGTCGTGTGACCTATGTATATGCTCCTTAGACATAGTCGGTCAACCCACAAACACAAACGATGCAAAAAAGTTTGTCGATTTTCGTTAATTTTGACGTAATCGCCATTTTAGTCGGCTCGTAACCCTCGACGCGCGAAAATCAAAGTCGACAAAAGTAGTCGTGTGACCTATGTATATGCTCCTTAGACATAGTCGGTCAACCCACAAACACAAACGATGCAAAAAAGTTTGTCGATTTTCGTTAATTTTGACGTAATCGCCATTTTAGTCGGCTCGTAACCCTCGACGCGCGAAAATCAAAGTCGACAAAAGTAGTCGTGTGACCTATGTATATGCTCCTTAGACATAGTCGGTCAACCCACAAACACAAACGATGCAAAAAAGTTTGTCGATTTTCGTTAATTTTGACGTAATCGCCATTTTAGTCGGCTCGTAACCCTCGACGCGCGAAAATCAAAGTCGACAAAAGTAGTCGTGTGACCTATGTATATGCTCCTTAGACATAGTCGGTCAACCCACAAACACAAACGATGCAAAAAAGTTTGTCGATTTTCGTTAATTTTGACGTAATCGCCATTTTAGTCGGCTCGTAACCCTCGACGCGCGAAAATCAAAGTCGACAAAAGTAGTCGTGTGACCTATGTATATGCTCCTTAGACATAGTCGGTCAACCCACAAACACAAACGATGCAAAAAAGTTTGTCGATTTTCGTTAATTTTGACGTAATCGCCATTTTAGTCGGCTCGTAACCCTCGACGCGCGAAAATCAAAGTCGACAAAAGTAGTCGTGTGACCTATGTATATGCTCCTTAGACATAGTCGGTCAACCCACAAACACAAACGATGCAAAAAAGTTTGTCGATTTTCGTTAATTTTGACGTAATCGCCATTTTAGTCGGCTCGTAACCCTCGACGCGCGAAAATCAAAGTCGACAAAAGTAGTCGTGTGACCTATGTATATGCTCCTTAGACATAGTCGGTCAACCCACAAACACAAACGATGCAAAAAAGTTTGTCGATTTTCGTTAATTTTGACGTAATCGCCATTTTAGTCGGCTCGTAACCCTCGACGCGCGAAAATCAAAGTCGACAAAAGTAGTCGTGTGACCTATGTATATGCTCCTTAGACATAGTCGGTCAACCCACAAACACAAACGATGCAAAAAAGTTTGTCGATTTTCGTTAATTTTGACGTAATCGCCATTACCTCGGACGCGCGAAAATCAAAGTCGGACAAAAGTAGTCGTGTTGACCTATGTATATTGCTCCTTAGACATAGTCGGTCAACCCACAAACACAAACGATGCAAAAAAAGTTTGTCGATTTTCGTTAATTTTGACGTAATCGCCATTTTAGTCGGCTCGTAACCCTCGACGCGCGAAAATCAAAGTCGACAAAAAGTAGTCGTGTGACCTATGTATATGCTCCTTAGACATAAGTCGGTCAACCCACAAACACAAACGATGCAAAAAGTTTGTCGATTTTCGTAATTTTGACGTAATCGCCATTTTAGTCGGCTCGTAACCCTCGACGCGCGAAAATCAAAGTCGACAAAAGTAGTCGAGTGGACCTATGTATATTGCTCCTTAGACATAGTCGGTCAACCCACAAACACAAACGATGCAAAAAAGGTTTGTCGATTTTCGTTAATTATGACGTAATCGCCATTTTAGTCGGCTCGTAACCCTCGACGCGCGAAAATCAAAGTCGACAAAAGTAGTCGTATGTGACCTATGTATATGCTCCTTAGACATAGTCGGTCAACCCACAAACACAAACGATGCAAAAAAGTTTGTCGATTTTTCGTTAATTTTGACGTAATCGCCATTTTAGTCGGCTCGTATAACCCTCGACGCGCGAAAATCAAAGTCGACAAAAGTAGTCGTGTGACCTATGTATATGCTCCTTAGACATAGTCGGTCAACCCACAAACACAAACGATGCAAAAAAGTTTGTCGATTTTCGTTAATTTGACGTAATCGCCATTTTAGTCGGCTCGTTAACCCTCGACGCGCGAAAATCAAAGTCGACAAAAGTAGTCGTGTGACCTATGTATATGCTCCTTAGACATAGTCGGTCAACCCACAAACACAAACGATGCAAAAAAGTTTGTCGATTTTCGTTAATTTTGACGTAATCGCCATTTTAGTCGGCTCGTAACCCTCGACGCGCGAAAATCAAAGTCGACAAAAGTAGTCGTGTGACCTATGTATATGCTCCTTAGACATAGTCGGTCAACCCACAAACACAAACGATGCAAAAAAGTTTGTCGATTTTCGTTAATTTTGACGTAATCGCCATTTTAGTCGGCTCGTAACCCTCGACGCGCGAAAATCAAAGTCGACAAAAGTAGTCGTGTGACCTATGTATATGCTCCTTAGACATAGTCGGTCAACCCACAAACACAATCGATGCAAAAAAGTTTGTCGATTTTCGTTAATTTTGACGTAATCGCCATTTTAGTCGGCTCGTAACCCTCGACGCGCGAAAATCAAAGTCGACAAAAGTAGTCGTGTGACCTATGTATATGCTCCTTAGACATAGTCGGTCAACCCACAAACACAAACGATGCAAAAAAGTTTGTCGATTTTCGTTAATTTTGACGTAATCGCCATTTTAGTCGGCTCGTAACCCTCGACGCGCGAAAATCAAAGTCGACAAAAGTAGTCGTGTGACCTATGTATATGCTCCTTAGACATAGTCGGTCAACCCACAAACACAAACGATGCAAAAAAGTTTGTCGATTTTCGTTAATTTTGACGTAATCGCCATTTTAGTCGGCTCGTAACCCTCGACGCGCGAAAATCAAAGTCGACAAAAGTAGTCGTGTGACCTATGTATATGCTCCTTAGACATAGTCGGTCAACCCACAAACACAAACGATGCAAAAAAGTTTGTCGATTTTCGTTAATTTTGACGTAATCGCCATTTTAGTCGGCTCGTAACCCTCGACGCGCGAAAATCAAAGTCGACAAAAGTAGTCGTGTGACCTATGTATATGCTCCTTAGACATAGTCGGTCAACCCACAAACACAAACGATGCAAAAAAGTTTGTCGATTTTCGTTAATTTTGACGTAATCGCCATTTTAGTCGGCTCGTAACCCTCGACGCGCGAAAATCAAAGTCGACAAAAGTAGTCGTGTGACCTATGTATATGCTCCTTAGACATAGTCGGTCAACCCACAAACACAAACGATGCAAAAAAGTTTGTCGATTTTCGTTAATTTTGACGTAATCGCCATTTTAGTCGGCTCGTAACCCTCGACGCGCGAAAATCAAAGTCGACAAAAGTAGTCGTGTGACCTATGTATATGCTCCTTAGACATAGTCGGTCAACCCACAAACACAAACGATGCAAAAAAGTTTGTCGATTTTCGTTAATTTTGACGTAATCGCCATTTTAGTCGGCTCGTAACCCTCGACGCGCGAAAATCAAAGTCGACAAAAGTAGTCGTGTGACCTATGTATATGCTCCTTAGACATAGTCGGTCAACCCACAAACACAAACGATGCAAAAAAGTTTGTCGATTTTCGTTAATTTTGACGTAATCGCCATTTTAGTCGGCTCGTAACCCTCGACGCGCGAAAATCAAAGTCGACAAAAGTAGTCGTGTGACCTATGTATATGCTCCTTAGACATAGTCGGTCAACCCACAAACACAAACGATGCAAAAAAGTTTGTCGATTTTCGTTAATTTTGACGTAATCGCCATTTTAGTCGGCTCGTAACCCTCGACGCGCGAAAATCAAAGTCGACAAAAGTAGTCGTGTGACCTATGTATATGCTCCTTAGACATAGTCGGTCAACCCACAAACACAAACGATGCAAAAAAGTTTGTCGATTTTCGTTAATTTTGACGTAATCGCCATTTTAGTCGGCTCGTAACCCTCGACGCGCGAAAATCAAAGTCGACAAAAGTAGTCGTGTGACCTATGTATATGCTCCTTAGACATAGTCGGTCAACCCACAAACACAAACGATGCAAAAAAGTTTGTCGATTTTCGTTAATTTTGACGTAATCGCCATTTTAGTCGGCTCGTAACCCTCGACGCGCGAAAATCAAAGTCGACAAAAGTAGTCGTGTGACCTATGTATATGCTCCTTAGACATAGTCGGTCAACCCACAAACACAAACGATGCAAAAAAGTTTGTCGATTTTCGTTAATTTTGACGTAATCGCCATTTTAGTCGGCTCGTAACCCTCGACGCGCGAAAATCAAAGTCGACAAAAGTAGTCGTGTGACCTATGTATATGCTCCTTAGACATAGTCGGTCAACCCACAAACACAAACGATGCAAAAAAGTTTGTCGATTTTCGTTAATTTTGACGTAATCGCCATTTTAGTCGGCTCGTAACCCTCGACGCGCGAAAATCAAAGTCGACAAAAGTAGTCGTGTGACCTATGTATATGCTCCTTAGACATAGTCGGTCAACCCACAAACACAAACGATGCAAAAAAGTTTGTCGATTTTCGTTAATTTTGACGTAATCGCCATTTTAGTCGGCTCGTAACCCTCGACGCGCGAAAATCAAAGTCGACAAAAGTAGTCGTGTGACCTATGTATATGCTCCTTAGACATAGTCGGTCAACCCACAAACACAAACGATGCAAAAAAGTTTGTCGATTTTCGTTAATTTTGACGTAATCGCCATTTTAGTCGGCTCGTAACCCTCGACGCGCGAAAATCAAAGTCGACAAAAGTAGTCGTGTGACCTATGTATATGCTCCTTAGACATAGTCGGTCAACCCACAAACACAAACGATGCAAAAAAGTTTGTCGATTTTCGTTAATTTTGACGTAATCGCCATTTTAGTCGGCTCGTAACCCTCGACGCGCGAAAATCAAAGTCGACAAAAGTAGTCGTGTGACCTATGTATATGCTCCTTAGACATAGTCGGTCAACCCACAAACACAAACGATGCAAAAAAGTTTGTCGATTTTCGTTAATTTTGACGTAATCGCCATTTTAGTCGGCTCGTAACCCTCGACGCGCGAAAATCAAAGTCGACAAAAGTAGTCGTGTGACCTATGTATATGCTCCTTAGACATAGTCGGTCAACCCACAAACACAAACGATGCAAAAAAGTTTGTCGATTTTCGTTAATTTTGACGTAATCGCCATTTTAGTCGGCTCGTAACCCTCGACGCGCGAAAATCAAAGTCGACAAAAGTAGTCGTGTGACCTATGTATATGCTCCTTAGACATAGTCGGTCAACCCACAAACACAAACGATGCAAAAAAGTTTGTCGATTTTCGTTAATTTTGACGTAATCGCCATTTTAGTCGGCTCGTAACCCTCGACGCGCGAAAATCAAAGTCGACAAAAGTAGTCGTGTGACCTATGTATATGCTCCTTAGACATAGTCGGTCAACCCACAAACACAAACGATGCAAAAAAGTTTGTCGATTTTCGTTAATTTTGACGTAATCGCCATTTTAGTCGGCTCGTAACCCTCGACGCGCGAAAATCAAAGTCGACAAAAGTAGTCGTGTGACCTATGTATATGCTCCTTAGACATAGTCGGTCAACCCACAAACACAAACGATGCAAAAAAGTTTGTCGATTTTCGTTAATTTTGACGTAATCGCCATTTTAGTCGGCTCGTAACCCTCGACGCGCGAAAATCAAAGTCGACAAAAGTAGTCGTGTGACCTATGTATATGCTCCTTAGACATAGTCGGTCAACCCACAAACACAAACGATGCAAAAAAGTTTGTCGATTTTCGTTAATTTTGACGTAATCGCCATTTTAGTCGGCTCGTAACCCTCGACGCGCGAAAATCAAAGTCGACAAAAGTAGTCGTGTGACCTATGTATATGCTCCTTAGACATAGTCGGTCAACCCACAAACACAAACGATGCAAAAAAGTTTGTCGATTTTCGTTAATTTTGACGTAATCGCCATTTTAGTCGGCTCGTAACCCTCGACGCGCGAAAATCAAAGTCGACAAAAGTAGTCGTGTGACCTATGTATATGCTCCTTAGACATAGTCGGTCAACCCACAAACACAAACGATGCAAAAAAGTTTGTCGATTTTCGTTAATTTTGACGTAATCGCCATTTTAGTCGGCTCGTAACCCTCGACGCGCGAAAATCAAAGTCGACAAAAGTAGTCGTGTGACCTATGTATATGCTCCTTAGACATAGTCGGTCAACCCACAAACACAAACGATGCAAAAAAGTTTGTCGATTTTCGTTAATTTTGACGTAATCGCCATTTTAGTCGGCTCGTAACCCTCGACGCGCGAAAATCAAAGTCGACAAAAGTAGTCGTGTGACCTATGTATATGCTCCTTAGACATAGTCGGTCAACCCACAAACACAAACGATGCAAAAAAGTTTGTCGATTTTCGTTAATTTTGACGTAATCGCCATTTTAGTCGGCTCGTAACCCTCGACGCGCGAAAATCAAAGTCGACAAAAGTAGTCGTGTGACCTATGTATATGCTCCTTAGACATAGTCGGTCAACCCACAAACACAAACGATGCAAAAAAGTTTGTCGATTTTCGTTAATTTTGACGTAATCGCCATTTTAGTCGGCTCGTAACCCTCGACGCGCGAAAATCAAAGTCGACAAAAGTAGTCGTGTGACCTATGTATATGCTCCTTAGACATAGTCGGTCAACCCACAAACACAAACGATGCAAAAAAGTTTGTCGATTTTCGTTAATTTTGACGTAATCGCCATTTTAGTCGGCTCGTAACCCTCGACGCGCGAAAATCAAAGTCGACAAAAGTAGTCGTGTGACCTATGTATATGCTCCTTAGACATAGTCGGTCAACCCACAAACACAAACGATGCAAAAAAGTTTGTCGATTTTCGTTAATTTTGACGTAATCGCCATTTTAGTCGGCTCGTAACCCTCGACGCGCGAAAATCAAAGTCGACAAAAGTAGTCGTGTGACCTATGTATATGCTCCTTAGACATAGTCGGTCAACCCACAAACACAAACGATGCAAAAAAGTTTGTCGATTTTCGTTAATTTTGACGTAATCGCCATTTTAGTCGGCTCGTAACCCTCGACGCGCGAAAATCAAAGTCGACAAAAGTAGTCGTGTGACCTATGTATATGCTCCTTAGACATAGTCGGTCAACCCACAAACACAAACGATGCAAAAAAGTTTGTCGATTTTCGTTAATTTTGACGTAATCGCCATTTTAGTCGGCTCGTAACCCTCGACGCGCGAAAATCAAAGTCGACAAAAGTAGTCGTGTGACCTATGTATATGCTCCTTAGACATAGTCGGTCAACCCACAAACACAAACGATGCAAAAAAGTTTGTCGATTTTCGTTAATTTTGACGTAATCGCCATTTTAGTCGGCTCGTAACCCTCGACGCGCGAAAATCAAAGTCGACAAAAGTAGTCGTGTGACCTATGTATATGCTCCTTAGACATAGTCGGTCAACCCACAAACACAAACGATGCAAAAAAGTTTGTCGATTTTCGTTAATTTTGACGTAATCGCCATTTTAGTCGGCTCGTAACCCTCGACGCGCGAAAATCAAAGTCGACAAAAGTAGTCGTGTGACCTATGTATATGCTCCTTAGACATAGTCGGTCAACCCACAAACACAAACGATGCAAAAAAGTTTGTCGATTTTCGTTAATTTTGACGTAATCGCCATTTTAGTCGGCTCGTAACCCTCGACGCGCGAAAATCAAAGTCGACAAAAGTAGTCGTGTGACCTATGTATATGCTCCTTAGACATAGTCGGTCAACCCACAAACACAAACGATGCAAAAAAAGTTTGTCGATTTTCGTTAATTTTGACGTAATCGCCATTTTAGTCGGCTCGTAACCCTCGACGCGCGAAAATCAAAGTCGACAAAAGTAGTCGTGTGACCTATGTATATGCTCCTTAGACATAGTCGGTCAACCCACAAACACAAACGATGCAAAAAAGTTTGTCGATTTTCGTTAATTTTGACGTAGAAATCGCCATTTTAGTCGGCTCGTAACCCTCGACGCGCGAAAATCAAAGTCGACAAAAGTAGTCGTGTGACCTATGTATATGCTCCTTAGACATAGTCGGTCAACCCACAAACACAAACGATGCAAAAAAGTTTGTCGATTTTCGTTAATTTTGACGTAATCGCCATTTTAGTCGGCTCGTAACCCTCGACGCGCGAAAATCAAAGTCGACAAAAGTAGTCGTGTGACCTATGTATATGCTCCTTAGACATAGTCGGTCAACCCACAAACACAAACGATGCAAAAAAGTTTGTCGATTTTCGTTAATTTTGACGTAATCGCCATTTTAGTCGGCTCGTAACCCTCGTCGCGCGAAAATCAAAGTCGACAAAAGTAGTCGTGTGACCTATGTATATGCTCCTTAGACATAGTCGGTCAACCCACAAACACAAACGATGCAAAAAAGTTTGTCGATTTTCGTTAATTTTGACGTAATCGCCATTTTAGTCGGCTCGTAACCCTCGACGCGCGAAAATCAAAGTCGACAAAAGTAGTCGTGTGACCTATGTATATGCTCCTTAGACATAGTCGGTCAACCCACAAACACAAACGATGCAAAAAAGTTTGTCGATTTTCGTTAATTTTGACGTAATCGCCATTTTAGTCGGCTCGTAACCCTCGACGCGCGAAAATCAAAGTCGACAAAAGTAGTCGTGTGACCTATGTATATGCTCCTTAGACATAGTCGGTCAACCCACAAACACAAACGATGCAAAAAAGTTTGTCGATTTTCGTTAATTTTGACGTAATCGCCATTTTAGTCGGCTCGTAACCCTCGACGCGCGAAAATCAAAGTCGACAAAAGTAGTCGTGTGACCTATGTATATGCTCCTTAGACATAGTCGGTCAACCCACAAACACAAACGATGCAAAAAAGTTTGTCGATTTTCGTTAATTTTGACGTAATCGCCATTTTAGTCGGCTCGTAACCCTCGACGCGCGAAAATCAAAGTCGACAAAAGTAGTCGTGTGACCTATGTATATGCTCCTTAGACATAGTCGGTCAACCCACAAACACAAACGATGCAAAAAAGTTTGTCGATTTTCGTTAATTTTGACGTAATCGCCATTTTAGTCGGCTCGTAACCCTCGACGCGCGAAAATCAAAGTCGACAAAAGTAGTCGTGTGACCTATGTATATGCTCCTTAGACATAGTCGGTCAACCCACAAACACAAACGATGCAAAAAAGTTTGTCGATTTTCGTTAATTTTGACGTAATCGCCATTTTAGTCGGCTCGTAACCCTCGACGCGCGAAAATCAAAGTCGACAAAAGTAGTCGTGTGACCTATGTATATGCTCCTTAGACATAGTCGGTCAACCCACAAACACAAACGATGCAAAAAAGTTTGTCGATTTTCGTTAATTTTGACGTAATCGCCATTTTAGTCGGCTCGTAACCCTCGACGCGCGAAAATCAAAGTCGACAAAAGTAGTCGTGTGACCTATGTATATGCTCCTTAGACATAGTCGGTCAACCCACAAACACAAACGATGCAAAAAAGTTTGTCGATTTTCGTTAATTTTGACGTAATCGCCATTTTAGTCGGCTCGTAACCCTCGACGCGCGAAAATCAAAGTCGACAAAAGTAGTCGTGTGACCTATGTATATGCTCCTTAGACATAGTCGGTCAACCCACAAACACAAACGATGCAAAAAAGTTTGTCGATTTTCGTTAATTTTGACGTAATCGCCATTTTAGTCGGCTCGTAACCCTCGACGCGCGAAAATCAAAGTCGACAAAAGTAGTCGTGTGACCTATGTATATGCTCCTTAGACATAGTCGGTCAACCCACAAACACAAACGATGCAAAAAAGTTTGTCGATTTTCGTTAATTTTGACGTAATCGCCATTTTAGTCGGCTCGTAACCCTCGACGCGCGAAAATCAAAGTCGACAAAAGTAGTCGTGTGACCTATGTATATGCTCCTTAGACATAGTCGGTCAACCCACAAACACAAACGATGCAAAAAAGTTTGTCGATTTTCGTTAATTTTGACGTAATCGCCATTTTAGTCGGCTCGTAACCCTCGACGCGCGAAAATCAAAGTCGACAAAAGTAGTCGTGTGACCTATGTATATGCTCCTTAGACATAGTCGGTCAACCCACAAACACAAACGATGCAAAAAAGTTTGTCGATTTTCGTTAATTTTGACGTAATCGCCATTTTAGTCGGCTCGTAACCCTCGACGCGCGAAAATCAAAGTCGACAAAAGTAGTCGTGTGACCTATGTATATGCTCCTTAGACATAGTCGGTCAACCCACAAACACAAACGATGCAAAAAAGTTTGTCGATTTTCGTTAATTTTGACGTAATCGCCATTTTAGTCGGCTCGTAACCCTCGACGCGCGAAAATCAAAGTCGACAAAAGTAGTCGTGTGACCTATGTATATGCTCCTTAGACATAGTCGGTCAACCCACAAACACAAACGATGCAAAAAAGTTTGTCGATTTTCGTTAATTTTGACGTAATCGACATTTTAGTCGGCTCGTAACCCTCGACGCGCGAAAATCAAAGTCGACAAAAGTAGTCGTGTGACCTATGTATATGCTCCTTAGACATAGTCGGTCAACCCACAAACACAAACGATGCAAAAAAGTTTGTCGATTTTCGTTAATTTTGACGTAATCGCCATTTTAGTCGGCTCGTAACCCTCGACGCGCGAAAATCAAAGTCGACAAAAGTAGTCGTGTGACCTATGTATATGCTCCTTAGACATAGTCGGTCAACCCACAAACACAAACGATGCAAAAAAGTTTGTCGATTTTCGTTAATTTTGACGTAATCGCCATTTTAGTCGGCTCGTAACCCTCGACGCGCGAAAATCAAAGTCGACAAAAGTAGTCGTGTGACCTATGTATATGCTCCTTAGACATAGTCGGTCAACCCACAAACACAAACGATGCAAAAAAGTTTGTCGATTTTCGTTAATTTTGACGTAATCGCCATTTTAGTCGGCTCGTAGCGCGAAAATCAAAGTCGACAAAAGTAGTCGTGTGACCTATGTATATGCTCCTTAGACATAGTCGGTCAACCCACAAACACAAACGATGCAAAAAAGTTTGTCGATTTTCGTTAATTTTGACGTAATCGCCATTTTAGTCGGCTCGTAACCCTCGACGCGCGAAAATCAAAGTCGACAAAAGTAGTCGTGTGACCTATGTATATGCTCCTTAGACATAGTCGGTCAACCCACAAACACAAACGATGCAAAAAAGTTTGTCGATTTTCGTTAATTTTGACGTAATCGCCATTTTAGTCGGCTCGTAACCCTCGACGCGCGAAAATCAAAGTCGACAAAAGTAGTCGTGTGACCTATGTATATGCTCCTTAGACATAGTCGGTCAACCCACAAACACAAACGATGCAAAAAAGTTTGTCGATTTTCGTTAATTTTGACGTAATCGCCATTTTAGTCGGCTCGTAACCCTCGACGCGCGAAAATCAAAGTCGACAAAAGTAGTCGTGTGACCTATGTATATGCTCCTTAGACATAGTCGGTCAACCCACAAACACAAACGATGCAAAAAAGTTTGTCGATTTTCGTTAATTTTGACGTAATCGCCATTTTAGTCGGCTCGTAACCCTCGACGCGCGAAAATCAAAGTCGACAAAAGTAGTCGTGTGACCTATGTATATGCTCCTTAGACATAGTCGGTCAACCCACAAACACAAACGATGCAAAAAAGTTTGTCGATTTTCGTTAATTTTGACGTAATCGCCATTTTAGTCGGCTCGTAACCCTCGACGCGCGAAAATCAAAGTCGACAAAAGTAGTCGTGTGACCTATGTATATGCTCCTTAGACATAGTCGGTCAACCCACAAACACAAACGATGCAAAAAAGTTTGTCGATTTTCGTTAATTTTGACGTAATCGCCATTTTAGTCGGCTCGTAACCCTCGACGCGCGAAAATCAAAGTCGACAAAAGTAGTCGTGTGACCTATGTATATGCTCCTTAGACATAGTCGGTCAACCCACAAACACAAACGATGCAAAAAAGTTTGTCGATTTTCGTTAATTTTGACGTAATCGCCATTTTAGTCGGCTCGTAACCCTCGACGCGCGAAAATCAAAGTCGACAAAAGTAGTCGTGTGACCTATGTATATGCTCCTTAGACATAGTCGGTCAACCCACAAACACAAACGATGCAAAAAAGTTTGTCGATTTTCGTTAATTTTGACGTAATCGCCATTTTAGTCGGCTCGTAACCCTCGACGCGCGAAAATCAAAGTCGACAAAAGTAGTCGTGTGACCTATGTATATGCTCCTTAGACATAGTCGGTCAACCCACAAACACAAACGATGCAAAAAAGTTTGTCGATTTTCGTTAATTTTGACGTAATCGCCATTTTAGTCGGCTCGTAACCCTCGACGCGCGAAAATCAAAGTCGACAAAAGTAGTCGTGTGACCTATGTATATGCTCCTTAGACATAGTCGGTCAACCCACAAACACAAACGATGCAAAAAAGTTTGTCGATTTTCGTTAATTTTGACGTAATCGCCATTTTAGTCGGCTCGTAACCCTCGACGCGCGAAAATCAAAGTCGACAAAAGTAGTCGTGTGACCTATGTATATGCTCCTTAGACATAGTCGGTCAACCCACAAACACAAACGATGCAAAAAAGTTTGTCGATTTTCGTTAATTTTGACGTAATCGCCATTTTAGTCGGCTCGTAACCCTCGACGCGCGAAAATCAAAGTCGACAAAAGTAGTCGTGTGACCTATGTATATGCTCCTTAGACATAGTCGGTCAACCCACAAACACAAACGATGCAAAAAAGTTTGTCGATTTTCGTTAATTTTGACGTAATCGCCATTTTAGTCGGCTCGTAACCCTCGACGCGCGAAAATCAAAGTCGACAAAAGTAGTCGTGTGACCTATGTATATGCTCCTTAGACATAGTCGGTCAACCCACAAACACAAACGATGCAAAAAAGTTTGTCGATTTTCGTTAATTTTGACGTAATCGCCATTTTAGTCGGCTCGTAACCCTCGACGCGCGAAAATCAAAGTCGACAAAAGTAGTCGTGTGACCTATGTATATGCTCCTTAGACATAGTCGGTCAACCCACAAACACAAACGATGCAAAAAAGTTTGTCGATTTTCGTTAATTTTGACGTAATCGCCATTTTAGTCGGCTCGTAACCCTCGACGCGCGAAAATCAAAGTCGACAAAAGTAGTCGTGTGACCTATGTATATGCTCCTTAGACATAGTCGGTCAACCCACAAACACAAACGATGCAAAAAAGTTTGTCGATTTTCGTTAATTTTGACGTAATCGCCATTTTAGTCGGCTCGTAACCCTCGACGCGCGAAAATCAAAGTCGACAAAAGTAGTCGTGTGACCTATGTATATGCTCCTTAGACATAGTCGGTCAACCCACAAACACAAACGATGCAAAAAAGTTTGTCGATTTTCGTTAATTTTGACGTAATCGCCATTTTAGTCGGCTCGTAACCCTCGACGCGCGAAAATCAAAGTCGACAAAAGTAGTCGTGTGACCTATGTATATGCTCCTTAGACATAGTCGGTCAACCCACAAACACAAACGATGCAAAAAAGTTTGTCGATTTTCGTTAATTTTGACGTAATCGCCATTTTAGTCGGCTCGTAACCCTCGACGCGCGAAAATCAAAGTCGACAAAAGTAGTCGTGTGACCTATGTATATGCTCCTTAGACATAGTCGGTCAACCCACAAACACAAACGATGCAAAAAAGTTTGTCGATTTTCGTTAATTTTGACGTAATCGCCATTTTAGTCGGCTCGTAACCCTCGACGCGCGAAAATCAAAGTCGACAAAAGTAGTCGTGTGACCTATGTATATGCTCCTTAGACATAGTCGGTCAACCCACAAACACAAACGATGCAAAAAAGTTTGTCGATTTTCGTTAATTTTGACGTAATCGCCATTTTAGTCGGCTCGTAACCCTCGACGCGCGAAAATCAAAGTCGACAAAAGTAGTCGTGTGACCTATGTATATGCTCCTTAGACATAGTCGGTCAACCCACAAACACAAACGATGCAAAAAAGTTTGTCGATTTTCGTTAATTTTGACGTAATCGCCATTTTAGTCGGCTCGTAACCCTCGACGCGCGAAAATCAAAGTCGACAAAAGTAGTCGTGTGACCTATGTATATGCTCCTTAGACATAGTCGGTCAACCCACAAACACAAACGATGCAAAAAAGTTTGTCGATTTTCGTTAATTTTGACGTAATCGCCATTTTAGTCGGCTCGTAACCCTCGACGCGCGAAAATCAAAGTCGACAAAAGTAGTCGTGTGACCTATGTATATGCTCCTTAGACATAGTCGGTCAACCCACAAACACAAACGATGCAAAAAAGTTTGTCGATTTTCGTTAATTTTGACGTAATCGCCATTTTAGTCGGCTCGTAACCCTCGACGCGCGAAAATCAAAGTCGACAAAAGTAGTCGTGTGACCTATGTATATGCTCCTTAGACATAGTCGGTCAACCCACAAACACAAACGATGCAAAAAAGTTTGTCGATTTTCGTTAATTTTGACGTAATCGCCATTTTAGTCGGCTCGTAACCCTCGACGCGCGAAAATCAAAGTCGACAAAAGTAGTCGTGTGACCTATGTATATGCTCCTTAGACATAGTCGGTCAACCCACAAACACAAACGATGCAAAAAAGTTTGTCGATTTTCGTTAATTTTGACGTAATCGCCATTTTAGTCGGCTCGTAACCCTCGACGCGCGAAAATCAAAGTCGACAAAAGTAGTCGTGTGACCTATGTATATGCTCCTTAGACATAGTCGGTCAACCCACAAACACAAACGATGCAAAAAAGTTTGTCGATTTTCGTTAATTTTGACGTAATCGCCATTTTAGTCGGCTCGTAACCCTCGACGCTGCGAAAATCAAAGTCGACAAAAGTAGTCGTGTGACCTATGTATATGCTCCTTAGACATAGTCGGTCAACCCACAAACACAAACGATGCAAAAAAGTTTGTCGATTTTCGTTAATTTTGACGTAATCGCCATTTTAGTCGGCTCGTAACCCTCGACGCGCGAAAATCAAAGTCGACAAAAGTAGTCGTGTGACCTATGTATATGCTCCTTAGACATAGTCGGTCAACCCACAAACACAAACGATGCAAAAAAGTTTGTCGATTTTCGTTAATTTTGACGTAATCGCCATTTTAGTCGGCTCGTAACCCTCGACGCGCGAAAATCAAAGTCGACAAAAGTAGTCGTGTGACCTATGTATATGCTCCTTAGACATAGTCGGTCAACCCACAAACACAAACGATGCAAAAAAGTTTGTCGATTTTCGTTAATTTTGACGTAATCGCCATTTTAGTCGGCTCGTAACCCTCGACGCGCGAAAATCAAAGTCGACAAAAGTAGTCGTGTGACCTATGTATATGCTCCTTAGACATAGTCGGTCAACCCACAAACACAAACGATGCAAAAAAGTTTGTCGATTTTCGTTAATTTTGACGTAATCGCCATTTTAGTCGGCTCGTAACCCTCGACGCGCGAAAATCAAAGTCGACAAAAGTAGTCGTGTGACCTATGTATATGCTCCTTAGACATAGTCGGTCAACCCACAAACACAAACGATGCAAAAAAGTTTGTCGATTTTCGTTAATTTTGACGTAATCGCCATTTTAGTCGGCTCGTAACCCTCGACGCGCGAAAATCAAAGTCGACAAAAGTAGTCGTGTGACCTATGTATATGCTCCTTAGACATAGTCGGTCAACCCACAAACACAAACGATGCAAAAAAGTTTGTCGATTTTCGTTAATTTTGACGTAATCGCCATTTTAGTCGGCTCGTAACCCTCGACGCGCGAAAATCAAAGTCGACAAAAGTAGTCGTGTGACCTATGTATATGCTCCTTAGACATAGTCGGTCAACCCACAAACACAAACGATGCAAAAAAGTTTGTCGATTTTCGTTAATTTTGACGTAATCGCCATTTTAGTCGGCTCGTAACCCTCGACGCGCGAAAATCAAAGTCGACAAAAGTAGTCGTGTGACCTATGTATATGCTCCTTAGACATAGTCGGTCAACCCACAAACACAAACGATGCAAAAAAGTTTGTCGATTTTCGTTAATTTCGACGTAATCGCCATTTTAGTCGGCTCGTAACCCTCGACGCGCGAAAATCAAAGTCGACAAAAGTAGTCGTGTGACCTATGTATATGCTCCTTAGACATAGTCGGTCAACCCACAAACACAAACGATGCAAAAAAGTTTGTCGATTTTCGTTAATTTCGACGTAATCGCCATTTTAGTCGGCTCGTAACCCTCGACGCGCGAAAATCAAAGTCGACAAAAGTAGTCGTGTGACCTATGTATATGCTCCTTAGACATAGTCGGTCAACCCACAAACACAAACGATGCAAAAAAGTTTGTCGATTTTCGTTAATTTTGACGTAATCGCCATTTTAGTCGGCTCGTAACCCTCGACGCGCGAAAATCAAAGTCGACAAAAGTAGTCGTGTGACCTATGTATATGCTCCTTAGACATAGTCGGTCAACCCACAAACACAAACGATGCAAAAAAGTTTGTCGATTTTCGTTAATTTTGACGTAATCGCCATTTTAGTCGGCTCGTAACCCTCGACGCGCGAAAATCAAAGTCGACAAAAGTAGTCGTGTGACCTATGTATATGCTCCTTAGACATAGTCGGTCAACCCACAAACACAAACGATGCAAAAAAGTTTGTCGATTTTCGTTAATTTTGACGTAATCGCCATTTTAGTCGGCTCGTAACCCTCGACGCGCGAAAATCAAAGTCGACAAAAGTAGTCGTGTGACCTATGTATATGCTCCTTAGACATAGTCGGTCAACCCACAAACACAAACGATGCAAAAAAGTTTGTCGATTTTCGTTAATTTTGACGTAATCGCCATTTTAGTCGGCTCGTAACCCTCGACGCGCGAAAATCAAAGTCGACAAAAGTAGTCGTGTGACCTATGTATATGCTCCTTAGACATAGTCGGTCAACCCACAAACACAAACGATGCAAAAAAGTTTGTCGATTTTCGTTAATTTCGACGTAATCGCCATTTTAGTCGGCTCGTAACCCTCGACGCGCGAAAATCAAAGTCGACAAAAGTAGTCGTGTGACCTATGTATATGCTCCTTAGACATTGTCGGTCAACCCACAAACACAAACGATGCAAAAAAGTTTGTCGATTTTCGTTAATTTTCGACGTAATCGCCATTTTAGTCGGCTCGTAACCCTCGACGCGCGAAAATCAAAGTCGACAAAAGTAGTCGTGTGACCTATGTATATGCTCCTTAGACATAGTCGGTCAACCCACAAACACAAACGATGCAAAAAAGTTTGTCGATTTTCGTTAATTTTGACGTAATCGCCATTTTAGTCGGCTCGTAACCCTCGACGCGCGAAAATCAAAGTCGACAAAAGTAGTCGTGTGACCTATGTATATGCTCCTTAGACATAGTCGGTCAACCCACAAACACAAACGATGCAAACAAGTTTGTCGATTTTCGTTAATTTTGACGTAATCGCCATTTTAGTCGGCTCGTAACCCTCGACGCGCGAAAATCAAAGTCGACAAAAGTAGTCGTGTGACCTATGTATATGCTCCTTAGACATAGTCGGTCAACCCACAAACACAAACGATGCAAAAAAGTTTGTCGATTTCGTTAATTTTGACGTAATCGCCATTTTAGTCGGCTCGTAACCCTCGACGCGCGAAAATCAAAGTCGACAAAAGTAGTCGTGTGACCTATGTATATGCTCCTTAGACATAGTCGGTCAACCCACAAACACAAACGATGCAAAAAAGTTTGTCGATTTTCGTTAATTTCGACGTAATCGCCATTTTAGTCGGCTCGTAACCCTCGACGCGCGAAAATCAAAGTCGACAAAAGTAGTCGTGTGACCTATGTATATGCTCCTTAGACATTGTCGGTCAACCCACAAACACAAACGATGCAAAAAAGTTTGTCGATTTTCGTTAATTTCGACGTAATCGCCATTTTAGTCGGCTCGTAACCCTCGACGCGCGAAAATCAAAGTCGACAAAAGTAGTCGTGTGACCTATGTATATGCTCCTTAGACATAGTCGGTCAACCCACAAACACAAACGATGCAAAAAAGTTTGTCGATTTTCGTTAATTTCGACGTAATCGCCATTTTAGTCGGCTCGTAACCCTCGACGCGCGAAAATCAAAGTCGACAAAAGTAGTCGTGTGACCTATGTATATGCTCCTTAGACATAGTCGGTCAACCCACAAACACAAACGATGCAAAAAAGTTTGTCGATTTTCGTTAATTTTGACGTAATCGCCATTTTAGTCGGCTCGTAACCCTCGACGCGCGAAAATCAAAGTCGACAAAAGTAGTCGTGTGACTATGTATATGCTCCTTAGACATAGTCGGTCAACCCACAAACACAAACGATGCAAAAAAGTTTGTCGATTTTCGTTAATTTTGACGTAATCGCCATTTTAGTCGGCTCGTAACCCTCGACGCGCGAAAATCAAAGTCGACAAAAGTAGTCGTGTGACCTATGTATATGCTCCTTAGACATAGTCGGTCAACCCACAAACACAAACGATGCAAAAAAGTTTGTCGATTTTCGTTAATTTTGACGTAATCGCCATTTTAGTCGGCTCGTAACCCTCGACGCGCGAAAATCAAAAGTCGACAAAAGTAGTCGTGTGACCTATGTATATGCTCCTTAGACATAGTCGGTCAACCCACAAACACAAACGATGCAAAAAAGTTTGTCGATTTTCGTTAATTTTGACGTAATCGCCATTTTAGTCGGCTCGTAACCCTCGACGCGCGAAAATCAAAGTCGACAAAAGTAGTCGTGTGACCTATGTATATGCTCCTTAGACATAGTCGGTCAACCCACAAACACAAACGATGCAAAAAAGTTTGTCGATTTTCGTTAATTTTGACGTAATCGCCATTTTAGTCGGCTCGTTAACCCTCGACGCGCGAAAATCAAAGTCGACAAAAGTAGTCGTGTGACCTATGTATATGCTCCTTAGACATAGTCGGTCAACCCACAAACACAAACGATGCAAAAAAGTTTGTCGATTTTCGTTAATTTTGACGTAATCGCCATTTTAGTCGGCTCGTAACCCTCGACGCGCGAAAATCAAAGTCGACAAAAGTAGTCGTGTGACCTATGTATATGCTCCTTAGACATAGTCGGTCAACCCACAAACACAAACGATGCAAAAAAAGTTTGTCGATTTTCGTTAATTTTCGAACGTAATCGCCATTTTAGTCGGCTCGTAACCCTCGACGCGCGAAAATCAAAGTCGACAAAAGTAGTCGTGGTGACCTATGTATATGCTCCTTAGACATAGTCGGTCAACCCACAAACACAAACGATGCAAAAAAGTTTGTCGATTTTCGTTAATTTTGACGTAATCGCCATTTTAGTCGGCTCGTAACCCTCGACGCGCGAAAATCAAAGTCGACAAAAGTAGTCGTGTGACCTATGTATATGCTCCTTAGACATAGTCGGTCAACCCACAAACACAAACGATGCAAAAAAGTTTGTCGATTTTCGTTAATTTCGACGTAATCGCCATTTTAGTCGGCTCGTAACCCTCGACGCGCGAAAATCAAAGTCGACAAAAGTAGTCGTGTGACCTATGTATATGCTCCTTAGACATAGTCGGTCAACCCACAAACACAAACGATGCAAAAAAGTTTGTCGATTTTCGTTAATTTTGACGTAATCGCCATTTTAGTCGGCTCGTAACCCTCGACGCGCGAAAATCAAAGTCGACAAAAGTAGTCGTGTGACCTATGTATATGCTCCTTAGACATAGTCGGTCAACCCACAAACACAAACGATGCAAAAAAGTTTGTCGATTTTCGTTAATTTCGACGTAATCGCCATTTTAGTCGGCTCGTAACCCTCGACGCGCGAAAATCAAAGTCGACAAAAGTAGTCGTGTGACCTATGTATATGCTCCTTAGACATAGTCGGTCAACCCACAAACACAAACGATGCAAAAAAGTTTGTCGATTTTCGTTAATTTTGACGTAATCGCCATTTTAGTCGGCTCGTAACCCTCGACGCGCGAAAATCAAAGTCGACAAAAGTAGTCGTGTGACCTATGTATATGCTCCTTAGACATAGTCGGTCAACCCACAAACACAAACGATGCAAAAAAGTTTGTCGATTTTCGTTAATTTTGACGTAATCGCCATTTTAGTCGGCTCGTAACCCTCGACGCGCGAAAATCAAAGTCGACAAAAGTAGTCGTGTGACCTATGTATATGCTCCTTAGACATAGTCGGTCAACCCACAAACACAAACGATGCAAAAAAGTTTGTCGATTTTCGTTAATTTCGACGTAATCGCCATTTTAGTCGGCTCGTAACCCTCGACGCGCGAAAATCAAAGTCGACAAAAGTAGTCGTGTGACCTATGTATATGCTCCTTAGACATAGTCGGTCAACCACAAACACAAACGATGCAAAAAAGTTTGTCGATTTTCGTTAATTTTGACGTAATCGCCATTTTAGTCGGCTCGTAACCCTCGACGCGCGAAAATCAAAGTCGACAAAAGTAGTCGTGTGACCTATGTATATGCTCCTTAGACATAGTCGGTCAACCCACAAACACAAACGATGCAAAAAAGTTTGTCGATTTTCGTTAATTTTGACGTAATCGCCATTTTAGTCGGCTCGTAACCCTCGACGCGCGAAAATCAAAGTCGACAAAAGTAGTCGTGTGGACCTATGTATATGCTCCTTAGACATAGTCGGTCAACCCACAAACACAAACGATGCAAAAAAGTTTGTCGATTTTCGTTAATTTTGACGTAATCGCCATTTTAGTCGGCTCGTAACCCTCGACGCGCGAAAATCAAAGTCGACAAAAGTAGTCGTGTGACCTATGTATATGCTCCTTAGACATAGTCGGTCAACCCACAAACACAAACGATGCAAAAAAGTTTGTCGATTTTCGTTAATTTTGACGTAATCGCCATTTTAGTCGGCTCGTAACCCTCGACGCGCGAAAATCAAAGTCGACAAAAGTAGTCGTGTGACCTATGTATATGCTCCTTAGACATAGTCGGTCAACCCACAAACACAAACGATGCAAAAAAGTTTGTCGATTTTCGTTAATTTTGACGTAATCGCCATTTTAGTCGGCTCGTAACCCTCGACGCGCGAAAATCAAAGTCGACAAAAGTAGTCGTGTGACCTATGTATATGCTCCTTAGACATAGTCGGTCAACCCACAAACACAAACGATGCAAAAAAGTTTGTCGATTTTCGTTAATTTTGACGTAATCGCCATTTTAGTCGGCTCGTAACCCTCGACGCGCGAAAATCAAAGTCGACAAAAGTAGTCGTGTGACCTATGTATATGCTCCTTAGACATAGTCGGTCAACCCACAAACACAAACGATGCAAAAAAGTTTGTCGATTTTCGTTAATTTTGACGTAATCGCCATTTTAGTCGGCTCGTAACCCTCGACGCGCGAAAATCAAAGTCGACAAAAGTAGTCGTGTGACCTATGTATATGCTCCTTAGACATAGTCGGTCAACCCACAAACACAAACGATGCAAAAAAGTTTGTCGATTTTCGTTAATTTTGACGTAATCGCCATTTTAGTCGGCTCGTAACCCTCGACGCGCGAAAATCAAAGTCGACAAAAGTAGTCGTGTGACCTATGTATATGCTCCTTAGACATAGTCGGTCAACCCACAAACACAAACGATGCAAAAAAGTTTGTCGATTTTCGTTAATTTTGACGTAATCGCCATTTTAGTCGGCTCGTAACCCTCGACGCGCGAAAATCAAAGTCGACAAAAGTAGTCGTGTGACCTATGTATATGCTCCTTAGACATAGTCGGTCAACCCACAAACACAAACGATGCAAAAAAGTTTGTCGATTTTCGTTAATTTTGACGTAATCGCCATTTTAGTCGGCTCGTAACCCTCGACGCGCGAAAATCAAAGTCGACAAAAGTAGTCGTGTGACCTATGTATATGCTCCTTAGACATAGTCGGTCAACCCACAAACACAAACGATGCATGCAAAAAAGTTTGTCGATTTTCGTTAATTTTGACGTAATCGCCATTTTAGTCGGCTCGTAACCCTCGACGCGCGAAAATCAAAGTCGACAAAAGTAGTCGTGTGACCTATGTATATGCTCCTTAGACATAGTCGGTCAACCCACAAACACAAACGATGCAAAAAAGTTTGTCGATTTTCGTTAATTTTGACGTAATCGCCATTTTAGTCGGCTCGTAACCCTCGACGCGCGAAAATCAAAGTCGACAAAAGTAGTCGTGTGACCTATGTATATGCTCCTTAGACATAGTCGGTCAACCCACAAACACAAACGATGCAAAAAAGTTTGTCGATTTTCGTTAATTTTGACGTAATCGCCATTTTAGTCGGCTCGTAACCCTCGACGCGCGAAAATCAAAGTCGACAAAAGTAGTCGTGTGACCTATGTATATGCTCCTTAGACATAGTCGGTCAACCCACAAACACAAACGATGCAAAAAAGTTTGTCGATTTTCGTTAATTTTGACGTAATCGCCATTTTAGTCGGCTCGTAACCCTCGACGCGCGAAAATCAAAGTCGACAAAAGTAGTCGTGTGACCTATGTATATGCTCCTTAGACATAGTCGGTCAACCCACAAACACAAACGATGCAAAAAAGTTTGTCGATTTTCGTTAATTTTGACGTAATCGCCATTTTAGTCGGCTCGTAACCCTCGACGCGCGAAAATCAAAGTCGACAAAAGTAGTCGTGTGACCTATGTATATGCTCCTTAGACATAGTCGGTCAACCCACAAACACAAACGATGCAAAAAAGTTTGTCGATTTTCGTTAATTTTGACGTAATCGCCATTTTAGTCGGCTCGTAACCCTCGACGCGCGAAAATCAAAGTCGACAAAAGTAGTCGTGTGACCTATGTATATGCTCCTTAGACATAGTCGGTCAACCCACAAACACAAACGATGCAAAAAAGTTTGTCGATTTTCGTTAATTTTGACGTAATCGCCATTTTAGTCGGCTCGTAACCCTCGACGCGCGAAAATCAAAGTCGACAAAAGTAGTCGTGTGACCTATGTATATGCTCCTTAGACATAGTCGGTCAACCCACAAACACAAACGATGCAAAAAAGTTTGTCGATTTTCGTTAATTTTGACGTAATCGCCATTTTAGTCGGCTCGTAACCCTCGACGCGCGAAAATCAAAGTCGACAAAAGTAGTCGTGTGACCTATGTATATGCTCCTTAGACATAGTCGGTCAACCCACAAACACAAACGATGCAAAAAAGTTTGTCGATTTTCGTTAATTTTGACGTAATCGCCATTTTAGTCGGCTCGTAACCCTCGACGCGCGAAAATCAAAGTCGACAAAAGTAGTCGTGTGACCTATGTATATGCTCCTTAGACATAGTCGGTCAACCCACAAACACAAACGATGCAAAAAAGTTTGTCGATTTTCGTTAATTTTGACGTAATCGCCATTTTAGTCGGCTCGTAACCCTCGACGCGCGAAAATCAAAGTCGACAAAAGTAGTCGTGTGACCTATGTATATGCTCCTTAGACATAGTCGGTCAACCCACAAACACAAACGATGCAAAAAAGTTTGTCGATTTTCGTTAATTTTGACGTAATCGCCATTTTAGTCGGCTCGTAACCCTCGACGCGCGAAAATCAAAGTCGACAAAAGTAGTCGTGTGACCTATGTATATGCTCCTTAGACATAGTCGGTCAACCCACAAACACAAACGATGCAAAAAAGTTTGTCGATTTTCGTTAATTTTGACGTAATCGCCATTTTAGTCGGCTCGTAACCCTCGACGCGCGAAAATCAAAGTCGACAAAAGTAGTCGTGTGACCTATGTATATGCTCCTTAGACATAGTCGGTCAACCCACAAACACAAACGATGCAAAAAAGTTTGTCGATTTTCGTTAATTTTGACGTAATCGCCATTTTAGTCGGCTCGTAACCCTCGACGCGCGAAAATCAAAGTCGACAAAAGTAGTCGTGTGACCTATGTATATGCTCCTTAGACATAGTCGGTCAACCCACAAACACAAACGATGCAAAAAAGTTTGTCGATTTTCGTTAATTTTGACGTAATCGCCATTTTAGTCGGCTCGTAACCCTCGACGCGCGAAAATCAAAGTCGACAAAAGTAGTCGTGTGACCTATGTATATGCTCCTTAGACATAGTCGGTCAACCCACAAACACAAACGATGCAAAAAAGTTTGTCGATTTTCGTTAATTTTGACGTAATCGCCATTTTAGTCGGCTCGTAACCCTCGACGCGCGAAAATCAAAGTCGACAAAAGTAGTCGTGTGACCTATGTATATGCTCCTTAGACATAGTCGGTCAACCCACAAACACAAACGATGCAAAAAAGTTTGTCGATTTTCGTTAATTTTGACGTAATCGCCATTTTAGTCGGCTCGTAACCCTCGACGCGCGAAAATCAAAGTCGACAAAAGTAGTCGTGTGACCTATGTATATGCTCCTTAGACATAGTCGGTCAACCCACAAACACAAACGATGCAAAAAAGTTTGTCGATTTTCGTTAATTTTGACGTAATCGCCATTTTAGTCGGCTCGTAACCCTCGACGCGCGAAAATCAAAGTCGACAAAAGTAGTCGTGTGACCTATGTATATGCTCCTTAGACATAGTCGGTCAACCCACAAACACAAACGATGCAAAAAAGTTTGTCGATTTTCGTTAATTTTGACGTAATCGCCATTTTAGTCGGCTCGTAACCCTCGACGCGCGAAAATCAAAGTCGACAAAAGTAGTCGTGTGACCTATGTATATGCTCCTTAGACATAGTCGGTCAACCCACAAACACAAACGATGCAAAAAAGTTTGTCGATTTTCGTTAATTTTGACGTAATCGCCATTTTAGTCGGCTCGTAACCCTCGACGCGCGAAAATCAAAGTCGACAAAAGTAGTCGTGTGACCTATGTATATGCTCCTTAGACATAGTCGGTCAACCCACAAACACAAACGATGCAAAAAAGTTTGTCGATTTTCGTTAATTTTGACGTAATCGCCATTTTAGTCGGCTCGTAACCCTCGACGCGCGAAAATCAAAGTCGACAAAAGTAGTCGTGTGACCTATGTATATGCTCCTTAGACATAGTCGGTCAACCCACAAACACAAACGATGCAAAAAAGTTTGTCGATTTTCGTTAATTTTGACGTAATCGCCATTTTAGTCGGCTCGTAACCCTCGACGCGCGAAAATCAAAGTCGACAAAAGTAGTCGTGTGACCTATGTATATGCTCCTTAGACATAGTCGGTCAACCCACAAACACAAACGATGCAAAAAAGTTTGTCGATTTTCGTTAATTTTGACGTAATCGCCATTTTAGTCGGCTCGTAACCCTCGACGCGCGAAAATCAAAGTCGACAAAAGTAGTCGTGTGACCTATGTATATGCTCCTTAGACATAGTCGGTCAACCCACAAACACAAACGATGCAAAAAAGTTTGTCGATTTTCGTTAATTTTGACGTAATCGCCATTTTAGTCGGCTCGTAACCCTCGACGCGCGAAAATCAAAGTCGACAAAAGTAGTCGTGTGACCTATGTATATGCTCCTTAGACATAGTCGGTCAACCCACAAACACAAACGATGCAAAAAAGTTTGTCGATTTTCGTTAATTTTGACGTAATCGCCATTTTAGTCGGCTCGTAACCCTCGACGCGCGAAAATCAAAGTCGACAAAAGTAGTCGTGTGACCTATGTATATGCTCCTTAGACATAGTCGGTCAACCCACAAACACAAACGATGCAAAAAAGTTTGTCGATTTTCGTTAATTTTGACGTAATCGCCATTTTAGTCGGCTCGTAACCCTCGACGCGCGAAAATCAAAGTCGACAAAAGTAGTCGTGTGACCTATGTATATGCTCCTTAGACATAGTCGGTCAACCCACAAACACAAACGATGCAAAAAAGTTTGTCGATTTTCGTTAATTTTGACGTAATCGCCATTTTAGTCGGCTCGTAACCCTCGACGCGCGAAAATCAAAGTCGACAAAAGTAGTCGTGTGACCTATGTATATGCTCCTTAGACATAGTCGGTCAACCCACAAACACAAACGATGCAAAAAAGTTTGTCGATTTTCGTTAATTTTGACGTAATCGCCATTTTAGTCGGCTCGTAACCCTCGACGCGCGAAAATCAAAGTCGACAAAAGTAGTCGTGTGACCTATGTATATGCTCCTTAGACATAGTCGGTCAACCCACAAACACAAACGATGCAAAAAAGTTTGTCGATTTTCGTTAATTTTGACGTAATCGCCATTTTAGTCGGCTCGTAACCCTCGACGCGCGAAAATCAAAGTCGACAAAAGTAGTCGTGTGACCTATGTATATGCTCCTTAGACATAGTCGGTCAACCCACAAACACAAACGATGCAAAAAAGTTTGTCGATTTTCGTTAATTTTGACGTAATCGCCATTTTAGTCGGCTCGTAACCCTCGACGCGCGAAAATCAAAGTCGACAAAAGTAGTCGTGTGACCTATGTATATGCTCCTTAGACATAGTCGGTCAACCCACAAACACAAACGATGCAAAAAAGTTTGTCGATTTTCGTTAATTTTGACGTAATCGCCATTTTAGTCGGCTCGTAACCCTCGACGCGCGAAAATCAAAGTCGACAAAAGTAGTCGTGTGACCTATGTATATGCTCCTTAGACATAGTCGGTCAACCCACAAACACAAACGATGCAAAAAAGTTTGTCGATTTTCGTTAATTTTGACGTAATCGCCATTTTAGTCGGCTCGTAACCCTCGACGCGCGAAAATCAAAGTCGACAAAAGTAGTCGTGTGACCTATGTATATGCTCCTTAGACATAGTCGGTCAACCCACAAACACAAACGATGCAAAAAAGTTTGTCGATTTTCGTTAATTTTGACGTAATCGCCATTTTAGTCGGCTCGTAACCCTCGACGCGCGAAAATCAAAGTCGACAAAAGTAGTCGTGTGACCTATGTATATGCTCCTTAGACATAGTCGGTCAACCCACAAACACAAACGATGCAAAAAAGTTTGTCGATTTTCGTTAATTTTGACGTAATCGCCATTTTAGTCGGCTCGTAACCCTCGACGCGCGAAAATCAAAGTCGACAAAAGTAGTCGTGTGACCTATGTATATGCTCCTTAGACATAGTCGGTCAACCCACAAACACAAACGATGCAAAAAAGTTTGTCGATTTTCGTTAATTTTGACGTAATCGCCATTTTAGTCGGCTCGTAACCCTCGACGAGCGAAAATCAAAGTCGACAAAAGTAGTCGTGTGACCTATGTATATGCTCCTTAGACATAGTCGGTCAACCCACAAACACAAACGATGCAAAAAAGTTTGTCGATTTTCGTTAATTTTGACGTAATCGCCATTTTAGTCGGCTCGTAACCCTCGACGCGCGAAAATCAAAGTCGACAAAAGTAGTCGTGTGACCTATGTATATGCTCCTTAGACATAGTCGGTCAACCCACAAACACAAACGATGCAAAAAAGTTTGTCGATTTTCGTTAATTTTGACGTAATCGCCATTTTAGTCGGCTCGTAACCCTCGACGCGCGAAAATCAAAGTCGACAAAAGTAGTCGTGTGACCTATGTATATGCTCCTTAGACATAGTCGGTCAACCCACAAACACAAACGATGCAAAAAAGTTTGTCGATTTTCGTTAATTTTGACGTAATCGCCATTTTAGTCGGCTCGTAACCCTCGACGCGCGAAAATCAAAGTCGACAAAAGTAGTCGTGTGACCTATGTATATGCTCCTTAGACATAGTCGGTCAACCCACAAACACAAACGATGCAAAAAAGTTTGTCGATTTTCGTTAATTTTGACGTAATCGCCATTTTAGTCGGCTCGTAACCCTCGACGCAGCGAAAATCAAAGTCGACAAAAGTAGTCGTGTGACCTATGTATATGCTCCTTAGACATAGTCGGTCAACCCACAAACACAAACGATGCAAAAAAGTTTGTCGATTTTCGTTAATTTTGACGTAATCGCCATTTTAGTCGGCTCGTAACCCTCGACGCGCGAAAATCAAAGTCGACAAAAGTAGTCGTGTGACCTATGTATATGCTCCTTAGACATAGTCGGTCAACCCACAAACACAAACGATGCAAAAAAGTTTGTCGATTTTCGTTAATTTTGACGTAATCGCCATTTTAGTCGGCTCGTAACCCTCGACGCGCGAAAATCAAAGTCGACAAAAGTAGTCGTGTGACCTATGTATATGCTCCTTAGACATAGTCGGTCAACCCACAAACACAAACGATGCAAAAAAGTTTGTCGATTTTCGTTAATTTTGACGTAATCGCCATTTTAGTCGGCTCGTAACCCTCGACGCGCGAAAATCAAAGTCGACAAAAGTAGTCGTGTGACCTATGTATATGCTCCTTAGACATAGTCGGTCAACCCACAAACACAAACGATGCAAAAAAGTTTGTCGATTTTCGTTAATTTTGACGTAATCGCCATTTTAGTCGGCTCGTAACCCTCGACGCTTGAAAAATCAAAGTCGACAAAAGTAGTCGTGTGACCTATGTATATGCTCCTTAGACATAGTCGGTCAACCCACAAACACAAACGATGCAAAAAAGTTTGTCGATTTTCGTTAATTTTGACGTAATCGCCATTTTAGTCGGCTCGTAACCCTCGACGCGCGAAAATCAAAGTCGACAAAAGTAGTCGTGTGACCTATGTATATGCTCCTTAGACATAGTCGGTCAACCCACAAACACAAACGATGCAAAAAAGTTTGTCGATTTTCGTTAATTTTGACGTAATCGCCATTTTAGTCGGCTCGTAACCCTCGACGCGCGAAAATCAAAGTCGACAAAAGTAGTCGTGTGACCTATGTATATGCTCCTTAGACATAGTCGGTCAACCCACAAACACAAACGATGCAAAAAAGTTTGTCGATTTTCGTTAATTTTGACGTAATCGCCATTTTAGTCGGCTCGTAACCCTCGACGCGCGAAAATCAAAGTCGACAAAAGTAGTCGTGTGACCTATGTATATGCTCCTTAGACATAGTCGGTCAACCCACAAACACAAACGATGCAAAAAGTTTGTCGATTTTCGTTAATTTTGACGTAATCGCCATTTTAGTCGGCTCGTAACCCTCGACGCGCGAAAATCAAAGTCGACAAAAGTAGTCGTGTGACCTATGTATATGCTCCTTAGACATAGTCGGTCAACCCACAAACACAAACGATGCAAAAAGTTTGTCGATTTTCGTTAATTTTGACGTAATCGCCATTTTAGTCGGCTCGTAACCCTCGACTGCGCGAAAATCAAAGTCGACAAAAGTAGTCGTGTGACCTATGTATATGCTCCTTAGACATAGTCGGTCAACCCACAAACACAAACGATGCAAAAAAGTTTGTCGATTTTCGTTAATTTTGACGTAATCGCCATTTTAGTCGGCTCGTAACCCTCGACGCGCGAAATCAAAGTCGACAAAAGTAGTCGTGTGACCTATGTATATGCTCCTTAGACATAGTCGGTCAACCCACAAACACAAACGATGCAAAAAAGTTTGTCGATTTTCGTTAATTTTGACGTAATCGCCATTTTTAGTCGGCTCGTAACCCTCGACGCGCGAAAATCAAAGTCGACAAAAGTAGTCGTGTGACCTATGTATATGCTCCTTAGACATAGTCGGTCAACCCACAAACACAAACGATGCAAAAAAGTTTGTCGATTTTCGTTAATTTTGACGTAATCGCCATTTTAGTCGGCTCGTAACCCTCGACGCGCGAAAATCAAAGTCGACAAAAGTAGTCGTGTGACCTATGTATATGCTCCTTAGACATAGTCGGTCAACCCACAAACACAAACGATGCAAAAAAGTTTGTCGATTTTCGTTAATTTTGAACGTAATCGCCATTTTAGTCGGCTCGTAACCCTCGACGCGCGAAAATCAAAGTCGACAAAAGTAGTCGTGTGACCTATGTATATGCTCCTTAGACATAGTCGGTCAACCCACAAACACAAACGATGCAAAAAGGTTTGTCGATTTTCGTTAATTTTGACGTAATCGCCATTTTAGTCGGCTCGTAACCCTCGACGCGCGAAAATCAAAGTCGACAAAAGTAGGTCGTGTGACCTATGTATATGCTCCTTAGACATAGTCGGTCAACCCACAAACACAAACGCTGCAAAAAAGTTTGTCGATTTTCGTTAATTTTGACGTAATCGCCATTTTAGTCGGCTCGTAACCCTCGACGCGCGAAAATCAAAGTCGACAAAAGTAGTCGAGTGACCTATGTATATGCTCCTTAGACATAGTCGGTCAACCCACAAACACAAACGATGCAAAAAAGTTTGTCGATTTTCGTTAATTTTGACGTAATCGCCATTTTAGTCGGCTCGTAACCCTCGACGCGCGAAAATCAAAGTCGACAAAAGTAGTCGTGTGACCTATGTATATGCTCCTTAGACATAGTCGGTCAACCCACAAACACAAACGATGCAAAAAAGTTTGTCGATTTTCGTTAATTTTGACGTAATCGCCATTTTAGTCGGCTCGTAACCCTCGACGCGCGAAAATCAAAGTCGACAAAAGTAGTCGTGTGACCTATGTATATGCTCCTTAGACATAGTCGGTCAACCCACAAACACAAACGATGCAAAAAAGTTTGTCGATTTTCGTTAATTTTGACGTAATCGCCATTTTAGTCGGCTCGTAACCCTCGACGCGCGAAAATCAAAGTCGACAAAAGTAGTCGTGTGACCTATGTATATGCTCCTTAGACATAGTCGGTCAACCCACAAACACAAACGATGCAAAAAAGTTTGTCGATTTTCGTTAATTTTGACGTAATCGCCATTTTAGTCGGCTCTTAACCCTCGACGCGCGAAAATCAAAGTCGACAAAAGTAGTCGTGTGACCTATGTATATGCTCCTTAGACATAGTCGGTCAACCCACAAACACAAACGATGCAAAAAAGTTTGTCGATTTTCGTTAATTTTGACGTAATCGCCATTTTAGTCGGCTCGTAACCCTCGACCGGCGGCGAAAAAAAATCAAAAAGTCGACAAAAGTAGTCGTGTGACCTATGTATATGCTCCTTAGACATAGTCGGTCAACCCACAAACACAAACGATGCAAAAAAGTTTGTCGATTTTCGTTAATTTTGACGTAATCGCCATTTTAGTCGGCTCGTAACCCTCGACGCGCGAAAATCAAAGTCGACAAAAGTAGTCGTGTGACCTATGTATATGCTCCTTAGACATAGTCGGTCAACCCACAAACACAAACGATGCAAAAAAGTTTGTCGATTTTCGTTAATTTTGACGTAATCGCCATTTTAGTCGGCTCGTAACCCTCGACGCGCGAAAATCAAAGTCGACAAAAGTAGTCGTGTGACCTATGTATATGCTCCTTAGACATAGTCGGTCAACCCACAAACACAAACGATGCAAAAAAGTTTGTCGATTTTCGTTAATTTTGACGTAATCGCCATTTTAGTCGGCTCGTAACCCTCGACGCGCGAAAATCAAAGTCGACAAAAGTAGTCGTGTGACCTATGTATATGCTCCTTAGACATAGTCGGTCAACCCACAAACACAAACGATGCAAAAAAGTTTGTCGATTTTCGTTAATTTTGACGTAATCGCCATTTTAGTCGGCTCGTAACCCTCGACGCGCGAAAATCAAAGTCGACAAAAGTAGTCGTGTGACCTATGTATATGCTCCTTAGACATAGTCGGTCAACCCACAAACACAAACGATGCAAAAAAGTTTGTCGATTTTCGTTAATTTTGACGTAATCGCCATTTTAGTCGGCTCGTAACCCTCGACGCGCGAAAATCAAAGTCGACAAAAGTAGTCGTGTGACCTATGTATATGCTCCTTAGACATAGTCGGTCAACCCACAAACACAAACGATGCAAAAAAGTTTGTCGATTTTCGTTAATTTTGACGTAATCGCCATTTTAGTCGGCTCGTAACCCTCGACGCGCGAAAATCAAAGTCGACAAAAGTAGTCGTGTGACCTATGTATATGCTCCTTAGACATAGTCGGTCAACCCACAAACACAAACGATGCAAAAAAGTTTGTCGATTTTCGTTAATTTTGACGTAATCGCCATTTTAGTCGGCTCTTAACCCTCGACGCGCGAAAATCAAAGTCGACAAAAGTAGTCGTGTGACCTATGTATATGCTCCTTAGACATAGTCGGTCAACCCACAAACACAAACGATGCAAAAAAGTTTGTCGATTTTCGTTAATTTTGACGTAATCGCCATTTTAGTCGGCTCGTAACCCTCGACGCGCGAAAATCAAAGTCGACAAAAGTAGTCGTGTGACCTATGTATATGCTCCTTAGACATAGTCGGTCAACCCACAAACACAAACGATGCAAAAAAGTTTGTCGATTTTCGTTAATTTTGACGTAATCGCCATTTTAGTCGGCTCGTAACCCTCGACGCGCGAAAATCAAAGTCGACAAAAGTAGTCGTGTGACCTATGTATATGCTCCTTAGACATAGTCGGTCAACCCACAAACACAAACGATGCAAAAAAGTTTGTCGATTTTCGTTAATTTTGACGTAATCGCCATTTTAGTCGGCTCGTAACCCTCGACGCTCGAAAATCAAAGTCGACAAAAGTAGTCGTGTGACCTATGTATATGCTCCTTAGACATAGTCGGTCAACCCACAAACACAAACGATGCAAAAAAGTTTGTCGATTTTCGTTAATTTTGACGTAATCGCCATTTTAGTCGGCTCGTAACCCTCGACGCGCGAAAATCAAAGTCGACAAAAGTAGTCGTGTGACCTATGTATATGCTCCTTAGACATAGTCGGTCAACCCACAAACACAAACGATGCAAAAAAGTTTGTCGATTTTCGTTAATTTTGACGTAATCGCCATTTTAGTCGGCTCGTAACCCTCGACGCGCGAAAATCAAAGTCGACAAAAGTAGTCGTGTGACCTATGTATATGCTCCTTAGACATAGTCGGTCAACCCACAAACACAAACGATGCAAAAAAGTTTGTCGATTTTCGTTAATTTTGACGTAATCGCCATTTTAGTCGGCTCGTAACCCTCGACGCAGCGAAAATCAAAGTCGACAAAAGTAGTCGTGTGACCTATGTATATGCTCCTTAGACATAGTCGGTCAACCCACAAACACAAACGATGCAAAAAAGTTTGTCGATTTTCGTTAATTTTGACGTAATCGCCATTTTAGTCGGCTCGTAACCCTCGACGCGCGAAAATCAAAGTCGACAAAAGTAGTCGTGTGACCTATGTATATGCTCCTTAGACATAGTCGGTCAACCCACAAACACAAACGATGCAAAAAAGTTTGTCGATTTTCGTTAATTTTGACGTAATCGCCATTTTAGTCGGCTCGTAACCCTCGACGAGCGAAAATCAAAGTCGACAAAAGTAGTCGTGTGACCTATGTATATGCTCCTTAGACATAGTCGGTCAACCCACAAACACAAACGATGCAAAAAAGTTTGTCGATTTTCGTTAATTTTGACGTAATCGCCATTTTAGTCGGCTCGTAACCCTCGACGCGCGAAAATCAAAGTCGACAAAAGTAGTCGTGTGACCTATGTATATGCTCCTTAGACATAGTCGGTCAACCCACAAACACAAACGATGCAAAAAAGTTTGTCGATTTTCGTTAATTTTGACGTAATCGCCATTTTAGTCGGCTCGTAACCCTCGACGCGCGAAAATCAAAGTCGACAAAAGTAGTCGTGTGACCTATGTATATGCTCCTTAGACATAGTCGGTCAACCCACAAACACAAACGATGCAAAAAAGTTTGTCGATTTTCGTTAATTTTGACGTAATCGCCATTTTAGTCGGCTCGTAACCCTCGACGCGCGAAAATCAAAGTCGACAAAAGTAGTCGTGTGACCTATGTATATGCTCCTTAGACATAGTCGGTCAACCCACAAACACAAACGATGCAAAAAAGTTTGTCGATTTTCGTTAATTTTGACGTAATCGCCATTTTAGTCGGCTCGTAACCCTCGACGCGCGAAAATCAAAGTCGACAAAAGTAGTCGTGTGACCTATGTATATGCTCCTTAGACATAGTCGGTCAACCCACAAACACAAACGATGCAAAAAAGTTTGTCGATTTTCGTTAATTTTGACGTAATCGCCATTTTAGTCGGCTCGTAACCCTCGACGCGCGAAAATCAAAGTCGACAAAAGTAGTCGTGTGACCTATGTATATGCTCCTTAGACATAGTCGGTCAACCCACAAACACAAACGATGCAAAAAAGTTTGTCGATTTTCGTTAATTTTGACGTAATCGCCATTTTAGTCGGCTCGTAACCCTCGACGCGCGAAAATCAAAGTCGACAAAAGTAGTCGTGTGACCTATGTATATGCTCCTTAGACATAGTCGGTCAACCCACAAACACAAACGATGCAAAAAAGTTTGTCGATTTTCGTTAATTTTGACGTAATCGCCATTTTAGTCGGCTCGTAACCCTCGACGCGCGAAAATCAAAGTCGACAAAAGTAGTCGTGTGACCTATGTATATGCTCCTTAGACATAGTCGGTCAACCCACAAACACAAACGATGCAAAAAAGTTTGTCGATTTTCGTTAATTTTGACGTAATCGCCATTTTAGTCGGCTCGTAACCCTCGACGCGCGAAAATCAAAGTCGACAAAAGTAGTCGTGTGACCTATGTATATGCTCCTTAGACATAGTCGGTCAACCCACAAACACAAACGATGCAAAAAAGTTTGTCGATTTTCGTTAATTTTGACGTAATCGCCATTTTAGTCGGCTCGTAACCCTCGACGCGCGAAAATCAAAGTCGACAAAAGTAGTCGTGTGACCTATGTATATGCTCCTTAGACATAGTCGGTCAACCCACAAACACAAACGATGCAAAAAAGTTTGTCGATTTTCGTTAATTTTGACGTAATCGCCATTTTAGTCGGCTCGTAACCCTCGACGCGCGAAAATCAAAGTCGACAAAAGTAGTCGTGTGACCTATGTATATGCTCCTTAGACATAGTCGGTCAACCCACAAACACAAACGATGCAAAAAAGTTTGTCGATTTTCGTTAATTTTGACGTAATCGCCATTTTAGTCGGCTCGTAACCCTCGACGCGCGAAAATCAAAGTCGACAAAAGTAGTCGTGTGACCTATGTATATGCTCCTTAGACATAGTCGGTCAACCCACAAACACAAACGATGCAAAAAAGTTTGTCGATTTTCGTTAATTTTGACGTAATCGCCATTTTAGTCGGCTCGTAACCCTCGACGCGCGAAAATCAAAGTCGACAAAAGTAGTCGTGTGACCTATGTATATGCTCCTTAGACATAGTCGGTCAACCCACAAACACAAACGATGCAAAAAAGTTTGTCGATTTTCGTTAATTTTGACGTAATCGCCATTTTAGTCGGCTCGTAACCCTCGACGCGCGAAAATCAAAGTCGACAAAAGTAGTCGTGTGACCTATGTATATGCTCCTTAGACATAGTCGGTCAACCCACAAACACAAACGATGCAAAAAAGTTTGTCGATTTTCGTTAATTTTGACGTAATCGCCATTTTAGTCGGCTCGTAACCCTCGACGCGCGAAAATCAAAGTCGACAAAAGTAGTCGTGTGACCTATGTATATGCTCCTTAGACATAGTCGGTCAACCCACAAACACAAACGATGCAAAAAAGTTTGTCGATTTTCGTTAATTTTGACGTAATCGCCATTTTAGTCGGCTCGTAACCCTCGACGCGCGAAAATCAAAGTCGACAAAAGTAGTCGTGTGACCTATGTATATGCTCCTTAGACATAGTCGGTCAACCCACAAACACAAACGATGCAAAAAAGTTTGTCGATTTTCGTTAATTTTGACGTAATCGCCATTTTAGTCGGCTCGTAACCCTCGACGCGCGAAAATCAAAGTCGACAAAAGTAGTCGTGTGACCTATGTATATGCTCCTTAGACATAGTCGGTCAACCCACAAACACAAACGATGCAAAAAAGTTTGTCGATTTTCGTTAATTTTGACGTAATCGCCATTTTAGTCGGCTCGTAACCCTCGACGCGCGAAAATCAAAGTCGACAAAAGTAGTCGTGTGACCTATGTATATGCTCCTTAGACATAGTCGGTCAACCCACAAACACAAACGATGCAAAAAAGTTTGTCGATTTTCGTTAATTTTGACGTAATCGCCATTTTAGTCGGCTCGTAACCCTCGACGCGCGAAAATCAAAGTCGACAAAAGTAGTCGTGTGACCTATGTATATGCTCCTTAGACATAGTCGGTCAACCCACAAACACAAACGATGCAAAAAAGTTTGTCGATTTTCGTTAATTTTGACGTAATCGCCATTTTAGTCGGCTCGTAACCCTCGACGCGCGAAAATCAAAGTCGACAAAAGTAGTCGTGTGACCTATGTATATGCTCCTTAGACATAGTCGGTCAACCCACAAACACAAACGATGCAAAAAAGTTTGTCGATTTTCGTTAATTTTGACGTAATCGCCATTTTAGTCGGCTCGTAACCCTCGACGCGCGAAAATCAAAGTCGACAAAAGTAGTCGTGTGACCTATGTATATGCTCCTTAGACATAGTCGGTCAACCCACAAACACAAACGATGCAAAAAAGTTTGTCGATTTTCGTTAATTTTGACGTAATCGCCATTTTAGTCGGCTCGTAACCCTCGACGCGCGAAAATCAAAGTCGACAAAAGTAGTCGTGTGACCTATGTATATGCTCCTTAGACATAGTCGGTCAACCCACAAACACAAACGATGCAAAAAAGTTTGTCGATTTTCGTTAATTTTGACGTAATCGCCATTTTAGTCGGCTCGTAACCCTCGACGCGCGAAAATCAAAGTCGACAAAAGTAGTCGTGTGACCTATGTATATGCTCCTTAGACATAGTCGGTCAACCCACAAACACAAACGATGCAAAAAAGTTTGTCGATTTTCGTTAATTTTGACGTAATCGCCATTTTAGTCGGCTCGTAACCCTCGACGCGCGAAAATCAAAGTCGACAAAAGTAGTCGTGTGACCTATGTATATGCTCCTTAGACATAGTCGGTCAACCCACAAACACAAACGATGCAAAAAAGTTTGTCGATTTTCGTTAATTTTGACGTAATCGCCATTTTAGTCGGCTCGTAACCCTCGACGCGCGAAAATCAAAGTCGACAAAAGTAGTCGTGTGACCTATGTATATGCTCCTTAGACATAGTCGGTCAACCCACAAACACAAACGATGCAAAAAAGTTTGTCGATTTTCGTTAATTTTGACGTAATCGCCATTTTAGTCGGCTCGTAACCCTCGACGCGCGAAAATCAAAGTCGACAAAAGTAGTCGTGTGACCTATGTATATGCTCCTTAGACATAGTCGGTCAACCACAAACACAAACGATGCAAAAAAGTTTGTCGATTTTCGTTAATTTTGACGTAATCGCCATTTTTAGTCGGCTCGTAACCCTCGACGCGCGAAAATCAAAGTCGACAAAAGTAGTCGTTGTGACCTATGTATATGCTCCTTAGACATAGTCGGTCAACCCACAAACACAAACGATGCAAAAAGTTTGTCGATTTTCGTTAATTTTGACGTAATCGCCATTTTAGTCGGCTCGTAACCCTCGACGCGCGAAAATCAAAGTCGACAAAAGTAGTCGTGTGACCTATGTATATGCTCCTTAGACATAGTCGGTCAACCCACAAACACAAACGATGCAAAAAAGTTTGTCGATTTTCGTTAATTTTGACGTAATCGCCATTTTAGTCGGCTCGTAACCCTCGACGCGCGAAAATCAAAGTCGACAAAAGTAGTCGTGTGACCTATGTATATGCTCCTTAGACATAGTCGGTCAACCCACAAACACAAACGATGCAAAAAAGTTTGTCGATTTTCGTTAATTTTGACGTAATCGCCATTTTAGTCGGCTCGTAACCCTCGACGCGCGAAAATCAAAGTCGACAAAAGTAGTCGTGTGACCTATGTATATGCTCCTTAGACATAGTCGGTCAACCCACAAACACAAACGATGCAAAAAAGTTTGTCGATTTTCGTTAATTTTGACGTAATCGCCATTTTAGTCGGCTCGTAACCCTCGACGCGCGAAAATCAAAGTCGACAAAAGTAGTCGTGTGACCTATGTATATGCTCCTTAGACATAGTCGGTCAACCCACAAACACAAACGATGCAAAAAAGTTTGTCGATTTTCGTTAATTTTGACGTAATCGCCATTTTAGTCGGCTCGTAACCCTCGACGCGCGAAAATCAAAGTCGACAAAAGTAGTCGTGTGACCTATGTATATGCTCCTTAGACATAGTCGGTCAACCCACAAACACAAACGATGCAAAAAAGTTTGTCGATTTTCGTTAATTTTGACGTAATCGCCATTTTAGTCGGCTCGTAACCCTCGACGCGCGAAAATCAAAGACGACAAAAGTAGTCGTGTGACATATGTATATGCTCCTTAGACATAGTCGGTCAACCCACAAACACAAACGATGCAAAAAAGTTTGTCGATTTTCGTTAATTTTGACGTAATCGCCATTTTAGTCGGCTCGTAACCCTCGACGCGCGAAAATCAAAGTCGACAAAAGTAGTCGTGTGACCTATGTATATGCTCCTTAGACATAGTCGGTCAACCCACAAACACAAACGATGCAAAAAAGTTTGTCGATTTTCGTTAATTTTGACGTAATCGCCATTTTAGTCGGCTCGTAACCCTCGACGCGCGAAAATCAAAGTCGACAAAAGTAGTCGTGTGACCTATGTATATGCTCCTTAGACATAGTCGGTCAACCCACAAACACAAACGATGCAAAAAAGTTTGTCGATTTTCGTTAATTTTGACGTAATCGCCATTTTAGTCGGCTCGTAACCCTCGACGCGCGAAAATCAAAGTCGACAAAAGTAGTCGTGTGACCTATGTATATGCTCCTTAGACATAGTCGGTCAACCCACAAACACAAACGATGCAAAAAAGTTTGTCGATTTTCGTTAATTTTGACGTAATCGCCATTTTAGTCGGCTCGTAACCCTCGACGCGCGAAAATCAAAGTCGACAAAAGTAGTCGTGTGACCTATGTATATGCTCCTTAGACATAGTCGGTCAACCCACAAACACAAACGATGCAAAAAAGTTGTCGATTTTCGTTAATTTTGACGTAATCGCCATTTTAGTCGGCTCGTAACCCTCGACGCGCGAAAATCAAAGTCGACAAAAGTAGTCGTGTGACCTATGTATATGCTCCTTAGACATAGTCGGTCAACCCACAAACACAAACGATGCAAAAAAGTTTGTCGATTTTCGTTAATTTTGACGTAATCGCCATTTTAGTCGGCTCGTAACCCTCGACGCGCGAAAATCAAAGTCGACAAAAGTAGTCGTGTGACCTATGTATATGCTCCTTAGACATAGTCGGTCAACCCACAAACACAAACGATGCAAAAAAGTTTGTCGATTTTCGTTAATTTTGACGTAATCGCCATTTTAGTCGGCTCGTAACCCTCGACGCGCGAAAATCAAAGTCGACAAAAGTAGTCGTGTGACCTATGTATATGCTCCTTAGACATAGTCGGTCAACCCACAAACACAAACGATGCAAAAAAGTTTGTCGATTTTCGTTAATTTTGACGTAATCGCCATTTTAGTCGGCTCGTAACCCTCGACGCGCGAAAATCAAAGTCGACAAAAGTAGTCGTGTGACCTATGTATATGCTCCTTAGACATAGTCGGTCAACCCACAAACACAAACGATGCAAAAAAGTTTGTCGATTTTCGTTAATTTTGACGTAATCGCCATTTTAGTCGGCTCGTAACCCTCGACGCGCGAAAATCAAAGTCGACAAAAGTAGTCGGTGTGACCTATGTATATGCTCCTTAGACATAGTCGGTCAACCCACAAACACAAACGATGCAAAAAAGTTTGTCGATTTTCGTTAATTTTGACGTAATCGCCATTTTAGTCGGCTCGTAACCCTCGACGCGCGAAAATCAAAGTCGACAAAAGTAGTCGTGTGACCTATGTATATGCTCCTTAGACATAGTCGGTCAACCCACAAACACAAACGATGCAAAAAAGTTTGTCGATTTTCGTTAATTTTGACGTAATCGCCATTTTAGTCGGCTCGTAACCCTCGACGCGCGAAAATCAAAGTCGACAAAAGTAGTCGTGTGACCTATGTATATGCTCCTTAGACATAGTCGGTCAACCCACAAACACAAACGATGCAAAAAAGTTTGTCGATTTTCGTTAATTTTGACGTAATCGCCATTTTTAGTCGGCTCGTAACCCTCGACGCGCGAAAATCAAAGTCGACAAAAGTAGTCGTGTGACCTATGTATATGCTCCTTAGACATAGTCGGTCAACCCACAAACACAAACGATGCAAAAAAGTTTGTCGATTTTCGTTAATTTTGACGTAATCGCCATTTTAGTCGGCTCGTAACCCTCGACGCGCGAAAATCAAAGTCGACAAAAGTAGTCGTGTGACCTATGTATATGCTCCTTAGACATAGTCGGTCAACCCACAAACACAAACGATGCAAAAAAAGTTTGTCGATTTTCGTTAATTTTGACGTAATCGCCATTTTAGTCGGCTCGTAACCCTCGACGCGCGAAAATCAAAGTCGACAAAAGTAGTCGTGTGACCTATGTATATGCTCCTTAGACATAGTCGGTCAACCCACAACACAAACGATGCAAAAAAGTTTGTCGATTTTCGTTAATTTTTGACGTAATCGCCATTTTAGTCGGCTCGTAACCCTCGACGCGCGAAAATCAAAGTCGACAAAAGTAGTCGTGTGACTTATGTATATGCTCCTTAGACATAGTCGGTCAACCCACAAACACAAACGATGCAAAAAAGTTTGTCGATTTTCGTTAATTTTGACGTAATCGCCCATTTTAGTCGGCTCGTAACCCTCGACGCGCGAAAATCAAAGTCGACAAAAGTAGTCGTGTGACCTATGTATATGCTCCTTAGACATAGTCGGTCAACCACAAACACAAACGATGCAAAAAAGTTTGTCGATTTTCGTTAATTTTGACGTAATCGCCATTTTAGTCGGCTCGTAACCCTCGACGCGCGAAAATCAAAGTCGACAAAAGTAGTCGTGTGACCTATGTATATGCTCCTTAGACATAGTCGGTCAACCCACAAACACAAACGATGCAAAAAAGTTTGTCGATTTTCGTTAATTTTGACGTAATCGCCATTTTAGTCGGCTCGTAACCCTCGACGCGCGAAAATCAAAGTCGACAAAAGTAGTCGTGTGACCTATGTATATGCTCCTTAGACATAGTCGGTCAACCCACAAACACAAACGATGCAAAAAAAGTTTGTCGATTTTTCGTTAATTTTGACGTAATCGCCATTTTAGTCGGCTCGTAACCCTCGACGCGCGAAAATCAAAGTCGACAAAAGTAGTCGTGTGACCTATGTATATGCTCCTTAGACATAGTCGGTCAACCCACAAACACAAACGAAGCAAAAAAGTTTGTCGATTTTCGTTAATTTTGACGTAATCGCCATTTTAGTCGGCTCGTAACCCTCGACGCGCGAAAATCAAAGTCGACAAAAGTAGTCGTGTGACCTATGTATATGCTCCTTAGACATAGTCGGTCAACCCACAAACACAAACGATGCAAAAAAGTTTGTCGATTTTCGTTAATTTTGACGTAATCGCCATTTTAGTCGGCTCGTAACCCTCGACGCGCGAAAATCAAAGTCGACAAAAGTAGTCGTGTGACCTATGTATATGCTCCTTAGACATAGTCGGTCAACCCACAAACACAAACGATGCAAAAAAGTTTGTCGATTTTCGTTAATTTTGACGTAATCGCCATTTTAGTCGGCTCGTAACCCTCGACGCGCGAAAATCAAAGTCGACAAAAGTAGTCGTGTGACCTATGTATATGCTCCTTAGACATAGTCGGTCAACCCACAAACACAAACGATGCAAAAAAGTTTGTCGATTTTCGTTAATTTTGACGTAATCGCCATTTTAGTCGGCTCGTAACCCTCGACGCGCGAAAATCAAAGTCGACAAAAGTAGTCGTGTGACCTATGTATATGCTCCTTAGACATAGTCGGTCAACCCACAAACACAAACGATGCAAAAAAGTTTGTCGATTTTCGTTAATTTTGACGTAATCGCCATTTTAGTCGGCTCGTAACCCTCGACGCGCGAAAATCAAAGTCGACAAAAGTAGTCGTGTGACCTATGTATATGCTCCTTAGACATAGTCGGTCAACCCACAAACACAAACGATGCAAAAAAGTTTGTCGATTTTCGTTAATTTTGACGTAATCGCCATTTTAGTCGGCTCGTAACCCTCGACGCGCGAAAATCAAAGTCGACAAAAGTAGTCGTGTGACCTATGTATATGCTCCTTAGACATAGTCGGTCAACCCACAAACACAAACGATGCAAAAAAGTTTGTCGATTTTCGTTAATTTTGACGTAATCGCCATTTTAGTCGGCTCGTAACCCTCGACGCGCGAAAATCAAAGTCGACAAAAGTAGTCGTGTGACCTATGTATATGCTCCTTAGACATAGTCGGTCAACCCACAAACACAAACGATGCAAAAAAGTTTGTCGATTTTCGTTAATTTTGACGTAATCGCCATTTTAGTCGGCTCGTAACCCTCGACGCGCGAAAATCAAAGTCGACAAAAGTAGTCGTGTGACCTATGTATATGCTCCTTAGACATAGTCGGTCAACCCACAAACACAAACGATGCAAAAAAGTTTGTCGATTTTCGTTAATTTTGACGTAATCGCCATTTTAGTCGGCTCGTAACCCTCGACGCGCGAAAATCAAAGTCGACAAAAGTAGTCGTGTGACCTATGTATATGCTCCTTAGACATAGTCGGTCAACCCACAAACACAAACGATGCAAAAAAGTTTGTCGATTTTCGTTAATTTTGACGTAATCGCCATTTTAGTCGGCTCGTAACCCTCGACGCGCGAAAATCAAAGTCGACAAAAGTAGTCGTGTGACCTATGTATATGCTCCTTAGACATAGTCGGTCAACCCACAAACACAAACGATGCAAAAAAGTTTGTCGATTTTCGTTAATTTTGACGTAATCGCCATTTTAGTCGGCTCGTAACCCTCGACGCGCGAAAATCAAAGTCGACAAAAGTAGTCGTGTGACCTATGTATATGCTCCTTAGACATAGTCGGTCAACCCACAAACACAAACGATGCAAAAAAGTTTGTCGATTTTCGTTAATTTTGACGTAATCGCCATTTTAGTCGGCTCGTAACCCTCGACGCGCGAAAATCAAAGTCGACAAAAGTAGTCGTGTGACCTATGTATATGCTCCTTAGACATAGTCGGTCAACCCACAAACACAAACGATGCAAAAAAGTTTGTCGATTTTCGTTAATTTTGACGTAATCGCCATTTTAGTCGGCTCGTAACCCTCGACGCGCGAAAATCAAAGTCGACAAAAGTAGTCGTGTGACCTATGTATATGCTCCTTAGACATAGTCGGTCAACCCACAAACACAAACGATGCAAAAAAGTTTGTCGATTTTCGTTAATTTTGACGTAATCGCCATTTTAGTCGGCTCGTAACCCTCGACGCGCGAAAATCAAAGTCGACAAAAGTAGTCGTGTGACCTATGTATATGCTCCTTAGACATAGTCGGTCAACCCACAAACACAAACGATGCAAAAAAGTTTGTCGATTTTCGTTAATTTTGACGTAATCGCCATTTTAGTCGGCTCGTAACCCTCGACGCGCGAAAATCAAAGTCGACAAAAGTAGTCGTGTGACCTATGTATATGCTCCTTAGACATAGTCGGTCAACCCACAAACACAAACGATGCAAAAAAGTTTGTCGATTTTCGTTAATTTTGACGTAATCGCCATTTTAGTCGGCTCGTAACCCTCGACGCGCGAAAATCAAAGTCGACAAAAGTAGTCGTGTGACCTATGTATATGCTCCTTAGACATAGTCGGTCAACCCACAAACACAAACGATGCAAAAAAGTTTGTCGATTTTCGTTAATTTTGACGTAATCGCCATTTTAGTCGGCTCGTAACCCTCGACGCGCGAAAATCAAAGTCGACAAAAGTAGTCGTGTGACCTATGTATATGCTCCTTAGACATAGTCGGTCAACCCACAAACACAAACGATGCAAAAAAGTTTGTCGATTTTCGTTAATTTTGACGTAATCGCCATTTTAGTCGGCTCGTAACCCTCGACGCTGCGAAAATCAAAGTCGACAAAAGTAGTCGTGTGACCTATGTATATGCTCCTTAGACATAGTCGGTCAACCCACAAACACAAACGATGCAAAAAAGTTTGTCGATTTTCGTTAATTTTGACGTAATCGCCATTTTAGTCGGCTCGTAACCCTCGACGCGCGAAAATCAAAGTCGACAAAAGTAGTCGTGTGACCTATGTATATGCTCCTTAGACATAGTCGGTCAACCCACAAACACAAACGATGCAAAAAAGTTTGTCGATTTTCGTTAATTTTGACGTAATCGCCATTTTAGTCGGCTCGTAACCCTCGACGCGCGAAAATCAAAGTCGACAAAAGTAGTCGTGTGACCTATGTATATGCTCCTTAGACATAGTCGGTCAACCCACAAACACAAACGATGCAAAAAAGTTTGTCGATTTTCGTTAATTTTGACGTAATCGCCATTTTAGTCGGCTCGTAACCCTCGACGCGCGAAAATCAAAGTCGACAAAAGTAGTCGTGTGACCTATGTATATGCTCCTTAGACATAGTCGGTCAACCCACAAACACAAACGATGCAAAAAAGTTTGTCGATTTTCGTTAATTTTGACGTAATCGCCATTTTAGTCGGCTCGTAACCCTCGACGCGCGAAAATCAAAGTCGACAAAAGTAGTCGTGTGACCTATGTATATGCTCCTTAGACATAGTCGGTCAACCCACAAACACAAACGATGCAAAAAAGTTTGTCGATTTTCGTTAATTTTGACGTAATCGCCATTTTAGTCGGCTCGTAACCCTCGACGCGCGAAAATCAAAGTCGACAAAAGTAGTCGTGTGACCTATGTATATGCTCCTTAGACATAGTCGGTCAACCCACAAACACAAACGATGCAAAAAAGTTTGTCGATTTTCGTTAATTTTGACGTAATCGCCATTTTAGTCGGCTCGTAACCCTCGACGCGCGAAAATCAAAGTCGACAAAAGTAGTCGTGTGACCTATGTATATGCTCCTTAGACATAGTCGGTCAACCCACAAACACAAACGATGCAAAAAAGTTTGTCGATTTTCGTTAATTTTGACGTAATCGCCATTTTAGTCGGCTCGTAACCCTCGACGCGCGAAAATCAAAGTCGACAAAAGTAGTCGTGTGACCTATGTATATGCTCCTTAGACATAGTCGGTCAACCCACAAACACAAACGATGCAAAAAAGTTTGTCGATTTTCGTTAATTTTGACGTAATCGCCATTTTAGTCGGCTCGTAACCCTCGACGCGCGAAAATCAAAGTCGACAAAAGTAGTCGTGTGACCTATGTATATGCTCCTTAGACATAGTCGGTCAACCCACAAACACAAACGATGCAAAAAAGTTTGTCGATTTTCGTTAATTTTGACGTAATCGCCATTTTAGTCGGCTCGTAACCCTCGACGCGCGAAAATCAAAGTCGACAAAAGTAGTCGTGTGACCTATGTATATGCTCCTTAGACATAGTCGGTCAACCCACAAACACAAACGATGCAAAAAAGTTTGTCGATTTTCGTTAATTTTGACGTAATCGCCATTTTAGTCGGCTCGTAACCCTCGACGCGCGAAAATCAAAGTCGACAAAAGTAGTCGTGTGACCTATGTATATGCTCCTTAGACATAGTCGGTCAACCCACAAACACAAACGATGCAAAAAAGTTTGTCGATTTTCGTTAATTTTGACGTAATCGCCATTTTAGTCGGCTCGTAACCCTCGACGCGCGAAAATCAAAGTCGACAAAAGTAGTCGTGTGACCTATGTATATGCTCCTTAGACATAGTCGGTCAACCCACAAACACAAACGATGCAAAAAAGTTTGTCGATTTTCGTTAATTTTGACGTAATCGCCATTTTAGTCGGCTCGTAACCCTCGACGCGCGAAAATCAAAGTCGACAAAAGTAGTCGTGTGACCTATGTATATGCTCCTTAGACATAGTCGGTCAACCCACAAACACAAACGATGCAAAAAAGTTTGTCGATTTTCGTTAATTTTGACGTAATCGCCATTTTAGTCGGCTCGTAACCCTCGACGCGCGAAAATCAAAGTCGACAAAAGTAGTCGTGTGACCTATGTATATGCTCCTTAGACATAGTCGGTCAACCCACAAACACAAACGATGCAAAAAAGTTTGTCGATTTTCGTTAATTTTGACGTAATCGCCATTTTAGTCGGCTCGTAACCCTCGACGCGCGAAAATCAAAGTCGACAAAAGTAGTCGTGTGACCTATGTATATGCTCCTTAGACATAGTCGGTCAACCCACAAACACAAACGATGCAAAAAAGTTTGTCGATTTTCGTTAATTTTGACGTAATCGCCATTTTAGTCGGCTCGTAACCCTCGACGCGCGAAAATCAAAGTCGACAAAAGTAGTCGTGTGACCTATGTATATGCTCCTTAGACATAGTCGGTCAACCCACAAACACAAACGATGCAAAAAAGTTTGTCGATTTTCGTTAATTTTGACGTAATCGCCATTTTAGTCGGCTCGTAACCCTCGACGCGCGAAAATCAAAGTCGACAAAAGTAGTCGTGTGACCTATGTATATGCTCCTTAGACATAGTCGGTCAACCCACAAACACAAACGATGCAAAAAAGTTTGTCGATTTTCGTTAATTTTGACGTAATCGCCATTTTAGTCGGCTCGTAACCCTCGACGCGCGAAAATCAAAGTCGACAAAAGTAGTCGTGTGACCTATGTATATGCTCCTTAGACATAGTCGGTCAACCCACAAACACAAACGATGCAAAAAAGTTTGTCGATTTTCGTTAATTTTGACGTAATCGCCATTTTAGTCGGCTCGTAACCCTCGACGCGCGAAAATCAAAGTCGACAAAAGTAGTCGTGTGACCTATGTATATGCTCCTTAGACATAGTCGGTCAACCCACAAACACAAACGATGCAAAAAAGTTTGTCGATTTTCGTTAATTTTGACGTAATCGCCATTTTAGTCGGCTCGTAACCCTCGACGCGCGAAAATCAAAGTCGACAAAAGTAGTCGTGTGACCTATGTATATGCTCCTTAGACATAGTCGGTCAACCCACAAACACAAACGATGCAAAAAAGTTTGTCGATTTTCGTTAATTTTGACGTAATCGCCATTTTAGTCGGCTCGTAACCCTCGACGCGCGAAAATCAAAGTCGACAAAAGTAGTCGTGTGACCTATGTATATGCTCCTTAGACATAGTCGGTCAACCCACAAACACAAACGATGCAAAAAAGTTTGTCGATTTTCGTTAATTTTGACGTAATCGCCATTTTAGTCGGCTCGTAACCCTCGACGCGCGAAAATCAAAGTCGACAAAAGTAGTCGTGTGACCTATGTATATGCTCCTTAGACATAGTCGGTCAACCCACAAACACAAACGATGCAAAAAAGTTTGTCGATTTTCGTTAATTTTGACGTAATCGCCATTTTAGTCGGCTCGTAACCCTCGACGCGCGAAAATCAAAGTCGACAAAAGTAGTCGTGTGACCTATGTATATGCTCCTTAGACATAGTCGGTCAACCCACAAACACAAACGATGCAAAAAAGTTTGTCGATTTTCGTTAATTTTGACGTAATCGCCATTTTAGTCGGCTCGTAACCCTCGACGCGCGAAAATCAAAGTCGACAAAAGTAGTCGTGTGACCTATGTATATGCTCCTTAGACATAGTCGGTCAACCCACAAACACAAACGATGCAAAAAAGTTTGTCGATTTTCGTTAATTTTGACGTAATCGCCATTTTAGTCGGCTCGTAACCCTCGACGCGCGAAAATCAAAGTCGACAAAAGTAGTCGTGTGACCTATGTATATGCTCCTTAGACATAGTCGGTCAACCCACAAACACAAACGATGCAAAAAAGTTTGTCGATTTTCGTTAATTTTGACGTAATCGCCATTTTAGTCGGCTCGTAACCCTCGACGCGCGAAAATCAAAGTCGACAAAAGTAGTCGTGTGACCTATGTATATGCTCCTTAGACATAGTCGGTCAACCCACAAACACAAACGATGCAAAAAAGTTTGTCGATTTTCGTTAATTTTGACGTAATCGCCATTTTAGTCGGCTCGTAACCCTCGACGCGCGAAAATCAAAGTCGACAAAAGTAGTCGTGTGACCTATGTATATGCTCCTTAGACATAGTCGGTCAACCCACAAACACAAACGATGCAAAAAAGTTTGTCGATTTTCGTTAATTTTGACGTAATCGCCATTTTAGTCGGCTCGTAACCCTCGACGCGCGAAAATCAAAGTCGACAAAAGTAGTCGTGTGACCTATGTATATGCTCCTTAGACATAGTCGGTCAACCCACAAACACAAACGATGCAAAAAAGTTTGTCGATTTTCGTTAATTTTGACGTAATCGCCATTTTAGTCGGCTCGTAACCCTCGACGCGCGAAAATCAAAGTCGACAAAAGTAGTCGTGTGACCTATGTATATGCTCCTTAGACATAGTCGGTCAACCCACAAACACAAACGATGCAAAAAAGTTTGTCGATTTTCGTTAATTTTGACGTAATCGCCATTTTAGTCGGCTCGTAACCCTCGACGCGCGAAAATCAAAGTCGACAAAAGTAGTCGTGTGACCTATGTATATGCTCCTTAGACATAGTCGGTCAACCCACAAACACAAACGATGCAAAAAAGTTTGTCGATTTTCGTTAATTTTGACGTAATCGCCATTTTAGTCGGCTCGTAACCCTCGACGCGCGAAAATCAAAGTCGACAAAAGTAGTCGTGTGACCTATGTATATGCTCCTTAGACATAGTCGGTCAACCCACAAACACAAACGATGCAAAAAAGTTTGTCGATTTTCGTTAATTTTGACGTAATCGCCATTTTAGTCGGCTCGTAACCCTCGACGCGCGAAAATCAAAGTCGACAAAAGTAGTCGTGTGACCTATGTATATGCTCCTTAGACATAGTCGGTCAACCCACAAACACAAACGATGCAAAAAAGTTTGTCGATTTTCGTTAATTTTGACGTAATCGCCATTTTAGTCGGCTCGTAACCCTCGACGCGCGAAAATCAAAGTCGACAAAAGTAGTCGTGTGACCTATGTATATGCTCCTTAGACATAGTCGGTCAACCCACAAACACAAACGATGCAAAAAAGTTTGTCGATTTTCGTTAATTTTGACGTAATCGCCATTTTAGTCGGCTCGTAACCCTCGACGCGCGAAAATCAAAGTCGACAAAAGTAGTCGTGTGACCTATGTATATGCTCCTTAGACATAGTCGGTCAACCCACAAACACAAACGATGCAAAAAAGTTTGTCGATTTTCGTTAATTTTGACGTAATCGCCATTTTAGTCGGCTCGTAACCCTCGACGCGCGAAAATCAAAGTCGACAAAAGTAGTCGTGTGACCTATGTATATGCTCCTTAGACATAGTCGGTCAACCCACAAACACAAACGATGCAAAAAAGTTTGTCGATTTTCGTTAATTTTGACGTAATCGCCATTTTAGTCGGCTCGTAACCCTCGACGCGCGAAAATCAAAGTCGACAAAAGTAGTCGTGTGACCTATGTATATGCTCCTTAGACATAGTCGGTCAACCCACAAACACAAACGATGCAAAAAAGTTTGTCGATTTTCGTTAATTTTGACGTAATCGCCATTTTAGTCGGCTCGTAACCCTCGACGCGCGAAAATCAAAGTCGACAAAAGTAGTCGTGTGACCTATGTATATGCTCCTTAGACATAGTCGGTCAACCCACAAACACAAACGATGCAAAAAAGTTTGTCGATTTTCGTTAATTTTGACGTAATCGCCATTTTAGTCGGCTCGTAACCCTCGACGCGCGAAAATCAAAGTCGACAAAAGTAGTCGTGTGACCTATGTATATGCTCCTTAGACATAGTCGGTCAACCCACAAACACAAACGATGCAAAAAAGTTTGTCGATTTTCGTTAATTTTGACGTAATCGCCATTTTAGTCGGCTCGTAACCCTCGACGCGCGAAAATCAAAGTCGACAAAAGTAGTCGTGTGACCTATGTATATGCTCCTTAGACATAGTCGGTCAACCCACAAACACAAACGATGCAAAAAAGTTTGTCGATTTTCGTTAATTTTGACGTAATCGCCATTTTAGTCGGCTCGTAACCCTCGACGCGCGAAAATCAAAGTCGACAAAAGTAGTCGTGTGACCTATGTATATGCTCCTTAGACATAGTCGGTCAACCCACAAACACAAACGATGCAAAAAAGTTTGTCGATTTTCGTTAATTTTGACGTAATCGCCATTTTAGTCGGCTCGTAACCCTCGACGCGCGAAAATCAAAGTCGACAAAAGTAGTCGTGTGACCTATGTATATGCTCCTTAGACATAGTCGGTCAACCCACAAACACAAACGATGCAAAAAAGTTTGTCGATTTTCGTTAATTTTGACGTAATCGCCATTTTAGTCGGCTCGTAACCCTCGACGCGCGAAAATCAAAGTCGACAAAAGTAGTCGTGTGACCTATGTATATGCTCCTTAGACATAGTCGGTCAACCCACAAACACAAACGATGCAAAAAAGTTTGTCGATTTTCGTTAATTTTGACGTAATCGCCATTTTAGTCGGCTCGTAACCCTCGACGCGCGAAAATCAAAGTCGACAAAAGTAGTCGTGTGACCTATGTATATGCTCCTTAGACATAGTCGGTCAACCCACAAACACAAACGATGCAAAAAAGTTTGTCGATTTTCGTTAATTTTGACGTAATCGCCATTTTAGTCGGCTCGTAACCCTCGACGCGCGAAAATCAAAGTCGACAAAAGTAGTCGTGTGACCTATGTATATGCTCCTTAGACATAGTCGGTCAACCCACAAACACAAACGATGCAAAAAAGTTTGTCGATTTTCGTTAATTTTGACGTAATCGCCATTTTAGTCGGCTCGTAACCCTCGACGCGCGAAAATCAAAGTCGACAAAAGTAGTCGTGTGACCTATGTATATGCTCCTTAGACATAGTCGGTCAACCCACAAACACAAACGATGCAAAAAAGTTTGTCGATTTTCGTTAATTTTGACGTAATCGCCATTTTAGTCGGCTCGTAACCCTCGACGCGCGAAAATCAAAGTCGACAAAAGTAGTCGTGTGACCTATGTATATGCTCCTTAGACATAGTCGGTCAACCCACAAACACAAACGATGCAAAAAAGTTTGTCGATTTTCGTTAATTTTGACGTAATCGCCATTTTAGTCGGCTCGTAACCCTCGACGCGCGAAAATCAAAGTCGACAAAAGTAGTCGTGTGACCTATGTATATGCTCCTTAGACATAGTCGGTCAACCCACAAACACAAACGATGCAAAAAAGTTTGTCGATTTTCGTTAATTTTGACGTAATCGCCATTTTAGTCGGCTCGTAACCCTCGACGCGCGAAAATCAAAGTCGACAAAAGTAGTCGTGTGACCTATGTATATGCTCCTTAGACATAGTCGGTCAACCCACAAACACAAACGATGCAAAAAAGTTTGTCGATTTTCGTTAATTTTGACGTAATCGCCATTTTAGTCGGCTCGTAACCCTCGACGCGCGAAAATCAAAGTCGACAAAAGTAGTCGTGTGACCTATGTATATGCTCCTTAGACATAGTCGGTCAACCCACAAACACAAACGATGCAAAAAAGTTTGTCGATTTTCGTTAATTTTGACGTAATCGCCATTTTAGTCGGCTCGTAACCCTCGACGCGCGAAAATCAAAGTCGACAAAAGTAGTCGTGTGACCTATGTATATGCTCCTTAGACATAGTCGGTCAACCCACAAACACAAACGATGCAAAAAAGTTTGTCGATTTTCGTTAATTTTGACGTAATCGCCATTTTAGTCGGCTCGTAACCCTCGACGCGCGAAAATCAAAGTCGACAAAAGTAGTCGTGTGACCTATGTATATGCTCCTTAGACATAGTCGGTCAACCCACAAACACAAACGATGCAAAAAAGTTTGTCGATTTTCGTTAATTTTGACGTAATCGCCATTTTAGTCGGCTCGTAACCCTCGACGCGCGAAAATCAAAGTCGACAAAAGTAGTCGTGTGACCTATGTATATGCTCCTTAGACATAGTCGGTCAACCCACAAACACAAACGATGCAAAAAAGTTTGTCGATTTTCGTTAATTTTGACGTAATCGCCATTTTAGTCGGCTCGTAACCCTCGACGCGCGAAAATCAAAGTCGACAAAAGTAGTCGTGTGACCTATGTATATGCTCCTTAGACATAGTCGGTCAACCCACAAACACAAACGATGCAAAAAAGTTTGTCGATTTTCGTTAATTTTGACGTAATCGCCATTTTAGTCGGCTCGTAACCCTCGACGCGCGAAAATCAAAGTCGACAAAAGTAGTCGTGTGACCTATGTATATGCTCCTTAGACATAGTCGGTCAACCCACAAACACAAACGATGCAAAAAAGTTTGTCGATTTTCGTTAATTTTGACGTAATCGCCATTTTAGTCGGCTCGTAACCCTCGACGCGCGAAAATCAAAGTCGACAAAAGTAGTCGTGTGACCTATGTATATGCTCCTTAGACATAGTCGGTCAACCCACAAACACAAACGATGCAAAAAAGTTTGTCGATTTTCGTTAATTTTGACGTAATCGCCATTTTAGTCGGCTCGTAACCCTCGACGCGCGAAAATCAAAGTCGACAAAAGTAGTCGTGTGACCTATGTATATGCTCCTTAGACATAGTCGGTCAACCCACAAACACAAACGATGCAAAAAAGTTTGTCGATTTTCGTTAATTTTGACGTAATCGCCATTTTAGTCGGCTCGTAACCCTCGACGCGCGAAAATCAAAGTCGACAAAAGTAGTCGTGTGACCTATGTATATGCTCCTTAGACATAGTCGGTCAACCCACAAACACAAACGATGCAAAAAAGTTTGTCGATTTTCGTTAATTTTGACGTAATCGCCATTTTAGTCGGCTCGTAACCCTCGACGCGCGAAAATCAAAGTCGACAAAAGTAGTCGTGTGACCTATGTATATGCTCCTTAGACATAGTCGGTCAACCCACAAACACAAACGATGCAAAAAAGTTTGTCGATTTTCGTTAATTTTGACGTAATCGCCATTTTAGTCGGCTCGTAACCCTCGACGCGCGAAAATCAAAGTCGACAAAAGTAGTCGTGTGACCTATGTATATGCTCCTTAGACATAGTCGGTCAACCCACAAACACAAACGATGCAAAAAAGTTTGTCGATTTTCGTTAATTTTGACGTAATCGCCATTTTAGTCGGCTCGTAACCCTCGACGCGCGAAAATCAAAGTCGACAAAAGTAGTCGTGTGACCTATGTATATGCTCCTTAGACATAGTCGGTCAACCCACAAACACAAACGATGCAAAAAAGTTTGTCGATTTTCGTTAATTTTGACGTAATCGCCATTTTAGTCGGCTCGTAACCCTCGACGCGCGAAAATCAAAGTCGACAAAAGTAGTCGTGTGACCTATGTATATGCTCCTTAGACATAGTCGGTCAACCCACAAACACAAACGATGCAAAAAAGTTTGTCGATTTTCGTTAATTTTGACGTAATCGCCATTTTAGTCGGCTCGTAACCCTCGACGCGCGAAAATCAAAGTCGACAAAAGTAGTCGTGTGACCTATGTATATGCTCCTTAGACATAGTCGGTCAACCCACAAACACAAACGATGCAAAAAAGTTTGTCGATTTTCGTTAATTTTGACGTAATCGCCATTTTAGTCGGCTCGTAACCCTCGACGCGCGAAAATCAAAGTCGACAAAAGTAGTCGTGTGACCTATGTATATGCTCCTTAGACATAGTCGGTCAACCCACAAACACAAACGATGCAAAAAAGTTTGTCGATTTTCGTTAATTTTGACGTAATCGCCATTTTAGTCGGCTCGTAACCCTCGACGCGCGAAAATCAAAGTCGACAAAAGTAGTCGTGTGACCTATGTATATGCTCCTTAGACATAGTCGGTCAACCCACAAACACAAACGATGCAAAAAAGTTTGTCGATTTTCGTTAATTTTGACGTAATCGCCATTTTAGTCGGCTCGTAACCCTCGACGCGCGAAAATCAAAGTCGACAAAAGTAGTCGTGTGACCTATGTATATGCTCCTTAGACATAGTCGGTCAACCCACAAACACAAACGATGCAAAAAAGTTTGTCGATTTTCGTTAATTTTGACGTAATCGCCATTTTAGTCGGCTCGTAACCCTCGACGCGCGAAAATCAAAGTCGACAAAAGTAGTCGTGTGACCTATGTATATGCTCCTTAGACATAGTCGGTCAACCCACAAACACAAACGATGCAAAAAAGTTTGTCGATTTTCGTTAATTTTGACGTAATCGCCATTTTAGTCGGCTCGTAACCCTCGACGCGCGAAAATCAAAGTCGACAAAAGTAGTCGTGTGACCTATGTATATGCTCCTTAGACATAGTCGGTCAACCCACAAACACAAACGATGCAAAAAAGTTTGTCGATTTTCGTTAATTTTGACGTAATCGCCATTTTAGTCGGCTCGTAACCCTCGACGCGCGAAAATCAAAGTCGACAAAAGTAGTCGTGTGACCTATGTATATGCTCCTTAGACATAGTCGGTCAACCCACAAACACAAACGATGCAAAAAAGTTTGTCGATTTTCGTTAATTTTGACGTAATCGCCATTTTAGTCGGCTCGTAACCCTCGACGCTGCGTAAATCAAAGTCGACAAAAGTAGTCGTGTGACCTATGTATATGCTCCTTAGACATAGTCGGTCAACCCACAAACACAAACGATGCAAAAAAGTTTGTCGATTTTCGTTAATTTTGACGTAATCGCCATTTTAGTCGGCTCGTAACCCTCGACGCGCGAAAATCAAAGTCGACAAAAGTAGTCGTGTGACCTATGTATATGCTCCTTAGACATAGTCGGTCAACCCACAAACACAAACGATGCAAAAAAGTTTGTCGATTTTCGTTAATTTTGACGTAATCGCCATTTTAGTCGGCTCGTAACCCTCGACGCGCGAAAATCAAAGTCGACAAAAGTAGTCGTGTGACCTATGTATATGCTCCTTAGACATAGTCGGTCAACCCACAAACACAAACGATGCAAAAAAGTTTGTCGATTTTCGTTAATTTTGACGTAATCGCCATTTTAGTCGGCTCGTAACCCTCGACGCGCGAAAATCAAAGTCGACAAAAGTAGTCGTGTGACCTATGTATATGCTCCTTAGACATAGTCGGTCAACCCACAAACACAAACGATGCAAAAAAGTTTGTCGATTTTCGTTAATTTTGACGTAATCGCCATTTTAGTCGGCTCGTAACCCTCGACGCGCGAAAATCAAAGTCGACAAAAGTAGTCGTGTGACCTATGTATATGCTCCTTAGACATAGTCGGTCAACCCACAAACACAAACGATGCAAAAAAGTTTGTCGATTTTCGTTAATTTTGACGTAATCGCCATTTTAGTCGGCTCGTAACCCTCGACGCGCGAAAATCAAAGTCGACAAAAGTAGTCGTGTGACCTATGTATATGCTCCTTAGACATAGTCGGTCAACCCACAAACACAAACGATGCAAAAAAGTTTGTCGATTTTCGTTAATTTTGACGTAATCGCCATTTTAGTCGGCTCGTAACCCTCGACGCGCGAAAATCAAAGTCGACAAAAGTAGTCGTGTGACCTATGTATATGCTCCTTAGACATAGTCGGTCAACCCACAAACACAAACGATGCAAAAAAGTTTGTCGATTTTCGTTAATTTTGACGTAATCGCCATTTTAGTCGGCTCGTAACCCTCGACGCGCGAAAATCAAAGTCGACAAAAGTAGTCGTGTGACCTATGTATATGCTCCTTAGACATAGTCGGTCAACCCACAAACACAAACGATGCAAAAAAGTTTGTCGATTTTCGTTAATTTTGACGTAATCGCCATTTTAGTCGGCTCGTAACCCTCGACGCGCGAAAATCAAAGTCGACAAAAGTAGTCGTGTGACCTATGTATATGCTCCTTAGACATAGTCGGTCAACCCACAAACACAAACGATGCAAAAAAGTTTGTCGATTTTCGTTAATTTTGACGTAATCGCCATTTTAGTCGGCTCGTAACCCTCGACGCGCGAAAATCAAAGTCGACAAAAGTAGTCGTGTGACCTATGTATATGCTCCTTAGACATAGTCGGTCAACCCACAAACACAAACGATGCAAAAAAGTTTGTCGATTTTCGTTAATTTTGACGTAATCGCCATTTTAGTCGGCTCGTAACCCTCGACGCGCGAAAATCAAAGTCGACAAAAGTAGTCGTGTGACCTATGTATATGCTCCTTAGACATAGTCGGTCAACCCACAAACACAAACGATGCAAAAAAGTTTGTCGATTTTCGTTAATTTTGACGTAATCGCCATTTTAGTCGGCTCGTAACCCTCGACGCGCGAAAATCAAAGTCGACAAAAGTAGTCGTGTGACCTATGTATATGCTCCTTAGACATAGTCGGTCAACCCACAAACACAAACGATGCAAAAAAGTTTGTCGATTTTCGTTAATTTTGACGTAATCGCCATTTTAGTCGGCTCGTAACCCTCGACGCGCGAAAATCAAAGTCGACAAAAGTAGTCGTGTGACCTATGTATATGCTCCTTAGACATAGTCGGTCAACCCACAAACACAAACGATGCAAAAAAGTTTGTCGATTTTCGTTAATTTTGACGTAATCGCCATTTTAGTCGGCTCGTAACCCTCGACGCGCGAAAATCAAAGTCGACAAAAGTAGTCGTGTGACCTATGTATATGCTCCTTAGACATAGTCGGTCAACCCACAAACACAAACGATGCAAAAAAGTTTGTCGATTTTCGTTAATTTTGACGTAATCGCCATTTTAGTCGGCTCGTAACCCTCGACGCGCGAAAATCAAAGTCGACAAAAGTAGTCGTGTGACCTATGTATATGCTCCTTAGACATAGTCGGTCAACCCACAAACACAAACGATGCAAAAAAGTTTGTCGATTTTCGTTAATTTTGACGTAATCGCCATTTTAGTCGGCTCGTAACCCTCGACGCGCGAAAATCAAAGTCGACAAAAGTAGTCGTGTGACCTATGTATATGCTCCTTAGACATAGTCGGTCAACCCACAAACACAAACGATGCAAAAAAGTTTGTCGATTTTCGTTAATTTTGACGTAATCGCCATTTTAGTCGGCTCGTAACCCTCGACGCGCGAAAATCAAAGTCGACAAAAGTAGTCGTGTGACCTATGTATATGCTCCTTAGACATAGTCGGTCAACCCACAAACACAAACGATGCAAAAAAGTTTGTCGATTTTCGTTAATTTTGACGTAATCGCCATTTTAGTCGGCTCGTAACCCTCGACGCGCGAAAATCAAAGTCGACAAAAGTAGTCGTGTGACCTATGTATATGCTCCTTAGACATAGTCGGTCAACCCACAAACACAAACGATGCAAAAAAGTTTGTCGATTTTCGTTAATTTTGACGTAATCGCCATTTTAGTCGGCTCGTAACCCTCGACGCGCGAAAATCAAAGTCGACAAAAGTAGTCGTGTGACCTATGTATATGCTCCTTAGACATAGTCGGTCAACCCACAAACACAAACGATGCAAAAAAGTTTGTCGATTTTCGTTAATTTTGACGTAATCGCCATTTTAGTCGGCTCGTAACCCTCGACGCGCGAAAATCAAAGTCGACAAAAGTAGTCGTGTGACCTATGTATATGCTCCTTAGACATAGTCGGTCAACCCACAAACACAAACGATGCAAAAAAGTTTGTCGATTTTCGTTAATTTTGACGTAATCGCCATTTTAGTCGGCTCGTAACCCTCGACGCGCGAAAATCAAAGTCGACAAAAGTAGTCGTGTGACCTATGTATATGCTCCTTAGACATAGTCGGTCAACCCACAAACACAAACGATGCAAAAAAGTTTGTCGATTTTCGTTAATTTTGACGTAATCGCCATTTTAGTCGGCTCGTAACCCTCGACGCGCGAAAATCAAAGTCGACAAAAGTAGTCGTGTGACCTATGTATATGCTCCTTAGACATAGTCGGTCAACCCACAAACACAAACGATGCAAAAAAGTTTGTCGATTTTCGTTAATTTTGACGTAATCGCCATTTTAGTCGGCTCGTAACCCTCGACGCGCGAAAATCAAAGTCGACAAAAGTAGTCGTGTGACCTATGTATATGCTCCTTAGACATAGTCGGTCAACCCACAAACACAAACGATGCAAAAAAGTTTGTCGATTTTCGTTAATTTTGACGTAATCGCCATTTTAGTCGGCTCGTAACCCTCGACGCGCGAAAATCAAAGTCGACAAAAGTAGTCGTGTGACCTAT